>CP141129.1:64404529-69204529 GCA_035236585.1 Warburgia ugandensis | reverse complement strand
ATATACAATACAAGGAATATATAGCTGCTTTCAAATCTAGATTTGGATTTAAATTGAATTTGGAATTGAATTTTCAAGTTTCCATCAATTTCAATGGTCCAAATTGATTCTGAACTGTCAAATCTAATTTCTTAAAATTAAGGGTTCAGATGAAAAATAAAACTTAGCGTGATCATATTTCTATAAGTTTTTGGACCTTCTGAATCCATTGGACGGTTTAGATTTTTCATCTGAGGTGTCCTTGACGATGTTCTAAGTCTACATCACTGGTATTAGTTTTTCTAGAATTTTGGCTGGAAAAGCAGTCCAGTGACCCAATTTTAGGGAAAAAATATTGAAAAATAAAAATAAAGAGATAAAAAACCTACATGGAAGTGTCCAGAAGAGAAGATCTTGCCAAAATTAAGAAAATCCTCACCTAAAGTGAACTATGTTGGAGATGACATAATTTTAATCTTCTAATGAAATCACCAGTGGATTGTGCAATTAGCATAAGGGTTTAGTAGATAAGATTGTTACAAATTGATCTGAAGCTTGGATTTCTTGTATGAGGGTTAGATCATTGGATTTCTATAGGTTTTCCACTTAGGGGTAAAATTGGAAATAAGAAAAGCAAGAGAGGAAATAGAGGAAAAGAGGGAGAAAGTAGAGAAGGAGAGGGAATTTGGAGCTGGAATTAGAGAGGAGTTTTTTAATTTTGTGGTGAATATTATGAACATTTTTGGGAATTTTTTTGAGGTATTTATAGGCATTTTCTAAAAATTTTAATCATTTTCTCCTAATAATTATGTTTTTCTCTTTTGAATTTTATATTAAAAAGAATTCCCCCACTTCCACTTCCACTTCCACTTCCACCTCCATATCCACTACCATTTGGTAGCGGTTTGACCAATTATTGATGTTTCCAAACCGTTGCCCCACATATGTGGGCCCCACATTAATGTGAAATGACCATTTTACCCTTTTTGTTGAAAAATATAGAAAAATACAAAATTTTCATACGAACTCAAATTTTGACTTGCTTAGTGTCATTTAAATCAGTTCTCCGAGTATGTTTTTAGTTATACATGTCTTATACCTTGATTGTAAGGTGAAATTATATTTTTGCCCTTTTTAGGTTAAAAATTGAGAAAAATATATAGATTTTTCTCCTAAACTCGGAATTGGACAAACTTATAGTCTATCCAAGCCAATTTTCCACGTATATATCAAATATCTGGGTTTTCAACTTTGATTCTACTTCTATGAGAAGTACAATTTTAATAACCCTAATATTCTGGCCTGATTTTCCTTGAAATTTTTAATTTCATTATTTATTCAATCTCCTTACATAAATTAGGGGTATTACAGCTACTCACCAATGCCAATATCCTCATTTTGGCTATGCTCACCCTTTATGTATGTTGTTCCTTAACTGTCCAAAACTCTAATCTGTATAACATGACACCTTGCAACCATCATATAGAATTTTCCTTTCAATTTTAGTGGCACCAATCGATCACACAAAAATCCAAAGGCACATCTCTATTTCTTCCAACCCACATAGACTCTTTAAGTAACATCCCTATCAATCTCTCTGCTCTCATGAATTATTGATCATAAATATGGAAAGTGATCTTTTTGGGGTACTTCTTGGTTATCAATCCTTACTGGAGTTCTCTCTCATTCCCCTCCTTATTAAAATTGCATTCTATATACTTTGTCTTAGTTTAGCCATTTTTTAATATTTTAGACTATGTAGCATCTCTCCCCAACTTAAGCTTTGTGTTTATGTGTAACACCCCGAATTTTTAAGACATTTTTTTTTTATAATAATAATGGCATTTTGAATAAGAGCATTTGGGATCTCATGAGAAAAGTTTTATTTAACCGTTTGCTAAAACATATCTTAAAACTCCGGGTGTTATTTTTCCTTCCTCAAAATGACATACATATAAATAAAACAATATGAGTATCAATCAATGTTAAATAAATCGACGCCTTTATTTTAAATCAAATAAATGTCCAAAACACAATAATAATATGGCCCAGGGTCTATCCATCATAACATCCTATATAAATGTCCAGCATATGTCCAAACACCTCAATCAAATCCAAAACATAAAGTATACAGTCTATAATTAAATTCAAATGATAATCCTCTTTAATGACTCACATTACTGTTTAAAACTATAGGGAAAAGTAGTCTTTAGCAGCTCTCACAGTTTCTCAACAGCTTTTCCTTTCCTGGTGTTGCACTCGAGATTTAAGACATTGCAAAACAAAGCAATGCCTCAGCAAGCTATTGCTTGTGTAAGTACATAGACAATTAACGTAATAAATGAAAGAAATAGTTAACAGTATTGATAAAAAGTCTATCATTTATGAAAATAGTGATATCATAATGCCATGTTCAAATAAATGCCAATTTATTCCATATGCTAAAACATGCATCTCACAGAGTCAAAACATGACATAAATCAATGTAAATGAGCATACAATAATAATAATGGCACCCTAAGGTAATGGGTCCCACCACATCGCACTAACATCCATGATCAGGAGTACTTGTAGTCAACCTCTGAGTGTCGTCACACCCAGGCATACCATCCATAACCATGCTCATTATACATGTATACATAATAAGAATATGGGTCATCATGCTGCAGTGGCAACCCTCCATGGGTATCAACCACCGCCGCTCTCCGTCAACACCATAATGGGGGACTTAGCGTCTGTCCCCATGGAAAGGCTCAGACCGGTAGTGTGGACTATCCATGTTACCAAACTGCTACCGAATGCCATCTATGGGCAGGTGTCTATCACATCACAATATCATCACATCACAATCTCGGAAGGTGGGTGGCCGGCCCTATCCCTCCTAGCATGACGCCCACCGAGCAAGAGCACCCGTCATCAAATAAAACACGGAAATCATATGTAGATGCTAAAATTCAAGAGCACTCATAGCTCGAATTCCCCAAGACATGCCCCTCATCCTAGGGTTAGCCTATAAAAGGACCAGCTAATAAGCCCATGTTCTTATTTTCCTGTAAATCCATGTACTTTCTATATATATAATAATAAATAAGTCTCTATTTAAGCATAACTAATTAACATCATGCTTATAAAAGCATTTGAAATAAGTTTATTTAATAAAAGATTTCAATTTGGAATAATCATACTGTACTCAAAGTCGTATGAAATCCACGGCAAATAATAATTGCAATTTAAAACACAATCACACATGATGCTATGTTTAAACATGGTTTAAAAATCAAGGCAAAGCATTAATTGTCGTCACCTACCTCAGTGTGAGACCACTAGCTTGCTAATAACTCCCTTTAACTGTTATATTCAAGTGCACTTGTACATGTCACATCACTATTTAAAAAAATTTCTAAATAAAAAGTGATCATTTATAAGTTTTTAAGTTAAAACTAGGTTCGCGTCGTCAATACGGTCACAACGCATCTTTCGGATCGTGATTTGGACTCCTCTAGCTCCCAAAAATCAATTTTAAGTGAAAATACTTCATAAATTAATATTTATTAATTTATAAGGTGTTGGGGCAGGTGCACTGGTTTACACCAGCGCCCCTACTTTACACCCGGTTACACCAGCGCCTAGTATACACTGGGTTACATCGGCGGCCCCGATTTACATCGGGTTACACCGACACCTAGTTTACATTGGGTTACACGGGTAACCCAGTTTACACCGGCGATGCGGAAACCGGCGCCTGAGAAGACGACCGGCTTCCGGTCATCTCCAGTGACCCTACAAGTGTCCAAATCACTTGGTTTTTGAGCCATTTTGTTCAAAATTTTGTCTAGTTTTCATTTCTATAATCCTTTTGCATTGATTTCTCAAAAAACCATGTTTTTTAAACGGTTTTTCCCAAGTTCCTAAAAACATCCATAGGTACTGGTTTTTGGGTTTTCTTGAGAAACCCATCGTTGGATCTCTCCCAAATTTAAAGGGTTTGTTCTTAGGTGTCTTGTGCACTAGTTGGACAATGCGATTTCCAAACAGACGAGGTTTGATCCGTGAAATCACGATCCAACAGTAGCGTGCACAGAGTTCCCAAAAAAATCTGATTTTTTCCTAATTTTTTCATGCTTTTCTAATTAGTTTTCCTATTTAATAAATACAAAAAAATAGAGTTTAAGGCTTACCTTGCGCCTAGCCGTGGTTGCTCGTGTTTCTAGGGTTCCACTTGCCGAAAAACTCAAATCTTGCAGGGCTAAGGTTCTGAGTTAAAAACTCAGAGAGACGCTCAAGGTGGAGTGTTTTGGCTCCTGGGGAAGAATAGATATAGGGTTTAGAGTCTTAGGGGAAGAGAAACTCTTCCCCACACGTCTCTTTCCATGCCTCTCCGGCGATTTCGCTGGATTGGTAGAGACGTGTGGAAGACAGGGGTGCTGTTATCAATTTGGACCCCTGTGTAACACGTCTCTGTCAAAAGACCAAAATGCCCTTACAACTTTGACGGCTCATAACTCCTTTCTTTTGAGCTCCGTTTTTCGCGTTCTTGGTGGCGTTAGACTCATATCAATGAGCACTTTCTAATTCTTATGTTTTCAGGAAAATTTTCCATCTATAAATTTTTATTTTTATTTATTTAATATTTTCCTATTTTATACTAAAAATTAAGGATATTACATTATGATGTTCCTTATCTTACCAAATAAAACTACGTCATTAGCATGTAGCAAAATCTCCTCATGTAAATGTTTTGTTATATCATCCATAAATCAACATGAAGAGGTACAAGCTCAATGACATCTTTGGAGCAATCCTCTAATGATGAGGAAATTATCAATTTCTCCGCTAGTGGTCCTAACATTTGTTACTATTCCCTCATACACATTATTAATTATCTCTATATATCCCTGTGAAACCCCTTCTTCACCCAACATCTACTATATACTCTTTAGGGACCTTATAATAAGCTTTTCTACGTCAATAAAGGATATGTGGAGTTCCTTGTTCCTTTCCTTATATTTCTTTGTCAATTGTCTAAAGAGAAAAATAGCTTCTATAGTAGACCTCCCAAGCATGAAACCAAAATGGTTTTTTGATATACTTGTCTCATGTCATATCCTCTTCTCAACACTCTTTTCCAAAGTTTCACAATATAGCTCATTAGTTTGATACCTTGATAATTAGTATCACTCCATATGTCTCCTTTATTCTTATAGATTAGAGCTTTTCTTACATTCATTTGGCATTTTCTTCAATTTTAAAATCTCCTTAAACAACTTTGTTAAACAAACTACTTGATATCTTTCATATAATTATATATATATATATATATATATATTCAATTTTTAGGGTGGGGGTCAAGGCCTACTTTATGTCATTGGGTAGCAATTTCATCTGCTAAACCCGTGCATCACTTGTGCACAACTCCTTTGCAAAGCACAAGTTAGCCTTCAACTCCCCACTCTCACTTGATACGGCTACACTCACATATTCTCTAGAGTAATAAGAGAACTTAAGAAGAGACCAACTCAAAGAACCTATTATTCATCAGTTGAGTAATTTACAATGAGCTGCCTACAATGAGTTTGTTTGATTACAAATGAGGAGCTAACTCCTATTTATACATGCTCACCTCTATCCACCTCTTCAATGGATAGATAGGATTATTCCAAGTGTTAATACATCAATGGTCTAGATTGTATTCTGAAACCCTCCTTAGGCCACATCCATGAGTTGAGCAGACCTCCCTTAGAGCCTTTGGACCTTGGTCATCGGCCTTACAAAGCAAGTCCATAACATTTAGCTCTAAAAAGCTCGATCCTTAGATATAAGAATGTTCTTTGAGATAATATTATCAAATGCATTTTGGTGCATGCCCTATCTAAGATGACTGTTGTAAATCACCACATATTGATTCAAGAGAATTGAATTTTCTCACATTTTGGTTATTAGGAATTATTTTTTTAGTTGGTGATATACACACCATGTAAAATAGGCCAAACACCATGTAACTACTTATTTTAGGTTTTTTTATTTTCTTCAGTCAATAAAATTACAACTAAATATCTTTCACAAGTAACAACTCTAAATCGGACCACATTTTAAAAGATTTAAACCATTCATATATTGACAATGGCTTAGACAAATATGAACCAAACTTTCATCTAGAATAGATGAAATTAAATGGATGAGATGCTTTGCTCATATGTCATATAAAACATGGCCATGCTTTGAATTGTTTAGATCTTCTAAAATGTTGTCCCTACTTTTACATGGCCTATAATTTGAATGGTTTAATCTTTTAATATGTCGGCCCAAGGCTTACATGGCCTATCAATTGAATGATAGATCTTCTAAAATACAGGGACAATTCTTACATGACCTATGATTTGAATGGTTTATATCATCTTAAATGAGGGCCTAAGTCTTACACAAGCTATGATTAAAACAGTTTAGATCTTTCAAAATGTGGGTTCTATTAAATGATTTAGTTCTTGGGAGATCAACACTTTACATTGAAAAACATCTAATACACACTATTTATAAAATTATACCATAGGGGGTTTGTTAACTATAAAATAGCATGTGGCAGGATGGCCTTTTAAGTGTTTACTAAGTGGAGAAAATAAATTCTTTAATTGGGATTTGGAACTCATCAATTCTTACTTGAACTGGAACCGGGTTAGAATTGATGAGTTCTCATAATTGAGGTAACTTCCCAAAGTCTACACCCACCGAGCATGCCCAATCCATCTCTGATTGATTATCCGTACATGACCGATGCAAAGAATTGAATTAATTAGGAGTTAACAGTTAATATCACTCGGTCACGGACCGCTTCCTCACTTTCTTCTTCACTCACTGGCTATCTCATCCCATCACCACACATGAAAAACTCACATTTTCACAATCACTGGCTTTCTCTCTCTCTTCTTCCATTTCTGGAGAACTCTTTCCATGGCTGCTTCTTCATTTTCTCACCTCACAGCACCACCATCCCAGTGCTCCACTTCCTACTTGCGTAACATCAATCTTTACCCCGGACTCGTTTCTGCAACACTCCCTTTCCCAAGTAAATCTGGCTTCAATGGCGGTAAATTGGAGATAGGCAGGAGAGATGTTTCGGATAAATGGAGGAGCAGAGTTTCGTTTTTCCCTTCCTTTCAGAAGAAGAAAGGGAAGGATAAGGAGACACTTAAAGAAGAGCTTTTAGCGGCGATTGCTCCGCTTGATCGAGGTGCAGAAGCTAGTGAGGAAGAGCGAGAGCTAGTCGAACAGGTTCATTTCATTTCCCTCTCACTCATAATAGTCCAGAATTCTCTTGGAAAACTATTGAATTTACATAGCATTCATCTAGTTGTATGGAATTTTGCAAAAGATAAACATTGGTCTTTGGAGGAGATTTTATGTTGTGGACTTCATGCTAGTGAACTGTTATTTTTCTATATATAGCTGATTACAATAGGGAAAACGGGTAATTTATGGCTCCTAGGGACAGCCATTAACGGGAATGGAAGTCTTGAATGTGGTTAATCAGTGAAGTTGTCTGTGTGATTAGTGTGTTTTGAATACTTCAGTTGGTTTGTATAAATTATTGAAGAATATCTTAGAAACATTTCCATATTGGTTTAATATTTGTTTGGGGGAAAAATCGCCTCAATGATTTGCAATTGGGTTTTGCTTCTGGATTTAACTGTTCAAATAATGCCAGTTGCATTAACAAACAAATTTCAGGTACATGTGGTCAACTGTGATCTAGCAGGGGAACCTATCCAATATCGAAATATTGCATTAAGAGCTCTTTTGATGTTTGTTTGTAATTGTTTCACCTTGATTAGAGAAAGGGGATCTACTAGCATATCAGAAAGAGGGAAACAAACAAATTTCAGGTACATATCATCAACTGTGATCTAGCAGGGGAACCTATCCAATATCGAAATCGTGCATTTAGAGCTCTTTGAATGATTGTTTGTAATTGTTTCACCTTGATTAGAGAAAGGAGATCTATTAGCATATTAGAAAGAGGGATGTTAGCATCTTTGGCAAGATGATCTGTGATAGTATTTGTACACCTGAGCAGATAGGATGTGCCATCGATCAAAGTGACATGGTTTACTGTCATCTTCACTTTTTAAGAGCTATATTTCCTGCTGAAGATTTTGCAAGCTGTGCTGGAAACAGTTTGGATGCCAAAGGATGTGTCTTGGAGCCTAAGACTGTGTATTATGTTTTCTAAGAAAAGCAGGGAAGGCAGCTTCAGGCTCACTCATAGAATCTCTGAGATGCCTCTTGTAAGTGGTAACAGCAAGGTGACTGGTTAATGAAACACATTCGACATCAAATATGCTCTTCTAAATCATAAACTCAAGAAGTCTGGCGATTTGATTAATCAAAATCATCACGGAAAAATAAGAGGAAAGGTGGAGCCTAAAAAACATAATAAGAGTTGGTCATGATAACTTCAAAGACAAGCACATTTGAAAAAATGTTGGTCTTGACTGAAAGATCAGAGCATGCGACATAAATATACATGTACTCTCTATGTGATTTATCAGAATCACAGGTAAAGAAACAATGATAAACCAAAGTACACACAAAGAGTTGACCATCATGACTTCAAAAGGGAGCTTGATTAAACAAAGTCTGGTTTTCAACGAGATCTCACAGTATGGGATTGATACATATCTGTGTGTAACTAAATGTGTCTCTTTCTACATTAGATATATGGGTATGTAAGATTAACCTGATTCATGTATCATTCAAAGTGATAGAAGAATTTGTGAGAAAAGAAAATCAGAACAATGAATTTTCAAATTTTACGCCTGTTGGTCTATAACGGATACAACAGGTAGGCTTTTCTGGAAAAATAATCACACTCCATAAATAGAAATGATTGAAGCCCCAGGCTTGGGCCTGTCTCTCAGTTGGAAGCTCCTTCATTTCACAACCAAGCATTTATCTAAAGTAAAACAAAACATGTGATTCAAGTACCTGAAGCCTCAGTTAGAGTTGAATGTTGATGTCAGTTGGCAAGGAAAGTTCTCAGTCCAGCAATTAAAAGTACTTTGAATAATTAAATTACATTTCCAGGTAAAACAGTTTGAACCATTGGTTTATAGGTTATGTTAGTGGGGCAAGTTTGAAAAAGGGCTCTACATGGCGTTGTTAAACCAGCTTACTGGCCTCAATGAGTATACAAGAAAAGCCTCTAAAAAAATACAAAAAACAAAGTTAAAATAAGTATATAGCAAATGCATCTCAGAGGGAATGTACTAATCAAAGTAACAACTTGCCAAAGGGCCAGAAGGATAAGAAAAACAAGTAAACTGCAAACAGTACGATATTAATATTTCAGCATATCTTCTTTTTCCGAAGGAAAGAGTTCCTCTTTCTGCCTGAATTCACTGTTTCAACTGTTTCTTTGTGGGGCCTATGAAAACTTAGTGAAACTATTTTATCTGTAACAGAAAGACTGTCATTTGAGTACTCATTAAATGGAATCTCTACTTTTATGAGAAGTCATTGATGTGGTTCCTTTTGGGGCTCTTATAGAGAAACCATGTGGAAGAGAAACCATATGGACCTTCTAACCAAACAACCAATAGAATGTTGATATATTTTGATGTTTGTGTCTTTTATGCACATATTATGCTTGTGGTATTGTATCAAATGGATATCATGGAATGCATCTTGGTATTAACAGAATCTGTATGAAATCAAATGTGCAATGGTGTGTTGAAGGTGACCCTTTAAGGTGTTTGCTGAGTCACCTTGGACATTTTATTATCTTAGGTAACTCCAATTCAACAGTTGACTGATTCTTAATTCACACTCTTGCTTTTCATGATGCTATTTGCCACTGTTTATGTAGTAAAAGCTACAGATATACTCAACACGTTAATCAGTTCCATTTTTACTGTCTTTATCATTTTTATTACGTAGAAATAAGTGCAGTAAGTCATTTTAGCTTAGAAGGAAAGTTGATCCAATTTCGGATTTCATTTTAATTGATTAGATTGTTCGTGAGCTAGAAGCAGTAAATACAATAAAGGAGCCACTTAAGTCTAACTTGCTTAATGGTAAATGGGAGCTTCTCTATACGACTTCCAGATCAACTTTGCAAAGCCAGGTATCACTCTCTGCTTATTCTTTCTTAGCAAAGGTTTTAACAGTTATCTAGATCTCCATATATTCCATCATATACAGCATGTTCATTGCCTATCCTATGTACTTATTGCTTGCCAGTGTTTTTCAGTTAAATTTGTTGGGTTGCTTAATTTTGTTTTGCATCTGATTTTGATTCTATTCATTACAGAATTAACTGATATCTAAACTGGTTTTTACATTGTTCCATTTAATGAATGACCTTTTCTATGTAGGCTGCTTTTACGGAAAAATGGTGATTTTTCCTCAGTTCTTTTTGCACATTGAGAACTTTATCATTTCTTACCATATGCATTTCATTAATCTTTTTTCAAACATTAACTGGCAGGCATCCTGTTTCCTTTTATTTGGTTCATTTGGAAAAGATTTCATGTGTCATCATTTGTTAGTAAGTATTACTATTAGTTGTTATTACTGATTACCACCCTCACTATTCCTTGCACAGAGGCCAAAATTTTTAAGACCAAATGGAATGATCTACCAGGCAATCAATGCAGATACACTCAGAGCTCAGAATATGCAAACTTGGCCATACTTCAATCAGGTGCTTCTTCTACTCAACCTTCTGTCATTATTGGATGTTTCTCATCCCTTTTTGACTTGTATTTTCTGAGTACTGGATCTTCTGAGAAGGTTGTCTTAAGCTGGATTCAATAGCTGGCTGCTGTGATATTGTCTTTTCTTTACTTGCTTTTGAAAGATGTTTATTCAACCCTTTCATATCCTTATTGAGTATCTCATATGATATCTAATGCCATGTTGGCCAGAATTGTATGGCTAAAAACCTTTTCTAGATAAGAAGAGAAGTGATCTCTAATGTCATCTTGTGATATTATTTTGAGCATCTCATGGAAATCAAAATGCATTTATCATAGGTGCAGGTGAAATAACACTTGCATCAGCCAGGTCAGGTGAAAAAATACCAGCAGTCTGATGCTTTTCTGGAAATTAGCCATTTTGTGGAGACTAGTTTTGAACTACCATTTTGATATCTGCACAAATATGATACTCTTAAATTTGCATTCTGCAAGCGCTTTGCAGAGTGTGTTTGAAGTTATGTGTAGATTGGCAAGTATCTGAATCTAAGAAAAGGAAGGTGGTAACACAAATAAGAGGTTTGCCTCTTTCCTGATATGGGTTCAATTATTATCAACAAGCATTTGAGAAGAGATGAAAAAACATTTCCTGAAGGAAAAACCAGAAGAATCCGAAATCATGGGTTTAAATAATGTGAAACTTCAGGACTGCACACAAACCAAAATTAAGGATAGCTTAATCATTTTCTTTGGATTTTGAGCAATTTAGAAAGAATGTTAAAGGAAATGGAATGGCAATGCAGCAACGGAAAAACCTAAGGCACAGGCTAAACCTAGAAATAGAAACTGTACATCAAGAAGAAAGTGGCAACAACAATTTTGCTAGGATCACACTGAAGTTAGCATGGTCAGATTTCGAATTTCCTCCTTGGTAATATAGGAGTCATAACTTTTACTGTTGTAAAGGTAAAAGAAACTTAAGCTCCAAGGTGGACTAACCCTCTTTGCCAAAACCAAAGAAGAATTTGACTTCTTTCTGTACTTTGCTAGTAGTGTGAGACTTTACACAATGTGTGTCCATGTACCTATTCTGCTTCTATTGCTTCATTTTAAAAATGTGAATTAAGCTTGAACTGTAGACCCTGGAGATATAGATTCCTAGACTTTTCTCATTGATATTGAACAACTTTATGGCTGTCATTGAAATTTCACTTTGTCCAACTTTGAAGGGGTATGACTTTTTCACATAGCTCCAATTAACTCCTGCCATTGCCTGGTTAATACATCATAATATGCATGAATTCTAAGTAAGGTTTGTACAAAATCTGCATTATGTCAATGAGGAGATTATCTTCTTCTTATTGATTCCCCTAAAAGCCCTGGTTAAATGGCTGTAGTTTTTTTTATCTCCAAAAGTTCACATTCTGAACCAGGGAATCTTGTTAAGTTAAACTGCTGTTGAAGTGTTTGAGAGCATCTTGTTCAAAATTATTTAATAATATTCCTTTGGAGAAAATTATTGCCAACTAGTTTTCAGTTTATGACTTGAATGGATTGGCATTCAGGTCAAGGAAGCTCCGTTCTTAGTTTTTGGGACATATTTGTCCCTGTTTTCCCATTTAAATTGTTTTTAAGCTTTTAGTATTTATCTATCTCTACACAAATGTGCACATGCACAAGCCCCTACACACTGTTGACTCCTGTTAACTTTCATCCTTCGAACTTTATTTTGGAAGAAGAACCTAAATAAAGAATGTTGTATACACACATCTGGTGAATGGTTAGAGGAACTGCTAGTGTTGAAGCACATATGATGGGAGATTTGCCTTGCTCTCAATTATTCAAGCCAAGCCTTCTTCTGGTATTTCTAACTTGAAGTTAGTGTTTTGGCAGGTAACTGCTGACTTAGTACCTCTCTCTAAAAGCAGAGTGGCTGTTAAATTCGATAAATTCAAAATTGCTGGTCTGGTAAGTGATGTACTGTTTGTAATCCTTTTTGAAGTACAATGTCATATTTATTGAATTGCCTTGAGTTGATGTTGGTGATGTATTAGAATCTTTATGAATTGAATGTGTTTTTTATTGGTAATGTATAAAATTCACTGGGTTTCCATAGTAAGATTCATGATTCGCATTAGGCCATGTTACACTACATTTCTCTAATATGTTTTCATGTCATAAAATAGGTCAAGTCACCTTTTATATTAACGCATTGTTACTGCATCATTTTTTCTTATATTCACTTGCCTGAGCGTACACCCATGTATACTTTATCATTCTAGTATGGGACACCCATGTATACTTTTATCATTTAGTATGGGACACATATCCCTGTTGAATGTTAAGATTTATTAGAAGCAAGAAGGTGAAGAATGGAAACTAAGATCCAGCTGGTTGTAGATGAGATCGTACAACATAAAATGTAAAACAAATATGAATGCCACTAGTAACTTTATGGACACAGATGTGTTATCCTTTTTTCTAGTGAGGTATCCTCCTCTTTATTTGCTCATTTTCAAGCATGCCACCTAGCGAATGAATGTGTCTCAGTAGTATTAGTTTATTGGCTAGGGAAGCCTTGGCACAACGGTAAAAGTTGTCGTCATGTGAGCTTGAGGTCACGGGTTCAAGGCGTGGAAACACCCTCTTGCAAAATGCAAGGTAAGGCTGTGTACTTTAGGCCGTTGTGGTCTACCCCTTCCCTGGACCCCGCATAGGCGGAAGCTTCTTGCACCGGGGCTGCCCTTTGGATATCTGCAATGCACCAAGGATACTCTAGCAGAATTAAGTCCCAGCATCTGTAAAGGTCTTCAAATGAGATACCAGAAAACTATCCAGTCACTGAACCCCAGGGTGCAATCTCTTCCAAAATGGTTCTCCGGAGATCTCCTCTGGAGCATTTTTTTTCCAGAGAAACTCTAGTACTAGAAATAATTTTTTTTATAGATAAGGGGAAAAGACTAATTATTACAGGTTGCTGATGGGAAGAAAGTGCTAAATTTAACCTTTGTTGAGTCCTCTTTCATTGCTCTATGAGCGTTTTGAGTGCCTTACATGATGCTGTAGGGGAGATTCCACTATCCTTTCTTGCATAAGAGTGATAGACTCTAAACTGGTACTCTGGGCATCTCTTACCAGGCTCTATATTGTTTATCAATGTGATCTATAGTTGATTGAATGGAAGGTGAATCAGATATCATTTATAGGAAAAAACTTTTGCCTATTACATGTGGAGACCAGTGCCTTTCATCAACCAAACTTTAACTCATGCATCTGTAGGATTTCTTGTTTTAGCTTATTTCTAGGTGTGCTAATGATTTTATGGACTCAAGGGCAAAGTGTGGAATCCACAGAGATTTACTTTCAGTGGGCAATCTCTGCTTCTATTGTAGATTCTTCTTTCTGCTCATTATAAATATCTCTGTCATCTCATTAAAGAAGAAAAGAAAGGGAACAAAAATACCAGCATTTTAAGAACTTATAGAAGAAAAAAAAGAAAAAAAGAATCCAAATCTTTTACTTCCATGGGAGAGGGAAGATCATATTAAAAATATTGCATTTTCTTCCCATTTTACTCTGTCACGCACATGCTGCTTTTAATCATTGTTTTGGAATTTAATCATAAAATGATGTACTTTGTATACTTATAATAATATCATATGGCAGCTTTGACATATCTCTGTGTTGTGTTTGTGGCAACTGCGCTTAACTCAATCTGGTTGTCTTTGACACTGACATGGCGCGGTCTTGGTGTCATTAACATGGCAGTATGAAGTTGTGGATCTCCTAGAATATACATTATACTATTGGAAAAAGCTAATCCATACTTCTAAGATTTAGGCCTTCTCAAGAATGGTCAATTCTCTGGAGTATATGCATGGTATGCTGGGCTGTTATTGAACCGAGTTCTGATGACTGTACCACCGAACTGTCAAGTTATCTTGGACCCATACCTTGAATTCCCAGGTTAAGTTTCTACAGTTTGTGGTTATGTGTCATTGTTGCATTACCATTAAAAAGCAATTGCAGAAAGAACTAGAAAGATTCTGATTGAACAGCAATTCATGGTGTTTCGAAACACACACACACACACACACACACACACACACACACACACACACACACACACACACACACACACACGCTGTAACATTTGTCTTGTCCTATACTGAGCAACTTCTCATTAAACCTGGCCGGTCCTTTTTCTTCACTCAACTGTGCTCAGATACCTATTAAAGCACCCGGAAGAACTCCTGGAGAGTTGGAAATCACATACTTGGACGAGGAGCTAAGGTAATTAGCCATACTCAGTTTCTAATACCTTGAAAATCTTGAACTTGCTTTTCATCATTCGGATAACTATGACCGCTACTGAAGTTGTAGATAATGAATAGCTCGGCACAAGGAAAAGATTCGAGGATGTTACATAAATTTGAAAATGGGACCCTGTCTGAAGCTTAACACTAATTGGTTGATGAAGTCATGATGTGAAACACTTGGAATTTCCTAAGCTAACATTTTGAATGTCAGTAGGAAAATGTGGAAGTTAGATATTTTCATATGTGCTCACCATAAGTTTCCATTCCCTGATAAATATCAGCTAAGCTGCAATAGAACCTCAAACTTGGAATGTAGTAAATTTAAGAAAGTACAGTCAGACACAAAGTCAAGTATAGCCATTGGTTCATTGGGTCAGTGAACTAGTGTCACGGGAAAGTAGCTTTGATCGTGAAACATCACTGTAACTCAAAAACTGTGTGGAATATCATGCAGAAAACTAGAACCAAGATACTGAACAGCATAAAAAAGGGCAGCCCCGGTGCATGAAGCTCCCGCCTATGCGGGGTCTGGAGAAGGGGCGGACCAGAAAGGCCTATACTAGGCATGAACCTGACCATTCTTTTGAGGAAAATGAATAATTGAGACTTGAATCCAACCTAAAGAGTGTGCAGATGAAGTGTGACAATCTTATTGGATGGGCAGAAAACCACCAAATTTGATAGAATCCCTTGAGGTTTACTATCAACCCAGTCAGTAATAGTCAAAGAGTGGAATGTTTCTTCGTATGGGTAATCTACTGCTAGTGCCATTATGGACTGGCCTAAATATTTGAAATGCCTGTGGATGCAAATGTACAGATGCCCAATGCACACATTTCGAGTAGGACTATTATCCTCTGCATTATGTGAATGTAAGAGGATAGTTCTATTCGAGCTACTAATCTTAGCTTCAACAGAGGAGAATTTATGGATAGTTTGATTCCTTTTATTTATTTTTTTGCTTGTGGATACTGATATTTGCACCGTGTTTTTCTGAATGACCCCAATTTGACTTTTAAGCTGCAGTTTCAAATGATAATAATACCCCTCCGTGGTAAACAATAGAAGGCAGAGAAACAAGGAAGAAAGAGGAGAAAGTACTGGTGACCTTGAAGACTAATTGCCTCCAGGTCAGGGATGAATCTACTGATAATCGAACTCGCACATATTTGCCAGTTAACAAAGGACTTCAAATGTGAGATCAAGAGATTTTCTGCAAATATGTGGATGCTGTACTCGAAGACATGTATCCTCATATTTTCCTTATAGATCCAGCTTACAAGTAGAACTAAACTGCAACTTACTGGTATTAAGTGTGTATAAACTGTAAGATTGTGCTGTCTGAACCAGATGCTACCAAAGACCTGAACTAAGTATACCATCTTAATGTCTGAACTAGATGCAACCAAAGACTTGAACTAAGTATACCATCTTAGCAATCTTAGAACCTATGCTTAAAGAGTGAAAAGCTAGTTGCAGCACTGTTTTTAGAGAGCCTAGAGTTCCTCTTCTCCATTCTCTCCATTAGATAATGATTAGCACAGAGATTTAGGCAAGGAAGGTTACTGCAGACAAATAGTCAGGTGACTGAAACATGTATAATTTGCTTCAGGTGGCGACTGTATGTTGTCTTATATTCTATAGTTTCAACTCTTTTTTATCAATAATGGTAATAGTGACCTGAGAAAATGTGTTTCTTTCTGCAGAATCTCTAGGGGTGACAAAGGGAACTTGTTCATTTTGAAAATGGTGGATCCATCGTATAGAGTCCCAGGCTAATGGGAATTACGCATGTACATATGCCAGCGATAGCACTGTATTCTTTGATGTTTTGGCTGGTACATTTTTCATATTCCCTGTAATGCGGGAACCGGATATGGAGATTGTATCATAAAATCCTGCAAAACAATATTAACAAAATATGTAAAATCAATGTTCGATGGAGATCTTAATAAATTATGTGAATGATTTATTTGGTTCTTGAAACTACTTTAGCTAGTAGATCTCTCAGATACACAGTTTTAGCTCCTATGTCTTAAAGAGACGGCTTGCGGAAAGTGGGCACGTGTCTAACAAAAAAGTAACGGGCAGCCTGTGCATGTAGGATACGGGCAAGGGGCCGACCACAAAGGGTCTATAGCATGCGGTCTTACCTTGCATTTTTTGCAAGAGGTGTGAACTTTTTTCATGCTTCGAACCTGTGATCTTACACTTGAAAAAAAATATGGGGTAAAAAGAGTTTTGATAAGGGTGTAAGTGCCTAACTTCAAGAAAAAATGGGTAAAGAGTAAAAGGTTTACAAGGAGTGTTGCTGGAGATATCCTAGCAACTACTGCTTTTAGTTTAGAATTATATGGTGAACTTTTTACTATTTATTTTAGAACTCAAGGTAACAGTGCCAAGTTCATCTAATGGTTGACTTACCTACCTAGAGTTATATTTCATCCATACCATTAGGGTCCTTCGTAGAGACCCTTTTCATGGAGTTTTGCTTTGGATGGGGGTCTTATTATTCTTGATTTTCGCACAGCTTGTAAGTTTATATATATTTTTATTTTTTTAGCAATAGGAACGCATTTATGGTAAGATTCACATGAAATTGTTTACTTTAAGATTAATAGTCCACTAATAAAAATCTACTTTTCTCTACATACTTCTTTTCCTAAAATACCATTGTACCTATTCTCAAAATACCCTTGAATTTCTGTATTTCTTGAGTATGAACATATTACCTTCCTTTAAGTAATACCCTCAAATGTTAGATGAATAATTTTCGTCTCTATTGTCGACTTGTCGAGTTATCTTTGTGTAAACATAGATATGGATTATGACGAAGGGGAGCCTTGGCATAACGGTAAAAGTTGTCGTCATGTGACCTTGAGGTCACGGGTTCAAGGTGTGGAATCAACCTCTTGCAAAATGCAAGGTAAGGCTGCCTACTATAGGCCCTTGTGGTCTGCCCCTTCCTCAGACCCCGCATAGGCGGGAGTTTTGTACACCAGGGCTGCTCCCTAGATATGGATTATGATATAATTGCCTTTTACTTGCGAGTTATTAGTCCTTTACTAAATGGTGGGATGACTATAACTCTAAGTGGGCCCAAATTTATAAATATCCAAATCGTTCTTAATTTTGCACTTCACTTAGATGAGTCATTCTTCAAAATTCTCATACGTGGGATGATCCTAGGCATTGCTGCACTTGTGTACAAAATAGATGGTGTTGACCTTGCAACTCAAGAAAACATAGAGTAGAATCATCTAGTGGATGCAAAATTTGGTACATGAATCATCTAAGTCAGGTGCATTATGAACGACTCGAATCTTCGTATCTAGGCCTGCCTAGAGTTATAGCCGTCCACATATAGCATTAGTACTAGGAGCTAACGAATAAAATATGGGGGGCTATTATATCACTTCCCCATTGATAATTACAAGCACTGGTGCGAAGATCAAACCTGAGGTTATACTGACTTAGAATTCACTAATTTTCTGGACATTCTGAGCCTCCATTTCATGTCCAAGAATTAGTGGCTGGGATGAGATGCACTGGAAGTTTTTTGAGCCATGCCCGATCTAAATGGAAACTCTCTGAACCGTCCATTTTGGATGATGTATGCCATCATTTCACTAAATGTTTGTGGAGGATAACTTATTAATGGGGGGCCTCAAGTGAACGCAAGGATTACTAACTCTAGGCTCCTCTATGTACTTTTCTAATTTATAAGATTTCGAAATCATGTCAACTTTTGACTTTTGATAGTGATCTTGTCGACAAGGGGAGCCTTGGCGCAATGGTAAAAGTTGCCGTCGTGTGACTTTGAGGTCATGGTTTCAATGAGTGGAAACAACCTCTTACAAAATACAAGGTAAGGCTTTGTATCTTAGACCTTGTGATCCACCCCTTTCCTTCGTGCACCGGAACTGCCCCTTTTTATAGTGATCTTGTCGCTCGTTTCCACCACGCTCTCTGGCTTCATCGTTTTCCTCTGACAAAGAAACCAATTTTTACCAAGGAAAGACCCAAAATTGAGCACCCAAGCTTCTAGTGCTGCAAATGGAACCCCTTCGAAGGACATTTTACATCTCAGATCTTCCTTGCTGTCGCTGAAGAAAATCTGCAGCTACAAGAAAGCAGGTTTGGTAGACAAATGAGACGGTGGCAGGAAAGGCCATTCCAGTACACCACACGCAGGCACGTAGCAGAGCACCTGGGGATGTCGAAATTCGTACCAGAAAATATTTTCTCCTATCAAATATATCGATGCCTGAAGGCGTCTGATGATCCTTGGTTGTGTTTCACCAAATTTGCTATTAAGTTTTCGACTTATTCTGGACAAAGGGTAGCTCGGGTGCATGAAGATCCCGCCTATGCAGGGTCCCGAGAGGGGGCAGACCATAAGGGGTTATAGTATGCAGCCTTACCTTGTATTTTCTCAAGAGGCTGTTTCTACGCCTTGAACCTGTGACCTAAAGGTCACATGAGGACAACTTTTACCGTTACGCCAAGGCTTCCCTTCCTTTATTGTGTACAGCAAGTGGGAAATCAATTAACTTGCTCTTTGTTCCTTCCTAGGGCTCCTCTTCTTTGGGAAGGTACCATACTAATTCAACTAATAGTGTAATATCTTAGCAACTAAAGCCTATAACCTAAGTGATCAGGGTTCAAGGTTGTGCATGTCATTGTTGTATGAGCACAGTTAGAAAAGAAGAATATTAATAAGAAAGGTTACAGAGAGATTTTAAGAATTGTTGATGGATGAGGTACTTAAAAGAAGATACATTAAGCAAATCATTTGAGGTTTATTGATCTAACTAATAACTTAGAATAAAAATAAAATAGTTCAAAAATACCTACATGACGCAAGAAAAAAAGGTTTTTAAATGCTTAAAGGAAAAAAAAACTATTAGCTTAATTATAATAGATAAATAATTTGAAGCTCATATATTCATGTTTAGAGATAGACGGTTGTAATGACAAAAATCGTGGGAAATTTGTTGGACAACCGTTTGAATGTTCCTTGTTCCTGGAACTAGCGATCCGAGCAGTAGATGGTCAAGCAATATCTCGTGCTGCATTATCCTTTTTTTCTTCATCTTCACCATGACATAGTCCAAAATTGTTTAGGCTAACCGTCAGTGAAGAAAACCACATAGCTTGCATGCATTCGACAGTAACCGATCGCGTCTACTGAGGCTCTTCCAGGATAAGGTTTTATTAGTGTTTTTAGACTCCAGATCCGTCCATGTATTGCGGGCTCAATCATCCAAGCTTTTTAAAGCATAGCCCGTCTAAGATGTTCATAACAGATGAGCTTGGATTATACCAAACATCAAGGTGGTCGATAGGCAAAATCCTTTTTGCTATTGTAGGGCTAAACATGATCCTATCACATCAACGGCGAGATTAGTCAGAAGCAAGAATGCCTGTGGCTGACATATAATATTTGATATTGTCATATTTTCTCTAGGTTGAAGGAGAGCTTTGGTGCAATGGTAGCGTTGTTGTCATGTGATTTTGAGGTTACGGGTTCAAGGCGTGAAGGCTGTGTACTATTGGCCCTTATAGTCCATCCCATCACGGGGCTACCCTTATATTTTCTCTACATTCCACTTGCTTCCTGTCACTCCATGTCTCTTTCCTTCGGAAAATGACCCAAATTAGACCATTTTCACGAGTAAAAGACCCAAATGGAGCCCCTCACTCTTAGCAAGTCCTCGAATTCTTCTCAGGCTTCTGTGGCTGCAAATGCACCCACTTAGAAGAATGTGCGGTACTATATTTAGCTTTCACTTCTCTTCCCTTTTCGTCTCATAAGAAAAGCGGCAAAAAAGGAAAGAATGTAGCAGCTCTTTCCTGAAGGAAAGCCCATCGAAGTACCCATTGTGTATGTATCATAACACCTCGAGCTGTCGGGAATTCGTACAAGAAAATATTTGACAGCCACCTTCAAAGAGCAGTTGAAGCCTGAAGACACCATTTATTCTTCCATTTTCCATTTCAGGCTCTGATGATCGTAGCTTGTTTCACTAGATTTGCTAATATGTTTTTGGCTTTCGAGCATACAGGATAACCATCAGGGCCTTCACTCGTGCAAACATATGGAAATACAAATGGCTTGGCCCTGCTCTTCTTTACGAAGGTACCATATTCTGTATTTTATTAGACCTTTTATGGTTGCTTGCACGACGTCCTTCCTTGCTTAGATTATGTCTCTGCCAAGTGCTTTCCTCCTTGGCTCGAGGTTGGCATCGTTATGGCAAGTCATGGTCAGTTTTTATGTTTTTTTTTTCCTTTGATGGAAGACTTCTTTAGGTCAAAGATTGGTGGTGGTATCAGGCTATAGTTTGTAGGAGGTCTTTGATTTGTTAAAGGAGAAATGCTTCGCCGGATCTTTTAGTGATCCATAATTGAGCATAGCTTCGATCTTCTGGTGATAATGCATAACCTATACTGATGTTCAAGTACTGCTCTGACAACCTTTGTCAAGAAGAAAATCAGACCTTAAAAATCTACTCAATTTTAAACAAAATATCAAAGGAAATACATAGACAACAGATAATATCCTAGCTTCCTCTCATAAGAAATATTTTTTGGGTCCCTACCTATTCCTTGGGGAGCAATCGTATCTGTTTTTGACAGATGCAATAACGAGTTTTTCCGACCGCCTATGATTTTATCATGATCAAATAAAAGTAGGACAGTAGGACACAAACAACAAATTTATCCTACTGCATGAGGCTCTTTGATCTATGAAACCTTGTTTACAGTGTCTGTTCGACTATATCTTGCATATGGGATATCCTTTTGACCTAGGACCCATACCATGTGGATGGCCTTTCATGATCTACAAGTTTAAACCCCCACTCCGTTTCAACATATAAATTTCCCAATATCGGCTAGCGAGTGGTGCTTTCTCATTTACTTCAGAGTGCATAATAATACTATATTGAAAACTTCTTTTTGAAAAGCAAAGAATTACCAAGCAAATCACTTACTGCTCACCCATCACTCATGCCCGCTCCTAAACCTAATCCCTAGCCAAAGTGAAAAGCAACGGATCGAACTTGCGATCAAGTGTGCTCTATGTTAGATGCTTGAATTGTTTGCGACCAATTGCACAAAACATTCATTAGCAAATATATTAAAAAGTTACCGAAGGGAAATAATATATTTGACCTTTTTTTAATAGCTCATTACTAAATGGTAATGAACGATTATAACTCTATGGAGACCCAGATTTCTGAAGATTTATATCATTCATAAAGTTGGCCTAATTTAGATGAGCCTCTTTTTTTTGAAGTTTCCACTATTGTATGTTCCGTGTAACTACTGTTTTTATTTTAAACTAGAAGATAAATTGTTTTATAGTCATTAGCTTTAAAACTCAAAATAATAGTGGCTAGGATCATATAATAGAAGAAAATTTTGGAGCTTGGCCATCTAAGGAGGGGGGTCAATTGGTTAGGACAGTTCAACCAATTCAAATAGTTGGACTAGATTTGATTACTATTTAAACACTGAATTTGAATAGTCCAACTGAATCTTTTCATTGCTTTTATGATCTGATTTTTTATTTTATTTTTTTTCATTAATACATCAACAAGAGCCTAAAATCATTTGGTTATTCAAAATCTAATGTAGTTTTTTAAAAGTCTAAAATGTCCTTAAATTTTATCAAGACCTTATCATACTAATATAGCCAAATCAGTAAAAAATAACCTAAATCATGTTTCCTTTGTCCTTTTTTTTTTAGGTCTTTCCTACCTAGATGGCTTAAATTTCTAGTTTTTTGTGGTAAACACAAATCTTTACCAAAGTTTTCCATTTTCCTTCTTCTTCCTAAATTGTATGGCAAAGTGTCACAAAGATAAGGTGATGGAAAGGCGTTAGAATTATAATAATTATTTTAAATATAATTTTATAACTAATAGGTATCAAGCTACTAGACCTTGTTTTATATTAAAATTTTCAATTTCTACATGAAGAGTTTTGACTGAATTTATATGAACATTGTTATATAAACTTTGTATACATCTAGATGAACATACATTGTCGATTTAGCTACTTAGGATGACACTTGTAGAAAGGTGAAACATTCTTGTGTTCTTATCTATTATAAATTAAGGAAATAGGAATTTGTTTAGCCTTTTGAACTATATTTTTCCTTGTGCTACATAGGCAAATTAGTTTTCCTTGTATTAGTAGTTAATTACTTTAATTTTTTGTATATGTTACTGATTGAAGATTTGTTTTATACATCCTCTTCTTTTCTTTTTTTCAGCCACATGGTTTTTGTAACCCAATTTCTTCAAATTTCTAATTCTAATTGAACATCCACTCTAACCATCATTCCCTAAAATTTCTCTCTCAACCTTTCCTATTTAACTTCTACTTCTAAATTAATATTCTCCCTATATTATAATCTTGTCTTACATATATTGTTAATCAAATAAGTGGGTCCTTTAAGAATCATTAATTTCAATCCTACTTTGCTAACTTTTTAATTTTTTCTCTTCCCTTTCTTGCTCATATATAATAACAACTAAAAAATCAAGTGACCTTATCTTTAAACGTGGCCCTTAGAAGTAGAGCATAATTTTCAAAGAAGTAGGTCCTGCTTGAATCAATCATTTGGATCAATGCTTAGACGGGATACCTTGTGGATGGCAAAGGGCAAATATACTAGTTTTTATAGAGTAGTGATATATGTGCCCCTTGCTTTTCTTTATGGATCTATGTGGTACTTTTCGTATGGGGGAGACTTCAAGCAGATTTAAGAATTAGGATATAGCTCTAGGTAGTTTACTTCATAACTTGTCACTATAAAAGTAATAAATAAATAAATAAGAAGGTACACCCTCAAAATTTGAAATTTTTTGACAAGTATTCTTGCATGGTCCCACCTCTTTTGTATACATATTTTGCTTTTGGCCCCCTTCTCTCTCTCTCTCTCTCTCTCTCTCTCTCTCTCTCTCTCTCTCTCTCTCTCTCTCTCTCTCTCTCTCTCTCTCTCTCTCTCTCTCTCTCTCTCTCTCTCTCTCTCTCTCTCTCTCTCTCTCTCTCTCTCTCTCTCAAATTCAATTTGGCACCTCCTCGAATTGAGTCCTAGCTCCGTCCCTAGCTATAACTCGAGGTGTGCACAAATTCCTGAAGATTTGAATCATTAGCAATGTTGCTTTTGACGTAGATGGGCCATGTTCCAAATTTCTCATCCATTGGATGATTAGTTGGTATTTTCTCAAGCTGTAAGATGGACAACAATATGTTCCACTATCCATTTTAAACTAAAAGATTGGATTGCTAGGATCATCTAATAGATGAGAATTTTAGAGCATCGCTCATCTTGATCAAAGGAAATTGTGAACAATTCAAATCTTTTGAAACCTGAGCTACTTAGAGTTACAATCATTTCCATCATTTGGCAAATGGCTTATGGGGAAAAAAAGAGAGCCTCATTTATCACTATCTTTTTTATAAGGTTTTTTTGCTATAAAAAAAAATCAATATGTTGTTATTTTTTCAGATATACTTGAATTAATTGATCTTTTATTTTAATTGTAAACTTTATTTTGTTTTCAAAATAATCCTTAGTAGTTAGATCAGCTAATTCCACTAAGTGAGTGTGACGACCCGGGTTTTCTCATGCATTTTTGGAATGCAATGTCTAATTTCCTAAGGCGGGATGCATCCCTATTTGAAAACCATTTTATAAAAACCATGCAATGCAGCGGAAAACCTTTAGTTTTAAACTCATTTTTTGAAACCCCGAGTGTCATTTGCTTTCACAACAACTAAGGTAGTTTTTGAAAAACTTCAGAAATCATAAATGTTTTTTCCCCAGGTCTTTCCAGTCACAATGCACAAATTTCAATCAGAATCTAAGTACAAACACATGTCCAAAGGGTTGAGAGTTTACTTACAGGTGTGTTTGTTTCCTTTTGGATTCACTTGCTCATAGCACTAACATAGATGTCCTCTTTTTGTGAGTGAAGCTGTCCTGAACCATGATATATACGGACGTATCCTGTCCTTGAGTACTTACTGATGTCTGAAAAATATTAAGGATTGGGTGAGTATATAATATACTCAGTAGGAGTCTATCACTATTAGTTTTATAATGCATGCGATCTTTAAAATCATGTGCTCATAAAAAAACATATGCATGTTGTATGAATAATCACATTCAATATTGATATTAAAAGCCACTGTCAAACCGAAATACTGACGACTTAAAGAAATATCATAATCCAAGTCGAAAGTATCATACATCATAATCATAAAAATATGTCATATCATCATGATATGCATCAGATGCTTCATGGAATCCAACTCATGGATATCTATCATGGTATGGTCGACCAACCTTATATCATGCCATATGCAATGCACATAAATCCACGAAACTATAGGGTCCCACTATGCCCATGACCTCATCGCCATGTGGTCCCCAGGTACCTAGGGACACAGGATCATATACCTCCACGAGGCATATGACACTTCGACCCAGTGCCGTGACACCAGTGGTAGCCTCCTGTACCATATGCAGTCGAAACAGGGACATGCCCTTTTTGGGCATGGTACCCATCCACCTAATAGTGGTAGAGGTTGGGTGGCCAACCCACACCCATCGGCATAACACCCACGAGCTTACAAGCCCAAATCATGTACAATCAAATAAGCCAAAAATCTTTGTTCAAAACCAGTCCTCTTTGGGTCCCTCACAACTACCTGGCCCTCGGCACTCCAGCGTCTTTTGGCAACCCTCAAGGACATGCAATCTTTGCAAGTACTTAAATCATGCAATGTATGCACTTGTTTACAAAACATATGTGTGCATAATGTATATGCAATTTTTTACGAAACATGTCTATGTACAAATGTTTATCATATGCATGCTAAATCAAGTCATGCTAAATGAGTCATATACTTGTAACATATGTTTTCAAAATAATAATAGATCTTTTAAAAGAATCTAATAGTGATAGAACACCTACCTGACTAGGTTGCGTTAACCCCTTTGTCTTCGTACGCTCTTAAACATGGTTTGGGGACTCAAGGTTAGTTTAACCTATCTTTTATGGGTTTAGAGCAGTTGGGTCTTATTAATTAGGAATTAGGGGTCCATCCCTATGCCTATGGGTATCCTAAGGTCCTAATTGGACCTTGGTATCCTCAGTTTTCCAAAGTTCTAGTAGCCACGCACCATCATCCTATTCTAAGGGTCATGCCCTACTCTGATTAGGCCTTGATCAGGGATTTTATGATTTGGATGTGTTCGCGTCGTCGATACGGACACAACTCCTTTTACGGCGCCTCAATCGGAGCTCTAGATCTCAAGTTATAAGCGTTTTAGTATTGTATGTACATAGAGTTCTTAAAGACAAAAAAGGAGGAATGTTAGGGCGCTGCGCGTCTGCGACGTACGCCCAGCTTCCTTAAGTAACCAAAAAAACGACGCATGCTAGCGCACTGCGCATCTGCGGCCTGCGCCGCAGCGGGTGCGTCTGCAGATGCTCGAGAATCTCCCCCCGTCTGTCCCTTTAGCGGGCGCGTCCCTGGACGCACCCGTTTGGTTTCTCAAACAGGCGTCAACCTGCGTCAATGTGGGACGTTCCTATTGGATCGTCCTGCCCGTTAGTGACCTGGGTCATCCTCAGTTCACCCTGGTTCGACAGTGCGGCCCTCGGGACGTCCCAGGGTCCTTGGTGGCGCTCCCAGGGTCCGTTTTGCATGGTTTTTCATGCAAAAACTTAGGGGAATTGAGCCTAAGACTATGGGTGAGATGGGCTTGAGGAGTTTTTGAGCATACCTGCTTCGTGGGTGGTTTTTTCTCCACATTTTTTCCTCTTGGTCACTGCTCCGCGATGGGTTTTCTCCAAGGTTTTGGGCTGCCATTAGAGGCACCCAAGAGCTCTATTTATAGGGCTTTTAAATAGGGTTCTGGAGGGGTTCTAACCGCCTTTGAATGGCGGTGGGGAATCCTCCAGAATGGCGGAGGTTTTTCCTTGAAACACCGCCGTCCCAGAAGCCTCTAGGAGGTTGAAGACGACGGGGTACCCGTATCAAAACGGGCACCTGTGTTTTTCAGGTTAAGTCGTTATTGTGAAATTTACAATTTTGCCCCTGAATTTCAAAGGGTCATATCTTACTCATTTTAACTCCGTTTTGGGTGATTTTGGTCTCGTTGGATTCCTTTTTCCAAGACGCATCTAATGGAACTACTTTTAGGACCAAATTCCTGGGTTTAGTCAAGGAAACTAGTGAAATGACCAAAATTCCCTTATCTTTAAAACTGAACTTTTTATGGGCTTTTAATATTACAAAAATTGGGGTCATTACAGTGAGATACAATGTGGCATATTGATTTGGATATTGACTTGTTGACCTAAAAGTAGATTGCTAGGTTGGCATGAAAAGTAAACATACTTTTACCCTTTTCCTTTCTAAGAAAAATATCCAATTGCAAGGTTGTTTTACCCCCTTATTAGTCATTTAGTTATATAAAAAAAAGATTGCGTTACGTTTTCTTCCTTGTTCATCCCAAAGCAGCCAAACCTTGTAGCTCTTCAAAACCTAGTTCGCCAAACTCTTAGAAAACATCAAAACCTTCCTTGAAAACTGATTTTTTCATTTTAAAAAATATTTCATAAACTCCATGCAAATCTTTCATAGATTTATCATTATGTTTTCTTCTCCTAATCCTTCAAAAAGAATTTCTCTTTGTTGAATCAATTCACAATCATTATGATTATTTTCTACGCATTTACTTTGCCCTACATTTTGATGATTTGAGTCATTCATCTTGTTCAGTCTCCCCTATTTAGATTATCTGTAAAAGCTCATGTCCATTGATGCTTCTAGCCATTGGATGTTTCATTTCAAACATCCAATAATCATGATATAAATCGACAAACTAGACAAACCACAATCCTTCAAGCACCATCTCCAATGGAATCTCTTCACTCTAATTTGTTGCCATAAATGAGGAAATGGTTGGAGAAATATGGGTTGGATTTGGGCAATGTCATTGTGTAAAGCCTTGGCCGATGAGGGCGGGCCAAGAGGGCTGGCAGGCTTCTAGGCAAGGTGAAAGACTGAGAGTTAGTCCCACATCGCTAGGGGGAAAGTTACTGGGCTCTTGATAAGAGTGATGAGGACTTTCCTTGCAACGAGGCCTCCTGATGGGTGAAGCCCAAGAGGGGTGAAGGACCTAAGGGAACAAAACCTTGAGGGGTGAAGCCTAGAGTGGTGAGGAACCCAAAGAGGACAATATCATATCCGCTGTGCACTCTGATACACGGAACGAGGCCTTTTCCCTGGGCAACTGGGGAAGAACAAAATCGTGTGGGGTGTATGGGCACTCCGGCACGGACAATATCGTTGCAGGGTGTGGGCCCTCGAGCTGTTACAAGTGGTATCAGAGCCAGACCCCGACCCGGTGTGGGTGGCTAGCCGCACGTGGGCGCTCGTGTGTGGTAAGACACGCGGGGACGCGTGTCCCCTAAGGGGGAGAGGTTGTAAAGCCTTGGCCGATGAGGGCGGGCCAAGAGGGCTGGCGGGCTTCTAGGCAAGGTGAAAGACTGAGAGTTAGTCCCACATCGCTAGGGGGAAAGTTACTGGGCTCTTGATAAGAGTGATGAGGACTTTCCTTGCAACGAGGCCTCCTGATGGGTGAAGCCCAAGAGGGGTGAAGGACCTAAGGGAACAAAACCTTGAGGGGTGAAGCCTAGAGTGGTGAGGAACCCAAAGAGGACAATATCATATCCGCTGTGCACTCTGATACACGGAACGAGGCCTTTTCCCTGGGCAACTGGGGAAGAACAAAATCGTGTGGGGTGTATGGGCACTCCGGCACGGACAATATCGTTGCAGGGTGTGGGCCCTCGAGCTGTTACACATTGGGTTTGGAATAGGTGAGGTCACAAGGTGGTGGTATGAAGATTGAGGGGAAGAGTTGTTGGAATTTTTTAGGGAGGTTAGTCCCAGCTTGAGTTTTGTTTTCTCATGTTTTATTGCATTCATGGTGTTTGAAGGTTGATCGATGAGACCCTTGTGGTCGATAGGGTTTTCTGGTGAATGATTTCGTTGACATTCACGCTAAACTATTATTGGCATCTTTACCAACATGTCATCCTTTTTGGTTAGTTTTTGGAAAGGTAGATATTTGTTTAATGCTCAAATGATAACTTGGCAATAAGTGCCAAGTCAGCAAGTTAAAAATCACATGGCATTACACTTATCCTAATATCAAAGTTAGCATGCTATGTTATATGTTACTTAAACAAAGTTAGCCAATGTAATGGTTGAGGATTGATTTGAAAAAATTGTCAAGCTTTAGGATTAAAATAAAAGATCGATTAATCCAATGTATATTTGAAGAAACATTAAATGTTCCTACATTTTCTACAACATGCTTTTTTATAATAGTAAATATTTCTATTTTTTCCCATGTATTATATTGGAGACCATCCAAAATCTAACCCAATTTTGGATAAATTAGAATATAAAAATCAAGGACAATATTTTAAGAATTGTTCAACTAAAATATGAACTATTTGGGATCATTAATAGGATTGTGAAATGGGTGGATCTAATCTAATACCAACCAATCAAAAGTCCTACATCTAAGTAAAGGGCAGGCATGAAGCATAGTTTGGAAACTTGCAAATGGACTCAAAAACTCAATCGAGTTACTCAACTCGGTAGCAAATTAAGTCATCATTGAATAGACTTGCTTCATGATAAAATAAATTTATTTGGGCTAAAATTTAAACACAAGACTTCTAAAATATCCTATGACCTAACCAACTTATAATTTATGTGTGTACATATTTAAAAATTATAAATATACATTTAAACTAGTAAAATTTTATTGCAAATCTGCTTCAAATATTTTTTAGTTACCTAAAAGTGTTTTCAAGTTGACTGGACCTTAGTTTTTGAGTTTTTAAACAATAAATATGAAGCATTTGAAATTTGGATAACATGTGCATTGTAGAGGATTGTGCTTAATCAAAATTATTTTTCATGTCTTGTAAGTCATCTTAGAGTGAAGCACACCCGTTTTAGGAAAGTATGTCTATGTAGTAGGATCCAACCCGTTCCTTTGAAGGATCCAACCTGTTCATCTCTTTCTTTTCTAAAAATATTAAACCCGATCATTTTATTTTTCTAAATTTAGATATCTATAAAAAATCTTGTGATTTGGATGACTGTAACTTCTAAAAGGCAACAAGAAATTGTGATTAAAAAAGACAGTTTAAAAACTTTATAAATAACACACAATTTCTTAAATTTAGATTCATTGTACATTATGATTTTTGATCTATCATAAAACTGAAGCAAATGGACTATATTTGTACTAGACCGTACCTCTAATGGGGTCAGTTTATATAAACTCAAACTTATTCTGTTTGAAAATTCCCAACCAAATTATAAGGGACTAGCATAATCTATGAAACTTTATTCTGTTCAAAAATTCTTAGGGGGGTTTATTTAACGACACCTATTTGGCATTTTGTTGGCATATCTCCTGTGATATCTCTAATGATATCTAGGGTGATATCTGAGATATGTGTCATATGTTTTGTGATATATTGTATGATATCTCAGATATGTGATATTTGTTCTGTAATATCTCCGACGATATCTCTAGTGATATTTTTTTATGATATTTGAGATATGCCTCAGATATGAACATAAGTTGCATTTCTAGCATATGTCATGATATCAACTAGTACCTTAATATTCATCAATGATCTGGGCCATTCATCTATGCTATGATATTCCTAAGGCCCAGAGATTTTATAGTACCTTTGTTGTATATGCATTTGTGTGGCACCAAATGCTACAAAATTATATGTGCAATACCCTCATTTCCTTGTTAAATAACATAATTGAAAGATCTTGAGAAGACTAAAAGGTCTTCAGAAGAATTTTATAATCGATGCAATGTAGCCCTAGCAAGTAAAAATGAGATTGAAAGGTTGACTTATGACTATAGCAAAAAAGTTAAATTGATTGGTAGGAGTGCTTCTTGCAACCATATTATTCTCCCTTAGTGAACTTGCAAGATATTAGAAGAGGGTAGTGGATGAATGGTCAAATTGTCTAAAAGTGGGGTTTTATAATTCAAAATTAGGCAAAGCAGATGAATGGGTTAAATTGTCCAAGGCAGTTGGACTCAAAAGTGGGGCTCTATGGCATTCCTCTTGCTAGATGGCAGGAACAACGCACAGCTAAATGTATAAGAGAAGTGCTCACAATTTGGTGATCCATTCCACTCATCTGTTGGACCCCGCATTAGACGGGTCGTGAGGAGAAAATCTTACACATCAAACAATTCTAGCCCTTGGATTCGTTATATTATCATAGACACCTAGAATGAGGATTTCCAACTTTAGTTTGATTTATGCTAAATGGAGTGGTACATTTGGTGGGACCAGTAGCCTGATTAATAGCGTGTCATTTGTGGCACATTCGAGTTTCATTAAGCGGTCCCCATCATCAATGACCATGTGACAAATTTGGACCTTCTATTAAGCAGTGCCCATCATCAATGGCAAACAACAAACAAGATCCTAGGATTAGATAATCACAACCGTCCATTAAGCGGTCCACATCATCAATGCCCATGGAGGAATGCAAAACCTCTCAAGGAATGTTGAAAAAGGCCTCTTTCCTCTCTCTCTCTTTCTAAAAAATGCAGTTTTTATTTATTTATTTTTTTCTCTCTATAAGAGGAGAAGATATACGCTTAAATCTATATTTGGCATATTTGAAATAACACCAAATATATCAACATGACAAAAGTTAAATAAAATTGATATCTTAGATATACAGATAACGCAGCTAAATAAAGTACACATTTCACATATGCCACAAATAACACGATTAAATAAAGTGCACATTCACATATGCCACAGATAACACGGTTAAATAAAATATACATTTAAAATATACTATAATATCTTTAAAATATCATACATATGCAGTTAAATAAACCTTTTTATCCTATCATTCATTAATGATCCAAGTAATTTTTTTGTTTCTAGATATTTGTTCACTTTCACCGAATAATAGGCTCCAGATCTAACTCCTGTCATTTATGCCAAGTAAGTCTCTTTGGATCATGTTTTCAGGTGGCATTTATAGAGATGGGAAACGAGCCGGGGCAGTCTAAAAGGTTGAAAAACGGACGAATCGAATCGTGAGCAGGAATCGAGATACTCGATAAACGAACAAGCATTGCATGGAAACAGGTGATAACTCAGAAGATGGGAGAGGCTTCACGTTGCCCCAAAAAACTGCCCCATCTTGCACCATTCGCCCCAAAATCCTTCGGCGTCGGAGGACGAGAGGGCATCAAGGAGATCCTCAGGCCATTAAATGCTCAATCTATTTGTCTCGATTTTATTTTAATGAAATAATCATTTTGCCCGCTGTCGTGCTTCTAAGAAAGACGCCCATGTGGCCTGTTCTGCTCTCCCAATTTAATTATCTGCCTGTGAATTCAGTTCCATTTATGATTGCGAATTCCCAGATTCCTTTCTTCAGCTCTTTCCCCCGCTGCCAAACGCTCTTCAGAGGAAAGAAACGAATTCCGTTCCTATCTGTTTATTTGTCTCTTTTTTTGGGTAAACATATTTATTAATGTTCTTCTCCTGGTTCAGTGCGAGTCTTCTACTTCAAATCACAGTTTTCCGTTCTGGATTCTTTGTACCAGCTTGTATTTTTCGGGGTTTTCATTCTCTCTTTGCTGTTTCTTCTGGGTATTACGAGACGTTGAATACGGAAGCTCAGCCTTTCACTATCTGCGTTGCTATGTGGTTCGGAAATTCTACCCACGTGGTTTTACAGCTTATTACCTGCTTCTCCCGCCTCTTGTTTCTGCAGTCCACCGGATTCAGAGTCGAAATCCTCGTTTCTATCCCTCCAACAAGTGTACTTTCCACGTCCTTCGTCTTCCACCTCCTTCACCTTATCGCACTTCTCTTACCGCCTTGCAATCCACCGGCTTTGGTCCCAGCAACTACAACAAAGGTCCTCAGGAGCACAACTTGGAACCCAAGACTGAATTATCACCAAAAGTGGAAGAACCCACCAAAAACGTCCATTTAAAGGGGAAACCGGGCGCGGCTAGCTTGAGATGCTTCCATGGAGGTTCTTATCTGGGGTCGCTTACGAGCGAAGAAAGTCTTCAACTTAATGTGGCGTCAAAAGCCAAGGGTGTCTCGACCACTTTTGAACTCAAAAAGGAATTCGATTCTGATGACAAGAAGCGAAAACTGTCATCATTCGGAAAATACTAAGCTGATCCATGACTCTCTCTCTCTCTCTCTCTCTCTCTCTCTCTCTCTCTCTCTCTGTATGTTTGTCTGCATGAAAATGTTGTGTTTGTATTTTCAGTAGGAAGATGTTGTTAGATCTACTCGACAAGCACTGCACCAAAGAGAATGAGAAGGCCCAAAAGGCTCTGCCGAAGCTCATTTTCTCGATTGCTATTTCTTATACCTGCCGTTTGTTTTCGAGCATGACCGTCCAGCTTCTCCTTTTTTATTACATGCATGTACAGCTGCTTCTTGTGTTTGTAATTACTAGGTTTTGACTGCTTTAATTAGTTAAACGTGCATAGAGCAGATGCAATTTGCGGTATGCAGTCGTTGATTTCACTGATTCGACTGCTCCCATGAGGTTTTATCAAGCTTATCGCGATTATAAGTGGGAGGTCTAGACTCCCAAAAAATCTCTGAATTTAAGTATACTGAAAATCGTCTTGAAACCTTCATTTTTCCTTTGATTGGACTTCTTCCTTTCCCATTTGATCATTCTAGTGTTTCTGGATAAAAATTCCATGGTATTCGATTTGAATATGTACTCATCCATCTGGGTCATTGCTGCTCTTTTACTTTAAGTTGAATCGTTCATGCTATTTCTGTATTCAGTTTGCACATGGATTTGAGACCAATCTTAGTCTCATTTTTTGCTGCCTTTTTGTGTTTATATTTCAGGGATATAGGAAGCGTTTTAGGACATCCCAGTTCTCCTGTAAGTCGGATGAATATTTATGGTTCCGTTGGAACTGCCAAGAAATGTTCGTGGTAGTTTTATAGATTTTAGTGGTAAAAGTTAATGACCGGAGTTAGTAAAAGTTTGTGGCTGTTTTATGGGAGTTTGTGGTTGTTTTATGGAAGTTAGTGGAGTTAGTAAGTAAAATTAGTTTGTTGTTTTATTATTGTAATGTCTATTTATAGATTTTTATCAATTAATAGAAGTGTGCTTAATGTTTTGCTTTTTATTTTGTTATTTTGCCTTCTATTATCTCTTATTTTTCATCAATGGTATTAGAGCTACTACAAGGGTAGAGAGTGGGTGAGTGCAAAGAAAAAATTGTGAATGCTAAAATAGAAGTGAGATTTGTAAGTGAAGAAAAAGGTGAGAGAGTACAGCAGTAACTTTCTTTTATTGCAGTAACAACGATTCATTCATGGCTTTAGAAAACTTTGTGCAACCAGCTATTTCTCACTTTGATAGTCATTATGATTATTGGAGCATGCTAATGGAGAACTTAAGGTTCAAAGAATATTGATAGGTTGTTGGTGGTGTAGCAGAACTAGCGGCTGGTATAGTTTTGACAGATGCATAAAAAGCAGAGTTAGAAGTTTTGAAGTGAATGATTTGAATCTAAAGAATTATTTTTTACAAACAATTGATAGGTCTATTATGAAAATAATTCTTAGTAAAGAAACTTCCAAGCAGATTTGATATTCAATGAAAAAAAATATCCAGGCTTATGAAGGGTGAAGTGAGCACAGTTTTAAGTTTTAAAGAGGGATTTTGAAATTCTACAGATGAAAGATGGTGAGTTTATTACGAATTATTGTTTAAGAACTATAGGGATAGTAAACAAAATGTGATTTTATGGTGATAAAATGGAAGACGTTATTGTTGAGAAGATACTACGTTTCTTAGTATTAAAGTATGATTATGTTATTTGCTTAATTGTAGAATCTAAAGATATAGATGAACTCCAGAGCTCCTTATTGGTCCATAAACAAAAGATGAACCAAAGTTGAATTAGAGATGAGGAAGCTGTAAAAGCTTTTACCTTTACTTAATTCTCAAATTCTAGAGGAAGTAATAGAAGTAGAGTTAAAGGAAGAGGAGTTCAAGGCAACAAATATTGAATTAGACTATTAAATTTTCAAAGCTAATGATGACCAGTTTCAAGGCAAAGGTAAAGAACAAGATCAATAATTTGACAAATCTAAGGTAGAGTGTTTCAGGTGTCATAAATTTGGTCATTATTGTTTTGAATGTATATTAAATTGCCTAATAACAAAGAAAAAATGGAGAAATTGAATTTTGTAGAAAATAAGGAAGTAGAAATTTTATTGATGGCTTACCATGCCAACAAGGAACCTAAATCAAATGTTTGGTATGTGAATGCAGGCTACAACAATCACATGTGTAGTAGTAAGTCTTATTTTTTTTATTTAAATGAAGGCTTTAATTCTACTGTGAGTTTTGGTAATTGCTCTACTGTGAATGTAATGGGAAAAAGTGATATCAATATAAGATCCAAGAATGGTTTTGTAGAAACAATTTTCAATGTTAAGTGTTGGTCAATTGCAAGAAAAATGTTATGTAATAACTATTTAGAAGGGTGCTTGTGAGATATAAGATCCTTTAAGAGGAGCTATTGTCGTTGTTCAAATGAGTTCAAACAGGTTGTTTCCATTGAAGATAAAAAATGCCCAATCTTGCTTAATGCCTGAAGTGAAAGATCCTTCATGGCTTTGACATTTTTACTATGATCACTTGAATTTTGGCCAATTAAAAACTCTCCAACAAAAAAATATGGTGTCAGGACTTCTTTAAATTATCATTCATTTTCAAGTTTGTGAAGAATGTGTTGTTAGCAAATAAAATCGTTCACAATTTTCTCAAGAAAAGTCATGGAGGGCAAAGAATGTCTTGAAATTAGTTCATTTCGACATTTGTGGGCTGATAAATTCATCTTCTAATAGAGGTAAAAGATATTTAATTACCTTCATTAATGATTATATTCAAAAAACTTGAGTTTATTTTTTGCAGTCAGAAGCTTTTAATGCATTCAAAAGCTTTAAGAGACATGTGAAAAATGAAGCAGGAAAAAGCATTAAACTATCCATATTGATCATGATGGAAAATACTGTTAAAAAGAATTTGAAGTATTTTGTGATGAATGAGGTAGTTGAAGGGAACTCACAATTGCTTATACACCCTCAACAGAATGATGTATCTAAGAGAAAAAATAGAACCATCTTCAACATGGTGAGAAGCTTCCTAGCAAGAGGGAACATTCGAAAGAACTTTTGGTTGGAAGCAGTGAATTGGAGCATTCATGTGTTAAACAGAAGTCTTACCTTTTCTATTCAAAACATGATACCTAAGGAGGCTTTGAGTGGGCGCAAACCAACTGTAGATGACTTCAGAATTTTTGGTTGCATTGCTTATGTGCACATTCCAGATGAGAAAAAGAAAAAGTTTGATGATAAAGGTGAAAATTGTGTCGTTCTTGGCATAAGTGAAGCTTTTAAGAAATATAAATTATTCAATCCAATCACACAAAAGAATATAACCAACAGAGATGTTTTTTATGAGGAGAATACATGAAATTGGAACAAAAAAGCTTCAAAGTAGCAACTTATTTTAGTCACTTTTGATAAGGTGAAGACAAATTTGAACAGCAACCGCAATCCCCTTTTGCAGACCTGCAACCTCAGTCTTTTGGTGAAAATTCAACAGCAGTTGAGCCTATTAATGATGTTCAGCTACGCCAACAAAAAAGGTCAAATTGGATGATGGATTATGTAAGTGGAGATGACTTATTTGATGATAATGCAATTGCTCATTTTGCTTTGTTTGCAGATTGTGATCCTTTAACATTCCAAGAAGTTGTCAAAGATGAAAAATGGCAAAAAGCTATGAATGAGGATATTCGATTAATCGAAAAAAATAACACTTAGGAGCTATCATATCTTCCAAGTGGGCAAAAGTCCATTGGTGTGAAATGGGTTTACAAAACTAAGCTTAACAAGGATGGTGAAATTGACAAGTATAAAGCACGTCTCATTGTAAAAGAATATAAGTAAGAATTTGGCATTGATTATAAGTGTTTGCTCTAGTTGTGAGGCTTGACACTATTTGATTGGTAATGTTTATGGTGGCCAAAAACTCATGGTCCATTTATTAATTGAATGTGAAGTCGGTGTTTTTGCATGGTGAGATGCAGAAAGAGGTGTATGTTGATCAACCTCTTGGATATGTGAAACAAGGTAGTGAGAATAAGATATACAAACTAAAAAAAGCATTATATAGACTAAAACAAGCACCAAGAGCTTGGATAGTCATATAGATGCTTATTTTTCTAGAGAGGGTTTTGATAAATGTCCTCATGAGCATACACTTTTTACAAAATATAAAAATAATGAAAAAATGCTTGTTGTTTGTCTATATGTAGATGATCTGATATATATTGGTAATGATAGTGTCATGATTGATACTTTTAAGAAGAATGTGATGACTGAATTTGATATGTCAAATTTGGGATTGATGTATTTTTTCCTTGGTATTGAAGTTGTGCAATTATCAGCTGGTATTTTTATTTCACAAAAAAAAATGTTCTTGAAATTTTGGACAGGTTCAAAATAAAGGATAGCAAATCAGTTTGTACCCCAACTGAATGTGGCTTAAAGTTGATGAGAGATGATTGAGGGAAGAAGATAAATGCTACTCTTTACAAGCAGATAGTTAGAAGCTTCATGTATCTAATTTCAACAAGGCCTGACATTATGCATGGTATTAGTTTAATAAGTTGATATATGGAGAATCCAATTAAGAATCATCTCTTAGCTGCAAAAAGGATTTTTTGTTATTTGAAAGGTACAGTTGACTTTAGAATTTTGTATAAAACAGGATAAAAAGAAAATATGTTTGCTTTTTTTTATAGTGACTATGTTGGAGAACTTGATAATAGAAAAAGTACCTTGGTTTTATTTTTATGATGAGTTATGGAGCTGTATCATGGTTATCAAAGAGACAACAAATCGTTACTTTGTCAACCACAAAAGCTAAATTTGTTGCAGTGTCATCTTGTTCATGTCAAGCTATCTGATTGAGGGGATTGCTTGAAACACTTCAAAATCCCTAGCAATGTCTAACAATGATCCATTGTGATAATGTTTCAGCAATCAAGATTTTAAAAAATTCAGTTTTATATGAAAGGAGTAAGCATATTGATGTTAGATATCATTTTTTGCATGATCTTTGCAATGATTGTATAATTGATTTGGTGTTTTGTAAAAGTGAAAATCAAGTAGGTGATATTATAATTAAACCACTCAAGAATGTGTTTGTGAAGCTTCGAAAAATGCTTGGAGTATGCTCTTCAAATGATGTTGTTTAGGGAGGACATAACAGAATTGTTGAAGTATATATATTTTTAAACTGATTTTTGCATATATCAGTTTAAGGGAGGGTGTTAAGATTTAGTTATTTAGAAGATAGTGATTTGAGTGGCTTTGAAAGTTGGTTAGTGGTATTTTTATAGATTTTAGTTGTAAGAGTTCGTGGCAATTTTATGGGAGTTGGTGGTACAAGTTAGTGGCTGTTTTATAAAAGTTAGTGGAGTTAGTCGGTAAGATTAGTTTGTTGTTTTACTATTGTAATGCCTATTTATAAACTTTTATAAATTAATAGAAGCGTGCTTAATGTTTTGCCTTTCATTTTGTTATTTTGCCTTCTATTATTCCTCTTGTTTTGTATGAGGGGGACTGAGCCTAGTTATCAAAATGGCATGCCAGTCTCCACTCTGGGTTGAGCTTTGCGTATGAGCTTCTTCAAATACTCCAGCCTTTGCTTTTAAAGTGATGCTATATGCACCGTTGTGCCAAATATGATAGTCATGGAATCTGAAATGCAGCTTTCTGAATATCTGTTGGGGATTTTCAGTTCCCGCCCAAGATCACACACACACAAACACCGATTTTAACGTGGTTTGGCCAATAAGCCTATGGGAGGAGGAATGACTTCACTATAAAAATGCAGGGATTTACAGAGAAGAAGACACGGGATTTACAGGGGAATGGTCTGTCCTCCTTGACCTCTTGGTATCCCTATTTATAGGGAATTTTAGGGCTTGTTTTTCAACACATTTTACACAAAGTCAGTGGTCGGTGGCGGTGACCGACAGTGGTGCCTGCCACAATTGAAATCAGCGGCAGCTAACTGCGGCGCCGCCATGGTTGAAGTCGGTGACCCCCTGAAAATGGGGCTGGACCAACAATATCCTCGCTGGCTACCAAATCTGCTTGATTAGTTCAGAGAGAAGGTACCGTAAGTCATTGCCTGTGTGTATGTAAAGGCAACTGGAACGGGTACATGGGAACAGAGGAATTTCCAGTCATTTTATTGGGTGATGTCATTCTTATTCATGAGTTACGCAGGCTAGTTAGAATGGGATATGTGAAAATAAAACTTCGGGTTAGGGTTTGGAAATAACTATCCTAGGATTCATCAGCAGTCCGCAATAATGAAAACTAGAGCAAAGACACTGGATTGCATTCGTCATTTTCAACGTATAAATTGTGTACCATTAAGCTTTGCTTCTGTTGTATCCAACTTCGAACATCGCTTCGACCTCAAAATTGTGGTATTCAGTAGAAAAGAAACATAAACTAGCGATTTGCAGCCCAGCAAGAATAACCCTGTAACCATGGATTAAAAAGACGTGTTTTGTGAGCGTTACATTCTTGAAAGAAAGGAACTGAAGTTACATCCGTTGACATAATATAAATTATAGCTGCGGCAATTATCCTTTTATCCCGAAATAAATTTTTATTGGTGCAAAGCTCCCCTCATGAAATGGGAAGGACCGAGTTTGTATGAAAACTATGGAAGCACATTTTCAGATACTGGGGCCCGGTTACAGTGACTAGCAATATGATTTGACGTCTTTATTATTATTATTATTGTTGCTTACAAAGATAGAGTATGTTTACAACAAAGAAAAGTAGTCTCTTGGGAGTGCAGCATTCGGTAACGGGGACATTGGGAGTACAGCTCCGTGTTTTGGTAATGGGGATGCCACGCCTCACTGCAGCTAAGGGGGATGAAGAGCGACTTCCACAAACTTGTGAAAAGAAGGCTGAGTTTGAAAAGAATTCTCAAGAAATGAATTAGCTAACATTTTTTTTGGAATTAATGTAATCGATTTTGTGGTAAATTATCCCCTTGGAATGTTTTGTATGGCTATAATACTATGTGTCCAGTTTTGAGAAGATTAAGTTATTTAGAATGTTGCTCGACTTGTATAGGTTATAGTCCAAAATTTTCAACCATTGATAATTTAGACAATGTTTTGTAAATTGTAAAATGAAAGGTCAAAAGTTTCATCATCTATTTTATAACTGAAAACAGTAATAATTAAGATAGTATAATATATAATAATTTTGAACTATAACTCATATAAGTTAAGGACAATATTTCAAATGACTTGGATCTTTACAAAACTGGCCCACGCAAAACTCGTCCACAGAGTTATAGCCATCCATGAGATTAATAAGGGATTTATTTGTCAACTGATTCTCTACAAAATCGATTCATATGAATAGCGCTCTTTAGAGATAAATAAATACCTTCAACTTAAGCATCTACTTGAACTTTTTAGCGTAATTGATTATATTTATTGATTAGGAAAAATTGTTTATTAATAAGGAAAATTTGCATTGAAAATCACTGATTTATAATGATTTCTCAATTTTACTTAAGACTTTGCTTTTGTTAAAAAAGAATGTCAGATTTAACTTGTCTAAATAGCACTTTAGATTAAACATCCTTTAAGAACGCAGCAGTTCTATCCCTTCTTTAAAGCTGACGCGGCTACTTATATCCGATTATGGTTTTACTTTGATCTCCCAAGTGGGTTTCTTGGGAAAGTGATTTTTAATGAGTTTTTTTGGCCATTACGGGATCGGAGAAAGGAAGAACAGTGAATGAGTGTTGGATATTTCTTGGGAAATTTTATTGGATTTCACCTGCTTTTTACTTTAGTTTAATTTATGAATTTCGTTTCCTGAAGGGTTTGATTTTGACGAGTTTTTCAATCATTGTAGACTTGTTTCTCAAGCTTCCAAGGATTTTTTTTTGAGAATATGTAGGTGAGAATTTGAAGGTAAAGAAGCCAAAGGTGGAATTGCACGCATCTGGTGCTAGTGGGAAGTGGGAAAGACTTTGGTTCGTGGGTTTTGTTTGTTAATTTTAGTTCTATATTGGTTTTTAAGTAAAGTGAAATTTGGAGGAAAGAGGAAGGAAGGGGGACACATAGAAGGAATCTTGGCACAACGGTTGAGTTGTTATCGTGGTCTACCCTTTTTTGAGACTCTACATACATGAGAGCTCGGTGAGTAGGACTCTCCTTTTAGCCTTTTTAATGAGCAGTTCAATGTGAGCACGGATCAAGTTGATGCTTTGGCCAGTTTTTCACTTACATCAAATCAAGTACTGCTCTTTTTTCAGTTCCTTCATAAATTGCCATGCTAACACGCATCATTAGTGCTTTGTCTCCTGTTCACCAATTCCCCTAAAAAGTCTCATTTGCTGAAGCGAAGGATAGTAAGGATACTGCTTTTTTGGCTCTGAGAAAGAAAGTTCTCTTCTTTGATGACGGTTTATTCATTGGTTAAAACTTGGCAAACTTGTTCTTTTATTGATTTAAGGTGCAGCTGCATTTGTGAAGCTTATCTGAGCCAAGCAAAAAACTCTTCAATGTAGTTCAACATTAGGACTGTGCTGGATTTATAGGATCGTGAAAACCTTACAACATGTGACAAACACCAAATGGTCACCAAGGTTTCAATGGACAGAGGAGAGGGCTTTTGCAGAGATGTACAGATAAATCCCTTCCCCTTGTTTGCACATACAAACTGGAGGCAGATATTTGGTTCTAGTCATCTTTGCTACTCGAGAAAGAAAAATGGAATTTCTCATCATTTTTTATCTTTGTAATGGTCGATCAATGCTACTTTGGACAGCCCATGCTCTGTACAATTTTCTGTATTGATTAAAACACTCTCCTAACAAAATCCTAAAATAGTTTGCAAAGACATGCCAAAAGCTACAAAACTCGGAGTTGACTCCAGTATGTTACAATGAACAAAGCCATAAAGTAGAAAACTGACCATCTTTCTCAATGGAAGGTGCACGACTTCTATAGAAAGGAATTGACGACAATTCTTGCCTTTGGATGACTACTGCATGATCAGACCCGTCTTTGATTTTGGATGGCTACTACTCAAAAAACAGCAAAGACTGTAAGATCCGTAGGATTATAGAAAATGTGGTTTTGATCGTAGGACATTGAGGGTGATAAACATTGCTCAAGGAATGGTCCATATTCAACCGATAATAAGCACAGTTTTCTGATGCCTATAATCATCTAATCACCTTGACTTTTGGCAAACGAGATATCTGGAGCCAGAAAATTTAGATGGATAGGTATGATGAACCGTTGGTTGGGTCACCAAAGTGAGGTGTAGTATTGGAAGTTGTTGTACAGGCGCGCATTATGCTGTCATTCCTCTTTTGGGTATGAGCACTCGAATATAGGTATGTAGTGTTAACAAACGTGGGTCTCGTTTTCTCTGAACTCTTAACTAATATGATGCATATCTTGTATCTTCACGGAATGTAGCATGGTTATGTGACTATGAGTTACGCGTAGCATGTCCTCTGCCAGATAGCGCAAACGAGGGGTTTGCACGGTTTCATCCGAGGAAGATGAATGGTCAAGATGATCATTAATAATATATTGAAGGATTTTTTTCAAAAATGCCATTAAGTTTTGAAATATTTGCAAATTTAAGTGCAACATGTTTTGAGTTTTGCAAATTTGCCATTAAGTTTTGCTGAGCTTTCCAAAATTTCATTCTGTTAAGTTTTCATCCTCCTTTCTTGTTATTTTTTTAAAGAAATTCTAATATTACACTTCTCTAGGGGTGGTAAATCATGTCTGCGAGTCGTGTCGAGACTAACCCATTACACTATATGAGTCGACACGAACACGACCCGCTTAATAATCGTGTTAAGAATTCGTGACTCGAACACGACATGATTATTAAACGAGTCGACATGACTCATGTAACACGATTAAAAGAATGTAAAATAACTAATATGGGGCCGTTTTTCATATAAGAATGAAGGACGTTGATTTTTTAAAACCGTAAAAATATAGGACGGTTTTTGAAAATCCATCCTATATTAATAGTTTTTTAAAAATAAAAAAAATATAAGACAAGCTTTCAGAAACCGTCATATATGCTAATAAGAGTGTAGGAAGGTTTTTGAAAACCCATCCGATATTAAAGGTTTCATAAATTTTCAAAAACTATAAGAATATAGGAATATAGAACGATTTTTGAAAACCCATCTTATATTAATGATTTTTTTAAAAACCATAAGAATATAGCACGGATTTTCAAAAACCATCTTATATTACTATAATAATATAGGACTGTTTTTGAAAAATCATCCTATAGTTTCAACCCGATTGCGGGTTAGATGGGTTAACACGACGAATTAATAGGTCGCGTGTCAGACAAGTCAACATGATGGGTCAACATTAATTGACCCAAACATGATACGATTTTTGGCGTGTTATTTTTGGATGACATGAACACAATAAGACTCGACCTTAACCTGCTAAATCCGTGTTGAGTTTCGAGTAATGTTATTTTGTCTAGTCATATTTTGCCACCCTTACCCTTCTCTAATAGACATCATATGTAACAGATGTAGACATGATTAAGTTGCCAACTTTCGTCATTGAGTTCAATGATTTCCTAATGGAAACTTTCTATGAAATTTGGTATTTAAAACAATTCGATAGCAAGGAATCTAATAGTAAAGCTAGATTTTAAAAAATAATAATCCAACCAATAGTGAGATATTCAATCATAAATACACTACATTCTCCAACCTATGCACGATACCTACTCCCTCACAAAAACAAACGTGATTAAGTTGAAGATTTTGTATTGATTTTTGCATCCTTCGTCAACAAAAATCTTTGAAATTAATCTTAATAGATAAAATACATTAGAAATAAGAAGACTCAAGTCTTAAATTTCATTTATAAAGGCATAGAACAAAGAACTTAAAGTCTGCTACTCATCATTGTTCATATAAACAGTAATAATATAGAATAAAGAACTTAAAGTCTGCTACTCATCATTGTTCATGTAAACAATAATAATACTTTACTTATGTTTTAAACATGAATTTTTCTTTATTTATTGTGTCTTTGATTGATCCAAAGTATTTATTATGCTATAATTTATTTTATTAAGAGTTTTATATTAGTTTAATAGGTACTGTTGTGTAGGTTGGTGAACACATTATGTTTTCAATTAAATATCTCACTAACGATTAATTATATTGTTGCCATTAGATTTCATGTTATCAAATTATATTAGGTACTAAGTTTCGTTGAAACTTTTCATCGGAAAGTCATGTAACTTAGTGGCAAAATTTAGCAATTTAATCATGACTGCGTATGTGAGATAGCAGGTACTATTATGCTGGTTTGTGAACATTGTATATTTGCAATTAAATATCTCACAATTGGTTGGTTTTTGTTAAAATCTAACTATACCATTAGGTTTCTTATTATTAAATTGTATTAAGTACCAAGTTTTGCTGAAACTTTTCATCAAAAAGTCATTGAACTTAGTTGTCAAAAACCTCAACTTAATTACATCTGCGTTTGTGAAGTGGGAGGTATTGTGTGCAGGTTAGTGAGCATAGTATATTTTCAATTAAATATTTACTATTGATTGGTTTTTTTTTTTTTTAAATATAACTTTACCTTTAGATTCCTTATTATAGAATTGTGTTTAATACCACGTTTCATTGAATTTTTTATTATCGGGAAGTCATTGAATTTAGTGGCCAAGTTGGTAACTTAATCACATCTCGATCTTTGAGGTAGTTAAAAAAAAAGAAAAGGGTAGCGTCGGTACATGAAGCTCCCACCTATGCAGGGTCGAGGAAGGGGCGGACTACAATGACTTATAGTAGGCAGCCTTACCTTGCATTTTGCAAGGGACTAATTCCACTCCCTGAACCTATGACCTCAAGGTCACATGACGACAACTTTTACTGTTGAGGTAGTAGGTTTGTTAAAAAAATGGTAATAACAAAATTTTGTAAAAACTATAAAAAAAAGGATGATGGAAACCTAATAGAATAACAATTTTGCAAAGTTTACTAAAACTTAATAGTAAATTTGTAAAACTCAAAAAATATTAATTTTTTTTTGTGTGCAGATATACCAAAATTTAATGGCATTTTTGCAAAAACCCCTATATTGAAAACACTTTTTGGAGGTAAAAAAAAATGCTACCTAGTAGAGGGCCTCTTCTTTGGATGATGATGGGATCCATTCATCATGTTTGGCTTCGTTAGCTACCAAACTTCATTACTAAATGACTTGAACGAGGCCTATTTTGTGTAAAATCATGTCCGTTGAATCTTTTAAGTAAGAAAGTTAGTAGGTAGAAGAATTCAACGGGCATGATTTCTAGCATACAGCCTAAGTAGGCTGGCCAAACATGTTTCTTGTCATAAAAGAATTTGTTCTTCATGTGCCAGTGCTCCGATGCACCCAACTAGAGTGCATCCAAGAAATCAGACTTGCGAGTAAATCAAAAGTGGCAACCTTCGTTCGAAAGTAGGGCACCCCACGGCTACCTTCATATGGAGGGTAGCCTTTCCTCATCGGCCCCGTATCGGTGCTCAGAGACCCGACTTTGTTGGGCGTGCAGTTTGAATAGATATTAAATTGATCCTTCTTTTCCCGTACTTCCCTTTTTGTTGAAGTATTAGCAGGTGAGGACAGGACATCCACTTACACCCTGCACATCAGTTCGCCCTGTCGAGACTTCGTACAGGAAAATATTTTCAGGCGAGAAATCCTCCCCTCTACAGTGTTGCAGCTGCTTCGTGATCCTGTCAGGTCCTTTTGGGAGACAAAACTTCGAAAATATTTTGTACCTTTCAGATAGTAGACGAGTCTCTGTCTGTTTTACCAAATCTGCCAATTAATATGCTTTTGGCTTGCTTGTTTACAGGATGGCAGTCTAGGCCATTGGACTGGAAACGTGAAAGTGGACTGCTATTGCTCTACCCTTGTTTGCCCGGCTCCGTTATCCAAAGCTCACTTTTTCTTCCGTCAATGACTCAATAATCTGTACCAAACAAAGCTACATCAAAGGTCAATGTTAGCATCATTATTGAGGCAATCTGCAATTTCTTTTGCTTCTTGCCTTGTTAAGCAACCTTGAATTCAGAAGCTTAGCCCCAGAATTAGCTACTCAGAAACGTTGCCTAACTAAAGGCAGGGCAAAAAGCTCGGCTAAGGCATATTAGAATTCAAAAACTTTGACAGTAATTCCAAAAAATAGGTAAAAACCATGACTAAGATGTCTTAACTTGGAAGAGTAATAAGGTTTATAAACAACATTGGGAATTTCCACTAATTATTTATAACATTATAGTTAGGTGTATAATTGAACTCAATAGGCCAAGAAACGGATGAAAGGAAATCTTGGTGCGAAAACAACCTCTTGAAAAATTATAAGGTAAGACTGCATCCTATAAACCCTTATAATCTACCTCTTCTTCAGACCCCCATACGTGTGGGAGCTTTGTATACCGGGCTACTCTTTTTTTTAGGTTTAGAAAATGAATGATCAATCTAACAAATTTTGAAACGGAGCTAACAATTCCAAAGCTCTGATTTATGAGTTTGCCTTCACGAAGGGCCTTGCAACCATTGTTAAGTAAATGAAACAGTCCAGACTTTTCTATCTCTTGAACTCTCTTTCTCTTTCCTACTAATTCACAAGTTTAAAGAGAAGTCAAATTTGGATGATATTTACCGACACCAACACCGATTTAATTATGAAATTTAAACTTAAAAATGAAATGAGAAGACTACACACAAGATGTTTGCTCGAGCAAGAGGAACAAATTAATGCTTGCCAAATGGCATTGTCTTAGGACTTGTGCTTTCTTTCGTTTCGTTCCCAAAAAATGCAATAACAAAGCGCAAGTTCCAATTACAAGTGTCGAGGCACATTCCACTCCTTTTCGTACTTCTTACTCTAGCAAGCAAGTGCACTCTCTCTAATTTGTCAAATTGTAAAATATTATGAATAAATCTTACTATAAATATTATGATATAATTAGCACCCATCTTTTCTTCTCTAGCCCATTTAGTAATGTTATGAGTATCCAAATTGGTTGTAATGTTGCCCGTGACTTAGGCCATCAAAACTTAGATTTATGCATTATATAGCAATAGTAAGTGGGCTAGTGAAACTAAACATGGCAGATGATTATGTATCACAGGTTTAATCCATATCCATGTATTGCTTTTCAGCAAAAATTATCTCAAATGTCCCTCGAATTTCACAATGTTTAGCTAGCCACTTCCAAATGTAAATTTTGTATCCATGCTTGAGAATTTCTTGTGCTCCTGAACCCACCCTAGAAGATTTTTTTTCACTGGACACTGTAAATATGATAAAATAGGCTTTTAAGTCCCCTTTCCCCTTTTTTCTATAGTTAAGAGTGGCTAGACCCTAAGGAACCAAAAGATCGTGCTTTCTATAGTTAAGAGTGGATTGATCCAAAGGAACTAAAAGATCATACTTTGAAGCACTAGCAAAAGTGTGGAGTGAAAGAATCAATTATTGGAAGGACTGGTGAGTGATTCCCAGCCATTGTTTCATGACATACCTCCTCCCAATATTAATCTTAATGCATTGATAAGAACACTTTCCCAATAAAATTGGATGTGGCTGCTAATAAATGGGTTGAGAATATCAAAGACAATGTTACTGAAATTTATGTCCCTAAAACTTGTCAAGAGGATAAAATTATTTGGAAACCTGATAAAGCAGGGTAATTTTCCATAAAAACAACGTATTATATGATTAGGAATAATAATTCTCAATAGGTGATGATTTACCATAGAAGAAAATTTGAGCCTTTAAGTTTCAAAGAGGGGCATCCTATAAACTACACAGGTAGCTATATTGATAGCAAAATTTCAGTACTTTTTCGGTACAAATGCACTGGTCATGAGAGAGAGAGAGCACAGTGTCAACAACATGTCATATTGCTGGCCCTGCCGCCCCATTTTGCTCAAGTGTGAGGGCAGGCATGTCTGGGAGTAGTACCACATTGAATATAGCAGCAAAGGGAAAGAAATTCTCCACCATCGTGTGATTTGTACACACTTTAACAAGTACTCGAACTGTTTTCCAGTTGCTGTACGAAATTAAAAAGTGTATAGTGAACATCAGACTTTTCACTAGAAGGAAATACCAAATATATTTGGTTTAGTTATTAAGAAAGAAGAAAAATGGATATCCTTTGATCTAATTTAGTAGGGCCTGTCTCCATTCACCAGTGAAAATAAGTACTGATGGGTGCGTGCTGGTAGTGGATGTGAGAGGAGGACTGAGACGAGACTATTTGCCTTCAGCACAAGAATCACGTGGACCATAGGAGGCTTATTGGTGGTACAGACTTTTAAGTTATCTTGACTTATGACCCTGGAAAGTGAATTATAATTGAGGTGGCCCATCTGTGAATGACACAATTTTTATGGATGACGCATTGGCACGATATACCATAGGCCCATAATCTTTATTAGTCGAGGATTTAGAGAAAAACAGGAAAAAACTGCTGTCAGATCTCCCTTGGATAAGCACTGCTCTGGTCGCCTTGCCCTTGACAGAAAAGGAACATGCATGAAACTAAAATTACACAGTAACCAGCACATAATATTTGAACAGCTAGGAACTTATTACTAGGGACATGTAAGATATCGTTTATATGAAGAAAACGAGATTTGGATGGAAATCTAGATGATCCAATGTGAGAGTTACGTAAACCTTGACCATGACATGGTTGTCAGTACATAACTTTTAAACTGTTAACAAAATCTTAATTATACAGGAACATTTAAGATATCAATTAAATGAGAGGAACGAGATTGGATTGAAAACTAGATAATCCAATATGAAAGATCAACAAATCTTTTTAGACTCTCACGAGGTTGTGTTGTCCTCGTGTGATCTTGTGAGGTTGTGGATTTAAGAGGTGAAAATAACCTCTTGCAAAATATAAGACTGCAAACTATCAATCCTTGTGGTCCACCCCTTCTGCAAACCCTACATATGCGAAGTGCATCACCCTTTTACTCTGTCTAATCCTCGATAATCTCTATGGATGGGCAGGTTTTTGGGATCATTCATGATATGATATGTGGCCCCGTATTGCTGAACCGCTGATCACACTCACGGTTGATAATGCTGCAGATGCGGAAATTAGCACTACATTTCTGAGTGTTGGTCAAATTTCTAGTTAATCTAGCGATTACAAACGTTACAATGACGACGAGAGCTCAATGGTGAGGAAATATGGCCATGCCCTATATTGTGTGTGAAATTCTACGAGATTTAGTTGGTGCACGTGTATTTAATTTGGGGAAAACGCATTTCATTGCCTACACCAAAGGCCTGTTCAAGTGAGAGCCAGGCAAATCAAGAAGATTTAAAACATGAAATCCAACTAAGGAGCAACTAGCCACTTTGCAGCCATATAGCATGCGCTGGGTCTGGTATGTTGTTGACATCTTTGACTGCTAGGGGAGGAGCAACACCAGTTCCATCGGCAAGGCCTTGGACGCCATAGGCAATAAGAATTGGATCATATGGAGTTTTCCAATGAGAGTAGTTGTTTAGTGTGATTTTGGTGGGAGATGATAATGGGTATTTTTCTATCGTAACCAAGTGATGATATTGATTGTAGATGTAAATGTTGGCTTCAACGATGGAATGGTAAATCCAAATGTGATAACCATATTGATCGGAGGTCACGATTGCACAGATTGAAGGACTAATGAGAAAGACTAGGATCCACAGACGAAACTCAAATAGGATGGCTTCTGGAGGACCTTTACACCCAATCCTATACCATGCTTGAAATAAATTGATCTCCAAACTACGCGATGGGTACTAAGACAAACCCACCAAGAGTAAACGTGAAAGATGCATATACAGAACAATATGTTGCATAGAAATCTCTAATCCAAAAAGCTGGGTGGGGCAATACAAGAAGCCCCATAAAAAACTAGCTTTACCACGCGTGGTTCCCACTTAACCTGTATACATTTCACAAGAAAGTATTGAGCACTAACACTCCCTAAGAACATAAACAAGCAGTTGCTGTTATCTGCATTCCACTGCAGCCAAAGCTAGTTCAAATCCAACGGCTTGTTATTGTGGACTACTTCACCGTGTTCTCCCCATATGGTCCAATCCATACGTGCTAGTGCAATTTCTCTGAGAGATTTTAGCCACTGTTTTTAGGTCCATTGCTAAAGCAGCCTCAGTTGGCTCAATAGAAATTAACATTTTGTTTCAAAAGCTCTCTTCCTTTAGACCAGCAATGGCTTCACACTGAGTAAGTGCAAAATGCAATGACATTTTGGCACATGGGACAGAGTAAGTCACACGCTGAGTTATATGTAGTTGGATAGTGACGGCAGTACACTAGACACAAGAAGGTGCAGTACAAGAGGGTGGAAAGCTTTACAGTGATATTTCATCATTACAGACGACATGGACGACTTATGAACATATAAAACACAACAACACATTATCCAAAGCTGATTGATTATTCACCAAGCACATACGCAAACCCCAACATGCCCCTCTGATTACTCGCTAGTCTGCGTGGAAAACCACGAGCCCGAAGCCGTCATCTCCAACCTTCGCGTGCATCGATATCGTATTAGTCGGTCCCTAATGTCCTATATTTTCATCTTTCACCGAGGGTCCTCTCGACTTCCAACGGTGGCCGGATCTGGACGGTTCGTACAGCCATTTCTCGCTGGCGAGAACACAACCGGCAGGTAGTCGTCCGTGTGGCAACGGAAGTTGGAGCCCTTGAAGTTCTCCACCAATGCTTCTTTACCCTACTAGGAATAAAATGTGGAACCGAAAGAAATTGTTGTAATGGAGGAAACAAACAAAAAGCAACGGGAGACGAGGAAGAGGAGGAAATCAAGAGAGTATGCAAAGGAGAACCGATGGTCAGAAAAAATGCCCATATGAGAATGACGGAGGGTCCATGTACAATAACTACTGATGGCAAATAGCCCAGATTCGCCGAGTTACCTGGATCTTAGCGTACTTGATTTGACATATCTTCTTAGAACCAAAGACCTCCCACTTGTGATCCTGATAAGCTTGGTAAAAACTCAAGGGAGCAGATGAATTGGTAAAATTAACAAAAGCATAACCCAAGTTGCATCTGTTTCTGCATGACACAAGTGATTAAAATTGTAAAGGCTTAGATATCACCTCTGGGACCGGCAACTTCGAACCAAAATAAGTATTAAGCTGTGAAACATACTTAAAATCGTATGGAACATAAAGGAAATCGTATTCAGAGGGATGGAAACTGGAGTCATCCTTAGCATTATCGTTCTCTTCGGCACAGTGCTTGTCAAGCAGTTCGATCATCATCTTCCTACTGAAGATGTATATGCTTGAGACATCATGTTGACATGGACCAAAATGGAAAGGAAAATAAAATAAATAAATAAGGGGCGAGGGAGAGAGGGGGACCTGAATCGGTTTGGAATGTTGCATATCATGACAGTGGTTCTTCTTTCATCCGCAGAGGGGAATTCCTTGAAATCAGTTGAACCGAGTGTCAAATCATTTTGCCGCTGCACCTTCGGACGCCAAATCAAGCTTTTCTTACCTCGAAACGAACCCATATACCTTCTTCCCCCAAATCGCCCGTAAGTGGCTTCCACCGATGTTATCTCCTTGCAATCCATTTTCTCGACGGGTCTATTCATTTCCACTGCCAATTCAGTACAACATTCCGAATCTTCTTGCTTGTTCTCTTTAGTCTGGAATTCGTCGTTGTTGTTTACGGCAGCGATCGTAGTGAGAAAAGACGGGGCAGGAGAAGGAGCAGGGAAGTTGAAAACGAAATTGTTATAGGTATACATGAGAGGATCCTGAATCTGTATTGCAGGAAATTTAGGTAGCTGAAGCAGTTCAAATGGGTTGAAAGGAGTAAATGCGCAGGGATTCATTCTTCGAAAGAAACGGTGGCGGGGGTAATCGAAAACTGGAGCAAGCGGATTCAACATGTTTCAAGAACAAGGGGTCAAAAAACTAAAGACCCAGAAACCCTAGAACATGGAATACAAGAGAGGAACAAAGACACAAAAGCAAGAAGGAAACCGCAAGTTATATAGAAGGGGATTTGGAGACGGAACAATGGAAGAAATCCAGGTGGTAATACATTACAAGACACAAACAGTAGAGAGAGAAGAAGATGGGAACGGAAATGGATTTACTTCAGTTTCTGACAGGGTTTTGGCCGGGGAAAGGAAGCTGAAGAACGGAATTTCGGAATTCGCAATGATGAGCTGAGTTAAGTTCACTTCAGGGCATTTAATGCCCAGACTAGCATGCGACAAAAGAACCTCTTCTCCGGCTCTTCGGCGGCGGGCGGAAGGGTGGAAAAGGCTTATTTTAATGAAGAAAATCGAACGCGTGGATCCTGTATTTAATATAGCCAGTGGCCAGTTTGATTAAGCCTCTGGAATTAGACGTTTCATTGATGGGGCATACTTTTGAGCCCTTCGTTATATAATGTTCGATCTTTCAAGATACTTTTTGTGTTTGCAGAAGAGAAGAAGCGGAAGATAAATATAATGGTTCATGTTTTCCCAGACTTCTCTTTTACCCCGTTCGTGGGCTATAGCTTGTTTCATGCAAGGTCTTTTGTTTCTCATGGCAGTATCCGCATGCAGGAGGCATTGACTGTTCTGCTCTTCTTTCTTCTGAATCGAACAAGACAGTTCCCAGATTTCTGCAAATTTTAGAGGAAATAAACCTCCGAACTGGGTTCTTCGATGAAAGGCTAATATGCCAGTTGTATTGTCCTTGCTTCTGAAATATGCAGGGTTTGAATGTTCTGTCTTTCGTTCTTTCTAGAGCTGTATCCAGACACTTTCCAATTTCGTGCGAAGGGACTGCAGATTGCAACCAAAGAACGTTGAACTTGGTTCTTGCATAAAACTGGTATTGTAGTTTTAGTTTGAAACTGTATTGGGCATCACCTAGCTCTAGGTTGCACCCATAGAGGCTTTCATGGTGCAGACTGCGGAGAGAATCGGCTAACAGTCTAGTCTAACCTCTAAAACACCATATAAGACTTTTTAAAAAGAACTTTGAGAATTTATGAGGCCCACCTACAAAGGAAGCAACAAGATCTGGACGCATCATTTGTTGGCAGCAATTTGATGGGTGGCGTATATCAGGGAGCTATTTCTTTGAAGTACATTAAATTTGAACTTTTGAATAAGCTTCATGAATTTAAGAATTACCAAGATTTGTTGATCATCCATGTGCTAGCCAGATTAATGGTTACTGTCCTTCTGTGGCTAGAAATAACAGATAATAGAAACAATAGAAAGAAAATCAATCGGTATGCATGCATATTGAATCTTGCCTACGAAGGCAGTTGACGAACATACTTCTCAATTTGTTACGTCAAAACGAAATGAAGACTTGCCTTTCCACTGCTTCCTGCAAATTCTCTGCGCACAAACGCACTTCCTCTACACGATGATAAATTTGTAGAAAAAGAAAAAGGTGCAATTATAATGTAACTCGTATAATGTAAGAACAAAAGGAAAAAAAAAGCCAATCCGGTGCACGATTGCTGGTGGTTATTTTCACCCTCATAATGTAATATTTCTATTTAACCAGTAAAATAGTTATAATTCATTCAAGGTGATTAATTTGATTAAAATCTTGTATCTTCTTTTTGCAAGCAGTTGAAACTAATCTCGATCTTGGCCATAATATAGTTGGATTATAAGCTTGTATTTTGGTACTTTAACTAGAGACTTCAACATCTTGTACTAGACGACTTCAGCTCACATTCCTAAAGCTGGACGATACCCTGCTTGGAGCGCCTGTTTATGTTATTGCACTCCCGGGCGTTTTTCTTTCCTTCTCACATTCCTAAAGTTTGACGATTCCTTGCTTGGACCGCCTGTTTATGTTGCGCACTCTCCTCGTTTTTCTTTCCTTTTGTTTCTGCCAAAACATACTCTATTTTAGGTAATACGATTAATCAAACTTTTATTTCCCTCAGATGATTAATGGAAGACTGTACCAACTATAATGGGGGAATTTACACGTTTTATGACCCTCAGATGATTAATCAAGGTCCATAACAACTACAATGGGGGACTTTACATCCAAAGGCACCAATATTAAGCTATAAACCTCTCTATGTTTTGAGTCGAGGGATCACATGAGTTTTACTCACTCTGGACATGATATGCAATAGGACATATTCTAAAGAAGTTAGCGTATACTCTGGAGATGCAGGAGTGTACTCCATTGATAGTGGTGTATATTTTGGAGAAGGTGATTCTCGTCTCTGTGATCGCAGGCTCTGATGAAAGTCTAGCTGTGAGTTTTTTCTTAGAAGTTATAAAATTTTGAGGTTGTAGGCTCTAAAAGGGGAGTCTTAGCACAAAGGTAGAGTTGTTGTCGTGTAACTTTGAGGTAACGGGTTTAAGGCGTGGAAATAGCCTCTTGCAAAATGCAAGTAAGACTGCATACTATTGACCCATGAGGTCTACCCCTTCCTCAGACTCTGCATATACAGGAGCTTCGTGCACCATGACTGTCCTTTTTAGGCTCTGGTAGTACTCCCAAGACGCAAGCCTTTTCTTGTGAACCACAGTTCTTCAAGGTTGTAGACACGGGCAGTATTACTTGGCCGTGAGTCGACACCACATAGGAGGTGTAGGTTCCTCGGACAAGTAGGATACTTCTTCCAGCAAGTATCCAAATTTGCCTTCCAATTCTTTCAATGGAAGGGTCATGACCTTGTAAAATGTAGGCCACGTAGGATTTGGTATCCTTGGCCTATCAGTATATAGCCATCTAGAAGTGATTTCTTCTCCCACCTCAAACTCCAAAGAATAGCACCATAAGAAAGTTTTGAAGTTGCAACCTGTCGTTTAGCATCTACACCAGTGTTTCCGACTATCTGGGCAATGTTATAACTGGCTGGGGGATAAGAAGATAGTTTGCATGCCCTTGCGGCCGGTCATTTCCTCCATCTACATCAAAACGGGGGGCTCGAAATAATCTAGCCATGTGCTCAGATTCCGACTGAGTTCAGGCTCAATGAAATTCCAATGGTCAAACCTCACTTGCCTATAGCGAAATCTACTGCAAAAGTGTTGTCGAGCTAACTCCAGCAAAGTATCACCTTCCAATGTAGATCGATCACTACCATTGTCAATGTTGAAACTATATATGAACTCAGGTTGTATACATCTTCGGTAATGATCTCATACAGCGTCAGCAATATGGGATTTGGTACTGAGGCATGCTGGGGTACGTCCAAATAACAGTAGTGATATCCTTGTACTTGCATTTTATGGAGAAAGCATCCGGGGCAACCTCGATAGTGGCAACTCGGATTGGATCACCCTCATTGTCATCCCCAAATACTTGTACAATGTAGCAATTGACCACAGGCTTAAGTTCGTCTACATCTTCTTGGTCTGTCTGCTTGCTATCTTCTTAAGATGAATAGTCATTCAATCAAAGTATAAGATAGGTGCTTCTATTATGCTACTCTTCTTGCTCAACATCCTCGTGAGATAATAATGATCCTGCCATGATTTTGGATTCGCCTCATTGATGAACATGGTAGATTTATAGTCAAAACTTCAACAAGGAGTGCTCGAATTGATACTCTTCATGTGGTTGAACATCCTGCGAGGTGTCTTGATTGATTGACACCCATACTAGGTTATCAAAGTTCTCGAGGCTCTCTTGATTTGATATGGATGCGTAAACAGAATGCATCGACCAATTAGACTTTCTCCGTGTCTCATATTTATACTCAATTGATTTAATCCCTTGAATTGTGAGAAACCGTTATCTTACATAGAACAACTCATGGGTTTTTACATCTAAATTTGATTTGGTTTGTACTATCCTGACTAGATCCTCCCCAGAAAGAATAATGGGGGAATGATTTCATTTCAAGGGACCAGCAGGCCATTCACAAGCACATATTAATGAGGAAATGAAAACTATCTAAAAATGCAAAAATGTAGTGGACTATATGGACTCGAACCATAGACCTTCTTAGTAAAACAGACCTAACTTATTATTATCGAAATGATTCGAACTGTTTCAAAGACCCAACATGCATTTTTGTTTTTGTTTTTTTGCATTGGCTCTGTCATCAACTGATATAAAGAACAACTATGGCTCCATACTATACCACAATGTTGTGTAAACTTCCATCTTATTCTTGGACTAGATCCTAAGCTGGTGTAGTACTCGCGACTCATTTGTTGTGAGGTTACAGACCTGCATGTTAGAGGATTCTCTATCTCCATCTTGTAGTTAAAATTCGATGTGAGGTTTTCCAGAGGAAGAGTCATAGTCTCCTATCATGTTGGCCATGAGGGATCTAACACTCTTGGCATGTCAGGCTATGCCCATATAGTAAAATGTTCTTGTTATACTACAAGCTCTACAAGAATGGCTTTAAGTGGGAGTTGAACTATGTTGTCTTGTGTTATTTCATTTCAGTTTGTTGATTCATCCCAAATATATCTTTTTAGGTTTTTTGGACCACACAACAATGGGCAGGGAGTTCAACTTCATCTTCATTATAAAGCATGTCCTCCACAGAATCTAATGCTAAATCAGAGATTGTCTGTTAAAATTGATCAATCTTCTTTCTTACCTCATATCTCAAGAGCAGCATCCAATGGAATGCCGTTTCAAAAACTTGGTAGGTTTTATAGGCCTATCCTTGGTTCATTCTTTTCAATGGCACTAGTTCCGATCACAAGTGGAACTCTGAATGGCTCTTCCTTTGTGTCAAAATCGATCTAGCAGTAGAAAGGTTTATTCTTTTTCAACGACTTCTTCATTGATGGCTTGTTCAAAGTGTTCTTCTCGGGCTCTCCATAGGAGCTTAGGGCTTCATACCTATTTTCAAGTATGAGCCTAATGTTCTTCTTTTGCAACCTTTTGCAAGCTGAAGCAAATGGTTATCCTCCTTAGATGAAGACAAGAATCTCATGCCCAAATGCTGATCAACAAGATCCTTAAAGGCCATTAGCTGAATTGTGGAGACCATCTTAGTAGCACATAGAGGTGGAGGGAACCTATTTTTGAGTCATTCAAAGACTAATGTTCGTGCACCTTGCTTCACTGGAGCTTTTTGTTGTCACCCCTTTAAGCTGGGTCTTGAATGGATCTCATCTTGCATATAGGAGGCCACCCTTCATTTAAACTCTATGTCCTCGTGATATTGCTTCAATTAGATCTCATTTACTAGGACTCCTTAATTTTGACAAATTGGAGACCTTTGTAAAGTTTGAGATTTAGCCATCCTTTTATCATATCTTCCCAAGTGCAACAATTTGGCTTTGCATTAATGTATGTCGTGGGTAGATACGAGGACTTTGGATGGTTCTCAGAGTAGACCTAATATCTTCCTATCAATTCACTATCGACTTAAAGCTTTGCCATCTAAACCCCTTTAAGAGTGTCAGCCATTGGAGCACACATCTAGAAAAAATTAATGCTCCAATAGTAGTAGGATTAAAACTCTGAATGCCAACTAGATTTGCCATTGTAGTGATGATCTTCTTTGGTTTATTAATGACTACTACTCCTTGGACCATGGCCTGGATCTTATCCTTCAGTACATAGCAATCCTCCAAAGGATGACCTAGCATGTTGTTGGGGCCCATAGTTCCCACTACGTAAAAGTGTAACTTCAAGAAAGAAAAATAAAATTAGTAAATGACTGTAAATAAGAACACCAAACTTTTACATGAAAAACCCTCCAAGGAGGAGGTAAAAACCACAGGGCCCATTGAGCAAAATCTCCACTATAACAAAAGGGGTTACAAGAAATGATACTTGTAATAAGGAGAGGTACAAATACACAAGTGGATAAAAACAAGACTTAGAAAATTTACCCCACTACTTTCTCACACTCACAAGGTATGGACACACCACCTCTCACAATACACACACTCCCTTTTACCTGAACAGCTTACTTAACTTGAGCTCACTCATCTTTCTGCTTTGTTTCAAAACATACTGAAAGGCCTCTATTTATAGAGGTTTTAGGGGGGCGTGTCAACATTAGCCATACCGTGCATGCTACGACTAGTTGAAAGAAATTATAGTGCTAAAAATTTTGATGCCGACAAAGAAAAATATACAACCTACCTTATTTGACGAAAGAAAAAGAAAAAGCATTTGAAAAGTAAAAGAAAGATGCTAAAAGAGACACGTCTCTTTTACCTTTCAAATTCGATGGCTTTGGAGCCATCAAATCTCCCCCCCAAGCCCATCAAATTTGAAGGAGGATTTCTCATTTACTCCTTGTAAGAGCCCATGTCGGCTAGCTCTCTATACAATTCAAACTTTTCTCGAGTTATGTCATCATATCTGAAGGGTTTCTCTCTGTGGAAATCTTCTTCGGCTTCAAAGACTTTTCTTCCACCTTTTCCTTTATTCAATGATATCATGCATTGATGTGCTTAGTCCTTGAATGGTACGTGGAATTCTTGCTCAAGTCTATTACGCTGTGATTGTCACAATAAATCACATACTCACTTTGCTTGAGTTTTAGTCGTTAAAGAAGTCCTTTTAACCATAACATTTCTTTTTTGGCTTCCATGGTAGCAATATACTCTGCTTTTGTAGTAGACAGTGCAACACACTTCTGTAGCCTGGATCACCAAGAGATATCTCCCCCTGTGAGAGTAAATAGATATCTAGATGTGGACCTTCTACAATCAAGGTCGCCTGCCATATTTGAGTCAGTAAAACCTTCCAAAATTGGGTCAGAATCTCCAAAACATAAGCATAGTTTAGAACTTCAATTCAAATACCTATGAATCCACTTAACTGGATTCCAGTGTTCCATTCCAGGATTATGAAGAAATTTGCTCATGACACCCACTACGTGAGCAATATCTGGCTTGGTGCAAACCATGGCATGCTTCAGACTCTTAATTGCTGAGTAAGGGATATCTGCCATGTCTTCTTTTTCTTCTACAATAGTAGGACATGTTTTCTTGCTCAATTTCATATGTCCAACAAGAGGGGTACTTACAGACTTGGCACTTGCTTCAGACTCTTAATTGCTGAGTAAGGGATATCTGCCATGTCTTCTTTTTCTTCTACAATAGTAGGACATGTTTTCTTGCTCAATTTAATATGTCCAACAAGAGGGGTATTTATAGACTTAGCACCTTTCATGTTGAACCGTTCGAGCACTTGTTCAACTTACTTTTCCTGTGACAACCACAATTTTCTTCCTGTCACGCATAATTTTTATCCCTAAAATCTGTTGAGGTGGTCCAAGGTCCTTCATATCAAATACTTTAGACATCTCTCCCTTTAATTTTGTAATAAGTTGAGCATCCTATTCACAATTAACATATCATCAACATAAATCAACAAAATTATAAAATTATTACCAGAGAATCTTTTGAAGTAAATACATGGATCAGACAGAATTCTCCTGTAGCCATTATCCATTATGAATGAGTTGAATTTCTTACACCATTGCCTTGGTGCCTACTTTAAACCATAGAGAAGCTTCTTTAATTTACACACCATGTGTTGTTTCTTTTTCACTTCAAAACCTTCAAGCTACTCCCTGAATTCTCCTGTAGCCATTATCCATTATGAATGAGTTGAATTTCTTGCACCATTGCCTTGGTGCCTACTTTAAACCATAGAGAAGCTTCTTTAATTTACACACCATGTGTTGTTTCTTTTTCACTTCAAAACCTTCAGGCTGCTCCTTATAAATCTCTTCCTCCAAGTCACCATTAAAAAAGTCTTCACATCTAATTGCTCAAGCTCAAGGTCCATGCTAGCTGATAAACTGAGAATAGCTCTAATAGATGTCATTTTAACAACAGGTGAAAACATTTCATCAAAATCAATACCTTTCTTTTGTCCAAAGCCTTTTACTACCAGCCAAGCTTTATGCTTTGCTAGCTTGCCATTGCCATCCCTTTTGAGCTTATAGATCCACTTGCACTTTAGTGCATTATTGCCTTTAGGTAGATCAACTAATTCATACGTTCCATTCTTTTGCAAGGAATTCATTTCTTCTTTCATGGCCTGTAACTAATAACTCTTATTAGGATGAGTTAGTACTTCTTTGTAATTATCTGGCTCCCTAGCCCCCCCTCATCTATAATGAGGATATACTCAGAAGTTGGATATCTCGTTGACGGCTGATGAACTCTCTTTGATTGCCTTGGAAGCGGGTGAACAATCTCTGCAGGGCCAAGTTGCTCCCTTACTCAACATTCATTACTTTTGATGTGTCACTTTCACCTTCTTCTTCTATGTCTCCTTCTGTGGCATTATTAGAAATAGGAGAACTCGTTAAATAGTCAATTACGATATTATTTGCATACCTGGTTGTTTCTTCATCTCTATGTGTTCCAAACTCAGATTCACAGAACACCACATCTCTACTTCTTCTGAACTTCTTCTTTTCTGGGTCCCATAACCTATAGCCAAAATCTTCATCGCCATACCCAAGGAATATGTATGGCATTGACTTGTCATCAAGTTTGGTCCTCTACTCCTTAAGCACGTGCACAAATGCTTTGCATCCAAATACCTTTAGATGATTTGTGGCTTCAATTTTCTTCAAATGCTAACTTGGCTCAGTTTTACCAATTGATTAGGTTATTAACTAAATTTTATGACATGAACTGGTCGATAACTAATATTAGCATGTTTTCTAAAGTATTGCATAGACTCTATAAGAGTTTGTGGCCTTTGGAGCCTCTCTGTCTAGTATTAAGTGTAGCATTTAAGAGGTTCTCTCTTTGATCATTTAAGCATAGGTAGCATTATCTTAGCCTCAAGTGTATAATAATATCCATTTTATGTATATACAGGAGATGAGTAACAACATTTGGCATAGATTTTGTATTCCTTTAGTCGTTTGATGTTGGAGGAGAATGCATATATTGCCATTGACAGATCAATATCAAGAGAGCACTAGGCTTAACTTTGTTGAAGTCGTAGCTTGACTTCTTCAAATACCATAAGTTAATAATTGATGCAAGATGAAAAAATTTCTCATTCAGGGCTTTTAAGTTTATGAAACCCCTCTGTTTAAAACCCTTTGTTATTCTAAGGCTTTTTCAATCAATGGGATCTGTCTGATTATAGTACTTAATCATTTTGGTCTCTTTAAGTTGGCAAAGCCCTTTTGGCAAGAGTTCTCAAATTTTGGGACTTTTTCCATAGTGGGGCCTAGTTAACCAATGTCATCAAATTTTAGAATTCATTGAACTACAGTGCTCATTTGATTAGAGTCCTTAATTTGTGACTCTTCCAGCTATGGAGCCCATTCCATTGAAGTCCTTGACTCATGAAACTTTTTGTGCTATGAGGCCAATTCTACAAGATTCCTTGATTTGTGGGTCTAATCAAGTGAGAGCCCTATTTGGCTAAAGTCTTCAATTTTTAGGACTCTTCAAGCTATGAAGCCCATTCAGCTAGAGTTCTTGATTTGTGAGACTCTTTAAGTTGAGTAGCTCCTTTGGCAAGAGTCTAATATTTATTAAACTCTTAGATTGTCTGGCTTTCAATTGTATAAGGACTTTAAGGTCCCCAAAATCTTGGGCTATGAGAATCTGACTTATTTTACAAGTCTTGCAATCTTTGAGCATAGGATATTTGAGTCTTTTTTAGTGTGGGAATTTGACTATGTTTAGATGTCTTAAGCCATGGGGCCCATTCTTGTTTTAGGATTCTTGTGGGATGAATAATGAATAGAATAATGGGCACATAGTTGAGGCCTATTTAATTCTTTTTCTTTTTATTTGAAACCATCTTGGTGGAGTGGGGGCCTTAGCTATTAATTGGGACCACTTTATGTTGTTTTATGAAGGCATGCCCCCTTTAAGTGGTACTAGAGAAGTAGGCATCCTAAGCATTAATCAGAGCTTGCTTGACCATTTTTGGCAAGCAAGTGCCTAAGATATCAATAGGGGATAGCTTAATTGTTTTAGGAAAAGCAAGTTCCTTACACATCAACAAATGTTAGCATGACCATTCCTAAGAAAGTAAGTGCTCCAGAAATTAATGAAGGCTCACTTGACCATTTCTAATAAAGCAAGTGTCAAAGACATCAATGGATACTACTAGACCATTTTTTGAAACCAAGTGCCTATGACATCAATGGGGGCCTACTAAACCATTTTTGGGTAAGCACGTGCTGGAACATCAACGAGTGCCCACTTCACCATTTTTGGGGAAGCAAGTGCCTGAGACATAAATATGACTTACTTAACCATTTCTAGAAAGCAAGTGCATAGGTCTTACTTATCTCTTTCTTTTTGGTTTCTTGCTTTGCTCTCTCTCTCTCTCTCTCTCTCTCTCTCTCTCTCTCTCTCTCTCTCTCTCTCTCTGAAGCTTCAGCAAGGGAGTGCATAGTTTTATTGTAAGCATCCTCCACCTTGCTCAAATTTTCTCTTTAAGTTTAAATAAGTTCTTATCCCTTTGAGCATTCAATGAGCTTAGATAGGTGGGTGGGCATTCGATATTAGTTAGAAATAGTCCCACTTATTTGTTAATTTGTCATTCCGCTTCTCTCGAGAGTATTAACTCTTTTTACACATAGAAAAGCATGCACTCCTATTGGTGGAAAATAAAGCCTCTGGTAAATGTAAAAAGGGACCAACTTGGTTATCAAAGGTACATATTTTAGCATTTTTTTAGAAGAGTGAATTGGACATACTTTTTGAGGCCTAATGAGCATAAAAGTGTGCCCAAGAAAGAATGGGCCCAACTCCTAGAGTATTAAGAGTGCTACAGAGAGAGAGAGAGAGAGAGAGAGAGAGAGAGAGAGAGAGAGAGAGAGAGAGAGAGAGAGAGAGAGAATGGTAGCAAGGTTTCTCTCTTGAAAATGGTAGGCTTCACTCTCTTTTTTTTAATGCTTCTTATCTATTTCTAAGAACTATAGGGCGATATGTATAGGCTTCCTAAAAGGTTGAGTGGGTAGGGAATTAGGTAAAGGTAGTTGAGTGGGAAGATGGGAAGAGGTAGTTAGAGAGAGAAATAAAAGCATGACAAAAAGAGAGGAAGTGGGCTAAAGGGAGAGAGTTAAGGGAAGGTGTGAGAGAAAGTAAGGGGAGAAAGGCTAAAATGAGTTTTACTAGACCATAACTAAGAAGGGAAAAAAGGAATGAAATGAGTCCCACTTGAGACAATGAGCACCTAGTTTATAATAGGCAACAAAATGCGAGGTCCATGTCACTTGTTTGATGTTTAGAACTTAAATTTTTCTAGTGAGAAACTTAAGTTAAAAGGTTAGTAGTATAGGTTCCTAAGTGAGGTCCATTTCTCTTATTTTAAAAGTTTTAGAAAAAAAAGGAAAATGGATGCCACATGAGACCCTTATGCACCCAATTTATGATGGACAACCCAAAGTGAGACCCCTTTTTGATTTTTTATGTTTAGGAGTTTTAAGGACTCCTAAGTAGGGTCATTTATCCTTGTTTAATAAGACTTTTTAGGGAAAATGAGATGTCTAGTTTCATATGGGATCATTTTTCACCATTTCTTCTATTATTTAAAAATGTTTTAGAGATGAGTGGAAGCCATTATGAGCATCTTTTGATAAATGGGTCTCCCTTACTAATTAGAGTGGGCCCATTTACAATCTTGAGTCATGCCAACTTAAGCGGTTTTCTCTTTCTTGAGAGAGTCTCAAACACTAGAAAAGTCATGGAGAATTTTTAGGCAATAATGGGTTTCACTTGTGAAAGTATAGATCATGCTTTAGGTTTTTTGAGAGACTTATATGATCTCTCTATAAAGATAGACATGAGTTAATCCAAGGAACATTTATAAATGCCTCTTTCTTCAAAAGTGTCTTAAACATTTTAAAGGCCAAGGAAAACTCATAGGTTATTTTTTATGATAATGGATTCCAGCTATAAGCAAGATGGGTCCCATTCAGGGGATCTTATAACAAGGCATGAAAATGAGTCTCACTTGTTTTGTGTACCCTTTGAAGGAAATTTCAAAATGACTTACACATTATTCTACTCGAATGAGTCCTAAATGTTTTCAATTAGATATGACTCCATCACAAAGTCATTTTAATTTAGTGGTGAAAACAATAGGAATGGTACCACTTTTTGTAGACTAAGTGGGCCTTTTTTTTGTGAAAATTTTGGCCTTAAAGATGGAACTCTCTTTAGAAGAGTCCAAGATAGTTAAAACTAGAGAAACCTCTCAAGGGGATGGTTTTCATTTTATGAATATATGGGCTCTACTTTAAAGGTTATGTAGGCCCTATTTTAGGGTTTTTATTTGTCCTAGAATTGTCTTAGGAATATGAAAAATTTAGAAGCAAAAACTCATCCCCAGATCATCTTAATGTTTTCCAACAGAAAGAGAGACCCACATGGAGTGCTTTTTGTTTTTTTGTATTTCCTTTAAAATGGATCTCACATAATCTAGAATAAATAGTCCTCATTTTAATATTTTTCAAACATGGGAACTTAGAGATCAAAGACTTAAATAGAACTCTCCTAAGAGAATCCTTCTAAAATTGAAAGGAAGACCCTGTCATGGGTCATTTGTTTGTTAGATGGGCCCAACTTGTTAGAATCAAGTGGGTTACATTTGAAGAGTAGTTCCCAAAGAATTTTGGATAATCCAACTTAGATTTTTTAAAATTTGTTATGTATCTTTGGCCCTATAAGAGCATTCTCTTTTAATAGAGTAAGGGGTAAACTGTCAAAATTACCCCTCTAACAAAGACTAAGCACTCTTTCAAAGATGTTGAATTCTTGACCTAGAAAGGCTCTTTTTATACTTTTTTGCTTTCTTGCAATTAAATTGCTTTTTATTGAGCAAATTTTTCTTACAATTTCCTACAATATTGTTCTATTGGCTTGTGCCAAATATGATTTTCTTTTGTATTTACCTGTGACAACAGCTTTAGGTGAGGTAGGGACTCTAGTTCAGTTTTCTAAATTATTTTTCTTTCTAATTTGTCTTCTTTTTTGTAGGTTGATATTCTTAGTTTTCATTTTACTATATTTTTGTTGGTTTATTCTATTTTATTTTATTTTAAGTGAAGAGTTATGAAGCAAACTACCCACAAACTATTATCATAATTCTTAAATATACATGAAATATCCCCAACAACTGAAGAAGTGTAACGAGGAGAGTCTATAGAAGTTCTCTAGAATCTTCCTTATTCAAGAGGATGATAGAATAGTCTAAAATAATGTAGACTAATCTAAAACCATTGGAAAAGTGACACTTGTACATAATCTAGACCATCGTATGTACCTCCCAAAGCTTATAAATAAGGAAGAGTCCCTCATTTGTAACTCATAGAAACCTATCTAACTTGTAATACAAGTTTTTTTCAAGCAAGTCCCTTTTGAGTTCTCTCGTTACTCCTAAGGGTGAGTGAGTGTAACCCTAACAAGTGAGGGTGGGAGTGAAAGGCTGACTTGTGTTCTGCAAAGGAGTTGCACACAAGTGTCGCACAGGTTAACATAGGGAAACTGCAACCAGGTGATAGTTGGGCTTTCTCTTTTGTTTCTTCACACATAGAGAATCCATGTAGTGGGTACTCCTATGTGAGCTCCAAATGAAAATGGCCTGGTTGGTTAAAGATCTTGTAGAGTGTTGACTAATGCAAACTGTGCAATATGATTTAATTTGTAAATCTTCTAATTAAGTCCTAGGTTGGGAGGTGCTACAAGTTTACTTTTGAGCTAGTTCGTAAAGGGTTCCATCGACGGTTGATCCATCACTATTCGTTTGGTTTCTTTTCCTTGGATCTTTATTAGCTGAAGCAATCAGATTAATAAGTTTGATCATCCAAAGGTGTATCCCTTAATGCAAAAAGTGGAGCACTTTCATTACTTGGGTCCCTTACCACATGCAGTGCTTAGTTTTAAATTTTTTTCATAAATGCTCATTTAAGATGGTTCAAACGAACAAAGGGAGAACTTGAGTCACTTAGTTTGCCAGGATATGATGTAGGAGTGCGGTGATTTGCAAGTTAGTAGTTACTGTGTGGGGTACCACTTTGGCCCTACCTTTAGTTGATTCGGTTCGCGAATTTCATTTTCACTAATGAGCTTTCAGGACTGATTCCATAACCTCCATCTTGAGGTCCCACTTTTGGATGATCTTACATATTCACCTTTTTAACCTTTCGCTATATGCACTATCTACAATAAATTATGCCACTTGATTTCTTCTACCTACTGGTTTTCTCTATTTCCTCACTTGAAAGGTCTAATGATCATGATTAAAAAACTTTTCAGTTGAGTAGTAATAATAAGAAACACCTAGAAGGCAAGAATGTTTGCAGATGGCCTAAATAAGGGAGGGAGAATAAGATGAATGGATTAGATCATCCAAAGGTGGGGCCTATATGAAGGATCACAAAGGCCATCCTCAGAGCTACTTCCATATAATATTTCTCTTCTCTAATTTGGATGTCTTATCCTTTTCTTTTTTCCTTTTTTTACCTAGAAGGGTATTTTCTAATGACAAACTATCCAACTCTAGGTCTCCAATCTACTTAAGAAAACATCAAGAAACTTTATGAGGATCAAGATGTCCAAAAAGCTTTTATTTCTACATATCTTTGTAATTGTTCCTCAATTAGAGTTGAACCAAAAGCATAGAGATTTCTTGGATTCTCAAATGATACATAATGCAATTAAGGGTTTGTATATGGTGGTGGTTCGAATTTGTTTTTAACTGATTTATTCCATTCATCTGATTCCCCTCTCTTAAGATATGAGGGACACCATCTCACCCAATTGGTGGCCTTAAGGTGCTATTCTTCTCTTAAAATGTGGACAATATGCAACAAAGATTCTGTCTTTTGTTACAACAATCCACACTTCAAAAAGAGGGTCTCACCACAGGGTACTAGTTGGGTGAGATTTTGGTATCTCACCATCTTGAGAGAGGGTGAATACATTGAGCGGAATCTATTACTCGAAAAATGAAGGTATGGGTCTTGTACACCCTACTTGTATTTTCTACAGCACATTATGTGCCCCCATTATGCTCAAAAAGTAACCCCAAATCAAAAGACTCAACCTTTATGCTATGCTTTCTACTTCATCTACCAGTTCCTTACAACTAAATCTCACATCCTTATTTATTCTAAAAAAAATGTTGGACACATATATTTCCTTGTGCCCAACCTTCAAACCTAGTCACCTAGGTAGGAGACTCCTTGTACTACCATGTTAGAAGGCTTTGGTGCTAAATCTCGCATCTTATCATCGATGTTTAGAAAAGTTAGTTATAGAAACAAGGCATTTTTCCTAAATCCACTTTTCCTTTTGGTTTGGGATTAGATTTAGAAGTGTATATGAGGGATTTTCTTTGTAGAGGAAGGTATTACTAGACCCTTCAAACTACTATTCATTTTAAAATAGCCCCCCTCCCCTCCCAAAAAAGGCCAAAATATATGGACCCCAACTATTAAGAGGGGATCAATGTGTTCTTCTGTCTCTTTTTTTGTGAAACCCAAAGACCTAATTGAATGTTTGTCTGAGTGGGACCTATCTTCTTCTCTTTTATCTTCTTTAAGAGAAATGCTATTTTGACCGACCCAAAACCCCACTCAACTAATCCTCACCTTTGAATGATTTGTTGCATCCATCTTGTTTGGCTTTACTTAGATTAGTTGGACATCAAAATTCATGACCATTGATTATTTTAGTTATGCCATTTTTAGTTTTTAAGAGTGACCAATGAAATTTTTAATTTAAAAAACTAGTTGTTAGAAGCATCCAATGGGAATGATTTTTTGTAGATAGCCTAAATTGGGGAGGCTGAATAAGATGATTGAGTTAGATCATCTAAAGATAGGACATAGTTGGGCTGGATTTTGAAGTTAATCTTGAAACTCAAGTTTGGATAGCATTTCTCCTTATTAAACCAAAGGAACAAAATTTTGCCTAGCCTAAGCTCTGATCTACATATTTCGATAGTAGATTTTTTCCCCCTACAACTGATTCTCTTAGACGAACAAAATCTATGGTTTCCTTATACCAATTTCTAGCTCTAAAACTTTGAAATTTGGAGGCCCATGTGCATGACTGCACCACATTGTACTTTTTCTTTCTATCAAACCTGCCGCTAGAATTCTTTTTCTTTTACTTTGTGATTTTTTGCAAACTTAAAAACCATTGTCAACAACTATTCTTGAGCTAATGGAAAGGACCCTCGTATCCTAACAATAAATAAATGGAAACCCATTTAAAGGAAAAGGGCCTTGAATCCATAGATGAACGAGCTAATGTCCTACATAACTAACTCACGGTTCTTGATCTCCACAACCCATACATTTTAATTTCAACTACTCTTATCTTTATTCTCATCACTTGACCATAATACCCATTAAAGAAAACCAATTTATTCAAATTTTTGTGTCCAAAAACCTCATTATCTTTAAGTTTCAATCATTGATTGGGATGTAATAATAATAATAATAATAATAATAATAATAATAATAATAATAATAATACTTATTTTGATCCTTCTGTAATTGAAAAAACTTATAAATATTTTTTACTGAATTTGAGCTAAAAATAAGAAAAATGTTTTACCATAACTCACAAGGAATGAAGAGATAGATGCAAGAAAAGTACAACCTATCACACACTTGTCACCTTCATTTATCATCTCATCACCCATGGAATTAATGCCTTTAGGAGATTGGTTTCCCCTATTTTCTTATGAACCTAATGACAAACAAAAGAACAATACAAGATGATTAGATTGAAACGAATGCAATTTTTGCAAAAGCATGCAATCATGAGTTTTGTCATACACTTGGTGAGTGAAAACAAGAGATAAATAAAAACTTGTGAGAATCAGAGCACGAACAAAAGACAATCACAAGGCAAAGACATGAGGGTTTATAAAGGCTTGGCCAACTTACTTAGCGCTTAGTTCCTCTCTGACAAGGCTATCCTCTCATTGATTCCTCTATTAAACCTTGTGAGAATTTTACACACAAGTTGTTACAATGCTTGGTCACTCAAGATTAAATACTAGTAATTTCTCAACCTCCTTACAAGCATGCTTGGAGGTAGTCAACTCCCTAGCAAGTGGCTTAGTTTCCTTAACTACAAAGAGAAAAAAGGAAAGAGGAGTTGGCTTCCATGGAGGGGGTGCCAAGTCCTTCCAACTTTCTTGGTTCAAGTGGGAGTCAGCACCCTTGAGGGGTGTTGACTCGTTCCTAGTGAAAGCACCTTGGAGGGAGCTGGGTCTTAGGGAGAGATTTGGTTTCCAAGTGAGGCACATCACTAACATTGAATTCCAACAACGAAATTCAACTTCTAGGAGCTCATTACCTCCAAAACTTGTTAATTCTGAGAATTTTTATACACACATTATTTTTTTTCAAAAATAAAGATTTTTCATCCAAAGACATTGCAAACAAGATTTTTTAAGATTCTTTTCAACACAATGTTTCTTTGAAATCATTTGCAAAACCTTAAAAACTAATAAGATGAACCTCTTAATGGTTGGCCTTGACATATTCATCTTTAAACATATGCATAGCCCTTCAAACGTGTTAGTAATGACAATTTAGTTTTGTTATCATTAAAAGTAAAAGAGTAAGAATCAACAATCTAGACGCAGGAAAGATGTATTGTTTTGTCTTTGAGAAGTTTGGCATGAAGTGAGTTGTTCATGAGTCTATAAAGATGCTTATGGTTCAATAAGTTATTATGACAACAACTAGGAGAAAGAGGCCATTGTTGACCCTAATGGCTATGGCTATACGCTGGAATTTGGGGAAAGATAGGAACCTTAGGTGTTTCTAGGGGGAGCATTGTCTATTGGTACTCTGCAACAAAGATTTGGGAAAGATATTTGCTCATGTGCCTCCATCACTAGGAGTTACAAGGTGTGGGGGTAAATGAGATGAGAAGAGCTTAAGATGAATGTTTAATGTTTAAATGCTATAAAACTAGGTTCCTTCCTAGGTGGACTTCTTTGCATGCTAACTTTTTAAAGGTTAACATTTTTTTCTTTTTTGAACAGCGGGCACACACACATACACGTGCACATTCTCAAATTTTGGTCACCCTAGTGAGAGACTCCTTATTACACCACAAGGGTGTCCTTTGAAAATTTTGGATTGTATTGGCTCGGTGGGTTGGTAAGGAACCATGGTGGTTAGGTTCTATTGGACTTTACTAGTCCTACAGCTTTTGGAGATTCACACGTTATTAAGCTTGTTACATTGATGTTATCATTGAAGGTGATGCAAAAAATGTAATGTGGTGGCTAAATAAGAGAAAGAACCCTTCAAAGAAGTACTAGCTTTCAATGGACTCCATCTTTCATATGCTAACCTAGCTCTATGCTCAATGTATTCATGTCCATTGGTCTACAAATATAGAGGCTAGTACATAGGCTAATGATAGGCACATTATTGCAACTTATAGAGAGAGAGAGAGAGATTTCCCACCATGACCAATGGAAGAATTGTGATATGTTGCGAGGAATGTGGAGCTATTGATTCAAGGATTCTTATGTTGCTAGACTAGATGTGATTCTTGAATTCTTGGTGCTTTGGTGTGTGTAATTAGTATGCAATTCTTAGCAAGTTTGGATTCACTTTGATCTTGGTTGTAAGTATTATTTATGTTTGTTTGTTTTGTGTTCTTTCTCCTTGTAGTCTTGATTGCTTAATTGATGTGGATAGGTTGCTCTTAACCCATCTTATGCTATTGTGATTTCACTTTTTTGGGCCTCCTTTTGTATCTTTTACCTTGTCTACTTTTATTCTTGCCTATATATATATATATATATATATATATATATATATATATATATATATATATATATATTAGCAGTGAATGGAACATCCTTGAATTGCTAGCTAGTTATGAATGAAATCATTACACTTCTCATTATAATAATAACAGCAAAAACAAATATGATGATGATGATGATGATAATAACAATAATAATAATAATAATAATAATAATAATAATAATAATAACAATAATAATAGAAGAAGAAGAAGCTCATATCCTTTGAAAATACAAAATGTACAACCAACAATACTAGTAAAGATCACCATCCCTACAAGTAGAGATATTAACTATCGTTGAGCCACTTCCTATAAGCTTAAGATTTTAAGTTGAAAGGCAAACTAACATGGTATTATAGTTGTATTGATGTAAAGGTTGTGAATTCAAATCCTAAGATCCTAGCAAAGATATAACTATCACTGGGTCACTTCCTATAAGCGTAAGCTTTTAAGTTGTATCAAAGCTTTATTAACCTAAAGGTTGTAAATTCAAATCCTAAGACCTCTCATTTATCACATCCATGTGCAAGATCCAAAAAAGTGGCCTTCCACATAAGGCCGAGTGTTAGAGATATAAACTATTGTTGGCCCATTTCCTATTAGCTTAAGCTTTTAGGTCAAATGGTAAACTAATAATTATATCAAATGCCATTGCACATAGCTACAAAGATAAAGGAATGAAGAACATGATATACTATGTTTGTGGGTTAGAGTATGAGTTTTTATGCTATTTTCTCATGGTGATATGATGTTTTCCAATAAAAACAAATGCCACTTACCTCATGTATCCTTATGACAACATATCATCAAGATAAGGTATGGTATTGAGGGAGGGGTTTGAATGTTGACAAAATGAAAGAAGTGCTCAAGGGTTTGGAAAGATATCTACTTTGACCATGCTATTTCAAAGAAAATACATCAATCTATGTTAATATGGGGGACAAGACAAAATTTTGAGAGGACTATTAGTGTGATTCTTTGTGCTTCAAAACTAATTTTGGATAGACTTTCTGGTGTTAAACCTATGACCAATGTTGCCTGACACTTGCTTGGGGCATGTTCGGATAGTAAATTAGTGACTTGCACTTGCGATGCATAAAAGTTTGTGACTTGAGGTGGGTCACATGTTGGGTGGCTCAATAAAGAAATTTCATGAGTCAACCCACATTATTTACAAACATTTGTATTTCGAAAATGCCCATGATTTATTACTAAATGTACTCTGGTTATAAAAAATAGGCATATTTGTAACATTATATACATAAACTTTTGAACATATATTATCTTTTATTAAGTCTCTTTAATTTAGAAGTCCCTTTTCTTAATTATGTAGCAATAAAAATTTTCTTAAATATTTCAATAAAAAAGAAGAAAATTGAAAGGGGAAAAACAAAATAAGCACCTCAATTCTCATGTAGAAATAGTGATGTCGACTTGCCCAAGCAATATCCCGCCCCGCCCATAACACTTGATGGGGTAGGGCAGGTCAATGTAGATTTTTGACAATTTGCCTTCTATGTATTAGGTTGTAAATCTTAGATTAGCTTTTGAAGTACTTAGGAGAGATACCACAAAAGTGAGATTGCTGAATTCTTGAGTTGCAAATCTTTTCCACCAAGAATCATTGCCTCTAACTAGATCAACTCCAAAGGCAAACCTCTTATTATGGATAATATACATAGGAGAGGGTGGCAAGGCCCATCCATGTGTTTTCTACAATTGGAAAACACAAAGGATGTCAACCATTTGATTTTGCATTGATCCTTTTATTCTGCCATTAGGGATTATGTTCTTATCTTATTTTAGATGAAGTGGGTGATTTCTCTTACTCTATTCTATTGTGAGTGTGGAGCCTGATTGGTTTGATCACGTTGTGCCCATATCGAATTATGTCTTACTACAATCTAGGGGTCTAAAGTCCAGAGCCCTTGATGTTGTTTAACCTGAGCAATCATTTCGTGGAAGGTGCAAGGGGGTGGGGGCGGAGCCCCCAACCTATAAAGAGGTATATAAATTTTTTATTTAGTAATCTATTGTACCTTGTGTAGACTATTTTCTAGCTGTTGGAGAGAATGAAGCTTGTGTGAGCTCAAGGACACACCTCAATTCAGAATGAACAATGTAAATCTATATTTTTCTTGTTCTTCTCTTTTCGCATCTTCATAAGATCATCTATTCTCACACCCATAAGCAGTTAGCACTGGCTGATTGTAAAATTTGGCATGTAGTCAAAACTACATTGGCATTACTTGCAACGCCCATGAACCCATGTGATGTTGCCCTCCACATTCAAATATGCTTTATTATTAGATATTAAGATGCCTAGCCTCACTCCCAAATGGCCGATCCCACTTAAAATTCTTTACAATTGAGTTTCCTAAAGTTTTTGGATGCTGCCTATCTATTTATTAGGCCTTACAATCATCACAAGTTTGATTTTTGTACTACACAGTGTTGTGAGTTTAGAGTCTAATTTACTTCATCCTATTATGCCTGTATCAAATTATGTTGTGCTACGAATCAGCCTCGTTGAGTTATACAGTTAACCTAATAGGGGTGTAGAAGGCAGCTCACCAATGACAGGACTCGAGAGTGGAGCGAAAATAAAGGATAGACTGTTTATTATTTTGTAATATAGGGGCCAATTGTGTCTTTTTTCTAAAATATTTATGTATTTGCATGACCATAGGATTTTGTATGATAGAAGCTACATTATTATTGAATTGATTGATGTGAAGATGAATACAAACATGTATATATAGATTGTACATGTTGATTAACCACCGAAATCTACCGTGATTACAGTAAGAAATGTTTGTTGTAATTACGTGATTACAACCAATAATATGAGCTTTAATCAAGGGACAGCTGTAATTAAGGGATTACATCCTATTCTAACACCCCTTGCAATTAAATATTATAATTAAAGAATAAATTCCTTAATAATAGATGAAAGAACATAATCTCAAGTCAAAAAGGACTTTCTTGATAGACAAAAGTTGATCCGAGATCATTGATGTCTTCTTCAGTGAACCCAACTTGATTGTATTATAACGGATAGCAAATCCTTGATAATGGGCATCATATCCTTAATGCCATCAGCGTGACAGAGACAGGCTGAGTAAAAGAAGTAGGAGAAGAAAGCGATGAAGAAGAAAAGAATGATCATATCGACATATTTGATTCGAGATGATAGATCTTCATCTTTTTGGAGCTACATTGTTATTGAATTGATTGATGTGAAGATAAATACAAACATATATATATATATATATATTGACTAACAGCCAAAATTTACTTGATTATAGCAAGAAATATCTGATGTAATCACGTGATTACAGCCCATAGGATTACATCTTATTCTAACACTATCGAGTCGCGAATCTTTTGTATTTTGTGCCAACTATTTTATAACGTGACATAGTAAAATCGGTGTGAGCGTGTTTCCTTTTTTTCCTTTTTCATCTTTTGTAATTCACAGTGCATTTTCTTAGTACAGCTGTCTTGATCTGAAAAATGGACGTTCTATATGGCCTTTCATGTTTATTTCTATGAACATTATTTTCCACTTTAGCAACCATCAATCTTGGGGGGCCCACCAATGTCTCCATTGCTTGTAGCCAACTCTCATTATTCATGCCATGCCGCTGAGCACACTCCAGGTACGCGGCATTATCTCCTTTAAAATCTCCCGTCCCATCTCAAAATCCTAATCGTTACTTCCCGTCTCTTCGTAATCCTGCTTTACCGCCTCAAATCCCTCGCTCCCCTCTTAGCATTAACCCAAACCCTAATATTTCTCCATCCAAGTCTTCTTCCCTGCCAAATTCAACTACTCCAACAAATCTCTTACCTTCACTTTCTTGAACTTACAAAAAGTGGACGTGCCCAAGTCAACTCCTGCCCCACCACTTGAACGCACTCATCCAATGGTGCTTTGAAATATGACTAAAACAAGTGGGCCCAAGGCAAACAATACTACTAAAGATCCACTTCCGTCAGATCTTCATTCTCTTATCTCGATCAACGAGTACCTCGTACAGTGGCCCAAGCTACATTGGCACGCTGCTATAATCCGTGAATTGAATGCTCTATTCAAAAACCACACTTGGACCCTGATCCCTCACTTTCCTTGCATGAACGTCGTTGGATGCAAGTGAATCTTCAAGATCAAGCTCATAGTCGACGTATCCATTGATACATAGAAAGCGGGTTTAGCTGCATAGAGGGTGTTTTTTCATTTGATTTTTTAAGTCTTGGCTGTAAGAGACTGACTTGAATGGTGTCGTTTTTTATCATCTCCATCAGGTTTTCGAATAAAATGACCATTAGGAAAAAAAAGAAAAGAAATGCAACCTGCCATAGACTGTGGTGATTATCTTCTTGGCTGTAACTTAGAAGGTCATGCACCTACTGGGGCTCAAAATTGAAAGTATAGATTATTTTATTTTATTTTATTTTTTCTGTTTTTTTAAGATGAGAGAACTTGCCGGAGGAAAAGAAAGTTCATTCTTTTTATCTATTCTTGTTGTAACTAGCAAGGTGGCAAAACTCAAAATATAGACACGGCTTAAGGGGAATTTTTTTCAAAAAGAGTGGACATTTTCTTTTTTCATTTTTTTTTTTCTAAAAGAATCGACTCGGCTTAACGCAGAAAATACTGATAATGTGGTTTACCTGCTTTTCATTTTGTTAAAAGATAAAAGAAAATATTTTCTTAGCTTTTTCTAAACATATAAATTAAGGAAAAAGTTAAAAAACTCGGCAAAAAGCATCTGAGTTCATTACTGTTGGGAAATGCAGAAGCAGCAGAAGCCGCATAACATGGCCGCTTTTTTATATTATGGTAAATCGAAAAACTCCCACTCTTAGAATGATTTTTGAGCCCTAGTTCATTACTGTTTTTATCTATGAAGTAACGAGGATAGCTATATCAAAGTACTATATTTCAAAATCCAATTTTGTTCAAAGAAGTCTCGTCTTTGAATGATTTGATCTATTCATTTTATTTTGGTTGTTTTGGATATTTTCTAAACAAAAAATCATGAGGTTTTAGGACGACTCTAACAATGTTAATTGTTGATCTGGGATAGTACCTAAGCATCAAGATGCATTGGTTTGTGCGAGGGCCAAGTTAATGGAACCTTGGCCCTGGATTAGATCCATAACCAGTAGACGCGACGGATTAAATGAATAAGCCGACTTGTGACAGCACATGCATGCTTGAAACGTGCAATATGCACCTCAACCTCGTTTGTCCCCCATAGGCAAACATGTACATGCAACTCCCAGGAAAACAGCAATGGTCGGGGCACTTACAAAGAGAGGGGAAAACTTGCTCTTCTCAAACTTTCTGTGTTTAGCGTTCATCTGATACCAAACAGAAATTTCAAACACCAAGAAACGGGGGTGATTGTTCTATGAAAAGCCCTTTGATGAAGCCTTGCAAAACAAAGCCAAAATAATGAAGCAGATCTGAAAGAACTCAACAGTGTTACTGGTGCTTGAGATGAGATGAGATAGGCCATATCGCTGTTAGTGCACGATGCTTGAGTCGAGTTGAAATGAAATAATATCTACCCATGTCACTGTTAGTGCATGGTGCTTAAGTTGAAATGAAATGATATCTACCCATGTCACTGTTAGTGCATGGTGCTTGAGTTGAGTTAAAATGAAGTAATATCTACATGTCTCATTGTTGGTGGTGCTCAAGTTGAGTTACAGCGAAGTGATATCTTAATCTGTAGCATGGTCCAAAAAAAAAAAAAGAGTCAGACATTTCTCACACCCCACTAATTCGAAGTGCCATCTTTTCCTTTCTACTTATGACAGTGTTATCAGCTTATACGCAAATAGTGGGTCACTGTCTGCCGTTTTGTACGTCCCCCTTTTGCCTAACTGACAGTTTTAGAAAGAGAGAGACAGAGCACCACAAAGATGATCAACTTGCAAATAAGAGGCATGTTTAACACAAAAAATAATAGAAACCCTAGACAACATAGGAATCCAATGCACAAATAAAACCCTCAAGGATGGTAGCAGATAACAACATGACACGTGTCTTGTGCAATGAGTACCATGTTTTTAAATCATGGACTCCACATACCACCAGCCTTTAGAAAGAAGAAATGAAAAGGCAAAAGGGAATTAACCTTCCACCCACTATCTTTAATTTATCTAGTTGACTTGATAAAGGGAAAACAAAAAATGCAAGTGAGATTTAAAAACAACCAGTGAAGAGAAGGGATCTTCTCCTCATCTGAAACCCATGGCTCCCATGCACCTATCTATGTTTACGAACTTTTGCTAGTTTGGGCCAGCAACAAAGCCAGCCAAGCTTCTTCTAAGCTCAAAATCGTCCAGATAAAGAACCAAAGCTAGGAGCACAAGTTTTATATTCCATGAAGCTGTTTGGCATTGAGATGGCAAATCAAAAACAAATTATCCACAAAAAGGGCAGCTCTGGTGCAGGAAGCTCCTGCTTATGTGGGATCTGGAGAAGGGGCGGACCACAAGGGTCCAAAATTATATCCATATAATTATATTTTTTTGTGAATAACCTTAGAACATTAATGTAATTGTTTAAGAAACCATGTATTGTTTATCCCTGTACACCATGAAAATTTATCTTAACCCCTAGCCTGCTGCGGTAGCCCCAGAACATGAATAAGCTAATCTAAGAACAACTAGTCTGCTACTCATTGGCGTTTAAATAATATTACCTATGTTTAGCAGAAAATAATATAACTAACTAGTCATGGATAATTTTCTCCCTTGTCTGTTATTCCTCTGTCAAACAGCCCAAATAAGCTTTGGAGGCATGACGATGCTAGGATGGTGTTTCGACCAGATGTTGCAAGAGCTGTGTAGGGAGAGAGAGAGGGAGAGAGAGAGAGAGCCCCATTTAATGTACTGATCACTGCACTCTATCTTGATAGATCTTCAGCACGCCACAACTTAAATGAATTTATCATCATCAAAGGAGAATCAACAAAATGCAGAATTCAGAAACAAGAAGAATAGCTTCTTATGATGGTTCTCTTTGGACTTGCTGGTTTCTCAGGAGGAAATTTACAGAGCTAGTTTGACATTCTGGCCGCCTCCAAATCACGGCAGGAACATGATTGCCACCCATTATCTCAAATGGAGGTAGACAGAATGCCAAAATGGCTCTGCATCAAAGTCTCTGAGAAGCCAAAAGACAGAAAGGGAGAGGGAAAGAGATAGATGGATAGATGGATATAAGTCAGAGAGAGAGAGAGAGAGAGAGAGAGAGAGAGAGACTTTAGGCTTGATTTGGATTTGTTGGTTTTGAAATTTGAGCGAGTTAAGGAGGTGGGGTGCATGAGCATGCATGGTGATGTAAGGAGTTTGGTGGGTGCTTTGCAGTTGAGCCCATGCGTCTTTTTGCTCCTTTTTGACTTGCCACAAAAGGAGGAAACAAAATGGGTTACACTTGTCCCCCACTAAAGAGCAACACCCTGCACTCAACCCTTTCTAAGTTTCTAGCCCATTTACTTCATGGGATCCCCCCTCTCTCTTCTTTTAATACAGAATATTCACGTTTGGTTTTCCAAACTCATTTTGAGAAATGAACTCAGCTAATATGAAATTGACTCAACTGTCGCAACTCGATAATTCACTTCTCTTTTCTTTCTTTCTTTCTTTCCTTTTTTTTGAAGAAGAAGAAGAAGAGGAAGAAAATTGAAGAGATCAATTGATTTTCTAGAACCCATTGACAAAAAAATCAACTGTTCCACTGATCAGACCCACGATACTCATTTGCAAGATTCAGATTTGCTAGATCAGAAGTCACATGATGGGTGGCTCCAGTGTCCGGGTAGCACTCACCAAAGTCGCGTACCATGGAATGAGAATGAGATAGAAGATGAGCAGCGGGAAAGTAGGACTGCAAGCGTTGGCTAGGCTGATATGCAGGAGGATTTGACTACGCATGGACAGAATTGTTCTTTATATATGACACATACACTACTCTACTACTTGTACTCGTTGTAGACTTCTAAATCATTTGCATGTACAAAACCAATCAAAATGTAGCTCTCAAACTATATGATTAATAATTTTTTTGGAGTGATCTCTTGAGTCTAGCCCACGATGCCAACTTCTTTCACCCTTTCTAATATCTTCATCAAAATCACTGCAGTTGTTTAAATCACAAGAAATAAATTTTTGTTTTTACTATTATGTCTTTTGATGTTTCCTTTCATGAACACTCTCTCTAAATTATACAAAGAAGAAAACCCAGAAAAGGAAAAGAGGAATGTCAATAAAGCTTCTATCTTATTACGCATGTTATACAGATTTTTGAGATTATTTCCTTATGTTATACATGTTTAACCTTTATGGGCAGATATATGGCCGGTAAAAATCACTTTTCCGCCTCAAATACCATTGTTTACCACGTACTACCTATCGCATCTACATATATCTACATTTGTTCCACCATTTTCATAAGTCTGAAATATCCTTCCGGCCTTATATTTTGAATTTCGTCAATCCGTCCACATTCTATCACACACGTGTGGAATGTGTGCTTTACAACATAATAATAATAATAATAATAATAATAATAATAATAATAATAATAATAATAATAATAATAATTTGTTACAGCCACATAAGGAAAGTGAAATTTCGGACGTGACCCATCCATGAGAAATGCAAAAAGTGGGTCAATTTTTCTTTTCTTTTTTTAAAGTGTACATGTGTGAAAATAGGGTCTTTCTACTACTCTACCTTCCTAACACTGTTACTAAACACGAAAATCAAGCATAAACAGCCAAAATAAGTTGTTAGACATAAAAGAGAAATGATATTCAGCTTCTGGGACTGAATCTGAGGACTCTCTGTCTGGGCGCCACTATTGGGATCCGCTGTTTAAGCCATCTGCATGCTCAAATTCATGCCTATTAAATGCTTCTAACTATTAGTTTTCTTGGTTGATAGGCCTTTTAATCTTGATCATTTGACTTTCCAGCCAAGAAAAACAGCAGCTAGAAGCAACTTATAAGCATCAGCTTTTGCAAATAGTCAATTTTGGAGACGGCAAAAATGATGAGTGGGTCCGATCTGGTCTACATAGAGGGTTAGGAAGTTCACCAAGCCATCCTTAGTTGTCTATAATTATTGGAGTCATCTATCTATTACCATGTTAAAAGGCGGAAAGGCAGCTCTTCGTCCATATTTGACATTTGATTAAAATTACGTTGCTACTCTTTTTATATTAAAGCCTTAAATAAGTTTTCATACCACAATCGGAACTCAATCGACCTCTCTCATCTCATGTGGCAACCGACTATTTTCTCCTTCACAAACTTTGCTCCCTTCGTCTCTTTCATCGATGCATGGCCTCTATACACAAAGCTGGCTGTGAAACCGAAAATCTCACTTCGAGTTTCTTCTCTTCGTTAGTTTGTACCAGATCGAAGGAAAGCTGGGTCTTCTTCTCTTTTTTTTCCCCTTTTATAGCTATTTGTCTCGTGTATAGAGATTTTCGATAAAAGTTGTCGTCATGGGATCTTGAGCTCGAGATTCAAGGCATGAAAACAGCTTCTTGTAAAAATACAATATAACGCTGTGTACTATAAGCTCTTGTGGTCTGCCCCTTCCCCGAACCCTGCATAGATAGGAGCTTCGTGCACCGGGGCTGTCCTTTATAGCTATTTGCTTTGTAAGTTCTATATAGTTTATTTTTATTTTTATTTTTAATATGCAGACAGTCCAGTTACCATCTATCTTCTCTTGTCAAGTTTGTCAAAAATACCAGTAGCCAGTGGTTTGGCAAAAGAAGACACCTCTGCTCTTAATGCTAGGTTGCAAGTTTGAGGTTGGTACCCTTCATATCATGAGGGGATGGATAGATCCACATAGGAGAGTGTGTGAGTGGTTTTTCTTTGTAATTCTTTGCTTGTACCAAAAAATTTGCCATTTCTATGGTGAATCTCAAACAAAAGGAAAGGTTTAGAACATGTAGAATAAAGAGATTGTCGCAGATATAACCTGTCTAGAATGTGAACAGAAGATGGGCAATTCGGGTTACCAACTATCAGGGCCCTATACATAATTTTAGCTTCTTTTTACTACACACATAGAATAATAATAATTTCCAACTGCCCGATCGGCTGGATGCGGTGCCTTGCACCATGAAACATAGCAAAGTTCCTTTCTCGTTCTCAGAGCCAGAATGAGTGAGTAATTACAGAATGGATTTAATTATTATTATTTTTTTTAAGCAGAAAGCTGTCTAGAGACACAAAAGATGTCTAGATAACTTGTCTTTCCTGAATAATTGTCTTATTAACTGTTCTTAAAAAAATTTCTGAAGCTGAGGTGAGACGAAGTTTCAACAGGATCCTCCTTACTCGTAGACTACTTAAAAAGGTAGTTTCGGTGCACAAAGCTCCCGCTTATGCAGGGTCCGGGAAAAAGGTAGACCACAAGGACCTATAAGTATACAGTCTTACCTTGTATTTTTTGCAACAACAATAATCTCTGAAACACTGTATACCAGCCAACCACAATCACCTTTAGTTGCACAATGCACAGAAGTCTAAGGATCTCTTTCACATGTCTGGCACGATAATTGACACGCTTGAACAGCATTTTCCTATAAAAGTTAATCCGTGGAAGTGAACCAGAAGAATTGTAATTTTCATAGTTTCCTCGTTCTACCCATTTCTCCAGCGGAAAGGACCCGAAAAAAAGAAGAAAAAAAACACCACAATGGGGCCATCTAAATGCTGTTTTTGCATTTGCCCTTTCGGTTTTGAGTGTGTAGGCAAAAGAAGGCCTTAGTGTCCATTCTCTAATTTTCTCCACTTGATTCAAAATTCTCCATGGTGGGCTAATCCACTTGACTATGCTAGAGGAATCCCCTCAACAATAAGAGGTTGCAAATGACTTTGATTCCACGAACAAATGCAGTGAAACGCAGCAGCTATCTCAACTTCAGTGGAGTTCCCAGCCTGCCAGCAATTTCGAAGCAGGTCACCCCTTCATGATTCCTCAGAATCTCCCCTTCCCGTATAGATTACCAAGACTTGATCCATCAAAAATAATTTTAAAAGCTCCAATGGGAGGACGTGACCATGTAGGCTTAGGTTCCATCCTGTAACTTGGGACTTGATCTGGAAACAGAGGAACCGGACAGAAGACGTATGAGCCTCAAAGCATCTTCAGTTTCTTTCTTTCCAAATATCCCACCGAATGATGGCACAGTAGCTTTCCATTTAAACTTTTAAGTTATGATCGAAGGTGAAGTATATGGTTTTTTCTTATGTTCTTTGATAATCTCGTTCTTGCATTTCTTCATCAGATTTTTAGATTTCTTTCCATATCGACATTCAAACAAGAAGATGTTTCCGGTAATTCGGAGGGTGGCACCCATCATTTTTGTTATTCAGACGCCATATTCCCTCAAAAATGTGTTGGCTGATTCAAGATTAGCCCATAGCAGACCCATAAGGAATGTTTGAAGCAAATTAATATGCATTTCACGTGAACGGTAAACGGCTTACAAAATCATATTCTTTGCTCACACTGCTAGTTATTCTGATAAATACAGAAGCATCTGTACTTCGATAGCAGACTATCTGTTGCCTTATAGCCAACATGATAACGCCTAAGTATCTGTACTTTGATACAAGACTACCTGTTGCCTTAACATGATGGATTTCGTCTTCTTTTGTTTTAGTTTTCACTAAAACAAATTTGTAACCACGAAAACAAAAAATTACGACTTAAAAAAAGTGCATGATCTGGGCGATTTCTCCAGCGGCCTCTGTGGTGGTGAGGAAGCTAAAACCATAGTCCAACCCTTTCTATTCATGAGACTGATTCAAACATAGACGAATGCTCAATACTTCTACAATCCGTTCAGATGCCACTAATTGGATGGTTCGAATCATCCTCGGTTGGAACAGTTTTAAGCAATGCATGTACCCACCAAATTAACAATCTAAGTTAGTCTTTCGGGTAGATGCACCTCATAATGGTTCAGCCATTACTACATTTCTCGGCCTTTCTGTGAAGATCAAGGTTAAGCCTTTTACAGCTAAGCCATGATGCCTCATGGCCTGCTACAGAAAACAAAGCGGAAATATAAACGAACACTTTGACATTGCTTACGTTAATCAGGCCATCTTGAAAGCACGAACTGACAAGTCTAACATTACAAAGCAAGATGAAGAAAACCTTGTTGGCTCGGAACGCCCCATTACAGTGTCCTTATGATTACATGGTTGAACAGATCATGAACTATAGGTAGATGGTGGATATATATAGAGAGAAACGCACATACATAATAAAAGGAGGCCATGACTGGAAATCGGGTGCACTTATGATCATCATCACCCTGAAGCATACAACTACACGTATACTAGAAGGTTGCTACTTGCCTCCTCTGTATAAGCCGTTGGTCCTCTGTAGTAAGATCAGCAGAATCGACTTTGAAGAAATAAGCCCTTCATCTGTGCCAAGCATCTCTTATAGTTCCATGCCCAAAACTTGTTAGACGATTTTTTCTTCCACTGTGACATTGTGCTCCACATACGCCAGCTTTTGACCAATGATTATTAGGAAGATTGTAACAGGAAAAGAAATACGCCTCCTCATTGCCGATTTTTGAATGAGAAAACAAATTTTCAATCTAGGGAACGCTTGTAACGGGATCTTCTTCAGCAGTTTCAGCACGATCATGTTGCACTGTCAACTCCACTGGGTTCTGCTCAGCCCAGACAGCTGCATCCAGGTAGCCGAACTCATAGAGTCTGTCAAGTATATGATCTTCAGCTGGTTCCAGCGCCCAATTTAAAAGCTGAGAAGTGAGATAACTGGCTATGGTCAAAGCTCGGTCTAATTAAGAACATGAAACACAGACATTTTAGGTTTTTTAAGGGTCACCTGCCGTGGAGTAGCTATGTTTTCTGGGTTGCACTCTGGACTAATCCCAATACCCTCCAAACGAAGTCGACTTGCTGGGAAAGCACAAACACGGATCTGCATGCAAGATTATTATACGGTCACATGACTAGTTAGCTATTCATGTGATTATACAGTAAACAAATCTTAGGGGAAACATCATATACAAAGGCCCTAAAACCCGACCTTGATTTGCAGTTCTGCTGCTTGTGTCCGGGCATTAAAACACACTATTTACACTGTCTTGATGCATTTCTCTTGTACACATCTCTAAATACCATATACAATTGAACTAGTAACATCAGAAAGTATAAAGATGGGGGTTTTGGTACTATCTGATACCTTTTTTGAGTTTACTACTGCATGTCCTAGTCACACGTGTTTGATGTCGGTAAGAGCCAGTGCTAAGAAGCTACAGCCTTTACAAAGAGGGTCTAATATAGAAGTTGGAAGGCTCGACTGTTTCATTTTGCTGCACATGTAATTGGGATATTGTTTAATACAGAAACCCATAGCGATATTTTCTTTCTGCTTTTGGCTTTAGTTGTTAAAATTTCCGCCATTAGAACAATGTGCTTTCAAGCCATTGCAGATTTGGTTTTATTGTTAGAACCAATAAAAAAAGAAGTTAGAAACAGATTGCAAAAGTGAAACAACAGGAGCATTAGCATTTATTGAAGTCAAATTGGAGAGTCTACCACAGCTTGGATGACCCAAGCACATCAAGTTGATACTATGAATATTTGAAGCTACAGAAGCAGTGGGTAAGACATTCAACCAGAAACATAAATTAACACCCCAACCAACTGAGAGATAGGTATGGCTCCATGGATAAGAAGAGATTCTGTGGAAAAGATGAAACTAATCATCATCATCATCAAGATCTTATCCCAATTTGGGGTTAGTCACATGAATCTTGTTCCTCCATTCCCCTTTGTTAAGTGTCATGGCTTCATTTAGTCCCAAAGTTTTAAACTCTTTTTTCACCACTTGTGTCCATGTTCTTTTGGGCCTTTCCCTTGTCCTTTTAGAACCTTCAACTTGGATCGTCTTACTCCTAACCAATGTCGTTTCCAGTCTCTGTTGGACATGTCCAAACCATTTAAGTCTAATCTCACCCATCTTGTTACCTAATGGTACTACTCCACAATTTCCTCTAATAATTTCATTTCTAATTCTATCCTTTCTTGTCTTGCCACTCATTCATCTCAACAGCTACATTTTGGCGATGCTCATCCTATGTACATATTGTTCCTTAACTGCCCAATACTTTGATCCATAGAGCATTGCCGGCCTTACAGCCATCCTAAAGAATTTTCCTTTCAATTTGAATGGCACCTGCCGATCACAAAAAGCTCCAGAAGAGCATCTCCATTTGTTCCAACTCGCTTGGATTCTCTGGGTAACATCCCTCTCAATCTGAAAATCCACTCTTATGAATTACCAATCCCAAGTATCAGAAGTGTTCTTTTAAGGGGGCTTCTTAGTTATCAATCTTTATTGGTGCTCCACTCCCACTCCTCTTTTTGCTAAAATTGCATTTCATATACTCTCCCTTAGTTCGACTATTTTTAAATCCTTTAGATTCAAATGCATCTCTCCATAACTCTAGCTTTATATTTACACTCTCTCTTGTCTCATTAATCAAAACATGATCAAATAACATGCACTACGGAATCTTTTCGAGCAAATGTTTGTAACTCATCTATAACTAATGTGGAAAGGTATGGGTTCAATGCCAATCCTTGGTGCGATCCTATAGTTATAGGAAAATCAGCAGTCTCTCTGCTAGTGGTCTTAACATTTGTTACTGCTCCCTCATACATATCCTTAATTATGTCTATACACCCCCATATAACCTCTTTCGTCCCCAACACCTACCATATTAACTCTTTGGGTACTCTATCACAAGCTTTTTCTAAGTCAATAAGGACTATATGGAGGCCCTTCCTCATCTCCTTATATTTCTCAATCAATTGTCTAAATAAGAAAATAGCATCCATGGTAGACTTTCAGGCATGAAACCAAATTGGTTCTCTGATACACTTGTCTCATGTCATAGCCTCTTCTCCATCACTGTTACAAAGAAGGGCATGAGATCAACATGGTCTTCGACAAAAAACACCAAAAACAGAAGAAAAACATGAAGAAAAAAGGAATAACTACCAGAAACGGACAACAAAACCAATACACAAGTCTTACTAGAATGTTCCAGTTAGATACCCCATCTCAGATGGAGGATAAGCTACTTCATTGGTAGATCATCAAGTATGAGAAAAGGAGATTTGTCCCCTATGAATAAGGTCCTTAGGTTCTCCAATGATGTAAATGAAGATCAAGGATACGATGCTCACTTCTGTATGACATTTCATCTGGTGTTCCAACAGCATAGTCCAAAAAAGCATTTAATAGAGAAATATAGGGAGACAACAATTATTCGAAACAGGCAAGTTTTGTAGATAGGACTCATTTACCTTAACTAATGGGGAAAACAACAAGAGTGACATACAAAACCTCAGACATAAACAACTATTCTCATGAATATGTTACCACATGAATCTCTCTATAAGATGAATCAAATTATTTTCTTAGAGACTTTTAAAGGTGGCAGACAACATTAAAGCCTTCAATACAAAGAAAATACAAAATATGCTTATTCTCGGAAATTTCCATGATTGCAAGATATACTGATAAAAAATTTAACAGACATGATTAATGATGATGGTTGACATGTTGATTCCATTGGCCGTCAACCATATGCACAATCTTTAAAGGTGAAAGGCTTTGCTTATCTGGTGGGTCACCACCAGATCATCTCATGGACTCAGACCTGCCCATGATGATCAGACTCCCCTGATCATCACCTGCACAGAAAGATGTGACTAGCATATAACTCTCATTCAAGGCTTCATTGAGTGTTTGGGATCATCTGATCAATGATGTGATCATAGTCATTGGGCTAAACAATGGGGGTTCAACACATTAATGGAGCTAATCAGCCTTTATACATGTGCACTATGCAAGTCTGTTTACCCAAAATCTCTATGACACAATATCATGCTACAACATAACCATATCACAAAATGACACAGAGTTTACAAAAAGATACCGTTTTAGATGCTGATGTTGGTGGCATAAACAATGTCAAACCTCCATCTATGCAAAGTCTATTGCGAAAAAATGTTGCAGGCCTTGGTGCTAGATACCTGCAGAAATTGAGTTCGCCATTCTATTACACGACATGTCAAGCCAAGTTAAGTGTAACTGGGAGCAGAGACAAGAAGACATCACATAGATACCCTGGAATGAATGAAGAGGTAAAAAGTGCATTGACAAGATCTTCCTTCGAGTCAAAATGATCCACAAGTAAGCCCTTTGGCCTCCATAGTATTTGAGTGATAGCAACTGAAATAGAAAAGCAATGCTATAATGTTCATTTTTAGGTAGCAAATTCTCACAAATTTGCCATTGCTCAAGAGATGTGCAGAAGCATGTCACCTTCACTGCTTATATTAGATGTGTAATTTCTTCACGCAGTGGTTGATAGTTTTAATAAAGGAAAAACTCACTCTCTAATGGCAACAGAAATGTACTGATCCATCCAAGAGTAAAGAGTAACATGATAAGCATCATTTCCAGGGAGTCTACAATACATTCTAAATTAGAGATTACCATTCCATCTAAAAGCACACAACAACTAACAAAGTACTAGCTATAAACTTGACTTCATTTTTTGTTTTATGGACAAAATAAATTCAAGACGTACAATGCATCTCATCAATCATGAGTTACAATGTGTAGTACTAGCTCTAAGAACTAAGGCAACAACTAACATAGTACTATCTCTAAACTTAACTTCATTTTTTCTCTTCGATGGGAAAAAAGAAACTCAAGAAACTTAACCTCAATCATGAGTTACAATGTGCAGTACTAGCTCTAAGAACTAAGGCAACAACTAACATAGTACTAGCTCTAAACTTAACTTCATTTTTTCTCTTTGATGGGTAAAAGAAACTCAAGAAACTTAACCTCAATCATGAGTTACAGTGTGTAGTACTAGCTCTAAGAACTAAGGCAATGACTAACATAGTACTAGCTCTAAACTTAACTTCATTTTTTCTCTTCGATAGGCGAAAGAAACTCAAGAAACTTAACCTCATCTCATCGTATGCTAAAGTTTCTTCATAACAACTAGAACAAGTTATTTCTGTTTGATACCAAATGTGAAAGGTACCCTTGATGCAAAAATATAAAATCTTTAAAGCTTGAAGATAGACAATCAGATAACCATATCAAGATGAAACCAAGCCATAACATATAGACAATTAGCCGCACAAATTCCAAACTTGCTAAAAGGCAAAAGCATGCCAGAAAACTTCCCAACTCAACACCGCAATAAACCTAATCTTACTAATATGGACGTACGAGGCAAAAGGCTTGCTCACCACGAATCCTCCCACTAGCCCTAAGATGAATATCATCTGGCAGAATATCTGTAAGAATGTCTCTCATAAGAGCCTGCATTTTCAAAAGACGAAATTATTGAAATAGCTCTATCAAATTTTAATCAAGAAGCAACTTTCAAAAGAAATTAATCAAGAAGCTCTAGATATGAAGTATGATACTCAAATGACTCTCTCTCCTGTACTTATTTGAAAGGAGAGATGAGGCAGATATCAACACAAGAAAATTTAAATAATGCTTTTTAAGGAAATATATATAACTGCATAGCATGTGCAACACAATGATTGTTTTCTTTGAATAACTAACAAATGACAAATAAATTCTTAATCAAAGGTAAAATTTGAATCCTAATGGATGACAACTAGCACATCTCTATGGTTCACCAAAAAGTTTGAATCTCTAAATTAGCCATACCCATGCTGTACATAAGACTACATAGTGTAGGTCTATACAGTCTACCAACAATGATTTGGGCTGCCAAAGGTGGCTGATTCAGTACTAATTTCATTCATGATCACAAGTAATGTGGATACAAGTTCCCTAAATAATCCAAAGTTACAATATTAATGCTGCACCAACATCCAAATCTTAGAGATTACTGTAAATAGACATAATATATACATATGTATTTGCACATGTATATACGTGTTTACGTGCGGCGGGTGTGCGTGCATGTGTTTACATGTACGTGCATGTATTTCTCTATTTATAACTGTTATGGATATATGCATGTCCAAAACTTTTACTTTGAGAGAAGCCAAAAAATTCCTATTGGCAAGACCCAGCATATACATGCCATGATGATCCAGTGAATGAGAATGTTCTGTCTCTGGGGCCATCAGGAGACCATGCAGGCATGGTCCAACATCACATGGACAGATCTAACCTCATTCAAAATTTGGCAATTAGGTGTTTGCAAGAATATACAGATCTGATATGTGTTTACTGAAAACCATGAAATCAATTAGATGAAGGGAAAGTTATATCTGCAAGTCAACCAAAACCTTATAAATCTGTTTTGCGTCACCTAGTACCTTGTCTATCTTTTTCAACAGAAATTTAAGGGTTTTAAATTCAGTGTCAGAACTTGTCATTTGTGAATGAAGTTCAAAAATGTCACAAACAGCAACAAACAACTTATTATATTTCAAGAGACAGAATCCACAAATATACAAAAGAAGATAGGTAAAGATTTATAAAATATGGATTAATCCATAATAAGTAGGAAGCAAGTGGCAAATCAAGCATGAGGAATGCTAACCCAAAGCAACTAATTTGGTATAAAGGGCCCCACCTTTTGATGATCCAACCAGTTCAACTGATTCCTCTTGCTTTGGATGTTTCCTAATTAAAAAATAAAAGTAAAAAACCTTCCTTATCAGATGATTCTGAAATCTCCCTTTATTCACAGTTAATGGATGGCTAGAAACATTATTAAACAACAAATCAAATTCAATGACCTAAATGCACTTCTAAAAGTGCTAGAATCATCCAAACCTAATTTTCTTTTGGTTAGGAGATATCTAAAGCAGCAGCTATTAGATGAACAGGTGGAATCATCCAAATGTGGGGTCCCTCTATCCAAAAAGTGGTACTTTATTTGAGTGCTTTAGATTAGAGTTCCTCATCAAGCAGTCAGCGCCTTCCTTCTCCTTCTTTTTTTTTCTTGAAAATGGGATCAACATTTATATATTGCAAATCATCCTCCTATCAAGAACATTGAATTGACATGCTATAGTCCATCAGATGATAGGCCTTTAGCTTTCTTGACTGATTAGAAGATGGTATACCTTAGTCAAGATGTCTTTTGTAACTTATTATGCCTTGTGTTTCCAGTTTATATATTATCTGATTGCTTCCTTTGCTGCATACAAGATGTTTCAGCAGACGTACAAATATTAGGAAAACTAAACTGTGGTGGAGCCACAGGCATAACACATCAGAGAGACCAATTTGAGTGGAACCAATACCAGCACATGGTGCTGATGTGAAGAAACTGATTCCATGTACTGCCATATCCATACACAGTCTCAGTACTAGAAGGAAAAAAGAAATTGTTCAAACAGAAAATCCTTTTCGTAACAACAATATTTCACTATGAATAGGCAATAAATTTTACAAAAACGAAGTTTGGAGAGGTTATTATGCTTATACCCCGAGGCGAAATGCAGTTCCTTTATCCCTGCAGTCTGCCGCTAGTTCTTTCGTAGCTTTTAAGGCATCTTGCATGTTAATTCCAGAGGCAATCACCGCAGAAGCTATAGCACCAGCTGATGAACCAGCCAATGGTGTGGTTTCCTATGTAAGAGACAGCATCAATATGGTATTAGGAAAATATGTGTGTCTTTGTGTCCAATTTGAACCTACTTGTGTATGCATGCATTTGCATATGTGACAGTATGTATGTACCTATCTACCTATGAAAATGAGGCAGGTAAGTAACACTATTCACATTCTAATCTACTTGATAAATCAATTATATACATATGAAATGAAGTGATATTGCCCCTTTAAGATCCATAAGCTCTTCCTTGCTTGAAATTGTGATACTAGACTAAAATAGGTTTATGCTTTTGGGTTCAGTATTCGAATGCTAAAAGCTCAAAATTTTGACAATATATTCCAGGTGCCCCTTAACTTTTTTTCTTGTTTTTTCTTAGTGGCAACATGTACGGTTAACTACTGTTTCACATACTTTGTTATACAAATCTTTTTGTACAGGTTTTTATCAGCATCTGTTTCATTGCAATAAAAGTATGCACATTCCCTCCCCCCCAAAAAAAGTGTCATCTACTTTAGAACTAATCATCCTACATGCAATAGAAATATATAACCAGCCCACAACAGTATGATACATAAAAATGAAAGTGCTGCTGAATGCTGATAACAAGAAAATATACAAAATAATAAACATATGATCGACATCCATATATCCAAGCGGAAGGCTCTAAAAGGGCAAGGGGAAGGCCTAAAAGGAGGTGGATAGAAGTGGTGAGAAAAGATTTAAAAACTTTTGGATTAAATGAAACCATAACACTTGATAGAGGGGAATGGAGGAACAAGATTCATGTAGCCGACCCCTAATTTGGATAAGGCTGTAATGATGATGATAGACACACATATATAATTCACTCATTTTGTTCACAAGATAAATTTGGCAACATTTCTCTCCGGTAGGAAGTTCATGTTTTACATGCTTCTTTCCTCGTGCAAATATCATCTAGAAGTCAAGATGAGAAGCAGTTTACAATGTATCCCACCACAAAAGTCCAAAAATAGCTGGTAAGGATACAAATACATCTCTGCTTACACACATTAAACCGCACGGACCCATGAAACATGTCCAACAAACTCCCAACGAATACTACACTACAACAGTCGCATGACCTGAAATTGACAAGCATCATCTGCCACACCACAGTCAGAGGAGCAGATGAACTGCAAAACTTCCCGAAAGTGCTCAAACTGCATAATGGCCTTTATCATAGGATTTGCTTCTCATCAAGAACCAAACCTAGAAATTCAATCCAATATAACTGAATTCAACATGTTTATATAGCTCAAAGCATAAATCCGGAACTATGCAACAAACCCAATTTGCATGCCCCCAAATTGGAGTGAACAACTTATAAAATAAGATTCAGTTATTCAAGACCCTTCCACTCCAACATAATGTAGCATCTCTAAATAGCTTCAACCATAAAACCAGATCATACCACAACTCAAATTTCATCTCTCAATCATACAACAAAGAAACAAATTCCTCTCAAGAGAAAACCAACCCACCAAAAGAAAAGAAACTAAATCAAAGATGATACCTTTATATACCCCTTCTCTATAAGACACTGCGCCACGCCAAAATGATATGGCAAAATCAATCCAGCAGCAGAAAAACTAAACCCAGGGCTACTAACAACCCTTCTTTTTCTCTCCGCCTCAACATCCTTAGGCTGTTGTTCCCAAATCATACCAGGATCAACAGTATCCTCCACAAACGAAGAAGAAACTCCATCTCTATTCCTCCTCTCGACGAAATTCTCCACATCTATATCCAAAGCATCTCTCGGAATTGTCGTGCTAAATCGTTCCGAGGACAATACCTCTACATTTGGGTTTTTTTTCTTAATCAAACGCGAAGCAATGGAAATGAAGAATTCTCCAGTGGCAACTCCAAACGACTTCTTCTCCGTAGTGGATTCCGTAGAATTCTGATCGGATAATTTGCACGAAAGAGTTCTGTAAGAGATATATTTTCTAGGATTAGGGTTTGGAGGAACGAAAGCATCGCGATGGGGTTTGGAATTGGGGAGGAGGAGGGAGGAAATGGAAGCCATGAGAGGAGGGGCAGTCGAGGAAGGGAGATGGAGTTGGAGTTTGAGAGGCATGGCTTCGTCTTTTCTTATTCGGTTTTGTGGGTGGGAAACGGTGGAAAGTACCGATTCTTTGCCGCTCGTAATTTATTCACGCTTTCCTTAAATGTCCCCAAGGCCACGTGCGCTGTGGCCGACTCGACAAGTTTTGTTACTCGTGCAAGTTCAATGTGCATGCTTTTTGGCAAATTCCAATCAGTCAACAAAAAATTGTCTTTGGCAAATGATCTTAAGCTTTGATGATTTTTTATTACCACTTTTTATAACTTCCTCTCCTACTTTGTCCAGCTCACAAAAAAGAAGAAGAAGGGATTTAAGGTCATTAAATATAAAACAAAAAAGGAGAGATTTAAGGTCATAGGCTGAGTGTTGCAGAAATGAGGATGTTGAGATGGGTGAGTGGTAAGACAAGAAAGGATAGAATTAGAAATGAAAATATTAGAAGAAATTTAAAGATAGCACCAATAGGTAACAAGATGAGAGAGATTAGACTCTAAATGAAGCCATGGTATTTAATAGAGTGGAATGGAGGAATAAGATTCATGTGGCCGACCCCTAATTGGGATAAGGTCTTGATGATGATGATGATGATGAAATATAAAAAAATCTAAAGTTTAATGGTGATAGGTTTCTCCAAATTCTTTAATGATTGTAGAGTGTGATCTTAGAGCGTTAGGAACCAATATAAAGCCATGAATTTTGGTTAAATTCGAGAAAGAGTTTGGATTCTGATGTAAATAAACTATTTCTTTTCACTTTGAGTTAAAAAAATATATTTGGTAGACCGGTACAAGAAGCTCCCATATATGCAGGGTCCAGGGAAGCGATGGACCACAAGGTTTAATAGTACGCAGCCTTACATTGCATTTTACAAGAGACTATTTTCATGCCTTGAGCCTGTGACCTCAATGTCACATGACGACAACTCTACCATTTTGCAAAGGTTTTCCTTCAAAAAAATTATATCTATATATGTACAAACTCTCTCTCTCTCTCTCTCTCTCTCTCTCTCTCTCTCTCTCTCTCTCTCTCTCTCTCTCTCTCTCTCTCAAGACTTACATTTAAAGAAACCAACAAATATGAAGCATGGTTATAAAATTTGGAGTCAAATTTAGCAACTTCTCCTAGTAACATTCACCCCTAATTTGTTTTTGGCACATAACATATTAAGTTAGAAATTTAAAAGTTTTTGGTAGCTCAGATCCTTCCTTCTATTTTTTTTAACTTTTGCTTACCTTTCGGCCCATGCCTTTTCTAAGCTACTTAATGTCAAATGCTTGTTGTCTCCTCTTCTTTCTTATCTTTATCATTCTATTTCAAAAATATCAATTTTTCAAGAAAAAAAATAAGATGAGTTATCAAATTGTTGTCCCTTGTGTGGTTTTTTTTTTTTAGGAGACGCTAATCTTTATAAATTCTCCTTCTACTCTATAAAGGGTTATTAAATGAGAAAGTTTAAGCTAGTAAACAAAAAAGTCTAACTTTAAAATCAGAGCAGGGACATTAAGCTTCGTTTTTTCCTTCTTGTTTTTATCTAATATTGCCTTTCTCCCTCAATCATATGATACAACACATCTTATTGTCATTGTATCATAAAATTATTTATACTTTTGTACCATAAAATTCTTGGTCTGGCCATTTTTTCTCCTCTAACTACAAGTAATCCAAAATGAGAGGAAGAAGATAACCACATGGGATTTCACTAATTCAATGCTAACCACAAGGATCATGTGCCCACTTCAAATTCAGATTTTGAATCAGCTAATTATAGTTAATCTTCACTACATAAAATGATGAGCCAATCCCTATGGGTTGGATTGTGGACCATCTCAGCCCTTGGGTTTTGAAAGTTTTAAAGAGGGGTTTGACAAGTATAACTTCATCTAGCCATAGTGTAGGCATCTCTGCTGAATTATAGGGTTATGTTAAGAGAACCAAATGGCTCTTTATAGGGGGAGGAAGACACAACAACAAATATTATGATCTAGGATCTTGCTCCTTTAAAAAGGTGGGTTTTAATAAAATCTCAAAGGAAAAAGGCCTTTGTTTTATGAGGGTTTAGAACTCAAGGTTGTCAAGTTTGTTGAGGGAGGCAAAAAAATAGTTAATTTTCACAGAAGAATAGAGAAGAAAAATTAGACTAAATAACTTTTTCTCCCTATTCAAGGTTTAAAGGTAACATATTTTATTTGAGTTGCTAGAGTTGATAGCAGGTTGGCATTGATAGAGAATTCCGTTATTTCATGAAGATCACCTCTTCAAATATAGAGGGATTGGGTTGCCCTAGTAAGAAAGCCTACGTCCAAAATTGAAGAATGGAATCTATTTGAGGGAAAGAAATTGGGTATAAATGTTCAATTGGAGTAGAGACATTAGACAACCATTGGTGCCTTGGGAGATCTGCTATTGCCTAAAATGCAATTATGATTGAAATTTTGGAAAATGTGGTGGGTGACTTCTCCATTTTCATTAATTTTCAAATGAAGATTTCTAATTTTTCTTGGGTGTGACCTATTGTGTATGCCCCAAATAATGGTTCTCTAAGATGTAAGCTATGGGATGAATATGCAAAAATGAAAGGCAGTGTCTCCGTGGGGACTTTAATGTAATCAAGGAAATGCTGGAGAGCAATTCCTCTAATTCTTTCTCTATTGCTATGAGAGAGTTCAATGATTTTATTAATATGGATTGCTCGACATGCTTATGTCTAGTGGAAAGATTTTTGTCATCAATTGGCTGGATAGATGCTTTTCCTAAAGTGGGTGTTTCTACTTAGCATGAGTAGTCTTGAAATCATTTTCCTATGATTCTTAATCCCTATCAAGCTTGGGGACCTCAACCTTTCAGACTTGAGGCAGCTCAATTTCATGACAAGGAATGTATACAATTGATGGTGGAGACATGGAAATCTACTCTAGTTCATGGTTTTGCAAGAAGAAGACTTGCTATTAAGCTTAAAGAACTCAAAGCTAATCCTAGACTGTGGGATAAAGCTAAGAAGGAATGTGAACCTCATAAGAGAAAGGAGTTGAAGCCGTTTTCATCAACTTATTTTGAAGCAAGAGGTTTCTGAGTTGTTTGATTAGGAGTTGGCTGGAAGGAGAGTGTGAACAGAATTTATCCCACTTGGTTTATATGAAAGGAATTAGGAGGAAGCAAAGATCCAGAGTTTTATGGCTTGAGGTAGGGGATAAAAATACTAAATCTATTTATGATATGGATGAGACTAGAAGGAGACAATCTTATTTAAGTTTTGAACATTGGTGGATGATCTGGAACTTATCTCTTGTCATGTGGTGGATTACTTCGCTTCTCTTAACTTATTTGAAGATATTCTCCTTTGTATACTCCCTCTTTGGGAGTTTACCTCATTGGTTGATCAATATGGAATCAAAAGTGATGTGTGTTTCTCTGAAGATGAAGGTTTCAAAGCTACTTCTAAAAGCCAAGGTGAGAAGGCTAGTAGTCCTAATGGCATCTGTATGAGAGTCTTCAAGGAGTACTTGAGCCTTATGAAAGGTGAATCATGTGCTTGTGTCAATAAATTTCACGAACTGAAAACTTCATATCACCATTTAGGTGCAACATCTATTACTTTGATTTCTAAAAGAGGTGTTGACGAGGTTAACAACTATAGACCTATTAGTTTGGTGAGTAGTGCATACAAGATACTTGCTAACAGAATTGATAGGTGTTATGAATGGTCTAATCTCTTGTGAGCAATCTAAATTTGTTCTTGAGAGACAAATATTGAGTGGTGTCCTTGATGCTTTTGAATGCGTTCATTATATGAATTCATCTAGAAAAGGAGGTTTTATGTAAATTGTATAAGGAAAAAGAATATGATAGGGTGGAATGAAGAGTGCTTAATCAGGGTTTGCTCAAAATGGGATTCAATGATTCATGAAGGTGTTGCATTCCCTCTTTATTGAATGACTTTAAGTTGTATGTGTTGTTAGTAGCTCTCCAAAGGGATACTTTAAAGCCTCTAGGGGCTTGAAGCTATGGTATCCTCTCTCCCCTTGTCCTTTTATCATCATCAGTGAGGTGTTTAGTAGGCTTACAAGGAAAGTTTTTATTGATAATCTATTCAAAGGTATCCAATTTTAACACTGTGATTTCTAAGTTTCTCTGCTACAATATGAAGATGTTACATTGGTCTTGGTTGATTCTGAGGAAGAAGTTGGGCTTAAGTTGAAGCTACTCCTTAAATGCTGTGAGTGAGCCACAGGGAAGAGGGTTAATGTCTAAAAATCTTCTTCTTCTTTTTTTGTGCGCGGGCGCATGTATGAAAGGATGATGCTAGAGTTCAAGCCCAAGCTCTGCTGTTTGGACTTCAAATAGGATAGTTTCCTTGTTTTTCTTGGGTCTACCTCTTGCCATTGACAGACCAAGAGTTTTTTTGTGGAGTCATTTGCGGAAAGGTTTAATGCAAATCTTGTGAGACGAAAGAAAGTATGTTTATCTCTAGGGGGAAGGATAACCCTTATAAAGTCTACTTTGGTCAACATGCCATTGTATTGTATGTCTTTTTGTAAATGTCTGGCTTTATTGGTCCATGAATTAGAGAAAATTTGGAGAAATTTCTTGTGGGATGATTATCTTGTAAAGAAGAAATACCATCTTGTTAGATGGGAACAAGTATTTTTGCCTTTAGAGGAAGGCTGTTTGGGCATTAAGGATCTTAAAACCATGAATCTGACTTTAATTCCTACGTGGTTTTGGAGACTGGATCAAAGTTCTTCATGTTTGTGACAAATGATCTTCAAGAAAGGGTCAGGTAATTGGAGAGATAACTTCTTGGATAAAAATTTTCATGATACTAAAATTTTTATCAGAAAAGGGGAAAAGTCAAATTCTGGGATGATATATGGTGTGATAACAAATGTCTCGAAAATGACTTCAAAAGGGTGTATAGAGTTTCTTCAAACAATCTGTTTGCTTTAGCAATTTGAAGAAGATCATATCACAGGACTTATTCGTCTGATTGAATGAAAGTTTGTGATTCAGTCTTGCAGTGACATTCTCTGCTAAAAGCCCGATTCCAATGGCATCTTTCTGGTTAAGTCAGACTATGATCTTCTTAAATAGAGAAAGACTCATACTATGGTGGCCAAGTTTTTAAAGTCGAAGAGCTCTCCTCCTCTGGTTAATGCCTTGAATTGGATAATCTCGAAAGGGAATACTCTGACATTTGATGACTTGTAGCGCATGTGAAAGCCCATCAAGTGTTGCATCTGGGACAAGAACTCCAAAGATGTTAACCATTTGTTCGCTCATTGTTCTGAGCTTCTTATCTGTGAACTTTGTTTTGAATTTGTTTAAGATGATGTGAGTGGGTCCTTTGTCTCTGGCTCTGCTTATGCTTAATGGCCTCATAAGAAATCATCTAGGAGAAATAAAATATTGTGGCACTTAGCAGCACTTGCTACATTTTGGAGCATTTGGAGAGAGGAACTATAAATGCTTCCAAGAGAAGAGAACCCAGCTCTACATAATTAAAGATAACATTAAAAAGATGGTGTGTTCGTGGGCTTCAGATATTCATAAAGACTGAGATCAGGGGAGGTCGAGTTGTTCGGCCAAAGAAACTGTCAAACCTTAGTTGGTTTCCACTCCCTCTCGGGTTGCTAAAACTCAATTTCAATTGCTTGTTTCGGCCACTGGCACATCTTTGGTATTGGAGGATTGTTAGGGATCGTGAAATTTGATTGTGTTGGCCCAATTCTGTTTGGTGATTCTGACCAAGCCGAGATGTCTGCTGCTGCCCATGGTATTGTTGCTTGCAAGAAGGCAGGTTATCACAATTTGATCAGGGAGTGTGATTCTTTCCATGTAATTAGATGATTGGCAAGGTTTAAGGTTCCTTTGTGGAGGTTCTGGACGATTTTGGCCCGAATTCATGAAGCTGCTAATCAGCTTTAATACAACTTGTGGAAGAAAGGAACTTGCTAGAAAGTTATGAGACTCTGTGGTGACACCTAGAATTCAAAAGACCAAGAATCTAGTTACGAGAATGCGGTTACACCTCCCTTTATGGTTATGCATTTACAACCACTTGCAACTGAATTGAAATTGCACCAAGTATAGTCTTGGAGTTGTGCACTTGAAATTTATTCCAAGACTACAGTAGGTACACTTACAACCCTGAGATCCTTCTTACTAAGACACCACAACCATGTGGGAGCACCATAAGCATTTTCTCTGTCGGACAATGGAACTTCAGGTATGAAAACCCTTGATTATATTGCTTTGTCACAAAAGCAAGAATGAATAGCTCCAGGCAGCAATTCATCTGGCCAACTTCAATGGCCTTTTTCACAGCTGGAACCCAATTTGAGAGAGATACAAGACCCAGGCATGAGGAAGTCAATGCAGTAGAAAGTTTGACATTACAAAAAGCAACATTTGCATCCACAACAACTACATCTCGTTCTTTGAAACTGCATGTTCATGGAGCCCACCATACACCTGAGAGCGAAGTTAAGTTTTCTTTTCAAATGGCAATAGGAACTTATTGAAAAAGATTGAATCGAGCTACAGCAGTATAGAACAGAGACCAAAACGACCTCTACAACTAGACGAAGAATAAAAACAGACCGAACCATCTCAACCCAAACAGTAGATAAGAGAACAGCACATCAGAACTGTCTCACTCTAAAAGCATTGAGGTTCCCATCTTCCCTTGCTAATGAATCAGCTTTTTCATCAAAAGAGACATTTAATCCATCTAGCTTGTCTCTAATTTGTTCAGTGGACTCCCAAAAATGCCTTGGAGGAACTTTCAGATTCTGCATCCACCTGATAATGTTCAAAGCGTCACCCTCTTTGGTGACCCGTTGGTGCCAAAACTGATCAAGTCAGTCAAGTTGGAATCTGCCTTGTTCAAATGGCTTTCGAGGGGTACAACTTCCTGCTTGGTTTTCAATTTAACTACTGGAGCACCAATCTCAAAGATCTTGACAAGATCTAGGAGGTGAACTATAGTATGCAACAAAAACTAAGCAGATGCAATAGAGTCCATCCAGATCTTTTTCGCTGCCTGTCCACATGGTGTCCCATCTTTCCATCTAGCAGAGTCTTCGTTGCCCACCCATTATGGTTCTAAATTTACAGAGGTGGAAAACGAATTTTCTCGACTGTTCACATATGAAGACGAGTCCAGAAGAGATATCAGCAGTGAAAGCTCACTGAGAAATGCGTATGGAGGATATGGCATGAGGTGCTTGTGGCTAAACATGTGGATTAGTAGAAATTGCTGGAATGCAAATCCTGTCAATAGTCGTCCTTGCTAATGGAAAGACGTTATTGAGTTACCCGCTAAACCCATCTCTGGCACAGCCAAAATGCATGTGCTCCTGACTAGAACAGAATTGAGGCGCGTGATGAAAGTCATAGTTTTCAAGAGTCACAAAATGCGACTAATTGGATCACATTTAAGAGCAATTTCTAGGAGGTTTATGAATGAAATCGTCCAAGTCTGCCGCTGTACTGTTTGAGAACACTTGGTGTCTACAGGATCTAAGAATATCTGTGACTAAATGCTTATTTCTGATCAGAGGTCATTATCCAGTTTAAATGACCCATATAATTTATATCCGACTGGTCTTTTCTGTTTTGCATTCAGTTATGTTCATAGACCTGCTAGGCTCTCTGCACTTTGCTCTCTTGTAATATATTATGACCACCATTCAAGAAAACTAAATGGACAAACTTACTAGTATGCAGATCCAGATTTACTTGGTGGTCCTAACCATTACAGTTACCAAACTGGATTTTTCTCCGCTATATAATCAAGCTTATCAACAAGATTAAGGACCCAGAGTACGCAGGTAGAAGTTCTTGACAAAGCTCTAAGGATACCTTTTGCTATCACCGTGATTGCAGCAACACGTGCACTGCTTACAGAAGAGGATTAGAAATACCCAACTGACCATTGTCTAAAATTACCACTCTTGGCAAGTTTGGTTCAAATTGTTTCAGCTGTGTAACATCAACGATTGCATAAGGGTTAACATACCTCTGGCCCCAAGAAAATTCATCTTCCAGATCTTAAACAAGAAAGCAAAACTGGGACCAGAAACAAAATCATTGCTGTAAACTCAGATAAGCGAATAAACAATAAAAGTAATCTTACAATTAGGACCATGGCATTCTCAATTTCTCTCAAAGTTCTACTTGTATCCGCATGAGTTCCCAAAACCAACTTCCTGAAAAAGGAATGGGACAGGAATGGCGTCTCACCTCCCAAATAGAATCCCTAGTACAAAAAGGCCATCCCCTACTAAAAAAAATGTCACATGTAATACATAATCGAAGTGCAATATTGGCCAGATAAATACTACGAGTCCTCTCGCATATCTGATTTCCTCTTTGATTGTGAAGCCAAACGGGCATCTCTCTCCCTTTCAAATTCTCGGAGATCAGTTCTTTGAAGAAATGAAACTTTATCCAGATATTGGTTTGAGCTCTTCTTGTAAGCATCCAGCTCCTCTTCCAAACCTTTGTTTTCTTCCTTGTATTCACCCCAGTCCTTTTTTGTCTTGTCAAGCACACTTAGTTTAGGTTTCTTCTTAATTTGTTCAAGAATGGCATCGAGTCCAGAAGGTGGCCCTACTGGAGCCTTTGCCTTCTCAGCTGCTTCTTTTGAGTCAGCATCCACAAGCTTTTTTACTTCAATATTCTGACCCGCAAAATCTCGAACCTCAGTGATCTGTTGCATGGAAAGCAAATTAACATAAAAATATTAAAAAGATGCAAAAGGAAGGAAAAAATAATAGATAATTTGTCAAAAGAATTTCTATATAAACTTGAGCACTTTCAAATGATGCATAATGATTCATTGGAATGTCTAAGACACGTCTGTCTACTAGGAAATGGTAGACTTGACAAATCTCACCTATTATAGCTTTACTTGATGGTTTGACTCAGTGGGCTGGTCATTGTTTCGCCTTGCCTTGGGCTTAGAAGCTTAAAGACGGTATTCTGACTAAAATCCCAAGCAGATGAACATGCCAAAACAAAAACTCATGTGAACTTCAGGAACTAGCTGACCTGATGACTGATTCAGTAAGTTCTTTGTTCACATAAAAGCAAAATGTAGCTAAGGCAAAGTGGTCTGTGTTTGTTTTATTATGATTTAGGTCCAAAATACTGCTCATAGATAATGAAGGCCAGTGAATAAGTTCCACCAGGCAGAGAAAGATTACTGATTTGCATTAATGTCTGAAGAATTGCAAAACAAACTCCATTCAGACTTCAGGGCAATCAATGACAACAGAGCAAAAGGCAGGTTGACCAATTCCACAATTTTCTGCATTTTCTTTTATCTTGTTTCTTCAGCCAACTATCAGATCACCACCATTAAAAAGGAACTTAATTAATCACAAAAGAATAGCCATGGATTAAGTTATATATCACCAATATGCAGTTCTCCATTTAAATACAAATGATATCACGTGCACTTCCTACACTTTGTTACTAATTACTCAAATACTTGCACATTTAAAAATCAAAAGAAAGAAATCAGACTAAAAAACATGTCAAAAGGATTTCACTAACCTCTATTTTTCCCCTGCCTGCAGTGGCGGCAGCAGCAGCAGCATCTTTAACCGCTGACAAAGCTGCAGCTGCAAGCTTCTTTGCCTCGTCATTTGCTCCATTTTGCTGAGCTCCCAGCCTCTTCTCTGGGATGCCTTGCACAACTGATGGTCCTTTAGGTGCCAAGCCCAGGGCCACCATCCAACTCTATAAATAAGATCAAGACAAAAAACAGACCAAGTTTCCGTCAACCAAGTAAGATCATATTTAACAACAACCAGAATTTGAAAGAAGGGAACGAATACTAACTGGGGTAGTTTTTTCTGGATTTTTTTGCCCTGTCGATCTGGGCTTATTTGTCAAAGATTTGGGCGTCTTAACAGATATGACGCTATTCATTTGCTCCCAGGCTGCATCAACCCGAGCTTTCCGTTCTAGAAAAGTCAGATAAGTAAATGTAAGATTTCCCATTAGAGTTCTTTAAATATCAAATAAAACCATGTTCCAAGAATATATACCTGGAGAAAGCAGCAGATTTGCTCAACTTGTTATCTGGATATAGTAAAAGTAGGAACCTAATATCCTCAGAAAGATGATTTCGTACCCACATACTTGCAGATAGAGAGAAGAAAAGGACGACGTACATCAATGCTGAGAGTTAAATATTGCTAAACTTCAGCAAACGCATCTATGTCATATAGAATAGCAACCAGCACGAATTTCAGGAAAATGGCTAAATACCAGTGCTCACTTAAGCATACAATAGAGCTTCCTTTCTATCTTAAACCGCAAGCTGAAGGCTTAGCTAAAACCCTTTCAACATCTTCAGCTTGCCAATGAGATCTTCTGTTGAATAAATATAACCTATTTATCGGTTGTGACATGACTCAGATAAACATACTATATCCACCTCGTGCATAACGAAGAGGTACCAAGTAATTTTCCATTTGGTTCCAGCATGTAACAGAAGGGGAGCCTTGGAGCAACGGTAGAGTTGTTGCTGTGTGACTTGGAGGTCACGATCAAGGTGTGAAAACAGCCTCTTGCAACACAGCAAGTTAAGGCTGTATACTATAGATCCTTTGTGGTCCGCCCCTTCTCCAAACCCTGCACACGCAGGAGCTTCATGCACCAGGCTGCCCTTTTTTTTTCCAGCATGAAAGCAGGGTGTTGCATAACATCTTGATCTCGCCCATTTTCTCTAATACATATGCAACCTGATTACTGCTTGTGGCATGAATCAGATAACCTCCTCCCTGAAAAAAATCAATTATTCAGCAACATGCTGTAACCTGCGAGGATGTTAGTAAACTTAATGTGTATGTCCTTTCCAATTTCCAGTTGCAAATTTCAAACTTAATAATGGTTCCCCTCCAGCCCACAATGGAATCCATAGTCAGTAAACCTCCGATGTATCCCAGTCCTGTTGGCTGTCTAAAATGTTCATCCTGCAGGCGTTGACAAATTCATTTCACCACATAGGTATGTCAGGTCAAGTAAATATTGGCTCTTTTCACCAATCACATTGCATAACCTGTATGATCTTAAATCATAACCATTTTTCCACTCATTTTTATCTGAAACATATCCAGTCCTCTGACCTGCTTTGACTTGACATCGGAAATCTGTCCAGAACATAAATGGAATTTTTAAAATTTTTGTTTGCTATTGCTAATAACATCTAGCTCAGTTCTGGCAATTTCTACTCCAAAGAAATACAATCTCCAAGTCCATCATATAAAATCTTTCCTCTGGGATGTTTTTGACGTTATAAATCTCATTCTAAAAACTCTCCCTCTTACTGTGACGTGAGAATATCTGATACTACAAGGAATACACCTGGAATATTATACCACTTCTTCCATGCTTAAATCCTTTATAGAGTGTCTGATGTATCCTGGAGCCGGCTTGAAGTCCTGCTTCAGTCTCCAAAGTAATTCCTTTAGTATACATGAGACTGCTATATGTAGACTTCCTCATTCAAACAACCAAGTGTGAGGCATTTTTAACATCAACTTGGCTCCATGACCAGGTCCCAGGCAAAGGAAGTAATCAATGCAATGATCACAAGTTGGCCAATGCAACATAGTCTAACTACATAAATCTTCAAAAAGGGTCAATCATTCCTGAAAATCCTTCCCTAATTACTATTCTATCGTTTTTTGCATCTGCAAGCTCTGATACTGTTTATCTTACCATCAATCTATTATGCCCTTCACAATCAAATGCTCTATTCCCTACTAGTCTGTATATATGTTCGTAGAGGAATCATAGTTCCACCCAATAGCTTTAATCCATCTATTACTGATGACAACTTCAGTAAACGAGGTAGATCCACTAGTAGGCTCCAGTTTGTGACTGGCCCCTATAGTTTAGATGCAGTCTGTAAGTAGCCCTTGGAGTTTATTTTATTCATAAATTGTTCCCCCAAGTGTATCGGAGAATCAGTTTGGTTTCATGCCTGGGAGGTCTACCATGGAAGCTATTTTCTTGCTAAGACAATTAGTAGAGAAATATAGGGAGAGGAGAAAAGACCTGCACGTGGTCTTTATTGACTTAGAGAAAGCTTATGATAGAGTCCCTAGAGAGTTAATATGGAGAGTGTTGGGTGGTAAAGGGGTCTATCAGGGGTATATAGACATAATTAAAGATATGTATGAGGGAGCAATAACAAATGTTAAGAACACTAGTGGCGTGACTGGTGATTTTCCTATCATTGTTGGATTGCACCAAGGATCGGCATTGAGTCCATACCTTTTCACATTAGTTATTGATGAGTTAACAAAACATCTGCATGAGGAGATTTCCTGGTGCATGCTATTTGTAGACGATATAGTCCTACTTGATGAGACAAGGGAGGGTGTAAACATAAAGATAGAGTTATGGAGAGAAGCATTAGAATCGGAAGGATTTAAAATTAGCCGAACTAAAACAGAATATATGGAATGTAATTTTAGCAAGGAGAGTAGACGTGGAACACCAGTCAAGATTGATAACCAAGAGGTCCCCATGAGAGACCACTTTCGATACTTAGGATCAATGATCTAGGAGAGTGGAGAGATTGAGAGGGAGGTTACCCAGAGAATCCAAGCGGGTTGGAACAAATGGAGATGTGCATCGGGTGTTTTATGTGATCGGCGGGTGCCACTCAAATTAAAGGGAAAATTTTATAGGATGGCTATAAGGCCGGTCATGCTCTATGGATCAGAGTGTTGGGCAGTTAAGGAACATCATGCTCATAGGATGAGTGTCGCAAAAATGAGGATGTTGAAATGGATGAGTGGTAAGACAAGAAAGGATAGAATTAGAAATGAAAATATTAGAGGAAATTTAGGGATAGCACCAATAGGTAACAAGATGAAGGAGATTAAACTTAGATGGTTTGGACATGTTCAAAGGAGACCAACAATGGCACCAGTTAGAAGGAGTGAGGCAATATAAGTTGAAGGTTCTAAAAGGGCAAGGGGAAGGCCCAAAAGAACGTGGATAGAAGTTGTGCGGAAAGACTTAAAAACTTTGCGACTAACCATGGTATTTAATAGAGTGGAATGGAGGAATAAGATTCATGTGGCCGACCCCTAATTGGGATAAGGTCTTGATGATGATGATGATGATGATGAAGTTGTTCCCCCAAATTGCAACTTTGATCATTCATAAACCCCTTGGACAGTTTCCAGAGTTTTGGACCATTATATGGAGGGTATTTTGGGGTTAAGAAGGAATTGTATCAAACTGAGTGCCCCCAAGTAGGTTTTTCTGTAATTCGATAATCCATTTAAAGAACAGATTTGAGCATTTTGAGGTAATTGAAATTTTGTGGCTAAGGACTGCTCGACCCTACTATTATCTGAATTTGAGAAACTTTGGAACCAACACAGAAAACATGTTCCCATTTCTCTCCACGTGAATCACTAGGAGTAGCAGGCCAATTCAGCAATTGAGAATTATCCAACACTTCTCCAAAAAAGCATCTAGTGTTTCCCAATCATTGGAATTTCTCCCTCCCAAAACCAGTGAAAAGAAATGGAGGAAGACTGTGAAGTGAAGAAGCTTCCTTTGATCTTCTTCTCTCATGGCAGTAATCCACTTTCGTTCACCAAAGTCCTCAAAACCCAGTTCATATTAAAACCCTAAAAACCATGTAAAAGGAGAAGCCCATACAAGTGGAAATGAAAGGCTTCATTTTGCTAGTTATTGCTTCTGCTTCCAGATCAAAAGGCAACTGAGTTCTTCAGTTATTCTTCCCTTTTCTCTAACCCAAATCATTGAAGACATGGGAAATCCTAGCTATGAATAATGGATTTTTTTGGTGAAATCTCCAACACAAAATACAAGACAGGTAATTTGGCTACCTAGAAAGAATCAAAGCTTCTCAACTAACCAAATATTTGGGTTACAGATCACCATAGAAAAAATAGAGCAGCTTCAATTGGGTTTTCCCATAATTTGCAGCACTCTTTCGTTTTAAGAAAAGATGCTGCAGGAATGTCCAACAAACCTGTCCCGTAAAGGGTGAAAGGGATGGTTCCCATCTGAGGGACTTTAAACGAAGAGATTTGAAAGTTGGAGGGTTATTTGTGAAAGAATTCAAGTTTGAGGACTACGTAAACACCGCCCATAATCTATAAAGGCCAATCACAAATGGGAGCCTTGCTAGTATGCACAATCTGCAAGACAACTAGGCCCTCTTCTGCTTGTTACAGCAAGTATCGTATCTTTCCTGAAGTGGCACAATACATACGCTACAACTATCAACAGCCAATGGAACACAAATGACAACTGTAAATTTTGAAGTTAGATTTGTCTCCCCAGTAAACCCATGTGCAAAATATGCTCAGGATCAGAAAACTGAGAATCAACAGGGAACAGAAAAAAATTTGGAAGGATAAATGTTGAAGCTGGACTTGTTGATGTCACCAATAATCATATGTGCAACTGTGTGCGGGATCACAAAATGAAGTAACATTGAGGCAAATGGCACAAGATTAGATTTTTACAAGAAGCTAGAGAATCAAATTGCCCACATTTTCATAACTGTAGCTGACGAAGATGAAGCCAGCAGCCTTGAGAGATAGCTTCTTATACAGAGAACTATCAATGGAATAGATGCATTCCCCCAAGTGAAAAGAAATAAAGAAGATGTTAATCCAGAGGTACATAAGTTGCACTACAGCATCCTAGCATACATGATTCAAACATTGATTATGGAAGTAGCCATATGGAAGCCTACCAAAGATATTCTAGTGCATAAAGTCAAACATCATGACAGGCCAGAACTGGAATAGATGCTTACACTAGATGGTCAAGTACTATCAGCAAGATAGCTGCTGTAGAATGCCCTAAGTATGATGAAAAGCTTATCCATGCCTGATATATGCTCACTGATGCAGTCACCCCAGGGATTATTGTAGATTTAAATATTCAGCTACTGAAGTGAAAATCATCAGCAGAGATCACATAGCAGAAATAATCAGAGAGATGAGAAGTGGACAGAGCTGCCACATGTGAAAGTGTCTCAAATAAAATTGAGAGCTGATATTATAATAAGAAAAGAAAGACAATAAGTACGCTGATTTAATCAACTACTAAGACATGAAAATAAGCCACCAACCTTATTAGAAGGAGAAAGAGCAAGATCAAGGAAAGTACAACTTAGTCAATGACATGGAAATAACTCGCAAGCTTATTTTTGACAGTCGGCAGCTGCTTTGAACCCACAGTTTCTTGATTGTGGGACAAGGCACTTAACCAATTGACTAATCTGTGACTCCACTATGGTGTCAAGTAGATAAGCAATTGCCAAAATTAGATGCAGAGAAGACCTCAATTAAAGGGATTAAACCAGATGATCTAGACCAAGAACTTCCAATGCATTTAGTGTAAGCTGCCACAAGCACCTTCAAAAGGGGGGTCCTTATTGCTGATCCTTCACAAGTAGCATCGAATGTATAGAAGCAAAAATAAAATAAATTTGTAATGTAAATCAAGAAAGACACAAATTATGTGTCAGTTTGTCATGCTGAGTTCAAAAAAATCAGAAGCATAGAAGGACAAAGGTGGGAAAGTTTCGTTCAAAAATTGCTAAATGACAAATGTCCTGATAATATAGAGATTGAGTGAACCGTAAACCCAAATAACGTTGGACTATATAGGTGCTACCGCAAGACCAAGATACCTGAAGTAAAAGAAACCTTAAAAAAGATGAAATCAGGAAAGGCCCTGGGACATGATGGTATACTAATAGAAGTTTGGAAGTATATGGGAGATATTAGAATAGTTTTGCTAACGAAGTTGTTTTATAAGATTGTACAATTGAAGAAAATTCCAGATAAATAGACGAAAAGCTCTATCGTACAAATTTATAAAATAAAGGAGACATAAGGAGTTGTACTAATTATCATGGGATCGTACTTATAAGTTATGTCATGAAACTTTATGAAAGAGTGATTAAGAAGAAGCTACGATATCAAACAATTATATTGGAAAACCAAATTGGTTTAATGCCTGGGAGGTCTACCATGAAAGCCATTTTCCTACTTAGACAATTGATAGATAAATATAGACAAAGGAGGATTAACATCCACATGGTCTTTACTAACCTAAAAAAAGCTTATGATAGGCTTCGTAGAGAGTTAGTATGGTGGATGGTGGGCGAGAAAGGGATTTTATATAGACATAATTAAAGATATGTATGAGAGAGCGATAACAAATGTTAAGACCACTAGCAGAGAGACCTTTGATTTCCCTATCACTATAGGATTGCACAAGGATTGGCATTAAGCCTGTAACTTTTGAAGTTAGTTATGGATGAGTTAACTAAATATCTACATGAAGAGATTTCAGGATGTATATTATTTGTAGATGACACAGTTGGGATCGATAATATAAGGGAAGGTGTAAACACAAAACTAGGGTTATAGACAAATGCTAAGAGTCTGAAGGATTTAAAACTAGTTGAACATAGACAGAATATATAGAGTGCAATTTTAGCAGGGAAAGGAGAGGAATGGAAGTACCAAGAGAGATTGATGACCAAGAAGTCCCCCAAAAAAATCACTTTTGAAAATTGGGATCGATAATTCATGAGAACAGAGAAATTGAGATGTTACCCAGAGAATCCAAATGGGTTGGAACAAATAAAGATGTGCTTCTAAAGTTATGTGTGATCGGCGGGTGCTACTCAAACTAAAAGAAAAATTCTATAGGATAACTGTAATGCTTGCCATGCTCTATGGACAAGAGTGTTGGGGCAGTTAAGGAACAACATGTACACAGGATAACTGCAGTCGAGATGAGAATGTTGAGATTGATAAGTGGAAAGACAAAATGTACAGAATTAGAAATGAAAATATTAGAGGAAACTTAGGAGTAGCACAAATAGGCAATAAGATCAAGGAGGGTAGACTTAGATGGTTTGCACATGTCCAACAGAGACCGAAAAAGGCAGCTGTTAGAAGAAGTGAGTCAATCTAATTTGAAGGCTCTAAAGGGGCAAGGGGAAGGCCCAAAAGAATGTGGATAGAAGTTGATGAGAAAATATTTAAAAACTTTTGGACTAAATAAGGACAAGACCCTTGATATATTGGAATGGAGGAACAAGATTCATGTAGTTGACCCCTAATCGGGATAAGGCTTCAATGATGATAAATACTAACATGTGTAACAGGTAAGCAAAACCAATTGTTCGTGATAATAGGACAAGAACCAATATTGGGTTTAGAAGAGGAAAAGTTTTCAAACGAATTCATGAGATGATTGGAACCACAATAGTCAAACACCTATAGGACCAAATGCTTCGGAGCTGTCTACAGGAATGGTCAGTAACTTGGTACTAAGGATTCAATAGATAATAGCACTCCAAGGTACATTACTGCTGTGGCTACAAATCTGACAGCCAAGTAAGTTACGCATTGGAAGGAGAAAATATGTTTTCCGAGAACTAAAGGGAAGTAACTACACCCACTAACTGTCTAGAAGTAGGCCATTTGAGTAGCAAACCAATGGGAAGTAACTGCACCCAGTGGCCATTTGAGTAGTAACCATCCACCATGAATTGCTCGAAGAAACATTTACAGTGTTGAAACTTAAATGTTTAGCATATAACAATGCAAGCAGCAGCAGCATCCACGTAAAACTCCATTTTCAATAAAAGATGAACACACATAAATAAGGAACAACTTTACAAGATACTCACCAATTTCCTCAAGTTGTTCCTGCGGACTTGGAAGCACTTCAACTTCTTTCTCAATTCTACTTGGAATGCCATCCCTCTTGCCTGCATTGGTAGAAAGAAAAAATATTACAAAGGTGAGAACATTACATGAGGCAAAATATTCAGGCAAGGAAGATACCAACACCTAACATCAGTTTCTATTTCAGTATCTGTTACTCATATGAACAGCTTCCACCAATCTAGAACAAAAATCATGAATGGAAGTGTTTTCTTTACATTATTCATGCATAACATGAGAATAGATGGAAATTAACTGCTCTACAAGCAAATATGAGCTTCATCTGCCACTCCATCTCCAACTGGAAACTCAAAACTTCCAAGGAAGCTGATTTAATTAGCAATGCAGGTCATTAACTACCTATTACAAGGATGGAAATTGTCCAATATGCAAAGACTAATCAACTAGCACTTCCAGTCACATAAGCCAGATAAAACATTTCTGCATTTCTAGCTAGGATGTATAGCCACTGGAGCAACACATCTAGCAGATGAAACAGAAAAGCTGAACAAGTTCATCCCATCAACCAGGTGCATAACTTGGAAAAAATACCATTTTTATTTGGGAAAGACAGCTGATTTCAGAATGCATGAGCTGGCAATCCTGGTCAAGAATAGTGAGAACCAAGACTAGGATACACCTCAGCATAAAGTAGCAATGATGCAGGTTACAAGACCCTTGCAGAGGAAGACTAAAGGGAAAATGGCATTAACTACTGCAGCTTTTGTTGGATAATTTGCACTATGGACAGAGTTTTTAACTATCCAAAATATGATTGGCAATCTTATTAAGTCTCCTATTATGTGCTGCTGGGACTTGGGAAGGATAATTATAACAAAATGTGATGGTTTAGGAATGAACTTCAGGAATAGGTATGTTTTTTAACTAAAGTAACTGGAGCTTCCCCTGTGTCATTCAAAAGTCACGCAATTTATCCTTATGTGTATCATATTCCTTGTTTGTTATGTTTCAATTGTTTCATAGTAGGTACATACTTGAACACAGAGAATCATGTCTCCTCCGGGATCTAGTAGCTCAGATCATGTTGTACTCTAACATAGGCCACGATTCACTGTCTTTCGCTAGGGACTCTACCTATCTGCAGAGGATATTGATGGCCAAATAAGATAGAAATCAGTTTGGGACTAGAACTGTCTACATACACACAACGTTCAGTACAAATTTGCCTGCCTAGTCTAGGCTTCAGTTTCTTTTTTGCCACATTTCCAATTCTGTTTCCTTGTTTTTCTTTTCTTTTTCTTTTTCTCCTTTTTTCCCTTTCTTTCATCTTTATCTTCCCCACCCTTCCATTTTTTCTGAAAGGGAGTTCTATTCATTGGCGTTTGCTGTTCTTTAACCGGTATAGTCGCATAAGAATCAAACAATTTCCACAACATAGCTTGGGTAGGAGATTTTTAGTTCCAAAAGCCATGAATGAACTCCCAACTTCATGATAACATGTATGCAGACTGAACCAAAATCTCAAAATCCCAAACAGAACAAACACGCATCAAAAGTAACAGAAATCAAGAGAAGGTGAAACAAAATAGATACAGATTCAAAGAGAAATCACCATTTTCCTTGGTGCGCTCCCCTGGGTCGCTGCAGTTGATATCGAACTCCATCGCACCGCCCTTAGCACTGGGCAGCAAATCTGAACCGTTGATCGTGTAGGGAACCAAAGGATCAAAGCCTGAATCTTTCACTCTCTGTTCACCATCAGCATCATCCCGCGCCAGAAAGATTGGAAGAAGATTGATCAGACAGAAACCCCAACCCTAGTTCTAGGAATGATTGCAGCGCAAGCAGGAAAGAATGAGAAAATTTGGCTCAGAAGGAGGGTTTGGCCAGATATCGCTCTGGTTTGGCAGGGAGGTGAGGAAAATCATGTCCTTCTCGGCTCTTATACATTTCGGTGTCGGCTTATTACTTACAGACACGTGTCACATGGGATTCCAATGGGACCCATTAATATGGGTTATCATGGTGGGGCCAGAGAAAATAGTACACTTCAGATAACCAAATGATGGGAATGCTACGGTAAGTCGCGACCATTTGTCAAGTTGTCAAGTAGGGGAATGCTAAACTTCTCATTTTGCAGTATAGCGATCATATTTTCTAGAGTTTAATTTGAATGATCCAAGAGAGATATTATGTAGACCAAAATTATGTCACGGTCCAAGGCATGAAAATAGCCTTTTGCAAAATGCAAGTAAGACTCTATATTATAGGCTCTTAAGGTCTGCTCCTTTCTTGGAGCTCACATAGGCAGGCTGCCCCTTTTACACAGTTTCTTAGAAGCTATAATCATCTATACACAATTTTTTATCTATTAGAAAGGAGATAAATAATTCCAATTATGCAAAGATAGGCCCTCAAAAAAGTAGTTGTTGGACCCACCTTAAAGTGCAGACAATTTAGTATTCCTCTATTAAGTTTCTTAGCTGCATTTATAGATGGGCAATTTTTGGTTGATCTGACTATTCATCCCATCTCCTTGATTTTGAATTACTAGTCATGCGAGGAAGCATTATAGGTAGTTATTTATTTTCTTGTTATGACAGAGTCATAATTTTTAAATCTACTTAAAATCTCTCAAGCAACGGGGACATTGCTATACTTAACCTTCGATTACGAGTAGGATCTAAGGCAAGTTCTTCCAAGGTTTTTGGCCTTATTTTTTCTCATGAGCCCTTACTTGTATGGACATCTATAACTTCAGGTAGGCCTAAATTTTTAAGATCAAATTCGTGTCTTGTGTTTTCCTAGACTTAAGATGTCATTATCTAAAGTTTTCAACCATTGAATGATTCTTATCATTGTTTACTCGAGTTATAAAATGGACAGTTAAAAGTTTCATCATCTATTTATAGACTTAAAGGTAGCAACTACAAGGAATCATCAAATGGACGAGAATTTCAAATCAAGGTCATTGTCTATCCATGTCAACGGCAACATTAGTGAAGGTCTTATAGCGCATTGGTGCAAGAAGAAGCCTCTTCAAAGTAGGTCATGGGTTGAGGTTGCTCGTGGGTGTGGATATCCAACATTAGAATATATATATATATAATAAAAAGAAATTATTCAAATCTTTAAAAATCTTAGCCCACTTGGAGTCATGGTTGTCCACACCATTTAGAAAGGTATTGACAGGAAAACCACTGTCTCTCTCTCTAAAAAAAAATAAATGATATACACACACTCATATATCATGATCATCATCAAGACCTTATTTTAATTAGGGGTTAGTCGCTTGAATCTTATTTCTCCATTCCCTTCTATTAAGTATCATATCTTCATTTAATTCCAAAATTTTTAAATTTTTATTTATGTTTATTTGGGCATTTCCCTTGTCCTTATAAAACCTTCAACTTGGATTGCCTGACTCCTTTTAACTGGTACTATTTTTGCTCTCCTTTGGGAATTTTTAACCCATATGAGTCTTTCTTGTCATCTATTGGTTCTACTCTTGAGTTTTCTCTAATGTTTTCATTTCTAATTCCATCATTATTTGTTTATAAATTCCTTAGCTACTGGTCTCAAGCCCGAATAAAGAGCAAGAAAGTTTTACATGAGGTGCCAGCCGATAAGGAAAACATACAACAAGCCTTGTGACTTGAATCGATCATTGACATATATACATATATCATTCACTTACTTCTCCCTTGTGATATTAGCAAATTAAGTGTCAAAAATTCAAACTCAAAATAAACAAAGAGAGGAAGGACTTCGCCCAATGACTTAGCTTAATGTGGGAAGCACTAAGATAATACGGCAAACAAAAATTAATTATATTTTTCTAGCGAATTTCTCTGCTATCAAACCAAGTTTCCTCATTTCATCCAAAAATGGGTTAGCCCAAGATGCAAAATGCGAGAAAGTCTACGACTGCATCAACTGTGCATTAACTCGTCATTTCTTTTTTATAAAAAAGAGCAGCAGCGGTGCACAAAGCTTCCGCTTATGTTGGGTCCAAGGAAGAAGCGGATCACAAGGGTCTATAGACAGTCTTACTTGCATTTTTACAATAGGCTATTTTCATGCCTTGCACCCATGACCTCATAGTTACATGACATCATTGTTTTATATCATGGACATTAGTGCTTCAATGAGCTACCTAATACAGATTTGCTACCCTAAATTCTAGACTCCATCTCTTGACAGGTACATCCAAGAGCACTCAACCGATGTGGACTTTCTTAGTGGGGCAACACGATAAGAATTTCTTAATTTCAAGCTTGACAGAACAGAAACTTCCCCTTTGATCCGCAAAAATTTTAAACCCATTTTTCCAATTCTTTTATTAATTTTGAGAGCTCGCTCACAGTGCCAATGATTGATGTGGCCAGAATTCTCTTTTCCTGTCAACAATAGATTAGTAAGGGGAGTTGAACAAGATCAACGGCATAGATCTTTCATAAAATATGCCATAAAACCATAAAAGAGCAGCCCCGGTAGTCCGGAAAAGGTGCGGAAACAAGGGTCTGCAGTAGATAAATCGACCATAACGCCATGACGATCCTAAATTATTCAGTAGATACATCAACCCCGCCGACGCCTGCCTGGGGTCTCTGGTTGGCACTTTCGCCCCTTTGATTTGGAGGAACAAGCGAACTAACAGAACCACCCCCGGTCCCAAACCTTACTCCACTAGCAGTGGCTCCACCGCTTAACCCAAACCCAAAACCTCTTATCTCCACCAAATCCACCACCTCCAATTGCAGAACTAGAGCCCCACCCAAACCCATAACTTGCACCATTTTGGGCTCTCCCAGCACCTGAACGGATCCCCAAGAGGCACCGCCAGGGGCTGAACCATAACATCAATTATAGTTCCAGCTTCCATCAGGAGCAGATCCTGGGCCAAAATGTGAATTTCAACCACCTTGTTGGTTTTGATTGTTTTCGCAGCCACTTCCACGACCCACCTTGTTTTCTTCTTTGGAGGGTTTGCTTTCTGCTTTTGCAGGTGAGATGAGGATCAGAATTGCAACTATCACCACCCCACCTTACTTGCCATTTGTAGCAGAGGCTTGCCGACGGTTGAGAGAGAGACCCAGTTAGTAAAGCTCCTGTGACCTCGTGGGAACTTCTTGCTTAATGAGCCCCACTACAAATGATCCGGGCTGTTCATCTGAAGCTGGAAACCACGCAGACTGGCGGAATTTAGCATCCGATAAAAATGTATTTTTGATAATCAAGCACGAATATTTTTAATTAGTACAAGAAAAATGCTACAATCAGAGGTCCACATTCAACAGTCAAAGGAACATTTCGACCTGTGCTAGCATTATCCAACTGGTGGACGTGATTATGGGCTACTAGATATGATGTTGGAGAAATTAAATGAACGGGCCGGATCAACCATAATTGGGATCCATTATGTAAAAGTTGGAGCTTCATAGCAACTTACCATGAGGATGACTGGATGAGGTCCACACCACAGACTTCCTCAAGAAGATAAACGGTTTGGATCTCCAACATTATGGGTCCCATACTGTCAGGGTACACCATTTTCAGCCATTTTCAGGTCTAATTTTGGAATCCTAGTCCCGTTCTCGTTCCCACATTTTGATTCAATGCCGATTTGAATGCATCCATGGAAAATTTGAGAGCTTTTCATTAAATGCCAAACGAAGGACAATTTCTCTTGGAAATGCAGCACAAATCCCTTCATCTTCTCCCTACCATTCTCATCCAAACCTTTTTCATTTGCCACGTTTCTTCATTACAGCTAGAGATTGGAAATGCAGGAAAAACGTTCTAGGATGGCCAAAAACGCCATAAAATCCTGCTTTTTAATTGGGTTTTTCTTCCTGCTAATCTGTGTTTGTCCATCAGGTGAGTTGTCTCTGTGAGAGTAGATTTTTTTTTTTTTTTTTTTTTAAGATGTTAAAGCCATTAAAGGTTAGAAAAGAGGCGTTGCTTTGTGACTTTTGTGGCTATTTTTGTTGTTTGTTTGATTGTAGATGCATGGGATATACATTGCATCCTAAAGGGAACATCACGGTCAAGTGGGATGTTATTGAAGAAAATGACGATGGGTACACGGCAAGCCATCTTTTCCTCTACTTCGTTACACAGAGAGAGAGAGAGAGAGAGAGGTGCCACTATCAAATATGGGGTGTGAGAATATCAATTTCTTGCATGTAAAATTCTGATCTCTGGTCAAGATTATCTGCGCACAGATGAACGGTTGATATTATTGAAAGATGGGCCCTAAACAATTTAAGCCAGATTTACTATGCCACTATTACTACTTGCCTTCGGCAGATCGCAGCCCAATACTCTTATACTCGGATGCCTTTAACTTCATCGGTCCAATTTATAAAATCAAGGCTGGGATTGTTTAGTGAATGAGCGATTTTTGGGGCGTAGCACTCAAGAATATGAACGCTTTTTATCAGCAAAGCCTGGATCCCTCTTGTAATTTGAGAGAGAGAGAGAGAGAGAGAGAGAGAGAGAGAGAGAGAGAGAGAGAGAGGATTCATATTATTAAACCGGTCTTATCACGGTTGCATCATAGGCATACTAAAAAATAGGTGGTGGGCCGTCCATTTGAAACTTTTTTCCTAATCCATATTATTCATTGGATGTGCCTCTTATAAAATGGCATGTACACCAAATTTGATATGCATTGGATATTTCTAGATGTTTCAGTCGTGGATGTTTTGAAGCCAAAACAACAAACAATCTACTATATTTGAAGCTTTTCTGTCTGTACCATCTATCTTTTAGCTTTAAAGGATCCAAAAATGTAAGGACCTAGATAACTATGCTATTTCAGATGTGGCATATCCAATGAATAGTACAGATCACGAAAAAAATTTCAAATCATGAGCCTACCACTCGTGTTCTACTATGCCTATGACACAACTGTGATGAAACCGATTACATCATATAATTAAGAGGGGTGGGGGGAATCTCTAACCTTTTTTTATTTATATTTTTCAATTTATAATTGTCCTTATATTATAATCTTATATTATTAAATTATTAAGCAAGAACTTTTAAGGGAGAGAGAGAGAGAGAGTATGTGTGCATGTGTCTATCCTAACCTTTTCTAGTTATCTTCATCAAGTTGCAATTTATGTGACTTTTTAAGGGTCATTAGGTTCTCCTCTATTTTTTTGTGTGTAGTCTTTCTTATAAATTATTGTACATGTTTTGCAAAAGAAGTAATAAACTCTCTCTCTCTCTCTCTCTCTCTCTCTCTCTCTCTCTCTCTCTCTCTCTCTCTCTCTCTCTCTCTCTCTCTCTCTCTCTCTCTCTCCATTAGTCACTATACATAATAAGAGTACAGGTTCAATAAGAGAGGAAAGAAAATATGCCCCATTTTTCATGTGTGATAAGATTTTTTTGCAAATTTAAGTTACTCGATATATTTATAATAGCAAAAACATGTATCCCATGAGAAATAAATGCATTTGGACAATCCTAGCCACTTGTTTTAATTCTTAAATAGATGGTCGTGATTTTTGACATTAAGAAACACATGCTAAAATTATCCAATGGATATCAAATTTGATGTATAGCTTGTCTAAGCCATTCCTAATATGATGAGTAGGTTAGATCTAACAAAAATTGTTTTACCAAGCATGATGGGTATATACTCCTTCCTTTCTTATTGAGTGTGTACACTTATAAGGAAATACCTTTTATCATTAGTAGTCCTTAATTGACTCGCTTTATTTTTATACTTAAATTAGTGGTTTAGATCAATAAACGGCATTGCATGGGGCAAATATACACTAGTATCATTTAATGGGGTGTGTAATCCCCCCTCCAAACACATATCCCACTCTACCTAATCCTCCAAGTCACGGTCTTGCACCAACTTGTTTTTTCTATATTGTTCTCGTTTTGGATGGTAAAATACCTTCGATAGATATTGGGGACTAACTGTAGTCAACCCCATTAGATGTTTTCTACCTAAGAGGATAGTTGTATGTAAATCTACTTTCATAAAATATATGATCTACCTTCATATGATATATCGAACCTACAAGGGCTGCTTGGCTTGGATATAAGGAAACATGCTTGTGTAGTGATTTTTTCTTCTGCTAGCAGCCCTAGAGATTTTGGAAATTAGTGACAGTCCTAAAAAATATAGAGAAATGTTAAGACTTATATGCCCATCAAAGGACTCTTAGTACCCATTACAAGGTGTCATTCGGCTACATTTGGATCAATTCCAATAAGCAACTTTAGAGGACAATGAGAATTCAAAGGGAAAATGGTCTGAAGCAAATTTGACTTATCTTGTTTGGATTGATCATGACCTGACTGTGAAGGGAGGGCAACGGATCTATTATCATTACAGCCCCTCTTGTAGTTTAAGGTTTTTGATGATGCAGGCTGGGATCAATCGTCCCCGAAACTTTTTAGGCATAGCTCTTGTAGAATGGATGCATGAGACTAAGGGAGGTTTATTTAACGGTGTATGTATGATGTTTTTGAGATATCACGGCATATCTTAAATGTGCACCTTATTTAACCGCGTTATCTGTGTCATATGTGAGATGTGTACCTTATTTAATTGCGTTATCTATGGCATATGTGAGATGTGCACTTTATTTAACCGCATTATCTCTGGCATATTTAAGATATCGGTTTTATTTAACTTTTGTCATGTTGATATGTTTGGTGTTATTTCAAATATGCCAAATGTAGATTCAAGTGTATATTTGCTGCTCTTGTAGAGAGGGGAAAAAAAAAAAAATTGTGTTTTTGAGAGAGAAAGAGGGAAGAGGCCATTTTCAACATTCCTTCGGGGGGTTTGCATTCCTCCATGGGCATTGATGATGTGGACCGCTTAATGGACGGTTGTGATTATCTAATCATAGGATCTTGTTTGTTGTTTGCCATTGATGATGGGAACCACTTAATGGAAGGACCAAATTTGCCGCACGGCCATTGATGATGGGGACTCTTAATGGAACTCGAATGTGCCACAAATGACACGCCATTAATTAGGCTACTGGTCCCACCAGATGTACCACTCCATTTGGCAGAAATCAAACTAAAGTTGGAAGTCCTCATTCTTGGTGTCTATGATAATATAACGAATCCAAGGGCTAGAATTATTTGATATGTGATATTTTCTCACGACCTGTAACACCCCGGATTTTTTTAAGATTATATATATATATATATAATAATGGCAATTTAAATAAGAGCATTTGGGATCCCATAAGAAAAGATTTATTCAACATTTTACTAAACCTATCTTAAAAACTCCGGGTGTTAGTTTTCCTTTCTCAAAATGACGTACATGTAATTTAAACATAAATAAATAATCCGCGTATAAATCAACGTCAAATAAATAGGCGCCTTTATTTTAAATCAAATAAACGTCCAAAAGACAATAATAATATGGCCCAGGGTCTATCCATCATAACATCCCATATAAATGTCCAACATATGTCCAAACATCTAAATCACATCCAAATATAAAGTATAGGTCCACAAAAAATCCAAATGATAATCACTGTTTATTGACTCACATCCTTTGTCTAACCTTATAGAAAAATGGTCTTTAGCGGCTCTCGAGGTTTATCAACCGCTTTTCCTTTCTGGTGTCGCTCGAGATCTAAGGCATTGCAAAACAAAGCAATGCCTCGGCCAAGTATCGCTTGTGTAGGTACATAGACAATTAATGTAATAAATGAAAGAAATAATGAAACGACATTGATGAAAAGTCTAACATTTATGAAAATAGTGATATCATAATGCCATGTTCAAATAAATGCCAATTTATTCCAAATGCTAAAACATAAAGTTCACTGAGTTAAAACATGACATGAATCAATAAAATGGAGCATACAACAAGAATAAGGGCACCCTAAGGTAATGGGTCCCACCACATCTCACTAACATCCCTGATCAGGAGTACACATAGTCAACCTCTGAGTGTCGTCACACCCAGGCATACCATCCATAACCATGCTCATCATACATGCACACATAACAAGAATATGGGCCATCATGCTGCCGGTGGCAGCCCTCCATGGGTATCAACCACCGCCGCTCTCGCGTCGACACCATAACGGGAGACTTGGCGTACGTCCCCATGGAAAGGCTCGGGCCAGGTAGTGTGGACTATCCATGTTACCAAACCCTCACCAATGCCATCTATGGGCGGTGTCTATCATATCACAAACTCATCACATCATAATCTCGGAAGGTGGGTGGCGGCCCCTATCCCTCCCCTAGCATGGAGCCCAGGGCGAAAGCACCGTCATCAAATATAAAACACGGAAATCATATGTATATGCTAAAACTCAAGAGCACTTATAGCTTGAAATCCCAAAGACATGCCCCTCATCACAGGGTTGCTTTATAAAAGGACCAATTCTTAAGCCTACATACTTATTTCCATGTAAATCCATGCATTTTCTATATATATAATAAGAAATAAATCTCTAATTAAGCATAACTAATTAACATCATGCTTGTAAAAGCATTTTAAATAAGTTTATTCAGTAAAAGAATTCAATTTGGAATAACCATCCTGTACGCAATGTCACATGAAATCCATGGTAAATAAAAATCGCAATTTAAAACACAATCACACATGATGCTATGTTTAAACATGGTTTAAAATCAAGGCAAAACATTAGTTGTCGTCACCTACCTCAGTGTGAGATCACTAGCTTGCTAATAACTCCCTTTAATTGGTATATTCAAGTGCACCTGTACATGTCACATCACTATTTTAAAATTTTTCTAAATAAAAAGTGGTCATTTCTAAAATTTTAAGTTAAAACTAGGTCCGTGTCATCAATACGGTCACAACGCCTCTTCCGGATCGTGATTTGGACCTCTCTAGCTCCCAAAAATCAAGTTTTAGTGAAAATTACACTAAAATGGGGCTTTGCTTGGGACCACCATAAGGTGGTTTAAACCGGCGGCACCCTTTTCCGCCGGTTTACACCGACGTACATGGGCGCACGAAGACGCACGCCGACGCAGACGTCGTACGGGACGCGCGCCGTGCGTCACGGTCGCCCGAACGCGCCGCGTCCTGGTCCCACCGCGACAGCCAACCAGTGCACTCTCTGACGTCGTCCTGGCTGCGTCTCTGAGTGCGTCTTGGCGTCAGCGCCAGCCATGCGGCGGCAGCCGTTGGCAGCCGCCGGAGAAGACCACCGGATTCGGTCGCCTCCGGCGGAGCTACGAGCTGGTTTTGCGTGATTTTTGCGCCATTTTCTTCAGAATTCTCTCTAGAATCCATTTATGCCCTCCTTTTGCACTGATTTTGCCAAAAACCATGGTTTTTAAATGATTTTTCTCAAGTTCCTAAAAACATCCCTAGGTCTTGGTTTTGAGTTTTTCGGAGAATTCCACCGTTGGATCACTCCCAAATTTAAAGGGTATGCTCTGGGGTCTCTTGTGCACTAGTTGGACGGTACGATTTTCAAACGGATAAGTTTGATCCGTGAAATCACGCTCCAACAGTAGCGTGCACAAAGCCCCCAAAAATCTGATTTTTTTCCAAATTTTTAAATACTTTCCTAATTAATTTTCTAATTAATAAATACAGAAAAAACACGGAATTGAGGCTTACCTTGTGCACAGTCGGGGTTTGCTCGTGTTAGGGGCTCCACTCGCCCGGAAACTTGATTTTTTGCAGGGCTAGGGTTTTGCGTAGCATTCATGGAAAACGCTCAAAGTGGAGCGTTTTGGCTCCTGGAGGAGCATAGATATAGGGTTTTAGAGTCTTGGGGAAGAGAAACTCTTCCCCACACGCCTCTTTCCACGTCTCTCCGGCGATTTTTCCGGCACTGGTAGAGACGTGTGGAAGACGGGGTGCCAGTATCAATTTGGACCCCTGTCTAATGCGTCTCTACCAAATGACCAAATTGCCCTTCCAACTTTGACGGCTCATAACTCCCTCGTTTGAGCTCCGTTTTTCGCGTTCTTGGTGGCGTTGGATTCGTATCGACGAGCACTTTCTAATTATTATGTTTTCAGGAAAAAAATTTCATCCATAAATTTTTTATTTTAACTTATTTAATAATTTCCTATTTTATCTTAAAATTTAAGGATATTACACGACCCGTCTAAGGTGGGGTCTAACAGATGAGTGGAATGGATCACCAAATTGTGAGCACTCCTCTTGTACATTTAGCCGTGCGTTGTTCCTGCCATCTAGCAAGAGGAATGCCATGGAGCCCCACTTTTGAGTCCAACTGCCTTGGACGATCTAACCCATTCATCTGCTTGGCCCAATTTTGAATTATAAAACCCCACTTTTGGACAATCCAACCATTCATCCATTACCCTCTTCTGATATCTTGCAAGTTCACCAAGGGAGAATAATAATATGGTTGCAAGAAGCACTCCTGCCAATCAATTTAACTTTTTTGCTAGTCATAAGTCAACCTTTCAGTATCATTCTTACTTGCTAGGGCTACATTACATCGATTATGAAATTCTTCTAAAGACCTTTTAGTCTTCTCAAGATCTTTCAATTATGTTATTTAACAAGGAAATGAGGGTATTACACATACAATTTTGCAGCATTTGGTGCCATACAAATGCATATACAACAAAGGTACCATAAAATCCCTAGGCCTTAGGAATATCATAGCATAGCTGAATGGCTCAGATCATTGATGAATATTAAGGTGCTAGTTGATATCACAACATATGCTAAAAATGCAGCTTATTTAACTGTGTTCATATCTGAGGCATATCTCAGATATCATAAAAAATATCACTAGAGATATTGCCAGAGATATCACAGAACAAATATCACATATCTGAGATATCATATAAGATATCACAGAATATATGACACATATCTCAGATATCACACAAGATATCATCAGAGATATCACAGGAGACATGCCAACAAAATGTCAAACAGGTGCTGTTAAATAAACCCCCAAAATATTTGGATCTGCAAAATCTGGGCCCTTATTGTAGTTTTAGGTTTTTGTTAGAAACAAAGAAGTAATTGCTAGCAACTCAGGGAATTTCTTGTCGAAACCATGTCCAATTTTGAACCCAAGTACTCTTGAAGCGAATTCTTGAGAAGCAGCACAAAATGAAGCACACTCGACCCACGCACCCGCACACAGGAGGAGAATTTCTACTTACCATGCAGACTTTTGTATGGGTTTGTAACGAAGAAAGGTGGTGCAGGCCAATTTTTCTTGTATCTTTTCGTGAATACAAGATGCTTATTTGATTCACCCTAGATCAGATGTCTATGTGGAGATTTATCTAAAAGTGTAACCTCAAACTTATTACCTTAAGAACAAGTTGTAGAAGAAAAATCATGTTTAGAACAAGCTTACTTGTCATAAGCAAACAAATTAACAAATTTTGTTTATATATACTGGTAGTTTATACAAGGAGAAACTTGGCGTCACAGTAGAGTTGTTGTCATGTGACCTTGAGGTCACGGATTCAAGGCAGGAAATTAGTTTCTTGCAAAAATATAAGGTAAGGCTGCAGATTATTGACCCTTTGTGGTCCACCCTTTCCCTAAATCCTTCTGAATTTTCAGACTGAGGGGAGAGGAGGAAATATTACTTGTGTTTCACCCTCCTAGCATATGCACCATATGGGAAAGCAAGTTCTGTTTAGTGCAGATCTGTCCCACTTTCTTTGTTTCAGGCTTCCAGCCATGGCAAAGTAATCGTGACAAAGACATTGTCTCTAACAGCAAGGTTTAAACAGCTATGCCCAAGTAATCTCGGTGAAGACATGTCCTCTCTGTTCAACGTGGAACTATCCTGAAGGAGTTACTACTAGTCGCCTAATAATTCAAAAGCCGTTATTGCCACAAACATGCAACATGTCCATAACGAGTCCGGCCGACCAAAATTAAGTTTGGACCAGTGTTAAGGATGCCACTCACAAATTGAGAAATAGTCCAAACTTTTAAAATATGCAAAGAAGAGGATGAATGATGCCTAGCCAGTGTTACTGCTGTTACAATCAGCCTGACCATGCGGATCACATCCTATTATTGTGTCCATATGCCATGGAAGTTCGGAGTTTCTTCCTTCAATAGCTCTCTATCCGTTGGGTTTGCTCTGCATCTCTTGACGATCTGATCACGCAATGGGCTCAAATCAAAGGTACTGCCATTAAGAGAAAGCTGTGACCTTTTCATACATCCTGTGGTATACATGGAAAGAAAGAAACTGTGGATGTTTTACAGGTAAGAAAACCAAGGCTTTTATCTTTGTGCTCTCCATCAAATCACAACTTATTCAAAGGGCACTGGCTCATGGAGTTGGTACGCAATATACTTTTCCAGTTCTGGAAAGACAGGAAAGCTTGATCTCTGAAGGAAGAAACACACGCCTTCGCCAAAATGGAAACCTCCACACGGGGAATGTTTAAACTTAATTTTGATGGAGCTAATCTCAATAACCCAGGCACAGCAGGATTTGGTGGTATACTCAGAAATCATGAAGGACGGAAACGGATGGAAGTTTATGGGCATCTGGATTTTGCGGACTCTTCAGAAGCGAAAGCTTGGGGGGCATATCTTGCAGTGAAATGTTGAAAAGAAATCAGAGTCACACCATTAATTGTAGAAGGTGATTCGAAAATTACCATCAAATGGTTAAAAGTACATTCTACCACCTTGGAGATCCATGGATCAGATTGATACCATTCCGATGTGGATTGAACAACATCAAGTGCAAAATTTTCACACACATAGAACAGCAAACGACTAGGCCCATAAACCGGCTCACAAAGGGACAGAACTGAGTGGTAATCTCAACTTTCGGGTAAGATATTTCTCAGTCAAGCAGACCAACAGTAGCTATCTTTATATTTCTCATGGGGTAGAGGATTTTTGTTGTGGGGGGAGGAGGACTTGTCCTTTGATTGTTCAGACATTTTGATGTTTTCCATTACATGGTATAGTTGGTTGATTCTCTGGATCAGCTAACTATGACACATCTCTTGTATATTCCTCCATTTAAGACATCACCTGCACCATTCAAAAATAGGAAAAATTAAGTTTAGACCAAAGGGCACTTATTTTGAACTTCTACCGAACATGGATAGGCATGCATATTTTCACAGGGTCACAGTTTTCTTATGCTAAACCCATGGGGCACTTGTGCTCAACTCTTTTGCAAAGTAGAAGTCAGCCTTACACTCCCACTCTCACTTGCTAGGGCTACACTCACTTACCCTACGAGAGCAATTACAGGAACTCAGGAAGAGACTTACTCAAAGAGAACCTGTTATCCCTTACTTTAACTCAGTTGAATTGTCTAAAATGAGCTGTCTATACGTCAACGGTTTAGATCATCCTTTGGACCCCTCCTCTTTCTAGACTACTTTTTCATTCTTCTAGAGCATTCTAGGCTACTACAAAAGATCTAAGATATTTATAAGGAATTCTCTAAAAATCTGGCCTTTAAAATTAGGCCTTGTTCCATAGATCCAAGGACATGGGCCTAAGTCTCTTAAGCCATATGCACAAGCTAAACAGGCCTTCCTTGGAGCCTGTATACCTTGTTCATGGGCCTTGCAATGCAAGTCCATGACAATACTCTAAGCCCAAACCTTATTTCATAGGATGTCTAGGCTAGTATATGTTGATCAAACAACTCAATAGCCGGACACTGCGATTTGTACCAGCAATTGATTGTCCACCAAAAATTATGTTAATTATTTCTTATTCACATTCAATCAGAAAAGTTAATAGCATTTATTAAATGGTTAGTTAAGGCTTTCTTTCGCCAAAACTAAATCCTCCATACCAAATAGTTCCACATAGCATCGTTGAGTTAAACACCTCATATCGAACAAGCAAACAACATGGGCTTTTCATCACTCGAAAACCCACTAGTAAAGGTTGCATTCGAGGATGCTAAGAAATAGATTGATCTATTCTTTGGGGCCCACTACATCACTTGCACCATCCGTGTGTACATTTATCCCTGTTTGTTGCATGACAAAGAGGCCATATATGAATCTTCACTTATTTCTAATCCTTGGTTTCTCAAGTCCATGTGGTATTTTTTTTCAAGTCCACAAACAGAAACCCACAATGTCTTATCCATAGCTTCTTACTGCTCTATGGGTTCCATAGCTAAGCATATATTATGAAATGAGAAATGCATTGCGATTGGGACATTTTTTTATGGTCTACATTACCAAACAAATCATCTGAGCTCATGACGAGATGGTCCAATGATCTAAAAGCTTGTGGAACTGATATTTCCATCCCTTTGCCACATCTTCAACTGTTTTCTTTGTCTATTCATGAAAGTACAATCATTTTAAAGAAATGAGTGCATACGAGAGGGTTTGGATAGGGAGTCATTTTCAGAAAAGACTAAAAGTGGTCGATGAAATTGCTATTAAACAAGTTCTTAAGATCTTACAAGTGAAGTTTTTACAACCTAAAAACTTTTATCAACATCCAAAGGAGAGGTTTTCTTTGTTTCTTCACTACAAGTAGCAGTGTAATTATTTGTTAGGGTGTAGTGGTCCCCATTTTCATGTCTTTTTATGAAAGCTGGTTTTGACTGATTATTACGGTCATTGACTTTTTGTATAGTAAACTATGGCTTATAATATGGATATTTATGTAATAGTCTTTTTCTGTGATAGTGGTTTTCTTAAATTGTTGAATATCCAAGGTATTTATGTAATTTTATAGTATTTCAAACAACATTAAAAAGTAAACAGACAACTTACAAAATTAAAACTGGCCCAATCATAAAGAATAAGATAATGTTGTTGATTGGGTTTTTCATTTTTGGACTTGGCTTTGGTATTTTCATTCTATGTGGGAATACTTGCAATGTTTCATTGTGATTTGTTTAAGAGAAGGCGGATTTTTTGAAGGATTCCAACTCTAGGAATAACTCAACTAAATTTGGTGGCTTTGAAGAATTAAAGCAACTGTTTGTCATCTTGGAGTTGTTTCTGTGGCTTGAGAGAATCTAGTTAATTATATGAGGAAAAACAATCAATTTATCATGAAGCAAAATGGTTTTATTTTTGAGTTAAAAAACTCTAAGCAAAATGGGTTTTAAAGCTCCTCCCCTTCCCCTTTCCTCTAAGGGAAACTCTACTCTACTGCACTATATATATAAGACTATTCTACTAGAAAGTAAAGCACTATACTATAAAATAGAAAGAAGATTAAAATCTATATGAACTACCCTAAATACAATTAAAGCTATAAACTTAAAGAGAAATGAAAGAAATTATACTTGACTTTGCCAAAAGGAAAGAATACTAGAATACCATACAATCGATATCGAGAATCCTTGCTCCAAAAGAGACTCCTTGTTAATAGAATTTGAAATTTAACTCCTCTAGGATATTATCTAGGTAAGATATATCACTCTTTCACTGTCTAGTAGAGTTTTTTTAGTCTTCTTAGGCAATCAAAACCTAGAAAAATATTTTCAAGAGTGAAGCACTAAACTCATGAGGAATGCTTACCTTTTCCTCTTAGAGGGTACCCCTTTATATATCTGGGTTGTGCAACTACATGACACTCGATCATGTCACATGCACGATTCTAGATATGCAGTTGCGAGGACATTTAATCATTATATACCTCCAACATCTTCTACAAAAAGTATGCATATAGGATCCTCATACTGCATGGTCACATGAACACTTCTTAGGTAATATAATTGCGTCTAGATGGAACACTTGTTCAGATGATGTGGGTGGTGACACGAAGATGCCATGTGCCTACATAGACATATCATCATCTGAATGCTTCTATAATATTCTAAAAGGGGGGCATGTATGCATGACTCCTTGACTTATGTAGTGACATGATCTTCATAGGTCATGCAGTCAAACCATGACTTCCAAGAGGGCCACATGTCCAAAAGACATGTTGGATTATTTAGGTCAGCAGACCACATGAGAATGTCCTGTGATTGCATGCAATGTCTTTCTTAGCTTAATATCTTCCATGCTCTTGATATTATAAGACCTTCTAAATCTATTTTCCTTAGAATTCTAAGTAAATAAAATGCTCCATGTGCAATTGTAGATCGTTATAAGAGAATAAAAGTTTTGGCTCATGATGATCAAGTTGGGTAAACGTTTGGTATCTATAATATGATTCATAGCCCAAAGCCTCCTGTAAGAAGCTTATATTGTAATTTTGGTCTTCCAAAGGTGGGGTCTACCTAGGTTGCGTCCCAAGACAAGTCTTGAAATATGTCTCTAGGATTCCCATCCATAGTGAATGGACCTTTAAGCTATTAACTTTGGTCATCAATCACTAGGATTTTGCCCTAAGATTGAAGTTGTACAACTAACTTACAAACATAGTTTCATAGCATTTTAGTCTTATAATTATATATCAAAATGATAATTTTGTCCCTACCTAAAATAAAATATTAATGAAAATACATGAAAATTTTAGTCATATAAAAATTACCAACTAGATCAAATAATGCACAAATTGGTGCCTCAATCCATATCCAATCCATTCGGATTGGATTGTGGATAATATAAGAAAGATGGAGAAGAGAAAAGGCATTTTTGACCAAATAATGAAATGTTGTCGTAGACTTTGGTCGGCACTCCAAATATAGATTTTTTTTTTTGTCAACAAGATTGGTATGTTGGGTTTAATTTATAGATCCTACTAAGAAGGTTGTTATTGGAGCTTATTTCTTAAAAATTAGAGTTAGAATAGGGCATGTGAGTGTAGCACAATGCTGCAATTAGTGTCTCAATTGTAGGAGACACAAGTTTGAGACTTCTAGAGGATGTGTGTCTATGCATGCACATGTGTCATTTCAAAAGAAAAGAAGTAGAGTTAGAAACTTATAAGGAGTTAGTGCATTTACATGAATTGAGATTTAATTTGATGAGTAAAGTAGATATCAAAATATTTGTTTTGAGTACATTGAGATATTGAATAAACCTAGAAAATTTCAGTATTGATGCATTGAGATTCTAATCGAGAGATGGATTTGGAAAATTTGAAATTGTTAGTAGCAAAGTTCTTGGTTTTTGAGACATAGATATTCACACGTGAGATTGATTCAAGTAGTGTAAAATGAAAGATATGTTCATCAAAGCTAAAAAACTAACAACTTTAGGGTTTTACATTATCTTATTTCTCTTTGGAGTGGAACTTAGCACCTATATAGGAAGAGAATATATTCACTCAGGAATCCAACAAATAATTAAGATTTTACATGGAACCCCATATCACTCGTCTACCCTCTTTTAAGATAGGTGGTAATCAATGACTGTCACCCAATGCTAACACCAAATGGAAAAAAGAAAAGGAAAATCAGGAAGAGAGAGAAAGAGAGGGGGGGAGGGGGGGCGGAATGATTGCAAGAAAGCAACCATTGATTCCAATAAGGAGATAAATCAAAGGAAAATCGTGTGTGGACATGTACATCATTGGCCAAAAATGGTGGCTCAGATCAATGATATGAGCCAACCATCTTGTGCTCATGGAAAAATGATCAAGACCCACCTATCCATCTCATTGATCTAGCCATATCTCGCGGAAAATCAATGACGAATCTCACTAGATACATTGAGTTTGCCAGAGAAAATGATGGCCTAGATCAATGATCTAAACCATTCATCTTCATTAGTATGAATAGAGGAACAAAAACCCCAAGCCCCCTTCTCCATCCAATGACATCTTCTTGGAAAAATCATAGAGAGACGATGAAGGGTGAAGGTGACTTTGTTGGAGAAATTAAGAACATTATTGAATGAGTTGAACCATTCATCATACTCACCCTGACGTTCTGAGCCAAAATTTGTATTCTATTCAGTGATCGGAGAAGATTCGACCTTTGATCGTGATCAAACTTTTGTTTGGTATTAGATCATCTGATCTGTGACAAATCTGACTTTACTTTTATGATCTAAATAGTTTATGAGATCCTCACGATGTGCATATTAAGATCCAAATTTAAGTTATTTGATCTGAAGCCTTTTTTTAGGGGATCTAGTCAATTTTGATCAACGGGGGAGATCAAGCAATGATTTAGGTATGAAATTGGATCCAATTTGATGATCCAATCCATTCAATTAATTTACTAAGACTATTTATTTATATTTTCTAAAACGTTCTTTGATCTGGGGCTATCGATGGATGATTGTATGAAAACTCCAATTTTTTTGGAATTAATTGAAGTTTTTTCAAAAATTGAGGTGGAATATTATATTTAATATAATATTAATTTTTAGAACAAGAATTAGGTCTTGAAACATAGATATTTGGAATTATTCACAGAAAACTAGTCAAAATGACTATAAGCACGTTGAAATCTGAGCTCGGGTGAAAATTTTCTATTTTTCTTAATTTGTGAATTTACATTTACCTCATCATCGTCATCAAGACCTTATCCCAATTAGGGGTTGGCCACATGAATCTTATTCCTCCATTCCACTCTATTAAATACCATGTCTTCATTTAGTCCCAAAGTTTTTAAATCTTTCCTCACCACTTCTATCCACGTTCTTTTGGGTCTTCCCCTTGCTCTCTTAAAACTTTTTACTTGTATTGCCTTACTTCTTCTAACCGGTGCCGTTGTTGGTCTCCTTTGAACATGTCCAAACCATTTAAGTCTAGTCTCCCTCATCTTATTACCTATTGGTGCTATCCCTAAATTTCCTCGAATATTTTCATTTCGAATTCTATCTTTTCTTGTCTTACCACTCATCCATCTCAACATCCTCATTTCTGCGACACTCATCCTATGAGTATGATGTTCCTTAACTGCCCAACATTCTAATCCATAGAGCATGGATGGCCTTATGGCCATCCTATAGAAATTTTCTTTTAGTTTGAGTGGCACTCGTCGATCACACAAAACTCCAGATGTACATCTCCATTTGTTCCAACCCGCTTGAATTCTCTAGATAACCTCCCTCTCAATCTCTCCACTCTTATGAATTATTGATCTTAAGTACCGAAAGTGGTCTTTGATGGGGACTTCTTGGTTATTAATCTTGACCAGTGTTCTACTCCTACTCTCCTTACTAAAATTACATTCCATATATTCTGTCTTAATTTGACTAATTTTTGAATTTACATTTACCTATAGGGGTAAAATGGTCATTTCACTTTTGTGTGAGGTCCACAAAAGTTAGGTAAGCTAGTGGATAGCTAGCTTAAGGAATATCAATCATGAAGAATAAACATGCTGAGGAATCTCTTTTGAATTAAATAAGAAAAGTTAAAAAAATCATTTAAAAGAAAAAATAATTAAGAATTTAAATAAAATAATACACAATTTTCCCTATAAATACCTCTCCTATAGTCTCTACGAAATTCCATAGAATCCTAAGACTCTCCCCCTCTCTCCCTCTCTCTTTCCTCCTCTCTCCCTCTCCCTCTCCCTCTCCCTCTCCCTCTCTCTTTCTCTTTTTTCTTTTCTTTCTCCTCTCTTTCTAGTCACGCATGGCACAGGAACCAGCCTATCCCAAGCTGGCATGTCTCCAGACTTGCCTTCCAGCTTGAACGCTCAAAGAACTGTCTGCTACGTTTTTCCCTAGCCCGGCAAATCCTCCACAAATCTCTCCTCTCCTACAAAATCATTGGAACTGGAATCCAAATTTCATCAGAACTAGAACCCAGATTCGATTCCTCTCGTTGCCCTCTCCATTTTCCCTCTCCCTGTTTCTTCCTAGGCACCAACAAGCACCTCGGTGATAGGAATTACAGAAACCTTAGCCGTTTGGTTATGGCTTCAATATACGGCGGTATTTTCCTCCTTCGGCGATAGTCTCTGCTCCAAACGGGATCCAGGTATGTTCCCTTCTGGTGACCTAATTGGGAACATAGGTAAATTAATAAGATTTGGGAATTCTCAACTGTTAGATCGATTCAAAGGGTTCTAAAATACCAAGATATGAAATCACATACCAATTTCCAGTAGATCTAACCGTTGATCTTAGGAAGAGATGATCCGACATTCCAGATCAGATTGTCCCGCCTATCCCATGTCACCCTCCCCATACACCAGCTATCACCAGTGGAATGCAGCGGAGATGGGCCATTAATCGTCCCCATCAATCTGTAAGGGCCAAATTGAATATGGGCCCTTATTTTGATTTGAAACTTAAAATCTTAATTCAGAGTTCATTTTAACTCCAAATCAAGATGAAAAAGAAGTTATGGATTTATGATGAAGAATAGAATCTAATGGAGACATAAAATTTAGGTCTTATTTACTGTAAAATTTTATAAATTACAAAAAGTGGTACTAATTCTCAAGATCAGTCAAATCTGACATGATCAGACCTTGGATTTCTAATCTATCAGTGATTTAGTGATGAGGGATTATGGAATCAAGAGTTAGATGTGATTAATTTGGGATGAATTAAGAAATTTAACCTTAATGGAAGAGAAATCTTAAAAATGATCATGGATCTACTTGATTTAAGTAATCAAGCATGTTCAGACCATGAAAATCAGTTTGAATGATGATCTAAAGTTAAGATAACATGGATTGATGAGCATGATGTGGCTAATTTGGGATAGATTGAAATCTATGCGCTTGATTTTGATAAAATGACTTAAGATCTTCTTGATTGGTTGGATCAAGAAAGATCGGATCATATGATGAGATGCATTGATGATCTAGTAATGATATCACATTAGAAGAATGTGATAAATCTAAATAAAAATATAAGATCAATATCTAAACCTTTAATGAGAGAAAAGATGAATAGAAATCAAAATAAGATCATTGGATCAAAATGAACAAATATGATACATCCAAATGAGCATGTAAATTATTATATTCTAATGTAAATGTTCTTTGTATTTCTTAGTAGATTTAATTGTTAAATTTATTTATTTAAGCTTTAATATTCTTGTTATATAAGTTACATGAAAAATATAATTAAATAAAAATAGATATTGATGATCATATACAATGAATATGGACATTGACTCAATGATAGTAAGGGCTATAGTTAGTAGGATAATATAAGGAATATCATTTTCTTGGCCCAAATTAGAAGAATAATAAACCCCATGAATGACATTTTAAATGTTCATGGATTTAATTAAAATCAAATAGCAAGAGTACTTAGGATTTAATGCTCATAGGAACCTTATGAAGGTTGAGATAAGGTTATCCCAGTAAATCCTGAACATGATGGTTAAGGGGGTTCTCTAATAGAGCCTTGCTCTTCCCCCACTTCTAGCCATGTTTGTGAGGTCTTAACGCCTCCTTACATGAGGACTGAATTAACCACTCTGTGAGTAGCTTTTAATTGGTAAGCCATAGTCAATTCTGAAATAAGGAGGAGCTGTCTAATGTTAGGAAAGAAATAAATTATCTTCAACCAATAAGACATTAACTGGTTGAATAATAATAAGATCATAAAAGGATAGTAAATTCTAATAAAAATGGTAATTAAGATAATCAAAGATCAAACAAGATCCATAGGGAGATTCTGAATGAGCAAGAATAATAAGAAACATAATATTGTGTTAGTATGTATGTTTTTGAATTAGTATGAATGTTAGATTTAAATATAGATCAATAGATTAGACTTTGATCAATATGATATAAGGAAAAAGATCCAAATCATCATATGTAAGGATAATAATAAAAAACAACTAGGAAGTATAAATGAGTTGATGAATGACTATATATATATATATATGATTTGACAGATACATGAAGGATATGATAATCAAGATCAATGAGAGGATGAATTGTTGAAAGTAAAGGTATGTGGACCTTAAGAATATATTCAATATAGAAGATACATTTATTTTACATATGATCTTATCCTAATAACTATAGATTGATTATGCTTTGTGACACCCCGGGTTTTTCTCAACAATATAACAACAATTTATAAAAACAATTGGGATCCCTGTTTTAAAATTTTTAAAATTTTAAAGTTACCAAAAACAAAAACTTGTATTTCAAATTCGTAGGAGTCATACAACTAGAAAACCACGATTTTATCAGCAAAATTCGATAGTCTCATATGAATTTTGGATCATTGCACATGACAAGTGCAATACAAAATAACCTAATAAACATAATGTAAGACATGACATATAAGCGAGTTAGTCTCCACACCTATCCACACAATCAAATACTATTTTTAATAAAATGTATACTCCAACAGTGGATAAGAAAATCAAGTCATGACAAAATACCCAGGGTCCCTCCATACAGCCATCACATCCAACATGAATTCATATTCTTACATCTAAGTCACATTGCAATTTTGATTAAAGTACAGTCTATACTCAAAACCCAAAGTGAGGTCCTAAACAAACCTTGTAATCTCTGAACGTCCTCAATGCTTCACTGGGAAACTGCCATCACTTTTACCTACTCTATCAGCGCATCAACCTGTTGTCACTCTATCTGAGGCATTGCAAACAAGCAATGCCTTAGCAAGCTATTCTTGTGTAGGTGATTACGAGAAATAAAACATGTAATAAACACTTGCAAAGAGTACTAATATCATGTCAAGTATCAATAGAGTAAATCATTTATAAGGCAAATAAAATCATCAGGCATTTAGGATCAAAATCTGAACGAAACAATTAGGATCAAAATATGCTTTTCATCTGAGGCAATGCAATATCAAAGCAAAACATCATGGTATGCAAGGCATGATCAAAACATGGATGAGCATCCATCAAAAGTAATAAGAATCCTTGTCCACATCGAAATATAATGCATGTCATGATAAAATAGGGCATCGTACAAAAACAAGTCCTAAGAGTGTTCCACGACACTCAATCATCGGTAATGAGTATTCATACCAAATCCCTAGGTTCCTCCTGTGTAGCTCTCATCATCCCCCAGAGTCACTCACGGCATATGCCCAGCTTACCCCGATTCACCCCACATATAAATACCACATGAGCATACATAATTAGAGTATGGGCTACTATGCCACAGTGGTAATCTCACAGGATTTAAACCACTACCGTTCCCCGCTGACACCTAAACGGGAGACTTTCTTCGTCCCCATGGGGGGAACGAACCCGTATGAGAGACTACCCATGATACCACCACCTACGTACGTGGCCCTATACCACTCAAGGATGATGTCTAATTATCATCATCACAAAATTAGAGGGTGGGTGACCAACCCTATAGCCCTCCTAACATAATACCCACAAGGTAGAAGCACCTGTCATAAAGTGTAATGCCTCAAAATTTGAAGCTATTTTGTAAAAGTGGTTAACTTTGAAGGTCAATATATATTTTTAGATGTTTAATATTAATAAATAATATAAAACAAAGAAATTTGTAAGAAAAATTAGTACCATTAGATTCTACACTCAAAATGGAATCCAACGCCTCAAAGAATGCCAAAAATGGAGTTCATATGAGGAAGTTATGGGCTTTTGAAGTTTGAGGGTAGTTTTGTAAATTGCATTTAAGTTAAAAATGGTTCAAAAACATAAGGGGTCGTTTTGATAATGACACCCCTCTTCTTCTCCACCGACCATGCCACCGCCATATTCACCAGCTGTCGTGCTTGCATTGCCTTTCCAGCATGGCGCCAGAAAAAATGGCAGCACCTCCGTTGCTAGGCACCGCCTTTTTCCCTCTATAAATCCCTGTCTCCCCCTTTTTCCAAATCATGTTTTCTCCTCTCCAATCATCCCCAAAACCAGATCTCGCAATAGGGGTTTGGAGGCAAGTTCAAGGCCTCATTGCGTCACGTGGAGGGCTCCCCAGGTACGCCTCTCTTCCCTCACTCTTTTCCCCCAGTTTTTGAGTTAGATCTGGGCATTTCCCAGTTGGAAAATGCCTGTGGAAAATAGGCCTGGAACTAGGCCCATCGAGGACAACGCGTCATGGGGATGCACGGGTGTAATGCGCGCCCATGATGCGCACCCTAGGACAAGCATCGCATGCGTGCGACATGCAGGCCGTTCCCAGTTCGACTGAGACGTGCAGGGCGTCCTAGGAACCGGAACGCACCTCGCCCGTAGCGAGGACGCGTTCGTGGGTCATCGACCGGGATGTGTGATGTGGCGCGTCACTTGAGCATGCAACAGCATGTGACCCCGGTCCCGGCTCGACCAGGACGTGCACGTGTCCTGGGAACCGCGACACGCAGGCCCTACGTGGACATCCTGGATCATCTGTTGAGGCATGACCTTTAAAATTCAATTTTAGAGGCTATATAACTCCGATTGACGATCTGAAAGAACTGTTACATCCGTATTGATGGCGCGGACCTAATTATGCAATCACATTTAGGATCAAGAAGATATTTAGGATAACTATAGCCTAAAAACTATAGAGATCTTGTGAATCCACGAGATCAACCATAATCAGACCACATGAACTGATCTAATAAAGGCCTTAGGACATTCTTAGACTAAGAATGTTGTGGATCGACCCCTAGAAACTCATAAATTATATAGATCTAGCCATTGTCCTATGAATCAAGAACTAATGTTAGGGTCTTATGTCTGAACGACATCCAGGGCTTCAGGACTCCACCAAGTTACTTTAAGGTTTGAATTGAGGAAAGGCACGAGCTAAGTAACGACACTCGAGGTAGGTAGTCTGATACTACTAAGTTTTTAAATGCATCTTAAACTATGACTTGCCTTTATTACCTTATTAAGCATGCTTTTGAGATAATGTTGTTCTTATACTAGTATGTGGACTTGTCTTCATGTTTTATGGCTTAGAATGCGATATTAGCATAAACTGATTTTATGCATTGCTCGCATGATTGAAAAGAGATGCATAAATTTTATGATTTCGATGAGTGAGATTGAGGATTGCTATGTAATATAAATCATCTCATAATACTAGTACATGATGCATAACCTTGAGGGTTACTAAAAGACGCTGGAGTGCCTAAAAGAACCTGGTGAGGCAGTGTGAGGGCCAAGCAGTGTGAGGGACCCAAAGAGGACATTATTTTTATATTTTTGGGCTATTGAGCCTAGTGGGCACTATGTTAAGAGGTTGTTATGTACGGGGTTGGCCTCTTGGCCTCTACCACCAAAGGGTGGATGATATCACTGCCAAAAAGGCGTTGTCCCTTCCTTGACTGCTGTGGTAAATAGGGATGACCACTGAAGGTGTTCACGACACCCTTTCAGGGATATCCATAGTCGTCATGGAGGCTATGGTGGATTCCAGCTGTATACTAAGTGTGAGCATAGTGACCCTATGATTTCAGTGTGAGCGATATGCATATAGCATTGAGATGGTCGTATACGAGTACTCGTGACCAGTTGGCATGACGTGTACGCCAAGAGACTCATTTGCATGATACTAGCATCTGCTTGAATGATGACTATTTTAAGAGCTTCATGATTATTATATTTTACTCGTTGGTTTGATGTATTGTCGAGATATTATTACTTGGATCTATTGCTTTCTACCTTATGATTTTAGTCATAAATATGCATGTTTACACAAAATGGAATCACTGATGTTTTACATGAAAAAACTCTTTGCATTATGCATGTTGTCTATCGTGTTTTTCAAATAGTAGTATCGAATCACCTACTGGGTATGAGAATACTCAACTCGATCCATCATTTTTCCAAATCAAATGATTTTTCCAGATCAAACGAAGTATACTTAGAAGGGACACCAAAGAACGTTAGGGCCACAATGAAGAAAGCATAGGTAAGATTCATATCAACCCTTTTTGTATTTGATGTAAACTTGGTTATAAGTGCTTATTTGTGACTTGGGTTGTGATTAACAATCTTGGGGTTAGTAGTTATTCATTTATATGTTTTGCCAAAAAGTGCCATGGCCTTTGCATTATTTATTCACTGTGATTTGTTAATGATGCTTGGGGTTTTTACACAAAAGTTTTACTTTTTCGCTACATCCTAAAAACTCGGGTCGTCACATAAAGCAGCAAAACATGCTATAAATCATGAAAATTTTCCAAGTGAAATAAACCTCAATAGGCTAAATCAAAATACATGATAAAGTATAAACCATCATATGTAAAAACATAGATAATCGTATAATCAATGTCATGCTATCAAAAGTGAAGTAATAAACACATTTTAATAAACACGATAGGGCGTAAAACACTTGCCTTAAGAATTTCAAGTGAGAAGTCATGATCATGAAATTAAGGAAAAATATCGAATGTAATCACCTACCTCGACAAACACAATACTCTAATCAAGCGCATAAGCAATGTCACCTCGTGCGCTTTGATGTACCTGTCACATCATAAGTCATCCATCACTTGGTGTTTTCACATATCAAAATAAACAAATCCAAGTGACAATTCCCTTGATATGGCAGTTCATCTTAGATTAACGACCCAGGTCATCTAATTAACCCTCAATTAGGGTAATCCTAAACTAAATGTTGGTCTTTCTATCATCTAGACTATCATCTGTCATCTTTGACCATTAATCTATGTCATGATTCATTCAATTAATGTCTTTTAACCACTAAAGGGTCAATTCCTTTCATCTTATGAAGTTTGGAGACGATCCAACCTTTGAATCGCTCTTTACTGCTCAAATCTGACATTTGATCATCAATTTCAGATCATCTTCATCATAATTAACCCAATTTCTAAGTTTATTTAATAATCTCAATGTATGTTCAGGATTACACATCGATCTGACGGCCAGATCTCTCTCTGATTAGTCAATCTTAAGGCACATGATCAGATTGACTGTCCAAATTGAGCATGTACCTCTAAAAGTTTTAATTTCTAACATTTAAGGTAAGTTATTCAACAATTTCAATGTCATTAACCATAATCCATAGACACATCACCTTTCCTAACCTTTGATCGTCACTGATCGAGTTTTGGACAGTCAGATCGGATCTTCCATCAAATAGTCCATAATTGGTCTGTATTTCTTGTCACAATTCATTATTGATGGGTAATTGAAGTCATATTTTACATAGATCTACCTTCTGTTCGTATTTTTAATGGTCGGATGCTGAGATCTCAATTTTCCCTACGCACTATCAAGTTTTCACTTAGAATTTCAAGGGTTAATTGATTCTTAAGCGACAATCTGTCTTTATGAATGAAAAGATTAGATTTTATGTTTCCTAATCAAAAAATTCTATTTTTTCACAATTTTAAAGGTTCGCCAAAAAATGTCACAGTTGTCGGAAAAGGTGACCTGATTTTAGTCATTGTAGGAAACTCATTTCTCAATGGATCTCAAATAAAAAATATTGGTATTGTAGATCAGGCTCTCATCTATTATCCTTTGAAGTTTTGTGGCGATTCGACATCGTTTGATGTTGGAAAACTTGAAAAATAATTTTTGGTCATTGGATTTTTATCACTCACTAGTGTCAACTTCAATGGCTCGATTCTTCTTCGTAACTTGGCCGTCCATCTGAGCCATCATTTTTTTGGGAGGTTCCAAGCAATCCAACTGCATGAAAATGCCCTTTTTCTCCCTTTTCACTAAATTTTCATGCAGTCGCTGTTGTCCATGCAGTTCATTTTTTTTTCTTGGAAAGTTAAATACTTGTCTTAAAATTGTTTATGAATCAACAAATGATGTTGGAATGAATACAAAGTGATCGATTAAGTAATTATGAAAGTACTTAATGGGTAGAATGAAAAGAATTGAACTACATAAGTTAGACCCAAATCTTAAGGAAATAAGTTATAAGCACATCCTATTATAACTAGACACACAATTTGTATGTATGAAATATTATTTTCCATACAAGCATGGAGGCTTGTGATTTTTTTTTAAGACATACTTATACTTAGGGATGCCATTGCTATGAGAGTTATGAGGGTTTGGTCACCTGCTCTTTGAAATTGATTATGATGATGATACCATGCCCAAAGAGAGGCAAAATGTTAGGTGGGGCAATTATGGGAAGGTCGTCACTGTGACAACCATGGTTCCCCCCATATGAATATGGATTTGTATTTTCTACCGTGGTATAAGTGGAGTATTAAGTAGTTATTTGGGTGCACTATACAGATTGAGACTGCAAGCATGGTAATCTTTTGAGATTCTTTTGTATTATGATGTAATTGATTATGGCATGATGAGATGCCTTATGTTATGGCATGATGAAGTGCCTTATTTTATGGCATAATGCTATGCAGGTAAAAGTTATTACTGAAGTTGTATTGGAGGATGATTCTCAACACAATATGATTATCTATTAACACCTAGTGTTAATATTGAAATCAGTTTGAAATGAGATATTATTGATGATATTGACTATATTTAGGACTTTCAGTGGTTTTATCTATATGTAATATTTACATATAATTCATATGATGAGTGAAGGATGAAATGGTTATCTAATTGTATAAATTGATTTTTATCATGGATATAAAGAACTATTAATTTTGAGATATGTTGCTTATATTTCTTAAATCCCCTACCAAGCATAGCTTGCTGAGATATTGTAATACAATATCTCAGATATAGTTAAGGAAGATTGAAAGTTTAAGACTTAAGGATAATATCATCGAACTACTACTCAGGGTATTTACTTTGAGGAAGATTGTATTGATTGTTTTATAATTTGGATTGTAATATTGGACAAGGTATGTAATGACTATCGCGGCTGTGTATGTGAACCACTAGATTGATCTTGATTTTAATAAAAGTATTTCTATTATTATTCAATATAAATTTTATTTTATACAAAAATATATGTATGATAAGTAATTTGAGGTGGCACTCGAGTTTTTGACAAATCAATTTCAGAAAATATGTTTTCGGTATTTGCATTTTAAATTTTTTTAAAATCAGGGCCCTACCTTTGCAAATATTTACGAAAATGTGTTAAAAGCTTGGGTCAAGAAAAATTGTGGCTAGTCACTACACATAGCCTAGGTCGGGCACCTTCGAGATGATCAATTGACAATATGATAATACAGACAATTAGATATCATTCATATTGACTCATGAGAGGTAGGATTACCATTCTAACCATTCAATTTCATTGATTGTCTATAATGACATAAAATTGAGTATTATTTGTATGTAAGGATGCCCAATTAGTTGATTTAATGATGGATCATTTGAAATTAAGCCATTTTGAGTATGATAACTCCGGAATATATTTTTATTGGAGTAAGAAATGAATCTAATAGTTGTTGGAGGGCTCGGTGCAATGTGATCTGGATTATTAACTATCAAGTGGGCCCCAACTTGAGATCCCACGGTTGTAAACCATTGGATCATATTAAAACATAGTAAATTAAAATATGAATATATGATATTTGCTTTATAACTAAGAATCCAACTGAGATAGATAAATTGGACCATAAGTTAAACTTAGATGTGATGTGTATCCAGGTAGTGGGACTAATGTAGACTGATTTAGAGTGGAGTCAGATTATGATTTGAGAGATACAAACGAGTAGCTCTTCATCTGAGATAGGTGATGATAATAAATAATGAACATGTTTTTGTTTTTAAATTATAGATTTTCGTCGCATTAGCATAGTGTTTATGAATGAATTTCATGCATATACTATTATACTATGATTCTTATTAAGATGTTTGTCTTATTTGTGATTGATGTACATGTACATCATTTTTATTATTATCATTGTTTCACGGGTGTATGATTTGACTATGTTGAGTCATGTTTTATATGTGATAGTGAAAGTACATGATTTTGGTACAATTCATGACTTGTAAAGTCATTAAATAGTAATTTTTTATTATTATTTACTATTGCATATTAAGGTATGTGGACACCCTGTTTTATTGCTTATTTTACCTTGAACTTGGTGGTAGAGGCTCAGTGGCTGGTCATTGAGAGATTAAAACCCTAGGATGGGAGATAGTGCCTTGGGATGGCGAGTCACAAGTTGTAATGACCCAACATTTTGGAGACATTTTGTATAAAGAACAAACATAGTACGATGTGCTAATGATCTTGTAACTTGACTATTTTGGGAATAAATATATGATTATTGGTCTTATTAGGTGGTTAGATGTTTGATCTTTATTCACATAGGAAACTTAGGAATTTGTGAAGAAAATCAGTGCCACTAGATACTATACTCAAAATGGAATCCAACGCCTCGAAGAACGCAAAAAATAGAGCTCGTATAAAGAAGTTTTAGGTGTTAGAAGATTGAGGGCATTTTGGTAAAATGCACCTAAAAACAAAAAAGCCAAAAATTGTAGGGGGGCGTTTTGATAACGGCACCCCATCTTCTTCCTCCTTCCGATTTCTTCAAAAACCTCCCCTCTCCTAAATAATTTGGAAACACTAGCACCGCCTTTGCAAGGCGGTGCCAGGGGAAAGGGCGGCACCGCCTTCCCTCTCCTATAAATACCCCCCAAGCCCCCCTTCTCCTCCAAGTATTTCCGGGTTCAAACCTTCGGCAAAGGTGGGTTTGGAGCAAGCAATTCAGGTGTAAGACCCACTCCATCTTGAGGTCCCAGGTAAGCTTCTCTTCCCCTCTTTTCCCTTCTCATTTCCCCTTCATTTTCCTTCTTTTTCCAGCCAAATTTGGCGTCTCCCGGCCAAAGAACCCATTAGGAAGATGGGTTCATTACAGAACCCTAGGCCTACGACCAGGGTGCCGTTCTAGGCTTCCCAAACCGTCCCCTCCTTTCCGCCTCATTCCTAGCCTAGATCATCGGATCTGGGAATTTTTCGATCGAAAATCACTGGTCCTCGAGGAGGAAAACCAGACGAGTGAAAACCCGTCGAGAGAGAGAGAGAGAGAGAGAGAGAGAGAGAGAGAGAGAAGAGCCTCCCAGGGGTGCACGGCGTAGTCCAGGGTGCCTTGCTTGATGCACACCCGTGCCAAGCTCCTTGGTGGCTATCCTCACGCACGCGTCATGTGTGGATAGTTGTCTTAGCTCAACAGGGACGCATGGGACGTCCTGGGAGCTGAGGTACACCGTAGTTGCGCCTAAGACGCATCCGCACAATAGCACACACCCTGACACACTATTCGGGCGCATGCACATGAGCCTGGTTGCGGTGCAACTAGGGCGCACACGTATCCTAGAAACCATAGCAGAACCGTGGCATGCAGGACCCTAGGCACTACAATTGGGTTGTCCATTAAGGCGCGACCTTGTAAAATCCAATTTTGGAGCCTATATAACTCTGATTGACGAGCCAAAAGGACTGTTGCGTTCGTAATTTTGACACAGACCCAATTATACAATAAAATGCAAGACATTCTTAGATAAATAACAACTTTAAAATATCATAGAATAGCCCCTAGAAACCAACATCATATGACCTTTAATAATGCCTATATCTTATGTTTAAACATTATTCAGGACCTTACCAAGATATTCTCAGACTCGAAGTGAAGACAGGCACGAGCTACGTAACAACGCACAAGGTAGGTAGTCTGATGCTGCTATGTTTTTCCAAATATACTTGATTTATAGGTAATTTGATACTGCTACGTTTTTAAATATATCCCAAACACTAAGTGATTTACTTGCCTTTATGATGCTTTTGAAATATGATATTCTTATACGAGCATACGAAATTGTCTGCATGATTTATAGCATTGAAGCACTTGAACATATCATTACATTTAGTATGCTTTTATGATGTTCTTATACAAGCATGTTTTGAGAAGTGTAGCCTTGGCCGATGAGGGCGGGCCAGAGAGAGCTGATAGGCTTCTAGGCTATCAGGATTCTAGGCAGGGTTATGACTTTGAATGCGATACTAGCATGAGCAAATTTTATGCATTGCATGCATGTTTTGCAAACGATTGCATAAATTGTATTATTTACGATGAATAAGTGCACAGATTGCATGATTTGCAATTATTGAGTTTTGGATAAATGCATAACCTTGAGAGTTACCAAAAGACGTTGGACTGCCCAAAAGACGCTGGTGAGGTAGTGTGAGGGTCAGGCAGTGTGAGGAACCCAAAGAGGACATGATTTTTATATTTTACGAGTTGATAGGCCTGGTGGGCACTATGCTAAGAGGAGGCACGTGGTTGGCCTCCTGGCCTCTACCACCAAAAGTGTGGATAGTGTCACTACCAAAAAGGCATTGTCCCTTCCCTGACTGCTGTGGTAAACAGGGACTACCATTGGAGGTGTTCACAACACCCTTTCAGGGACATCCATAGTCGCCGTGGAGGCTATGGTGGATTCCAGTTGTATGTTGAGTATGAGCGTAGTGGCCCTATGATTTCGGCGTGATTGATATGCATATAACATTGAGATGGTCGTATACGAGTACTCGTGACCAGTTGGCGTGACATGTACGCCGAGAGACTCATGTGTATGATACTAGCATATGCTTAAATGATGCCTATTTTAAGATTTTCATGATTATTATATTTGTCTCGCTGGTTTGATGCATTTTCCAAGATCTACATATATAAATCTATTGCTTTCTCTTTTAATCATATTTATATAATGTAAATTGCATATGAATTTCATAGTTGAATTTGTATCCATGAAGTCATGTTTATGCATAACTATGCATGCTTATGCAAAAGGAATCATTAATGTTTTATATGAAAAGCTCTTGGAACCATGCATGATGCATACAGTGTTTTCAAAATAGTAGTATCAGATCACCTACTGAGTATGATAAATACTCAACTCAATCCATTATTTTTTTCAGATCAAATGAAAGACAAATAGAGGAAACATTAGGAGACATTAGAATTAAAGTCAAGTAGGCAAAGGTAAGACTTAATTAGTGATTTCTTTTGGTAGCTGTTGTAATCTTGATTGTAAGTAATTGTTTATAGCTATGGCTGTGACTAACAATCCTGTGAGTAACTACTTGTTTTGATTTGGTTTATAAATTGCCATGGCACTATGCATTGAGCGTTCATTTTGACACTCGGGTTCTTTATACAATGTTTTTGAAAAGAAGAAATTTTCCCTGCATTCTTCTGCATAAATTGTTTTAAAAACTAGAGATTGATCTCGCTGTGTTTTTATAAAATTGCATCCAAAAACCCGGGTCATCACACAAGTGCTCTTGATTTTCATTCGAAGACTTAGTAGTTGGTCCTTGAAAGGTTAACCCTAGGATGAGGGGCTATGTCTTAGAATGGCAAGCCACAAGTGCTCCTGTTTTTCATTATTTCATTAGAGAATTTTATATCTATTTTTTTTTATCATGAGATGTTGTGTGATTTTCATGATTTTGTGGATTTTGATGGGTGTTTCTACCCGATAGACATTATGTTAGAAGGGATTTGAGACGGCCACATGCCCTCTGACTATGAGAGATAATAAACACCCACCTAATAAATGGGCAAACTTTGTTGAGAGTGTTATCATAAGTAATTCACACTACAAGTCTGACCTGCCTCCTCCCAATGTGAGACAGACACTTAGTCTCTCGTTCGAGTGTTGACATGGAGCGGTAATTGGTAGACCCGAGAGGTGGTGACCACTATAGCATGGCAATCCATATTATTATTTTGTATTATCATGTAGCACGGTGAGGGGACCGGGATGAATAGATCCCTATATACCCATGGTGTAATGATGTGTGGAGTGGCATAAGTACTTGACTAGAGATTTGAGTGTATGAGACACTCTTGGGACCTGTGTATGAGAGTGCCCATGTTGATGACATGCATATTTATTGATAAATTTTTTAAAACCTTTTATGTTCTACTTTGATGTGGTTTTGGTGTATTTATGAGCCTTAAAAGCTCAGTTGATTTGGTATGTTTTCAGACATCATTGTAGCTTGAGTTGCATCCATATAATATTAACATTTGGCATGGATGCATTACCCTATTTTTAACAGTTTTAAGAGCTTTGGTGCTTGGTTATTGCACATCGATTTGATAGGTTTTCACAGGTTATTGATGCTCTATTTTATCACCATTACTCTCATTATCTAGATTATATTGGAGTTCTTTTTCATAGGATAGTTGACATTACATGCCCTAATATTTGATAATTAAATTGTTCATTATATATTATATATGCAAAAAATTATTATTATTATTGTCATCACCTACACAAGCATAGTTTATTGAGTCATTGAGATATTTTGCAATGCCTCAGCCATTGAGAGAGACATCAGAAAAAGCAACAGATCAAAGACTTGCTTTCCCTTTTTTATTAATTAAATGCTCTAAATATGGGCCAATATCTTACATGGCCTGCTATTTAATGGTTTAGATGTTCTAAATATTGGCTCAAGTCTTACATGACACATTGATAGATGGGAAAATGTTATAGAAAGCCTAAACTTTTAGCAAATTTTTAGTAATAGCACACATTTTTTGCATTTTTAAGTCAGGTCCTATGCTTCTACATTTTTTTTTTCATCCGTAACATATTTTTTCAGAGAACACTTATATGATGTGTGCATTAAACACACATGTTCAACCTCACTTTATCATGGTGGCCCCACCTTCAAGTAATCAGAATGGTTCATCTAATTTCTCTTATTGTGGATGGCTAAGAATCCTAAAATAATGTTAATTAGATGAATCTAGAAACTAAAAACTGTGCTTATATTCATACAAACATGGATGTCATAAATAATATTTAAAGAACACTTCAAAATGAACGAGTTGAACATAACTTTTGTACATATTAGAATCATCCAATCTTGGTGACGTATAACATTTAGGATGTCTAAAATTTAAAATTTTGATGAAAAGTTTTGATTACTTAAAGGGGACACCTACTATGATAAAGTTGAGGCATAGCACATAAATGTGTTTGATGCACACATCCTACAAGTATTCCTCTAAAGGATATTCTTACAAATGAAAAAAGAAAAAAGATGTAGAACTTTAGTTCCTCATTTGAAAACGTGAAAAGTTTATTCTATCTCTAAAAAGTAACTAGAAGTTAAGGCCTTCTTATAACATTTTTTCTTATTGGAATGCTTCAAATTTTGTAAAATGTAGGCCCCACTTTTTGAGATCAATAACATGCTCAATTTTAAGCTATGATTGAGAAGTGTGTTAGGTAAATTACAGGAGTAGACTTTTATTCTTGTAATTTTAGCATGTTCCCACATATTAAATGCTTTACTATAAAGTGGGCTCAATTAATTAACAATATTTTAAAATTAAAAATGGTTCATAAAAATATTGCAATCTTCATAAAAGCTTAAAAAATGAATTTTCTAAAATACTATATATTCAAAGAGTTAAACAAAATTTGAGTCTAATATTAAAAAATCCTAACTTTTGCAAAATCTTGATTTCTTTTAATGCGCTACTCCATTGCTATAATTGACTTTATGAAGCAAATTTGTAGTGTTATGTTTCTCAATAATGCCATCACTTGTTCACTAATGTGCAACTTAGACTTGGCATAAAGGCTTGTACTTGTGTCTACTACTTTGAGTTTTTATGTCATTGCCTTTCTTATGACCAACTCAAAAATACTTGTTGGTACTCAAGTTCTTATAGGGTGGTTCATGGATGACTTGATGTACATATTTTCAAAAGCAAAATAGAAGTTTCTTTTCAAAAGTGGTGGATGATTCTAAGGTAAAATTGCCATGTTCCTTTTGAAGCTTCTATTAGTATATAACAATGCCCACCTCAATGAGGTACCACTTGGAGTACCACAGTGGTATGTGGTTTGTATGACCAACTTAGTGTTGATGAGGTCATTAGGGATCACAAAGGTTACAAGAAGGAATAACGGGGGTTCGAGGGTAGTGCCCCTGTATAGCGGGATTCAGGGCAGCATCTCAGATGGGGGTCCAAGGGGGCAACACCTACTGCCACTCCTTAATGCATTGAATGATTAGCAGCTACTCTTATATCTATTCTACAGCTATCATGTTAGAGGTTTGATGAAAGGTCTAATCAATGAGCTGATTGGTGGAGAAGGCTATAAATTGGCATGCCACAAGCCTCCCAAAGAGCATTGAAGATTTTCATTGCTTTGTAGATCTTCTTTCATGTTGTTCTTTTTGTATGTTCAGAAGCCATTGAAGCTTTGCTAGAGAGCACACGGTGTATATAGATGCATGGCAACAATGCATCAATCATCAATTATACTAGTGTAACACCTCTAATTTTTAAAAATAAATTGAAGTAAAATTTTGGATTATCTCAAATTGGGATGAAAAGAGAATATTGAAATTTTTAATTTTTGAAGTTTTATAAGTGATAGTTTTATAGACATCAAATTAAGCGTTGAGACATCCATAATTGGACTGTGTTCAGAAAAACGATTCCAACAACACTAAGTTTGCTGAAATTAGAGTTTGGACTAATAAATTGATATTTTTCTTACCAAGAGTAATTTAGTAACTTCACTGTGGGCCCCACTTGCAGAAATATGGGTTTAATAGTCAAGAGATGTTGGAATTCCATCATTAGGGTTAGACAATCCTTTTTTACTGATATTATGATGTTCAAAATATTAAAAACATCATAATTAACCTTTCTAAATAATTATTAAATATAACTAAAGGAGGGGCCATCTTTGATATTGGCACCCCCCTTAAGCAAAACGAAAAACAGACCATAGGTTTGTTTTCCTGAACTGACAAAACAAGGAGAAAACTCGACATGGAGAGTGAAGAAGAAGGAGAAGAAGAAGAAGAAGAAGAGGAAAAGAGGAGGAAGAAAGAAGAAAGGAGGAGAAGAGAAGAAAGGAGAGAAAGGAGAGGGGGAAGCTTGTCGGAAAAGCCAGCCACACCAGAGGAAAGAGGAGTTTTGGGGTTTTCGTGTTGTTAGAAAAGATGGAGCTCACCAGTGATGAAGGCTGCTCGGATTTCAGATCCGTTCTATTCACATTGTTCACCCCAATGTCCTAAACAAAAACCCTATGGTTTCATAGCCATTGGAGGAGAAAAGATGCCTAATTTGAGGAGGAAAAGCTGCGTGTGTGGATTGTTGCCCAAAAATCACAATACTTGTCTTCTTCAACGACTATTATAGACTAGTTTGCAATGAAAAATGACATGGAGATAGGTTTCTACAAAACCATCTTTGTTTTGACCTTGATTTGTGTAAATGTGTATAGATCTAGGGTTTTCTGTTAGGGTTTAACTGATTCACCCCTAACACAGGATCAGACCATTGATCTTGTCCATGATTAACGGACGAAGATCGACAGGAACTCTAATCAAACTTGTTTGAGTTCTAATCGTCAAATCCAAAACCTTATGTATAGATTCAATCCCTACAATGATAGATCCAACCATTTAAAGAAATCTTAGTCATCAGATCATCTGTATAAGGTGGATCCAACTGCTCTTCATGCATGTTAGCCATCAGATTATTTGTAAAAGATAGATTGGGCCATTTACAGTGTGCCTTGGCCATTGGATCATCTAAAGAAGGTAGATCTGATACTCTTAATGTGTAGTGGCCATCGGATCGTCTGTAAAAGCCCAATTTGAACTCTAGATTCATCGTAAAACATTAACTTGAGGATGATCTTTCACCTATTGTGATGATGAACGACTGATCAGAAATGCAATCACTCCATTAACACTTTGATCATCGATCTGTGCCTTATAAAGATCAATTGATCATCTCCACTGAATGATTATCATTGAATCCTTTGTCAATGATGAATTTGACCCTCATTATATGAACGTTGGCTTGTAGATTATATGAAAAAGGTGGATTTGATCACCTTTAATGAACTAAAATAGTCGGATCATCTATAAGAGACAGATCCAACCATTCTTAGTAAGTTTTAGCTAGTGGATCATCTGTAAAATATATGTTGAATTACTGTAGAAGCATGTTTAGGTCCTTAAACAAATTGTAATGGACATATGATTCGTAAAAGACAAATATGATTATAAATCCTTGCACAATTATGCCCATATTAGATTGTCTAACATTAGATCTTGAAATCTCATGCAAATGTGAATGGATAGTCCTGATCGGTGGGTGAATTATAGGGAATTCTTAACCTAATGTTAAAAATTGATTATTTTGACATGAATCAAATTGAATTGAAATGAATGAGAAACATGACCTGAAATGATAAACAAATCCAATGATCTTGACTGTCAGATTTGTTACTGCTAAGATCAGTTACTGCTAGTGTAATAACCCCAATTTTTATGAATATAATTGAATTATTAAAAATTAAAAGTTGAAATTCTAAAAGTGGAACTGAAACTTTGAGTTCTAGAAAAATTTATTTTTATAAAAATAAAATCAAGACTTAAAACTTGAATATTTGTAATGTACTCGAAAAATTGATCAGAATGACTGTAAGTACGTTGAATTTTGAGTCTAGATGAAAAATCCTTATTTTTCTCCATTTTTATAAATAAAAGGGTAAAATAGTAATTTTACTCATAATCGAGAATTAAGACATCAAAATTTGGAATGTACTCGAAAAATTGATGGAAATGACACTAAGTACACTTAATTCAGAGTTCATAGGAATAAACCCTATTTTTCTCTATTTTTGGAATTAAAAAGGCAAAATAGTCTTTTCACAGCTATGTTGGGTCTATAAGGTGGGCCAAAAGTCTGGAATACCACCATTTAATAATAAAAAGAAATGAAACATAATTATGACATGTAATGATGGAAAATTAAAAAATCTCTATAAATAGCCCATAAAATTTTCCTAAAAGTCCTCCACGGGCTACCATAGAATCCATGAAATCCTAGCTCCAAAATCCTTCTCCATCTTCCCCATTTCTCTCTTCTTTCTCTCTTTCTTTGTGGGCATGTCCCTAGACGCACCTAGGCAGAAGACCCCATGTCTACATTGGGAGCGTCCAAGGACGCATCGTCCTTGATGAACTAGGGTTTCCGCCTAGGAAATCGTAATTCAATTAGTCATGGAATTCTAGCCCACATATTCAGATCTCCATCGTTGGATCTGTTCAAGCTAAGGAAATCTACAAAAGACCTAAGGTCCTATGATGAACCACCTCTTGGATCACTAAAAAACTCAAAACAAAGAACAACCTCTGGTAAGGTCATCGTCTCCAGCATATTTTTCACATTTTCTAACATATCCCACCGTTAAACTCAAATTTTGGACTGTTGAATATGTTGAGCACATGGGGATATATGTTTCCGTCATATTTTCCAGTCATCTCCGGCAACGTCGACGGAGAATTTCTTTGCTGTATGTATTTTCGGTGACCTAGTATTTCTTAGCATTATTTCTTCATCTTCAGTGAACTTCTCTTCACTGAACTGGCATAGGTAGGTGCACCCTTCACCCCTCTATTCATTCCGGCATTACTTGGTTATTTTTTGGCCACTAGAAGGTCTCCTGTGGCCATTGATCTGTCAGAGATGGTGGATTTGGCTTGGATGGTAGAGATCTAATCATAGACAGCTCATATTGGAATTCTGAGTTATTGGATGATTTCCTGGGGCCCAAAAACCCCAATAGATGAGATCTCAGCCCTTGATATTAATAGATGGATGGTGATCCATGGCAGGGTGATCTAACGGTCCAGATTGGATTGTCACACCCATAGCCAGTGGCCCCTCTTAGATCACCGGTAAAAGGTGCTAAGGGGGGGGGGGTCCACTCTCTCTTTTGTCGCTTTCTGTTGAAGTGATCTCAGCCGTCCATTTGTTGAACTGAAATCTTGTTTCTTTAATTGAGAGCTCAATTTAACTCTGATTTTATATTTGAAAGTTCCTATAGATTCCTTATTACTTGTATAAGGTACTGAACTCAGAAAATTTATTTTGAGGCATGTAAAATTCTATTAATAAAGAAAAGTCAGACTTTATAATTCTAATCTACGGATGATCTTGTGATTCTGAAACATGGAATCAATGGTTAGAGGTGATTGATTTGTGTTTAAACCCAGCCTTAAAAAAAGAAAATCATAATTTGGGATAGATTAAGATCTATGCCCTTAAATTGGATAAAATGGCTTGAGATCTTCTTGATCGGTTAGATCAAGAAGGATCAAATCATGTGATAAGATTACATCAATGATCTAGTGATGTAATCGCTTTGAGAAAATGAGTAGATCTGATAAAAATAAAAGATCAAGATCTAAAACCCTAAATAGGATGAAAGATGATTAGAAATGAAAGATGACCATTAGATCATGATGATGTGTTAAATGTGTTTATTTGAATTATTAATATTATTATAAATGTATTTTATTGCTTAGTAGATTTAATTGTTAGATTTATTTATTTATTTATGCTTTAATGCTTATGTTATGTAAATTACATTGAAAATATAATTAAATAAAAAAATAGAGTTAAAGGACATTTACATGAAATGAATGACATGAACTTAATGATAGTAAGGGCTATAGTTAGTAGGACAATATAAGAATTATCAAATCCTTGGCCCAAACTAGGAGAATAATAAATCCCGTGAATAACATTTTAAATGTTCATAGATTTAATTAAAATCAATTAGAAAGAGTACTTAGGGTTAAAATGCTCATAGAAACCTTATAAAAGGTTGAGGTAAGGTCACTCTAGTGAATGTTGGACATAGTGGTTAAGGGGGTTTTCTAATAGAGTCTCGCTCTTTCCCTACCTTCCATTGACATTTGTGAGATTTAAACGCCTCCTTACATGAGGATTGAAGTAATCACTTTGTGTTCAACCATTCGTGTTGTAAGCCTTAGTCAATTGGAAATAAGAGGAGTTGTCTAGACTTAGGATGAAATAACCTATCTTCCACCAATAAAACATTAATTGGTTGAATAATAATAAAAGCATAAAATGTTAGTAAATTATCTAATCCTAATAAAATTTTTAAGTAAGATAAGGATGATCAAGCAAGATTCATAGGATCTTGAATGATCAAGAACAATAAGAATCCTAATATTGTATTTTATTATGTATCCATGTATGTATGTTGTAGACAAATCTAAATAATTAGATTAGATAATTCAAACCCTTGATAAAAAATGATTCAAGGAAAAGAACCAGGATCATCCTCCTTAGGGATGATCAAATAACTAAACTTAGATAAAAGAAGAACTAGATGGTAGAAGATCTATGCCCTTGATCTTTATTAACAAGTATAAATTATTGATCAAATGATCTATGAAAGATCAAGATCAAAGAGATGGACACACAAATACTTAGATCTGAAAGATTAGATGATCATTCTAACCGTCAGATCTATTGATCAATAGGATAAATACAATCTGAGGAAGATATATTGTGTGGATGATAGGACCACAAGACAGATCTAGATCCTATATATCAAAGGACAAGATTAGATAAAGAATATAGATAAGAGATTATCCAAAATTGTACAGATAATGACAGTATGTATGTATTTACAGATTACACGTGCCAATCATGGAAGATCTAAAGGGACGAATCACTACATGAAGGTAGGTGAGACTTTAAGAATACAAAACCTATGGTCTATGGAATTGTTGTTATACATAGACATTATAATGCTTAAGGATGATAATATGCTTAGTTACATTTGAATCATAATTCATGTATATGAGATAGAAATAACTGTTGAAATTAGATGGAATACATAATAAATACCTGGGTATCATTTATGGTTACCCCTAAACTTAGATAAGAACATAATAATAATGGGTATCATTTCTATCAAATGAGTATCCTTACACTTAATAACATTTGGTATATGAATACCAAATTAAAGGAAATGAGAATCATTTACAATAAATGATTAATCCTTAAACTTATATGAACATGGGTATCATTCATTGTAAATGAGGATCCCTAAATCTATAAATGAGATTATATCCTTAGTATGAGGATATTGAATACGAGGATGCTAATATAAACAGACAGATCGTCTGAGATATACAAGAAGTTTTTTAGATACAAGCATGAAGGCTTGTGGTTTTGTTTTAAACAGGCAGAAGCCTGGGGATGCTATGCTAAGGAAGTTATGAGGGTTTGGCCACCAACTTCCCGAAATTTCATGATATTATGATACCTTGCCCAAAGAGAGGATAAAAGTTAGGTAGGACAGTTATGGGAAGGCCCCACTGTGAAAGTCTTATCTCCCCATACGGGCAGTGACATAATATTTTTCACCATGATGTCAATGGTGAACAGGGCAGTTATCCAAGTGCGCTAGTACGGATCAGACTGCAGCATGGTAGTCCTTGAGTATTTTGCATTATGATGCATGGCATAGTGAGATGCCAATATTGCCCTAGTATTTTCCTAGAAAAAGTTTGTATGATTTGTCAACTTAGTATATCTGAGTATGATTATTGATGTTTGAGATATTGATTAATTTTAATTATTTTTTATTGTATATATACATATAATATAGTGGTGAGTGGTTTGGAATTATTATAGTAAATGATACATGATAAATTGTATAATAGATCATATATGTTATGGTTCATGGAAATTGAGTGATGTTACTCATATGGAATATGATGAACTTGAATACTGTACTTTTGAATTATACGATTCCATATATTTTTAAATCCCCTACCAAGCATAGCTTGTTGAGATATTGTAAATGTTTGAACGTTTACAATATCTCAGATACAGAAAGGAAGGATTGAAGGGATACGACAAGGGAATACAAAGATCATATTATTGATCAAGACTATGTACATTTGTGAAAGGATTGGATTGCATTTTGATTTGTGTATTTTGGACATAAGATGTAATAAAGGGGTTGTGTATGTGAACCACTAGATCAATCCTGCAATTTTAATAAAATGAGTTTCTTTGGAAACATATGTTGTTTACAAAATTATGTAAGTATATGTGAGTGAAATGTGACATTCGGGTTTTCTGAAAAGAATTTTTGCAAAATTGGTCGACCACCATTTAAAAATAAATAAATAAAATGTATTTCAATGAACCTATCGTGATTGCATCTTAACGGATGAAAAATCCTTGGTAATAGGCATCATATCCTTGAGCAATGATCGTAAAATCGATTGGCAATTCAAGCGATTCGAGGTGGTCCATCAAAATAATCGAACTATCAATGGTAGTTGGAGGCCTAATCCACCAGAAGATGTTGGATTGAAAGCTTTTTGAAGGACTTTGATGAGATTGATATTTTGATAAAAGAAATAAAATGATTCATCTCCCACACTTATAAGCCATGATGCCTCCACGTTGATGATTAGTCTAAGAAAATGGGGGCTTGAGTATTCTAGTTCTTGGGAGAGTATTGACCTTCAGATAAAACATCAAGAATGTGACAGTCAATGAATGACAAAATTAATGAGGGGTGATGTAGATCATGTGATATCAGCAATGGTCTATGTAAACCACACAAAATCAACAAGATTGGTGATCAACAATCATAGATGCAATCAACAAAATCTAAGATTGGTGATTTGCATTACAGTAGGGCCATTGTATTGGTTGGATGATCAAAAGATTGCCAAACAGTCATCTTCTGCTTATGAGCACAAGATTTCCTGGTTCTAGAGCAGCCATACTTGCAACAGATGCTTATATGTATTAACAGATCAAACCTTGATCCCGTCAACGTCTTGCAAGACCAAGTTTTTCCATCCAAATATCAATAGTAATGGTAGTATTTGCCTTAACATCTTAAAGAAGCAATGGAGCCCTGCGTTAACCATTTTCAAGGTGTTGCTCTCAATTTGTTCTTTCTTGACGGATCTGAACCTTGATGATCCTTTGGAGCTGGAGATTGCCCACATGTACAAGATAGACCAGAGCAAATATGAAACAACTGCAAGGAGTTGTCGTCACTGCCGTTTGGCCCACGGTGTTCTGCTAACCGTAGTAAGAGCTACCTTCCCTGTATGTGTGTAGGATGGTGAAGAAGGATATGGGATTAAATCTATACCATTTGATGCAATCGATTAGCAGGAATGATCGAATCAGCCTATATGTGGGCCTTCGATAAATGCTCTCCATAGACCAGCTATGCCTTCGACCATGTAAACCACACTAGATCAGGCAAAATCAATGATGCCATAACCGAATAAGATGTTATTGGTACAGGAAGTGGTAGCCCAGCCGTCACTTGACCAGACCCAATGAGACACCACCGAATAAACAAAGTGAATGTGAGGGGGCATGCCTGAAGGAGGTGATCTAAGAGCAAAAACTAGGAAGAGTCAGGATGACTGATTCTAGCAAGAAGCTCCAATGTTGGTCACAATCAGACTGAGAAGAAAGGCTCCATCTCCAATCGAATCAAATCATTTGGCAAAGATCATGATTGGTGAGTAGTGCTCGATGGCGACTGGTGAAAACAGAGATTGCGATAGGGAGGAGAGTTCAATAATGACGTGCCAAGGTCTGCCTAGATGGAACTTTTGTTACCAGTCTTTCGCAGTCTTTGTCCATAAGCTTGAGTGATAGTCTTTGGCCATAAGCTTGATTACGAATTGGCAGAGATCTCATATTGTAAGGTGCCATAAATAATCCGTACCTGGAGATTCGGTGCTATTATAAGAGAGAAGTGTTGGACAGTTGGGTGGTCTTGGAGTTTGAAACAGATTCGATCTAGTGTCGGTGAAGAAATAGATCCAAATGATGGATCTGAAAGCAACCTTAGCTAGGCCTAGCAAAATACGACACAACACAATAACACGACATGCATTTAGTGGGTTAGGGTCGAGTCCTATCATGATCGTGTCATTAATTGAGTCAACTTAGAAAAGACATGCTCAAAATCATGTTGTGTTCATGTCAATTATTAGGACCTGTCGTGTTGACCCGTTTGACATGCGACCTGGTAAAACTTCGTGTTGACTTGTATGACCTATGACCTGTTAATGCATCGTGCTGACCTGTTCTACTCGCGAATCTTGGCATGTTAAACTGTCTTGCTGAATCGTCTTATAAATATAAGATAATTATTGAATAAGGGGAGCTTTGGCGCAACAGTAAAAGTTGTTGTCATGTGACCTTGAGGTCATGGGTTCAAAGTGTGGAATCAGCCTCTTGCAAAAATGCAAGGTAAGGCTGCCTACTTTAGGCTATTGTGGCCCCCCCTTCCTCAGACCTCGTATAGGCCGGAGCTTCGTGCACCGGGGCTGCCCTTACTGAATAATTGTTCTATATTCTTTCACATTAAATAGAACAGTTTCTCAGTAACAATCCTATATTTAAACTGATATATGATAGTTAATAAATAGCCGTCCTATATTTTGTATGTTATATAGGATAGTTAATAAGTAACTGTCCTATATATTTAAAGGTTTTAACAGTCCTATATTTTTATAGGTTCTATAGGATGGTTAATAAAAAATCGTCCTATATTTTTATAGGTTTTATAAGACGGTTAATAATTAACCATCCTATGGACGGTTAATAATTAGGCATCCTATATTTTAAGGTTCTATAGGATGGTTATTAAGTAACCATCCTATATTTCAATAACCATCATATATTTTAAGGTTCTATAGACTATAGGATGGTTATTAAGTAACCGTCCTATATTTTAAGGTTCTATAGGATGGTTACTAAGTAACCGTCCTATATTTTAAGGTTTTATAGGGCGGTTATTAAGTAACCGTCCCATATTTTAAGATTCTATAGTACGATTTTTTGTTAACCATCCAATATTTAATTAGTTATATAAGACCGATACTAAATACCTGTCCTATCTTAGTTAAAAAATATAACCATTTCAGTATTACTGTCCATTGTGTCCACACAATTCTCTCCATACACAACCTCACATATTAGTCACAACCCTGTCTGCTTGAAGCCTTGCACACACCAACCTCCCATCATTAAAAATTTGAAATAAAGAAAGCACACACGTTGACACATACTTGAATCAAAAGAAAAATGGAATACATCCATAGAAATGGACAGATGTGACAAATTAACACATTCACTTTTATAACCTGGTATATTTATAATCATTGTACTCATTCACTTCCAACATTCTATAACTTCTCCATGTAGTGCACATTGAATTGAATAAATAAAAGCACACCCAATCACCCATACATGATACACTACTCTTCTTTATGGACAGCCACATCCCATATCATATGTCTGGTTCAAGACACCAACTTGCCAATCCCATCATTAAAAGTTTGAAACAAAGAAAGCACATGCATTGATACATAGTATACTTCAATCAAAAGAAAAATAGAGCACATCCATAAAAATGAACTGATCTTTGTATTATATTTGAGTAAAATGTATATACATGATTGATACATTCATTTACATCACTAAACTACAAATTAAAATTCATAATACGATCTGTCCATTCCATTCTAATATCGTGTAGATCCAACTGAGAGTAACTCTTACTTCCCAAATCTGCCTGCAAGAAACTTATAATAACTTAGTTCAAACGTGTAATCTTGGATTTAGTCAGGAAATATACAAAAAAGATGTAACATTGGTCAGTAAGTCTTACCTTTCTCAATTGTGAGATTGTAAATCCATTGCGAATGAGGGTTCTCATGTATCTGAGAACATAATACCTACACTCCTAATCAGATTTTTGTTTAGGGCACTACACACCAATGTCACCAAAGACAACATAAAAGGTTTAAATATCATGTCAAATAAGTTCAGGTTTAAAATTATAGTAAAGAGTCTAAAGAGCAGTAGTTAGTAAACCTTACCTTGACCTTCTTCAAGTTGAGTTTTACTAGGTGGTCTATACCTTCCCTCTCAGCCAATTTATGCCATGCACTATACATATAATTGAAAAGAATTAGATTATGAATATTATGATGGTTGCCACTTATCAGGTGAGTAGTTATATTATAATGAAAGAAATAATAAAGACTTGTTTATAATTTTCATCAAGTGTTCCTGAATGTGCACTCCACACGAATCGAAAAACATTGCATGACCACCATGCACATCCAAAGCTAGTAGCATCTAATGGGACCTATAAAAACAATAATTCAATTGTAAGTACTCAAATCTTAACTGATATAGATATTCATATGTATGAATTATGAAATTGAAATGACATAATTTTGCAACATATGTTATAATGTACCCGGTATTGTAGGCAATTAGTAAGGCATGCTCCTTCGCATAGCACATGAGCCCAGGAATGATATCTTCACTTTGTTTGTCTATGGGAAAATGGTCCAATCGAAAGACATGAGAAGGGTCAAGGAACTTGTAAATGTCCTTGACCTATAATCTTTACAACTTATCATGCAAATACCTGCATTAGGAATTTGGGTTAATTTCAAATAATTATCAAGTGTTATTAAAAAAGCAAGTAATGTTACTTTGATTTGTAATAGTGTAACTCTAATAGAGCAGTTACACGATAACATACATAATTTAGACGACGATTTGCATGTATTCTAGTTGAGCCATATTACATATGGCTAAGAGGTCTTCCTTGAAGAGTGAAACCTCAACCATATCATCTACAAGCACACATGCCTCTATCCTTATGGGGCGAATTTCCTTATCTTCATTCGCCAGTCTATACAGTACCCTTAGTAATGGAGGCGTGTTATGTGGAAGCTCCACCTGATCCCTACATTGTAAATGTAACATTTCAGAAATTAGTAATGAATATATACAACATATATTGGTATACAAGCATATATAAAAGAAGAGAGATAGTGAGATCAAATTTTATCATATATTAGGATAAGGTCTTGATATCATGATGATGAAAGTTAAAAGAAACACATGAATTTCATAAAACACCTCTAATCATTACTTCAAGTAAGATTACAAATTCTAATCTAGGATAAGATAATAAAACTTTTTGAGCTCTAATCATTACTTCAAGTAAGAATCTAAGATCACAAATTCTAACCTAGGATAAGATAATAAAACCTTTTGAGCTTGTGGGCACTTAACAAATGTTTACAATGAGTGTAGTGCTTTTCTTATCCTTGACTTGTTATATTTTTTAAGTCCACTTGGACTTACTACACCTGTAAAGTTCTTTTGAACTTACTACATTTCAAGTGCTTTGAACTTGTTAGTTGTTGCATTGTTCAAGTTCACATGTAACATGATACAACCATGCAAGTATATAGAACTACCCAGGAAGGTTAGGATGGGGCTACACTAGCTACTATGCTAGAATTTGCTGGTGGGGGTGTTCGCTTCAATTGTACCTTGTGCTACTTCTGGTGATCCGACATATTGTAGATAATATTAATCAATTAACAATTTAAGATGACTTAAAAAAGGTAGCAGAAAACAATGCCATGACTATAGTTAGAATATATATAGCTTGAAATTGTATATCATTGGTTTAATAAATTCCTCTAGCCAACTCACATGATATCCAATCACATCTCCAATGGTTTGAATATCATCCTCTTGTACCGAAAATGGAAGGGGAGCATCTGGTTGAATAGTAACAGTAATGCACACGTGCTTAGTGTGTGGATGCATCAACTTGCCATGTAAGGTGGAGGAAGTCATGGGCTGAACCTCGTATAGTATTGCCACAACCACATAGTTCTCAAATGTATGTAGCTGCAACATGCACTGACTTACCTACATTTGAGAAATAACACACACACACACACACACACACACACACACACACACACACACACACACACACACACACACACACACACACACACATATATAATGATTAGTGATGTAAACTAAAAAGGTTACTAAATAATTAAACATTATAAAAGTAAACATGTCAATATACATACCTCATTGATTGGGATATCACCTTCAAGTACTTGCTCTGCCACCTCTTTGTCTGATGGAGGAGTGCAACTATTGTTAGATTGGGGTGGTTGAACTTGAACTTGAGGTTTAGCTTGAGGGGCAACATCCTGACATGAGGTTCTTCCGCCACCCTAAAGTTCCTTCAACAAATGATCCTTCACGTTGTTATATATCTCCACAACAGTTTGCTTCTTCCATTCTTCCAATTCTTGTAGCTTAGGAGTCTTTTGTTTAGGGAAGAACTTGGAAGGAACAACACCGTAACCTTGGCCCCTTACTTGCCAGGGTGCTCATCCTTGTTGCCCATTGCCTTATACAAGATGTCCTCCTTTGTAGCAGTGCTGCTAAGAGTCCTTGTAGTTGCACTTTCTTGGGTCAACTTTTCCTACACATGTAAATATCATAACATGATCAAATCCCTATTATATATGTAATATTTATATAATGCAAGAGTATAAAAGTATAAAACTAGTTAACTAGACAATAGGCACATAAACTAAAAGTATAAAACTTAGAGTCTTAAACCACTTAAAATTCTTGATGCAATTGTTGTAATTGTTTTGTTAGTAAAGGTATGTGAGTTATGCCCTTTTGAATGTTCCATTTTCCAAAGAAGAGCATGGTCAATGGGTTCCGTTGTCCCAGCCTTCTTTTGCAGTTAAGAGAGACACCAAGTCAAAGTTAATAAAATAAAAATCTACTATGATTAAATAGAAATGAAATGTCAGATGATATACTTACTTCTTTTACATTTAATTGTATGTAGTTAACCCTTGAAAGGTGGTGTTGTATATGATTAGTTGCACGCACCATTTGTCCTTTTATATGCTTTGCATGGACATCAAATTAATTTAATCAAAATACAATCAAATATAATAATTACAAGAATCAAAATTTAGCTTAGCTAGTTCAAGTTGTGATCACCTCAAAATTAGGAGATAGCCTAAATTGTACAAATTGAGTCCATGCTTCCTGGTCAATGAAGTAAGAATGCAACTGAGAGACCATGTTAAGCCTAGAAGGATCATTGGCATTTGGAAGTACATACTTACTTGAAAGCTCACTCTTTTATTTCCTCCATTGTTCACCAGCTCCTTGCAATGCTTGCTTCTTACACTCATCAGATATGGCAAAGGCAAACTGCAAACTAAAAGAAGAAGCAGGTTAGTGAGTAGTGACTTAGTGACAGTGTATCATATACAAACAAAAACAATATATATATATAAGGGACATATTATGCTATATGTAGGAAGAATTCACATACCTTGACCATTTTCCATATTGTATCTTTGATTGTTGGCAATACAAGTCTTCAATTAGTCACTGAGACTGGCACCAGTCTTCTAACAATGCAACATATGAAGCTAGAATAAGTATATGCACTACACCTATTGGTTGGCCTCTACTGTTGAATTGTACTATCTCTTTTATTCCCTTTGATGATCTCTTATTTATATGTTCCATTTGTGTTGGCCACCTGGGCTTTCTCTTGATAGGTAGTGTTACTAGTGGACATGTGCTCAATCACCTCGATTGTTCTTCTTCTGTGTATTGTAATTGTAATTGTTGTTCTTGTTCTACTTCTACCTCTTCTAAGTGTTCTTATACTACTTCTTCATGTTGTTCTTATTCTAGTTGTACTTCTTTATGTTACATGTTTGCTTCGCAAATGAAAATTGAAATGACTATAGTTAGAAAAGTGAAAACTATAAAGTGTAAGTGAAATAACTCGTGTTAGATGTAATCATGAATCATGAATCATGCAGATGCATATCATAGTTGTATAAGCTTGCAGCCATGTAGATTGCAAATGAAGAATATTGGTCACCCTAATGGTTTAACCCTATCTTGTGAGATGTACTATAATAAGAGTATTACATAACATAAATAGGGTAGAAAATAGCAACATAGAGATTCCAAGAGTAGACTAGGTTACTTGATGAACCTCCTTTCGTTTTTCTTATATTTGTTTTCTTCTTCTTCAGTTCTTCTTCTCTCCCTTATCTCTCTCTCCTTCTTCTTATTCTTCTTACTTGAGGACCTTGAGGTGTAGCAGGCACTAAGGCAGTGGTGAGAGGTAGGTTTTTGAGTTTCTCCCTTGCTCTCTCACTCTCTAGTTCTTCTCTCCCCTTGATCGGCTAGCACGCTTTCTCTCTCCCTCTCTTTCCTTCTTCTTCCCACTCTTCTAGTTTTTGCCCTAATTCTGGTTGAAGGGGGTTTGGCATGTTTAGGAGCTTGGACTTCGAAGGAATTTCCTCAGGGGTTAGGGCACAAATGTGAAGTGAAACAGTGAAAGGTGGAAGAAAGGAAGGTTCATAATGTATAATATAAAGATAAATATAGGATGGTTCCAACATAATAGTCCTATATTATCAAAACAATATAGGACTATTCTACGAAAACCGTCCTATATTATGATAAATATAAGATGACTATTAATTAACAGTCCTTTATTTACCAATAATAACTGTCCCATAATTAACAAGCGTCAGATTCACAATATAGGACAATTAGTAAATAGCTGCCCTATACTTATACAAAATATAGGACCGTTATTACATAACTGTCTTATATTATTCTATTATAAAGGACAATTTTGTATTAACCATCCTGTAGTTCCTAAGTATAGTAAATTGAATAATTGATATCGCAGTAAACTATAGGCTACTAGGCTGTAGCCAATTGTGCACAATGAAATTGAATAATTGATATTATTTAAGCCTTAAAGCATAAAGAATCTTAGAGTACAAACTATAATGGCTTTATATGAGAAATAGTGAGAGTGAATAGGGAAACATGATAGTATTTTATGAGAATGAGCTTAAAAAGAGTTATGTAAGTAAATCATTAGTTGATGATGAGTAAAGAAAGAGTTATGTAATTAACTCATAAGTTGAGAATGAGTATGTAACTCATTAGTTGAGGATGAGTAAAGAAAGAGTTATGTAATTAACTCATTAGGTGAGAATGAGAATAGGATTTATGTAATTAACTCATTAGTTGAGAATGAGTATATAAAGAGTTATGTAATTAACTCATTAGTTGAGAATGAGTATAGAAAGAGTTATGTAATTAACTCATTAGGTGAGAATGAGAATAGAAAGAGTTAATATAATTAACTCATAAAGGAATAGTAGAATATAAGTAGGTATTACTTAGTGAAATAATTGGGGATGCTACATAGTAAGTTAAGAATCCCAATACAAGGAATAGTAAGAAATAAGTAAGAAAAACATTATAATGGGTAAAGATGTAATGCATAATATGTAGGTCTAACCTAAAGTCTTAAGTAAACTACATGCATAGAAATAAAATACACAAATACTTGTATATATATGTGATCTTTATTTAAGTGAAATAGTGGAGTTTAAGAGAAAGAAGTGATAAATTGCAAAATATGATGAAAGTAATGTAGAAGGATAAACTCCAACCTTTATAGGAATGGTAAAATAGAAATTTATGAGGAATTGGCGTTAGAAATAAATGAAAATATTAGAGTTAATATAAACTTTGAATATAATAATAAATGATAATAATGAATATAATGTAAGAGTTAAAATTTCTACATAAGAGATAGTAATATGGCAAAATTTTCAAAATAGGAATGATATTACTTGGAAAGAATTTTAGGAGATAAATAAGTTTAGTAAAAGAGAAGAGTTTGATAAAGATAAATAATATATGATAAAAAATTAGAGCATGAAGAAGTGACCTTTAAAATTTGAATAAAATGACAAAGAAAATGAGATATAGAGATATATAGGAATGGGAAAATAAAATCTCAAACATATTAAGAAAAACAAGTAAACCATGATAATATTTAGTTAGCAAACAAATTCTAGTTCATGCATATGGTAAAATTGATGGTAAAATGATTAGAAACAATAAAAATGTTGAATGATATTACTAAGAGTGAGTACCTTTGACTCTACATAGATGAGTTATTCTCAATCTATTATCATCAATTGGGAGTTAGAAATGAGAAACAACAGTAAGAAATCAAAACAAATCTTGAGTTATATGTATTGGATAAATGATATTCATGAATTTGATGAAATGAGATATATTAGATCAATTAGTGATGTCATATGGAATTAGTATAAGAAAATCATGAGCATTTATAGAATGTATGACGCTTACAAAACTTGTTAACTATCTAGCAAATATAAGTAAATGTAGAGTCAAGCTAGAGGAAGTAATATTAGAGTCATATGTATAGGATTGGATGACCAAAGCTAAGTGTAGCTAAGTAGTTCCCAATTAAACATGTCAAAGTCGAGGTTTGGTCTTCAAATGACCTCCCTTGCAAGTTTTTTCTATTGTGCGAAGTGCGTGCTTGCCCGACCGACACTTACATTGCTTTTAACTTTTAGGGATTTTACATTTTGATTTTGTTTTGCCACCAATGTAAAGGGGCCCCACATGTTAGACATCAAAATGTTTGACAACATGTTTCATTAATTGGGGGAAGCTATCCAACAGGCCGGTGGCTACGTGGTATAACAGACTGGCATAGACACAGACACAACACATCACACATGTAAAATAAATAAAGGAAGGTTATGAAATATCTATCCTTTATGTTTTAAAATTACGTTCAGAAATACCAATCCTATATTTTATTAAAGAAAGTTATTAATTGTCAAAAATAAGTTGGGATCCCATAATAAAATATAGGATGGTCATGAATGAACCATCCTATATGTTTTAAATAACCATCCTATATATATATATATATATATATATATATATAGGACGAGTGTTTTATAACTGTCCTATATTACTAACAAATTAGTTATATATACTTAAAGGATGGTTACAAAATAATGGTCCTATATTTATAAACATATATAGTACAGTTTATTATTACCTATCCTTTATGTTTATCAAATAATAGGACTGTTATTTTTTAACTGTCTTATACTTTTAATTAAAATAGGACCATTATTGATTAACTGTCCTATTTATTTCTCTAAATTATAGGATTGTTATGTTTTAACCGTCCTATATTTTAAATTAAAATAGGACCATTGTTCATTAACCGTCCGATACTTTCCAATAATATAGGATGGTTATGTTCTAATAGTCCTTTATTTTGTGCTATTATAGGACTGTTGTTATCGAACTGTCCTGTATTAGGTTTTTTATTTAACTTTTATTTACTAACTCAATGCAAGAGAGAGGAAGGAATAAACATTTATAGTTTACACTTAGATCTTTTGTGTGAAACGGTGAAACCCCTAGTTGGTTTTACATCTCTTTCAGTTTTTTCTTCCTAGATATCTCCAAAACTTCAACCATTATTACACAATGAGTAGCACACCTACAACACCACAGGTATGTGTTTCTTTTTTTATTATTTCTTTATCATTCCGTTGCTCTCTTCATTCCTCACTCCCTTATAGTAATTGGTATTTATTGTGAACTAAAATTTTCTTATCACTTGCAATACAGGCATAAGTTGGGAGCAATGATGTTTCTAATAATTTAAATATGGTGCACTACAATGACGATGATGAGCTTGTTAATTTGGAGAATGTGGAGTTAGTTTTAAAATCCAACAGAGGTAAAAAGCATAGGAAGCGAATGTCTCCAGTTTGAAATTTTTTTGAACACCTTCCTATATCAGAAGATGGAAGGCAAAGTTGTAAATGTAAGAAGTACTTTGCAATATATATTTGCGAAATCAAATTTGGTACAAGTAACTTAAACGTCATACAAAGACTTGTCAACAGAGCTTTTCTAATGATATAGGCCAGTCGCTTTTATCTCAAAGTTAGGGGAGTATGTCATTAAGTTCAAATAAGTTTGATCTTGAAGTTTTTTGTGAGTTAGTAGTAGTTGCAGTTGTTATGCATGATTTGCCTTCCCAATTTGTTGAGTATGATGGAATTAGAGCTGTACTAAAATATTTGAGTGAAGATTTGCATTTGATTAGTGGAAATACAGTAAAAGCAGATGTTCTGAGAATGCATAAAAGAGAAAAAGGAAAGCTAAAAGAGATATTAGAGTTGACACCTGGTAGGATAAGTTTGACATACGATTTGTGAACTTTTTGTATTACTGATGATTATATAAGTCTCACAACACATTTTCTAGATAGTGAGTGGGTCTTGTACAAGAAATTAAATTTTGTTTCTTTCCACCTCAACATAATGGAATATCATTACAAAAAAGGTATACTCATTATTGGTAGAATGGGGGATTGAGAAAAAATATGTTTTCAATCACTTTAGACAATGCTTCTGCTAATGATTCTTTTGTTGAGCTGTTAAGGTATCAATTGAACATTAGAAACACTCTTTTTTATGGTGGAGAGTTCCTTCATCTTCATTGTTGTTTTCATATTTTGAATTTGATTGCGCAAGATGGTTTGAAAGAAATAGATGATTCTATTCAAAAAATTCAAGACAGTATCAAGGATGTCAAAGCATCGCAAGTTATAAAACAAATTTTTTTAGAATGTGTTAATCACATGCCATTTACTACTATTAGGGTTATTAATTCATTTGAATCTCTTTTAGGACCTTATGTGAGTGATGTAAAGTTCTGTGTTGCTTCTAAATAAAACATTACAAGAACTTTATTAGTATGGATCAAGGTTCACCAATAGTCTAATTGTCTAATACTAAAACAAGCCGTGTTAGTTGGGTCATTTTGTGTCGTAATAGGTCAGTAATTATCGTGTTACTGAGTTAGGTCGTGTTGACTCGTTTAATAAATAGGTCATGTTAACGAATCATGTCGTGTCATCCAAACACGACTTAGTAATGTAATTGTGTCTTTGGTTATCGAGCTAGGGTTTGCAGAAAAATCAGAAAACCCTCATTCGGTTTTCCCTGCAAGTTCTGGCCAGGCCCGAGTCATCCCTACAAGTCGGCCATTCCCCTCTCTTCACCTCCCCTCTTCTTCCTCTAATCTCATCAGAAGTTGGGGTTTTCCCCCCCTTCTTCGTGGTTTCCGGCAACATGGACTTTCAGGGCGAGAAAGGGCGCACCCACTAGCGATGGGCATTGCTCCAAACCTCCCAGGTAAGCCCCCCACCCCTTCCTATTTAGTTGCCCCTCTTCCCTACCTAGATCCACGCTGAATCTAGGTGTTTTTCGGCTGGGGAAATGCTGTGGAAACAGGAGAAAACGGGTTTCCTCCGAAACCCGTCAAAACCAGTTGTCACGGGGACGCACCCTGTGACACACATGAGTGACGCGTCCCCTGGGGCCAGCATCGCACACCCATAAGCGTGTGGTAGGCTTTCGGCTCGTCCAGGATGCATAGGGTGTCCTGGGCACCAAGACGCGGCCTGCCTGTGTCGAAGACGCATCCGCGGGACGTTGACTGGGATGCGTGATGTAGGTTTGCTCGGGCATGCGCCCACGTGCGGCTTGACCGAGACGCATGGGCGTCCCAGGAACCGTGATGTGCGAGCCCTAAATGGATGATTCTGGTTCGTCTATTGATTACGTGATGCTAAAAACCCAATTATGAAGGTTATAGGACTCCGATTGACGATCCGAAAGAACCATTGCGTCTGTATGAACGACTCGGACCTAATGAGACTATAAAAGTAGGATTATAGGATCTAACCATATAGACCTTAAAAGGCAGATCTAGCCATTAATCTAGAGATCGAAATAGGGATTTATAAATAGATGGAAAATGATAAGGACTCCTTGTTATCCATTCATCTCCAGGATGGTATAAAGAAGATCCAGGGTTGGATTGAGTGGTGAAGGACGCGACTCCATAAAACATTGAGGTAGGTAGTCTAATGTTGCTATATTTTTAAATACATCCCAAACTCTAAGTGATTTACTTGCTTTTATGATGCTTTTGAAATATCATATTCTTATATGAGCATAAGGAATTGTCTACATGATTTATAACATTAAAGCATTTGAACCTATCATTGCATTTAATATGCTTTTATGACATTCTTATACAAGCATGTTTTGAGAAGTGTAGCCTTGGCCAATGAGGGCGGGCTGATGAGGGCGGGCCGATGAGGGTGGGCCAGAGAGAGCTAACAGGCTTCTAGGATGTCAGGCTTCTAGACAGGGTTGTGACTTTGAATGCGATACTAGCATGGGCAGTTTTATGCATTGCATGCATGTTTTACAAACGATTGAATAAATTGCATTATTTACGATGAATAAGTGCATAAATTGCATAATTTGCGATTATTGAGATTGGATATATATATATGCTTTTAGTGGGAAGATCGCCGGATGAGGCAGTCCACGGTGGGCACTATGCTGAGGGGTACGGGGTTGCCCTCCCGGCCTCTACCACCAAAAGGGTGGATGGTATCACTACCAAAAAGGCATCGTCCCTTGCCTGACTGCTGTGGTAAATAGGGACTACCACTGGAGGTGTTCACGGCACCCTTTCAAGGACATCCATAGTCGTCGTGGAGGCTATGGTGGATTCCAGCTGTATGCTGAGTATGAGCGTAGTGGCCCTATGATTTCGGTGTGATTGATATGCATATAGCATTGAGATGGTCGTATACGAGTACTCGTGACCAGTTGAAGTGACGCGCACGCCGAGAGACTTATGAGCATGATACTAGCATATGTTTGAATGATGACTATTTTAAGATTTTCCTGAGTATTCTATACGACTCGCTAGTTTGATGCATTTGCCGAAATCTTCGTATATGGACTTATTGATTTCTATTTTAGTCATATTCATATGACGTGATTTGTATACGGATTCCATGATTAACATCGCATCAATAAGGTTATGTTTTATGCATAACTATGCATGCTTACGCAAAATAAATCATTGATGTTTTACATAAAAAGCTCTTGGAACCATGCATGATGCATACTGTGTTTTCAAAATAGTAGTATCAGATCACCTACTGAGTATGGAAAATACTCACCCAACTCTATTATTTTTCAGGGTAGCTCTACTCACGAGTGGAAGAAGCATCAGGGCCTGTTAGTATTACAATCAAGTAATAAAGAAGAAACAAGTATGAACGTAAGTAAACTCTCTACTGCTTTGGACATGTATCTGTATTTATTTACAGTTGGTCTGTGAGCTGTGATTGGATAGACCTTGGAAGACATTTATGAGTATAGAAATTTTCAAAAACTACTTTGGTTGTTGTGAAAGCAAATGACACTCGGGGTTTTCAAAATGAGTTTAAAACAAAAAGATTTTTCCGCTGCATTGCATTATTTTTCAAATAGGGATCCCGCCTTAGGAATTAATTATTGCATTTGAAAAATGCATGAGAAAACCCGGGTCGTCACACTATGCTCCCGCCTGTGGGGTTCAGGGAAGGGGTAGACTATAAGGGTTTATAATATACAATCTTATCTTGCATTTTTATAAGAAGCTATTTCCACTCCTTAAACCCATGACTTCAAGGTCATACGATGACAACTTTTTTTTGGAAAAGAAAATAAAAGTTAAAACCAAGAATAGAGAGGACTATTCATGTTAAATGGGATCCTCCTCGAGAAGGCTATGTGATCATTAACTTTGATGGGGCTGCCAAGGGAAACCCTGGACAATATGCCAATGGAAAAATGATTTTCCATAGTAAAATGGTTACTAGAATTTGATTTAGAATCAATCAATTTGAGGGATTCTATTTTTTCTTTTTTAGCTAAAGAATGATAGTTTCTTCGACATTTTTAATCAAGGTGGTGTTTAGAGGCAATTAGTGCTATCTCAATGTGTTGGCCTCTTGTTTGCCACTTTCTTGAGCTAATGCACACAATAGTCACTGATAATGAGATGCGATCAAATGGCTAATTGCCAAATACATCTAGTTGAGCTATTAAAGAACCATCTTGGAAGATCTGGAACTTCCACTAGATCAAAATCTTGCAATCACAAGGCAGTTGTCTTCGGTCCTAATCAAATGATTTGCTTAACTTAATTGTGATGGCCAAGAGGCTTCCAAGACACCATGCCAAATTGCTTTGCAGCGCCCTACTATACAATGAAGTTCAACTGATTGTTCCCGCTTGGGATATCATCAAACAATTGGACTATCCTGGCCTAACACAGGAGAGGCTCCTTGCACTGCACCACGGCAATCGAAGGTGAATATTTACATATAGAGAGAGAGAGAGAGAGAGAGAGAGAGAGAGAGAGAGAGAGAGAGAGAGAGAGAGAGAGAGAGAGAGAGAGAGAGAGAGAGAGAGAGAGAGATTGTTGTTTACGCAGTTTCTAGCCATTTCAGTTGCAAGAATCATCCAATGCACTTACTTCTTGGACTACTAGACATCCAAACTTGAGCAATGAGATGAACGGGTGGGATTATCCAAAGTGGCACCCTAATCTAATTAGATGTCACATTACATGTGATCTCAATATATTGCAGCCCACTTAATTTGTAAAATTATTATATCTAAACAGGGTTCATTACATTATAATGTGACTCATAGGGCACTAGTTTGGTGTATTTATTCTCTTGGAAGATGGAAGTAGGAAAGCCATGAAAGGCCATGACGTTCCTGCCCAGGTCTTTCACCCTAGTTCTTGTGGCATATTTAGTCTTTCTTAGTAGTTTGTCTCCCAAGGTTTTGTCAAGACCCCTTGCTGATCCTACTCCCCAAGGTGAGTTTAAATTCATGGTCAGCTTAGAGCAGCTACATGATAAACGTGCTTGTACTTATACTGGGTTCCATCTCATCGACACCGTTCATTTCAAACTGCTACTTTCTAGATTATATAAGCCTTGCCAGTCTGGCCCTAAGTTGACAAAGTCTTGAAGCATCCCCCTAATCTAAGATGGCTCAGAAAATGAACGATTAGATAAATTCGGACCCCTTCCCCCCACGCAATGTTTTTATCTTTAGCAGTCCATATAAAGCATTGGGTTAGGATCAACAATACATGGCATAATCCTGCACACCAGATTATGTTAGCGTTGCTGTAACACCCCAAGTGAGAACATTCTTGATGCATCCAGCATCTAGCTCAGAAAATGAACGGTTTGGATCATACAAGATTTGGGCCGTGATTGTACCTTTAGCTGTCCTTTGTAAAGCCTTGGGTTAACGTTGTTAATCCATGATGAAACAATTTGGCCATCTAGAGCTAAGGCCTTCCAACCTAGTGGCACAAGAAGGAACTCTGTGTATTAGATTCGTCCACCTAGGTAAGATTTCTTCAAGTTTCTTTTAACGGATTTAATCGCTTAATTTCTACCATGTTAGACCAGTTCTTCCAGATTATCAACCTTGAGATTTGTACTTTGATGTAAACGAGTCTAAATTCAGTTTATTCTCTGCAAAATTCATGTGCAGGATATGTAATTCGGAGAGCTGGAAGACAATTGTGGAGACCTCCAAGTCTCGCCGGGAATCCCCCCAAACATTATGACAATGGTTATGACTTTGCTGCTGGCCTTGGCGGCGGTGGGCGAGTCTAAATACCTCCACCATAATGGCGCTGGCTATGCCTCTCCCAGTCACAGTGAAAAATAACCTCCACCGGGAATGGCAATGACCCCGACGTAACGGTTACGACACTCCTAGCCGAGCCACTGGGGGCAGCCTTGGTGCACGAAGCTCCTATCTATGCGGGGTTCAGGGAAGGGGCGAACCTCAAGGGCCTATAATAGGTAGTCTTACCTTCCATTTTGCAAGAGGCTGATTCCACGCCTTAAACCCATGACCTCAAGGTCACATGATGACAACTTTTACCGTATGAGGATTTGTACTTAAGGCTTGCCTTTTCGTCAATAAGGCTACTGTACATATCTAATTACTATTCGACCCAAAAGTTTAGGCAGATAGAAAGTGAGTCAACAATATTAATATTGTGTGATGATTCCAAATTGAGAAAAGACCTTCAACAAGGCTCTGTGAAAATCAACCAAAGAAGATGGGAAAGCCTCGAGTCAAAATTCGTCCTGAGAGTGAAAGATCAAGGAGCTATGGACTGTGAAAACGCACCATATATGGTGACAATTAAGTGCAATTTGCTTGTAAAATGATGGATAACGGCATAAGGAGTTAGCTTGTACACAAGAAGTAATAACAGGTTGCAATTGTGGGCTGTCGTTAGTGTTACTTGATCAAGTCTTACAAACACTAAAACACCGGTCTTTAGTCCTAATCAAGGGATGTGTGTCACTTAATTATGGTGGCCAAGTGGTTTCTAACAAAACTTGATGAAGGGGAGAATAGAGCTGGACACCATGCCAAATTGCTTTGCAGCGCCTTACTTATGAATGAAGGGGCCCATCTTTGATCTGATGATTCTGATCAATTAATCCGATTGTTCTCGCTTTAGATGCAACCTAGTGATTGGACTATCCTGGCATCCTAAAACCCATAACCTTCCACGGAAGAGGTTCCTCCTTGTGCCGCAACAATAGGAGGTGAATACAGACAGTTGTTTATACAAAAGGTTTTTAGCTGTTCCTTTCCATAGTCGAAAGTACAATTTTCAAATGCTAGAATCATGCAATCCACTTACTTTTTCCGACTTACTTGACATCCAAAAATCTGAGCAATCAGATGAGTGGTTGGGGATCATCCGAAGTCGCTCTCTAATCTAATCAAACGTCACATGGCGTGTGATCTCACTATATACATTGCAGAGCACTTAATTCGTAAATTATTATAGCTAAAATAGGAGCTATTACACTAAAGAGTGTGACTCATAGTGCACTAAGTTGGCCTATTTATTCTCTTGGAAGAGGAAAATAGAGGATCCATGATTCATCAGAGGCAATGGCGTTTCTGCCAAGGGCTTTCACCCTTGCTCTTGTTGCATATCTAGTCTTTCTTGGTAGTTTGCCACCCAAGGTTTTGTCAAGGCCCCTCGTTGATCCTATTACCCAAGGTGAGTTTAAATTCATGATCAAGTTAGGGCATGATGAATGTGCATGCACTTAAAGTCGTAAACTCGGTTTTTAAGAATTGTGTGTGTGTGTGTGTGTGTGTGTGTGTGTTAATTTCACCTATTTAATACGTGTGCAAGGCACGGGTGACATTTAATTGGCTGGAAAAAGCAGAAAACAGAAAAAAGTTAGAGGAAATGGCAGTTAGAAACTTTTTCCTAGTCAATCATATGTCACCTGTACTTTACACCTGCAACTCATTGCTGAAATTAGATGTCACATTGCATATAATCTAACTATATTGATGGCCACTTAATTTGTAAATTATTATATCTAAATAGGGATCATTACATTATAATGTGACTCATAGGGCACTTGGTTGGTGTATTTATTCTCTTGGAAGAGGGAAGTATGGGATCCATGAAAAGCCATGGCGTTCCTGCGCAGGTCTTTCACCTTAGCTCTTGCCAAGACGCCTCGTTGATCCTACTCCCCAAGGTGAGTTTAAATTCATGGTCAGCTTAGAGCAACTACATGATAAACGTGCATGTACTTAAAACTGGGTTCCATCTGATCAACACCGTTCATTTCAGACTGCATCCTTTCTAGATCATATAGGGCTTGCCAGTCTGCCCTAAGTTGACAAAGTCCTGAAGCATCCCCCTAATCTAAGATGCGGCTCAGAAAATGAACGATTAGATTAATTCGGACCCAAATCGTATCGTTAGCAGTCCATATGAAGCGTTGGGTTAAGATCAACAATACGTGGCATCAGATAATATAAACGTTGCTGATTACATCCGAAGTGAGAACATTCTTGATGCATCCCGCATCTAGCTCAGAAAATGATCGGTTTGGATCATATAAGATTTGGGCCGTGATTGTCCGTTTAGTTGTCCTCTGTAAAGCCTTGGGTTAACATCGTTAATCCTTGATGAAACAATTTGGCCATCTAGAGCTAAGGCCTTCCAACCTAGTGGCACAAGAAGGAATTCTATGTATTAGATTTGTCCATCTGGGTAAGATTTCTTAGGTTTCTTTGAACGGATTTAATCGCTTAATTTCTACCATGGTAGACCAGTTCTTCCAGATTACCAACCAAGAGATATGCACTTTCATGTAAACCAGTCTAAATTTAGTTTCATTCACTGCAAAATTCATGCGCAGGATACGTAATTCAGAGAGGTGGAAGGCAATTGTTGAGAGGGCGCTCTCAACCTGGACCCCCAAGTCCCGCTGGGAATATCCACCACCGGGACGCTAGTGGTTACGGCAAAGCTGCGGGCGGTGGTGGCGGTGGGCCTGTACCCTACGGTGATGATTACGGCACTTGCTCTAAGACTCCACCGTAATGGCCATGGTTACAGCAGTGGAGGGAGCGATGGCAATGGTTACAGCTGTGGCTTTGGCGATGGCCATATCCCCTACGGTGATAACGATGACACTTGCTCTCAACCGCCAAAAATATTTATATTGTCTAACACTGTAATGACGCTGCTTCGGAGGAAGGATCATTAGGAAGGCTTGTGAAAATCAACCAAAGAAGATGGAAAATCCTCGAATCAAACTTCGTCCTAAGAGTCTAAGATGTAGAAGCCAAGGACTGTAAAAACGCACCATAGATGGGTGATAATTAGGTGCAATTTTCTTGTAAATGATGGACAACGGCGCAAGGAGTTAAAGCTTGTATAGTAGAAGTAATAATATGGGCGATAATTAATTGTAGGCTGTTGTTAGTGTTATTGTCTCTGTTACGATGTGTTTCTAAATAGACAGTGTTGATGCTACTGGGAGGGTCTAATAGTTTGTTTCTCTTTCTACCAGGCCTTTCAAACTGGTATTTTTATCTTGTCTGGGATATGGCCGGGGTATGACGTGTGTGTAAACTTTCCTTGGCATTCCAAAGCAAATATAAGAGAAAATGATAACAGAATTGTGGACCTTTCTCTATCTCTCTCATATATGACGCCCACATGGTGGCAATCCAGACCGTTAACCTTCAAACCCCCGACTTTACAACCACTGGATGGTCCTGGTATTTCGACCGTTAACCTTCAAATCCCCGACTTTACAGCCACAGGATGGTCCTGGCATTTCGATTTTATGACCTCTGTGAATCCTATTGATGGTCAAACTCAAAACAGCCTTCCGACTGTCCATTTTATTACTCAGAGGTCACAAAAACAAGTGTTAAGATCGCTACGGTATCTAATTTCTTCATGTGGCTAAGAAATTTCACTATTGGCGAATAACTTAAATCCAAAGGCTTGCTACTCCTGTCCCAAACAGCCTCCCTGTGTGGTTGGCAGGAAACGGATGGAATTTGACGGAGTCCTTCTAAACCTTTGATCCAATAAAAACAATTAAATTCAGTTTCCCAAGCATGGCTTAATTGAATTATGCCAAAGACTCAAAAATCTTTCATGCCATCAAACTTTTGGGTTTTTGGCATAATCAATTTCAAGCTATGAAACACTTTCTACGGAAAATTCTTTTTCCCAAATATATCAATTTCCATCCATTTCTTGTGCCACTAGACTCTAAAGACTGCTCCACACACGGATAATTGATGGGTCCATACTCATGCGAACAAAAACCCAGAAAAGTCAACAGTAGACCTGTCAGATCCGTGTGAACGGAAGACCGATTGTCAACAGTAGGTGCCAGAAGATTAGAATTTGGCACCGAACATCGAAACAGCCAAAGATCAATTAGATCTGTCAAGATTTGCAGTGCCGTAATTCTTGACAAATTGGATCATTAGAACCCTATAAATAGGAGATGATCTTATCTCTGACAATGTAAGCAAGGCTGATTTACATTCTACAGATCTCTGAGAAAAAGAAAAGAGAGTGTGCGTGAGAAAGTAGAGTAGAGAGAGGATCTGTATTCGATCCTCCTCCTCTACTATAATCCGATTATATACAGAGTGTATTCTCCTCCTTTTTATGGACGTAGGCCAATTTTGACTGAACCACGTTAATCCCTTGTATTCTGTGTATGCCTGTCATTGAGACAATCCTAAACCTAACAATAACATACTGCTGACAAAATTTCCTTTCATTTTCAAACTCCTTAACCCCTCCTATTTTCTTCAGCGTTGGATATACAATTATGAACAGCAGGGAACTCCTATCGCCACTACGTTTATAAGGCTTTAGCTACATAGTATGTTATCCCCGCGCCAAGCATTAAAGAGCAGAGAACACTTCTTCAGCATCAAAATATTCACTTTGTTGGGCTTAATCATGGTATACGGCCAGAATATCTTCTCTTTTGGAGAACAGTGAGTCATGGTATTGCAAAATATACCACTTAGAGGCGACTAAAAGAACGAATAAAGAATGTATAAAATGAAAGGAAAATGGCTGAAAGCCCCCATTTGTACCCAACAGATGAATAGATTGGATGGTAAAATTCACACCATTTCCATTGGTTTTCATTTGTTATACTTTTACGTTAAGCTACAATGATTTACCACATCTTATACAGAGATAATGCATCTTCCTGCAATATCTAGGAATAGTTTGGTCATTTGAGAGGTTCTTTTCTTTCATTCATTACGACAAGGGGAATATATTACGTACTGGAAAATTTCTTTGCAAGTGAAGTAACCTTTATAGCAGAAGACCTCTCAAATCCTCCCAATTCACTAAACATCTCATACTACAAGCAACTTAAATAGACAGAACAAAAATTCTCACACCTAAATAGACACAAAAAAGGCGAGCCTTCAATACCTTCCCATGAAAACATAACTGGCTTTCATATGACAGCTCTGCTTGGTATGAAAGCGTCTTTGATTATGGTGACAATCCCACTCTTAATGACGTATTCATCTGTTTTCCTTGTCGCTTCCTACACAATGTCTTGGCTAGTGATCTGGAACAGCAGTCATTCAATAAAAGGAACTAGCACATACTTCCTCCATGCATGAGTTCACATATATGTGCTTGCTATAAAAGAGTTATTTTATGTTGACCATGCAGGAAAAAGCTGAAGATATCCAAATCCATTCTGATAATGGCATTCTCTTCCTTTTTGTAAATTTCTGTAAAGCAATTAAACAATGACTATTTAGATGTTCTGGGAAAGGAACCATAAGCCTCCATGATTTACATTGTGGAAAAGATGTGATTAGTAGCCCTGAAAAAGGACACAGAATGATGCAATGCAGGGGAGGGTTTTAAAAATGCTTTTTGCTCACAACCTTCACATTTTCTCCAATTCGAGCATTCTTGTCAATAATTGCTCTTTTGATATCAGAATTTCTCCCAATACCAATCGGAACGCTACCTTTTGCAGCCAAAAACCTCCCGTCAGCATCCGTCTGGAAAAAGAATAAATAGAAGGGTCCATAATGAGATCGGTACGGCTGAAACTCAAACAAATGTCTTATTTATTCGTTCTTTCTAGATTTTCCTTTTAACTATTCAGGTTAATCTGATCACAATAAACTAAAAGTTGCACCATGGCTTGCCTTCAAAAGGAAATTTACCTCATAATAATCTGCACCCATTAACAATGTGTCTTCGATGATTGCACATTAAATTGACATATGGTTTGTCAATAGTTTACTGATCGATGTAAGAGAGACCATTAAACGCCTCGACAGGGTTTTTCTGCAGGAATGGAAGACTTCAAGAGAATCTCTTATTCTTGCCGAAGTGGGAAATTTGCAAGCAAAACTAGGAGACTAACAACTTGAAAGACAATAGCTAATCGGCAGACAATGGCTATACAGGAGAACAGCAAGTACCAAACTAAGCAGCAAAGGCTATACCAATCGGATGAAACTTGTATAATCACTACATGCATATAAAAGTCTTTTTATCAGATGAAATGCGACAGAAACTGGTCATGTGGAGCTTACAAGTGTTGGATGCCTTAATTGTAGCTTTCGTGAGGGACTTTGTATCCACATGACTGAGAAAGCTTCAATTTCAGAAGTCCTCAGGCTTTTAGACCTTATCTCCTGCAATATAGATAAGTTTCTCTCATACCCAATAGGTAGCTCTCATACCCGTGCTCCCATGCTTAAAGTGAGAGAGAATGAGAGAAGCACCTCCTGTCCACGATCAGTTGTGCTTGATGACTTTTTTCCACTGTAACATTACAATATCTTTAGATGTTTTAAGAAAACTTTTGCGAATTAATCCACGAGGTCATAAGAGTGTCCCAAACAAATTTCTAGTGCAGTTGGTTGCAAACGACTTGGCATCTTCTCTGAAATATTTTCCATTGCATGTTTCAGGCATTGCTTTCCTTTTAGCCTAGTATTAGCTTTAGGAGAGTGTGAGTGCATGAGTGATTTGCTTTGTAATTCTTTGCATATACCCAAAAAGAAAAGAAAAGAAAGAAAGATGTCATAGGAGTGTATTTGCTATAGCTTCAGACTGCTTAGAGATCTCATGGATTACAACTAGACATATCCTCATTCCAATTGAAGTTGCACTAGAAATGACTTCATTCCATAAGTCCACAATCCTCGCCAACGTGGCGGCCTCCCACTTGATTTTTCTCCCTCTTCTCCTCTCCTTCCTTCTTCCTCTTCTCCTCTTCTTTATTCTCCCTTGATTTTTCTTTGTGTGTATTTGTCGGGCCTGGCGGACAAACTGTACGGTATGTTTCATTCGGCTTAAGTAGGAAGGGGTACATAAAGAAGTCATTTATATGGAAACGACTTTAAAAGTATACACTTTTAAAGTCGTTTACAAATAAATGGCTTGAAAAGTGTACACTTTTAAAGTCGCTTATTGATAAACAACTTTAACAGTGTACACTTTTCAAGTCGTATATAGTAAATAAATTTATAATTTTTTTAGTTTAAAATTTTTTTTGTTCAAAATATATACACCTTTTATATTAGTACTTCATAATATCTAACAATTAATACACAATGAAACAAATTTTTTATAATAGTCAACATTGATTCATGGGTTTTGGGTTTGTGGTAAGGGTTCAAGGTTCAAAGCTTCGGGGTTCAGGATTCATAGTTAGGGTTTAGGGCTCAGGATTAGGGGTTCATGGTTAGGGTTAGGGTTCAAGGTTGAACTATAATTAATTAATTTTAAATAAGTATATTTATTTTCTTGACACTAAGCTTCCAAAGTTTACTTGCGCTACAAAATATTATAGGAACACTCCTGAATAACTAAAAATATGTGACAACCAAAAAAGTACAAAAGCTATACTAATAAAAGAATATTAAGTAAACTAAGGTAATAAATTAATTATGAGGTGAGAATGTGAGTGTGTTAGCTTAAATTTTCCTATACATTTCATGAGCTGTGTGTGAGAGAGAGAGTGTGGTTCTTATATTAATATTTACTTCACACCAAATTCAAATAATTCAAATATTTGTAAAATTTTATTTAAAAATAAATGATGTTACATAATAATTATAGTAAATTTGGTAAGTCAACCGCTTTTTGTTGCTAAGCTTGATGTACATAAAGAAGTTGTTTATTGTAAATGACTTGAAAAGTGTATACTTTTAAAGTCGTTTACTGATAAAAGACTTCAAAAGTGTGCACTTACTGATAAACGACTTCAAAAGTGTGCACATTTCAAGTCGTTTATAGTAAGTGACTTTATAAAAAAAAAAATTTATTGAAAATATATACACCTTTTATGTTTGTACTTTACAATATCTAACAATTAATACATAATGAAATAGATTTTTTATGATAGTTAGCATTGATTCATGCATTCTTCGTACACATATAGCTCACCTTCAATCCATATAGCTTATGATAAAAGGGCTAAAAATTATAAATATGAAATTATATATGTGTGTGTGTGTGTGTGTGTGTGTGTGTGTGTGTGTGTTTTACAATTGACTAATATACATATTCTACATATCCTAAAATATATATTGTTTTTAAACCCAAGCACCTTTCTCACTATTGTCACACACATAATCCTCATTCTCACCAAGTACTGCGTCGATTGATAGGATTGTTTTGGTAATGGAAGGGTAATTGATTTCACTATCTCTTAGATCATCTTTATCATAAAATTCCCTCAGATAGGATGACAAAACAGTTGACCATCTCTTATCATATTCATCTTTTATGTAAAACACTTGTTTTGCTTAAGATGCCAAAATAAATTGATTATTTTTATAATCAATCCTATTGAGGTCAGCCAATGTTAATCAAAGGGCATTAGTTTTGATGTTGTTGTGTTCCAACTAATAACACTTAAACACAACCATAGTTTTGAAAGTATAATCCAAGGCCCAAATCTCTCTTATAACCCTGTAATAAATATCATCCGCCACTATTAGCCTGTTATCCTTTGAACTTGAAAAGATTGTAGCATTGACAACTAAGCTAACTCCACTATTATGTTGCACTCTTGAGTTATCATGGCCTTTCATGTAAAAGCGATAACCATTCATGGCATATTCAGCATATTTTAGTACTTTTAGTCATGGTCCTATAGTCATCGAGCCCAAGGTTTCTGATATACCGTTGCTTGCTACTTCTTGTTGATCTTGAATCTATGTATATTCATATTAAGTAGGCTTAAGCAAGATTAATATATACATACATATATATATGTATACAAAATGTAGTTTTTTTAACTAATATTAAGTGAGATTTCTTTGATTTTACCTTCTTATGCAGTCAATTATTGAAAGTGTTACAATGCTCAAATTGCAGCCACTTTTATTTTTTTTCGTAACTTGAATTCTTTGCCTTAAGTATATCCTTGGGTTCACTACATATACACACACAAATTAATAGAGTAAGCAAAGAAAATGTAACTAACCATCAACAATTAAATTTTACATAAGTACATGCATGATGAACTTACTCAATATATGTTTGGGCTTCATCAATATTTCGCAACACATAAAGATGGGCCTGATCTTGTTCTTTATAATCAATGGTTGATATAAGACCACTCAATAGAGGTTGTCAACCTTGGGATCATGAAATGCAACTAATTGTTTCTTTCTTGGGATTCCAATGGCAACCACTCTTGCTAAGCACTCTGTGCAAAACTCCACCGCTTGATCTACAATATAATATTTGGTTATACACCCCTCTAGCTGGTTGTGATTACATACATATCCTTTCAAAAATTTTATGTACCTCTCAAACAGATACATCCATCAAAAGTAAATTGGCTCATAGAGTCTGACCTCATCAATGAGGTACACTGTTAAGTGTACCATGAGATGTTTAAGAAGGATGGTAGGAAGATTGTCTCAAGCTCACATAAAGTTGTCACTAAGTGACCTTGAATTTCTTGTAATTTTGAAACATCAACCACCTTCTTGCATAAAACATTAAAGAAGTAGCAGAATTTTGTAATAGCTTCCCTAACTTCATCTAATAACATCGAACGTATTGCTACTGGCAGTAGTAGTTGCATCAATGGATGGCAATCGTGGGACTTCATCCCTAACAATTTTAGCTCTTACATAGAAATAATGTTTTTAAAGTTTGAAGAGTAGCCCGTCTAAGACTTGGAGCTCGAATAAGGTTTTACACATTATTGTCATCTCCTCTCTATCAAGAATATAATTTGCCTTAAGCAGGTTTGTTCCTCAATTGCCCCTATCCTCTAGGTGCAACCACCTCTTCAAACCCATGTTTATAAGATCCATTCGAGCTGCTATTGATGTTTAACCACAAGTGCACGGGCTATTGTAGTGTAGCTTATGCAAGTATGGGTCGATCCCACGGAGACTTGATAAAAAGTAGGAATTTTAATAAAATTTAATTCTCTAAAATGAAATAAATCACTTAAAATTACTGGAATTATTGAAATCATAATCAGATATTATATCCAATAGAATTATAGACTTTCCAGTTTCTAAATAAAACAAACAAAATCAAATAACAACAAAAAAACCACTTCCCTAGATCAATTTCTATCAAAATCTTCAAATCTGATCTTCTAAAAGTTAATCCTCCTTTACAAATGTCTTCAATACATATTTTATTGGAGATCTACTGTTCGAATTTGTCAGATTCGTCAACATGGTCAAGATCTAGGCTAAGTTATATTTTTTAAGATTTTGACGGCTTAGATTGAATTTTGAATATCAGACAAAAGATTAGAAACATTTATTATGTCTAGGGAGATCATAAGAATGACTTTGTGAATTTAATTTGAATTAAGATGAGAAATGAGAGCTTTTGTTTTGATTAAGGCTAACCTGTTGATTGAGTTAGTCCTTAATTGATCTGTCTGGGATTAGCCAGTTCCTGGATAAGTAGAACAAGGATAAAACACAACCAGAATAACTCAGGGACACAGATGGTATTAACAGAAAAGGACAGAAATGGGATTTCATTTAAAGGAGCAGGGGTAAAACTGGAATTCGTGAAAAAACTGGTTTTAAGAAAAAAAAACCATACGAAGAAGAGAGTCGGAGGGGGAAGAAGGAAGAGGAGAAAGAGAAAAGGAAGAGAGGGAAGGAGGAAAACCCACTTCAGGATTCCATCTCCGAACTGTCCGGTGAAGAGAAAAACCAACGAAGAAAGGGGAAACGAAGGAGAAGATGGGGAAGAAGAAAGGGAAGAAGAGAGGAGAGAAAAGGAAAGGAGAAGAAGAAGAAGAAGAATGGAAACCCGACTTGGGTTTCCCTCTTCGGATCGTGTGTGGTGTGCTAGACAGAGAGATATAGAGAGAGAACTGTGCTGGGCCGGTGAAGGCTTGGGATAGTGATCAAAAGAGAGAGAGAGATGCAGGAGGCGCTATAAAGTAAAGAATGAGAGAGAGAGGGATTGAATATGAACGGGGAAGAGAGGAGCATGCAGTTGCACTAACAGTGAGAGATTGAGAGAGAAGGGAGAAGAAACAAGGAGCGAGAAAGAGAGAAACAAGAGGGGAAAATAGCAGAGAGAGAAGGAGCGTGAGAGAGAAGAGGTAGAGAGGGAGATGAGAGTGGGGGGTTTGGTCTGTGTTGGTGTGTTGAAATAGAAGCAGGAGAGAAGGTGGGTTGTTTGGGAATTGACCGAAAGGAGGGAGGAAACTAGGAGAGAGCAGAGAATGAGCGAAAGAGAGGAAGAGATGTGCTGGAAAAAGGAGCGGGTAGAGCTGCCAGTGCTGTGTGGGGCACAATAGTGAAACATGGACCTGGGAGGAAGGAGAAGATAGAGAGAAAGAAGAAAAGAAAAGAGAATGGAGAGGCTATGGTTTTGGGTTCCAAAACCAAAGGGGAAAGAGAGAGGATGGTGAGAATGAAGAAGAGAAGGAAGGGGTGAAGCAGAGTGAGAAAGAGAGAATGGGAAAGAGGAGAGAAAAGAAGAGAGAATGGGAGAGTGGAGAGAGGTTTTCCGTGGAGGGTAGAGGAGTGAAGAATGGAGAGAGGATAAGTGAAAAAAGAATGGAGGAGAGAATGAGAATGAGAAGAAGAAGAATAGAATGCGAAGAGAGAGAGAGAGAGAGAGAGAGAGAGAGAGAGAGAGAGAGAGAGAGAGAGAGAGAGAGAGAGAGAGAGAGAGAGAGAGAGAGAGAGTGGAGAAGAGGAAGGTGGTGAGAAGAAAAAGAGATGAGAGAATAGAATATATGAAGAAGGTGGGAAAGAGAGGAAGTGGCAGGACGTGAGGGAGTGGGAAAGGAAAGAAAGAATAAGGAAGGAAAAAGAGAAGAATAAGGAGGGAAAGAGGAAGAAAAGGAAGGGGTTGCCCTTTACTTATTCCTTGCTAATTTGGGCTTTCTTTTGGAAACTCTTCCAAACTTTATAGTTACCTTCTCCATGTTATTTCTATTTTGTCCATGATTTCCACATTAAGCTCAATTATTGTTTAGAAAACTATTCAACCCATCTCCATGGGTGATCTGGTCCAGCCAATCTTCTTTAAGATGATCTACACTATTAACTTTTAATCGCAGTTGTTCATGCTTCTTTTGGTTGATCTACAAAAGAAAAGACTAAATTAGAATCATCTGAATCATACATTAGTCATTTAATGAGCTATAATAATCATCTAACCGTTGATTTTGACAAAATAAGGTTTGGATGGTCAATTGAAGCTAAATTCAAAATCAAGCTAAATTTTACAAATATGAACGGTTAGATAAACTAATTGAATTCTAAATTAGGAGCATTTTGACCAAAATTGAACACTTAACAGCTGCAAGTCCATCCTTTGTTTTTTCTAAGATATTAAGCGAGGTACCAATCAAGCTTTCACACACATTCTTCTCAATGTGCATGACATCAAGCACATGGCATATATGCAACGATTTCCAATATGCTAGACAAAAGAATATTAATTTCTTCTTCCAACAACTTCTACAATTACCTTCACTTGCACATTTACTTGATTTCTTTTTTCCCCACAAGACATTAATGTTTTCAACCTACTCCAACACATGTCGTCCTGTCAACATCTTTGGTGTCCTTATCTCTACTCTCTATTAAATTATCCCTTCTTAAAATGATATGGATGGTCTCTATGCAACCATCCTCTGTGCCCAAGGAATGCCATTTTCCTACCATGTTTAAGTTGTACAGCACATGTTTGATCCCTACAAATAGCACAAGCATTGTGTCCATTCACAGTGTATCCAAACAAATTGTCATATGCAGAGAAGTTGCTTATTGTCTACAACAATATAGCCTTTAGGGTGAATGACTCTTTCCAGTATGCATCGTATGCTTCAACGTCTACATCCCATAATGTCTCAAGATCATCAATCAAGGGATATAAGTACACATCAATGTCATTCCTTGGCTGCTTTAGACCAGATATCAACATAGTTAGCATTATGAACTTCCTCTTCATGCGTAGAGATGGTGAAAGTTTATAACTAACTAATATAATTGGCCAATAACTATACTTACCACTCATAGAACCATAAGGATTAATTCCATCTACTGATAATGCTAGTTGTAGGTTTCTAGGTTCTTCACCGAAATTAGGCCACATGAAGTCTACAAGTTTCCATGCTGGACTATCTACAGGATGGTGTAAAATCTATCAGTTACTCTATCATTGGCATGCCACACTAATTTCTTCGTTGTTTCTATTATACAGAACATTCTTTTGAAACTTGAAATAGGGAGAAGTACCATAGAACCTTTGCAAGAACTTCTATAACTGTCTTAGTTGAATTCTTGGTTAACTTCCATCTTGGCTGTCCACAAGTTGGGTATGTAGTTTTATCCTTACGCACCTTCTTATACAAGATGCAATCATTGGCACGCGCATGTATCTTCTCATACTTCAACCCTAGTGTAGCCATGGTTTTCTTTGCCTCCCATGTGGACCTCGTTAATTTATTATCCTTCGATTGCATCTTACCCACTACTTTCAAGACTTCTGTAAAACCTTGATTTGAAAAACCAAATCTTGATTTCATATTGTAAAGCTTTACCACTGTGAATAGCTTTGTATAATCTTTACACTCATGGTACAATGACTCATTGACTTCCTTTAATGTAGTATGAAATTGTTTAGGGTTATCCTAGAAGTCATCATATGTATCTTGAAACATTGGTATAGCTGTACTATCTCCAACATTTCCTATAGTGTCTTGATCATATTTTTTAAGCCTTGTCGAGGGCCTATACAGAAGCTCTTCTCCATGCCAAATCCATTGGTGGCAGCTTTCATCGATTCCATTGAAGCACAAGTATTCTCTCAGCACCCTATAGTTACTTTTTTCAAGTTTTTACATTTTGAACATGGACAACACATGTGATTACTATCAATACCTGCCCTAAGTGCGAACTCTAGGAAATTTTCTGTTCCCTTATATTCTTTTGATGTTCTTATCATAGTCATCTAAGTATATTTGTCCATTATCGCAAGAAATCAAAGCAAATTTGCGTGGAGACTTGTTAGACATGAAAAAATTAGTTTAGACATTTTACCAAATAAACATTAGATATACAAGAATTAGAAGTATTTAAAATAACTAAGTTTTATGAAAATTTTCAATTAACAATGAAAAAAAAATATGACAGACACATTCATGAATGAAATCAACTTTTAAAAAAAAAAAATTCTAACCCAATACTCAAAAATTGATATTGACCTCGAATTTGTGAATGTAATTTCAATCACATGTTGGATTTGGTTCAAAGTAGGGAAATAGAAATTTGGTTTAGTTTTTGTGCATTGATAATAAACACAAAGCGAAAAGGCATGGAGGAAGTCAATGAAATAATACTTGAAACAGACATACAATTGAAGTTGTTTCCATAAAAACGACTTTAAAAGTGCATACTTGTATAGTCATTTTTATAAAAACGACTTTAAAAGTGCACACTTTTAAAGTTGTTTCCATAAAACAATTTTAATCATTTTTAAATATTCACATTAAATATATATTTATTTACTTTTTGTCATTACAATTTTACATAAATACACAATGAAACTGATTTTACAAATACAAACATATATAATACATATACATAAATAAACATGGCAACAAGAAAATCAAATTATTTTTTTATTATATCCAATGCTACATATATATCAAATGTTATATATTATTAGATCTTATTCATACAAGATCAAACAGTGAATCTGCTCTTTTTCATTAAAATATGGCCTAGTATTTAGGTGACACCCATTCTATGCAGAGAGAAAGACCATGCTTCAATTTTTTCAGCCAAAAGTTGATGGTATAATCACCACTCTTAATTGAACCCTAAATTTGGGTGAGAACTATAAATCATAATGTTCTCATTTTCTTCAATACTAAACGCTTGAAGAGAGCGGCAATTGTCATTTTCAGTAAAATCATACGATTTTTTCAAAATCAAGGGGATCTAACAAACTTTTGAACCCCATAATCTATAGTTAGAAAACCCACATGATCTATAAAATGAAAACAAAGAGAGTTAGTAACAAGAAAAGAATTAGTGATTTAAAAGAAGTTATTATTTACTTACAAAAAAAATTTCTGACACAAACAATCAAAATATAAAAATGGAAAGCAAGAATGGAAAAGGAGACAAGCATAAGTATCAAAAAGGAAACCATCATGCTACTCGTGAGAAGCAGAGGTTATAGGAAAAAATGGGATGTTGATAGCTATTTATAAATGAACAAGGACTTATGAAGTCATTTAATACTAAATGACTTTTAAAATGATAAACTTTTGAAGTCGCTTCAGTAAAGCAAATTTAAAAGTTATTGACTTTTGAAGTTGCTTTGTATCAAATGACTTTAAAAGTTCATTCCCACATAATATTAATCATCCCCCCAAATATCTTATCATACTTTTAAAGTTGTTTAGTAGTATACGACTTTAAAAATCCATTCCCGCCAAATTTATTGTGATACTTTTGAAGTCGCTTACTTAGAATGACTTCAAAAGTTATTCATTTTTAAAATCGCTTACTGATAAACGACTTTAAAAGTTATCAAGTTTTGAAGTCCTTTAATATTAAACGACTTTAAAAGTACTTCCCACAAAAAAAATTCCCTCTTTGCGCTAATTTTTTTAAGTCATTTATGGTTAAATGACTTCTTAAGTCTTATATATTTAAATTCGCTTATTTTCAACTAACTTGTAAAATATTTATGAAGTTGGCAATCATATAAAATACTTCCTTATGCCGACTTTAAAACTTTTGCGTGGAGTAGTGATTTCTGTGGTCTTTCATCACTTGATTTGCACCACAACGTGCATTCCGAGCCCCTAGAGGGCTGCATTGGCTTTAACCGGCCAAGGAGAACCATAGAACTTACAGCAAAACTTGTGGATTTCCCTATTGATCAGAGACGTGGTCCTGACTTATCTTTATTCATAAAACTACTAGAAGGGGTGGTGAGTCTGTCATGTCCTATATTTTTCACTGATCAATTATTTGCTGGTTGGCCGACCTTAAATATAGTCCTAGTTGGGCTGCTACAGAAGGACAAATGGAGCCAATATTATCAATGATACAAGCCGTGCAAACCCATCTGTTGGCTAAATGTCTTTTATCATTTATTTTATGAAAACTTTGGGTTAGTCTGTTTCACAGCTAAAATAGGAATAATTTATTCAAAGAAAAAAATGAAAAAGTTTTGGTAATGAACAATAACGTAAGATTTGTCAATGTAGGGTTAGAGCATAGCATCAAAAAGCACCGCTCTGAAGAAGAAAGGGGCCTAAGTCAAAGCGGCTGGGGCTGGACCACATTTTGCACAAAAACATAGCCGCATTATCCTTATTAAACCGCCTTTTTGCCCATGTCAAAGCCATGTTGCATCCTTTTTAAAGAAATCTCTGCATTTTGAGTTTGAGAGAGAGAGAGAGAGAGAGAGGCAACAACCGCTAGATTACATGTAAGGCACAAAGAGAAGTGACGTGCAGGCTCACTTGTTTGTACTTTTCTAAAGATCTAAGCCGTTCGACTGAATTAGATGACCTATCTACACCGTCCATTTTAAACCATAAGTGCCGAAAAAAGAAAGCCCTTGAGGTATGAGTTAGATATGCCTATCAAAAAAACAAGAGAGGGAGATATGAGTTAGATATGATTTTTGGTAGCTAGGTTGATGCCGACTCAGATCGATCAACACGGAATAGATCCTTGAAAAAGTACAAAGAGTAGGCCGACATGGGATTATTTATGAGAGAGAGAAGAAATCAATAATGTGGTGCATATACAGTGATTTATCGTTGTGTGGGACTTAGAGGTTGGGTTCAAAGCATAGAAACAACCTCTTATAAAAATTCAAGGCTACGTAGTATAGACCCTTTGTGGTCCAATCCTTCCTCAGACTTTGCACACGCCGAAACTTCATGCACCTGGCATATACAGTGATTTGTGATAAATTGGGCATGGGCTTGTATATTTATACAGCTGCCTGAGAGCCCATAATTGACATTGCAGATTGCAGTGATCCCAACAACCGTGCCAAAAATACCGCCCCCTAGATGATTTTGTTTTTTCAGAGTTTTCTAACAAAAAAGGCTCAGATTATTCTACAGGACAATACATGACCAGATGGCATACGGATTCATGTCTAAATTTGCATTTTGGGTACCTACAGACTCCATATAAAGGGCAGTCATGGTGCACGAAGTTCCCGGATATGCAAAATCCAGGGAAGGGCGGACCACAAGGGTGAATAATATGCAGCTTTACCTTGTATTTTATAAGAGGCTATTTGAACGCCTTAAAGCCATGACCTCAAGATCATACGATGACAAGTTGCTCCAAAGCTCCCCTTCACCTACAGACTCTATATGGATAAATATAAATACGACCTCTTGTAATTCTTTAGCACTGTCTCTGCCCGAAATGTAATTCTTCCTTTCTATGAATATGTTCCTTGACCATTAGGTGGGAAAAAACAACTGGAAGCACAATTCAATATGCCTATTTGAGGAGAAACTCAAAGTGAACCGAACTCCCCTTTACCCAATGTGAACCTGAGAGGGCCGTAGGGGAATGTCTCAAAGTCCACCTCTTTTACATTTACATTTTAGTATTTTCTTTCTTCTGTTTTTCTACAAGCACAGAATTAGAATACAAATCACTGATCCACAGTAGTTGCTTCTGCAATTGATGAGGACATTTCTTCATGCATTAATCATCCAGACGCAAAAATCATCAATGTTTCCTGGAATATTCTTCCCTGATGGAAGCAAGAATGGAGGATAAGGGAGTCTGGCGTCCATAAAACCTGCCTTTTCCATCCGAAGAAGAGATAACCCTTGCAAATAGTTGGCGCCTTGGCCGTATCGGATAAAAGAATATAGTTCCCGAGAGAGAGAGAGGGAGTTTTTTTCTGTTTGGTCAAGGAATCTTCGTTAATGTATGGATATTGGCTTAGGATCAATGAAAGAGAGGAAAGGAGAAAAGGAGAGGAGAGGGAGGGGGAGGTTAGATAAAGACAAAAAGCATTTAAAAAAACGTATAGAATAAGGTGTCGAAGTAAGTAAGACGTCCCTAGCATCTGAGTGATGGCCACCATCCTCACCACAAGACAAATGAAAGGGACGGTTTCTACGAGGCCGACAGCCACCAAAATGAGGAGAAAAGGCCAATTCTTCTGTTATGAAGATATCCACATGCCCATGTCTTGGTAAAAGCACCTCTTTCTTCATTATTTTGATAATGCCAGCTTGCTTTGTTGTAATCAGCTGCTGTAAGCTGTAACAATTAGTTGCAGAAAAATAAGAGAAATTCTTTATAAAGTGAGCACCAGTAAAGAATGATAATCAAGAAGTCCCTGTAAAATATCACTTTTGGTACTTCAAATCGATGATTTATGAGAATAGAGAAATTGAGAAGGAGGTTACCCTAAAAATCCAAGTGGGTTGAAACAAATGGAGATATGTATCTAGAGTTTTTTATGATCGGCAAGTGCCACTCAAACTAAAAGAAAAATTTTATAAGATGGTCATAAGGCTCACCATGCTCTACAGATCAAAGTGTTAGGTAGTTAAAGAACATTATGTTCATCTGTTCATAGAATGAACATAGCAGAAATAAGGATGTTGAGATGGATGAGTACAGTACATTGGTAAATGAAGTGCCACCTAGCCATGGAAAGTTGCAGTCTAATACCTCGCGCTAGTTTAAGACTGAAAATATCAGGATTTGCATAGATATTCAAGGAATTACCCATGAATTTTATGTCTAATGGTCCCCTACTGAACCTCTTCTACAGCAGAGGTGTATAGTCCTGAAATGGCTTTGACGAGATGATCGGAGTCCTTTGATTGGTGGACTTTGACAACTGAAAAGGAGAAGAAACACATAACCACCCAACAGATTTGGACCAATTCTGTGCATCGAATGAATCGATCAATAAAAATCTGCCATTTGGTTGGTTTGGATTGTCTAACAAATCTCATATTTAATTCAGAGACATAGTGACAGGGCCCACTAAAATAATGGCAGTGATTGATATGCATGTTTTCCACATTTAGTACACTAAGAACTGTTCAATACTAAGGAAGAGAGAAATTTCAAACATATAATGTTTCACCTTCTCGTTTCATTTTCCCTATTACTATTCGGTAGACTATATACATATGCTTGTGGCAAACAGTTAATGATGTGAAAAGATACGCATCGAAGAAAATTAACATTAATCGAACAATATTCCTAACTATCCGATTAGAAGACTACTAAAAGGGCAGTTTGGGTGCATGAAACTCCTGCTTATGTGGAGTCGAGGAAAGGGGCAGACCACAAGAGCCTATAGTATGCAGCCTTACCTTGCATTTATGTAAGAAGCTATTTTCACGCCTTAAACTCATGACCTCAAAGTTATATAATATCAACTTTACTGTTGAGCCAAGGCTCCCCTTCAATTAGAAGACTACTAATATATGGAAATAATAAGCGGCCAGGCTCTACCAAAACAGTGGTTGTTAAACTAAGGACCCTTTGAAGGGGAAGAGTATTGACTTTTTTACCAGCACTCTGTAAGCTGGTGCAATTGAAAAGTCTTGTTGCAGGGATGATCTGAAAGCTACTATTGAACAAAGACTAGAAAAGGGAATAATTTGATCAAAGCGTCGCATTCAATTGGAAAAAGTCCATCCATTGTACGTCTAGATGGTTAGGATCGTCGGATAGGTCCAATATATCGTAGTTCAAATGGGTCCCACCTGATGAGCAGTTCCCATCATAGTTTAAAGTATGTATGGTGGTCTAAGGACTATAACTTTTACCCCTTTTGCAGCTGAATGTACTTAACGAGTCCTACAAATGGGCTAACCTATAATTTTATTCCCTATTGGGATAATTTTGGGTCTAGGTTAACCTGTAATTAGCTATGATGGGTCTATTGGGATGATTTTGGGTCTAGGCTAACTTGTAATTAAATATGAGGGATGCATTGCCAATAATTCTTGGAATATTGTTGGAAAACCCATACTAAATATGATCTGTTTCAGGATATAATTTTATGGCTAATGGTCACAGAATTACTCCAAGATAAGCTCTATACCAAACTAACAACATGGTTCTAAAGCACACAAATTAACTTGGAAAACTCACCCCAGTTATTTGGACTCATGACCTACAAAACAACAATATGAATCCTAAACCTCACCAAGTTTTCATTTGTAAAAATGAAAATTTATATATAACTCAAGATCAAGAAAATATTATTAAAATTCCTACTCAGAGTATTTTTGAGTAACCTACCATTCAAAAAAATTATTAATGAGCAACCACCGAATCAGCTTTGAGTCAAGTCAACTTGCCTCATTTTTTAGTCGACCAAGTTTGCTAGTTTTAAATTACAATTATAAAAAATAAGGATGCGTACAATTCAGAAATATATGTAGTCATTTGTTGCACAAATGAAGAATTAGAAAGAAAATCACTCACACACTGCTAAATCTCATCCCGACCAAAGGGAAAAGTACCAACCCGAACTTGCATGAAAATGCATTCAGAAGAATTAACAATTCCAACAATCACAAATCATTCATGCACTCCCAAATTTGACCCCAACCATGGGGGAAGCAGTGGCTCGAACCTGTGACTTGTTGGTCCCGTTGTTCTCCAATCGCCATGATCACATGCAAAACAAACAAGAAATAAGTAGCATTCATTATCAATTTGCATGAGGAAAATAAAGAGAAACAACATGAGTGAATCAATCTATACAACATGTGCTTACCTTCGTCAAACAATGGAGTTTCCCTTCAAAACCCACATCTAGAACAACTAAAAAGAGGATGAGTAAAAGAGATTGGAACTTCCAAGTGCAAGAGAAACAAGCTAGGCCCTAGCTTCACACATGGATCAAGATCAACCAGAAGAGGGAGGAGTATTTTGGATCTGGAAAAGTTGCTCAAAACAGAAGAATGTGGCTTTTCCTTACTGGCTTTCTTTTGTGGAGATCATAAATCCCAGAAGGAATTAAAAGTAATATATATTTCTAATTCTCTCTTAAGTGTAAACTTCTGTATAACCCTTTGAAGCAACTTCTAATCTCAGCCATGCGATGAAGCTAAACTTCGATCCTAATGTCTTGGCTAAACTTGGAAGTTGTTACCTATTATAAAAGGTAAACTTAAGTATATAGGGTCCACTTAGGTAGAGTGTATCTCAACCAAATCTTAAGATTTAAACCATTCAAATCAACTATCTAGGTGAATAGTCTTGATAGATGATCCAATGACTATAATTATATAAAAAAACATGATCTAGATCATGTGATAGGTCGATCACTGGGACCATCACGACTAAGAGTATTTAGAAGAATCCATAATCCAACACTCTTTGTCCATACATAGTTCTAAAACTTGCAAGTTGATTACGAAAAATCACCCAAATTACACGATTTGATGGCAAATCAAGTTACTTGACGATTCAACTCTCTACGTAACAGAAATAGTGTTTTGGTTTTGATCCCAAGACCTCCAAAACAATGTCCTTATCAACTCACCCAATCATGATCACTTATGCAGACAAAGTGAAAATTTTATATATGACTCAATTTAAATAAAATATTATTAAAATTTTCACTCGAGCACTCTAGAGTATTATTAAAATTTTCTGTCGAGCATTCTAGAGTCATTCAGTCTCCCCCCCAAAGAGAAAAGAAAACAACAAAAAATATGTGTCAATGTAAATATAAATCCTAAATCTAATTACTAAACCAACATTAACTAATCTTATCCAACCTAACAAAGTTTAAAACAATTGGTCACAGATAGCTCAACGTCTCTGCTACAATATGTTTAGTTGCAGGTTTGAGTCTCCACTTTCACTCTTTGTCCGGAGTTTAAATTTCGAATCAAAATTAATATAATAAGTAAGTTATCTACTTTGTAATTCTTCACTTCTACTAAATATCCTACATCTCCTTATCATCCCATTACTAGTTTTTGGCCTCTACCTCCTCCGTTAGTTGAGCAAAATCATAACTTTATGTTCTCCGAACAACTTATCACCGTGCTTTATTGTTTATTCACTTTGATTTTGTTATATAACATATGTTGAACTGGAGCCTTAAGATCATAAGTTTAAGGCATAAAAACAGCTTCTTGCAAAAATATAAGATAAAGCTGTGGACTCTTGTGGTCCACCCTTTATTCCAGACCCGTTTATGCCCGAATTTCATGCACGGGGCTGCCCTTTACGGAAAACATACGCTAAATTTCTTACTTATGCAAGACTTTCTTTCTCATTTTTGAATTCCAAACCGAGTAAATGACTAGAAGGCTAAAGGAGGAAGAAGCCATGCAGAAAAAGTAAAGGCTGAGAAAAAATGGTGGCCCAAGTTACACATGTGGTAAAGGCCACAACTGTTGGGGCGACTGATGGAGGGAGAAGTTGGCCCTTTGGTGAAGTCTGGAGTCACCTAGGGGTTAAGACCACCATTGGCCCAACCCAAAAAGTATTATTGGCTGTTGGAGTCCCCCATCCGCCACTTCTCACTGCTCACCCCTTTCATTTTCAGCTCCAGCCCCAAGCCCGTTGTTTTCTTTCTTTCTCAGTTTGTCATGCAAATTCACCAATTAAATAGCCTTCTTAACACTCTCCTAGACATCTTTTACCTCCATTATTATCCTAAAACATAAATTAACACATCAAAATTAAATATTATTAATGGGTTAAAAATATGCTTTCCTTCACAAGTTACAAGTATATAATTAATTTTGGGTACGAATCCAAATCAATTACACTGAGGTAGCCTAGTTTACTATCTAAGTTGGTTAGTTTTTCTTGGTTGTTTTAGGGGCTTGGTTTGAACATGAATAAATTAATCAAGGCTAGTGAAAAATAAATTTTAAAAGTAAATGTGGGAGAATCAGAGGCAGATTTTACGAGAAGATTAAATACGGGGCATAATATTTTAAGTGAAAAAGATACTACATGTACTAATTATTTACCATGCATATTTCTTTAAAATGAAAATATTGTAGCAAAAGAAATATATGGTACTTTGAGTGCTGGATTAATAAATATCCTAGAAAAGGGCAATTCATTTTATTATGTATTTCCAACTGGGGTTCCTATTGGCCCCATGGGTACGTCAATCTCAGCTGTCCTGCAAAACGAAGCACAATCCACAGTCTAGATTCAAGACCTTGAGCGGAGTGATTCATATGATCGAGGATCCATTCAAAATGTTGCTCAAAATAACACATAGATTCATAGAAGAACCCCTACTGTAGGAGGCCCACATATTATTACTCGATTTTCATGAGATTGACGAGCTGGAATGCTGTTGGGATCCAGCCTTATGGTCAACTTTCCGTCACACGTAGAAGAAAATGTGTGATCGAGACCGTTGAACTTTTAGACAATCATCAAGTGAACCAAATGGTTACAACCCCGTCTAAACAAATCTAGTCCAAAAAAATGAATGGTTTATTTTAGTTTTCAAGGGTGGCCTTGCTTGCCTCAACAAAACTAGAGGCCGCTACTCAAAGAGGCCAAGGCGGCTCACCTCCACCTGTCTTTCCTTCCCCTCTCACCACTTCCCCCACTCACCCCTCTCTCTAGCTTACATCACCAATCTAGCTCTGGTCCGCATCTACCATGAACCCTATATAAGAACACAAGCCTGCTCCTCAACTTTTTCGCAGAACAAAAACAAGACTTGAGGGAGACGAAAACAAGAAAGAGAGGAATTCTCTCTCTCTCTCTCTCATGGCAGCTTCTGTGGATAACAGGCAATTGAGCCACCTTGAACCTGGTCTAACCACCATTGTACACGGCGGTAAAACCGGCCAAAACCGCCGGACCGAGCCACCGACTCGTGCTTATACCTTCGCAATATCAGTTTCAGATACCAAACCCCAGATCAATGAAGATTCAAGTGACGATGACGAAGAAACAGACTGGACCCCGTTGCTCAACAACGACACCGAGACATTGATCTTTGACCGCCGAGATGAAGGCACCGCGGACAGTTGGATTAAGCGCCACCCGTCACTCATCCGTCTCACCGGAAAACACCCCTTCAACTGCGAGCCACCGCTTTCGAAGCTCATGCACCATGGTTTCATTACTCCTGCATCCGTCCACTATGTCCGCAACCATGGTCCTTGCCCAAATCTCAAGTGGGAAGATTGGACAGTCGAGATCTGTGGGCTAGTAAAACGTCCCATGCGTCTTACTATGGCGCAGATTGTTACTGAGTTCCCGGCCCGCGAGTTACCCGTAACACTTGTTTGCGCTGGAAACCGTAGGAAAGAGCAGAACATGGTGAAACAGACGATTGGATTTAACTGGGGCCCAGGCGGGATTTCCACATCTGTATGGCGTGGGGCCAGACTTTGTGACGTACTGAAGCGTTGTGGTATCATGACCGGCAAAAGGGGTGCCCTCCATGTATGTTTCGAAGGGGCCGAGGATCTTCCTGGTGGTGGTGGATCAAAGTATGGTACTAGCATTCGTAAGGAACTAGCGACGGATCCATCAAGAGATATTATCATTGCATATATGCAAAATGGAGAGCTTTTGACGCCGGATCATGGTTTTCCGGTGAGGATGATTATTCCGGGATTTATCGGTGGTCGAATGGTGAAGTGGCTCAAGAGAATCGTTGTAACAACAGAAGAGTCTTCAAGCTTCTACCATTACCGAGATAACCGAGTCTTGCCGCCTCATGTTGATGCCGAACTCGCAAATGCTGAAGGTATTGTGACATTTTTTTGGTTAATATTTTACTCTCTCTACATAAAACGTCTCCCATGATCACAAGGAGTTATTTCATCTACGTATTGATGTGACTCGGTTGATCTAAATGAGTCATTGTTTAGGAAAAAAAATCTAACATAGGTTCTAGGCTAGGAAATAGTGAGGAAGTCCCAGTATTAAACCATGTTTTTTTTTTTCAAATGGAAGCAAATTTAGATGTTAATTATTAATTAAAGTTATGAAATTTTCAATTATCTTAATTTTTTACTTATATTTCGACAGCCTGGTGGTACAAGCCAGAGTACATAATCAATGAATTGAACATCAATTCAGTCATCACCACTCCATGCCATGAGGAGATTCTTCCAATCAATGCAGCCACAACCCAGAACCCATACACGTTGAGAGGATACGCATATTCAGGTATTATACTTCTCTTTCCGTTGGATCTTCCACCTTTAGAATCTATGCTGTTGATGGGTCTCTTCTATTTTCATTTAATTCTACTGGGTCTCCTTTTCACCCATTTTAAAACAATTTTCCGTACCTTTCCAATGATCTCCATTAGTATCTTCCATCAAAAGTTACAGACAGCTGTGTCTCCACAGTGACGGGGAGTTGAACCCTTCCCTTTTTAATCTTCTTGCCGTGATTAAACGAATCAAGTTGATTGCAAAGCTTCTTCTGGTTTTGTCCTTACTCTAAATTTAGATAAAATGCATGGGAATTTTGTTGTTTTGCTGTGCTGATGTTGGGGGCAACTTGCTGGTTTTGTTTTGTGGTAACAGGAGGGGGGAACAAGGTGACAAGAGTGGAGGTGACGATGGACGGTGGAGATACGTGGTTGGTTTGCAAGATTGACCGGCCGGAGAAGCCAAACAAGTATGGCAGATATTGGTGCTGGTGTTTTTGGAGTTTGGAGGTGGAAGTTTTGGATCTTCTGAGGGCGAAGGAAATTGCAGTTCGAGCTTGGGATGAGACGCTTAATACACAGCCCGAGAAGCTCATTTGGAATATTATGGTTAGTATTGGACTTTTCTTTCAAGTATTATTTGTTATTTTAATTAATTAGTTAATCAACAATAAATAAATAATAGTAGTTCTACTTGTTTTCGAGTGCTTAGGGATATTATTGAGGGGACAGCTATCTTGCGCCATGCACGCATGGTGCTGTTTTCTATGAAAAAGGTCGTACAGTTGGTTTGTTAGCGAGTTTTTGGGGGATGTTCTCTAACTTACGCCTAGAAAGTAGGACACAGTTGCCTAGAAGGAAGGGAAATCGTTGTTTGCTCTCCATCATGATCAGTATTCGACTCGGACAGGTCTTTTTGGGGCGCATTTTAGAGGCTGATCTGTAATGGGCGCCGTGAATGTAGGGTATCCTCACTGTCTCTAAGGAGTAAGGTCAGTTGTTCTTAGACGGCGGCTCGATGGGAACAGGTCGCTTAACGCACTTAAATAAGCCTTTGATGTAGGGGACCATGGGGTAATGCTGTCGAATACCACTCGGTACGTGCACCACCCACCGTAAGAGAGTTTGATCTAATGTGCGCCATTTAACATTAACCCTACAATGACAAGAATGCACGCCCTTTACATGCGTTCCTTGCGCTGTACGTGTCATGCTACAATGCACCATGTGCATGTATGTGTGGTGGCACATTCAATGTACGAGGTACCTTTGCAGTGCTGCAGGTCATATTTGAGTTGTTTAGCGGTAGTGCAGGGAGTTTTATTGGCCGAAAAAATTAAAAAATAAAAAGGTGAGAAGAAATAACAGTTAAAAAAAATTTCTCACCCTATCAAATATCACTTACTCTTTCCAGCGGCATCAAATAGCTCTTTTTTGTAGGTACAAGGAGCAGGTGATATTTGATTAGGTGAAAAAAATAGAAAACAAAATAAAGTTAGAAGAAATGGCAATTAAAAACTTTTCTCAACCAATCGCATGTTACCTACACTTTACATTTATAACTCGGCAGTCGCAGTGCACAAAGCTCCCCTGTATAAAGGGTAAACCACAAGGGTCAATAGTATGCAACCTTATCTTGCATTTTACAATAGGCTATTTTCACACATTGAGCCTATGAAAAACTTTCTAACTACATTTCCTTTAACTTTTTTTGTTTTCTACTCTTTTCTAGCCAATCAAATCTTGCACTTTACTCATGCAACTCCTTGTCATACATGCACACGTGTGTATATATATATTTCTTGACGTTTGAAAAAACAATAATAATTATTGGGAAACATCATGGATCAAATTATTTTTTCCTTTTTTATTGGTCTCTTACGTCGCTTATTGTATTCTGAGTGGCTCATCTCTGAAGTGCCCCGGATGTTTGTAGGGCATGATGAACAACTGCTGGTTCCGGGTGAAGGCCAATGTCTGCAGACTCCACAAGGGCGAGATCGGTCTCCTTTTCGAGCATCCCACCATGCCTGGGAACCAATCCGGCGGGTGGATGGCTCGCCAAAAGCACCTTGAAACGTCAGAGGTCCAGACGCTGAAGAAGAGTATCTCTACGCCCTTCATGAACACCTCCACCAAGCAATTCCCCATGTCCGAAATCAAGAAGCACAATTCACCAGACTCGGCATGGATTGTTGTACACGGACACGTCTACGACTGCACCAATTTTGTCAAGGACCACCCGGGTGGTGCTGACAGTATCCTCATCAATGCCGGCACCGATTGTACTGAAGAATTCGACGCTATCCACTCCGACAAGGCCAAGGCCATGATCGAAGACTATCGGATCGGGGAGTTCATCACTACTGGCTATACTTCGGACTCATCCTCCCCTAACAACTCAGTTCATGGAGCCTCCAATCTATCTGGCCTACCTACGATTACGGAAGCACAGATACAAAGGCCTACTGCGCTGATACCAGGAAAAAAGATACAGTGCAAGCTGATTGAGAAGATCTCCATCTCCCATGACGTCCGGCTCTTTCGGTTTGGATTGCCCTCCAAGGACATGGTCCTTGGCTTGCCAGTCGGAAAACACATCTTCCTCTGTGCTAACATTGACGACAAGCTCTGCATGAGGGCATACACACCTACAAGCTCTGTCGAGGAGGTTGGATACTTGGACCTCGTAGTCAAAATATACCACAAGGATGTGAATCCGAAGTTCCCCAGAGGTGGGCTCATGTCACAATATCTCGAGTCGCTTGCAGTCGGGTCCCTGATCGACGTCAAGGGCCCATTAGGTCACATTGAGTACACTGGCCGTGGCAAATTTACTGTCTATGGTAAAACCAAGTTTGCCAGGAAACTCGCCATGCTGGCTGGTGGGACTGGGATTACGCCGATTTATCAGGTGATTCAGGCAATCTTGAAAGATCCGAGGGACGATACTGAAATGTACGTGGTGTATGCCAATCGGACGGAGGATGATATTCTACTGAAGGACGAGCTCGACGAGTGGGCCGAGAAGAACCCGAATTTAAAGGTCTGGTACGTGATTGGTGAGAGCCTTGGGGAAGGATGGAAATACAGTCTTGGATTCATTACAGAGAGCATACTCAGGGAACATATTCCAGAAGCGTCGAGTGATACCTTGGCTCTCGCTTGTGGCCCGCCACCTATGATTCAGTTTGCTGTTTTACCCAATTTGGAGAAGATGAATTACGACGTTAAGAACTCGCTGTTGACTTTTTAAGCTCGCCGGGCTCTTTCTGCTCTGTATGTAATAGTACTGAAGATATAAAGTACTCTCTTTTTATTTTCACCATTGTATAAAATCGATGGGATTAGAAGTAGTTTACCAAAGAGGGCCAATGTTATCCAAGAATGAAGCATTCTCATTCAATGAACCAAAGTTTATAAATAAGATATTATGAAGAGCTTCATGTTGGGTGCCTACGCTTTATTCGAATAAGGAAAGAAAGGTTTGTACGTACAAGTAAAATAAGGACCTAGAAATGCTCATTCCATATATATTCAATAATCAGCATTAAAGAAAATAGTAAAAATAAAAATAAAAAATCATCAATAGGGTTCTATTAATTAAGTGAAAGTGAGTACATGTGCCGAACCTATTATGTTGTTAATTACAATATCAATAAAAGAAAGACAAAACCTTTAACTATCCATGACATTCTTTAATAACAAGTCACATGTCTTTGGCAAGAGAGAGCCATAGGTTAGGTTATGGGTGCAATTTGAGGTCTAAGTGATTCAAGGGATTATAGATCACTTGGTTCTCAAAATGGACAGGTCATAAGCTCGCATGATGTGAATTAGCTTATGCACAAGTCAAGTGACTTGTGAGACATGACTTGTGCCTTCCTTGACAAAGAATTTGTTTAGGCATAAGGTCTAAGTCCTAGCTTTGATTATATATACAGTATGCCATTATGAACCATAGCCTAGTGTTAATCTAATTAGCTGGTTGGATAAGCAAGAGTATACTTTGGAGATAGCGATAGTACAATATGCTGTTATGAACCATGGCCTAGTTTTAAGCCAATTTGCCGGGTTGTAAGCCGTCGTCGCTTAGGCAAAGTATTTTCATAAGATGACTTAGAGGAGTTGGATGGAGAGAACCATCCACGTGAGTTCTCTGTGTTAATTTTTTATTTATGAATACCTACTAGTCATTAAGAAGGGGAGCCTTGGCACAATGGTAAAAGTTGTTGTCACATGACTTTGAGGTCACAGGTTCAAGGCGTGGAAGCAGCCTCTTGTAAAAATACAAGGTAAGGCTGCATACTATAAGCCCTTGTGGTATGCTCCTTCTGCGAAAGAAGAGGAGCCTTGGCGCAATGGTAAAAGTTGTTGTCATGTGACCTTGAGGTCACGCGTTCAAGGAGTGGAATCAGCCTCTTGCAAAATGCAAGGTAAGGCTGTCTACTATAGGCTCTTGTGGTCTGCCCCTTCCCCGAACCCCACATAAGTGGGAGCTTCATGTACTGGGGCTGCCCCCAATACCTGCTAGTCGTCACTTTTGTCAGTTTCTAGAGATAGCCTTGGGCATGTGGCCTTGAAGGAGGTACCTCTAGTGTGGGGTCAACGTTCATATTAGTTCAGAGGCTTTCATTTAAGAGATAGACCTATTTTTCAGTCTCCTAGTGAGATTCGAAATCCCAATCTTGTGTAATTGGCTTCACAACTTAAAGTGAAACAAAGAGCAATGATCAGCCTTTTGTTTCTTACATTTGGCTACTCCAAGGAATTTAGTTTTGCTAGCAATTGATGGAGACTACCAATCATGAGTTGGAATTTCAACGTTTTCTTCTAACTTATAGTAGTAGTTTGACTCCATATCCTCTAACAAGAGTCATTACCTCATCCGGAGTAGGCCATATTTTGGTTGGCTCTCTAGGCATGTTGAGATATGCCTAGACTATATGGTAGCTACTTGGTGGTTAGCTACAGGTGGCCCTGAGATTTTCAGTCCCGCAATGTGACGACTTAGGTTTTTAAAACACATTTTATAATACATTTGTTTAAAGAGCCTTTAAATGTGTAAAAAAAATTCGCAAACAATGCAGTGAAAATTCTTTTCATTTAAATTCATTTTGAACAAAACTCAAGTCTCACTGGAAGATACATAATACACATAGTCATTTCGTACAAGATAAAATTTTATTGAATACTAGGATTCATCCAGTGTTTCACCCATACACAGCCCTGTATTAGGTTACAACCAATTGTCCAAAATTACATAATCCAAACTTCAAACCTCACCTTACATTAAAAACACTCAATACAATACACTCTCAAATAAAGAAAAATTACATATCTTCAAATACATACTCTGATTTTCTTATTTTCTTCAAATCTTCTATTGTCTTGCTCCTAGATCTTCAAATTTTAATCCTTTAAGTCCTTTATGGCCTTGAGCTTCTTTCCCTCCTTCTATGTGCCTAAGGTATTGTAAACATGAAAACATGTACAATACCTCAGCAAACTATGCTTGATAGGAGATACAAAAATATACTATTTTATCAATACAAGGATACTTACCTCAGTCATTAAGCCCTGATAAGTCATCTCATACTCATATATAGAAGATATACCTTATTTATGTAGTACATGACAAATTAGTTAATATATTGAAGATTACTCAAAACTTGTTCCTTCCCCTGACTATACTTCCACTTAGGAGAGTAATACCTAGCCAATTCACATATAGGGGTTTTTATTCTAGGAACTCATATAATAGCATATCACTATGCCATGGCATCATACTATGCCTATAAGCTATGCATCATAATGCAAAATACATTAGGACTACTATGCTCACAGTCTCAATCCGTACAGCGCACCCGAATAACTGTATAATCTTCCACTAATACCAACTGTGGAATAATCAATCCATATCCTCATGGGGTGGACCATGGCTCTTACAGTGAAGCCTTCCCATTATTGCCTCACCCAATATTTAGCCTCTCTTTGGGCATGGTATCTATCATATAAATTTCAGAAAGTGGGTGGCCAAACCTTCATAACTTCCCTAGCATAGCATCCCCAGTCTCTATCTCTGTGTAAATCAAAATTCATAAGTCTCCATACTTGTATGAAAAATACTTTGTACATATCAGACGATGTGTCTATTTAACTAAGGTTAAAATATTTTCTACACCCTCTCCATAGGGTATCCTTAGTTTTCATATCTCATCCTTATCACCTCATTAAGTTTGATCATCATATTTGATCAAATAATTTAGATTCTTAGGTTATATAATTTAGTAAATCCTCTAATTTCATCCTTTATTTGGATCATACATATATTTTAGATCACTTAACATAATCATTTAGTGGGATCATAGAAATTTCTTATTTGGATCATGACTATACTAAGGTACGAATCAACACTCATACAATGAAGGTCTATAATACTAAACAAATAATCATGTATGTATACACATGAATCTCCAATACATCTTTGTATATACACCTACGTCCAAGTAGTATCAGATCTTGATCCGTATATCCTCAAGTGGTATTCCTCCACAATGCTCATCCTAGTCTATATTCATACATCTGTCACACCATACATCTCAAGTTATTTATCCATACTTGTATATATATCCCTATAAGTGATACCCTAAGTTTCCTTGAATCAATTTTGATCAAGGGTTTGGGTTCTTTATCTATGTTCTTCTATACATACTATGCATACACAATATAATACTTCATTAGTATTCTTATTGTTCTTGATCATTCAAGATCCTGTGAATCTTGTTTGATCATCCTTATCTTGATTACCATTTTTATTAGGATTAGATGATTTACTAACCTTTTATGTTCTTTATTATTACTCAACCATTTAATGTTTTAATGGTTGAGGATAGTTTATTTCATTCTAAGTCTATATTGCTCCTCTTATGTTAAATTGGCTAAGGCTTACTAGTTGAATGGTTGAACACAAAATGGCTACTTCAATCCTCATGTAAGAAGGCGTTTAGACCTCACAAATGTCAACGGAAGGTGGGGGAGAGTGTGGCTCTATTAGACAACCCCCTTAACCATTATGTTCATCATTCACTAGCTTGACCCTAACCCAACCTTTCATAAGGTTCCTATGAGCATTTAACCCTAAGTATTCTTTCTAATTGATTTTAATTAAATCCATGAATTAAAATGCCATTTATGGAGATTTATTATTCTCCTAAGTTGGACCAAGGAATTTATATTCCTTATATTATCCTACTAACTATGGTCCTTACTATCATAAAGTTCATGTCATACATTCCATGTGAATGTCTTTTCCTTCTAATTTCATTTAATTACAATTTCAATGAAATTTTCATTACTTAAGCATTAAAGCATAAATTTAAAGAATAAATAAATAAATTAACTAAACAATTCAATAATCAATTCTATAAGTAACTCAACTAAGAAATGAAAGACAATAATGTTCAATAATCCAAATAGCAATCTAACATGCTATCATGATCCAGGGGTCTTAATTGATCCATATTCATTTTTCCTTTCTTTAAGGTTTAGATCTTGATCCTTCATTTTATTTTAGATCTAACATTTTATATTGATGTAATTTAATTATTAAATCATTGATTTATCTTATCTATTGATTTGATCTTCCTTAATCTACCAAATCAAGGAGATCTTAAGTTACTTTATAACATTTAAGGGCATAGATCTTGATCTAGCCCAAATCCTCATCATCCATTCATTAATTCCCTATGATCTTATCTCAAGATCATCATCTATACTGTCCAATCATCCTGGATCATCTTGATCTAGGAGATACTACTCATTTTTAGAGATTTTAGTAACTTTTTAGTATAGACCTGTTAAGATCTGAAAAAATTAATTTAATTTAAGCCACTGATTTTATTTATTATGTTATAAAATTATCATCCAACAAGGTATTAGTGGCCGGATCATTCTAGATCTTGTAGATCAAGGATGTTAGTTAATTATCCACTTAATTACAGAAAATTAAATTAATTAAAATTAAAATTTTATAGGTTCAGTCCCTTCTAATTCTTACAAGGAATCTATCACAACTTTCTTATCTCAATTCCGATCTCAATTGAGATCTAAATTGTGATTTTAAGATTTCAGCCCATTTTAAGGGCTGAATTTCATCTTACTGGTTAGAATCAATTTTACTGATCTAAAGACATATAATTTATACTGTGAACATGTTTATTAAGGTTTTGGGACATTCTGAACACATCTATCTGTTCAGATTTTAAGTTTGGGATTATATTGGCCATGATCCAAGATCAATGGCACGGATGGTGCTAAATAGATCATATAAATACTAATTAAAAACAAAATCTAACATGTTCTATGATTTAATAACATAAATATGAATTCTAGGAAGGTTTCTAATCTAAATTTTGGGATCTATTAAAATCATAATTAAGTTTTTAATATTTCAGCTCGTTTTATGGGCTAAATTTTATCTTTATTGTTTTTGATCAATTCCTTCATATCTATGCATAAAAATCTAACTGTGAACATGATCCTAGAGTTTTAGGGAGTCTCTAAAGACATCCATGGGTTCAAATTTGTCTTTTAAAGTCATCTAGTCCATGATCTATGATCATGGGTACTGATTTTACTAAATAACTTATGTAAATACAAATTAAAAAATGGATCTAATAAGTTCAGTAAATTGTAAAAACTACAAGGAGTCCATGGAATTTTTCATATCTAAAATTAGAGCTATATCAAGCTCTAAATTGAAGAAATAAGATTTTCAGTTAACAGAATAGACGATCCATATCAAATCTGGGTTACAGGTACGGGACGACTTGCTTTCTGAGCCTGTTACTATCTACCCTAGGTGACTGGGCAAAGGTGGCTGGCTACAGGCGAGACGGTCCGATCTGGACTATCGGATCGCCTGTGGCTGGATCTCCTCCATCCAGCAAAACCAAGTGCCCAGACTTCACATCGTGGGGTTTTTGGGCCCCAGGAATCTATCCATCGGCTCAAAAGTTACATATGAGCTGTGGATCAATGAGATCTCAACCCTCAGTGCTGGATCCATCGTCTCCGATAGATCAACGGCTGGGGAGCTCCCATCCTTGCAGGAAACCCAGACTAACCTACTGTAAATGAAAGAGGGGTGCAAGTGCACCTACCTAGAAGAAGATATTCCGGATCTATGCCAAAAAAATCAGAAAATCCACTCATGATAATATAGGTCGCCAGAGCTTCAGTTTTTTTGTGATTTCTCCACAGATACTCCACTGATTATGGTAAACTTAAATGGGTTTTGTAGATCTTGATATTCCCTAACTATATAACGGTCAAGATTATGTTTCAACTGCTAAATATAGATGCCTAATTCAAAAAACCGTAACAAGGTGAAAACCCTGCTCTTCGTGGACGACGCGTCCGTGGACGAGCCCCATAACCCGAGGAGGAATGTTCCTCCGGGTGCGTCTGTAGACGCTCTAATAGGGGAATAAAATGCAAGAAAATGGAGGAGAAAATAAGGAGAAGGAGGATGAATTTTGGGCTGAGATTTGAAAGAGTCTAGGAAACTTCGTGATGGATTTTTGAAATATTTTTTAGAATTTTTCTGATGTGTATTTATAGGGATTTTGAGTGTTTTTCATCATAACACCTAATAATTAGGTTTTTTCCTTTTTAATATTTAACATTTATTTGATTCCCACTACCACCTCCTTCTTCACTAGCTGGTGGTAGTGGTTTGACCTATGATTGCACATGGGCCCCCACATATATAAAAAGACCATTTTGCCCTTTATGTATAAAATTTTGAGTTTACTCCTACGAACTCGGAATTGAGTGTACTTAGTGACGTTAGACTCGTATTTTTTAGTACATTCCCAATTTGATGTCTTAAACCTATGCCAAGGTAAAATTACCATTTTACCCTTTTGTTCTTAAAATGAAGACAATAAAGGTTTTTCACTCCGAATTCAGAATACATCGTGCTTACAGTCATTCTGAAGGGTTCGTGGGATATGTTTTCAGTTATGCATGTCTTTATGCCTTATTTGTACTTCTGTAAAAAGTATGTTTTTGCTAAGCTAAATATTACAGCCTGATTTTTCCTTAAAATCTTCAATTTCACTATTATATTTTTATTACAAAAAAAATTAGGGGTGTTACACACAATGCCTGGGGAGAGGAGATTAGGCCAATTATAAGGGTCTGAGTGATATCTCTCAGTAATGAGGCCTTTTATTATGGGAAAAAACAAAATAGTGAGGCTTAGGCTAAAGTGGACAATACCATTGTTGTACGACACCCAGGTCATTGTAGTTGGTATTTGAGCCAATTCCTCTTCGGATGGTGGTGCTAGCTGCACATGAGGTATGCCTGGTGGGCGGCCTTTATGAGTGGGCCAGAGAATTTGACAAGCTACTTGGTGGTGAGCTACAAGTGACCCTAAGAGTTAGTCTCACATTGCCTAAGAAGAAGGGAATGAGTCAGTTATAAGAGTACAAGTGGTATCTCCCAATAAGAAGGCATTTTCCCACGAGAAAAACAAACTAGTGACCTTAAAAAACAATTACTTAATTTAAAAAAAAAAAAAAAAGAAGAAGAAGAAGGAATCTCGGATCCCAGCCGAGCCCACTATGACATTGCTCAGATTAAAGATTTTTCCACAAAGCTCTCTCTCTTTCCAAAGTTTTAAAACACACAACTGTATTCAATATATGCCTAACTTATAGAGTTTAAGGGCAAAAAGTTTCCAGCAAAATATACTACAAACAGAACCCATTTCTTTTGGTGGAGTGTGCTATCAATAAGTCATACATACAACTCTATAATTGCATGATTGTTAGCCTGCCTTGTCTATGTTAATAAATCTAAATCATATTTACGTGTATGCTTTCCAACCATCGTTTAAAGCCACCAATCAGAGGCAGAGGATTATTTACTGGGATCTAGTTTGGTATAGGACTGAAGGAGAGACAGAGAGAGAGCAGAAGGGGGAACCAAGGAAAAGAATCCCAAGTAACTAATTGATTAGTCCCAATTGAAGAAGCACTAGTATATGCTAGGAACTGTTGCGGATTTGTCATCTTACTGGCAAATTATATAAGATGTAGACCTCCCTTTGACTAGAGAGAGTCCTTTTTTGTCTCTTCCAATCATCTTGAATCAATGCCAGACCAACGCCAATTGCTAGAAATATCATTGATTATAAGGCTAGGACCCCACAATCTCACAACTATGTCAATGAATCACAGGATCAACTGCATCAAGCTGGTCCCTGCATTGACAGATAATAGCAATAGCGGGGCCAACAGCTTCAATCAACTAGAATTTCAACTGAGAGATGAAATTTGTTGCAGCAGGATCCACGGCGAAAGTTGTGGGATCTGAGCTGCCGATGTTACAGATGGATTAAGGGCTGCCGATGTTACAGACGGATTAAGGAAAAGATGGTGCAGTGGGCCGGGCGTTTAGCTGGTGCGCTTATTTGTTTATTGAAAAGGCCAATCTGCGGCCAAGTCAGAACGACCCTTAACTCTTCCAAAAGGCGAAATCCGTGGAAAACCGTTTTCTTTGTGGGCCCACATGCTCTCTTATCTTGACCATTCAATTTGATGCCTATTTATAAGAAGAGAAAATGTATATTTGCCACAAAATTCACATAATAATTTCCAATAAAATGATTGAAAATACAAGGTAAGGCTGTTGTTGTAACTTGCATTTTCATGGGTTCAAGGCATGAAAATAACCTCTTGCAAAATATAAGGTAAGGCTGCGTATTATTGGGCCCTGTAATCCGCCCCTTTACTGAATGTCGAATACACGGGAGCTTCGTGCAATGGGCTGACCTTTTTAAAATGCTTGAAAATCATAAAATGTGGAGGTGAATTCATTTCTCCAATGGGAGATCACAAATCCTGCCCGCTACCACAAGAAGTTTTGATTGAACAACCATCATTTATCCAAGCAAATCTGAACCGCTGACTTTTCAATCTGTTTTGATGTCCTTGGGACCATTTGGATTGTATAGTCTTATGACGAGATCAACGATCCTGATCTAATATATGACGTGAAAATTTGACCTTCATGGTGGGAACTAATGCAAGGTTTCCACTGCCTGAGAGAAAATTTGCAATTTTGGACCCTCCGTGTTGTAAGCATGCAGATGAAGGGTTTGGCAATTGCCCTCCACTTGTGATTAATAAATTATTATTTTTCTTTACAAATAGGGCTGCCCTAAGACGGTCTTGCACAACGGTAGAGTTGTCGTCATGTGACCTTGAGGTGACAAGCTCAAGGCATGAAAACAGTCTATTGCAAAATGCAAAATAAGGTTGTGTATTATTAACCCTTGTGATCTGCCCCTTACCTGAATCTTGCATACGTGGAAGCTTCATGGGGCTGCCTTTTTTGTACAAATTGGAGCCTCCAAACCATTTATTTGAATAAGTGGTGCCAGTCAAGAGTACTGCAAACTTCAGACTGAATATAGAGGTCCTCCAATTGGATCTCTGAGATTATCTGGATAAGGTGATATCTCTGGTGGAACCTGCTACAATGAACCTTTTGAATTAAACATCGCCATTCCAATCCATTGGTTACCTAGTCCACCTGCTTTTGTTTCCATTTGCATTTTTCTATGCTTACTACTTTTACATATAATTCTTCATTTTTTATTTTTTTTATGAATTTGTTCTTAGTATTTAATATAGAAAGGGCAGCCCTGGTGCCCAAAGCTCCTGCCTATGCGGGGTCCATGGAAGGGGTGGACTACAAGGGCCTATGGTAGACAATCTTATCTTGCATTTTGTAAAAGACTGATTCTCCGCCTTGCACCCGTAACTTAAACCGCACATGACGACAACTTTTACCGTTGCACCAACATATTTCTATATAAATGTGTATTTCATTGCAAATTGGACGGAGAAATATATCATAATATACATATCTTAATAAAGAGTCTCATGATTGGCAGTACTGTATCTTGGCCCCACCCCAAGCATGATCTCATCTAATTTATGTTTTTTCTATTGGGCCCAGCATACGTCAATTGTGAATCAAAACGCGTATGACTTCGTCTGATCCTCCTGGCATTTCCATATAATCAATTTGCATTAAATGTGCATTACCCAATAAAATAAAGGAAAATGACAGCTAATGTTACCGGTTCATGTAGCTGATATATCATCTTATATGAACCATGGCCCTTCCACTCGGCACTGTCGGATCACTAAGGCCAATTTTAGTTCGGGTGGGTCTTGCAGTCAAGTTCTCTTCTGTCTTTGCACTCGAAGGAATTACTCATTCTTAAAACCAGCATTTTTAAGACCAAATAGTCGAGCAGAAAAAGGGAGAAGACTCTCCGTTCCCGATTCTCATGTAACTTGATCCTTCGAAAGATACTTTCAGTAGTTATCTGCTCCTCACTTGGCTACCCAGAATTTACTGTGAGCACGACAACTGGTATACCAAAGGTGTGTCCTCCCCGGTCCTCTAGTCCTAGAGAAAAGTCCTCTTAATGCTCTAACGCCCACACCAGATGTAGATTAAATATATATATATATTTTTTATTTATTTATTTATTTATCTAAATCTTTCTTTTTTATAATGGCACTCCTAATATAGAAGAAGTTGAGTCTTGTATCGATCCTATAATAAGACACGGTGGGATATCATTCGTGAGGATGGGAGGGCTTCGTGACAACGTCGTATTTGACAATGCAAATAAAAGATCAACATGTACTATTAAAATGACTAGAAAAGCCTTGACTTGCATGGGAGGAAAGTCACATGGTTTCTTGATTTTGACTGATCATGAACAGGATACAAGCATGTCACGGTATATTTCCATTAAAATAGGCAAGCCTCTGTTAAGAAAGCAAGAAGAAAGAAGGGTGCCATTGCCCAAACCAGCATCTCCCTAATTTTTGTACGAGGTCAAAGACACATGGTTTTGGTAGATGTCTAATCATGTCTTGCCTTAGTAAGGCAGGGTGTCACATGCCTTTAGATAGCTGGTCTTGGCGTGGTGATTGAGCCTATAAACCATATTTTATTATATATTACTGTAAAAAACTATTATCATTTCTCTCTTGCAATGCAAGATGAGGCTATATACTGTTCATTAATATGGTTTGCTCTGTTTTTTGGACCTTGCATATGCTGAGCTTCGAAGAAGGGGAGCCTTGATGCAACGGCAAAAGTTGTCGTCATGTGACCTTAAGGTCACTAGTTCAAGGTTGCAAAATGTAAGGTAAGGCTGACTACTATAGGCTCTTGTGATCTGTCCCTTTCCCAAATCCCACATAGGCGGGAGCTTGATGCATCAGGAATGCCTTTTTATACGTAGGAGCTTTGTACACAGGGCTACCCTTATACATGTCATTGTAATCTCAGATATAAAAAGTGGGTGATCGAGAGACGTTGAACCCATGATCTATAAAACTAGGCTAAAAAGTTGTGCCATGTAATATTTCATATTGACAGTAATATTCGCTTCCTTAGCGAAAAGTGTGGCTTTTTGGCCCCGGCCGGCAGAAGAAGGAGCCTCTCCTATGCAGGTCATGCCTTTGAGGTAGCGTGTGTACGAGTCTAACTTAGATCATTAGATAAATACTCACACCCTTGCACACACCTTCTTAACAGCCTTCAACGATAATTGAGACTCACTCTTGTTCTAGTGTGCCACACTAATAAATTTTGTTGATCTTTTTACAGCAAAAAATGACCTTTCGCCGGCAAACCTCCTCCATACTGGACGGCTAACAAGATCTTTTATTTTTGTTATCAGCTAAGATCTGTTAGAGAAATTATCAACTAAACAGATCTACGTTATCTTTGGTGCTTATCAATATATTACTTCTATATAAGCTTATTTGTATTTCTTTTAAATCAATCAATTCGGTATTGCGGCCATGTATGAAGGTGAGAAGGTTTCTGTTTTTCATGGTGAAACCATGGTGTTCTTTTACTCTAACAACTTGCAAAGTGCAAACTCGTGTGCAGAGGGAGAGATACTGTTATTTTTGCAACGGGAAATGCTATCCGGATTGAGCTTCCAGGATTCACTCCATGGCCCCTTTATTGAGACCCAATCTTTGGTTGCTTCTAGTTATTAGTTGTCTATAGAAGAGCCCAAAAATCATGAATAAAATACTTTTCAACTAAGAAAACTACTAGCTAGAAGCATTTAAAGGAAATGAAATTTTGCAACTCGCCTAAATAAGCAAGGTCAAAGAAGATGAACGAGTTAAATCATCTAAAGGTGAAGCCTAGATGGAGTGGTTATAGACTCAGTTCGGATAACAGTTCTCTTTTGCAAAAATGAATCTCCATTTTGCCAGGAGATCACTGATACTAATATTTTACATATAAAAATATATTTATGCACGGACACATTTAAAATTGTGACATGGCACCTGGGAGAAATATAGCAAATAAGTTACAATATGGTGGGAAATTTTGATCTATTCATGGACACCACCAATTCTATACAATTCTTTCTATTCTTTCTTTTTTATTTTTTTTTAGAGATATTGGACAAGTTCAATTCCCATTTCAAGGCTTGACTCTAGATTTGTCATGTACCACTGAGTACCTGGGTCACTTGCGTCATGCCTGGGACAATTATTTATACCGTTTCTTTAGGCGCCATGGTTGGAATATGCAAATATAAAGTGTATATTTGAAGGAGAGTCTTGGCACAACAGTAAAAGTTGTCGTTATGTGACCTTGAGGGTATCAGTTCAAGGCATGGAATCAGCCTCTTGCAAAATGCAAGATAAGGCTGCCTACTATAGGCCCTTGTGGTCTGCCCCTTCCCCCAACCCCACATAGGCGGGAGCTTCGTGCACCTAGGCTGCCCTTTTTTTTAGTCTGGTCTCTCCACAACTTGTGTGAGTTATACTTAGGGTTTGGACAGAAGTTGTTATCTAACTCTAAAATATCATAATCAATGGGGAATAGTTGCCATTAATGGTAGATTATTTTCTAGGTGGATCAAGATTAACATTTGCATTGAAGAAGAATGTATGGTATGGATTGAAAGGAGAAGTTTCAAGTGAAAAGAACATCTCAAGTGGGAACACGAGTCGCATTTGTTACATCAAAAGAGTTGCAACTGGCGGGGTTCGAGGAAGGAGCGACCACAAGGGTCAATAATACACAGCCTTACCTTGCATTTTGCAAGAGGCTATTTCCACACTTTGAAACCGTAACCTCAAGATCACACGATGACAACTCTATCGTTGCACCAAGACTTCCCCGTCTGCAGTGGGATAATAGACCGGGGAAAAATCAAATAAAGGCGGGAAACAATCAACACTTGGGCAACAGATGTTTAAGGGAGGTTATTAGTGGGACATGCACTCGGATTTGATTAACAACCATGATAGATGTATTGTCGGATCTTTAGAAATTTCCTTATTTTAACTCCAAAATGTAAAACCGGAGGGCACACATTAATTTAGTAGGCTTAATAATACATAGATACATGCATAAATATTCATTTTTACAGTCTCTATAGATGTATAAAAGGGGCAGCCCCGGTGCATAAAGCTCCCGCCTATGCAGGATCCGGGGAAGGGGCAAATCACAAGGGCCTATAGTAGGCAGTCTTACCTTGCATTTTGCAGGAAGCTGATTCCATGTCTTGAACCCGTAACCTCAAAGTCACATGACAACAATTTTTACAGTCTTTGTAGATGTATCTGCACCATATACACTTAGATTATGACATGAAAAAGAGAACGTTACTATATTTTCTTTAGGCAAATGATATCCATGCTTCCTTGTTTTAATGATGGAAATTTTCACTTTTTTCATCAGATTTTTAAACTAATTTGAGATGCATGGAAAGAAGAGAGGATTACCATTATTAATCTCATATGCACTTGGAGTTTAAGTGGAACTAAGAAGTCATAGTTATCAGAATTCTATCTAGTGTATTTTCGCATCTTTTCTTTCATTCTGACTAACGAAAAAAGAAATTATTACTCAGCATTTTGCTTGTCTTGGTAAAAATATTGGATTAAATTTGTATTTTGCAAAATATATTTTTTATAAGCTAAGAATTACAAAGCAAATCACTCATATACTTTAACTGAAATATACTTCTAACTCTAACACTCGACTAAGGAGAAAGCAGTGACTCAAACCTACTACCAAGTACGCTTTAAGGGAGATGCTGAGTTGTCTAGGACTAACTATGCTAAACATTTGTTGGCATTTTGGGAAACCATCTTCTTTGTGTGTGTGTGCGAGAGAGAGAGAGAGAGAGAGAGAGAGAGAGAGATTACATCATGTGGAGTTCCATTTGGTTTGTTCATTTGATTTATAGGATAGCTGGTTGCACAAGCACTCACACCTATTGGATGATTATAGCAGGAAGCCGAGGCCAGTGGAATCCATTTGGTAGGCAACGAACTAATGGTTCAATTTCAAGGAAGTGTTATCCTAAGTCAAATTTATGTCTAGGTTAGTCAGTTAAAGACAACTCTGTATCCCCCTAAAATATGCTTGGTCGCATGTTGGAATTGCTGTTTTTGCCTTTGGCTGAAATTATAGTTAGGAGAGTATGTAAATGAGAAATTGCATGCACGTATGATTTGCTTTGTATTTTTTCACTTGCTATTGTAACAAAAAAATTGTTGGGATGTATGGCTGCTATATCATATGAAACTATCTACATAATTATTTTTTAAAAGAAAATTTAATATATACATTTACTTGTATCTAAGTTTAAACATTTGTTGGCAACAAATGTTTAGTACGATTAGTTGCAGATAATTCAGGCATATTTAGAGAATGCTTAGTTGCAGGTCTGAGAAGTTGCTTTTCTTTCGGTATTTACGGGTTCAAGGCATGGAAACAGCCTCTTGCAATGATACAAGCTAAGGCTACGTACTATAGACTCTTGTGGTCTGCCCCTTCCTCTGAACCTGCATAGGTAGAAACTTTGTACACCGGGCTGCCCTTTTTATTCTTTTATTCCTCTTCAAAGGACTTTACTTGGCTCATAATGGTAAAGTCAATTGGCAGCCTATCACTTATGAAGTGCTTCCCGAAATTTCTCTCTCTGTGGTTCCTTTATGCATACTTTTTGTAATTGTGGGAAGAGATGCCTCAGGAAACATGCTGCCTCTAAGGATTTATAAGCTGTTAAAGTTAATGCTGCCTCTAAGGTTTTCTTAGTTGTTGAAGTTAATGACAGTCATTTCCTTTTGGCACTTGGGAACATTGTGTCTTGGGTCTTTATAAGGTGATTCTTCTATGAAGATAATAGCAACTTCAACTAGTTAACTCCCACCTAGAGGAATTGAGGCAATGCATAATCAAGAGAAATTGTTGTACATCTAAGAACACACCCCAAGGCAACTAGAACCTTTAATGCAGAAGAGGAAAGGTCCACACACAATTGTGCTTTTTTTTTGTTTCAATTTGCTTTTACTTCGATTCCAATTCACGGTTTCAAGGTGTGGAACAGCCTCTTGCAAAATGCAAGATATGACTGCATACTATTAACCCTTGTGGTTCACCCCTTTCCCAAGCCCCGCATACATGGGAGCTTTGTGCACCGGGGCTGCCCTTTCGATTCCAGTTCACTTAAATGAGTAAATGAGTAGGTGCAGTTATGTCGTTGTCTTTTAAATATGTTTAGTTATCATAACTTCATCCTTTAGTGGTTGAGATCGTAGCTAACACATGCAACCGTAGGCCTCTCTATAGGGTAAGAACAGTCTTATGTGGAGTCTTAAATGGCTAAAATATAACACATCCTTATGTTTAGTTATAGTAACATCAGCCCTTCAGTTCACTTTTCTGTTATAATGCCTTCAGCCTTCTGCACACTTTTCTTCATTCAATGTGTGAGGTTTTACTACGTAGGACTTGCTTATTTTGTTTGTTATTATAGATTAATAAAGCTTCATCTTGATTCTTGTAATTTCTCTCTCTTTTCAAACATTTTTCTTGTGGAAATGCATTAGAATGGGTCCAAAATTGCAGAACATAATCAAACCAACAGATGTCAGAGCAAGCAACGTAAAGACTTTAAGCTTTAAATATACGCGTTTAGGAGCATTTTAATGTGTCTTCTGCTTTGGTTCCCCTGAAAGAATGCTTGTCTAGCAGTGCATGAAGTCGCTGAAGCCGCAAAATCATGCATACACTGAAATTCTCATGGTGACTCCAGGCAACTTTTTGCCCTTAAAGAACATACAATAAGTTTAACCACATGGTTTATTATTATACTTTAGCTGTAAAAGAAGGGTATTTTTATAAAATTGGATACAGAAACTTTTAACCATAAGTTCTCTTTTATTAAGTCTTCTTAATTTAAGAGTCCATTCCATTAATTATAGCAGCAACCACAATTTTCTTTGTATATTTAAAAAAAAAAAAAAAAAATTTAAAAATCTCAATTCTTAAGGTAAAAATGGTGAGATTCACCGTCTCATGCTGTTCCGCTCCAGCTATAACAAATGATTGGGTGCTATGAGGCAAGGTGGGTTTTTCCCAATGGTCAGCATGCAGTGGGTTGCAAATCTTAGTAGCCCATAGTTCGGTGAGCAGGGCAAGAAAAATAAATCATGGGTGGGGTGAGGTAGGTTTTCAACTGTCCCGCCCAACCCCATTGCCATCCTACTGGCCGCGGATGCACTCACACTAACAAGCACCACATCTGGATAAGTCCGAGAGGGAATATGAACTTGGGTCCATGGGGTACAATCCCATGACTCCAACCAACTCGCGAGAATTCTTTTGGGTTGAATTCAATTACAAAGCAAGAGAGAAGACGTTAATTTGATCTCAACCGTAGGATCTTGCTGATCAAGTTGGAAGCAGAATTTTATCTGCAAACAAGAAAATATGGAAAGCCCGTTTTGCACTGTATGTTCAATCATAGGTGTTTATATAATTTACTATAAAGAGGTTTTCTTGCAACTAAAAATTGTTTTTCTAACGTGTCAGAGATAGCGCATGCCTTCAGTTCTAAAGTTGGGAAGACCCACAAGCTGAACTTGTGAAGTAATCCAAACCATTTATCTGCCAGGCAGTATATCATTCTACCCAATGCAAATTCTCCTATCCCCCTGAAGGTTCCTCTTTTTTTTTCTGGTAAAACCAGGTTCCTTCGATATTGAACATTATCTTTTCCATCCTAAAGGCGTACTTCACAAGGAGATTCTTGAATAACTCACTACATTTATCAAGAAATAAATCTCCATATCTAGTGTATATCTTCATATTCAGCAAAGGGAACTTGATTTCTGTGGAGTGGTATGGGCAATATAGCAAAATTTAACAGCACCAGCAATCACTCAATGGCCTCTGACCAAAATCAGAGGCAGAGAATGAACATAAAATCAACGGGATGCACAATAATCAGCAGGCCGTCCCTCCCTCCCGGCAGAGAATGAACATTGGATCAACAGTATGCACCATTAATGGCAGTCCCACCTTCCCTGTGTGTAAGTTAGATACATACCATGTTATAGGCGCCTTCTTCTGCCATTAAGGTTGAAGGCCGTAACTCAAGGCAATCAGAATACCAGCTCAAATTACAGTCCTAAACAAGTTTTTCAAGGATTCAATGCAATTGTCCCAAATGGATATCTCAAAGTATATTCTTGCGTAATTCAAAGGTACACTCATCAAAGCAAACATAAAACCGCCATGAAGTACCTGAATTTAACATTCCAATTGGAAAGGGCAAGAATAAATAGTAACCAAAAGTAGTTCCACAACTCCAACAGACATGGAGAGCTCGAGAATATAGGTAGAGCTTAAATATTTGATTCTTAAAACTATGTCAATTTAAACTGTTTACCTATGACAGAATCATAATTAACATAGAAAAATTCTGCTTACTTCAAAATCAGAAATAAGACAGATACAGAGCACAACACTGAAGGTCTACTTCCTAGGGTTCCACCGGCTGCAGGCAACTGAAATCGACAAAAACATTCAAAACCCTGCCAGGACTAAACTCAACAGTAAAGATTATAACTTCGCACCATTTACACAAACCTCATGAAACCTGGTGTGCCTTTTTATCCTCCAGAAGTTTTAGCTCTTTACGCCACCCTTCCAATTTTGCCAATTTATCTAACTGTTCTGATTTCGTATCTCTCTCACCTTTCCCTAGTGCTTCTGTGAGACGAATCTGTAAAATGTGTACACAAACTTCAGCAAGACAAGATTCACCAGGAGTGCAAACATGACATACCATGAAAATTGTCCAGAGAAATAAAAAGTTGAAATGAAATAAACATAACAAGGCTGTTCAAAATTGGGATAATATCCATAGATTGCATCCTAAAACTTCTGTTAGAAGTGTCAAAAGGGTATAGAATATAAACCGTGAATAACTTGTAGGAAAAGGTTATCTCCTAGCTAAATGAATCCATGGAAAGCTATCCCTCTCAAACTCAACATACTTTTCAGCATATGGTTGACGTGATGTTTTAAAGCATGGACTTAATATGCATAATAAGATAAGATCCATAGTTCAAATCATTCCATTTCTAGCCGTGCCCTATATTAAAAGGAGAAGAGGACACCATGTAGAAAATATAATAGAGCAGTCCAAAAGGCCAGCACCAGCAACCTATCATCCAATAGAGCCAGAACAGAACTTTATATCACCCTAAAAACCTTAGCATCACTCAAAAACTCTGTTCTTAAGATTTCTTTGGGAATGGTGAATACCACGTAAGTAGAGGAGAACATAAAGACCTCGGCTCTTGAAGAGCGGGCAAGCTGATTTCTGCACTAAAGGTCAAATAATACCAAGAAAGATTCTTTACAAAAGAGAAGAACTCGGCTTTCAGAAACAAAAAACAAAGAAAGAAATTAACTAGCTGAAGATACACATGCTTCACAAATTCGGCCTAATAGCCACATACAGTTTTTTCAGGCCGAACACAAGGTACAGAATCCAATTATTTGTCGAGTACCTAGCTATGCCTAGTAATTAACTGACAATCATAAAAGCACCTTGTTCCAAAATAAACCATATGAAACTAAGTAAAGATGCCAAAATTATCCATAACAACTACCATAGGGTTCAGTGTCCCTGAAACAAATCCAATAACTTCTACAACTTCCCATTAGGTTTATGACATTAGTCACTATCTTCCAAACCCTAATGGAAGTAGGCGTTATTAGATCTACCAATAAAAAAAAAGGTGGACGCTGTCACCATGATCCCAGTCCCATGACTTATGGGTACTCCACAGATGCCAAAGACGATGTTAGGTTGGCATTGAAGATAACGACATTCAGAAAGGACTAGGATGCAGGGCTTGACCAGAAGGCACATCAAGGATCTAGCATTCTCTATTCTGTTTTGAGATTTTGATCTATCATCATGTCCAGAGTTATCTCTTTTGACTTATCAAAATATTGAAACAAATCTCAAGGATGCACAAAGAACTAAAGTACCTCTGAGTCATTTCAGAGTTTGCAGAAATAAAAAATAAATATATTTCACAGTATATATTAAAGAAATAGAATACCCAATCATGAAATTGACAACAGAACCAAAGCATGTCCGACCATTAAAAAAATTGAAGAGATGAGAGACATTGATCAACTCCCAGAAGTTGCAGAAAAAAGAAACCTCTAGCAGAAAGGTCCCTGCTAACAGGGATAAGTAGTTTAGGTGAATAAAAAATGGCGCAGAACATATAAATTGCACATGTAATGCTTGGGAAACTTACCTTCTTTTTCAAGGCTCTGATTCGTCTATCAAGGTCTGGCCCCAAACCACCTGGATTTGAACTCTCTGTCGAGTCTGTGGAAGGAGCCACAACTGACGAAGTTGCAGAAACAGCAAGCGTATTCATCTGGCATGCTATCGATTCTACTGCTTCTGATTGGTGACCCATGTCTTCAGCAGGAGGTGACTCTCCGGTTGTCACTACCACAATTGCTGATGGATCCAAGTCTTTTCCCTTATCAGATGCTGATGAAGCCACAGCAGCCTGCCAAGATATAATTGGTTAACTTTATTGAACATAATGACAGAAGTTTTCAAGTTAAAGAAAATTAATTGGTTCATCATTATAAGTAGCTTCACTTCCTCAGAGACATGCTTTATCAATTGTTGGAGAAACAGAATCTGAAGACCAACCATATTGTTTATACAAAAATCTGAAAACTACTCAGAATCATTGAACTTTGAGAATGGAGAGACATGAGCAAGAAAAGTGACAACAGAATGTATAAAACTGACTAAACAAATACAAGATCTCAGCCTGCAGAGAGCCTTAGCAATGATAAATTTTAGATGCAGTAACCCAACAACCACACAATCCCTCCTGGCCATGGTTGCATTGAGATCCTCAGACATGACAGGTTTTTGATGCAGTAACTACAAGAAAACACTCTCCCAGTGAGTTGCCAGTGAATCTCAACATGGCAGGTTTTAGATGCCATGACTCCAACAGACACTCAGAAGCTCAAAATATGCATAAATTTGTTCCCAGATAAAGTATATAGATAGTCTAGAAAATTAAAGAAGGCATATGATTTGAATGAAATAGTTGGAAATATGCAACATAACATTAGCTGGAAAAATGAACAGCACTACAAACAGCTGCCCACACTAACTTCCAAGGCCGGATGCCATGTAAAAGAAAATTAAAGAAAAGAGTCATTTGGAGGCTTAAATGTAAAAATAGAGGAAAATTTTATAGGCATCCAGAGGCACATTAAACACAAACCATAGCTCACAAAAGAACAACCAAAAAGAAAGTGAAAACAGATGACCATAGATGACAAAGATGAAAAAGTGTGCAGCTCCTAAGAATATGGCTAACATAACACTTTATTGCAAATAATAAGGCGCTAAGACTTCCACCTATATTCCAGTACCATGAAATCCCACCCTCCCCCTCCTTCCTCCTTTTTACTTCAAACGTTTTCATTTGTGTTCAATTCCTAGTGGTACATACAAAGCAACATAGGAGTTCCCAGTAGAGTTGTAAGGTAACAACATAAAGAGGCATTAAGTATCAAATGCAAATATCTAATCACCCTGCTGAATAAACAACCCTCTTTACCATGTACAAATTTAACATTCTGGGGAGAAAATATACAATTCTAATTGGCTAGCATAGGGAAAAAAACAATGTTCAAGAAACTCACCAATGAACCAGCCAAGGTAACTTGGTTTCATCCATCAGAATCTAATTTTGCACATGCGGCTACTTTAAGTACCTGCCGGATCACAGGCTTGCTCTGCTAATGCCAGTTTTACCTTGGGTTCTCCCCTCGATTGTGATTAAGCATCAAAGGGAAATTTGGAAGAGAGGGAGTTTGAAACAAATCACTATTCAATACATTATTCTTCTAGACATGCCTTGCATCATGAGACAACCTCCTCAATGTTTGATCTTTTTAAAATTGACATGTTTCATTATGGCTTTCCCAAACTACTTGTCGCGTAATAAAACCCTTATAGAAGCTTGCTCTTGATATATCAATCCCAATTATTCTCAATTGCACATGCATTTATCACTACCAGCAAATGACAAATCCCTAATAATTGGTCCATGGTATGGAAACCAATCATTAGCACTTCAGTGACCTATGCAAGCCAATATTAAAGAATGGTAATGCTCTTTGTTTGAAAACTTAATCAGAAATTAGTGGTGCAGTAAAAGAGCTGCTTAAAAAGGTGTAGGTTGCATATATGGTGTCTTAGGAGAAACCTATCTCATCTCCGTTGAATGGAGACAGGTACAGCTTGTAGGGTGTGGATATACAGCTGGACTGACATCTTAAAATTGTATGCCCTTTTCTAGAAATGCACAAGTTATAAATAGAAGTATCAACCCTCCTTTTTCGTTACATAGTCACCAATAAGCTATGGTGTATGTCAATCTCAGACATCAACAGTACTAGAATCAGAGTATTTTCTTTGAAAATAATCGCTCTCAAGTTGATATAGATCAATTACTTTTCCAAAAAGATAAAAAGGGCAGCCCTGGTGCACGAAGCTCACGCCTATGCGAGGTCCAGGGAAGGGTCAGACCACAAGAGCTTAAAGTAGGCAGCCTTACCTTGCTTTTTGAAAGAGGCTGTTTCCACACCTTGAATCCATGACCTCAAGGTCCAAAAAGATAGAAATGTTAAATAATTTGGAAATAGTAGTTATTTCAAAAAAATAATCAGATTAGAACCTCTAGTACGCATATTAAAACTTAAGGTTAATCACAATTCCAAAACTGATTATTGTTGGTTACTTAGTTTGCATTAGTTGATTTTGACATCAGCACGCTCATCCACTCACAGAAGGCTAAATTTGATCCGAACATGTAAAGAGAGTTATTCCCTAATTTTCTTTACTTGTTTTATGTGCACTCAAGGGCTACTAGCAGTGATGATTGTCCAAGATTTCCAATCAGAAGTCCTCCTGTAAAGCAAGACACTAACAGGAAAGCTTCCACTCAGTAGAAGTTCAGCCACAAATTTGGGCAGTAAGTTTGTTCCAAGAATAAGAAAGATTCTACAGCTGGAAGTTCCAAATATAATGGCTTATTTCACTATAGATAGTGGCAAGGAGTTACTAGATTTTTCTGGATTTAAGGTGGGCCACCTCCCTTGACTTACCTAAGAGTCCCCCTTTGGCTTTGTACCTTATATACAACCTTGCCGATTAAGTGATCAAACTCGTACAGAAGCTTCAGATTAGAAGGGCTACTTATCTTCTACTGGGACTCACTCTCATTAAAATGGTTCTCGCAAATCCCCAACTTGTTCATTGTGTCTACTTAATATTCCAGGTGTCATTGCCAAGCAGAACACCGAGCTACAAAAGGACTTTCCTGGTCAAGGTAAAAGGACCGAGAAGAGGTGAACATATGGCAAGTGGGTCTGGAGATCAGATGTGAAACTACATTTCATGAAAATTGAGGAGGAACATTATCAGGATAAGGTGCAAGAAAGTAGCTTTTTAGTGTTAGGGTAGGGCTTCAATCATTTATTGACATAGACTAAAGAGGAGAGATGAATTAGATTTAGGAAACATCACTATATGGGTTTCTTCCTATGTGCTATGCTTACCAATTCCTCAATATCAGTCTCTAAAAAGTTGTGCTACTCTCAATTGTTAAAAGAGTATCAGTAGATGGGTTCATCGCATATGTGCAGATATCTGATAGTAACAATGATCAAAGGAAAAGAGAGGCCAGAGTCCAGACCCAAATGACATCGATCATCAAATCATCTTTGTACTGCCACATATTGGAAGGATCGTTCTCATATTGACAAGTTTGCTGCATAATCTTTTGGCCAACAGTTTGGCAATTCATACAATTGCATTTATTCTGACTTAAATAGATATATCAGGTGAATTAACCGTATAACCACAAAATGATTTTCTTCATTGAGTTCACACACACGACTGTATCTTTTAAGCTTTCATTCATGTGATCACATGAACTTACAATATATTCAGAAAATGACTTGTTTATTTTATTTCCAACCTTTGCCCGAAGTTCACATGATCATATCTTTTGAACACTATATTCATAAATGAATCCTCAATATATTTAAAAATCCTTTCTTCTTTGAAATTTTCCTCTTGATTTCACCTGATAGACAAGATATGATCAAAATCTCATGCTACTTAATACTTTGGTAGGCAGTTCCTCTTGAAAAGAGCAACATTATTCACATACTTAAAAGGAAGAAAATTAGCTAATCATTCTGTTCTTAGCAATAATGAAATAATCCAGCAAACACCTCCTTATTCATAACCATTTTCCTAAAATTTATTTGGAATGGAATTCCAAAGTAATGTAAGATAGACCAAAAGTGTTCCTATTCCAAGAATCCATAGTGGAAATTGTGCTTGCCTATTGTTGGCCAATTGTTTTTTCAAACTGTCATCATCATCAAGACCTTATCCCAATTAGGGATCAGTCACATTAATCTTGTTCCTCCATTCCCTCTATTAAGTATCATGGCTTCATTTAGTCTGAAAGTTTTTAAATCTTTTCTCACCACTTCTATCCACGTTCTTTTGGACCTTCCCCTTACCCTTTAAGAACCTTCGACTTGCATTGCTTCACTCCTTCTAACCGGTGCCGTTTTCAAACTGTAATAAGGGAAAAAGATCACTCTCCCCTTACAAAATAATCACCTTAACAATACAATCGGCAGTGGAACAAAAATTAACTTTTTCAAATAATTATACTTGATAGACCGAGATCAAAATTCACTTTTTCACCTTTATTCAGAGATACTAAATATATTACCTCGTTCCTCATATGCGTACTAACTGAATAGCCAAGTACATACCACTATCAACCAATTAATCCAACAATGACATCAACTTCAACTCACCCAGAAAAACAAAAAGATACTTGCCAAATAACTCATTCCTGATTCAATTATATCACCAAATAATTCGACTATTTTTGGGCGCCCAGTGCGGGAAACCAATTAAAACACAAAGAGAACAGATTTTTCCTTTTCCTATTAATTCAGTTCCAGTTCCTATGAGTCATCCCGGAAGACTGTATCATCATTACCACAGTAAAACTAGAAACAAGCAAGGCAAATACCTGCTGCTGCTTCTTCTCCTTTTTCCTTTCATTCCTCTTCGCAGACTTCGTCTTGGGCTTGCCATCCAAAAGGGGATCATATCCCGGGGGAAACTCCAGAACACTGTTTTTCCTTAACTGCATCAAAACCAAAATACCATCGGCTGCAAAATCCCCGACGATAATAAGCTGAAAAAAGAGAAGAACGGATTCCACAGAACACGAAAAAGTCGGACAACGGAGCACCTACCAAAGCGCCTTTGGACTGATAAATGGCAACCTCATCTTGAGGAACGTAGCCCGCCCTAATGCGTATAGGTTTGCGCAGAGTGCCGTCGGGTCTTCTCGTTGGGGCCAAAATCCTCTCGCCTTCTTTTAGGGTTTTGCCCAGTCGGGCGAACTGCTGTTCTTCGGTGGCGCTGCCCATTTTGCGGAGGTTTCAGTGAACCGCTGAGGCGTTAATGGAGGATGAAATTATGAGAATCATGCTGGCAGGCTTCTGTCGTGGTTCTCTCCGTGCGCCCGCAAGAACAGAAGGGATCGCAGCAAATTCTACTACCCGTGACCGTAAATTCTTCGCTGTAGACATGATTCGGAAGTAGGACATAGACTGAGTATGTAGTTTTCCAAAATTACCCTTATTTATTTTCTTTTTCTCTTTCGAACGCTATTCAGTACATCTTGGACGTATGTTACTCTAGGTGGCCCATGCTGATGAAGATCTAGACTGTTCACACTGTTTTCCTTGACACTGAAATTTTAATACATGAGATAATTCTTGACAACATTTTTTTTTTTCCTGAAGTTGTAAAATGAATAGTCAAATAGAATCATGGAAGGATGACACTCTAAACCTCTAATATAGAGGATGATCCTTGACAATAGTTTCTTGAGTTGTAAAATGAATGTTCAAAAGTTTTAATGTTTATTTAAATTCTAAAAAAAGTAACAAATAGAATCATTCCATGAGCAATTTAGATTTTCATAAATCTGAGTCCAACTCGAGTTATATCTAATTATCTAGTTAAAGGCTAATGATTCAAAATTGAGGACAAATATATCACTTGCTATTATTTTTTGCACTCCTTTCTTTTTGTTTTAAGAGACCCTTGTATCTATCCCTTCTCTAGACCTTGCATATAATCAAGGGCTTAACTTCTCACACTCCCGTGCGACACTTACCTTGGCTTATTACTTTACACCAACTAAATAAGCCTGACAAGAATTTCTAAGAAAAAGAATACTAAAGGGGACTTAGAGAGAACTCTAGCTTTATTGCGCTAAAGACACTTACAACTCTTGGATGAATTATAAGATGATTAGTTTTAGTTTTAGTTTGATATCTTACAAATGAGAGAGCTCCTGTATTTATATATGCTTACCCCCTTTCTACTTCCTCAATGAATGATGGAGATTGTTACATGCGTATAGTTAAGATTATCTTCTAGAACATTCCTACAAAATATCTAAAGTCTACCATATTCGAGATTCTTGATATTTACAATTCTTGATATTTACAAGGACAATTCTAGAATCTGGGCTTTCTAAATTATAGATCTTTCTCTACAGATCAATGAACCTAAGTCTCTTAGGTCAAGTTCACTAATCAAACAAGCCTCGTCTAGAGACTGCAGGCCTTGGGTCATGGGTTGTGTAGCAATAGTCCGTAATATTATGCAAGAGCTTTGTGCACTAGGCTGCCCCTTTTGTTCTTTTATTTCCATGGAGGTTATGGATTTCTATTACTAAATAAAATGATTATATAATGCGTCTAGAGGTTCAATCACAATTAGTACATGCCCTAAAAATATAGATGGATCATTATACAACATGGTAGTACTTTTAGACAAAACTGCATTATTTTCCTGCCCTGTGGGAATGGAATATCGAGACAGTAACCAATCTCTTCAACAGTGAAAACCATTTGCTGTAGAGGCTGTGGAACTTCCATGAAATAAGTTGTGGTGAAACCAATAGCCCGGATAACACAAGGGAACCAAGCCCCAGAAACATGCAGGTCAGTTAGATTTAAGTTAGTAGCTAACTATAGCCCAATGTCAAAGCTGTCCACTCTGAATAATTGTTGGATCTCTCTCCCAAATAGGCACTCGTAGTGGGCTCTAAAATTGCAATTATGATCCCTTAATATAGCTCTTTCTAGTGCTTCCCCAAGGTTCCCATGGGAAGCCCCATTAAAATTTAGCATTAGCTGGCCTAGCTGGGATTTGGACCATTATATACCATTTTGATCCGATGTATACAACTTTAGGTTTAGATCAATAATTTCACCAAAAAGCTACAAGTGTAAAAAGCAGGTGACATTTGATTAGGCAGGAAAAAGTTTCTAATTGACCTCTCCTCTAACTTTTTATGTTTTTTACTTTCCGCTGCACACACATGTGTGTGTGCGCGCATATCAATATCAAAATTTTCTGTCGTTTGCCCTATCAAAAGTAACCCAAAACCTCTTTTGGACTTTGGGGTGCAAATTTTGCCCATTGTATCAAATGCTAAGGTTTCTTGTCGTTGGCGAGGGCTCACTGAATTGCCTCTGTTTTTTTGCTCAAACTGATCAATGGTCCCTTTCAGATTGCATCATGTAATTGGGGGATCACTAGTGATTGATTGAATGAGTGTTAATCTACCAGCTCTAGATAGCACCCTGGTTCTCCAATTTTGCATCCAAGAGGCCAGTTTATCAGTCAAGAACTGAGTATCCGCTTTATTGGAGTTCTACTTATGAGTGGTACTCCTAAATACATTTGGCCTTCCAAGTTGTGCTTAATCCCCGATGCTATATGATATGTTTCCTCCAATCTGTGGTGTACACTCACAAAGAAGGCAATGGAGGACTTCTCTTTGACTAAAGACACTCCAGCTTGGATATTTAGTTTTGTGAATATTTCATGGATTACCTGACAATTGGGCAGTGAGGCTCTACAGCAGATGATTAGGTTGTCTCAAAGTGCATATGTGACACTGGTGGTGCTGGCCTGACTAGGTACAAAGGCTAGAATTCATTGTCTTCGACTAGGTTCCATAGCCATTACAAATAGGTAGGGGAAGGGGAACCTTGGTAGAATGGTGTAGTTGTCGTCATGTGATTTTGAGGTCACGGGTTCAAGGAGTGAAAACAACCTCTTGCAAAATGCAAGAAAAGACTGTATACTATTGACCCTTGTGGTCCGCCCCTTTTCCAAACCCTGCATATGCAGGAGCTTCATGCACCGGGGCTGCCCTTTATTCTGTTTCTTAGGATTATCATGGTAGTGGAGGAGACCCAAAACATTAGAATGTGACTAATTTTTACAGGTATCCCAAATCTGATTAGGATTTTCTCTAAAAAGTCCCACTTGAGGCTACCGTAGGCCTTTCTAAGATATGGCTTCACCATCGTATCACCAAATCCTTTCTTATTGTGCCTAAAGTTGGTCATTATTTGATGTGTCACAAGGGTATTATTAGTTATTTCTCCCTGGTAAAAATGCAGTTTGGGCTTCGCTAATTGGTTTCGGCAACTGCTGTCGAATTCGGGTAAAAATTACTTTTGCAATCACTTTGTACGACGAAGTTACATAGACTTATGGGGCGATAACGATCCACAGTTTGGCCGCTAACCCCTTTTGGAATTAAGACTGTGAGTCGTGTTCAGTGATCTTGGGAAGTAGCCGTTATCAAAGGCTTTGGCCACAAGTTGATGGATTGATCGGCCCACCTCATTGAGGTGCATAGATATCAATGTAATGATCTCTAAATATTTTCTCTATACCCTCTGGGTCAGTGATGAGATTCCCATCTGTCTTTGACTTCTAGGATCCGATTCTTTTTTCTTTTTTTTTCTGTTACTGGCAGCTACATGAAATTACCGGACAAGACTACATACTATTGACCTTTGTAGTCTGCCTCTTTTCTGAACCCCACATATGAGAGAGCTTCGTACACCGGAGCTGCCCTGTGTCACCTTCCTACAGCCATTAAACAGGTGCGTGCCGTTGCCACAATGTTTCTTGAAGCTTAAGTGCATTGCTCATCTCAACTAGCACCTTTGCTTCTGTTTCTTTATCAAGTGGGTCATGAGTCTGTACTTGAATGAATGAATCACTTAGCGTTCTGACTTCTTTATTGATGTTTCCAAAAGTGGCTTTGATCCACTCATTGAGTTGCTGTTCAAAAGTGGCTTTCAACAATTCCTTGTAGTCCGGGCGTTGGATACAGTATCTCTCGAACGTCAAAGTTCTTTGTTTTTCTCTTCTTCTTCTTTTTGTGTTTGGCTCCGACCCACTTCGTGTTGAGGATTATGTGGGCACAGAGTCCTCAGATCTACGGAATTCCACCAACCATCGGTTATTTGTGAAGACTATATCGGTTTTTGCAAGACTAACGTGCTGTCTTTTCTACACTTTGAGGAGGTGTATTTGGGCCCTGTTACTTTAGGCTTGTTGAGGTTAAGGTTTTCCACCACCTCAGCAAGATCCAAAAAACTTTTTGGGATATTCTTCACCAACTTTATCTCTGTTGATAGTATACAGTTGAAATCTCCTGCTATCAAGCAAAGTTCATTTTTGTTAGTTTGGAGGTCTGAGAGAGTCCCAAAGTTCTTTGCGTTTGACCTTGCATGGGCTCACGTGCAACATAGTGACATACCATCTTGCTTTGATATTTTTTGGTGATGTTCATGTGGATTGCCTGGTTAGCAAACAACATTCTATCTGAAAATCCAATAGTAGGAAATATAACTTTTTGAGGTCACAGGTTCAAGGCATGAAATTAGCCTTTTGCAAAAATATAAGATAAGGCCGTGTACTATTAACCTTGTCGTCCGTCTCTTCCCAAGACCTTGCATACGCTAGAGCTTCATGCATCACAGCTGCCCTTTTAGGAACACAAGAACTGTGAATAGTCTAAAGCTGATTATTGTTTGGGTTTGCAATTCTCGTTTCCACTATAATAACGAGGTCCAGGTCGTGACTGTTAATTAGATGAGAGGCAGCTCACCAGAAAGAGTTTTGGCGACCTCCTCCGCTATTCCACAGGAGTATCTTCATGGATCAGTGGGTGGGTTTTCAGAACTATCTTGCTGCTCTTGTTGGACCATCCTCGCCTGCCTCTACATCTCGAGAACATGCATTTCCAGATAAGCTGCTTCTGCTGGTGTCACCGTTGCTGAAGCTTGGATGGCTGAGTGTAGAAGGCCACGAAGTGGGTGGGCTCCTGGTAAGCCATTACCGTGTAGGAATGTTGAATTGTATATTCTCTAGGTGTAGGAAGGGGAGGAGTGACCGGTGCGCTGGTGAGTTGTTGTGAGGAATAGTATGGTTGGCTTAAAGGTTCTGAGAGTGGGGATTAAGTGGACAAGGTGGAGGCTCATGGGTGTTGTTGAATGGCTGTGTTTCAGGGGCTGAGTTGGCACTGTTCTCCCCGTCGTCTGAAGAGTCAGACACCACCTGGATGAGTTCAGTGTGTCCGCTTTCGACGACTGTATGAGTGGGAGACACCGTCAAGTTATCGTCCGTTTGAGGAGCCACATTGTTTTCAGACTAGTGTGCTTCCATTTCCGGCACCAGATGGTTCTCGTTGTTGGGCTTTTCCATACGGACCGCCGGCACGGTCATGGATGGCATTACTGGTTGTGGGATGTTAGTTTTATTTGCAGGGAGATGCTCCCCAACATCTTCCCTTGCTGGAGCTTTTAGATTAAATCGGTGACTGGGTTGAGTTAATTCAGAATTAAATTCGACTTTATCAGAAACGCCGTTTTGGAGGCTATCCATTGAACTGGCTAGGATTGGAATGCTAATTGATTGAAATTATTACGGTTTTAGTCTGGGTAGTGACCATCTCTAGCCTTCTTGAGATTGGTCCGCGTGACTTCTCACTGTGAGACAACCGGCTATATTTTCAACGATAGGAAACATATCCCTAGACCATTCTTCTTATGGTGACAAAACTCCATCTGTTACTGGTCCACACTTTGTGTGTTGAATGTTGCCATTTTGCTTTGATCCAGATCATTGCTTTGTTCCCTTTTTGCTTTGTTCCCAGTTTCCTTAGAACTCAAGGATACAGTCGTACGAGTCTATAGAATACATTCTATTCAAGTAAGGTCGTCGGTTAAAGACATGAAAATAGCATCTTGCAAAAATACAAAGTAAGGCTGTAGACCCTTTTGGTCCTCCCCTTTCCCAGACTCTACGGGGTAGGAGCTCTTGTTTCCCGTTTGGATGAAGGTGTGAACTTCAGACTCTTCTTTTTGACACAAGTCCGACGCCGACAAACAAGCTTTCTTAGGTTAAGATGTTAAGTGATGGTCGTCCTATTTTGTATTTTTAATGTTGTCGTTAGTAGGTTCAGTGTCAGGGTTTTACTTTTTTCCCCTTGATAAGGCTTTGGAAACTTTATTTCTTATTTGATAGGTTTAAGCTCAAGGAACTGTTGATTAACGAATTTTTGCATTTACCAACCAAAAAAAAAAACAAGGCATTGTAAGGTTTTCTTTTATCTTTTCAATGCACCATTTAAATTTTGTTGATTTTAATGGTACTGTAGATTCAAGATGGTGTTTAAGATAAGAGATTATTTTCTTTTCCTTTGATATTTATCTTTGACCTTTCACGATAAGTTGTAGCCTCATCCAATTCTTCGGTGCAAGAATACGGATTCGAGTTATGCTCATGGGGGGTGTGTAGGCTTTGGGTTAACATCGAAAAACCAACTTTGCCTAAAAAAATATTGTACCTTCATAATTACACTCGAGGGAATTGGACTGTGAGTATTTAGAGGCCCTCATCAAGCCATCGTATCTTCCAGTCTGCTTTAGATACTTTAGTTGGATGTGGTATTAGCTCGCGAGAGGGACCACACGTGCACTCATACTAGTGTTTGGGTTAAGGTGCACTTTGCACATAGGGTTTTGGAGGAGCATGTGATAACGAATAGTCCTTATGACATTGTGTTAACACGGTTGTTAAATGGTGTTTGCATGTAAATTTATGAGAAACATTATCCAAGAGTCCAAACTGAGCTTCTGATGTTTGCATGGCTTCTCTATCTAGATCCTGCCTTTGGATGATTAGACTCATTCATCTTCTTTGCACTCCCCATAATTCAAGGCTATCTGAAAAAACTCACCATTAAAAAACTAATCTATATAAAAAACCAATAGCTAGAAAAATCCAATGGGCATGAGCTTTTGAAAGTGGTTTGAATATGGGAGGACAAAGAAGATGAATGGGTCATCATCCAAAGGTAGGGCTTGGTTTTGGGTTGGATGGTCAGTGAATCAATCCCAGAAGCTCGGTTTGGAGCATTTCTCCAAATTTGACACAAGCAAATGGCTGCCAGATATTGGTGATCGATATTGTTTCTCTGTGTTTGGTATAAAGGAAACAACAGGAGCTTTATATAAGAGGCTCTATGGACCTCAAATCATGTTGATATATCTCAACTTTGTCTGATCTAACCCATTCATCTAATTGCTTGGGCATTAGACGTCTCGTATATAGAAAATCACGATGATTGAAGATTTCTAGGATCATAAGAACTATGTGTTTTGGTAGCTGAATGGGCCATTGTTATACAAGTTACCAAATTGTTTGTATCCTTTGAGCAAAGAAGAGCTTTTTTAGACAATATAGGTATCCAATCTGCATGATTTTTGACTAACTTGACATCCAAAATCGAAGCAATCAAATGAACTAGTAGGATCATCCAAATATGAGCCTCATCAATGTTATCAATCAATGCACTTATATGAAGTATTTCCTTAGGGTTCTCTTTGATTTACGATAGATCAAAGTAAACATGGTGCAAATAGTTAATAGATATACAATTGAAAGAACATTTGGGCCCATGTTTTAGTGATCCAAATAGTTTATCTTCTCGAAACTAAGTTAAGTGGACTATGTCTCAAAGATCTCATCCATTGAATGATTTTAGCTCTATTCTTGGACTTTAGTAAATTGTCAAATATAAGGGCTCCTTCATTTATAATTAGCCTTATATTAATGTCATATATTAATACATCTAGACTTGTCATTATATTTACTATAATAGGATTTAGCTAAAGTAGCTTGTCTATCACAGTCAATCAATATTGGTGACATTGGCTTAGCCCAAATCGGAATATCTAATACTAGATTTTACAACCATCAAGCATCTTTACCTATTGTCCTTAATGCAATAAATTTCAACTCCATAGATGAATGTGCAATACAGATACAAGTTTGTACATCCATTTAATGAATACAAAGTCTATAAATAGATGACAATGCAAACAAGATTCTAATTGAAGTAAGTCTAGCTACTAATGCATATGTATCAAAATAATTTATTACTTTTTTCCATTTAAGACCTTTGGCTACTAATCTAGCTTGAAATGCTTGTGGTGAATCATTGGACTGAAACTTCTCTCTAAGGACCTATTTAAAATCAATGGTGTAAGAACCAGGTGGTAAATCAATATATATCCAAGTGCTGTTATTGGACGTATAATTGAACCCCATTCATCATTGATACTTCTACCCAAAAAGCTACATTTCTAGATACCATTACTTCTTTCCAAGACTTAGGATAAGCTTTAGTATAAAAATTAAGAGAAACTTTGATGATTACATTATTTTAATTTCCTTCAACTAAGAATATAGTAGATTGTGAATCCATGCAATAGGTAACCGAGTCCTTTTCTTTTATAAATCTTGTACTCCTATGAGGCTCAATTTAAATCTCACTTGCTTTTTAATACTTTTCTATAAAGATGATTCAATATCTTAATTGGATGAAAGTGATTCTTCATCATTAGTTTGTGAAGCTATCTTATTTTCAAAAAATTCAACATCCATTGATTCTACTACAATATTTGATTATATGTCAAGTAATATATATGCTTTACTATTTTTCGCACAACCAATGAAAATGCTTTTAATTTTCCTTGGTTATAATTTGATTTTTTTAGGATCATGAACTCTATAGTAGACTAAGCACCCCTGCACTTTTAAATATTTCAAGTTGGATGCTCTTCCTTTCCATGGTTTATAAGGATAAATATGCAAAATCTTTAAAGGATTTCAATTCAAAATAAAACATGCAAAAAGGATAACTTTACCCCATAAAATAAAAGGTAATATAACACACATTAGTATTGAGCTTATCATCTCTATAAAAAATAAAATTTTCTTTCAACTTGACCATTTTGTTGAGGTGTTAATGGTGAAGTACATTGATAAATAATGTGATGTTCTTAATAAAAATTAGAAAATCCATTTGGGAAATACTCACTACCTCTATCTCTATGAAGAACTTTAATTTTCTTTTTATGTAAATTTTCAACTTCAGCTTGAAATCTTTTAAAATAAGAAAAAGCATCATCATTGGTTACTAATAAATATACATAAGTATATACGGAATAGTCATCTATAAAAGTAATAAAATATCTTTTACCACCTCTAATAAGAAAGTCACTAAATTCACGTAAATTAGAATAAATTAAAGTCCAAAATTTGAGAAGATCTCTTTGCATTTTGAAAAGTCTTTTTAGGATATTTGGATTTCACACAAGTTCATACTTAGATTCATCATTATGCAAGTTAGGAATCAATTTTAGTTCAATCATACTTCTAGTAGTATTATAATTTATATGTCCTAATCTCACATGTAATAAAGATGAAGAATCAATTGAATAAGTAGAATTATTCAATACTTCATTCAATGATAATTTAATTATACCAATACAACAATAATCCTTACCCACAAAATCACATTCCTAGTCAAGATTACCTTGCCAAAATCATACACAGATTTTAACTCCCCTTTTTCCTAATAGCACGCCATAAACTAAGTTCTTTCTCATTTCTAGTACATTCAAAATATTTACAATATATGCTTTCTTTCCATTGAACCTTGGATCTGTTCTCATTTCTCATTTGGAATTCTTGTCCACCTGTTGCTTTGTTGTATGTTTTAAACATGCTTTTGTGATGGCAAAAGTAAATGGAAACACGTGTTCTACCACTATTCATTTTCTTAATTCACCTTGTGAATTTTAATGTCCTTAGCATTTATGGATTCCTCAATTGTACTTGCTTCAGCCTTTTAGTTCTTAGCAATGGCTTGAAGTCAACACTATGGAGCAAAATGCCCTTTCTTGCTATAGTCATAGCACTTGACGTCCTTCTTTGCCTTGGTTCCTCCTGAAACTTTTCTCCTGTTGTAGCTGGAGGACTTAGGTTTAGGATTTAAATTCAAGTTTAAAGTGGTTGTGAAATTTACCTTAGAACTATTCTTTTTATCATCCTTTTCTATCTCTCACACAATATTCCTCTTTGTATGCCAAGATGTTTAAGAAGTTGACCTGTAGTAAATTCTTTGTTCTTACAAAGTAGCCTTTTCCTAACATCTTTTCATGAAGGTAGTAGCTTTGCATTAATTGCTCATACTTGGAAAGACTTCGAAATTTCTACCTTCAGAACCCAATTTTTACTAATCAAGACTTGAAACTCATGAACTTTTGCAAGTAGTGGATTCTCATCAATCATTTCAACATCAAAATATTTTATAATTAAATATTTGTTTTACCTTTTTCTTTATCCTTGAATTTGTTTTCTAGAGCACTTCAAATGTCTTTTAGCAATCTTTGTTTTAGTGAACAGATCATACGAACGATCTCATAGTGCATTGAGAATTTGTTCTTGCCACAATAGTTCATCTTCTTATTGCTTTATTCTTTCTTTGGACTCATTAACAGTAGCTATGGTGAAGACTTGGATTCAAGATGTTTTCAAATTGATCTAACTTGATGATGTCTTGGTTCATGACTTTGATTGTTGTTATATTGGTTTTAGCCTCCATCTTGAGAAATGATACCTTAAAATACTTAGAAATTTTTAGAAAGAGAGAGTGAAACAATGGAGACAAATGGAGTGAAGTACGGCTTAAGCTTGTATTACGTACACTTTCTTTAAAATGTTATTTGCCCCGACTCCATCAGATGAGAGATTGTTTTGAGAGCTCTGGCAAACCACTTCATGGATCCTGTAAGCCTTTATGTTGGCTGTCATAAGCAACTTATGAAGACCCACCTAGAACTCTGCAATAGGTATGTAGTTATCTAATGCAAAGAAAATGAAGTTCAATTGGAGAAGATGACAATAAAAACCCTATTTGCTATTTTTTGTAGCTAAGACATTCATAATTGAGATCAATTTATAGACTTCAAACAACTCTTGAACTCAAATTTGAAAAGTCACTTTAATAGTCACAAAATTGTCTCCCCAGTAATTAAAATCAGTTTAAATAGAGTTTACCTATGTAAAAAGACACATTTCTTATGAAAAGATGCCATTAATAGTAGTCAATTTCGTTAAAAGAGCTGACTCCCACAAAAAGAGTTACCAAAAGGGCTTAGGAGTTGATTCCTACGAAGGGAATTACTCCCTTAAAATTGTCTCTCTCTAGAGGTAGTCGACTCCCACATGGAAGTCAACTTATTGCAGTGAACACTAGACTCCTAACTATAGCACGTTTAAAAAGATGTTCTTCAAAACATTTTGTTTTTAAGAAAATAACTTAATAAATATTTAGTAAATAATTTACTTAAAAAACCAATAGTTTCAACTTTTAGGATATGCAAGTATATGATTGTAACTTTAGAGAAATGCATATCAACAACTTAGTACTACTTTTTGTTTGCAAAATAAATAACAAAACAAGATTTCACTTTAATATGGCCTATTTTTAAGGTGTAAAGGCAAAGGGGCCATGATTGGCTGTAAAATAATGCAAATTCAAATAGAAAACACTAGTAATTTATAAATAAGTGCAAAAGTAATAACGAACAGCAATGGAGAACCATGAATGCAATCAAGAATACATTTTACTGTAAACTAAGTGACAATGCACTAATTTAACAATTACATACAATAAATTACAAAACCAACAACTCAGCTTCAACAAAATTGACCCACCAACATATAGTCTCTTTAAATACTTTAAATCCTAATGTCATTGTATCAAATGAGCTGCAAAAAGAGGATTCATACAACAACAAATGGCAAAGGGGTTTTCTACTATTGGATTCAAGCAAATATGAAAACAGCCTTGTAGAAACCAATTTTTAGTTAACTTCACAGCTCTCTAGGGTGCTATATTGAAAGTCCATGGTTTTTTAGTCTAGTTTCGAAAGACATAGGAGTTTTTCTGTTATTTTTAGACAATAAAGGACTTCATTTTTAGTTCAATACAGTTAGGTCAGTGCCACATGTGTTTTTCAATAGCCAACATATCAAACAAAAAGAGCAGCCTGGTGCACAAAGCTCTCGCGTATTTGGGGTCAGAGAAAAGAGTGGACCACAAGAGTCTATAGTACGTAGCACCTAGCATTTTTTGCAAGTGGGTGTTTCCACGCCTTGAATTTATGACCTCCAGGTCATACAATAACAACTCAACCTTTGCACCAAGGCTTTTCTTTTCCATGCCATCAAACACAACATTAGAATTAGGGTAATAACTGGGCTTTTACCTAAACTTCATGTCTAATTGAGATGACTTATTTAATTGGGGATATAATTGATAAAAATCAAAGTTCATAGTAGAAATGAAAAAAAAGGCAAATTTATTTCGATCGAAGGGTTAATATTATCCAATAATGAAGGCAAATATCATCTTTGAAGTTTCACATGGATATTGCTTAGAAGAGGAACAGTACGGATCACCAGCCACTGAGTTTTAACCAGTCCAAACATCGTGTTAATAGGACAATCTTAACCGTACAAGTAAATGTATGCTTTGCCGGTGAATCCGAGGCATCAATTGCGTGGGTAAGTTGCCATGTGTTGGTGTAGATTTGCATAAAGGGTCCTACCTTTGTTTGATCCAACCCGTTTACTTGACTTCTCTCAGTTTGCATGTCCAGTAATTAAAAATGCGTATCATTCGATACAGAAAACAGCCTTCGATTTCGATCCAGAGTGGGTCAAATCAAATGAACGGGTAGGATCAACCAAAGATGGGATCGTTGGGGCCACAACCCTTTCCCTGGCCAAACCGTTCCCATTTTGTGGCTCCAAACGGTCGGCACTCCCCTAACTTCTCTTCTTCCACTAGAGAGAAAAACTTGGGGATAAATAGAGCAGCTCGCTCAAACTGCGTTGCCGCCATGGCAATGGAAATATGAACTCTTACACCACATTCCTCATCTTCTTCTAACCCTGAGCAGAGAAATGGCTGCAAGCCTTTTCCACTTCCCTTGTCTCTCTTCTCAGAGGCATCGTTCCTGCGCAGATTCTTCCTTCTCTCTTTGTCTTTTCGAAATTTCCTCTCCATCCGTTCCCTTTGCAAGTACGAGTTCTCGGCATAAAAGATGCTCTAAAATTCTCTGCCAAACAGCAAAAACATTATCCAAAGATAGCTCTGACCCCGAATTCGCCATTGAAGTCGGCCAGCATCGTCTTTCCAAGGTAATTCTCACAGCTTCGTCTTACCCTTCTACGTAGCTTGGTTGGAGTTTGATATAGTAGCTCAGTATATCATGGTACATAAATGGAGAACATTGATTTGATGTTCTCATGGTCGAGGCAGTATGTTTATCGGCTTATACATCATCAAGCACAATCGCCTTTTGTATGAAAACCAGTCTATTCAACCGATAACCCTGCTTATATATTACAAAGTTAAGCGATGGTAAAGCTAAATTCTTAACCAGGATGATAACAGACCCAGCACATCCGAAGCGATGCCTGGGTGGTTCGGTTTCTAGCTTCTTTCACTCTGGTTTCTCCAGGTAGCCCTTTCCGTAAGCTCTACGCCTTGGCGGCTCTCACTCTAGCTTTTTCTAATTATCCTTTTGGCAGGTTGCATCCTCCGAGGGATCTGAAGCTCGATTCGAATTGTTACGAACACAATTAATTCTACCTTAGGTCTTAAAGCTGAAAGCTGAATTCTTAACTAGGACCATAATAGAATTTTTGGGTGGAGAAATGTGCGTGACGGAGATGCTCTGCATCTCATTGATTTCTTTCCATCAATTTTCAACACAAGTCTTGAATCATCTTTGTTTGTGGGTTGCCTGTTGGAAGTTTGTTCTTAAGAGTTATGTCCAGGCAAGGGTATTTCAATGAGATTAATAGTGACCTGCTATTGATTGTTTGATTTTCGTGCTATATATTGTTTGTATGTGCTGCATTTCTTAATGGTTTGTGGTATTCAATAAATGTAGTTTCATCGTAGGAAATTGTGATTTGGTCAGTAAACTAAGAAAGTCAGTAGCCATTCTTGTGTAAATTTGGTGTATTTTGATCTATTCGCTTTGTGTAATTGCAGGTTCCCATTTCCAATATCAGAAACTTTTCCATTATAGCCCATATTGACCATGGGAAGTCAACTTTAGCAGACAAGTTGTTACAATGGACTGGAACAGTACATCAGAGGGATATGAAAGAGCAGTTTCTAGACAACATGGATCTTGAGAGAGAAAGAGGTATCACAATCAAACTACAGGTGCGGGTGCTGTTCTTCAACAATATCTGATTATTTTATTTTAATTCCTTTGAATTATTAATGATGAGTATCCTATGAGATCGCATCAGGAACTTCTTGTTTGATGTATGTGCAATTTTATGGTGTTTATAACCTGGCCTCAATAGTAAAATCAAATTACTGATGGAAATATCAAAGCCTCAATATGAGCATCCCTGTACCATATATCATATCCTAAATGTGATGTAGTTTTAGCATTTTGTCATGATTCATTCAGTTCAAGTTGTCCACCCAAGAGTACCTAAACTATATGAAGAATGGGACATAATCATTCTAATTTAACATAACAGAAGTAACCTGCAGATTAGATTCTCTAGGCTAGGTGGATCACTAACTTTCTGTATTTACATCAAGAGAAAAATGCAGATCTTAAGTCACTTCTAAGCCTTCCAACTCTTAAAGATGGCTCGAATAGTGGAACAGATAAGAGATAAATGCATCGCAAACATGTGATTTTGGATCTCAAACCATCAGACCATTGGTCGAACAGGTATTGTAGATTGATCACTTCTGTCTGGAAAAGAACATAAAGCCCTTACTTTCTGGATCAGGAACATGAAATCTGGACAGTACAACTGCATGCAAATATTGAAGTTAAATCTGTCAAAAAGCATGTTGCCAGCGGCAAGAATATAGTAGAAAACTTCTTGCATGTAAAAGCTAGGCATCAGTGCTCACTGATGTCTTCACACAGAAACCACTCCATATGAAAGGTCTGTCCTGACTGTATGAATTGACAGCTACCACTAAACATGATGTAGGCTGTTAGAATTACTTGGATTGCACAAGTATGGGTAGCAGCTTCTCCATGAACTGAGATGGATAAACAAAAAGTGAACCATGCTCTGAATATGATTGAACCATATTGAACAGAACCTTGCTCATATTCTCTATAGGGATCAGATATCCATGCCCCAAACCACATACAACATAAAAATATGAAAGGAACGCCAAGCTGTTTACATATTGTTGCAGCATGCATATGCATTTAAAAACTGATTCAATGAAGGAAACTATCTCAACTTTGAAACTTCACTAACAAAGGAAATTATCCATTACTTCAACCTAAAACAAACTAGAAAGGTAGATTAGTCAGGAAACAAACTGACTAGGGAGTCACTGGAATTGAGAACTAGCGGATATAGAAAGATTTAACACAGGTAACTAATGAACATCGCAGAATTTAACAATACATCTGTTCTGTGTAGTCCACAATCACAATGGATACATCCTGCCCAAAGCTAATTCTCAATTACAACAAGTACATGGACTCCTCTTGACAAGTAGCACCCCACAATATTTCACAAGAATTACATTCACTGAGATGTATTTCTTTCTCCTCAAATCTTTCTGATTTCTTCTTTGTATTCTTATCCTTGATGGATTTGAAGCGTTCTTCGCACCAAAATATTGATACCGGATGATATTTCAGTACTGAAAATGATCATTGGTATCTATTTATGTATGGAACTCTAACAATATTCACATCTGACTTACGTATTTTACAAAATGAAAGGCGAATGATTCAGTCTTTGATTCGACAGATTCGAAATACCATGCATCTCTATCTCCTGATGTGACTGGCATGATTTGACAGACGGTGTTGGAATTGGCCTCCTCTTTCTTTTAGAGAGAAAAAAATCAAATGGGACAAAAGTACTAGGCAAGACCAAAGTTGGTAGTTGCTATCTCCTTGGCTTGCCATCTACCAATAGTCCGTGAAGGGGTTCTCATGACCTATTGGTTATTGCTCTTGTAGCTTCTATCATTTAAAGGGCTCGCTATTTTATTTCCACTCGCTCTTTAGCACGCTTTAACTTTTGCAAACCCCTCCACTAGCCGATGATCTCACCATTGCCTAGAAGTTTGTGAGTCGGGGACAGGAAAGAATTCTTTTGGAGGATTACTCCAATACATCTCTCCCCTCGGAGGAAAGGCACTTAGGACCTGAAATCTCGGAATTGTTTCATAACCAATCCATTAGTTTTCTTTGTTTCATACCACTTGGCTCAACATCCTAGGGAAGGTTTGGGGACCGAGGCAGATTTGGTTGAAGCAGTTGAGCGACCATGGGTAACTGCCTAATCAATCGTGTTAGCATTGAGGTCGATTTGGATTCGATGAATCATTCCTTGAGTCTTTTCAAAATGAAATAAAAAACGCCACTTTTGCATCACTCTCTAGTCCCAAGTTTCTTCCTTCTTTGCGTGCCCTCATCCCTGCAGTTGTTCTTTTATATATATCAAGGATATGGCCTAGTTAAGATATTTTGTTGGCATTGAAATGACAAAGTCAGAGTTTGGTATCAGCTTGTCAAGAGGAATTAGGTTACTGGTATATTATAAGATACATATGTCTTGGGTCCCGGGACCCCACATACATGTGAGTTTCATGCACTGGGTTGCCCCTTTTTATGTCTTAGGTCAAGTCCTCTCTATACTCTTATTTAGTCTAATTTGAAGAGACACTAAAAATAGGAGAGTTTAAGGAGCCTTCCTTTGTTGAAATGCTTTCTTATTTGACAATTACACTTCCTAGTACTGTGTTCTTTGTCAGTGTAGGGAGCTAGTATGCATGTTCCTATTGTTGATAGATGGAATGTAGTTCGTTATTCTGAGTTATCTAAAAAATGCAACTAGGAAGGGCTTGCTTTGAATATGAATGACCACTTAGAGTGAAAAGTTACCATGCTGCATTGCTTGTAGAGTCACCTCTTGGCAGACTTTTGACTATTGGATTTGACACTTTCCTTGGAGGAAACCATTTTCCTTGGCAACAAAGAGCAAAATGTAGCTGCCCATTCTAGTAGAGAAGCAAAGTGCCATGATGGTTTATGGTTTTTATGAGTTATTTGGTTAGGATCATATTACAGAAGAAATGGTTTTTGGGATCAATAAGCCAACAAATATACCATGAAGCTACACATATTGCTAGTAATCCCACCGCATTACAGACACTAAGCACATTGAGGGAGATGTTCATTTTATTCATGGAAATGTCACCATCAAATTTGTAATCTATTCCATATGCGATGTCTAACAATCAACTTGCAGCTATAGCCACTGATGCTCTTGGTCATTGTCAGTTTGACAGCAGTTGTTCCAAGCTGGGGATAAATGCCCCAGCTGGTTTGGCATCAGTGATTCCAAGCTGGGGAGCTTTTGCCTATACTCTTTCTTGCTATGTTATTTCATGTAGAGCTTACTTTTACTTCTTGCAAGTTCACTTTATTTAAATAAGAGGTGTAGGACATGAGAAGGATCCAGAACAACCAAATCCTCATGAGTTCCTTTCTTTGGCTTTTGTTCTTCTTGTTCCCCATCTCCTTCTGTTTCTTCATCTTTTCTTCATCAAACATAACGTGGGCATTTCTTTCTTTGTTTCTTCTTTTCACTTTTGTAGAGTTAATTAACTAAAGTTTTGGAGGTTCTCAACAGAGAGGAATAAACTTGATAGTTCCTTCTTCTTTCTGTCCTTTCCATTCCACTTGAAAGGACCCATCTTTCCTATATGTACTAGGACAGTGATTCATCTTTTCAGCATACATGGATTGTTTGCTAAATGCAAGGTGGATATTATAGCCAAACACGGTGTAACTTGAAGTATTGTGGTCCAGTTTGCCTGTCAATGGGTGCTTCTGTGTCCTTCTTCCCATCTCAAATGAATAACCACTATCGTTTAAAAAAGGAAAAAGGAAAAAATAACAAAGAAAATAACAAACAAGAAACAAAAAGAAAAAAGATCCTTTTCATGGCAAGCTTAAACTCTATCTTGTTTATTTCAGTGTCTTCCTATGCTAACTATAAAGTGTTGCAGCCCAAAATGGGGCAAATAACATTAAATGAAAGTTAAATGACATCTTATGACTGCACATGCAAAGCAGGAAGTAGTTTGTTAATTTTCTGACTCTAGAAAATTTGGTTTGAGCAGCTGAAGTCTGTGAGCGTGCTACCATAGAATTATATGTATTTGTTGATTGTAAACTAATGTGTCTGTTGTGCCCTTCATTCTTCCGGACTTTAATGTATTAGATAGATGGTATTCATGAGCTGTAAGTTCTCCATTTGTCCTCCTCAACTTCTTGTCATTTTTATTTACTCTAAGAAATGTTAATTTTACCAAATATGGCTTAGGAAACAAACAAAAGGTTGTCAATGAGTTCGTTGTTCTGGAAGTTTTGTATAAGTTATACAGGGTTTAATACTGGTGGTTGTCAAGCAGGTATTAATTCAGAGAAAACATTCTTGATTTATCAAATTAAGCCCTCAATCAGTACCTACTTGGTTTTTCTACTGGTGGCAATAATTGGACCCACTCTAGAAATTTTGCCAAATGAATTGAGAAATATCTATAATAAATGAGTTGAATCTGATCCTTAAATTTATAAAAGTCCCCCTAATGACTTGATAGAAGGGCAACACAAATTTTTATTCTTTACCAAATTTGAAATTCCTTGGATATGAAAATAGTCCATGATTGTTTAGAAAGATGAGTTAGATATTCAGACTCTCAAAAGGTCTTAATGTTGTAAATGGTGGCTAAATTTGATACTGAGGCCAAAGTTAGAGAAATTACTCAAGTCATTTAGGAGAACAAGATAACTATGAAAAATACATCCATTAAAGAAGTTAAGAAGATGTTGCAGCGAAAATATCCAGCAGACTCTGAATTAGAGATATTAATTAGATGCCTTGATTGTGTGAAGAATCAAGTAATGTCATCCTTTAGTATCCAATCAGAAAAAGTTCCACTGCAAAGACATCCTCAATCAAGATCATGTCAGAAGACGAGAGTACTCCAGCTAATAATTTAGGAGAAATGCTTCAAGATAGTCAAGAGCCCAATGAAGATATTACAGAATTCGAAGACTGTTGGGACACATCAATGACACTGCTTCAATACTTTTTGAAGAAATGAGAAGGAAAAGATCAGGTATAGAAATAATGAAGGGACCAACTTTCAAAATGAAGACAGAAGTAATAATGCAAGGGTTACAACCCCATGAGTGCACCTGCAATGATAGAGGGAATCTACTTTGGACAGAAGGAATCTAGACAGCTTTTATAAAGCCAGAATTATTAAGATGACAATCTACAGCATCATGTGAACTGGTACATTAATCAAGGGAATATCCTATCAATTATGTAATATGTGTCAACTTTTCTTTATGTCTATTTTAGTTTTGTTGGTCCAATATTGTAATTTGTGTCCCCCGGACTTCAAATAAGATTAAGTCTGTCTACTATAAATATGTGTTTGTAAACCATCGAAGGCATAACCCGCAGTTAGTCTTTTGTTGCCTTCCTGCTCTCCTGGTTTACTCTCTTGTAATCTTCATCTTTCAACGAAGATTTTCTCCGGTTTGAATTTGTAAAGCTGGACTTTGCCATTTCTGCTGCCTATATTCTGTAAGTTGTAGTTTTGCATTTGCATTAGACCTCATTCATTCTTAATTATTACATATAGGTAAATCTGTAATGAGAGTCCACGCTTCAATTTGGTATCAGAGCCATGTTAGGCTAAGCATATGTGGAGTTCTTGTTTATAGCTGTAGCCTGTAATATAGTCTATTATTATTACACTAAGCTAGTTTCGAATTTATTAGTAACCAATTGGAATGTCTTATGGATCGACATCAAAGTTGCATAGGAGTGTTTTTTTTGTGAGCCGAGAGAGTAGTCAAGTTTTTTCATAAATTGTTGACAGTCGAGTAAGGCATGCGATTAGTTTATGATGATTTCCAAATTATATTAGCATAATAATTCTAGACTATATGTCTCAATGACTCTGCTCTTAGCGAATATGATGCTATCTAAAAACAAAAATAAAATTTTTAAAAATACTAAGATGGTTGAATATCCGACCAATTTTGAAGCCTTATATAAGTGTCAAAAATATGGAATAGACAGTAAGTCTAGACAATAAAGAACATATAATAAATATGTTTCAAGAAAGAGATCTAAAACCCTAGTTAGATTTAGAAAAATATAATTTTATTCACATAGGATTAAAATAGGATTCGATCCTCTAACCCCAAATGTTTCAAATGCTTCTATTTTAGTAGTCCTCAGAGATGCTCACTGTCTTGGCTGGGCTCCTTCCTAGACTAGTCTTTGTCGTGGACTAATCTACATAAATGTCTTCCCTGATTTTAGTTACCTCATGCTCAGATCATCTAGATTTTCTTTAGATAATATTAAAGAAGAAAAGTCAAATTCAGTCGAAGAGGTAAAGATTTCTTCTAATAATGTTGTACATCTAATTTATAAACACTTTTAGGATTTTAATCCTAGTGCATCCGAAATGGATTTCCCATTCCAATAGTTTTATGTATTTAAGTCCTAGAAGCTTTCTTGGGACAGCTCTTAATCAAGAGTTTTTAGGTGATTATAATAAAGATTTCCAACAAAGTATCTTAATATCATTCAAAACCAACATGAGTTTTACAAAGCCAAATACTTTGAACATATTATAAGAACGCAAAAAATAATATTATTTGCGCCATGGTTTCTAAATTACTTTTTAACAAAAGAAATAAATATGCTTTCTAGAAAATGGACTACTAATAGTGGAAGTGAAATATCTTTAGGTGGTATGAGGATGTCTTTTTGAGCGCTCGTCCTTAATCTTTTGGATGTTAATTATGATCATTGGAGGCAAAAATTTGTAGAAGGGCTTCCTTATCTATTTGCATAAAGAGTTAAAAGAACTCTCAAGAGTAAATACTAGGATAATATCCCATATTCAACTCTTACATATGGTCAACTAATATATGCATGTATTAATGTAGGCCTCGCCCTTTGTAATGAAATTAAATTAAAAAATCAATTTAAAAGAGAAAAGCTTATAGAAAAGAAATAGATAGGAGAATTCTGTCAACAATTTGCAGTTGTTGGTCCTCAACTAACAAATTATTAAAAATGATAAAACAAAAAAGCACCTAAGAAATTATAAAAAACACAAAAATCTTAGTAGAAACAATAAATTAGAAAAATGAAAATATTATTGAAAACATTATCCCAAAAAGGATAAAATGGACAAATCAAAAATCAAATATTACAAATGCGAAAAGCTAGGTCATTATGCTAGTAAATGCTATACATAAAAAGAAATTCAAGAACTCCAAATTGCGCAGGACTAAAGAATCCTTATATCAAATAAATGTTAAATTATTCAGATTAAGAAATTTCTAATTTGTCAGAATATGAATCTTCATCCTTTGAAACAGAAGATAATCGACCTATACATAATCATTCCTCAAGTCTTTTCAAAACAAAATAGAAAGAGGCACTTTTGCGCCACTCTCTAGTCCCAAGTTTCTCTCTTTCTTAGGTGCCTTTATGCCTGTAGTTGTTCCTATATGTGTTTGTGTGTGCACGTGTGTGTGTAAGGGGCAGCCCAGTGCACGAAGCTCCCACGTATGCGGGGTCTAGGGAAGGTGCAAACTATAAGGGTTTATAGTATGCAGCCTTACCTTGCCTTTTTTGCAAGAGGCTGTTTCCACACCTCAAACTTATGACTTCAAGGTCACACGACAACAACTCTACCATTGCGCTAAGGCTCCTTTGGTGCACGAAGCTCCCACGTATTGTGGGGTTTGGGGAAGGGCGGACCACTATAGCAAGACCCCTTGTGGTCTGCCCCTTCCCTGGACCTTGCATACGTGGGAGCTTCGTGCACCAGCCTGCCCTTTTTTCTTTTTATGGCACAATTAAGATATTTCGTTGGCATTGAAATGACAAAGTCAAAGTTTGATATCAGCTTGTCAAAAGGAAGTAGGTTACTGGTATATTATAAGATACATATGCCTTAGGTCAAGTCCTCAATATTTTCCTATTTAGTCTAATTTGAAGAAGCACTAAACATAGGAGAGTTTAAGGAGCCTTCCTTTGTTGGAATTGCTTTCTTATTTGACAATTACAGTTCCTATTACTGTGTTCTTTGTGAGTGTAGGGAGCTAGTATGCATGTGCTTATTGTTGATAGATGGAATGTAGTTCGTATATTTTGAGTTATCTAAAAAATGCAACTGGGAAGGGCTTGCTTTGAAGATGAATGACCACTTAGAGTGAAAAGTTATTGTGCTACTTGGCTTGCAGAGTCACCTCCCAGCAGACTTTTGACTTGCAAATATGGTACTTTCCTTGGAGGAAACCTTTTTACTTGGCAACAAAGAGCAAAATGTAGTTCCTCATTCTAGTAGAGAAGCAAAGTGCCATGTGATGGTTTATGCTTTTTGTGAGTGATGTGGTTAGAAGTATATTACAGAAGAAATGGTTTTTGAGATCAATAAGCCAACACAGATACCATGAAGGTACACATATTGCTAGTAATCCGACTACTTTACAGACACTAAGCACATTGAGGTAGATGTTCATATTGTTTATGGAAAGGTCACTATCATATTTGTAATCTATTCCATATGCAATATCTAACAATCAACTTGCAGCTATAGCCATTGAGGCTCTTGGTCATTGTTAGTTTGACATCAATTGTTCCAAGCTGGGGATAAATGCTCCAGCTGGTTTGGCATCAGTGGTTCCAAGCTGGGGTGCTTTGGCCTATAATCTTTATTGGTATGCTATTTCATCTAGAGCTTACTTTTACTTCTTGCAAGTTCACTTTATTTAAATATGAGGTGTACGACATGGGAAGGATTTAGAACAACAAAAACCTCATGAGTTACTTTCCTTGTTTTTTGTTCTTCTTCTTCTTCCCCTTCTCCTTCTGTTTCTTCCTCTTTCCTTCATCTAACATAACGTGGTCGTTTCTTTATTTGTTTCTTCTTTTCACTTCAGTAGGGTTATTACCTAAAGTTTTGTAAGTTCTCAACGAGAGAGCAGCCATGGTGCACTAAGCTCCCGCCTATGCGGGGTTTGGGGAAGGGACGGGCCACAATGGCCTAAAGTAGATAGCCTTACCTTGCATTTTTGCAAGAGGCTGATTCCATGCCTTGAACCTGTGACCTCAAGGTCACATGACGACAACTTTTACCGTTGCGCCAAGGCTCCTCTTCTTTTGTAGGTTCTCAACAGAAAGATTAAATTTGATAGTACCTTCTTCTTTCTGTCCTTCCCATTACACATGAAAGGACCACAATAAAATGCAAAAAACACACAGTCAAACAAGTTAAGGGCAGACTATGTCCCTTGATCAAGAAGAAAATACTTCAAGTGTATCGGAGAAGAGACTATGGCATGAGACAAGTGTATCGAAGATCTAATTTGGTTTCATGCCTGGGAGGTCTACCATAGAAGCTATTTTCTTGGTTAGACAATTGATAGAGAAATATAGGGAGATGAGAAAGGACCTCCACATGGTCTTTACTGATTTTAAAAAGGCTTATGATAGGCTCCCTAGAGAGTTAATATGGTGGGTGTTGGGTGAGAAAGGGGTTTCACAGGGGTATATAGATATAATTAAGGATATGTGTGAGAGAGCAGTAACAAATGTTAGGACCACTAGCAGAGAGATCAGTCATTTTCCTATTACTATAGTAATGCACCAAGGATCGGCATTGAACCCGTACCTTTTCCGCGTTGGTTATGGATGAGTTAACAAAACATTTGCACGAGGAGATTCCATGGTGCATGTTATTTACAAGTGATATAGTTTTGATTGATGAGACGAGGGAGGGTGTAAACACAAAGCTAGAGTTATGGAGAGGTGCATTAGAATCTAAAGGATTTAAAATTAGTCAAACTAAGACAGAGTATATAGAATGCAATTTTAGCAAGGAGAGGAACGAGAGTGGAGCACTAGTAAAGATTGATAACCAAGAAGTCCCCAAAAAGAATGCTTATGATACTTGGGATAGGTAATTCATAAGAGTGGAGAGATTGAGATGGAGATTACCTAGAGAATCTAAGCGGGTTGGAACAAATGGAGATGTGCTTCTGGAGTTTTGTGTGATTGGAGGTTGCCACTCAATCTGAAAGGAAAATTCTATAGGATGGCTGTAAGGCCGACCATGCTCTATGGATCAGAGTGTTGGGCAGTTAAGGAACAACATGTACATAGGATGAATGTTGCCAAAATGAGGATATTGAGATGAATGAGTGGCAAGACAAGAAATGATAGAATTAGAAATGAAAACATTAGGGGAAACATAGTAGTAGCACCAATAGGTAACAAAATGAGGGATATTAGACTTGGATGATTTGGACATGTCCAACATAGACCAAAATGGGCACTAGTTAGAAGGAGTGAGGCGATCCAAGTCAAAGGTTCTAAAAGGGCAAGGGGAAGGCCCAAAAGAATGTGGATAGAAATGGCAAGAAAAGATATAAAAACTTTGGGACTAAATGAAGCTATGATACTTAATAGAGGGAAATGGAGGAACAAGATTCATGTGACCGACCTCTATAATTGGGATAAGGTCTTGATGATGATGATGATGATTGTGGTCTAGGTTTCCTATCAATCTGTGCTTTGTCCTTGTTCTCATCTCGAATGAATCAGCACTATCATTAAAAAAAAGGGAAAAGAAAATAAAAAAAATTAGAAACAAAAAGAAGAAGATCCTTTTCATGGAAAACTTGAACTCTATCTAGTTTATTTCATAATCTTCCAATACTAACTATAAAGTTTTGCACGCCAAAATGGGGCAAACAACATTAAATGAAAGTTTAAGTGAGATCTTATGACTGCACATGCAAAGCAGGAAGTAGTTGGTTAATTTTCTTACTCCAGAAAATTTGGTCTGAGCAGCTCAAGTCTGTGGGAATACTATCATAGAGTTACATATAACTGTTGATTGTAAACTATTATGTCTGTTATGCTTTTAATTCTCTCATACTTTAATATATTAGATGCATGGTATTCATTAGCTGTAAGTTCTCTATTTGTCCTCCTCAACTTGTTGTCACTTTTATTTACTCTTAAGGAATGTCAATTCTAACGAATATATATGGGATAAGAAACGAACAAAAGGCTGTCAATGAGGTAGTTGCTCTGGAAGGTTTTTTATAAGTTTTACAAGGTTTGATACTGCTGAATTGCCTTTTGCATATGTTTTGAATCTGGAAAGTAGTATTTGTTTCTTACTTTAGTAGGTTCCATTATTCATATATTTCACCTTTCTGATATTTGTATTTGCTTCCTGGTATTTGATGAGCATTTACTGTATAATTTTCTGATGATTTTTATGTGATCTTGCTTTCAGCACTGTCAATGACTTCATAATTAAATTCTTTGTTCCTCTATTGTTAAATTCTGACATGAAGGGGGTATATGCATGTGTGCATGCTTGTGTGCATGTGTATACGTGTGTATATTCAATTTGTTGCTTATTGCAGGCAGCTCGTATGCGTTATGTACTCGAGAATGAATCCTATTGCCTAAATCTAATTGATACACCTGGGCATGTTGATTTCTCATATGAGGTATATGCATTTTAGGTTGTTGAATCCTGAAATTTAAATAATTGCGCAAGTAATTGCTGTTCAGAGTGACATGTCAATGAACATGGATCTTACCAATAACCACTCATATTTTTCATTATTTTGGATTGGAAAAAACTCAAAACTACCATTCATATCACTCTAATTCTCTTTAACCAACCTATCTGTCATGTTCTTTAATATATTAATAAGGTGCACATTGAAAGTAACTGCAGACTGAAGGAATTTGTTTGGCTTTTGAACTGGAGGTGTTCTGTGATTAAGCTATGGTGCATGCCAAAGTTATACCTGCATTGAGTTTTTGAGTGAAAAAAAAAAAACACATTTGTGGTTTCTCATGGAAGGATGCTTTGACTAAATTGTGGCAAAATTAAATAGTTCGTCTTTTCATTGCAAAAAACAAATGAACAACTATTTTGTCATATTTTTCATTATTATGAATACATTTGACCTCAATTTGCATAAAATGTTTGCTTTTAGACTTGCAAATATGTCCATTCCAGTCATTGCATCTCCTGTCTTAATATAGTTCACTGTTCTTCAGTTTTCTTCATCCATCTGTTTGTAAGCACTCAGAACCATCGTATCCACCACGTCTTATGCCTGACTGTGAGTGTGGTGACAGTGAAAAACTTGATGGTGCTCCTTAATTGGCATCCTTAGTTCTTTTTTTTTTTTTATCCATTGCAACATTTTTTCACCCCAGTTTCACCGCTTTCCTTTGTTAAATGTGTGTGGGACATCATTGAGATGGTCCTTCAGGCAGCCCACTAGTATGGCTTCCTAAAAGCTCCTATACTTGGGTGCTTTTCCAACCATGAGGGTATGAAGAGACATAAGAGGTAGAAGGCATGTGGAAATTAGAGGAAGCAGTTAATGCAGCAATCTGCCAATGAGATGGAGCTTGATTGAGTCAATGAGGGAATCATTGTGTCAAAAAGCAAAATAAGAAATGCTAGAATCTAGATTCCATGGTATATTTTCTGAGAATTATTCAAAGTAGTGTTGATATAGAACTGGGCATAACATTGGCAAGATGGGAAAATTATGAGTAATTCCAATGTCTTTATACTTACTTTGCTCCTTTTTCTTTTCTTTTCTTTTTTTTGTACTTTCTGGATATTGGATATTTTGCTACCTAATTTTCTCAATTCTGAACTTTCTAACGTGCATCTGTGCAGAATAATATTTGTTTGATGTTACTGCTTCATCATTTTGCTTTTGAGACCATGAAGGGCTATGGACTTGTAAATGTGGTGATCTACGCTACATGTATACATGTGTGTCTGTTCCGCACACAAGGATGCACAGAGTTATACACATTGCATACATGAGTGCACTTATGGACTGTTTTATCTCTTTTAGTAGCTGAGCAACCACCTCCAAGCTCCTTGATGAAGTTGCATGGGAGCTCAAGGAGTCAGTCACCTATGCTATACCAGGAATTTTGACTGTCTTGGTTTTTCTCTGTGGCATTTAACCAAGAGCATCATGGAATATTCATGTTCATTCCTATCGAAGTATTTCTTAAATGCCTTATTGCATGTTTGAACTTGTTAAGATAATATTAGAATCTCTTATTTTTTTCTATATCTTCAACAAGTCAAACCACACCACTTAACACATTTCTAGATACTTTTCTTGTTTCCTTGCAAGTCCTTTCGAATGTTTGTTAATTCTGGCCAACAAGACTAATGACCCAGAACAAGTTGCCTTTCAGAAATGTTTTTGTGTCTGAAAGTTCTTATCGAATTTGTGGTCACTGAAATGTTCATAAAATTCTTTTCCTGTATTATAAAAATAAATGTCGATATAGAAATTTTAAAGTGTACACTTGTTTGCTTTAATCCATTGCCCTTATCCCATATGTTTCGTTTGGTGATTAGGTTTCTCGTTCTCTTGCTGCTTGTGAGGGTGCTCTCCTTGTTGTAGATGCTTCCCAGGTGCAACATTTTTACTTGGTTCCTATTGTGCATGAGGCAATTTCAGTCAGTAGAACTATTTTCTTGCCCCCCCCCAAAAAAAAGAACTGCTGTCTTTTAGGTTTATGATGTTAATGGTGATATTATGTTGGACTCTATGATGGAATTGGGGAATTTTGTTATCATCTAAGTACGTTTTCAAGATTTTCTTGGCAGAAGCAAATTTGTTTCTTTGTCACTAATGGTTCTACAATATAGGGAGTGGAAGCCCAGACACTGGCTAATGTCTACTTGGCTCTGGAAAACAACCTTGAAATAATTCCTGTAAGGATTTCTTTTTGTTGTTCGTTTACCCATTGAACACAAGTTATACCTTATTAGTTATTAGCATTATATGCATTTCCTCTCACATTTGAAGTACATTTATCTGACAGATCCAAAGTTCTACTCCTTTTTCTTATTGGAATTTGCTGTGCTTAATATGTTCTTTTTGACATGAAATAGGCCAACACAGCTATTTTCTTTTCTCATATATTCATTCTTTGATTAAATTGGTAACTGCAAAGTCGATCTTTAGGTTTTTAAATTAATAATTGTGTTCTAACTTAGCCTCAATTATAGATGAGGTGTTACTCTGGTATTATGTCCTTACAGGGGAAACCTCCCTTTTTTTATTGTTGTAGCGTTTTGTTTATCAACTATTAGGATTGTCCTTATAGAGAATAATAGGTGATAAAAGTCTAGAAAGCTCCTTAACAAGCACTTGTACACTTATAAATGACCATTTACGATAATGTTTCTTAGGATAGGACATGCCTGTAGCCAGCCACCAGTCACTAACTTCTTTATTGTTTGTCAAAGTAAGTCAACCAATGTACAATGTAGAGCTTGACTATATGCTAGAACAGTTTTAAAAGGCAAAAGATAGGAAGGGGCATAGAGTCCCCAATATTCAAGCTTCTCTTTACTTATTTTTCTTTTTAGTCAGTAAGTGAGGTTTTGGGGCACCCATGACCAGAAAAAGATAGAAGAATTATATCCTAATGTATTCTACATAAAATCATCACAAATAATTAACTATAAGTCAGGGGATGTGGCATAAAATTGGATATCTAATCCTTTACATGAGCTACCCAGTGAGGAAGTGTGCATATGAATTGGTTTCTCTCCATATTAGCAAGGCCATCAAGTGGAGGAATCTGTGAACTTCTGAATTTCAGCTTTGATTTGGACTGCCTTCAGGCAAGAATAGATCTCATAAACAATACCCGCTGTTACTTTGTAACATGTAATGCTAAGGCAGCGTCTGATTTACAGATACTGCCTTTTTGTTGTTGTTTTAATTTCCATTTTTCATTTTTCTTTTTTGATCTAATATGTTCATATTGTTTGGGAGAAGGGGACCCTTGGCACAATGGTAGAGTTGTCATAGTGTGACCTTGAGGTCACAGGTTCAAGGAGTGAAAACAGCCTCTTGCAAAATGCAAGGTAAGGCTGCGTACTATTGACCCTTGTGGTCAGCCCCTTCCACGGACCCCGCATATGCGGGATCTTCATGCATTGGAGCTGCCCTTTTTATGTTCATATTGTTTGGGCCCTTGTTTTTAGCCTGCCCATTAGAATCATGTCAACTGGATGATCTTAACTTCTGTTTTTGTTTCATTTTTATTTTTTTAATGGCTGTGATTTAAAATAGAGAAACATAAGGCTGCAAGCATCCAATAGAAGTGATTTGTGGTGTAGGGGTAATCTAAGGGATTTTGAATAAAAAATCTAGCCCAAAATCATGAAAAGGCAGCGTCTGAAAAGAAGATGCTGCCCTAGCATTTGAAAATGCCAGGACTTTGAATGGATTAGGTCCATAACTTATCAATGCCATGAACATACGTTCTCTCAATCGCCTAATGGATGTCTTGGACTTCAAGAAGATAAAACTTACTTTCTGGGTACATGGAGAGAACATGTACATAACATCACCATTTTGAGTTCCTTATAATCCCTCCAGCAGAGAAAATTTCATCCAATAAAGAGGGATCAGTGTTGATTCTCATAGTGTGCTGGTCCTGCTCAATGCAATAGCAAGAAGTGGGGATACTCTCTGGGCGAAGGCTCACACCAAAATGATTCAATCTGATTATTCTTGGAATTATCAATCTCCAACAGATCCAAGGTTGAAAGAAAGGATAGAATTAGGAATGAAAATATTAGAGGAAACTTAGAGGTAGCACCAATAGGTAATAAGATGATGGAGATTAGACTTAGATAGTTTGGACATGTCCAACAAAGACCGAAAATAGCACCAGCAAAAAGGAGTGAGGCAATACAAGTAGAAGGTTCTAAAGGGCAAAGAGAAGGCCCAAAAGAACGTGGATAGAAGTGGTGGGAAAAGATTTAAAAACTTTGGGACTAAATAAAACCATGGTACTTAATAGAGGGGAATGGAGGAATAAGATTCATGTGGCTGACCCCTAGTTGGGATAAGGTCTTGATGATGATGATGAAACAGATCCAAGGTTGAGCATGTGGAGCAATAACCACGAGCGTGTCTTTGAGAAGGAGAGATTTATGCTTTTCCTTTTCTCAGAAACCCTGCAATTTCTCATGCCAATTATGATATATGGAAGCTTGAAAGAGATTTTAATGATGGTAGTTTTTCCTCTTACCTTTGAAGTCGGAGAGTCAGTAAGTCTTCATTGGTGGAGATTTAGGGCTTTCTCCTATAACCAAACCTCTATAGTATTGAATGCCAAATCTAGGTACAAAAGGCATGGTTGAAGAAATGATATGCTACTGATTCTGAAGCCAATTTGCTAAGCAACAACAAGGATCCATAATAATACCCAATCCAACCATAGAATCTGAAGTAGAGACTTGAGAGCTTGGCTTGCATTGCCTGCCACATTTTGAAGGAGTGACGAGGGATGCGCCCCTTATATCCAATCACTTTCATCTATCACAAATAACACTGATTTCTAATAGAGTATAAGCACTAGAAAGAGTGAAGGCATTTAGCCATGGGTTTCCAAACAACTTTGTCTTGGTGTTCATGATATAAATGGCATCATGTAGGACTTGTTTTTGTTTCACCATGAGTAGGTTATGAAACTATTGACATTCCATGAGTTGTTGATTAACAAATATTCAACATCTCTATCATCCTTAAGGGTTATATTGAAAAACTTGGTAGATATTTGATTCTGCAAGCTTCCATCTGGGTATCGAGGTTCTCCAAACATCAATGGAAGATCAATCGCCATTGATCATGAGAATAGACAGGTTAGATTGTTTCTAGCCTTGAAGATACCATGCCAACCCCAGAACAATTGCTAGGCACTTTTAGATCCCAAAAGTTCCTGTTGTAATGTACTTGGCTTTGGACTGTTCATGCGACAATGAGAATCTGTTACTAACTATATGCAATACATACCTTGCTAGAAAATCACGGTTTCGATAATCAACCTTGTGAATTCAAAGGTCTCCTTTATTCTTTTGGCAGCATATAGAGTTCCAGCCGATGGGGTGAAATTTTTATTTAACTTGGGACCTGCCGAAGAAAATCTATGTAGCATTTCACAATCTTTAGAATAATAGATTTTGGAGGTTGGACACCAGAACATCTAAGACTATTGAGCAGTTTCTTTACAGGCTCCACCCTTCCAGCCTGAGATAGAAAACTAGCTATCCAGTCACATATTCTTTCTTCGATCTCATCAATAAATGGTATACAATCAGCTCCAGACATCACTGAGCTGAAGATAGGTTATCTGAAATAGCACATGGGGAATTGGCCTTCTTTCTTGCCAAAAACATTGAGATGGAATCTTTGGACTGCTGCTGAATAGCAGTGAAAAGTTTCACTTGTTGCAATATTTACCTTCATCACTGAACAATCCTTGCAAATTTCAAGGCAGTCAGTAATACCTCTGGCATTGCAATTACCTGCCGCCTTTTTACTTCCATCCTTATTGATTCTTTGACTTATTGCTTCTTGATGAATGAGATAGAAAGAAACCTCAAGTAGCAGGCAGAAGTCATGTATGTTTGTTATATCAGTAAAGTAAGTGCTCCTGGTCAAGTCCCCTGCAAGTCACAATTTACCTATTTTACAATGTTTAATGAATCGCCTTCTATTGTTAGAGCTAGGCAGGTGCCTCTTACATCCAGAGGGCCCTCTCCATTTCAAAATCATCCTTTCTAGTCCTCACACTTCTTGCAGAACCTGATCTAACAAGTGGTTATCTCCAGAGGCACACTGTTTAAAGGAAGTATTGTTTCTCATTGGAACTTTCCAGAAAGAACCATTTATGATTCTTTTTCTAGCTTTCTTCTTATTCCCTTTATGTTCATAGGCTTGTCAGTTGGCCCAATTTAAAACCCTTTTAACTAAACCCGCTTGCGTATCTTAAGAACACAAGAAAAATAAAAGAATAGTTATAAAAGAAACACACATGCAACTTGCATGTTGGCCCAATGTAAACTTTAATATCTTAAAAATTTTAACTAGCATGGGAAATGGAGGGAATTAATGGACTTGGTGACAAGATTAGAAGGTACTTCACAGGCAAGGTTTCACTTCCCAAAACTAACAGCAGCCAACTCCTGAAAATTTCATAGAGTCACAGCTTCTCTACAATGCCTTTGAAAATGAACAATGATGTCAACCTCTTTGATCCAAGGACAGGATTAGAAAAAGAGAAGAGTTCAGAGAAACAAGGAAAAGTGACTTCTGTGGATCCAACATGACTGCCAAGAGATCTGAAGGGTAACAGCTACAATCTATATAAAGCAGCTGCTATTAACAGCCTGGATAATCTCACTACCCTTTTCTTCCACCTCTTTCTATGTCGAGGCAGTCGCTTAGGTGGGCTACCACTATCGCCGTCACTTATATTGTAGTTAACATATGAAAGGGTCAATGCAAACATTCCTGATAATCTTGTGAGCAAGAGAAAGTTTTATGTCATGATAGAAAGGATTAGTCTTAAGACTTCCATGAATATTTGTATTTTTAAAAGATATTTTTCTGGGAAGTAAATTTGTATGCAGAATTACTTATGCATCTTCATGGTAGATATCTGGTGTTTGATTCTTTATGAGTTGCTTCATAAGGTAAAAAAGGGCTAGCTACTTTTTCTTTATACCTGCCAGACATATCTTGCAAATGATTAGGAACTTGTTATATTCATCTATTCTCATAGAACCTCAAAATTGATTAGCTATGAACTTTTTTGGTCTTATAGGACAGGCATCTAATTTGTTTTCCTTGTGTAATTTCAGGAATTTTTTTTTATAAATTTTCATATAAGATTTTCTTGTTAATCTGAACATGTCTTTCCTAAGAGGATATGGAGCAATATTTGGTATATATTTGTCACTTGTATACACATACCGCATTTTCTCTCTTGGTTATCATTTACTTGGTAATTTTTCAATGTCTTTGTACTTAGTTGCTCTTGAGAAGTGGATTGCTGTTCTTTGTGTTATGCTGATGCAGGACTGCTGATTATCTTTTCATTCATTGTCCAGTTGCTTCTGGAGCTTTTTTTTTTTAAACTTGTTTAGGCCCTTTGTCCTTTAGGGCCTCATGGATGACATCGTTGTCCATTCTTCCTCTTACATCTTGTGGGGCTGGGTTTGCAGTTCTGCTAGGAGGGGATGCAACATCAAAGTTGAGTTTGCAGGGCCCTCTTTGGATGCTTTAGAAAGAGTGTAATACGCTAAAGTGTAGTATGAGTATGTTTTAGGGGATAGATGAACCAAACCGTACTTTGAAGGATATTTCTCCAGAGTTGCTTACTCAATGGGCAGCTTCCCTCTGCCTGCTTTAAGCAAGCTTCGCATTTCCTGCTGAGATCCCAAGTCTCCAAGTGGGCCCTCTTGGCCACCCATGACCTTGGCTTTTTAGAGAATCCCGCTCCTGTGTCGTAGGACTTTTAGCTTGGCAGTCCACCGGGTGGGTTTCTCTGTGAGAAGGGTATTCCTCCTCTGAGCTGTTGATCTTGGATGTCTTCGTTCTCAGCTCTCACAGAAACATAAGATGGAACCTCGATTCATTTCCCCCTGCCTTTGATCACTCGGGCTGAATTTCAAGTTCTAGTTAGTTTTGTTATTCTAGGACCATCACAATTGGAGGTCTGATTGGGAACTACCTGTGTTGCTTTCTTGCTTGGACCTGATCGGCATAACTGGCGCTAACTTATTGGAGGTCTGGCTGTATGCATCAGCATCTGTGTTTGTGCTTCTTCCCATTGGGCCCTTTATTGGCTAGAGGGCTTCGAGCACGATATTCATTGCAATGATATTATTTCTGTAATGCTAGAAGTCATTTACTTGGTCATTTCAGTGTTGTTTATGCTGAGGTTATCTGCTTGTTGGATCTCAGGCCTTTTATGTCCATGTGTGGCATTCTGCCAACGCAGAGGTCTTTTCTCATTTGCTAAAGATGCGTAGCTGTCCATACAACTCTGTGCAGTCTTGGTTTCCCCCTTTGACGACCTCTGCTCTTGCCTTTATTTTCTTCTTCTTCTTAATCTAATAGTTCTTACTGTTGTTCAATTAACAGGAAAAAATAAATCATGAAAGTATCAGTGCAGTTGATCCTTGGAAATTCATTTATTTTAACTTTGTATTTCAGGTTTTAAATAAGATAGATCTTCCTGGTGCTGAACCAGATCGCGTTGCACGGGAGATTGAAGAGGTTAGTACACAAAAGTTATAGAGTTCATTTCAAATGGTAGATGGCTATTTAACTATATTATCATGGGACATTTTATTTTGTAATAGCATGCTCTAATAAATGCTTCATTTGTTTGAACAATCCTCTGTTTAACTGCATAACTCTTCAGGTCGTCGGATTGGACTGCAGTGACTCGATTCGTTGCTCTGCTAAGGTTATTGAATGGCTTTGAGCTTATATTTATTTCATACAGCAGTGCAAGGCTATATAGAAACTGGAGCTGTTTGCTTATACCAGAATATTGTTCATTTCTACAAACATGATTTGTTTGCGCATTCTTCTCTTTTTGTAGGAGGGAATTGGTATAGCTGAAATTTTAAATGCCATAGTCAGGAAAATTCCTCCTCCTGAGGATACTGCTGAAAGCCCACTAAGGGCTCTTATATTTGATAGGTATTCTTCCTGCTGGATCTCCTGATGCTAATGGACTTCCCCACTTTCTCTCTGTTATATTTTCTTTTGCATTCTCTTAGTTTCTGTATGTGGGCTGTAAGTGGCAGCCTCTGCTATTGGAAATTAGAAAGGCATATTATCTTTGTGGAGGAATAAAATAATTGAGAGAAAGTGTATGAAGTATATCTGACGGTTGTGCTCTGGGAACAAGGAAAATACAAATTAGGCATTATATTTGATACTCCTATGTGTACTTTAGGCCCTTGTGGTCCGCCCCTTCCCTGGACCTTGCATAGGCGAGAGCTTCGTGCACCAGGGCTGCCCTTTCTTTCTTTTCTTTTTTAATTTGATACTCCTATGTAAAGGAAAAAGAAAAGAGGGGGAAAAAAAAAGGAAGGAAGGAAAATATATCCATGATACTAGTGTGGACTATGGAATAGAGAAATGAGTACAACAATATTTGTCGAATTTATCTTGATTTCAAAGTTGGTTGGTTTTGGTCCAACTTACTCAAAACTCAGAATGCTTAGTTTAAGACTTTTCCAGCATAAATTTTGGTTAAACTATACCCTTGCTATCTAGTACACTTGTCTATATGAAATGAAACCCTCGTGAATACATCAACAACTTGCTCTAACACCAAAGATGTATCCAAGGCCCACTATTGACTCACTTATCACAAATAAAAATGCAAATCCATCCTAATGAGTTTCTCTTTGGCATTTGGGATGGGACTTTGTGGCATCTCTAGGACTCAGATTGTCAAAATATATTGTAAATTTGTCAAATCTACACTTTTTCTTGCAACAGTTGTCTGATCCATGTCAATTTTATTTTGGTGAAAACTGTAACTCTATACTCTGCTGATCCTTTTGATCTAGCTATTGGTTCTCTGTATCTTACTGCTCTATCATGCTAAGCAATCCATGATCAAATATAACACCATCTAACAGGGAATGTGATGCATACTGTTATCTTATCTTATAAGTTTGCATTTTGTGAACCCTATTAAAATGTATTTTGTGAAAATTGTGATGCGGCAGAGTATTCTACAAGAATTGCAATCCTCTTATTTTCTCTCAGTCTCTTTCTTAATCTTTTTTCATAAATCTCCACAAGGCTATATTCTTAACAAAGTTGTTGTTGTATGGCGTACCTATTTCTCAGTGTCACACCTCATGCAGACTTGGAGTATTGCTTTTGTGCTTCTTGCTTATAGTTTGCTGGTTTTCTGTTGATATTTTTCCTGTATTCATTTTTCCATATGAAGCTTGTAGGCCACATCTTCTCTCCTCATTCCTCAATAAAATAGTTGGTCTGTTTATCTGCTGAATATATTTTCATGTACTGAATTAATTAGAGTTTTCAGTTTCTTATGGAGTGAGCTCTGTCTCTTGAATAAAGTACTTGTATGTTATCTGCTTACTCATACTCTTGAAGTTGGGATATTCGTGGTCATGCTTTTATGTCACAATGAGTTCCACCTTTCTCGTGCAAAATATATGCACGTCTGACATTCTTTTCTTCATGTTTACATGGTTGGGACTTTGCAGCTACTACGATCCATACAGGGGAGTTATTGTATATTTTCGTGTGATCGATGGGACCATAAAGAAAGGAGATAGGATATATTTTATGGCAAGCAGAAAGGTAAAATGATTTTGTAATTGTTTTCTTTTCTTATCTGATTTAATGGGTGTGAAATTATGATGGGTAGTTCTTCTAGATTGATCCTCTTCATATTGATGAAATAAATTGGTAGGCAGTGTACTTACAAGTTTCAAGCTATAGCTGATGCCATTGATTGCACAACTCAAGTATCTATGGATTCTTATGATATTATCAGAAGCATTGCAAGAAGAACAATACTTGCACTATCCATTGCAGCCAGTAAATCACAAACAGTTAAAGGACAATTGCAGTAGTTGGAGAGATTATGTGTTATTACTTGTAGAAAGTGAGGAATCTTGAAAGGAACAGCAGAACAGGAGAAAACCCTGCACGATCATCTTAGACCCTATATTGCCCTTGCTACTATGTCAAAGCGACAACTAGCTCCATGTCTTATCATTGTGTCATGCCATCTTATTGTCCTTCACCTCAATTTCCAACCTTGCCAATTCCACCTTTAACCTTGTATTTGATGCTTTTGCACTCAGTAAAGAAAAACCTTTATCTCTTATAGTACTCCCAAGGGTACCCATTTTAACTCCAGAGTATGAAGAGTCAGGAACAGGTCCCCATAGCACATTGAAAAAAAAAGAAAGAAGAAGTGAAAATCCTATATGTACACCAACAACTATGATGTAAAAATTGCATTTCATGTCACTATCCTATTTTCTTGTTCTTGGCTTACTACCTCCACCGCAAAGTTTCACGTTGGATTCTTTTGCATGGCCTCTTCTAGCCAATTTTGTCTATCAATGAAACAAAAAATGTAGTAAGGAAAGTGTGGAACTCAAGAGCTATACAGGATGAGGGCGTATTATTTACTTCTGTACCATCAACCAGAACTGTAAATGAAAGAAAACTCCAGATTTGTGAATAGTTACAGGTTATTCATAAGTTGCTCTTTTGAAATGCAATAATATAGCACAGAAAATACTGCATGGTGAAGACCTTCTCTAAGACTAATGATTAGAAGACATTAAGGAAGGGAAGCCATATGTACTCACATGTTTTATAACTTCTATAAGGTGCATAATTGTGGGAAATGGAGGTCTTAAATAAAATGTTAAAGGGGAGTGTTTTACCCTCAAGAAGTTTGAGTAATCTAAACTATTACAAGGTTATGCCTTGGTTACTGTCTTGCATTGGTGTACAATTCTCAGGATGGGGTCTAATAGTCAGCTGAAAGGTGGCTTGTTTGCACCTTGCATCAAGGAGACCATTCTAAGAATAATGGTGTTTGTACAGTAATTGAATTTGAACCATCCTTATCTTCTCTTTTACTGCATCAATATATTTTTATGTCCTTTTTTTCCTTATCATTTGTCTCATAATAGTGCAGGACTACTATGCTGATGAAATTGGTGTTTTATCACCGAATCAGTTACAAGTTGATGAGTTGTATGCTGGTGAAGTAAGTACATCACTAAATTTTGTTTATTGGATTCTTCATACTCCCTTTGCCTGACCTTCTTCTATTGATCATCAGAAATATTGTTGTATGTATTCTAGTTGGTTTGAATTAAAACCAGGGATCTATTCTTAAAATATCAAGATTCTTTCTTCCTTTCAACTCCTAGATGCTATCCTGCTAGAATTCATAATTAAGATAACCGTATGAAGTCTGCATATTCATATTTTAAGATTAGGTTATTCATCGTTTTATCTTTGTATTAAATCTTTGATGATATATTAGAAATATTTCCATTGTTGCAATGTATGTGCTAGCTTCAGACTGGAGTTTGTTTAGTTCGTAGATAGATCTAAAGCTTTTGGCATGTAGGTAACCCAAAAACTTTCCATTAATCTCTTTTTCCAAGTTGAGGCTCTTGCTAGAGTTAATTGCTTTGGCTAGTCAGGCGTTCCTTGTGAGATAGTCATTGCTTTTCCTTTGGAATATGTGTAATACTGCCATCAACTGAAGCTCCCTAATAGCGTGAGAAAACTTGCTTAGATTTGGAAGCTAATTTCTTCTTTCTTCCAAAATTTAATAGGAAGATTACTAGCAGCATAAAGGGCAGCACGGGTGCACGAAGCTCCCGCCAATGCAGGTCCGGGGAAGGGGCGGACCACAGGGGCCTATAGTAGGCAGCCTTACCTTGCATTTTGCAAGAGGCTGATTCCACGCCTTGAACCCATGACCTCAAGGGGACATGACGACAACTTTTACTGTTGCACCAAGGCTCCCCTTCGATTACTCGCAGCATGCTTTCCTATTATTAGGAATTTGTCTCCTGTTTAGATGATAACTTATTACCCAGGGACTGCTTTGCTTTTCTTGTGGTAACAATTAAATTCTCGTAGATATACTCTAAAGGTTTGTGCCTATAGCTCAAAAATCTGTTTGAGTTTAAAATGAAACTCATATAAAATTATCTTCAAAGATGTGTCTAAATCCTAATTACAATAACATTAAATCAGTTCCTTGAAGTTAAATTATAACAATATAAATCCAAAGTTATGATTTAAATAACCATGGAATCAGTCTCAATTACTTAATTTACTTATAACATAAAACAAGTGCAATACTCCTTCTCTGAGATATCTTAACCATCTCTCATTTTCAATGCTGGTGTTCTTTCTTTCCATGGAATATTACACTCAGCATTATGTGGGAGCTTCGTGCACTGGGGCTGCCCTATTATGCCTGGACTTCCTTTCTTTGAGGTGACTTTCTGTCTCAAGGACAACTCTCATATTTTATCCCTTCTACTTCTTATCACTTTTGTTGCGTGCATATTCTCTAAAGCTTTTCCTCCAGCTGAAAACAAAAACAAAAACAAATTCCTCCAGCTGAAAATAAATCTTATTGCTATGCCGGTTCATCTTAGAGCATCTCTGATAATCCTTGGTTTGGAAAGTTCTCACTTGGCAGCTTCAGCTCTTCCTGAGCATTTTTCTCCTCTTGCTGTCTCCTTGTTGTTTTCCTTTTTCTTGAAGTTACACAAAGCTTCTGGTTTCCCTGTGCTTGTGAAACAGCTTTCAAACCTCTATCAGCAAAAATTGAGAAAATTGCTGATAATCATAATAGGACAAAGTAGCTGTGGGATGGTTTAACAATCCATCTACAGTAGGATGGAGATTTGGGTATATTTTTCTATGAAATATGCTCTGTTTTGTCTTAAAGGAAATTTAAAGTAACATTCTCAGAGCAGCCAATTCAATGGCTGATAGGTTAGCTAATGAAGGGGGTCAATCAGCTGGTTTGAGGATTTCTGTAACGAGCTTGTTGTAATTTGAAGCTTTCATGAGTTTCTTGTTTTCAAGGCGACTTTGTTGGTCATCCTTCTGATGTAATCTCGTCTATCCATGATTGCATTGGCAAGTAATGATCAGATACGTCCTTTAGATCTCCTTGTGTTTCAGAGTCATCTTTGCTTGTCTATCGTGGTTAGCTGGAGTTTGTAACTTTGTTGATGAATAACACTTACCTTTGCCTTTCAAAAAATAAAAAAATCATAATAAGACCAAGTGAGGCCTTTCTAGCTCAGTGGCACGAGGAGGAGCCTCACCTAGGTGATTAGGGTTTGAGGCTATGCATTTGTGCACGTGCGCGTGCATCTAACTTTCAAAATGAAAATTGACAGGTTGGACCATTAGGACTCTAGTTGGTATTACTCCTAGAAATTATTGTGAAATCATGTTTTCCCGCCTTCTCTTGGAGTAAAACCAAAAGAGATTACTGTGCATGACCAAAGAGGGTTCTAAACTATGTTGAGAAGGTGGTTCTGCTCTGTTTGTGCATTACTATGCTATTCCATTTCGGAAGTCCCCCTTACAAAGTTAATGCATGTTCTCAATAGATCCATGAACATAGTTGGCCTGATAGTTTCTTCATCGCCTATACGACTGATAAATCTTAAGAGGATCTTTCCCTTAATTATTGACTATGGTCTAAATTGAGAAGCTTCTATATGATAGCATGTTCTATTTGATACTACAAGGAGAAGAATTCAACCTTTTTAGATGTTCTTTATCAGACAACTTCCATTCTCAGCACCAGTCAGTGTGATAAAATTTCCTCTTTTATATGGTCAACTTTACTCAACAGTTGGGCACTTGCATATTACAATCAATGATTCCCTTGTGAATCAAAGTTGGATGAGCTGAGCCGTGTTGGACCATTTTGCAGGGAGCAAGCTGCATCTATGTTTGAGTGGCATCTCTCTTCAATGTGCTGTTGGCTGATATGATGCATGCCTTTGTGGTGTTCCATATTAATTCACTGTCACTCATAATACAGTTCTTCTGTAGTTCTACATGAAGGGAAAAATATTGCAACTGATTTTTGTAGCAATTTGGTTTTAATTTTATCTTTCCCTACTTTACAGCAAATTAATACTTGACTTTTCTAGAACTTCTGAAAGTCTAGGATTTTGTACTTGTGTATCAACATTATCACTTTGATCTGCACTTGATTTTGTCAATTTAAATTCTCTATGGTGAGGTACCACCCTTTTGCTTTAGGTTAGATTTGATATCTATGACATGGAAGAATGGTAAGAATAATTTACTATAAATATGGGAGGTGATTTTCATTGAAATGTATAGTATAGTCTAAGGATTTGTAAAATGAGAGATCCCTACAGACCAAGTTACGATGTCTACTCCTAGTTTCATGGGTGGTTGTGGTAATCCAGGAGTTGCTGAAATTTGGTATTTAGAAATGCTTTAGGATACGTAATAAAAGCTGTAAGCCTTTTCTTTTGGTAGGTCATATTGGGGAGTCCTCCTAGCAGTTTCATGCATTTTTTGCCAAAATTATCCATGTTCTTGGGAAATAGCAAGATATGCCATGGAGATTCTGGAGAATCTGGACTATATTGTGGTTTTCTGGTCATATTCTGAAGTCTGCAGATGTAATGCCAATGATTCTTGTTTAAATGGGTAGAAAGAGAAGCTTTAGCTTCAGAAGAATCACTTCTTTTCCATTGTTTCTAATCTGGTTCTGCTGTTTACATTGGCTGGTTTATTCTGTGGCCTATCATTCTATGTGACAGTTCATTGCTTTTGCATCTCATTGCTGTGAAAAAAAGTTTCTGTTCGTTAGAGAAGACAAACCAGTGTTATTTTAGGTTAACAGTCACATCTAAGTAACTTAATTGTTACATTCTTATGGCTAATGTTCATTCTCTTTGACCATTGCTCCAGCTATGGTTAAATTACATTTTAAGTTGTGGTTTTCTGGTCGTATTCTGAAGTCTGCAGATGTACTGCCAAAGATTCTTGTTTAAATGAATAGGAAGAGAAGCTTTAGCTTCAAAAGAATAACTTCTTTGCCAATGTTTCTAATCTGGTTCTGCTGTTCGCATTGGATGGTTTATTCTGTGGCCTATCATTCTATGTTACAGTTTATTGCTTTTTCATCTCATTGCTGTGAAAAAAAAGTTTATGTTCATTAGAGAAGACAAACCAGTGTTATTTTAGGTTAACAGTCACATCTAAGTAACTTAGTTGTTACATTCTTATTGCTAATGTTCATTCTCTTTGACCATTGCTCAATCTATGGTTAAATTACATTTTAAGTTGTGATGACTTATGGTTGTGTTGAAAACTCTATCTCTTACCATGCGTTTAGTGGCTAGTGCACGTCTTGCACCTTTTACTTATTCTCATTCTTTTTCTTTACTCTTCTAGGTGGGTTATCTTTCAGCTTCAATAAGATCTGTGGCAGATGCTAGAGTGGGTGACACTATTACCCACTTTGGCAGAAAGGCAGACAACTCCTTGCCTGGATATGAGGAAGCCACTCCAATGGTGTTCTGTGGCTTGTTTCCCGTTGATGCTGACCAGTATAAACTTAGTGCTTACTGTTTGAAAATTCAGTATTTAGCTAAATATTTTACTGCTATAAGTTTCTTTGTGACTCACTTTGGTATCTCTTCTGCAGGTTCCCTGAGTTACGTGATGCATTAGAGAAGCTTCAACTAAATGATGCAGCTCTAAATGTATGTCATAGAACATATAACTCTGTTTTCTTGGCATGCTCCATGTGCCATTGTAAGATCTCAAATCTGTAGTATATATGTTGGAGCTTCATGTCCTATATACATGGAAGATATTGGTCCTTTCTGATGTAGTCAGCTATCCAGATTGTTAGTTTATATGAATTATTCAGAGGAAAAGACGCAAAAGATTTGTTTCTTCCATAAAACAGAAAACAACAAGATGGAGAAATTTGAACTTCCATTCTTTCTCTTATCACTGGGAAGGACCAAAGTTCTTTAATTTCTTTTGATGTTGGATGAATATTAGATACATTTAATAATCCAAGGGAAACCTTCCACATCTGGGTAGACCAAGAAATATTAAACAGAGTCCAACCATGCCTTAGATGACTGCAGACTACATACAGCCACAGAGAAGATCTTCCTTTTATATTAGTTGTAGCTGAATATCTGGCAGCATCTAACAATTTACAAGTACTCTTTTGCAGTTTGAACCTGAAACTTCTAGTGCCATGGGTTTTGGCTTTCGATGTGGGTTCTTGGGCCTTCTCCATATGGAGATTGTACAGGTTCATATATTCCTCTCTGCTTCTATATTACTTGACTGCTTCCTCATAAATGGAACTTTTATACATATGGTAGCAGAGTGGCTCACCAATTTAATAGATACTGACTTGGATGAAACTTCCATATTTCAGGAAAGGCTTGAGAGGGAGTACAACCTGAGCCTGATAACTACTGCTCCAAGTGTTGTGTACAGAGTCAATTGCGTAAATGGTGATACTGTAATTTCTTCTTGATCCTTTACCCTTTCTGTTTTAAATAGACAGTAATCCAAGATATGGCTGCTTCTTCTTGATATCACCCATGATAGGGTCTTGCATTAGATTATTGAGGCTATGCATGATAATAAGTATGTTCAATTAGATATTGCACTATCTCTAGGTAGTGGCATGGACACATTGTGATATACTATGTGCCATACCCATACTATCATAAGAAACTGAAAAATAATCACCTGACCCATTGCTAAGGACAAATAGATCCTATTATTGTGGAAAGTCATGTATTCCATTGTCTTTCTTCTTTTTTTTCCTTCCAAAACTCAGTTACATGCAATGCAGTCTTCATTAGTCTTATTAAAAGCTTAAGTTTCAGTTGCCTATTCTCTTTAGTGCTGTAGTGCCTACATTTCCTTGATGATTCTTTGAGAAATTATTAAGGTTCTTGTTAAACTAGTCTTTTGGTATTTTCTGCCACCTATCTTTGCTTCCATATATTCAGTTGGCACCCAATGCAAATCATCATTCTTGAGTGACTAGTGCAAGGTTGTTATAATTCTTAATCAAATTAAGACTCCATCCTCTCAGTAATATTACAACAAAATGGGTTGCCCATTTAGTCTCATATAGGATATTTGATTTCTTGTTTGATCAATCTCTTCTATATTCTCTTGGAGTGTTTCTATGTATGTTTGATGTTTCATATGGCAGATAATTGTAGTTATTTTTCGTCCTTAAGAAAAGATGAAATTCACTTTTGCATTGAATAAACGCCATGACTATTCTATGTACATTGTGAAGCGTCTTCATCTAATCTAACTCTTCCGTTCAAATTGAGGAAAACATGTAAGTGAATGTTGCCAATTTCTTCTGGATTTAGGTGGAGTGTTCGAATCCATCTATGCTACCTGAACCTGGAAAAAGGCGGTCCATTGAGGAGCCATATGTTAAGGTTATTTTTATTCAAGCTGATTTTCTCTCTTTGCAGTTGGGTTTTTCATGGAAAGAAATTTACTGTTAATGGCTCTGTGTAGATTGAGATGCTCACACCAAAAGATTACATTGGTGCTCTTATGGAGCTTGCTCAAGATCGAAGAGGCGAGTTCAAAGAAATGAAATATATTACTGAGAATAGAGCTTCAATCACCTATGAGTTACCACTGGCAGAGGTAAAGCCCCTTTTCCTTTTAACTAATTTTAAGATTTACTGAAATTGGTTTAACAATTGTCTCTTTAGACAAATGACATGCTATCCTTCTTATTTGGCAAATTCAAGAGCCACATCTCTTTAATCTACTGATGTAGCTTCTTCCCTTAATTTCGCAGATGGTTGGTGATTTCTTCGATCAGCTGAAGTCTAGGAGCAAGGGTTACGCTAGCATGGAGTACTCTTTTACGGGGTAAATACTGAATTATTATTGAACTTATAGATGGTATCATTTTAACTATGCGCACTGTGCATTTGCTGAGAAGCAATTTATATTCTTATTCCATTGTTATATGAAAGAGTCCCTTAACAACCCACTGTGAGTTCGTAAAGATAGTTACTAGGGATTAAGATTGATTCACATGTATGAAATGGTCAAGAGAGTGAAAAGTAAAACAATTAGTTTATGGAACATGGCAACATACAAATGGTAACTGACATAAGACTCCAATAGTGATATTACTATCATTCAATCTCCTTAACAGAGCAACTCCAAGTTTGTTCCGGCCAAGAAATTGCATCCTTCACTGAAACAGCTGATACATAGGCATCTTTTCCCATATCCCTTCATATGAACAACCTGTTTTTCTTATTTAGTCTACGCACTTCCACAAAGACAAAAGATATCCAAATATGCATGTAGGTACTCCAAAGTATGTATTGGTGAAACATAGACTATTGTTGTTGGATTTGAAGAAAAGTATCTTGGAAGTTGTCCTCATTGTGAATATTTTGTGCACACGATTAGCCCAAGGGATTAAAAGGTTTATCTTATATATTGTCTATGTTCTACAGAATCAAATGCCCGTTCCAAAATTTTCCTTTTGCTAGGCCTATAGCTAAACCCTTATTTTCTAATGATTATGAGGTTCATTTGAAAATGGGATCCAATCCAGGAAATACAGAAGGAAATTTTCCACTTGTTGGAAGATAATCCCTGAGATTTTATTTATTATGTCTGCATTTGTCAACCATGTAAATATAGTTATTTCTTGCTCTATACCCACAGGGACAGGGTAAGTTCACCAGAATAGCACTTAGTAAGTGCGAATGTAATTTGTTTATATTGGATTTTAGAAGAGAATTTAGGTATTTGCTTATCTACCATCATTATATTTATAAATGCTTCTCAATACTAGTTAAGTTTCCTGACATTTTTCAAAACACTTGAATAACAACTTGTGATTAAAACCCAACTGTAGCCTGCCTCTCGTAAGCATACAAGTGCTATCCATGAGGCCACACCTAGAAATGCCTGTAGGTATCAGGAGCAGCCATTAGCAATTTAGGGCACCAAATAGTTAGGATATATGCTCACCACTACAACATAGGATGGAAGCTAGTAATGAGATCTTGATTGGCTGTAATTGAGCTTCAATAGCAAAATCATGTTGTCCTGAATTATTGGCATAAGATTAATTACCTTTAGTTGTGTTTACTCATGGATCATTTATTGGAAATCCAAAAGATTATGGTGGATTTCTAACTTTGTTTGTCATTGGAGTATAAGCTTTTAATAACAGAACACTTTTCTAGTAACTAGTTTTTATGGTATGCATTTGCTTCTCAATTGCAAGGTATCGGGAAAGTGAATTGATAAAGCTTGATATTCAAATCAATGGTGATCCAGTTGAACCATTAGCAACTATTGTCCACAAGGATAAGGTAATCTGGACTTTCTACTTGCTCCTCCTCTTCCCCAGTTTCACTTTTTGGTAAAAAGATGTCTATCGAACCTAAGACAGTCGGGTATATGACCTGCATTTTGCATTTCACAGCATCCCTTTATTTTAGTCTTCATTATAGGGTCATCCAAGTTGCACGTATGGTCTAACTTACTAATTCGAAAATAAATAGAGGTCAACTATTTATTAGTTCATTTGATATTTCTGTCAGTGAAAAAAGGTTGCAGATTGTCAATCTATCATTTGATAATCATTGTGTTTACCTTGATCTTTGCAGGCTTACACTGTAGGGAGGGCTTTGACACAAAAATTAAAGGAGCTTATACCGCGGCAAATGTTTAAAGTACCCATACAAGTAAGATCCATATTTCTTTCATATAGTGCCAGGTAAATTTTTTTGATTAAGTTTCATATTTTAAGGTTTCTGGGGGCTATGGGACTTACTAGACGTTACTGCTACTTCTAGATAATATCAACAACTAAACTGAAATAATTTTCTGCCCTTGGACATTTCTTTTCAAGTCTCTTGGTTGTAATAAAGTTTACTTACTCTTTATGACAGGCGTGCATTGGTTCCAAGGTTATTGCTAGTGAAACTCTATCAGCTATTAGGAAGGACGTTCTATCCAAATGTTATGGTAAGATGCAGAAGTTTTATCCTGGGCAGTGTTTCAAAAACTCACCCTCAGAGTTCAACTGAATCAACCTAATGTTTTAGTTACAAAGTTCTTGCTTCTGATAAAATACTAGCTTGCTCTTAAGAGCCAGGTGGCACTTGTGTGTGTGTGCTCACTCTCAGCAGATTCTTTCATTGTAGAGTCTGTATAAGTGTCAATCATGTCTTTTCATACTTGACATGATTAACACTGACCACATCTATAGATTTTATAGTAAACGGAAGGGAAATGTTATCCATAACTCCTTTGTTTTAAAATAGCAGTCATATGGGTTGACACTTATTAGCTGCGAAAAGATGTCAGCAGAAAGCTATAAAGAGCCAATCAGAAAGTGTTTAATGAACAGCACTTTGTTGAATGATTTGTGGATAACTCCCTAAAGACATGTTTCTTTTAAATTGAGAACTTCCTAAAGACATGTTTCTTTTTAATTTTTCAATGTTCTCCTGCCACCGCACCCCTCCCCCCTCCCTCTAGGCAACTGCTATTTTTAAAATCCTTTTGACAATATTTAACTGGGGAGACCTTTCAATCCAGCATTGCAAGATTCTAATAGTTCTGTGGAACTTTGTTGCAACTGTCCCTTGATTTGTTCAAATATGTTTTGATCCTTGTAGATCATATTGATATAGAGCTCAGTGTCTGTAAGCAACACCAATTTACACCAATATCGTGAATTCATTTTATGTTTCTTGTAGGAGGTGATATTACAAGGAAAAAGAAGTTGCTGAAGAAACAGGTACTCTCCATTCAAATAGCTAAATTTATCCAGACTTTCTATAAGAACTTGTTTGTAGTTCTGCAAAATGTCCCAAAGATAATCCTTGGACTTTTTGCATTCTTCTATGAGAGTACTTACTTTTGGCATAAGGCTTTGCTAAAACTGTGGAAAAAGTCAGATAAAATTCTAGGAAAAGTCAGGTAAAATTTTAAGTAATGCGGACCAATGCAGTCTAAGGATACAATGCTCAACAAGCTAAGAGTGTCAATTTTCTAGCTCACTGCAATTTGATAAGCAAAACTGCTTCAACAGCACCTTCCAATTCATCAAACTTTTCTAGTGGGAGAGAAACACAGAGGAGAAGGAAGAATGAGAGAAGCAAAGGAAAGAAAGACTTATTCCTTTTTCAGAGAGAAGTCTTAAGATGAGGTAGGAATTAATGCTGGAATATCTCCTGTGAGATACTCCAAGGGACTTTTTCCTTTCTAAAAGCTGGTGGGGTTATGACTAGATAACAGGGCAAAGGGTATTAGAGATATTTCCTCAAATATAAAATATATTGAGATAGCAATACATCTGTTAATGTCTCCTACCAGTCATGTCTGTGGATCATGTAACTTGAAGCTCACATGCCAAGCAGTACACAGTTCATAGAGTATAGGATGCAAGTAGTTGATCATAGCCTCCATGACCTTCAGAATATTGCCTGACATAATAAATGGTGGTTTGGTAAACTCCTAGTAGAATTTGATGAGTAATCGATCCAACCCAGACCCATTTGAAGCACACAACTTCACCTCAATAAATTTCTTTGTACCATGTGAGCAATACATTGTATTATGCTTGCAACAAAATTCCAGAACTGACTTGTATTCATATCTCATCTAAGATATTTCCGGCTTTTATATCTTTAAGACATTGTCGAGAACTTACTTTGTCAGTTCAAAATATTTCCCACTGTATATGTTTAAGAAACACTTTTTTAATTAATCCCTTCTTAAGAACCTTGATATTGTATGCAATGATCATTAGTATACAACTAAAGTCATCAGTTTCTTTTGGAAATTCCTTTCTTTATTTTTTTTATTGATTCTTTCGATGCGCAAATAGGAATTCCTTTGACAGGCAAATAGGAATTCTTTAAAAGTTCCTAACTACATAGTGATTGTCCATGATATTTGAGATTCTTGGATATAGATATTTCTGCCTTCGTTATTAGCATATATCAACAGGGCCTTGACTTGTATGAGCAAGTACAATCTCATATCAGAATTGTTTATATGATAAACCATCTACCAGATCTCTCAATGGAAGAGATTTAATGTGAAATCCACACACAAAAGTGGGACATACTTAAAAAGAAGAATGTGTCATTATCACAGCCAGTCACTGGTGGATTCAGGTTGGTCCTGTAACATGTTTTCCTTAATCTACCATTTACCAGAAAAGGTTAATCTAACACTAACTGCAGACATACTTTGTGCTCCGTAATAGTAAATATTTTACCAATTGCTAATAAAGGACCGTCTTCTATGAATTGGTTAGCTAACATAACTTCTCCTCTTCAATGATCAGGCTGAGGGAAAGAAAAGGATGAAATCAATTGGCAAAGTTGAAGTTCCTCAAGAAGCCTTCATGGCTGTCTTGAAACTGGAAAAGGAGGTAATATGATTAGCTATCATGTACAAAGAGACAGAGAACAGATAATGATAAAGTCCACAGAGAAACCAACTGAAGATCATGTGTGGAAATGGAGTCAGTTAAAACCATGTCTTCCTGCGATTATCACCAAGTATTTTGGCAAGGGAGTTGATTCATGGCTCAATTAAGGAACTTATGCATCCTAGCATTCTTTCAAGAATAGCAATATCACATTGAAGTCAAATTTGGGATGAATGTTTACCGCAAGTTGCTGACAGTTGAAATTGAACTCTCATGGTCTAGAAGACATCATGGTTGGCTTCTCACTTGTTGTCTCTACCAGTTAGTAAACATGAAGATAAGCAAATCACAGGTAATTCTGATCCAGCAGTTCTGGGACAATACATATCGGATTCCAGTTTTATTGCTAAGCCCTGTTATTGTTAAACCTGAAAGTTTCTCTTCGCATGTATTAAAACATATAAGCCCATGGCCCTCTGGTTGAGGTAGATGGTTCTTTGGCCCTTTACTCCAAAGGCTCTTTTGTCTAGTTGACGTGCATCTGTAAAAGCCAAGGGACGTCATATTGCAGTGTCCCACAATGACTAGACTTTGGACAAGATTACTTTGTCATGATTCTTTCATCTACCAGTAAGTTTTTGTCCAACTTTTGTGCTTATAAATTTTCTCCTTTTGTAGTTGTTGCAAGCTAGTTTGATATGTTTCCTTTACCTGTGTTGTCATTCACACCAGTTGTTGAAACAACAAAATTGCATCCATACCTGTTTAAGAAAAACAAAAATTAGTTGTTTCTTGCGGAGCCTACATCAAGTGTATGTTTCATAAAAGATCAACCACTGCATGGCCTGAAAATCAGATTTTTGGTTGTTTAGGTTTATGGACAAAGAGCAACAAACAGATGATCCCAGGTGATGATTATACAGTAGATTATAGGGGAGAGAGTGAAAAGGATGCTAAAATGAGATTCTTGATTGGGTAGTTTTGTTCAACTTGGATCAAGTCTTTCCTCTGTCGTACTATTCAAATACGATGGATCATCTAATTAGAACTGCTCATAAATTTTGGATTTGCAAGAGAGAAAAGAGAGCCTCATTATCTATTCAGCCAAATCACTAGACTTTTGCTCACAAAATGAGTAGTTTTGTGCATGTTACTTTAATAATCAGCTTTACCTGATGGTTAGATTGTTAGAATATGATCATGGAAATGACCAGTGTTTTTTTCTTGAAAAGTTCCAGATAAATGGTTCAGATGTTGCCATTCATGGAAGGGGAGCCTTGGCGCAACGGTAAAGTTGTCGTCGTGTGACCTTGAGGTCATGGGTTCAAGGCATGGAAACAGCCTCTTGCAAAAATGCAAGGTAAGGCTACGTACTATAGACGCTTGTGGTCTGCCTCTTCCCCGGACCTTGATTGGGCGGGACCTTTGTGCACTGGGGCTGCCCTTTTATGTTGCCATTCATGCAACGGGTGTTGGATAGCTGCGGTATCACATCCAAAAGACTACCAATTTCTTCTTCGTTTTGCAGCCTGGTGGACTCTAGTACAACATTGTATAAGGAGGTTTGACTACTTCCTTTGCATTTGTTTAACCAAAAAATGGCTTCCAATAGGAGTAACTATCCTCTCAATATTGTAGTAAATAGGACTCCATTTTTTTCCTTTTTTCCCCTTTTTTTTTTTTTTCAATGTTGAACATACACACAACCATGAGCACCTCAAATCTGTGATCTATTAGATATCATAGGAGACACGCCTCTTGCCCCACCAATGTACTATTTTCTAACAGATTTGAGTACCATTAATTAAATAAATTAATGTGCCAAGAAATGTCTAGTGAATGTTGGTTGTAGACAACTTGATGTCTTCCCTGAAGTATGCTTAGTTGCAGGCTTCAACTGCGGATTTCCCCTTTGGCTAGGGATTAGATTCAGGAGTGTGTGTGAGTGCTTTGCTTTGTAATTCTTTGTCAATTGTGAAAGTACTATTAATATACAAATGCAGAAGTCTAATGATGTAGGCTAAACATTCCTTTAGAAGGAACATAAATAAGCTAGAAAAAATGAGATAATTCTTGAGCTGGAATTTGGCCTCAGCTATTATTTTGGTAGTAGAATTCCTCATGTTAGCTTGTTTTAGTGGCAAAGACATCAGATCTAGTCTATTAGAGAGCAGTGGTCCATGATAGTCCCATAGACTCCATATATGTGGAATAAGTAGGGCCATAAGTCCGATGGAATTGAATTCTATGGTGAATTGGTTGCAGCATATGTGTGTGCCCTCCGAGGCAGTAAGATTAGTTCTTCTAGGTTAAGATTGAAATCCTTTCAGGTTTTAGAATGAAGTTATTCAATATTTCTAAAATATTCTCCAAGAGAAAAAAATCATAATAACAATTACCTCATGTGCTCTCTGATAGAAGCTTTCAATAACCAAGAAACCAAAACCACTCCACTATCCAATCTGATGGTTGAGACTAACAATAAATGAAACAACTTAGATAAGAAACATTAGTATCTAAAAGAAACAAGCAACATGTTTGGAATGCTCTACATTAGAATTCCACTGTTTCCACACTTTCGTGAAATGATGGGGGAAACTATCCTCGATTTTGCTTTATTATATAATCTGGCCATTGCAAATACACTCTTTAAGAAGAGGGATGAACACTTAATAACCTTTAAAAGTGGACTTCATAAAAGCCAAATAGACTTTTTTCTACTTAGGAATACTGAATGACCAACCTCATAACATAGGTTAATGGTTATGAATATCCATATCGAAAGATGGAAGAAAAGAAATGAACTTAATAGGTATCCAAAAACTAAGTGGTGGAACTTAAAAGGAGAGAAAATAACCTCATTCAAAAATAAGTTAATGGTAGAAGGAAACTAGAACTATGAAACAGAAGTAAACACCATGTGGATTTATATTGCTGATTCCATTAAGAAAGAGGCAAAAGATGTTTTAGTAGTATCTAAAGGTAAAAGGTAATTAGTATAGGAAACATGGTGGTGGAGTGACATAGTGCAAAAAGTTATTAAAGAAAAACGGATGTGTTTTAAAGCATGGTAGAAGACTAAAAATATGAAAACTATGAACAATATAAGAATGCTAAAAAGGTTACTAAGAGAATAGTAAGTGAGGCTAAACTTAATGCATATGATGAGCTCTATAATGACTAGGAACAAGAGAAGGAGAGAAAGATGTGTTTAAACTTGCAAAAGTAAGAGAACAGAAGGGTAAGGACTTAGATCAGGTTAGGTGCATTAGAAGTGATGATCAAAGGGTATTAGTTAAAGATAATGAGATCAAACAAAGGTGGGAGACGTACTTTCAAAAATTGTTAAATGACAATGGGGCCTAATGTTATACTAATAGAGGTTTGAAAGCATATGGGAGATATTTTAACAAGATTATAAAATCAAGAAAATGCCTAATGAGTAGAGGAAAAGCTTTATTGTACCAATTTATAAGAATAAAGGAGACATACAAAGCTGTACTAATTATCGAGGGATCAAACTTATGAGCCACACTATGAAACTTTTTGAAAGAGTGATTGAGAAGAGGCTACGACATGAGACGTGTATTGGAGAATCAATTTGGTTTCATGCTTGGGACGTCTACCATGGAAGCTATTTTCTTACTAAGACAATTGGTAGAGAAATATAGAGAGAGGAGGAAAGACCTCTACATGGTCTTTATCGACTTAGAGAAAGCTTATGATAGAGTCCCTAGAGAGTTAAAATGGAGGGTGTTGGGCGAGAAAGGGGTTTTGCGGGGGTATATAGAAATAATTCAAGATATATATGAGGGAGCGGTAACAAATGTTAAGACCGCTACTGGCGAGACTGATAATTTTCCTATCACTGTAGGATTGCACCAAGGATCGGCATTGAGTCCATACCTTTTCACGTTGGGTATGGATGAGTTAACAAAACATCTGCACTAGGAGATTCCCTGGTGCATGCTATTTGCAGATGATATAGTCTTACTTGATGAGACAAGGGAGGGTGTAAACACAAAGCTAGAGTTATAGAGAGAAGCATTAGAATCTAAAGGATTTAAAATCAGTCAAACTAAGACAGAATATATGGAATGCAATTTTAGTAAGGAGAGTAGGAGTGGAACATCAGTCAAGATTGATAACCAAGAAGTCCCCGTAAAAGACCACTTTTGGTACTTAGGATCAATGATTCATGAGAGTAGAGAGATTGAGAGGGAGGTTACCCAGAGAATCCAAGCAGGTTGGAACAAATGGAGATGTGCATATGGAGTTTTGTGTGATCGGCGGGTGCTGCTCAAACTAAAAGAAAAATTCTATAGGATGACCATAAGGCCGGCCATGCTCTGTGGATCAGAGTGTTAGGCAATTAAGGAACATCATGCTCATAGGATGAGCATCACAGAAATGAGGATGTTGGGATGGATGAATTGTAAGACAAGAAAGGATAGAATTATGAATGAATATATTAGAGGAAATTTAGGGGTAGCACCAATAGGTAACAAGATGAGGGAGATTAGACTTAGATGGTTTGGACATGTCCAAAGGAGACCGAAAACAGCACGGTTAGAAGGAGTCAGGCAATGCAAGTAAAAGGTTCTTAAAGGGCAAGGGGAAGGCCCAAAAGAACGTGGATAGAAGTGGCGAGGAAAGATTTAAAAACTTTGGGACTAAATGAAGCCAAGGTACTTAATAGAGAGGAATGGAAGAATAAGATTCATGTGGCCGACCCCTAATTGGGATAAGGTCTTGATGATGATGATGATGATGATAATGTAAGTGGAATGTAGAATTCACCTATAAGTGAAATCCACAATATTATATTTTCACCTGTCATGGGTTCTACTTGGAACTTGAAATCTTTTTGGTTTCAAAGGAAGGAATTGAATTTAATGGTGTTTCCATCTTGATCTCAGTCAGAGCAGGAATTAAATTCTAGAGTGATTTCATTTTTGATTAATGACCTGTTAAAGTATCATTTTAGCTCAGTCTTATTTAAGAGGAATGCTAAACTGACTGTGCACTCTAGCAATCACATTTTGGAGAACCCGCCTTTTCATGATTGGAATCATTCACCTTACTGCTCCTACTTTAGTTTTCTTACAGATAAAAAATCATATGGTATGGATGATTCTAGCTTAAAAACTGTGTTGTTCATATGTTTCCAAATTGTCCCTTTCTAAGTACACTTCCTCAGATGCTTCTGAGCTGCTAGAATCATCCAAATTATCTGACCTTTAATCTATAAGACATCTAAATCTGAAACAATAAGATGAACTCATCAGATCACTCAAAGGATAGGCTCTCGAAAATGTGGTCGTCAATTTAGCATTCCTCATTTGATTATAGTGGCAGGAATGGCTTAACAAGTTAGCTTTAGAACTGCATACACGGTACATATGAGAGAAAATTGTTTGTTTTTATACAAAATTTAAAGCCCCACAGTTGCCTTTTGCATGATTTTTAGAGTCTGGCATAAACAATAAAATTGCTGCTTTGTCAGTAAAACCTTGTATGCTTTGATGTGGGGAAGGATCAGCTTGTGGCATCAATTCTAAGCACTTGCTGTAATTTGTCAGGACAATGATTCTAGCTAGAATAACACATCTACGTCGTTGAATTAGCTGTTAATAGGTAGTATAAATTACTGGTGTTTCCAGAGCTCAATCTGAGGTGAAACAGTGAGACACTGAATTAGCTGTTAACTGTGCTTTATAAAATTCTGATATAGCTCATGTTTTCCGAGGTCTTTGCTGTTAAGGGGTAGTATAAATTGCTGATGTTTCCAGAGCTCAATCTGAGGTAAAACAGTGATACACTGAATTAGCTGTTAAACTGTGCTTTATAAAATTCTGATACAGCTTATGTTTTCTGAGGTCTTTGCCAATCACACGCACATAAACATTTTTTTCTGCACACCCTTGTGGATTTTAACCATAATTGTTTGTAGTCTATTATGTATCATAACCAAGCTGAATTAGTGATTGGCTGGCCGAATCTTTTCATATACTCGGTTTAATTATGCTGCATAAACTTGGTCTAACCATGCAACGAAGAGTTCATTTGTAGAGTCTCCATGAAATTTTTTTCTAACATTTGTTGGACCATAGGTTTGAATTAGTAACTGGTACCGTCCCTTCTGATGTTTGTCACCCTCCCAAAGCTGCTCGAAGTATCTCATACCTTTCCCAAGAGGAATGCTCCAATGTGGTGCGACCTCATTGGAATACAATGAAGCACACCAATTTCACATCTTGAGTGACACCTCGAGATGTGACAGAGCCGATTTTGAATCTCTAATGGTTTGAAGTCATGCCAAGCCTACAAATATACTTGCAATTGCATAAGTATGAACCAGTATTTGTACAAAAGTTTGTTGCCATCCGTATCAAGGACCAAAGTGTCATTCACTGTGAACTTTAGAATTGTTCATTTGGTATTGTATTTGGGTCATTGTAGAGGCAATGTTTATTCTACATGGAAGGTCTAGATCAATTGAAAGTGGAGCCCCTGTAAGGAAGTGGGATGATTTATTGTATTACAACGACGTCATACTATACTTTTGAGCATTCTTAAACATGTAGAATGTATCTCAGTATAGATGGGCTCACAATCTACATTGCTTTCTCTTTTGGTCATTTCGCACTCAAACTTGATGTAGCTGCCACCCTCGCCCCACCCAACCACACAAATAAGGACATATAGCTCAATCATAATCTGTAAATTGACCAGAAGAGAGAGAGAGAGAGAGAGAGAGAGAGAGAGAGAGAGAGAGAGAGAGAGAAAGAGAAGGGGAGCCTTGGTGCAACGGTAGAGTTGTCATTGTATGACCTTGTGGTCACAGGTTCAAGGCAAGGAAACAGCCTCTTGCAAATGCAAGCTAAGACTGTGTACTATTGACCCTTATGATCTGCCCCTTCCCCAGACCTGGCATACGCTGGAACTTCGTGCACAGAGAAAGAGAATCAGCACAAACTGTTCTCCATGAAGTTCACAAAGTCAAAAAAATATATCCGTCCATCTGGACTCTTTGTCGTGGGCCTTGATCATCCATTCAACCCATCAATACTTCATCCTTCCATGAAACCCAAATTGCATAGAACTTGTAAATCTTTTTGCATCTATGAAACCATCTATATTCTCCAGGCCTCGTTCTTCCTCTTCAAACAGGACACAAGTCCCATAGTATCAAAATGTGTTGTGTCGACACTGAACTTGCCCCAGTCGATAGAGTCTTTACACTTTCCATAATTTGCATCTTGGACTTAACTGCATCTGAAATCGAGGAAAAACACTTTTAGTGGCAGAATTTTTTGTGCTGGTAATTAAGAACACTTATCCATAGAAAATTCCCAATGGTAAAATTAGAAATCTCTTCATTTTCTCCACCGCATTGATTCCAAGTTGACTCATGTTTTCAAAGTCCGCATTTTGTACTTGACAGCTTACTCTAATCAGTCTATGACACTCATTGCTATTAGCCATGCCAGGCTCCTTTCCCTTCCCTACCGGCTCCTTTGCATTGACAGGATGACGATGTTGAAGCTGATAAACAATAACTTCAATAGTAAGTCTGAGACCAAGGAGCAAAGCCACCCATTCCATTCAGCACAAGGAGGAATGATAACATAGTGCGTGACACTCCACCAAGATAGTTTAGCATTGCCCACTTTTTACGTGATGGGTCTGACCCTGAGTAGTCAGACCCGTCCACCTAAAAGCTCCAACTTTGGATGACTAATGCTCAAAAAACAGTGAGGATTGAATCAGTCTAGAATCCGTAAACACGAGTTTTTTGTCACAAGAGATGGACATGTAATGAGCTGTCCATGATCACCTAGTAAGAAGTAGAGTTTTCGAATGCTGTAATCATCCAATCACTTTGATATTTGGTTTCCACAGTATCTGGAGGTAGAGAAATTAGATGGATGATATCATATACCAGGGTAGGGCCTATCACGCCAAGGTGGGCAACCCTACACCAACTTGGGCTAGCGTCGGTCACTATGCTATCATCCATTGCCACGTTATTTGATTTGACAATATTGAACGATTAGATCCTTGAGGTTTGACTAGGTTACAAAATTAGCCTTCTTTTAACATTTTTGGGTAAAGTATAATTTTACGCTCCTTTATATACCTGCTATTTGACCTAGAAAATTAGTTTTTATTGTCTTCCTTTGGAGGAGCGTTCTTAGGGAGCTTGGTAGAGATTGAATTGTGCAAGGAGATGGTAGCTCCGGACTTGGAAGACCTCAAATCTCAGAATGTGAGTTTAGTTTTTTTGAAGATGGAACTTGGGAGTTTAGCTCTTGTATTTAGGGCTTTTGTTTTTATTTTAAATTTGTTTTTAGGACTTCTTTACGATAGAGATGATTGTGTGAGTTCAAAATAAGGGTTTGGGTTCTATTGAAGTTGAGTTCAACAAATTAAGAGAAGAAGGAAGAAGGGGTTTGGGTTCTTTTGAAGTTAGGTTGGATTTAAAAGAAGAATAAACAAGTATTAAATTTGGTTTTGGTTTAAGACGAGAAAGGAAGGGTATTTTGGAGATATTATAACAATTTAGGTTCGATTTTAAAGAAGAATGAAGAAGGGTTTGATTTGGTTTTGATTTAAGACGAGGAAAGTTGTCATCGTGTGACCTTGAAGTCACGGGTTCAAGGTGTAGAAATAACCTCTTGCAAAAATGCAAGGTAAAGCTGTGTACTTTAGATCCTTGTGGTCCACCCCTTCTCAAGCCCCACATAGGTTAGAGCTTCATGCACAAGGGCTGCCCCTTTTATTTAAGACACGGAAAGAAGGGAATTTTGGAGATATTATAACAAATTAAGTCAAGAAAGTATTACATAATAGCATGTGATCCTATTTTCCATTCATCTTAACAGACTTTGCCTAACGGAAGGCCAATTTCTTTTCTTTTGTTTTTTGAAGGAATGATGATAAGCACGCGAAATATAGCATCTATTGAATACCATCATATCTGAGATTATAAGCTTGAGTTGATTGGAAGTCTGATCTTGTTCAATATTTCAGTGTCAGCTTCTTAACATTCTTTTAAAAATATAAGAGGCGTGAAAGTAACCTCTTGTAAAAATACAAGGTAAGGCTGCATACTATAGACCCTTGTGGTCTGCCCCTTCCTTAGTCAGGAGCTTTGTTCACCAGAACTGCCCCCTGTTTTTTAGCTTCTTAACATTCTTTTCCCGGATCAGCATAAGAACTCCATTCTTTTAGTTCTGATCGCTCAAATACATAGATCTTGACAGTTCCATGTAGAGCTTGAAGGCCCAATCGTCTCAACATAAGAAAACTTGCATTTTGACTTTATCTTCACATCACATAGACCCATGAAGTTTACAATGATATGTTGGTAATGTGTTTATGGCTTTCTCTTGAGATAAAGAGTGATTTCCAAGTCGGCAGCCATCACCCAAAAATGATTTGTTTTTCAGCATTTCGAATCCTTGGTTAACGTAATATAAACAATTACATAAAAAGAGAAGAAAAAATTGGGCGCAAAATTAACATGAATATTGACAGAAACACAATAAAAAAACATTAAATTGTGATTTTCTTTCATTAGATGGCTTTATATGCTCAGATCATTCCCTCTTATCCTCTTCTTCATCTTCTTCTAAACTGAAAACATGTGCTTTCCCTGAACTCTTATCTTTCTTCTCCTGCTGGACTAAGCTCAATTCACCTCCCCCAGTTAGAGATTGTGCTTCTTCATCATCAAGCTCTTCTCCCACTTCATCCGAGTAGGCATACCTGAGTCCAAATATGTGACCCTCAAAGTTGTCAAACTGACAATCATGGGAGACAAACTCTTGATCATTCAAAAGAAACATAAAGCCAATCATATACCTTTGTGCATTTTGAGATGGTGCCCAAAGATAGCAGATAACACACAGCAACCCAAAAGCAAGGACGTCCCAGAATGCAGTGATCACCCAAGCACTCTGCCATCTTTCACTGAAAGGATCTGTTGCTTTGAAGTACACCTGCATGAGAAAGTTATCTTAGAATAACGAATATGTTCAACATAATATGCTGATTAGTGATATGATTGACTTCTTGTGTTTTGCTGACATTTTTGTCAATTTTATTTCGACGCAAACTCAGATATCTGTAAGATTATTTTATGACTACGATCTAAGCCTGAAGCAAGCAACCTACAGCATAACAATGGTTACTATCTAGAGCACTGTTCTCCACAACTAGTAGATGGAATCCATTACTTAGTAGCGGTACTAGATGTTTTAAGCGATGGTAGTTTATTGCATTGCATATACGTTTTGCATTTTCCTTCACGAGTTAGGATTGTAACAGTAATTTCATAATTGAAAAAGAGTAAGATTAGTATATAGGATTCTGAATCTCTGATACATGGACATGAGTCTCCTGATGAAGGCATCCGTCACAACTTTAAGTCATGACAAACAAGTGGCATGAACCAACTAGCTCCTAATAAATATTTACCACCACTCGTGAAATGGAAGACATAAACATTGTCTAGAGCATAAGAAAACTGTCCAAAGATTTAACTGATCTCACAAAGAGGAAATTGGTACTAGTAACGACAGTTTCAACCTTGCCAGAGCTTGTTTCTTCTACAGTTGGCTCTAACTAGTCACTAACAGCTATGTTATAGGCATTTCTAGCCTTGTTCAGGTTGTACTGCGGTTCCTGAGGATGCACTCAGTTAGTCTTTTGTGGTAATCTGTACTTCTAACCAAAGAAATCTTGTCCTCTAACAAATATCGAACTTTGGTTTCATCTCCATCTCCATTTCAAAGTTTCATCTTCTGAGCAATACAGTCTATATTTGCACAGCGAGTATATAACCTAAATAGAGACCTCTAGGTAATGCTTTACATTGCAGAATGAAGACCTCAGCTCATATTAGAATTACTTCATTTTGTTATTTTGGACAATTTCATTACTTTCACAAACCCCTACAGAGCTTGGCTCTGAATTAAGGGAATCGACCAGAACAGTGATTAAATCTAGTTTTCAGGGATAAGAGTTCACATTAGGGATTCATGGTTTTGTGTATGTTATCCACCTACTGAGCCAATCGAAGAAGCACATGGCAGTCCTTGCCTCTTTAGCAAACATATTAGCAACTCTCATTAAATGTGCAAATATTGGGTTTACTCAAAACAGATATTATCAGGTGCCACATTTTGAAGTTAAATGAGCAGACTTGACTGTGATGCTTTTCTCTCTCTGTTTTGCTTCTTCTTTTTTTTTTTTTTTAACTTTTTGCTCTTGAAACCAGATGACTGCAACATTTTCAAATTACAAACACTCCAAACATGGCAAGCAATGAACAACCAACCAACCCCCACCTACAGACACAAACCCAAGCAAATAATTGATGGCTTGATATTATAGCTCCAACATTGCAGACTAGCTTGATTCATAAAATCTAGTTCGGAAAGCTATAGCTTTTTGTCATCAGCTCTAAATGCAAGCTGATGTTCTGCAAAACTGATAAATTAAAGGGAGTTCTTGACTGCTTATGAAAAAGTGCATCCATTAAGGCACTCAGGGTTCAGTCTGCCAGTGCAAATGGAAGGACTGAATTTTGGAAGCTGGAAGCAGGGACTTTTGCTGCCTCAGTGAAACAATCCAAGAAAGTGGCATTGGGAATTGACTCAATAAATGAGATAGGCTTGAAACAAATATATTGGAGACCAAATATCTTAGACAATCCCATTGAACAAATTGTAGGCAGTGTTAGAGAAGAATAATTCAAGCAAAGACATTAAACAAACTTAGAAGGAGTGAGATGATCCAAGTCCAAGGTTGTAAAAGGGCAAGGGGAGAGCCCAAAAGAACAAGGATAGAAGTGATGAGAAAAGATTTAAAATTTTGGGACTAAATGAAGCCGCGACACTTAAAAGAGGAGAATGGAGGAACAAGATTTACATGAATGACCCCTAATCGGCATAAGGTCTTGATGATGACGATGACCCTTTTGATAGTTCATTTTATTTAATGGATCTCAAATTATCTCTAGAGCCAAATAATCGAAAGATCAATTTTCAGTGGTGTGAAAGCTCGTTGGTGTCTTTTTTCTTTTCTTTTTTTTTTGCCGGTCCCGTTTCTTGTTTCGGTTGATACGGAGTAATACATAATGCTACAAAGAGATTTTAGCAGAAACGTTCAGGAATACCACCAGTGGCTTTCCTTGAGACCATGTCAACTAAAGGTAGATTTGGGAAGTTCTATGCAAGAAGATACAGGAGCCACAAGATTACTGACATAATAACAGAAAGGAAAGATAACTGACAGAAAATAACAGACAGGACAGAGAGTCGGTTAATAGGGGAGAACAAGATCAACTGGAGAGGGAGAATAAAAGGAGCGAAAAACAGTTAGAGGTATCCAAGAACTGAAAACAGACAGAGAATAATGGGAGGATTCTAGCTCCTCAAAAGGCTAGAAGTGTTCTCGAGATTTCTGTGGGAACAGTACCTGTATACATTGTAGATGCTGACTCTGTCAGCTTACTTACTGTAAATTTGATCTCTGAAATGAAAGCTTGCCATTGGAATTCAACTAAATTTCTGCGTGTATTAGTTTATTTCTATCAGACATCATGATCAATAAGATCAAATTTTAACTTCAACTAAATTCACTGAAGTTGGTTTGATTGAATGAGGCCATGACACTTGATAGACGGGAATGGAGGAACAATATTCGTGTAGTCAACCCCGGATGCTGATTTGCACACTAATATAAATAATGAAGTTATTCTGATATGACAGTCACACAAGAAAACGGTCCCATTATATTTTAAGGAACCCTAACTGCTTTTGATAACAGGACAAAACATTTTCAAAATATATAAATATCAAGATTACCAGTGATGAAGCATGGAAGGGGGGCCATGGTATCTAGAACAAATTGCACTAACTTCAATTTCTTCCCAAATTAAGGACAGGACAACAATTTTGAATCCAGATCAAAAGGAAAACGTTTGTCTAAATAAGCTTGGGATCGCACTCACCCCAAAATCAACCATTAGTCATACAGCTTTTTGGTTGTAGGGGTCAAAATCTCAAAGAAGCTTTATTTAGCTAGCAATTTTTCCTGAGAAAAAGTAGTAACAAAGATAAGCTCTGCAAAAAATGGTGAAAGACTTTCTCAAAGATCCCATGAGTGTACAGTTAAATAAGCAATTTATCTTCAAATGTTCTTTTTCTTAGATGACTTGGAGATCCCTTTGATCGAGGTTAAAAATCTCAGGCAGCCAAAAGAATGCCTTCATAGAAAAAGTTGATGCAATATCAGAAAAAAAAAAAAGAATGGTGAGACCCAGTTTGCACAGCCTATATAATTAGCTATTTACACTAATAAATCTTACTTCAACAGAGAGTGTGACTATGATATGTAACTCAGCAAAGTTCTTTCTGATGTAACTAATGAGATTAATTAGTTTCTTTGCACTCAAATAAGTTATAGACCAAAAGCAACATAAAGGGCAGCCCCAGTGCACGAAGCTCCTGTGTATGCGGGGGTCCAGGGAAGGGGCAGACCACTAGGATCTATAGTACGCAGCCATACCTTGTATTTTTGCAAGAGGCTATTTCCTCATCTTTAGCCAAAATCAACATGATAATGTAAATTCTCAATCCAATAAAACCAGGTCCAACACAAAAGAACATGGTCCAGGCCGCCTCCTGACTAAACTTGAATAAGCACAAATTTTTTATGCAACCTTCTCCTCAAAAAAATTTTATATGAGTGGAAATCTAATTCTGGAATTTCATGTGGTGCCTATCTGCAATCAAAAGAACAGCCATATTTTTGGAGGGACAACAGATTCTGAAGGGATTCAGAATTGTCACATACAAAGGTTTCTCAAGTTTATATATCTGTTTCAGAATTTTGTGGTCAAAATCCTGAATCAAGAATTTTAATACTTCATTTATAGATTGAATCATATAAGGACTATTCTAAGAGCTTGGCAACTAAGGTTTCATGAAATGTGAAAAGAGGTAAACTCAGGAACAAATTTCTCATAAACATCATAGCTGGCTTGAATGTGATATTGTTGCTGTTCATGCATTCCTATCCATCTCCTTACTCTATACTATATATAAACAGAACTCATGGCTTGACTTACAAGGATGGATTCACCAAAATATTAGTTGAGGGTATCCTTAAAGAAAAGAAATCAGGATTTATAGCTAAGAAATACCTAACGTCAAGGGGTATTATCTAAGGAAAAATGAAAGATTAAGAGTCTCTCTCTCCCTCAGGAAATGTGCCATTAAGAAGAGAGATGATTAATCCAAGTGTAAATCCCTGAAATTTCAGCGTGGAAAAGTGATAACGTGGATGCATAGTACACACTTGTCTATGATAACTTGCAAGCGTGCACTTGCATTTACCATTCCTCAAGGTAGAAATTGCAAAAGAATCTAATATCTTATCAACAAGTTTGATGACATTCGTGCAAACCCCAAGTTCAGTTTCAAAGATAGGTAAATAAGAAGTATGGAACCTTGGGTATTCCTTATTTAGAAAACTACATGGTTATTACCTCAAGATAAACTGATGTTTCTAAGTGACAAGGATGACAGATTTGCAGCCTCAGATCTGAAGTTCAATCAGACAATAGACACCATAAAGGTCATTTCTTCAAGCCATGAAAGACTTGATAGACAACATCATCAATGAATATAAGCTCAAGTGTGGAACTTTCGTGGATTGGGACAAGAACCTCAAACATCTTTCCTAAAAGAACAGCTGTGAACATGAAGTATTCAACAAGACTTACAAATACAATTTTCAAGGACAACCAAATTGCTAGGAACCGCAGCAAGTTTGCTTGTCTGCTCTGTTGAACTGAATATTAGATCCATGCATCATTAGCCTAAGTGAGGACAAAGACAACATAAATGCAGCATGGAAAGGAAGATATAAAGTATGAGTTCTATATGGTATTTGTTCCAAACCACATCTTGGATGGCCAGGAACAAAAAAGCATCTCTGTCACATGACAATAATAGTAATTCTTCTCATTCAAAAACAGATGGGTCAGAAAGTCCTAAAGCAGACATCCATGCATGGTCTCACAAGCAAATACAATGTGCAACTTGGATTGGACGGGTGCTATGATGTCAAGTCTAACACAACAAAAACATAAATGGCCCTAAATACAGAATGGAAAACCATACCTCATAACAGATCCAAGCAACTGAAGCAACCACGGCCACTGCTAATGCATTTGTGAATTTCCTATAGATATCCAACTTGACAGAACTCTTTCTCGCCTGGAAGTTGCAAAAGATAATTAGAATCTTCCAAATAAAAAGATGTAACAGTTCAAGTTGCTAGTTTGCTTCAGAAGAGGTTTTTATATTAATAACACTCTTATTTAAGAGAGAACTTAAGATACCTGGAGTTTCTCCAATGTCTTAGAAAGAGAAGTGAAAATCCACAGAATTAGAAAGGCATCAAGAAATGCAGCAGGTAGGACAAGGAACAGTCTGGCTTTCCCCGATATGTCATTGATGGTACCCACATTCTCTGCAATATCCAGTAACTCAGATGCCAAGAAATATGTTAAACCAATAAGAAGCACCTTTGAGGTAAGACCACCCAGAGTAGGTCTTACAACACCATAACCCATGGATACAGATAATATGAGAAGACGTGAAACTGTTTTTCTCACAGCTCCAATTGTCACTACCCAACCAGTAATTGCGACTGGCCTTACTCCAGTGTTATTGAAGTTCGAATACTCCAGGTACCAGAGGGTCATTTCAAACAAACCAAGAGCAATTACAAGGGTGATGCAATGCTGAATCTGCAGGATATCCCTCCAAAATCTCATATACTGAGAAAACCAAACAACACTGAGCAGCACATATGCAAGTGACATGAATATGTAAAATGTCATTAACGGAGCCATCCTTCCAGGTAAATAACCGGTAGGGTTCTTCCAGAGTGTTTTTCCACTCATTACTAGTCCCTTGAGCTTTGGGTCACAGGAGATAAAAAATAAACTATACATTCCAGTCTTGGTGATGTAAACATCTACAGGGTCCATTTTAGTAAACAAATAATTCGCACTGAACTGGGTGCTTATAACAAAAGGCCAGTTGGGATCCCCAGCAGAAGGTCTTCTAAGGATTTCACCTTGTTTGCAACCTTCAAGCTTCGCTAGATCAGGAGTGCAACATATAGACCTTAGTCCACCATAAGCAGAACCACCAATATTATCACGATCAGCTGCCTCAAAAATAATAGCTTGAACCAACCCAGTACTATGTTCCATACTTGAATGCAGGTCGGCAGCCTCTTTACTTCTCCAGAATGTAACATTCTTGAACCTGTCAGTGTTACTCTTTAAATCAGTGCTTCAACTACTTCCCACTAAACTAATTCCTAATCACTAGTAAAACGACTTTTCCATATGCACTGATACAAGTTATACACAGTATAAACTGCTGCAAGACGAAAGTAGCCCCAATTAAATGAGAGGAATATGGTGGAGTGGGAGGAATTCATGGGGTCATAAGCAAAAGGATGCTGGGCCCAATCACAGATCAATCCCAAAATTTATTGTCAGCCATTTTAAATATATAAATTCTCAAACCTTTCATAAGTTGTAATTAAAGATATCATGGTAAAAATGGAGATAAAGTTTCAGCACGAGAACAAATAATATAAATTGATGAAGATGCTCTACTCTTTCAATAACACTTGCATATTTACATGTATCATTGCTTATGAACTCTACCAGAAAAGTAAAACAACAATTTTCAGTCAATTCCTCATTCAGGGACAGCTTACTAAGGACGTTAAACAACTCCAGTCGTATTAGGATTAAGCCTGCTAAAGCCCTTGTTCTTCTCAGTTTGTTTTCTCTTAATGCTTCAGCATTTTCTAAATAATTGGTTTTATATAAATGAGCTCCGCACACGTGCTCTATAGGAACATAAGGTAATCTGCCAAGGAGTTATATCTCTACCACAATGAACCATTCTCAAGGTGCAGCTGAATATGCAAGTGCACTTCTCCTAGTTGTGGTCAGGGAAACAACATCCAAATTCTCCCTTTTAGCATGCAGAATTATATTCTTCGACTTATCAGCAGCTTCACAATGTGAAGATCCAGAAGACCAAAATTAACTCTCCATGTCACCTTTCTCATATAGCAATCATTTTACACCTAGCTCATTTCGTAAGCTGGAAAAACTCAGGAAAAATGCCCCCAGCAAGACTGTAACTTGAAACCTCAATGCACAGAACACTTTTTTTTTGTTATTTCTTGATATTTCTCTATTTTTTCTTCAACTTCCTTTTTCTTTTTTTGCTTTTTGTGTGTGTGTTCTGTGATTCCCACTTCCCACCCTCAAGAAATCGCTCACTTCCCACTCCAGTGACTATGACTCATGGGAGACTATCTAGGGCCATCTTAAACGTTTTCAGAATTCGGAGAGTACGCAAGCTTAGTGTGAGGTGATCACAGATATACTGAATAATGTATATTAAATGAAGCTTCCAAGCCAAATTCGCCCCCCAGATATGTTTAAACGTTGAACTATTAGGGTCAGTTCAGTAGCCATTCCATGCAAAACCAATTTGCCGTCTTTCTTTTTTCATTTCAGCATTTTTTAGAAAAAGACATTGCAAAGCAACATTTGACTCCTCTTCAATTGGATACCAAAGGAGAAAGAAGAAGAAAAATAATCGCACAAATGCAGGTCTACCAAGCACTATTCTCTCCCATCTTCCATTCACTGTTGAGAAAATTCCGAAAATTACTTCAGCAGACTGTTTACAAACATGGATTTAGTTCCTACAAGATCCGAAAGAAGATGATACCAACTTGAGAAGGAGTTTCTGGTAACCTGTAGAGAATAAATGGAGTAGCCCACATAGACATCCTTCAGTACATGCTGTATTTCCTTTTTCCATTATCTATATCTTAGTTAGTGGGCCCAGCTAGTGCTTAAGTAACGCATTAGGGATCTCTTTACAAGTTGTGACAATCAAGTTGTGTACAAGGACTAATTAGGAATTATTTTTCAATAAGACAATTTTTTTTTTTTGAATGGTGGAAACACACACCCTCAAGGAGTCATGAACTCCTAACCTTCATGATTGAGACTCACTCTTGCACCACTGTGCCGCACTCATGCACACCCAATAAGTCTCACTTGGAAGCAGGAAAGTACTTACTGCAAGTCTTGTTTGGAAACCTAAAAGTGCATTGAATGTTCCTAGGCACATGCTTTCTTAGAAAGTCTAAAAGGTTTAGTCTTATTATCTTGGAAGTTTGGCAGCTTAGATAAAGACTGTCAGTGGAATGCTCTAGGCTTTGTATTCTGAAATCTATGTAGAGACTCAGAATGAACAATTTTCCATAATTTCCTTATCTGCTTAAGTATGATTTTCTCAGACATTTGATGCAGTTTACTCATTTTACCACTTCAAATCTTTTATTTTCCTAACTACATCCATCCACACATCTGATATGTGTTAACTGAGCCATATGCAGCATCAGGGATCCTTGACTACCACCCTTTCTTGAAGCAATATCTGAAAGTCATTAAGAACCAAAGAAACATGGAAGGACAAAGGATCATGTCACAGGTATAGAATCTTAAGACACTTGCACCAGCAGTTAGCACTAGCAGTTTAAACTCTATGAACATGAAAGAAAAGGATATATTTCCCTCAGATGATGCCAATGATCTTGTCTAGTATACAGGATTCTTTTATTCCACACAAACTTCAGATCCCACTCTTTCTACAAGCACTGCAGATGACTAATACTTCTAATGTAATTTGTATCCATGGGTTGCAGTTCGAGTAGACATACAGCTGGACTAACCATAATGGAGCCTCAGTCGACCTCAGCCAAATTCCCTTCGAGGCTCTTTTACTTGTCACTTCAAGTAAATATATTCGCAACTTAATCTTTAAAAGTTGCTCTTCTGATAACCACCTATCCACAGATATAAATCAACTACCAACCATTCACTGGCTGGTGGATCTGGATCCTTCAATTCATAGACGTCTTTGGTATATAGAGATTCCTATTTCAAAACATGTGCTATAACCTGCTAATATGTAGTTAGAGTCCTGTACAAACGCACATTCACAAAAAACAGTGGCCAGATGGTAGTGCTTTTACTTGATGCTGTGATTCAGTTTCAGAGTTCAATGGTTCTGACTATACTAGCTTTCTGCATCTCTTTCATGTCTATCTAATCTGTTTCCATTATGCCAACCTCTGAAGGAACAGTAGATCTTCGAATTATTGCAGAAACTGGTTTCTCCTGTTTCATGTTCGAATTTCACCAAACAAGTTAGCAGCTTCGAGGATGCAAAAGAGAGCTTCAGAAGCTATGTTCCACCTCGAATCTAGTCTATATTTTCCAGATCTACTTGAAACGCATAGCAATGGCATGTTTTCAATCAATTTCTAGATCTACTTTCACTCCATGGTCTCGACACTGATCATTCCCTGTCGACAGTTAACACTTCCGAATTCGCATCATGAGACGAGCACTCTCTCCGATTCTACATACAATATCCTAGCTCATTCGAAACTACACCATGTGTTTTCGATCACTTCCCATAACGTAAAACCTCAGATCTCGTTTCTTCCTCTCTTGTTTCTTTTTCTTCTCATTTCGAAAGATGTCTCACTCCTAATCTCATTTACTATGTCATTAATCAAATCAGCCAATTTCACCTCGAATCTAGCCTAAATTGTACAGATCCACGAGGGAGCATGCACTTAATGTAATTCCAGCAACAAAAACGCAAAATCAAAGGAAAAATAAGCAGCAGAAAAGAAATCGACAACCGGAAACTACCGGATAAAAGAGCGGCCATCGCGGACTGCAGATCCAACATCTCCACCGGCGGCTACTACGCCGGCAACCATTCCCTCGCTGCCGCCAGAGAGCAGGAAGGAATTGCCGATTTCTCTGAAGGAATCGCGATCGTAGACGTGGAGGGAGGCATCAACCCTAAGCGAGAAGAGAAAGAAGAACAGAGGAAGGGAGAGCAGAGTGAGGATGGTGGCTAAAGCCATGGGCGGGAAGAAATTGAGACGAGGCGTTTCAGACAGCAGAGAGTGTCGGTCGCCGCATCTTATGCAGGGTAGAGCGTGCCGAAGAATGACGCAGGAAGTAAATAAATTGGTTCGTTGCGGAGTCCATTTTCATGTTGGTTGAAAAGTAGTTGAAAAGCGGAGACTACGGGGGGCGCTCTTGGCGTGATCCAGACCGCTCATTTGGTCGTAAAGTTCTAAAAATCAATGTATTTGTTTTATATTAACTTAGCATAATTTTATTTATCAAAACTTTTTTATAAATTAATATAGAGAGAGAGAGAGGTTCTTTGTTGTTTGAATTATTTTATTGAAAAAGCTCATATTTTTCTCCATTTTCTTAGTTTTTCCATTAAGAAAGTACCAAATCTATCTAATTCATGAGAGCAATTGAGAGAGATGTTATCCAATAGAATCCAAGTAGGTTAGAACAAATGGAAATGTGCATATGAAGTTTTCCATGATCAATGAGTGCAGTTCAAACCGAAAAGAAAATTCTATAAGATAGCTATAAGGCCACCATACTCTATGAATCTGAGTGTTAGATAGTTATAGAACAACGTGTACTTAAGATGAGCATAGCTGAAGAGAGGATGTTGAGATGGATGGGTGGCAAGACAAGAAATGATACAATTATAAATGAAAACATTAGAGGAAACTTTAGAGTAACACCAATAGGTAACAAGATGAGGGAGACCAGACTCAAATGGTTTGAACATATCCAATGGAGACTGAAAACAGCTTCGGTTAGAAGAAGTGAGTCTATTCCAAGTAGTAGTGAGAAAAGATTTAAAAACTTTTAAACTAGATAAAGTCGTGGCACTTGATAGAGAGGAATGGAGGCACAAGATTCTTGTAGCCGTCACCTATCAGGATAAGACTTTGATGATGATATTTGATTTATTCATTTTATATTTCAGGAGATATATGAGGGAGAGCTTTGGCGTAATGGTAAAAGTTGTTGTCATGTGACCTTGAGGTCACGGGTTCAAGGCGTGAAATCAGCCTCTTGCAAAATGCAAGGTAAGGCTGCCTGCTATAGACCCTTGTGGTCCACCCCTTCTCTGGACCCCGCACAGGTGAGGGGCTGCTCTTTATTTCGAGGCGTATATATTGCAAGAAAAAACTGTGGGATATGGCAGAAAACGCACTCAACTATGCTAAGCAAATTTTAGCTGGTTGCAATACCATTGTTTCATGCAAGAGAAGCAAGTTAACATGGGAAGTTACTGTCGATCTCCAAAAGGGAGATCTTGCTAGAAAACAGTTTGGACACCACTTTAAGAGTCTGGTCTTTAAAGAACTTTCCTTGTGCTCTGGACCTGTAATGAATCAGTCATTGTCAACCTCAATATCCACATTAAAAACATGACATAATAGCAGCCAACCATCTGATCCATGGTCACAATAATGGGTAGATGAAAGCAGATGGGAAGTAATTCCTGCTTAATGGTAAATGATGACACTGATTCGGGGGTTAGAATTGAGAGGGTCTGATGAATGTCTCCACAGTGGCTTCTAATGTGCAACATATGGACAATCTGGACCATTTGGCCCCTTTCATGCCACTACTCTGCTAGCGCCAAGCTACAGTGTTTCCAGACTCAATGGAAAGGAACCAAGGTCTGTTGAAGCTGATGGTATGATTTCTACATACAGTTTCAGTAACGAAACAAAATTTGCAAAGCTGCAGGGTGCAGGAAGCAAAAATCCAGGGACCTAAGTAAGAATTTGGGTGAAAGTTTGGAGTAGATCATGATTTCAAGAAACAGTTCACACACATCTCTAAGAACGTCTACAAGATTGATCTAAGTCAAGACTTTGCTGGGTCACTTGGGATGCTTCCTACAAATCCAGGAACCCCTACCCAAAACTATATATGAGGAATGCTAAACTGACCATAAAGGGAGATATGTACTGGCACCATATTTTCTGGAGCCAACGTGTGCATGATCGGACTTGTTCATCTCTTTGCTTTGCCTTTTGATATTTAATGGGCCAAAGAGCAAGTGGGTCGGAATCTTTTCGCATTTAATAAGTAGTGCTTGGTAACAAACAATTTAGAAATTTTGATAAACAATAATCTAAATGTTAAACCTCAACCAATCCACATGATTTTTGATCCATTAGACAACCAAAGGTTAAAAACAAGGACATGAACAAGTCTGACTATATACACATGGGCTCTAGAAAAATGTGTGGTCGCTGGAGATTCACCCCTTGTGGTCAGTTTAGCATTCTTCTAGCTGTATTGAAGCACTCCTATAATGAGTACACGTCAAGAGAGTGCAGAGAAGTACAAGATTCCGTTGGAATATCTAAGTTGTTCATTGCATTCGTGTAAAAAAATAATGTTACTAGCAAGAAACTATTGCATTTGCATGATGCTAACTTTAGAGGTTTTTTCTTAAAAAAAAAAAAATTTAATTTTTTTTATACAGTCAGATTTTTCAACTCAAAGAAACATAAGCTGAAATAATTTAATGGGGACGAAATTTAATAAGTAGCCTATCAAAGCCATTTTGAACACTGCATAGCTAGTTCTATCCAAAGCTATCCCCATGCATAGAAAAAAGATGGTAATCTACCAACACAAAAATAGTGTGGATCAAATGCTTCCAGTATCTGGCACAAAAGCCTTCTAAGACAGTGATGCACGGAGTTTCTCGCCTGGATGAACAAGGTTTGAGGCTATGAGAGGGTGCAATGCGTGACCACCACTGAGGAAAAATAAAAAAGAAAAAGATTCTAGCATCTGAAGATAATCTACCTTTGATTACCCGTAACTTGGTGGAAACAACAGTTCAAATTCTTCAGTGAACAGTAAACACAGCTCTTCGGATTCTAGTTCATCCAGTTCTCATGATCTTTGTACTACAAAGATATCCATGCAGAGTGCTGATAGCCTAGCAAGGAAATGAGATCATTTGTCAAGATGCAGAGTCACTTGGCATAGCTACTTCTGTATTCTTTGTGTTTTTTGCCTTTGTGGTTCTACTCTGATCTGCCAGGGGGATGGCTACCCCTATCAATTCAAATAACCTTTCCTCAAAGAAAAAAAAAATTATCCAGGCAGAGAAATTGGATGAATGAGCTGGATAAACCAAAAGTGGAACCTATCGTGTAAAACTGGGGCGCCATGTACAATTTACCATGTGCTGGTGCCCCAGAGTAGCATTCCTCATTCATGAATTACTCATTGGGAAAGATAAAAGAGGCAGACACATGTACCTAAGAGAAAGAGGAAAAAATTGATTATAAACTGAACCACAATAGAAGCCACCCCTGCAGTTGGAAAGATCACTTCTCTTTATACATAGCAAAGTATAGATGATTAACGGGAGTTCAGCTCCTCTCAGGCACTTCATGAAGCTCTTGTAACGTGATTGAGTTTTTACACAGACAAGATATGTGCCAGCGACTTCCTGAGAATCAAACAGGTATCAGCACGCCAATTCACAGACCAGCTTTTCTGATTGCATGGGCTAACATATTACATCTCTCAAAATCCAGCTGCACTCACTGTTCCGCTGACCGGCAGACTCCTGAAATAGTCAAACGTCATTAACTTCATCTTTCTCTTGATTCTAATATAACATGGGTGGAATACGAACCAAGCAGCATTTTTTATTGGGCATAGCTCAGAATGAGCACAAAACAAGCAGACGAGTTGCCCCCAACAAAGGATCCAAACACACCATGTCTGTCATACCAGGTGCAATGAATGGTCATGCCAAACAAGCCAGCTATCAATGTCTCAACAGCAATGGAGAAGGATGCAATAGTCAAGATAAGCTGGAGACGTATAAGCTCATTTCTTTGGTTGTCAAGCTGGATGTTGACATAATCCTGTGTGTCATCAATGTATTCACGGACCTGTTATCAAGGAAAAGGTTTTACTATACTATGTTAATAAGGATACAAGCATAGAGGTTCAAAATGTCATGAGGTTACAGTTGAGAAAACTTTGTTATGGTTCATTAGTTGAAAATCATTTACTTGACCCAAATTGATCCCATTAAGCACCACACATTAGTCAATATGGATGGCTACCATACTGCATATCAATGCCGACAAAGGAATGTAATGAAATAGTGCAATAAACTGATGACATGTGATAGCGCTACATTAAAATGTTATGTAGTGGTGTGAAGGTGGTGCTTTAGAACATGTTCTAAATTTCAATCTAATACTCATTGATAATTAGCTATCAAAAGGATTAAATTAAATTTACTTGCTATGCAACAAGTAGTGTTTAGTATGATATTGCTATCTAATATATGCTTATTCTATCATTCAATAGAGATGACGACTCACAGACAAGATTTTGTTCTGGGTGCCCCAAGCTGCACAAAATAAGCCTCAAGCAGCACTTCCAAATCTTCCACATCCTGATCATTTGAGTGGGTACAGGTAATCAAACTTGCACCGCTCTGTATATTAGAATTAAGCAGCAAGAGACTGGAATTAAAAGTGACGAAGCTATTTGCAGCTCCTGCCACCACCTAAGTTTCCAATTGTTGACTCTGAATCTTTCTTCTCATCAAGTATAGATGTTCCATATCTTCATTGTCATCTAAAAGATTCTTGATCTCATCCCTAACCTAGTATGAGAAAATCATTAAATGGAACAAAATTACACACATTAAAGATAAAATGTAAATGGTAGCTTCTTTTTCTTTTTCTTTTTTTGGAACTAATAAAATGTAAATGGTTGCTCAGGAACACTAGTTGTAATCTTTCAAGTTACTAAGGCAAGAAGTCATACATTAGACAAAAGCAGAACTAGCATGAATCAATTAAAAGAAACATGAAAATTTGGAAATTCAGAAAGAACCAAGGAGCAAATAGAAGACCGAATGAGAATAGCTGACCATTTTCCCAGAAATTGCACTTTCTAGGAGTATGCAGTAACACACTTGGAAGACAAATCATACCCAACCTACCATGAAGGTTACATCCTTCGGCATTTAATTGTCATTAAAAAGTGCAGCATTCAAATGTTTGCATGGAAAATGATTTCACATCTGCGTTAATGAAGGAGGGTCTTGCGTCAGGTGTCAGCCGGCAAGGGGGAAGTTGAAGATGATTCTATTATTTCTTTTTTACAAATGAATATGCATTTGTATATTAGTTTGTGAGGAAGAAATGAAAACATCTTCAGCTTCTTAAAAGATGGCAACCCTTGTGTCAGGTAGCCAGCCGGCAAGGGGAAGTTGAAGATGATTCTATTATTTCTTTCTTACAAATAAATATGCATTTGTATATTAGTTTGTGAGGAAGAAATGAAAATCATCTTCAGCTTTTTAAAAACTATGGCAACCCCAACATGACATGAATCGAAAAATAACATTTGCTCGAGCTAGGGCGTTCCCCATAAGCGACGCACTGCATCGGATCCCGGATGTGGTGAAAAATAGGCAAGGGTTGCCAGGGCGTTCTCCCAGAAGCGATGCGTTACATCGGATCCCGGGTGTAGTGAAAAATGGGCAAGGGCTGTTAGAGCGTCCCCTCGGAAGCGACGCGCTACATTAGAATCCAGGTGCAGTGAAAAGTGGACATGGGTTCATACCATGGAGGTCGAGAAAGGCGATAGTAAATAGGGTATCTCCAAAACATAAGATTCGCATCACTACTTGGAATATAAGGACATTGACAGGTAAGAGTTTGAAGTTAGTAGACACGATGAAACGTAGGAGAGTAAACATCGCTTGTATCCAAGAAACCAAGTTGAAAGGGGCTAAAGCTAGAAAAATAGATGAGTATAAATTATGGTACGTAGGAAAGGAAAATAATAGAAATGGCGTAGGAATAATAGTGGATAAGGAATTAAAGGATAAAGTTGTGGAGATTAAAAGACTCAGTGATAGAATTATAATAATAAAAATGATTCTAGGAGAGCACATTATAAATATTATAAGTGCATATGCACCACAAGTAGGGTTACAAGATATAATTAAGAAACAATTTTGGGAAGATATGGAGGGAGTCATGCAAGAAATTCCCAACACTGAGAGGATATTTATAGGAGCAGACTTAAATGGCCATGTAGGAAAGGATAATGAAGAATATGATAGCATACATGGAGGGTATGGTATAGGTGAATGAAACAAGATGAGGGAGAATATCCTCGATTTTGCGTTGTCATATAACCTATCCATTGCAAATACACTCTTTAAGAAGAGGGGTTAACACTTAATAACCCTTAAAAGTGGACTTCATAAAAGTCAAATAGACTTTTTTCTACTTAGAAATAATGAACGATCTATATGTAAGGATTGTAAGGTGATACCCGGTGAGAGTTTAACCTCACAACATAGGTTAATGGTTATGGATATTCATATCAAAAGATGGAGTAAAAGAATTGAACTTAATACACATCCAAAAACTAAGTGGTGGAACTTAAAAGGAGAGAAAATAACCTCATTCAAAAATAAGTTGATGGTAGAAGGAAATTGGAACTATGAAACAGAAGTAAATACCATGTGGACTAATATGGCTGAGTCCATTAAGAAAGTGGCAAAAGATGTCTTAGGAGTATCTAAAGGTAAAAGGCTATTAACAAAGGAAATATGGTGGTGGAATGAAACAGTGCAAAAAGCTATTAAAGAAAAACGAATGCGTTTTAAAGCATGGCAGAAGATTAGAAATGATGAAAACTATGAACAATATAAGAATGCTAAAAACGTTGCTAAACTTAAAGCATATGATGAGCTCTATAATAGACTAGGAACAAGAGAAGGTGATAAAGATGTGTTTAAACTTGCAAAAGTAAGAGAACAAAAGGGTAAGGACTTAGAGCATGTTAAGTGCATTAGAAGCGATGATCAAAGGGTATTAGTCAAAGATGATGAGATCAAACAAAGGTGGGAAATATACTTTCAAAAATTGTTAAATGACAATGGCCCTGAGAATATAAGGATTGAAAATACTATAAATCTAAATAACACTGGATATTATAGATATGAACGTAGGATTAGAATACTTGAAGTACAAGAGGCCTTGAGAAAGATGAAATGAAGAAAGGCCATGGGGCATGATGGTATACCAATAGAGGTTTGGAGGCATATGAGAGATATTGGGGTAGTTTGGTTGACCAAGTTGTTTAACAAGATCATAAAATCAAAGAAAATGCCTGATGAGTGGAGGAAAAGCTCTATTGTACCAATCTATAAGAATAAAGGAGACATTCAGAGCTACACTAATTATCGAGGGATCAAACTTATGAGCCACACCATGAAACTTTTTGAAAGAATGATTGAGAAGAGGCTACGAAATGAAACGAGTGTATCAGAGAATCAGTTTGGTTTCATGCTTGGGAGGTCTACCATGGAAGCTATTTCCTTACTAAGACAATTAGTAGAGAAATATAGGGAGAGGAGAAAAGACCTGCACATGGTCTTTATTGGCTTAGAGAAAGCTTATGATAGAGTCCTTAGAGAGTTAATATAGAGGGTGTTGGGTGGTAAAGGGGTTTCTCAGGGGTATATAAACATAATTAAAGATATGTATGGAGGAGCAGTAACAAATGTTAAGACCACTAGTGGCGTGGTAGTGATTTTCTGTCCTTTGTTGGATTGCACCAAGGATCGGCATTGAGTCCATACCTTTTCACATTAGTTATGGATGAGTTAACAAAACATCTACATGAAGAGATTCCCTGGTGCATGCTATTTGCAGACGATATAGTCCTACTTGATGAGACAAGGGAGGGTGTAAACATAAAGATAGAGTTATGGAGAGAAGCATTAGAATCGGAAGGATTTAAAATTAGCTGAACTAAGACATAATATATGGAATGTAATTTTAGCAAGGAGAGTAGGAGTGGAACACCAGTCAAGATTGATAACCAAGAGGTCCCCATGAGAGACCACTTTCGATACTTAGGATCATTGATCCATGAGAGTGGAGAGATTGAGAGGGAGGTTACCCAGAGAATCCAAGCAGGTTGGAACAAATGGAGATGCGCATTGGGTGTTTTATGTGATCTGCGGGTGCCACTCAAACTAAAGGAAAAATTCTATAGGATGGCTATAAGGCCGGCCATGCTCTATGGATTAGAGTGTTGGGCAGTTAAGGAACATCATGCTCATAGGATGAGTGTCGCAGAAATGAGGATGTTGAGATGGATGAGTGGTAAGACAAGAAAGGATAGAATTAGAAATGAAAATATTAGAGGAAATTTAGGGATAGCACCAATAGGTAACAAGATGAGGGAGATTAGACTTAGATGGTTTGGACATGTTCAAAGGAGACCAACAACGGCACCAGTTAGAAGGAGTGAGGCAATACAAGTTGAAGGTTCTAAAAGGGCAAGGGGAAGGCCCAAAAGAACATGGATAGAAGTTGTGAGTAAAGATTTAAAAACTTTGGGACTAAATGAAGCCATGGTATTTAATAGAGTGGAATGGAGGAATAAGATTCATGTGGCCGACCCCTAATTGGGATATGGTCTTGATGATGATGATCTGCGTTAATGAAGATCTTGCACACATCTTAGAGTATCCTGACGTTGACCCTCAATTTATGGACACTGCCATTGAGAAATCCTAACTCTCTTTTCTTTGGACCATCCATAGCCTACCATCATCCTCGACCGGTGAGGTTCAGGATCACATAAAACTCAAAAATTTGAAAACCAAAAGACCAAAAAACATGTTACTATTATAGAGTACACACTTTTTTGAGGGTAGAAAAAATCCAAATAAAAGTTATGAAGCTGGTAACCTACTAAATGTGTCATAGTTTATCAGCTCACGTACACACAAATATACAAACAGCTCCATAGCTTGTCCTTGAAACCCAACCAGGCAACAGCTTAGATAAATCAAAAGCTCCAAAGATATGTGTATGACAGATATTAAGATAAAGAAAGGAATGTAAATTGAATACTGGAAGTAAAACACTTAAACTGCTTTCAGCAAATCAAGTCAAGTAACAAAGCACTAGCTCCACAGAAAGTTATGGTGACATGTCTGCAACACTGTGGACAGACCAGCAATTTTTCAGAAATGGCGGGTCCTCATACAAAACCCTTCTCCTAACCAGTAAAAAGGAAAGAAGTGTTTGCTACCTCCTCCCCCCCACCCCTCTCTCTCTCAATGGTAAAAATCTTCCAAACCACCATCTACAATAATGTTTCAGACATCTTTCCCCACCATGCTCATTGATATTTACAAACATTTGTATAGTAAGTGCGTATCAGTGGCTCTTCATGAATGACATAATGAGAATTAATTCTTGTTATATGAATGACATGATGAGACACAATGAAAAGGTTCAAATTGTATATCTATATGGCATGACATTCTTAGTTTTGACTGCCTGATTAGCATAAATTTCAGATTGTTCATCCGCCGCACATATCAAGCATTCTTGAACATGTATTTGCATGAACTTTGCTGCTTACAAGATAGTAATACTTGTAATTATTTGTTTTCTCATAAAATTCAGAATACCCACGTTGCCAGATAGCTTTTTAACCAAGAAATAGAAAACAAAAATTGGTCTTCAAATACTGTCAAGGCGCAAACCACAACTCAAAAGTAGTATCTTTCAGGGACAGATAAAGCACGAAAGTAAGTCTCACATACCAGCACTAAGAACAGTTGCCATTATGGTACAAACAGTACTCATAGTCTCAGTATCTTCAAGGAAACAAAGTTGAGAACATAATACCACAAAAATTATTTAACTTTGACGAGATTAAATTGATGAACAGATATTAAATAAAAAATGAATAAATATAACAATAACCACTAACTATACCTCCTGTACACGAGCAAGCAGTTGGCTAAGATTGCCTTTCAGACTTCAGACATGCTCAAGATTCTTAGTGCTAACATTTCGGGCTAGTTCACCCAATACAGGGTAAGCATCTATTTCAAGATCTACCACATTAGAGTCCAAATATGTGGAAACAACCTACAATGCAATCTCCAAAACTTGAAACTCAAACGGCAGTTCACACTGCAAACCTTCAACTGCTTCAGGAACAGGCAACCATTGTCCATCAGTAGGATGATTTTCTTTGTCTTGCATGTCTGCAGAGCCAGGTTCACAGATTCTGAATGGGCTTTTAAGAGGAAGCTGTTGCCTCAGTTGATCCACAAAAGGAAGAACTTCCTGGCACAGAGGATCTAGCAGCATCACTTCTTCAGCAGTAACAATGGCCTTTATAAATTCCAAATTGACAACCCTAGCTTTCTCTCTGGCTGTAATGGGTTCAAGGTAATAAAAGGAAAAAGTAAGTATAATTTCCTTACAGCCAATTTGGAGCCACAAAATTAAAATGTTTATGAAATGCAACATAGGTATTGACATAATCAAGAACTGCACCAATCTCTAGTATGCTTTAGTGATTATTGTAATTGTTCTATGAACACTAGACATAAATGGATGATGCAATGTCCATGGTTCCAGTGGAAGAAAATGATATTACTCTACCATGAAAGAAATCAGCAGGCAAGCCTGAAATCAATAGTGGAGGATTAGGTAATGCTAACAAACTATTGCTAGCCTATCTTCAAATATGAAAGCCATCACATTGGTTCAAAAGATATCAAATTAGCAGCATCTGCATTCACCATAGTACATGATAGAACACTTGGAAAGCAGAATGTTGATACACCAAAAAGGGACATGTTACTACATTTTAAGCAATATTAACCTCTTTGACAGTGTAGTCACGGAAATTTGTTAATCAAAAGTGACACAACTTAATTGTGCTAATGGTGTTGACATGTCCACTATTCTTGTGAATCTTTTGCTTTCTAGTATAAGTTTGTTAATTGTATAATATTAAAACTAGTGCTCAGTTGTAATTTACTAATTGGTACGGTAAGCAAACATGACTTGCAATATTCTTGTTTACATTTTAGTAAAACTTCATAGATTTTTAAATTGTACCAGTAAACAACAATTATTTTGAAGAATGAATGGTAAAAGGAAGATCAAATCCTAGGACTAGGCATCTAAACCTATTCTGGGTACGGTTATTCAATTGAAACCGATGGTAATATAATAATTTTCATTTTAAAGAACCACATCTTATTGGTACGGTATCAGATCTCATGGCTGGGTACCTCAATTGGAATTGAGAATAAAAATATTAATTAGTATATAAAAATATCCTTACAATATTATATTAAACTTTAGTATATTAGAGTCTAATATAATAATTTAAGTCTAATATTTTATTACTAATTAGCCATTTTTAAATTTAGATTTGTTTTAATATAGCAATTATTTATGGATGACCCATTATAGTTTATTTGTAAATATAGGCTTTTAATTAGGCATAATGACTCTTGCAAAAGAGGAAATCAAAATAGAAAGACATGCTATTAGTTGCAAAAGTCAAAAGACCCAAACATAATTCCTTGCTATATTAAACTCATGTCACAGTTAACTTTCTATATACTATAGGTACCAATATGATGTGTTTTTAACTTTTATATTATTTCTTATATCCGGACCCCGCATAGGCGGGAGCTTCGTACACGGGGGCTGCCCCTTTTTTTTCCAGGACTCCCAGTTAATTGGGAGCGGGGCAGGGTGGACGAGGACGATATTATTTCTTATATGGTATTCTTATGAGAGAGAGAGAGAGAGAGAGAGAGAGAGAGAGAGAGATGGGTATTTGGTACATAAAAAATTAAATAAAAAATCATTCATAGCCTACCTTGTGATAACCTAATTATTTTCTTTTGCAATTTCTTCATTATATATTAGACGATGTTGTGACATTCGATGCTTTTAGCCTATGTTTCTTTGGGTTAGAAATCAAGACCATTTAGTTTTATTTAATTTTTCAACAACCCAAAGCAAGTTGTTATGGTTGTCCAAATGTGATGATTTCTTGTGAGTTACCTTATTTCTGTATGATGTAAATGATGAATGGTTCAAATCTTTACAAAAAATGTTCCAGGGACAACATCTACTCTTAAGGATACATAATAGCATCTAAAGGGTCCTCACTACTCAAATTCTTCACCATTTGGAAAATAATTCTAACCAGAAAATAGAGGTCTGACTCGCAGGCAAGGCACTTTTACAAATTTTTGTGTAGATTCATATTGAAACTTGCACATCATCAACAGATGAACTACATGGCTTCAGCCTCCTGTCAAATGAATATTCCATTGGCATTGCTATATTTTACCAAAACCAATGGTTGAGAGTTTTCTAGGAAATTCCCTAAACAAGGTTTCTTGGATGAATATTCTAAGAATGTCCAATCAATACAAAAGCAACGGGCTTTTCATTATCTTCTAGGTCACTGGATTTGACCATTCAAACATGGCACACATGGCAGCATAAAGCGAGCTTCTTCCTCAAACAAGCAAGTGCACTTCCCAAAAAGGTCAAAGGTCAAAAGGGCAGTCACAGTGCACGAGGTTCTTGCATATGCAGGGTCAAGAGGAGTGAATCATAAGGGTCAATAGCATACAGCCTTACCTTGCATTTTGCAAAGGCTGTTTCCGCACCTTGAACCCGTGACTTCAAGGTCATACGAGGACAACTCCACCCTTGCACCAAAAGGGTAAAAGGTAAATAGCTAAAAGAGAAACTTCCAATTATACCTCTGCCTCTCTCTTATGCATCTTAATGATCAAGGAAAGAATGGAGAATATTTCCTCAAAAAGTTGCAAATCCCTTCTTGGTAGGGTTGCCATCATTCGACCTCTCTTGAAAATGAAATTTGTCCTCAAGGTTCAGATCTTCGGAAGATGATGACAGTCCTCCCAAGTTGCAATCGGCTACAGTTAACCTGAACCATTTTGACTAAGGCCTTAGTAAAAATGTGAGTTCCTTGTTTTGTGCAACAAAAATCTAAAAGTTCTGTAGGTAGTGGGCGAAAAGCTCCACAATCTGAAATGGGAGCCAAGGATGGTGTGACCGTGATCTGCAGACCAAGATGTTTGCTAAGCAGTGAAACGTAAAAGGTTGGATGTAACTTAGAAACAAGTAGAAGATTCAATTTCTAGGCTACTTTGCTTATTTTTGCAATAATTTAAATGGTCCTAAATATCTTTGAGCAAGCTTTTGATGCCTTGATTAGTCATTGATGATTGACTCTTGGCACAATGGTGGAGTCGTCGTTGTGTGACATGAAAGTTACAGGTTCAGGGCATGAAAACAGCCTCTTGTAAAATGCAAAATAAGACTACATATTATAGACCCTTGTAGTCTTTCCCTTCCTTGGACCCTACATATGCAGTAGCTCCGTACACCGGGCTGCCTTTTAGTCATATTCTAGGCATGAAACTAGCACAAAGGCATTGGTTGGAGTCCCGAATCCATCACTGGAACCAACCTTCTTTAAACCATAGTAATCCATCTTTCTCCATGTAATTTTCGAATTGTTACAGTTCAAGGTATAATTGTTGAATAAGATTCGCCATTTGATGTCGTCGTGCACTAGAAACACAGATCCAAACTAATCTCCAATGTGTTGGAATTTTGGAAATTGTGAAAGGGCATCAGCCACTGTATTTTGTTTTCCAGCTTAGCAGATGATCTCATAGCCTTACCCCAACAACTTTGAGACCTATTTTTGTTGCTGTTATGGCTTGTACTCGCTGTTTCGGAAAAAAGTTCAGCCTTCTGTGGTTGGTCTTTATTTGAAAATTTTTGCTCAATAAATCGAAACATTATCAGATGGAGAGCATTAGTGCAACGGTAGAGTTGTTGTTGTATCACCTTGAGGTCACAGGTTTAAGGCATCAAAACAGCCTCTTAAAAGAAAAAAATCAAGGTAAGGCCGTATATTATAGACCCTTGTGGTCTGCCCCTTCTATGAGCCCAACGGACTGCCCTTCAATAGAGGCAAAAAGCCAAGTTATGCCCCGATAAAGCTTGACTGAAGTAAGCAACTGGTTGCCCATCTTGCATAACTTGGCTTTATCATGTACAGGAGAGCCAAGTTACGCCAAAACCCCGTTGTGGTACATCACACTCAAGAACAAACATTTTAGTAAAATCAAAATGATTTAAGAGATGAGATAAGACAATTGCCTGCTTTAGAGCTTGAAAACATGTCGTAGCCTCATCTGACTATTTAAAGCTATCCTTCTTGGATAGTGCTGTTAGTGGGACAATACTCTTGCCATAGTCTGGAACAAACTGTTGATAGTATCTAGTAAAAAGGGCAGCTCCAGTGCACAAAGCTTCCACCTATGTGGGTTTGGAGAAGGGGAAGGGGCAGACCACAAAGGGTCTATAGTACACAATATAACCTTACATGTTTGCAAGAGACTGTTTCCACGCCTCAAACCTGTGACCATTAGGTTACACGACGAATAGTTGCGTCAGGGCTCCCCTTGTAGCCAAGAACATGGAATGAACTTGAGAAAACTGATATGCCACAATTGAAGAGCTAGAACCAAGGAAAATTACCATCTCATTCAAATATATGGTCTGTGTAACATGGCCTATGCAATCGATCTGATGGATTGATGGCTAAGATTATTTTTGATAAATGAGATGCTAAGTGCTGCTGCTTGATCCGAGGGCTTCTCATGATCCTGCTCCCTCGCCTTCGCTGATCACTTAGAGAGTCCATCTCCGTTAAAAATAATGATGTGTGGAACTGTTCATACATGGGAACAGACACCATGCCCTGTCCACCTGAAGATAAAATGTTCGGAAATGCCAATGGCCTTTGGTATGGGGCTGTCTAACCAAGGACAACAAACTGTGGATATATTCATCCATGAAGGTAATCTTGCTTTCTTATTCCTTACTATTCACTGCCGCAAACATATATGAAGCTATTAAATATAGATGAAATGAACTTAAGTTTCTCCCCAAATGATTTTGTTCAGGGAAATGATAAGCTCAAGGTTTTATCTGGAACCTGCAAATAGGAGGCAAAAGACCACTTCCCATGGATAATGTAATCACGATTATTATTCCCATGCCAAAAAGTCCCCAAAAGACGCATCTTGGGTTTGGATTTCAGTGAATTTCCTGGACACAATTATACAGCAGGAAAGGAGTTCCATGGACAGTACAAGAATGGAAATACCCTTTTAACATGTACAGGAGAGCATAGGCTAGTTGGCACCTACAAAAGAATGATCAGTCCCAATTCAAAGTACAAGGAACCAGGCTCTAATATATGGGAACTGCCAAAACCAATGGTACCCAAAAACAGAAGGATACCATTTGAATCTTTTCAAGGGTACTTTTATGAACTTCAGAATTGAGGAATTGACAAGGCAATGACATGGATACAAAGCCCATTTGTATCTTCATATCATTAATGAGCCTTGAGATCACTGAACCCAGTATTAGATCCACATAAAATGCAGGGACAAAAAGCTACAAAGTAGAGAGAGAAGCGGTTGCCACCTTTGGAGGTGAAGGAACAGCACCATCGTCCGTCCAATTGGTTTCCCCCCAGTGCCATAACATGCTCTCCCAGAAACAGAAATCCTCGAAACATATTTTCAAACGAGGATCGGTTATGTTCCTCCTCCAATGCCCATCTCTGTAGTTCCCTTTCTCAGCCTGCCTCCTGTCCCATTCCAGTCCAGCTTTCTGTTTTGACCTCAGTAAACAGAACTTCTGCAAATTTTCTGGCATTGTGTCATGCACCTTCCACCATTTCTCATGTGCAACATCACTAGCAAATTCCTGTAATATATCCACATTCCAATTGCAATCATAGTCTCGGAAGCACAGCCATGGCTTATTGCCCAGATAGTGAAGAACATATAGGATAGGAGGATCAGCACCAAAAAGACGTGTCTTCTGCTCTTTCTTCTCTGGCTCATCGCCTATCCAGAAATGCTTCAAGAAGTTCATGTGTTTTGGTATTCGATGCCACCATGTAAAGATCTCATTCAAATATCCCTGATCACCACCGTTGTAAGATTCTATTTCATTGATGTGGTCCATCAGCAACTGAAACGTGCAGTTTGAAGGCTCAATTACCATTACGCCGGAGTTGAAGAGTGTTGCATTATTTCCAGTAGCTGTTATCTCAGGCATCCCAAAAAGAAAATCAATGTTTCTCAAGATGAGTAGGTCTGCATCAATGAATATTATCTTGTCATAGTCTGTCAGTTGCCAAAGTCTGAATTTGCTGTAGTTCCATTCATTGTAAGCATCTTTCTCAGCTTTTGGATTTCTGATTCTCTCAATGGTCCGGATTTTCCAGCCCGCTGCTTCAAGTCCCCCTCTGTGATAATCACTGATTGTTTTATCAACAAGAATCACAAGGTCTCTTGTTGAACCTGTTAAACGGATACTCTGAGCAGCAGCTATTGCACCACAGACATAAAAGTGAGCAGAATGTAATATTGTTGCATATGCTTCCCGATGCACATTTCCTGAGTACACTCGCTCTGCTGAAAGAATTGAAATTAAAAAGCTTATCAAAGTAGTGCCTTATTTATTTCCCAACCATGATGAATATAGAGTTCATTTGCAAGGATAAGGAGAAAAGAAAAGAGAAAGAAAAAGGCAGAATCCATGAAAATGCATTACTGTGAAGTCACCAAATTAAATGCCAATGGAAAGTGAAAACCAGAAAAAGAGAAATAAAATACATGAAATTGAGTAGACAAAAGTCCATAGGTAGGAAAGCTGATAATTTCGGGTTTGTATGTCCTGGAAGAAATGATCCAAGGGATAAAGCAATAAAAGATATAATCATCATAAAATGAATTGAGAAACATAAAAGAGTTAGCTGAAAAGAAAGCATCAGAATTTCTGTCTTCCTATAATAGCTATGAGAAGGAAAATACTGAGTGCCACATGGTTATCACAACATTATGGATCTGTAAATTGTTATTATTTAATTAGCCTGAGAATCCAATCTGGTTTGTTGCAACAAACCCATATTAATTCATTTCATCATCACTCCATATATGAAATTTTTATGGTCAAAGAGATTAGAACAGTCCAGCATCTGCTGTCACAACATTATGGATCTGTAAATTGTTCTGGTATTATTTAATTAGCCTGAGAATCCAATCTGGTTTGTTGCAACAAACCCATATTAATTCATTTCATTGTCACTCCATATACGAAATTTGTATGGTCAAAAAGATTAGAACAGCCCATCATCTGCTGGCCCTACAACAGAGAGTCAAAAATTAAACTTGGATGATTCCAACCATTAAAAGAGTAGCTTTCAAACAATGATGAAGGTAAGCATTGAAAGCTATTGATTTCAAGTTGCAACAGTCGTGTTATGTTGGATGACTACTGTTCTCAACCTGACAATATCTCCTACCATGGCACTTCTGCCCCATGGCAGACCCAACAAGATGTACAGCCAGTAAGTACTGATTTCTGATTAAATCAGACGGGCACTTTCCAATGGATCTGGAAATCTCCATGCTAAATCAGTTCAGTTTCAAACAAAAGACGAGAAAAAGTAAAGAGGAGAAATCAAGAAAACTAACCTTTGGATTTGAGAGGGAGTGCAAGTTCACATGACCCAACTGGAAGCCGGAGCTTTTCCTGTATCACACTCAAATTTGGATTATAGAGCCATATATTTTCTTTGTGTTCAATAAGATCCTTGCATGTAAATAGATTTGGAACTGGTAAACATTCAGTAATGAAAAGGACATGCACAGCATTGCCTTCTGAGGAAGCAGCAACCCTTGCAGCTGCAAGCTGCAGATGAAGTCGAGCAACATCTCTCGACCAGTTTCCTGACTTATGACACGGAAGCTTGACAGCAATTAGATTAAGTCTTGATTTCTTTGGGACTTGAGGCTCAGGTAGTGATGGACAAACTGGCACTTCAGATTCCTCTTCCTCATCAATCCATTCAGGATATAGAACCTCCCAAGTAAGATTACTCTGAGCATATTCTAGGTGTAGAACAACAGATTTTACACCAGTTATCATCTGCTCCCATGGACTAATTTCACTACCATTGAAATTTAATAAGCCAATTTCTAACTTCCCTTTGTTCTTGTCAGCTAGTTGCTGAATAATTCTTGAAACTTGAACCCAATTGATGTCTACATTGGATAAATAACGTGAATCTGAATGAGTCCTCTCCCATATCCAACCCATATCTCCAATTCGTGACCTGCATTTCTGGTAATCTTAGTACATCTCATGCATGTATGGATATAGTACAGCGAGAAGGAGAGAAATTATGAACTTTCCACCTAAATTGTGGATGCGTATAGGATGTTGTGTTTTCAGAATTACAATGCTAGTAATCAGAGGATTTATAAGTTAGGAGTATTTTATTTATCTTTTCTTCTGAATAGTAAGTTAGTTCTTTCTTTGAAGCCTGCATTAAGTTCTCTTGCTTTGTAAATTCACCATTATTCCATAGTTTCTGCATATACAGGGGCTGCAACAAATATAAACAATAACTTTTTCCCAGATCAGCCCTTGACATGGATATTCAATACCAAGGTTTTTTTCTTTTTTTCTCTATCTCCTAAAATTTATCAGGGATTAGGATATTTTAGTCATTTGCAGCAAAAGGAAGGGATGCATTTAAAGAGAACACCGATGTTACGAATTATCCAAAGAAATTGGAGTACTTTAATCCCTTTTGCAAAACCAAAACCCTAAAGCAGCAGCATGTAACAACAGAGGTCACATGGGAAAAATGTAATACTTACTGGGAAGCATAATCATTCTGATATAATGCTGGAGAATAGAGAAGTGTCATGAAAGAGCCACATACAATGATAACTAGGACAATTTTCAAAGAAAGAAATCTGCAGCTTGAGCTCTTCTCTTTGATGGATGTGTAGACCTTATCAACATCTTTAAAGACTTTACTTCTTTTTGACTTTTTTTCACTTGAGTCATCACTGAATCAGAAAGGAATTCAAGAATCAAATTAGTGATGTATCGAGGCAAGTTGCAGTCAAACAAGCGAGAAGGAAATAAGAAATAATAGTACCATATGTTAACAGAAAGAAACCATGAAAATTGCAGGAAAATTGCATCAACATCAAACAGTAAATTGACAGAATATAATGCAGTCGGAAGATATTTCCAGAGATATAAGATACTGCATGGCAAGGACATCGTACACATTACAGATATAAAGTAGAATAGGAGGAATAGTGGATTACTGAACGTGCAATTTAGTACAAGATATCATATTGATTTTGAGAGTAGAAGACATAATTTTTTTTATTATTTTCTTTCCTTTATCATCACATAGAATCAAAACTGTGGAGATGTAAAATGCAAGTCACCTTATAGAACTCAGGAAGCTAATGCAAAAATAGCCTCTCCAAACTTCACAGCGTGAAAAACAAAATAGCAAATCAACAACAGACATGTGAAGTGATTGTGCATAAAATAAAAAATATATATACTTCAGGATATATGGTTCCAAAGGCAAATTGGAAACAGTCAAAATGTTCTTCATGTACAATTGTGCAAAAGGGAAAAGAAATATCTTTCACAAAAGAGAACTTATACATACCCTGTAAACTTGCTAGTTCCTTTATAAGATGGATGTGAAAAAGAGAGGTACAGCATTGGGAAAGATGAAGAATAAAGAGATTCCAGAAGATCATATTATCAGGACTGGAATCATTACTTTTGAGAAGTTATTACATAATCTTGTAGTATTTTATTTGTCTGGCATACAAATAGCATTATAGTATATATTTCTTTATTTGATACATGTTATGGATCTTCAGCCAATATGTGGATGGAACTAGATGTGTAGCACAGATTGAAAGGACGCCTGACCCTCAGTAGCTGGTCCAACGCCAATGAGTTTAATGGGGACCAGCAAGCAAAACCTCAATCAAAAGAATCCAAACAAAGCACGAGACTTGGTTCCTCTCTCGTCGCAACCCAAATTGTCTTACGCAAATGCATTCTCTAAGCAAAATAAATGAAACGTAAAGACATGTAACAGAAGATGAAAACAAGCAACAATGAGTGTAGAGCCAGCTAAGCTACTTAAAAGAGCATAAAAAGGTATATCAACTGGAATATACTGGTGAAGAACACTCTCACAAGCTTCTCAGACTAAACCAGTCCATGTCACAGTTTCCTACAGATGAAAAAATTCTTAATTCCTCATGATGTCAGTTCCACTGTTATGTTAGAATCATCCCAATTTAGTACCCTGCTGTCCAAATAGATGTTGCTTAGTATTTAAATAAAGTTCCCTTCAGATATGAGGAAGAAGTTGGTACCAGAATTGTGTCCATTAACAGACTGCAACATAGTACACACTGGGAAACTTTTACTCAAGTAGTCATTTTTTTTTTTCTCTAGTTTCCATAGTTGAGTCCACTTATTATCCACTGCATTTTCGTCTTCAGTCATATACTGTGATTTGCTGTGCTAGAATGCTACAATTTAACTATCCTGGGGAAAAGATACTTAGTCAATATATGGGAATTAGAGAAATCTGTAACTGGATGAGTTTTAGGGACAAAAACCTGTGCTTAAGCGGCCTAATTACTTTAGTGATCTGCAGCTCTTCCACTGTATGTAGAAAATTCAAGAACAGTTCAACTTCTTAGGATGCTGACTGCAGCTATCAATGACTCTTGGAATCAGGAATCACAACCTTATCTACCATAAATTGTAATTAAACATTTTCAACGTTGTTATTAAGAAGTTTGGGACTCTTGGGGTGCTAAAGTGTCATTACGTTTTTGTTAAAGGCACTAAGTGGTTGGTCTATGTGCTCCTTTGTAGTGGTTTGAACAATCTGAACCACAGGAATTCAAGAACCTCAAGGATAATGCTATTTGTCATTACCCAATATTTGACTGCGGTTGCTTGCTCATTAGCAAAGAATTTTTGTGTACTACTGATGTTTACCATGTGCTTTAGAAATGAAAGGAATAACAAATAGTAAGGTATATATGAGGAAGAAAAGTTCAAAGTGCCTTCCTTTGCTAACTATCAAGCTCAAATTTGATTGACGGACATCAGAAATTATTGTTCCACAAGCATAGCAAGCATCTCTAGGGATTAGAAGGGGGTGTAATTTTGATATTCAAAGGTTCCACTGTTAATCAAGCATTCCAATGAACCTGAGGCAAGAGACCTACTTATTGGACTTCATTTTTTCATAAGTGTTGGCAAGGAGGTTATGGATTGAAGATGACTCTTCAAAGACAATTGCTTAGGTTGTTTGATGTCCAGATAACTTGCTCACATCATCAAAGACTGTTGATGTGCATAGATGAGAGGACTTTTCCTTTTCCCATGGACTTAGATGGTTGATGGCATAGTGTTGACTCTCACAAAGAGGAGTAGGCAACATGTTTAAGCGTTGGGAATTGAAGATGACTCTTCAAAGACAATTGCTTAGGTTGTTCGATGTCCAGATAACTTGCTCACATCATCAAAGACTGTTGATGTGCATGGATGAGAGGAATTTTCCTTTTCCCATGACTAAGATGGTTGATGGCGTAGTGTAGACTCTCACAAAGAGTAGGCAATATGTTTAAGCATTGGGACAATCTCTATCCCTTTTGCATTTTCTTTTCCTTCAATAAAGGGTTTCTGCTTTCAGAAAAGAAGAGTACAAGCACAACCAGATAGATCGCTGTAATGGGACCTGTATGTAAAAAACTAAAATTCCAAAAAGAAAAAGAAAGTTTACCAAACAAACAGATAAATGAGAAATGATAATTCCATGCGCCAGGCAGACTGCACACTGCTCCTAAACTCAGCAGCTAATATCAGCAATGTAGGTTAATACAATATGAACTATGCAGGCGATTTTCCAGTGATAAATTTGGGCGTTCTTAAGTAAAATGGAGAGCAACAAAACAATCCATAAGCAGCTCATTCAGAGAAGAAATCCTCATATAAATAGAAACTTCATCCAATTGCAATCAATATCCGGAACACCATAGCTTTTAAGCGATGCTCAAAAGCACATAATGGCAACTTCTAGTTGGACATACTAATCCAATCAATCGATTACCCCCAGTGACGAACCCAATCAAAAACAAAAACATGAAAAATGAAAAATGAAAATCAGATGCAAAGCCAAACAAAAGAAATCCACAATGCTCAATGCTCAATGTGAATAAACTTAAGATCCATTACCATCCATACCAACATTTTGGCCTCAGTTCTAGCTCGGGAGCTGTGGTATATTGCAAGTTCAAAGCATGAAGACATCAGACTGAAGAAAGCAATGAAAGAAAGAAGAGGCTCACATTGATCCAGCTGACCGATGCCTGGTCTCAGCAGGAGTAGGCGATGTTCCTATAGACCCTCTCATCTTGATCCAATGCCAGCAGAAAAATACATCATGGAATCTACAAATTTAACAAAAGAGAAGCCCAAGTAATAAGAAACAAAAGACGAATACAAAAATACGCACTCATTCCAGATTAATTAAGAAATCCATAACTAAAACCGAAGAGCATTCAAACTGAAACCCGGATCACAGAACGTAGAAACCAACAAATTACTAAAAAAGAACAGCAAAGAAACTAGTTCATAGTGAAAGAGAACTAGAAAACAAAAACTGCAAATATCAAATCAACAACAAAATAAAAAAGCAAAGGAACAAGCACTCAATCAAATCAAACGAAAAAAACACTGAAAACAAAAAGCAATTCCAGATTATAGAAAGTACCCCATCAAGACAATGCTACAAACAACGAAAACAAGAAACAAAGAAAGCCAGAAGTACGATCCCACAGCAAACCACAAGCTGCCAGTAACTGTATAGACAGCAAATACAGAAAACCAAATTACCAGAAACCAGAATCAATAGAACCCAGTTGAATTAAGACGAAAATGAAACTGCCCAGTTACCCAAATGGAAAAACAATAATCTATATACAAAGACTCTCTCTGCATACCCAGAGAAACAGTAAAAGAGAGGCAAAATAGAGAGAACAAGCAGGTCAATCCACAGATCTTTCAGTTCTTGGGATTTCGAGGCTAAGTTCAAGTCTAAAACCTTAGCAGGAGGAATTGAATAAAAATGGTGCCGAGAAGGCGGTGGAGTGTAAGAAAATTCGAACGTGCTTGTCAGGTGGGAATCAAGGCCAGCGAGAAATGAGTAAGAAACTAATTTTCATCTTTTTCTTCAATATTTTGTAACTGCGATTTTATGCTCCTTGCCAAATACTCGGAAAGATTTTTCTGCTTAAATTTTAATAATCAACTTAATTAAATAGAGTCTGTAGGAGGACGTAGGTGCGTCCCAGACTTGTGTCTTCCTTTAAGCTTCTCAAAGAACAGGATTAGTGTCGTCGTTAATCTGGTGGGCCCCTGTGGATGCCATTTAGAGTTGACAGATATCCTGGCAAACTTAGTGGGCCATCCGAAGACATGTGGATCTGATTGATCAACAACCAATCTGATGATCCTAGCCACTTGATCACTGCTCATAGGATCATTCTTGACCTAATTATCGGCAGCTTTGTTAAAATGAGATTGACAATAGAATTTATAGGCAAAAGATGATTTCTGGTGATCGAGCATGAATGTGCAATCCAGACCGTAGAACTCCAATGTTTCGAAACAAGCATCCAAAATCAACCAAGATTAATGCTGAACAAAAGAATTGAAAATAATGGGGCGAAGATCATCTGGTCACGCTTAGCTCAGTGGCAATAGGTTGGAATATGCGTGTGAACAAGATCTCTCTATTTACCGAATGATCATACTTTCACCATTGTTGTGAAACATGAGAAATTGGATCAGAGTTACTTTCACAGCAGAAAAAAATAGAAAATTTTCAACAAAAATACATAATACAAGTTTTCCAATTACTCACTTAAAAAAGGGCAGCCCCACTGCATCAAGCTCGTGCCTATGCTGGGTCTAGGGAAGGGACGGACCACAAGGGCCTAAAGTACACAGCCTTACCTTGCATTTGCAAGAGGCTATTTTCACGCATTGAACTTGTGACCTCAAAGTCACATGATGACAATTTTTACTGTTGCGCCAAGGCTCCCCCTTCTTTCCAATTACTCACTTCAGTAACAAATATTTCATGGTTTTTATTTACTTTTATCTTTTTATCAAAAGCCTTCTGGTGCACTAGTGCGGAAAGGAGACTCTTCATTTCTCCCTGCGAGGAGGCATCCTTTTCTCAAAGTTATAGAGCCATTTGCCAAGTTTTTTAGAGAGAGTTGTCTTGCACCCCTAACTCTATGGCAAAGTCACATGTTTGAGGTTGCTCATAGATATGCATAATAATAACAACAACAATAATAATAAATAACACATGAGATTTTAAGGGTTTTTTTTTTTTTTTTTTTAGCCATGCCTAATTTTGTTCACTGTTTGTTATGCCAGTGCAAAATAGTGAGAAAGAAAATTTATTCCCAGAAAATGAAAAGAAGTCCTATTGTACAATGCCCATCCCCATAGACATAAAGTTCTAATTCCATTATCAGACTTGCTCTCGATCCTGTGAAGATACACACCCATGAGCACCTCAAACCTGTGATTTAGAAGGTAGTACAAAAGAATATTTACTGACTTGCATGGAGTGTGACAATTAGATAAGATATAGAATCTTTTTTTTAATTACTTAGGATAGACCTTTGCGTGGAAACAACCTCTTGCAAAATGCAAGGTAAGACTGCACATTATTGACCCTTGCGGTCTGCTCCTTCTTCGAACTCTGCATATGTGAGAGCTCTGTGCATCAAGGCTGCCTTTTTTTTTTTTTACTTAGGAGAGACCCTTCTTGCCACACTATGCTAGAAGGAATTTGCTTGCATCTAATTCATGTTAGCATTAGTATGTGGGACTTAATGAAATATAAATTTCATGCCCATTAGATAATTCATCTTGTGTTTTTTTTAAGTTAAGAGTTACATCCATACTTATCCTAAGCATTTTTAGGTTAAGAATTGCATCAAACAATATGATAAAAGTATATAATGGGCATGATATTTGGCACTTAATCTATCTCAGTCATTCTCAACATATTGAACGGCTTAAATCTACAAAAGAGGCAAGTTAGGGACAAGCAAAGCGATCCTAAGACAAATCCAAGTATGCACTTCGATTTATCATTCCTCATTTCTTAATTGGTATTTGCCTCTTTAGAATATTTTTTAGACTTTAGAGTTATTGACAACTTTGTTGTTTTCAATTTATGGGGCAATCTGGGAATCATTTTTACCTACTTTTACAAGGGAAAAAGCATGATTCTAGGCTCATCTTTGTCTTATGTATGAACTTCTTAAGGAAGCTGCCTTGCAGTGAAATTTTCTTGAAAAGTTATGAATAGGGTCTTTCTAAAGATTGTCTTCTAATTTTATATAGCTAGTTGAAATGGACTCTTTACCAATCTTTTATAAGGTAATAATTATTATAGATCTCACTAACCATCCCACGTGGTAAATGTTGCCTTTGCTTTTTATGAGCCAGAGTTTGAAACCAAACTTCTCTTCAGGAGGATAGATGGGGTGATTCAGGTGAGATCCAATGTAGATCTAACTTTTTGAGAAATGGATCTTGATCCGCTTTCGACGATCTATAAACAAGAGCTCCCTAAATATCCATTTGAAAAAAGAGATGAATAGATAGGCCCTCACAAGTAATGGGCACCAAGCAAGGCCTGCCCAGCTCCCTAACCTAATGCGGCAATGAGTTCGGACCGCAGGGAACCGTAACATGGGGGGACGTCTAATCCTTTTGTTGCCGATGGTGACAATTGAGCATCCTAGTCACATGGGAAGAGAGGTCAAATGGCAAGGCAATGTCATATGCCCGTGTGGCTCCTTGCGGAGTATAGACCAGTTCTGACTTAAGACCTCTGCTGAGGTTGACCTTTCCTGTCTTACTTTAGAAGTTAGGAGATGCATGGATCATCCTGGCTCAATCTTCAAGGGTAAACATAGGTATACTTTTAGGAATTTTTTAAAACTTGAAAGTAAATCAGTTCAGTATTTTTGGCAAATACTAATATAGTCATGAGTTGATCTTAGCAGTAGCATCCCTATTCATGATGTTCAACTTAGACTTTCTCTTAAATACAATGTTGTTTCACTTTTACTTGAAGTTCTACTTGGAGTAAGGTTGAGTTGCTCCCTTGAGCACTAAGTGACATTCTTGCTAGCAATTTAGCCAGATAATTTATGGAAAATCTCTATCATGGGTTACAACCATCTTACTCAGTTAGGTTAACCCTTCCTAATGACTGTTGAATATTCCATCTTTTCCCATATTTTGACTGGGTTTGTCATGTTAGGTGGCAAATGTTTATGTAGAGACAGAAGGTTTGAAATTTGGATAAATTATTTCTTTTGCAGTGGATATGGTGGACTGCCCCATCTTACTTAACAAAAGGAACAGGAGTGCATGTTACATCTCACTGACCCCAAGAGAAAAGCCATCTTTTAAGTTATAAGTACTTGTTAGGAGCCTAAAATGGTGACAAGGATGTCAATTGCATTCATTTGGAGACTTCTGCCAGAGGCTTATGGACTGGGATTTTCCCTTTTCAATGGCATGGCTTAGGTTCTATGTTTGTTACATCACAACTACAAAATCAGACATCATGATAATAGGCACCTATTAATGTTAGAAGCTCGCATCTATAAAAGAATGAAATTTTAGAACTGGATAAAGGCAAACTCACAGCGATTTGGGCACCAAAGGAATAAATGACATAGATAAAAGGGGGCAGCCTCCATGCAGAAGCTCCTACCTATGCGGGATCTGGAGAGGGGGCAGACCACAAAGGTCTATAATAGGCAGCCTTACCTTGTATTTTGCAAGAGGCTGATTCCATGCCTTGAACCTGTAACGTCAAGGTCACATGACGACAACTTTTACCGTTATGCCAAGACTCACCTTTGAATAAATGATATAGATAAGTCTCAAATTTGTTATGGTAGGAAGCTCCCGTGTATGTGGGTTGAAGGACGAGAGAGACCATAAATGGTCTATATTATGCAGTCTTATTTTATATTTTTGCAAGATGCTATTTTCATGCCCCGAACCCTGACTTTTAGGCTACACTCGACAGCTCTATCGTTCTGCGAAAAGGTCCCCTTTATAATAGTTTCCTTTTTTATGTTTTAGTTTGAGTTGTACTAAGCTAATGGTGGCAGTTTCTTTTAGTAGTTGGTACTTATAGAAGAACACAGAAAATGCAAATAAAAAATTGTAGTTCTTCTAGAATTGAACCAAAATAGGAAGCGTAATCTTTTCAAAGGACCCTAAAGCTAATGTATTTGAACCTGAGTGTGCGTAGGCTAGTCTTGTCTAATGCTATATAAATGTAAAGGCATATTTAAGTACGGTGAAGTGGATCTGCAAAAAGAGTGGTGTTTTCTACGGGAGAGTCTTGCATGAGCAGTTGGGCGTGGAAGTAGCCTCTTGCAAAATGCAAGGTAAGACTGCCTATATAGGTCCTTATGGTCCGCCCCTTCTCTGAACCCCATATAGGTGGAAGCTTTGTGCACCGGGGCTGCCCCTTTAGCCTTGTATGAGCAGTATGGTCCATATTCAACCAACAAAAATACCCTTCTTTGCCTCTAGAGGTGCAGGTCTGACTGATTTGGGAGGCCACTAGATATCTAGAGGTTAGGAAAATATTGGGCAATCAGATGAACAGTACCGATCAATGACACGTGGCGTCTAGAATATAAAAGTGGAGGAGCTACATGGTAACATATTGCTCTGCAATGTCATCTCTTAAAAAATAACTAAACCTATGAGTAGCAGCACATGGGACTTATTTCTTGTGAAGCTAGGAGGCTTTTTTTTCTTTTTTTATAAGCAAAGAATTACAAAGTAAATTACTCACACAAAAGAGAAAGCCGGGACTCAAACTTGCCATCAAGTTAGCGATGGCAATGGGACAGGTTAATTTGGGACCACGCCCTATCTCTCCTTTGTACACACTTGGGATTGGTAGGGGTTAGAAAAGTGTGACTCATACCTGTTGTATGGCAAAATAAGGTGACTAGGGTACGTCTAGAACACTAAGGAAAAATTTTGATGACTCGACTTGACACTCTGTAGTTATGTAAATACTAAAAATGCCCATGCTTTTATTTTTTCTTTAGTACATCAATGTGCAAATAAGAAGGGGAGCCTTGGCTCAATGTTACAATTGTTATCATGTGACCTTGAGGTCCCTGGTTTAAGTCGTAGAAACAGTCTCTTGCAAAATGCAAGGTTACGTACTATTGACCCTTGTGGTCCTCCCCTTCCCCAGGCCTTGCATACACTGGAACTTGGTGCTCCAGGGCTGCCCTTTTTATCGACGTACAAATACATAGGGATAACATTAACTCCCAATCCATTAGGGTCTCTAAGCCATCAATTTTGGAGACTTTTGATATGCACATTCTTCAAACATCCTCGTCAAATGCTAGTACCTTCTCTGAATCTGTTCCAACTTCTAACGAACTTAATAGTAACACTATCGAAGTGCAAACATACATAGATACATACATATATATTATTATAAGGAAAGATAAAAATACCAAAACATGTGATTATGCGGCTAGCAGTGGTGCAAGAGTGAGCTCTAGGCCGTCGGTGCCCTTTTAACTGTGCTACAATATTGTTGTATGTCTACTTAATATCAAGGGATAATAGGCCCTTTTTTTCTTTTTCATTTTGTGTATAGTACATGCCAATAAAACCTGTTTTTTTTTTTTTTAATACATTTGGATATTAGAAGTTGCTATGTTGGGTTCGAACACCTAGTGGAGTTGGCTAAGTGCCTTGTTTTCAACCAAAATCTTGAGGGTTCGAGTGCACTTGTCATTACCAAAAAAATGTAAATAAAAAAAGAAGAAGAAGATGAAGAAATAATTTTATTACACTTTATAATCTAGTTAATTTACGGAAGTAAGCATTATTAATTATTTTGTGACTATTAATTGGTTTTCTTATTAGCCAAGTAAGAGTTTATTGATGAAAAGCTGCTGTCAATTTGTCCAAATCTCTACTCTGTCAATTGGTTGCTAGTCATATCTCTACCAAAGTAAAACCATAATCAAGCACTAATCATAGATGCCTCCCGGTGCACAAAGCTCCCGCCTATGCAGGGTCTGGTAAAGAGGGGGACCACAAGGGCCTATAGTATGCAGCCTTATATTGTATTTTTACAAGAGACTGTTTCCACGCTTTAAACCCGAGACTTCAAAGTCACATGACGACAACTTTTATCATTGCGTCAAGGCTCTCCTTCTAAGCACTAATCATAGATATAAGAGAAATTATCACAAAATGCTAAACAGTAGCCTAGATTAATCTAGTGTTTCTCATAATCTAACTTGCAAAAATCTGCAAATTTTCCATAATCTAGCTTAGATTATTTGTTTTAAGCATGCTCAATCTGAGATTGTGCCTTATGGAGTAATTATTTCAAAAATAATTTAAGGCATATTATTTTAACTAGAAAAAGGTCATTAATCAACGGATAAAATTAGCCCAGCTCTTCTGGTGGGACCCCTGTTTAAATGCACAAACTAAAGGAAAAGTTCGACGATTTATTCATGATTTCAAATTGAATAAGAAAGTTGGCCCCATACAGAAAACATAAAAAAAAAAAAAAAGAGTTCCACATACACCTGTGAATCATTCAGATAAGTGTTTAAAGCAATGCTTAGGCTACACTTTTACATAATGGGCCCAACTTTTTCTTGATCTGATCCGTTCATCTGATTTCCTAATTTCAGATATCCAGTAGGCAAACAAGGATATCATTTTGAATGCCGGAATCATCTAATCTGAGTATTTTTACGCTCTTCAAACTTTCAAATCGACTGAAATCAGATGAAATTAAGGCTTCGATCATCCAAAGTGTGGTCCAATTGTGTCAAAGTGGGGTTCCACAATGTAACTTGGCTCTCACTGAAGAATCTGTTGTCCATTTCCACCACAGAAAAAAGAAAGAAAAAAAAAGCAGCCATTGTTCACCGGCCACGCTGTGTCACTGTTCATAATCAAGTAGGATGGATGGCTTGCACCAAGAGCTACGTCTCCACTTTCATGCAAATACAATATTTATAAATGATATCCCCACTTGAGTGGCCCACCGTTTTGATAATCTGAACCACTCATCTTAACCGTCTGGTATAAAATAGGTAAGTCTGTCTCAAAAATCACCTACTCCAGATGATCGTACTATTATTTTTCCCGAGCTATTTTGAATTCTAAAATAGAAAATAAAATAATTAACGGTACTCAAAATAAATGGAAAAAAAAAAAATCAATGGTAGGATCACCTGAAGTATGTGTTTTATGGAACATTGTCTCGTGGTTCATCTAGTGTAAGACAGGTAAAATGAACGATTCAGATAATTTAAATTGCGGCCCCACTTATACTTTTTATTACAAAATCCCAAAATGAAGGTTGGGAGGTGGCAATACTCTAACTAATATGTAGAGAAGAAAGTAAAAGAGGAGCCCTAGTGCACGAAGTTCCTGCCTATGCGGGTTATAGGGAAGGGGCGAACCACATGGGCCTAAAGTAGGCAGCCTTACCTTGCATTTTGCAAGAGGCTGTTTTCACACCTTAAACTCGTAACCTCAAGGTCACACGACAACAACTTTTACCGTTGCACCAAGACTCCCCTTCTATGTAGAGAAGAAAGTGAAGAAGAAAATTGGGAAGCGTAGAAACGTGTCAAGCAGGTTTGTATTTGTATTGAAAGCAAAGCAAGAAAGACGGACGTTACATTTGCTTTTGTTTTCAGAAAGGAAAATGCTTATAGCACCAGTCTTAGGCCCTTGATTTTTATTAGACTTAACGTCATTGCTGGGAGGCGGATTATTAACCGTTGATCCATGATGATGTGGGGCCAGCTCTTGATGATCAACAAGATGAACAGCGTTATATATTTTACGTGCACGTAGACATGCAAGCTGAGAGAAGAGAATAGCGTACGTTGGCATTGGTTGATCGCTTGTGGAAGAATTTGTATCCATTCCAACTTTATTTCCCATCTGATCAGGCAGGAGTTTATGGTGAGTGATTGGTTCAAGAGATGGGGCCCATCCACTCCTAAACATATCCTTGACTCGGAGAGAGAACATATTGTGCCAAACAAGAGGCAAAGAGTAGTCTTGGATTAATAATGTTAGATTTTTGCCCTGCTATAACATAAAAGGGCAGTCCCGGTGCACGAAGCTCCTGCCTATGTGGGGTCCGGGGAAAGGTAGGACCACAAGGACTTATAGTAGGCAGCCTTACCTTGCATTTTGAAAATGACAACTTTTACCGTTGCGCCAAGGCTCCCCTTCTTTTGCCCTTCTATCACTGTTGGAAAATTTTTGAACAAAAAATGAAAAACACAATGAAAAGGAAAGACAGAGCAGCTGAGAATTATGCTTTAATGTTTAAGAAGTTGAAAGTAATGACAGATTTTATTTATTTTTTAATCCAAAGACTTGGTTTGATCTTTATTTCTATGAATTTAGCAATAGCTAAGAGTTTTGATGTTGTCAATTAGGTTTCATAGTTCAGTGAGTTTTTCTTCAATAAATTCACTTGTATGTTTCTCCATAGGCTTTTCTTTTCTAAATGAGAAATGCTATCCATAGGCCTGGCAATTTGGGTTAGCGGGTCGTGTTCGTGTCGTGTTGAGAGCGATACATTACAATATATGGGTCAACACGAACACAACCCGCTTAATAATCGTGTCAAGAACCTGTAACTCGAATACGACACTATTATTAAACGAGTCGACATGACACGACTCGTGTAACACGATTAAATAAGGCGGTTGGTTTTTCAAAAACCGTAAAAATATAGGACGGTTTTTGAAAACCCATCCTATATTAATGGTTTTCAAAAGTTATAAAAATATAGGACATGTTTTCAAAACCCGTCCTATATTCTTATAAGAGTAGAGGACGATTTTTGAAAACCTATCCTATATTAGTAATAGATGACGGTTTTTAAAAATCCGTTTTATATTTTTACGGTTTTAAAAAAACCATAAGAATATAGGATCAGTTTTCAAAAACTGTCCTATATGACAGTTTTGAAAAACTTATATTGAGGGTTTTTAAAAAACCGTAAAAATATAGGACGGATTTTCAAAAACCGTCCTATATTACTTTAATAGGTTGCGGGTTAGATGGGTCAACCCGACGAATTAATAGGTCGCGTGTCAAACAGGTCAATATGACGGGTCAACATTGATTGACCCGAACACGACACGATTTTTGGTGTGTTATTTTCAGGTTGACACGAGCACAATAAGGCTGACCCTAACCCGCTGAATCTATGTCGGGTTCAAGTCATGTTATCGTGTCATATCATATTTTGCTACCTCTAACTATCCAGACTAAGTTTTAGGGACCGACTTCGTGACCCTACATGGAAAACCCTACCTTGAACGATCTGACTTGTTTCATCCTCTTCAACCTCCCCTAGATAGGCTAGCTATGAAAGCTCTTGCACAATGGTTGCTTCTAGCTACTATTTTTCTCTGTTGAAAATATAATGGACATTGGTAGCTAGAAGCATCGATAGATACAAGGTTTTGCAGCTGGCCTAAATTGTGGAGGGTGAAGAAGATGAATAGGTCATAACATCTAAAAGTGAGGCTTACAGGAAGAGGCTTAGGAGTCAATCTCGGAACTCAATCCTGCTAGCATTTCTCTTTCTAAACAGTAAGATATATAAGTTTACACCCTTTTTATCATGGGCACCCCTTGCATGCAGCTACCTTGGGAGCATGGTTTTATTCTCTCTCACTCTCACTCTCACTCTCACTCTCATCCATATCAATATCTTTCTTTCAAAAAACAAAAAGAAAAAGAAAAGGAGAAATAAAAAATGAGGAGGAATACTAATAAAGCCTTTGTTAGTCTAGGTCATTGAACAAGGGGGCAATGGCATTGAAATATGGCAAGCACAAGGAAGTAGGATAGCTTGGTGCATGAAGTTCTTGGAAAAGGGACCTATCAAAAGGGTCTATAGTACGTAGCTTTACCTTGGACTTTTTTGAGAAGGCTATTTTCACTCGTAACGTGACAACAACTCTATTATTGCACCAAGACAAGCAAATATAAAAAACATTAGATTTTTCTTTAGTAGATATAACCCAGAACATCGACCTTAGTCATTTAAGAAAATTGCATAAAATTTCTAAAATCATTTATTGAGTTGAATGGTATTGGGCTCCATACATCGAAGTGAACTATTTGCAAAGCTTTTGCACCAATAGAATCTAATGAAGAATAGATGCTTGGGATCCTAAGAAAGCATATTTGGATGAAGAGCACCCTCGTGATGGATTTAGATGCATAGGGCAAAGTTCATTTTTAGTCGGCTCACACAGAATTCAGTAGAATTCAATAGAAAAATTATTATCCTTTGCAAATTGATATAATGCAAACAAATTTTTAAGAATGAAGGAAACTCAAAGGATACCATTAAAATGAAAAGCATGATTATTTGAAAATAGTTTGTGTCATATGTGAGATATTGAGAGACTTGGTGCAACGGTAGAGTTGTTGTCGGGTGACATTGAGGTTGTGGGTTCAAGGTGTGCAAACAGCCTCTTAGAAAATGCAAGGTAAGCTGCATACTATTGACTCTTGTAGTCTTCCCCTCCGCCTGGCAGTACAAGAGTTTTCCGTCTTGTTATGGGCCTAAACTTCTTATCAAAGAACATGAAAGCTTTCTCCCAAAAGAAAATCAAACACAGTCAAGGAGATGGGAGGTTTATTTTCCTTATTAGATGGTTAAAGTTTTAGCAATATGGAAGCTTACATCTATAGGAAATTAAGCGAACCAAAGTAATAGTATAATAACTGAAAGAGTGATTGATTATACTTTTTGGTTGTTGAACACATATTCTTGCTTGGATCATGTATTAGAATGAGCTTCCAAAGATAAAGGTACATGAACAGCCATTTGATCCTTATCAAAGTCTTTATTGAATCCCTTACGAACTAATGGATGCAAATAACTAGCATGTCCCTCTACTAAAATGGGCTGAAAGGCCTGTATGCCTAATCTATGCAGGGTGGGTGGGGCTAATAGTTTTCCTTTCCTATCTCACGGAAACCCTTTTCACTTCAATTACACCAATCCCCTTCCAGGGGTATTTTAGTCATACATTCTATGGGAACTGCACGATCATATTTGGTCAAATTCCTAATGACAAACTCCTATGTCTTTCACTGCATTATTTCCAAACAAGTTCCTAGACCCCATCTTTCTTCCAAATAATCTCCTAATTGTTCTAGACCAACTAAAAAGAAATTCTTTAACCAAAAAGAATTCAGTTCATATGTAGGATACCTATCCAGAACTTTTCGCAACTCAATCTAAATTAAATATTTTGATTGAACCTATCTAAGCCCAAAGGAAACTATATCCATTTAAATGAGAAATCAGAATTGTTATCTTACATAGAAAGGAAATTAGATCTATATAAATAGGAAACTAGAATTAACTAGATCTATGTAAATGTAAAACTAGCATTATAAGGAACCTAGATCTATATGCTCAATTGGACTCATTTTTGTTCAGATTTTAAACATTACCAACCAAGTAGGCCTAGAGAAAATTTAGGACAAAGCAAGCCTACTTGGTTGCCCAATAAGGCTCTCCTATGTAAGGGGCTCTCCCTAAGACCATTTCCCATGCTCCAATTCATACTCACTTCTCCTTTCATGGTTCTAAGAGTTACCATATTGAGATTTCTTTTCTTGTAGACTTCTAAGACCTTCATATTTATTTATTTATTTATTATTATCTAATGAAGATCTCTTTTCTGAGGTACTTTCAACTCTGTATTCTTGATTTTCTTAAATGATTTATTTTTTGTCGACTTTCAAAACCTCTAAAGATCCTTGACTATTAGACGAGGATCTCTTTTCTTTTTGACTCTCAAGACATCCAAATCTTGTCTTAATTGTCTGACATAGATCTCTTAATTTTACACTAAGTGCGTTTGCCTTGGATTCTTTGAGATCTAAGTATAAAACAAGTTCTATTTCAAAACTTGTAAATCTCTTAGTCTTACACTCGCTACCTTTGATTCTTTTAGATCAAGAGCTTATAGCACCATTATCCTAAAGTCAATGATGATAGAAATCTATTTTCATGGACTTATTAATTTGATCTATTAATTTAAGAAAATATGTTTATGGCATTCATTTGGAGACTAAGGTACAAACATATTCTGATCATGCAAATCAGTCGATGTACAAATTGAATCTAGCTTGGTTTAATCTTGGAGATAGAGTTGTCATATTGTGAGGATCTTAAACACTCTTAAGCATGAGAGCAAGACCTCTTATTCTACAAGGTAATGTAGAAATGCATAAATTTAGTTAGGGGAATAGATTTGAACTTAATGTAAGTAGCCAAGTGAACATGGTGTAACTTTTAGTAGCAACTAACTCATGTTTATGGTGTAATAGACATGTCGTGGCTACCACATGGTAGCATTTGTAATCATTTGTACATATTTTAGCTAGTTTTTCAACTGATTTTTTGCATCTAGTTGCGAAAACTAGTTCTCATTGCAAAACCTAGGAGAAAACCCTACAAAAGAAAACCAATTATTTTCTACAAAAATAAGCAATTTTTTTTAAAATCTTTTTAACTTGAGAAGAATATTGAGGAAGAAGGTGTTGTAGAGGAGAAAGTCTAGAGCAAGCTAGGACTAAATCTCCAAATGTAAGTAACTAATCTAATTTTTGAAGTTCTTATTTCCTGTTTTTGAAAGAGATTTCTGCATATGACTTTCTAATTAGATCTTTACATGTGAAAGTTTCTTGAATGTATTTAGGAATTTATATTTTGTCAACGAATTAATCTACATGTACTTTAAGGTAGATTTTGGCTACAAATTTTTTTTGTAGTGATTCTTCTTAAATGGACCTTAAAATGGATTTTTTGAAAGGATTCTTGCTTGAAGTAGGTATTTGCTAGTTTGACCACTGTATTTCTTATGACTTGAATGTTAGCAAGTTAAGCGGACTTTGAATTATGAAAGGAATTATGGTTTTATACCCTTATTGTCCATATTTTCCTAGTTTGGAAAGAAAGTGAGTGAATTGCTAAACTAATTTAATTCAAAAGTGATTTTCTAATGCATATGCTATATTTGAAGTGAAATGTTCTGTACGTGTGAACAAAGAGATAGAATTGAATCTAAATTTCAAAGTATCTATTGATCAATCAACTTTGAGTAAAATCTGGCCAGACACAATGTCCTATTTAGTGAACTTGATGGGACGTCATTAGGTAGTTGCTCCATTTGATACATCAGTGAAGATATTTAGTGGATTCATCTGATCAATGGTATTGTTGGTCTTAGCTAAGGCATCAGTGTGGATTTGTAAGGACTACTACCTCATATAAGTAGACCATCATTTGATCTTGTTGGTTAATAGTTTCAATTGATTGGTCATCGAGTATTAAGTGGATCACCAGTCGAGTGGTATGCGTGGCCTCATCTAATTAATGGTGTAGTAGCCTCTATTGATTTTTCAGTGAGGATATGTGTAATTGTGTTTGAATGCACAAAACGGATTTAATTATCAACTTATTATGAATCAATTTTTATCAAATCTTAGCATATCAATTACTGAACCTAATGTCTTTAGATTTACAGTCATATGCGAATCAAATTATGGTTCTTTCTCTAAAGGTTTTCAATTGTTATTATTTTATAGAAATTGTAACTTATGTGTCACTCATTGGGAGGAGTAGGCTCCTTGTTTGGACAATCTGTGACTCAAAGAGCCTAGATTGCAGATAGGAAGAAGGGAGATCAATGAGGACGCTCTAAATCCTATGGCTCAAGAAGGGCACTAGAAACACTAATAGAGGAGTACAAATTCTCAAATCTTAGAACAAAAGAATGAGTTAGCCCCATATATAAGAAGCTAACTAGGATAGAAAACCCCAAGGAACTGCCTATAACTTATCTTTGCAACGATGGACTACACATTAGGCCACAAACACATTTGCACATGCTCATACAAATATGCGTGCATTCGCACCATATAAGTTTTCTTCGATCTTAAAAAGTGAAGGGGTTGAAGCTTTATAAAGGATCACACCTTTGAGATGGGACTACTCCACATAACTTTGAAGCAAACTCAAACATATATGATGGTTTCAAACCAAAATTTGGGTGGATAAGAGTATATAAAGACCCAAGAAGATCCCATAATGCAAGTGATTCATACTATTATTCTTTTAATTCTTGTATTAGATAGGACATTGCACAAAATTCACACACCCTTTTGGTATAATGATGAATCCTAGAGCATACATGAGAATTTATGAAGATAACTATGAGCATAGTTAGTAATTGTTTATTGTGCAATACAAAGCTTAATCTAATTTAGGAAGAAGTGTCTCCTACACTTGTAAATAAGTACATATAGAACCCCGTTCACACTTGGTATAAACTTTCCTTGAATTAAATAAAGCACATCTTATTTTAGAAAGAAACTTCATGATATATTTTAAACTAATAGTCTCACCTTTCCATGATTTAGCAAAAAAGAAAAAGAAATACAAAGTTGCTGGTGAATGTTTAGTTGCACAAATTGAATTCTTTGAGTTTTGCTTAGAAGAGAACCACAAATGTCGTGTCTTGAAGATAGTTGATGCCTCTCAAATGTACAAGTAGGAGAGGCAAAATATGACCCAACTTGAACACGACATGGATTTAGTGGGTCGAGTTTTGTCATGTTTGTGTCACCTAAAAATGACACTCCAAAAATCATGTCGTGTTCAATCAATTTTGACCTGTCGTGACCTGATAATCCATGGTGTTGACTCATCTGACTCAACCTGTTAACTCATTGTGTTGAAAATATAGGACTGATTTTCAAAAACGATCTTATATTATTATAAGAATATAGGACTGTTTTTGAAAACCCCTCCAATATTCTTACAGTTTTTGAAAAATCATCAATATAGGACGGGTTTTCAAAAACCGTCCTATATTCTTATGATTTTTGAAAAACTATCAATATAGGACGGGTTTTCAAGAATCATCCTATAATTTTTATAAGAATACAGGATGGGTTTTCAAAATCATCCTATATTTTTGTTGGTATATAGGATGGTTTTTGAAAAACCATTCTGTCATCTTATAATTTTTGAAAAACCATCAATATAATACAGTTTTTAAAAAATGGCCCCATATTCTTACAGAAAAACTGTCATATATTAGTTATTATATATCCTTTTAATCGTGTTACACGAGTCACCTCATGTTCGAGTCATAGGTTCTTGACACAATTGTTAATCAGGTTTTGTTCGTGTCAACCCATATACTCTAATGGGTCAGTCTCGACACGACTCACGGACATGATTTGCCACCCCTATGTACAAGGGATCTCAGCAGCTCTATCTATAGGATTTACCCAAGCCAGATGCAATATTTGCCTTTACTATTGTATTAGACATCTAGTGCTTCGGTCTCCAATTTATTAATGCCTTCAAAAGTTTGTTCTTAAACCTAGTAAAATCTCAAAGAGGTAAGCACAATTAGAGCTCATATCACCTTTTTAACAAAATCAAATGATCAAGAATCTAAAGTTTCAATGAGAAATATAATACCAAGATCAAGTAAACTCATGAATAAAAAGAACTTTGTAGGTTTAGAATTTCTAGAAACTAGCATACTAGAAGATCGATATGCTTAGGTCTTATCTTTCTAATAAAAACTTCAAAAAGTATATAACTTCACAATTGGAAGAACTCTAGAGGAAAGAATGCCAAAACAAGCAAACTCTAAGAGAGTAGAAAAAGAAGGAATCTAAAAGCTTTAGGGGGAGAAGAGGAGAAGGTACAAAATGAATGGCCAAGGGCTGCGCCTTATATAGGGGCCATTACAATAGTTAAAAGACGTTACAAGTGAAAAATGGCTAAAAGGGCAGCCCTAGTGCACAAAGCTTCCGCCCATGTAGGGTTTGGGAACAGGAGGACCACAAGGGCTTAAAGTATACAGCCTTACCTACATTTGTAAGAGGCTGTTTCCATGCCTTGAACCCGTGACCTCAAAGTCACACGACAACAACTTAATCGTTGCGCCAAGGATGCCCTTCTACAAGTAAAAAATGGCTAATATAATAAAAATAAGGTCATTACAATTGAAGAACGTAAAGGATTAATGCGAAACCATTAGGATGAGGAAAATTAAAATATTTTAGTATTTCTCATCCAAAGGCTAAAAAGGGCTAGTCACATGCATAACCGTTCAAGTATACAAAATAAAATAAAATAAAGACAAAATATATGCAATTTCAAAATTCCCCTCTAGCTTTTTAACTTAAAACTAAACAAAAGCTGCACTAAAGGAACCACATACCTGATTTTTTTATTTTTATTTTTATTTTATACATGAATTCCCTCATTAAAAGTTTGTATTTCAGTAAGGTAATTAGCTGAACCTATAGAGTTAATTATATTCTAATTGCCAAAAGTACAAGATGGGCTTTTGGGAGATTCAAACCATTGGTCATGCCCCAAAACAACAGCAAAGGCTATGATATAACGGATACGAAATATAAAGATGGGCTCATAAGATGTGTGGTTTGAATAAGTGAATTTGGCCTCACTTGTACTTTTGATCTTTGGATGGAAAGGGCAGCACCGGTGCACGAAGCTCCCACCTATGCAGAGTCTGGGGAAAGGATGGACCATAAGGGCCTATAGTAGACAGTCTTACTTTGCATTTTTACAAGAGGCTGTTTCCGCACCTTGAACCGGTGACCTCAAGGTCTCATGACGACAACTTTTACTGTTACACCAAAGCTCTCCTTCATCTTTGGATGAATAACAATATACAGACTTTGATGTTAGAAACAAAAAAAAGTTAAAAGGTTAAACAAAATGAGCAAATTAGTGTGCTATTAGAAGATCGAATATTCGCATATCCAATCTTGTTGTGTGAGAGGAAAGAATATTCGCCCATCCAATCCAATTAGCATATTCTTGCTCTTATTTTATATCCCTGGGAATACGGTTCCATGTACGATGACCTCCCATGTGATAACCCTAAATAAGTAGAAAAATGCTGGGCGCCACCTCTCGATGATGTCATCCATTTATCTTTTTTTTTTTTTATAGTTATATTCACAAATCCATAACCAATGGATGCTTCTAAGTAATAGTTTTCTAAGTTTAAAGGTTTTTTAATCATGATTTTAGACTCTTTTTTTCATAAGAAAACTAGAGAAAATAGCCAATTAAAGGGCATGTCATGAGCTTTTGAGGGAGCATCGAAAATGAATTGGTCAGATCATCTAAAGTTATGGGTCGGATAGAGGGCCTACCAATTAATATGCTCCAACCGAGTTCCTCTAGAGGCTTAAAAATCCTATAACACAACGATGATATGATCGTAGCCGTTTGATTGACGACCGCTTGCTCATCGTATGTAAATTGAAGGTTAACTTTGCTTAATCAGATTTTGATGGGCAGATCAGGTCTAATACGTTCTTCATCTGAGATTTGGTTTGTTCTACTCCTGGTACACGTCCCCCGGAAAATGGGAAAGAAATCCAACGTACTAAAATCACGGATCAAAGTCCGTTCCCCTGAGCTGATCTCATTACCGTCAATCTCATTCGATCCAGGCTTTAACGCGTGATCCACAATCAAGATGAATCATAGGCCCCACATCTGTTACATTATAACAGAGCCGTCCAATAAACAAAGGAAAATTGACCCGTGGTGCTAAAATCGCGCAATTTGACTTCAACGGGACAGATCTCCTCATCATCCATTCTAATCGAACGCAAGCCAATCAGTGGGCCCAACATTCATAGTGCATTAGTCGTCAACATATAAGACTCAAGCTCCCAGCCATACTATCACAAACGAGAACCTACCAATCCATACTCAACATCGTCCAGGTCTCGTCACCGTCCGATCTCGCCCTGATCACATGGACCCCACATCTTAGATAAAAAATGACCTTTTAGTCACATAAAGATTAGTGGGCCCATGGTAGCCTTACAAGAACGCGAGAATGGCGTGATGATGACACGAAGTGTCGAGTCGAGCAATCCGAGGAACGTGGCCACGGCCTCTCAGTCTCTCTCTCTCTCTACGCTTTTCCCCAACAAAGGGGTTGGAGAGGGAGAGATTTTAGAGAGAGAGAGCAGCTCTCTTTCTCGCCAGCCCCGTATCTAACCGCCATAATCCCCGATCTGGGCCCCAACAAGCCCTAGCCCGTATTTCTTCTGAAAACCCTGTCAACCATCCATCAAATCGCTCCTGGACGTTTCTCATGCCCGTTCAGGTAGTTTTCTGTGTTTCATTTTCATCTCCTTCCATTAAAAATCTCATTTTTATCCCCTCCAGGGCTTCAATTTCGCATTTCTGGCTCATTTTGATCTAACTCTTCTTGACATTTGTTTTTGTTGGATGCTAATCTCGGATGTGTTCCGAGTTATTTAATGTATATTTGCTGTTTGATTGCTTGCTGCTTGGTTTTATTTTATTTTATTTTTAAATTCAGATTCCAACTGTCTTTGAGTGTTTCGCTCGTCGAAACCACGTGCTTTGGATTCTTTGTTACATTTGGGTCTCTTTACAATTCTTTGTTATATCTGGAAATCTGAGTTCCTTGCATGCGGAAATGCTTTTGGGGATCTGGGTTGTTGGCATTTCCTCCTAGGTTTATCCAGTCAATCGGCGCAAGGCAGGTGAGATTGCGGTATTTCTGCCTGTAGATGTAATTGTCGAAGAATTGCGTAAAAAAACTGTTCATTTCTCTGATTTGCTTGCTTTATAGTGAATATGATCCTATTTTAGCTCCCCATACTTATCTATTTTTGTTTAAGGAATCATCTTTGAACGTTTAGATGTCAATTTGTAGGAATTTGCCTTAAGAATTGATTTTTCCCCTAATAGGATTTAGTTTAGCTTTCGTCATGTTTGCAGCTAGTCCCGTAAAAAAATGGAGAGTGTGGTAATGCAAATAGGTAGATTGGTTTCAATTCAATGTGTAGGATTAGAGTAATACCTATTCTGATCACTTGCTTAAAGTCTTACTCCTTTGTACGGGAATGGTACTAAGATAAATCTTTGTTGATCTGGCACTACCAGCGTAATCCATGTATTTTGTCTTCGGGGGCTGAAATGGTGAATGATATTGACTGATAGATGCTATGAGGAAAATTTTAAGTTTGTTGTGGTTGATTGGTGGCTTTGCAAGAGAATAGTTGAGTAGCTTCTTTTGCAGCTGTCCACACTCAAGCCCTTGTGGCAGATAGTGAAGGTTGTGCATATCTGAGGCTCTTCATCTCTGTTATATCAATCCTTGTGGATTAGGGATTCCTGTCGTGCTTCTTGCAGAATTAAATGTAAATGCGTATTAATGATTTTATACCTATCCAGTTGATCCTTAGCAGTTTACACATGTCGCATGTTGCTCAACTAGGAAAATAGTGGATGGGCAGAATGGATCGATCATTGTCCAAATACATCTGCAATCAGACAACATCTGATGATGTGTATAAAATTGAATCTGGATTAACTTAAGTCTTCCATTTGTAGGTTGATTAGTTCATGGATTTATTTGTCTTCCAAACAGGAAATCTGGATTAACTTTAGTCATTCTCAAGGATGCTTCTCCTGTGGTCTGTTGCCTTTCTCAAGGACGGTCTCTGGACTTCTTCAAAACTAGTCCAATCTACCTCCTTTACCTGATCACTAGTGTTGAAGAAGATCCACCACTTAGGGATCTGATCTGAAGGTTTATTTTTGGAAGGAGTATGTCTCAAGTCATATGATCTGAAGTTGGCCTCATAACAGCGTAATCCACTGAGATTTAAAGAGCTCTGTATCCATGTCAGGTGACCTCAAAGAAGTGCTTTCCCCCTTCTGTTGACTTTATCACCTCTAATGTTCAGATGGTCATCTTAAGCAATATTGCAAGTGGCACCATTTTTACTAAAATTAGAGCTTCAATCCAATGTGGATCTACATAGGATGGGAACTTTTTCCCACTTGAGTGGGGAAAACCCATTTCCCCCCATGTGGTTTAATTTTTGAGCACTTCATCGTTTTGTTTATTTTTCTTTTTAATACGAATATGGTCATTAGTTTAGCCTGATTATCAGCAAACTTGCTCAGTTTCTGGCTTTTTCTCTTGGGTGATGGTTAATTGGCTTTTAATTAGTTTTACATCCTTGTTATCTCTCGAAAGAAAAAGAGAAAGTGTAAAGAATGAACCATTAAGGAAAAATTAGGGAAGAGAAAGTGACTTTAAATATCATAAAACCATTAAACTCCAAACTGGAACATCTATAAGAAAATCCTTACTTTCGCAGTTTGTAGGGCTGGTGGTTTTTGGTTTTGTTTGTTGAAGATGCCCTGTAAAGAGGGCTAGGAAAGATATGAGCTATCGTGTTTTAGTGAATTTTAACACATTTTGTGCTTTATGACTTAGAAAACCTTGTAGTATCACCCAGCGTACCTTGTATGCTGCAGTTCAAGGCCGATACAGCACAAATGGTTGTTGGAGTGTGTTCTGACTCAAGCTAATGGACTTAGTATAGTGAATTAGCATTTGCAGATTTTGAGGACACTTGAACTGAAGCTTCAAGATGGTTTACTCTTGTTCATTTTGGTGTTATGGGCTAACTAGAGGAGTTTTTGCATGCGTTCAAATTCTAAGGTTTTTCACTTTTGTCCGATTTATATCTAACCCTTCATCTGTCACCGTACTTATTAAGGATGTGGGTTTTCAAAATAGCTAGTTTTGTTGTTTTGTTAGGTAGGGGCTGCTAAAACAAGGATTGCTGATGCGTGTACCAGGAAGTTGTTTCCAATTATATTGGCATGCTCAGTTTCACTTGATAGTTATCATTTAGGTTTTGTAACCTCTGCATTAGCTTCCAGGGAACTGTCCAAGATATTAATGACTGAGGTGCCCGCTTGCCACTTGAATTTTATCAGAAAGAGTCACAATCCTTCGGCCAAGTTACTTCTTCATAATACTTCAGAGTCACTACATTAAAGTTTTCTATCATATAAATTGATGTTAATTGTCATATTCATACTTTTGGTGTAGAGGAGTTGGATATATTTATTGAAGTTAAAAAGTTTGTAACTTGAGTTACTGTTTAGCATGAAAAGTATATAATCGTATTATAGTTCTATAAAATTTCCCTTTTTTCTTCTCAGTTGTTACTGTGTTAGACTGAACTTTCTTTGCTACTTTGTCATCTATTCAGCTTGATTGAAGAGTGCAGCAAAAAGTTCTTAGCGGTACAAGCTTATTGACATTCAGGTAACTGGTGCTTGTTCAACTCAGTGCACATGAAGAGTGCTCTTTCTATATTACTGAATGCAGCAATATAATCAGTTTCTGAATTAATTTCTATATTGTTTCTGAGAATGACTTGAAAAGATAGTGGCTCAAAATGATTCACAAATTTATTCAAATAATAATAACAACGATGACAACAACAACAGCAAGTGAAATGATATTCCCATCCCCTGTAATTGACCTACTTCCACATCCTGCATGGTTTTTTGGTCATTTAATGGTTATAAACTTTGACTTTTCGGTTACAGAACTGAAAAGTGACAAAGAGGAAGAAGATTGGTCCTGGAAAACACTAGCATTTTTTGTGCTATTGAAGAGGAAGAGGAAGAAGAAGAAGATTGTTCCTGGAAAAATTAGTATTTTTACACTACTCCTTATGAGTTGTATTCCTGTGTAAAAGTTGTGTAGAAGATGAGAAAGAGTTCTGAGGAACAGACATCTTCACCTTGATCTACTAATCGATCATCTGTCCATGATATGGTGGTATTGATTATGTGCCCGAAGGAGATTGCCCTTACAGAACAAATGAATTGATTTGATTTTCTAAGAACTTACAATCTGTGGTCGACACTTTCCTTGAAAACCCACGTCACCAGTGATCTTGGGTAAAAAATTGTATAGAAAGATTAGAGAGTTCTGAGGAAAGAGACATCTCCACCTTGATCTACTAATCCATCACCTACCCATGATATGCGGGTGTTGGTTATGGGCCAGAAGGAGATTGCTCTTGTAAAAACAAATGAATTGAAATTTGTCATTTTGATTTTCTTAGAACTTACAATCTATGGTTAACACTTTCCTTGAAAACCCACATACACTGGTGATCTTGGTTCAAAGATCTTGGGTCCCCAAAGAGGCCCGAGATCTACATAAGTTTTGCAGTCTCTACAATAGGTTGAATTGGGGCCATGACCTTGTAATAGCTCTCTGCATATGATCTCTGTCACTGAAATTATATGCTGCAGTTCCTTTCCAAATGGAGAAATAAAGCCTTGAGACCTCTGTCTGATGAACTATAAAATTTTATTCTGAAAAGAGCAAGCAGTAGAAAATATATAAAATGAAGCTGGTTGATGGTTGTGGAGTTGCATCCTTAACTGCACCTCCATTTTAGGTGGATCTGCTCTTAAATTATGTTCAAATGCATGTGGCGTATCAAAAATCTTGTTGGTGATATTAGCATTTCATTGGTATGCTCAGCTGCTTCTCCAGGATATCTTTAGACTTAATCATGCTTAGAAAGTGGCTTTGATCAAATTAACCTTCCAATTGGGACATAAAGCAATAGGCTTTTATTCATGATGCAGAGATCTGTACCACACTAGAATCCTTCATATGATGGATCCAAATATAAATACAAGCCTGACTGGTTCCTAGTTGAATGGTCTAAAAAACCAACGGGAGCCAGATTCACATAGTATCATGGAATTTCACCATAAATGCAAATGCAAACAGTTTTCCCCTTTTCTTGACAAAGTGACTATCATAGGACCAGTTGCTGAGCCAGCATGTGCTTGGATGATGCGCTGATGCTACCAATGCTATTCCTCTTTGGTTCCAGTGAGCCCACTGTCCTTTTTCTTCATGCAAATATCATTGTAAGTCCTGGGTGTATTCTGAAAAATGGCACCACATTTCTTATTTAAATTCTGGTTGTTTAACACCGTTTGGCATTGCTCAATCAGCAGAGTTAAGTCCTTCATATTCAGCTAGAGACGGCGTCTGTTGCCTTCCCTGTGGCACTGTGATTCTAACTGCTATTCTCATGGTTACCGCCCTAACTAAAGCAGGGGGATTAGTTCTATCCCACACTTCCTGCAACTTAATGGATAAAACATGGCCTATACTACTTTGTGAAACTGGAAGTTGTTCTGATGATTAACACCATAACTGAAGTGTGTCAGTAAAGGGGGAATAAGTTTACCCAACAATGTCTTCAACAATTTTTTTTTTCTGAGAGTTCATACTTTCTGCAACTTAATGGATAAAAATTATCAATGATTATGTTTTCCCTGCTTATGAAACTGAAAAATCATGGTCCTTGGGCTCATCAACAGCATTTAAACGGCCAAAGAAATGAATGCAGCATTCAACCCCTAAGACTGGCTCCATCACTGAACTCCTGTCAGGGTCTAGTATGTGATATTTGAGGAATTGCTTATAATCTTGAAAGAAAGATAATCCAAAACTATAGCACGGATCATCTATCAGCATTAAATTTGTCCCTATTTCCCTTTCCTCGGAAACTGTTTCCAGATGAGACTCATTGAGACTATACACTTCCTCTCCTTGACAACAATGTCTTCCGGTTTCTTATAAAACTGATCTAAGCTATTGTTGGTCCTAGCTTGGCTTCTCAACTTATTGCAATTTCTGCTTCTTAAAAAAATATGCTGGGACTCTGCTATTCATTTGAACAGCTTTGTCTGCTTGGTTTTCAGAAAAGGACAGCCCTATTTTCCCATGCGAGTCAGGAAATACTATATAGGAATGAAATTCGTAACTTCTTTAGGTAACTGCTAAATATGGTAGGCAGTAAGTAGAAGGAAGAACAATTAAACACCTGCTTTAAGTGTTAGCAATATTCTATGTTGAATATTATTCTTGAACTATTCTGTTTCTTGATGCTGACAAGTGATGCATGGCATTTAGTCTGCTTTCTCATATTGATGAAATTCTAGTGGCAAGTTGTTTTAGTGGGGTTCTGGCCTGTGTAAGAAGTGAGCCAAGTCAATTTTTTTGCCTGTTTGTTGTGGAAGCTTTATCTAATTTAAACTTCATCATGGGAAATTGGCTTTCTGTTAAAGGTGTCAAGATGCTATTGAGTTCTAAATGGATCCTCACGTGTTAATAGTCTTTTCATCACTGACAAACTGAACCAAAGTTTGTTAGCTTTGGCACTGAAGAATTGCCCTCAATGGAATTTCTGGCCAAACCATCCAATCCTACTTAGACAAACTGAACCTGACACATGAGAGACTAAGGAACAAGTCTGATGCATGTTAAAGACAAGGCTAATGAGTCAAGGGAATGCATTTGCTCTATCTCAAAGAGCTTTAGTGGGTTGGAGATTCATTCATGGGTTTATGACCATCATGAGAATCTCCTTTTTCCCAGATCATCACCTCACAATGAACTCAATTCTGTAACAGGGGTTCGCCTCCTGCTTCCAATGCACGTCTACTTGATTTTTCTTGTGCATAAGGTCAAAGATATGGCTTTTCGTACTGATAATGTGTGTTGTTAGCTTTTTGTGCTGATAACATATGTTGTTGGCTTTTGTAAGTGTAGAGGAATTTATTTCCACCTAGTTGGTTTTCATTCAAAGAGAATATTTTTGTTCCATTTAAAGAGAATATACAAGTTCATCATTTATATCAACCTAGTGGAATTGCATCGTGCGTTTTCATCTCCAAATCTTCTTATGTTAATAAAAAAGGGCAGCCCTGGTGCACGAAGCTCCCGCCCATGCGGGGTCCGGGGAAGGGGCGGGCCACAATAGCCTAAAGTAGGCAGCCTTGCCTTGCATTTTTGCGAGAGGCTGATTCCACGCCTTGAACATGTGACCTCAAGGTCACATAATGACAACCTTTACCGTTGTGCCAGGGCTCCCCTTCAAATCTTCTTGTGTTAATCAGAGAGGGAAATTATTTCTTATAGCTGCAGCTACAACAGAGTTCACTGGTTTTGATGTAGGAGACTAGTTATTTCTAGTAAATGAGTCTTTACATGATAATTATTCGAAAAGATCTCAGAGTGATATTGTTAACAAAAGGAGAGAGAGTCTCTCTTCAACATTTTCCATTATCATTTGCTTTATATTACTCTTTCTCCAAAGTGCTCCAGAAGTCCATTAATTTTGCTCTTCAGGAGGAATTACAACATGTTGGCTGTAACTTAAATATATTAGAGTTTATTATGACGTAATCTCCTATTGAACAAAATTTGACTGTAAAGGCTTCAATTACCATCTTTTGGTTGGTCCGAAATGTATTGGTTAAAGCTGAATTCACGGGGGGAATTTTTCTCATTCCTTTCACTTAGTGGATTTGGGAGGGTTTTGGGGGTGACTGAAGGATTGCTTCTTGATATCTTAGTTACACACTTTAGTTGTACAGCTCTATTAACATATATTGATGTGACAGCAAAGTCCTCTTTGCAGGCCATGTATGGACCTTAATTCATGACTGCATATTTCATGGACTCCGTGAATGGTCACATGCATACTCTGGATCTTAAATTAGATTGATGTCAAATAAGAATGAATATTCAGGGCGAAACTTTCATCTCTTGTTTGTTAAGCTTTTTAGCTTACTGTAGGTATTTTGATTGAGGAGGATATGGTCTGAGGTAGGATATGATGTAGTTGATAATCAGAGTACCTGACAAAGGTGGTCATTCTTTTTTCCATTGGAACAGTTGTTTGACGGGTGCCTACCTAGTCTCATTTGGTTTGTTAGCTCTTTCTCGGTAGTCCAAAATGCCATTGCTTTGCACCAACCAATCCATTCCCAAACCACGCTAGATTTCTTGCTCTCTTGCAAAAGGGTGCGAGTTGATCATGAACAAGCTTAAAAATGAAAATACTGATATTCTGCTCATAGATACTTTTTTGAAGGATATTCTCTTTATATCTAGGTTCCTTCATATGAACTTGGTACCACTATATTCCACTTTATAGCCTCTTGAGAATTTGATTGTACATACCAAGGGTAGACATGAACCAAGGGTACTAGTAAAAGACGACGAGATCAAACAAAGGAGGGAAAGTTACTTCAAAAAATTATTAAATGGCAATTACCCCAAGAATATAGGGATTGAAAGTATCGTAAACCTAAATAATGTTGGACACTATAGATATGACCGTAGGAATAGAATACCTGACCTTGAAAAGATGAAATCAGGAAAGGCTCTGGGACGCTATGGTATAGTAATAGAGATTTGAGATTATATGGGAGATGTTGGAGTAATTTGGATTACAAAATTATTTAAATAGAATGAAAAATTGAAGAAACTACTAGATGAATGGAGGAAGAGTTCTATTGTACTAATTTATAAGAATAAAGGAGATGTACAGAGTTGCACTAATTATTTGGGGATCAAACTTATAAGTCATACTATGAAATTTTTTGAAAGAGTGATTGAGAAGAGGCTACGAAATGAGACGTGTGTATCAGAGAACTAGTTTAGTTTCATGCCTAGGAGGTCTACTATGGAAGCTATTTTCCTGCTTAGACAATTGATAGAAAAATATAGGGAGATGAAAGGACCTCCTTATGGTCTTTATTGACTTTGAAAAAGCTTATGATAGGGTTCCCAGAGAGTTAACATGGTTGGTGTTGGGCGAGAAAGGGATTTCATGGGAGTATATAAACATAATTAAGGATATGTATGGGGGAGTGGTAACAAAAGTGGACCACTATCTGAGAGATTGTGATTTTCCTATCACTATAGGATTGCACAGAGGATTGGCATTGAGCCTATACCTTTTCACGTTGGTTATGAATGGATTAACAAAACATCTGCATGAGGAGATTTCATGGTGCATGTTATTTGGAGATGATATAGTTTTAATTGATAAGACAAGGGAGGGCATAAACACAAAACTAGAGTTACGGAAAGATGCATTAGAATTTAAAGGATTTAAAATTAGCCGTAATAAGACAGAGTATATGGAATCCAATTTTAGCAAGGAGAGGAGCGGGATTGGAGCACCAGTAAAGATTGATAACCAAGAAGTCCACTTAAAAGACCACTTCAGATATTTGGGATCGATAATTCATTAGAGCAGATAGATTGAGATGGAGGTTACCCTGAGAATCCAAGCGGGTTGGAACAAATGGAGATGCGCCTCTGGAGTTTTCTATGATTAGTGGAGTGCCGCTCAAATTGAACGAAAAATTCTATGAGATGACCTTAAGGCTAGTCATGCTTTATGGATCAGAGTGTTGGGCAATTAAGGACAACATATACATGGGATGAGCGTCACCGAAATGTGGATGTTGAGATGGATGAGTGGCTAGACAAGAAATGATAGAATTAGAAATAAAAACATTAGAGAAAACTTAGCAGCAGCACCAATTGGCAACAAGATGATGGAGATTAGACTTAGATGGTTTGGACAAGTCCAACGGAGACCGAAAATGGCATCGATTAGAAGGAGTGAGGCAATCTAAGTCGAAAGTTCTAAAAGGATAACAAGAAGGCCTAAAAGAACGTGGATAGAAGTGGTGATAAAAGATTTAAAAACTTTGGGATTAAATGAAGCCATGACACTTAATAGAGGAAAATGGAGGAACAAGATTCATGTGGCCGGCACCTAATTGGGATAACATCTTGATGATGATGATACCGAGGGTGGGCTTGCAAAATTGCTATGCCTTGCACTTCATATGCCAAGCTGTGTGTTTTATAATTGGAGATCGTGAATTGAAATTAATTTACAGTTTGTTTACCTCGGTTACTTATCAAGTATTTTCTGCTCATATATATATATATATTTATATATTTGAAGGATATTCTCCTCATATCCAGGTTCCTTCATATGAACTTGGTACCACTATATTCTAGTTTACATCCTTTTTAGAGTTTGATTGTACATACTAGGGTGGGCTTGCAAAATGTCTATTCCTTGCACGTCATGTGCCAAGCTATGTTTTATAAGTGGAGATGGTGAATTGATATTAATTTACAGCTTCTTTCCCTGGTGATTTTCCTGTCACTGTCGGATTGCACCAAGGATCGGCATTGAGTCCATACCTTTTCACATTAGTTATGGATGAGTTAACAAAACATCTGCATGAGGAGATTCCCTGGTGCATGCTATTTGCAGACGATATAGTCCTACTTGATGAGACAAGGGAGGGTGTCAACATAAAGCTAGAGCTATGGAGAGAAGCATTAGAATCGAAAGGATTTAAAATTAGCCGAACTAAGACAGAATATATGGAATGTAATTTTAGCAAGGAGAGTAGGAGTGGAGCACCCGTCAAGATTGATAGCCAAGAGGTCCCCATGAGAGACCACTTCCGATACTTAGGATCATTGATCCATGAGAGTGGAGAGATTGAGAGGGAGGTTACCCAGAGAATCCAAGCGGGTTGGAACAAATGGAGATGTGCATCGGGGGTTTTATGTGATCGGCGGGTGCCACTCAAACTAAAGGGAAAATTCTATAGGATGGCTATAAGGCCGGCCATGCTCTATGGTTCAGAGTGTTGGGCAGTTAAGGAACATCATACTCATAGGCTGAGTGTTGCAGAAATGAGGATGTTGAGATGGATGAGTGGTAAGACAAGAAAGGATAGAATTAGAAATGAAAATATTAGAGGAAATTTAGGGATAGCACCAATAGGTAACAAGATGAGGGAGATTAGACTTAGATGGTTTGGACATGTTCAAAGGAGGCCAACAACGGCACCAGTTAGAAGGAGTGAGGCAATACAAGTTGAAGGTTCTAAAAGGGCAAGGGGAAGGCCCAAAAGAACGTGGATAGAAGTGGTGAGGAAAGATTTAAAAACTTTGGGACTAAATGAAGCCATGGTATTTAATAGAGTGGAATGGAGGAATAAGATTCATGTGGCCGACCCCTAATTGGGATAAGGTCTTGATGATGATGATGATGATTTCCCTGGTTACTAATCAAGTACCTATGCATGTAAAAAAGTCAAGCTTTCCATACAAAGAAATTATTAGGGTTGAGCTTCAAAAGGTGTGGACCAGGTTTTTGTTTATGGTTATCCCTAATTCAAGTGTTCAAGGTTTTGAACTGGATTTTTCTTTACATACCCTCGGTAAGGGTTTTCTTTATCTCATAGAAATGGTCTAACATATAGTCATATTTCTAATCTTTTTCTGAAGCTAAATTAACTGCTGGAGCAGAATCCCATTGTTTGAATTTGTGTCCTTTTCCTTGTTGAGTATGTGTTTTGACATTTTATTTGGGTGTGTTGGGGGGGGTAGTGCTTAAACAGCCTTTGGCTTGCTTTCAAGAATTAGACCTTTTCCTGTATTTCTGTTGGATTTTTCCTTTGTTTCTAGCACCATTCTTAGACTGCTAAACTGTCTTTATGTCGGCACAAGCAAAACTGTTTACTTTCTACCTTTTTTGACTTGCCCTTTTTTCTTCATAATTTTGGACTATCTTTTTCCAGTTCTTTACTTCATGCAATTCTTATCTTTCTTTCATCACACTATTGTTTTTCTTTTCTTCTTTCTGAACTTAAAAGGTTATTACTTAAAATGAGAATGTATCAGAGTTTTGCTTTTCTATCCTCTCTTGTAACAAAAGCTACAAGGAGTAGAAATTAGTGACAGAAGTTTAACTATAAGGCTCACACTATGTATCAGACGTATAACCAGGAGCCTTAGATGTTTTATTGTTTTCCAAATGCTTTTAACTATACTTAAAAATGAATTTTCTTGTCTGTCAGCTAAGTTCAAGCAAGAAGAGCTCACAAGCATCTCTTCTCTTTTCTTCTTTTCAACAGATTATGATTTTTGTGATTTTTCTGCAAGTCCTATCTCTTTCCAACAAAGAGTGGAGAAGCTGGAGTGGAATGTTGGCACTAAAGGATTCATGTTTATAGGTAAATTGCTATCTTCTCAACTTGTTTGGAGTTGGAGGAGTACATTCATTCTCAAGCAAGAGTCAGAATCTGATGCCCAAGAGGGTTATGGTATTGCTGGAGAAAGGTAAATTTATGGTATTGACCCTACCAATGGCAAGGCAAAAGGGAAAAGCTAATTCCAAAGAAAGCTATGTAGCCTATATTTTTGCAAGTTAAAGCACTCAAGCTGTGAATAGGTGTCGACCATGAGAAGCCAGCTGAATATGTCCCACCTCTTGTTATTACCCAAATATCAGTAAAGATAGTCTGCTATTGGCCTTTTTATTGTGGACAAAGTGCAATTTATTTAATGCAACTTGATTACACGTATACAATGCTAGCTGACTTCGCTACATTTTTTTTTCTCTTATGGAGGACAATTAATGGTCTGTATGCAGCTTTTATCATATAATATTTATGTAGAAGCAAGTGCTTCAAGATGGATATCAGAGTGAAACATTTTCAACTGTTTAAGCTTACACTTCCTTATAAACCTTGCAGTCTGATTTAGTGCTTAATCCAGCTGCAGTGCTTCTCTTCTTGGTATCCAAGGAAGCAATTTCTTCTTAAGACAGTGACTATATTTGGAGTAGATCTCCAACAACAGGCATCTGCTTTGCCATGCATCTGAGACGGCTAAACTTGAGATATTTACATGAGGCAGATCGGATTCACTGATCAGAGATAGCTTTAGATATCTAATGATGGTTATAAATGATGGGCCCACCTTTTGATTTCATTAGATCCAGACCAATGTTTTTGAGCAAGTAGGATTCCTTGTGATCTGCTCCCTGTTTCTGATTTTCTCACTATGTCATCCAGTCTATTAGTGTCTTTTGAAATCAAGGGATAGGAGGATGAGAAAGGTGGGTTTCGTTATCATATCCTTAAATGACATCTTCGAACCTACATTTCCCTCTCAGAGCTTCCCTTTCTTGCCAGAGAAAGCCAGGAATTCCAAATAGACGCACAAACAAATTAAGTGTTTTCTTTTCAAGGCCTCATGGGAAGGTGAGATGCTAACTTAAGCCAACTGTCCAACCGCAACTTGTCACTTTTTGTTGTTCTTTCTGCCAGCAGCAAGAAAGGAAAGGATTAGTTTTAGATTGTTTCCAGTAGAATACAGGTGAACATTGAATTAGAACTTTTCTCTATGGATCCAACTGTCCAACCGCAACTTTTTGTAGTTCTTTCTGCCAGCAGCATGTTGCATAACACCATTAGGAGAAAGGAAAGGATTAGTTTTGGATTGTTTCCAGTAGAATACAGGTGAACATTGAATTAGAACTTCTCTATGGATCGCCCCAAAAGTATATTGTGTTTTATTCATATTAACTGACTTGTCATTACCCAAAAATGGATAAGCTTGTGAGAAATTAACGATGCATGAAACTGAGTATTAATGCAGCTTTTCCTACGGCAGGCTTTGGCAAGCACTTTCCATGCCAATGGTTTTCCATGTTGGGTAAATATATTTAGTTACTGGTGTAAGTATGCATGAGTGGGAGACTGTTCTCATTGTACCCATCCTTATTTATTCGAATGTGAGTATCCACGGTTAGAGTCATTGTGGCAACCAAGGGATCCTTGCTTCTATGGCAGCCCTACCTACAGTTGTATGTGTGTAGGAATGGTAATGAAGACGACTGCTTTTGCTTATCCATATCATATGGAAAATGTTTAATTATTGCTGCTTGTCACATGCAATGAAGCTCTTCTATATTTAGTGTACTTATGGAATCTTGTTTAAAGAAGAGTATGTAAAATGGATGCTGATACTTTAGGGGAAAAAGGTGAAGTCAGAATTGTAATATGTTTCATACCCATTGGGATCTTTTGTATGGGAATAACGAGCTATGAATATACTTACCCATGGATAGTGATTTTATCTATGGTTGAATAATTGTACCCATGTTTAAGGGCTGGTAAGCAAGGGATAGAAGATCATTATCCATCAATAACTTTCTCTTTTTACCTATTCCCATGCAAAACAAGCCTCACAGGAGCTTATTAGTTCCCAAGGGTGTATTTTCTGCGGATATCTATATAGCTTTTGAAATTACTAATTGCTTTCTCATTGCAATAAATTTTGCTTTTTTTCTATTTCTAAGTCTAATTTACTTTTGAGTTAATTTGTATTTACCATTGTATACAGGATCATGATCCTTCAGTTTTGTGCTTGGCTCCTACAGCTATGTTCTTATGGACAGATAATTTTATTATATGTTTTGTGTTTGCCTGCACAGAAACCTACAAGCAGCTGATTTTCTCAACCATTTTCTTGTTGTAGTTTTGACCTGTAACAAATTTTTGACATCAAAGTTGCTTCACTAAAAGACCCCTATATTCTCGAGTTCCTCACTATAAAGTTTTCCAACTCTGAATATTAGTCTCATGGAAGGCATTGACAAGCACTTTCACTGTTACTGCATGCTCATATCGAAAGAAAAAGGCTTTTATATACATCCAAAAATGGTTTATATAATTGGTTTTGGGTGCGCCAAAGCTGGCGCATACTTTTGCCTTTATGTGCCATGAATATGATTATTGTACTATCTTAAGATATATCTTATGTACGTATGTATGTATGTTCAGCATTTGATATTATCCTACTTGAGCTTTCAGAGGTGCATTTAAGCACATTGTTGAGAATAGGGTGTTTTGGGAATCTTTGTTCTATATTCTACCTACAACAATTTAAAACAGTAATATATAAGTTATGCAACTGGTTTTCTGTATTAACTATTGTGGTCTTTTCATCAGGAAAGATTCATGAGGCACTTTGTTCTTCTAAAATCTGGAATCCTTAGGAGGATATTTTCCATTTCCTTCACAAAGCATAACTCCACTCTAGTAGAAGATTGTCTTCTTTTCTCCTTCAATTCATGTTTACTTGGAATGTGAATTGGCTCCTCCCAGTTTCAAGCATAGTGAAAGTTTAGCCTTATCGTGAAATAGAGAAATTTAAAAAGAGACATTGAGTGTGCAAACAAGAAGGGGGGCTTGGCACAATGGTAGAGTTGTCATCGAGTGACCTTGAGGTCACGGGATCGAGGCTTGGAAACAGCCTCTTGCCAAAAATTCTAGGTAAGGCTGTGTACTATAGATCCTTGTGTCCGCCCCTTCCCTGGACCCCGCTTATGTGGGAGATTCATGCACCGGGCTACCCTTTTTTTATTGTGAATGCAAACTTTTTAATTCTGTGAATCTCACATTAGATTGGGGAAGAGTGACTTTTTGGTGCTTGCCATGGTGCAAGTGTATTGGCCTTTGTAATTATGCTTTGAAATTCATATCCTGTTCAAAAATTCCACTAGTTGTCCAGTAAGCAGAACCGCTGGAATAAGTGACTTCAAAGCTGAATTTTCTTGGACTGGGTTACCAAGAAACTCTATTGAATCTGACTGCATATGACTTTTTAACTTACACCCAGTTGTATCTGGGAATTAGGTCTGTGGGCCCTATACTATTGTAATGAACCTTGACAGTTAATTGCTTGAAGTGGCTGAAGATTAGCTATTTGCTATCTTATCTGTTTTCTTTGTCAGAGGAAGGTGGCAACAGAAAGTACCAACCAACGCTAAACCCTGTTCTTGCATCCGTAATTAGTCCCTGTCATTCCCTGCTTCTCCCATTTCCAATTATATTATTAAGGCCATACCTTGACATACGATTCAGCAACTTCTACTTTGATGTCTTATGGCTGTCTTAACTTGGGTTATGTTCTGAATACTGCATAGGATTTACTTCAAAATGGCAAAAGGTACCAGGGGCCGACGCAGACTTGCTTCACGCAAATACAGGTCCACCCCATACCCTTTGCCGCTTTGTGGTCAGCAGGATGTGGAGAAGGAAGTGAACCAGAAGAAAGCGTCCAAAGCTTTGGAGAAGAAAGACTGGGAAGATGCTACCTGTTCAGTCTGCATGGAGTACCCTCACAATGCTGTTCTCCTCCTGTGTTCTTCTCATGACAAGGGCTGCCGCCCATACATGTGCGGCACGAGCTATCGCTACTCCAATTGTCTTAATCAGTTCAAGAAAGCATACACCAAAGTGATGTCACCCCCTAGCGAGCAAGGTCAGGTTCAGGACAGTCTATGGCAAGGGTCAAGAGAAAACCAAGGTTTTGGCTTGAATCTTGCTTTGCCAAATGAGAAGTGTGAAGTGTCAGAGCTTGCATGTCCCTTGTGCAGGGGACAGGTGAAGGGATGGACAGTGGTGGAAGCCGCACGTGAGTATCTCAATGCCAAGAAGAGAAACTGTATGCAGGATGATTGTTCGTTTGTAGGAACATACAAGGAACTCAGGAAGCATGTAAGGGCTGAACACCCTTGTGCACGTCCCCGTGAAGTAGACCCTGTACTCGAAGAGAAGTGGAGTCGTCTTGAGCGGGAGAGAGAGCGGAATGATGTAATGAGTACGATAAGGTCATCAATGCCAGGAGCATTGGTCTTGGGGGATTATGTGATAGAGCGAGGAAATAATGGCTATGATAGCAATGAGGAGGGGAGAGCCCATGAGGACAGGGATTATGATGTGGATATGGATGATGGTAATTGGCTTAATGTCCTTTTCCTCTTGCAAGCTTTCGGCCGTGGTGCAAGTTTCAGTTCACGCCTAAGGAGGACAAGAGGTGGTGTGTCTCACAGTGCTGCTGCTAGAGCCACTAGGGCTGCTGTTGCCTTCTCATCTGAAGAAGAGGATGGTGCTCCAGCCAGTAGAGGAAGAAGAGTTGTGGGCATTGGGAGGTCTGATCGGAGACGGCGTAGAAGCCGGAGAGATCGATGATAGATGTCACTGAAGATAAAAAAAAAGTTGGGACAACATGATATGTATAGGTTAGTCATTACCAGCAGGAGGATGCATTTTGATTGTCATATTTCTGAATAGATCATGAATAGGTCCCGCCCATTTATTTAATCTGAAATTCATCATGCGAAGATGAATTATTAGTAAATTGGCTAGTGTTTACTTCCTTCTATTGCTTCCCTTCAATTTTTATTTTTTGTTGAAAGGCCTGAAGCTGAACGATTTGGTGACTTGCTTTGTAGTAATGTACGCTGGTTTGTATATCATGTAGATGTCCTTGTAATTTCACCCTCGATTGTTGAAATGTTTTCCCTTTTTATTATTATTATTTCTTTTGTCTGAGAGTTTTGAGACACACATTAACAGTCTCGATCACTGATCACCCGGTTGAGACTCCTTGCGCCACTTAGGGAGGAAGCTCGGGTGCATGTTTTCCCATTTTAGTTTTCCCAACAGAAGCTATTTGGTAGCTTGAAGATTCTTATGTTGGGAGAAGATTGTTACCTTGAACTTCCTTATTTGTTCTGTTACTTTTTGTTGCAGGTAGAGTACAAAATGGCGTTTTCTTTTAGGTGATCCAAAACAGTCTGTAACTCTCTCTCTTTTTTTTTCTTGAAAGGTGATAAGATATTCATTTCTAAGCGATTAAAAAGATTGCAATCCAAATGCATAGATGCATCAAATAATCAGGCAAAGTCCAGTGGGAGAAGGTCATAGCCAGAAAGAGGTATATAGATAATCTGGCATAGTCTAAGTGGGATAAGATCAGAGCCAGCAAGAGGTCCAGTGGATGTAACTGACCGCTAGATCACTTCTCACAAGTACTCGCCCAATTAACAGGTCAAATGGGCGCAACTTGATCATGCCTCAAAGTGTAGACTTCTGTCTTGGATGTTTAGACAGATTGTTTTGACAACAAAGCATGGACAAAAGCTGGAATAATCAAACAGTGAAAATTTTACATATAACTCATATATTGGGAGCTCTACCAAAATAGTGGTTTGGACCATCGAAATGGTGGGCTGAGTACAACTGTTCTTAAGTGGCGAATAAGCATATATTCTCTTCAAAAATATGGGCTTGCTTATCTTAACCTTACTCTGGTGGCACATGCAGTGGATGAGTCATATTCAAAAGTTCTCCATAGTCTGATGGTTTTAGGCCTTTGAACTGTGGGGGTTTGATTGATGAAATATGCCGCTCTATCTCGTGTAATGATGTTGATCTTATTGACCTGAATAACCTATAATCTCTCTGCAATTCAGTATGATCTGTACAATCTTGATGTGGAAGGAGTTTCCAAGACCGTGGTTACATGACTTCCATGGATTCCCATTGACGAGCTCAAGGTTCTGCCTGAGGTGCTTCGCTTTACTAGTTCCTAATTGCTCCGGTAATTCTCTTGCAAGAAGGGGAGTTGATTTGTACAACGTGAGAGTGAGTTGTTCTCGTATTGCCTCTCTGTTTTTCATTTGATCAGAGATTTATTTGGCTTATGGGGTGTTCATAGGCCTTCTCATAAGGTTTGGCATATGATCAACTCAATCTTTGGTTTCGTCTTAATAAATCAACCGTTCAATAAAAAAAAAAGAAAAAGAAAAAGGGAAAGATAACATAGGCTTACAGCCCAGAAAACATCTGTAGTTAGAGCTTCCTGTGTTAGAGCTCACCGATGGAAGATTCTAAGGCTACCTTAGACGGTTTGGATGTTCTAGGACACGTATTACTTGGCACCCGTTTTCATTCCTTACTGCCACTACATCAGGTGAAAATATGATCATCCACAATATTCTTCAAGTGCCTAAAGGAGATTCGTGCATGTGTCATGCATATTTTTCACTTACAAAATAGTAGTTTGGGTAAAATTACGAGCAGAATCCATGTTCTAAATGATCCACACCGTTTATCAGCTGGATCTTGCTGTGGATGAAACACGAGCCAGACTGCTCCACCGAAATGGTTCCGAGAAAATAACAAAGGCAACAGCATGTGTTAAGAATAATGGTTATGCAGCATATGGTGACCTTGTAGGTTCATGTGTCTTACATGGGGAGCAAACTCTTCTATCGTGTTGCAGTTTCTTTGGCAGCATAGTCACACCCCCTCGATCCAATTGGAGTGATCCAAGAAGAACAATTAGGATCATATCCTATCCTTTCTACAATCCCGTGGATGAAGTGCTTTTCAGATCAATTCTTTGCTGCATGCGCTTTAATCCACTGCTTCAGTAAAAAACCATAATATACCCTGAGGATTTCATCCTAGAAGACTCGCCTGTATTCAAGTTAATTGTCCAAGTGCTCTTCCATGTAGAGGAGAGAGCAGAGAAAAGACGGGTGGTTTGTTAAGTGATCTGTGCTTGACCTTTCATAAAATGTTGAATCTCAATCTCTAAAAATACAAATGCAATTGCCACAAATTTCTCAAACAAATATTTGAGTGGATCCATATGAGCCAAGAGTTCAACTGCGAGGGCCAACATAGCATATAATATAGTTATGTGGCTTTGGATGATTTTTCTTAACACGTCATGTTGCCTTTTTTATTTTTCCCAACCGTCTGTTTGAAATGGTAATATCTTCAGCTAACAAAAATTCATATCCTGAAGTTTGCTCATAGATCATCCATAGCATCACAACAGCAAAGGCATAGACCTCCAGAAGATCATCCCATAATTTAAAAAAAGAAGAAGAAGAAGAAAAGATTCCCCAGGACTACTTGAAGGAGTAGCTATTATCTTCTTAGGCATCTCTTCGCTGGCCACTGACTCCAGGATTTGTGACCACTCCATAAGCTTATCTCTGGGGAATTGTAAGGTGATCTCACCCTAAAATCTCATAGCTACTTGGCCGTAGACAAGTAGCTGGCAAGTCAAAATTGGAGCTAGCTCAATTCACAGAGTTAGCTCCGCACAATTTGGTTGTCAAATCGATAAAGCCACTCAGGAAGTTGAAAGCAGAATAATGATAACTAGCAAGCATGAATTCACTGGAAAGACGAGAAAGATGTAAAAGATATATTGACTGATGTACTGCGGTACAAGTATCCAATTATTTACAACCTGGGTTGCCCCCAAATTTTCTATTAAATCACTTTTGACTAAAAGGGGCAGCCCCCATGCACCAAGCACCCACGTATGCAGTGTCCGAGATGGGCAGACCACAAGGGATAATAGTATGCAGCCTTACCTTGTATTTTGCAAGAGGCTGTTTCCATGCCTCGAACCCATTACCTCAAGGTCACATAACGATAACTCTACTGTTGCGCCAAGGCTCCCCTTTGAAATCACTCTTGACCAAGAAGCATAAATAGAATTGCCAAGAAATGAATCAGAAGTGATAAATTACAAATAAAGGTGCATCATCAGTACGTACTATGATGCTTCTGGTTTGTAGCTGCACAATGTCTCATGTTGCATTTGATATCACCCGGCTTCACCTCATACTAAATTGGAATCTTGACCACGAGAAATATCCACAAAACCAGTTCGGTGCAGCCATTAAGATGTGATCAACAAGGGAAGATATCAGGAAAACCAAACTGTTCGAAGGAAAAATAAAACAAACTCGACACCAGGTTTTTTTCCTTTTGTTTTGTTTTTTCCTTCTTCTTCTCTCTGCTGTCGCATGATAGCAAATAAGTTTTGGCAAGAATGAGCTAAGCATTGTATCCTGGAATGAGCCACGAAGTACGAACTTTCAGCAGTGGCAACAGTTAAAATGTCCTTCAAGTATAGAAGGAACTGGCAATACGCGAGTGATTAGTAAATATTTAATATCTTACATGAAACAGAAGTGGTAAATTTGGTTCATCTATCCCCCATTACTAGGAGAAACTGAGCCTGCAGAAGCTGGCAGTGGCCTCATCACAAATGGATGATCTAGTAACTCTGAAGCTGAGGGACGATCATCTGGGTTGACTTGTAGGCATTGGTGGATGAAATCCCTTGCATCTTTAGACAGAGAACTAGGGATAGGTGGTGGTTCACCTCGTCCAATCTTAAATAGTGCCTGTGTCTGCAATATTAGAAATGCCGAAACACAAGTCAAACAGTGCAAACCAAAACTTGAAACCGAACAAAATGGAAAACACAATAAAAAAACACATAACAGATATGATACTCACCCATTCCAGGTTAGAATATGGAACCTGACGAGTGAACATCTCCAAGACAGTGCAACCGAAACTCCATATATCAGCCTTGAGCCGGTAGGTTTTACGAGGATTAACAACCTACAAGGTGCACGACGAATTTGCAGTCGAGTCATGCATATAAAATACCATGAAATCTATGGTATAACTAGCGTCAACAGCCAAGAGAAATCCCTAAGGTCTCATTACAGGAAACTAGGTGTGGCAATGTGCTGGATCCAGGCCTTCCTTTTTTTTCTTGGAAATGATGGATCGTGGCCCAGCCTCCACCAGATTCAAGGAAAATTTGGAGCACAATTAGATCTAGATCTACCCACTGCCATCCCTGGGATTGGTTTTGTACATGAAGGCCACTAAAATAACAGCAAGCGTACAGAGCAAAAAACATATTATGCAAACAAAGACAGTTTTAACTGTGTATAATCCTCACTCGAATCTGATAATAAATGCAGACTGGAACAAGAAATGTAATTCCAAAAGGGTATACCTAGACACTGACATGAAAACCTGAAACAGACCAAACAACAAAGGACCTCAAACGGAAACAAAACATGTATAGAGATGTTACTGACCACAGCAAGGAAGTTTGAACTTTGACATTCACTTTAATTGCTCCATTACCTCTTTCTTTTTCTAATTGACATAAGTTGATTTTTAGGAAAATCTATAAAAAAGAAGGATGACTGGATCTGCTTCACTTGTGTAGTGTTTATAAGAGCAACAAGCGCTCATCATCAAACACAAAGAAAATAACACCGACTTAATTAACTAAGAGACAACAAAATGACTGGACATAAGCAGAAATAACATTATCATGCATGGTCCATAGACTTGATCATGAAAACACCAGAAAGATCGCCAAGTAAACACAATTTCACCAAAAATATAAGCATTCAAACTCCAACAAGCCCATTTATACAAGTAAACTTCAAGAATGAAAGATCCACGTTCGTTAACATTACAATTGCATGAGTAAAATATGACAGAGTGAGCTCACTAGAAACTGGAAACTTGATATGCCACCCACAAGAACTTTATGGCCATTTCATTGGCATTGAACAAGCAAACAAGCAAAGTACACAGCAATTCATGCAGCCTTAGGAAAAATGGAAATTGTAGCATATCCTGAAGAACCAAACACAAAAAGAGCCTTGTGAATGGTGTACCATAACAGTCATAATAAAGATCTATCCTTAATTTTAGTAGATGAATGGACTGAACTTCCTCGGATTAAATTACAGCCATTTAGCAGTTTGCATATTCTTTATGAAATATTTGCAGCGGAAACAGACAATGGTTAGTCAGAAATAACAAAACATTAAGGAACTTGCACACGCATTCATGACATCTCATATTATATTGAATTTTGAAATACGAGTAGATATGCAAATTTATAGACAAGGCAGACAAATTATGGGAATGAGGTAGATAAATGAGCTTATTTATATGTCATTCATCTCATACAATTTTCTGGCCCACATCTTCCTTTGTATTTCCTTCTTTCTTGGCTTGCTACATTTTCACTTGCTCCATACTACTAAAATGTATGAATAAATCACAAACAGGAGGTTCCTGCAGATATGTATACTCAGCAACAAAATAGAAGACCTGATCAGGGAAAGAAGTAATCTAAGTCATTAATAAATCTAAGGATGTAACTTGGTTTCAAAAGAATATAACTTGAAAAATGCAAATCAGCATGTTATACATCCAAAACGAAGGCAATTATCTCTTAAATATGTCCCTTGATGCAAAAGATAAATTTACAAGATAGAAGATGCGAACCTCTGGAGCCATCCAGTATGCACTTCCTTTGCAAGACTTTAGCACATTTAACTTGCTTGTCTGCAAAGGTGAGAAAACATCAACATAAGATAAAGATATCTTTTGCACAGATGACAGAGCTAATTACTGGTTAAGAAAAATAGACCTCTTTTGCCAATCCAAAATCAGCAAGCTTCACAGACCCAGATGCATCCACCAGTATATTGGCACACTTGATATCTCTTAGAGACCAAAAGAAGATATAATTAGTTCCAAGCTAATAACAATAGCAAAATAAAGATAAAGCATGAGCAGAAGCAAGTTACTCAAAACTACAAATATAATGTGCAAGGAGAAGCACCAAGTCTTATCCAGAAACAGCTTGGCACTTACATGAAACTAATGTAAATAACCACTTTGTTGAAGAAGTTAATTCAAAAGAAGGTTGAGGTAGTGAAAATGGTCGGCTTGGCACATTTTATACGTTCTCCACATATGCGAAAGCAGTTCACACATTGTGGTGCATTCTTGCTGCTTCACTTGCAGGCAAACAGGGTCTTGAACAACTATTGCAGACCTGCGAATTTTTTTGCTCATATGCTACAGATATTTATGGGAATTTATTTCCCCCATGACTCCCATGTACTACCCTCAAGCAGCACAATATCCATTGCTGGTCACAGCACCTATGAGTACTTGTAACTGCAAAACCTTCCCAATAGCAGGTCAAGACTGAATTTCCAATGTCCAGGCTATTCTACTAAAATCTTTCCAGTGGCACATAAATGTCCAACTAGACAAGGAAACCATCTAGCTATGTGTTCTCTGGACAATTGAGTTTGTCAACTGAAGCACATATATCAAAGCAGGACAGACTGTAGCTTGAAGTCAATGGCTCTATTTTGAACAAATCAATAGCAAAATGTTATGTGTGAAATGAAAGAAACTCGAAAGAGAAAAACCCAGCACCACCACAAACGTCCAAATTATGGTTCAGGCAAGCACTATGGTTGCAAGCCCAGATAAAGGAGGAGGGTTGCATCAGGTGTCAACCGGCAGAAAATCCTTCGGCAAACCTCATGAACATGGATCTTATTTTGAGATTGCCTAAGGCTAGGGCGTTCCCCATAAGCGCTGCACTGCATAGGATCCTAGATGCAGTGAGAAATGGGTAAGGGCTGCTAGGGTATTCTCTCGTAAACAATTTGCTGCATCAGATGAGCGTTCATTGGAAGCGATACATTGCATTAGAACCAAGGTGTAGTGAAAACTAAGTAGAAGTTCCTGCACCATTCTAGATGTGCGCGGGTGAAGAGACTAGCTTAGGAAAATAAAATTTGTATCACCACATGAAATATATGCACATTGACAGGTAAGAGTGTGGAATTAGTAGATACAATGAGATGTACGAGAATGAACATAGTTTGTATCCAAGAAACTAGGTGGAAAGAGGTTAAAACTAGATAAATCAATAGGTATAAGCTCTGTAAAGCAGGAAAGGACAATAATAGAAATGGCGTAGGTATAGTAGTAGATTAAGAGTTAAAAAATAAAGTTGTTGAAGTAAGATGACTCAGTGATGGAATTATGCTCATAGAACTTGTTTTAGGAGAGAAGATCATAAATGTGTCATAAGTGCATGCGCCCTACAAGTAGGGTCAGAAGATAGACTCAAGAGACAGCTCTACGAAGATATGGAGGGAGTAATACAATAAATTCCCAATACAGAGGAGATATTTATAGGAGCATACTTAAATGGTCATGTAAGAAAAGGAAAGGAAGGATATGATAGGTTACATGGAGGATATGAGGTTGGAGAAAGAAATCAAATAGGGAAGCTATCTTAGATTTTGCTTTGGAACATAACCTAGCTCTAGCAAACACATGCTTTAAGAAAAGGGGTGAACACTTAATAACCTTGAAAAGTGGACTACATAAAAGTCAAATAAACTTTTTTCTGATTAAGAAATACCGAAATATCAATGTGTAAGGATTGTAAGGCAATACCAGTCAGAGTCTAACGACACAACATAGGTTAATGGTTATGGATATTGAAAGTTCAGAAGAAAAAGAATGTATTCTTCTATATCTTATTAGAGAAAAAATTACACTAATATATATATATATATATATATATATATATATATATATATATATATATATATATATATATATATATAAGGAAGCATGGCAACAGACCTGCCATTGAATCCCACGGATTAGGCTAAAGGAAATCCCTTAACATAAGGGTCAGACTAGGAATAAAAGGAAAGGAGATTTTCAGATTCAAATCTAATCCTAATCTCCATTATTTATGGAAACAAACTAAGATAAGATCAAAACTAATCCCTAGAAACTAGGAACTAATTTTGAGAGGAACTTTCCTAACATATCTGACACTCCTCCTCAAGTTGGAGCGTAGATGTCTATCATGCCCAACTTGCTGATGAAGAACTCATAGTTAGGTTTGAAAAGTCCCTTTGTAAGAATATCAGCTATTTGTTGTGAAGTTGGAACAAATGGCATGCAAATATCTCCTACTTCAATTTTCTCCTTTATAAAATGCATGTCAACCTCAACGTGCTTTGTTCTGTTGTGTTGAACAGGATTGTGTGCAATGTTGATAGCTGCCTTATTGGCACAATACAACTTCATTGGCATGGTCATAGTTCGCTTTAGCTCTTCCAAACCTTGTTTCAACCATATCATCTCACAGATTCCATGAGCCATTGATCCATATTCTACTTCTGCACTACTCTTGGCAACAACACTTTGTTTCTTACTTCTCTACGTCACTAAGTTTCTCCAATCCGATGTTGATTTCCTATCAGTGACTGACCCTGCCCAATCAACATCTGTGTACACCTCAATACTCCATTGCTCATTTTTCTTGAAAAATAAACTTTTTCCTGGAGAACTCTTCAAGTACCTTAGAATTCAATACACAACTTCAAGGTGTTCTTCATGAGGGGAATGCATGAACTGACTCACAAGGCTTACTGCAAAAGCAATATCAGGGCGTGTGTGGGACAAGTAAATGAGCTTACCACCAACCAACCTTTGGTATCCAGATGTGTCCACGAGATCACCTTTACTATCTCCAAGTCTTTGGTTGGGATCAATTGGAGTTTCTGCAGGACGGCAGCCACTCATTCCCGTTTCCTTGAGAAGATCAAGGATGTATTTCTTTTGTGAGACAACAATCCCTTTCTTTGATCGAGTAGCCTTCATTCCAAGAAAATATCTCAGTGGTCCCATGTCCTTAATTTCAAACTTAGATGCAAGACACCTTTTCAACCATTCCATTTCAACTGTATCATCCCCAATTAGGATAATATCGTCCACATACACAATGAGAATAGCTATTCTCCCATCAGTTGAGTGTTTTGTGAACATGGTATATGATCAGTTTGCCCTTAAACATATTTCTGACCCTTTACAAACTGAGTAAATTTCTCAAACCAAGCTCTTGGTGATTGTCTCAATCCATATACGGATTTCTTTAGTTTGCATACTTTTGAGCCAGACTTCCTATCAAAACCCAGTGGTGAAGGAACGCATTCTTCACATCCAACTGCTATAGGGGACAGTCAAGATTGGCTGTAATTGACAAAAGTACTTTAATAGTGTTCAGTTTGGCATCATGCGCAAAGGTTTCAAGGTAGTCAATACTGTATGTTTGAGTGAAGCCTTTGCCCACCAAACGAGCCTTGCATCACTCAAGAGACCCATCTGACTTGTGTTTGGTTGTGAACACCCATTTTCATCCCACCGTTCTCTTCTCTCTAGACAAATCCACAACCTCCCATGTTTTATTTTTCTCAAGGGCCTTCATCTCCTCAAGAATAGCCTCCTTCTACTCAGGAATCTATAAAGCATCTTGTACAGTCTTTGGTATTTCCACAAAAGACAATTGTGAGGCAAAGGCAAAGAAAGTAGGGGACAAATTTTTGTAAGAGACAATGTTGGGCATGGGATGTTTAGTACAAGCTCTAACACCCTTTCGATTAGCAATAGGAATACTAAGATCAGAAGAGCTGGTCTCAGAATGAATAGACTTGGAATTAGGTGAATTTATTTGAATAGGTTTAGAGAAAGAATTACCTAATGACTCGATAGAGTTTAGATCAGCCTTTGGTTTGGACTCTTGACTTTGTTGAGGAGGATTGGTCTCATTGCCTTGAATTTGGTTCTTCCTTGAGTAGACCAGAAGTTCTTTGGTACCTATTTTTTCATTGCTAGTTTTATGAGGTTATGATATGGCTCTATCAGATTCATACCTGGGTCTTCATCAATTAAAACACAAGGTTCTAGAGGTTTAAAAACATTGGGTCCATCAGGAATCAATGTGGCAGTGTTTTCTCTTTGATTAAGTAATCTGAATCTTCCATAGGTGTCTCCCCCTGAAGATGAGTTTCAAAAAATGGTGAAGACTCAAAAAAAGTGACATCCATGCTGACAAACATTTTTTTGGAAGTAGGATAAAAACACTTATTCCCCTTCTGAGTTGGAGCATAGCCTACAAAAATACACTTTCTGGCTCTAGGATCTAGTTTGCCACGGTTGTGAGCATGAACATGTACAAAGGCAATGCATCCAAATACTTTCAATGGTAAGTTCAAGGACAACTTGGATATGGGAAAGTTTTTTTAAAAGGCACTTAGGGGAGTTTGAAATTTTAAAATCTTTGTGAGCATTCGATTTATAAGATATGTTATTGTAAGTATAGCTTCACCCCAAAGATACTTAGGAACTTTATATGTGAGCAATGGTGCCCTAGCAACTTCCAAAAGATGCTTGTTTTTTCGCTTAGCTACCCCATTTTGTTGGGGTGTGTCAGTGCAAGAACTTTGATATATTACACCTTTTTCCAAGAAAAAATTACCTAGGATCTTATTGAAATATTCCTTGCCATTGTCACTACAAAAAATCCTTATTTTCTCTTGAAATTGTGTTTTCACCATGGAAATTTTTTTTTTTGAAAACTTCTTCAACTTCAGATTTTTCTTTTAAAAGGTATACCCAACTTATCCTTGTATGATCAACAATAAATTGACAAACCATTTTTTTCCTGAAAGTGTTGAAACCTAATATGGTCCCCCCCATATATCACTATGGATTAACATAAATGGTTTTGATGCTTGATATGATCTTGGAGGAAAAAAGGCATGGTGGTTCTTGGCTAGCTCACAAATTTCACATTGAAATGAAGATGGACTTTTATTTTTAAGCAAACTAGGAAACAAGTGTTTTAAATAATGAAAACTTGGATGTCCTAATCTATAATGCCATAACATAGCATTACATTCACTAGAATCAGAAACAAAACAGGTACTTTGAACTTGTCTTCTTGAGTCAGTTCCATCTTCAAGGAAAAAGAGACCTCCACTTTCTCTAGCATTGCCAATCCTCCTCCTCGAGGCTAATTCCTGAAACTCACACCGAGAGGGATAGAAATTAGCTTGACACTTGATATCATTGGTTAACTTGCTACTTGACAAAAGGTTGCAAGAAAGGTTAGGCACATGAAGAACATTATGCAAAGTTAAGGAAGGTGATATAACAATGGATCCTGTCCTAGCAATTGCCGAGAAAGATCCATCTGCTATCTTGATTTTTTTGTTCCCTGCACATGGATGGTAAGTCGAGAAAAGATTGGAGTAACTTATCACATGATCGGTTGCTCCTGAATCTATGATCCAAGAGTTGCTTTGGCTAGGATTGACACTAAGAAGGGCAGTAATGAAGTTACCTTTTTGGGCCAAAGAACAAGAGAGATTAACGTTGAATTGTGGAGATTGGAAGAGTTTGTACAGGTGCTCTAGCTGTTCCTTTGTGAATGGAGATGTTTCTGAATTGACTTGATGTCCCTGGTTCTCTTCATGTGAGGTTTGGAATGCCCGGTTGTCATTTCCAGGTTTTTTCTTCCAATTTGGAGGCTTTCCATGGAGTTTCCAGCAAGTTTCCTTTGTGTGCCATGACTTCTTGCAGTGTTCACACCAGGGTTTCTTCCTTCTTTCACCATCGGGATCAGCACTTCTAGAAATAAGGGAAAAATTATCATTTTCCACCATAGATTTGTGTTCCTGGTTGGTTAACATAACCTTCCTCCTGGTTTCTTCTCTTCTAATCTCATAAAAGGTTTCTCGGAGGGATGGCAGAGGTTTCTTTCCCAGGATTTGACCCCTAACTTCATCCAAATCACGATTGAGGCCAGCCAAGAATAGATACACACGATCATTCTCCTCCTTCATAATTTTTACACTATCAGTAGGGCAGTCCCATTCATCATTAGAGCACTGGTCCAATTCTTGCCATAATGAAAGCACCTCATTATAGTATACTGTGACTTCCCTTTCTCCTTGTTTTGATTGTCACAGTTTTGTTTTTAGATCAAAGATCCGAGATGAGTTTTCTAAGTCAGAATAGGTCTCCCTTACAGTCTCCCACACAGCCTCTCACACATCTTTTGAAGTGGGGAGAAAAAGATAGGGTTTACCTATGGTCTGCTCCATTGAGTTGATAAGCCAGGCCATGATTAGTGAGTTTTCTGACCTCCATGTACTCATATTCGGATCTCCAACCTCTGGTTGCTTCACTTCTCCTGTCAAATGCCCAAGTTTCCCCCTGCCATCAATTGCCAACTTTGCGGATTGAGCCCATTCCAGGTAGTTTTTCCCATTTAACTTGTGAGAAGTTAACTGGAATGAAGTATTTCGGGAAAAGTGGTTTGTACCAATATTTGACATAGCTGTCCCTGACGAGAAACTTCTAGCAGTTGTTTCCGATGAATCAGAGGTTCTTCTAGCCCCAGTCATGGCTGTTTAAGCCATTTAAAAGCAGATCAAGAGCCTAAGCTCTGATACCATGAAAGTTTAGAAGAAAAAGAATGTATTCTTCTATATCTTATTACAGAAAAAATTACAGTAATATATATATATATATATATATATATATATATATATATATATATATATAGGGAAGCATGGCAACAGACCTGCCATTGAATCCCACGGATTAGGCTAAAGGAAATTCCTTAATATAAGGGTCAAACTAGAAATAAAAGGAGAGGAGATTTTCAGATTCAAATCTAATCCTAATCTCCATTATTTATGGAAACAAACTAGGATAAGATGAAAACTAATCCCTAGAAACTAGGAACTAATTTTGAGAGAAAGTTTCCTAACATATCTGACAGATATGTACATTAAGAGATGGAAGAAAGGAAATTAACTTATTAGGCGTCCAAAAACTAAGTCGTGGAACTTATAAGTAGAGAAGATAACATCATTCATAAACAAGTTGATGGTAGAAGGAAAGTATAACAATGAAATAGAAGTAAACACAATGTAGACTAACATAATCGAGTCCATTAAGATAATGGCAAAAGATGTTCCACAAGCATCTAAAGGTGAAAGGCAGCCAGTAAAGGAAACTTAGTGGTTGAGTTAAAAAGTGCAATATGTTATTAAAGAGAACGCGTATACTTTAAAGCATGGTAGAGGACTAGAAATAACGAAAACTTGGAACAATATAAGAATGCTAAAAAGGTTGCTAAGAGAGTACTAAGTGAGGCTAAACTCAAGGCATATGATAATCTCTACAATATATTAAGGTCAAGAGAAGATAAGAAAGATGTGTTCAAACTTACAAAATAAGAGGACAGAAGAGTAAGGACATAAATCACGTTAAATGCATTAAAAGTGATGACTAAAGGGTACTACTCAAAGAGGACTACATCACTCAAAGGTGGGAAAGTGACTTACAAAAATTACTAAATGACAATGGCCCTAAGAGTATAGAAATAGAAAAAACTATAAAACCATATAACGTTGGACTATATAGATATGTCCATGAGATTAGGATAAATGAAGTGAAAGGGGCCTTCAAGAAGATAAAATCAGGAAAGGCCCTAAGGCACAATGGTGTAACAATAGAGGTTTGGAAATATATGGGAGATACTATAAGTAGTCTAGTTAACAAAGTTGTTTAACAAGATTTTAAATCAAAAGAAATGCAAGATAAATGGATGAATAGCTCTATCGCACCAATCTATAAGAATAAAGGAGACATATAGAGTGGCACTAATTATCGTGAGATCAAACTTATGAGTGATAACATGAAACTTTGGGAAAAAGTGATTGAGAAGAGGCCACGACGTGAGATGAGTGTATTAGAAAACCCATTTGGTTTCATGCTTGGGAGGTCTACCATAAAAGCAATTTTCCTCAGACAATTGATGGAGAAATATAGTGAGAGGAAGAAGGACCTCCACATGGTCTTTATTTACTCAAAAAAAGCTTATAATAGGGTTCCTAGAAATTTAGTATGGTGGATGTTGGGCGAGAAAGAGGTTTCCTAAAGATACATAGACATAATTAAGGATATGTATGAGGGAGCCGTAACAAATGTTAGGACCACTAGTGGAGGACCGATGATTTCCCCATGGGGAGCCCGTACTTGTTCATGTTGGTTATGGATGAGTTAATGGAACATCTGCATGAGGACATTCTATGGTGCATGTTTTTTACAGATGACATAGTTTTGATTGATAAGAGAGGGGAGGGCATAAACACAAGCTAGAGGTGTGGAGAGATGCTATAGAGTTTAAAGGATTTAAACGTAGTCACATTAAGATAGAATATTTGTAATGCAATTTTAGAAATGAAAGGAGTGAGAGGGAAGCACTAATAAAGATTGATAAACAAAAAGTACCCAAAAAGACCACTTTCGATATTTGGGATCAATAATTTATGGGAACAGAGAGATTGAGAAGGATGTTACTCAAATAATTGAGGCGGGTTAGAACAAATGGAGATGTGCCTCTAGAATTTTGTGTGATCGACAGGTGACACTCAAATTGAAAGAAAAATTCTACAGGGTAGTCTAAAGGACGACCATGCTTTATGGATCAAAGTTTTGGGCAGTTAAGGAACAACAGATACATAGGATGAACGTAGCCAAAATGAGGATGTTGATATGCATGAGTAGCAAGACAAGAAAGGATACAATTAGAAATGAAAATATTAGAGGAAGCTTAGGAGTAGCACAAATAGGGAACAAGACGAGGGTAAACTTAGATGGTTTAGACATGATCAATGGAGACCGAAAACAGCACTGGTTAGAAGTAGTGAGTCGATCCAAGTCGAAGTATCTAAAAGGACAAAGGGAAGGACTAAAAGGATGTGGTTAGAAGTGGTGAGAAAAGATCTAAAAATTCTTGGAATTAATGAAACAATGACACTGAATAGAGGAACAAGATTCGTGTATCCGACCCCTAATCGAGATAAGGCTTTGATGATGATAAATATAGAACCAGCTCTAACTCAAAGACAATACAACAGTTTCCTCCAGCGAGTAAACATGTCACCACCTTAAACATATACAACATCCTGTTCAGATTGGTATTTGATAACCCAATGGCAAGTAGACGACTACATAGTCATAGGAATAATCACATGTCACAATGTTGAGAAAGAACCTCATATATATAAGTAAACTATAGAAAATTATGGAATACCTGTGCATCACATTCCGATCATGGAGATACTTCAATCCATTTAGAATCTGTCTTGTGTAAGCACAGACTTGAGAGTCTCTCAAGTTGTACCTTTGGTAGAGAGATGCCAGAGAACCTTGTGTTACTAGCTGAAGGAAAATATACAATTTTGCTTCCTCCTGAAAAGATAGTTGTAGAAGTTTTAGTTCCACTAAAAAGCAATAGTTCATAAGCAATTATACAATATAGACATTTAAATTAAACAATTACCACATCCAAGCAAAAGTTAAACCCAACATAAAGGCATAAAAATAGTGTACAATCTGGAAAACCCAATTGGAAGTAGCTGATAAACTGCAGATGTTCAACTGAAAAGAAAAAGGATTTTCTCAATTTTAACAAGCCTGATTTCTAACCCTTCTCAAAGCTAGAGTTCTGAGATAGATTAGAAAAAAATATTTAGGGCTCTAATTACACCCAATACCCAAGGATCTTTGCTCAACTACAGTATTTGACAAAGTCAACACAATCTATGCACTTAAAGAGGTAAATCTACATGGCAAAGACTTGTCTTCCATGCAAGGTTAAGTAAGAGAAATCCCAAGTCAAGCACATATTTATTCCCTGTTCTCCATGGAGCTTGGTGTGTAGTTCCCTGGCTAAAGATTTTTCTAGACTCACTACAGAGGTTAACATCGCTTGTATCCAAGAATCAAGTGGAAAGGGGCTAAAACTAGAGAAATCAAAAGTTATAAGATCCAGTATTTAGGAAAGGACAATAATACAAATGACGTAGGGATAGTGGTGGATAAAGAATTAAGGATAAAGTTGTAGATGTTAAAAGAACTAGTGATAAAATTATACAAATAAAACTTATTCTAGGGGAGAAGATCATAAATGTTATAAGTGTATACGTACTGCAAGTAGGGTTAGAAGATAGAATCAAAAGATAGTTCTGAGAAGATATAGATGAAGTCATGTAAGAAATTCCTAACATAGAGGGGATATTTGCAAGACCAGACTTATATGATCATGTAAGAAATGAAAACGAATGATATGATAGCGTACATGAAAGGTATTGTATTGGAGAAAGAAATGAGATGGGAAAGCTATCCTTGATTTTTGCTTTGGCACATAACCTAGCTCTGGCAAAGACATTCTTTAAGAAGAGGGATCAATACTTAAGTGGACCATATAAAAGCCAAATAGACTTTTTTCTACTTAGGAATACCTAAAAATCAATGCGTAAGGATTGTAACGTGATACTCAATGAGAGTTTAGCCTCCCAATATAGGTTAATGGTTATGGATATTTATGTTAAAAGATAGAAGAAGGGAAATAAACTTTAAAGGTGTCCAAAAACTAAGTAGTGGAACTTAAAAAGGAGAGAAAAACATCATTCACAAAAAGTTGATGGTAGAAGGAAACTGGAACAATGAAATAGAAGTAAAGACCAAGCGATCGAGTCCACTAAGAAGTAGCAAAAAGTGTTCTAGGAGTATCTAAAGGTAAAAGGCAATCAATAAAGGAAATATGGCGATAGAGTGAAAAAGTGAAAAAGGTTATTAAAGAGAAACAGGTGTGTTTTAAAGCATAGCAGGGGACTAGAAATAACAAAAACTTTAAGCAATATAAGAATGCTAAAAAGGTTGCGAAGAGAATAGTAAGTGAGGCTAAACTCAAGGCATATGATGATCTCTATAATACATTAGGATCAAGAGAAGGTAAGAAAGATGTGTTTAAACTTGTAAAAATATGAGAATAGAAGGACAAGGACTTAAACAACGTACATGCATTAAAAGTGATGACCAAAGGGGTGGAAAAGTTAAAGATGACAAGATCAAATAGAGATGGAAAAGTTACTTTAAAAAATGTCTAAATGACAATTGCCCTGAGAATATAGGGATTGCATGTACTGTAAACCCAAATAACATTGGACATTATAGATATGATTGTAGGATTAGAATACCTGAAGTGAAGGAATCCTTAAAAAAGAAGAAATCAAGAAAGGCCTTGGGGCCCAATGGTATACTAATAGAGGTTTGGAAGTATATGAGAAATATTGGAGTAGTTTGGTTGACAAAGTTATTTAATAAGATCAAAGCAAATACAGGATGAATGGAGGTTGAGCTCGATGGTACCAATTTATAATGATAAAAGAGACATACAAAGTCACCAATTATCATGGTATCAAGCTTATGAGCCATACCAGATAGAGTGATTTAGACGAGGCTACGACATGAAATGAGTATATCAGATAACTAGTTTGGTTTCATGCCTGGGAGGTTTACCATGGAAGCTATTTTCCTGCTTCGACAATTGATAGAGAAATATAGAGAGAAGAGGAATGACCTCCATATGGTTTTTATTGACTTAGAAAAAAGCTTGTGATAGCGTCCCTAGAGAGCTAATTTGGTGGGTGTTGGGTGAGAAAGGGGTTTCATGGGAGTATATAAGCATAATTAAGGATATGTATGAGAGAGTGGTAACAAATGTTGGATCATTAGCAGAGAGACCGGTGATTTTCCTATAACTATAGGATTGCACCAGGGATAGGCATTGAGCCCGTACTTTTTCACGTTGGTTATAGATGACTTAACAAAACATCTATACGAGAAAATTCCATGGTGCATGTTATTGCCAATGATATAGTTTTGATTGATGACAAGGGAGGCATAAACACAAAGCTAGAGTTATGGAGAGATGTATTAGAATTTAAAAAATTTTAAATTAGCCAAACTAAGACAGGGTATATGGAATGCAATTTTAGTAAAGAGAGGAGTGTGAGTGGAGCACCAATAGAGATTGATAACAAAGAACGACCCATCCCCCCCTTCCCCCCCCCACCCCACCAAAAAAAGAAAACCACTTTCGATACTTAGAATAGATAATTCATGAAAGTAGAAAGATAGAGAGGGAGGTTACCCACAAAATCCTAGTGGGTTAAAACAAATGGAGATATGCCTCTAGAGTTTTTTGTGATCAGCGGGTGCCACTCAAACTGGATGACTATAAGGCCGGCCATGCTCTATGAATCAAAGTTTTGGATAGTTAAGGAACAACACATGCATAGGATAAGCATAGTCAAATGAGGACGTTGAGATGGATCAAGATAAGAAAGGATAGAATTAGAAATGAAAACATTAAAGGAAACTTAGGAGTAGCACCAATAGGCAACAAGATGAAGGAGATTAGACTTAGATGGTTTAGATATGTCCAATGGACACCGAAAATGGCACCTGTTAGAAGGAGGGAGGTAATCCAAGTCAAAGGTTCTAAAAGGGCAAGGGGAAGGCTCAAATGAACGTGGATAGGAAAGATTTAAAAACTTTGGGACTAAATGAAGGCATGATACTCGATAGAGGGGAATGGAGGAACAAGATTCATGTAGCTGATCCCTAACTAAGATAAGGCCTTCATGATGATAATGACTAGAGATGTTAACATTTTACTTGCAATGCAAAAGCTTGGGTGAGAAAGCCAAGATTTAGCAGTGTTTTGGAATTTGTAAATGGAGAGGAACCAAAGGACAATGGATAATTCATGAACCTCTTTCAATAAGATAATCTGGCATCTAAAACCACTGCAAGTTCAGTTTTGTGAAAAGGGATTTTAGTGGCTGAAAATGGATCATAATTTCTGAAACTAATAACTGTAGGAAAATTTGGAAGGGAGTAAGTTCAGAACAGAAGAATGGTTTGAGTGGGATGCTCTGCCATTCTAAAACTGACACCAAACTTTGACGGGTGTTCTTTGCACAATTCAGGTCCATACAAAACCCAAGAAATTTCTAGATATTAACATGACTTGGTTATGGTAGCTTATTCAGATCCTATTGGTATCAAAGATTCGAATGACGCTCTAGCAAGGGTTTTCTCACTGGAATGTCTCTTTTGTTTACATTCTTAATAAAAGCTAAAGCGCTGGATACTTCTCTAGGTAAGGCTGGCTCAGTGGGAACATATTAATTTAAGGTGCATTCTATGCACTGCTTAACTTTTTCATTTTATGAAATACTTTTGTTAGCTTCCCATAAAAGAAATAGGAGAATAATTCAATATGGAATAAAGGGGTAGATGAAGAAACCACTTGTAAGTTGGTAACATAGTTGTCAATATCGTACCATTTTGGCCAAAATTTTGGTTTCAGACATAAAGCAAAATGTGATATTTCATCCAAAAAAGTGATATATTGCCAAGATATTGCCGACATTTTACCGAGGATTAATTATGGATCCAACAATAGAAGCATTGAGTTATTTAGTCTTGGATCTTGTAAATATATGTAAGGTATTTGCTGATTATATTCAAGATAGATGTAAGTACATAGGATCCTCATTTTTTATTTGGTTTGGCTCAATTCTTTTAGTAAAAGATTGGGCTGAGTCTGTAAGGTTTTGCAACTGTTGTGAAAGCAATGGTCCCCTATTCACAGAATTAACCCTTTTTGTAAACTGCTTAGTTATTCAATTCATCGTGTTCAACCTTCTAGTAATAAATTAGGGTCTGATCAAAGAAAGATTCTGCTCAAATGCACCAGCCTATCCTCTGTAGTGGACTTCTGCGGTGGTTGGAACAGAGATACATTTGGTTGTGAATTCCAATGTGGTCGATAAAATCATATATCTGCACAGCCCAATCAATAGTTCAAGTCACACAATACATCTTCTCTTCAGAGAATCCACTTCAACTATATGTATCAAAAAACAACTACAATGCTTAGGAGTTGTCCTGATTGGGTCGACCAGACCAGATCATGAAGATTGAACTGGTTTAGTTATTCTGCACAAAATCTCAAATTTTGGTTCGACAAAAACATTGACTGAAATGAGTTTCACAACTATGGTTGGTAAAGACCCAAAAGACATGATGGAGAAAATAAAGTTGTAAAAGTAAGAAGCATAATGTTGGAACTGTGTTTAAATGATAAAACATATTTAAACATGGTTGGCATGGTTATACAAATTTTGGGTTTGGAATTTCAGCCAAAAATGTAGCTACTAGTTGGTTGGGTTATCCATAAGGATTAACAGCTGAAGTAAAAGAGCAAGTCAGCCAAGTGCATGAAGCTCCTGCATATGTGGGGTTAGGGGAAGAGGCAGACCACAAAGGGTCTATAGAACGCAGCCTTACCTTGCATTTTGCACCAGGCTACTCCTCAAAGCCATGACCTCAAGGTTACATGACAACGGTTCTACCATTGCGTCCTATGTAGTCGCAAGCGCAAGGGGTGTGCCTTGCGCCCAGAGGGACTAGGCACATCTAGGTGTCAAGGCGCATAATTAAGGATTTTAAATATTTAAAAAAAGAAAAAAAAATAGAACAAATATAAAAAATTCAAAAAAATATAAAAAAGCATAAAAATATAAAGATATGAATAAATACTTGTCAAATGAGTGAAATGGAATTCTTAAGTAATAAATCAACATGTGAACAACAACAACCTAAAGTTAAACCAAACAATCAGACATAATTAAGTTCAGAAAACATACAGGAATGTATAGGAATATATTAGAGTGGAATGAAAACAAATCAAACAATTATAAGAGGGACCCTGCAAACAAATAGAACAAAAAAAAAGAAAAAGAGTACTAAAGTAAGAAATATAGAAAAGTAAGAAGGTCATGGAAACAAAACTTAAGAAAAATGAAAAGAAATATGCAAAATATGAAAACAATGCAATGGATCAGTTGTTTTAAGCATTATAATGGTCTCATTTATACATTTGTTACAAAAACAAATGGGGGTTCGGGGGCGACACCCCCGAGAAGCGGGGTCAGGGACGGCAGCCCCGGTGGGGGTCCAAGGGGGCAAAGTCCCCTGGCTCCAGTTGCAATTGAAAAGGTGTCAAATGTGAATGCAAGGCGAATGGAAGCGAGGGCGCATTAGGCGCACGACTAGTCACAATTGCACCTACCCAAAATTGAGTCGCAAGGCCATACCTTTTTGCGTCTAGCAACTAGTCACACCTGCGACTACATAGTACCTAACAAAAATCTGTAATTTCTTAACTTTAATCACTTCAAGAAACCTTCAATTGTCAATGGAAGATGAGGATGGTAGCAAGAAGATGAAAGAAAGTCTGGGAAGAAAAAGAAGAAAGGGGAAAAAATGGTTTTATATTGATTATGGTGCGCTTGGAGTTGGAGGCGCAAGGCGTGCCTTGGAGCACTACGCCTTAAACCCGCTGCGCATGGCCTTAGTTGAGTTGCAAGGCTGCGCCTTTTTTGTGCCTAGCGACTAGTCGCGCCTGTGACTACATAGATTACGCCAAGGCTCTCCTTCAAGTAAAAGAGCAAATACTTGACTATAATATCAGGTACTTGTCTAAACCCAATTGTACTATCAAATATGATAGAATATAGACTCCTACATGATATTGCTTGGTTATACTTCTGTTGGCCAAATAACAACATGCTATTAGTCTCTCGAAATCACTATCATGTTTTTTCCATGTTAGCGTCTCATGTTCCCAAATATAATCTTGAGAATGTGATGGAACTACTGGTCTGAATTGCTGCTACAATGCCAGTAAAAGAGAGAATTTGAAGGTAGTGTTCATTGATGTGATGAATTCCAATACAGTATGCAACTCAGCAACACAATTGCAAAGGAAACTTAGAAAATAGAAGGGCCAAGAACATAGGTCCTGCCCAGTTCTACTCCACTCTCCAATCCCTGGAGCCCTTTCTTCCCGTGTACCTCCTTAGTTTCTTCCTCTCCCTCTGCTTCCCTCCCACTCTCTTTTTCACCCCCCCTCCTTAACCGTATAACCACCTGCTTGTTATATCCATATAACAACCTGATTCCCTTCAATCATCTACCAACAGACTCATGTAACATCCCCCTTTCTGCAGTAACTGCCTTCTTCTTCTAGAATAGGTATGATATATTGGTGGTGTAACAGAATGCAAATCTTATACATGCTATTATGAATATACTATTAGCTACTTTCAAAAATATCAATATACAATTAACTAATTGCTTCGTGAAACACGGCATGATCATGTTTTGCTTTTACATGCTGGTGTCTCATTCATGGTGAGGAGCACTGATAGCAAGACATTAGTCCTTAGTTTTCTCAAAAGGCCATTCATATCTTCATCGTGTGTCAGTGTCCATATCTGTATCTGGGTATCATAGCAATAAGCCTGAGAACTAATATAGCTCATAAAGTATGAGAAAGTGTAATTAGATTCTTGAGCAAACTCATTCTGTGTCATAAAAAATAAATAAATACAAGTATATACAGATCTTACACAACGACCTGAAATAGACTGTAAACAAAAAGTACGGACTGTTGCTTCTTACTTCTACAGGTAAAACAAAAAACTTCTTTTCTGAAATGGTAAAAAAAATTAACTAGAACACAGGTTCTGTCATTGACCTTCATCCATCTGGGTTTCATGTCCAAACACAGTCTAGACATACATGTATTCTAATTATTTGTCTTTATACGACCCAAGAACGAAACACAACTCAATGCACCTGTAACTCACCTTGCGATCTATTTAGTTTCCTACAAGTGCTCATGTCTTGATTAATAAAGGTAGTAGAATACCTCATACAGTATACAGGCAACAAATGATCTAGATAAGCTAGGTCGTGAAGGGCTCCTTTCCAGGCTTCAACTATTACATGGAAGTGACTATTGCATGTTTCCAGTTCTTTGAACCTTAGCTCAGAGAAGATAAAGAGAGTTATAGGAGAAGAAATTCATGAGATACATAATATCATTGAGTTGGGTCTGGGAATGTGGCAAGCAATAACTTTAGTCATACCTACATTTGCTTAAACAATAGAAAGAGTAGTGTCACACATGGACAAGCAATAAGTCATAAAGAGAAAAGACACAACATAGCCTTTAAGTCTTTGTTGTCACTGTTTCCTTAATGTATTTTGTTTCTCAGCAAAATACATTATAAATGAAGTCTTAATGAAGTTTACAGTTAAGCTATGTTAATCTTATGAATTCTATTTTTCAATTCTCTCCCCCTCTTTCTTCCCTTTTATCTTCTTCATTCAATCCACATCCAGCTCCTTTTCTTCTTCTACATGATATTTTAACTTTTAAGTGCGTGTAGATAATGGGCTCATGGGCACTTTTTTTATCTTATCCAATAATAGTGGAGATAAAAGATAGATCTCAATGCTTTATAGGCTGTGAGACTCATCATATCAGCCGTAAATAGTTTTGACACCAGATGTGCATGAACCCTAGCTGATGAGGACCTATCAGGACACAGCAATGGGATCTATTCTGGAATACATTTGAGAGAATAGTTTCAGAACTGATATTTAGAGTTTCCTGCAATAAGAAACTACAAAGTGGATTTATTTTATCAACTACTCGTAAAGAAGGATTTCCTTCTTAGCCAACGTTAGTGGAGATAAAAGAAAGATATAGATGCTTTATAAGCTGTGAATATCATCATATTAACCAACAAATAGTTTGGACACTGGATGTGCATGAATCCTAGCTAATGAAGACCTGTCATGATGTAGCAATGGAATCTATCTGGAAAACATTTAAGGGAATGGTTTCAAAACTGATATTTAGAGTTTGCTGCAACTAGAAACTGCAAACTGAATTTATTTTATCTATTCCTCATAGAGAAGGGTGAATGTGCTAAAGTAAAATCGCATCCACTCCATTGATTTTCTATAAGAACAAAAATACTGCGTGGTTTCAAACTTATCTGAGCTATGTTAAGGCAGTTAGATCCTTCTAATGCAAGCTGCCTGACAGTACAACCAGGAATAAGAGAGATGGGTTAGGGTCTTCATCATTACCTATTCCAGAGATTTAGAGAAGACAAAGTTTTACTCCACAGTTCAAGGATAGATACATCACATTCTACCAACACAGAAACCAGGGAGCATCTCAGGTGCAAGCGTCAGGGAACTAACCCACTGGTTCCAGAAAACAAGTCATTGGTGGTCTCAGTAAAAACCTTGTAATTTTAGAGACTTCTAATTCTAAAACCACAGAGGAGCTGCTAGGTACTCATGCTTTTTTGCAATCATAAATCATCTTTCTAACTCCAGATATTTGGGTCAGGTGCTTCAGACAATATGACTGGAAATACATACTTTTTCTACAAACATGACGTTTAGTTACAGACAGATTTTAACTTATTTTAGCTCCTGAGTATTCAGGACAGATGCTGATTTATCCAATACTTACTGCAGTATTCTATCTAATTGCACAGATCGCAGTTACTCTTTTCATTAAACACTTTCAGCATGATACGTGAGCCTTCGATGTTCAAATATAGCTTTTACGTGTACAAGTCCAACTAGAAATTCAAGATAGGCTAGGAAACAGAATTGCGCAAGTGACAGAGCATATGAAAAGTACCTAAAGGATTTTTGCACATAATAAGCACAAGAACAACTGCCAGCAGTACATGATTATTTACACAAGCAGCATAAAGTTTCTGGACTCAAATTCGAACAGCAGCCATATATTGCATGCTTTGTCCAAGAGCAATTGCCAATCATATGCAAGTTAACCATAATTAATAGCTGCACATTTTTATCGTTCAGAATGTCATCTGCCAAAAACCAAAGTAGTCAGGTACTGCACCATTGAACTCCATATATACTAAGAAATAGTACCTTGTCTGTACCAAAATATTGAACGATGTTATCATGTTCAAACTGACTCAAAAGTTGAATCTCCTGGGGAAAAAAAGGACAAGCCGGAATTAGGAAAAAAATCCATCTCAGTAAGGAATATGACCATCAATCTTTCAGTGAATAGATGTCCAACAAGAATTTCCAATGCCTTTAGTTATAAAGAGAAGTATGACATTAAAACTCCAAACATACAACATACCCGATAAGAACAAAACTTAACATTGTCTAACCTGCTCAAGTTGATCAATGCACTGCTGGGCCCTACTACCTTGATCAAGCAAAGAAACCTCCTTTACAGCGAAAAAGAACCCATCACTGCAGAGGAAAAAACATAATGAGCAAAATAAGTATAATATTCAAGAGATTTAGATTTAGAGATGAAAAAGAGTAGAAGACAGTACTTTGTTGTTTGGAAAGAAAGATACTATGAGCACTTGAAAGCAGAACATACAGCCAAATCATTACATTCAAGAATTGTTAAGTCACAACTTTAACACCCTAACTCCCTATAGATGTTCATAATAACAGACACGATGCTTAATGCAACCAAGAGTCATTAACCAAAGTTCCTTCTATCTTTTGAGTGTTTTTAGTATTGTAACTGTTGTTTGTAAAGTTCTCATCTCACATCAATCACCGTACATGAGAAAGAAGATTTTACATGAAAATTCAGCTGCATTGATTTCCAAGTAAGGAAGTTGACGTTATATGTCACTCTGTATTATTGGAAGAAGATTAAACTTTGGTACTTAATATAAGTCAATAAAGCAGGGAAAAGATTAACCACAAAGTTCCCTTTTTACCAGTCTAGCATCTGCATCAACCTACAAATCTAAAGAACAACTCATCACTCCCTTTCAATCAGTATGCAATGTTTTTTCATAGTGAGATTTTAAGTCTGCACCCATGCAAGGCATTTGAGATATTATTGGATAGTTGTCTATTCATAGAATGTTGCTCTACCACTGCAAAATAATATCAACTCATAACATAAAAAATAAAAAAAAAGAATCTGATGATATATTTTATTTACCTCACTTCATTAGTAGTGTCCGTTATTTTCAAAAAGACAGGCCAATTTTGTAATGTAGCAGAGGCTCAAGCAACCTTTTCTTTCCATTTGAGTTAGTTTACCTTCATTAACACAATAGACACGCCATTTCCAGTGCACTGAAGTTTGAAACACTTCATTGTAAATCAGTGCTCGCGTTCGCTACTTGAAGTATATAAGTATTAACCAGTCAGGATTAGTATTGGACCTTCCAGTTGGTTGTCACAAGAATGTTAAAACAAGGAGATCTTATCAACATTCAGGTTGATTGATAAACACTACTGAGAAAAGAAAAGGCAGTCAAGTGATCTAGTCCACACTGTTATTGCAATTACATCTCCTTCTTTTTTTTCTATTTTTGTATGCTTAAAATTTTCATAAAGGAAACTTTGAACTGATCCATCTCAAAATCCTCATTTCAGGTATGCTCATCCTATGTATATGTTGTTCCTTAACTACCCAACACTTTGATCCATAGAACATGACTGGCCTTACAGCCATCCTATAGAATTTCCCTTTCAATTTGAGTGGCACCAGCCAATCACACAAAACTCCAGAGACACATCTCTATTTATTCCAACCTACTTGGATTCTCTGGCTAACATCCCTCTCGATCTCTCCGCTCTCATAAATTATCGATCAAGTATCAAAAGTGGTCTTTCTGGGAAACTTCATGGTTATAATCTTTACTGATGCTTTACTCACACTCCTCTCCTTGCTAAAATTGCATTCCATATATTTTGTCTTAGTTCAGCTAATTTTAATTCCTTTAGACTCTATAGCATCTTTCCACAACACTAGCTTTATGTTTACGCCCTCCCTTATCTTATCAATCAAAACTATGTCATCTGCAAAGAACATGCACCATGGGATTTCCTCGTGCGGATATTTTGTTAACTCATCTATAGCTAATATGAAAAGGTACAGGCTCAATGCCAATCCCTAGTGCAATCTTATAGTGATAGAGAAATCATCGGTCTCTCCACCAATGGTCCTAACATTTGTTATCGCTCCCTTATACATATCCTTAATTATGTCTATGTACCCCATGAAACTCCTTTCTCATCCAACACCCACCATATGATGTCTATATACTCCCATGTTTCATGCTTTATAGTTTAAATTATAACAACTTTAAAAAAAGGGCAACCCCAGGGAAGGGGCGGACCACAAAAGGTTTATAGTACGCAGCCTTACCTTGTATTTTTTTACAAGAGGCTGTTTCCATGCCTTAAGCCCGCAACCTCCAGGTCACCTGGCAACAACTCAACTGTTGCACCAAGGTTCCCCTTGTTTATAACACCTTTGGTAATAGAGAATTATAACTGTATGCATGTTCACTATGTTCACTCTTTGGTTTTTTATCCTTATGTTTCTAGTCTTACCATTGGGTTTTTTGAGACAAGATCCAGTCGATATACTAGCCATGCAACCATCACTATACATATCTTATGATCCCATAAGCTAAATTCACTTTGGGATTGACCTTGGTCCTCCCACATCAAAACAGGAAGGGAAATGCGATTCCCTATTTTCACTGAAAAACATCCCATTCTCTCTAACATCTCTTGCCTCGTTGTTTCTCTCTCCTCTTTCGCACGTCTCACTTCCAACGCTTCTCACTCATTTATTTTTCGTAAGTGTGTGTACGAATGTTCCGCTTTGCTAACTTTCATAATTATCAAATAGCAGTTCTAAACATCGCAACATCATACAGTGGCTGTTTTAGAGAACAGTATATGATATTTGTGTATTTGGCTAAAAATGTTTAATCTCTGTATGGTGTCTCATTGATGAAATAATCAATTTGGAGTAGTTATTATATAATATAGCTTAGTCATTAAAATTGGTGATTGTTGTAGGAGTAGTTATCAGGGCTATTTAGTAGTTTAACAAGAGAAATGGTTAGACTCTTGTAAGGAGGTTTTGTCCCCTCAAAGTGGCATCAATGGACGTTGGCTTGTTTTGATACAGGTATATTACAAGTATGGCACATAATGCAACTAAATATAGCAAGACCAAAAACTGAAAATTGCTAGTAGATTCCACTTACTCGCTGATTCCTTCATACACCGTTCCAAATGAACCGCTCCCAAGAAGTCCGCCACGCATCCACGACTTGATATTTCGCTTAAACCTCCCATTAGGTGAAATAATAAACATTGTTTCTGTAGTCGTACTAGAAGAATCATCGTCATTTGATGTTGAAGATGAACACCCTGTAAGATCAGCCGTCTCCCCCAATCGAGCTCCCACTTGCTCTTCCAATCTAGCATCTTCTTCAACATTCTCATCTTCCTCTACACTTCCCTCACCATCACTATCACTAGAACTATCTTTGCGACTGAATGATGAAGAAACTCCATTATCTTTAGGTGCCAGAGACTTGAAAATAGCCCAAGTCGAAGACATCTTATCAATAACCGGAAGCGACATGGACGGACGCGGAGCGAGAACCGGCGGGCGCACTCCCTTAATTCCACCTGATGGCGAAACTCTTGCCTCAGAAGACTCAAATTTGTTCAACTTAGCAAAATCATTCCCATCCCTAACTCTAACACTAAAATCAGCCAAAGTATCATCTGTTTCTTCTTCTGCTTCTTTTTCTTCCTTCCTGTAACTTGGTTCTTCCGTTTCCGAAGAATTAGTAATGTCCAAGTGGTGTAACCGCGATCGAGGATGAAGATCAGAACTAGACCTAGCCTTTCTAGCCTCCCATGCCGCCACCGGAATTGCAAAATCTTCCGGTCCAGAAAGCCCTAAACTCCGGCAAATCTGCTCAATTTCACCTGCAATTCCACCAACACGGAAGCTAGTTTGTCCGTCAAGAGATCTGATGCAGAGAGAAGTAGAATCATCCGGCGACGATGAAGATAACAAGTCGTAATCAATGTTCTTGACCGCGTTTCGCCGTTCCAGCCTCCGTTTTCCACTTTTCTGCTTGGAATCCATTGCACAAGTTTTCTTCTTCTTAAACTTGGTCCATTTGAGAGGGAAGATGAACAAACCGCAGTTGCAGAGATTTTAACTTTCAATTCCTTTAGTTTTTTTATTCGAATTTCGGCGGGGTTTTGTGAAGATTATTGCGTTGAGAAGATCCAAAGCGTAGGCGAGGAAGAGAACAAGAAGAAGAGAGAAAACTGAGTGAATTGAAATGGCCATCGTCCTCGTCTTTCTTTTGTGTTTTCCCGGCAAGTCTTTCTTTCGTCGCGCAGACTGGTAAAAGCAGGTTTGGGCTTGCCGCAGACGCCATTTTGGCGCGTCCGTGATTCTGCCATCCAAAAGACTGAAACGCGCTTTGTTTGTTTTGGAAGGATCTGGACCGTTGGATATGACGGCTGTGATGATCCGATGGTTGGAATAGGTTCGCGATATGTGGAACATGTATGGAGAGCGATGCTATTGTTCCCACGTGGGACCCAGTAAATTCGTTTGAATGACAGCAGATATTTTGTTACTTGTTGAAAGGACAAGCACCGTACTTATTGCCAATTGTTTTTATCCGTCTGCGCGTTTATTAAGAGAAGAGGAAGAGTGAAAAGCCAAAGGTGTATGTGGGGCCTACATGTTATGCCACAAACAAAGCAAAATCGCTAAAAATCTTATCCGTTAGACGATTAATCAGAATTATTCTCGACTGATAGTGGAACCACGATAAAATCCAGAACAATCCAGGGGAGAGAGAGAGAGGATCATCCGACGGAGAATATTGTCGGGCAGTAGATGAACGGGCGTGATCACTAACTGTGGGTCCCACATTTGGCACGAGCAAACACCTTATTGTTATTAAGGCGCCCCCATCCAGGGAACCGATGAATATGGACTAAGAAGAGTCCTACAATTTTCTTCGGAATGCTACAGTCTGCGCGTCAGTACGGCAGTTGCGAAATAGCGCCCCACCTTTAGTCGATCAATCCCGTTCATCTAATTTCATTGTTATAGTGCATCCCAAAACATCCATGTGGGGCCTACATTTTGACAGTCCTATGTATTGTTTCCGATTTATTAGTCGCAGTAAAATTAGATAGACGGGTGTGATCAAGCAAAGGCTGCCCCACCATGTAAAAGTGGGAGTGCTGCACGGCAACTTGGCTCCTGGTGCACAGAACCTAGCATTCCTCCAATTTTATTATTTCATACAAACTATAGAGTTTGGCCTTATCTACAAGGTAATTAATTAATTGAGGTTTCAAAGGCGAAGTTTCCTTGGTCAAAGACCCAATTCATTGGCTGTCGCATTCAATTCCGCCCCAACTGATGACCCCCACTAAAATCCATTGTGAAAACAACTAATAAATATTTCAGATTACATGTCGAATTCAAGAGAGGTGGAATCTAATATTAGCTGCTGGCGTGTCCGGAACCATGGAAATCCGTGGGAGTCATGCAATCCACCGTAGAATTCAATTCCATCTTGCTAGTGGCCCCAATTCCCAAGAGAGGAAACTCTGGGTAATCGGATTGACCTCCCCTAACAACTTCTCTATGGATCTTACTTCCTTTGGCTTGAAGCCCTTGTTGTGGATGTATAGCTATTCATCAACCATAATCGCAGACTGATTCATTGCACATCAATATCAAAACTTGTTGATTGAATTTTGTCAACGAAGGGGAGTTGTCATCATATGACCTTAAGGTCACAGGTTTAAGGCATGAAAATAGTCTCTTGCAAAATGCAAGGTAAGGCTGCATACTATTGACCCTTGTGATCCACTCCTTTCCCAAACCCGGCATACGCAGGAGTGCTGTGCACCAAGGCTGACCTTTAAGTCCTGAAACAGCATCCTTCTTGCAAAAGCATACGAGACAAATTCTTATTCAATTATTACCAATTGTAATGCCTAATTTAAAGGGTAGTTCCAGTGCACAAAACTCCTGCATATGTGGGTTCTGGAGAAGGAGCGAACCACAAGGATCAATAGTACACTGCCTTACCTTCATTTTGTAAGAGGCTGTTTCCACAGCCTTACATGACAACAACTCTACTGTTGCACCAAGGCTACCTTTCTTGTAATACCTAATTTGACTAAACAAATAATTGGTAAGATATGGGCCAAATGAGAACACTACAATTCCTTCGCCCACCACATTCTAAGGTCAAGGGCTGGTGGACCCACACGTCCATGTGGTTTGATGATTCTGGTTACTATTTTCAGCAATTTCTGACCATTCAATTTATGTGCCCTTGAATGGAAGCTCAGGATCATCTACTTGGACAGGCTTTTGACACATTTCAGACATGTAGGGAGAACAAGTTGTGCCTACCAGTGGGAGTGCAACTTCTGACTGATGGACCCTTCAGAGAGATTACTTCTCATCAAGTGTACATAAAATTTACAAACAAGTATCATCAAATTAGATGCAAGACACCCTCAGCCTGGGAAAAGTTCAACAGAATCTATTCATTGCAGCAACAGATTTCTCAGTCACCACAATCAACAACAATTGAACAGTTGAAAGAATAAAAAAAGAGCCCCTCAACAGCATGTTGTCCTACATAACCTTTTCAAGTAAAAAGAGTGGGGTAAGACACCACAAGAGGTGCCAATCTACAGCATTTATTCCCTTCTAAACAGCTCCCAGCAGATAGAAGTCCAAGGCCTACCCTGATGATGATGACATGTTGTAGTTAATATAAATACAGAGGCAACTACATTTTCGATGATCCGAAAATGCAAGCACAAATCATGTATAAACACCCCAAAAACACATGCAGAAGCAAAAGAAGAGGCAAAAGATCATGCAGCTGTAGATTGATGAATGGAATTGCATTCCAAATCTAAATACAGATTAGACAAAATTCTGGCAGTTAGACCTGCCCACAGAAAAATTATGTATGACTTATATCAAGCACCCTGTAAATCTACTTCACATATCTATGGATACAAACCATACTATCTTTGGAGAAGTGAAGCAGATACTATGACAGGTGATATTCTACGTTGCTCGCGAGGCAAATGAGAAATAATACTGAGTTTCCACCACTGGGATGGATGCACAAATGCCAAATCAAAACCTTTTTAAGTTAGTAAGATTTTGCAAATATTGCAACTTCAGCAGCTGGTTTGCCCGTCATTAAGCAAGTCTTCTGTCCAGGCGGTTGTTCAAAAGGGAAACACCGAATAGTTGCACCAGTCTCTTCCTTCACCTTTAGCTCTTCCTCATCACTAAGTTCAAAAGCCAATCAACCACCTTGTGAGTTTTCAATAAAATCAAGATGATTTGAAATGCACATGATAACATGAATAGAACCAGTACAGATGATTTGAAATGCACATGACAGCATGAATAGAACCAGTACCTTGCTGACCATGGACCTCTGGCCCATTTGCTTTGAGAGATTGCCGCCTTGAGCTCCACATAGGAGTTGACATCCGCTATATTACTGTACACAAACTTCCAGAATAAAAAAAAGAGGACTCCGTTTTCTAAGGCAAAGCATACACGAAGTTTTGACAACTCAAAATTCAAGGCAAAAGTATCCGCCTAGCATATAATATGCAAGGCAAGAGAATATATTGGACTCTTGTATTATTTACTTTTGTGGAAATATGCCTCAACTTTTACTTTCCAGGGTATAAGAGCAAGCTTGTTACAAGAACCAAAATTTGCCAGTAAACAAAGGCAATCATATGAAATGCAAGAATTGCATATGGAATTTGTTTAGCAAGATCAAGCACAGACATGAATCGAAACCAAATTATTCTTTTAACAAGAAACCAACGGGTAGAAGCTTAAAAGATGGGCGTTTGGATGTATGTAATTCCATCTATGACCAACAACAATAATCTTTACATAAGTATTACTCAATATCAAATAACACGGACATTTTAGTAACTTCACCTACTTTCATCTTTCACCTACGAATACATGTATTACATTAATTGATGATAATAATAATAAAAACACAATATAAATAAATACTCTGACATCCAGCTCTTCTCTCCTTGGGTTTCCTAAGCTCATCTAAGCTTTCATGGTGCTGGAGTATGTTTGCATCCCAGGATGGAATTTTTCCCTCTTCTTTTTCCTTTCCTTCGATGTAAACTATTTAAAGCCCTGAACCATCCAAAATCCCTAGATCTAGTCATTCAACAAACTAAAGCATTTGCAAACCCTAGACAAAGCCCAAACCTACTCAAACATACCCCTAGTTACGACTCTAACCTTTACACAGTAAACCTACATCTAAGTCTGCAGCTATTCAAACACTCCTAGATTTAGTCTCCCCCTCATCTCAACAGACCCTGCATCTCTTTACTCCAGCCCACACTAAATTCCTGATCCATTTGAAACCTTATCCCCTACCCAGAACTACATCCACCAACTCAAACTCAATCCCAGTGAAATCCATATTTTCTCATTAGCTTACAAAAGTTGAATCCCCAACAGTACAAAACCTTCTTATATTAGGATCCCTGCAGCCATCGTCTCTTTTTCCTTCTTCCACCTTTCAAGAGAAATCAATCCTCACCTTCTCATTCCTTCTCCTGGATTGCTTCTTTTTTCTTCTTTCTGACCATCAGTCATTAGCTTTCTCCTTTATTCCCTACCTCTCATCATCATGAGGACCTTATCCCAATTAGGGGTCGGCCCTTTATTCCCTACCTCTGTTTCATCAAAATTGAAGAGGTATAAGGGGATTGGAATAAACAAAAGAAAACGAATACAAACAAGATTACTGTATCTTGCTAAGGTCCGTAAGTATATCAGTACTAAGGTGTTTGTGTATGACACCACTGTAGCATATCACTATTAAGGTGTTTGTGTATGATTTTTGCCACTTCATTGACATCAAGATTTATAGTTTATGCCACTTACGTTAAAATCCCTAAGCGCCCCATGTGCAGCTTTTCTGTATGATATTTCTCATGCTCAAATCGAAGGGAAGCCTTGGCGCAATGGTAAAGTTGTCGTCGTGTAACCTCAAGGTCACGAGTTCAAGCCGTGGAAACAGCCTCTTGCAAAAATGGAAGATAAGGCTGCGTACTATAGACCCTTGTGGTCCGCCCCTTCCCCGGACCCTGCATAGGCGGGAGCTTCGGGCACCAGAGCTGCCCTTTTATTTCTCATGCTCAAATCCCTAAGCATCACTTTTCACATCTAGTTCTGTAAGATTTTCAGCAATTTATTAACATCATGTTCATGGTATTGTTATTCCATTTAGGGCCCTTGGCATGGGAATAATCCCTCAATAAGCTTTTCATGGATAAGTTGTCCCATCTCTTGTTATTTGATGTCTTAGAACAGGAATATAAATTATAGAAAGGAGAGCTGCGTTAGATACCAACTGGCATAAAATTCTTTGGCAAATCCTTAACATGAATCTAAAGCATAAGGCATATTCTTAGACTAGGGCGTTCCCCATAAGCGACACACTGCATCGAAACCCGGATGTAGTGGGCAAGGGCTGCTAGAGCGTTCCTCCATAAGGAACACGCTACATTAGATCCCGAATGTAGTGGAAAGTAGGCACGAGTTATTGTGTCGTTCCAAATGTGTGCAAATAAAGAGACAAACTTAAGAAAATAAGATTTGTATCGTCACATGGAATATAGGCACATTGACAAGTAAGACTATGGAGTCAGTCAATACGATAAAACATAGGAGAGTCAACATAGCTTGTGTCCAACAAACCAAATGGAAAGCGGCTAAAAGTAATGAAGGTAAAAGGCAATCAGTAAAGAAAACTTGGTGGTGGAGTGAAAAACCTACAAAAGTTTATTAAAGAGAAAAGAGTGTGTTTTAAAGCATGGCAAATGACTAAAAGTAATGAAGACTTTGAGAAGTATAAGAATGCTAAAAAGGTTGATAAGAGAGTAGTGAGGCTAAACTCAAGGTGTATGATGATCTCTATAATAGTTTAGGGTCAAAAGTGAGAAAGATGTGCTCACACATGCAAAAATAAGAGAACAAAAGAGTAAATACTTAGACCATGTTAAATGCATTAAAAGTGATGACTAGAGGGTACTCGTCAAAGGTGATGAGATCAATCAAAGATGAGAAAGTTACTTAAAAAATTGTTAAATAACAAAATACAACATCCCACTTTTTTTTACTACCCAAGCTTCGATACATTTTGAAATAGAGAAATCTCTATTGGAGCAACTGCTATTAGAGAACAATTGACCGATTCAGATTTGCAAATTATTAGAGACCATTCATTGGTGGAATGGAAGGAATCAGGGGAAGAAGGGGCGGATAGCGGGAATCGAACCCGCATCTTCTCCTTGGCAAAGATCAATTTTACCATTCGACGACCATATCCGCACTTTTTTTCTTTATTGGTTTTACTTGGACTGGTATCATAAAGAAAAGACAATGGCTTGGCCTATCAAGAATAGAAATCTTTCTTCACTCCTAGTTCTAGCTTTCTTATTACTTCAACATCTCTCAATCCAAAAAAAAAAAAAAGTGCCCTTCTTCCAGCAGCAGAATATAGAGATTGAGAGAATAGTAAACCCAAATAACATTGGACTATATGGATAAGACCGTAGGATTAGGATACCTGAGGTAAAAGAGGACTTAAAAAAGATGAAATCAGGAGAGGCCTTGGGATACAATGGCATACCAATGGAGGTTTGAGAGTATACGAGAGATACTAGAGTAGCTTGGTTGACAAAATTGTTTAATAAGATTGAAGGATCAAAGAAAATTATGGATGAATGAAGAAAAAGCTCTATCATATCAATATATAAAAATAAAGGAAATATATAGAGTTGAATTAATAATCGTGGGATCAAACTTATGAGTCATATCATGAAACTTTGGGAAAGAGTGATTGCGAAAAGGCTACAACATTAGATGCGTGCATCAAAAAACTAATTTGGTTTCATGCTTGGGAGGTCTACCATGAAAGCTATTTTTCCCCTTAGACAATTAATGAAGAAATATAGGGCGAGAAGGAAAGACCTCGACATTGTGTTTATTGACTTAGAAAAAGCTTATGATAGGGTCCCTAAAGAGTTAATATGATGGGTGTTGGGAGAGAAAGGTGTTTCATGGGGATACATTGACATAGTTAAGGATATGAACGAGGTAGCAATAACGAATGTTAGGAACTATGTAGTTAAAGGCGCGAGGAGCACCAAGGCGCAAAGGGGTGCGCCTGAAGCCTAGGGCGCCTGAAGCCTGAGGCGCAAAATTATATTTTTCATAATTAAAAAATAGCTAAAAAACAAAAAAAGCATGAAAATACAGGATACATGAAGACACATGGGAAAGCTATATATGTGTATAAGAATAGGTATTAACTAATAAATATAAATAAAACAATTTTTTTCTAATTTTTGTAAGTTTTATTTTTGGAAAAATTGAACAAAATAACACTACAATACAAAAAAAGCATGAAAAGTACATAATACATGAAGATACAAGCATGAGTAAGCTATATATGTGGATAAGAATAGGTATTGACTAATAAATATAAAAAAGAACAATTTTTTCCTAATTTTTGTATTTTTTTTTGGAAAAATTAAAAAAATAACCCTAAATTACAAAAAAAAGATGAAAAAATTATCACACATGAGGACAAAAGCATGGGAAAGCTATATATATGTGGATAGAAATATGTTTCAATGAAGAAATACGAAAAAATGACGACTTTTTTTTTCGTAATTGATTTTTTCGGAAAAACAATAAAAAACCTAAAAACAAACTCAAATCTAGATCAAAGAAGTATAAAACTCAAATGGAATGTTTTCTTATACATATAGAACTAAAACCCATCAAGATCTATGGAAAATAGTTAACAAAAAACTTGAAAAAACGGTACTGGTTTTTACGTTTTTTACAGAAACTGTATACAAATGGTAAAATTTGTATCGTTTTCACCTTCTCAGTAGGTTGGAAGATTGAAATTAGGGTTGGAAGGTAAAAAAAAAAAAAAAAAAACGAGGTTTATGCATTACCAGGTAAGTGGTCTGCGCCTAGAGTCGGGGGCGCGCGCCTAAGTGACCACGCCTCATTTCCTCTGCGCCTGGCACTCTCCCAAGCGCTTACTTGTCGACTTGCGCCTAGGCGCGCCTTTAACTACATAGGTTAGGACCACTAGCGGAGAGACAAATAATTTTTCCACCACCACAGGATTGTACCAAGGAAGGGCATTAAGCCCAAATAACTTCACATTGGTTATGGTTGAGTTAATGAAACATCTGCACGAGAAGTTTTCGTGGTGCACGCTGTTTGCAAATGACATAGTTTTGATTGATAAAACGAGGGCGTAAACACAAAGCTAGAGTTGTGGACAGATGTTATAGAGTCTAAAGGATTTAAAATTAGCCAAACTAAGACAAAGTATGTGGAATACAATATTAACAAGGAGAGGACTAAGAGAGAAGTACCAATAAAAATTGATAACCAAGAATTACCCCAAAAAGACCACTTTTCAATTTTTGAGATTGACAATTCATGACAGCAAAGAAATTAGAGGGATGTTACACAAAGAATCCAAGTTGGTTGGAACAAATGGAAATGTGCCTTTGGATTTTCATGTGATCAACGGTGCCACTTGAATTGAAAGGAAAATTCTATAAGATGGTTGTAAAGCCGGCCATGCTCTATGAATCAGAGTGTTGAGCAGTTAAGGAACAACATATACATAGGATGAGCATAGCCAAAATGAGGATGTTGAGATGGATGAGTGGCAAGACAAGAAAGAGTAAAATTAAAAATGAAAGCATTAGAAAAAACTTAAGAGTAACACCAATAAGTAACAAGATGGGAGAGGGTAGACTTGGATGGTTTGGACATGTCCAAAGGAGACCAAGAACGGCATTGGTTAGAAGCAGTGAGTTGATCCAAGTCGAAGGCTCTAAAAGAGCAAGAAGAAGGCCCAAAAGGACATGGATCGAAGTTGTGAGAAAAAGATTTAAAAACTTTTAGATGAAATGAGGCCATCACACGTGGTAGAGGAGAATGGAGGAACAAGATTTTGTGTAGCCAAACACTATCGGGACAAAGCTTTGATGGTGATGATAAAAACAGAAATGACTTTAAGGAAAATGATATCCCTAGATAAACCAATCCAGGTGAACTTATGCATGGTCAGGTATTCATGTGCTAGACAGCACCTGTTGTGTTTATTTCCACACATGAACTATACCAGTTTCTGCTTAAGACTTGCTAAAATCCTAGCCAAACACCTGCTACTCATGCTGTCTGGAAGTCTTTACATTATATGAAACTACAATCAGCAATCTCATATCACAGAACTTCTACTTTCAAAAGCAACAACTTGAAAACTCTGCAGAATACCTCAACAAAATCAAAGGCATTTTCAGTTTTTCCTTTCCTGAAAAGCAGCCCACTGATGATATCAAGATGTCCTGTCTGGACAGTAGCTATAAAACCTTAATCAATACTATAGTGGCACTATATTACCACTATTTGCTTTCCTACACCCACTAAACAGAAGCCTCAACTCCCTTCACCATATGACATGAGGCTTTTTCTCTATCAGAAGTACCACCAGAATATGCTAAAGTATTTGCAAGACAACTTTTGAGATCTCTATGTGGAACAGCTCCTAGGATAGTCAAAGAACAGCACATTCTCAAGGTTAAGGCAAATTTCAAAATCAGCCTCATGCATCTAGCTGAGCCTCCTACTAACACATTGTCACACCACACAAGTACACATACTGCTGCCTCATCTCTCATGCCCCATTCTTGGGGTATTGCTTGCGGCAGTAAATTCCTCCAAAACTTGACAAAAAGAAGGTCATGCTCACCATCCTTCTTCCTCTGCTGGTGGATGGCAAATCTATAGTAGGTACAATCATGCCGCAATCAGTTATTTTCATAGACGTGAAATCTATTGCTGATGACCAACCAAGTTTGCAGCCAAATCCATGCAATCAGTACATAACCCCATTTGGAACACCATAGATTATTGATTCTAGTAACGGCATTTCTTGGATGATTCAATTAATATCTTCAAAATGATTTGTTATACTGGTTAATTCCACATAATCTTGGGAGATGAAAGTTCACTCCCATTTGCTTCATCTTCTCATTTTGGTGCTCCAAGTATTTCTAAAGCTTTGTTGATTCCCAATGTTTAGAGGAATGTCATGTTTGTTTCTTGACTCATCTAAATATGATTGTCATTTTATTAGTAAACCTCTTGTCTCCTTTTAAGGGATCTCTATTCAGCAAGAATACTTACTAAAGACTTCTACACAAAAAACTATACCTCCACCTCAGTCTGCTGATTCATGCTCATTCCACGTGCATCCAGATTTTGCATCTTAATTAAGAAAGGCACCATTTATTCAGTCATGCAAATCCAACTGATACCAATAATCTTTTACTAAAAAATGTTTGTTGTTTCTTCTCAGTGTGATGCTTTCTAGAGCTCTAGTTGTCAGCTTGGAAAGGAGACCCTCCATTCTTTTTAGTTCAGCTTTGTGGTGATCTTGGCAACCTATAATTAACTTCCTTCTCTTCGGGATCTTGCTACTCTGTCATTTTTGGGCTGATTTCACATGTTTTATTTTCCTTCTTTTCTTAAAATGTAAATCAAATATGATCAGTATTGCACATTTACGACTTCTATCTAAACATCCGTAAACACACCATGTCATAAGGGGCATCACAGAACAAACACATTGCCACACTATTGACTCTGATCCCTCCATGCTCTTCCATAGTGGGGCTCTCAAAATAAGATGGACATAAATCATTTGATATGGTTAATCTCATCATCAAATGTCTTCCCTCACCTTTAAGAAACAATAGTTCATCTTTCTACCAGGCTTTTCATACTCCTCATGACTATGTTGCCACATGATCCTACGGAAAGGAAGCACATATGATGTGCATATTTCTTCACTCGTGTACAAAATAATTTCAGTCCAGGAAGGCTTTGATCTCCAGATCCGTTATATCTGATGCACACATCCTTTATTATCTGCCAAACATACCTCCTGTTTGGACACAGTCCTTCACTCAACAACAGTCAGCTTATGTGCAAAAAAATCGCCTAGACTTGTGGTCCAATATCTAATCCTGAACGATTATATGCAAGAACCCACAAGCAGCTGTACTGGAGCATCAATATCCAAAAACTAATTCTGAAATTAAAGCATTGTCTGTTTGGGATAAAAAATAGTTTATCCATCCATACAACAAATTTTAAGTCCCAAGAAAGAAATAGTGATAGTCAACTCAATCACATGCTTGCAAAGTTGACAAAATTAAGAAAACAGAGCGCTTTGAAGAAGCAAACATAAAGAATCAATAGATTGATATAATGATAGAGGATATTCCAACTGATTACAGAAAATGACATTGGAGATACTACCAAGACCACAGGACAACAAGATACTTGGAAGTTTAGTGTATGAAGAAAAACACAACAGATGAGACAGATGAAAGCTATCAAGCTCAATTGGTAGCAAAGGGTTTTTAACCAAAAGCATGGCATTGACTCTGATGAGAACTCCACGCTAGTTGACAATTAAGATTTGTATTAGCCATTACAAAACTTACATCAAATGGATGTCAAGAATGGTTTCTTGCATGAAAGAAGTGCCGATGTGGAAAAAGCACTAGAATACAGTACATCAAACAACCAATAGTATGTCTACAAACTGAAAGAGGCCATCTACAGATTGAACCAAGCACCAAGAGCATGGTATCTATGATTCTAGAAGAGGAAAGATATACATTAGACAAGTCCTTACAAATAGAACAAATTGTGACATGAATCTTTTCCTACTCTATGAAGATGTCATCATCATCATCAATTCTTGTTAGATGCCAAAAAGATCTGAATGGTGAAGGACCACTTCCACTACAACTTCGACATCAAAGATATAGGCCATCTAATCTTCTTTCCTAGGATAAAAGAAATGAATAAATCAAGCAATGATTATAAGTCAGCAGAATTATGCTCTTGACCCACTAGATAAGATCAGGATGTTGATATGCAAACCAATTGCTGTTTCTACTCTAAAAAGGGTAGTCCCAGTGCACGAAGCTCGCACCTATGCGGGGTCTGGAGAAGGAGCGGACCACAAGGGCCTATAGTAGGCAGCCTTACCTTGCATTTTGCAAGAGGCTGATTCCACGCCTTGAACCCGTGACCTCAAGGTCACATGACAACAACTTTTACCGTTGCGCCAAGGCTCCCCTTCTGCTGCTTCTACTCTCTTGAACCAAGTAGTAGGAGATGAAGGTCAACCAGTATCGCAATCTATTGCATTAAAAAAGTTTTGGAGGTCTCAGTAATTAAGCTTCAGCAGAGCAGATACATTCTTTGTGCTTAACCAAGCCTCTCAATTCCCAACTGATCCTAGAGAATATCAAATGAAGATATTTTACATTAATACTAAAAGGAGTCTCACTAATGTGTTACTGTGTAAAAGGAACAATTGTTTTTAAATTGGTGGTCATTTAACTGCTGATCACACTGGAAGCTTTTAACCCTAGAGGATCCATCTCTATGATAATATTTGTGAAAATTAGTGGAGGCATGCTTGCTGCAACATGCAGCAATTACACATGCAGGCGACACTTGCAGCCACATGGTGTTGTTCCTATGAAAAAGGATTTGTGGAAGATTTGTAGAACCCTATATCCTCTAGAAGAGATCTAGGCCCCTTCAGTTTCATTTCTTTTAATAAAAATAGGAGAAATATCCCCTCTAATGAAGGAAAAAAACATATGGTTGCAGGTATTGCTGCATGTACAGCTAGCATTCCTCAAATTAATGATGTCTGACCTGCTGGACTGTCTCAGGATCTTTAATAGATGCGGATTAAACATTTATGGCCCTCATAATTGGTAAGTTAACATGGATCATCAACTGAGCTTAATCTACCTTTGTTAAAGCTTAAATAAGATGGAGGACTTACCTGTCTCTGTATGATATAGCCCTTTCTAGAAGGGATGATTGCATATCATCCAATCTTTCCTTCACTTGGGCTACCAAAACTGAAGGTTCCATAGATATGCCAAAAGTCTTCCCTTGCTTTCTGGGCATGTCTCTCCTTGATATGACCAAAGTACCATTTGCAACATCACGAGGTCCAATTTCAATCCTCAACGGAACACCCTAAAGAGAATTTGTAGAAGTGTTAGAGAAATAACATACATCAGTACAATTGCTTCTGAGAAAGCAGAATAGAAAGAAGCCCATTATCTATACTGAGAATTCTATCATGTCCAAAACTGATTCAAGATAAGAAAAGAAATCCTTGTGACCAGAAACACAGCTTATAGTCACATATTATTTGCTAATCAATAATTAGATCTCATGATAAAACTTAGTGCAACCAATGGAATAGTATAAGGGGCAGCCCCAGTGCACGAAGCTCCCACCTATGCGGGGTCCGGGGAAGGGGAGCCTTGGCGCAATGGTAAAAGTTGTCACGGGTTCAAGGTGTGGAATCAGCCTCTTGCAAAATGCAAGGTAAGGCTGCCTACAATAGGCCCTTTAGTATGTGGAGACTTTTTCTCTTTTCTCAATCATTGTGGTTATATATTTTTACTTGGTAGAAACAATGCACAAATGACTTCATTTACCACATGCAAAATACAAAACAATGTGACAACATACTGACATTTCATAATAGAATAAAGTCCATGAGTAGCAAGATTCCTTTTAACAGTAAGGGCATTACTTTCATCTCCCAGAAGTTGAATTTCCATCCTGGGGTCCTCTGTTCAGAGTCATCTATTTTCACTTTGAACCCGGCCATTTTCAACGCTTTCTCTACAGATACCATAGCATTCAAAACTCCTGCTCTATCATCAGCTGCCTTCCAGATTGGTACTATTACCACCTGACAATGTATAAATAATATACATGAGATATCATGCCAGACAAAAATGTATTAACAAGAGAAGTAGTGAAATAAAGTAAAACGCCAGATCCATCTATTGCTACTCCAGGAAGCATATTCTTATTCCAGGGATTTCATAAAGACAAACAGTACAGAGTTAGTCTACTTTGCTGGTAGGCCAGCTTTACTAAAAGGAAAGTAGATAAAGTCCCAAGATTTACATGAATTGGCGCCAGCCTTGGAGGAAGCATCAGTCCAGCATCATCTCCATGAGTCATGATAATGCCACCAACAAAGCGAGTGCTGATAGCCCATGATGTCTGCCACACATGTTGCCTTTGTCCATTTTCATCAGTGAACTGTTTCAGTCATAAATATATTGGATGAGAAAATTTTCCAATTGGGGAACACAAAATCATACCCTAGCACATACACTCAAGAATAATTAATGTACAAGTATAGGCCATCAAGCACTATATAACTATAAGAGACATGCAAATACCTCCTTCAGTTGTACAATATGGAAGCCATATCTTGCCAAGGAACTTTATATATGGCTCATGGCCCCACATTTGGTAATACATGAAACTGACTGTAAAGAAGTAATGGGAGTTATCTTATGTGTTTAACATAAGCTTGGCATTATATGTCAGAAAACTTTCTAGTTTGTAGTCCAGTTGCATTGTGATTGTAGGCACATATAAATTCACGAACAGGCATCAAGAGTAATTGACTTTATTAGCAGTTACTAGAACTGATGAAAGTGGTTGTATAAAGTTCAATGTATTTGAAAGTAAAGCAGGTAATTTGCAGTTAAATAAGCATAGAATAACAGAAAACTGTAAGAGCATCATTTGTTATGACTTGTATCTATTACAGCTCATGCATCAGTTATGCATAAGATACTTCAACAAAGTGAAAAGATATATTCTACCTAGATGAATTGCAAACTGCAATTAAGGTGAGAAGCTTAAAAGTATACTTGCAGTCCAAAATAAGCAGAGGTGTACAGATTTTCGAAGACCTGTGTTCCAAAGGCACGAGAGAAATTCTGGCCAAGGTTGTGACTAGTTCCAGCTTGTAAAGCTTTTCTATCACCCATCATAGCTTCAATTGTATATGTTCTAGAAGCACCAGCAAAGGTCTCAGCCCTTGATTTCCGACCAGAAATAACAGGTATTGCTGCCTGTTCATAAGCAAATGTTGTGTAGATATCAATCATCTGCAATGCCTGCAGCATGGCACCAAGAAGAGTTAAATCAAAAGATACAAAACATCAGTAAAACTACCAGCCACCTTAAGCAAACATAATAACCTCCTTTTCGGCTTCTTCTGCAGTGGCATGAGCTGTGTGACCTTCCTGCCACAAAAACTCAAGAGTCCTCACAAATGGCTTTGTGCGCATTTCCCATCTTGTAACATTTGCCCACTAAAAACCCAACTTGATCAATGAAAAGATTCATTAGTTAAAATCCGGTTGAAAAGAAAGGAAATGAGTAAGGAGCCAAGAACAGAGGCACACCTGATTAATCATAAGAGGAAGATCACGGTGACTATGAATCCACTGTGTAAACATATGGTTCACGATGGTTTCACTTGTGGGTCGAACCTGTCAGGTCCTCAAGGGAGCAAGAACAAGGAAACAAAGCCAAAAGTCATGGAAATGTTACATCATGACCCACTAGTCCAGTTTAACTTCACACCTCCAGATAAAAGAATAAACTTCATGAAAAATACAGTCTAGAATCATATCAAAAACAATGTCCAAATAACAAGGACCACAAGTTTCTCTTCAAGTTCCTTTCCTCCTCCAATAGTCACAAGTGCAAGTTCTGGACTGAAACCTTCAACATGGCTAGCTTCTTTCTCTATGAAGGAGTATGGTATAAACTGCAGTCATCAATGACATGTGGAATAAGACTGTCTGAATGCAACCACAAAGGCATGCATGAAAGTAATAGCTTACTCTGCATGGTAATATCAACCATAAAAGTATATGAAATTAATAGGTTACTCTGTAGGTACACAGGCATGTACATGTATTATTTGCATTGTGATAAAATCATAAAACAGTGCCCCTACAGAGGCAAGATTCACATGAGAGAAAGGTGAAACAATGGCAACCGCTTTTCAAGTAAGCATGAAATTTAAAATTTGGCAGTTCCATGTTCAGGCATAGATTACAAAACATAAATGCACTGGGAACAAACAGACACTTTAAGAGACGGAACCACATAACTTCTATTCAAACAAGCAAGGAAGTACATTAAAATGTTCTAAAAAAATGCAACCAATAAAAACGTGTGATATAGCATTCTTTGGTGCTTGACCATTATTCTCCAAAGTAGGGAACATATATCTGGAGTTAGCTCGAGAAACATACGTAAAAGATATACTATTTTCTAGCACTCAACAACTGCTGAATTGCAACCATGGACCAACAACTGGAGAATGCATGAGAATGATCACAAAGGTGGAAACATTAAGTAGTGGACAATTCTGGGGCCATTGGTGAACTAATTGGCCACTCATGGATAGGCCTAAAATCAGCACAAACAAGATGAAGAAAACTACAGTAACTAAGATAGAAAGTGGAAAAAGTACCCCAAACTTGTCTCTTTCCGATCTGGTTTCACACAGAAGTTATCTCTTTTCTTTCCTGTCTGGTTTCACATAGAAGTTATCTCTTTTCTTTCCTGTCTGGTTTCTAATAGACATTATTCAAGAATAGAGATCTTCATCAGGTTTTATGAACTGCTCATGAGTTAATGGTGACAATAGGCAGTGAGTGACAGAGAAAATAGCTGAGTGGACAAAGACATAAGAATCATGTCAGTTGCAGATCCATATGAGACTGTGTCATGTGCAGAAACACAGGCTGATGGAGGTAGATTCAACAGAGTATCCCATCAAGTCAAAGCTTTCTGTCAGATACAGGAACTAAAGAATGCATTTTCTTCCTATATGGAGAAAATAGGTAGTAAGTCACTGCTTAACCCTACTAGTAACCATTGCAAATGCAATATGCATAAGCAGTATCATAAAAGTATCACATGTAAGAAGTACTACATCACAAGAACAAAGCTCTCACAAACGTTGATGACCTACAAGACTGATTCTTGGGAGCACCCAAGATTCCTATAGATTAAAAAAAAAAAAAAAGCTAGCGCAGCATTCATCATCATCATCATCAAGACCTTATCCCAATTAGGAGTCGGCCACATGAATCTTATTCCTCCATTCAACTCTATTAAATATCATGGCTTCATTTAGTCCCAGTGTTTTTAAATCTTTCCTCACTACTTCTATCCACGTTCTCTTGCGCCTTCCCCTTGCCCTTTTAGAACCTTCCACTTGTATTGCCTCACTTCTTCTAACCGGTACCATTGTTGGTCTCCTTTGAACATGTCCAAACCATCTAAGTCTAGTCTCCCTCATCTTGTTACCTATTGGTGCTATCCCTAAATTTCCTTGAATATTTTCATTTTTAATTCTATCCTTTCTTATCTTACCACTCATCCATCTCAACATCCTCATTTCTGCGATGCTCATCCTATGAGTATGATGTTCCTAACTGCCCAACACGCTGCTCCATAAAGCATGGCCGGCCTTATTGCCATCCTATAGTGCAGCATTCATGTATAGCTCATTTATCTAAAAAGATTAGCAGCTAAAGGAATGACTGGCACTAGATACCCCCACTAAGGCACTGTGAATATATTATGTAAGACCACTGTTATTAAAGACATTTCATCTAGGAAGTGCCAAATAGTAAGACTGAAGCTCTCACAGACAAATGACGAATTAAAACAGACAATATAAACTAAATAAGGAAAGAATCAACTGCAGCTCCGCTATAGAGCTTACTAATCCGAACATACTACTCGACCAGTAGCATGAGCACCTATCATATTTCCAAGGTGAGCATCCAATTTTAGCTTAGTCGCCTAAAAAGATCACAAATGAGCATGAAGTACAAGACAAAAACATGCACATAAAGCTTTATGTACGAGTTAGCACAACAAGAAATTGAATGCAAGAAGTGCCAACTCAAATAACATATCTCTATAACTGAGGCAGGAACCTGGCACAATGAAAAGCAACAACACATTTTTCAATTATGCATCAAACGCCGATACTCACCATTATTAATAAAATCCACTGAAATTCTGAATTGAAATTATTGCCTACAACAACTCTTTCCCAAATTTGAAGCTTTAACCTTACTAAGTAAACTACACTACTGATTTTTTAAAAATTAAATAAATAAATAAATTATTTTGAAATTATTGTAACTTTAACAGTTATATCACTTAAAATCAATCAAATCAAGAACATAAACCAAAACTAAAACCAAAAACAAATACGTACCTGTGGGAAGTACATGTTACTATGACCAGTTTCCTTGAACTTAACATTCAAAAACTCCTGCAAAACCATAAACCCAGATAAAATTCATGACTTTCTTGAGTAGATTTTCACTGGACAAAACCCCCCCAAATCATCTGAAACAAACGATAACTACCTGAATGGCTTCCCAAATGGCATAACCATAAGGGCGAATGACCATGGTACCCCTGACAGGGCCATAATCTGCTAGCTCCGCATTAGCAATGACATCGAGATACCAGGCATTGAAATCCTGCAAGCGAGGAGTAATGAAACCTTCCTTGGCATTGTTTTTAGAATGTTTATCGTCATTTTGTTCTTGTTGGGGTTCTTTCGTGGTGGAGAAATCGCTGGCTACGGAGGATGAAGAGAAAGTGCGAGGAAAACGGAGATGGGAACGGGAAAGGAGCGGGAGATGAGACCGGCGAATGGGAATGCTGGAAATCGTGCGCGTTGAAGAAGAGAACAAGAGGTTGAGAGAGGGGAGTGCGAGAGCTCCCATGCCGTGAGAAGAAGAGGGCGTTTCGCAGGGCCTTCAGCAAGATAGGATTTTCCTTGCTGGAGAGCAAGCATTATGGTGGTCGGGCGGGTAAAGAGCCGGGGTTTTACAATGGGCAGATACACGTTGGAAGGGAGAAGAAGTCCACGCCCTTCCTTTCTTTTTCTTTTTTTTATGTATGATGAATTTTTTTTAAGATATAAGACATTCATCACGTTATTCTTGCCAAAAAATAAAAAATAATAGGCAACTCAATAAAAATTGATTCATTTTATACTGTTTTAGGTCGTTAAAAATTCAACAAAAATAATAGCTTTTACCTTTTATTATAAAATTATAGGCTAAAAGCATATGATGAATATGAAATTTGATCTCTAGCCTATCTAAGTGTATAAAATATCATGAATGGCTTAAGTCATTCTAAATATGATAAATGGCTTAGGTATATAGGAAAACACTTGGTCAACCTTGAAAAAAGGAGCGTGTACTTCTTCTCTCTCTCAAAAGCATTTATGCCTATTAGAACTCGTTCTAGTAATTTTTTATGGTTATTAAATGAAAAGTTTTATGGTGTTAGTTTTTTAACTTATTAAAATATTAAACTTCTTTTCTATTTTTAAAATCCAATGTCTTGATTTAAAAAACCAAAAAGATGTAGCTAAAATCATCCAACAGCCATGAACATCAGTAATTGGCCAATCTAAATCATTCCAAATAAGATGAATGGGTCAGATCATGCAATCATGCAGCACAGTGGGATCACAAAATGAGTTCTGACAGCATTTCCTATTGAAAACGTTGAAACATTCTTCTCAAAAGGAAAGCCAAGCAAGTCACTTCCTTCCCTTTCTTATCTGTATTCTCCACGTAGTAATTGTGTACATGGTTTCCCGGACCCCACATAGGCGGGAGCTACGTGCACCAGGGCTACCCTTTTTGTTCTAATGGAAACTTCTACTCCATGTGAGCTTAGAAACCATCAACAAGAAATATTAAAAGAATATGAAATAGAAAAAAGGAATTGTATCGTTGGGTTAGAGTTAAAGAACTTCATTTCATGTGTGAGACAGGCTTTTGCTTCTAACTTCAACAGAAATTTGCAAGGAAGTTCCACTAGTTCTATGGAATTAATCCAAACCATAAACTTTCGTAGGCTACAATTTTCACTTTTACGTTTGAGTGATGGTCATAATATTAATTAATTTCACTTTTATAGCTTAATGCTATAGCCACCCTACTACATATAAAAAGGGCAGTCCTGGTGCATAAAGCTCGTGCATATGCAAGGTCCGGAGAAGGAGCAGACTACAGGGATCTATAATATAGAGCTTTAGTTTACATTTTTGTAAGAGTCTATTTTCAACCTTTAACCCATGACCTCTAAGACCCCACAAAAACACCTTTACCATTACACCAAGGCTCTCCTTTTGCCACCGTACTACACGTGGAGACACAAAAAGGAACACCGTTGACAGACTACAAATCACCCGCACCCGAATGAGTGAAGCCTCTGTGGACCCCAATCCGTGCTGTTTTTCTGATTTTTCTCCATTTTGAAAAATATCATTTTAGCCTTCCAAGAGAAAAGCACTGCCCATGAGAGAGAGAGGGAGCACTGCATATATTTTATGTTGCTGCGAGCTTCGACGCCATGAATTTCACTGCCTCGTTTTGGTTGATCACATGATCTTGTTAAACTAAAGAATGACTGAAATTTGTTTTTGTGCATTTCACAAGTAGAGAAACCAGCAGGACACTAGGCTTATTCCAAGCTTGCAACGGATCAGCAATCTACCTCAGGAAGTTGTATATTCAATTCTTGTAAAAAGGGCAGTTCCAGTCCACAAAACTCCCATGTATGCGAGTCCAAGAAAAGGGCGGATCACAAGGGTCAATAGTATGCACTTTACCTTGTATTTTGCAAGAGACTGTTACCATACCTTGAGACCTTATAGTCACACAAGACAACAATACCATCGCGCCCAGGCTCTCCTTCTATATATGCAATTCTCGTATAGGAATAATTGGATTACGACCTTACCACAGACTAATGGAATGTACTAACGGAGACGCAACATAGTTGTAGTTCTCTAGGCTTAATTTTGTGAACTCGATCATGTCTAATAATTGACAGGTTATAAGTTTTCAGTTGCTGCAATCGACTCTCTGGCTGTTCCGACGTTGATGGTTTGATAAACTTTCTATCCAGCAACGAGATCAAGAAACTCAGCCTTGATCTATCACACTTTCAGCAAGCTTAGAGGATCTTTTCTAGAGAAGAGAGGTGAATTTCTACCATGTCTAAAGGGCTGCGACGGTGCACGAAGCTCCTGCCTATGTAGGGTCCGGGGAAGGGGCAGACCGCGAGGGCCTAAAGTACACAGCCTTACCTTATATTTTGCAAGAGGCTGTTTTCACACCTTGAACCGATGACCTCAAGGTTACACGACGACAACTTTTACTGTTGTGACAAGGCTCCCCTTTTGAATTTATACCATATCTGTGGTATATAGAAAAGGACAACCCAGTGCACAAATTATGTGGCATCTGGAGAAGTGATGGACCATAATGGTCGGTAGTACGCAGCTTTACCTTGCTTGTTGCAAGATGCTGTTTTCACATATCAAATGTTCTTATTGAAGAAAAATAGAGTGAGGGTCTACTTCGTTGTATTTTTTATGCATACAACTCATTCATCTGATTTGACATCTACCAAAGGTCCCGGACTCCAAAACTCAGTCTATTGGGAATTTCTAAAGCCTTCATTTTCGTGCACTTTTATAGTTTTGGAATAGACAGTAAATAAATATTCTCGGCAAATATTAGTTTGGGAACCAAAGACATTTCACGGAGGACAAATCAGATGAATGTTTTGGATCCATGAAAAAGTTCACGTACCAATGAGTGGGTATGTATGACAGAATATCTAGAGAGGGAAGGAGGCTGGGGATTTTTTTAATAACTTATTAACTGTATTGAAATATAAAGGGCAGCCCAGCTGCATGAAGCTCCCGCCTATGTAGGGTCTGGGGAAGGGGCAGACCACAAGGGCCTGTAGTACGCAATCTTACCTTGTATTTTTGCGAGAGCTATTTTCACATTTTGAACTTGTGACCTCAAGGTTACATGACGACAACTTTAACCATTGCGCCAAGGCTCTCATTCAATTATATTGAAATATGATCCATAAAATTAAGTAGGAAGCAGATTTGCTTCATTTGTCATATAATAATAATATAGAAGAGAAGAAACTAAGGGAGCTAACAGTAGCTACTAACAAGTTCTCCACATTATTGTTATCTTTGGAATGAGCAAATCTCATGGGCAATTGTAGATGCACAAGCACAAGTTCTTGTCTTCAAAGATGCGGCAGTCTCCCTCACCACCGTACAAGAAATAGCAAAAATCCGAGCAGGTCTTGGGGTCGCATGCACCTGTTATGTTCAGTATCTTTTCACATTTTTCCGCAGCTTCTACATTTCCCATCATCGATCCTACTGCCCAAAACCAAAAAAAAAGGAATCAAATTGGTTGTGAATACGTGTTAAAGTTTCAAGTCCAGAAAGGCCAGCTTTGATGGATTAATTAGATGAGTAAGTTTTACCTGCAGAGATCAAGATAATGAGTAGGAAGGCACAGTAACAGAAGTAGAAAAACTTCATCTTCTCTGAATCCTTGCAACCATGGAGTCTCATGATCTCTGTGCCTGCATACAGAGGCTTAAAGAGCATATATAATCTGTTTATGTTCTAGCAAAACTGGAAATTGCATGAATGCGAGGTGGATTCGTTTTTACTTCTGCCAAAATAAGCATGTTCCAGCTTACATTCTTGAAATGGTTAGATGCTTGGACCTTCATTTTAATTTTCTACCTTTTATAATTAAAGGGCACGGACTTTTCTGTACAAATAAGGCTGTGTACTGCAGGTCCTTATGGTCTGTCCCTTTCCCTGACCCCACATAGGCAGGCTGCCCTTTTAGACTTCTCTGTACAGAAAGAGATCTTGCAGTTCACGGACTGTAAGTTCAAGACCAGACAACATGGGTTGGGAACTGGGCTGGCTCAAAGTCCTTTCATTAGGCACAGATCTTCTTAGTGATCCTTGAAGGTTAACAATTTCAATTGATAGTTCCAAAAAAAAAAATAATTGTTTTTGGGACTAAATAAAGTCACGGTACTTTAGAGAAATAGAGAAACAAGGTTCATGTGGCCAAACCCTAATCGGAATAAGGTCTTGATGATGATGAGTTACAAAAAAGGTTGGCACAACAACTAATAAGGTACTGATGGGATCAAAATGTCATAACAACTTGATGTCTGCTTTCTGTCATTTTAATAATGAAGTGTTTGCAAAGTAATTCGATTGCAATCTGAAATTCTACAGCAACCGACAGACTGTGGTGTGGACCCAACGGGATGGGAATGGTAATTCACAATTCAAAAGTCTTCTCCATTGGATGAGGTAACCTACGGTCTGCTAACTAGGGAGATTGAGATCATCTAACATGGACCCACAAAAGATACATTTTTCCTTGCAGGAAAGATGCAGCAACTCCATGTTGTGCAGGTCAGACATATTCAAGCAGTTATATACACAGGTGCAGAGTTCACTAGTTGGCCATGGCTAGTATCAAGGAACTGTTGGTACTAGTTTTTGCAGCCCTTTCTCTAATTGTCAATAGCCATGGAATGGGAGTGGTTGAAAGTCCATCTAGAGAAGAAGATTTGGAGCTAGATGAACAATTACCAAGTTCCGAAGAAATCATCATTCAAGACCATTCATTTGTTGTTACTTTCTTATATTTGAGAATCAGATTTTATATATCTTTACATGTATACTGACTTCTAAATTACTAAGTTTGATTCAGATTGATTCTTTCTCTGTCCTTTTAAATAGATAAGAAGTGACTTACAAAGATTTATTCATTTTACAGATTGAATATGGTCACTTTTTTTTATTGGGTTGATATAAGAAAAATTCGAAAGGGGAGCCTTGGCGCAGCAGTAGAGTCGTCGTGTGACCTTGAGGTCATGTGTTAAAGGCATGAAAACAGTCTCTTACAAAATGTAAGATAAGGCTGGGTACTATTGATCCTTGTGGTCTGCCCCTTTCCTGGACCCGGCATACACAGGAGCTTCATGCACCTAGGCTGCCCTTTTATGTAAGAAAACAACCTTCTCTGGATCACCCATTTTCGAGAAATCACAACATCCATGTTTGTATTTCATGTGACGTATCATTGTGGAGTCCAAAGATCAGGGGCTTACGACATTCAAAAGGTTTGAAATTTGGGCATTCTTACTTACCATAATCTGTAATTTTTGTCGTACATCAATGGCTAGGATGATCGTAAAGCTGACCCCACTTGTCGTCCATCAAAACAAAATAGACAGTAGTACCTGCAAATACATCTAGCCACAGCAACAACAACGATAAAAATGGCATTTCCCATTTCACCGAGGGGCAATAGATGAAAAAGCTTCGTTTGTGGATATTTCTTTCAACGTTGGGCTTAAGGATGGAGGATGTCCACCAGAAACAGTTCCTGTTCGAAGGGTTTAGAAAGAAGACATTAAAAAGGGCAGCCCTGGCGCACGAAGCTCCCGCCCATGCAGGGTCTGGGAAAGGGGTGGGTCACAATGACCTAAAGTAGGCAGCCTTACCTTACATTTTTGCAAAGAAGACCTTACAAGGGCTAAACCTTTCTAGAACAATGAGAGAGAAGGTCTAGAATCTAGATTTTCTTGTATTTGTATGTAACCAATATGACATGGTAAGTTATGTTTTGTTAAGCTAATCTTGTCTTTCTATTGAGCAGATGCCTTGATTTGTAAGGCTTTTGGATGATTACCTAATAAATTTTATTCCTTATTTAGTTTGAAATAAAAGGGAAGATAGGTAGAAAGTTTTATGGAACCACAGCAGAACTTAATGGTTGGGGACTAGAAGTTTTGCCCAGTCAAATTACCAGTGCTAAAGTTGGATTGCGGATGAAATTGGTTGCAATGGAAATTTAATACAGTTGGGTGGACAGTAAGTTATCTTTCCTCACTTTAGTCTGGTAATTGAATGTGAATATATTAAATTTAACCATACACTCTCACAAGTCAAAGTATTAGTTTCAAGAACTTATGTGGCCTATACACTAACCTACTTAATTATAATTTTGTTTTACTAATTGCATTTCAAAGACATATCTCATGAGATACTTTAGTTTTAGATTATTTCTTAGTTATCAAGGTTTTATATTGCACGTTTTGAAGTATGTTGAGTATTTCAAGTAGATAAAAACTCTTTACCATGACAACTGCACTTAATCAATAGCAAATTGAATGTTATGATTGATACACAAGTGTAGATACCCCTGTTTTGGCCCCAGTAAAGACTTTTGTCATCAAGAAAAGACCAACAGAACAAGTCAATGCATTCCTAGAAAAACAAAAAACAAAAAACCATCCAATATAGTAGCATCACTAACATAGAAGTGCAACACTCCACAAAGTCAGGCTCGGTTGGTTAGGGGATACTATAGCATCCATGAAAATAATACTCTATCAAAGAAGTTAAAAGAAGCCATGTATATCTCTTCTAGAGGTTGCTAAATGGTAGCATATGAATGCCTGCCTTTTGGACCCATGAAAAAGTAACCCTTAAAAAGGACCCCTATGAAGTGATTAATTAGTGGAGTAGCCTTATTTTTTTAAAATGAGAATCTCAAAGTTGATGACATGATGTCATTTCCATGATATCACCAAAGGGAGGGATCTCCTCACTAGACCAATGATGTGGAGACAAGCGGCCAAGTCCCATATAAAGATGGGCCTTACATACAGTTGATGACCACTGGAGTAAAGACACATGACTCTCCTCTCACTTAGGGAGAAAATCACCTTATCCTTGAAGTGTCACCACACCTCCCTTTTCAAGTATAAATAGGAAAGAGGCTCCCTTAAAGGGGACAAAAAAATGAAAGACAAGTGAAATGCACACAAATGAAAATAAATAATAAAAAAATGATGCCTTAAGCCCAGGAGCACAAGCTCCACACAATTTGGAAGAAGCACATGTTCCTTAGAAAATGATAGAAATAACCTTAAGGCCTTCTTCTCCTCTTCCTTCAACCATTCTTCACCAAAATCTTGATGAGTCATTTCCTTAATGCTAGTGCTATCTCCAAGAAGCCTTTATGCTTAGAAATGATCTATAACCCATGTAAAAAACATTTCATCTCACTTTAATCTGAGTAACCCTATGTAGGTGTAATGCTCAAACAACTAATGACCTTAACTCGCCCATTATTATGATTCTTGTAAGTCAATTCATTCCAAAGAATCTCCATCATGTTTTTAAGTTAATCTAGCTATGTATGCGAAGGGTGTCGCATGTAAGAATCTCCTCATCCCATTACTATATTCACAGCCCTATGTAGGTGGTACATCTATAACAACTCTGAAGTGTGACTTAAAGATTGTTGTAATGTTTATGAATGAGTGTTTGAGGGCTAGTACAAGGATTTTTCTCTAATAGATGTGATCTATATCAAAAAGAAAGGATATGTGCAATCGGTCTTTACTAGCTTTGGGCCCATTCCATGAACCTCATGTCTAATGATGACTAATGGTATGTGTGTAATGCCCCGAGTTCGTTTCACATCCAACCATATTGTCCGCTCTGGGCCAATGGCCCGCACAGTTTTGTTCTTACCCCGTAGAGTAAAACGCGTGGTTGAATTGAAAGTCCTCTGAACCCTTATCAACAGCCCAGGAACTCTCTCCTGAGCGATGTGGGACTAAACTCTCAATCCCTCACCTTGCCTAGAAGCCTACCAACCCAGAAGCCTGCCAGCCCTCTTGGCCCGCCCTTATTGGCCAAAGCTTCACCTCTCCCCTCCTTAAGGGCCACGCATCCTCACATGGGGTTAGCCTCCACACCGGGTTGGGGTCCCGCTGTAACACCCCGGGTTCGTTTCACATCCAACCATATTATCTGCTCTGGGCCAATGGCCCGCACGGTTTTGTTCTTACCTCGTAGGGTAAAACGCATGGTTAAATTAAAAGTCCTCCAAACCCTTATCAACAGCCCAGGAACTCTCTCTTGAGCGATGTGGGACTAAACTCTGTCTCTCACCTTGCCTAGAAGCCTGCCTGCCCTCTTGGCCCGCCCTCATCAAAGGGTTCGAAGGACTTTCAATTCAACCACGCGTTTTACCCTATGAGGTAAGAACAAAACTGTAAGGGCCATTGGCTTAGAGCGGATAATATGGTTGGATGTGAAACGAACCCAGGGCGTTACAATGTGTGACCACCATATGGTCTGTAGGCATTTTCTCATCAAATTTATTTGTATTATGATATCTACTTTGGAAGGAAAGTGCAAGGGCACATCTTATTTTTCCTGTAGATTATTTCACGACTAATATTCCTCCAATACTTTGGTTTAAGCAAATTCCTCTTTAAAAGCTTCACAAAATAACTATTGATATGCCATCAAATTAGTAGAGACCACTTCATGGGCCCAGTGGGTGCAACCATCTTTGTCCCTTCCCACAGCTATTGATATGCCATCAAATTAGTACAAACCATTTCATGGGCCCAGTGGGTGCAACCATCTCTGTCCCTTCCCACTCGGTAACTAAGGCAAAGCCTAAATCTTTAAAAGTTGCATTGACCACTAAGTACTCTATTTAACTTTTTATTATTATTTTTCCTTTCTTTATGGAAAATCTGGTTAAGGACCAAGGCCTCACTGCCAGTTGAACCACTAAGTTTATTTTCTTTTTACATTTTTTTAATTAAATTCTACACATCATATGTGGCATGCCATGTAAAGGTGATTAGTTGGCTCTCGATAGTAACTTAACCCCATATGTCTACTAGCCGCTTTGACTCCTCTTGCATCATATGCATCATGTTTATATTATACCAATTTATTTTTCTTTTAGGAGGTTTGTTAAGGACTCATGGCTTTTTAGTTCAACAAGCTACTAAGCCTCCCACCGTTTTATTTTCTTCAGAGCACCTGGTTAAGGACCCTGCTTCCTTACAATGTTAATTAATCGAAAAACAACCTCAAAGAGTACATGGCCATAGGTATGTGATATATCTATACCACCAGACCAAAAATAGTTAAATAGCTCATAAAATCAATTGGGAATCTTGTGAAACCAGCCTGGCAATCTATGACTCTAAAACCCCTCTTTATCTTCAATGGAGCAACTATACTATTGCAAATAGGTATGTTTGTTGTAGATCCCAAATCTACATCCCATAGACCTATTGTGAAAACTCCATTAGGACACTCGACTTAAAACACCTTCGACATAATGTTTGTAAATAATTTGTGAAGTTTTAAGAGGTATTAAAATTTTCTTAATCATTCCTTAGAGGTGAAATAGTTGGAGGTATTCTCACACCATAGCTTTCTACTTTCATGTTTGCTTTAAGTGTTTTACTTTCACACCACTGCCATATGTTCTTTGCATGCTTAAATCATAGGCATGCTTCCTATTTTTGTGTTTGCTTTGAGTATTATGTCAGTGTGAGTTTAGTAGTCATCTTGACCATCTAATGACATCTCAACATAATGGGCTCAATACAACGTCTCTAAAAGACTCAGCCAAGGAGGCTATTAGATTACCAATTTATACTTGATCTTGTTAAGTGATATAATTTGTCCTTCATAGAGGGAGAAAAGGAATGAGAATCGGCGGTATCACGATACCACCAATCATGGAGCAACTACACTAAAAAACAAGGGAGATTTCTCCATCAAATTTTCCTGAGCATAGCCCTACTATAAGCTCCCCTTAGCAGTAGGTGACTGCCTCCAAGTCTTAGACATCATGCTAATAGTCATCAACGCATCTTTGAGAGGACATATGACTAATCTCACTACCTTGCATTTGTCGTCTCATCAAGCCAACATTAATGTTCCACATCCTACTCCGATTCTCGGAATACCCTTGTAACCACCTCCACGGGCCTATATATCAACCCCAAGCACCTTCACATTTGGGCCATCATTAGTAAAACAAAGTTCTATGAACAATACTTGCTATTCGAGCAAGGTGGTTCAACATTTTGCGACTTATCAAGTGAGAGAAATATAGCTCCACGAGGTAAATCCTTAGGCCCACCTAAAAAACCTTTCCCCTTTTTCACATTTGGAATGGACTACCAAGCTAACCTAAGCCTTTAACAATCATTCTAGCCCCATGACACAAATCCTCAAGTTCTGCCATATGGAATTAAGTGCAAAACCATGTTTCTCCAATTTACCTTACTTTCTCAATACAAGTGGACCTCTCTTCCCATAGCCCGACTCAAATATCTAGTGTATTGATTTTTTCAAGTTTGACACAACCACAAAGAGGGACAATTCTCACCTAACCAATGCCACCATAACCTAACTTTTAAGTGCAATAGCCTTTTGTAGCATCATTCCAACCATACTATCTTAGTCAATCTAGAAGGCCTATTCAAATGGTTCTAATTCAACTAAGTGGAACTTTGTTCCACCCTAAACAAAACCTAGCTATCAGTGCTCCTTGAATGGCAAAGGCTATTGGAAGAGATTGAAAAGCTAAAAAGAGAGTCTCAAAAGAAGTGACAAGAGGACAAACGTATAAACAATTTCATTGACATATGCCTCTTCTCAGAATTAAAACTTCTTCCAATATATACACTTCCAAAGTTCTCATAGAACGATAGCATTGGAACATCAAGGGAACATCTAAAAGCTTGTTGTGCAGATATGTTGGAGATTGTAGCAAGATGGCATACTTCACTTGGTTAAATATTTCAAGAAGAGTCTTTTAAGAGTTGAGACTCAGTGGTTCAACACACTAAGTCAAGGAATAGTCACATTATAACAAAGGCCTTCATTGGCCAATACTCCTACAATCATGAGAAAAATGCCTAAAAGAGTTGACCTCGATGCTCTATCTCAGGCAAATGGAGAAACTTTCACTACATGCATTTGAAAGTGGTGGAGAAATATGGCTGTCCAAGTCAAGGATTATGCTTCAAAAATTGATGAAGTATGGATGGTGATTTGCCCTTCACACTCATCTATCAAGGGTACTTAATGCCATAGTACCACACTAATTTTGAGAGCCTAATCAACACTAGAATGCATACAAAAGCCTCTGTAAAATTAGAAAAACATCTCTCATGCCTACCTCTTAAGAAGGTAGAATGAAGTATCATGAAAGGAAAAAGAAGAGAAGCTAACAACATAAGGACAATATACATTGGCCAATAAAAAATTAGCTAAAAGGGGTACATATTATTTTAAGTAGCAGCAACAACGGCCACAGTATTGGTAACCCTATTAGCAATGATCCCATTGCAAGCAATAAAAATAGTCCCAATTCCAGTATGTGGTACAAACACGCCCACAAGGTGTTACAATATGTAACAGAGCTAGAATCTATACCAGTAGTATATAGGATCACCTAATTGACATGGACAGGCTTTAAAGACTAACTTTTAGAACCAACCCTACTGCAATTGACCCCATTAAGATAGACATATGCTACTGCTCTAAATTTCCTTACATGCACCATATTGTTGAGTTGATTCGCTCCAAAACCTTCTTTAATCCCTTTTCTAAGAAAATGGGATTCAAATGTCCACTATAAGTATTGCCAGGGACTTGGACGTATAGTGGAGTATTACACTAAGCTCAAGCATGACATTCAAAACATTATTGATGTTGAAAAACTCAAGGTATTGGTGCTCCACCCCCACAACCGTCAGAAGCCAGCATATCTAAAAATCCCTTTCTAGGGGAGGATTCTACTTAGACTCTTAACAAGTTAGGGAGAATGCTAAGAAAAAATCCACTTCATTGCATTAGGGCTCTATTTAGAGGACAATCATAATGATGATGAGGAAAAGTTGCAAGCAATAACATGAATGGCTCAAATAATAGAAGCTCACATGACACAATACTAAGTAACATATTAACACCCTAGCGGCAAACTATACACACACACAAGGATAGTTGTTGCTTAGACTCTCTTATAGTGAGCGGAAATGGCATCCACCTCATATGATTATCCCAAATTATCATTAAAAGAGCTCAAGATGCATATAACAGAATTGAAAATCTATATACCAGCCTAAAGTTTTAGGCCTCTTGACAAACCATTAATAAGATGCTTGGTTCTCTCATAGAACTAAACAGGTCCAATATGAGGGCTGCCCAAGAACAAATTAGGAGGTGGTTAACAATACCACCTTAGTTCCAAAGAATCAGCCAAGTGGCATTGTAGATGGCCCTAACCCAAAGGGTGAAATACAAATCTCATTGGCACACTCCAAATACTATTCAAGAAGGATTTGTCCCTCATCAACAAGACAACTTCAAGCCCTAGACTCAATTTTTATTGATCTTTTTGCCTAGGGCTTTGGAGGCGGTATACATGTCAACAACCATGATCATCCAAGTTTCAATGCCATTGACTATACAATTTCTTAGGTAAAAAAAAGAAAAAAGATCCAACCTAGTCTTAAGGATTCTCAGTAGTATCCTCCAACCCTGTGACATATCGGTACCTCTAAGTACCAAAAAATTTGAAGTGGTTAATTCATAGACTGAAAAAGGAAGCACCAAGCCAAATCCAATCAACCTTCTACACCAAGCCTTGTACATTGAGCACTTGTATTAAAATCCTATGTAAGCACTAGTGGCAAGATAGTACAAATGGAAACTCATGGACGAGTACAATAATGTTTGGCTTTGTCAAAAGTAAGCATAGCTCACAGACGAGTACAACCTATCTGCCAACTGTCACTAGTTTTTTAGAATATTAACAATGGGTGGTATAATCACACCAATAATAGGATTGACATCGGCAGTTTGTTATATATGTTGTCCAAAACATTTTATCTTTTATTACTGAATCATGAGAATTGAAAGTGATTCAAGCATACTTTTGACAACTATATTTCCCAAGGGAAGGCATTGATCAACCTCTACCTTAATGCAATAGTTTTTTATGGTATGCATGTATCATCTCTTGACCAAATTGAACCAATTCTCAAGGTTGTCTAATCTTTCAAGCATATACAAGGGTAAGACATACAAGAGCAAGAGAGCATTCTCTTGAGGTAATATGATAGATCTGGAAGGCATTCAGATCATCAATAAGAAAAACAAAGTAACATTTCTTTTACAAAAGGAGTGATAAATTACATGTACATATAGGCACACCAAAAATAACAAAGAGAAAACAAATGAAAGAAAGACAGCCTTCCTCAACACGGAAACACATTTGAGTACTGATTCACTTCACAAGGGCTGGAGAAACATCTCTTTACTCCTATGGAGGTTCGCCAAATCCACCTACTAAGAAGGTGGTGATGATGGGTCATCATCTATAAAGACTCGATGCTTCAGATGGAGGTGGCTCTCCAAGGTTCCAATGTAATCCATGCAAGACTGTGTGTCTCTTATTCATACCAAATAAAAAGCTCCTCATGATGAATAACTACTTATGCATGAAGTTGATGCACTTCTTCCACGAGTTCCGCCTCCTTGGAGCAAGGTCTCTTTTAATTAGCTCTATCTTTGTACAATTTAGCAACACCCCCTTCTTAGCAAGGCCATTTCTAATGTGATTCCATACAAACAAATTTTTATTTGCTAGCTTAGTGCCCTTACAAAATCAAGATGAAGGAGGGCGTGGTCCATGCATACCATCTCCACGACAATGAATGTTTTTGCCATGAACTCGCAATCAACCAAAAGCAAAGAAGGATCTAATAAAGCTCTAAAATAGAAAAAATGAGCCCCACATCAACAACAGAGCTCTAAACAAGAAAATATGGCATTGCCATCCTTGTCTACCAGCTCAATTAACTTTAAAGGGGCCACTAGGGCATCTAAATAGACTCAACAACATGACAAGCAATTAACTTCTTATGTGCGATGTCCCTTTTCTTTGCTAAATTGGCATGCCTTATCTTCTCCAAGTAGGAGGTTCTTCATGCCACCTTCTCCATGATAGCTGACTGTATACATGCAAAAGGGATATCAAAGGCATAAATAATGGAACTTGATATAACTCTACTTTCAACGTCACTATGTCTTTAATAGTAAAATCATCACAAGGTGGGTAGATGTACTACCTCTCCCAAAATCATGGCTAGTGACATTGTCAACAACATTAGTGAGAAGAGTGCTCATCTCAAAGGAATGACATAACAAAATTAAAAGCAAATAAAGAACTCACAACCGTGGAAGGAGGGTAGACAAGCATGGTTAGATGGTTCTCCTCCTAGTCTCTTACAACATTAACAACATAGAATGGATCCATTTGATTTAGAGGCATTAAAGTAAAAACTAACTAGCATGAGAGAATACCTCTTCACTTTCAAACACACTTACATCCAAGAGTAGTTAGACAATCAGCATAAATATAAACTCTCCAATGCAAGCCATTATTTCTTGGTAGGTGGTATCACCTCCTTGCCTAATACTAGGTTAGGTTACAAGGTGAGATTTCAAGATGCCATTACATCATTTTCAAATGGGTGGAGCCTCGCACCATCACAAAAGATAGAAAACTAGAATAACCAAAAGAAGAAGAAAAATGAAATAAAAGAGGAATTGATAAATTTGCATCATACAAAAGCATATTTTGATTATCAATTATTATTGGGCACCAATTTCGTGGCAAATAATCCAGATACTATCAATTCTTACATCAAGTAGGCCCACAAATATTGCATGAATAAGAAGAAACTTTGTAAAAATCAAAAAAATCAAGAGTAGTTGATGGAAGTGAAAAAAGAGTAGTTTGAAGAAGAAAAGAATATGAGGGGTTTGCAAGAGAGTTCATGAAGGTAGAAGGTGGCAGTACAAGTGAACCACCAATGAACATAAAACCTAGAAACATGTGGTGGACCAGTTATGTCACCAACACAATTTTAGAGCATGGGTTAGTGGGATTGTAGGCAAATACTTGAGTGAGTATTGTAGTTCTAAGATTTTGAACTTTGGGAACTGTAATACTTCAAAGAAGCTTATAGAAAGAATAAGAAAGCAAGGATGTTTCAATTTAAAACAATAATAAAGATATCAATCATTTGGTCACCAGACACATAAAGGTATGTGAAAGAGTTAGCATTATTTCATGCACACAGTAATAACTCAATAAACCACCAACTTATTTAATCAAGTGAAGGACAAAAGAAGCTACACTTTAGGTGAATGGTAGAACAACCCACTTGGCTTGAGTGTTTTAAATGCAATAGATAGTAGCCAAGGTAACCACACCAACATACTAAAAACTATGTTCAAGGAAAAGTCTTACATAATCCAGGAACCATGATCAAGTTGACAACTACATAGGAGATTCCAAACAATATTAATAGTATACAAAGTAAAACATCCCCCTTTCAACGTTTGGGGCCAAGTCTCCCTCTTTAAGGCCAAGTTCCCTCTTCAAGTTTCAAGGCCGAGTTTCCTCTTCAAGTTTTAGGACCAAGTCCACTGCTCAACAGTCAGTGATAAGACATGCATATCTCTTTACTAAAAATAGAAGGATCAAATTTATGGTCTATACCTTGACCTTTAGAAGTATAACAAATGCTAAGAAATCCCAAAAGGAATGGCTTATATATAGATGACTAATCGCTATAACCACGCATAATATGGTGCAAAAAACCAAGAATAGAAATTATCTCACCTAGAGAATCATCTTGAACAGCAAAATAAAGATCTATTTTCATTTTGTTGCATGACTAACCTTCAACAAAATAGGGGCATCTATAGACACCACTGTTTTAGCCATAACAAAGCCTCTTATCATCAAGGAAATACCAACAGAATATCTCAATACATCCCTACTTCATGCTCAAAAAGAAGAAAAAACAGCTATTACGATGGCACCATCAACATGAAAGTGCAATGGTATGGCCACTCCATGTCAAGAAAGTCAAGCTCAACTAGCCGAGGGTCTACTACATTAACTAAGAAAATAAGCTCTGTAAAAAATGATGGAAAGAAGCCATGTATATTTCTCCAAGAAGGTGTCAAGTGGCAGTCCATGAATGCCTACAATTTGAGCCCATGAAAAGGTGGCCCCTAAAATGACCTTTACAAAGTTCTTAATTAGCAAAAAGTAGCCTCATTTATTTTAATGAATCTCAAAGCTAATGATGTCATTACCATGACCAACAATGGTGTCTCAACACTCAATCAATAGTATGCAAACAAGTAATCAGGTTCCATGCTCTCATCACACATATGAGCCCCAAATGTAGCTAAAGACCATTGTAGTAGGGACACATGTCTCTCCTCTCTCTTAGGAAGACACCCACCTTATCCATCAAGTCCCAAGTATAAACAGAGAAGAGGCTTCTTTAAAGGGGACAAGAAATGAGTGCCAAGTGAAATGTACTAAAATCAGAGAAAATATCATAAAAATGCTCTCTTAAGCCCGGGAGTATAAGCTTTAAAAGTTTTGGAAAAAGGAGATACCCTCTTATGAAATGATAAAAATACCCATATGGCCCTCTTCTCCTCTTCCTTCAACCATACTTTAGCATAAACTTAATGGGCACTTTCCTTAGAGCCCCTGCTATCTCCAAGAAGCCTCTTTACCTAGAAATGATCTAAAACTTATGTAGAAATTCTCTCATCTCACTTTTGTCTAAGTAAACATGTGTATGTGATATGTTCTTAACGCCTCTAAATTGTAAATCTTGTATTATTGTAATTCCTGCAAGTTGTTTCTTTCTAAAAATCTCCATCATATTTATAAATTAATCCAACTATGTAAACCAAGGGTGAGGCTAAACATATATAAGAATTCCTCTTTTCATTATGTTACATAGCCTATGCAAGTGGTATGCCTGTGCTATCTCTAGACTATAACTCACAAATTATTATAATATATATGAATGAGTATTTGAGGTTGGCAAAAGGAATTTTTCTTAATAGACATGATATGTATGGAAAAGAAAGGAGATGCATGACTAGTTTTACTAGCTTTGGGCTTGTCCCATGAACACCATGTGTGATGATGAGCAATGTGCATGTGACCACCCATGCTTTTGTGTACAATTTTGCCAACTTTATTTATATTATTATATCTACTTTTGTAAGAAAAGTATAGGGGTAAATCCTACTTTTCCTTTATGATAGATTATTTCATGACTAATATTGCTTTTACTACACTGGTTTAAGCAAATCTCTCTTTAAAAACTTCACAAAATAACCGTCAATATGCCATTGAATTAATAGAGATCACCCCAAGGGCCAAGTGGGTGCAATACTTGTGGTTCTTTCCCGCTCGGAAACTAAGGTAAAACGTAAAGCTCTGAAAGTTATGGATCATTGAGTGTTCTATTTAATTTCTGTTATTTTTTTCTATCTTTAGGGTAGACTTAGTTAATATACCCAAGGCCTTGCAACCTATCGGACCACTAACTCCACCCATTTTTTATTTTTTTATTTAAATTTCAATACTTACATCATATGCACCCACTCTATCAAGGCAGCTAGTTAGGTTTTTATAGTATCTTAGCCCCACGCATCTATTGGTCGCTTTGACCACCTTGCATCATGTGCAACATGTTTAAATTCTGTCAGTTTATTCTTCTTTTGAGAGGCCTAGTTAATTACACATGGCTTTACAACCCGATGAACTACTAAGCTCCTGCCTTCTTCTATTTTCTTTAGAGCATATGGTTAAGGACTCTACTTCCTTAAAATGTTAATTGATCATAAAATAACCTCAAGGAGAACATAGTCATAGGCAAGTAGTACCCATACCGTCATCAACTAGCAATAATTAAATCAAGCCAAAAATCAATTGACAATCTTGTGAGCCTAGCCTAACTATCTGTCAAGGCAAGAGACACGGGTAGCAACTCTAAAATCCCCAGCAACCGTACCATAGAAAAATGTGTGTGTGTGTGTGTGTGTGTTATAGACCCCAAATCCACATCTCATAAACCTACAATGGTTTCTTATGTTCTATCTATTTGATTAAATTCATAAATCATTCATTTTATGGTAGAATTGACCTTAATTATTATATGGTATTATCATTACATTAGGCAATGTATTAATGTATACTTGCAGGCAAACAGTGGCCCCAAAATAAGTTGCAAGGATATTCGTTGCCCAGAGTTTGTACAAGTTGTTAGAGTATACCCTTGGTGGTGTTTTACAACTATTTTCTACATTCCAAATAGAGATGATAGTCCCCCTTTGCAAAGTACTTCTAAAACTCATATATTTATTTTAAAAATAAAAATCCAATTTGCAAACTAAAATGACACTGAGTAGATCAAAGAAAAAATTAAAATGAAATAGTATAATGAACTTAAACAGCTATTAATGGACTTCAGCCACCTAAGGTACTAGCCTTAGTTATTCACTAATCACTAGAGCCAAGATAAATAAATAAGAGGAATCCTCTCCCAAGGTCCCTTCTTACTTTGGTGTTTGTGTATGGCACAAGAGTGAGTCTCAATTGTGAAGGTCTCAAATTCAAGACCCTTCAAGAATATGTATGCCCAGTGTACCAACCTGCCATTAAAAAAACAAACGGGCCAACTCACGCTAGAAAGCCACAAGAACAAGCCTCTGCTATTATAGGTCTTGAGGTAGCTCATGCACGTGTGTTCAATGTTAAAATAAAAAGGTGTCACATCATAGTTTTGCATGATTAACCTCAGCCATAAATTCCTCAAAAAAGAAGAAAAAAGAAGAAGCAAGCATTTAGCTACATATGATCCCCACTATCAATCTGATAATCAATTTGGTCACTAATGTTTTCAAAATCATGTCTGGGTAGAATCCCGCAACTAAAGATTGGTAGTCACTGGAGGGTCCGGATAGTAGGAAGGAGTGACATAAATATTGGCTAAAGATGCTATTCTTGGGAAGGTCTGGTTCAAACAAACGGTTATCATCCTTCTCCGCCTATGGGTGGTGGCCTTTCTGCCTTGAAGAATTTAGCCGTGCAAGTTTTGCAAGTAACATCCATGTGATGGATGAACATAGCGTAGCTAGAAGCCCTAAAGTTCACTAAATCTCTTACAAACAATCTCACATTGTATAATTTGTCAAATCATGGTGGCCTTGGTCCACATATTTAGAATGATGCTTCCAATCTTATCTTTGTATGAATAAGCTTATAAAATGAGGGCTGCATTTCATATCCATAATTCATATTCATGTGCACTGTATTACATATTCATAATTCATGTTCAAGTGCTTGCCTTCAACACACAAGTCAATGTCATTACCACACTCTGTGCCATAATTTAGAAACCAGAAAACTCGACTTGAAAGTGAGGGGAGTTGAGTTAGTTCGAAGCAACTTGTGGGTAACTTGAAAATACTAGTTAGATTTTTAATAAGGTGAATTCTTGGGCATTCCACACATTTGTCACCTACCTAGGCTATCAAAACTAGTCAATTCCCACAATGAACACTTATCAGATTGGCTGTGATTTTGGTAAAATCATCAATGGAACCTAACGATTTTACCCTCCATTATTGTTAACTTCTCCTACTGTAAGACATTAAAATTTGCAGGCAGCCATACTTCTAACTAGGCATAAATTATGGGATTGGCTGTGATTTTGTTAAGTAAATCATCCATAGAGAGATCTAAAAGATAGATTGTTTGGATCCTTGGAAAAGGTGGTTCTGCTTCTATTTTAGCCACTTATGCATGTCAATATTCAACACTCTCCTGCACATCATTTCTCTTTTCCCTTCCAAACCTAGGCCTTTTTAAACCAAAGTTTAAATTCAACATTAGCCTATCCTAAACCTACCTTGCATGATTTTTAAGAAGATCTGTACCATTCATCTTGTTCGCCCTTCCTTATATTGCCACTAAAAAACATAGCCATTCGATAATCATAACATATTTTACCTTGAATTAAAAATTATAATCATTAATTTTAAAATTATATTAAAAAGAAGAGTTAAAATAAATTTATATTGCCACTAAAAACATAGCCATTAGATTATCAAAACATATTTTACCATGAATTAAAAATTATAATCATTAATTTTAAAATTATATAAAAAAGAAGAGTTAAAATAAATAAGAGATGAACAACGAGATGAATGACATAGACATTCACCAAAACATACCTCTACATGTCTACATGTGGTCTCGCATTGAGTCATGACTTAGTTTAATAATCCTTAGACAAGATCCAAGCAATCGGTTTCTTTCTGAGTCAGTCTCAAAACTCAGTCTGGATAGCAATTCTCTTCTCTAAAATTGACTTAGTTTATTATTAAGATCCAAGCAATAGGTTTTGGAGTCAGTCTCGAAACTCAGTCCAGATAGCATTTCTCTTCTCTAAAAGTTCCGCGTTTGAGATTTGGCTCTCGAATTAGATTCAAAATGCAGAAGAGTCCATCCACTGTCCATCTGGGAGGACCTTTCCATATATGAGATTTTTACGCCACTAGCCCAAGCAAAGTTGGGCGCACTAGTTTACTATGGCCTCTCCTCCTCTTACCACCCAAATTCCTCAGCCTTGTAAAACACCTGCCATTCCCACCAACCCAAATCTTAACCGTCACCCACTGCCAAAACTCCCTACTAAGGGAAGCCACGTCTCACTCAAAAATACCCCCCACCCATTCGACGAAACTCCTGTAAGGAATGTAGTTTCGTTCACTTCATCCATCACTCGCCTATGCCGACAAGGACTACTTTCCGAAGCAGCAAAAGTATTTGCCAACATGCTAACAGCCGATATTGAGCCCAATTATATAACATTTGTAATTCTCCTTTCCGGGTGTGCGGCCTATCCATCACATGCTTTTCGTTTCGGCTGGTCGATTCATGGGCACCTTCATAAGTTAGGCTTAGATGAAGACAATGTGATACTAGAAACTGCCATCATTGGAATGTATGCGAAATGCGGTCACATGAGCTTAGCACGGAATGTGTTTGACAGGATGGGACTCAAGAATTCTGTCTCTTGGAACACTATGATTGATGGGTATCTGAGAAATGGCAAAGTTTCCGCTGCGGTTTCATTGTTTCAATCGATCCCACAGAGGGATAAGGTGACTTGGACTGCATTGATTGGTGGGTTCGTAAAGAACGGTCGTTTCGAGGATGCATTGGAATGTTTCCGAGAAATGCAGCTTGAAGAAGTAGAGCCAGATTACGTTACTATAATTGCAGTTCTTACTGCTTGTGCTAACCTGGGTGCGCTTGGCCAAGGCTTATGGACGCATCGGTATTTGTTACAACAAGATTTCGCCAAGAATACACGTCTAAACAATTCAATCATTGATATGTACTCAAGATGTGGATGTATTGAATTTGCTAGGGAAGTGTTTCATGGGATGTCTTCCCGAAGCTTAGTGTCATGGAATTCAATAATTGTGGGCTTTGCAGTTAATGGGCATGCTAATGATGCCCTTGAATACTTCTCGGCAATGCAGGAAGCAGGATTCAAGCCGAACAGTGTGAGTTTCACCGGTGTGCTTACTGCATGTAGTCATGGGGGCTTAGTTGATGAAGGGCTCCGGTATTACGAAAACATGAGGACGGTCTATGACATTGCGCCTACAATTGAGCATTACGGATGTGTTGTAGATCTTCTCAGCCGTGCTGGGCGCTTGGAAGATGCTCTGCATGTAATAGAAAACATGCCCATGAAGCCAAATGATGTTGTCTTGGGCTCTTTGTTGGCTGCTTGTAGGACTCATGCAGATGTTGGTTTAGCTGAGAAATTGATGGGTCATATTGTCGAGTTGGATCTGGACGCCAATTCGAATTACGTGCTGCTATCTAATATTTATGCTGCAGTTGGAAGGTGGGAGGGTGCGGGCATGGTGAGGAAGACAATGAAGGAGATGGGCATAAGGAAGAGGCCTGGGTTTAGTGCCATTGAAATCGACAGCAGCGTACATGAGTTTGTTGCAGGAGATAAGTCACACTTTCAATCTGGGGATATTCATGCCATGCTTGAGCTGCTTTCCCTTGAACAAAAGCCCTATGGATATGTTCCTGAAACTGATCAAGGGGCATCGTCTGAATATGACTTGATCTAAAAATTATAGATTGCGAAAGACTTGGGGATCAGTCAAAGGTAAAGTTTTGTCCGTCACATTCTTTTATACATGTAAATGTGAAAAGTGAAGCTTTACGAGGGAGATCTTGATGAACCTTTTGAGTCTAACAATTGGCAAGGTGGCTTACTCCTTTGTGGTTCATGCTATAAGAAAAATTAATGTCTAGTTAAAGGAATAGCATTATTGCATACAGGACTGTAAGTTGCTAACTGGTTCTTATAAGCAGCTGTCTTTCAAGTAGTTACTGATAAGATCAGTTCTACCCATGCAACGGGAAGATCCACAGAAGGTTGTGCAGTTGATATTCCCCTCAAGCCCAAGACTTCGTGGGGAGAGTCTGTGTTTCAATTGTTTAGGAATCGAAGTTCAAATTGGCTGGAGTTATTTAATTTGTAGCAACTGATAATACTGAGCTTTCAAAAGTAAATACAATCCGCAATAGATCCCGACAGTAATTTCTCTAACAGAATCAAGAAGATGGTAGGTGGTCAATTTCATCTGTCGACCAGTTGCATTGTGCAACAGGGCTCGAACCAAGATTAGAAGTAGGCTCATCTGGGAAAATACTAAGATGCCTAACGCAATAGTAGTTTTGTTTTAATATCCATAGGGACTAGTATGGCAAAAAAAGACTGAGAAAATTGGCTATCTAAAAGCCATATATACGTTAAAAGCATCAAGAACAATGCTGGAGGACTCTTAAACCAAAAGGTCCAATAAAGCGTGTGGTTACAAAGCATGAGTTCCCCGTTGGGGATTATCCTACCCGCCTATTCAACTGATTGCTCCGGTTTGCATTGTCTAATTGTTCAAAAAGCATGCTGATTAGTTGATTCTAACATCTGAACGATTAGAAATTTTTATAAACGCAATGGTATTTAATTTTATGACCAAAAGAGCAGTTTTGAGATGTTAAAATCATCCAATTATCATATTCTGTAGTTCACGGAATATTCAAAGGTGAAGTAATCACATGAATGGGTCAGATAATCCACAGAGTGTGCCCCTCATGCAAAAAGTGGGGTGCTTTATAACTACACGCTTTATGCAGATCTCTGGTGTAGAATTCCTCAAATTCTTCTTGATATTTCGACCCCAAGTTATGTGGATTCTTACCGTGTCTCAATTTTCTTAGATCCAACAAGTATAAAAATTGTGTCGCAGCTCTAGCTAGCGTGGCCAATGTTAGTGGCCAAACCTAAGGAAAAAAAGTGCAACACAGTAGTGCCTGGCTCCTCTCTTTTTGATGGATTACCATATCGAACCTGTGAAAACTAATATGGGACACAGTAGTGACTGGCTCCTCTCTTTTTGATGGATTACCATATCGAACCTGTGGAAACTAATATGGGAGGTCTCAGGATTCGAACTCACAACTTTCCCCACAATCGAGCCGTCTCATGGGCATATCTTCAGTGTAGAAGACTATTGTTATATAAAGGCTCTAAAACCATTCAATGGTTCTTAAAAGCTAAGAGCTCTTGTAGAAATTACTAGAGTAACTCCGCGCATGGCTTAGTTTTGCAGAAGAGCAAAGTAAGCTCTCCGTTGCTTTGCATGAGACTATGAATGACGAGGATAATCAGGAGGGGTCTTGGGCTCCGCCAGCTTCTACAGTGGTGAGCGAAAATGGTAACCCCTCTATCAAATCTGGTCCATAATCTGCTACAGATCCGCATTGAACTCTACATTCGAAAATGGGTCATCCTCCATCAAGTGATGCCCTTTGTCCTACGAGGTATATTGGTCTTCATGTGTGGACAAGATATATACAAACCGCATGGATTTATCATGGTTTTATATTTCTAGAGAGTACAATAACAGTCAGAAATCAAGATCCAGCGACTTACCTTGTGCTTACTTTACATCTATAAAAATGAGTTCTATGGTTGTGCCAACGAACTGTACCATGGTTGTGCCACAAGGAGGGAGGTTGCCCATCAGCAATTCTTATACAATCTCCATGCGCTAGTCTTTTGGATTTTCAGCACTACGAGCCCTATGTTAAGTTTTAATCTATCCGGCTCTAACTCGGGTGATTTTGATGCGGATTTGTAAATAAAGTCCATCAGCTGGACAGGGACTTACCTCACAAAATGGGTCCCAGAGATAGTATTGGCATGGAGATACTTTCAGAAAGCACAATTGAAGACCATGGTTATTCCACAGAGCTTGAACTGATTGAGCATCATCTTTTCGTATTTCTGTGACATATTGATCTCCCATTAATATTATCCTCAACACTTAAAACCCTTTCAGGTTTGTACACTTGCGGTTGCTTGCTATGAGAGATACAAAAAATACTATCCTTGACTTCATTCAAAATGATGCTTGATACAGACTGGGTTTCGTTTAATCAATCAGAAGATAGGATGGAAGCAGACAGAGAGTTTCTATTGACCCAAAGATGCATTCAATCGTTCTGCTAGAATTTCAAATAGTTTACCACATTATATTGGGTTTGCAATTGATTAAGAGTTAAAGGCACCATTGAGTTTTGAGTTCTCTTGATTCTAATTGCAATCAATTTTAACTTTCTCCTCCTGCTTTCCTTAGTCTTCCAGCAAGCTTCCTGTGAGAGAGAACTAGAATGAACCAAAAGATTACCCTAAATGACTTAAACATCATAATATTTTTCTTTTTGAATTGGCTGAAGGAAAAAAGAAAAGAAACAAAGCCTCTGATTTCCCAAACTGTGCAATTTCTGGCATCAACCACAAATACCCTGACTCCACCCTACCCCCAAAAGAAACAAGAAAAAACTGCTTGACAGAGCTGCCTCAGTTTTGGCATGGCAGAACACCACAAGCGTCTACTTATTGCATTTCAATTTGGCAAACAGAGGGAGTGAAAAAGAAAAACCCGTACTAACGCATTCTTCTCTCTTTCTCCACCGCATATTTTGATACGAATCACTCAATTGCTTTATCTCAATATCAATGAAAGGAAAATTTTTGCCATCACTAACCAGACTATCGCAGCCATTCGTGGTAAAGATTGGCAATCATGCCTCGGGCACAGAGTATGATGAGCGCAAACCAGAGGAGGCACCAGCGGCAAAACTTCCAGCATGTGATTCAAGCGGCACAATCTTCGATTGCTGCATTCCTTGGAATAGTCTCGAAGATGGCTTCAGCTTCATGTACTGCAGAAGAGAGTATTAAGTGAGTGTTACTGTCTTCTGGTTAACATAAAGAGTATCAATTAATCTCCAAAGTACTGATCAAAGGCATTAGATGAGTTTTGATAAACTAGTCTCTAGTTAATCAAGGGTAACATTAATTACCTCCTTGCGGAAAGCATTGATCTCTTCCTCTGTCAGAGCTTCTTCTCCTGCACTTTCTTCCCAACCAAGCGACCTCAGAAAAGCTGCTTCCTCTTCATCTGGATAAAAAACTTCATCTGAAATGGTATTCTTCTCTCCATCGGCAGAAAATCTGCCACGCTCTTCACAAGCACCACCATTGCCAAGTGTGCTGCTTCCGTTCTCAGATGTTGACCAATTCAAAACGGGACCGGATGAATCCTTTCCTTCACTAACAGAAGCAACAGTTGCTGAGATCTGTTCATTGGACTTCTCCAAAACAGATGACGCAGCAGTGCTTGAATCCGGGCTCGAAGGTGAATTTATAGAAGTTTTCTTTCTAAGAGAATTGAAGAAATCACTTCGGTTCTGTGCTTGAGATTGGGGTCTTCTGTCCAAGGAAGAGTTTGGTGTCACAGACAAAGCAGCTCCTTTGCGATCAGCAACAAGTTTGGGGTTGTTGGAGTTCCTCAAAGGTGCAAATGTAGCAGAGGGCCCCACACCAAGTGGGGATTTGCTTGCATTTGTGGGACTCTGGCTATCCTTGGCAGCAGGAGAGATCCCATTTTTCTCTCGTGCAGCTTTCAGAACAAGAAGCTTCCCAGCTTGAGATGTCTTGGGAACATCAGATCGAGCTGGTCCACGAAGACCATGGTTAGCAAGTTGCGAGGAAGATGGCTGCTGCACAAGCTTGGTTACACTGGTCAACTCACCAGCTCTTGTCCCTTTGGGTTTGGGTTTTTCTGAGGTGCTTAGAACCTGGAAAGAAAGAGAATTGGTGAGCAATCTTTTACAAAACAACACATCCAATAGGAAGAAAAATAAATAAGCACGGTTAGCCTCATGTTTAACTCCTAAACCGGAGCGCATCATGTTAAGAGCATGTGATAGTGCTTGACCAAACTAAGCTTCCATTTGAGTAAACAAACTAAGCTTCCAGATGATATCCCAACAGAATAAGGAAGTGTTATGTGCTGCTAGTCTCCTCAAGAAACAAAAATGTTTAACAGCTAAATGGCAAACGCAACAGGTTCAGCAGCATGTGATATTGGCCAAATTTAGTCTTTCAATACTAAAAAGCAACAGAGAAGTATGCATCTATTAAACTCAGACAAACTAAGGTTCCAGGTGAGATTGCTCCCAGAACACAGCCATGGACACAAATCGCAAAACAGATAAACTTGGTCAAGTATTTTACTCAGCCCTGACAAATGGGAAACAGAAATGACTCCAAAAGAAATGACCCAAAGAAGAGAAAAAAAATGAAAATCTAGTGCTGACTTAGAGGATTTTCCCTTGAGATGCTGAAATGTCTGTGTCTCCATGCCTCATATAGAGTATCACACATCCAAGACTTGAATAAGAAAAGGAAACTACGTCCCAAGTTATAGAAGTTTACACCTTAGATTAGAATACATTGGCATAACAAGTGTATTATAACATAATAACTAAATGTCACGCAAGATTATAACATAAGAGACCTGAAAAACATTAAACGAAGAATAATTTCAGTGGGTATCTGTTGTCATTCCTTTACCAGAATCTGTTCCTTCATGCTAGAAGGTTGAAGGATCATGGACATACTACTAAAACCAAAAAACAAAATAAGAAGAAAAGAAACAAAGTTCAAGAAGACATCAAGTAACACTTTTGGATAATAAAATACACTTTCTGCAGCAACTCTAAGAACCAAAAAAGACTTCGTTTATGTTCTCACCCACAACATTAGTACTAGCAGAGCCTTTATTATTCAGAAACCCTTCCAGTCAATCTGCCTTTCCCTAATCCCCTATAATAGTGCATTATTAGCATGCTAAGAAGGACAAGCTAAGTTAAGAAACAAATCTAGGAACAATTGTTCAGGATCACCACAGAGGGCCTCCAACTACGGACTCTTCATCAAACAAGAGATCAGTACAGCAGGACACCAGTACTCTTACATAATTGTGGGTTCTCTTCTTAACACGTTAAATTGGTACAAATTAGACCAGCATGCACACTTCTATCATGATGCAGAAACCCCCACTAGTCTCAATTATTCATTTGAAATTGATGATAAGATATTCCTACCAGAACAATGCACCAGTAGCTTACAATCTCTGTATTATCCGACAAGTCTACCTCAATCACATCCATTAAATTTGTGGGCCTCCCCATGCTTCCCATAATCCTCTGAAATCCTTAAAACAGCCAGATTGTGATGCAATTAGCAGCACAGTCCATGAAAATTTTCATTAAGGTCCACAAGCCAAGGGATCTCAACTGCAAAATTCATCAAATAACAAGAGAAGGCTGTGCAGAAATGTCAGCATGGCTGTCATGTGAACAGAAAGTCATCCAGCAACACATGTATTAACAAAAGAACAAAAGGCCATAATACTAGCAGAGCTCGTATCACGAGGTGTTCAGGTCATACATAGGAGGGATTACAAATCTCTATCATTTGGAAATTTTTTGGTCCTGTAGCTGTTCCTAAGCTTCCATTTCCCAACATTCGTCTCTTCTTCATTTAGTTATGATCCTTTGAGTTCTTTACAAATTGATCCAAGGGAAAGTTTTAAAATTTGTCCACCCCGTGGTTGCCAATCTTAGTACTGTACCAGCTAACATACTGGTATTACCAATTTTAGAACTAACTACAAAAGTAACCCTGTCAAGTTAAAGCTAACATCATAAACTAATATTAGTCATCACAAACTTGTATGATTGTTCGCTCACTAAACAAATGTCAATAATCATGCTGTTACATGTGGTATGTATTCATAAATGAAGAATACAAAAGGCAAATGTCAATAATACCTTCATGGTGTGAACTGGTAAGAACCATGGTATCAGAGGCAGAATTTTCCAAAATGCAATTGATACAGCTGAGCCTATTCCATAGATATTTAATATATTTAGACTGGAATTGACGAATAGCCAATACTAATATTAGTGAACTCTGTTGTGACACATAAGATCTGCCCTTATTTAAAATTTAAAATAATTATAAAAAGAAAGATTGCGAGACTTTACTGGCAGAAGTTTCCTATTGATATAAGCTCTTTTTATGTCAAAATGCAGACAAAACACATTATTTGGGACATGCCAAAACTGCATTGTACAGCACTTTCTGATACCCATGAAAAGAACAATCGAGAGACAGAACCTGGATGCTTAAATTAAACAACCAAGAATATATTTGCAAGTTGAAGAGGGCCATTATGGACTGACACAAGCATGTTTTTAGCTGCCACAGTGCCTTGAAGGACATGGGCTTCAAGAGTAATATCCCAGATTACAAAAAAGGAGATGTGTTACTTAATAGTAGATTATGTCATTCATACTGAACATAAGTGGGATCCAAGTGATGAAGAATCTCCCAAGTTGAAACCACGAAATGAAGGATTCTGGGTTACCCAATCTTCTTCCTTCAGATAGAAGTGAAAACAACAGAAAGAATGCAACTAAGCTAACAGAATATGCACCAGATTAGACAAGTCCAAGATGACCAATTGCAAACATATCACCAGTCTATTATCTTGAACAAGAAATTGACAGATGAAATGCCAAGCAGTACTTTCATCCAGCCAAATGTCTGGTGGGAGCTCACCAATATTTAACATTCATTGTAGTAGATATTACCAATTAAATAAATAATCATGTTATTTTCTGCATGATCCTACAAAGAAATTATCTACAACCTACTTAACAAATATACATTATATTGTAGGTATTGTCTCAAGCAATTTTCCGCAAAGGAGATAACATCTTATCCATCATCATTCAGACCAAACTTGGTGGAGATCTAGACAACGAACCTCTGTCACCAGACAACGGTTTAACTTCCTGAAGCAGCTAGAAGGAAGGAGAGGAAGTATATGAGTTAAAACTGCTTAGCTAACATGGATCTGCCATCCAATTGTTTAACTCAAGCTACCATTATAGTAATTAATTCTAGTTAATGACATTGAACTCCTAAGGGTTCAGCCTAAAAAACATAATGACAATGATCATCATCAATCTGCAGGAAAATATAAAGGACGGCTGAAATATCTCAATGCCTGATTAATCAGTAAAAAATAAAAATAAAAAAATAAACAAAAGGAACTAATTCTGTGTTTTGACTTTTTTTCTCTAAAAGTTATATGTTGTTCACTTTGATAAAGTTCATATTTCCAACAATGGATGAACGGAGAAATAAAAAATATGGTCCACAGGACACGCGGAGTGGAACATTTATTTGCGAAGTTGAGAAAATACAGCTTCAAGATGTAGACCAAGGGTTTATTTACCATGTTGGTGCATCTAAGGGTATCAAACTTAGCAAAGCAAAATCAACCAACATGAGATAATGTCTTGCATGTAAAGTTGAAAGGTTCATGCCCCAGCAACACGCTAGCATTGTTTTATTCCACAACTCAGAAGATCTAAAGCCCCCACCATTGCTCGGATAAAGGAGTTCTTTAATAGACCAGAGATCCTTCTAAAGATAGAAGCAGAATATCCATTTCGGAAGCAATAAATCTAAAAATTTTGTTGTTGTACAAGTTGTGCGCCAAAAGACACTTCTCATTTCAAGAGGAGTTCATATTCTACATCAATGGGGAAAATAAGTTAAATCAAGAGAATAATGCATATTATATTTTTCTTTTCATGAAATAAAAACAACAAGGTGCATATATTATGCGAGCAACTTTACCAAACTAGAAGGGACAAGATAAGATGGTTAGAATACTCTATTGTGTACCTATTTAAAAGCAAACGTCTGTTATGCACTTCAAGTGGAGCTATATATGGGAACTCCAGAGTGGAGCAGCTTTGGGGGGGCATTTTGGAAGAGATAAGAAACTTCAGTAACTGAAGAAGTATATTTACTTTGATAATTGTAAAACAGAATGCAAAAAAATTCATAATATAAAGTTCCGTAGAAGACAGGCGGTGATTCTAAGTTGCATTACTGTATAAGATTGCAAATTCGTACCACAAAGGATGCAATTAATCAGTTTCCACATCAGGAGGCTCTTTACTAGTGTAATAAAATCACTACGTTTACATACAATCCAAATATTAGATCTTCGCATATTTGGAGAATCTAGGGGAAGAGGTTCAGATACCAAAGTTGATGACTTATCATCCTCCATAAAAGTAGCAAATAGCACTTCACAAACTCTTTTAAGAAGCTGGATTAAGGAGAAATACCACAGTCAGTTTTTGTTCATCAAGCGGTATTTGCTTACAATAGGCAACATGAGGCAGAGCCTTTCAGCATTATACTACAGATATCTGGAATCATGCCTTAGAGCTCAGTAAGACTACCCTTGGTCGAAAGGATAAGTTATGATGGTAATCCTACATCAGGAGGAAGTGTAAAATTACATTATGTTATTGAAGGAAAATTAAGCTCACATGATCAAGTAGAAGGAACACATTGATCTCCACCCAGTTCCAGGAAGAAACATTAGTGATAGTAAGGCAGAGCAACAGCCACCTTACAATTGATTTATACAAAAATGTGAGAACCAGAAGATAGGTAGGACAGAAATCTGTGCAACGCCTAGCAGACCAAGATACTGAATGACAGTGTTATATACTCCACCCTCAACTCTTTATACTTGAATTCCTCATGGTTGTGAATGAAGTATTCAATAATAGGGACTTGAAACTAATGTATAAGGAAATGATGGAAGAAGGCGAAGCACACATTTTCAACAACTAAGGAGTCATCTCAACGATTAAAACTCAATCTGAATTCAATGGGTGGACAGTACTGCAACCGTGGCTACATGGCTAAACAAGAAAAGCATACCATAAATCAATGCAAAAACCAAGAGTTTTTGACATATGTGACTTCCATTAAGTGGGGAGAGATGTACATTTAGCAGAACATTCTGTCAAACGTTCAAGTGGCTGACAATCCAGAGAATCTCCAGCCAACAATTCAGGACCACGAGACCTACAAATTAGGTCTTCAAAGCCCAAGAAACAAGAGAAGTGAGGCAGAAGGAAAGACAGCAATTTATAGATGAATGATGTCAGCCTAGCTACCATCTTGATGTTAATGCTCAAACAAGCAGCCCACCCTCAGATTCACAAAAGACAAAGAAAAGCTGTCAATATTACCTCTGCAGGAAATATTGGGAAAGTATCTCTGAACTCGAAGGCAAGTGAAAAGGCTGTGAAACTAGCCTTTTGCCTCCTTTTTTAGGCAGATTTCCAAGGAGTAAAAGGTGATTAAAATTGAATAAACAGACAGCAAGCAAGAGGCAAGCAAATTTTTGAAGTTTGCAAAGGAATAGGAAATACAGCGAGAAATTTACTAGCAAAAATACTAGATAACACTTGGTTGGACTATACATAGTTTAGTCAACCTACATAAATCCAAAAGACAGGATACATCCCATTTCAGTACATGAACATGAGTGTAGAAAAAGAATCTTGTGGTGGCGGTGGGGCATTTAAGGGCTATGCAACATCAGGTTTGATAACTATCTGTGCCATTGTAGCCACCCTATTCCAGCTCCTATTTCTTATTTTGTATTGTAGTTTTCTCATGCATATCTTCTAGATTTTGTCACCAAGAAGATTCATTACAGTAGAGGGACCTCACAAGCACTTCGCCTCCTATAGTTTTAGACTGATAATCTGGCTGATTAATACTAAACCTAGAAACCTGAATTACAGAAAGAGCTTCTTAGTAAAATATAGGCAAAGAAAAAATTAAAATCACCACACAATGGATGTCAACGCAATTAGAAGGCAAAGCATCTCAATATCATAATGTAGCATATTTGCCACTTAAGCTGAGCAACAGGTTAATGGGCCCTAATCTATGTAGCATATATGATCCATCTTCTTCCCCCTTGAAGCACCGGATTTCCATCTAATGGCTAAAATGTATAAGCATACAAGGCATAACATTTACTATAAAAGTAGCATTCAGAAAAAGTGCTCCAATACTTATGTAAAAAACATAAAGAGGGCAGCCTGGGTGCACAAAGCTCCCATGTATGCAGGGTCCAAGGAAGGGGCAGACCACAAGGGTCAACAATACGCAGCCTTACCTTGCATTTTGCAAGAGGCTGTTTCCACACCTTGAACCCGTGACCTCAAGGTCACACAACGACAACTCTAATGTAGCGCCAAGGCTCACCTTCAAATACTTATGTAAAAAACATATGTATAATCACAAAAAAGTCTTGCAACTAAGGAACAAAAAGAAACCAAAGAAAGGAAAAGAGTCACGAATCGTGACCAACCCACTACTCCCAGGGTAAGAAGGCTGATCCATTGACAAATGATTTGGGACTCAATTATCCAAATGTTAGGTATACTTCAGCACTTCAACTGTAAGCTACCCACAAAAGTATACTGCAGACAGGAAAACAAAATGATTCCTGGTAGGAGAGCATATACTCCTGTAGGTGCTGCCCTAGAAACCTTTCTTGGGAGAGTTAACCGTTCATCTTGTTGTGCATACAGAAACCAGGTAACCCACAAATAATCAATGCATTTGGTGGATTCTAACCACATGTTCTAGGCCTTTGAAAAATAAAAATAAAAATAATTGGACACTCCCATTTTTTCCCCAAAGAAAATAGGGTAAAAGCATCCAATGGACATGAAATTTAATGTCTTGCCTATCTAAGCCTCTGAAAATGCCAAAAAGCAGCACGTACAGGAGTGGACACTCTTACCTGGACTCAAACAAAATGAGGATAACTCTATATTTCCTAAAGATAGGCTGCTTATCGACTCCACATGAGAATACATATAGCAATATCTAAGGTTAAGAAATTAGGATAGCATATTACTAAATGACAAGCTGAATGTGAGATTACAGACTATAGACATTGATATTTTCATCTATTAACTATGTAGACTCTAACTCATACAGCTCATTAGCAATTCGACAGTTGTATTTGAAATCATATTATGGTGGAATATAATTAATCTAGAGTGCAAACATCTAAGAGTTAAATTTCAAACTACATATGGCCGGAGGAAACAAGTCCAGGGTGGAAATATCAACCCCCTGTATATTGTTTTCTCTAAGAAACGAAAAGCCAATACCACCTTTGACAAAACAGAAACAAAAAGCTACCAGTTTTGATGGCATATGGCAGCTAATCATTCAATATAATCTCCCACTTTCATATGTTTAGTTGGCCACGCTATAAAGTTCAAGTTCCCAAAAAAAAAAAATTTCCTTCCATTAACACTCATAATGCACACTAACACATCTAGTCCAATCAATATGTAGAACTAATAGTTCCTGAACTTTCATCTATACAGTGTCATTTCTTCTGAAGTCCTATCAATACGTGGAACTAAATCAATTAAATACTTCTAGACATTCCCAGTAACTGCAAAGCCTTGTGCCTTTTGTTGCTTAAACACTACCACAAGGACATCAATATTGCCGACTATAGAAGTCTAAAACTTCTATCATTTTTTTAATTAAATTTAACATGGTCAGAAGCCAAACATGCATAAAAGAAACAACTCTTTCACGAATTGTTTAAAGTTACCAAGTTACCAATGCGATTCATCAAAAAATGAGTACTGAAGTTGCTAACAGGAGATGTGAAGTTCTATAAATAAAAGAGTGGAGACAGAAGGCCCTACCAAGGTTTTAGGCATTGAAGGTGTCATGGGTATCAACTGCCTCGATTGTTTAATAGCCAATTCTTCAAGCCTTTGAGTCTCGACAGATAACTTTGCCATGCAACACAGAAAATGTCAAGAAGCAGAACAGACCAAAATGATAAAAGACAACTACGATATGAGTCCTGCTTACCTGTGGAACAGTACGTGCCCGTGAAGGGGCCTGAGCCAGAGTTTCAGCCATATTGAGGCCAGTTGTCGTGCTCTGAGGTGTACTGGCAGAACTTGATGGGGCAGTTTGTTGAACTGATGAAAGAATCGTGCTACTGCTTGCAATCATGACAGGAACTTCTGCCAAGGCTGAGGTCCAACCATCACCACCAATGACAGCCGAGGTGCCCAATGGTAAGCTTTGAGAAGCAGTGCTCAAACCAGGAGATGAGACCCTGCAGATATCAGGAGCCCCTTGTTTTTCTTCAGCTCCAAGTGATGGAAAGTCCCTCTCAAATGCAGCTTTATGGGCGTTGCTCACTATGTTCCCGCCAACAAGAGGACCATTGCTCGTGTCATTCCCTACTCTTCTAGGCCAAACCTCACTCCGCTTTCCAGATATCATGGACTGCGAACGTCTTAAAGTATCTCTCTCAATTCTACTTGCAAGAACATTGGTCAAAGAATCAGGGTAATCAGGGTCCCGGAGGTCTCCCAAAAGCAATCTCTCCTTCTCACGATACTCGAGGTCCTTGTCCCAATCTCTGTCACGGTGGCTCCTACTAAAACTACTGTAAGACCGTGAATATGAAGAATGCTCTTTGTCATGAATTATAGCACCGTTACTACTTGAACTCCTACGGAAGTATGAAGAGGAAGTTCTATCCGCAAATGCCGAAAAACGTGGTGTATCATAATCACTAGAACTAACAGACAGTTTGCTCCTTGAAGGCAGTGCAAGCGAGTGATCATCTAGATAATAAGCAATGCAACCCTTTAGTCAACCAAAAAAAACATTTTTCAAAATTGAACTCTATAAAATGAACGAAACAATGACAAAAGTACCTGATTGCGAGGCTGATGCAAAATGGGGAGGCGTACTGCCGCCGCCGTTGGCTCCTCCTTTCAGCCATTGTGGTACTAACGTCGGTTCACTTCTTTCCATAACGATTATCGACCATGATAAAAAAAATATAATTGCTATTCTGGTTTATCCACAAAATACTCTTCAACCTTCCTCCAACAAAATTTCTTGGTTTCTGTACAAAATCAAATGCCAATCTTCCCCCGAAACAAGAACCCACTTCAGTCAATCAAAATTCCAACTTCAGCACAATGTTTCTCTCTTACACTTAATCAGTTGCAGAACAAAACCCAATATTTGACCGCCTTATACAAAGAAACCCAAATCTCCAAGCCCTTGGAGTCTTTCTCTATCCTGTAACTGTGATATCAGCTCTGTACACTATAAAACCGAATAGGATTGAATCAAAAGAACCCCACTTCGATGAGATACCATCAAGAGATCAAACTCAGAAGAATAGGAATAGGAACCACCAAACAACGACTATAAGAGCATTTTTCACCGATTCATCCTCAGGAAAGATGGATTTAAAGATTCAGGGAGAACACTCAAAAGACCCTCATCCTACCAAAAAACTTACGGCACCGAAAGCAATGAGTAGACTACGCCGCCGCCTGTTGCGGCGTAATTCAAACTCATCTCCAGAGAAAAACGAAACCCTAGAAACAGGAAAAAAAATACGAATTTAACATAACCTAAAAATAAAAAAGGAGAAAAAACCCTAGGAAAGAAGGAGATCAGAAACTCAACGCGCTCAGACCACGGTACCCCAAGAGAAAAATGGAGAAAAAATTGGAGAAAGCAACCAAAAAAACTAGGGCTCGAAGAGAAGGAAGAGTAGACGAAAAACTGGAAACTGAGTTCGGAAGCCCTCTCTCTGAGAGCAGATTATAGAAGTTGGTAGTCTCTCTCTCTCCCCAAGCGAGAGAAATCCTGACCACAAGATCTGCCTGGAGAAACCCTAACCGTTGGATTTGGCGTGGAGTATTTTCTCTTTCTACTTCTCCATGCTATTCAAGTGTGCGCTTCAGAAAAAAGAGGAAATCCGAGCGACCAAAGCGTGAAAAGAAACAGAGGGGTTAGAGAGAGAAACAACTTGCGAAGGAATTTGTAGTCCGAACAGGCTTTGGGAGTTTAGAGAGAGAGCGAGCGAAAGCGCTTCCGTTGCGGCGTGGAGGGAAAGAAGGGCGTTTTATCCGAGCGAGGAATTTAGAGAGAGAGAGTTCCTCTTTCTTGTTGCCGTTGGTGTTTGCTGTAACAAAAAACGTATTATTTTATCTATCTAGAGTTGAGGCTGCTTCTTCTTTTTTCCTTTTTTTCTTTTTTTTTTTCCTTATATCCAACGAACTTGCCTTCGTAGAGTTGGATTTCCGTTTGGAAATAAAAAAAATAAAGAATATTTTTGTCAAGGAATGGTCTTCGTCCGATAGGTTAGATCTTAGATGGATAAGCAACAAAATATCATGCTTATACGATATCTGAACCGTCAAGTTGGATGTTTGATTCGTTAATTTGGACGGTCCAAAACTATGCAAAGTTAGTGGGCCCCATCAATGGGCCTTCTAAGCACAGCGTGCGGACCTCAAAGTAAAATGGGCAACCTACATAGATAGTCGGTGAGATCTACGATCAATCTGAACCGTTGGCTTGATATCTTAGATCTCGGATGACCCAAGTGTCTCGTCAATTTGACAATTCAACTGCCAAAGAAAGCGAGTTTTCATCCGCGAATCTGGACCGTACAACAAATGCTATCCGCATTTGACAACTAGAAGTACACTCAGCAGGAAACGAGAGATTTGGTCGTTTGACATGATTTCTAAGAGTCCGAGGAGTTCATATGAAATGGACGGTAATGAGTCATTCATAGGTTGGACCCACTACGAAAATGTAGGTGGATCACTTTTATTATACAATGGGAAAACACTAATTTTCCACAGCGGCCTCATCGATGGCCCACATCGAAGACCCATTTATTGATCCATAATGTTACCCTACGTAATGGAACATCCACCCCAACCCACATCTTTTCGGTCCCACACGATATTTCAAGATATAGATCGATAAAAATCACCGATTTAGTGGATAATTGCTCTACGATCATTGGATCCAAGCGAGACCAGACCCGATCATGTACGTCTGCAACATGTTTGCCCAAAAGGGTTTATTAAGAAGGAGCAACAATTACTTTCTTGTTAGCATTTTTTTCAGTTGTGTCCAAGCAATGGTATTTATTCCTCGAATAAGATTACATTCAATTTACGCGACAGACATCGTTACGCATAAGCAACGGTTCTTGTTGCACGATTAGAAACATAAATGCACTTAATTGGAAAGAAGAGTATCCTATTGGCATGATTTCAAGCCATTGGAGATCTAAATTGAGCCCTACCAGATGGACGATCTGGATCCTCGTTGGTGGGGCAGGGTCAGCAGAAACGGGCGTGCCTGCCCTGCACGAGGTGATCAAATACGAAGAATGCTCCACCTGTGAGTGACTGATGCCACCTGTTACAAATTGTCTATTCTATCTTTATGATCCAAATTCATGCCAATATTGATAATTCTTAAATAGGGGTGACAAAATATGACACGACATGATAACACGATTCGAACTCAACACGGATTTAGTGGGTTAGGGTCGAGTCTTATCGTGTTCGTGTCATTTTCAGGTCAACCCGAAAATGACATACCAAAAATCATGTCATGTTCGGGTCAATCAATGTTGACTAGTCGTGTTGACCTGTTTAACACAAGACCTATTAATTTGTCGTATTGACCCATCTAACCCGCTAGCTGTTAACCAATCAGGTTGAAAATATAGGACGGTTCATCAGAAACCGTTCTATATTATTATAGTAATATAGGATGGTTCTTTAGAAACCGTCATATATTAGTTATTTTATATTTATTTAATTGTGTTATACGAGTCGTGTTGTGTCGACTCATTTTAATAATCATGTCGTGTTCGAGTCACAGCTTCTTAACACAATTATTAAGTGGGTCATGTTCGTGTCGACCTATGTACTATAATGGGTTAGTCTAGACACGACATGAACACAACCCACCAACCCGAATTGCTAAGCCTTTCCTCAAATTAGATTAAATTTTTTGTCCTCGATTATGGTCATGGAATTCTCATTTGATAATCCAATTGGCTTGATTGTCATACCATCGGAGATGGCATCTCTGAAATGGATGTTCTAGATTGTTCACGAGTGACCTAATGTGTAAAAATGAATGTTGTCTCTTATATATAAGTCTTGGTATTTTTAAATGCTAAGGAAGCATCTTATTTTCAGGGATTACATTTTTCTTCGGATATAAGATGTTTTTAGCTTGTGCATGAAAAATTATACCAATCGGATGATCCTAATTTCTGATTTTGTTTTATTTTTTATTTTAACACTCATGCACCAAATTTTTATATTATATTTTAATGGTAATTTTTGGCCTTTTTATCCAATCAAAAGGAAATCAAAAGCCAATGTCTTATTTACTAACAAGATGATTCTAATGGCTTTGTTTTTTTATTTTTAAATATCAATGGTCAATATTTTAACTACAAAAACGCAAGCCATAGTCATTGAATTGGAGATTTTTTGTTATGACAATAATTTGAAAGAGTCGAAAAAGGATGATATGATTAGATTTTCTAAAAGCTATACAAATTCATGAAATGATAGTGTATGAAAATAAGACATTATTTTAAGGGGAGCCCTGTGCATAAAGCTCACGTGTATGTAAGGTCCAGGGAAAGGGTGACCTACAAGGATTTGTAGTACAAAGCTTTATCTTGTATTTTTGTAAGAGGCTATTTTCACACTTTAAACCTGTGACCTCAAGGTCATACAATAACAAGAAAATAAGACAAGATCTTAGCTTTTGAAAATACATAGACCCGCATTAGGTTGGCGCCATGGTATAGTTTAGAATGTGGCACTTGCAAGTCTTGCACATGCACCCATATAGCTAAACTTCATATAAGAGGAATTATGTAAAAGGTTTATCTATGACAATGTTCTCATCGCTTACGAAATCCTCTATTCTTTTAAGAGGAAAAAAATATAGCTTTTGCTTTGAAATTTGAGTTGAAGAAGTCCTACGATAAATTGAAATGGGATTTATTGTGTGGACTCTTAAAGTCTTTAATTTTCCTCTTACTTAGATTATACTTATTGAAGGGTAGTCTTGGCGCAACGGTAAAAGTTGTCGTCATGTGACCTTGAGGTCACGGGTTCAAGATGTGGAATCAGCCTCTTGTAAAATGTAAGATAAGGCTGCTTACTATAGGCCCTTGTGGTCCGCCTTTTTCCAGGACCCCGCATAGGCGGGAGCTTCATGCACCAGAGCTGCCCTTTTTAGTTAGATTATACTTATTCATGTCTTGTATCACCCTAGGCTACTTTGATAGTTTGATTAACGACAGGCCTTCCACGTTTCTTTGCGAATGTTTTAATTGTATTGGTTGACTACTCTTTGCAAAATTGTAGAATGCTTATAAAGATTTTTTATCAGTTTGATCTGAAATTGCAAAAGCCGGTCTTTCTAAGTCCTAAGAGAATGAAAGTTTTTGGATAAAACATCCTCTCTTTCATTGGAAGTAAAGTTTAGTATATAGTTTGTGTGGACGAGCCTAGTGCAAGAGTGAATCTCAATCACAAAGGTCACAAGTACGATACTTGTAAAGGGGGTGTGTGGGTGGGTGCATATATTCACCATTAACAAAAAAAGAAGTTTGGTCTACATCCCAATTATAGAAGAGTAGCTCTTATTAAATATGTGCTGGTAGGTATACCCAATTATGTTGCCTCTATTCCTACTAAATTTCTTAATAAATATAAAAGAGCCAAGGAAAATTTTAGTGGGAATAGTGGGAATGAAATATATAGGTATATGTTTTGTTAGAAAATAATTTATGACATAAAGGTCACTTATACTTTGGGCTTTTGGAAACTCAAGTCCTCAATTGAATCTTTTTTGATAGGCTTGGATTATACATAAAAGGGCAGCCTCGGTGCACGAAGCTCCCGCCTATACGTCCTATCTAATAAATAATTAATATCGACAAAGCCAATCCATGCTAGATACCTTCAGTATGTTGACTTTCTTAATTATGTTAAAACCCAAATGATTCAGTATTATGAAAAGCCATTTTAAGGTCTAGAAGTATTATAAAAAAGGCTATATGTGGAAATTTTGATATAGTAACAAAACTTTTTGGACAACAATTGGATTGATGTAGAAACCCTCTGGGACCTTCTTTCTTACTATGATATTGTTTAGACCTTTCAAAATGCAAAGTTGCTTCCCTTACGAAACATGATTCTCCTAAATGAGAACATGACCTCATTGTCATTATAAAAAGAAAAAGGGCAGCCCTGGTGCATGAAGCTCCTGCCTATACGGGGTCCGAAGAAAGGGTGGGCCACAATGGCCTAAAATAGGCAGGCTTATCTTGCATTTTTGTAAGAGGCTGATTCCACGCCTTGAACCTGTGACCTCAAGGTCACATGACGACAACTTTTACCGTTGCGCCAATATAAGATTTTATAAATAGAATTGCTAGCATAATTATACATGGATCCTCAATTGAGGATGGGGTCATTTGAGAACAAAATAAGCTAGGATTCTTTTCCATTAAAACATCTTATGTGCTTGCTATTGAACCTATTCACAAATCTTCCTAGTTCAAAAAGATATTGGTTTTTGGATGAAGTTGTGGGCCATGGAATGGTAAGAAAAAGTTAGGTGCTTTATTTGGCAGCTTAGTCTTAACAAATTCGCTACAAACAGTAGTTTCTTTTCTATGGGTGCTGATAATTATTCCATTTTTTTAAGGGCCTCTCATACGATAATTTGCCATGATCCCCCATAGGAATTTATTGTAGCAATCTTAAGAGGAGTCTTGGAAACCCACTTACATAAACCCTATCACACACACACACGCTAATTCCTAGGTATATTGGAAATTTAAACATAATAAGGGAAAAGTGCCACCTTGGACCTCTAACCAGGCATAATGAGGAGAAATGCCTTTTTGTCTACAACCAAGAGAGAGTTTTTCTTTTGAGTCCTGGTAAGAATACACGCTTAATAAGAGAGGAAGGAGAACACGCCTCATTTTTCATGCATGATACAAAACTTTTTACAAATATAAGCCATTCATCATGTATAGAAAACTAAAAATAGGTAACCCATGAGAATTAATGAAGGGACGATCTTTATCACTTGTTTTAGATTCTTGAAAAACTAACTTTTGACCCAAAAAAACATAGGCCATGCATGAAATTTTATGTCTAACCTATCAAAGCCATTCGTAACATGATGAGTAGGTTGCGTCTAATAAAAGTAGTTTCGCCACCAATGAAAATTGGGACATGGACTCCCTTTTCTCCTATTAAGGGTGTATGGTTACTAGGACTCTTTTCTTTTACTCAACAAATAGGAATTTACTTTAATGAGTCCTTGCTTATTGCATGGTAAAACTATTCTTAAATCAAATCCGTTCATCATGTTAGGAATGACTTAGATAAGCTATGGTAAATTTCAAGCTTGTTGAATGTTTCTAGCCTAGGTTTCTTTAAGTACAAAATTGACCATCTATTTTTATTAAAAAAATTCAAAGACCCTAAACAAGTGGTTAAGATTGTTCAGCTGCATTGATTTCTCATGGACTACCTATTTTAGACAATGTTTGCGAAAATTTACCTTTTTGAATAGTCGATCAGCCAAGTGATTTTCATCTCAGTAGATGTTGAGGAACCTACATTTGGTAAATTAAGTAAGGAAGTAGTTATAGCAATGTTAGAACATCTGCAACTCGCATGCTATGGTCGAAGATGGATCACATATAACTTGGCTTAAGTCTGACAATAGATTCATACAAACAAGGCCTCCTTCATAATGTTCTAAGCCTTCCATCTTATAGACACAGTTGGTAGATGAAGTCGTGCATCAAATTTCAACTTCATAATGTTGTATTCATTTAGAGGAAATCTATTGGAGTACAAGACTACATTTGCATGAAGGACATGTCTTTATTTGATCAGACACAATGATTTCACCTCACGTGTTAGATTTCTTCTAGCACAAAGTGAATGACTCTAGCAGACGAAAACTTATAATTTTGATCACAAGAAGCATATAATTGGAACTTTGTATAAAAGATTATTTATATTCAACAACCAAAAAAGAGTTTTTTGGATGCTATAAATATTCAATCTTCACATAATTTATGTACTCACTTTCACAATTGTTATAACTTGAAAAATTGACTCAAAAGTGAGGTAAGCTAAGTTAATTTGAAGTCACTTGTTAGCCGCTTAAGAAAACTTAAGCAAAACATTAAATAAAAATATTTTTAATATTTGCATTCATCAAAGTTTCATTTCTATGTATAGAATAATTGATAGGTGATTAGTTGTAGGAAGATGATAATGTTGTTTGGGAGATTTTTCGTCCAAATCTTGGCATAATTTAAACATTTTTGTTAAGCTGTACGTCAACTCGTGGAGTATTTCTAATGAGATTTTGGAGGCATCCACCGAATTGTAGTACGATGCTTATACAGATAGCATCTATGAAGAAGTTGACCTCTGAGAGTACTCATTGAAGGAGAGGATAGACCCTTCAAGATACTTCTTATACCTTGTTGCATATGACAGTGTGGCTTAGACCACATAGAGAGACTAGTTAATTATTTTGTTGCTTGTGAAGCTGTGCTATAGGCCCTAAACTAGTACTTAACAAAGTTAATTGAGTGCCTTGTCTCTCAATAAGGAGGTGGTAGGTTAAAGTCACCTTGTGAAAAAGGATAAGTTCTATACTCATGCTTGCCCCCTTTTTCAACCATCAATGGGAGTAGTAATAAGAACCACGCTTTGCATGTTATTCATGGAAGGTTTGGAATCCCATCCTCAATAGATTTTGTGTGGTAAATGGGCTCTCCCAAATAACGCCACAAACTTAGTGAAACAATGGATGCTATTTAAGTGCAATAGAAGATCTTCAACGTTGTGGCCTCTTACAAATCAATCACTGCTATTATTGATCAATCATCAAGTTGTCAGATTAAATTGCTCGTGGCCTCTGCTGCAAAAGAAATTAGAGGCAATATTGCTGAGGAAATTTATAGGCATTAGGATGAATTTATCATAGATTCCAGTTGACAAAGATAAAAGTAAACAAAAGTAGTTCTTATCTATGAGGTAGCATTCCTCATTGATACAATTGGTTTGAACCCAATGGATGCAGTTCTTATCATCAAGATGGCAAGATTACAAGTGGTTCTCACTCGTTGGAATTATCTAATCCATCCATTTTGAATGCATACCACATATGAATCCTGCACCAAAATACGGAGTACCCATATGAATATTATACTACGAGCCTTAGATATTTGGGTTCTAATTGGATAGTCAGCAAATCCAAATGCTAATCAAGGTATGTATTGTATATAAATCCTTAGGCTTAGAATCATCCAAGGTGGAGCATTTTCATGTAGACCCATCATAGTCAGCTCTTTCAGATCATTGAGCTACGGGGCTCACTCGTACTTCTTGGCTGCTGATGTATTTTAAGTTATAAATGTTGATCCAATATAGAAGAACTTATATATGCTTACGTGTGTATGCAATATGAATGAATTTATGTATGTTAACATTTTAAAGTTGTTTCCTTTTTTTATACAATTATAAAGAAAATTCGGATCATTGAGCTAGGGGGCTCACTTGTACTTCTTGGCTGCTAATGTACTTCAAGTTATAATGTTGATCCAATATAGAAGAACTTATATATGTTTACGTATGTACGCAATATGAATGAATTTATGTATGTTAACAATTTAAAATTGTTTCATTTTTTATACAATTATAAAGAAAAGTATACTTTAGTCCTTAAACTATTCACTAATGACACTTAAGTCCTTAAAGTTCTAGTAATACAAAAGCCTCGAAGATATTGGTTTGAGTTGCACTTTAGTCTTCCTGTTAACTTTTCATTAGTAGAACTAATAGTTGAGCCCCATAAGCAACAATTTAGCCCCAAAAACCAAAGTATTTTTTTTGGAACTTTGAGGACAAAAGGGTACTTTTATCTTTTTTAAAATAATAAATTATTATTTGTGGGGCTCAACTATTTTTCTACTAACAAAAAGTTAACAAGACTAAAGCACAATCCAAACCAATAATTTTAGGGACTAAACTTTCTTTTGGAACTTTAATAACCAAAGTGTCTTAATTGAATAATTTCAGGACCTAAAATGTAATTTTCTCTAAATTGTATAAAATAAATGGCTCCCCAAAGTCACATGTATCCCTGTAGAAACACCCATAGATACTATTCACATATATGCCATTTTCATCATCTTGTCTAGCAAATAAATTATATAAAGTAGATGGATTTGCAAAATCACACATAGCCATGTACAAATAGATACTACCCACATATATGGCATCTTCATCCCATTGTTGAGCAAACTAATTGCTCACGTATGTGATTAACCTAAGTTGGACATCAATCACCCATCTTGCATGTATCTTATTGTATTAGAAAATAAACATAACATGAATTGTTTTTCTATATGCTCACTTCCTCTAGACTTGATAAAACCATGTTTCAATGTTTATTAATTTCTCTGTAGCTAGATTTTGTTTGACTCTCTATAAGAATAAAAAGAACTCAGGTTAGAATTTCAAGCTGTGGAATCTCACCGTTATCTTAATATGCACCATTCATGAAACCAATGAAGTTTACTATTGTTTGCTCTCTTTTCTCCTATTTTATGTTTACTAAGAAGGGCTAATTTGGTTTGAAAGCAGCCGGTATCCATACTGCCACAATACATAATGCACATTGCAGTTTCAAAGAGCATGCCTTTTCCAATGGCAAGCCTCAATCAATGGAATTGGTGATTACATCCTACAATAATTTGAAGGATTGCTATACCTTTTTCCTAATTAGTTGTTCTTTCATTATGATTTTATAAAACCATGTTTCAATATCTTTTTCTTTGTATCTTGATTTCATTATACCACCTGTAGATTTTTGCGATGCAGATTTGGGGTCCACAAATTACACACCTAGTTGCAATGGTATGAGTGCACAGCTAAAAATCAAAAGATAGGGTTTTTAGAGTTGTCACCTATGCTTTTGACTAGACCAGACTCTAGGTTAGGCAAACTAGATTCATAGTTAATTTTAAGCCTTGTTTTATCACTTTTGGTTGACATGGCATGTCGTGCCATGTTCTGAGGGTCACACACTTCAAGAGGTAGTTTTATCCTATTAATGTTTTAGGATGGTGGGATTCTAACCAGGTGCTTAAACTCTACATAAATAGGAGGCCTAGTAGTCCTTCATGCCACAAGACCTTTGATCCTTAACTAGGCTTTTGAAAAGAAGTATAAATGCACACAAAATAAACATGATGCAAGGGGATCAAAGAGGCTAGTGAACTTGTGGGATTATGTTACCTCCAAGGGCCCGCTAATCGCTTCACAAGGCATGATGCATATAATTCGAATTTACATAAGAACATAAAAGGGCTAGGTGAGCTTAGTGGACCAACATGCACATGGTCTTCGGTGCTTAACAGGGTCCACCTTGAGAAAGAAAAAAATGATAGACTTACGCACTTAATGGTCTACACACCTCCTAAACATTAGGTTTCCTACCTCAACTACTAAGTAAGAAGGAACTACAAAGTTGCACCCACCTGGACCATATAGTAGTCCCTACTAATCTCTTGGCATTGCTAATGGCTATGTAAGTGAAGTTTTTAAGAAGGGATTGTAAGACCAATATAGTAAAGGAGAGACTAACTATCCAAATACTATATCTCAAATTTTCACAATGAAATTCCCAAATTGTCAAGGGCAAAATGATCTTTTCACTTCATCATTATAATTAAAAACAAATAAATCAAATGACACGTATTTAGACAAAAATGTGTTATTTATTTTGAGAGTTAGTTAAGTTTGTCGGGATAAGTTAGTTAGTTTAGTTGATAAATTAGTTAACTAATTAGTTGAATTAGATTTATGAATAATGGTTTAACTAGATTATAAATTAATTGTAACTTAGATCAAAATCAATAAATCAAAATCTATTAAGATAACTAGTTAATTAACATTTAGAAGTATTAAAATAAGATGTTATTTAACCAAAATTGATTAAATTTCATAGAAAAATTTTATGAACTACAATTCAATTCTAAATCTAAATATATTTTCTTAATTAAAATTAAATAAAAAATAAAACTTATGTTAGATTTAGAATTTTGCATTAAATTATAGATATAGTAATTAGTGAATTCAGCATATTTTAATCATGCACATTAGATTTAGATCATGAAGATTTAGTATAAAGATCATTGGGATTAAATCTAGAATATTTGATTTATAATGGTTAATATGATTAAATTCAAATATGACATGAATTGCACTTAGTTCATATATAAAACTAAATTAGAAGTAAATATTAAGGTATTACATTGTTGGACTCATCCAACATTCCAAAATAATCAAGATCATTGATATTAAATTTGGAACATTGGATTAAGAAGGTTAGATCTTAGGAATTAAAGAGATACAAAATAAAACTACAAGAGAGATTATTTTTCAAACATTTAAATTATATTACATATGAAATCCCTCTGGAAGAACCTTAGGTCTCTAAGAAATTTGACCCAAGTCCTAGAGAAATCCAAATGTTATTCTAAGGCGATTTAGCATATAATTAAAGATCAACCGTAGGATCGGCATAAAAGCTTGGGAAAAATGTGATCCTATACCAAATAATTACATTATGTTTATGTTTAATTAAAAAGCCACGAGCCAATCCACTAAAGACGTGATTTTTAAATATACAATTAAAGATTCATCATTTCATGATAAATGACGTTTTTACCATTAGATGTATGTTTAACATGATTAAATATAAGATTTATGTCGAAATTCTAATATGTATTGTATTTTATATGTATGAGTATGATTAGCATCTTAGAATAATTTAAAATCGATAGTAATTGAGGTATTAAAGATTGAACGGTTAGATCTACACAAAATCATATTTGAATTGATAATCCGACTATATAAAAAGATTATATACTTGGCTAAGAATGATTTTATGTAGTTATAAAGATTGAACGGTTAGACTTACAAAAAATTGTATCTAGATTGATAATCCGACTTTATAAAAAGATTAGATACTGGTTAAGAATGATTTTATGTAGTTATATCTGTATTTGCTTAAATATATGTTGAGAAATTTCATTTGATTTATCATATAGAAAACATGACTTATAAATATATTATTTAACGACGAAGATCAAGTAGATATAGCTATTTTGAACAAGATTGAGAAGACCTGGAAAGGTTCACATGAATATAATAAAAAATAACAAAGCCCAGGTGAATGCATTTCATAAAATGTAGATCTAACTGTTAAATTGTGCATGATTTTGATCATACATTTTGGTGGGCACAATCTAGATCATGTGCATATGATCTTGTTGGTCTACCTACTCGTGCATGAACTTAATCTCAATTCGGTGTGGACAATATCTTAATCCTACATGAATATTTTGGATTATGTCATTAATTTAGTAGGATCACAATCATACATTTTGGTGCAAACGATCTAGATCATGTGCACACAATCTTGTTAATCTACATATTTGTGCATGATCTTAATCATACTTAGGTGCTAAAAGATCTTGATCTTTTGTGATTTCACATGTTCTCGATTGTACGCTTATACTTGCATGATCCTAATATATCGTGTAAATAGGATAATCTGATTTTGTATAATTAGATGAATACTAGTTTAAAGAGATATTACGATATAGATTAATCCATAAGGTTTCATTAACAATTAGAAAACATTTAAGATTAAATCAACTCGTGAAATTCATTTGACATGCATGATCTAATGTAATTAAATGGACAAAATCTTAGGATTGTCATTAGATCAAATGCCAATCTTTAAAACTTTAAAAATTTAGTATTACATTTCTTTGTTTGATTTTCCTTTTTCTTATTACAATATAGAAATTATTATGCCATTTTTTAAAATTTTCTTAAGCAATTTTACTTTCAAGTTGTTATAGTATACGTGCATGTAATTTGTTAAGTTGATTTAAGTAGAGACTAGATTTGTGGAAATCCATAATTGTCATTTTACAGGCAACAATTAGATTGGCCTATAAAAATCTTCCCTATTTGATTAACCAATCTAATGATTGTGATAAAAAAAAAAGACTCAAGAAAATTACTAAGATATCATATATTTAGATTGGAGCTTAAAATATGAACAATTTGGATCATCAACCACCAAGGCATTGCATTTAGCATATGTGCACCCATCTTTTATAATTGTATATTTTTTTAAAGGTCTAACATTTTTTTACAAAATTCTCTGAAGAATTATTCTTTTAAAAAGTACCAACTTCTTTTTCGATGTATTCCCAAATAATAAAAAATTTATTGTGTTTTATAAAATTTATTGTACATTAAGATGAATTTACTACATTAAACTCAATTTTCTTGAAATCTCAAATATCATGTGTAATTCTAGTAATAAAACCACACAAAAAACTAAAATTAAAATTCTAATAATACTTCTCTTCTTAATGTTTTCAAAATCTTTATAAAATGTTTGCCGAATTTTACAAATATTTGCTCTTCTGATTATTCCTGAATCCAAACTTTGTGACTATGTTCATAACTACCCTTAAGTGATAGATGAGCAAAAATACATAGGCATCTAAATCGTCCATCTAATAGGCTAAGCCTCAATTTGTCAGTTTCGTAATGAATGTGGAGCCCAATGTTTTTACTCTCAAGTTATCGGCATGATAGCCAACGCTGATAGGCATAATTTACCATATAGATGGTTAGGATCGTTTTCAGCTGTACCTATAAAAAGCCTTCCCATCCTATAATGACTCCAATTTTGTAATATTAAAATTACAAGTTAAGCAATGAAAAGATCAACTTTTGAAGATAAGGGCATTTTAGGCATTTCACTATTCACCTTGATTGAACCCCAAAAATTTGGTCTTGAAAATGGTACCATTGGATGCGTCTCGGAAAAAGGAATCAAAGGAGACCAAAATCACCCAAAACGGAGTTAAAATGAGCAAGTTATGGCCCTTTGAAGTTCAGGGGCAAAAATGTGATTTTATTAAAAAACGAATTTACCCTGCAAAAACACAGGGGCCCGTTTTGATATGGGCACCCTTCATCTTCCACCTCCTAGAGAGTTCTAGAACGGCGGTGATTGGAGGAGAAATCACCACTATTCTGGAGGTTTCTCCACCGCCATTCAAAGGCGGTGAAAGGCGTTGAGAGCCCCCTCCAGAACCCTCTCTTAGCTCTATAAATAGAGCTCTTGGGCGCCTCTAATGGCAGCCCAAAACGTTGAAGAAAACCCGTTGAGGAGCAGTGACCTAGAGGAGAAAACAGGGAGAAAAACCCAGCAACGAGCCAGGTATGCCCAAGATCCCTCAAAACCCATCTCCACCATAGTTCTAAGGTCAATTTTCCTAGGTTTTGCAAAAAAAAACCATGCAAAATGGAGCCCTGGAGACTCACCAAGGACCCAGGGTGTCTTGAGGACGCCCCGGTTCCCCAACGAACAGGACGTTCTAGTCAGAACGTCCCACGTCGACACAGTTTGAAAAACCAAACAGGCGCGTCCCTGGATGCGCCCGCAAAAGAGACAGTCGGGCGAAAAACCCGGCGCATTTGTAGACGCGCCCGCTGAGGTGCACACCGCAGACGCACAGCACGCTAGTGGCAGGGGCTTTTCTTTGTTCCTTAAGGAAGCCGGGGCGCACGACGCAGACGCGCAGCACCCTAGCATTCCGTCTTTTCATTCTTGAGACCCTTATGTACGTGCGACACTAAAATGCTTATAACTTGAGATCTAGAGCTCCGATTGAGGCGCCGCAAAAGGCGTTGTGTCCGTGTCGATGACATGGAGACATCCAAACTATAAAATCCCTGATCAAGGCCCAATAAAAGGTGAACATGACCCTTAGAATAGGATGGTGGCGCATGGCCGCTAGACCTTTGGAAAACTGAAGATACCAAGGCCCAATTAGGACCTTATGACACCCACAGGCATAAGGATGGACCCCTAATGCCTAAGTAATAAGACCAACCACTCTAAAACCCATAAAAGATAGGCCAAACTAACCTTGATTCCCCAAACCATGTTCAGGAGCGTCCGAGGACAAAGGGGTTAGCGCAACCTAGTCAGGTAGGTGCTCTATCGCTACTAGATTCTTTTAAAAGAACTATGATTATTTTGCGAATACATGATTTAAGTATATGACTTGTTTAGCATACATGTAACAAATGTTTTATGCATAGACATGTTTTGTATATACATTATGCATAGATATGTTTTGCAAACTATTGCATGATCTATGAGCATTAAGTTCTTGCAAAGATTGCATGTCCTTGAGAGTTGCCAAAAAACGCTGGAGTGCCGAGGGCTAGGCAGTTGTGAGGGACCCAAAGAGGACAGGTTTTTAAAAGAAGTTTTTGGCTTATTTGATCGTACATGATTTGGGCTAGTAAGCTCGTGGGTGCTATGCCGAGGGGTATGGGTTGGCCACCCAACCTCTACCACTATTAGGTGGATGGGTACCACGCCCAAAAAGGGCATGTCCTTGCTTCGACTGCATGTGGTACAGGGGGCTATCACTGGTGTCACAGCACTGGGTCGAAGTGTCATATGCCCCGTGGAGGTATATGATCCTGTGTCCCTAGGTACCCAGGGACCACACGGCGGTGAGGTCGTGGGCATAGTGGGACCCTATGGTTTCATGGATTTATGTGCATTACATATGGCATGATATGAGGTTGGTCGACCATACCATACTAGAGATCCATGAGTTGGATTCCATGAAGCATTTTATGCATATCATAATGTTATGATATATATGTATATGATACTTTCTATTATGGATTATGTGATCCTTTAAGTCGTTAGTATTTTAGTTTGACAATGGATTTTAATATCGATATTGAACTTGAGTATTCAGACATGCACATGTTTTGAATGAGCATATGATTTTAAAACATCTCATGCATTATAAAACTAGTAGTAATAGGCTCATACTGAGTATAGTATATACTCACCCAATCCTCAACATTTTTCAGACACAAAGTAAATACTTAAGGGCAACGAACGCTTGTGATAGAAGACACCCAGACTAAGTGCAAGTAAGTAAACCCCCACATTATCTTTCAATGTTACTTGATTGTAGTTACTCTCTAATAGCTGGGGTTGTGACTAACACTTTCTTGGGAATAATATTGATTTAAACTTTGCCATAGCTAAATAATTTGAGAATGTATTTTGACACTCGGGGTTTTTATGAAAGATTGTTTTCCAAATGAAAAAGATTTTCATGCATCTCATACTTATAAAACAAGAGATCTCGCCTTTTTATCAAAATTACATCATATAAAAACCCGGGTTGTCACACATCCCTATCGTGGATTCACTTGCTCTCACTTTCAAATGAAATCCATTCTAAATATTGAGGGAAGAATTGGGGCCAAAATTTCCACAGCCTCTTCAACCATTTTCCCTCTATTAAGCACTCTCTTCTTGCCTTCATTTTCCCACTCTTCCACTTCTTTCCCTCAATTCTTAGCATTTTCAATCGAAAATGGGAAAACGAGATCACATCACGAGCCCTGAAACCAACGAACCCCGCCCAAAACTTCAAAAAAATCAACCAAAATGGCGTATCCACATATTCTCCAAGCTTCTCTTTCTTTTGAGGGTGAAAAAGCTCTATAAGAATGCCTTCAAAAGGTTCTCCTCTCTCAGCATGATATGATCTTTCAAGGTAATGTACGCTTCAATCCATCTGGGTATCAGTGATTTCCTGTAATGCCCATCTCAATCTTCCATTGTTTGTTCATTTTCCAGTTCTACGTCAACAACCCTTCCCGCCAGAGGAAAAGCCCTTGTTCCTACCGATTTAAGCATAGGAATACCCGAAGGAACCTACGTTCGCATAGGTACGTGCTCGAAATAGAAAACCTTTTGATGAGTTTGATAATATACTCATGGATGGGCTTGTTATTTGCAACGCCTAGATCTGGTCTGGCTTGGAAGCATTTGATTGATGTGGGTGCAGGCATGATTGACGCCGATTACAAAGGTTCAGTGGGCGTGATTTTGTTCAACCATTCCGATGTTGATTTTGAAGTGACGCAAGGAGATTAGATTGCTTAATTGATCATTGAGAGGATAATGATGCCCGAGGTGTTGGAAGTTGAAGATCTTGATGCTACTGTGAGAGGCATGGGAGGATTTGGATCTACATGGGTCTGAATAATCATCCATGTAAGGATTTACTTAATCATCTATGTTAGTTCTTTTGTTTTTTCCGTCTTTATTGGAAGGATGATTCATTGGAGGACTTCTATCAAATGATGGGTGGGCAGTTTGGATCATCGCTTGTTGTCTTGTATCTTGGGTCTTTTGGATCATCTGCAAAAACAAGTTCATTTTGTCTCCCCATTAACACTTAATCTAACCTATATATCCAAAGGCTAGGATTCCAATTGGATGCAAGATCTGGTGTGGATACGATCATAGCCTTTAAGATTAATGATTGACCAGCAAATTACTAAAGGTTTGATGGTTACCAACGTGCCATTAGTTTGTAGGGTTTTTTACATGAAAACCTCGTTTCTTTTGACTATTAGCAATTATACCGAAAAATTTCAATTGATTTTAAAAACACTTGAATTTAACTATCCTTAACAACCAAACCCAAATTTTAGATGTTGTTAGATGGCCGTTAGAGAAAGCGTAGCTAAGGAGAACGGAAAAATAATGTAAAATATTTGGGGCCATCATTTGGATAATTTGATTTGTTCATCATGTTCAACTTGCCATGGATTGGTTATCTATCAATGTTTGGTAAAATTTACATTGGATTAGATGCATTTAGATAGATCCTAGTCTTGGGTTATTTGAATAGTTTGTATTGTTCGGCCTGCCTTATCTTGGGTGTGTATTGAAGCTCATGCTCATTAGAGGCTTTTAGATACTAGATATTTGATAATAATAAAAATATGAGAAAAACAAAAAATTGCATGGCTAAAATTGTCCAACAGTTGTAAGTTTGGTAGATAACTAATCTAAGGCACGTTGATGATGTTGGATGGAACAAATCATTCAAACAACGGCCTTAGCTATCTTGAATCACATTCCTTTCTCCTTAATGTTGCTTTTTGTTAATGGCGTCTAAAATTTGGGTTTGATTGTTAAGGGGTAGTCATTGAGCTCTAGTCTAAGAACCTTAATCAATAGCATTCTCCGCTAATGTTTGTCTGATACTTGAAAAAGGCCTGCTGCCATAGAATGGCTTACCATATAGATGGTTGGATTATCTTGCTTGGACTTTTTTTTTTAATGTTATTTATTTATTTGATATATAGATAAGAGCTTAGTTGTCAAATCTGTATCATATCGCTTGGTATCGCCAATAATACTGGTCCTTGGCCAAAAACCCCTCAAAATTTTGTGCCTTATCGCTTCCTTTTAAATTGATCAACACTAGATGTTAATGTATATTTTAATTTATTTTCTTTTCTTTTCTTTTTCTATAAAATAGCCAAAAGCCCTTTTCTTTGTGTTGTTCTTTCCCACAACCCTAGAACTCCAATACATTGAGGTTGACCTAATTCTTTGCAGGCAATAGAACAACCAATTATCTAAAATGATTAGAAAGTATAAAGCCATTTTGGTTTCAACTTTCTAATTTTAGGGCCACCCACAATTGGGTCCTTCAATATAAGAAGGGACTGTTGGGTTACTTTTCTATGTCCATCATCAAAAAAGCTTCCAAAGATATTTCAAAAGAGGGGCACCTATAGTTAGAGTTCTTAAAATTTATATTTTAAGATTTTAGTTGAAAGTTTGTACAACTTTTGTTTTGGAATTTCAATTGAATGTTTGTAAAATTTATGTTTTAGATTTTAGTTGAACGGGCTTGAACTTGTTGATTATTGATTTGCATTGAATATTTATAAAATTTCTATTTTAGAATTTTAATTGAATGTGCTTGTTGAAATAGTAAAGTTATTTCTATTTTCTTATGTCCTAGGGTTCTTAATGAGTCATAAAGGCTCACAATTGTAGCCAATAAAAATGTGCACCACATTTTTCTTGTTTTAGTCACAAAATGTTTTATTGTTACATAAATACCAAAGTCCCTTGCCTTGGGGCAGTGACAAATAGAAAATATCCTTTCACCAGAAATATAAAAAATAATAAGCAGCCTAGTGCAAGAAGCTCCCGCATATGCGAGGTCATGGGAAGGATGGACTATGAAGGATTGTAGTATGTATTCTTACCTTGTAGTTTTTCAAGAGGCTTTTTTTATATCTTGAACTTGTGACATGTAGGTCACATGGCTATAACTCTACCATTGCACCAAGGTTTCCTTTCTTTCCACAAAATATAAGAGAGAAAAATTCCTTAGCTAATAATTGTTTTTTAAAATAGTTAAAGTTCTTATACATGGAGACTTGGTTCTTTCTTTAAAGCTTTTACTACCATGCTCCTTATCTATTGTTACATAGAGCGAAAGAGCCTAAAACTTCATTAGATGACCTCCTCGAGACAATCAATTTTGATTTTTGAACTTTGTCATTGTTTTACTTTTACATGATCATTTTACCCTTTCTAAACTTATAGTAAAGATAGGAATATTAGAATGGATAGTTATGCTTCATTTGTACACCTTTTTGTGTCCTAGTCACATTGGCCTAATCCAATCCCTTAATTCTAATATTTTATATAATAACAAGCCCATTCTGTTGACATTAATTTTCTTTTGATTGGTGAATTATTTTATGCCCATGAAACATCCATTTAGCATGGGACCATAAGTCGGTCCCAACACTTCAGGTTACACAGTATATGCACTATAAATAAACAATTACACATAAACTGAATTTTAAATTTTGCAATATTTCATTGAAAATATTAGCTAACAAATTAGTAATTAGAAGCATTAGATGTCATGCGTTTTTGCAAGCAGCCTAAGGAGAACAAGCCAACAAGATGAATGGATCACATCACCTTAAGGGCTTAGCTAGTTGGTCCTCCATTGTGATTTTTCAATCGTGACCATTAAAAATTTTAACTAGAAAAACTAGTAAGTAAAAGTATCTAATGGGAATGAATTTTCACAAAAAGCCTAATTAAGTTATGCCAAACAAGGTAAATAAATTGGATTATTTAAAAAGAGAGCTTGGCTGGGTGGCATTTATTTTAAAATTTCAATCATAGCTATTGAAATTTTTGACTAAGAAAACTAGTAGACAACATTATTTATGTGCATAAATTTTCACAACAAATCTAAATAGACTAGGGCAAAGATCAAATAGCAGCCCTAAATCGTCCTTTTTATCATTCATAACTTCCCTTGAAATTACATACTCATGGTGTGGGCAGTATGCTCATTATTTTATTCACTGAAAATATGGCATGTTTTGATACAGACACCCCTCCCTTACCTCTAATATACATAGTTTCTGCACCATCTTAGTGTCTTCTTTTCTTACCTAGGTTTTTAAAACATATTTTCATAAATATTTGCAAAGGTAGAGCCCTGATTTAAAACAAATTTAAAATACAAACAGCGAAAACATATTTTCTTTGAAATTGACTTGTCAAAAACTCGAGTATCACCTCAAATTATTTATCATACATAGATTTTTGTATAACATAAAATTTTCATTGAATATCAATAGAAATACTGTTATTAAAATTAGGATCAATCCAATGGTTCACATACACATCCCTCGTAGTCATTATATACCTTGTCCAAATATTACAATCCAAATTACAAAACAATCAATATAATCTTCCTCAAAGTAAATACCCTGAGTAGGAGTTCGATGATAATTATCCTCAAGTCTTGAGCTTTCAATCTTCCTTAACTGTAACTGAGATATTGTAAATATTCAAGCATTTACAATATCTTAGCAAGTTATGCTTTGTAGGGAATTTAAGAAATATAATCAATATATCTCAAAATCAATAATTCTTTATATTCATGATATAAATCAATTTATATAATTAGATAACCATTTTATCCTTCACTCATCATATGAATTATATGTATATATTACATATAAAATCACTGAAAATCGTGAATAAGTCAATATCATCAATAATATCTCATTTTCAAACTAATTTCAATATTAACACTAGGTGTTAATATATAATCATACCGTATTGGAAATCATCCTCCAATACAACATCAGTAATAACTTTATCGGTAATAAATTTTTTCGGCATCTCATCATGCCATAACATAAGGCATCATAACACAAAATAATCAAAGGAATATCATGCTTGCAGTCTTAATCCATAGACCGCGCCCGGATAACTGCTCAATACTCCACTAATACCACGGTGAAAAATACAGATCCATGTTTGTATGGGAAAAACCATGGCTGTCATAGTGACATCCTTCCCATGATTATCCCACCTGACATTTTGCCTCTCTTTGGGCATGGTATCATCATCATAATCAGTTTCAAAGAACAGGTGGCCAAACCCTTATAACTCTCCTAGCATTGGCATCCCCAAGCATATGCCTATCTTAAAACAAAACCACAAGCCTCCATGCTTGTATGAAGAATAATATTTCATACTTACAGACTGTGTGTTTGGTTATAATAGGACATGCCTATAACCTATTTCCTTAAGATTTGGGATTCTAACTTATATAGTTCAAATCTTCTCATTCTACCAATTAAGTAATTTTATAATTACTCAATCAATCCCTTTGTATTCATTTTCACATCATTTGTTGCCTTAAGTATTTTCATAATTACTTAATTAATCACTTTGTATTCATTTCAACATCATTTATTGATTCATACACCATTCTAAGGCAATTATAATCAATCTATAATTATCAGGATAAGATTATGTGTAAATACATGTATCTTCTATATTGAATATATTCTTAAGGTCTACCTACCTTTACTTTCAACAATCCATCATCCCATTGATCTTGATCATCATATCCTTCATGTATCTGTCAAATCATATATATACAGTCATTCCTCAACTCATTTATCTAGTTGTTCATTTTATCATGCTTATATAGGATGACCTAGATCTTTTTCCTTGGATGGTATTGATCGAGGATCTAATCTATTAATCTACATTTAAATCTAACATCTATAAAAAATAAACATTTAATCTAAATTATAATTCTGTTTATTGTTCTTGATCATTTAAGTTCTCATCATGAATCTTGTTTCATTATCTTTATCTTACTTACAATTTTTATTAGGATTAGATAATTTGCTATATTTTATGTTCTTATTATTATTTAACCAGTTAATGTCTTATTAGTTAAAGCTAGTTTATTTCTTTCCTAATACTAGGCAACTCCTCCTTATTTCAGAATTGACTAATGCTTACCAATTAAAAGCTATTCACATGTGGTTAATTCAATCATCATGTAAGGATGCATTTAGAACTCACAAACGTGCCAGAAGGTGGGGGAAGAGCGAGGCTCTATTGGAGAACCCTCTTAACCACCATGTTCAGCATTTACTGATGTGACCTTATGTAATATCCTTAATTTTAGGTATAAATTAAAATTTTATTTAATAAATTAAATTAAAAATTTATAGATAAAATTTGATCCTGAAAACTTAAAAATTAGAAAGTACTCATCGATAGGATTCCAACGCAATAAAGAACAGAGAAAACGAAGCTCAAACGAAAGAGTTATGAGACTTTGAAGTTATAGGGGTATTTTGGTAAATTAGCATAGACGTAAAATATAGGGGCCTAAATTGATAGCTGCACCCCCTTCTTCTACATGTCTCTACCAGATACGGCAAATTCGCAGAAGAAAATGTTGGAGGAGAAGCTTAAAAGGGAAAGAGTTTCATTCCCCTTCCCAAACGCAAGCTTCCTCCCCCTAGCCTGATTCTCAATCACCCTCGCTCCTCATCACATCGTTCTTATTCCAAAACCCTAGCCTCTGGAAAAAATTCTAATTTTCTAGCAAGTAGGGCTCTGGCAACATCCACAAACGCCTAGTAAATCAAGGTAAGCTTTAATCCTTTAATTTTTATATTATATATGTATATATAATAGAAATACATGAAAAATTAGGAAAACAAGAAAAACTACATTTTTCCTGGAAAAATCCAAAACGTTATTGTTGGAGTGAGAATATGTGGGTAAAACAAAGTTAAAATGGAGATCCAACCATTCATCTAGTGCATAAGAGGCCTAAGATCAAACCCATTAAATTTGGGAAAGATCCAATGGCTGGTTTTGCCTTAAAATGTGAAAAATAGTACCTATGGAACATTTTAAGAACATGAAAAAAATTGCATAAAAACCATATTTTTTGGAAAAATCAATGCAAAAGGATGGTAGAAATGAAAACTAGATGCAATTTTGAACAAAATGGCTCAAAAACCAAGTGATTTGGACACATGTAGGGTCACCGGAGATGATCAGAAGTCGGTCGTCTTCTCCGACGCTAGTTTTCGCATCGTCGATGTAACCCGGTATAACCCGATATAAACGGGGGCCGCCGGTGTAATCCAATGCAAACTGGGCGCCAGTGTAACCCGGTGTAAACCTGCGCGCACCAGTGCAAATGGGCTGTAGTGGTCAGTCAACCCTATTTTTTGAGTATTTTCACTTAAAATTTGATTTCTAAGAGCTATAGGAATCCAAATACCGATCTGAAAGAGGCGTTGTGACCATATTGACGACACGGACCTAGATTTAACATAAAAACTTATAAATAACCACTTTTACTTTAGAAAAATTTTAAAATACTGATGTGACATGTATATGTGCATCTGAACATATAAGTTAAAGGGATTTTATGAGCGAATTAAGTGATCTCACGTCGAGGTAGGTGACGACAATTAATGTTTTATTTTGATTTTTAAACTCTGCATGATTATAGCATCATAATTGATTGTGAATTCAAATTGCACTTAATAGAAATCGTTGATTTTGTTAGATTTAGAATTCAATACTATGATCGTTACTTGATTTCAATCATGTGTTAAATGGATTTATTACAAATGATTTCATGAGAATGATATTATCTATTATGCATAATTAGAAATATCTTTTCTTTATTACATCACTGAAATTGATGGATTTTCATAAGAAAGAAAAGTGGAGACTTGGTGGCTGGTCCTTTTATAGGCTAACCCCAGGATGAGGGGCGTGCCTAGGGGATTGCGAGCTACGAGTACTCTTGAGTTTTTGCATATATATGATTTTCATGTTTTGTGTTTTATGACTGGTGCTTTCACCAGGTGGGCATTATGCTATAAGGGATAAGGCCGACCACCCGCCCTCTGAGATTTGTGATGTGATGAGATTTTGATATGATAGACACATGCCCGTAGATGGCATTCAGTAGGGGTTTGGTAACATGGATAGTCCACACTATTAGTCCGGGCCTTTCCATGGGGACGGACTCTAAGTCTCCCGTTATGGTGTCAACGGGGAGCGGCGGTGGTTAAGACCCATTGAGGGATGCCACTACTGCATGATGACCCATACTCTTATTATGTGTGCTTGCATGATGAGCATGGTGATTAGATGATATGCCTGGGTGTGACAACACTCAAAGGTTGGATATGAGTACTCATAGTCAGTGATATTTATTTATATGATGCTTGTGGACCCATTACCTTAGGGTTCCATTATTATTATTATTATTATTATTATTATTATTGTATGCTCATTTACATTGATTCATATCATGTTTTAAATATGTGGAATGCATGTTTAGGGATAGTTGATAAATGGATATTATGTCAGCATGAGTTATAATGATTTTATCGTCATAAATGATAGATATTTTATTTTGTCATTACTGTTATTTCAATTATTTCATTAATTGTCTATGTACCTGCACAAGCAATAGCTTGCTAAGGCATTGCTTTGTTTTGCAATGCCTCATATCTCGAGCACGACATCAGGAAGGGCAAGACCATTGGGAAACCGTGATAGCAGTGGGGGATTCCTTTACTTTATTGATAGACAGTGATGTGAGTTAATAAACAGGATTATCATTTAATTTTCAATATGACTGTATACTTTATACTAGGGATTTGATTAAGACAGTTGACCATATGATGGACATTTAATGGGATGTTATGATGGATAGACCCTAGGCCATATTATTATTGTGTTTTGGATGTTTATTGGTTTGAAAATAAAGGTGCCAATGCATTTTGACATTGATTGAAATGTTTATTATTTCAGTTCTATTATCACAAAATTATACTTATGTTGTGAATGAAATTGCGATGTTTTGAAAAAAGAAAATAACACTCGGAGGTTTTCAAGAAATGTTTTAGTAAACAAATTGATAAAAACTTTTTCTCATGGGATCCCAAATACTATTATTATATGAAAAAAAAAGAAAAAATGTCAAAAAATTCTGAGGTGTTACAAGTTGGTATTAGAGCCTAGTCTAGTCCATCATAATCTTTGCAAATGTCCATTTATATGTGAGTAACAGTCCATAAATGTTAATAGAAAGAGATACTAGGAGAGAGGAACTTGCACTTAGTGGTATTTAAACTTTTGATAGATAGCTCCTCGAAGAAGGACAAGGTCTAGCCCTGATACACCAGTTGCCCCACCTGCTGAGTCCTCTGATCAAGGGGATCGAGGTGCCGAGTTATTGAATCGATTAATATTAGGGCTAGTACCACTCATACAGCAGCAGATTAGGATTGTTGTTCACACTGCTAACCCTAGCCCTATTCCACCACCTCAAGTGGCACCTATGGTCTCGTCAATTCATTCCTCCCAATCAGTACAGAAACCACCAGCACCTAAGACCACTGAGGGTGATGCTATTAGCGACTCTAAGAAGATAGACAAGCTATTAGAGAGATTTCAAAAGATGGTGAAACCCTTTTATGACAATGGTGACACTGAAGAGGCTGAGTGATAGCTATTTGAGGCTGAAAGGACATTTGACGCTATGAAGATTGCACCAGAGGATCAAGTTAGAGTAGCTGCCTACCTACTGAAGGGTGAGGCAAGCTTTTAGTGGCAGACCTTTATACTTACTAGACCATGTCCTACCAAGACGATGATATGGACATCCTTTAAATAGCTTTCGACACTTAGTACCTCCCACCCCATGTGTTACAGTCATTGAAGAAAGAGTTTGCCACCTTGGAGCAGAGAGACATGACGGTTCAGCAATATCTAAACTGATTTACACGACTGAGGAGATTTGCACCTCACGTGCTTACCTTAGACGAGGAGGCAACAGACAAATTTGTGGATGGGTTGACACCTCTGCTGAGAGATCGAGTGATTACCTCACGACCCACCTCTGTGCGAGATGCAGCTGACATGGCTTCCATGCATGAGAAGAACTCTCTCAGGACTAGAGGGGGTGCGTTCTAGCCCACTAAGGGTAAGAGACCATTTGGTGCTATGCAGACACATGTTGCATCAGGTCACCAACCACAGGCCAAGTTTAAGAGAGATACATAGAGGAAGAGATGTGATAGGCGCAAGGGTTGGCACCCTGGGCGAGGGTGCAATAGACTGGACAGGCCACAACATCAGAGGCAGCCTCAACTACAGCGACAACACCACGCACCTTTTCGGATATAGCCATACAGGTGCTTCAATTGTGGAGAGGTAGGCCATCTCATTAAAGACTGTCCTAAGGGGCAGAGAGAATGACAGACCGAGATGGGTGCAACAGCTACCGCGCCACGTAGCCAGGGACGAGTATTTTCCATCACATTAGGACAGACGCATGCATCACACTAAGTCGTTGAAGGTACTCTTTTAGTCTCAGATCGACATGCTAGGGCCCTTTTTGACACAGGGTCTATACATTCTTTTATATCATGCATTTTTTGTCTTACCTTGATGTATGTGTGCACAAATTAGCATTTGGATTAGATATTATGACACCTGTGGGAGAAACAATAGAGACTACTGAATATCTTCGAGAGATACCTGTAGAGATATCAGGCATGATTATGGACACTGACTTCATCTTACTAGACATGGTAGACTATGATATTATTCTTGGAATGGATTGGGTTAGCCAACTATTGGGCTATGATAGACTGCCAAAAGAATCGGGTCACTTTTCTTATACCTGGGCAACCAGAAATAGTGTTTCAGGGTAGGAAAGATCAGTCAGGTACATGCATCATTTCTGCTATGAAGGCGGCACGATTTTATGCACGAGGGTGTAGCGCGTTCCTCGCGTATGTGATGGTCGAGGACAAGGAGCCACCACAGCTTGACGAGATTGATGTTGTCTGTGAATTTGCTGATGTCTTTCCTGAGGAGTTACTAGGATTGCCGCCATGCAGGGAGGTTGACTTTACCATTGACTTGGTGCCGGGTACATCACCTATCTCTAAGGCTGTGACGACCCGGGTTTTTGAAACACATTTTATAATATATTTTTCAAAGGCAAGGGCATCCCCTTAGTAAAAAAATTTCGCAAAACAAAGCAGCGAAAATTCTTTTATTTTAAAACTTGTTTTGAAAACCCAAGTCACCACTTCATACATAACATAAGTACAATTTGTGTACAAAATAAAATTCCATTGAAGGAATATGATTTTATTAAACTTCCAGGATCCATCCAGAGGTTCACAGTACACAACTCATTGTATCCTTACAATACTTGTCCAATACACAATTCAAATTACAAAGTTCTAAATACAATACATGCTTTCTATACAATGTTTCAAGGAATATACCCTTATTACTTATTCTTCACTTGTTCTTCAAGTCTTGAGCTCCTAAGTCTCCTTCTCTGTATCTGAGATATTGTAAACATTTGAACATTTACAATATCTCAGCAAGCTATGCTTGGTAGGGGATAAAAATGTAAGTTATTGACAGTAAAATCTTAATATTCAACTATCCCATAATTCATTCTATCATAAACACATTCACAGACCACTATTATTTATATGAACATCTCATTTCCTTATCATTTCTGTTCACCTTCATACATACATAGTATATAAGAACAAATCCATTAAAATTGTAAAAATAATCAATAATCATTTCCATACAAAACTGATCAACTCCTTTCATTATAGGAGATTTGTATTTCAACCAGTTACTATACTGGGATTTTCCCTTCTTGGAAAAAATATTGGTAATATACAATTACCTAGCATTTCATCATGCCATCCCTTAAGGCATTTCACTATGCCAATTTCATATGCATCATAATGCAAAATAATCAAGGACTACTATGCTTGCAGTCTGATCCGTACAGAGCACCCGGATAACTGTTCGATAATCCACTTATACCATTCTTAGTGGAAATTACAATATCCATGTCCATATGGGAGGACCATGGCTGTCACAGTGGTGGCCTTCCCATAAATGCCCCACCCGACTTTTAGCCTTTCTTAGGCTTGGTATTTAATATCATCAAGTTTTAGAGAGTGGGTGGCCAAACCCTCTTAACTCTCCTAGTATAGCATCCCCAGGCCTATGCCTGTTTAAAACAAAACCACAAGCCTCCAAGCTTGTATGTAAAATAATACTTATACATATCAGACTATCTGTCTGTTTATTTAGGACTGGAATATTTTCTACTTTCCTATTCACTTAGAGTTGTTCTCAATTCTCAACTTAACCATTTAATACTTATTTTCCTCATCATTTGGTTGGATCATATTTCAATTTGAGGTATTTACCTTAATATATTGGTATCATACATGTCAATACTTTAAAACATAAGATCATGTATTAGACATGTATCTTCATGTAAAGGCATTCTTAATAATCCACCTACCTCAATAAGGTATTCTTACTCCTTGAAATCTGTCATAGTCTCGATCAACATATATCTGTCAAATCATATGTATAATGTCATTTTTCTAATCAAGGGTACATACTACATGGTCTTTTGATCATCCTTATGTAGGATGATCTGAATCTTTCTTCCTTGAATATCATATATCCATGGGTTTAATATCATCTATACAAATACTATCTATATCATACATAACAATCTAATTTACATTGATGTTTCTTTTTCCTTATTGTTTTTTATCATACAAGATCTCATCTTGTTTGATCATCCTTATCTCACTTACTATTTTTATTAGGGTTAGATAATTTGCTATCTTTTTATGTTCTTATTATTATTCAACCAGTTAGTGTCTTACTTGGTTGAAGATAATTTATTTCTTCCTATTACTAGACAACTCCTTATTTCAGGATGACTAGTACTTACCAGTTAAAGTCTGCTCAAAAAGTGGTTAATACAACCCTCATATAAGGAGGCGTTTAGACCTCTCTTACGTCAACGGGAGGTGAGGGAAAAGCACTTGGCTCTTATATACCCCCTATAACCACAATGTTCAGAGTCCACTGGAGTGGTACTAGCTCAACCTTTGACAAGGTTCCTATGAGCTCTTTACCTTAAGTCCCTTCTCTAATTGATTTTAATTAATTTCCATGGATATGCATAATGTCATCCATGGGTGTTCATTATTTTCCTACTTTGGGCCAAGGAAATGATAAATCATTCCTTATATTGTCCTACTAACTATAGCCCTTATTAAGTCAAAATCATTCATTCATCTTAGTTGTCCATAAATCTCTATATTTCATTGGTTTACATTTTTGGTGATTTATGCTCATTATATCTTAACAACTACTTAACAATTGAATAAAATTTGACAATAAGTAAATCATAAACTTGAAAGCATAAATCAAATATAAATCTAACAACCATATACTAACATTCTTCCTATGAATGTAACTTAACCTAGTGAAATAAAACTAACATGATCCTAAGTTATGAAATACATAAAATTGTACATCTATCTTAATGGAATCATGTGTAAATATCTAATTTACACTAACATGATCCTAAGATAATCAAATCTACTAACAAATTACTCATTTAGGGCATATCATACTAAAATTTAAAGATTACACTATCATGCTTTCTAACTGAGAACATAAATCATATTTACCCCTTTATGTCCAATAAAAGACAATTAAAACTTAGAACATAAATCACATTTACACTTCTATATCCAATAAAAGACAATTAAATTAATTATATTAATATTATTATAAGCCTTTAAATATGATCCAATCATTAGATCTTAGGTGTTTTCCCTTAGATCAAGGGTTTTAATTACCTTTAAGGCTTTTAATCTATTAAGATCAAAAAATCATATCCACTTAATTTTGTCACATTTCATCCATGATCTAACTTGATTTCATCATAATATCATCCATTTAATCCATCCCAAAGATCTAATCATACTTGATCTCATTGATCAAGTGGATCCCTTTGTATTTTTTTATTTTTATTTTAGGCTTTTTCTACCATAAAGGGCAGATCCCCTAATTTATCCAAGATCTGTCTAAATTAACCATAGATATTACTTTATTACATTATTATATCATCATTAAAATAAATTTCCAAGATCTGATCACCTCAAATCTTGAAGATCTTAGAAATTGGACACTTATTTCCAAAATACAGAAAAACACAGAAATAATTTTTAAAAATATTATGACTTCATTAGAAACTAGACATTACAAGATTTCCATAGCTTCCTTCTGATCTCAATTTGGAGTTCATATGACTCCACAATCTTAAATTAAAGTTTTCAGCCATTCCTAGGGTTTAGATTTGATCTGGGCCCAGCAGAATTAATCTCTCTTAATTGAGGGTCCAAACCTTGTTATATTTTCTTGAAAATTATATCCTAAGGGTTTTTGACCCTTATGGATCGATTGGAAAGCTCAGAATTTTCATCTGAGCTCTCTATCACCATAAATTGAAGGCTCTTGTATTTACTTTATTTTTACCATTTTTCATTCAAATTAAATTACAGAAAAATAAAATTTACACTAAACCATAATAAATATGTATGGAAAGTAGTTCCACCAACCTGATTGTAGAAAAACAATATAATTGATGCCCAATTTGAGAGAATTACCGGTTGATGATAATATAGCCCGATTGTCCACCTTTTTGTGATTTTCTGTTGTTGGAACCGTTAGATCTTGAAATTGATTTGGGCATTTTGTATATACTATAGTATAGGAGGTTATAAATGGTGAAATTTATCAGATTCTACCTAGAACGAAGTGCCCAATTGAATTTAGGTCTCTTGTTCCACTTAGAAAGAGGAGAGAGAAATAAGAAAAATAGAGATTGGGGAGGGATGAATGAGAATTTGGGGCTGAAACTCTAGGGAAGATTTGGAAATTTCATGGTTAAGGTTATGAAAATTTTTGAAAATTTTTGGGACATATTTATAGCCAAATTTGAATTTTTTATCATTTCTTTTAATAAGATATTTTATTACTTTAGAATTTTTTATTACAAGTGCATTCTCCATTCTCCACTACAATCTCCACTACATTCTCCACTACCAGAAATAATGCACTGAGCAATTATTGTTGCTTCTAGAACGTTGGCCCACTTTGTGGGCCCCACTTTTATGTAAAAAGATGTTTTTGCCCTTTGAACTCCAAAATTGGAGAATAATAGGCAATATTTGTCCGAACTTGGAATTGAGCGTACTTAGTGGTGTTGGAATCGTATTTCTAAGTACTTCATGAATATTGAGGTCTTATTTCTTGGATGTGGAATATAGATAAAATTACCATTTTACCCCCAAATGGAGAAAATTAAGAAATTTTCATTTTAACTCAGAATTGAACGTACTTAATGTTGTTTCGATCAGTTTTCCAATTACATCCATAATTTCTATGTTTTAATTCCTGATATAATCTCCATAAAAAGAAAATTTTCAATAACCTAATATTCCAGTTCAGAATTTCTAAAAATTCAAACTTTATTAATTTTCCTTAATAATTTACAAAAATTCGGGGTCATTACAAAGGCACCATACAGAATGGCTCCAGTAGAGTTGAGAGAGCTTAAAGTGCAATTGCAAGAGTTATTGGATAAGGGGTTCATCAGGCCGAGTGGATCACCATGGGGAACACCAGTCCTTTTTGTAAAGAAAAAGGATGGATCATTGAGGCTATGCATTTATTATCAGTTGTTAAATAGTGTTACTATAAAGAACTGATACCCTTTGCCACACATAGATGATTTGTTTGATTAGCTCCAATCGGCACGAGTGTTCTCCATGATAAACATGAGGTCAGGATATCATCAGTTGAGGGTAAGAGGAGGATATCTCGAAGATTGCTTTTCGGAGTTGCTATGGTCATTATGAGTTCTTAGTAATGCCATTTGGATTGATGAACGCACCTGTAGTGTTCATGGATCTAATGAACCGTGTTTTTTGAGCTTATTTGGATAAGTTCGTAATAGTATTCGTTGATGACATCTTGATTTATTCGCCTAGTCATGAGACACATAGAGAGCATCTTCACACGGTATTGGACACACTTCATCGGCATCAGTTGTATGCCAAGTTCAGTAAGTGTAATTTTTGGTTAGACCAGGTGCAGTTCTTAGGCCACATCGTATCTAAAGAATGGAGTGGTCGTGGATTCAGCAAAAGTGGAGGCAGTACTACATTGGGAAAGACCTAAGACAGTGACTGAGATACGCAGTTTTCTTGGTTTGGCAGGATATTACCTTTGTTTCATAAAAGGATTCTCTAAGATTGCGTTACCATTGACCACCCTGACCAGGAAAGACACTCAATTTGTATGGACCAAGGCTTGCGAGGAGAGCTTTCAAGAGCTCAAGAGGAGACTTACTACCACTTCAGTATTGACTTTACCTTGAGGTGCAGGCAGTTATGTGGTTTATTTGCGATGCCTCTGGCAAGGGATTAGGAGCAATGTTGATGCAACATGAGAAGGTAATTGCCTATGCGTCAAGACAGTTGAAGACACATGAGGTAAATTAACAAACACATGATTTGGAGTTAGTAACGGTGGTATTTGCGTTGAAGTCCTGGAGACATTATCTTTATGGTGAGAGATTTGAGGTATACACTGATCATAAGAGCCTCAAGTACTTCTTTACTCAGAGTGATTTGAACATGAGGTAGCGTAGATGGATGGAGTATCTCAAGGATTTCGACTTCACCATACAGTACCATCTTAGGAAGGCTAATGTCGTTGCTGATGCCCTGAGTAGGAAGTTTGGAGTAATGATTGCCAATTTTTCGACTCGGTCTAAGTTCTTTGATAGGATCTTAGAGGCACAAGACAAAGAAAAAGAGACACAAGATCTGATAGATAAGGCAGATTTTTTGAGGGGACCAGATGGAGGAGTCAGATTTAAGGGAAGGTTGGTAGTACCGGCAGATGACGAATTGAGGCGTGAGTGACTTCAAGAAGCACACTAGTCCCCGTATACAATCCATCCTGGAGGTACAAAGATGTATCAGGATCTTATGAGACATTTCTGGTAGAATGGTATGAAGAAGGATGTTGGAGAGTGCATTGCACGATGTTTGACCTGTCAGCAAGTTAAGGCTGAGCATCAGCGTCCATTAGGGCTACTTCAGACATTGGACCTTCCTGAGTGGAAGTGGGATCATATTACCATGGACTTTGTTCTGGGTTTTCTGAGGACTGCTAGCAGCCACGACATGATATGGGTTATTGTGGATAGGTTGACCAAGTTTACTCATTTCCTTCCTATAAGACAGAATCAGACCGTGGATAATTTAGCAAAATTATATGTTAAGGAGATCGTAAGTCTACATGGAATTCCCTTGACAATTATATCAGATTGAGATACTCCGTTTACCTCAAAATACTAGAAGAGCGTGCAAGAGGCGTTAGGATCGAGACTAAAATTTAGCACAGCATTCCATCCTCAGACAGACGGACAGAGCGAGAGGACCATCCAGACTATTGAGGATATGCTACGAGCTTGTGTTATGGATTGGAAGGGTAGCTAGGAAGATCATTTACCATTGGTGGAATTTGCTTATAATAATAGTCATCACGCTAGTATTGGCATGGCTCCATACGAGGCACTTTATGGCAGGCCTTGTCGGTCACCCTTATGTTGGAGTAATGTAGGAGAAAGACGCGTGGTGAAGTCTGAGTTAGTGGAAGAGTGTGCAGAGAAAGTTTGACTCATCCTAAAGAGATTATTGACAGCTCACAGTCGACAGAAAAGTTATGCAGATAAGAGGCGAAAATACTTAGAGTTCTTTGAAGGTGAGCATGTATTCTTGAAGATCTCTCCCATGAAAGGAGTGTTGAGGTTTGGAAATAAAGGGAAGCTTAGCCCCATGTATTGGACCTTTTGAGATCTTACGTAGAGTTGGGTCAGTGGCATACCAACTAGCCTTACCACCACTATTGGCAAATGTATGTGACGTCTTCCATGTTTCCATGCTGAGAAAATATGTGCCAGATCCCTCACATGTGTTGGAGCAGATTTCAGGAGAGCTACAGCCTGATATGATGTTTGAGGAGAGATCAGTCCGCATACTGGATACGAAAGTCAAGGAGTTAAGGAATAAGACCATTACATTAGTCAAAGTCCTTTGGCAGCATCATTCATTACAGGAGACTACCTGGGAAACAGAAGAGGAGATGCGAAGGATCCATCCAGAGTTATTTACATAGAGGTATGTAGCTAAATTTCAATGACGAAATTTTTATAAGGAGGGAAGGATGTAATATCCTTAATTTTAGGTATAAATTAAGAATTTATTTAATAAATTAAATTAAAAATTTATAGATAAAATTTGATCCTAAAAACTTAAAAATTAGAAAGTACTCATCGATAGAATTCCAACGCCATAAAGAATGCAGAAAATGGAGCTCAAATGAAAGAGTTATAAGTTGTTGAAGTTATAGGGGTATTTTGGTAAATTGGCAGAGAATAAAACATAGGGGCCTAAATTCATAACTGCACCCCCTTCTTCTACACGTCTCTACCAGATCCGGCAAATTCGCCGGAGAAAATGTTGGAGGAGAAGCTTAAAAGGGGAAGAGTTTCATTCCCCTTCCCAAACGTAAGCTTCCTCCCCCTAGCCTGATCCTCAAGCACCCTTGCTCCTCTTCATCACACCGTTCCTATTCCAAAACCCTAGCCTCTGGAAAAAATTCTAGTTTTTCAGCAAGTAGGGCTCCGGCAACATCCACAAACGCCTAGTAAATCAAGGTAAGCTTTAATCCTTTAATTTTTAATTTTTATACGTATATATAATAGAAATACATGAAAAATCAAGAAAACAGGAAAAAGTACATTTTTCCTGGAAAAATGCAGAACATTACTATTGGAGTGAGAATAGGTGGGTAAAACAAAGTTGAAATGGAGATCCAACTATCCATTTAGTGCATAAGAGACCCAAGATCAAACCCATTAAATTTGGAAAAGAACAAACAGCTGGTTTTGCCGAAAAACGTAAAAAACAGTACCTATGGAACATTTTAGGAACATGAAAAAAATCATATAAAAACCATAGTTTTTGGAAAAATCAATGCAAAAGGATGGTAGAAATGAAAACTAGATGAAATTTTGAACAAAATGGCTCATAAACCAAGTGATTTGGACACGGTAGGGTCATCAGAGATGACTGGAAGTCAGTCGTCTTCTCCGGCGCCGGTTTTGGCGTCCTCAGTGTAACCTGGTGTAAACGGGGTACCGGTGTAATCCGGTGTAAACCGAGGCCGCTAGTGTAATCCAGTGTAAACTGGGCGCCGATGTAACCTGGTGTAAACCTATGCGCGCCTATGCAAATGGGCTATAGTGGTTGGTCAGCCCTATTTTTTGAGTATTTTCACTTAAATTTTGAATTTTGAGAGCTATAGGAGTCCAAATCGTGATCCAAAAGAGACGTTGTGACCGTATTAATGACGCGAACCTAGATTTAATATAAAAACTTATAAATAACCACTTTTACTTTAGAAAATTTTTAAAATAGTGATGTGACATGTATAGGTGCATCCGAACAAATAAGTTAAAGGAATTTCACGAGCGAACTGAGTGATCTCACGTCGAGGTAGGTGACGACAATTAATGTTTTATTTTGATTTTTAAACTCTGCATGATTATAGCATCATAATTGATTGTGAATTCAAATTGCACTTAATAGAAATCGTTCATTTTGTTAGATTTAGAATTCAATATTATGATCGTTACTTGATTTCAATCATGTGTTAAATGGATTTATTACAAATGATTTCACGAGAATGATATTATCTATTATGCATAATTAGAAATTCCTTTTCGTTATTACATCACTGAAATTGATGGATTTGCATGAGAAGGAAAAGTGGAGACTTGGTGGCTGGTCCTTTTATAGGCTAACCCCAGGATGAGGGGCGTGCCTAGGGGATTGCGAGCTACGAGTACTCTTGAGTTTTGGCATATATATGATTTTCGTGTTTTGTGTTTTATGACGGGTGCTCTCACCAGGTGGGCGTTATGCTATAAGGGATAAGGCCGGCCACCCACCCTCCGAGATTTGTGATGTGATGAGATTTTGATATGATAGACACATGCCCGTAGATGGCATTCGGTAGGGGTTTGGTAACATGGATAGTCCACACTACCGGTCCAGGCCTTTCCATGGGGACAGACGCTAAGTCTCCCATTATGGTGTCAACGGGGAACGGCGGTGGTTGAGACCCATGGAGGGTTGCCATTGCGGGACGACGACCCATACTCTTATTATGTGTGCTTACATGATGAGCATGATGATGAGATGATATGCCTAGGTGTGACGACAGTCAGAGGTTGGATATGAGTACTCATGGTCAGTGATATTTATTTATATGACGCTTGTGAGACCCATTACCTTAGGGTGCCATTATTATTATTGTATGCTCATTTATATTGATTCATATCATGTTTTAAATCCGTGAAATGCATATTTAGGCATAGTTGATAAATGGATATTATGTCAGCATGAGTTATAATGATTTTATAGTCATAAATGATATATATTTTATTTTGTCATTACTGTTATTTCAATTATTTCATTAATTGTCTACGTAACTAGACAAGCAATAGTTTGCTGAGGCATTACTGTGTTTTGCAATGCCTCAGATCTCGAGCGCGACATCAGGAAGGGCAAGATCGTTGGGAAACCGTGATAGCAGTGGGGGATTCCTTTACTTTATTGATAGACAGTGATGTGAATTAATAAACAGGATTATCATTTAATTTTCTTTATGGACTGTATACTTTATACTAGGGATTTGATTAAGACAGTTGACCATATGATGAACATTTAATGGGATGTTATGATGGATAGACCCTGGGCCATATTATTATCGTGTTTTGGATGTTTATTGGTTTGAAAATAAAGGTGCCGATGCATTTTGACGTTGATTAAGATGTTTATTATTTTAGTTCTATTATCACGAAATTATACTTATGTTGTGAATGAAATTGCAATGTTTTGGAAAAAGAAAATAACATCCAGAGGTTTTTCAAGAAATGTTTTAGTAAACAAATTAATAAAAAAAAATTCTCATGGGATCCCAAATACTATTATTATATGAAAAAAAAGGAAAAATGTTAAAAAATTCTGGGGTGTTATACCTTAGCTCAACCTTCATAAGGTTACTATGAGCATTAAACCCTAAGTACTCTTGCTATTTGATTTTAATTAATCCATGAACATTTAAAATGTCATTCATGGAATTTATTATTCTCCTAATTTGGGCTAAGGAAATGATATTTCTTGTATTGTCCTACTAACTATAGCCCTTATTATCATTAAGTTCATGTCCATATTCATTGTAAATGTTCATTAATATCTATTTTTATTTAATTATATCTTTCATGTAATTTACATAACATTAACAATAAAGTGTAAATAAATAAAATTAACAATTACATCTACTAAGAAATACAAAGAACATTTACAATAGAATATGATAATTCACATGCTTATTTGAATATATCATATTTGCCCATTTTGATGCAATGATCATATTTTGATTTCTATTCATTTTTCATCTCATTAAAGGTTTATATCTTGATTTTTTTATTATTATTCAGATCTATCACATTCTCTTAATGTGATATCATTACTAGATCATTGATGCATTTCATCATATGATATGTTCTTTCTTAATCCAACCGATCAAGAAGATCTTAAGCCATTTTATCAAAATCAAGGGCATAGATCTCAATCTATCCCAAATTAGCCACATTAGGCTCATCAATCCAAATGCTCTTAACTTTAGATCATCATTCAAATTGATTTTCAAGGTCTGATCATGCTTGATTACTTATATCAAGTAGATCCATGATCATTTTTAAGACTTCTCTTCCATCAAGGTTAAATTTCTTTATTTATCCCAAACTAGTCATATCTAACTCTTGATTTCATGTTACCTCATCACTAGATTACTAATGGATTAGAAATCCAAAGTCTGATAATGCCAGATTTGGCTGATCTTGGGAATTAGTACCACTTTTTGTGATTTACAGAATTTTACAATAAATAAAACCTAAATTTTATATTTTCATTAGATTCTACTCTTCACCAAAAATCAAGGGTCTAGATTCAATTTGGGTTAAAATGAGCTTGGAATTAGAATTTTAAGTTTTCAGTAAAAAACAAGGGTATAGATTCAATTTGGGTTATATGGATTGATGGGTCGATCAGCAGCCCACCCCCATTATTGGTGATTGCACGTGTACGGGGAGGGGTGACCAAAGATAGGCAAGATGGTCCGATCTAGACCATCAGGTAGCTCTTCCCTAGATCAACAGCCATATCTAATTGAAATCTCGTTGTGAACCCATATCTAGGGGTTTTGGGGTCCCACAATTCCATCAAATGGCTCATAATTCTCATCTAAGCCGTTCTTGAGAGGTTCCCATTTAGGGTTCACCGGATTTGTTTCACTGGTGAACCAGTTGCTAGTGAAATGGATTCAATGGTGAATCCTTTGATTTTTGGCCAAAAAAACATGGGGCTTTTGAAGAGGAGATATCGGAGACCTACTTGGATCCGGTCTGGAGTAGAGAGGAGACCTAGAGAAGAAGGATTTTTGCTGGTTTTCGGTTGGTGCAAACTATAGTCTGTGCTCACTGGTAAATCATCTCTACTGGCCCATTTTTCAGAGCGGGAGAAGAAATGGGAAGAGGGGTTTTGAAGAGGAAGGTAAGGGGAACTGGAATATAGGCTCCAGTTTTGGTATTTTTGCTGAAGAGGGGATTTCCATGGTGAAATTGCTGGGATGGGGAAAAACCCTAGTTGGCTTGTTCGTCGCAAGGGTCGGGTGGAAGGCGCATCCCTCGACTTTCTAGTCTGGCATAGGCTGGTTCCCTTGTCGAGCACTTGTGGGGACCACCGCTACAACTAAAAAGAGAAAAAGAAAAGAGAGAGAGAGAGAGAGAGAGAGAGAGAGAGAGAGAGAGAGAGAGAGAGAGAGAGAGAGAGAGAGAGAGAGAGAGAGAGTCTAAGGGATGTTTTATAATTTTGTGCAGTCTATAGGAGGGGTATTTATAGGGTTAATTTTGTATTATTTTATTTAAAATTTTAATTATTTTTATTTTAAATAATTTTCTACTCTTCTTATAAAATTAAAATCATATTCCTCATCATTTTATTCATCATCATTTTATTCTTCATCATTGATATTCCTTGTGCTGGCTGTTCCCCAGCTCAGCTAACTTTTGTGGACCCCACATAAAAGTAAAATGATCATTTTACCCTTATGGGTAAATATAAATTCACAAAAATTATGAAAAATTGGGAATTTTCACCCGAGCTCATATTTCAGTGTACTTACAATCATTCTGACCTATTTCCCATGAATGATCCAAATATCTATGTTTCAAGACTTGATTCTTTTTTTTTAATTAATATTATATTAAATATAATATTTTACCTCAATTTTTGTAAAAATTCTAATTAATTCCAAATATTTCTAAAAAAATTAGGGTTTTCACAATAATTATGTTCAATATTCACACCCCTCACATATGGGGTCCATAATTATCTAGCCTCTATTAGAAAATCTCCCTTCATGAGAGTTATCGGTTCATCATGTCATCATATAAGGCATTTCATTATGCCATATCATAAGGCTTCTTGTCATGCCATTCACTATAGAGCAAAATACATAAAGGACTACTATATCGCGGTTTCAATACACACCAATGTGCTTGGATGACTGGCAAGGTCCTCTATTGATATCACGATGGAAAAACACATAATGTCTATATAGGGAGATAAAATGTCACAGTAGTAGGCCTTTCCATAGTAGCCCCGCTCAACATTTTGCCTCGCTTTGGGCACTGTATCTATATTAATATCAGTTTTATAGAGCGGGTGGCAAAACCTTCACAACTCTCCTTATAATAACCACATTTTTTTATGAATGTATTTGAATTATTGAAAGTAAGAAATTAAAATATTAAAAACATAACTGAAAATTTTAGTTCTAAGAAAATTCACTTTTTATAGAAATAGAATCAGGATTTAAGACATGAATATTTGGAATATACTTGAAAAATCAAGTCCAATGACTATAAGTATGCTAGAATCCGAGTTTGGATAAAAATTTTATTTTTCTCAATTTTTGAAATTAAAAGGGCAAAATAATAACTTGACTTTTTAGTGGGGCCCACAAAGTTATGTAAGAATGTGAAGCGAGTAATGATGCAAGCAATTAATCAGCTAGCACTTAGCTAAAAGTGGAGGTACTGGAATTTCCACTCTCAATTAAATAATTTCTAGTGGAATTTATAAATAAAAATAAAAAATTTGCCTATAAATAACTCCAAAATTTTCATAAAAATGTTCATTAAATTCTACATGAAATCCCCTAGCTTTCCCTATAATCCAATCCTCTTTCTCTTTCTCCTTCTCCTTCTCTCTTTTTCCCTCAAATTTTCCTTAATTTTCTCTCTTCTCTCTTCCTTGAAGAGCTTCCACAGAAGCGCCCCTATGAAATATTCTCCAGATCCATTGAGCATTTCCATGGAAGCATCATCCCCAATGGGAAGGGTTTTTGCCCAAGATATCTAAAATCAATTAGATGTTATAGACAGGACCTGATAAGGAAGATCGTAACCATTAAATCTCTATGGAATAACTCATTATACATTAACCCTATGTTTATTGAATAATCCACCATTGAAAATATTGGAAAATTTCACCTATATATATTCACCGGCATTGTTATCTTCTCCGGCATAGCTTTCTATTTTTCAGTAAATTTTTCTTTTATGGAAACTTTCACTTTCAGGTAAGCCATCTCACTCCCCTCTTCATTTTTTGGCACATTTGGAAGTTATTGGGCCACTGGATTGGTTTTTTCAGCTAGGCCTTCTGGTGAAACTAGTGCCAGTGAACCAAGCCTGGAAACCCATCAAGGATTACTCAGATGAGAAATCTGAGCCGTCCAATGGATTTAGGAGGCCCAAAAACCTTAAAAAATGTGATCACAGTAAGTTTTCTATTACATTTGATTTGAAGAAATATGATTTGACAGTCCAGAATCAATCTGGACTGTTGAAATTAACTGAAAACTTAAAATTTTAATTCTGAACTCAATGTAACTACAAATTGAGATATGAAAGATTTGTTGGATTTGTATTGAGAGTAGAATATACTAAACTTATAAAATTCAAGATTTTACTACCTTTTATGATGATCCATAGTAAAAATCCATGTAAATAATGATGGAACATCTTCAAAATTATCTTAAAAGGTTGATCCGATCCGTTATATGGATTCAAAACATCCAAAAACCTTAAAAATCCCTATTATAATAAAAAAATAGATATCTAGATCAAATATTGGAACAGACAGATCAGATCAAATCTGGACCATTCAATTATCTAAAAACTTCAAAATTCAATTCTGAACTCAATTCAACTTTAAACTTAGATTAGAAAGGATTGTTGGATGCCTATTGAAGAGAAGAATCTACTGAAATCATAAAATTTATTATTTAAGCACTGTTTAAGATGATCCATAGCTAAAAACCTTGCTAATAGCTTGGATCAGTTAGATCAAAGATGATTTGACCATTGGGATTGAATGTATTCATGATCTATTGATGAGAAAATAAAAAATTGTAGGTCAGATGTTACAGAAATGTGAGATTAGATTTGATGGTTAGATCATTATGAGAACTTGAGATATGCTTTATTATTATTGAATTTGGTATATTTTAGTTTACTTGTATCTAATTTCATTGTCGATCTATTTATTAGCTTAAATTAATAACTAAATTTACATGTTAAGTAAGAATGATAAATTTACTTAGAAAATTATTAAGAACATAAATATTTGATTAATCTAAACTTAGATTTATATTCATGAACATTTACAACATAATGATGATATGAAATTAATGCTAGTAAGGGCTATAGTAATTCTTATAAGATAAGGAATGGATTTCATCACCATATCCTTGGCTCACTTAGGAGAATTATTAACATCAATGAATGTCATGATCAAAGTTCATGGACATAAGTTTAAAATCAAGTAGAAAAGGGACTTAGGTAAAAGAGCTTATAGGACTGTTGTAAAAGATAAGATCTTTTGTTACTCTAGTGGACTTTGAACATCATGGTTACAGGGAGTTTACAAAATCCAAGTGAATTTTCCTCTTCTTACTTTGACATTTGTTGAGGCCTAAACGTCTTCTTACATGAGGATTGTATTAATCACTTTCAGAGCAGACTCTAACTAGTAAGCATTAGTCAAATATGGAACAAGGAGGAGCAGTCTAGATTTAAGAAAAATAAATAATTTCTCAATCAATAAAACACTTACTGATTGTGCATTAATAATAAGAGCATAAATTACAATCAAAGGTTAGTATCTATTAAGAAAAATAAATAATTTCTCAATCAATAAAACACTTACTGATTGTGCATTAATAATAAGAGCATAAATTACAATCAAAGGTTAGTATCTATTAAATCTAACAAACCTCTAAATAAGATAATTATGATCAAACAAGATCCATTATGAGATCTTGATGATCAAGGACAATAAAAGATAAATTTAGATTAAACTCTTGAATTAGGATATAGATTAAAGAGTTAGATGATCTAAACTCTTGATCAAAATGTTCAAGGAAAGAGATCCATATCATCATCTTTAGGGATGATCAAAAGATTAAACAAGAAGTACATATGGAATTGAAGGAAGTACATATACAATTTGACAAATATTCTGAATCATACATCAATCAAGATCATTGCATATATTAAGGAGTGGAATTATCACACTTGAGGCAGGTAGAACCTTAAGAATGCATTTATTTAAATTGCAAGATCTATGTTATAAACATGATCTTATGTAAAGTTATGAAATTAATTATCAAGTAGAATGTTCATAAATTGATAGAATTTAATTATTAATTATTTAGTGATTTAATTAGAATGATATTGTGATATTATGCTTAGAATTATGTGATTACTATATGAAAAGCATGTGTTGAAATTATATTATTTAATTAGGTTAATAAATTACATGATTAGTACATGGGTACCATTTACATTAAATGGTTATCCCTAAACTTAGATGTGAAATTACATCATTGGTATATGAATACCAAATTAAATGGGTATCATTTACATTAAATTACTATCTTTAAACTTAATATGTGAAGATCAAATTAATAGACATGGGTATCGTTTGCATTAAATGATTATCCCTAAACTTAATATGCGAAGATCAAACTAATGGACATTGGTATCATTTATATTAAATGATTGTCCTTAAACTTAGATGTGAAAAATATATCTTCTGTATATGTATATCAAAATATGAGGATGGTGATGTTAATATAGATTTTTATAAACAAACAAATGGTCTGCTAATATTACTATTAATTTCCATATAGGCATGGAGGGCTTTGGATATTTTTTTTTCAACATGCATAAGCCTAAGGATACTATACTAGGAGAGTTATAAGGGTTTGGTTACCTGCTTTTCGAAATTGATGATATGAAGGATACCGTGCCTAAATATAGGCTAAAAGTAGATGGGGCAATATGGGAAGGCCGCCACTATGACGGCCATGGTTGGCTGTCCCCCCATATGGACATTGATATTGTTTATTCCACACTTGGTATTGGTAGATTATTTTGGCAATTATCCAAGCGCACTGTTATGGATTGAAGTACATCATAGTAGTCATTTGTGTATTTTTGCATTTTGATACATAGCACTATGAGATGCCTTATGATATATCATGATAAGATATTTTCCATAAAGGGATATTTTCTAGCATAGGCTGAATGACCATTCAACCTAGTATAGTATTGGTATGAATATTGTGGTATTGTTATTAAAGATATTAACTATTTTTACGGTTTTAATAGTTTACATATATATGATATGATTTGGAATTATTAAAGAATATATACTCATAGAAGATTTCATAAGAGAAATTATATGATAGAGCTACTTTACAGAGTATGGTTCATGAAAATTGAATTACTTGATTCATATGGAATATGATGGATATGAATATTGGATTTATGAAAGAATTATTGAATTATATATTATGTTTTATATTCTATATGCTTCTTAAATTCCCTACCAAGCATAGATTGCTAAGATATTGTAAATGTTTGAATGTTTACAATATCTCGTATATAAATGCACATGAATGGATGGATACGATTGGAGAATACAACAACCATACTATTGGTCAAGGTTATATACGCTTATAGAAAGTTTTGTATTGTAATTGAATTTGTGTACTTTGGACATTTGATGTAATAAAGGGTTGTGTATGTGAACCACTAGATTGATCCTGTTTTCAATAAAATAATTTGTATTAATTAATTCAGTAGGAATATATGTTATACACAAAATATGTATATATGTAAGAGTGTGAAAGTGACAATCAGGTTTTTAGAAATGAATTTCAAAGAAAATGTTTTCGATGTTTAAATTAAATTAAAAATTTTTTTATACAAATAAGGCTAGCCACCTATTGAAAATAAACATGAAAAAGTGTTTTTAAAAACCTCGGTCACACACTTCTAGCATAGTATCCCTAGGTCCATGCCTATTGAAAACAAAGTCCATAGGCCTCCATGCCCTTATAGAAAGAAATGATAATACTAGCAGGCTATTTGCTTGTTCATATAAAAATCTGTAATAACATCATCATGCTCGTTAATTTGGTAATCATATGCCGATGATATAATTTTATCATCTAAGCTCATGGATAAACATGTAATATAAATGGTACCATGTACCAAGCATGTAATTTCTCAACTTAAACAGATAATGTAATTCTAGAACATGCTTTTCAAATAATTATCATATAATTCTAATCAAAGATCATTATATCATTTTAATTAAATCACTAAACATTTTAAATAATTAAGTCCTACCAATTTATGATTATTTTACTGGATGAATAATTTTAATTATATAATTTCATAACATTAAATATGATCATGTTTAAAACATAGATCTTGAAATTTAAAAAAATGCATTCTTAAGGTTCCACCTACCTCAAATGCAATAATCTCCAATACTTAGAATAATCAATGATCTTGATCGGCATATAAATCTGTGTATCTGTAAATCCATACATACACATAATGCCATTTCTATCTCTTAATCATGATAATTTTAGATGATCTTGTATTTGTCTTTCTTTGATCATTTCATTCTGATCCTTAATTAACATTTAAGGGTTTAGATTTCTACGTATTCCTTAATCTAGACTAATCCATCTTTTACTGATAGTTTTCCTTATATTATAACAATTAATCTATAAATCTGATGGTTGGATTGACTTTAATTTGTCACATTTAAGTTTTTGAACTATTTTCTAATAATAATTCTTCATATACATCTCATTGATCTTTGATCATCTTTAAAGTTAATGATCTTGATATTTATAGATTTTGGATCTTTTTGATACATCATCGCTTCATGGCTGTTGATCAAAATCAATGGTTTAGATTTTCCAATTTCTAGTTTCCATTGATTCCAGTTTGATCTAAAATCCATATCATTTTTCAAGGTTTGATCTATTAATCTTATTTCTTCCTTTGATTATCCTTGATCATCATGATTTTACATTTGATCTTCTTTGATCATGGTTATCTTATTTAAAGGCTTATCTAATCATTGAATTCTAGTTGTCAATCTATATTCTAGACCACTTGATATATTTTAATCTTGACTACTTCATATAGTCCAAATAATATTTCTAAGTTAAATGATGCACAACAACTCTTGGTATGTTGTTGATTGAGCAATGTATCGATTATCTTTTCTAAATCTAAATAGCTCGTCCTTATTTTCAAATTTGACTACTGTTTACTAGTTAAGTTCTGCTCTAAAAGTGCTTAATACAATCCTTATGTTAGGGGGCGTTTAGACCTTATTTACCATCAATAGAAGGTATGAAAAAATTATTCAGATTTTAAAATACCTACTATAACCATAATGTTCAGAAGCCTCTAGAGTGACAATAGATTGCATCCTTCAAAAAAGGTCCTATAAGCTTGATACCCTAAGTCTCTTTCTATTTGATTTTAAGTTAATATCCAAGAATTATGATCATGACATTCAAGGATGTAGATTAATTCCTAAGTGGGCCAAGGATCTGGTAATGAAATATAGTTCTTATCTTATAAGGATTCATGTGGGCCCTTACTAAGATTAATTCTATTTAATCATAAAGTTGTAAAAATGTAAATATACTTTACATTAATTAGATCTTGAATTTATAGTCTTTATGACTATTTTTTGATTATTTTATATTATGCTAAATCTAATTATACTAAGATGTGATGTAATTATACTAAGATGTGACAATTTCATTAATCTCATGTGTTGATCTAACGGTTAGATCTAACATAGATCTTTTAGATCCAAGGTTTTGATCTTGATCAATGGTTTTGATTGTGATTTATCTCATATATGAAAGATCTTACCAGTTGATTTGTTTCATTTCATCACTATATCACATATTCAACTATTTCAGATAATTTGATCATCTTTGATTTAGCTAATCAATAATATTTGTATGTTTTTCGGCTTTTGATTAACATAAATAGTCTTCAAATCTTAAATTTCTTTATTCCATTACATTTTACTTATCAATATAATTCTAACGATATTTCAGTCTAAATTTAGAGTTGTATTGACTTTTGAATTAAAATTCTAAGTTTTTGATAATTTTAAATGATTCATATTTGATTTGAATTGAAAAGCATTGGAGTGGAATATGCGTTCTAGAATGCTCCAAAGCGTCCTGGAAACAAGAATGCACAGTGGGTGCGTTCTCATCACGAAGACATTGCGGCGCATAGTCATTATGCAACCGCATCGCACGCTCGGGGATGCGCCTAGGGGTGCATCTCTATTGTGCATCGCATTGTATGTCTTGGATACTCGTTGGACAGAAATCGTTTCGATGGTGTGATCCCGTCATTCTAATATGTTTTTTGTTCAAATCTTTGATCTAGATTTCTATTTTTTACTCTAACATGTGTTTTTGAGGTTTTGAGATGTTCTAAATCCATCTAGCAAATTAGATCAACCATTTAACATGATTTTAAAGGTGTTCCAACACTGTGTCACCGGTTTTAGTTTACCAGTGAATCTTACCAGAAAAACTAATTCGGTGGGGCATTTTAACGGGTAAAAATGTAGGGAAAAGGGGAGAGTTGGCCGAGTGCTGTGCAGTCGATTGCTGCCAGGGGGAGGGGGGGCGGTAAGTGGGAAATTGGATACCGGTGCAAGAGGTGGGGGTGCCGAAAACAGGGGTGTCGAATGTTAATTAGCCGAAAAATGAGAAATTGTTGGCAGAAAAAAAGGTAATATTATAATTTAGTAAAAAATAACAAAAAATAAATGAAAAATTAAAGGAATGATAAATTTGTAAAGTTTTTAAAAATTTAATGACAAATTTGTAAAATTAAAAAATATTAAATTTTCTTATAAAAACGCCACAAAGTAACTGCAAATCTGTGAAAAATCCTTTTATTATTAATGACTTGACTTGAAGCCGCTCATCATTTTATTCACTAAAATAGGGGCTGTTTTGATATGTACATCCTCCCTTGCCTCCATTATGCATAGTTTCCGCACCGTCTCGGTGTCTTCTTTCTTACTCTTAGCATCAGATTCACTTTCCTCAGATGTCCTCTCAACTCCTACGCTTTGAACAAAACTGAAACCCTCGCTCTTCCTAGGATTTCTTTCTCTCTGTCCAATTCATGGATTCCCCTCCTTGCATTTCATCTTCTGCAGAAATGCCTCCATCAGAAACTTCGAGAATTGTAAACCCCCTTCCCGCCCACGATGAAGAAGTTTCATCGTCCACCATTCTTTCTCATCCCAACAAAATCAACGGTCAAGATCGAATGTTAGTTGATTCAATGGGAGAAATCCCTTCTGCAGAGTCATTGAGATCAGGAAGGGGGATTACGAGGCGAAACAAGAGAACGCCAAAATCATCTTCTGTTCCTTCTACTTCTTCTTCGTCTTCTCAAAATAGAGGAAAGGGTGTCGTTATCAAACGCAGGAGTCCCTCAGTCTTTCGCAGCCGCCGCTCGGAAAACGAGCTCGAAGTCCTGGCTCTTCCTCTCGGAATGTCTTTCGCTGCTGTTATTGCGCAGGTATTTCAGGTTTTTGGGGTTTTCTTTTGTATTGGATTTTTTGTTGGAGGTAATTAATGTTTTAGGGAAACTTGGTTTGGTTGATGAAACTCTCGCTGATGTTTCTCATTGGTTTATAAAAATATAACTTTTGGCAATTATGAATTGATTGTTGAAGCTGTAATTGCACAAAATTTCATATTTTCTAGTTTTCCATTTAGCATTGGATGAGTAGAGCGGATTTCTTTTAGAAGGTAATTAGAGTTTTGCTGAAATTTGGTCAGGATGATGGAAACGGGAATTATTATCAATTCGAAGTGTTTTTTTTTCCCCCATAATCCCCGGCAAATTCTGTTTTCAGTGTGTTTCTTTTTGTGCATTTACTTCTCTGACGCGATCATTTAAATGTATAACGTGGTGCTTAAGAGCTTGCTACCCATTAATTGAGGCACTGATTGTCCTTTTCCATTTTTCATGTAATGGAGACTGTGGAATGCTTTTATCGGCTGCCATATATGAGTAAAATATCTGTTGATGACTACTTACGCTTTGCATTGCTATGGTCTATGTGATTTGTGGTTGGTTGGTTTCATTTTGCCAAAGCCGGAAGGATGAACATGTGGACCATCTTCTCCATGGAAATATATTTTGCTATTGGCTATGCAATTATGTAGTAGTAACTATGTATCTCGCGCACTCTTCGTTGTAGTTGACTCTGCGAATTGTGTGATAATTATATACATACTTAGTGGTGGTCCTCTATCTTTCTTTAGGTGTTCACACAACATGTTCTTGAAAATCAAACATTAATTCAAAGAAATTAAAAATTTAGAGAGAATTAAGGTTCATGAAATAAAACAGAGAGGAAGAATGTGGAGACTGTATGCTTGCACTGTGACTAAGGCGAGCAAGGATTGGCTGCCAAGCATTTAAGGTTGAAGGCTTGTGAAGAAATAAAAAGTAAAGCTTAATGGCTGCGTACATTTTGATGACTACTACACGGAACTTCTAGACAATGGACGAGAAACAAATGACTAAATTGGTTGAAATCAAGGACTGACAAAAATACATTGGAACCTTTATCTTCTTCTATATCAACCGGAGTGCTCATGAAAACATCTTTTTAGAAGACCTAAACATGCAGTAACCAATTCAGTAATTGTTATCTCAGCTTCCTTTGAAGATAGTGGTTCACTGCATGGAAAGAATAAGTTTAAAATTTTAGACCAGGTTATCTTTGGTTAGTTTTAGAATGACTCATTGTTGAAGAATGGTTACTGTTTCTCCATTATTGAGAAAGGAAATCATTGAGATGTTGTTTAATGAATTGCTAACAGAGGAAGTTATGCTTCAATGCATTATTCATTTCAAGGTTGAAGAAGAGCACAAGAGCTCAATTCACCAATGGTGAGGGGATGTGCCTTCATATAACACAGAGAAATTTTGTTTGTTTTTCTTTAATTACTTGAAGATGGAGATTTGGTAGATGTACCAGTGATTCCCGTGTCAAATTTATGTGTCTTGTATGTAAATTGAGCTTTGAGATTGATTTAAACTCATTTATTACTTGGTCTCGTAATGATTACATGCTGAAAATGTTGGCTGGCTGTCATAAGTCTGGAAAGGACCTCTAAGCAACAAAAGGTTTGTGTCTCAGCTTACCATAAAAATGTGATTAGTGTCATAGAGCATTTTGGTTGTTGAAAGAATTTTGTTGGCACAGGGTATTTTCTTTTAAATGACAGCATAGCTGTATAATTTTTTTTAAATGTTTCTATTTCAGCATCCAATGATTCTTGGCATGTTTAAACAAAAATGAACTATCAAAATTTAAGTGAAAAGGTTCCAAATGCTGAAGTTTGAAATAAAAACAGTGTATAATTGGATAATAAACCAACGTAAACTCCTGCTACAAACTGGCTTTTTCAATATTTGGAATCTAGGTAACTACAAGACGTTTCAGTCAGTCGCCTAATACAATTAGGTGAAGCAGCTCATCAAACAAAGGTTAAATCATGCTTGGATAGTCCAGTGTTTCTTTAAATGGTTATGGGTTGAACTTTTGAAGTTAGTGTTTGTGGAAATCAGTGGCCTATAATCATCAAGGAGACACATAATTGTATCGTTCTGTACAAAATATGTCTTGATGTTGCTTTAAATACTTCTATATGATTATGAAGACCAAGTGAATACCACTTAATCCTAGTGTTGTTTTTTCGTCAAGTAAAAGACTGATGGACTTGTTTGAACAAGGTAGTGCCCCAAGGAGTCGTAAACATGGTTGAGTCCCTCGAAAAGTGACAATGGACCACAAATATGCTACCAATTGAGGATTAGAGTAGTTTGAAGATAACCTTTTTTCTAGATTTTGATTTTTAAGGTTCTATCAAGTTTAATTGGTAGCCAACGCTTTTTTGAAATGCAGTCTTGAGATGCATCATCATAAATGTAGTCTCTTGCACATTGTTAGATAACACCAAGAGCACAAGTGATGGATTTCCAATTGAATTTCACATTATAGTTATTTTCAGTGGGCACAATATGTCCTCAACTTTTTGTTGCCAACACTTTAGAGAGTCATGAAGCTCATAAACCTATTCAAATAGGGAAATGATGTCTAATTTTGAAGTCATTTTATGACTATAGTACTTAATATTTGCTTTGGGAAGGTTTTTTATTATAAAGTAGTAGGATATGCATGGGTTTAGTTCTATATGGTTTTATTGTAGCCAGTCCCAACACTGAATAAAGGATTAGGGTTTTGCGTCAGTTGCCAGTCGGCAAGGAAAAACCATGGTAAACCCCAATGCATGAAGCAATTTATGACATTCCCTTAGGCTAGGGTCTTCCTCCTAAGCGACGCGCTGCATCAGATCCCATATGCGGTGGAAAATGGACTAGGGCTTTTAGGGCATTCCCCTAGAAGCGATGCGCTGCATCAGATCCTAGGTGTAGTGGAAAATAAACAAGGGCTGCTAGAGCATTTCTTCGGAAGCGACTCGTTGCATCAAAACTTAGGTGTGGTAGAAAGTATGCATGGGTTTTGTGCCACTCGAGAAGTGTGTGGGTAAATAGGTTAGGTAAAGAGAACAAGATTTGTATTGCTATATGGAATATTGGCACATTTGTCATGTAAGAGTCTAGAGTTAATGGATATGATGAAACATAGGAGACTCAACTTTGCTTGTATCTAAGAAACCAAGTGGAAAGGGGTTAAAACTAGAGAAAATGATATGTATATGCTCTGGTAAGTAGGAAAGAATAATAATAAAAATAGAGTAAGGATAGTGGTAGATAAAAATTAAAGGATAAAGTTGTAGATGTTAAAAAAACTAGTGATATAATTCTACTAATAAAACTTGTTCTAAGAGAGAAGATCATAAATGTCATTAATGCATATGTACCACAAGTAAGGTTAAAAGAGAGAATTAAAAAACAGTTTTGGAAGGATATGGAGGGAGTCATGCAAGACATTCCCAACACAGAGGGGATATTTATAGGAGCAGATTTTAATGGTCATGTAGGAATAAAAAAAGAAGGATATGATAGGTTACATGGCGAGTGTGATATTGGAGAAAGAAATGAGATGGGGGAAGCTCTATTTGATTTTGCCTTAGCATATAACCTAATTATAGCAAACACATAGTTTAAGAAGAGGGATGAACACTTACAAAGCTTTAAAAGTCGACTATATAAAAGCCAAATAAACTATTTCCTATTTAAAAATACAGAAAGATCAATGTGTAAGGAATGTAAGGTGATACTCGGTGAGAGTCTAACCTTACGACATAGATTAATGGTTATGAATATCTATATTAAAATATAGAAGGAAGGAAATGAACTTAATAGGTGTCCAAAAACTAAGTGGTGAAACTTAAAAGGAGTGAAGATAGCATCATTTACAAGCAAGTTGATGGTAGAAGGAAACACAATGTTGACTAATTTGGTCATGTCCATTAAGAAAGTAGTAAACGATGTCTTGGGAGTAGCTAAAGGTAAAAGGCAACCAACAAAAGAAATTTGGTGGTGGTGTGAAAAAGTGCAAAAATTTATTAAAGAGAAATGTTTGTGTTTTAAAGCATGGAAAAGGACTAAAAATAATGAAAACTTTGAACAATATAAGAATAATAAAAAGGTTGCTAAGAGAGTAGTAAGTGAACCTAAACTCAAGGCATATGATGATCTCTATAATAGATTAGGATTAAGAGAAGGTGGGAAAGATGTGTTTAAATTCGTAAAAGTAAGAGAAAGGGATAGTAAGGACTTAGACTACATTAAGTGTATTAGAAGTGATGATCGAAAGGTACTAGTCAAAGATGACGAGATCAAACAAAGATGAGAAAATTACTTAAAAAAATTGTTAAATGACAATTACCTTAAGAATATAGGGATTGTAAGTACTGTAAACCCAAGTAATGTTGGACATTATAGATATAACCGTAGGATTAGAATCCCTAAAGTGTAAGAGGCCTTGAAAAGATAAAATTAGGAAAGGCTATGGGGTTTGATGGTATACCAATAGAGGTTTGGAAGTATATAGGAGATATTAGGGTAGTTTGGTTGACAAAATTGTTTAATAAGATTGTAAAATCGAAAAAAGTGATGGATGAATAGAGGAAGAGCACTATTGTACCAATTTACAAGAATAAAGGAGATATACAGACTTGCATTAATTTTTGGGAGATTAAACTTATGAGCCATAGTATGAAATTTTTTGGAAGAGTGTTAGAGAAGAGGCTGCGGCATGAGACAAGTGTATTGGAGAACCAGATTGGTTCCGTGTTTGAGAGGTCTGCCATGGAAGCTATTTTTTGGCTTAAACAATTGATAGAGAAATATAAGAAAATGAGGAAGGACCTCCACATGATCTTTAGTGACTTAGAAAAAGCTTATGATAGGGTCCTCAGAGAGTTAATATGGGGGATGTTGGGCCAGAAAGGGGTTTTAGGAGGGTATGTAGACATACTTAAGGATATGTATGAGAGAGCGGTAACAAAGGTTAGGACCACTCACAGAGAGATTGGTGATTTTCCTATCACTATAGGGTTGCACCAAGGATCAGCATTGAGCTTGTACCTTTTCACGTTGGTTGTGGATGAGTTAACAAAACATCTGCAAGAGGAGATTCCATGGTGCATGTTATTTGCAGATGTTATAGTTTTGATTGATGAGACAAGGGAGGGTATAAACACAAAGCTAGAGTTATTGAGAGATACATTAGAATCTAAAGGATTTAAAAATTTTCAAACTAAAACAGAGTACGTGGAATGTAATTTTAGCAAGTAGAGGAGTGAGAGTGAAGCACAAGTAAAGATTGATAACTAAGAAGTCTCCTTAAAAGAACACTTTGATACTTGGGATCGATAATTCATGAGAGTAGAGAGATTGAGAGGGAAGTTACCCAAAGAATCCAAGCGGGTTGGACAAAATGGAGATGCGCCTCTAGAGTTTTGTGTGATCGGAGGGTGCTACTCAAACTAAATGGAAAATTCTATAGGATAACTGTAAGGCCTGCCATGCTCTATGGATCAGACTGTTGGATAGTTAAGGAACAACATGTACATAGGATGAGTGTCATCGAAATGCGGATGTTGAGATGGATGAGTGGTAAGACAAGAAAGCATAGAATTATAAATGAAAACATTAGAGAAAACTTAGGAGTAGCACCAATAGCTAATAAGATGAGGGAGATTAGACTTAGATGGTTTAGACATATCTAACGTGGAACAAAAAGAGCACCGTTAGAAAGAGTGAGGCAATTCAAATCAAAGGTTCTAAGAGGCAAGGGGAGAATGTGGATAGAAGCGTTGAGAAAAGATTTAAAAACTTTGCGACTAAATGAAGTCATGACACTTAATGGAGGGGAATGAAGGAACAAGATTCATGTGACTGGCCCCTAATCGGGATAAGGTCTTGACGACGACGACGAAGATTTTGTCACTCAGAACAACATAATAGTTATGGTATGTGTAATGGGTCTTTGGATTTGTTTGTAGCCATAATGCATTGACATGTTATTCTAGCAGTGCTAATTTTCTAAAGGCAATATTTGTTTGACAGAACATGCTCTGCTCCCTACCTTTGATCATATTAAGTTGTTCAGTTAAATTTGAATTCAAAACATGTGAATGTTTATGTGCCTGGCTGCTTCAAGCCATGGACACTAGTAGATGATCTGAACAGGCGTATTTGGATTATGTGAAGAAACCAACTCTTGTTTCAAAGGATCAGGGAGAGTACACCCATAGAGGCCAATGGTTGTCATAGAATTTTACCAATTAACCAGAAGCTGTCCTACGTGTAACTGAAGCTCGTTACTGCATTAAATTAATTTCGAAGTACAATAGGAATAATTCTGCCTGTCTGCCTGTAGTGAGTACTCTTTGCTTTGGGAAACTTGCAGAGTTATGAGATGACTGATATATGGTCTATATAAGAGATATTTGGTATTATGAGACTGAACATTATGCAAAGCAGATCTATTCTTACCTTCTGCTGTTTTCTCCAGGAGGCAGCACGATGTTTGTTCTCCAGGAGTCTATAGATGGCTGATAGGTCTAGGGCTCAGTTTTTGTAGGAAATAGCATTCAACAGGAAATGGAACACCATTTATTCATGGTAAATGTGAAGTACAAGGGGGTTTCATGGTAAACAAAGCTAAAAAGATCTGATGTATGTATGTAAAACCAGTAGGAAGTAAGGAACCGCAGTCCCTCCTCTACACTTCTTCCCACTCCTTTCTTTTCTCTTCCCCCTGCCTCTCCCTACCTTCTCCCTTTTATCTTCCCTATCTTCCTAAATCTGTAACAGATTGGATACTAACTGCATATTTTCCCAACCAATTGATTTTAACTGTATATCCTAACCAACTGATTACATCACTATTGCATATTTGGTATATCCTAACCAATAGATTGCATCTCTTTCCTAGCTGAATTGTAACCACTTGATCCTCCTTCAACTGACTGGAAATTCATCTCTCAACAGGCCTGTGTAACAACTTTGCATCCCATGTAACTGCTTGGCCTAAAGACCACTTCTCTTGGCATATATCCCCCCAATACGTTCCCATCCTTTTTGCCTTCTATGCCCAATACTGTCCGTATCAATACTCCCCCCCAATTTAACCACCTTGTCCTCAAGGTGGAGTCAGGGAATTGGGACTGAATGATGTTCAAGATGTGTTGATCCATGAAGAAACGAAGGCTTTTCTGATCTGTCCGTATATTGAAGTGTTGACCCAATAGATGGTGACGCCATTTCTAGACTAATAGCACCATGACCATGGGCTCTCTTGCGTATACCGATTTGGACTTGGCTTTAATCAACATGGCCTGGCTGAAGAGGGAGATCTGGTCTCTTTCTTCGGCAAGTTGTTCGACGGCCTGCTTCTCCTGATCAGTTACTGGTCGGAAACCTTTGTTCCAATCTGCATAGGAGAAGATGACTGGTAAATGATGGAATTGCCCTTGCAAACCCACTTCTGTCGATCCCTTCTTCAAAGGAATATGGATGGGCCCTAATGTTCTTGGCCCAACATCAGTTCTTACTGGGTGGACCTGTAGCTGATCCAAAGCCCGGTTTTGTTCTTCGATTTTATGGGCCAGATCCATAAGCCTAGAAAGGGTTTTGGGCTTGAACACCTTAACTTCGGCTTGGATCTCTTCTTTCAGCCCGTTCACGAAGACCCCCATGAGGAGCTCGTCGGGTAGGTCTACTAGAGGACCCGACAAGAGCTTGAAGCTCCGGCGATAATCGGCAACCATGCCATCTTGCCGGAGAGCGAGGAGTGCCTTGTAGTCGTCATCGGTCTGTAACGATTGGAATTGCCTGAGAAGGGTTTTAGCTGCTTGGAACATTGTCCCCGACGGAAAGAGTGGTAGATCGAGTTTTTGGGGATGAGTTTCAGCTGCTGGAAACTCTTGCAGTCCCGACCGACTTTGGTCTCCACCATGCGAATATTCCTCTATCCCTATTACTCGTGCCTTCCCTCTTGCTTCTCGGCGAAGTGGTATGCCTGTAGTGCTCTCCCTTTGATGCATCCAGTTCCTTATTTCCAGTAGATACTCTCCCATGGCGGTGACCTTATCTTGCATCTGCCCTAGATCCCCCTTCAGGATGCTAAACTCCATTCGCAAACCCTCCATCTTTGCCTCCATGCTCCCAGTTCCCCCCAATTCGAGTTCCAAACCTACCCCAAGATAACCTTGCTCTGATACCATTGATAGGTCTAGGGCTCAGTTTTTGTAGGAAATAGCATTCAACAGGAAATGGAACACCATTTATTCATGGTAAATGTGAAGTACAAGGGGGTTTCATGGTAAACAAAGCTAAAAAGATCTGATGTATGTTTGTAAAACTAGTAGGAAGTAAGGAACCGTAGTCCCTCCTCTGCACTTCCTCCCACTCCTTTCTCTTCTCCTCCCCCTGCCTCTCCCTACCTTCTCCCTTTTATCTTCCCTATCTTCCTAAATCTGTAACAGATTGGATACCTATAACAGATTGGATACTAACTGCATATTTTCCTAACCAATTGATTTTAACTGTATATCCTAACCAACTGATTACATCACTATTGCATATTTGGTATATCCTAACAAACAGATTGCATCTCTTTCCTAGCTGAATTGTAACCACCTGATCCTCCTTCAACTGACTGGAAATTCATCTCTCAACAGGCCTGTGTAACAACTTTGCATCCCATGTAACTGCTTGGCCTAAAGACCACTTCTCTTGGCAGATATCCACCCAATACGTTCCCATCCTTGTTGCCTTCTATGCCCAATACTGTCCGTATCAATGGCATTTATGAGTCATAAATCATGATAGTGGAGAACTTGGTGGAATCTGAAGAACATCAGTATTGGAAGCTATAAATTCCATGAAGACAAGCAGATATTTGCATGAGATAGATGGATCAGCTGGTGCATGAGATGGATGGAGGATTTTCTGGACTTCCAGAAATGGTGAATGCCTAGATACATCCACAGAAATCATCAAATCTATGCTGATCAAGTGTCATTATCAATTTGCATGTTACATTTGATTTTGCTATTCTTTGGGTCAGAAGACTTAAAAAGTTTTTGAATGCATGCCTCGAGGAGGATCTGACTTTTGGATGCCATTCATAATGATCCTATGAACAAACAGAAGGTAGACATGCTCTTTTGGAAGTACTAGAACATGAATGTTTGAAAGTATATGGATGGATTTGTGAAAAGTCATGGAGCTCTAGTCCAAGAACCTTAATCAGTAGGATTCTCCACTAATATCTTAGTCTGATACTTGAGGAAAGCCCACTAGCCTTATCAATTTGGAGTCAAAATTTACCATCCATTGGAGAACTAATGCAAAGAAAATTCTTACATCCTTTAAACTAGAAATTCGAGAAGCAAATATGACAACTGAAGAACAAAATCTTGTTAGTTCTTCAATTTTGTTTCTACTTTCAGAATAATCTTTGTTGGGCCTTAAGAAGTCTATGTTCAAGAAAAGGCATAATTCAAAATTTCCCATGTCAATGTTGAACTTGCCTGTGTCAACATAGTTTTACCTTGGTTAGAGTTGTCTAAGTTCTCTGTCTTTATGCTCAAAGAGTTCCATGAGTCACGTGACTTGGCCAGGCCCCTTCATTCGAGTACTTCTAGCCCAACCAAGTTGGCCACAGTTGCCTATGGCTGCTTCTTGGTCCACTATCTGCTTCTAAAGACATTGGGAAAACAATGCAATTTGAAGCCGTGGAGTCTGGTATTTTGATTGAAATGGTGAAACTGGAAGATGAGTCAGGGCTATTGCTGTAATTAGAAATCTAGGACGCGAGTTATATTTCTAGATAAGGTTAGGAAACTTCTGTTGGAAGAATCTGTTCTTATGAATGAATATGATTTGTTGAATAAAGTAGGTGTAAATATTTGGACTGGTTCTGTAGTAATTGTGCATCGAATCTTTGAGCAAGTACTACAATTTTCTTTTCCTTTTTTTTTTTTTTTTTTCCTGCAACAGTAATTCTGCTCTGCATGATGATTTGATTAAGCAGTATACTTATTTTTGTTTTGCAAATTTTAATGCAAAGCTGGTGATTGTGATTTTAGTTCTGTGGCATCCCTCTTCACCAAGCAAGCTGCCTTTTCTAAAGGCAGAATGTTTGAGCAAAGAGCAGAAAGATTCCTCCATCAGGCTCCAGAATTTTAGAATCTCTAAAGTTCTGGGAGATACACAATAACCTGAAAATTTCTTGATATCTTTCCTTTTTATTATAGGAAATTATGTTTGATTAATTTACATCTCGCTTTTGAGTTTTAGCTTGAATTTACTGTCCTTTTGTTGTCTTCTATTCATTTGGGTTTCCCAGCCTTCTGTTCTTCCAAATGGATCCTCGTAATAGACTTAAAAGGTGGAGGAAGTAAGAATACAACAAAATGAATTGGGGTAAGTTGCAAAGAAGTCCTATGAGAGTATTTAATTATTAAAAAGGACATTGGTGAAAGGCACCAACACAGCATAAATTGAATTTCTTTTCTCCATAAAAAACCATGGTGGTTTATTATAGAGAATTTACTAAATTGTTGTTTCAGGTTCTAGACGGTAAGGATGCCGCAAGAGAAAAGATTTCAGCAGATCGTCTTGCCATGGTTTGCTGGTTTGAGAATTTTCATATTATATGGTAGTGGCTTTGAGTGATGTCAAGAACAGTAAAGTGTGTACTAATTTGAATATATCAATTTGCTGCAGATATGTACGTCAGCTATCAAAGAATCTCTAGTGAATGTAAGTTGGAATCTGTACTGCAGAATTGACCATAGATTATGGTTTTCAAGTTACCCTTCTGCTTAATTTTATGGGGACATCATACAAGTTGAGATGCTAAAGCTATCATTTGCATTCGGCTGTGTGCTTTTGTTTGGGTAGGTCTTTGGAAACAACTTTGACTCTTTCATGAGAAACTTTGAAAAGTCATTTGCAAGCACGCTGAAGACACTGCAGTTAATCAATGAAGCATCTCTTGATAAGGGAGTAGATTCTTTATACACTTGTGATTCAGATATTAGAAATGATAATACAGAAGACCAGATTACTCACAGCACTCATGAAGCGCCAAGTGGCATTGAAGAGATTCAAGACAATGTTCAGTTGAACTCTGTGAACCATCAACTCGTCCTGCATGGGCAAACAAATCGACAGCTGGTTGGCATTTCTCATAGTATTTCTGGTTCCAGTTATAATCACTCCATTTTGAGTACATTCGAGAAATCTGTCACGGAGCAAGCCCGTTCAAATGACCTGAAGGCATTTGAGATCTCTCTAATTATGAAGCGGTTGCAAATGGAAGAATCACAGCTGGCTCTCAGTTCTGCCGCAAACTTCTTGAAGAAGTTTAAAATATCAATGGGGATCTCAAAGGCATCGTTCAAAGAGGAGAAGCTGAAGACTCAATTGCAAGATACGAGACATGCGGAAATGCTCAGGCATTGTACGGACTGTCTTGTTACTGGCTTGCTTATCATGTTGACCTGCCTAATGTATGGTACGTATGTTTATTCATATGGACGGATAAAGGAGATGACGGAGTACTGTACATCATCTAAGAAGGTTGGTAGCTGGTTTTCTTTCAGTTTCCAGAAAAATGCTTGCTTACATTTTGTAGTTTGAGATGATACAAATAATTTCTACTTTCCTTTACAGGAGTCTAAATCTTGGTGGTTTTCGAATCCAGTGGCATCAGTCAGTTCAGGATGGCTTGCATTTAGATGCCATGTTATAGCTTTGAGCCGCCTGCTGTTTGGTGTGTTTATGATATTTGCACTTGCTTATTCGCTCGTCCAACGATCTGCCTCTTGCAGGCAGACAATGCCGATGACCTTCATATTATTGCTCTTAGGGGTTGCTTGTGGTCTTGCTGGGAAGCTCTGTGTGGACACGTTGGGAGGGAGTGGATATTGGTGGCTTTTATACTGGGAGGCGCTTTGCCTGTTACATTTCTTTGCAAACTTCTTTACTCTACTTTTGTTCAATATTCTGTACGGCCCAGTTACTGTGATTCAAACAACAGAGAAAAAGGCTTCGTTGCCGTACTGGATTCGGCGAGTTCCATTCTACAGTATTCTGCTGTTTCTTCTACCCGTTCTGTCTGGCCTGATGCCATTTGCATCTCCCAGTGAGTGGAAAGATCATTTCCTCTCACTTTTATCAGATAAGTTATCAGTATTGAACCGGGAGGTGGAGAGCTGATTTTGGACAATATGTAAGGATATAGAACCATTGTTGAAGTGACAATGGTATTACCAGATTGTGGGGTTCGGGTGAAGCATATGGTGGACTGATGGTATTCCCCTGCAAGATAACGCTGCTGATCTAGAGCTCAACTTTGGGCTCACCATGTTAATATGCCATTTGGTTCGTTATTTTGTTCTAGTCTGTATGTTATAAGTGATAATTAATAACTATTAGGTAGCTCATCTTATGTTTGATTCTACGAATGAGTTGCTTTTTAGATGGCTTTACTGTCTTTTATTGTACTATACATGTAATTCAAGGTTTTGTGAGAGTAATCAGCAGTTTAGCCCCCAGTAATGTTTAACTTCTTTATAATTTAATTTTCTCTCACTTTCTTTCATCATTTTAATGCCCCTCTTGCCTAAATTTGCAGACGTTCTTATGATCGTTGCTGTGCATTTGATGCATGACCATCTGAATGATCTAAGTATCTAAGTACTTTTTCGACGACAAGTTTCAGGGTAGGGTTTTCCGTGGCTGGAGACAGATGAGGGGACAGCAATTGAATCCCAATAAAAAAGGAATCATATGTGCTTGAAATTGAACTATGCCAAATGCCCAAAATTATGTCACGACATAAAATTTTTGGGTCCTTGGAGCGATTAATTTTCAAGCAGCAGAACAAACTTCTACGGAGAACTTCATTACATGCGACGTCGACTTCCATCCAAGCAAGTTAACTCGACTAGATTTGCTCCTCATTTAAATAATATTTACCTGGACGTAAAAACGTAGGCGGAATAAAAAGATATAATGTTCACAAAAAATTTATATGAAATGAGGAATGTGAAAAAGTTTTAAAATAGTAAAGAAACATAATAAAAATGTAAGACTGAAGAGAGGAAGCAGAAAGTGGAAAGAATATAGTAATTGACGAAGTGTTTCTTGTGTGTTTCAGTGAAGTTTTTCATCAAATTCCTTCTCTCTCTCTCTCTCTCTCTCTCTCTCTCTCTCTCTCTCTCTCTTTTTCAAGTTCTAGATAACGTTTCTATTGGTACTTTAGGAATTTTTCAAACATATAATATGAGTTTTTAGAGATAGTTTCGTATTGGTACCTGAAACAAGTTTCACATGCATTATTAAGATATCTGATAACTATGATTTGAGCAGTTAGTTCAATATATCTAATTGGATTTGATCATTATATTTATATTTCGATTTTTTATTTGGTTGGTACATGAACAAGTGCTTAAAAACTGTCCAAATTTGATGTAATTTCTTGAAAGACTAACATACCAATATATATATATATATATATTTATATTAATACAATATTATACTCATATGGCCAAATTCATAAAAGGAACTAAATAAATCCTTCTTCTTCTTCTTTTAAAGATTCCTCTAGCTGATGGGGTTTAACTTTCCACTCGCTGTTGGAGAGCAAACTCTTTACCAAAGTTTCTTACTTTCTCCCCAAACTATATGCATCCCTGCATACACTACCAGCTCCAAGATGGTTTTCCTTACTCTTTCATTGCAGAGCTAAGAAAACATTCAATTTGTTTTTGTTTATGGTTTAAATACCTTTTTTTTCGTTGCAATGTCCTGTACATCAAAGAGTTAACTTGTTACTATAGCTGAGACCATTTGAGATCCGATCCGATTTCGAATGAATTAGGATTTAAATTAGACACATAATCTAACAATTAAAAGGGGGGCAGCCCTAGTGCACGAAGCTCCTGCCTATGCGGGGTCTGGGGAAAGGGCGGACCACACAGTCTTACCTTGCATTTTGCAAGAGGCTGTTTTCATGCCTTGAACCCGTTACCTCAAGGTCACACAATGACAACTTTTACTTCTGCACCAAGGCTCCCCTTCTAACAAATGAGAATCTAAATCCATTAGGAGTTTTGAGGGGTTAGGATAGTGAAATGGGAAGATCTGATCCAATTCTAGCTGATTGACAACCCTCCCAAATAACAGCTAGGATTCACCTTTCTGATAATCGGTAAAATAGTGATAGTAAAACTGATAGTACTTGAATCGGCAAAATCAATAATTGGATCTGTCAAAGTCCCACTCTATTTTTATTTTTTTCCTAGAAATGGGGGATATTCATTAGAAAGCTAGAGACCTAGGTGCGTCCTAGAAGAAGGAAAGGGTTCTAAAGTTAAGAATTGCATACCTTTGGCCAGTACATGTACAAAGTAAAAAGAGCAAAAAAGAGGACTAGAAATGAAATTTATACCTAAACCGTATGATTTTGCTGCAGTTTCCATTTGACACTTTCTAAATATTTATGGTGTTTTCTATCAATGAAGGTGCCGGTAATTAGCACCAAAAAGCTTGATGAAGGTGTATATAGGAGATGGACTCATGCTTTCTCCTTTCCTTCTTTGCATTTCTTGTTGGTGTTATTTATATCTTGAGCAGTTCCCAAGCATAGTACTTAGAGGGCAGCAAGTCCTCATTTGGCTTGTTAAATGATGTGTAGGCTAGTTTAATGGGTCTAATATTTTATCAAGTCCATTTTGGTGTTTGAATAAGATCAACTATTTTATATTAGTATGGGTGGAGGCCATGACATGATGTTTGAGTTGTTACCGTGTGACCTGAAGGTCACGGGTTCGAGGTGTGGAAACAGCTTCTTGCAAAATGCAAGGTAAGCATGTGTACTATATGCCTTTTATGGTTCGTCCTTTCCCTAGACTTTGTATACGTGGAAGCTCTGTGCATTGTGCTGCCCTTTTTTATGGGAGACCCTAGTCAGTTGATGTTCTCGGCCTTAGTGAGCAGAAGTGCTAATCACAAAAATAGTTCGTCAGTTAAGCTCTTCAATGATGTCCTTCTAATTTGTGCTTGCCACCTTTTCACCATGGTTGGCTGACACTGGCTTTCCAGTTTTGGGATAAGAGATATGAGTAACACCTTTCCCTTATCTTCCCCTTCTCCTTAGTCACATACTTGAGTCACACCTATTTATGAGAGATCGGCAGGGCCTTATTCCATTCGCTACGCTCATTTAAGACGTCGGGTTTCCTTTCATTTCTTCAATCATTAATAAGAACAAATAAATAACTCATTCAAATGAATCATTTTGCATATAAGAACAAATAAATCTAGATGAAAAGTCAAATAAGTAGGAGAAGCAGATCGAATTTGGACAGAGCACGTGTGCGAAACAACTAACAGAACAGAGGAGTTATTTCGCTAGGGCCTTGGATAGTCCCTTTGCTACACGACAGAAGAAATTACTCCGTATGAATGAAGATAAGCATCTACTCCATCAATCACTTCTTAAGGCCGGTCACATCCTTCCACATTGGATGAACCCGTCAATGCGTTATCGGAAGCATCGAAGAAGACTAGGGGCTGGCCTTGTCAAATAAATCACTTTTAAAAGAGATAGCTTTTTACTACTAGCTACAAGTGTGCTCCCTCACATATTGACAGGGGCAATTCGAGTCATCGATGAAATCCCCACCCCCCTTAGTCCATAGGGCTTGTATACACTTAGAGGGGTCCTTAGGACTGTGATCTTCTCTTATTCACTTGTGCTGGTGGTGCCTTATGGAGTAAGAGGAGGTTGGCGCCTGTGTTCGGGCTCTGGGGTTGTTCCCTTTCTCTTGAAACCAGAGCTAGGCTGTGAATTGCTTAAAGCTACAAGAAGTATGGGTGTTAAGATGGACACTTTTAGTTCTAATGTAGTGATTCGAGGCTGCAATGGGATGAAACTTCAGGTACCTGATGATATCTTAGAGGACATGGAAAAGCAAGGTGTACTAATGGCTGTCATTGTCAACTCGGGGAAGAAGAAGACCCCCTTTTTTCTTTCCCTCCTTTTATGAGTCGGGTAAACTGCGGACCCTTTTGTGGCAGTTTTCAACAGTCACATTGGCAGTCAAAAGCCACGTAAACAGCCCAGGCAGGACTGCATTTAACCCGGCAAAGGTTGTGCCAAATTTAGGTGCAGCTAAAAATGGTTATAAAGTTGGGGGGTGCAACTGCAGTGAAATGAATTCTAGGGTTTAACTGAACATAAAGTAGAAGTTTTGCCGTACATTTTTTCAAAAAAAGAAAAAATAGAGTTGGTGGAGGAAAAAAAGATAGAGCATAAGAGATCTCAAAATTTTCTCTCTTTGTTTTCTTTTTATCCACAAATATTTTCTGACCTTTTGTTATCCAAATTCTCATATGGTTATTCAATAGATATAGTTAAAAATCTAAGATAAAAATTAAATTCACATTGTAATCATTCTTTATTTGCCTTTTTTCTAAATATTTCACAATGAAGAAGTGAGCTTATTGGGGCTTCACATGTGCATGATGACAAGATTGTGTTAACCCCATAGAAAATGACAAGCTCATCTCAGCAATAATATTTTTATCTTCACGGGACATTTCTAGATCCTTCGTCTAAAAAGCTATATATATATATATATATATATATAGTTTTATTAGAAAAATGCAAATAATTAGTTTTTGGTAGATTATAGCTTGCCTATGAAATATCCATTTAGTATGTACCACAACCACATAGTTCAATTGCTAATGGCGTACATGTAAGTTTATTTGTATCAGTATTAGTCTTTTTATGATGGCCTAAAACGTGCACTTCTTTCCTGAATGAAAAGTGCAGTGAGTATGACTGCCAAGCAAGAGACTTGCTTGTTTGAGTACTAAGTATCAATTAATGAGTGCCACATGATACTTTTTCTTAGAATATTATTTTCAACCAGTTCTAATAAAAATCCAATACAGCAAATTTTTATTAAAACTTGAGTTTTTCTCCAACTAGGTCTAAAAAATAAAATAAAATATGTACAAAGTTCCAAGAAAAAAGTGTCACGTGGTACTCATTGGTTTGCACTTCTTGCTCAACCAAGCAAGTGCCCTTTTTCTCAGCATTTTTGCCTTGCTTGGTTGTGATAATAGGATAGATTGATATTGCACTCTCTCATTTGGAAATCACTCTTTACTATATTTTTTTCATTGAGAAATGCTATTTGGACTAAGTTTTGGGATTGAGTTTGAAACTCTACCTAGTTAAGCTCAACCTTTAGATGATCTGACCCAACCATCTTGTTTGGCCTGTTCTATTTAGGCTATCATAAAAACATGCCCAATATATGCTTTTAGCTAATAGTGCTTTTAGTTGGAAATTTGAATATTCATAATTTTCAAACTCAGAGTGTATCGTTTAAATATCCAACGGTCATAAATTTTAGTGTCTAGCTAATCAAAGGAAGTCAAACATAATAGACAAGTCAAATCATCTAAATGCAGGGCTTATCTAGACAATCAGAATGTGGGGCTTATCAAGGCAATGCTCAAAGTCAACATCTAAACTCAGCTTGGATAGCATTTATCTATCGTATTAGTTGCTTATTCTTTCTTATTCAATGTTTGTTTGTATATCTCAACAAGCAATGAAATAGTTTTAGAAGAGGAGTACCAATATCAAAGCAGTCAACTGTAGAGGCCACCTCATAATAATAATAATAATAATAATAATAATAATAATAATAATAATAATAATAATAAAATAGTTCAGTGAGAATCTGCACACTCATGCATCTAATGAAGTTGATGCTCGAATTTGTGATGGCGTGACTTCTTGTGGAAGTGCTAAGCCATTTATTTTGTTTAGAATGACTTGAATAGACGGGATGCCAAATCTAAATGCATTTGGATGATTTTAGACGCTTGTCTTTAGTCTTTGTAAAAACTTAAAAAATCAGTGGCTGTGATTTTAAGTGAACATAAAGTAGTCTATAATCATCCAAATGCATTGAGATTTGATATGCTACTTATCCAAGCTACTCTGAACAAGGTGAGTGACTTAGATCTTCCAAAAAAGAAGCATAGACTTCTTCAATAGCATGAGTCCTCCAGCACTTACTAGGACTCTAACAATAAGAATTGGGAGATCGCATCGAGGCTCCCTCTTCTAGTAATGCACCTTCTCTTTATTTTAGACCTCCTTGATTGGCTGCTGACGAGGAGCATTCTAGGAAACGTAGAAGTCTTAACAACCAATTAGAAAAAGCAGAAGATAAAGAGTTGCAGCGGTAGTGCATGTGAGGCCTAGATGGTTGATGATCCCGACCGTTCATTTTATAGGCCGGCCTTATCTCAAATATCTTCTCCAGTGATTGACCATTATTAGGCTTCACGTGGTTAAAAGAACAGGCGGAACAAAAAGATTCGGAAAAGAACATAAAAAAAATATTAAAAATTCTGAAGAGATAATCTGAGGATCATAAACACCATTGAATGGAGAAGATCTTCCGGTCCACATGCATACTTTTACGCTTTACCACTAAAGGATGGATCCGGTGCACTGGTTGACAAGGACAAACGCGACTATATAACAATCTGGTCATTAGAGCTAGGAAATCATCTCCAGAATAACATATCGACAGAAAGTCTACTAACAGAGCCAAAGACCTCAAACAATGATATGACATGCAAGTGCCGTTCCACCCCCACTCTTGATCTCTCTCATGTTTTGTCCAAGTATTAGAATATCACATACAGAAAATGTTCAAGACTTGCAAGTCATGAAGGTCAATTTGTCAATCTTAGCTCTAGGATGCTTGGATAGGGTACTCAATAAGGCAAGAGAGAGAGAGAGAGAGAGAGAGAGAGAGAGAGAGAGCCAAGTCTTCTTAGCATAAAAAGTAAGGAAAGGATGCGTTGAAGTGAAGAAGAAGAGGCATGCTGTAATAGCCCTGTTTGCTCTCGGTAACTGGCTGCCCATATAACCAGCCCTATCATGGTTTTGTTCTTTCTCGGTTTCCCAAGGAAAAGGCCTTGTTGCAAGGAAAGTCACACACCACTCTTATTAACAGCCCAGCAACTTTTTCCTTAGCAATGTGGGACTAACTCTTTTTCCCTCAGCCGTCTCCCATCTACGGGGTACCTAGGCCTTCACATCTTCCCCCCTTAGGGAGTACATGGCCATGCACGTTAACCACGAAACCAAGCGCCTGTGTGCGGCCGACCACACATTGGGTCAGGGGTTGGCTCTGATACCATCTTTAACAGCCCGGTGGCTCTCACCTACAACCATATTGTCCAATCTAGGTAATTGGCTGCCCATACAACCAGCTCCTTACGGTTTTGTTCTTCCTCAGTTTCACAAGGAAAAGGCCTTGTTGCAAGGAGAGTCACACACTACTCTTGTCAACAGCCCAGTAACTTTCTCCTTAGCGATGTGAGACTAACTCTGTCTCTTAGCTATCTCCCATCTACTAGGAACCTAGGCCCAATCGTAATTGAAAATCCTCAGAGTGATTTATAGGCATTTACTTTTCATTAATGATTAGCTTTCAACACCTCTTTATACATTAACTCACCAGTTTTTGCCTCAAAATAAGATATTTCATCTATATGAACACTAGGATCTTATTTCATCAGTTTTCAATGATTTTTCCTATATTACAATTTATTATTCAAATAAATCTACTTCAAGTTTAAACTGATACCATACTCCTCTAAACTTTCTCAAGTCCTCAATAGTTGTAACCATTTTTTATCCTTCATGCCATTATCTATTTCACAATTATCAACATCCCTCACACGAGTTATTTCTGTAACTCATATTTAGGGAGCCAACCCCTGACCCGGTGTGTGGTTGACTGCATGTGGGCTTCTAGTTTCGTGGTTAACACGCAGGGACGCGTGTTCCCTAATGAGGAAAGATGTGAAGGCCTAGTACCCCGTAGATGGGAGACAGCTTAGGGACAGAGAGTTAGTCCTACATCGCTAAGGGAGAAGTTGCTGGGCTATTGATAAGAGTGTCGTATAACTCTCCTTATAACAAGGCCTCTTGAGGAGAGTTCTTCGTATGGAACAAAACCTTGAGGGGTGAACCCTTGCTGTGAAGGTTGAGGTACCATTTAGCGGTAAAGGCTGAGGGACGGATTGGGAGGTACCCAAAGAGGACAATATTATATCCGCTGCACACTCTACCCACGATACAGGGCCTTTTCCTTAGAAAACCGAGGAAGAACAATATTGTTGTATGGGCGGCTAGTTTTTTAAAGTGAACAGTATTGTTGTATGTGGAAGCTACCGAGCTGTTACACATGCTTACGTGGTGGTATAGTCATTTTCCTTGGAATAAGATACTGCTATACAAGATTAATTAGAAAGTTTTCATTAGTTCGGTAGGTCTTTTATGTGTTTTAGTTTAATGATGTGAAAACGGCCCCTCCAACGGGAGAAGTCGACGCCCACAAACATCATCACCTTCATATAAATGCTTACAAGAAAATGAAAAATGAGCCTTTTCAACGTCCTAGTTCCGTGCCTGCCCTGACAGGTCTTATTTTTATGCATTTCTCCAAGATAAGACAATAGTTTTGACCTATCTGTGTCAATCTTTTAATACCTTGACTCTAGCTAGGCTTACTTTTCCTCCCCACTTCGGGGGAAACAGCGTAGCAGCTGCCCCTGCCCACTAGCATCAGAAGCCTATTTTAGGCGAGCAATGCCTTCTTGTGCAGTGGCTGAAGAAGAGGCTCTCCTCTGCCAGAAGGGTAGCAGTTCCAGTTGGGTTCATGGGTCTGTGTGCGTGTTCTGTTTGCAGTTCTGCAAGAAAGACCTTGCTTGCCCAAAAAAACAAAAAAGCATAATTTTAGAGGCGTTGGATTTCTTATCCTCCCCAGTTGTGATAATGTGACTTTGAGGTCACGGGTTCACAGCCTCTTGCAAAAAATGCAAGATAAGGTTGTGCGTTATAAACTTTTGTCCTGACCCCAAGTACGCGGGAGCTCATTAAGCTACCCTTTTAGAAGGAGAGCCTTGGTGCAATGATAAAGTTGTTATTGTATGACCTTGAGGTCAGTGGTTCAAGGTGAGAAATAGCCTATTACAAAATGCAAGATAAGGTCTGCCCTTTCTCTAAATCTTGCACACGCTGCCTTTTTTCTTTTTATTGATGCTCTGATGGTTTATTATGCCAATTGGTAGGGAAAACTTTGTTATATTTTTTTACCTACTCCTCTCTCTCTCTCTCTCTCTCTCTCTCTCTCTCTCTGCTTGTTTTTTGTTTCATGCCCATGCGTTTGTTTGTATATTTGTGTGCATGAGAGAGAGAGAGATCCGATTAGCGAGAGCTCGGGTGTGATCCTAGGTGCATGGGTGGCTCTACGTGTATAACTTAACTAATTTGTAGTAGTAGATAAACCATCTTTTCTAATTATCAGTAGATACACCAATAGCTTCAGATGAGGGGATTCCAATACCTTTTTCCCTAAAATACATTCCATTCCATTGTCTCTTATAAAGTGTTGGATGGGTCATTCACTCCCTCGTAAAAACTTTTCAAAAGCGGCTCTCAATGCCGTTCTCTTGCTTTTCGATTTTCACCCGACAAATTGCAACATACCGACGAAGCATCTAAATCGACCATTGATCTCTCTGTTTACGTAAATTAAGGGTACTGAAATTGATAACGATGACTCTGGTACAAGAATCCATGTGCTAGCCATGACAAGATGTTCAGCCCGGTGCACGAAGCTCCATGCATGTAGGGCTCGGAAAAGGGTGGACCACAAAGGACATATAGTACGCAGCTTTGTCTTACATTTTTTGTAAGAGGTTGTTTCTATGCCTCGAACGAATGACCTCAAGATCACATAATGCAATTCCACTGTTGCAACAAGATTTCCACTATAGATATGCTGATCATCTTTGCTATTTGTCGGACCAAGTGGACCAGCATTTACAAAGTGTTCTACTAACTAGGCACCGCAAAAGAAGGCACGACACGGTAACATGGCTCAAACTCGACATAAACTTAGTGGGTTAGGGTCTAGTCTTATTATGTGCGTCACCCGAAAATGACAAGCCAAAAATCATGTTACGTTCGGGTCAATTCGTGTAACTCGAAAATGACACAGTTGTGACTTGCGCAATTAAACAGGTTGTGTTGACCCGTAACCTATTAACCCAATTATATTATAGTGCATTTATTTTTAATTTATTATCAATCTAATTTACTAACACTAACTAAATCAACTAAAGACTAAGACTAACTAAGATTAAAAATAGAAAATAGAAAAAAAACTAAAGACTAAGAGTAACTAAGAAAAATATATACATACTAAAGACTAAGAGTAACTAAGAAAAACATTACAAGAATTATATTAGTAGGGCAAACTAACACTAAATTGAGTTGAGTCCTATCATGTAAGACTTAAGATTTTAGTTATCGTGTTATTTAGACACGACCCATATAGATAATCATGTTACATGAATTATTTTGTGTCGTGTCACTTGAACAAGTGTTATGTCAACTCGCTTAATAAATAGGTTGTGTTCGAGTCATGAATTTTTTACAAACCCATATACTCTAATTGGTGAGTCTCGATACAATGCAAATACACTCTCGAACACGATTTGTTACCCTACTAGCAATAATTCAAGAACAGATCCATTAATTACCATGTATTTAATAACGCTACAAGCATGCATGTCTTCTAGCACTACGCTCATACAAGAAAAGACGGTCTTCCATTTATGAATCTCATTTCTGCAAAAATCCAAGGTTATAAATGGGATTCCACAGGCAATAACGAAACTGTCCACCTCAAGAAGAGTACTCACACATTCACAGAAGCAATTTATTAGATTTTTCAAGGAGGTAGCGGAAAAATAGGGTTTACAGCATCTTAGACGTTTGCCATCTCTTAGAGTGAGATTAAAGTAGAAAATAATTTATTATTATTACTTTTTGCTGGATTTAATTGGGAATAGTGGTGTATGGAGTATTTAAAAGCGTAGAGAAGCTAGGAACGGGGGTCTTTTGGGATTTCGCACAAGACTCGTAATCCATGCCAAACTGTGGGGTAAATTATCCACGCTCCTTTGTTGTGATAATGACACTCCTTACATTTGTCAAACATGCTACTATCAGTTTTCCCTTGGACAATTGAAACTTAGCTCCACATTTCACTAATGCGACCAAAACAGCCTTCTCCCTCTCTCTTTCAAATGGTTTCTCTAGCTAATCCATCCAAAACAACCTTCTCCAATTTTCTCTAAAAATACACAATCACATGTAGCTAGCCTGACAGAACAGTTGAGCATTTGATTGGAGGGTTATTCTAGGACTAAGACTGGATAAATAGACAGACAAGCATGGGAGAACAACAATTCAAATTCAACAAAAGGCCTTCAATCGGATTGTTACAACCGTTTGCTTGTAGTTTTACTCTTGCTTTTGCACAATTGATGATGCTATACAACTTATATATGAATAGAGAGATCCCCTAGATATATAGATAGAATAGTGTTCATGGATAGATATACATTCTATTGATTCACGAAATGGCTCGTCACTTTTGTTCCTTTCCTTTCTCTAATCAGTCTCCTTATTTGCTTTGTTCTAATAGAGTCTAAGGCAAAGGTAATGTGGTTCATATGCCTACCTTACCTACTTGACGAATGGGAATGAACTTTCTTTCGTTTTTGGTTTTATAATTGAATTCAATCAGTGTCACTATTTCCTATATGTGACACCCCGGGTTTTTCTAAACCTTTTCCCCAAGTTGTAATAATAATAATAATAATAATAATAATAATAATAATAATAATAATAATAATAATAATAATATGTTTTAAAGAAAAATAGGCAGAATTCTTGAAAGAAAAAACTCAAGATTTATAAATTTTACACAGCGTTAAAAGAATTAATCGAAAACGAAAACCTCGAGAGTCAATTACATTCCAAAACTGCGATAATAAATAAAATCAAATCCAGATACTCTGAGCATGCTTAATGTAAAACCACGATAAATCATACATAGTCGTGAAAAGACAATAATAAGAATAATAGGTATAAATTCTCCCTCAAGGTCCATCCATGATCACCCTGTTATACACACATAGGCAATTAAAAGTACACTATACAAGTAGTGTGGTCCAATCTATCTAAAATGTTAACATCCATATACAACCTAACAAATCGAAATACAAGTCCAAGAGACGTATACTAAATCAGTCTTTGATGTACAAAAAGGTAGATGATCCTCGAAGTCCTCATTCAGTCAATGCTGCTCCACTTGCTTACCCTTAGCGCTATCACGCTTCAAAATCCGATGCATTACAAAACAATGCAAAGCCTTAGCAAGCTATGCTTGTGTAAGTGATTTACATTCAATAACGAAAACGATAGAAAATCATATGGCGTAAAGTATTAAGGTCATGGTAAATCTCGTAAGATGAATATATATATATATATATATATGAAACATGAAACATCAGATATCCATGACAAACAATACACGAAATCCATGATATGAATAAAGCAACATCAATCCTGAGCATCATGACATACATAACATAAGAAAATATGTAGATATACATATACTAAAACAATAAAAATTGATATCCATAAAACAACATGAATGCATGTCAAAACCAACACAACATTGTGTATGGTCAAGCCCATGAGTATCACAAATACGCTCATGGCAACATGGATCCAACTTTTAGTACTTTTTGCTTTCACCCTTTCACTTACAACAGGCACTTAGGCACTCACGGAAAGACACGTTCTAGTCTCGCTTTCAACCTATCACCCACAACGGGGCACTCAGGCATTCACAATAAGATGTGTTCCAATCCCGCTTTCATCCTTTCACCCACACGGGGCATTCAGACACTCACGGTAAGACACATTCTAATTCCGCTTTCACCCTTTCACCCTCACGGGACACTCAGGCACTCACGAGGAGGGATGCATCCCATCACAAGATCACTTGTCCCAATCGACAAGGCATAGAAACTCTCATGTGTCAAAGTCTCAATAAGATCCGATCAAAGGTATGGTAGTGTACCATCAGCCATATGTTTAAAATATATGACTAAATCATGTAGAATAAAGGAATTTTCCTGAAAACATGATAATTCGTAATCATTCTGGATAAAACCAAATCAAGTGAATAATTCAACATATCAACATTATGCATAGCAAATTAGTGAAATAACATATGCAATAATCAAGTCCATGCAATTGAAATATACTAAAAATAGTGCATAAATCATACACAAAGGAAGTAACAAGCATATCGGCAATATATGCTGAAAATGATCTCATGCAATATGGTAGGGTATAAAACCTATGCTTCAAAGTTTCAAATACTATGTCATGATTTAAGAAATCATGAAAAAATCCCGAATGTAATCACCTACCTTGATAAACGTGGTACTCTAATCAGGTGCGTAAGCTATATCACGTTGTGTGCCCTGACGTACCTGTCACATTATAAGTCATCGATCACTTGGTGTTCTCACATCTCAAATAACAAGTCCAAGTGATAACCTCCATAATATGGTAGTTAATTCTAGATTAACAGCCTAAATCATTTGATTAACCCTCAATTAGGGTAATCCTGAGCTAGATGTTTGTCTTTCTAACATCTAGACCGTCTTATGTCATTTTTTTATTTCAATCCTACTCATTTTCATTATGATCCATTTAATTTCTATTTCGTTTAGTGATTTACATGTATCTTTATGATTATGCGTCGATCTGATGGTCAAATCGCTCTCTGATCAGCACATCATAAGGCACCTGCTTAGATCGACAGTCAAGATCACTTTTCTTATCAATTCAATGAGATCTACTCTTCTAATCCCCTAGATCATCTCATATTTGATGTATACAATCAAGGTTTAAGGCTTGATCATACATTGATCGGTTGGATCTAGGTCATCTAATACTATTTAGTGGTTTAACAATTTAAAAGGTACTTAAAGTTAGGTTTTTATCTTGAATCTACTTCGGGGTTATCGAGACAATCACAACGTCTCTTTCAAATCTCAATTTGGACCTCTGTAGCTCTTAAAATCACACTTTTTTGTAAATGGATGGCTCAAAAAACCCAAAAAATCAAGAAAATGGGGTTTAATTTGTGCAACATGTGATGCGTGTGCGCTCTCAGCCCAACATCGGCGCATGCGCTGCTGGGTGCCGTCGCAAGGAATGACCACCAGCTGGCCCGCCGTCGTCTTCGACGACAGCTGGACTCCAATTGCCACCACCAACCCCCTAGTGGTCCAAATTTTGTGATTTTTGTACCGTTTCGCTTCATTTTTTACTTACATTCTATTTTGAAGCTCACCTTCAACAAATTCTATCATTATTTTGTGTTTTTATACGATTTTTATCATGTTCTTAAAAATCTCCCTCTTACTGTTTTCTTGGTTTTTTTACGTCTCTAGCCGTTGGATTACCATGAAAATTCATGAGTTTGTTCCTTTTTTCATCATGCATAAGATGAATAGTTTAGATCGTCATATGTTGGTTTTATTGGGTTATTTTTGCAAAAATAGTAAGATTCATGTAGTCACCAGAAAACGACATTCCATGTTGTTTTTTGGTGTTAAAAACTCAAAACTCCGCATAGATGTTGGAAATGGAGAATGTGGGAAGGAAGATGAGGATTACCTTGAATCAGGCTAGCCGATTACAGCCAAAACCCATCGTGTGTGCTACAGCAAGTGAAAACAGCCCTCTTGCCAGAAAAGAAGCAGTTGTCAGTGCCATGGGAACTGAGGGGGGAAGTAATGGCTGTGTAGGAAAATTAGACAGGCATTTAAAGCCTCATTTGTGGGTTCTTGATCCCAGTCCATGGGCGCCACGTGTATTTACTATTTTATCCCCATTCTATTATTTAATTAAATACAAAAATTAAATTAATTAGCTATTTTTCCTCTGGTCTTCGATTTTAGCGTTCTTAGTGGCGTTGGATTTTATTTTTTAAGTACATTCCAATTGTTGAGGTTTTAACTCAAAATATTGTCTCCAATTTCTCCAAATCCTTAATTTTCTAATTTCTCATAATTCCACAAAATTAAATATTTCTTGAATTTAAAGATAGCGGATACTACACTATATATATTAATTTTAGCCGTTTCACGCAGGTGCAAAGATTATGTGACATTTGATTAGCTGAAAAAAAGTAGAAAATAGAAAAAGTTAGAGGAAATGACGGTTAGAATTTTCCTTGTCCAATCAAATGTTACTTGCACTTTACACCTACGACACCTTGTTGAAATTACCACTCCGCATATATATATAGACACACACGCACACATGCTGTTTTGGAAAAAAGTAATATATATATATATATATATATATATATATATATATATATATATATATATATAGACACACACGCACACATGCTGTTTTGGAAAAAAGTAATTCCTGGAGCCCTACCAAAGCAAGGCATGGATGTGGATCTGTACAAATTTTGATCCATTGATATGCAGAAGAAGGAATTTAAGCAACCTTCCTTAGACATTGGATGATAATTTTCTATTATAGACCAAATTAACTTTGATTAAAACGGGCCAAAAGCCGTCTAGTGCAGTTGCTCGCAGGCATCACGACGTACCTCTCATAGTTGTGCATGTTCAAAAGTTTAAGATGGCATTTTCCTAAGAGATTTCAAATAAATTTTGGAATTAGGATATGCTTCTAGGAAGAGTTTGCTTCGTCAAAAAGAAAAAAACTATTGAAACATGCATATTATGTAATGGATACAGATATCTATTCAACAATGTACTAGCTAGAGGTACAAGATGTACTTGTTAAATGATTTGCGAGCCCGCAGCCTCGCAATTTCGAAGTGCCGTCATAGAACTAGTACATTTTGCCTTTTAATCTTTCATTTAAAGTCCACATATCAGAGGCGTACAGTTGTCTACAGGCCTGAATTTTGGTGTGTGACCTTACAGAGAAATGGTTTGGATTATTAAAAAAGTAAGTCCTATTTATGCTTCCACATTACGCATATTCTTGAAAGGAAACTGAGGGCCTGGCTTATATGGTTTTAGGAAGGGGTAAGAGCTATTTCTAGAGCCAGCCAACTTAATTCTTTTCATTCTCCTTTCTTTATCTTCCATCAAATTGTTAGCTGTAGATGGTTGATTTATATCTCCTTATGCATCTGCAAGGCTGGCCTGCCACTAGTAATCTTGCTGCTGAATTGTAGTTCACGTAAACTGCCTTGGGTGCAATCCCTAATCCTAAGGGTAAATATACCAGACCCTAGCAAAGTATAATAATTTCGCTTTCCAAGCGCCTTTATTGCAGTTTTTATTTGTATAATCTTGTGAAAGTCAAGACTAAGATGCGTTCTTGTGTCCAATAAATACGTCTTAGAGATGTGGGAATTGACTTTGGTGCCTCCAGAGAACCATTAATACCTCTGCAGAGAGAGAGAGAGAGAGAGAGCAGGATAATGCAAATCGATCTCTCTCTAAAGATAGCAGACGACAATCAAGAAGAAGAAGAATTCCGAGTGGACGAAGATCCACTACCAACAAACCAAAATCATGAAGAAGATCAAAAGGCAAAAGCAGAACAAGACAATGAGGAAAAAGCACCTTTTGATAAATCCTTCCATGGAAGTTTCAAGACTGAAGAGGTACATTAAAATCTACCACAACATCTTACAAACTCTATGCCTCTCTCTATTTCTCTCTAATTGTCAAAGTATCTCAGTTTTGTGTGTTACAGATGGAGATGAATCTCATGAAAGAAGAGAATCAAGTGTTAAGAAACGTGGTGGAGCAAACCATGAAAGAGTACTGCGATCTACAAATGGAATTCGCTGTTGTCCGAAAAAATGGCCTTGAAAAAGTAATCAAACTCATGCTTGTACCCATCATCTGCTTATCTAAAACCTCAATTTATCGTATTTGGTCGATTGTCATTTTCGTTTTTGAAAACTAGGATCATCGGAATTTTCTCTCTCTGGGTGGCGATGACGGATCGGAAAGGGCACATGAAAAGATCGAGGCCAAGAACAAATCCCCATCTGATCTGGAATGAAACTAAAGAACCTAACGAGTTAGGATTATTATTAAAGCTACAAACTCAATCAGAGTCACACGAAAAACAAGAGGAGAAGGACGACATGGTTGCTGATAAATTGCAGAGGACTGAATTTGTAGGAGTCACAACCCACACTGCTTCCCTTACGGCCAACCGGAAAGCGAAGGTATCGGTTAGAGCAAGATGTCAAGCTCCCACTGTGAGTTCCATTAGACCAAATACAACTTTCCATTATATATTCACAGGAGATAGATGATGTGTATGACAGTGAAAACTGCTTCCTTCAGATGAATGATGGGTGCCAATGGAGGAAGTATGGTCAGAAGATAGCGAAAGCGAATCCTTGCCCAAGAGCTTATTACCGATGCACAGTTGCACCGGGCTGCCCCGTCCGTAAAAAGGTGAGCAAACTCAGGCGTGATTCTAATATGTTTCCATTAAGGTTTCTAAGCTAATTTTCTCCTTTATTGGGTATGAATTTCTCCACTAATTTTTCTGAAGTTCCTTTTTTAAGGGATTTAATTTCTTGATCATGATCTTCTTATCGTTGATAGAACTCTTCATTAACCAGAGCCACATTTGCATCTCCATTTTCTTCTTCTGGTTCTGAATAGGTGCAGAGATGTTTAGAGGACATGTCAATTCTGATAACAACTTATGAAGGAACTCACAACCATCCATTGCCTGTGGGTGCCACAGCCATGGCCTCAACTACGGCCGCACCGGAAGCTTTCGCGTTAGTACCTGGAGAGGAAGCTGCTCATGCTCCATTCTTGAGTTGTATTGATAACAACATCCACATTGCACCCTTAACAAATCCCAACCATTATCTACCAAATGCATCCACTCCACATTCAGCATCCATCAACAGTATCATAGATTCATCCAGCCCCTCCGGAAGTATCTTTCTCGACATGGCCCGCAGCACCAACCATCTTCAACAGTCCATTGCCACCCCTTCAAATCTCTCTCTCAAATTCAACAATTTCCATGGATTTAGTAACATAAACTATCACCCCAGCGTTTGTTCTACTGATATGGATCGGCTTTCTGGCCAATGGGGAATCGGAAAGAGACCGTGGGAAGCCAAAGAAGAGAAGCCTTTCGCCGAGAATGCGAATGGACTCGCCTCCTACCCAAACTTCGCCACTGCCGTGGCTGCTGCTATTACCTCTCTCATCGGCAAGGAAAGTCCGGGAGCTCAGTCTACCGGACCTTTTGAGAAGCCACTTCGGCACTTGCAGTGAAGGAATTTGGACGTTGAATTTAATGTACAAAGATTCACAAGGAGGTATATATTCCTATACTCTCCAAGCTTCCTGTTGTTGGTTTTATTTGGCAAGAATGCTGTTTGATATAATTGTTGTTCTTGTGTTTAGGTCTTGTTGGAAAATCTTCTTTGTAATTCTATCCCCGATTGGCTGCGCCTGTTATTCTACTGGTTGGAATAGTGACACATTTGAGCCTGGCCATAGACTTGTACTTCTTTACCATATCCTCACACATGAGAAGAGAAGTTTTTTATTTTTGGGGGGGGGGGGGAAGAAGAAACAGAAGTACATAGGTAGAATTGCTGGCTTTGCTCGCCATTAAGCTCGCTGCCGCATTTGCTTCCCAGCATATATGTTTGACAGAGAGAAGTTTTTGATTTGCAAACTTATCCTTGTGCATTCTTTGGTGCAACGTTAGAGTAGTCCTCGCGTGACCTTGAGGTCACGGGTTTAAGGCATGGAATAGCCTCTTGCAAGATGCAAAGTAAAGCTGCATACTATTGACCCTTATGGTCCGCCCCTTCCCCAAATTACGTGGGAATTTTGTGCACTAGGGCTGCCCTTATGCATTTTGAAGAAGTACGCATTGGCTGCAGCATCGCTTGGATGAGCAAATCAGAGTCGCCACATATCTGCCAAGAGCAGCGTCAAGTTTGAGAGCCAAGTTAGGCCATGGTAAAGAGAAAGGCCCATCCCTTCTGCCAAAAGAATACATTTATTTCTCAACTGATTCATACCATCAAGGTCGCCCATCCCAAATTTCATCCAAAAATATGGAAAAGCCTGCCACAAATTACACATCAATGAATTTCTTCAGACCCCACCGGCTCCAGAATCTATCTACTGGGGTTCCTAAGGCAAATCTATCAAAAGTTAATTAGATCGTATCTTGTACCAGGGGGTCCATTTCATCAGAGTGATATCTAATTATATTCTAGATAATATTAGATTGCCACCATTCTATTCGTAATTCTAAAACTTGCGTGCGGACTCGCAACACCGAGTTACTCGCTGCAGAAATAAAATAATTTAATTAAAAATAATAGTTAACAACAATGCCATGTCCTACCCAACTTGCCTATCGCTTATGTGTGCATTTAAAATGAATATTATAAATATAATTATATTATTCTAAATCTAAGTCGAGTACTTTTGAGTCAACTATGACTGGCTTTAAGTTTATTCAGACTTGTCTGACTTTTAAGTTGCGTCAAATTTTTGAACTTTTAAACTATGATCCTATCGTATGATAATTTGTTTACAAAATATCCAAAGCTAGAACAAAGGGACAAACAGTTTAGATCATTCAAAGGTGAGCCCCGCTTCATGCTCTTATAAGGTCTTGAAAGAGTAATATGGTTTTGGATCACATATGGATCCTCTGTGAAATGGTCATATGGTGATTGCTTATCTAAGATGTGGCCCTAGAGATGGGGAGGGTTAGGGGTGGCAAATGGTATCTGCGAGTCATTTTCGTGACGTGTCAAGATGGACCCATTAGAGTATATGGGTTAATACGAACACAACCCGATTAATAATAGTGTCAAGAACTTGTAACTCGAACACGATCCAATTATGAAACGAGTTGACATGACTCGTATAACACAATAAGAAAGATGTACCATACATGATGGTTATTCACAAACCGTCTTATATTAATTATAATATAAGATAATTTTTTAAAAACTGTTCTATAATATTATTATAAGAATATTGGATAATTTTTAAAAAACCATCCTATATTTCTATAAAATATAAGATGGTTTTTCAAAAATTGTAAGATAATTTTTGAAAAATCATCCTACAACCGTCCTATATTCTTAGAGTAATATAAGATGATTTTTCAAAAACCATCGTATATTTAGATATAATATAGGATGGTTTTCAACATGACGGGTTAACAAGTTGCTATTCAGATGGGTTAACAGGTTGCGAGTCAAACAAGTCAACATTGGTTGACCCGAATACGACAAAATTTTTGGCATGTCATTTTTGGACTCGATCCTAACCCGTTAAATCTATGTCAAGTTCAAGTCATATTATCATGTTGTTTCGTATTTTGCCACCTGTAGGGAGGAATGGGACCACCTACTTTAGTCTCCTGCGGAACAAGCATGCTAAGTCTAACATGTAATGTGCTGCTCAACATTTGCACCTAAGTCTTTGAATAATTGAAAGAGTTTTTAATTTTTAATTTTTTTGCACCAGTGCCTAATTTCCCCAGACCCAACATATGTGGGAGCTTTGTCCACTGGGCTATCATGTTCATTTTTACTCAGCGATCGATTTGAATGTACCAAGTGCAAACCAAAAAAATGAACAGTGAGTTCATTTTATAGAGCTTTTCTATGATTTGAGCCATTCATCGAATTTGCCCTCTCTCAAGAGGTGAGAATACCAAAAATATTGGCTTATCCATTTGGAAGACGTAATCCATTCATCTTATTCATCCTCTAGTACTTGATGATCTTGTCCTATGTTTCTATTGTGTTTAAACTGTGATTGATCCTTAGAACATACAAATCTCAGAGTATGCATGGACGCGCTTGCTTGTGTGGATGAGTGTCGTGCCTTACATGCGTGCACGTTCTCGCGTGCGTGCATGCAAGCATCTCGTCAGTGGTGATTTTTCATGCGTAGCCTACACAAGATAGACTGAACACGATGAATGGTTAGCTTATATCCAGAAAAAAGAAGAGATGTGTCTCCAGAAGTAATTTGTGCATCTAATACCTTAATCTTTCCCTATTATAATTAATATTGAAGAAAACTTATATTATGGAAAATTAGAAATGCCTCTAAGGTAAGAGAAAAACTGGAAAGTTTGCATGATAAAGATGTTTCTATAAATGAGATATTTAACCAAATATATTATATTTTTGTTCGGTGGGGATGCAATAGAAAGAAGAAGATTGAGTTGAAAACCAAGAAAACTTACATGTGAGCTTGCCGATTTCTTTTTCATTAAGGTCATCTTTTCATATGCACGTGGACTTAATAAACTTTATAAATGAAACTTTCAAGCAAAAGACAATATCTCTGCATGGTTATTAGATTATTAGACCTCCTTAACCAAAACCAAATAATTTACATCCATAGTAATTTCAAATTTCGCCCTTCCGATTGGTGTCAAAATCACCACAACATTCAAGAATTGGAGCTTGAACTAGAAATTTCTACATTTTGATGGGGCATTGATAGGAACAACATGTAGCATAGATTTGAACCATTCATATCTATACCTTTGTGGGCCATGCCCCAAAATGTCTTGTCCATTAGCTGGTCCCAAACATTGTTGTAGTGCAATAGGTCAATAAGGAGTCTCTCTCCTAGGTGTAGGGATGGCAATGGGTTGCCAACCTTGACCTTGATCCTTACCCTAGTTCTTTTCTTTTGCCTCTGACTTGACCTTAGCTCTGCTTAGGTTAAAGAATTTTTTATCCTACCCGACTCGAGTCAAGCCCTAGCCTTGCTCCTTAATGGTAATTTGCATTAGGTACTCCAATTAATCCTAGCTTGCTACAACATTCAAAAACATTTTCCAAAGCTACACCACGACATAGTTCTACAATAAAAAATAAAAAAAAGGTTTACAAACATTTCTTATACTTTTTATGGTTTATAGATTTAGCCACAGTCATGAAGGGGAGCCTTGGTGCATCTGTATGACCTTGAGTTCATGGGTTCAAGGCGTAGAAACAACCTCTTGCAAAATACAAGGTAAGGCTGCATATTATTGACCCTTGTGGTCCGTCCCTTCCCCAAACCCCACACATGTAGGAGCTTCGTCCAGTGGGGCTGCACTTTTCTAGATTTAGCCACAGTCATGGTATAGTAAGTGCCCAACTTTGGATGGTTCTGTTGTAAGTTCTATTAAAAATTATGGAACCTTCTCTTATGATGTTCAATTAAGAGATGATAATATTCAATTAGGTTTCTGATTTATGGTTGAAGTTTAACTGGACAAGTTGGAATTTTGCATTGAATCAATGGTTGGTTTCTGATATAGACACCTTCCTATTGGTTCTTCTCTTGGAAACAGAAGATTATTGATTGTTAGAAGCAGGTTCTTGGTACTACATTCGCATCCAAACTTCTTGCTTTGATCAGTTCCTAAATCCTATAGATATTCTGCTTGATTTCCTGTGTTGTTCAGTCCAAAATCCCTATACTAGTCAGTCCATAATTTTCAAAACTTCATCCCCATGTTAATTTTAGTTCAGATACTCTATAATTTTAGAGATCTAATGAACCATGATATCTATATGTTTGGAGTACCAATTTTCTGGAGCTTCAATAATAGGATTTCTTCTCCTCCAAATAACAACTCTTGCATGCTTTCATCTATGTCCATGCCATTAGGCATATTCTCTTCGTCTCCAATTCCTTGGATCACATAATTACTATATCATTCAGGTATTCGCCCCACAATAAATATCAGATTTATCCTCATCATTCCAGGGAAGGGGAGCCTTAGCAAAACGGTAAAAGTTGTTGTCATGTGACCTTGAGGTCACAGGTTCAACACGTGGAATCAGCCTCTTGCAAAATGTAAGGTAAGGCTTCCTACTATAGGCCCTTGTGGTCCGCGTCTTCCCCGAACCTTGCATAGGCGGGAGCTTCGTGCACCGGGGCTGCCCCCTTATTCCTGGTCATCCCATGTTTTTTCTCACCTATACCATGTGCAAGATAGATATGACATTAGGAGTAACTTTGGTATGGTTTTGGTTCCAACAAGCAAGAAAACACAGCAAGAATTGATTCTGTTCAGCATATGCAGCATACACAAATAGAAACACATGGTACAATATAATTTGCTCCTGTTGCACATAGAACCCTATATGCTAAGCATTTACTATATCACAGTATGTAAAATGCTTCTTATATAGGATCTAGACTTGCACTTATTGGTCGATCTATTCACACATTGCCTGTTGACTTTGTAAACATTTGATTGTGTGAATGAATGTTATTGGTGCCTATTGATTGATTTTCCATGTGATTGCTTTGTACTGCAAGCGCGGTTTCTAATTTATTTGTAAATGTTTGTAAAATGTAATTGAAAAACCTCTAGAATATTTGGGGCATTTTGGATGTCCTAATAAATTATTGCGGTGTTAGATTGAAGTGATTCAACTGATGTTTGAATTTTCTTGTTCTATGAAGTAATGGTTTTTGTTTCGATGATATAAAATTTTTTTAACTTCCTGAGGTCTTTAGCTCTAATTGGCAAGACCCCTTGGTGAATTTCAAGGAGATGGTGGTTCGAATCTATCAAGGCCTCAAACACTGCATTCAGCTTCTGCAGGAAAAATTCATTCTCTAAGGTATTATTATTGTGGTCTTTAACTTCAATACCATAACACCATATCTTATGAGCTGATAACCTACATTTTGGAACAACTGCTTTAGAATGTGACTCTTTAGAGTGCGTGGTTCTGGCATTTCAATGGCCAACCAAAATATCATAACATAAGTTTCTACAGTAAATAGCTACTTAGTGGAAAGCTTTAGTCTTTTTTTGGTGTAAGTATTGTTGTTGTGGCTCGAAGGGGAGCCTTAGCACAACAGTAAAAGTTGTCATCATATGACCTTGAGGTCACGGGTTCAAGGTGTGGAATCGGCCTCTTGCAAAATACTAGGTAAGGCTGCCTACTATAGGCCCTTGTGGTCCGCCCCTTCCCTAGACCCCGCATAGGTGGGAGCTTCATGCACCGGGGCTGCCTATTGTTGGTGTGGCTCATTACTTCTATTACCAAGTGCAAACAGGTTTAGCTAAATCCGTGGTACATAAGAACAACCACATGCAATCTCTTCATTCAAAGAATGCAATGGAATGCTACAACAGGCTGCATAAGTTGGCCATTTTTACCCTCCTTTTGATTGAAGAGCCAACCTATGGTTGATCTAAGCCATTCATCTCATTTCTCCCACATGAGACGCTTCATGGTCTGAAAATCATTAATGGTGTACTTTTTGGGCCACTAGACGTACAATATGTATCGGAGAAATGAGATGAAAGACTTGATTAGCTACAGATTAGATCAGCTACTAACTTTCGCGTCATAGGCCCATAACCTATAGAGGCTAATCCATTGCGAATCCAACATCCACGCTATATCCAGCCCAAGCTTCTGATGTTGTAAATCAGGCGCGTTTTGCGGGGTACAGCGGCCAAAATTCTCACCACTATAACTCCGAAATGTGTAGAGGCTACTCAAGCGATTAAAGAACATCCCGCTCCTGAGATATATAGAGATGCGCATGGAGAGGCTAACTTCTGATGATACACCAGATCGACTAAAGTGTTTGGTATATGACATTTATCGAGATGCACCACGTGGTGGCTAAAGTTTTAATGCGATAGCTCTACACGTACAAAGGGAGACATTGACGTTCAGTGGCAAAGTCCACCACCATTATAGTACCTTATTCTATATGAATGCTTTGTAGCATTTAAGATAAAGGGCAGTCCTGGTGCATGAAGCTCCCCCATATGCGAGGTTTGGGAAGGGGCAGACCACAAGGGGCTATAGTACGTAGCCTTACCTTGTATTTTTATGAGAGGATGTTTCCGTGCCTTGAACCCATGACCTCAAGGTCACACAACGACAACTTTTACCATTGCACCATGTTGAGGCTAAATTTCTTCGATGGAAATGGAAACTATGGAAGCTAAGTTTCTGAAGCTGAAGGTAGAAATCTATGGAGGTGGTTTATAAGTATATAGTGGCAAAAAAAGAGCCCGTCCTTCCCCACAATCTATAATGGTAGACTTTTACAGATTTATTGGCAAATATTGTGGCTATAATCCCATAATTTTAGTGTTCTACAGCGAGTAAAATATTGCACTTACAGAAGGGGAGCCATGGCGCAATGGTAAAGTTGTAATCATATGACCTTGAGGTTATGGATTCAAGGAGTGAAAATAGCATCTTGCAAAAAATACAAGGTAAAGCTGCGTACTTTAGACCTTTCTGGTCTGCCCCTTTCCTAGACCCCTCATACGTGGAAGCTTCGTATACTGCAGTTGCCCTTTTAGAATAGAAACCTTTGGAAGCTAAAACGCCATTATAGATTTATTTTCTGTCCAATGATATCCTATAGCGATGAACACTTGTCCCTCTATTGTAATATTTTGTTGTGGTGCACATTATAGGGTTGGATTTATATTGTTAGAACTATAAAACATCCCATGCAGGAAGACCTCATTTATGATCCACAGATGAACCCCTCAAACCGTAAAAACTGGGTCCCCCACTTGCGATCCATGGATAGTCTTAGATCCCCATTTAGCATTCGTCATTTTTGTTTTTTGTTTTTTAAGTTGTAAGAGAGATGGTGCCAAGCTTCCCACTATAATAAGCAAGTTGGGAAAAAAAGGTAAACTTAAAAGGAGTGAAGATTAGGGGTGGCAAAATATGACACGATACAATAACACGACTCGAACCTAACACGAATTTAGCAGGTTCGAGTCGAGTCTTATCGTGTTAGTGTCATTTTCGGGTCACCCAAAAATGATATGCCAAAAATTGTGTCGTGTTCGAGTCAATCAATTTGACCTGTCGTGTCGACCTGTTTGACACGCAATCCATTTACTCATCACCTTGACCCATCACTATGGTATGGTTGAAAATATAGGACGGTTCTTGAATAACCGTCCTATATTACAAAGAACTGTCCTATATTGGTCAGGTAATATAGGACGGATCTTCATGACCCGTCCTATATTAGTCAGGTCATATAGGACGGTTGTTCTGGAACCGTCTTATTTGTCATTATTTTGGAATAAATTTGTCTTTATTTTGGTATCATGATTCATATTCATATGATATGAATCATATCTACAACTTCAGTATCAGTAATTTCAATTTTCAACCTCTATATCTGCCTCCCTCTCCAAAGTTATCTGCTTTTGTATCACCCATATTGTATTTGTATGTACATGATACAACTCATCTGCTGACATCATTGAAAATTGATGATCAACCCATCTGCTGATCAAAACACCAACTTCCCAATCACATCATTGAAATTTGAAAGTTTGAAACAAAGAAAGCACATACATTGAAATAGTGTACTTCAATTAAAAGAAAAATAGAACACATCTATTGAAATGAACTGATCTTTGTATTATATTTGAGTAAAATGCATATACATGAATGATAATATACATTCATTTAGATCACTGAACTACAAATTAAAATTCATAATATGATCTGTCCGTTCCATTCTAATATCATCTAGATTCAATTGGGAGTAACTCTTGGTTCCCAAATCCACTTGGTGGGTGGTGAATGCCTTCCCTCTCAGCTCATTTATACCATGCTCTACACACATATAATTGAAAAGCATTAGATTATGAATATTATTATAATTGTTAGGTAAGTAGTTATATTATAATAAAAGGAATAATAAAGATTTACTTATTTATAATTTTCATCAGGTGTTCTCGAATGTGTGCTTCACATGAATAAAAAAAAATTGCATGGCCACCATGCACATCCAAAGCTAGCAGCATCCAATGGGACATATAAAAATAACAATTCAATTGAATTTTCTCTAATCTTAACTGATATAGTATTCATGTGTATGAATTGTGAAATTAAAATGACATAATTAAGCAATATATGTTACAACGTACCGTTATTGTAGGGAATCAGTAAGGCTTGCCCCTTCGCATAACTCATAAGACCAAGAATGATATCTTCACTTTGTTTGTCCGCATGCAAATAGTCCAATCGAAAGACAAAAGAAGGGTCAAGGAACTTGTAAATGTCCTTGACCTCTAGTCCTTGCAAGCTATCATGCAAATACCTGCATTTGGAATTTAGGTTAATGTCAAATAATTATTAAGTGTTATTAAAAAAGCAAGTATTAAGTAATGTTACATTGATTCGTAAGTCTTAACTCTAATAGAGCAGAGCAGTTACATGACGTACCCTATATAGACTACGATGTGCATGTACTCCAATTGATCCATATTACATATGGCTAAGAGGTCTTCCTTAAAGAGTGGAACCTCAACCACATCATTTGAAAGCACACATGCCTCTATCCTTACAGGGTTCATTGTGTTGTCTTCATTGGCCAGTCTGTACAGTACCCTTAGGAATGGAGGTGTGTTAGGTGGAACCTCCACCTGATCCCTACACTATAGATGTAATCATATAACATTTTAGAAATTAGTAATGAATATATACAATATATACTGGTATACTAGCATATATAAAAGAAGAGACACAGTAAGGTAACATTAGAATATTTTATAATATAATATTGTGACTACTAACTTATGAGTAGTGAGCACCTAATAAGTGCTTTGAACTTGTTAATTATTGCATCATTCAAGTTCACATGTAACATGATATAACTATGCAAATATATAAAACTAGTACTACCTGGGAAGGCTGGGATGTAGCTACACTTGCCACTATGCAATAATTTGCCGGCAGCGAGGGTTGCTTCAATTGCCCCTTGTGCTGCTTTTGGTGATTCGACATGTTGCAGACAATATTAATCAATTAACAATTTAGGATTACTTAAAAAAGGTAAGAGAAAATAAAGTCATGACTACAGTTAGTATATATGTACCTTGGAATTGGATATCATTGGTTTTATGTGTTTCTCTGGCCAACACACATGATATCCAATTTCATCCCCAATAGTTTCAACATCATCCCCTTCGATTGGAAATGGAAGGGGAGAATTTGGTTGAATGGCAGCAGTGATGGACATGCGCTTAGTGTGTGGAGGCATTACCATGCAAGGTGGCGAAAGTCATGGGCCGAACCTCATACAGTGTTGCCACAGCTACATAGTTCTCAGATGTATGTAGCTGCAAAATGCACTGAAACACCTGCATTTGAGAAATGACATATATATATAATAATTAGTGATGTAATGTAAACTAAAAAGGTTAGTCAATAAGTAACATTGTAAAACTAAACATGTCAATATACATACCTCACTAATTGGGACATCACATTCAAGTACTTGTTTTGCCACCTCTTCATCTAATGGAGGACTAAGAGTGCATCTATTGTCAAATTGGGGTGGTTGAACTTAAGGTTGAGCTTCAGCTTGAGGGCTAACATCCTCACATGAGGTTCTTTCGCCACCCTGGAGTTCCTTCAACAGTTGATCTTTGATCTTGCTATATATCTCCATAACTGTTTACTTCTTCCATTCTTCGAATTCTTATAGCGTAGGAGCCTTTTGTTTGGGGAAGAACTTGGAAGGAACAACACCCCGACCTTGGCCCCTTACCCGACCAAAGTGCTCATCCTTGTTGCCCATTGCCCTATATAGGATGTCCACCTTTGCAGCAGTACTGCTAAGAGTTCCTGTAATTGCACTTGCACTCTCTTGGGTCAACTCTTCTTGCACACGTAAAGATCATAACATGATCAAATCACTATTATATATGTAATATTTATATAATGTACTATGCAAGGGTATAAAAGTATAAAAATATTTAACTAGGCAGTATGTAGATAAAGTAAAAGTATAAAACTTAAAGTCTTAAACCACTTACAATTCTTGAAGCAATTGCTGTAGTTGTCTCATTGGCAAAGGTGTGAGAGTTACACCCTTTCGAATGTTCCATTTTCCATAGAATAGCACGGTTAATGGCCTCCATTGTCCCAGCTTTCTTTTGTTGTAATAAGAGACACTAAGTCAGAGTTAATAAATAAAAATCCACTATGATTAGACAAATGGAATATCACATGATATACTTACTACATCTGCCTCTAATGGTGCATAGCCAACCCTTGAAAAGTGGTGTGGCATATGGTTCTGTGCACGCGCCTTCTGTCCTTTTATACGCTTTGCTTAGACATCAAAGTAATGTGATCAAAATACAATCAATTATAATAATTACAAGAATCAAAATTTAGCTTGTCTAATTCAAGTTGTGATTACCTCAAAATCAAGAGATAGCCTATCCTGTACAAATTGATTCTATGCTTCCTGGTCAATGAAGCAGGAATACAACTGAGGGACCATGTTAAGCGTAGAAGGATCATGGGAATTTGGAAGTATGTACTTCCTTGCAAGCTCACTCTTCCATTTCCTCCAAGCTTCACCAGCTCCTAGCAATGCTTGCTTCTTGCACTCATCTGATACGTCAAAGGTAGACTACAAAACAAAAAAAGAAGCATGTTAAAGTGACTAACTTACTAGTGAGTATTGTAGCAACTTTGTGTATCATGATTCATATGCAAACAAAAACAAAATATATAAATATAAAGGACATATTATGTTATATGTAGGAAGAATTTACATACCTTGACAATTTCCCATATTGAATCTTTGACTTGTGGTGATACAAGTCTCCAATCAGTCACTGATACTGGCACAAGTCTTCTAACAGTGCAAGGCATGTGCAGTACCACCAATGGGTTGGCCTTTGTTGAGTGTTTTTTGCAAGTGCACGGCTGTTGTAGTCTAGCTAGTGCAAGTCCGAGTCAATTTCCACGGGGACTCGACTTAAATATTGGAGTTTAAATAAAATTCAATTAATAAAAATAAAAATAACAGAAATAAACTAACAATAAAAGAAAATTTTAGATTTATTTAACTGCTGGAATGTATAGACTTATTTATTTAAAAAAATAGAAAATAAGCTAATTAAGCTATCCTGGATAAGCCTGTCCTTGGATTGCACTGTCCATGGATAGTCAAAATGTGAATAAAACAAAACCAGAATAGCACAGGGACACAAATGTAATTAAAGTGAGGACGCAGTTGGAATTAGTTTAGCAACACGTTGGGAATTCCTGAGATCTGCTAGGGGCAAATGTGTAAATTTCTGGGGTTCTGATTTTTAATGAAAAAAAACCAGGAAAACGTGGGTAAGAAGAGAAGAAAAGAAAGGGGAAGAAGGGAAGAGGAAGAAGGAGAAGGAGAAGGAGAAGGAGGGAGAAGAAGGGAGGATGTTGGAAAAAACAGGGAAAAAAAAAAGGAAAACAGGGGGAAAACCCGGATTGGGTTTTGACCCTTGGAGAGGAAGAAGAGATTCCGGCCAGAGATGGGGCTTTCAATGGTGAAGAGGCCAGAAAAGGTGAGTAAGTAGGAGTGAGGAAGATCGGAAACAAAGGAACGGGGGTTGGCCGGAAAATGGGAGAAGGAGGCCGGGCCGGAGAGAAGGATAGGTTATCGGCCGGAGTGGAGAGTTGTGGTTGATGATGAGGAAGGGGGTTTGAGAGTTGGTGTGTCATGCACCAGAGAGAAGGAAGAGAGAGAGAGAGAGATCGAGTAGAGAGAAGGAAGAGAGAGAGAGAGAAGGGTTGAGGGAGACAAAGAAGAATTAGGGCGCGGTATGGTGCGATGATATGGTGGAGAAGGGGAAAGAAGCAAATGGTGAAGAAGAAGGGCTTAGGGTTCTCACGCTGAAGAAGAACAAAGAGAGAGACTGCGAATGAGAGAGTATAGAGGAGGGGAAGAGGGGGAGCAGATGCTTGTCTGACAGAGGATAGAAAAAGGGGTTTCGGCTGGGGGTGCGTGGTGAACAACGAAACGACGCCTAGAGAAGGAGATCTGAATGTCAGGGTGTTGTTTGGTGGAGTGCTAGAGAACGCAGAACAAGCTCTTCCAGATGCTCCAGACCTTGCCGGAATCGGTGATCTAGGTCGACGACGACCTGGTGTAGTGTTGACGCAGAGCCCAAGGAATAAGAGAGAGAGTTGTGAGAGAGAGAACGGGGGAAGAGAGAACGAGGGGGAGACACGGATAAAAAGAAGGAAGCAGGGAGAAATGGGAGAGATTTGCGGGTTTTCTACAGTGTAGCAAAAAGGGCAGAGGGGGGGTTGATGGTGCGGAGAGAGAGAGAGAGAGAGAGAGAGAGAGAGAGAGAGAGAGAGAGAGAGAGAGAGAGAGAGGAACAATCCTTCCACCTCTTCTCTCTCAAAAAAGGGGAAAAAAGAAAAAAAATGAAAATGAGGTGGGAAGAGGGAAAAAGGGAAGAAAACAAAGGGGCCCCCCTCATTTCAACCCATGTTTCTTTTATAAGAGGATTTGTCATTATTGGTCAACTTTGTCTAGATTTGCCATCATTGCCCAGATTTGGTCAAATTTGCCAAATTTTGCCATCATTGATCAGATTTGCCTAGATTTGTGGCGTGGGATCCATCAAAATAAGCTGATCTGAACCGTCCAATGTATTTTGAATTATCTGCGAAGCAAAATATAAAATTAGAATTAACTTATGTAGGTAATTAACTATAATGATCATCTAATCGTTTAACTTTTCAAATTAATGGTTAGATGGTCGATTATAGCTAAAATTGATTAAAAATCACAAAATTAACTTATAAAATTGTGAAGCCTTGGCTGATGAGGGCAGGCCAAGAGGGCTGGCAGGCTTCTAGGCAAGGTAAGGGATTGAGAGTTAGTCCCATATCGCTAGGGGAAAAGTTACTGGGCTCTTGATAAGAGTGCTGAGGACTTCCCTTGCAACGAGGCCTTTTCCCTAGGCAATTGGGTAAGAACAAAACCATGCGGGGTGTATGGGCACTCCGGCACGGAGAATATCGTTGCAGGGTGTGGGCCCTTGGGCTGTTACAAAGTTGGTATCAGAGCCCAGTCTAGTCCATCATAATCTTTGCAAATGTCCATTTATATGTGAGTAACAGTCCATAATTGTTGTAGAGAGAGGAACTATGAGAGAGGAACTTACACTTAGTGACATTTAAAACTTTTGACAGATGGCTCCATGAAGAAGGACAAGGTCTATCCCTGCTACACCCGTGGCCCCACCTGCTGAGTCCTCTTATCAAGGGGATCGAGATGCCGAGTTATTGAATTGATTAATGTCAGGGCTAGTACCACTTATACAACAGCAGGTTAGGACAACTATTGACGCTACTAAACCTAGCCCTATTCCACCACCTCAAGTGGCACCCATGGTCTCGTCAGTTCATTCCTCCCAACCAGTACAGGAACCACCAGCACCTAAGACCACTGAGGGTGATGCTATTAGTGACTCTAAGAAGACAGATAAATTATTAGATAGATTTCAAAAGATGGTGAAACCCTTTTATGGCGATGGTAACATGGAGGAGGCCGAGCGATGGTTATTTGAGGCTGAAAGGACATTTGACGCTACGAAGATCTCACCAGAGGATCAAGTTAGAGTAGCCTCCTACCTACTGAAAGGTGAGGTAGGCTTCTGGTGGCAGACCTTTACACTCACCCGACCAGATCTGACCGAGACGATGACATGGGCAGCCTTTAAACAGGCTTTCGACACTTAGTACTTTCTATCTGAACCGATTTACACGACTGAGGAGATTTGCACCTCACACGCTGGCCTCAGACACAGAGGCAACCGACAGATTTGTGGATGGGTTGACACCTTGGCTGAGAGATCGGGTGAGTTTTTCGTGACCTACTTCTGTGTGAGATGTTGCTGACATGACTTCCATGCATGAGAAGAACTCTCTCAGGACTAGAGGGGGTGTGTACCAGCCCTTTAAGGGCAAGAGACCGTTTGGTGCTATGCAGACACATGGTGCATTAGGACATCCACCGCAGGCCAAGTTTAAGAGAGATACAGAGAGGAAGAGATATGATAGGTGCAACGGTTGGCACCCTGGGTGAGGGTGCAATAGATTTGACAGGCCACAGCAGCAGAGGCAGCCCCAACCACAGCGATAGCACTATGCACCTTTCCAGAGACAGCCATACAGGTGTTTCAACTATGGACACGTCAGCCACTTCATTAAGGACTGTCCTAAGGGGCAGAGAGAGAGGCAGACTGAGATGGGTGCAGAGACAGCTACCACACCACGAAGCCAGGGACGAGTATTTGCCATCACGTCAGGACGGGCGCAGGCATCACACCAGGTCGTTGAAGGTACTCTTCTAGTCTTAGATCGACATGCCAAAGTTCTTTTTGACACAGGGTCTACATATTCTTTTATATAATGTATTTTTGCATCTTGCCTTAATGTATGTGTACACAAACTAGCATTTGGATTAGATATTATGACACCTGTGGGAGAGACAGTAGAGACTACAGAATATCTTAGAGAAATACCTGTAGAGATATCAAGCGTGAGTATGGACACTGACTTCATCTTACTAGACATGGTAGACTACGATATTATTCTTGGGATGAATTGGTTAACCAACTATTGGGCTATGGTAGACTGCAGAAAGAAGTGAGTCACTTTTCTTATACCTGGGCAACCAGAAATAATGTTCCAAGGTAGGAAAGATCAGTCAGGTACATGTATCATCTCTGTTATGAAGGCGGCACGATTTTATGCACGAGGGTGTAACACATTCCTCGCATATATGACTGTTGAGGACAAGGACCAACCACGGCTTGACGAGATTGATGTTGTCCGTGAATTTGCTGATGTCTTTCCTAAGGAATTACCAAGATTGCCGCCAAATAGGGAGATTGACTTTACCATTGACTTGGTGCCGGGTACATCACCTATCTCTAAGGCACCATACAGGATGGCTCCAGCAGAGTTAAGAGAGCTTAAGGTACAATTGCAAGATTAATTGGATAAGGGCTTCATCAGGCCGAGTGGATCACTATGGGGAGCACCAGTCCTTTTTGTGAAGAAAAAGGATGGATCACTAAGACTATGCATTGACTATCGGTTGCTGAACAGTGTTACAATAAAGAACCGATACCCTTTGCCACGCATAGATGATCTATTTGATCAGCTTCAATCAGCACAAGTGTTCTCCAAGATAGATATGAGGTTAGGGTATCATCAGCTGAGGGTTAGAGAAGAGGATATCTCGAAGACTGCTTTTAGGAGTCGTTATGGTCATTATGAGTTCCTAGTGATGCCGTTTGGATTGACGAACGCACCTGTAGTGTTCATGAATCTAATGAACCATGTTTTTCGAGCTTATTTGGATAAGTTTGTGATTGTATTCGTTGATGGCATCTTGATTTATTCGCCTAGTCATGAGGCACATAGAGAGCATCTCCACACGGTATTGGACACACTTCATCGACATCAGTTGTATGCTAAGTTTAGTAAGTGTGATTTTTGGCTAGACCAGGTGCATTTCTTAGGCCACGTCATATCTAAAGATGGAGTGGCTGTGGATTCAACAAAGGTAGAGGCAGTACTACACTAGGAGAGGCCCAAGACAGTGACTGAGATACGCAGTTTTCTTGGTTTGCCAGGATATTATCGTTGTTTCATAGAGGGATTCTCTAAGATTGCGTTACCATTGACCACCTTGACCAGGAAAGACACTCAATTTGTATGGACCGAGGCGTGCGAGGAGAGCTTACAAGAGCTCAAGAGGAGACTTACTACTGCTCTGGTATTGACTTTACCATCAGGTGCAGGCGGTTATGTGGTTTATTGCGACGCCTCTGGCAAGGGATTAAGAGCAGTGTTGAAGCAACATGGGAAGGTAATTGCCTATGCGTCTAGACAGCTAAAGACACTTGAGGTAAATTACCCAACACATGATTTGGAATTAGCAGCGATGGTATTTGCGTTGAAGTCCTGGAGATATTATCTTTATGGTGAGAGATTTGAGGTATTCACTGATCATAAGAGCCTCAAGTACTTCTTTACTCAGAGTGATTTGAACATGAGGCATCATAGATGGATAGAGTATCTCAAGGACTTCGACTTCACCATACAATACCATCCTGGGAAGGCTAACATCGTTGCAGATGCCCTGAGTAGGAAGTCGGGTGTGATGATTACCAATTTGTCGACTCAGTCTAAGTTCTTTGACAGGATCTTGGAGGCACAGGACAAAGATCAAGAAACACTAGATCTGACAGATAAGGCAGATTTTTCAAGGAGACCAGATGGAGGAGTCAGATTTAAGGGAAGGTTAATAGTACTAGCAGATGACGAATTGAGGCGTGAGTTACTTCAAGAAGCGCACCAGTCCCCGTATACAATTCATCCTGGGGGTATGAAGATGTATCAGGATCTCAAAAGGCATTTATGGTGGAATGGTATGAAGAAGGATGTTGGAGAGTGCGTTGCACGATGTTTGACCTGTCAGCAGGTCAAGGCTGATCATCAGCGTCCATCACGACTACTCCAGACACTGGACCTTCCTGAGTGGAAGTGGGATCATATTACCATGGACTTTGTTCTAGGTCTTCCAAGGACTGCTAGCGGCCACGACATGATATGGGTTGTGGTGGACAGGTTGACCAAGTCCGCTCATTTCCTTCCTATCAGACAGAATCAGACTGTGGATAGTTTAGCGAATTATATGTTAAGGAGATCATAAGTCTACATGGAGTTCCCTTGACGATTATATCGGATTGAGATATGCGGTTTACCTCAAAATACTGGAAGAGTGTGCAAGAGGCGTTAGGCTCGAGACTGAAATTTAGCACAACATTCCATCCTCAGACAGACAGACAGAGTGAGATTACCATACAGACTACTGAGGATATGCTATAAGGGTAGCTGGGAAGATCATTTACCTTTGGTGGAATTTGCCTATAATAATAGTCATTACGCTAGTATTGGTATGGCTCCATACGAGGCTCTTTATGGAAGACCTTGTTGGTTACCCTTATGTTGGAGTGATGTGGGAGAAAGACGCATGGTGAAGTCTGAGTTAGTGGAAGAGTGTGCAGAAAAAGTCCAACTCATCCGGAAAAGGTTATTGACAGCTCATAGTCGACAGAAAAGTTATGCAGATAAGAGGCGAAAAGATTTAGAGTTCTTTGAAGGTGAGCATGTATTCTTGAAAATTTCTCCTATGAAAGGAGTGTTGAGGTTTGGAAATAAAGGGAAGCTTAGCCCCAGGTATATTGGACCTTTTGAGATCTTACGCAGAGTTGGGTCAGTGGCATACCAGCTAGCCTTACCACCACAGCTGGCAAATGTACATGACGTTTTTCACGTGTCTATGCTAAGGAAATACGTGCCAGATCCCTTACACGTGTTGGGACAGATCCCAGGAGAGCTACAGTCTGATATGACGTTTGAGGAGAGACTAGTGCGCATACTGAATACAAAAGTCAAGGAGTTAGGAATAAGACCATAACATTGGCAGCATCATTCATTACAGGAGGCTACCTGGGAAACAGAGGAGGAGATGCGAATGATCCATCCAGAGTTATTTACATAGAGGCATGTAGCTAAATTGCGAGGACGAAATTTTTATAAGGAGGGAAGGATGTAATATCCTTAATTTTTAGTATAAATTAAGAAATTACTAAATAAATTAAATAAAAAATTTATAGATGAAAATTTTTCCTGAAATCTTAATCATTTGAAAGTGCTTGTCGATAGGATTCCAACACCACAAAGAATGTGAAAAACGGAGCTCAAACGAGGGAGTTAGGAGCCGTTGAAGTTAGAGGGGCATTTTAGTCATTTGGCAAAGATGTATAACACAGGGGCCCAAATTGATAATGACACCCCCGTCTTCCACAGGCCTCTACCAGATCCGGCGAAATCGCCAAAGAAACCAGTGAAAAGAGGCGGGAAGGGAAGAGTTTCTCTTCTCCTAGGACTCTAAGGCCTATATCTACCCTCCCCTAGGTGCCAAAACGATCCACCCTAAGCATTTTCACTAAGTTTTACTCAGGAACCCTAGCTCCGCAGAGCTCACGTTTTTCGGCGAGTGGAACTGCAGCAGCAACTATCAACCCCAGCCAGTCGAGGTAAGCCTTAAACCTTGATTTCTGTATTAAATAAATAGCAAATATAAAATAGAAATACATTTAAAATCAAGAAAAATCGCGTTTTTCCTGGGAACTCTGTGCACGCTACTGTTGGAGCATGATTTCATGGATGAAACCACATCTGTTTGAAAATTGGACCGTCCATCTAGTGCACAAGAGACCCAAGATCAAACCCTTTAAATTTGGGAGAGATCCAACAATGGGTTTCTCTAGAAAACGTGAAAACCAGTACCTATGGACGTTTTTAAGAACTTGGGAAAAATCTTTTGAAAAAACATGGTTTTTGGAAAAATCAATGCAAAAGGAGGGTATAAATGATTTCTAGAGGAAATTTTGAGAAAAACGGTGCAAAAAATCTCACAAAAAGGAGGTTTGTAGGCTTGCCGGAGACAACCGGAATTTGGTCTTCTCCAGCGACGGCGACCCCGTCAGCGCCCTGCACTGACGCTGGGATGCCCAGAAGGATGCTCGATGGAGACGTGCGATGAGCACACGTCTTTGCACGTGTGCACGGCGTTCACGCGCGCGGGAGCCCCTGCGCTGGTGGCATGTCGAGTCGGGATGCGCGACGTCTTGGCGACCGTGACGCACGTGACGGTGCGTCACGGTACCGAAGACGCACATGGTGCGTCCCATCATAATCTACGCGTGTGCCACATGTGTCATCAATGTAGACTCAGCAAGAACTTGACAAGTTTCCGACACTGTGTGGCTGTGTAGGTCACATTATATAAACATCCCCCATTGGGGAAGTGTGGGACCTTTATCAATTCATGGGGCCTCCCATTTTCTTCCTTTTGGGCAGCCTACCGCTTTTCGGTGCTAGTTAGCCTGAGGATTATAGAAACCTTGGTATATTTTGAGGTCTTCCTGATGGGGGGAGATTTCTGTAGTAGGAGCAAGATTACAAAAAGGCTAACCTAGCTTTTGGATGCCCTTATATTTGATAGAGAATCTTCTTGGGAACTTCCTCACTGGCTTGCCAATAATTGAACTTCCCACCCTAGTTTTATATTCTTTCAACCCTTTTTTTATTGTGTGTGTGTGTGTGTGTGTGTGTGAGAGAGAGAGAGAGAGAGAGAGAGAGAGAGAGAGAGAGAGAGAGAGAGAGAGAGAGAGAGAGAGAGAGAGAGAGAGAGCACTATTTTCCTAAGAGATTTCAAACAAATTTTGGAATTAGTATATGCTTCTGAGAAGAGTTTGCTTCATAAAAAAAAAAAAATGATTCAAACAAGCATATTATGTAATGGATACAGATATTTATTCAACGCTGTACTAGCTAGAGATACTAGATGTACTTGTTAAATGATCTACGAGCCTGCAGGCTTGCAATTTCGAAGTGCCTTCATAGAACTATTACATTTTACCTTTTAATCACTCATTTAAAGTCCACATGTTAGAGGCGTATAGTTGCCTACGAGCCTGAATTTTGGTGTGTGACCCTACAGATAAACGGTTTGGATTATTAAAAAAGTAAGTCCTATTTATGCTTTCACATTACCCATATTCTTGAAAGGAAACTAAGGGACTGGCTTATATGGTTTTAGGAAGGGGTAAGAGCTATTTCTAAAGCCAGCCAAGTTAATTCTTTTCATTCTCCTTTCTTTATCTTCCATCAAATTGTTAGCTGTAGATGGTTGATTTATATCTCCTTATGCATTTGGAAGGCTGGCCTGCCATTAGTAATCTTACTGTTGAATCGTAGTTCACGTAAACTAACTTGGGTGTCATCCCTAATCCTAAAGGTAAATATACCAGACCCTAGCAAAGTATAATAAGATGCATTCTTGTGTCTAATAAATACGTCTTAGAGATGTGGGAATTGACTTCGGTGCCTCCAGAGAATCATTAATACCTTTGCACACACACACACACACACAGAGAGAGAGAGAGAGAGAGAGAGAGAGAGAGAGAGAGAGAGAGAGAGAGAGAGAGCAGGATAATACAAATCGATCTCTCTCTAAAGATAGCAGATGAAAATCAAGAAGAAGAAGAATTACTAGTGGACGAAGATCCACCTGTTGCAAAAACAAGAGGAATAATAGAAGGCAAAATAACAAAATGAAGAGCAAACCATGAAGCACACTTCCATTAATTAGTAACAGTCTATAAATAAACATTACAACAAACTAATTTTACCCACTAACTCCACTAACTTCTATAAAACAACCACTAACTTCCCATAAAACAACTACCACTTTTACCATTAACTCTTATATAATAATTATTAACTTCTACCACTAACTCCCATAAAACAACTACCACTTTTACCACTAACTCTTATACAATAACTACTAACTTCTACCACTAACTCCCATAAAACAACTATCACTTTTACCACTAACGCCCATAAAGTTGCCACTAACTTTTACCACTAAAACCTATAAAACTACCACTAACCAACTTTCAAAGCCACTCAAACCACTATCTTTCAAATAACTAAATCTTAACACCCTCCCTTAAACTGATATTTGCAAAAATCAGTTTTAAAAAAAAAAACAAAACTTTGACAATTCTGTTATGGCCTCCCTTGAACAACATCATTTGAAGAGCATACTCCCAGCATCCTTCGAAGCTTCACAAACACAACTTTCTTGAGTGGTTTAGTCATAATGTCAGCCACTTAATTTTCACTTTTACAGAATACCAAATCAATTATACCATCATTGCAAAGATCACGCAAAAAAATGACATCTAACACCTATATGCTTGCTCCTTCTGTGTAAAATTGGATTTTTTGAAATCTTGATCGCTGAAACATTATCACAATGGATTGTTGTTAGAACTTGCTGGTGATTTTGAAGTGTTTCAAGCAATCTCCTCAACCAAATAGCTTTACATGAACAAGATGTTGCTGCAACAAATTCGGCCTTTGTAGTTGACAAAGTAACAATTTGTTGTTTCTTTGATGACCATGATACAGCTCTAGAACTCATCATAAAAACAAAACAAGATGTGCTTTTTCTATCATCAAGATCTCTAGCATAGTCACTATCAGAAAAAGCAAACAAATTTTCATTTGATCCTGTTTTATACAAAAATCCAAAGTCAACTGTACCTTTCAAATAACAAAAGATCCTTTTTGCAGCTACGAGATGATTCTCTATTGGATTCTCCATATATCGACTTATTAAACTAACAACATGCATGATGTCAGGCCTTGTTGAAGTTAGATACATCAAACTTCCAACTATCTACTTGTAAAGAGTAACATTTATCTTCTTCCCTCCATCATCTCTCATCAACTTTAAGCCACATTCAGTTAGATTACAAACTAAATTACTATCCTTCATTTTGAACCTGTCCAAAATCTCAAGAACATATTTTTTTTGTGAAATAAAAATACCAGCTGATGATTGCACAACTTCAATACCAAGGAAAAAATGCATCAATCCCAAATCTGACATATCAAATTCAGTCATCATATTTTTCTTAAAAGCATCAATCATGACTCTATCATTACCGGTATATATTAGATCATCTACATATAGACATACAACAAGCATTTTTCATTACTACCTCGTTTTGTAAAAAGTGTATGCTCATGAGGACATTTATCAAAACCCACTTTAGAAAAATAAGCATCTATACAACTATACAAAGCTCTTGGTGCTTATTTTAGTCCATATAATGCCTTTTTTAGTTTGTATACCTTATTCTCACTACCTGGTTTCACATATCCAAGAGGTTGATCAACATACACCTCTTCTTACAACTCACCATGCAAAAATGCCGACTTCACATCTAATTGATAAATGGACCATGAGTTTTGGGCCGCCATAGATAATACCAATCGAATAGTATCAAGCCTTGCAACTGGAGCAAACACCTCTTTGTAATCAATGTCAAATTCTTGCTTGTATCCTTTTACAACGAGACGAGCTTTATACCTGTCAATTCCACCATCCTTGTTGAGCTTAGTTTTATAAACCCATTTCACACCAATGGACTTTTGCCCACTTGGAAGATATGACAACTCCCAAGTTTTTTTTTTTTTTATTGATTGAATCTCCTCATTCATGGATTTTTGCCATTTTTCATCTTAGACAGCTTCATGGAATGTTAAAGGATCACAATCTATAAACAAAGCAAAATGAGCAATTGAATCATCATCAGATAAGTCTGTCTACTTACATAATCCATCATCCAGTTTGGCCTTTTTCTTGGGTGTGGCTGAACATCATCAATATGCTCAACTGCTGTTGAATTTTTTCCAGAAGATAGAGGTTGCTGGTCTGCAACAGGGGATTGCACTTTCTGTTCAATTTTGTCTTCACCTTCATCAAAAGTGACTAAAATAGGCTGCTGCCTTAAAGCTTTTTTGTTCCAGTTCCATGTATTCTCCTCATCAAAGACAACATCTCTGCTGATTATAATCTTCCGTATGATTGGATTGTATAATTTATATGCTTTGGAAGCTTCACATATGCCAAGAAAGGCACACTTTTCACCCTTATCGTCAAGCTTCTTCCTTTTCTCATCTGGAATGTGTGCATAAGCAATACAATCAAAAATTCTGAAGTGATATACACTTTGTTTACGCCCACTCCAAGCCTCCTCAGGTGTCATGTTTTGAACAGAAAAAGTAGGACTTCTGTTTAACACATGAATGCTCCAATTCACTGCTTCCGGCCAGAAGTTCTTTGGAATGTTCCCTCTTGCTAGCAGGCTTCTCACCATGTTGAGGACGGTTCTATTTTTTCTCTCAGATACACCATTCTGTTGAGGTGTATATGCAGTTGTGAGCTCCCTTCGAATGCCTCTTTCATCACAAAATACTTCAAATTCTTTTGAACAATATTCTCCACCATGATCAGTACGAATAGTTTTAATGCTTTTTCCTGTTTCCTTTTCCATGTGTGCTTTGAAGCTTTTGAATGCACTAAAAGCTTCTTATTTGTCCTGCAAAAAATAAACCCAAGTTTTTCGAGTATAATCATTAATGAAGGTAATTAAATATCTTTTACCTCCATTAGAAGATGGATTTATCGGCCCACAAATGTCGGAATGAACCAATTCCAAAACATTCTTTGCTCTCGATGACTTTCCTTGAGGGAATTGTGAACGATGTTGTTTGCTAACAACACATTCTTCACAAACTTGAGAAGGAATGATAATTTGAGGAAGTCCGAACACCATATTTTTCTGTTGGAGAGTTTTTAATCCTCCAAAGTTCAAGTGGCCAAAGCGAAAATGCCAAAGCCATGAAGGATCTTTCACTTCAACCATTAAGCAAGATTGGGCATTTTTTATCTTCAATGAAAACAATATGTTTGAACTCATTTAAACAAAAGCAATAGCTCCTCTTAAAGGATCATATATCTCACAAGCACCCTTCTGAATAGTTATTACATTACCCTTTTCTTGCAATTGTCCAGCACTTAACAAATTACTTTTCAAGTAGGAACATAAAAATCATTGGAAATGGTTTCTAGAAAACCATTCTTCGTTCTTATGTTGATATCACCTTTTCTTATTACAATCACAGTAGAGCAATCACCATAACTCATAGCAGAAAGAAAGCCTTCATTTAAATAAGAAAAAGAAGACTTACTGCCACACATGTGATTACTGCAGCCTGTATCCACGTACCAAACATCTGATCCAGGCTTCTCGTTGGCATGGTAAGCCATCAATAAAGTATCTACTTCCTTATTTTATGCAAAATTCAATTTCTCTCCTTTTTCTTTGTCATTAGGCAATTTAGTATAACATTCGGAACAATAATGACCAAATTTATGACATTTGAAACACTCTACCTTGGATTTGTCAAATTGTTGATCTCGTCCTTTGCCTTTGCCTTGAAATTGGTCATCATTAGCTTTGAAATTTGATATTGCATACTTCCATCTCTGTTGCATCGACCTCCTCTTCCTTTACCTCTACCTCTACCCCTTCCTCTAGAATTTGAGAATTGACTAAAGTTAAAAGCCTTTAGAGCTTGCTCATCTGTAGTTGAACTTCGGTTCATCTTTTGTTCATCGACTAATAAAGAGCTCTGAAATTCATCAAGTGAGAGTTCATCTATATCTTTAGATTCTTCAATTGAGCAAACAACATAATCATACTTTGATGATAAAGAACATAGTATCTTTTCAACAATAGCAACGTCTTCTATTTTCTCATCCTGGAATCGCATTTTGTTTGCTATCTCCATCGTCCTTGCACAATAATTGGTAATAGACTCACCATCTTTCATCTGTAGAGTCTCAAAATCCCTCCTTAAAGCTTGAAATTGTGCACGCTTCACCCTTAACGAGCCTTGATATTTTTTCTTCATTGAATCCCAAATCTGCTTGGAAGTTTCTTTGCGGAGAATTATTTCCAAGATAGACCGATCAATTGCTTGAAAAAGATAATTCTTTGCCTTCAAATCCTTTAGCTTCAAAGCTTCTAACTCTGCTTTTTGTGCATCTGTCAAAACTGCACCAGCCGCTAGCTCTGCTACACCGCCATCAACAACCTACCAATATTCTTTAAACCTTAAGAAGTTCTCCATTAGCATGCTCCAATGGTCATAGTGACCATCAAAGCGAGGAATAGCTGGTTGCACAAAGTTTTCTGAAGCAATGAATGAATCGTTGCTACTGCAATGGAAGAAAGTTACAGCTGTACTTTCTCACGTTTTTCTTCACTCACGAATCTCACTTCTATTTTGACACTCACAAAGTTTTTTCTTTGCACTCAAGCACTCTCTTCCCTCACGGTAGCTCTGATACCACTGTTGCAAAACAAGAGGAATAATAAAAGGCAAAATAACAAAATGAAGAGCAAACCATGAAGCACACTTCCATTAATTGGTAACAGTCTCTAAATAGACATTACAACAAACTAATTTTATCCACTAACTCCACTAACTTCTATAAAACAACCACTAAATTCCCATAAAACAACTACCACTTTTACCACTAACTCCCATAAAGTTGCTACTAACTTTTACCACTAAAACCTATAAAGCTACCACTAACCAACTTTCGAAGCCACTCAAACCACTATCTTTCAAATAACTAAATCTTAACACCACCAACAACAAACCAAAATCATGAAGAAGATCAAAAGGCAAAAGAAGAACAAGACAATGAGGAAAAGCACCTGTTGATAAATCCTTCCATGGAAGTTTCAAGACTGAAGAGGTACATTAAAATCTACCACAACATCTTACAAATTCTATGCCTCTCTCTATTTCTCTCTAATTGTCAAAGTATCTCAGTTTTGTGTGTTACAGATGGAGATGAATCGCATGAAAGGAGAACCAAGTGTTAAGAAAGATGGTGGAGCAAACCATGAAAGGGTACTGAGATCTACAAATGAAATTCGCTGTTGTCCGAAAAAATGGTCTTGAAAAAGTAATCAAACTCATGCTCGTACCCATCATCTGCTTATCTAAAGCCTCAATTTATCGTATTTGCCTGATTATCATTTCGTTTTTGAAATCTATGATCATCGGAATTTTGTCTCTCTGGGTGGCAATGACGGATCAGAAAGGGCACATGAAAGGATCGAGGCCAAGAACAAATCCCCATCTGATCTGAATGAAACTAAAGAACCTAACGAGTTAGGATTATCATTAAAGCTACAAACTCAATCAGAGTCACACGAAAAACAATGGAACAAGGACGACATGGTTGCTGATAAATTGCAGAGGACCGAATTTATAGGAGTCACAACCCACACTACTTCCCTTACGGCCAACTAGAAAGTGAGGGTATTGGTTAGAGCAAGATGTTAAGCTCCCACTGTGAGTTCCATTAGACCAAATACAAGTTTCCATTATATATTCACTGGAGATAGATAATGTGTATGACAGGGAAAACTGCTTCCTTCAGATGAATGATGTGTGCCAATGAAGGAAGTATGGTCAGAAGATAGCGAAAGCGAATCCTTGCCCAAGGGCATATTACAGATGCACAGTTGCACCGGGCTGCCCCGTTCGTAAACAGGTGAGCAAACTCAGGCGTGATTCTAATATGTTTCCATTAAGGTTTCTAAGCTAATTCTCTTCTTTATTGGGTATGAATTTCTCCACTAATTTTTCTGAAGTTCCTTTTTAATTTGTTTGTAAATGTTTGTAAAATGTAATTGAAAAACCTCTAGAATATATGGGGCATTTTTGGATGTCCTAATAAATTATTTCAGTGTCAGATTGAAGTGATTCAAGTGATGTATGAATTTTTTGTTCTATGAAGTAATGGTTTTTGTTTCGATGATATAAGAATTTTTTAACTTCCTATGAGGTCTTTAGCTCTAATTGGCAAGACCCCTTGGTGAATTTCAAGGAGATGGTGGTTCGAATCCATCAAGACCTCAAACACTGCATTCAGCTTCTGTAGGAAAAATTCATTCTATAAGGAATCTTTAACTTCAGTACCTTATCTTATGATCTGATAACCTACATTTTGGAACAACTGCTTTAGAATGTGACTCTTTAGAGTGCGCGGTTCTAGCATTTCAATGGCCAACCAGAATATCATTACATAAGTTTCTACAGTAAATAGCTAATTAGTGGAAAGCATTAGTCTTTTATTGGTGTAAGTATTGTTGTTGTGGATCATTACTTCCGGTACCAAGTGCAAACAGGTTTAGCTAAATCCGTGGTACATAAGAACAACCGTGTGCAATCTCTTCATTCAAAGAATGCAATGGAATGCTACAATAGACTGCGTAAGCTGGCCTTTGCCAACCTATGGTTGATCTAAGCCATTCATCTCATTTCTCCCGCATGAGATGCTTCATGGTGAGAAAAGCATTAATGGTGATACTTTTTGGGCCACTGGACGTACAATATGTATCGGAGAAATGAGATGAAAGGCTTGGACAAGCTACAGATTTGATTAGCTACTAACTTTCGCGTCATGGGCCCATAACCTACAGAGGTTAGTCCATTGCAATCCAACATCCACGTTATATTGAGCTTATAGAGGTTTCACAGGCTAAGCTTCTGATGTTGTAAATTGGGCACGTTTTGTGGGGTATGGAATGTGTAGAGGCTACTCAAGCGATTGAAGAACATCCCACTCATGAGATCTATGGAGATGCGCATGGAGAGACACACCACGTGGTGGCTAAAGTTTTAATGCGATAGCTCTACACATACAAAGGAAGACATTGACGTTACAGTGGCAAAGTCCACCGCCTCCATAGTACCTTATTCTATTGCAAAGTTTTGTGGCAATTTAAGATAAAGGGTAGTCCTGGTGCACGAAGCTCTCCCATATGCGGGTTCAGGGAAGGGACGGATCACAAGGGCTTATCGTACGTAACCTTACTTTGTATTTTTATGAGAGGCTGTTTTCACGCCTTGAACCCATGACCTTAAGCTCACACAATGACAACTTTTACCATTGTACCATGTTGAGGCCAAATTTCTCCTGATGGAAATGGAAACTATGGAAGCTAAGTTTCCGAAGCTGAAGGTAGAAATCTATGGAGGTAGTTTATAAGTATATAGTGGCAAAAAAAGAGGCCATCCTTCCCCACAATCTATCGAGGTATACTTTTACAGATTTGTCGGCAAATACTGTGGCTATAATCCCATAATCTTAGGGTTCTATACCGAGTAAATTATTGCACTTACAGAAACAAATCCATTTACCCTTCGTAATCAGCAGTTTAGCCCGCAGTAATGTTTGACTTCTTTTTAATTTAATTTCTCTCACTTTCTTTCATCATTTTAATGCCCCTCTTGCCTAAATTTGCAGACGTTCTTATGATCGTTGCTGTGCATTTAAGTTCTAGATAGTTTCTATTGGTATTTTAGTAATTTTTCAAACATATAATATGAGTTTTTAGAGATAGTTTCATATTGGTGCCTGAAACAAGTTTCACATGCATTATTAAGATATCTAATAACATGATTTGAGCAGTTAGTTCAATATATCTAATTGGATTTTATCATTATATTTATATTTCGATTTTTTATTTGGTTGGTACATGAACAAGTGCTTAAAAACTGTCCAAATGTGATGTAATTTCTTGAAAGTCTAACATACCAATATTTTTTATATTAATACTTTATTATACTTATATGACCAAATTCATAAAAGGAACTAAATAAATCCTTCTTTTTTCTTTTTTCTTTTTTTTAAGATTCCACTAGCTGATGGGGTTTAACTTTCCACTCGCTGTTGGAGAGCAAACTCTTTCCCAAAGTTTCTCACTTTCTCCCAAAACTATATGCATCCTTGCATGCACTACCAGCTCCAATTCCTTATTCTTTCATCGCAGAGCTAAGAAAACATTCAATTTGTTTTTGTTTATGGTTTAAATACCTTTCTTTTCTTTGCAATGTCCTGTACATCAAAGAGTTAACTCATTACTATATAGCTGAGATTCCGAATGAATTAGGATTTAAATTAGACACATAATCTAACAATTAAAAGGGTAGCCCTGGTGCAAAAAGCTCCTACCTATGTGGGGTTCGGGGAAGGGGCAGACCACACAACCTTACCTTGCATTTTGCAAGAGGCTGTTTCCACGCCTTGAACCCGTAACCTCAAGGTCACACGATGACAACTTTTACCTCTGCACCAAAGCTCCCCTTCTAACAATTAAGAATCTAAATCAATTAAGAGTTTTGAGTGACTAGGATAGTGAAATGAGAAGATCCAATCCAATTCTAACTGATTGGGGTTCACCTTTCTGATAATCAGTAAAATAGTGATAGTAAAACTGATGGTACTTGAATCGACAAGATCAATAGCTGGATCCGTCAAAGTACCCACTCTATTTTTATTTTATTTTCCTAGAAATGGGGCGTATTCCTTAGAAAAACTAGAGACCCAAGTGGGTCCTAGAAGAAGGAAAGCGTTATAAAGTAAAGAATTGCATACCTTTGGCCAGTGCATGTACAAAGTAAAAAGAGCAAAACAGAGGACTAGAAATGAAATTTATACCTAAACCATATGATTTTGCTGCAGTTTCTATTTGACACTTTGTAAATATTTATGGTGTTTTCTATCAATGAAGGTGCCAGTAATTAGCACCAAAAAGCTTGATGAAGGTGTATATAGGAGATGAAGGACTCGTGCTTTCTCCTTTCTCTCTTTGCATTTCTTGTTGGTGTTATTTATATCTTGAGCAGTTCCCAACCATAGTCCTCATTTGGCTTGTTAAATGATGTGTGGGCCAGTTTAATGGGTCTAATCTTTTATCAAGCCCATTTTGGTGTTTGAATAAGATCAACTATTTTACATTAGTATGGGAGGCCATGGCACGATGTTTGAGTTGTTACCGTATGACCTGGAGGTCAAGGGTTCGAAGTGTGGAAACAACCTCTTGTAAAATGTAAGGTAAGTCTGTGTACTAAATGCCTTCTGTGGTTCACCCTTTCCCCAAACTTTGTATACGTGGAAGCTTTGTGCATTTTTTTGCCCTTTTTTATGGCAGACCCAAGTCCATATGAGCCCAAAATTTCATTAAATAACCTAGAATTCTCTGCTATTTACTTATTTGTTTGTTTGTTGTTAAATTTTGGTTCAAATTATTTATACACCCTCCCAAGTCTTATCTTCAAGAAAACTAGCAACTTGAACCTGCAACCAAGCATAAGTAAGAGGAGCTTGCTGTGCTTTCCTAATATTTTTTCCTGCTGTTTGAAATGGCAAAACTTAATTGGCTTTCATTGCCAATATGAAAATTCTCCAAGTCCAATTGGATTATAAGTCACTGGTAGCATCAAACTAACTGCGATCAAACAGAAACAAATCCATTTACCCTTCCCGTAACATCAGACATCAACACAATATGCCCAAAAAAGGCTTTCAAAGTGAATTGATGCATTGATTAATATCAACAACTTGCCAAAATGTAACTGAGAAAGAATTGGTAACGATTCAAAAATGGGCACCCCGGTGCATGAAGCTCCCACCTATGTGGGTTCGGGGAAGGAGCGAACCTACGCAGCCTTACCTTAAATTTTTTACAAGAGGCTATTTCCACGCCTTGAACCCATGATCTCAAAGATGAAGAAATTGCTATTATCTATACCATACTATAAGGTAAGTCCCATCTCATCTTACGTTTTAGCTTTTCAAGATTCAAAGATCAAGAAACTACCAAAACATTTTTCATTTCATACTAGTAAAAATCCAAGCACTTGCAGGTGTGTGACTCAGGGAGATAGCATGTGTGTTTTTATTTTTTGTTAGGAGATAAATTGAGGCAACTTTATATAATCCCCATTTCTCTTCTTGTAGCTTTTCATTTAATCCGAAGTACTTTTCATTTAGTTTAGAGACTGAGAGGGAAAATTATTTCGTGCTTCTTGTCATTTTGTTTAGAAAGAGGGGAAAAATTATCTCATGCTTCCTTAGGTACCGCCACAAAGGCAAGGAATGCGGGAAGAAAAGTAGAGAACAGGCCCTTGTTGTTATTATTTTTTGTAACCTAAGACTTTTATCTGATTTAGCCTTGTTCACATGACCTAGGTATCAAATCTCATATTCACGCGAGATCTCTTCTAAGGCCTTCCAATTTAGGTGTCTTTAAAATGGATGGTTACTCACAGATGAAAAACAAAAATACCCCTTCTATGCCAGTAACTATACGTTTTATGATCAAAAGGCACTTAAATTTAAAGGTTCTTAGATATGAGATTTGGTACCCATGCCATTGCAATAATGCCAAATCAGATGAGCATGTCATATCTAAAAACATTTGATGAGCATGAAATTTGATTTATAGCATATCTAAACCATTCCTAAAATGATGAGTGGCTTAAATCTAACAAAAACAATTTTTCTATAAAATGGCAAGTTTACACCTTCCTCTCCTATTAAGGGTGTATATTTACTAGGACTCTCTCCAATTTTTGGAGCTCTAGTAAGATAAAACCTGAACTTGTTGTTCTTCTAGTGCCTCGGCTTCTAGAATTTTTATACTTGTGAAGTTCTTTTTAACTTTTCAATTTCTTATTAAAACTTAAGATTCCTGATCGTTAATATATATATATATATATCTTGTTTTCTAAATTTATTTGAATTTTGATCTTATTACTCTCTTAGCTAAATCTAAAAATAAGAAAACTCAACTATATAAAAATTAAAGTATATAAAAAGGATAATTTTTTTGTCACTTTGCTTCCACATCAGAGGTTAATTGGATACTTATGTTTTTGCTCAGCATTAATTTAGCATTACAATCCACCGATGTGAATTGTTTTGAACCATTCGATCATAAAGTTAGCACTCATTGCGTATTTGGGCTCATCTAAAAGCGAAATTTTTAAGGATTCGTGTGTGGTAGTCACCTCCATTCCAAAGGCCTCGAGTACCATTAGGCTCCATGTTTCCACGACTCAAAGACTGACCTTTCTGGTCTTCATGGCTCTTGTTCAACAGACTCGAATTTGTGATGGCGTGACTTCTTGTGGAAGTGCTGAGCCATTCATCTTGTTTAGAATGACTTGAATAGAAAGGATACCAAATCTAAATGCATTTGGATGATTTTAGATGCTTGTCTTTGGTCTTGGTAAAAACTTAAAAAATCAGTGGCCGTGATTTCAAGTGAACATAAAGTAGTCTATAATCATCCAAATGCACTGAGATTTGATATACTACTTATCCAAGCTATTCTGAACAAGGTGAGCGACTTAGATCTTTCAAAAGAAGAAGAAGCATAGACTTCTTCAATAGCATGAGTCCTCCAGCACTTACCAGGACTCTAACAATAAGAATTGGGAGATCGCATCGAGGCTCCCTCTTCTAGTAATGCACCTTCTCTTTATTTTAGACCTCCTTGATTGGCTGCTGACGAGGAGCATTCTAGGAAACGTAGAAGTCTTAACAACCAATTGGAAAAAGCAGAAGATAAAGAGTTGCAGCGGTAGTGCATGTGAGGCCTAGTTGGTTGATGATCCCGACCGTTCATTTTATAGACCGGCATTATCTCAAATATCTTCTCCAGTGATTGACCATTATTAGGCTTCGCGTAGTTAAAAGAACAGGCGGAACAAGAAGATTCGGCAAAGAACATAAAAAATAGATTAAAAATTCTGAAGAGATAATCAGAGGATCATAAACACCATTGAATGGAGAAGATCTTCCGGTCCACATGCATACTTTTACGCTTTACCACTAAAGGATGGATCCGGTGCACTGGTCGACAAGGACAAACGCGACTATATAACAATCTGGTCATTAGAGCAAGGAAATCATCTCCAGAATAACATATCGACAGAAAGTCTACTAACAGAGCCAAAGACCTCAAACAATGAAATGACATGCAAGTGCCGTTCCACCCCCACTCTTGATCTCTCTCATGTTTTGTCCAAGTATTAGAATATCACATACAGAAAATGTTCAAGACTTGCAAGTCATGAAAGTCATTTGTCAATCTTAGCTCTAGGATGCTTGGATAGGGTACTCAATAAGGCCAAAGACTGAGAGAGACAGAGACAGAGACTTGTAGGTGATGGTTAAATAAAGAAACCGTGGTCGGTCAATGCTTGTTCATTTTGCAACTCGATTCTCTAGTTTTAGTAATATGCCCTCAAGAACCTTAAAGTGTGATTGGCCCAACACGTGGCGTTCACATAATCTAGATTGTTGGCTTGATTGGACCTTGTTATTCATGTATGTGCTTGCCAGCATCTCCAATGCATGCATCTCTCATTTGTTTACAGTCGAACTAGAGATGTGGATCGCCAGAAAGCCAAAAAACCCAATGGTCTGTCAAAAAGAGGCCACTCTACCCATCCCATTAGGGAAAGGATAGATCTAAAGGGAGTGAATGAAGGTTTCCTTTGTAAATCCTCGCTTGTACAGGGGAAACTGGGTGACGGATAATAAGTGCAATGCATGTCTAGAGTTAAACTCGATAAATGTTGTATTGGATCAAACATTTTGAAGACAGATAAAAACAATGTTATGTTGTACCATAGATGGTGAAGATTTTGATTTTTATCACGAAAAAAGGGCTGTTCCGGTGCACAAAGCTCCCTTGAATTTTGCAAGAGGCTGTTTGCACGTCTTGAACTCATGACCTTAAAATCACATGATGACAACTCTACGCAAGGCTCTCCTTCTATTTCATTCAAGTCTTCTTAGCATAAAAAGTAAGGAAAGGAGGCGTTGAAGTGTGAGGTTGTGTGAAGAAGAAGAGGCATGCTTACGTGGTGGTATCAGTCGTTTTCCTTGGAATAAGATACTGCTATACAAGATTAATTAGACAGTTTTCATTTGTTAGGTAGGTCTTTTATGTGTTTTAGTTTAATGATGTGAAAACGGCCCCTCCAACGGGAGAAATCGCTGCAGAAACTCTTGCTCTGAATCCACGCCCACAAGCATCATCACCATCATATAAATGCTTACAAGAAAATGAAAAATGAGCCTTTTCAACGTCCTAGTTTCGTGCGTGCCCTGCCAGGTCTTATTATGTTTTTCTCCAATATTAGACAATAGTTTTGACCAATAGTTAGGCTTACTTTTCCTCCGACTTCGGGGGAAACAGCGTAGCAGCTGCCCCTGCCTATTTTAGGCGAGCAATGGCCTTCTTGTGCAGTGGCAGAAGAAGAGGCTCTCCTCTGCCAGAAGGGTAGCAGTTCCAGTTGGGTTCATGGGTCTGTGTGCGTGTTCTGTTTGCAGTTATGCAAGAAAGAACCAAAAAAAAAAAGAAGCATAATTTTAGAGGCGTTGGATTTCTTATCCTCCCCGTTCATATATCAATATATTGAGGAAGATGATAGCTCTCGTTGTACTTGCTAATTTAATTGTAAAGTTGTCCTCATGTGATTTTGAGGTCACGGGTTCACAATCTCTTGCAAAAAATACAAGGTAAGGCTGTATGCTATAAACTCTTGTAGTCTGTCCCTTTCCCTGACCCCAAATATGCGAGAGCTCACCAAGCTACCCTTTTAGAAGGGGAGCCTTGGTGCAATGGTAAAGTTGTCATTGTATGACCTTGAGGTCAGTGGTTCAAGGTGTAGAAATAGCCTATTATAAAATGCAAGGTAAGACTGCATACTATAAACCCTTGCGATCTGCCCCTTCTCCGAATCTTACACCCCACAGGAGCTTTGCACTAAGCTGCCTTTTTTCTTTTTATTGATGCTCTGATGGTTTATTATGCCAATTGGTAGGGAAAACTTCGTTATATTTGTGCATGAGAGAGAGAGAGAGAGAGAGAGAGAGAGAGAGAGAGAGAGAGAGAGAGAGAGAGATCCGATTAGCGAGAGCTCGGGTGCGATCCTAGGTGCATGGGTGGCTCTACATGGATAGATAAACCAATAGCTTCAGATGAGGGGATTCCAATACCTTTTTCCCTAAAACATATCATATTCCATTGTTTCTTATAAAGTGTTGGATGGATCATTAACTGCCTTGTAAAAACTTTTCAAAGAGCCTCTCAATGCCGTTCTCTTGCTTTTCGGTTTTCACCCGACACATTAAACCACGAAGCATCTAAATCGACCATTGATCTCCCTGTTTAAGTAAATTAAGGGTACTGAAACTGATAACAATGACTCTGGTACTAGAATCCGTCTGGTAGACATGACAAGATGTTCAACCCGCTGCACAAAGCTCTACGCATGTAGGGCTCAGAAAAGGGCAAACCACAAAGGACATATAGTATGCAGCCTTGTCCCACATTTTCTGCAAGAAGTTATTTTTATGCCTCGAACGAATGACCTCAAGATTACGTAACGCAACTCCACTGTTGCAACAAGATTTCCACTATAAATGTGCTGAGTCCTATCATGTTAGACTAAAGATTTTTGTTCCGTATCGTGTCATTTAGACATGACCCATATAGATAATCATGTTATATGAATCATATTGTGTCACGTCACTCAAACACGTGTCATGTCGCCTCGTTTAATAAATAGGTTGGGTTTGAGTTATGAGTTTTTGACACAATTATTAATCATGTTGTATTCATGTCAAACTTGTACACTCTAATGGGTCAGTCTCGATACAATACAAATACGACTCTCGATTTGTCATCCCTGCTACCAACTAATTCAAGAACAGATCCATTAATTACCATACATTTAATAACGCTACAAGCATGCATGTCTTCCAGCACAACGCTCATACAAGAAAATATGGTATTCTATTTATGAATCTCATTTCTGCGCAAATCCAACGGTTATGAATGGGATTCCACAGGCAATAACGAAACTGTCCACCTCAAGAAGAAGCACTCACACATTCACAGAAGCAATTTATTAGATTTTTCACAAATAGGGTTTACAGCATCTTAGACGCTTGCCAGCACTTAGAGTGAGATTAAAGTAGAAAATAAATTTTTATTATTACTTTTTGCTGGATTTAATTGGGAATAGTGGTGTATGGATTATTTAAAAGCGTAGAGAGGCGAGGAACGGGGGTCTTCTTGTTTACATTTTCAAGAGATGTTGATCCCGATGCCTCCTCTCCCCCCTCTAGCTTTAGGGATTTCGTACAAGGCTCGTAATCCATGCCAAACTGTGGGGTTTTCTTTTTATAGAGTAAATTATCCACGCTCCTTCGTTTTGATAATGACACTCCTTACATTTGTCAAACACATGCTACTATCAGTTTTCCTTTGGGCGATTGAATCTTAGCTCCACATTTCACTAATGCGACCAAAACAGCCTTCTCCCTCTCTCTTTCAAATGGTTTCTCTAGCTAATCCGTCCAAAACAACCTTCTCCAATTTTCTCTAAAAATACACAATCACATGTAGCTAGCCCAACAGAACAGTTGAGCATTTGATTGGAGGGTTATTCTAGGACTAAGACTCGATAAATGGACAAACATGCATGGGAGAACATCATCATCATCATCAAGACTTATCTCAATTAGGAGTCTGCCACATGAATCTTATTCCTCTCTATTAAGTACCATGGCTTTATTTAGTCCTAAAATTTTTAAATCTTTCCTCACCACTTCTATCCACATTCTTTTTGGCCATCCCTTTGCCCTTTTAGAACCTTCTACTTGTATTGTCTCATTCCTTCTAACCAGTGCCGTTGTTGGTCTCCTTTGAACATGTCCAAACCATCTAAATCTAATCTTCATCATCTTGTTACCTATTGATGATATTCCTAGATTTTCTCTAATATTTTTATTTATAATTTTATCCTTTCTTGTCTTGCCACTCATCCATCTCAACATCATCATTTATGCGACGCTTATCCTATGAAAATGATGTTCCTTAACTACCCAACACTCTGATCCATAGAGATTGGCAGGCCTTATGGCCATCCTATAGAATTTTTCTTTTAGTTTGAGTGGCACCAGTCGATCACACAAAACTCCAGATGCGCATCTCCATTTATTCCAACCTACTTGGATTCTCTAGGTAACCTCCCTCTCAATCTCTCCACTCTCATAAATCATTGATCCTAAGTACTGAAAGTGGTCTTTTACGGGGACTTCTTAGTTATCAATCTTGACCAGTGTTCCACTCATACTCCTCCCCTTGCTAAAATTGCATTCCATATATTATGTCTTAGTTCGGCTAATTTTAAATCTTTTAAATTCTAATGCTTCTCTCCATAACTCTAGCTTTATGTTTACACCCTCCCTTGTCTCATCAAATAAGAGTATATCATCTGCAAATAGCATGCACTAGGGAATCTCCTCGTGCAAATGTTTTGTTAACTCATCCAAAACCAATGTGAAAAGGTATGGGCTCAACATCGATCCTTAGTACAATCCTACAGTGACAGGAAAATCACCAGTCTCGCCACTAGTGGTCTTAACATTTGTTACCGCTCCCGCATACATATCTTTAATTATGTCTATATACCCCTGTAAAACCCCTTTATAGCCAAACACCCTCCATATTAACTCTCTAGAGACTCTATCATAAGCTTGCTCTAAGTCGATAAAGACCATGTGGAGGCCTTTCCTTCTCTCCCTATATTTCTCTACCAATTATCTTAGTAAGAAAATAGCTTCAATGGTAGACCTCCCAGGTATGAAACCAAATTGATTCTCTGATACACTTGTTTCATGTCGTAGCCTCTTCTCAATCACTCTTTTAAAACGTTTCATATTGTGGCTTATAAGTTTAATCCCTTGATAATTAGTGCAGCTCTGTATGTCTCATTTATTCTTATAAATTAGTACAATAGAGCTTTTCCTCCACTCATTAGGCATTTTGTTTAATTTTATAATCTTGTTAAACAACTTGGTCAACCAAACCACCAAAATATCTCCCATATGCCTCCAAACCTCTATTGGTATACCATCGGGCCCCATGGCCTTTCCTGATTTCATCTTTTTCAATGCCTCTTTCACTTCAGGTATTCTAATCCTACCTTCATATCTATAATATCCAATGCTATTTAGATTTATAGTATTTTCAATCCCTATATTCTCAGAGCCATTGTCATTTACCAATTTTGAAAAGTACATTTCCCACCTTTGTTTGATCTCATCATCTTTGATTAATACCTTTTGATCATCGCTTCTAATGCACCTAACATGATCTAAGTCCTTACCCTTCTGTTCTATTACTTTTGCAAGTTTAAACACATCTTACTCACCTCATCTTGTTCTTAGTCTATTATAGAGCTCATCATATGCTTTAAGTTTAGCCTCACTTACTATTCTCTTAACAACCTTTTTAGCATTCATATATTGTTTATAGTTTTCATTATTTCTAGTCTTCTGTCATGCTTTAAAACACATCTATTTTTCTTTAATAACTTTTTGTATTGTTTTCCTCCACCACCATGTTTCCTTTACTAATTACATTTAACCTTTAGATACTCCTAAGACATCTTTTGCCACTTTCTTAATGGACTCAGCAATATTAATTCACATGGTATTTACTTCTGTTTCATAGTTCCAATTTCCTTCTACCATCAACTTATTTGTGAATAAGGTTATTTTCTCTCCTTTTATTTTCCACCACTTAATTTTTAGGTACCTATTAAGGTCATTTCTTTTCTTCCATCTTTTGATATGGATTTCCATGACCATTAACCTATGTTGTGAGGCTAAACTCTCATCAAGTATCACCTTACAATCCTTACACATAGATCATTCATTATTTCTTCGTAGAAAATAGTCTATTTGGCTTCTATGAAGTCCACTTTTAAAGGTTATTAGGTGTTCATCTCTCTTCTTAAAGAGTGTATTTATAATGGTCAAGTTATATGATAAAGCAAAATTGAGGATATTCTCCCCCATCTCATTTCGTTGACCTATACCATACTCTTTATGTATTCTATCATATCCTTCCTTTTCTTTTTCTGCATGATCATTTTAGTCTGCTCTTATAAATATCCCCTTAGTGTTGGGAATTTCTTGCATGACTCCCTCATATCTTCCCAAAATTGTCTCTTAATTATATCTTGTAACCCTACTTGTGGTGCATATGCACTTATAACATTTATAATCTGCTCTCCTAAAACAAGTTTTATTATTATAATTCTATCACTGATTCTTTTAATGTCCACAATTTTATCTTTTAATTCCTTATCTACTATTATTCCTATGTCATTTCTATTATTATCCTTTCCTACATACCATAATTTATACACATCTATTTCTCTAGCTTTAGCCCCTTTCCACTTGGTTTCTTAGATATAAGTTATATTGACTCTCTTACGTTTCATCGCGTCTACTAACTCTAAACTCTTACCATCAATGTCCCTATATTTCATATGGCAATACAAATCTTATACTCTGGAAATATCCTATTTACTATTGCCTTTCTCGACCTCCATGGCATGAACCCATGTCCACTTTTCATTGTACCTAGGTTCTAATGCAACGAGTTGCTTCCAAGGGGACGCTCTAGCAACCCTTATCCATTTTTCACTACACCTAAGATTCGATGTAGTGCATCGCTTCTGGGAGAATGCCCTAGTAATCCTTGCCTATTTTTCACCGCACCTCGGGAATGTCAGTTTTTTATTCATATCATGTTAGGGTTGCCATAGTTTTAAGAAGTTGAAGATGATTTTCATTTCTTCCTTACAATTACATATTTATTTGCAAGTAGAAAAAAAATCACAAAATCATCTTCAGCTTCACCCTTGTCAGCGGGCACCTGACACAAGGGCTACTATATTTTAAGAAGCTAGAGATGATTTTTATTTCTTCCTCACAAACTAATATACAAATGCATATTCATTTGTAAGAAAAAAATAATAAAATCATCTTCAACTTCTTCCTTGTCGGGTGGTACCTGACGCAAGACCCTCCTCCTTTTTCATTCGAGCTTGGGACCGGCATTAGCAGAGTTCAGACATGCATGGGAGAATAACAATTCAAATTCAACAAAAGGTCTTCAATCAAATTGTTACAACCGTTTGCTCGTAGTTTTACTCTTGCTTTTTTCACAATTGATGACTCTATAAGACTTATATATGAATAGAGAGATCCCCTAGATATACAGGTAGAATAGTGTTCATGGATAGATATACATTGTATTGATTCACAAAATGGCCCGTCACCTTTATTCCTTTCCTTTCTCTAATCAGCCTCCTTCTTTGCTTTGTTCTAATAGAGTCTAAGGCAAAGGTAATGTGGTTCATATGCCTACCTTACCTACTTGACAAAAGGGAACGAACTTTCTTTCATTTTCAGTTTTATAATTGAATTCAATCAATATCACTACTTCCTATATATTAATTTCAGCCATTTCATGCAGGTGTAAAGAGCAGGAGATATTTGATTGGCTAGAAAAAAGTAGAAAATAGAAAAAGTTAGAGGAAATAGAAACTTTTCCTTGGACAATCAAATGTTACTTGCACTTTACACCTACAACTCCTTGCTGAAATTACCACTCTGTGTGTGTGTGTGTGTGTGTGTGTGTGTGTGTGTGTGTGTGTGTGTGTGTTTGGAAAGTAATTCTTGGAGCCCCACCAAAGCAAGGCATGGATGTGGATCTGTACAAATTTTGATCCATTGATATGAAAAAGAAGGAATTTAAGCAACCTTCCTTAGACATTGGACAATAATTTTTTATTATAGATCAAATTAACTTTGATTAAAATGGGCCAAAAGCCATCTAGTGTAGTTGCTCGCAGGCATCTTGACATACCTCTCATGGTTGTGCATGTTCAGAAGTTTAAGATGGCATTTTCCTAAGAGATTTCAAATAAATTTTGGAATTAGGATATGCTTCTAGGAGTTTGCTTCATCAAAAAGAAAAAAACAATTGAATAGGCATATTGTGTAATGGTATTCAACAATGTACTAGCCAGAGATACTAGATGTACTTGTTAAATGATCTACGAGCCTGCAGCCTTGCAATTTCGAAGTGCCTTATAGAACTAGTACATTTTGCCTTTTAATCGTTCATTTAAAGTCCACATATTAGAGGCGTACAGTTGTCTATAAGCCTGAATTTTGGTGTGTGACCTTACAGATAAATGATTTGGATTATTAAAAAAGTAAGTCCTATTTATGCTTCCACATTACCCATATTCTTGAAAGGAAACTGAGGGCCTGGCTTATATGGTTTTAGGAAGGGGTAAGACCTATTTCTAGAGCCCAGCCAACTTAATTCTTTTCATTCTCCTTTCTTTATCTTCCACCAAATTGTTAGCTGTAGATGGTTTATTATCTCCTTATGCATCTGGAAGGCTGGCCTGCCACTAGTAATCTTGCTGCTGAATCGTAGTTCACGTAAACTGACTTGGGTGTCATCCCTAATCCCAACGGTAAATATAGCAGACCCTAGCAAAGTATAATAATTTCGCTTTACAAGCGCCTTTATTGCAGTTTTTATTTGTATAATCAAGTGAAAGTCAAGACTAAGATGCGTTCTTGTGTCTAATAAATACGTCATAGAGATGTGGGAATTGACTTTGGTGCCTCCAGAGAACCATTAATACCTCTGCACAGAGAGAAAGAGAGACAGACAGACTGAGAGAGCAGGACAATGCAAATCGATCTCTCTCTAAAGATAGCAGATGACAATCAAGAAGAAGAAGAATTACTAGTGGACGAAGATCGACCACCAACAAACCAAAATCATGAAGAAGATCAAAAGGCAAAAGAAGAACAAGACAATGAGGAAAAAACACCTTTTGATAAATCCTTCCATGGAAGTTTCAAGACTGAAAAGGTACATTAAAATCTACCACAACATCTTACAAACTCTATGCCTCTCTCTATCTCTCTAATTGTCAAAGTATCTCAGTTTTGTGTGTTACAGATGGAGATGAATCGCATGAAAGAAGAGAACCAAGCGTTAAGAAAGGTGGTGGAGCAAACCATGAAAGAGTACTGCGATCTACAAAAGAAATTCGCTGTTGTCCGAAAAAATGGTCTTGAAAAAGTAATCAAACTCATTCTCGTACCCATCATCTGCTTATCTAAAACCTCAATTTATCGTATATGCCTGATTGTCATTTTCATTTTTGAAATCTAGGATCATCGGAATTTTCTCTCTCTGGGCGGCGATGACGGATCGGAAGGGGCACATGAAAAGATCAAGGCCAAGAACAAATCCCCATCTGATCTGAATGAATCTAAAGAACCTAACGAGTTAGGATTATCATTAAAGCTACAAACTCAATCAGAGTCACACGAAAAACAAGAGAAGGACGACATGGTTTCTGATAAATTGCAGCGGACTGAATTTGTAGGAGTCACAACCCCCACTGCTTCCCTTACGGCCAACCGGAAATCGAGGGTATCGGTTAGAGCAAGATGTCAAGCTCCCACTGTGAGTTCCATTAGACCAAATACAAGTTTCCATTATATATTTACAGGAGATAGATAATGTGTATGACAGTGAAAACTGCTTCCTTCAGATGAATGATGGGTGCCAATGGAGGAAGTATGGTCAGAAGATAGCGAAAGCGAATCCTTGCCCAAGAGCTTATTACCGATGCACAGTTGCACCGGGCTGCCCCGTCCGTAAAAAGGTGAGCAAACTCAGGCGTGATTCTAATATGTTTCCATTAAGGTTTCTAAGCTAATTTTCTCCTTTATTGGGTATGAATTTCTCCACTAATTTTTCTGAAGTTCCTTTTGAAGGGATTTAATTTCTTGATCATGATCTTCTTATCGTTGATAGAACTCTTCATTAACCAGAGCCACATTTGCATCTCCATTTTCTTCTGGTTCTGAATAGGTGCAGAGATGTTTAGAGGACATGTCAATTCTGATAACAACTTATGAAGGAACTCACAACCATCCATTGCCTGTGGGTGCCACAGCCATGGCCTCAACTACGGCCGCACCGGAAGCTTTCGCGTTAGTACCTGGAGAGGAAGCTGCTCATGCTCCATTCTTGAGTTGTATTGATAACAACATCCACATTGCACCCTTAACAAACCCCAACCATTATCTACCAAATGCATCCACTCCACATTCAGCATCCATCAACAGTATCATCGATTCATCCAGCCCCTCCGGAAGTGTCTTTCTCGACATGGCCCGCGGCACCAACCATCTTCAACAGTCCATTGCCACCCCTTCAAATCTCTCTCTCAAATTCAACAATTTCCATGGATTTAGTAACATAAACTATTCCCCCAGCGTTTGTTCTACTGATATGGATCGGCTTTCTGGCCAATGGGGAATCGGAAAGAGACCGTGGGAAGCCAAAGAAGAGAAGCCTTTCGCCGAGAATGCGAATGGACTCGCCTCCTACCCAAACTTCGCCACTGCCGTGGCTGCTGCTATTACCTCTCTCATCGGCAAGGAAAGTCCGGGAGCTCAGTCTACCGGACCTTTTGAGAAGCCACTTCGGCACTTGCAGTGAAGGAATTTGGACGTTGAATTTAATGTACAAAGATTCATAAGGAGGTATGTATTCCTATACTCTCCAAGCTTCCTGTTGTTGGTTTTATTTGGCAAGAATGCTGTTTGATATAATTGTTGTTCTTGTGTTTAGGTCTTGTTGGAAAATCTTCTTTGTAATTCTATCCCCGATTGGCTGCGCCTGTTATTCTACTGGTTGGAATAGTGACACATTTGAGCCTGGCCATAGACTTGTACTTCTTTACCATATCCTCACACATGAGAAGAGAAGTTTTCTTTTCTTTTCTTTTTTGCGGAAAAAGAAGAAACAGAAGTACATAGAGTATACTGTAGTAAAGTATCCATATACAGCATCAAACATATGCAAGTATAGAATTGCTGGAGAGGCCTTCCTTCTGGCCATACTTCATTATATTATGAATATTAGGTGCTTTGCTCGCCATTAAGCTCGCTGCTGCATCTGCTTCCTAGCATATATGTTTGATAGAGAGAAGTTCCTGATTTGCAAACTTATCTTTATGCATTCTTTGGTGCAGCGTTAGAGTTGTCCTCATGTGACCTTGAGGTCACGGGTTTAAGGCATGGAACAGCTTCTTGCAAAATGCAAGATAAGGCTGCATACTATTGACCCTTGTGGTCTGCCCCTTCCCCGAATTACATGAAAACTTTGTGCACCAAGGCTGCCCTTTCCTTCTGAACCCTAACCCTGAACCCTTTCCTTCTGCATTTTGAAGAAGTACGCATTGGCTGCAGCATCGCTTGGATGAGCAAATCAGAGTCGCCACATATCTGCCAAGAGCAGCGTCAAGTTTCAGAGCCAAGTTAAGCCACGGTAAAGAGAAAAGGCCCATCCCTTCTGCCAAAAGAATACCTTTATTTCTCAACTGATTTATATCGTCAAGGTCGGCCATCCCAAATTTCATCCAAAAATATGGAAAAGCCTGCCACAAATTACACATCAATGAATTTCGTCAGACCCCACCTGCTCCAGAATCTATCTACTGGAGTTCCTAAGGCAAATCTATCAAAAGTTAATTAGATCGTATGCTGTACCGGTGGTCCATTTCATCAGAGTGATATCTAGTTGTATTCTAGATAATATTAGATTGCCACCATTTTACGAGGATATCCTATTCGTAATTCTAAAACTTGCGTGCGGACTCGCAACACCGAGTTACTCGCTGCAGAAATAAAATAATTTAATTAAAAATAATAGTTAACAACAATGCCATGTCCTACCCAACTTGCCTATCGCTTGTGTGTGCATTTAAAATGAATATTATAAATACAATTATATTATTCTAAATCTAAGTCGAGTACTTTTGAGTCCACCATGACCGGCTTTAAGTTTACTCGACTCGTCTCATTTTTAAGTTGAGTCAAGTTTTTGAGCTTTTAAACTATGATCCTATCGTATGATAATTTGTTTACAAAATATCCAAAGCTAAAACAAAGGGACAAACAGTTTAGATCATTCAAAGGTGAGCCCCGCTTCATGCCCTTGCAAGGTCTTGAAAGAGTAATATGGTTTTGGATCACAAATGGACCGTCTGTGAGATGGTCATATTTTGATTGCTTATCTAAGATGTGGCCCTAGAGATGGGGAGGGTTAGGGGTGGCAAATTATGTATGCAAGTCATGTTTGTGTCGTGTCAAGACGGACCCATTAGAGTATATGGGTCAATACAAACACGACCCGATTAATAATAGTATCAAGAACCTGTAACTCGAACACTATCCAATTATGAAACGAGTAGACATGACTCGCATAACACAATCAAAAAGATGTACCATATATGATGGTTATTTACAAACCGTCTTATATTAATTATAATATAAGACGGTTTTTGAAAAATTGTCCTATAATATTACTATAAGAATATAGGACAATTTTTAAAAAACCATCCTATATTTCTATATAAATATAAGATGGCTTTTCAAAAACCGTCTTATATTTAGATATAATATAAGATGGTTTTCAACATGACAAGTTAACAAGCTGTGATTCAAATGAGTTAACAGGTTGAGAGTCAAACAAGTCAACATTGTTAGAAGCAGGTTCTTGGTACTACATTCCCATCCAAACCTCTTGCTTTGATCATCTCCTAAATCCTGCAGATATTCTGCTTGATTTCCTGTGTTGTTCAGTCCAAAATCCCTGTACTAGTCAGTCCATAGTTTTCAGAACTTCATCCCCATGTTAATTTTAGTTCAGATACTCTGTAATTTTAGAGATCTAATGAACCATGATATCTAAATATTTGGAGTACCAATTTTCTGGAGCTTCAACTAATAGGCTTTCTTCTCCCCCAGATAATGACTCACGCATGCTTTCATCTATGTCCATGCCATTAGGCATATTCTCTTAGTCTCCAATTCCTTGGATCACATAATTACTATATCATCCAGGTATTCACCCCACAATAAATAGCAGATTTATCCTCATCATTCCTGGTCATCCCATGTTTTTTCTCACCTATACCATGTGCAAGATAGATATGACATTAGGGGTACCTTTGGTATGGTTTTGGTTCCAACAAGCAAGAAAACACAGCAAGAATTGATGCTGTTCAGCATATGCAGCATACACAAATAGAGACACATGGTACAGTATAATTTACTCCTGTTGCATATAGAACCCTATATGCTAAGCATTCACTATATCACACTATGTAAAATGCTTCTTATATAGGATCTAGACTTGGACTTCTTGGTCGATCTAGTCACACATTGCCTATTGACTTTGTAAACATTTGATGGTGGGAATGAATGTTATTGGTGCCCATTGACTGATTTTCCATGTGATTGCTTTGTACTGCAAGCACGGTTTCTAATTTATTTGTAAATGTTTGTAAAATGTAATTGAAAAACCTCTAGAATATTTGGGGCATTTTTGGATGTCCTAATAAAAAATTTCGATGTCAGATTGAAGTGATTCAAGTGATGTATGAATTTTCTTGTTCTATGAAGTAATGGTGTTTGTTTTGATGATATAAGAATTTTTTAACTTCTTATGAGGTATTTGGCTCTAATTGGCAAGACCCCTTGGTGAATTTCTAAGGAGATGGTGGTTCGAATCCATCAAGGCCTCAAACACTGCATTCTGCTTCTGCAGGAAAAATTCATTCTATAAGGTATTATTATTGTGGTCTTTAACATCAATACCTTATCTTATGACTGATAACCTACATTTTGGAACAATTGCTTTAGGATGTGACTCTTTAGAGTGCGTGGTTCTGGCATTTCAATGGCCAACTAGAATATCATAACATAAGTTCCTACAGTAAATAGCTATTTAGTGGAAAGCTTTAGTCTTTTATTGCTGCAAGTATTGTTGTTGTGGCTCATTACTTCCGTTACCAAGTGCAAACAGGTTTAGCTAAATCCGTGGTACATAAGAACAACCACGTGCAATCTCTTCATTCAAAGAATGCAATGGAATGCTACAACAGACTGCGTAAGCTGGCCTTTTTCACCCTCCTTTTGATTGAAGAGCCAAACTATGGTTGATCTAAGCTATTCATCGCATTTCTCCCACATGAGACGCTTCATGGTCTGAAAATCATTAATGGTGTACTTTTTGGGCCACTGGACGTACAGTATGTATCGGAGAAATGAGACAAAAGGCTTGGATTAGCTACAGATTTGATCAGCTACTAACTTTCGCGTCATAGGCCCATAACCTATAGAGGCTAATCCATTGCGATCCAACGTCCACGCTATATTGAGCTTATAGAGGTGTCACGGGCTAAGCTTCTAATGTTGTAACTTGGGCGTGTTTTGCGGGGTATAGTGGCCAAAATTCTCGCAACTAAAACTCTGGAATGTGTAGAGGCTACCCAAGCGACATCCCGCTCATGAGATCTATGGAGATGCACATGGAGAGGCTAACTTCTGACGATACACCAGATCAACTAAAGTGCTCGCTATATGACATTTATCGAGCCGCACCACGTGGTGGCTAAAGTTTTAATGCGATAGCTCTACACGTACAAAGGGAGACATTGACGTTACAGTGCCAAAGTCCACCGCCACTATAGTACCTTATTCTATAGCAATGCTTTGTAGCAATTTAAGATAAAGGGCAGCCCTGTGCATGAAGCTCTCCATATGTCGGGTTCATGGAAGGGGCGGACAACAAGGGCCTACAGTACGCAGTCTTATCTTGTATTTTTACAAGAGGCTGTTTCTGCACCTTGAACCCATGACTTCAATGTCATACAACGACAACTTTTACCATTGCGCCATGTTGAGGCCAAATTTCTTTGATGGAAGTGAAAACTATGGAAGCTAAGCTTCTGAAGCCAAAGGTAGAAATCTATGGAGGTGGTTTATAAGTATATAGTGGCAAAAAAAGAGGCCGTCCTTCCCCACAATCTATCGAGGCAAACTTTTACAGATTTATTGGCAAATACTGTGGCTATAATCCCATAATGTTAGTGTTCTATAGTGAGTAAATTATTGCACTTACAGAAGGGGAGCCTTGGCGCAATGGTAAAGTTGTCATCATATGACCTTGAGGTTACGGGTTCAAGATATGGAAATAGCCTCTTGCAAAAATACAAGATAAAACTGCGTACTATAGACCCTTGTGGTCTGCCCCTTTCCTGAACCCCGCATACGTGGAAGCTTCGTACACTGGAGTTGCCCTTTTAGAATAGAAACCTTTGGAAGCTAAAATGCCATTATAGCTTTATTTTCTATCCAATGATATCCTATACGATGAACACTTCTCCTGTTGTGGTGCACATTATAGGGTTGGATTTATATTGTTAGAACTACAAGACATCCCATGCAGGAAGACCTCATTTACAATCCACAGATGAACACCTCAGACCGTCCAAAATTGGGTCCCGCACTTGCGATCCATGGATAGTCTTAGATCCCCGTTTAGCATTCGTCATGTTTTTTTTTTCAGTTGTAAAAGATGGTGCTGAGCTTCCCACTATAATAAGCGAGTTGGAAAAAAAAGGTAAACTTATCCAATACCAATCCTATGGTAAGCAAGCTTAAATTCAGTATACATAGGATATGCCCGTTTCTATCTCTGCTCTGATTCAGAACCTTATAACTAACTAGGATTCAGAGTCATAGATAAGATTCTTTGGATGTCTTTCCCTTCATTTGGAGAAAAAAGGTAAACATATCTAATAACAGTCCTATGATATGCTTGTTCTTATCTCTGCTCTGATTCAAAACCCTAAAACTAACTAGGAGTCCCTAGTAGAGCCATAGATAAGATTATTTGGATGTCTTTTCCCCTATTTGGTCCATGTTCTAAGGAGACCTATCATACAATTTCTTCCTAGATAGGTTGCTTCTAGACAATCATCGTGACCGCATACAAACGGAGTGGCTCAAGTCGCAGTGGTTACTAATTCTGTTTTGAGTTTTGCATTACATAAGACTAGAGACTAAATTAATGTTATGGAAAGCTTTTGGTCCATTCCTATGCAAGATTTGGCAGAAGAGATGGTTTAGTTCCCATGTGCAAGCAAACATCATCTGAGCTTCGTACTTGGACTGTCGGTTTCCATACGATTATTTGTTCATTATTTTCTGATATTTCAGGATAAGTTACAGGAGAGCAGGCCCTTGCAGAGGATAAGAACATTAGGCCTCACTGCTTTAGTATATCAAGGGGTTGCACTTCATATCCTGTGATGCTCTCTCATGTGAGGAAGCCATCCTTTGTGATTCACTTCAGTAGAGGTTTTAACCAGTTCATCCCTGTTTCTCGAGAGACCAATGCATGGCTCTTTGATTGTTAAACGTTGACTGATTCTGCGAAATTGGAGGCTTCCGGTTTCTGTTTCTGATCTTCTGAAGTTGTCATTTTGGTAAACTTCATGAGCTACTAGTGCTGGAGTTTATGAATTTGCAACAGCAAGGCTTCTAAGATAGCTATCTATGAAGAATCTCTGCCAGTTTGGTCTAGTTAGAACTGAGTTCATCCCTACAAGGTTGAGGTGTGATCTCAAGCTGACGAACAGGAAATGCAAATCAGCAACAAATAAATCAACCATATTCCAACTAAACAACCAACAGATAAATCAACCAGATCCCAAAGACGAGAAAATATGGACAGAAAGTGGGGTGGGAAAGAGAAGGAAGACAACCATGAACAATTCCATAAGTGGTAGTACAGGTTACTCGAGGAAAAATTAATAAATCAAACTTCTAAGCTTCATTACTTTATTTTTATTGATAGCTCCAACAAATAACTTAACAATCGCATGTAATGGAAACATAGGAGAGGTAAATATTTGAACAGTTTCTTAGTTTTTCAACGATCCCAATGACAGTCATAACGTTCCCTGGGATCCTCGGATGAATTTCCCACTTACGCAAGAAAATTATTACACCCTTCAAGAATCAAACTATAAAAAGGGCAGCCCCCATGCATGAAGCTCCCACCTATGCAGGGTCTGGGGAAGGGCGGACCACAAGGGCCTATAGTATGCAGCCTTACCTTGCATTTTTGCAAGAGACTCTTTCCACGCCTTGAACCCATGATCTCAAGATCACACAAAGACAAATTTTACCGTTGCACCAAGGCTTCCCTTCTTCAAGAATCAAACTATGCAACGGAAAAATGATGAGAAATCCAATAGTACTGCAACTACCTGTATCAATACTTACCAGTTCAGTATATTGTCTCTGGGTAACATAGTCATACCATAATATCACTGTTCACATGAATAGCCTTTGCACTACACTAAATGTTCTAAATCTGTTGTACATAATGTACTCAATCTATAAGGAACTTTACATGAGGACAAACGTTGCCTCACATATAACTCAAACTACATTAGGATAAACTGGAATGACAAAACAAGTCACACCTGTATAAAATGACATTGTCTGTAATATTTTACTGTTCTGTCATTATGTCAACCTTACTATAGGCCCTAATGGTCTGCCCCTTCCCCAGACCCCGCATAGGCGGGAGCTTCATGCACTGGGGCTGCCCTTTTTAGTCATTAAGTCAACTCAGCCAAACATACAAACATTCTATACTTCTTACTCACCGAAAAACAAAGGAAAACCAACGAAAACAAGAAACAGAATATGAAATAACAGAAAACCGCAAACATCACTTACAAGATAGCTAAATTATGGTAACACAAGCATCCATTATCCTAAAAGTAGCCAAAGATGTTCTTAAAGCTAAAATGGAGAAAAAGCTTCCCAAATCATTACTAACCTCTCTAATGTGTATCATCCTCTTTGTTGGGACTGGTCTTACCTGCATCCAACTTGGCTGCATCGTTGACCCTCCTGTTATCATCAACTTCAAGGACATCATCCATCATATCCTCATCTTCATTGCCGCCGGAAATTTTCTGAGTCTCGGGGCCATGCTCTAGCCTGTGAGTTTCCAGTTCTCTATCCATCGTCTCCTGTAGATTCATCAGATTGTTTGCTTTCCTGGCATTTCTTGCATTTTGCCATCTCTCAAGCTCAACCTCTACGTCAGAAAGACATTGTTCTCCAATATGTTTTTGATACCCTACTAGCAAATCTAGGAGTGACGAGGGGGCTAGAAAAGGGGAAAGTACTGAATAAGACTAACAGATAGGCATGCACAGTAGAAAGAATAGAAGGAAAGGGGCCTGGTTGTTTCTGTGTTCCCAGTTGCATTTGGTAGGCAATCCAGAGGCAGGAGATCACCCAATGACTCACTCAATCTAAATGGAGTGAGGCCTTGCGTCGGAGTTGCGTAACTATGATCAGGTAGAAAGTCTCAGATAGAGTGACAGGGCTATGAAGTTAGCCCATTCGGGTTTACTTGGGTTGAGCAGACAATCATGCTGCTCTTCTAGCACTTTTCCATTTTTGAAATGCCTGCAATTTTGAATTTGGATACAGCTGAGTGCAAAGGATGATACAAAGCATAAATCAACTGGGATACTCATCAAAATATAAAGATTTGTTTTGGTAGAATGTGCTTAACATTAGATTCAAAAGGAACCAATATATAAGACTTTTACATGACTAAATGACAAATGTGCACTAGCGAATATGTGATTATGTCTCTGTAACTTAACCTTTTCCGAAATTGACCAGATTGACAATTCTGCACAATTACATGCATGTCTAGAAGTAACCAGAAAATACAAGAGCTTTTTCTGGTAGTGTGCATAACATAATTTCATAAAAGGGAAAACATCAAAATATAAAAGTTAACATGATGAACACATTGACAGATATGCATTAGCTAAACCTCCTGATTATGTTTCTGTAAGTAAACCTTTACTAAAGTTGTCTAGATTGCCAATTCTTCCCAGCCACATGGACATCTAGACTATCCACTCGACAGAAAATAGAGCTCTTTACATGAAACAGTGCGATCAGATTTCTGATGTGCAAAGTAATTTCTCTACCGACCCATGTTAAGCCTAGAGGATGGCATTTCCTACCTTCAGACTGGGATTCATCTATATAGGAGCTCAATCAACTGTTACAGGAAGGTATTTAATATTTTGCCAATCAACTGAAACATTCAAAGGCTAAGACAGTAGCACACATGTAACGACATGATAGTTCCATGGGTGGATTTTTATAAATGTTCTGCATTAGATACAAGGAGGCTTGTGACAGCAAACTCAACTCAAATTATGTAACAGAGGCACGCTAAATTCGTCACAATAACGATAATATTTCTGTTCTTTTCTAGTTGTATAAGTAAAAGCTTGTTGGACCAAAAGTTTTTATTCAATTGTCTCTTGGATTTTCAAGAAATGGAAATATCAAGCCTACCCAGAAAAGATTCTATGAAAAAGTTTCCTTGAACAAAAGTTTACAAGGCAAGAGTGGAGAAGATAATACCTCTTCTTTACACTGCTCAACCACAGTTGTATCATCAAGTGGTTTGGTGGGCAAGTAAAATATAGGTGGCTCCTCGTTTGTCCTAATGTTCACAGACACAGGCCAATTAAACGTGAGCCATGTTTACGAAACTAAAACAGTTTGTTAGTTATATACATATTCCAAGGTGAGATGCCTCCTGTTGTTTAGAAACACCATGCACACAAACAGACAACTTATGGCAATAAAATTGTCAATATGGATACTTTTGGCCCAAAATTAAAAATAACCTGCAAAAACACAAGTAGACAGTAAGATAAAATATAAAAAAAACCACATATCACCACTGAGATATAAAGTATGACACTAATGGAAAAATGAGAAAGTAACATGTACATGAATTTCATGCTTAAACCAAATTCACGTGCCTTAGGAAAATGCATAGCATTTTATGATGATGCTCAGACCACCAAATAAACAACAGCTCCAGCTTCTTCTCTGCATCCTTGGCAGCAACACGTGCTCTAAGGGTCTACCTCAAGAAAAATTAAATGATTAAAATAACTAGAATTAGATCCCCATCTATTATGGGACAGATAACTCATTGTAGACTTAATCCACAAGCAAACTCCAAAACCAGATCACGGCCTCATTTTTCAGCAATTTGTTAGCGCTCTTGCGGCCGCAATCTCTCACTTTCTTCATGTGCCTTTTGCTCGGCCTACATATAATCCAGATCAAAGTTACCACGACATCTGGCAAGGCCCCTTTATGTGAAGCAACTTTGCTGAGAAATATCAAGTCCACAATCTAGCTAGATAAACTAGGGAAAATCAGAATAACATTTTCGATGTTTCTGGGCTTAATATGTGAATTCTTTGAGTTTGAATGCTCCCTCCTAAACTTCAACATGAAAATGAGGAGATTTCAGACTGCTCAGAGGATTGAGAAACCTTTTTATCATCCAAAGAGGAATCCCAATTTTTGTGGCAGAGGATTGAGAAACCTTTTTGTCATCCAAAGAGAAATCCCAATTTTTGTGGCTGAGCCACTCGTTCTGTGGAATTATCTATTATGAATGGAACAAATGACAACACCCACTAGAGAAATGAAAGGCTTCCAATATTTTTTTGCTTTTCTTCCATTTTGTAGCCAGAGGTACTAATCATAAAATCAGAGCATCCCTAGTTATGATTCTGGAGTGGCAGAATAAAAGGGCAGCCCCACTGCATGAAGATCCCACGTATCCGGGGTCCAGGGAAGGGGCAGACCACAAACGTCAATAGTACACAGTCTTACTTTGTATTTTGCAAGAGGCTGTTTTCACGCCTTGAACCTATAACCTCAAGGTCACACGACGATAACTCTACCATTGTGCCAAGGCTCCTCTTCTGAAATGGCAGAATAAATGTGCAGCTCAAAAAGTTCAAAATCAATGGTCACAAAATATCAACCAATTGAATTACGATCATCCAATGGGAAGATTTTGTAGCCTATCAAGAATGTTAACTAGACAATGAATCATTAAAATCACAAACCATCTAGGTCATCCACCATGCAAGATGTGTATCATGTCATTCGGCAAGATACAAAAAGCAACAATCTCACTATCTTCCTTTGCACAGGGGAGGAGAATAGGGGCCTGTTTTAGAAGCAGCTACCTCTTCCCACTATCTTCCTTTACATAGCAGAAATTAGGGACCTATTTTTGAAGGGGAGCCTTAGTGCAACGGTAAAAGTTGTTGTAGTATGACCTTAAAGTTATAAGTTCAAGGCGTAGAAACAGTCTCTTGCAAAATGCAAAATAAAGCTGTGTACTTTAGACCTTTGTGGTCTGACCCTTCCCCAAACCCAGCATAAGTGGGAGCTTCATACACTCGAGCTGCCTTTTTAAGGGACCTGTTTTCTTTATGGAAACAAAGTCCACATTTTTAATCTACATGTGTGTGTAAGGCCGGTTGGTAGTCCCAAAACTACTATGCATAAGCACATGCCGGCAGCATCTAGATGGACATAAAATATAATATAGAATTATAGTTTCATTGTCATTATTAAATAATCTAAGATAATTAAGTAGCTGAATTTCAATTTCTCTTAAACAATGTGAACTGTGACATGAGTGCTTCTTCATGGCCCAACCTCCTTTTAGAATCTCATGCAAGTGCTCACCTAGTCAAGAAAGAAATGATCTATGATTTATCATATAATTATTTTCCCTTTCATCTGTTGGACACATTTTACAAAAAATACAAAAGTAAGATTGGGTACGCCCTTGTGGTCCGCCCCCTCTCTAGACCTGCGTACCCAGGAGCTTATGCACCAGAGCTGCCCCTTTTATGTGTTGGACAGAATTTAATGCCAACTCGTGTCAACGCTTATGTGGACACTTCTAACATATTAACAAGCATCCAACTTAAAAACGGTGGTTTCACATGGGACTTGTACAACTTCCACTGGAGCTGGTTTGTTATTACTCTGACTTATCCTCTACATTCCATTTATTTTATATTGTTGTTTTGCATTCCATTCTGCAGACTAGTTTTAATTTTTCATTCCAATTTCTTCTCTGAGCTGAGCTAGGTGTCGAAGAGAAGCTATAGGGGCTGTACTTTTGATTGATGAACGACTGTGTGGCTACTTGTGTATATCTGCATGTAAATACATGTCTCCACAGTGGACTTACAGGCATAGCTGTGTCAGAGACCTTTTATCAATGTCGACGCTTGTATGTCCTTGTGAACAGATCACAGGAAATGACAGAAAAAGAAATAACATGTTGGCTCCGCATCAAATAATAAGTCGTAGAAAAAGTACAGCTAGTAAATTAATTTCAACAAAGAAAACCTCAAATAAATGATGATTTACTTAAGAGCCAACATGTCCTCACTTTTCGCAGAGAATCAGACCTGCGCATGTATGGTTCTGATGTTGTCAACTGTTGATTTTATACTCGAAATTTCTGCAACATTAGAATGTCATAAGAGCAGAAATCATCAGCAGATGTTAAATTCATTAAACTCCATTTTAGAGAGACATGACCTGCAGCTATGATGCTGGAAAAAGTGCAAGCAGAAAACATTTCAAAGAAGGAAAGCAGTATCTTCAGAAGTACAATGGAAGGAAAGGAGGAAAATAAAAGGACAGTACACAGGTAATCAATAGAAGAAGAGCCTTGACACAACGATAAAAGTTGTCGTCATGTAACTTTGACAACCTGAACTCCAAAACAAGTTTTCTTGTAAAAGGAGAAGGAAGAGTGAGGAAGCCTATTCATTAATACTTTAAAGTCAGCAATATTACATTTTTGTCAAGGCATATTATATTAATATTTTGGTTTTTCTTAAAAATGAAGTTGCAACCCTTTGATTCATTTGCTTAGCTCCTGACACTTACTTTTATGGTTATCAACCCTAATAATGGCTACAACCTAAAAGATATCGCCCACACCTACTGAGCATAAGCTGTCTTCTTCTTTCTGAAAAGGATGAGCATAAACTAGCGCAATCTGAACTTAGATAAAGGAAGATGATGAATTCCTTCGTACTTTATGTAGTCAAAGGCGCACCTAGGCGTGAGAGGTGCACCTGGGAGGGTGCAAGTTGCAGAGGATTGGAGGCACCAGCGCCTGGGTGTGCACCTGGGTGTGCCTGGAGCCTCCTTTCAGTTGCGCCTCCGGCTCAAGGCTCAGTCGACGACCTGGTAAGTTATAAATCTTGTTTTTTTTTATATCTTTTTTCATCTTCTAACTCTATTTTTACTATTCCTAAGAGTTGAGAAGGTAAAAACGACCATTACTCTTCAATCTTTCACAGATCTAAGAATCTTACCATCTTTTTACATTTTTTTTTGTTAAAAAACAGTACCGAATTTTCAAAATTTTTGTTTTTTGTTTACTTTTTTTGATAAATCTTGATGGGTTCTTATTCCATATGTATAAACAAACATTCCATTTTAGTTTTATCCTTCTTTGCTCTATATTTGAGTTTTTTTTAAGTTTTTTCGTGTTTTTTCGAAAATATCAGTAAGGGAAATTTTAAAAAAATTTGTTTTTTGTATTTCTTCATTGAAACATATTTCTATCTACATATATAGCTTTCTCATGCTTGTGTCTTCATGTGTGATGTTTTTTTCATACTTTTTTTTTCTATTTTAGGATTTTTTTTTTAAAAATTCGAAAATAACAATTACATAAATTGAAAAAAAAAATATTTATTAGTTAAAACATATTTTTATCCACATATATAGCTTTTACATGCTTGTGTCTTCACTTGGGATGTTATTTTCATGCTGTTTTTGTATTTTAGGATTATTTTTTTCAATTCTTTCAAAAATAACAGATAGAAATTGAAAAAAAAAATGTATTTTTTTATATTTATTAGTTAAAACATATTTATATCCACATATATAGCTTTCCTGTCTTCATGTGAGATTTTTTTTCATGCTATTTTTATTTTTTAAGATTTTTCATAATTTTTTAACTTTTTTAGCTATTTTTTAATTTAATAAATATGTAAATTCAGGCTTCCTCTAACTACATAGTTTGTACTACAACATCCTCGTTTAGATTCGCCACGTATTACAGAAAAAAAAAGGTGTTAAAATGAAGTCATAACACCTGATATTCAGGGAACAAAATAAAGTAGCTTGCAGTTAAAATAAAACTCCTATTGATATACCAAACAATCAGTTCGCTAGCAAAAATAACGGGGAGATGTCTCATGTCTAAGTGCTATATATTAAAAGAGTGGCTATCCCACAAAGTAACAGCAAATACACGCCAAAGGAGAGATCCCGAGACAGTACTGAGGGTAACACTCTCTCTTTCTCTTATCCAGGTCTACTCTGAAGAAGGGGAGCCTTTGCGCAATGGTAAAAGTTGTCGTCATTTGACTTTAAAGTTACGAGTTCAAGAATGCCTCTTACAAAATGCAAGGTAAGGCTGTCTACTATAAGCCCTTGTGGTCCTACCCTTTTCTAGACTTCACATAAGCGGGAGCTTCATGCACTGGAGCTGATATTTTGAGTGATCTTGAAGTCACAGGTTCGAGACGTAGAATCAACCTCTTGCAATGCCAGAACCCCCCATAGGCGGGAGCAGATCACAAGATAAAACTGCTACGATGCCTCTAATCTGCCCAGCAGCTGTCCCGGCGTTCTTCTGTCTCTTAAATAAACTGGGATCCTCATCGTTTGGCAAGACCCTTGGAACGGGCTCTGTTGTCTGAGTTTCAATGTCCTGAGATGGTAAACAAATAAACCATTAAGATTTCATGTTCCCACTGCTCCAAACGTTGGGATTTGAATACATAATTTGTCAATTTCCTCTACCACTGTCTTGAATGCCCTTTGATTACTCTCTCTTCTAAGCCCAGAGCCCTTTTGATTCAGTGGCTTCCTCTCATTTTCACCAGTAGCATCATCTGATCCTTCCACATATGCTCCCTGCTCCATCCAATCTTTCACTTCACCACCATCCTCTGCTACGGAGGCCCCTTGGATCTCGAAGGCTCTGTGTATTCTGTTATACAAAAGTGTTCTTCCCATATTGCCGTATAGATTGATTGCACAGAGAGACAGTAAAGCGGTTTGAAGAAATAGAAGGAAGAGAGGAGGAGAGTTGCAGAGAGGGCAAGACTGACCGCCCATTGTTGTCTGTGAAGTTCTTGGATTTCCTTTCGAAGTTCTTCTGCAGTTTTCTCTACTGCAGCCATTGCTCTATCCTCCGGCCAGAAGATGACCCAACAACCCCACTTTCTTCCTCCTCTCCTCTCTCTTTTGCCGTCTTTATATATACAAGGCATGTTCTACTATGGACAACTCCACTGGCCCAGGTTTTGTGGTCACTTGTGAACAATTTGAACCGTCCATCCGGCAAACATATTTAAGTGTGGATGACAGATATATCATGTTAAATGGGCAATCCTGACCGCCAAACAGTTACTTCTCTAAAACCATTTTTTTCTATATAATAATAATAATAATAATATCATTTAGTAAAATAGTTGAGATTCCTGAAAGAGAAAATATAATATTTAATATAATTATGGTAATCATTTCAAAGAAAATTCTAAAAGAAAATCTCGAGGCTCATTCAATCCATAAAAACAAATAAAACCAATGTGATACAACACGTAGCATACTCAAATCAAAAACTAAAGCATGATGAAATACCAGTCATGAGAAAAGATAACAATAACCATGAATATAAATAAACCTCAAGATTCCATCCATCAAACACCACATCCCACTTTATTCCGTGAGTCTATATACATAATACAAATAAGATTTAGGTTCATCCCTATCGTCATAATACAAGTACATTTGTACAGCCCAAAAGACGACCAACGACAAGTAAATGGAAGCATATATCTAATCTTGCTCATGTGTTGGTAATGGACTTAAATCTCAAGTGCCTCCTAATAATCCGAACTCCAACAGTATGAATTCATACTAAGATCTGAGGAATGATAGCATAGTGTGTCACACTGTACCAAGTTGTGTATTGCTGACCCACTTTTGATAATGAACCCCAACCTCGGCTGATCAAATCCGTTCATCTGATTTCTCTCGCTTTAGATATCCTGTATTTCAAACATCAAGTTGATTGGAGGATTTTAACAAACGATATTATTCATTGATTATAGACTATTCATAAAGAAATATTTTGACCGTCCAACGTATTGTAATCGAAAGTACATTTTGGGAGCATCTAATTTCCAAGAAATCAAATGAACAAGTCTAATCAATCGGATGCGGAGGCCATTGAGGCTGCACTAATACCATAACAACTTGCTCTAGTGTCGCACAATACGCGATCCTGACCCAAAACTTTCTAATGTGGGCCCAAAAATGTGCTTGCACCCTTTATCAATCAAGAGCCCTTGCCAATTTGGATCCTAATATCCAATCAATGGCGTGTACTCTCTAAGCAGGAAGTGGGCCCATGTGCCTCGAAAATATCACGTACCGAAGAAGCTTAACCCCATGACTTGGTGAAAATTCTAGCAACTTTATTATTGTTCGGCTTTTATGGCCGTCCATTTTACACCTTAAAATAATAAAGGGATAGATAGTCAAACAGTGTGGAACAATTATATGCATATCGGCCAAAAGATAAACGGTTTGGATTAGCAGCCAACTGGACCCCAGTTGCAGCAAGTTACGAATTTCTCAATGGAATGACCACCAATTGACCTGTCCCTCCACTTGCTGCCACATGACAATATGCTTGACTCTTACTCGTCTCCTCCTTTGTTTTCTGGTGCAATAACTTACTTCCCTTCGCCTCCATCCATCCGTCCATCGTCCTGCAGACAGCAAAACCGGAGCGCATCGACCAACGTTTCTCCGAAACAGGCCCCACCTTCCCCACTAAATGCCACGTACGGCGCACGTTAGCAAGCTCCACCAACCCCCCGCAAAAAAGCGACCCCCCAATAGAAAAAGATCAATAACCAGAGAAAAAACAAAGAATTGCAGAGAGAGAGAAGAAGAAGCATTTTTCTTTTGATGAGTTTTCTCTCTCTGCAAAGCAACCCAAAATCCCAGCTAAAAAACCAGAAACATCCCAAACTCCCACTTCAATCTCCAAACCAAACTCGACCCACCAAAGATCTCCTCAGAACAATCCGACCCAGAAATCCAAACCGCCCAGAATGACGACTGGAACCAACATCCTCAACTCGGAGCACGATAACCGTCCGCCCCAAAATTTCTACCCACGCTACTCTTCTTCCTCCTCAGCCTCCTTCAAAGGCTGCTGTTGCTGCCTCTTCCTCCTCTTAACCTTCCTCGCCCTCCTCCTAGTCGCCGTTATCCTCGTAATAGTCCTCGCCGTTAAACCCAAAAAACCCCAATTCGATCTCCAACAAGTAAGCGTCCAATACATAATCCTGACCACTCCTTCGTCCCCCACGCCCACGGCCGTTGGGTTTGCTTCTAATCCCGCGGCGTATCTCTCCCTAAACATCACCATGATTTTCACGGCGGTGAACCCAAATAAGGTTGGGATCAAATACAGTCGGTCGAAGTTTTACGTGATGTACAAGGGAGTCCCACTTGGGATGGCGACGGTCCCGGGTTTTGATCAGCCTGCGCATAGCACGAGGACGGTGGAGACGCGAGTGAGCGTAGAGAGAGTGGATGTTATGCAGGTGAATGCAATGGATTTGGTTAGAGATGCGACCTTGAATGATCGGGTTGAGCTTAATATTACCGGGGAAGTTGGGGCTAAGATCCGGATTATGGACATCTCTACGCCCAAGGTTAAGGTTAGTGGCTCTCACGGTCTTCGGCTAACTTGAGCCGTCCTCTGTCTGGGTGTTCTTTTTCTTCTTTGTTTCTTTCGAGGGATGGTCATCGTAGCTGCTGGATTTGATAACAACACTCTTTTCTTTTTCTACAATCAGAAACGGGTCCCCTTGCGGTGGTGCCCTCTATGTGCGGCTCCGCGTCATGAAATTGCACCCTTCAGATTTGTTAATGACAGTCCTTTTCCCTTTTCAATTCCCTTCCCCAGGTAATGCTGAGCTTGGCATTTCCCACACTTGAACTTGCTACTCCAATATTCCTCTTTTCTTGACAGCCTCCGGTTTTGATAACGGCATTTCATTTTTCCCTGGCACTGCCTGGTTTTGATAATGGCAGTTTATTTCGGTATTCCCCACATTTTATATTCCGCACTCGCGAGTTTTGATAATGACACTCCACTCGTTATTTCCCTACGTTTTCCCTTTTTCTGAGAATGCCTACAATTTTTTTCTAAATTCCTCATAATTTTTTTTTTATGGTTTTTCATTTAGGTTACGGTGGATTGTGCGATTGCGATTAGCCCCAGGAAGCAATCGTTGACTTACAAACAATGTGGAGTGGATGGATTGAGCGTATGACAGTCGGATTTTACACGCGCGGAGAGCAGAGAGCCTGACTGACAGAGCGAGGGGAGAGCAAGTGCTCAAAAAGTGTACGATTTTTTCTTTTTCTGAAGGTTTTGAAATGGAATTAGAAATTGCAATTTCAAAATTATTCGCGGAATCATATTTTTATTTTTTCCTGAAATTGCTTACGTGCTTCCCAAGCAAAATGTCGCACATCGTAGGTGGGCCCACCACATGACCCTATCGAGATCCAAGCCGTACGATTGTTGGATTGAAGCATTTAATTGCTTTCGGATGTAAGAAATTGCATCAATTTTATCGTGTGGATAAGGTTGTCTAATCGACAGATGTTTTGGTCAAAGACTACGCAAGTGGGGACCACGCTTTCGGAAAAGATAACGCAGTATGGTGGGCATGTCCTCTGCACGTGAGCTGAGAGAGAGAGATCAAACATAGCCCACGTGTGCACTTTGATCCAATGGTCCTAATCCTTGATCAATTATCGCTGGGCCCCAGTTCTCTGTTACAAGTCCATCCTAATTAAGAGAGAAAAATGGTGGATGGGTGGATGTTAGGAGCGTCCATTTATTTACGCCGTTAACTGGGTAAATAACAGTAAATTCTGATAATTTAATGAATGGAATAATTCTGTAACAGTTGGCCCACACTTTGATGCCAATTCGTCTTCAGGGATGATCCTGCCCCTCCAATCCACAAAGCTTGGTTAGGCTTCTGCCGGATCGGTTTTAGTCGTAACATGTATCTTGTGGATGGCATATTGTTTGACGTGAGATCAAAATCAAGGACCCCACATTGATGACATATTAACGGTATGGATCACATTGAACCATTTTGCAACTGAAAAGATAACATTTAAGAAAGCCTGCTCTTATTTGTTCTTCCCAACCTTTCTTTCGCGTGAATGTAAAGATAACATGGTTCAGGAAATGATACCTCCACTCACTTTATTAGACAACCACTTGATTGGCTAATTGTAGATAGTCTTTTGGGAATTGGAATAGCCTTTAAAACCGCACAAGTCAAGCTCACCAGATTGGTGCAATCTTTGACTGTGGTCGACCACAGGTTGAACATTTTACATTTAGTAGGATTATCAAGAAGAAAAAGATGAAGGAGAGCCTTGGCGCAACCGTCGAGTTATTGTCATGTGAGTTTAAGGTTAGGGGTTTAAGGGGTAGAAACAATATATGGCAAAATGTAAGATAAAACTGCGTACTATTAACTCTTGTGGTCTGCCTCTTCATCGGACCTAACATATATGAGAGCTTCGTGCACCCAGGCTACCCTTTATCTAGAAGAGGAAAGACAAAGGTTGCTTAAGACAGTATGTTTCTCCTTGTATGTATATATGTATGTATGTATGTATGTATGTATGTATGTATGTATAAAATACCTTCTCTAGACAAACTTATAAATGTGGCTGACTAGACATTCCCAAGGCTAAGATGCTTTTCTTTGTCGTCTCCTCCCTTTAATCACAGGCATGGCATGGCTTAGATAATAAAAACAAGAGGCTGAAAAAGAGTATTCCCACCTCTTTTACCGAAATCATTAAGGAATATAGCTTGATTCGGCTCAAAGGCCCTTAGAAAGGCACTATCTTAGGAAGACCTGCTTCACTAGTGTATTTGGGTTCATTTTTTCTCTAATCCTATAACATTTTGGGATTCTAATAGTTATAATATTGTCCGCTTTGAGGAGCTCATACACCCCTCACAGGTTTGTTCTTCCCCACTTTCTCAAGAAAAATGCGTTATGACCATTAGAGTTTCTTGAACTCTTATAAACAACCTAGTTTCCTCTCCCTAGGTAATATGAGACTAACTCTCTTTCCTTCACCCCAGCCTAGAAGCCTGTCAGTCTTCTCTTGGCCCACCCTCATCGGCCCAAGGCTTCACAAAATCCTGGTGTTCTAACAATCACAATATTATCCACTTTGAAGCTCCTATACACCCCCTCACGAGTTTGTTCTTTCTCAGTTTTTTAGGAAAAATGCATTGTGATCGTTAGAGTTCCCCAAACTCTTATAAACAACCTAGTTTCCTCTCCCTAAGTAATGTGGGACTAACTCTTTGTACTTCACCCTAACCTAGAAGCCTGCCAGCTTTCTCTTGGCCCCACCCATCAGCCCAAGGCTTCAAATCTTCTTCCCCTTAGAGAACACGTGTCCCCGCGTGATAGCCACGACTAGGCGCTCGCATGCGGCTAGCTACCACACCATGAGGGGAACTGCTTTGATACCATTTGTAACACCCCAGGGTTTCAACAATCACAATATTGTTCGCTTTAAGGCACCCATACACCCCTCATGATTTTGTTCTTCCCAAGTTTCTTGGGAAAAATGCATTGTTCCGTGTATCAGAGTGCACAGCATATCCAATAGTATCCTCTTTGGGTCCCTCAACCTATCTTGGGGCCTCCCTCTCAAGGCATCTTGGCCAACCCTTAAGGCTTTGTTCCCTTATGTCCCACATCGCTAAGAGGAAAGTTTAAGAGCTATTGATAAAAGTGGTGTGTGACTCTCCTTACAACAAAGTCTTTTCCTTGGGACACCAGGGAAGAACAAAACCGTGAGGGGGCTGGTTGTATGGGTGGCCAATTTCTCAGAGTAGACAATATTGCTGTATGTGGGAGCTGTCGAGCTGTTAATGATGGTATCAAAGTCAACCCCTGACCCCGTGTGTGGCTGGCCGCATACAGGCACCTAGTTTCGTGGTTAACACACGGGGACATGTGTTCCCTAAGGAGAGAAGATGTGAAGGCCTAGGTACCCCGTAGATGGGAAACGGCTCAAGGACAGAGAGTTAGTCCCACATTGCTTGAGGAGAGGAAACTGGGCTGTTTATAAGAATTCGGGGAACTCTAAAGGTCACAACGCATTTTCAATGAAAAACCAAGGAAGAACAAACCTGTGAGGGGTATATGGGCGCCTCAAAACGGACAACATTGTGACTGTTAGAACCCCAGAATGTTACAAAATATTGTGACTATTGAACCCCATGATGTAACAAATGGTATCAAAGCCAATTCCCCTCGTAGTGTGGTGGCTAGCCGCACACGGGGACACATATTCCCTAAGAGGTGGAAGATGTGAAGCCCTAGGCCGATGAGGGCGAGCCAAGAGAAGGCTAGCAGGCTTCTAGGCTGGGGTGAAGGACAAAGAGTTAGTCCTACATTGCCTTGGGAAAGGATACTTGGCTGTTTATAAGAGTTCAAGGAACTCTAACGGTTACAACGTGTTTTCACTGGCAAACTGGGGAAGAACAAACCTGTAAGGGTTGTATAGGTGCCTCCAAGCGGACAATATTTTGACTATTGGAACCCCAGGATGTTACAAATCCAATATGATTGTAGATGTAAGACTAGAGCTTTCCTGGGCTGCATACACATTGAGCTAAAAGTGCTTAGAGGATCCAAACCATCTTAGTGGCATCTTATTAGATTTTTTGGAAAATCATAAAATATAAATTGATCAAAGTGTTCAAACTTAATCATGTTCATTTTACAATCATCTAAGCTCCATAAACTATATGCACCGACAATGATCAAGGATTTTTTGTGTTTTCTAAGACTTGCAAACTAAAATACATCCTGGACTTTCAATATAAGCCATCATTTTTGCCTGTTTCAATATAAGCCAACTGCGTTGTTTCATGAAAAATATTAGTTGCATCATAGTAGACCTGTCATCATGTGACTTGAGGTCATGGGTTCGAGGCATATAAACAATCTCTTGCAATGCAAGGTAAGGTTGCATACTATTGACCTTTTGTGGTCCATCCTTTCTCCAAACCCTGCATATGCAGGAGCTGCGGGCATTGGGCTGCCCTATTGAGACCCTGATTGTGATAAACTGCAGCAGTTTGAAATTGTACTAAGTAGCATAGCTTTTGTTTTAAATGTAGTTTCATTGGTTGGTAGAATCACATAAAGGTTTTGCCAATTATATAGAATATGAGCATCATAGTTGAAGTATGAATTTGACAATGACCAAAATTTTGCAACAAAGAGGATGCAACAGCGGTTGCAATGTGATCGTCCCTTGAAAATATAATAATCTGGTTAACGACAGCCAATACTGCTATTCTACAACAACAAGTTGTTTCAAGGAATTATGACATTGATATTGCTACTCTGAAAAATTGCTTGGTGGCTGTCAACTTCATCTTTCAAGCACAGCGCTTATCTTCTCTTGCAACAAGAAAGACCACGGAATGAGTCGTAAGGGAGTAAAGCTCCAAAAGACAGTAAAGAAACAAGACCTGCTAGGCCTCAACGAGTTCTCTCTGCTTGTACTAGAGCACAGTCTTAGTTAAATAACAAAACAAATTGGGAGGCAGAACCCTGTGTATGTTTGCTTCTAATGAATTTGAGTTGATACCCAAAATGGAAAAAAAGAAAAATTCAGCTCTGAACTGAGCTCAAATTGGATGTCAAGATGAAGCACGAGACGTTTGATCACTGACAACTGTGAGCCCCACTAGTGTTCTCGACCACTCATACCCTCGAGGCTCGAGTAGAAGTGAGTCCTTACTATACTAGTGCTCTTTCAAAACTAGTTTCATAGTCGAGTTCTAATATTTTCAAGCCTTTTGTAATTCCCTCTCTTAAAAACTTCTTTTGATTTCCCTGAAAGGCATTTACATGAAAAATTCACAGACACATTTTCACATTGGAAAATCGTAGCAGGCAAAATGTAGAAAAAACCCTTCTTAAAGGCAGCCAGCCTGCCCCATGAAGCTCCTACATAAACAGGATTTGAGAAGGGGTGGACCTTTTGTGAAGCTATAGTATTCAGTGTTACCTTGCATTTTTTGTAAGAAGCGGATTTCATGTCTCAAAAGCATGACTTTGCATCCTGCGGCAAAAGATACCCTTCTTGAGTGATCTAAATTGTTTGTTTGATAAAACTCATTATAAGCAATCCACAATCCTAAGAAAACAATTATTAACACAGGCCATAATCCTAAAGCTTCCATTTTTCTCTCACTTTAGAGACATCCCATTAAGTCCTCGGTGTCGGAACGCTTGTTGTAGCTTACAACCTATTTCCCTTGATTTCCTAACCACCCGTAGAGGCTTACAATAACCAATTAAGTACTAACGTCGACTCATAGATCATCCATCGGATGAAGTGACTGATACTTGCGGCGTGGATCATTGACAAATGCTAGCCCCAGATCACCCCATGAAGCTACACGCCTACATAAGAAAATTTGACCAGCTAAGAGTACAAGCATCGCACCGTGGCAATCAGAGTTCAGTAATCCAAACTATCAGTTAATTGTACAGATGGACCTACACTAGAACCCATAGAAGGTTAGTTGATTAAGCTGCTGGCTCGTAGGACCATCTCATGTAGCAGTTTCCAGAGGCCATTAAGGAACCTCCGTGGAGCTAATTGAGTTTAATCAAATACAATGAGAATAGCACTCAACACAGGCATAAAACTCAGCCATAGAGTGACCACGCAATAGACAACACCATTAAGCAACCATTTCTTCTGATGTACTATCAACAGCAGAGCAACGTCCATTTTCCCTTAATAATCATGGACCAGATGCTCTGATGACAGTCCTCGGCCTTCTGAGATTAGTAACTTTACCTATTATCATTACCTAAATGTTACGGGGGGTAAAAAATAAAAAAAGGCAATTTCTTTCAGACAAGGCTGCAGCTCTCTTACTCACGGGGTCTTTGCAAATGAGGCAGAGCCCACGAATCTCACTGAGTAGCCAATCCCAACCACCCAAACAAAAACACAAACTTGATAGCATTCTTTTTAATCGTTGACCTAATATCATCACTGTCTCTATCCACCAAATGCTGATCATTTGGAATATCGGCTTTTGGCAACAGATCACTGAATATTGGAGAACAAAATTCTCAATCGTGGATCCATGCATTAGATGGCCAATCACACGAAGCAACCCCTCACTCACACCACTATGAAGAGAGAATGGTTTCATCAACCGAATTTTGCTTCGGTTACCTGAGAGGTACAAGAAAAAACCTCAAGAACTCTTCCTTACTTTTTGTGTTCCTCTCTGCTGCAAAATTTCAGAGGTAAAAATTAAATCAAGACCGGTAAAGCTGACTGTATAAACATTACTCGTCTCGGTCCAGCCAAACAACTAAACACTACAAAAATACGGAAACGGCTGGAATGAAGATACATAATGAACTAACCATGGATCACACAGACAGATACCTATGATGGTTTGCGCATGTTTCGACCAGCACGAATTACTTCATCCACTAGCAGCAACTGGGAAGCAATAACAGGTCTGCACAAATCAGAACACACATTGCTTAACGGCGGAAAAAAATCTTCCAATGCTGACGAGAGAAATGCAAGTTCTGACGAACAGTTAACCGCCGCAATTGAATACATACCCGGAGTTAATTATTTGGCGCTTCACAGAGTAGTTATCAAAGATGCCCTCCATTTGTGGGTCGAGTGGCTCTCCTGTGTGATGATTCATCCCCACAACATTCCCTTTTTCATGCTCAACCTGAATATAGAGTTCACGCTATTGAGCTCATTTTCCAACTGTTTGCTAAAAGATATTTGGCACAACATTAAACAAGTTACCATCAAAGCAATGAGAACATCTTGTGTGTCGAGGCCAGAGTTCTCTGCTAGTGTCTTGGGCACAACCAGAAGTGCATCAGCGAATGCTTCAACTCCAAGCTGTGCACGCTGTTGACAACAAGAAAAAAATGTTAAGAATAATCGACTCGGTAGACTTCTACTCTCTGCCAATAATGTCAGCATACATGCTTTCGTACCCCTTGGATAGTTTTCTTCACAGTGTTGATCAAGTGCTGTCTGGCGGCAACTTCGAAAGCTCCAGCCCCCTGATTTTGCAGATAGTAACAAATAAGAAAAATATGCCGGGGAAAGAGGACACGGCACTGCTAATATTGAAAGTTTTAAGAGACAAACAGAGACATATTGCAAGAGTGGCAGATAAATATATAAAGAATCTAGCATTAGACATCAATTATGATGGAAGAAAATGCCAGAGAAGTAGCATGACATGTGAAGACTGGGATGAGAAATATAACAGTATCCATAAATATCACAACATAGCTGCTTGTGGCATGGGAGATGAAAAGGACACTACAGAAATTAAACCAACGGGAAAGTCATGTGATAATAGGAAAGGAGTCAAAAGAAAACCAGGATGCATGGATGAATGGCTAATGAATCAAACATGAGGGAGAAATTATAAAAGATGAAGCCATTACCAGCGCTTGGGACTGAATGTGATAGTCAACCCCTAAAAAAGAAAAGAGAGGGCGGAAAATGGATTGATGAATCAGATATGGCAAGAAGTCATAAGATTTGCCTGCACCCATTTCTTACCTGGGATAGCAGAGCCTATTATATCATAAGGAATGAGAGGCCGCTATCTCAAGACAAGATTAAAGGAGAACTTGCTATGATAGTGAACTAACAATGCTGAAGTATACTTTAGGTGACGGTTTCCAACACGTGTTTATATGCCCCCCAAAACCCAAGAATGAGTAGAGTAATTGAAAACTAAGGTCAACCAATGATCCATAAAGGGGGATTTCAACACTATTCTTTTGTCCACCAGATAAAATTGCAGATGCATCTGGAGAACACCTGTTTTCAGAAAATTTTCTTAATTTCTTGTTCACAGCACTCTACTAGCATCTGGAAATGAAATAGTACGCTCCTGATCATTCAAAGGAATAAATACACAAGAAGTACCAGCAGAAATACTTTGGGCATTTACCCAAAGAAATGAACAGATTGATCTTCAATTAGGAACAGCACTCCTTGTGTAGTAAAATAATCAAACACAAACAGTTAAGATAGGACCAATCAATCATACACCCAGAAGGAAAGATGATGATTAAGTAGCTTCACCAAGCGACAAGAGATCACAAAGAATACAATTAGGGTTGCCCCACATGCAAGACCTCGGAAACAAGACCTCTCTTCACAAGAGAGCCAATTAGATCATTACAATTAGAACTGCAAAGGTCAAGAAGCTCATTCTCAACACTAACAAGCAGCTCTTCTAACCGTGAATAACTTGTCGGCAAAATTGACAAAGACTTCTCTCCAAGATTTGTAGGTGCCATCAATGTAATAATATGATTTGAGGTCATCAACAGGTTGACTAAATTCCATTTAACACAACAGGATATCAGTTGGATATAGAGAGGTGAATCTGTGATTAAGAGCCTGTTTGGTCAGCAGGAAATGCTTTCAAAAACATTCCATGGTTTCCACTGTTCGGTTTAACATTGAAATCTATCTAAAGAGACTCATGTTTTCTGCAAATCATTTCCCCTTTAGGCTTTAGGGCATGAAATCTCATTTCATTACAAATTTGGAAAGTTTTGGCAAGAGGAAGAAGAGTAAATAGCTTTCCTAGAGATTGTATTTCCAGCTGGAAGTGCTTTCTTGCTAACCAGACGGGCACTAAGTGCAAATTGACATTGCAGTATTCTTGTTTGAAGGTGTCTCTTGGTTTACTTGAGCAGCTAAAGGGAATAGAAATCGACTCAAAATGAACACATTTGCATTATCATTGAGATATGGAGAAAAGACATAAAATTACCACATCCTAATCCATTATGACTTGAACATAACAAAGACAATGTGCCTCATAATAGAAATATTAATTAACTAACCTCAACCTAATTCATTATGACTTGAACATCACAAAGACAATGTACCCCATATTAGAAATATTTATAAACTATAAAAGGGAAATGACAGAACTCCCCCAATGCCGGTCCCAAGCCCAAATGAAAAAGGAGGTTCTTGTGTCAGGTGCCAGCCAGCAAGGAAGAAATTGAAGATGATTTTGTTATTTCTTTCCTACTTTGCAAATGAATATACATTTGTATATTAGTTTGTAAGTAAGAAATGAAAACCATCTCCAGTTTCTCAAAAGTATGGCAACCCTAGCATGACATGAATCGAAAACTAACACTCCCTCAAGCTAGGGCGTCTCCCATAAGCAACGCGCTGTATCGAATCCCGAGTGCAATGAAAAATGGGCAAGGGTTACTAGGGCGTTTCCTAGAAGCGAAGTGCTACATTGAATCCGAGGTGTAGTGTAAAATGAGCAAGGGCTGCCAAAGCATCCCCTCGAAAGCGATGTGCTACATCAGAACCCAAGTGCAGTGAAAAGTGCCATGAAGGTCGAGAAGTGTGCAGGTAAATAGGATACCTCAAGAGCATAAGGTTCGTGTTGTCACATGGAATATAGAGACATTGAAAGGTAAGAGTTTAGAGTTAGTAGATACGATGAAACGTAAGAGAGTCAACATTACTTATATCCAAGAAACCAAGTGGAAAGGGACTAAAACTAGAGAAATTGATGGGTACAAACTCTGGTACGTAAGAAAGGATAATAAGAAAAATGAGGTAGGAATAATAGTGGATAAAGAATTAAAGGATAAAGTTGTGGACGTTAAAAGAATTAGTGAGAGAATTATAATAATAAAACTTGTTCTAAGAGAGCACATCATAAATGTTATAAGTGCATATGCACTACAAGTAGGGTTAAAAGATATAATCAAGAGACAATTTTGGGAAGATATAGGGGGAGTCATGCAAGAAATTCCCAACACTGAGGGAATATTTATAAGAGCAAACTTAAATGGTCATGTAGGAAAAAAAAAAAAAATGATATGATAGGATACACAAAAGGTATAAAATAGGAGAATAAAATGAAATAGGGAAAACTATCCTCAATTTTGCTTTGTCATATAACCTAGCCATTGCAAATACATTCTTTAAAAAGAGGGATGAACACTTAATAACCTTTAAAAGTGGACTTTTTAAAAGCCATATAGACTTTTTTCTACTTAGAAATACTGAAAGATCAATGTGTAAAAATTGTAAGGTGATACCTAGTGAGAGTTTAACCTCACAACATAGGTCAATGGTTATGGATATCTATACTAAAAAATGGAAGAAAGGAAATGAACTTAATTGCATCCAAAAACTAAGTGGTGAAACTTAAAAGGAGAGACAATAACCTCATTTACAAATAAGTTGATGTTAGAAAGAAACTAGGACTACGAAACAGGAGTAAACAACATGTGGACTAATATGACTGAGTCTATTAAGAAAGTGACAAAAGATGTCTTAGGAGTATTTAAAGGTAAAAGGCAATTAGTAAAGAAAACATAGTGGTGGAATGAAACAATGCAAAAAGTTATTAAAGAAAAACGAGTGTGTTTTAAAGCATGGCAAAAGACTAGAAATAATGAAAACTATGAATAGTATAAGAATGCTAAAATGATTGCTAAGAGAATAGTAAGTGAGGCTAAACTTAAGGCATACGATGACCTCTATAGTAGAGTAGGATCAAAAGAAGGTAAGAAAGATGTATTGAAACTTGCAAAAATAAGAGAACAGAAGGGTAAGAACTTAGATCATGTTAGGTGCATTAGAAGTGATGATCAAAGGGTACTAATCAAAGATGACGAGATCAAACAAAGGTAAGAAACTTACTTTCAAAATTTATTAAATGACAATGACTCTGAGAATATAGGAATTGAAAATACTATAAACCTAAATAACATTGGACATTATAGATATGAACGTAGGATTAGAAGACCTGAAGTGAAAGAGGCCTTGAAAAATATGAAATAAGGAAAAGCCATGGTGCCCAATGGTATACCAATAGAGGTTTGGAAACGTATGGAAGATACTATAGTAGTTTGGTTTTCCAAGTTATTTAACAAGATTATAAAATCAAAGAAAATGCCGAATGAATGGAGGAGAATCTCTATTATACCAATTTATAAGAATAAAGGAGACATACAGAGCTGCACTAATTATCGGGTGATCAAATTTATGAGCCATACTATGAAACTTTTTGAAAGAGTAATTGAGAAGAGGCTGCGGCATTATACAAGTGTATCAAGGAACCAGTTTGATTTCATGCCTGGGAGGTCTACAATGGAAGCTATTTTATAAGGAGAGGAGGAAAGACCTCCACATGGTCTTTATTGACTTAGAAAAAGCTTATGATCGGGTCCCTAGAGAGTTAATATAGAGGGTGTTGAGCAAGAAAGGGGTTTCACAGTGGTATATAAACATATTTAAAGATATATATGAGGGAGCCGTAACAAATGTTAAGACCACTAGTGGCAAGACCGATGATTTTCCTGTCACTATAGGATTGCACCAAGGATCGACATTAAGCCCATACCTTTTCACATTGGTTATGGATGAGTTAACAAAACATCTACACGAGGAGGTTCCATGGTGCATGCTATTTGTAGATGATATAGTCTTACTTGATGAGACGTAAGAGGGCATAAACACAAAGCTAGAGTTATGGAAAGAAGCATTAGAATCTAAAGGATTTAAAATCAGCCGAACTAAGACAGAATATATGGAATGTAATTTTAGCAATGAGAGGAGTGGAACACTAGTTAAAATTGATAACCAAGAAGTCCCCGTAAAAGACCACTTTCAATACTTAGGATCAATGATTCATGGGAGTGGAGAGATTGAGAGGGAGATTACCCAGAGAATCTAAGCAAGTTGGAACAAATGGAGATGTGCATCTGGAGTTTTATGTGATCAGCAAATGCCATTCAACTAAAAGGAAAATTATATAGGATGGCCATAAGGCCGGCCATGCGCTATGGATCAAAGTGTTGGGGTAGTTAAAGAACATCATGTTCATAGGATGAGCGTTGCAAAAATGAGGATATTGAGATAGATGAGTGGCAAAACAAGAAAAGACAGAATTATGAATGAAAACATTAAAGGAAACTTAGGGGAGGAATGAGAACATTAGAGGAAACTTAGGGGTAGCACCAATAGATATATTAGACTTAGATGGTTTGGAAATGTCCAAAGGAAACCAAAAACGGTACTGATTAGAAGAAGTAAGGCAATGTAAGTAAAAGGTTCTAAAAGGGCAAGGGGAAGGCCCAAAAGAACATGAATAGAAGTGATGAGAAAATATTTAAAAACATTAGGACTAAATGAAGCCATGGTACTTAATAGAGAGGAATGGAAGAATAAGATTCATGTGGCTAACCCCTTATTAAGATAAGATCTTGATGATGATGATGATGATAAAAGGGAAATGACCAGATGACAAAACCCATATAACTTGTAAATTTAGTCACAAGAGAGACAACACACACCTGCGCATCCCCATCGATCAACACCCAGGAGCCCTGTGTGCATAAACATAAGAAGTGCAGAGATAAAGAGGACGAGAGAGATCTTAAATTCATCCAATTGCACCCACATATGGAACATGAGCACAAGCAACTCAACAAAGGATGCAAGTTTTGAGACCTGGACCATTCCATGGTGCCCCCACTTAAACGGGTGTTACTTGTGGCGGAGTGGAGAACTGAATCCAAAAATGTATACATATATCTATACCACATTTAAAGAGAAGCCATCCTCCTATTTCATTGGGTGGCTATTAAGACTTAAAACCAAAATTATAGTAATCAAGCGTATGGAGTCAATGATAATGTGCAGCACCAAAACTAAATCCGAAGCCAACATTGTAGAAAACAAGAGTCTTGCAACCTGCTGTGTACTATTATCATAGAGTAATTGGAGAGAAAGGGAAAATGCAGAAGTAAAGGTCAGTTACAAGTAATTATAATAAAAACAAAAATAAAAACCTCACCAATATAACAGCTTCATCTTCAATTGTATTTTTCACAGCTCTAAGACCATCACGAACAGCATCTTTAATTTGTGCAATAGTGTGATCATTAGGTCCTGAAATAATGGCAACACTCATGTAAAACAATATCATCATATGATCCTCATGTATACATAACAACTTAAGTAAACAAGTTATTCCCAGTTATGCATTTTCATGAACCTTTTATGAGAATCGTACAAGAATGTGGGTTCTTCACATTCTCCACGAATGTATATTTCACTTCCCCAAGGATATGCTCATACACAAGTCCAGCCCATCCAAGACATTCTGGAGTTAAGTCATCGACAGAGTTAACAGCCTCTCCTCCACATGCCAAAACCAACCGCTCCATGTTTCTCCTCTTTGCCCTCCGCAGAGCTACAATCTACAAAAGGACAGAATTAACAAGTTACAAAAGAGTACCTTGACACAAAGTCTAAAAAGAACTGCTGACAAAATTTGGAGCATGAAGATATGGCTGACTCTTTCTTCTATGAACGACTTCCCTGAAAGAATAAAAGGGAGCAGATACAAAGATCCAAAAAATATTTACCTTCCACAGACACTAAACGAGGCACTTCCAAACACACACAATGTGTCAAAATGCATCTATCTCCAATGCCTATTATCATCACCAAGATTTACTGAGAAATAAGAATTCTAAATGGTTCTTTCTTAAAAATTCACAATGAAAAGAATTTTCTTACAAATTGTTCAGAAACTAAAGATCAGCTAGCAGTTCAGCTAAACTCTTGTATGAGCAAGTAGTTTCTTCTTGGCAGCAAAACCCAGTGACTAGCCTAAGACGAACAAATAACATACTTCATGACCATAGGATAGGAACTCCAAATGCTTGGGAACATTGGATTAATACTTTCGCTGTAGATATTATACCAAGTTACAAAAAAGAAAATAAGCAGTTTATAATATTTTGGCAACTCAACCAACTTGCATTTCAGCATTGAAGCTAGAGTTTACAGGCAAAACAAGTCACATTGTCTGTAAATCAATGACTCAGCTAAATAATCACCATCCTGCTCAAGATATCTGCTAAACTAAAGGATAACTCAGATTCTAAATTCATTTAAGAACGCTGTCCTCTAAACACCTGATGGAACCACACCCTAAATTTTTAAAGTTTATGTAACAAAATAATCTTTCCATGGTCTGCAAGTGATTTCAAATTCTCCCTACTTTGCTTGAAAAGGAAAAAAGAAGGGCAAGAAAAGAGAAGGGAAAGGAAAGGAAAGAACAGTTGCCTCAAAACATATCACACAATCAGAAATGTTTTAGAAATGCTGGTTCAGTATTTACCAGACTTCAGGAGATGATTGCTTTGACAGTTGAAAACTAAGATCAGATGAAATCTCAAAATCACAAATGTCGTGACCAAATCATCTATTAGGGAAGGCATAACTCACCCCTGCTCTAACAAGAAGTTCCAAAGATGGAGGATCAATTCCCTTTTGATTGATGACAACAAAGTTGCTATCATTGCCTAAGCACACCTGTATCACATGGATTTCTAATCGTAAGAGAGATTTCTTTACTTTTACTATAGATGAAGACATCAGGATTATTTCACCTTATTCTTTAATTCAATGATTTTAAGAACTCTCTCATCAACTTGACGCCTTTCAGCAGTGACCATCTTCTCCCTTTGTTCTGCATTTGAGTAGAAAAAGCCTGCATTTATTTCACTGAGGGATGAAATATTAGTCATATTGAAGTCCCAACTCTAATAAATGAAGAAGCACTAAAATAGTAAAGACTACCATAACATTCTTCAGTTTAGACTTTTTATTGCTTACTTCACAGTTCTTTCCAGTTTGAAAAGGCATGTGCTACATCTGATAAACAGAAGTTCACAAAATTTTGCCATAAAGACCAGAGGATGAAAGTTTCCAAACATTCGTCCCTGAAAGTTCGACTAAACATTTACCAAGATCACTTAGATACACCATCATGTGAAAAGATACCTCGCTGATATTAAACTTGTAAGACCAGCTTCTGTCAATGGATTTCCCATTCAACAACATCTATAAACATCTACAGGACATAAGGGAATGAGTCTAAAGATCAACCTAGAAGCCTGAATAGACTGGGGCCACAACATAGGTACTTCAAGTTGAGTGTGGTCCCATCTTTGTTAAAAACAATGAATGGCTAGACATATTTCCAGAACCATGCTCATTATAAGATAAACGATTGGGCCAGGCGCAATCATGTGCAAACTAATCATCCACCACCCAGAACAGAAGCTTCAATACTAACAGAATAAACAGGAAGCACATAGCTTTTCATTCCTGAGGAAGAAATGTGTGTACGAGTTACCCCTTAGGCTTTGGACTGTTCATTTGCATGTGGATCCCCTCTTATATTAATTTACTTGGCATAAATAAGAATCAAAACACTTATTCCTCGGGGATAAAGAATAAATGGGTAGTAGATGGACTTGTGTCTAAAAAGAGCATTTTGGTATTTGCTTGCAGAACTACACCCTTGCAGATTCAGTACAGCCAACAGTATTTTAGTCCTCATATTTTTTTACAAAGATTTACAGCAAAAATTTATCATCAATGGGAACTACTTTGGTTGAAGACAGTCAACATACAAGGCAAAATATAAAAACACCAGAATCTACTATAAAACATCTCAAAAACTATCTTCACGAAACTAAAATCACAAGAAAAGTTACAGCAGTTGTTATGTCACAAATAATACTTAGCATTGCCACTCATAGTGAAATTAGAGGACCTAAACAGCATTCCCAAAAAAAAACAGAATATCTCTCCATCAACTTTCAGAAAAAGTATCCTCATCGCAGACAGTTCTCTAGCCAGTAAGTTTCATGCGGAGAATAATTCAAGAAAATCATAGAATCCAAAAGAAACTTAGTTACCTTTTCTCATACTCTAAAGACACATTGCAAGTCAAGATATAGCAATTCTCTGCTCGCCGTTTCATATCTGGATGTCTTGAACCATGATCAAGGACCAGACCCTCCACCTACAGAGAGCAATCACTGGGAAACTTGTCAAAGATAAATCCTCTGAACGACAAACTTCCCAAAGAACAAGCAAATTAAACATGTGGTAATTGCATCAGACAGAAGGCAACTCAAAATAACTTTACCACATCTATGCAGTAATCCACGCAACAACTCAAGAGGTGGCCGTACAATATCAAAATGATATATAGCAAGGTAAAAAAAGGCAATACATGAAATGAAACGAATGTAACCAATAGAAGTTACAAATTGAATGAAACAAGAACAAATTCCATGAAGCAATCTAAATGGAGCAATCCCAGCCATGAAAATGCATCAGTTAATGACAGTATACCGGATATGACAGGCCAACACCACGGGAGGGACATATCCTCCCCCTGCGATCAGGCACAAGGCTTAATTTTTCTTCTTTTGAACTATAAGATTCATTTATGATGGAAAATGGTAAATAATCAGCAGGTAAACCAAGCAGGCAGGTCTTTGGCAGGAGAAACAAGAAAAATGCACACACACAAAAAAAAAAGAGAGACACACACACAACACTACACCCTAGGTATACAGATAGCTTTGTCTGCACATCTCCATACACATCTGCTAGAGATTCCATGCCTATTGATGATTTGAGAGACTCCATCCAACATGATCACAGATGCCTGCGGATTCTGTTTAGATTCCAGTTATCTGATCACACAGCTGGAATCACCCAACATGATCGGGGTGTAAAAACTGAATATCGCAAAGTACTACCAGTAAGAATAATCAAAACCCCTGCCTCCTTCAGAATTTTTCATGTTAATGAGACCAGCAAAACAGAATCTTCCAGTCCCCCACAACACACTGGCAGTCAAACAGAAGGTCCCATTCACATTTTTTATCCATACTGGTCCACCTATGATCCCAAGGAAATCTTAATCTAAATTTACTTGAACTAAGGTAATTTTTAAGATGCTAAGCTGTTAGGTTCACAGATAATTACATTTTCATGAATCCGCCTAATTCACAGGATGATTGACCAACAACATACATAAATGAACCCTCTAATTGCAGAGGATCAGCCAGTTTAACAACTAAAAATCTGCCACCAAACAATTTTCTGCAACAAAACCCCACTTAGAAAAACTTGAAATGTCAGTTACTAATTAATCATTGATGTGTCCCAGTAAATATGGATTCACCTGGCTCAAACTTAACTCCAAATATAAATCCTTGCACATTGGCACAAGCACTCTAAATTAAAACTGTCACCTCCTCTCATTTTGGGAAAAAACACAGCTTGATCCAAACTAAATGGTGACACAACAGGCTACAGTCATTCACATAAATGGAGTGGTCAATGCTCCTACCAAGTGCATACTGATATAGCTGGGTAGGGCTAAAAGGTTTGTCGAAGATTAGTTGGTATAGCAATACTACCTCATTAGAACATTGCAACGACTGCGGGTTCAGGACAGACAGGTGAAAGAGTTCCACAATGGCTGAATCTTACGATAGGGTAAGAAAAGTATTGGAGGACCCAGTAGATCACGATACTACCTGCTTTACCAGTCCTCTGGCACCAACACCGGGATAGAGCTGGAAAATAAGGAAAATACAAGTGGTGTGCTGACCACTAGATTAGTCTATTATAAGGAATTTAATAAGGATGTTGCGTACCTTTCAGCGATTTCTGTGTACACTGTTTCTATGTAGCCAAAGGAGCAAGGGTTGCGACTTGCGCTTGGAGAGACTAGGCGTGCCTAGTCACACAATTAGTTCCTAGGCACAAGAGTTAAAAAAGTAATCATATATTAACATATATAATATACATATATCTAAATATATATATATATAATATAAGTCAGATTTTTTTATAACGGGAGGGACCAGAAATGATAATGGCCCCCCTTCTAAAAAATAAAATGGATCCGAATCGGATCTAATAAAGGAAATGAGAAAAATCCACGAGAGAGAGAGAGAGATGCTCCACCCACTCCTAGCTGCCATTTTCACTGGCAAAAACAATGGAGAACAGATAATCGACAATAGGGTTTAAGAAACAGACAATAGACATACGGAAATGGTGAGTTTTCTGGCAAAATCTGCATCTCTTTCCCTTCTTGCTTGCCTCTTACCTGTCCCCATCTTTGACAAAGGAAAATCAACAACCGACGATTGTAGATCGATTCGGCGCCTCGAATCAGGGGAGCCTAGAATCATGAGCGCAAAAGTTGCCAGGAGCAACTAGTTGCACAACTAGTCGCGCCTAGTCGCACTGCGACTTTTCACCCTTGCGACTACTCATAATCGAGTTGCACCCCTTCAGCCTTTTTGCACCTAGCGACTAGTTGCACTTGTGACTACATAGCCCTGTTTCCACAATTATAATACATCTTCCACAAAACTAAGCAAGGAACAATAAGACAAAATTGTCTGCATTTTGGGATTCACCATAGTATCACATTAAGAACTTCTATATGTTGTGTTCTGCAACAATATAATTACCCGACCATGTCCTCATCCACTACCATCAGTTGTGTATCTGAGAAGAGATAACCTCCCATGATAGCCATCACTTGGGAACCACTGAAATCACTCAGGATAAATGGAAGCCTAGACCTCTTAACCATTTTTAGTCTAAGCTAGAAAGCTTGGGACTGCATACTACCTGCAGTTGTGAAACTGAGAAGAGATAACCTCCCATGATAGCCATCGCTTGGGAAACACTGAAATCACTCAGGATAAATGGATGTCTAGACCTCTTCACCATCTGTAGTCTAAGGTGGATAGCTTGAGACTGCACCATTTCATCCCATCATTAGTAGCTCATTCACAGCTCTTCAACAGTATACTTCTCCAACAATGTTCTTATCCACTATCTTCAGTTGTGAATCTAAGGAGAGATAACATCCCATGTTAAGCCATCACTCAGGACATAAATGGTGGCCTTAGGCCCCTTCACCATCTCAAGTCAGAGAGTAGATAGCTTGCTTGAAAGAGTAGTAAATATGGCAGGAGCAAATAACAGAATATCCAAAAATATGACATTAGTGTTGCCGCAACTATGTACATTGTGCTTCATGGATTATCTTCTTAGAGCAGTAACAAAACCTTTTCTCCAGGTATAGTCCATCCAGAAGTTTGAAAAGAAGTGGAATTCTATGTGAGCAGCTATTTGTTGCAAGATCTATCGCCAGTTGGAACCATCTTCCTACATAGCCTCAAATGTTGTTTGAAACTCAACTCTTTTCACCCTTATCCATGCAGAATTTTCAAAAGATGAAAAGATCTGAATCTATACTATATAGAGGAAACAAGTACCAAAATCCAGGACTGCTTGATACAAACTTGACACATCATCTCTCCTTAGCAAGTCCATCATTTCATCGGATCTTCCCAAAGTAAGTCCCATAAATCATATATGCATTTTTTCCCAGTTCTACGACTCGTGAATCATAAATCTTAATTGGTCAAACTAAGTGATCAAATTAATTGTTCAAATCAACATAGCTATGCAAAAACATTAACTGCACTACTTTTCCAACGTCAACTATATAAAAGCGTCTCAAATAAATTAAACTGAAAGAGACTATGGATCCAACATCAAACATTTTAAGTGTTCCAAAATGAATTAAACTGAAAGAGATGTATCTATGATATCACTGACATAATTGAAGTCAGAACAGGTTAAAATCTCACATTAAACAAAACGAAGCAAGAAACAGCTTGGCTATATTGTGAAAGAAGGCAAGGGTAAGAAGAAACGTACAAGACGAGTGTCTATGTCAAACTTGTGACGCATGTGCATAATCTCCACCATAAATAGGTCAATAGGTTCATTAGGCTTGCGAATACAAAGGACCTGTTCGTGCAACAAGATATAATTCATTAAGTAAACCCAAAGCACGTTAATACATACAAACCAAAAGCACAAAAGGCAACAAGCTGGCTTCAAAGAATGTTTCTATGTTGACATATTTATGAATATATGTGTGAATAGAAATGCAGAGCAGAAAACAAACAGACACATCTACATTAAAGGGCTGCTTGGACCAAAGGAAAGCATTCAAAAAGAAAGTTGACAAGAAAACTGGCATAATGGTGACTTGTCCACAAGCATGAGAGAGCTCAGCACTCAATCAATAATAAATACGGTGAAACTAAATCAATCACTATCCAAAGAATGAAAAAGATTCCATTTATTTAGAATTTAAACGACCCCAGCTATTGCAGCCATCAGAAGTGCATTCCTGGAAATTGGCAGACCATTTGAAATGAACCCTTTTTCATTTAATGAAGAAAAGAATTCTTCAACAGATATAGATTGTAAATAACAAACTTATTCACCCACTATCCAAGAAAGTATATATTATTGGTCAGAATGTAATATGAACATCCATCAACAAATACATGTAATAATCACCCAGGACAACCTACAAGGCTCCTGCTGTCACACATGGGTGCTAAGGATAAGAATTAGACTTTTTGTTTGGCTATCACTTTTTGAGGAATATAGAGTGTTAACATTTCCTGGCACATACTCAGACTAGGAAGAATAAATTTCCAATTGCAGCATCCACCCAAAGTTACATGCTAAAATAAACGCAAGGCACAAGTTACATACTAAAAAGATAGACACACAATTATCAGCCAGCAAGCCACAAAAATATACTAATCATTGCCACTCCCAAAATGTCATATAACCTTGCATTAGCATCTCAAAGAAGGTGCACAACGCAACCCCATCTAGAAGAGAATAGATGCAGACAATAATAGACCAACCAAAATAAAAGAGAATGTGAGCGCTTCAACCATGCAGTAGGCATCATTTGTGGTCATTTACACCTAATATTTTTCAAGAAAAATATGTATAGAATCTAAGAAGTTCTGCGATTAAGAAAAGAAGGAGACTAGACCTGAAAATGGTCACTGTATCCTCCAATATGATAAGCTGAAATAAATATTTTAAACAAATACAAGCTTAATGTGACTTGCTGCAAACTTCCCAGAATGGTTTTACACAAAGGTGGTCAAGGTTCAAAAAGGCATACATGAAAGTAGTTCAATGCCAAAAAAAAGAGGTACAAAAACATACAGATAGATCTAGAAGATATAAAGAGAACGCACCAGCAAAGTATTAAGTATATAGTAAAGTGTTAAAGCAAGATATGGGTATTGTTTCTATTGTACAAAATAACTTCACATATCTAAGGCACTATTGATAAACAGATACAGAATTACAAAAATGTCCAAAGGAAAGGTCAATTTATGTATTTTGAAGTAATCAATAGTAAATCAAATTGGGTGCCAATTAGTAACAAGTGGAGATTCTTCCAGAAGTAGCCAAAAGTAATCGAAATAGAAATTCTTACAGAGTTAACAACTATCTCGGTCAGTTGATCTGCCAGCGCTTCATATAACTATAGGAGAAAGAAATAAAACATGTCAGAGAGAAACAAGATCACATGGAAAGGGCAGCCCCTGTGCACAAAGCTCCCGCATATGGGGGGTACGGGGAAGGGGCAGACCACAAGGGTCCATAGAAACAAGATCACATGCAAGAGAAAATATATATCATTGAGCAAAACAGAAAGACCCAAACTACCTTCGTCCTAAGTGTTGTTCTCGCCACCATCTTCAAAATCTCTTTATCAGGTTCATCACCCATCACAACAGGTGTCTTAAACTTCTCTAGAAATTCAAGGGTAGCTCTTTTTGCAATGTCAAACCCATCAACCAGTACACGTGGATGCATTCCTACAAAAGATATGTTTAAACAAGTCATAAAGCTAATAGAAACGAAGCATATAATTATAGCCTTTGCTTTGTTGAGTAACATAAATAGGTACAATGGAAAACTGAAGAGGAAAACTAAGGCAAACTGAAAGGAAGATAGAGTAGTCAAACTTTTGCATGAATGCACCTTCCAGACGTTAAGGACACCTTCCATTGCATCATTGCATACCAAGATTTACTTCTTATGAAAAAATGGCACGATTATGTATACATGCATCCGTGAGAACACAAATGGAAAGTTATAGGCGTGTGAGTATATGTCATTTGCAAAAGTCCATAGCACATTTCTCTACATGCATATTCTATGGTGTTGTATAGATGAACAAGACAACAGTAACAAACATATGATGAATATCAAAATAAATAAATAAAATATAGATGAATGAAGGCCTAATTCAATTATACAGCTTAAGCATAAATCAATTCACAACATGGGATGGGAAAGTGAAACCACACCTTGAAGTCATCAGATAAAGATAATGTAGAAATGAGTTCCCAGAAAACTGCTAAATACAGTAACATCTAACAGTTTTGGTGGCTGAATCATGCCCAGCACTCACCATGCCAACAGATTTGAGTAATCCTAACAGGAAACTACTGATGCAACTCACAACATAGATAAATGAAGGCCTAATTCAATTATACAGCTTAAGCATAAATCAACTCACAACATGGGAGTTGGAAAAGTGAAAACACACCTTGAAGTCATCGGATAAAGATAATGTAGAAATGAGTTCCCAGAAAACTGCTAAATACAGTAACATCTAACAATTTTGGTGGCTGAATCATGCCTAGCACTCACCACGCCAACAGATATGAGTAATCCTAACTGAAAGCTACTGATGCAACTCCCTCCAAGGAATGTTATCCATCAAGGTATTTAAAGAGCTAGAATTGTACTCTTAAATTCATCTATCATAACTCAGTGCTGACCTCAACACCATTTTGTGGTAATGTGTTCACAGCCACCCAGAAAGTATAAGAGAACAAAAAGGAAATTTGTATTTGCTCACTGAAAGAAAAGAATTAGAAACAAAATGGAGCTAATAAGCTTATATCTAATAAGAAACCAGTTTAAGAGTAAAACAACTCTCCTATCAATATTATGAAGATCTCCTTGAGTACTAACCTTCATCAATGCAACGCTCTGATTGTTTCATAAGCTCCCCAATGAAAAGGACTGTAGAAGTTGTACCATCTCCACTTACATCATCCTGGGCAACAGCAGTCCTTGCAATCATAATTGCAGTTGGGTTTTGAATTTGCTGCAAAACCACCATTCAGAAGTACTAAAAAACAGGTCCACCCAACAGACTAATGAGCAAAGAAAACTGAAAATCACTAATGGCAATTTAACTAATTGTTGCACTTGCACCCAATACAGAGCACTACATATTGATCAAACAAAAATGCTGCAAGCATGATGACCAGGAAAAATGTTCATGATCTCCAGAAGAGCGCAAAAACTCGGTTGCCTGTCCTAGCAGCAGCAAGCGGTAGCCGACATTCTTGGGGTCCCAACATTGAAATCTGGACATTAATAATAGATACAGGGATTTACCCATGACTTTCACAGAATCTCATAAACGAGCACAAAACTCGGTTGCCTTTCTTCACAGCAGCAAGTGTAGCCAACATGAACATTCTCAGGGTCAGAAGAATAGAAATCTAGACACAAATATAGATGCAGGGCATTTATCAATCATTATCACAGAATCTCATAAACATGCAAAATTCAAAAGGGAAAAATAGTGCATGACTTGAAAATTATCTGCGTCCTGAAACAAAATGAAACTCCAAACTAAACTCACAGCTACAACTAGAAAAAACAAATTGCCTCGTTGAAAAAAAAAAATCTCAAGAGCGCATTTAATGGAACAGAAAGAAACTAGCAAACGGTGCAAAACATCACAAAATACGACCAAAACGGAGCATGAAAAACTAACCATTTCTTTCAAGAGAGTGTTTCCGTCTTTGGTCAGTTTGATATCCCCAGCGCCTCCAACAAGCCTGAACAAGAGAAAGCAAAAGAGGAAACAGGAAATCAGATCAATGACGAAACAAGGGAACTGGAGATAAGGAAAACGATGAAGCTATGAGGAACAACGTACATCTTAATTGTTCCTTTTGGTCCAAGATTCGTCTTCAAAACATCCTCTAAACCCTTTGCAGCATTGATGTTCATATGCAGAGCTGCCGATTTATTCAGAACTTCGGCATTCGGATTCAATAAACGGATAGACATTTTTCCTTTCCTGCAAACCCTAGTAATTCTTCTTCTTTTTCTGGCCCGCGAGAGAGAGAGAGAGAGAGGGTCGGAGGAGAAAGGCACGAAGGAGAGCACAGAGAGGGAAATGAAGCTGCTGAGAGGTTTTGGAGTGTAGTAGTAAGCGGGGAATAACCTAGAATGATTTTATAATGTTATACCTAAACTGCCCTTTCTGATTTTCCTTGTAGCATATCGAGAAGGGTACATTATGAATTTGACCATGGAGGAAATCGTCAAAATAAAATAAAGCACATGTTGGCCCACTTTACAACCATCAAAACCGTTCATCTTCTGAATAACGCTTACATGGGCTACAGGGGCAGTCCTCCTATACAAGCTCTCGCCTATGCGGGGTCTGGGGAAAGAACGGATCAAAGGGCTTATAGTAGGCATCCTTATCTTACATTTTTATCCATCGCTAATTGTAACCGCCTATGCTTTTGGAATTCTTTATGTTGAACAATATGTCTGAAAAAGGAAAGATTAATCCAAGTGCCATTTGGACTTGGATTAAAGTATCGCTTTACCTACCTCTTGATTGTTTTTCTTATTTTTGATCTAATGCTTCGCCAATGTCATAAAATGGCTTAGATGGGTTGAATACCAAGTTTCATATGCTCGTTGGATCATTTATCTCAAGTTTTTTAAGTTGAAAATTACAATCATAATTTATCCATGTTCTTTAAATTAGCAATCACAACAGCGCGTGTGTGTCTAATGAAGTATCAGAGTGGTACTTCAATTATTTAAGCCATTATGGATATTCACTTATTTAAGCCATTCTCGACATGGTGAATATTTTAGATCTAAAAAAAAAAAAAAAGCTAAATTAGATGTAAGTAAAGTGCTATTTTGATTAATTTGAGACCAACTTGCACTTGAATTTATCATTTCTCCACAATCAAATACATGTTTTGTAGTTAGGAATGAAGTATCTTGTTGTGTTACTGGGCTACAGTCAAGATCCTTTGAGCCATATTCAAATAATTCTCTAGATCATAACTTCGATGTCTTCATCTATGTTCTTTCAAATTTGAAACCATCCTAGATCCAAACATAAAACTTAACTATTAACTATTATTATCACACATATATAGGCCGTTTTGGTTGGCATCTCTCCTATGATCCTACTCGACTAAAGTTATGTAAAAAAGTAAGAAATATTAAAGAACATGTTTCAAACAAATATTGTTTCTAATAGTTGTGCAAACTTTGAATGCATCTACTAAACTAGAGGAAAGATTAAAGATTTTCTAAGGATTTTTCATTTGGTGAAGGCATGAAGGTGTTTAGAGATTAGTAGGAATAAACCAAAACGATTACCCTCTAAAAAGCTTTTGTATGATAATTAAATAAGGGTACTTTAGTATTCTTATATTGGAAATCAGACTTAGGGACTATCCAATTACTCTTACAAAATTGTCTTGATCTAGTCCATTAAAATTTCAGGTCATGCAGTCACAGTCTAAATACACATCAGGAGATTGTTTTATATGTCCATGTCACGTCCAAATCTTATCAGATCATGGCCATCCCTTGGATTGTCCAAGTCCACTAACAACCCTATGTGTTGCTATCATTTCTATTTTACACTTCTTCATTAAAAAATTGTTGTTCATAATACCAATTAAAATCTCTTATTATACATTACCATTCAAAAGATGTTATATACAATAAAATATAAATATATATATATATATTTTTTACACCTCCCCATTCAAAAAATGTTTTATAAAATATTTGTTTTGTGCATGGAGGTGGTGCAACAATGTCCTTGTCATAAATTGCCTCATTCCACCATTGTCTACTTTGACATATTTACTTTATCAATTATATTATTCGATTGTGTAATTTTTCTTTTTTTTGTCAAATATGGATGATCTTTGGGTAACACTCTTTAGATTATAATAACTAAAATTAGGCATAAATGGTGTACACAATGTCAATATATTTTAGTTTTTGTAGATTTTTTCCTTACTTTTTTCTCTTTTATTTAATAGAATTTATTTGAGGAAAGTTAATGCATTTCATCATGCCTATTTTTGCATTAAGTATTTTCTTGTTATACTTTGATATTAATAATTTTTGGGAGAATGCATATGACCAATTGCTAAAATTTTCAAAGTTGTGAAATGGGTCATCAATCATGTGGGGAACAAAAATATATGATTGTGGAGAACATTTCCCTATTTTCGAGTCATTGAGCATAACTGAAATTATTTTCCTTAGTCTAAAGCTTTGAGTTCAATTAAATTGATAATTGCCCTTCTTTTTTCATTGATGACCTTTTTCACTATTTAATTTTATACACTTAGTAGGCATGCAGCCTTTTGCTAAATTAATAAGTGCTAGCAACATTTCTTCTTCGTACTCCAAGAATACTTCCACAATCTAATTGCTAAAACCCTTGTACTTGTGGCACCCATCAAAATCTACAAACTACCAAGTTAGTACACCAATCATTGTAAATGAAAAGAACAATCTTGATATCAAGTTAGTGTACCAGTTATCTTGTGGATTTTCCTTGTGAAAAAAGTTATGCATGAACATTTATCTTAGGAAAAATTTCAATTATTTGTATACATTTCTATCTAATTTCAAAGACCCATATTTATTTATTAATATTTCAAACTAATAGCTACGTTTTGAGGTTTTCTTTCACAAACTTGCAAGTGAGTTCTTCCTTAAAAGGGATAAAAAAATACCCCTTTGGTGTATATACAAACTAATAAGATAAAATAAAGTTCTACCTGTAAAGGAGAAAGAAAAAAATTGAAGCAATACTAGTGTGCTCTAATTTACCTTCTCAAACAATTGGACTCATTTACTCTCTCTCTCTCTCTCTCTCTCTCTCTCTCTCTCTCTCTCTCTCTCTCTCTCTCTCTCTCTCTCTCTCTCTCTCTCTCTCTCTCTCTACAAGTACACATATACATGCATATGTGTATATGTGTCTACCTCTAATGAGAGCCAGAACATATGCTAAGACTAGGGGGTGGCAAAATATGATACGACACGATAACACGACACGAACCCGACACGAATTTAGCGGGTTTGGGTCAAGTCTTATCGTGTTCGTGTCATTTTCGGGTGACCCGAAAATGACACGCCAAAAATCGTGTCGTGTTCGAGTCAATCAATTTGACCCGTCGTGTTGACCTGTTTGACACGCGACCTATTTACTCATCACCTTGACATGATTCTAACCTATGGAATGGTTGAAAATATAGGACGGTTCTTGAGGAACCGTCTTATATTACTCATGTAATATAGGACGATTCCTGAAGAACTGTCCTATATTACTAAAAATTAGATTAAATACTAAAAATCATTAATACATGAAGATTCAAGCATGAGTAAGCTATATATGTGGATAAGAATAGGTATTGACTAATAAATGTAAAAAATAACAAATTTTTCCTAATTTTAAGTAACTTATTTTTTTTGGAAAAATTAAAAAAAAACTAAATTACAAAAAAAAAAGAGATGAAAACATTATCACACATGAATACACAACATGGGAAAGCTCTATATGTGGATAGAAATACTTTTCAATGAAGAAATACGAAAAAACAACGACTTTTTTTTAATTTTTGTAAGCTGATTTTTTTGAAAAAAACAAGAAAAAACCTAAAAACAAACTCAAATCTAGAGCAAAGAAATATAAAACTCAAATGGAATGTTTCTCATACACATAGAACTAAAACCCATCAAGATCTATGAAAAATAGTTAACGAAAAACAAAAAAAATTGAAAAAAATAAATACAGATTATAAAATTTGTAAATACATACCTTTTTCTACTTAAATCTGTGAAAGATCGAAGAGGAATGGTCGTTTTCACCTTCTCAGACTAAAACCCATCAAGATCTATGGAAAATAGTTAACAAAAAAAAACAAAAAATTGAAAAAAGTACCTTGGCTTTTATGTTTTTTATAGAGCGTATCTGATTGTAAAATTCGTAAATACATACCTTATTTTGCTTAGATCTGTGAAACATCGAAGAGGAATGGTCATTTTCACTTTCTTAATAGTTTGGCCGCTGGAAGATTGAAAATTTGAAATTAGGGCTGATCAAGGTGAAAAATGATATATAGAACAATATAGGACGGTTTTTAAATAACCGTCCTATAATATATATGATGAAATATATGACGATTTTTTTATAACCGTCCTATAAGTTATATAGGATGGTTATTTTATTTATTAGAAAGTTATAGGACGGTTGTTAACATGTTGTTGCATAACCGTCATATAAGCTATAAGAGTTATGTATTTAATTAATCTTAGTTGATGATGTGTTTAAATAAAAATAGTTATTAAGTATAGAGTAAAGAAAGAGTTATGTAATTAACTCATCTTAATTTCATTAAGGATGAGCTTCAAAAGATATAGCATATATGTAATTAACTCATCTCAGTTGAGTATCATCAACTTAAAAACAAAGTTATGTAAGTAACTCATCTTGTCATACTCAATTCAATAGTTGTTGAGGTTGAGGATGAGTAAAGTAAGTGTTATGTATTTAACTCATCGATCTCGGTTGAGGATCGCTTAAAAAGCAAAGTTATGTAAGTAACTCATACTCAATTCAAAAGTTGTTGAGGATAAGTAAAGAAAGAGTCATGTAATTAACTTATTAGGTAAAAATGACTGAATGAGAATAGAAATAGTTATGTAATTAACTTAGTAGCTTGAGAGTTGAGAATGAGTATAGAAAGAGTTATGTAATTATCTCATTAGTAGATAATGAGTATAGGAAGCAAGAAGGGAATAGTTATTAGTTATGTAATTAACTCATTAGGTGAGGTAAGAATGAGATCAGAGAATAGGAGTTATGTGTTAAATTAACACAAATGTTGAATGATATTACTAAGGGAGTTACTAAATTTTACTCTACATGAATGATGGATCAATGGATTATGGATGAATGAGTTATTCCTAATATATTATCATCAATTGGGAGTTAGAAATGAGAAACAAATATTGACTTATATGAGTTAGATACATGATATTCATGAATTTGATTAAAAAGATATATATTAGATCAATTGGTGATGACATATGAAATTAACATAAGAAAATCATTAGCATTTATAATTTTATACAATATTTGACAGTTAGTTAGTCTCTCACTTCACTTGTACTTGTACAAGTTACAAAACTTAGTTAACTAATTTTGTACTAAGTGTGACTTGTAAGTTTGTAACTGATAATGTGTAGCTAATCTTAAAATGTTTGATAAGAAAATTAGAGACAGTGTATAGGTGTAGCTAAGTATTAGGTTATAACTTATAGTTATAGCAAACAACCGACCAGGGCAGGGGCTTTAGCTTAAGACTTCTAATTCAATTGGATAATTGGATTTGGGCTTACTTACATACAAAAAGACAAAACAATTGCCTTGAGAATTAGTATATAAAGAGTTATGTAGTTATCTCATTGGTGGATAATGAGTATATGAAGGGAATAGTTATTAGCTATCTAATTAATTCATTATGCGAGGTGAGAATGAGATCAGAGAATATGAGTTATGTATTGAATTAACACAAAAGCTTATCAAGAGAGAATTAGAAGGATATTGATATGATAACTTTGGTGAAACTAAAATTAATTATGGATTGTGGTCTATACTCTATAGTGAAAACTGAAAAGAAGTGGCATTGATGGTAAAATGAATAATAATCATGAGAGAAAAAACACATGTTGAATGATATTACTAAGGGAGTTACTAAATTTTACTCTGCATGAATGATGGATCATGGATGAATGAGTTATTCCTAATCTATTATGATCAATTAGGAGTTAGAAAAGAGAAACAAATATTGAGTTATATAAGTTAGATACATGATATTCATGAATTTGATGAAAAAGAGATATATTAGATCAATTGGTGATGACATGTGAAATTAATATAAGAAAATCATTAGTATTTATAATTTTATACAATATATGATAGTTAGTTAGTCTCTCACTTCACTTGTACTTGTACAAGTTACAAAACTTGGTTAACTAATTTTGTACTAAGTGTAACTTGTAAGTTTGTAACTGACAATGTGTAGCTAATCTTAAAATGTTTGATAAGAAAATTAGAGACAGTGTGTGCGTTAGCTAAGTCTTAGGTTATAACCTATAGTTATAGGCTTATAGCAAACAACCACCAGCTAGGCTAAGGCGCTTTAGCAGCTTAGCTTTAGCATAAGACTTCAAATTTAATTGGATAATTGGATATGGGAATTGGGCTTACTTACATACAAAAAGACAAAACAATTGCCTTAGACTAGATTGACTTAGTAGACCTAGATAATTATTAATTAGTTAAACCTTTTATGTTTTCAGTTTTCATTTTGTTTTCCCGCCACTACAAGGGGGGCCCACACGTCGGATCTAACATCAAGGACTCAAAATATTTGACAAATGATTGAAGTGTAAGTTTCATTAACTCTAGTTGCCACTTGCCAGTTTGGAATTGGAGGAAAGAAAACTATCTGTCCCTGTCAAGCAGGCCAGCGCCGAGGCTAGGCCGTTTCTTGCACACGCAGTCGGGATTCTTGGAAGTCTGACACATCACAGTCACACTCACAGATTGGTAAAGTACTAATAAACCATATCCATATGTGTAAAAATAGGACGGTTAGTCCTCATAGCATATAGGACGGTCATGACATAACCGTCCTATAAAACATAACATATAGGACGGTTATTTCACAACCGTCCTATAAAACATAACACATAGGATGGTTATTTCACAACCGTCCTATAAAACCCATAACATATAGGACGGTTATTTCACAACCGTCCTATAAAACCCATAAAATATAGGACGGTTGTGAAATAATCGTCCTATATGTTATGTGTTTTATAGGACTGCTGTAAAATAACCGTCTTATGTTTTGTGGTTGGTTTGGCTCCATTCACTTGGGAGCAGTTTTTTTACTAAGTCATAATAGGGAAATCGAGTCGTTTTATGTCGTGCCGTGTATCCAACACAACTCAGTCAATTAATCGTGTTACACAGGTCGTGTCGTGTTATTTTTTTAAGAACTAGGTCGTGTACGAGTCATAGGTTTTTGACACGACTATTAATCGTGTCGTGTTCTTGTCGACCCATAACTCTAATCGTGTCGTGTTCGTGTCGCCACAAACATGACCCGCCAACCCGAATTGCCACCCCTAGCTAAGACTATCTCGATGCCTCTTACTATTGTTAGAAGCATGTGCACACATGCATGGCAACCCATTATTTATCATGTGACCAAGCATTGGGTTGGATACATCCAATTCATTTCTCTTGTAGAAAAAATGGACAGTGATTGAGTAGTTGAATATGATGATAACTCATCTGCAAATTAATTTAGAGAATTAGACTTCCTATAAAGACATATAAGAAACAAAGATATACACGTGAACTTCTATATCTTATCTTTTTTAATCATAAAACCATCCAGTTTCTCTCTAGATATTTATATCTTTGTTTCATTTTTATTGAAAAGAAGAAGACTTGTAGTGCAATTGTAATATATAAATGTGTGTGTGTGTGTGTGAGGAGACAATGAGCATATGAATAACATAATAGTTCTCCTTCTTCGAGGTCAAAACATGGGTAAAAAAAAAAAATTAACGAAATACTTCTACTATTGCTCACTTACTCAAATGGTATACATAAAGTTAGACTAACTACTGAATCCCCATACGCAACTCATGTAGAATTGGTGTGACACCTTTTTTTTTTTTCTCATGAGCAATAGTGATGGCTATGTTTCAAATTGAGAACTTCCTAAGGTCTTATAGTAAAGTTTTTAGAAAAACCTCCAAGGGAAGGAAAAAAATAAAACAAGGGGGTGCAATATAAAAAGAAAAAAAAGTTGAAAAGTTATTTCATTTTGTCCACCAAACATCACTATTATTCTCTTCTTCTTGGACTTATTATAGTCTTCAACCTATTTATAATTCAGAATTGTCATTTCATCTCAATCTTCTTATAACAAAATCATAGTTATTCTTCTCCCATGCACTCATCAATATAAACCTTAGGGGATTAAAGAATTTTATGGTCCAAGATGTAAAATAATGGTAATGGCAACTTATAGCCACTAATCTCTACCTAGTTTGATCACAAAGACTTCCTTGAAGCTCTTATAAGCCAAGCATGGGAATGATAGAAATCTTGTAAATCAAAAAATACAAGTTGATTTCCGTCTCTTGAAATTTAAAATACAAATTATCATGGCCCTAATAATTATACTTTTATCATTATATATAATTTAATTGTACTTATAGATCTCAATTAAATCTAACTACAAGTGGATCTTTGAAATAAACCCCATGGTGGTTGTTATTTAGAAATTTTAAAGAAGGTGGATGGAATTATGAAAATATCCTTTCTCTTATTCTTTGTTCTCAGAATCATAAAAAATAGATAAATACCTCTCGAACAAACAACCTACATCTTTTGTAAACTCATAGGAACTTTAATAATTTTATATATGTCATGTATAGCTTTCTACATGTTCTGACAGCGAGTTGGGAAACCCCTGTAACAAATAGTGGTAGATATATCACAACCAGCAGAGGGTGTTCAAATCAAATTCAAAACTTCTAAAAGAAATTGAACATAAAAGCTTCACTACCTAGCACATAAAGTATTGGAGAAAGGGAGACGTGCAACGAGAAATAGTCGAGATATATGTGTGTGTGTGTGTGTTTACAATTTTATACATACAAACATATGTATAAGGTAGTTGACCAACTTATTTGATAAAAATATTAATGTTCATGTAGTTTGAAATTCTTAATCCATAAGAAAACAACTAGATGCTACTAAATATTCAACACCTTCACAACGAGCAAACTACTACAGCTTATTTAACACTGGGTGTTCTTTGGAAGTTGGCACAATGAGTGACTTAGTAATGAGGCCTGGTGGTAATGACCTCTATGTGTCTATAACATTATACACAACCATAATTTACAATATATTATTGCCATATACATTCAACCACGAAAGAATGTGAGAGTCATGTTGAATATATTCACAACATACATTTCCCATGCTCACGCACACATGCATATAATACATCATATGTGATTTTTTTAGTGAGCATATTAGTACTAATACAATGATAACTTTATGGCTCAATGCACATGAAGCATGTTTCAGAGATGTTTATAAACCTCATACCTAATTACAAAATGTTAGACCATTCCACATTCAACTCTTGAAGTTAAGAAGCAACTTTATCAGTCTCAGTAGCGGAACAAACCAATGAACTTGTGCATGTTATAACATAATGTGTATTTGGAAAATTAGCACAATAAGCTACCAACATTAGGGCCAAGATGTATTGGGTCCTTTTTATGTCAACAACATAATGAACAACCATGGTTATAACACATAATAATCAAACTAAGATCAAATGCAAGGGCAAGAAAAAAGAGCTCTGTTGAGAGCATCTATAGTTTCATTAATGGCTAGATGTAAGAATGTGAAGGGATATAAACACTAGGCATCCATCATTTCAATGTGCAAAACCTAATAGTTATTACCTGCCTTTTTGTGTTTTCTTTTTTTTCCTAGATGATGATTTTAAATATCTTTAGTGGCAGAGTGAAATTATAGATACACCAACTTCCCCTTTGATTACTCCCTATAGTTGAGGAAAAAAAGAAAAGAAAAGAAAAAGTAAGGTGTAGAAAGTTAAAAAAAATTTGTGAGAAACCATACTAACACAACTCTATTTGATGTCTCCCACTCAATTCATACACTGTCAGAAATGCAACTTAATTTGACTCTTTCAATTTCTATGACAACTCATTCTAAAACTCGACCACCTAGGTATTTTTTGAATTTTTCAAGTTCCACTTGACTCAAACGATTCTAGTTAAATCTATGATATTTTGAGTTTCCTATACCACGAATTTCTCTATGTAATAGGCTCTTTCATCTCGAAAGCAAAGTTCAACTAACATTGTCAAGGAAGCACATGCCATATAAATGGGCATTCTCATGATGTTAGCAAAAAATGAGTGGGTTTCTTACTACTAGAACCAAAAAAAAATATTCTTAGTCATATTTCAATTGCATATCTTTCCAATAGATGCCTAGCAAGTTATAGCTCCATATTTAGTAGGTTCAAAGCTTCTAACAAGCTTGTAGTTTCCTAGAAAACTTTTAAGTTTAAGGTTTTCCAATTTCAAAATATTAGGTTTGGTAAATTTGACTATTTATGTTAATTTTGTTACCGTAATTCAACTTCTTTACAAATTTTATGTTATTTTTTTACATATTTGATCTTTTTTTATTTCAGAATACTAGCCCATTCATCCACTTTTCCCAAATTAGGTAAGATAAGTTCTTCTGTCACTCTTGTTCTTCTACATCTTGTTCTCTATCATCTTTTTTCTCATGCAACTCTTTGTATTTCCTTTTTTTCTATTTTTTCTTTTCTTTCTTTGAATGTTAGATATTGAGATATTTTTAGCTTGAAATGTTAAATCTTGAAGACTTGAAACTCTTCATTAAGATCTCCACATATACATATATTACGTCCTCCTTTAAGATCTCTCATGGTTTCAGGCTCTTTCTAGGTGGTTAACATTTTATTGTCAAAATTCCTAACTTATGTTTTTAAACTCTCGCTAATGATGATTGATAATTTGGTTTGAATCTCGATATTTGGAGACACTTAAACTGCATCTCCCCAAAGGTGCTTTTTCTTAATGACAAGTACTACTAACCAAAGTTTGCTTAATAAATTTTCACTTGTCTAATAATTTTTAAAATAAAAATTTCTTTTTGACCAATATAAAGAAATGAAAATTAGGAATCACTTTCTTTGTGCATTTATGGAGTTCCATTTATTCTTTCATGGTTTCACCTTTTCTCTATCAATAGAAAAGAAGGTAGACCAGAAAAACCTCTCTTCTTCCCAACTCACCTCACAAGACCCACAAATTATCTAACAGAAGAGGCTCAATACCAAAGATAAATCAAAGATGAACTACATAGGAAATCCAAAAACTCCTATTTTTAAAAAAAGGTACATATATACATATATATTATAGAAAATATCTCTCTCTATGATTGATCCAACTTACAAGGAAAAAATACATTCCTCTCCATGATTGATGCAATTTACAAGGCTAAAACACATTTTTGACCTTACATGCTTTAAGCCTTCTCACGTCATTTAACATACTCTCTCTCTCTCTCTCTCTCTCTCTCTCTCTCTCTCTCTCTCTCTCTCTTGCATGGATGACTTAAGCAAAACAAAAACCCATTTCTTTCTTTTTTTTCATTTATCCATCTAAAACCCCTTCATACGTGCTTTATGGTTATCAATAGCATGAGATTTGACGGACTCGATTAACTCTTATGTTTTCTCTTTGCCCTTTTCCCCACTTTTATGGTCAAATGTTTTGGTAAGAGCTATCACTGCATTCATAAAACTACTACTTGTATAATTTTGATAGTGTAGAGTTCATTTGTGTCTAATTGAATGTATGGTTTTCAAACATTATGATGTTTATTTTTTGTCTTTGAATTTGAGTAGCTACATGCTATGCTTGGCATTTGATGGAAATGAGAAATGCTTGAGTAGATGTCACCACATCGTGATACAATGAGGCACACCTACTTTTACATTGTCAAACTCACTTATTGATTGGTTTTGACAAGAAATTCTATAGGTCATCCTTCTAATACTCAATGCTTAAAGGTCATGCTAATTGGCCAATCTTATTTCAAATTAAATGTAATTTTGGTTGTCAAATATCCACTATTGCTTACATTAATGCTTTTTGTTATCCATGCTCATAAATCAAAATCCCATTTATTTGGTTAGGATTGTCTAATAATGTGACACCCTGGGTTTTCTCAATAATAAAATAACAATTTATAAAAGTCTGGATCCCTGTTTTAAAAACTTTGATTTTTCAAGTAACCAAAAACAAAACTCAAATAAGAAGCATTTATATTCAATATCCTAAAAGTCATAAAACCACAAAGTCACGGATTTAACTATGAAATGATATCCCATTTCTACAAAAAAAATTGACAAAGTCTCCTCTGCATTTTGGACCATTGTGCATCACACGTACGATATAACATAACCTAATAAACACAATACATGACGCAACAATAGGCAGACTAAATCTCACGCCCATCTATCCAAATCAAATACTAATTTCAATGAAAGAGCATACTCTAATAGCGGAAAAGAGATCAAAATACAATGACATTACCCAGGTTCGTCCATACACGACCATTACATCCAACATAAAGTACTTGTGCTTACATCCAGGTCACATTGCAATTTATATTAATGTACAGTCCATAAACAATATCCAAAGTGAGGTCCTGAATGAACCTTATCATCTCTGAAATTTCCTTAGTACTCCACTGAAAACTGTCATCACTTTTATCTACTCTATCGATGCTTCAACCTATTGCAATTCTCTATATTTGAGGCATTACTTGCAATGCCTCAGCAAGTTATTGCTTGTGTAGGTGACCACATTTAATATCAATTTAAGGCATATGAAGTATGACGTATGAAGATCTAAGTTTCTGATAAAGTTCATGTATATGAATCATTCATGTAAAAAGACGAATCATCATATAGCAAGAACAAGACGATGCATGGATAGTATGGAGTCATAATTACTTACAAATATCGATGAAAATCTGGTTTTGAGCATAAATGTCAAAATACGATATCCAAATGCCACATCAAGCATAACAATGAGCAATACATGCTCATGCAACTAATAAATCCAATTTCAATCAAATCAATCATAATAAGACATGAAAGTATATCATAAATAACTGAGCATGCAAGACAATCATGTCTCTATAATGTCCCACCACACTCTTACATCTGGTCATGAGTACTCATACCAATCTTGGGTCCCTCACTTGTAGCTCGCACACCAAGTAGCTCGCTCAGCTTGTAAGCCTACCCACATTTGGCCACCTACATAAGCTTTACTCAATATATCCATACCACATGGGTCCCTCACCTGTAGCTTGCATACTAAGTAGCTTGCCCAGTTCGTAAGCCTGCCCACATCTGGCCATCCACATAGGCTTCACCCAATATATCCATACCACACAGGTCTCTCACTTATAGCTAGCACACCAAGTAGCTCGCCCAGCCCATAAGCTTCACCCAATGTATCTATGCTACATGAGCATACGGAATAAGAGTATGGACTACTATGCTGCAATGGAAACCACTACAGGATATCAACCACTATCACTCATTGTCGACACCGAAATGAGGGATTACTATCTGTTATGCATGGGGGCTGGTCGGACGTGCGTTAGTGGCCTACCCATGATTACAACAAACCACACACAGTGTCCATCATCAGGGCAGTGTCTATCATCCATAATACTTAGAGGGTGGATGGCCAACCCTACAACCCTCATAGCATAGCATCTGTTGGTATATGACAATGGCCACCTCAATAAGATACCAGTAGAAGTGCCATAGTGGTATGACAAACTTAGTTGTTGATGAGGTCATTTGAGACCGCGATGGTTACAAAAAGAAATAATGAGGGTCCAAGGGAGCAATGCCCCATGGCGGCAGGGTCCAGGGGCTACTGGTAGACCCTGGCTCAACGGTACGCACTATCTAAAGGTTGTAGCTCGAATTGTAGATCAAAATGTGTCAAGTATGAAAGCAGGAAGCTTCCTGCAGCCACCCTGTGTGAACACAGGAAGCTTCTAGCAGTTACTCCTTTGACCCATCTTACAGCAGTCATGTAGAAGGTGTGCTGAAAGTGCAATTCGATAGGTTAGTTGGTGAAGGGTTTGTGAAGACTCAAAAGCTATAAATAGGCATGTCACAAGCCTCTCAAAGACACAGAAGTTCATTGTTAACTTGTAGTCATGCTTTCCTGTTAGTTCTTTTTGTTAGTCCAGAAGCCATTGAAGCTCTGTTAGATAGCACATAGTAGGACAATATTCTGTAGTAAGTTATCAGATTAAAAGTTTGAGTAGTGTTATCTTTCCTCTTGATTGCTATTCAGATGTTTTTAGTGTAAAATCATTTCTTTACAGCGTCCACCGGGTAGAAACATCCGTCATAAATTAGCGAAACCACAAATCAAGTATTAAAATCAATGCATAACCTTCCTCAATAAAATCAAATCGAGAGAGTATTTTAATATATCAAAATCATGCCTTGAAAATTAGTGTATAATGTCCTCAAATAATCCAATCAATGCAACATGAAAATGTACCAAGAAATAGTGCATAGATCATGCATATTAAAAAGGTAGTATACACCTCGGCAATACACGCTAAATAGTCATCAGAAAAATTTTGAGTTTGGCATACATGTCCATGCATCAAATAGTCCATGTAAATAAAGTTGCCAAGTAAATAATCATGATTTATAAAATCATATGATAATAAATGTTGTCACCTACCTCAGTAGAAGTACCACTCATTTGTACCTACCAAATCAGTTAGACCCAACTCTAGTGTGGTCTTCCTCAATCCCATCACTTGTAGACATATTACATCCAGTTATACTCATAATCAAATTTATCTAACTTGAATTCTTATTTACACAATATCATGTTTTCGTATTCCAAACTATAGTATTCAGGACAATCCAATGATTCTTAGCCCTGGAATCTCAAGGTGGGGCTTGCCCTTATTGGTTGATAATTCAAATCATACATAATCGGGCCCACTCATAACAATTTGGTCCTTCTTAATCATATCGTTGCACATTTCAAAGTTACTAAACTTAGATCATATCAATCTCGGTTAATTTATCATTTAAATCAATTAATTGGGCATTATTATATGAATCTCATGCCTAATCATATCTAATCACGGTCAGATCAACCAATCAAATGGCTAAGATAGTAATCTTACCTCATACTAGTCAATTTGAGTAACATCTAGCTGTTTGCTTGGTCAGATAGTCTATCGATCACCTCAATTGTGCCCAATCATCAGATATCCATGCAATCTCATCAAAAAAATTTACATGATCACCCCATATCATATAACAATTTAGTAATTATAACCAATTAATCCAAATAAGAATTCTGAACGGTTCAGATCATCAAATTGGATTCAATTTCATACTTGAATCTTCAATTGATTTCAGTCGTTGATCTAGATAAGCTAAATCATCTCCATAAATGCTTTAGACCCAACATTCTTATATAGATATGTGATCTACATTTCATGAGGATCACTACAGACTACTTGAATTAGAAAAACGAAATTAGATCATCACAGATTAGATGACCTTACATTCGATCAAAAGTTTGATAAAATCGATAGTTAGATCTTCCCTAATCAAAGAATGGGAAGATGGGAATTGTTTCTCTCATTTCTAGGATCGCAAAGGTACTCTCGGATCTTCGAGATTGTTCATGAATTGATCAAAATCACGCTTCAAAGTTCAAGGGGTAAAAGGGTGACTAGGTTAACTCAGACCCTTCCAAAACAAGCCAGGGTGAGTTGACACGGTGAGTCAACTCCACCCTAACTCGCCAGAATCAATGGAGGCATGAGGGACATGGGAAATAGTGGCGATTGGGTGGCTTCTAGTCCCCTTCACTGCCCAATCCAAACCAAAAGGAGGAAGACGATGGGGAACCAAGTGCTGGCTCGCCGACGCTCCTACGGGTTGACAGAGCAGGTGATGGAAAAGCAGGGGAAAGAGAAGCTGGTGCAGCCAACCTGGGCACATCGATGATTCAGGCCAGCTACAGAGGAGAGAAAACCCAACCATAGAGGGAGGAAAAAGAGGAATGAGAGGGAGATAGGAATGCAAGTACCAAGGGTGATCGGGTATGCCCATCGCCAGTAAACAAAGCGGGAAAAGAGTATATTGTGGCGGGCCAATGCAGGAGGGGGGGATGGCCGCTCGCTATGAAAAATTCGATTTGGATTTCTATCATCACCAGTGAAAGGGAAAGTGATCAGGGGGAAAGCTTTTACATGCAAAAAAACTGAGAAATCTAAAGAGGGGAACACAGAAGGTGTTCTTGTGTGCCAGCATCAACATTTTTGAGTGGCACGGACTGCACTTCGTTGCTGGTGATTGGAGAAGAGGGAGATCAGATGGGGGAGGTCAGGCGGATGCTAGGGTTTCTCCCCATCTTCTCTGGTGTCCCCCTGTAAAGACCCTCCACCTACGGCAGCCCATCACCAGGGAGATGGGGCAATGCACTGCGACTAACAACCCACGTGTCGTGCCCATTCCGCATGTGGCGCTGCACTTGCAGCTAAGAAAGCGACAAAGCAATGGGGTGCCATTATCAATTTTAACCCCTTGAATTTGTAAAATTTGTGATTTTTTCTACTCCAATATCCGTTTCATGCAAAATTAGTGTTGTTGGATTCATATTGACACATACATTCCAAATTCGATAGTCTTGAGACCAAATTTTGAGTTTACAAAGAGGTTATTTTCATAAAACCCTATTTTTATGAAATTAAATTCTCATTTTTCTCTCCATCAAAATTATGATTTAATATATAGAATATGACCCAAAATTGAGGGTTGTTACAAATAAGCACTGGGTCATTTGTGACCAAGAATGTGCTATAGAGATGGATGATTGCTATCATGATCCCACTACGTTAAAGTGGTGTGCCTTGTTGTATTGGAATTAAGAGGCCTCTTGCTAGACAATGTCGCGAAAAATTTAGCATTTCAATAAATTTGCAATAAGGATTTTAGGTGGCCAGTAAACATATGAGATGAAACATGGTCATATTGACTTAGTCTTACGCATGACTTGTTAGAGACCTAACCAAGTTGAACTCGGATTGGCTTAGCGTTATGTTGTTGGTTCTATCAAGTGGCAGAGCACTTGAGTTGTCTTCTTAATTAGCTTCTACATTCTTAATGACTATTTTCTTCTTATTTAGTTTATCAAGTTCTTACGGATCTTTAGCTCAAGTGTTAGAGGACTTGAGAATTGTTCTCAGGATGTGGTAATTTGAATCTATCAAAATCCTCATCAAAGCCTACTGTTGGTCTACCATTGCTTATCTTATAATGAATTGAAAGCCTTTTATAGAGTGTTGCAGACATTAAAATCACATTACGAGCATGTATTTGTTTGATTAAACACTATATACTTTCTAGAACATGTGTCTTTTGTGCTTTAAATCTGGACCATCTATGTTTGGAAATGAAAAAACACCAATTGGTAGAAGTATCAAGTGGTTCTAATTTTTTTTACATAGTCTAAACATGGAAAGCTAAATAAGATGATTAACTTAGATCTTTAAATTAAACAAAGAAGGACAAAGTCTTTAAAGAGATGCCATTTAAACATCTTTATCTATCAAGTTTTTTTCTTATGCCCTGTAAATAAACTTTTATTGACCTCCTTAATGCATCTAGGATCATTACACAAGTTTACAATTAATTGATTAGGAAACATCTACAATTCTCACTATAAAACTTTGTAAAATTTATATACTATCACTTTATAGTTTTTCTTCTATCCCATAGGAGGGGTTGTCTTTTAAAACGTCCCATAGAATGGCCAAAACTTGTAATTTTGTTCCACCTTAGTTCATTTCATTGATTGAGATAAGAATCATGCTTGGGCTCATGGTCATGTGTCTTTCACATGTAATTTTCAATACATTAAGATGAGTATGATGGGTTTTTTTTTGCTCCTTGAAGATGTCAAACAAGAAAGAAATACCCATTATACCCCTATTAATGTTTTTAAAAATGCATGTGAAAGGCACATGCCCTCGATCCTACATGCAATTCGAATGGTAATTAATATAATTGATTGTGGTGGAATGAAATTACAAATTTGGGCCCCTACATGGTACACTCTAAAAGACAATCTTTTCTTGGGCAAGAGGACAACTATAAGGTACTAGTGTAGAAATTTTCCTCTAACTTTATATAAGCATATATATTCCACTGTCTCGTAGACTTATCTGTAGTATTCTATATATTTAATATTTTTTCATGAGTACTCGTGGGCCTTGTAGAACTAGATTTTATGCAATAGATCTAACTCCTTAGGCCAGTTCTTCAAACTAAACAATCTAAGACTCCCACCTTTATCTAAGACACCTCGTTAGTTCAAAATCTTGATCTAGCAATGCAAGAGGGGATTCAAATAGCATCCCACTTGTCAATAATATACACCAGAATATTAAATGATGTATCCCAAGTTTGATTGTTATCTACCTTTCATTAGATGCTCCTTACCATGGATGTGTAGTAGCCCAAAAATCACACATATAATATAACAAAGGAATGCTAGTCATAAATACAGCCCCCACCCACGTTGCCCTTGCTCTAGGCAAGTGTAAAACTATCATTGCTCTTAAATTAGGGCATGCTAGCTGTACACTTATGTATCTGTGAGTGAGGGTCGTGTGGAGCTTTCGTACGTAGTAGTGCAACTAGCATTCCCCAAGCTAATTTTAACATCTATATAAATGCCTTTTGATCACATATAACCAATGATTAGAGATCTATCTATGTAAGCAACTATCAACAAACAACACCCAAAACCACATTGTTTTCAAAGCTATAAGTATCACGTGCTAGTGATTTTTAAGCTAGAAAATGTAAAAAGTTAGAGAATTAGATGAATAAGCCCAGATTAGTCAAAGGTGGGTCCCATCATTTAAAAGTGGCACACCTCGTAATTTGGTTGTCATTTGAAATTGGCCTCCCATTTTATTTTGTTTGTATGTTGCTTTCAAAGTTTGAAATTATTCCATCCGTAGGTCCAGTGATGGAAGTCGTGACATTTGGTTGTTAAGTGGGGGTAGTTTGTCATTTTAACTATGATTCTTCTTAATGAAAACCCATCGACAAAAAGAAGGAAAGCACAATTGTCCCCTTTGCTAAATTTAATCCCCTGCAAAGAGGGAAAGCGACGACTTGAAACTTGTGACCAGGCATATGCCATGTTGTCAGAAATTTTTTTGCTCATATTCTCCTAAAGGGAGTTAAAAATTATTGGTCTACAACTTTCAGATGGATTGAATTATGGTGCATGTTTCATTTATGATGATCGTTGAGCACAAGTCCCTCTCTTAAATCAGTTCACTTAATATATATTCTCCCAAAGGAAAACAAGTACATCTGTCACACAAGCTCTCAAACAAAGAGTGGAGTTAAAAAACAAGAACTTTTTTTATTTCTTGGGAGGACAACAACATCATTGAGCAAGGATGCAACTGACGCATTAAAAGGGGATAAGAAGTGTTAGAAATTTTGAATGACTTCTAAAGTGACTATAATACAAAAGACAAGTTAGAAAGTATACAATTTTTAGTTGCCCTCATCCATTCATCTTATTTGTTTGCTCCCAATCAATGTGGCTCATGAATATGATTCATTTGTTCAATTACACCACAGGGATGAGCTATGTCATAATGAAATAGATTGGATGATTTGAGCAATTGATTTGAGGTTTGTCATAAAAGAACAAGTGTGGTAGACCTAATCGTACGGCATGTCTACCTCTTTGATGTCTTATACTGTCTACCAATTGAAGAGATTGGTCTAGCATGGCTTACACTAAGCACAACATTTAGGGCATGTCATAAACTAGAGTTTAGTTGTATTATTAATAGTCTATATCAACATAAACCAACTGAAGTTCCTAATATTATAGTTTCTATCAAAAGAAGAAGATGCGATTTGGGGTTCTATTGACCATAAATTACAATATTTGAATATTCTATTGGCAAAAAATAACTTGAAATGCCTAGTGGAGCGAGGTTGAAGAAGGGGGCAACTGTGTTTTTTGTCTTTCTATTCGATTGGTTTTGGTTCAAGAGGCAGTGAAATGACCAAACTATCATGCATGACAATCAGAAGTCATGATTTACATCACTAGGCTTACACATAGACGAATTTAGAACTTTGAGTGCAACCTACATAGGAGGGCTACTTGCAAAGGAGGAGTAAAGTGTAAGAAGCTCATGGCATACCACATGGGGATGACAATGGAGTGGAGCGGGGCAAGTGTTCACTTGCTCTCTGCTACCTCATGATGGATCACTAACATCCCCCAAACCTCCTTGCTCCACCAAAGATCATTGACATCCCTACCTTGCCTTGCTCCACCAAGGATCACTAACATCCTCCTTCCATTACAGAATAGGATTGGGCATGAAGTAGCTGGGTGAGGTGCAGATTGGCAACAAGAGGGGTGGCACTAATACTTTAGAGGCTCTCCTACTCTCTCTCAAGTTATCAACATCCAACTAGTATTTATAAGATCATCATTTTCAAATCCTAGGACAATACTTTACTTCTCTCAAAGTCTCAATCTTTGTCATTTCTATTAGTTTTTTATAAAAGAAAAGATAATATACCCAAGTATTTCTTCACTCTGTAAGTTTTGTGCATTGAGAGGTTGGCAGAAAGAAAGAAAGAAAGAAAGAGATAGGTTTTATAAACCCTTTTATATGTTTGAGTCAAATGTCAATAACGCCCTTAATTTAAAATAAAAAATTAACAACATGCAAATATTTTTGGTATGAAAATACATTTATATATAGTAATACGTACCATGTAAAGATTATAAGCTGGGATTGCGGGTTTTCCTTGCCACTCTGAGCCCAGGGTCACACTGTTCTATTCAACCACGGGCGTGGGTTGCTAATTTCCTGTCCTGCTTTGCCCCAAGTATGCTTGGATGAAGGCAGGCTCTAATGTAATTCGCCCATTAAAAAAAGGCAGCCCTTATGCACAAAGCTCCAGCCTATGTGGGGTCTGGGCAAGGGGTGGACTACAAGGGCCTAAAGTACACAGTTTATCTTGCATTTTGCAAGAGGCTATTTCTACGTCTTGAACCTGTAACCTTGAGTGTAATCCCTCAATTGCCATGCCTAATTCTAAAGCCCCTCTTACATGAATGTTGGTGCAACCGTGACCAGCTTCTCGAGATGTTCAAATCGCATAAATCAATATGCCACGTTTAGGGTCAAGATGTTACAACTTTCGGCTAGTTCAACATTGGACTGTCTTGATCACAAAACTAGAACAGCAGGCCCCGCACAAGACGCTCCATACTAGGTGCCCCAGAAAATAGATGACAGCAGGGCGCATTTCTGAATTTCCGTCTCATATCCCACTCCTCTTTTCTCGAACCTCATTTAAGTCATCGTTACATCGATGCCACCGTTACCTATTTTCCCCTCTCACTTTAATAAAGAAAGATAATTAGATTAAAAAAAATAAAAAACTCAATTTTCGCCTGCAAAAAACGCGAAACCTTCCCTCTCTCGAAGCAAGAGGGCCAAACTCGAACCAGAACAAGAACGAAACACGAGAAGTCCTCATCAGTCCGATCCGGGATACAGAAAAAGCTCAGAAGCGAAACCATAAGTTTCTCTTTTTCATGTTGCAGAACTCCCCTCCCTCGGTCGCATGCGGAAACATAGTTTCAAACAGCTAGGGTTAGGGTTAGGTTTAGGGTTTGCTCAACATTTGCTATGGGAAAGAGATGAGCAGCGAAAAGCCCCGATGCAATCGGCGGAAGATGATGGGTAGGGGAGCGGGATGCGGCACGGAGGAAAAACCTTGCCCTGTTTCTAGGGTTACGGTTCCTGCTCAGATTTCTCCTTCTAACAGCCTTGAAGTCGAAGAGAAGGAGGAAGGTGTTGATTTCTACTCACAGGCTAGAAAAGCTCTTTCTGAGAAATCCCCTTTCGAGGTCGAAGAAGCTGCTTCTAGGGTTTCTACTCTTCCGGTTAGTTTGGCGGTTTTCCTGTCGAAATATTCTGATAATCGTCGAAAACACAAGAAAGCATCGCAGCCGGATACTGCTTCGAAGGTTTCTGGTCATGGAGGTGCTTCGGGGCAGAGTGTGGCGGGGAATATCTGGACGGAAATGGAGAATTTCTTTCGACCGGTTGCGTTGGAAGATATAGAGAGGTTGTTTTCATATTCGCAGTTTGTTTCCGCTTCTGATTCTTGTTTGTTTGTTCCACTGGTGAAGAGAGTCGAGGAAAGTGCTGTTGTTTCTGCTGGCAACCAGGTTTACGAAAGTGTAGTTGAAGGCAGAAATGTAGTTGAAGGTGGGAATGTAGTTGAAGGTGGAAATGTAGTTGGCGCCGGAAATGTTGTTGGAGGCACGAGTTTGGAGTCATTTAGAACTGTTGAGGAAGAGCTGGAGAAGGGGGAAGTGGAAGAAATGGAAATTGACAGTGGAGTAAGTGAGGTATTACCACAGAATGAAGAGGAGAATTTGTCAGTGACTTCGTCAGCATCGAGCGGGTTGCATTGGCTTTTGGGTTCTAAACACAAGGTTCTTTTGACCTCGGAGCGTCCTTCTAAGAAACGGAAACTTTTGGGTGAAAAAGCAGGGTTAGAAAGATTAGTGGTATGTTCTCCGCAATGTGGGGATTCTGTGCTCTGTGATGTTTGTTGCTCTGGTGATGCTGGTGAGCAATCAAACAGTTTACTGTTTTGTGCATCTTGTAATGTGGCGGTGCATCAGAAATGCTATGGTGTAACCAATGTCTCTGTTCGGAGATGGTTATGTAATTGGTGCAAGCACCGGGAGCATCTTGGAATTGGTTTGGCCGGAAAACCCCCTGTAAATGATGGCTTGGATTTTCCAATGAAGCATTGCTTGCTTTGCCCAAAAGAGGGTGGGGCTGTAAAACCTATAAGGGATGCTGGCAGAAGTGAAACTGGCACTGGTGTAAGGTTTGCACATTTGTTTTGCGGTCAATGGATGCCAGAAGTATATGTAGAGAACACCGAAACTATGGAGCCTATTATCAATGTTGAAGGAATTAAGGAGACAAGGAGAAGATTAGTTTGTTATTTATGCAAGGTGAAGTATGGTGTATGTGTTCGCTGTAGTCATGGTAAGTTTTATTCTTGCCTCTTTTCTATTCTGTGTCTGTCTTTTTACTGATGCAGAGTGACACCGAATTTGCAACAAGCAAACCTACATATGACATTGATTTTCTGATAATATTTATGTGTCTTTTGGTTGTGCGTCCATGGTTGTGCCATGATAGACTAATTTTCGTGTGTAGAATGTCCTATTAAAGTCTGTTATAATTCATTAAATTGCTTGCTTGCCATACAACTGCATGCCTTTGCTGGACCAAATTTATGTTGTATTTTTTCCAGCAGTATTGGAATTGAATCGCAAATGTATAATTGAGCATTGGATGGCAATGCCATAGGTTGAAAACTATTTAGGTGTCTAGCCTTCCTAATTACGCTTAGCATGTGCAGTTTTTGGGAGCTCTGCATTTCTTCAAGTAGGATATATGGGCTAGAAATCCAGTCTCGACGTCTGATGGCTCCCCTTGCTTTTCCATGATATGTGGAGTAAGAGCATGAATTATTTCATCTTAGCGGTTGGGTTTCTACATGTTTTGGATATACCATTGATTGATACAAAAAAGTGTTGGAGGGTGGTGTTTATGGGCTCTTTTACTTACTAACTTGGACCACTTAATTGAGTCACTTTTTTAATGCCCCCAAACTATAGCAACACAATGATGTGTACCATCGTATGTATACATTACTACCCGAATAATTTCCAACTACTATAACTGTTGGTTGCATTACTTCCTTTTCCATTGGTTTTGTCTAGGTCCTGTCTAGTAATCGAGCAGCGGCTGAGGATGCCATTACCACATTACAACAAATGCTACGTCTAAGCTTGTGATGATGAGGTGAAGGAATGTATGCATTAACATCAATAGACCCTTGGATCTTTTAGAAGCCGCCCTTACCAATCCTTAAGATAATGCTTGGATCCGTTGGTTGGCTAAATGTTTCACCTGAAGTTACTAGTTACTTTACAGTGAGAGATAAGTTTTATCCCTAGAAAGACTTCCAAAGGCGAATCAGTAGATGCTTCACATTGTGATGCTTTTATATGTGTAAGACATTCTGGCGGCTTTTCCCTTTGTTCAGCTGAATTCCTATGTTAGGTCAAAACAAATTCGAGCTATTCATTATGAAGGATTAATGAGTATTTCTTGTAGTTTGCATAGATCTTCTCATCATGTAAAGATGCTAAGTTTGTCGTGTGCTTACTATTATCAACATTACAATCAGCTACATCATCGTAATGAACTAGAACAAACTTGTCTACAAAGGTTCATAGTACATTGATTCATTAATTCTAAGTAGGTACTTAGGACATTTAGGAGAGGAACTCACTTGGTCTTAATGCTTCTTGTTGATGCTTTTGATTGTGAAGGAACTTCAACTGCAAGAAGACTTACCTTTAGGGGATAAAGTCATGGTTTTATTCTCAAGAATCTTTGCTTGAATGTCTGAGAGTTAGGGATTTATTTAGATAACGCAATGCTCTGTTTCATCTGTATATATGTTCAGCTTTTCCTGACCCGTTTAGCTTTGGAACCAAGGCCGCAATGAAGACCTTCTCATAATCTGTGTAACTTGGTACAGGATTAAGGCGTATTACATTGATGGTGGTGTACGAGCCTATTGGAGTGGTATCATTATTCTTAGTTTTGAGGTGAAAAAGATCTGATCAATTTCTTTTGCTATGTGAAGGAAATAGGAGCCTTGGTCAAATGCTGTGCTATAGTAAGTTAATAAACACACGGATTGATTGAGTCCCAGCTAGCATAATGAGGATAATAAATGTACAATCTTCTCATCATTTGTGGAAGCTCTTTATTCACATGCTGTTCAAGACTCAAGGCTTGTAGGCAGAACAAACAACCACATGTGTTGATTTATTAGAAATTCTTGTAGTTTGCGTAGATCTTCTCATCATGCAAAGATACTAAGTTTGTTGAGTGCTTACTATGCTCAGCATTACAAACAACAACATCATCAAAATAAACTAGAACAAACTTGTCTACAAAGGGTCGTAGTACTTTGTTTCATTAATTGCAAGTCAGTACTTGGAACATTGAGGAGAGGAACTGGCTTGGTCTTAATGGTTCTTGTTGGTGCTTTTGATTGTGAAGGAACTTCAACTGCTTGGAGACTTGCCCTTAGAGGATAAAGTCATGGTTTTCTTCTCAAGAATCTTTGCTTGAATGTCTGAGAGAAGGGATTAAATTAGGTAACACAGTGCTGCTTTTCATCTGTATATTTCTTCAGCTTGTCCTGACCTGTTGAGCTCTGGAACAGAGTCCTCAGTGAAGACCTTCCCATAATCTGTTTAACTTGTTACAGGATTAAGGCGTCTGGCATTGATGATGGTGTATGATCTCTTGCTAAACTAGCCTATTGGAGCAGTATCATTATTCTTAGTTCTGAGCTGAAAAAGATCTGATCCGTTGTTTGTTTTGCTGTATGAAGGAAATAGGTACCTTGGTTAAATGATGTGCTATAATAAATTAATAACCACATGGGTTGACTGAGTCTCAGCTATCATAATGAGGATAATAAATATACAATCTTCTCATCATTCATGGGAGTTCTTTATCTGCATGCTATTCAAGAATTGAGGCTTGTATGCAGATTAAATGTAGTAAGCTAAATACTTTGTAGATGAATGAAGTGATTATAATAGGTCAGAACCAGACTTATTTGTACATCAGGCAATTCTAAGTAAAATGAGAACAAGAAAAAATTCCAGAAATGTGAACTTTTGCACCTTCCATAATTCTTCAAAGAAAAGACATATTTAAAACACTCGGTAGATCCAATTTCATTTTCCTATCCCATAGACAAAAGCCTGCTGATACCGAATTCACTACTCTCAGAAGTAATAAGGGATTGTAAGCTAACCATTAAAAATTCCTTTAGGATTGCTTGACCATCATAAAGTTACTATTAGGATCTGTTTCTGGCCTATGCTTTTTCTTTTTCTTTAGTGAGTTTGCAGATACTGGTACAATATCTCTGGGTGTTATGTCGTTGGACTTGAATTGTTGTTGCTCTCCCACGAGAGCTTGCTATTCTTCATTTCATAGGTATCAGACACATTGTTAGATCTATTGGCTTGCTCTTCTAATGTACAAGCAACTATATTCTTTTCTGATTTTTGGTCAATGGTCCCTGGTTGTCATAGAGGTAAGATCGAATATTTCTGAGATTTCCAAGTTACGTTAGAATTCATCTCCATTTGCAGTGTACCTGTCATTCCGATACTGACTGTATATTTCTGATATCCAAGTTACTTGATAATTCATTCTCATATGCGTACTACATGTTGTTCTGATATTTTTTTGTATTGGCTGATCACTTTTGAGTGACAAAAAGGGCAGCCTGGTGCACAAAGCTCCCACGTATGCGGGGTCTGGAGAAGGTGTGACCACAACGGTCAATTGTATGCAGCCTTACCTTGCATTTTTGAAGAGGCTGTTTCCACGCTCGAACCCGTGAAAACTTCAAAATTACTTGATTTTGCACTCAAAACTCCAAAAATACTTTACTTTGCCCACATATAATCTTTATTCATTTGGTGTGGTTTTAATGAATTTACTGAAAGCTACTGAAGAAGTCCCCTTCATAAATCAAATGTTTCTTCACAATTATTTCAGAATGGCACTTCTTCCTTCCTCATAAAATCACTAGCATGTCTTCCTCATTAGGATGTTGAAGATAATGTGTTCAAAAGATTTGCCATTTTCTTCTCTCCCTAAAGCTTTGATACTGCCATACTGGCCATGATCTGTGGACATTGACATGGGTGTCTGGACATGGAATAGTTATGGGTATTGGACATGGCATCTCCCTAAGAATCCAGACAGCGTCATGGCAAATAAGCAAATAAATATTGCAAACAGGATAAATTAAACAAAATCCAGAGAATAAGCCACGTAAGAACGCACCAGCTCCATTGAAAGTTATAATGAGAGTCCAAGTCCCACATGAAAGGCTGTTTTGAGTTGGATGCTTGTTAGTATGATTGGAAGTGTCCACACAACTGTTGACAAGGATATTGTGTCGATGTGTGTCTGACATGGATACAAAAGGGAAATACAAGTGTTTGACAAATTGTAGCGTACTGGTGGCCCTGGATACTTGATATTATGTAGAACAAAAGAAACTCATAGAATTGACTGATCATCCTTATCATGTTTGTTATCTTCCATTTTCTTGTTTTAATCAGCTTTTCTTAGTTATATTCTTCAAAGATGTTCAAACTCTACCCGCTGACTATGTCTGTCTTCCTCTTCAAAGTCTCTTCCTTAGTGTCATAAGCTTTGCATTGTTCAGCATGTCCATCTGAAAATTGTCATAATAATCCCATTTTGAATCATATTTCGACATGTCAACATGATTTTCTCTATGTTCATTCTGAAAGTCTTTTCATCCAGAGTATGAATGCTATAAATCCTTGTCATGTTGTCCAAGGGCTTGATGAGCAGAAAAACAGATATGAACTTCTACTTGTTCTTCACAAGGAGCTAGACCTGGAAGTAGGTCTTTTGGTTGCTCACATCTTCTGACATTACACCATCCTCTCAAATTCTCTTATTTCTCACTTTGCCAGTTAGATTTTTCATTTTTTTTCCTTCTTTGTTGTTGTAATGGCATCATCTAATCGTGAAACTTGGGATTTGTAGTGTGGACAACCTGACCAGTTTCAGGAGAATATGTAGGGACCTTTATCTTCCCAGATGCTCTTTGTAATTCTATTGCTGTGCATGACAAATCCAGAAAAATCATTTACTGAAGTGGAGCGGTTACCAATTAACATACTGAACTAAAACTGGAGCAGTAAGCACTTAAGAGGAGAGAAGTCAATTAGGAACTGAGCAGGCTGTCCATATAGTATTGGGGGGTCAAAACCACACAAAGAGCTCTAGTTGTGAAAATTTACTTAGCAGGAGATCCCATGATGAAGGGAAGCCTTGGTGCAACAGTAGAGTTGTCATCATGTGACCTTGAGATCATGGTTTCGTGCCGTGGAAACAGGCACTTAAGAGGAGAGAAGTCAATTAGGAACTGAGCAGGCTGTCCATATAGTATTGGTGGGTCAAAACCACACGAAGATCTCTAGTTGTGAAAATTTACTTAGTAGGAGATCCCATGATGAAGGAAAGCCGTGGTGCAATAGTAGAGTTGTCATCGTATGACCTTGAGATCATGGTTTCGTGGCGTGGAAACAGCCTCTTGCAAAAATGCAATTTAAGGCTGTGGACTATTGACACTTTGTGTTCTGCCCCTTCCCCGGAGCCTGCATACGAGGGAGCTTTGTGCACCGGGCTGCCCTTTTTAGGAGATCCCATGATGCCTTCCATTTGAATTTCGGAGTGGTAATAACATCAAAGATCTGAGACCCATTTAAAATTTGTTGCAATTTTTGTTGATCTTTTGACACTCAAAAAACAAAATCTTGCATGATTAATAAGTTGTTGTCAATGGATCTTCAAGATTCTTCAAGCAAGCAATTGATGAGTTAGCTGAACAGCTTCAGTTATTTATAAGCTTACAACAAGGAGCATTAGAAGATGGTTCGTTAATTGCCCTTTAATGTATCTCATGTTTCTCAACTGACATTTGCCACCTACTGATAGATGTAAAAAGATGTGGATATTTAGCCATTTATTCAATTCATTGAAAGTGTTCTGAAGGCCATACTTCTCTAACATTTTCTTGTTTCCCTCTGAAAGTTAAACACACTGATCTGCTAGCTGTCCTGAACCTGTGACTTACCACAGGCAAGGCTCCTTCTGCACTAGGCCAGAAGTGTTCTACCTCAAATAGTTCTCTTGCCAATTGAGATCCACGAGTTTTTTTTTGGTTACTGAAGACAAAGTTAGACAGATATATTTTTCTTCAATTGATCAATTAGCATCATGAGGATTATGAATTGTGTTGATATTTCTCTACAAAATTGAGTTGGTTGTGGCGTTTGTTCTCTAAAGGGCACTTGGCGGTCGGGATGGAGGTTGTTTAGTATATCGATGACTAAGCTATAAAAATAGAATAGAAAGCCTAATATTGACTAAGTCAGAAAAGATTCAGTCCCAAGTAGATACCTCTCACCAGTACTGTATAGCATACAGATTGTGAAACACCAGAGAGTGCGAACTGCTTCTTTTGATGGTTGGTACATGCAATGAGCATTGGAAGATGGTTCGTTAATTGCCCTTTAATGTATCTCATGCTTCTCAACTGACATTTGCCACCTACTGATAGATGTAAAAAAATGTGGATATTTAGCCATTTATTCAATTCATTGAAAATGTTCTGAAGGCCATACTTCTCTTAACAATTTCTTGTTTCCCTCTGAAAGTTAAACACACTGATCTGCAAGCTGTCCTGAACCTGTGACTTACCACAGGCAAGGTTCCTTATGCCCTAGGCCAGAAGTGTTCTACCTCAAATAGTTCTCTTGCCAATTGAGATCCATGAATTATTTTTTGGTTACTGAAGACAAAGTCAGACAGATATATTTTTCTTCAATTGATCAATTAGCATCATGAGGATTATGAATTGTGTTGATATTTCTTGACAAAATTGAGTTGGTTGTGGCATTTGTTCTCTAAAGGGCACTTGACGGTGGGGATGGAGGTTGTTTAGTATATCTATGACTAAGCTATAAAAATAGAATAGAAAGCCTAATATTGACTAAGTCAGAAAAGATTCAGTCCCAAGTAGATACCTCTCACCAGTACTGTATAGCATACAGATTGTGAAACACCAGAGAGTGCGAACTGCTTCTTTTGATTGTTGGTACATGCAAATGGGCATAGTTCACCTAAAATTGCTTTCAAAACCTTGTAGAGAAGGAATTTTAGGATTATTCAGAGTTACCAGTCTAGACTTGAGTGCATGAATGCAGCCACTCTATGCTGTGTGTCAGCCATATGCGGTCAGCTGGATTCTGTCAAACCTTTTGAGAAATTGTTGTTATTTTCGTGCATTGAGACCTGTAACTGATTTTTATTTTAAAGTTATGTTTCATTGGCTCTCTGTGATAATTTTAAGTGTTTCAACAGAAAAGATATTTTCTGGGACAGATCTCTGTTTGTGGATGGTTGTAGTAGGGTTACATTGACTTACTACATGAAGAAGTTACATGTATCTATATGAAAATTGAGGCAGTTAATGGAAAACCAAGAAAATTGTTGCTCTATCACGTTTCTGCTTGATAAATTAAGGCAGCTGCATCAACAGATGCTAACAATAATGACTACTTAACTCATCATCATCATCATCCCAATTAGGGGTTGGTCCTATGCAAGAAGAAATTGACTACTATTTCTAGGGTGAAACTTCAAAAGTTCTTTAGTTGTAAAGTAATTGTCACCAGATTTTATTGGTAACTAAGGATGACCAAAAGTGAACCTAAAGAGATCTTGACGTTTTAGAAAGCTTACAAATACCAATAAATTGTATTGGGTTTCGCCATTGCCCCATCTCATTATTGATGCAATAAGATTAAGCTACCTCCTGTCTCTGTCTCCTCTCGTACCACTTTGTACATGTTCTCTAATTTTGCTTAGTTACTATCATTTAGTTGTACAATGGAGCAAAGAGTTGAAGGAACTTTATGTGAGCAAAAGGGCATTTCTAAGTTCCTTACCAGATCTTAATTATGGATAAACGAGACAATGTGAGATAAGAATTACCTGCTCAACATCTGTGATTGTTGTACAATATATTATAATAGAGCCAGCATTAGCTACATATTTTCTGATTTCTCCAACAAGTTCATCAACAAATGAAATTTGTCGACCAAGAGACTTCACACCATAGGATAGATTTTTACGATCAAAGGAACCAATAGCAATGTATGGATCCATCATTTTTAACGATTGAATAATGTTGATTGTACCCTACTTCTCAGTAGCAGTTGCTGTCAAGCTGAGAAATGGAACATCAAAAGAAAGCCACGTAACTTGTCTAGCTGCTTGTATTCTTTCCTGAAATCATGACTACTTAACTAGCTACATTAATTTCTTTTTGATGTCTGAATTGCGTTTGACTTTCTTTATGCATATCCATCATCAATTTTCTGTTACATGTGATTCCACTTTTGAGGGGATGTTTAATTGGTGATGATGTTGAGATAAGTGACATAGTCTTGAACTATGTGAACATTTGCATAGATTAATGGTTTTAATTATGTCACTTTGTTCTTCAATGATGTTTCAGGAACATGCAGAACATCTTTCCATCCTATGTGTGCCAGGGAGGCCAAACATAGAATGGAGATTTGGGGAAAGTTTGGATGCGATAATGTAAGCCATTTCCTGTTTGCTTCAGTGATTGATGGATTTCCTTGATCTGTCTTTCACAGACATGGTTTCTGATGTGACTTCTTGTAACACTGTCTATAGGTTGAATTGCGGGCCTTTTGCTTAAAACACTCAGCTTCCCAGGAAAATATCACTGCTCTACATTCAGGAAACCTTATGCCTGATGCTACTGGTGGTGGTTCCTCAGGACCCAAGAATTTGCCTGTGACTCTGCCTGGAAACAAATTACACAAGTTAAAGCTTGGATGGAAAGCAAGAGATAAAAGCATGATGAATGACAAAATTGCAGATGCTGACTGTGATGAAGTGGGTACAACTGACTTTCTTTGTTTTCTACCATGCCAGATATATGTCTTAGAGCAGAATTGTGATGAGCAGGTAATTGCCAACATGGAGTCTGGGGTTATTGAGTCGAACAACATTGGGGATGATACTCCATCTGTTTCGCCCAACCTTGTTCAGATTCTGAAAAAGGTACCTGGAAGATAACAAACCTTTTATGATGAAATGATGAAGCATTGCTACTTGAGAGGCTTGATGTTGTAACAGTTCTTTATGTGCTGTTGTAAAAACAGATAACTCTAATTTCTCGTGTTCTTTGTGCAGTTAATTGCTCAAGGGAAAGCCAATGTGAGTGATGTAGCATCGGAGATGGGTATTTCTTCTGATTCTTTGGCAGCAGCGCTCGAGGTACTGTTGAAATGACTTAATCCTTTTTTCTTGTTCTGTGTGAATATCTTCCTTAAGATTCAATACTTAACTCTTGTTTTCTCCTTTGCTGTTTGTTTTTTCTACAGGCTGGGGATATTTCTTTTCTTCCTGATTTGAGATTGAAAACTATCAAGTGGCTTCAGAAATATGCTCATATGGCAACCTCAGTGGTATATCCGAGACAAAGAAATGACTGCAGAATGTTATCTGGGTCTCAGGTTGCAGAGACTGATGGTCCAAATGTTGTTAGGATAGCAGGTTCACAGGACCCTGGCAGTGTTCTTGTTAAGCCTGTACCACCAAGGAGAATAATGAAAAGCAATGTCAGAATTTTGAAAGATAATGAAACAGTATGCTCACCTGGCAAAACTTTTGCCCAGCAAAATGGCAGTGGGATAATGATTGAAGAGACCAGTGAAGACTCACTTGTCTCTGATGAAGATATGAAAAGATATGGTTCTGGTAATGAGCCCAGGTTCCGGGGTCATGATATTTCTACAGAGCCACAGGTCCCGAGAAAGGTAGCAGTATTGTAAGTTCTATTTTATTACCTTTTTGAGCAAGAACCTGTACCATCAAGTATAAACTGTATGGTACTTCTATGCTTTGGTCAAATCCAAGCTTTGGCTTTCAGCCCTGCAGTATTCTTTTGGAGTCTCTTTCACACATTCCTGCATCAATACATGATTAGTAGTTTAGCACTGATCTGAGAATTTCAACAGGATATCAAGAGCTATGTAGTTAAAGGCGCTCCTAGGCGCTAGTCAACAGGTAAGCGCCTGGGAGGGGGCCAGGCGCAGAGGAAATGAGGCGCGGTCGCCTAGGCAAGCGCCTGGGTGCACCTGGGCGCCCCTTTCAGGCGCTCCCCCGATTCCAGGCGCAGACCACTTAACCCGGTAACGTATAAACATTGTTTTTTTTTTTTTTTCACCTTCCAACGTCCTGAGAAGGTGAAAACGACCATTCCTCTTCGATCTTTCACAGATCTAAGCAAAAAAGGTATGGATTTATGAATTTTAGCATGTGAATACAGTTTCTGTAAAAAACGTAAAAACCAGTACCGTTTTTTCAATTTTTTTGTTTTTTGTTAACTATTTTCCATAGATCTTGATGGGTTTTAGTTCTATATGTATAAGAAAACATTCCATTTGAGTTTTATACCTCTTTGCTCTAGATTTGAGTTTGTTTTTTGGTTTTTTACTGTTTTTCCAAAAAAATCAGTTACGGAAATAAAAAAAAGTCATCGTTTTTTCGTATTTCTTCATTGAAACGTATTTCTATCCACATATATAGCTTTCCCATGCTTGTGTCTTCATGTGTGATAATTTTTTCATCTTTTTTTTGTAATTTAGGTTTATTTTTTTAATTTTTCCGAAAAAAAAGTTACGAAAATTAGGAAAAATTTGTTCTTTTTTATATTTATTAGTTAATACCTATTCTTATCCACATATATAGCTTACTCATGCTTGTATCTTCATGTATGATGTACTTTTCATGTGTTTTTTGTATTGTAGTGTTATTTTGTTCAATTTTTCCGAAAATAAAACTTACGAAAATTAGCAAAAAATTGTTTTATTTATATTTATTAGTTAATACCTATTCTTATATACATATATAGCTTTCCCATGCTTGTGTCTTCATGTATGCTGTATTTTTCATGCTTTTTTTGTATTTTGGGGTTATTTTTAGCTAATTTTTAATTATGAAAAATATAATTTTTTGCCTCAGGCTCCAGGTGCACCCCTTTGCACCTCGGTGCGCCTCGGTGTGCCTCGCGCCTTTAACTACATAGATCAAGAGTATGATTGCTTCATGCTGTTGTAACCCGTTCCAATATTTGATACTTAGTATGGTGAAGTTTAGAAGTTAATATTCAACTGAGAAATAATTTGGAACTGCTGCTACATCAGAATCTGGTTTTTCCGTGTAAACATATGCTTAACACTGTTTTGCTTAATCAAGTCCAATATCGCCAAAAGCTGTCTAATGCAGCTGGTCAGAGAATATAGGGCGCCTCCCTGATTACACTTGGTTGCAGGTTTGAGTTGGCACTTTCTCCTGTTGGGGACATTTCAAATAGATTCAAGAGTTGAAATTTATGATACCATGTTGGAGAACAGTTTACTTTGTAATTCTTTGCTGTACCAAAAAAATAAAACTAAAGTTCAATATTCCATCTCTATGATCTGTTTATATGCCCAAATTTTACTAGGTTTTTCTTTGTTTGTCTATTTTGCCCCTAAAGTATTATGAACATCTATGAAACGGATTATTTCTCCCTTCAAAAAGTTTATATTACAGCTATGTGTTGTAAAAACTTTTGCCCCAATTCTTGTCCTCCAAATTTCTTTTATCACCTATAGCAGTATGATCTTTTCCATGCACCTAAGATATTATCAGCCTTGTTGCAGTCATTGTTTTCATACTCTGGTATGAACTATTGTGGAAGAGGGAGAGGAGGTTTTGATTAGAAATTTCTTTGTTATTTTATTGGAAGTCACTAAAGTGGAGCTCAATACTTTATAATTTAGGAAGAAAGCATTTGAGCTATCTAGTAGTTGCATTTGTTACTGAAGGGGAAAGAATGTGCAATAGGTCACATGATTTGGACAAGAACTTGTTCATGAAGGTTGTTGGATTATCTAAGGGTATTTTGAGGAAAAACGGTGATGACTTGCATCAGAAAATGCTGTCATTCTAGTAGGAATTTTCTTTCGGCACTCTTGAAGGTTATTCTTCTTTTCCCATTACTTGTACAGTTGGTCTTCTTCCAAAAAGTTCTGGTCGGACAGCTTTAGTCAAGGGATTCCTAACGACGAGACATCTGTATACTTGGTACTTGACCACAATGGCCAATGGAATCATGTGCCCAATACATGTGCTTCATGTTTCCAATTTGGAAAGTGATGACTGATGAGACAGACCATTAGAAGATCAATAGCTGATGAGATGGAATCTGCTGCCTACAAAAGCAAACTAGACAAGAGTTCTTGACGTAACCTGTCCAACCAGTGTCGGAGGGCTTTGTAGAGATCATTTCAGGGAGAATATTAATGTTTTGCCAACTTAATCAGTAAAAAGGACTAATGGGACAAAGGGATGGTGCCTCTTGCACAATCTGCGTGTTGTCATGAAGAACTGCATGGTCAATGTGGTGTCAGAAGGTAACTCTATCTTCTGAGCTTCATGATTGATTTGAGGAGGAGGTTCTTTCAGTATCTGGTATAGGATTGAGGAATTTCTTGCTCAATCCAGGCATGCACTCTTTCTTTTCATGGGAATGTCATAGGCCAATCAAGTCCGATCTTAGAAGAATGCCTTATGCCTGTCCAGCTGAATTTTTGGATAGGTGGAACCAACTCATTGCTATTATGACTGTTCTCCTCTTGTCTCATTTTTGCTGTTGGAAGAAGCGACTCCTCGTCTGCGCCACAAGCCCTTTTGGACTTGTTTCGCTACAACGAGGGTGAAGTGAATTCCTTGGCGTTCACCCTGGATACGACTCCTGCTTCTGCCTGGTCACCCGCTTCCTACTCTCAAAGAGGGGAGTGCTGGAGAGTCTTCCGTTGGTACATCTACTACATTTATGCATTGCATGGCATTAAATTGAGCCCTGTTGTTGAAGTCAAATGGTCAATGTGCTAGAAATAATTTTTTATTTGTGTGCTCAATCTATTGTGCAAGATTCTTACAAGTGGCTGATAAATAATGGATTCAGTGTAAGGGCTAGGGTTTGATTCATTGTTTACAGCTTATATACCGTTGTTCCTATTACAATGGTGGGCCTCATGTTTTTGCCTACTGATTTTTGCCTTGTGTACTTTGATGAGGGTTTTAGCGCATCATAGCAATGTTACCACCTGAGGGAGATCTCTTTTCTCTTTTTGGTTGTTAACTTTGGTTGAGTCTGTAAGACAGCTATATGCCCTCCAACCAGCCGGAACTGGCTGAGAATGATCCTCTAATGCTCAGAAATCCAGAAAGGAATCTCAGCTGTCTATCATGCTCTGATCTCATGGCTATGATTCATCCACCAGACTTGGGTGGCTGTCTTCTTAGAGCTCAAGGTTACAGAAATAGGAGCCTTTAGAACAGATCCTGTTGGACTAAGATCGTAGAGAAGTTGTCACTTAGAAAGAAACCTACGTCGTATCTTCCTGAGAGTTGCTAGTGGGCTCCTGTGAATATAGTGCTGATCCTAGTGCTTCCATGCTTAATATATCTTTCTTGACCTGTTATTTGTTCAATTTCATTGATCTGATACTTGGGTAACTCATTTGTCTTAATGTTCCCAATAATACCTAATTGATAAAGAACCTGAATTGCCTTTTTGGGTCCAATTCCATCCCTTTTTGTTTAAGCAATTCTTACTTGATATATGATATTCTTGATCCTTCTTTTTGTCTTGTTGTGTCCTTCTACTCCCTATAGAGGAACTCTAATTATACATTTACTAGCCCAATGCATATACTTCACTTGCTCTTCACTCTACTTCTACTCATCAAAACAAGTAAAGTCCACTGACTCAGTATAGCAGTGGTCTACCTCACTGCGTTCACTAGGGCTTATCTTCAAGAGACTTGCTTTGTTTGCTTGTTGTTTATTGATGCGCTTCCTGACACCCAGCTTATTGGGGAAAACACCCTAGCCTCTCCCCTTATAGTCTGCCTTGATGGTTTTCTCTCCAGGAACCCATCTATATTTTATTTATTTGTGGAGGGGCCTGCAGGTGCCCCGTTGAGGTGCCACTGGGATGGTCGCCTCAGGCCCTGATCTGCGTGTACCCCATAACGCAACCTTCCTAGTATGGTGACTTTAAGAACTCTCGTTGCCTAAGGGGCACCCCAACCACGACAGAGTTAGCTTGGAAATCTTCTTCAGGCCCCTAGAAGAAAATGGCGTGACTGCCACCTTCACTGTTGTCTTTGCCCTTTTCGTACCATCATTATGTAGCAAAGTTCTTTACTTACATGCTAGTAAATTAGTTAAGCTTTTATCTTTATTGTTTCTTTCCATCATTTCTCATATATTCTGTTTTCAAATCTCTAGTGTACTGACGTCCTGGTTAGATCCTCAAGTTCTTATCAGGCTAATCCATAAGCAACATGGCAGAATAAGTATTGTTAGTCATGATTGTCCAGGAAGACACTATACTCGCTTGCAATTCTTTACATTTTTCGCAAATGGTAGGGCTCCCATCAAACCCCAGAATAGTACCAAGAAACATAAAAAAAATTGTACTCGCTATTGTTATTAGGAAAACCTGTGCACACCCTCCATTTACATCTAGTTGACCTTTAAAATTTGAAATGTGTGATATAACCAGTAATTTGGCATTTAACTTGCTTTCTTTTTGGGCAGAATTTGAGGGAGCCCTCTGGGGACGAGTTGCATCCTTCTACAATGGGCCAGTTGTCTGGAATTGAAGGTACACACTTATGCATTTATTCGGATTTGGTGAGAGAGAAAGAGAGAAGTGCTGACACTTTGTAGTTTAGCAACTATACATTGGCAATTGTAGCTATAAAGGGAAGTGCTATTTGCTCTCTTTGTTTGAATGTTGAATTTCATCTTCATAATCAACATGCACTTGTCTCAATGGTAGAGTTCTCGTTGTATGACCTTGAGGTCACGGGTTTGAGATGTGGAAACAGCCTCTTGCAATGCAAGGTAAGGCGGCGTACTATTAACCCTGTGTGGTCTGCCCCTTCCATTGGATGTGTTTTGTGTGCCTCACGGGTTCCATCATTTTTGCTTGTCAGAAATAGGAATATTGTTCTTCGTATGCGGCCTTTCCGTTTGTGTCTCCAATAAGTAGTTCAATTTTGGATACCAGTGTTATCATTTTGATGGCCCTAAAGTAACTTCCAGCTGCTGTCATTGATTTGTTACATCCAAAATGTTGTCTTTGTAAAATGGGCTGATGCTATAATGTTTGAAGTCCTCTTGGTCTTCATTACAAGCACAAGCAAACTGGAAGTTCTTGGCTGCTAGTTTTCTTTTGTCCTGAACCAGGTCCGTGGGAGTTAGTGAACCTCCTTAAATGGAATTTGGATATATCATCTGGGCTCAATGTTTGTTCTGAGCCTGTATTGAGGGTACTGTTTAGTCCGTTGTTTTAGTCTGAACCATCAATTGGTCATCCAAACATGACCATAACTTTTATTGTGGAGGTATTTTCGTAATTGGGATTTTATGTGTCGAATGTGTAGTTTCTGTCAATGATCTTTTGCTTGTGAGTTGTTGAGTGTCATTTGTAATTTCAAGTGTTCTTTCTTCTATGGTTGTTCCCATAGGCTCCTAAGTCTGAAAGATGGTTGTCTTTTACTGTTTCAGCTCAGATCTATCCTATTCGAAGCTAATGATTTTGTATCCCATAACAGCTTGCTATGTAGTGAATCTAGTCATCTGTTTACTTTTGTCAAGACCATGCTGGTACTCAACCATATGTGTGAATTAAGTGAACATCCTTAATGGTCTTGCAATTTTCCATTGAATATTATACTGATGCAATTTTTTATGCTGGTGCTTAAACAAATGTGTGATGTAACCTGGTGGTCACCAAACAAAGCATGTTGCAACTAGGGCAGGTGCTTATTCACAAAAGCCTAATAGTCTTATTGAGGTCTGCCCGCATCCTAAAAAATAGCTTGCAGTTTAATCTTTGGAGTGTTTGAGTTATAATTTTCTTCAAAATCTTCATGGATCTTGTATTTGTGTTGGAAGATCACTATGGTTATTTATTGTGGCTTATTCTTGGTGTCATGTGTTATAGCTGCATAAATCGACAGGCTGGTGAGTTGTGTGTCTATGACTTGATTCTTTGCCATATGCCTTAATTGTCTTCCTTCTAGACTTCATTTCTGAAATTTTAGGGCTCGCTATGGTTATACTGGTTCTGTCCACATGCTGTGATCTCCTTTGAGACCAGAAACTCTTTCTTATGACCGTAATAGCATCTTCTGAACAGGGGAGCCCATCAACAAGGCAAACTACAACTTCTCTGAGTTACAGGAAGTGGCAGAGCCTGTGGCAGAAGTATTTTCTGTGGGATCTGGGAATGGGCAATCAGATGGCACTGACTCTGCCATGGGAAAAGAAGAGTCTGCTACTGGTTCTTATATTCACCCATTTATCAGCAAGAGGTTGATAGAAGCTCAGAACTGCTTTGTTCCTCAGAAGAAAAAGGGAATTCTGGAGAATGATGGTATTTTTCTCTCTCTCATGAACTTGATACATGTCAGATCCTGATAGGTTTTGAATGATTCTGTTCTTTGCATGGCAGGTCAGAGGGAGAAAGATATGCCTTCTAAGGAAGCATCTTGCCCGGCAAATGTTCGCCATAATCACCAGTCATGCCCTTCCACTTGCACTGACATGAATCATGCGACAGACTTCAAGGAACAGTTGGTAAAAGCCAGAAGGATGGGAATTTTGGAGCTTTCTCCAGAAGATGAAGTTGAAGGAGAAATTCTTTATTTTCAAAATAGGCTGCTAGATAACGCAGCTTCAAGCAGGCACCTTTGCGGTCAGAACCTTCTCCTCGCCCTTCTTTATTTAAGTCTCTGATCATTTTCTGTACTTATTCCCCTTTTCATCTTAAGAAACTGGGACATCATCCTAAAGCAGTAGGAATACCTTCCTTTATTTATTTTCTAGACACATTTTTCCAAGTTGATGTTTCCTTTCCTTCCAATTATCTCTGGTTATTCATAGTCATGCTTCATGTTTCTTGAAATATCTGCCCTAGCTTCTTATGTTTTCTGCTTTTTGTTCAAATTTCTTCGTGCAGAAGATTTAATATTTAGGGTGGTCAAGAATCTTCCACATGAGTTGGATGCTTTAAGGAAACAAAGGTGGGATGCAGTACTTGTCAACCAGTATCTTTGTCAGGTTAGGGAAGTAAAGAAACAGGGGAGAAAAGAGAGAAGGCGCAGAGAAGCTCAGGCTGTTCTTGCTGCTGCAACTGCCGCAGCTGCAGCTTCTTCACGAATGTCAGCTTCCCGAAAAGATGCACTTGACAACATTGTTGCTACTCATCATGAGGTTAACGATTATATGTCGTGGTGTCTCAATTAATTAGTACTCAGATAAATTTTTTTGCTAACTATGTCTATTCTGCCTTGTCTTCAGAATCCTATCAAAATGAATACTGCATGGGCAGGGCCTTACTCTCAGATGTTGTCTCGTACAAAGGAGACACTTTCAAAATTCTCTATTTCTAAGGTTTCATCAGGGCAGTCTGAGCTTTTCCAGTTGTCTTCAGAATTTTCGAAGGAAAATCCAAGGTCATGTGACATCTGTAGACGAAATGAGACGATGATTAACCGGGTCTTTGTTTGTTCGAACTGCAAGGTTTTATAGTTGTTATTCTTTCTAACATAGTGACTTATGAAACTTTTCTTGCTCAGCTTGTTTCTAGACTTACAGGAAATTGGATGTGACAGGTTGCTGTTCACTTCAGTTGCTACCGGAGTGTTAAAGATCCCATTGGACCATGGTACTGTGAACCGTGTGAAGAGTCATTGTCTCAATCTAGAAGCCCTGAAATTCCACCTGTAAATACTTGTGAAAGGCTTTCTTTTGTCGTACAATGTGGTTTATGTGGGGGCACTAATGGAGCTTTTAGAAAGACAACTGATGGTCAGTGGGTGCATGCCTTCTGTGCTGAGGTAATAGATAATTTTTCCTTTTATCTTGGTCTTGGTTTTCCATTTTTCAGCTGATAGCTTGCTTGTACTTTCACAATCCTTCAGTAGATTTTCTGTGGGTGTTTGACTGGACTTTCTTCTGCTGTTTTAGTGGCTCCTAGAATCAACATTCCGAAGGGGACAACCAAATCCCATTGAAGGGATGGTATGTGAATGTTTTACTCCTTTCAGAATCAATTCATTTTCGGTATCACTTATATGTTTAGTTTGTAATACTTCTCATCCTAACGTAGTACATATATTAACTGCTGCTGTGATTTTGCTAACTTTATCACTCTTTATGCGACTGTTCCCTGTGATGTTACTTTATCTCTGACAGGAGGCTATCTCAAAAGAAAGGGACCTACTAATTTGTTGCATTTGCAGTAAGAAAGTTGGTCTGTGCATAAAGGTTAGACCTTGTTTGTTCTTTCCTCTATCTTTCTTCTTGTGTCATACAGGCTGCAAAATTGTTGACCACTTGACCAATCTGCTTCTGCCCCTACATTTTGCTGTTTCACTTGTTCTGCAGTGTAATTATGGCCACTGTCTAAGTGCATTTCATCCCACTTGTGCCAAAAATGCTGGGTGGTACATGAATGTAAAGACTGTTGCGGGTAGGCTTCAGCACAAGGCTTATTGTGAAAAGCATAGCTTGGAGCAGCGAAAGAAGGTTATATCAATAGAAAGTGAATTGTATGTAGTGAGGTGGTGTCTTTTGTGCACTATGTCTCAACTTGAAATCTGTTCCTACAGGCTGAAAGTCTCCAACATGGGGCGGAGGAGCTACGGAACATTAAACAAATACGGGTCAGTAAGACTGTTTGCTATCCTCTGTACCCTTTCGGTTTTTATTTAGTTGCTCTCATTGTTTCATCATTTTATATGTTGAGTTTCAACAGACCTTGTCATTGGAGAACTTAATTTTATGTTTCCTTCATGAGCTTTTGTCGGTTTAATTGGACGCCCAATCTGCTGCCTGTTCTTGACTGTGTTAAAACTTTTGAGTCAGTTGTCTATCTTAACACTCTCAACCTGCATGCTGAGGAGTAGGTTGCTTGGTGGGGAAGTAGTGAGAGATGTGGAAGGTTCAGTACTAACAAGGCCACTGTCTTTGGTATAAGCTTTTGAGACCCCAAAAGAGTTTGTTAATAAAATAATTAACTAAGAGTTAGATTTACAATGATGCTGAGTTCCACCTTTGCTGGTCTGAGGGACGAGCAATTGCATGACTAACATATTCATCTATTTTACCATTTCAGTAACTCTGTACCTAAAAAGTTAAGGCAAGTAGGTAAGATTTATGAAATTGTTGCATTCTTTTGTTCTTCATTTTTTTTGAACCTGTTGGGGAGTCTATTCTCGGGGCTTTGACTTATCATTCATTATTTTGTTCTGACCTTGTGTCAGTTGAACTCTCGATGTCAAGACCATAATATACCTTGCTGGTCCCCCTTTTCTCTAATGTAAGGGATTAGGTTAAGAGTCACTTTGTTAAGAACTATAAAGAACTATGGAAGTGTTGTTGTGATTATTGGCATCCCCCCAGAGTAAAGCTTAGAGTGTAGATTGTTTGTTGGGGCGCTTCAAGAGATAGAGTCTGGAAGCTATGAAAGTTAAGCACCTTATTGTTCAAGGGATCACAAACTTGATGGGGCCATCCGATCAAACCATGTTTGCTCTAAATCCAAGTGTAAAGATTCTAAGAACACACACTTATGGTAAACCCAAAACATGAAAAAACTTATCTTATTTCTTACCATAATGATCTGACTGAAAACTTCTCTGAGCCAATGCCTAACTTTCTCAATTCAACTTTGTCTGTAGCAACTTTTTGTTCCTGATCTGAGTTCTGTCCTACAAACCCTCCCTCCATTTGTACAAACGTAAATTGAGAGAGTCATTTCAGTAATCAACTGAGTCAAGCTGAGTTAACCTTTTTTTGTGAAGATAAAATGCTATCCGGTAAGCTGTTGTTATTTAGTAACTGGATTTAAAGCTCTATGTTTTCCTACAGGTCCAGTTTTTGGAAGGAACAACCTTTGAAAGAACTGAAAATAAGAGCATTTCTTCCTTGGCAAGTAGAGTTACCTCAGCTAGTTACCGCTACCTCTGTCGTTTCTTCTTTCAGCAATCTCAACTCTTTGTGTAGATTATATTAACTTTGTTTGACCTCATTAATCTTATTTGATTTCTTAGAATTTGGTGGTTTAGGTGATGAGCTTGTTGTGAGCTTGAATTTCTGTTTTCCTTGCAAATCTGACTGGCTAAGGCTAGGAAAATTGAACTTTACTATCTTCGCGCTTCCTTCCTTAGTTGTCCATCTGACCCAGGTGGTCATTGCATTTCTTTAGTAGCTTCATACTTTTTAGTTTCCTGGTCATTGAAATATTTCTCTCATTAAAAGATGCTAAAAGACAAATTTAGGTAGGCGACTTTGCTTTTCTTGGGACTTTACGACCTGGATTTCTGATAGCTGCAATGGTTTGGTAAGGGTTAAATTATGGCTGACCCCATCATTTCCAGCCATAAATTCTGCAAAAGTAGGTGAAGTGAACTTCTTCTGTGAAGTGCTGTAGGATCAAGTTTTTTATGTTTTCAGCTGAATCTGCCAGGACTGGTGTTCTGTCTGAATTCTTAACTACTGTACAGTAGCTTATTGGAGAGTTCCATCTCATTTCTATATATGAATGGGATGTATTGGATTGTCTGGATAGCACTGTGGACTGTTCCTGTCAAATAGAATGTGTTGCGGACTTTATACTGAACGGACAAAATTGATAACTATGCATGCTGTGTTCATAGATAAAGAGGGATCTGGATGGAGCAGTTAGTCAAGTTGTCGTTCAAATTTGCCATGTAGCCATTAGAAATGGAAAACATTGCAGGGATTTTTTTCTCCTAATCCTTTAGAAATGCTGAAAAAATCCATTGGACATCCATTTTCACTGATCAACTGCGTACACAAACAAATGAACCGTGGGATGATCCGAGTTTGTATATCTTCACTTTTAATATGAGTGCACAGTGGGTCTCAGTTTGTTTATGGTGGCCTTTTCTTTTTACCTTGCATATTTATTGAACTCGTCTGCAAATAACTTGAGTTGATCTTGTGTTGCTGGAGTCTCTGTTTGTATTTTCATACTATTACAATGAGATCATACGCTTCCTATTTTGCCAGAAACACCATGACTAACCATTTTACGTAATATGTAATCTTGGAATATCTATGGCAGGTTGAACTGGAGAGGGTCCGACTTCTCTGCGAGCGGATTATCAAACGGGAAAAGGTGAAAGTAAGTTGTTCTTGCTTCCTGAGGCACGTCAACAATTTATGTTAATGAATGGTCGTGGTTGTTTAAATGGGAGGTATTTGGTAACTCTACCATCGGCCATTGCATTGGTTTATACCCTTTCCTTCTTAGTTTATCTTATTATCATGTTTCCTTCACTGTTGGTATAAACATGTCAATGCATATGTGGAAGTATTTATGTAGTATGTCTGTCTATATGCACGCCCCAATCCCTGGAGTAAGTAAACTCTTTTTGATTACTGAATTTTGTGTATTCTATAAACACCACCCCACCCCTCTCTCTGTAGTGACAAAACCGTTGAGATATACTCCTTGTGGAAACTCAAACTGCCATTCTAGTAGTACCATGTATCACAATCATGCATACATAATTACTTGCCATTATTGTACTACTCCAGAAGACGTAAGAACTGGAACTGCAACACTGGAAGATAATACAGAGATGTGAGTATCTTATGTTGCAATAGGTTCTTCATAACTCTACCCTTATTACACGTGGTGGCAAATCATCAGAACTTCTTGTCCCTTCACAAGTGTGCCAGGCACCAGCTCTAGATAATGTATTATTCTAATCTGAAGTAGTGGCAGTTTGTGACAAATAGATGCCACCATTCATAAGGTTATCCTTTGTGATAATAATAACCTGACTTGGAGAACTATAAGGATTCTTTCTCACAAAAAAGGGCAGCCTGGTGCATGAAGTTACTGTGTATGCAGGGTTTGGGGAAGAGGCGGACCAGAAAGGGCATATAATATGCAGCATTACTTTGCATTTCGTAGGAGGCTGTTTCCACGCTTCGAACCCGTGACCTCCAGGTCACATGGTGACAACTTAACCCTTGCACCAAAGCTCCTCTTCAATAAGGATTCCTTCCAATTGGGCAATAATATGAATTCTTCTCAGTGACAAGGAAATTGAGTTCTTCTCAAATCTTTTAGATGGTCCAGGAGGTCTTTGTGCACAATGAATGATTTTGACCTGGCATCAAGTTAATTGGTAGAACCTTTCATTCTCTTGGTAGGGAGATCCTTCAATGTTTTAGTTGGAGACCCACAGAAGTCCTTGGTCCGAAGTCCTAATATGGAGCATGATTCATGAGATGGTGAAATCATTGAATCCATTAAACATAATTGTTATGTTTATAAAAACCCATGTGTAATGTGCAAAAGGGCCCAGGAGTCTTGTGGCATCTCTGTCTGCTGCCCATCTCGGTCTCTGCGTTGTACCATATCTTAAACTAATTCTAATTTGTAGTGGGCATTTGAAGGTGCCTTTTTCAGCAATCTTGGAGAAAACGTGGTCTGTTGTTGAGGTGGTAGGATGCTGTTGGATAGGGTTCCGTGTACCTTTGTATGGTTGCTTTGACACGAAGAAGCCATGAGGTTGTGGTGGAAAAAGAAACTATGAATTGAGTAGTCTGTTGACATTAAGCCTTTTCGTTTGGACTGTTACACGGGAAGTTTTGTTCCTCGAGTGGCATGGCTGTCATTCTTGTCAGAGTGGGTGATAAAAAGAAGGTAGATTATGCTACTTTGGACTACTCATGTTTGGTTTTGAGATTTTATCGAAGCTTCCTCTTGGCCTATAGTTGGAACATGCTCCAGAAGGCCATGCTTGGGCACTATTCACTAGGATGAATAATATTCATCGACGGAGAAATGATGAATAATATTCATCGACATATTTTCTGGGGCGATTCATCCTATGATATTTTGTCAGCCATTAACATATTTCTCACCCATGATATGCCAATGTCGATGATCAAACAGGGAAACATACCATGTTTTCCAAACTATTGCCTGTGTTCAGTACTGAAGTATTAGTTAACTGTCAGGATGACAATCTGAAATTTTCTGATGTTGCAGCTATTTGGGCCAGAAAATTGATAATTTAAATGGTTGGAAGTTTTGTTACATCTTTTTGAAGTCTGCAGTTCCGACCTTGCCAGAGCAAATCTTCAGTTGTTTTCAGGATGTCTCATGATAGTGGTTGTTGAGTTGTTTATGCCATCTTCAAGATTTTGTTGGGACGTTGAAAGTCTGCAGCCTACCAACTTTCTGGAAAAAGGAAAATTTGCTGGGACCTTCATGGGTGTTAATGTGGATATTCTTTTTGTGGTTTGGGAATCATACATGAGATAAGATAAAAGAAGGGGTGGATCTCCATGTCTCAGTGAATTCACTAACCATGATAACTGTTTTAGCTCTGACACGTTCAAATCCATCCGCTTATCTGAACACACAATGCTACGTAAGAAGTCCTTTGCTAGTGTTTATGCTTTATGTGAAGACTAATTTTAAAATTTTCTCAGATCATGATGAAATCTCTAATGATGATGCATGTGGAGCAATGTGCACAGTACAACAGCCTTTTGCTTCGGTTTACATTTTTGATTAAATTTTCATATTAGTGTATTTTTATACAGTTGTTTTGTTAGACATTTCTGACTAACTTGGTCAATTCTTTGCAGCGGGAGTTGGTTCTTTGCTCACATGATATACTGGCTACAAAAAGAGACTATGTCGCTCTCTCTGTGCTTGCCCGCAGTTCCTTCTTTCCTCCAGATGTTAGCTCAGAGTCTGTCACCACCTCTTTGAAAGGACATGCTGACGATACCAAATCCTGCAGTGAAGCAATGCAGAGATCGGATGATGTCACTGTGGACAGCACTGTTTCTGGCAAATGTCGAGTTGTTCTTCCTGTGCATATGTATGTTGACAGAAAAACTGATGATAGCTCCACATCCAAGAGACCTTTCGCACGGAATCCACCAGATGGGGTCTCATTCTCTGGAAAGCAGCTTCCGCAGAGATCTGAATCTGTTGCTTCTCGGAACCCAGCAGATGATGGGGATAGGAGATCAAAATTGAGAAAGGTAAACCATGGATTGGTTTGAGTATTTTACTTCCACACCTCTCCAAGGAATGGTTACTTATAGTCAGAGATTTTGCTTCTGCAGCACACTGAGACTTTCCAGAAAGAGCTTGTAATGACGTCAGATCAAGCATCAATGCAGAATCAACGGTTACCCAAAGGATTTGCTTATGTTCCTATCGGCTGTCTTTCAAAGGAGGGGGGTTCTCGTGATGCTAACCATGAATCGGTCGACCCTGATGGCTAAAAGTGGGAAATCTGAATGGTGCCTTTAGTTGCATTCCTAGACCCAGTGGATGGCCTGAATGAATGTTTTGTTGGCTTGTGGGAGGTTGGACAACTCAAAATTTCTTTGCTCAATCCTCAGATTTAAAGCAGAAGAAAAGAGTGGTTTCAGAGTTCTGGCTGTTGTATCCCCACCATTGAGCTGCTGTCGTGATTTGGAAATTTTGACGTCAGCTTGTAAATGTACTCTGAGAGCAATTGTACAAAGGGTGTGAGCAGTCCCCATCAATGTATGCGGCAGGCTCAGGTCGCCCAATCGGCTATGTGCCTGCCTAGTGGAGAGCAATGTTGAAGTTTTGCTTCTTGTAACTGTATATTGAGGTATTAGAAGATATCTTCCATGTCGCAGGTTCTGTAAATTTATTGTTGTATATTGTTAACAAAGCAATTGCCACATACTTCCTCGCAACGTCAAACAAGTTTCATGGAGCTTTTATTTATTCACTTGGCTTTTGCAGCTTTATATTGGCTAAGTTTAAATACTCCAATCGTTGTTGTCGTCAACGATATGCCAAGTTTTCCATTTCTGCTGTTCATATCATGACGTGGGCGTCGTTTATGCGGGTTACTGTTGTGCACAGGAGCAATGCTAGAATTGGAGCCTGGACACTGTTTGTTATCTTAAACTGTAATCTCAGCTGCCCCATTCTTCCACATCAGAGACGTGCTGTCTAGTGTTCTCCTGCACATGCCATGCAGTTTTGTGTACTGGTGAGCATCAGGCTGTCATAATCCTCTATTGTTAACTTCTTAAGATGAAAATAGGACATCGATGTGAAAAATAGGTAGGCCTTCCATCACTCTATTCCTCTTAGTAATCTGACTTGGGAAGCTTATTCCTCCATAAGTTTTTGATGGTATTGTTGTTGTTCATGCAGAAGGTTGAGTGGTAAGGTTGGTTAGGTTGAGCTGTATTTAAAATTTTCTGGTTGTGGATATTCTTTCTGAAGATGAAACATCGCGTGGCTGGTGAAACTAATTAAGGTTTTCTCAGAGTTGGTGCTATTATTCTGGTAATGCACTGATTGGCTGACACAAAAGATGAGACACTGGCTGTTCTATCCTTTGCTCTCTGGTTATCTGTTATCTCAATTGGAAATTCAGGACTGAGTGCTTGACTCGTTGCTCTGTGATTTTCCTTAGATTTGAAGGTATGCTCTTGATATTGCGGGCTTATATATCTGGTAAGACGGTATCCTTTTGGTTCGCCCCTTCCCTGAACCCCGCATGTGTGGGAGTTTCGTGCACTGGGGCTGCCTTTTTTTTAACTTGGTACCCTTTGAGATCGAGGGTCCTTTTTTTCCCCTTCTTCTATCCTTTGTGACGGCTGCTGTTATGGATTCTCACTTTCTCCTTGACATTTGTTTGGTCAGTTTGAGGGCCACTCCATTCATGTGTCCCATGAATGTCTTCACTGCGTGGATAACGTGTTTCTGATTCAATAACTAAGGTTTTGGAGCGAGTTTTACAGCAATATGTCATGTTTTCCTGTCACACTCATGGATATGAAATTGAATATAAGCATCCTTCCCTGCCTTCGTCAAAATCATTACCTTCTGAAAGATTGTGACACAACAAGCAGTCTGTTTCCGGTTGTAATTGAAGCCAGATTAGCTGTTTGCTGAAGCATCTGAAATCAGACGTGTATTGGTCAAGCAAATATGAAATAATTATAATTAATCATCTATTTTGACAAAAATGTTGTATTGATGTATGTTGTCAAAAGAAAAAAAAAAACTGCTGTATTGATGAAGAAACTGATGTGTGAAAAGAGAAGAATGGTAGCTATACTTGTTTAGATTATGAAAGTTGCCCATATTTAGCACATCACTAGTTTACCAAAAATAATTCTCAGAGCCATTGAGTGCCAGTTACTAGATCTAAGAGCTTAAGATCTACTCAGAACCCATGCTAGGGAGCATCACTATGTTTACATTAAGTGGATCGATTATAGAACCTTGCGTTCACCTCCACTGCAGCACTGCTTCAGCAGGGTGTTCTTCCACTATTTTGATGACATTTGATGTACAAACATTTGTCTAAGTTCAGAATATCAGCAAAGATCCAATAGAAGTTACAGACTAAAATGCTGCAACAAAGAGGTACTTTGAATATTCTGAAACTGTAATATTTCAGTACTCACAATTTTGTACGTTAGTGCTTCTACTGCAATTGCAATTGTCCCAATTAATTTTAGATATCTATTATCAGCTTCACATAAAGGGCATAGCAGAAATGAAGAGAATGGGCGGTGATAGTGATCTAACCAAGTGGTAAAGGGGCAGACCACAAGGGTCTATTGTACATAGTCTTATCTTGTATTTTTGCAAGATGCTGTTTTCACGTCTAAAACCTGTGACCTCAAGGTCACACGACAACTTTACTGTTGCGCCAAGGCTCTCCTTCTATTATCAGCTTCACATACGAAATGATAATATTTTATGTGAAATACAAACAACGAACATAGCAGAATGAAGAGAATGGGCAGTGATAGTGATCTAACCAAGCAACGAATAATATTGTAAATCGAACATCAATTAAGCAAACTGGCGTCCACAATGATTTTAAGGGTAACATCAAATCTTAAAAACTTGGCTTCTCCTTATTGCTAGTTTTGCACTAAAAACGTAGGCAATACAAATGTGCGTATGATCATCTATAATGCACATTTATTAACAGGAAAGCTTGCTGCTGGTTGATACTTTTTAAGTAATATATGCTGGTACTGTGCCAGAATATAGCTCAACCTAAAGTATGGAACTTAGATCAACGTTATACATGAAAGTATAACCTCAATCTGGCTAGAGTACAATTTGTTGGATTTGATAGAAATATGAGGAAGTCTTATGTGGCTGGAAGTACATCCTAGTATCGATAATTTGATATGATGGCTCTCCTTACTGCAAATGCAATAATAGCTGTACTCTTTTATATATCATATAACGCCCACTGCCACGTGACCTTGAGGTTATGGGTTCAAGGCCTGGAATCAGCCTCTTGCAAAATGCAAAGTAACTATAAGTCCTTGTGGTCTGTCCCTTTCTCGGACCCCACATAGGCGCGAGCTTCATGCACCGGGACTGCCCTTGATAACGCCCACTGCCAAAGCTGGAAAATTTGCAAAGTTTCCTACAGAAGCGTTACTGCTTAGGATGGAAGCATTTTGTGCATATGATTTTGGAATGAAATGGTCCAATGTATATCAAAAGGAGAAAGGCCGCAGAATGGCTAGCTTAGTAAGAAATGGCAATTATAAACTTTTCCTTGGACAATCAAATGTCACCTGAAATTACTTTTTCTGTTTTCTACTTTTTTTGGCTAATCAAATGTCACCTGGTCCTTGCACTTACATGAAATAGCTGAAATTAACACTTATACAGGGTGTTGTATACATACCTCCGAAGGGAGGTATCTAAATCCATGAGGGAGGAGCCCAATCTCTAGGGGCTGAGTTTCCATTCACGCGAAGCGACACACCACTTCTAATGGAACCACACGGGGAAAGGACAAGCACTAGGTGGTTCCCAGCCAACAGTCATGAAGTCGAATAGTTCAGGGTCGCCAATTCTCTTCAGCCTTCCCTCTTCTCCTTTCCTTAAACTTCAAGGGACTGTGTGATTTCATCAGACAGACATGAAGGAACCTGAGATAGGTAAAGTGCCCTCTTAGGAAGCTGATTTTTCGGCATGATTCAAATAAATCAGTGAAAATATTCAGATAAAAGGGGCAGTCTCAAAGCACGAAGCTCTAGTGCATAAAGGGTCTAGAGAAGGGGCTGACTACAAGGGTCAATAGTACACAGCTTTACCTTGCATTTTGCAAGAGACTGTTTCTGCGCATTGAACCTTTGATCTCAAAGTCATACAACGGCAACTCTACTGTTATGCCAAGGCTCTCCTTCAGTGAAAATATTCAGATGCATGATAAAAAATAATATGAGGAATGCTAGAATGCATTATTGCTCAATGGCATCTTGACTCACCTGTGACCCAGGAACCATGATTATTTGATCCAGAAATTGCGTAGATTTTCATACGAAGGTTTGCTTATTAAGAAGTTGAGGGTTCTTTTTTATTTTTACCATTTTATTTGTATAATAATTATATTTTTTACAGCAAAGAGTTATGAAGCAAACTATACCCAGAAGCTGTGATCCTAATCCTTAAATATATTTGAAATCTTCCCTGCAAAAGGAAAGTGCTACCTCAAACGTCCGACAAAGCATAAAGAGAAGAGGGGCTATGTTTTCTGTGACCAACTGGGTTAGACGACTTGCGACGCCAAGAATGGAAGGCTGAGAGTGAAGACTTGAGAAGATAAATGAGTTGGAAGCCCACTTTTGGATGAAGAGCCCCATCGTACGCTTTGTTTGATCCGAGCACAGTGTGTTTTTCTCCTGATTTGGATGTCTATTAGTCCAAAAACCATTAGGATTAGGCATTTTGGGGTGTTTAGGCTAAAAGACATCCAATTTGCAGACATCAGAGGATTAAAGACTCAGATAAACCAAATTAAGGTTGCTCTGCTCTTCATTCAAAAGCAATCCAATAATCTTAGAAGAAGGTCGGCAGGTTGTCATGGGGTCGCAGTTTCACCTTTTCTAAACCCGTGCAACATTTGTGCTAACTTCTTTGTAAATCATAAGTCAGCTTTTTACTCCCACTCTCACTTGCTAGGACTACACTCACTCACCCACTAAAACAATAAGAGGAACTAAAAAATAAGACTTACTCAAAGAGAACCTATTATCTCTTACTTAAACTTAATTGATTAATCTGAGCTAATTACAAATAAGGGGCTACACCTTATTTATACTTGCTCTCCCCCATCCACCTTCTTAATGAATGGTTAGGATTATTTCGAGTGTTAGTATACTAATGATCTAGATCATATTGTAGAACTCTCCTACTCTTTTTAGACTACTTTACCATTCTCTTAGAGTACTTTATACTACTACAGAAGATCTAAATATTTATAAGGATTATGTAGAAACCAGGCCCTTTGGAATCAGGCCTAACACCACAAATCTAGAAATACGGACTTAAGTCTTTTAGGCCACATTCATGAGTTGAGAAGACCTCCCTTAGAGCCTGTGAGCCTTCGTCAGGGGTCTTGGAAAGCAAGTCCGTGACAGGGTACTCATCATAGGTAGCAATCTAAATCACTCTTGTGCGCCCGGCTACTAGTCAGTCTTGCGCAGTTGGGGTTTATATTATCGTGAAGATGAAATAATGGTGGAGACGGAGCATAAATTTTAGTGAATGTTGAGTGATGGATATCGATAGAACAACTGATTATAGATCCACGTTAAGATGACCTTCTGTGTTGTCATTGTGTGACCTTGAGGTCATGGGGTTTAAGGTATAGAAACAATCTCTTGCAAAATTCAAAATAAGACTGCATACTATTGACCCTTGTGGTCTGTCCCTTCTTCGGACCCTGCATACGAGGGAACTTGGTGTCCTAGGGCAGCCCTTTTTATTCAGATGGCCTTCTGAGGGACAGGACTGGGGGAAAATTGGTCAAGTAGCTGTAGGTGGAGGTTTCATCAGTCCTTTTATCACATCCATAACTGTAATAAGAAAATCTCGAAGTTAACTGTAAATTGTATTGCCCACCGCTTACACCACACAAGATATGGTGTCACCAGCATGCCCTTCCAAAGAGGTAGTGACAAACTCTGAGCTTATGTTAGGGGGAACTGGCAACAGCAAATGCGCAATGCAGACTAATCTAGACTATATTAGCTAGTATGTCATGTGAATGGAGGCACGACTTCCACTGTAGTCTAATTTACTAAAGGATGTGTTATTTATACATGCACTTGTCAAGGTCCATGAACACACCGACTTAAACCGCACTGCATGTTTTGAACCATCCTACTGATCGATCACTGACCTGAGAGAAATCGTGAAATGCAATTTTTGTGACCATCTACCACGATGTTTTATTTGTAAAAGAATAAGGTTGTGCTTGGATACAGTTTTTCTTTCTAAAACTGAATGCTTGGTGAAAAAGGATATACATATGGTGTGTTGATTTCGTCTATTTCATGAAGGTGCAAGGAGCAGGTAACATTTGATTGGCTGAAAAAATTAGAGGAAATGATAGTTAGAAACTTTTCCCTAGTCAAGTTTTTAACTGCCATTTACTCAAGTTTTTCTGTTTTTTACTTTTTCTTAGCCAATGAGATGTCACGTGCTCCTTGCAACTGCATAAAGCAATTGAAATTACAGCTGCTCTATTTAAATTATATATATATAAGGGCACCCCAGTGCATGAAGCTCCTGCGTATGAGGGGATAAGAAAGTCTGATGCAATGGTTAGGTCATGGGTTTGAGGTGGAGCATCACATCCTTTTAGGGGATGTAGAAAAGGATGTTTGCATGTTAAAGAGGTCTCTCTAGCATATGTTTGGGAAGGGTGTATATATAAAGAGCTACAGGGTGTGTGAGTTTCTAGCGAAAAGAATAAGTCTGAATAGGAGAAAACAGAGATAAATGGAATCAGGGACATGGAATTTACCTCTAAACACACCAGTCCTAGCTAAGGAATCAGCAGTCCTAAATATGAAGGAGAGTGATATCAATTTAGTATTTTCTTTAGCAATTTAAATACTTTTTAACGCTTATTTTCTCAAGCTATTAAATAGATTAAATTCCATGTTGCAGGACTTCATACAGTCCTAAATACTCTATTTCAATGTGGTGAAGTTATTGCAGGTACATGGAGGAAGATGACCCACGTCTAAAGCCAAGAACTTGTGGCCACACAAAACAAACAAGAACAGAAAACTAAAGAAAACAAGGAAAGATGACTACGCCCATTCATGTCACTTGCATGGAAGCACACCCTTTAAGCTGGTGGGCCGGGCAATCACGGTTCTTGATTGCAACTCGGGGGCAGCAAGGTGCACAAAGCTCCTACATATGTGGGGTTCGGGGAAGGGACGGACCACAAGGGTCAATAGTACACAATTATACCTTGCATTTTTTGCAAGAGGCTGTTTCCACATCTAAAACCTAGGACCTCAAAGTCCCATGTCGACAACTCTACTGTTGAGCCAAGGCTCCCTTTTCTTCTTGATTGCAACTGTTCTCACCATAAATTGAATGTTTTTAAAACCTTAATCAAAACGGTTTTTTCAAGAGCCTGTTCAAAACAAGCTAAACCATTGATTTTGTCGCATCAATCTTGCAGATGGGGGCCCGTGGCATGGGACCAACTAAGACGATGAAAGTTGACTATCATGGGGAGACTCCAAATTAATGATCTTCACTGGACATGTCTTCTATTTCATGAGCCTTCATATCTTGAATCTGGCGGTCTGAGATGCCCAATTCTTGATGCATCAAGTGCCATCCCACAAAAACCTAGTCATGAAAACACATTTTCTGGTAGGATTATGTCTTGACTGCAGATAAAAGCTGTAGTGTTGGCCAGCACAGTCAGATATTAGCAATGCAGATAAGGAGGCTGGTAACAAGTTGTACCAAAGGCTGGCTTAAATTTAAGTAGTCGAGTCGAATGAACAAGCTTAAGTTGGTTCTTTACTCGGTCCAATTTAGTTTCATTGCAATGATGCTGGAGATGGATAGACCTTTGAGAGTAGAGTGAAACTTTTTGAGAAGAATCCTGCTAGGAGTAGACGCTGCCTTTTCTCAATCATGGTGATAATTTTCTGCAGACCTAAGTCATTTATTATGTTCGGAATGGCTTAGACACACCACATACTGAATTTCATGCACGCCGGATGCTTTTAGCTTACGTTTCTGTCATTACAATAATTCATTTAATAATTTTTCAAAGACCCAAAACAAGGGGTTAAGATCATTTAAATGAGTTGATTTTGAAATGGATTACCTGACTTCCGCATGTCGAACATGATGAACGGCTTAGATCTTCCAAAACAAGAGCTCTAAGAGTGGATTGTCACTTTTATGGGGCAGGCCCACATTACTGATGCAGACAATACTTTCATCCGGTGGGACTCACTTTAGATCCATCTCCATCGTGGAAAAATCATGCTGATCAGCCAATCAGATTATGAGTTAACTGTATATTGCATTTATGCCAAATGCACCATTTCTTATATGTCAGTACCAAGGTACAAGGTCAGACTTGTTTCAAAACAAGCAAGCACAATGAGAACTGCCTATTTCCTCACCCATTCTGAGCCCAATTTTCTTCCCATCTGTCTCATTCTTTCCCTATCATCCCACTTCCCTAGTTATCATGTAGAAGGGAATCAACATTCTTAAGACTGTGATTTTGTAAAAACGTGGATTCAACTCAGTAAACAAACCTGCAAAAGCTCAGAACAGTGAAGCCATTGATGCGTTTCAATGAAAAAAGGAAGTCAGAAAAGCCATCTGGAGAGCAAAAATTTCTTGTATTTAACCATTATTTCCATGTATTGCTATACATATCCTGAATTACGAAGATTTGTGCCCATGTATGCCTTGATGAATATGCAATTCCCATAGAGGTCTAATCTTCACAAAGTAAAAAAAGGCAGTCCAAAGGGACAAAGCTTTCAGCGTCGAGGAAGAAGAGGGCAGACACTAAGAGTCCTCATTTAGCAAGAGGCTATTTTCACACCTTGAACCTGTGACCTTCAGATAAGGCAACGATGACTCAATCTTGCACGAAGGCTCTCCTTACGTTTACACAAACTTCAACTTTATAGTATAAAGAATACCCAGAGTTTGAGAGAGGCATATTATGTTACTGTAATTGTTGTTTCTGAAGTTGAAGACCTTCCAGTGCCTTTCCATGTCTTCTCTTCCACAGACTGCAGCTCTCGGCTTGGTTACCGGCACGTTTGATCACCGGCAACGGCGGGTCCAATTCGATCACGCTGACTCTTTTGATTGTCGGAAAAGGAGGATCCAGTTTGGTAACTCCACCCCTTCGGATCGCAGGAGGGTCCAGTTCAACGTAGATGCCATAATCACGGTCGAAGCTCCCCGGTATTATCCCTGGGCTAGTTAGATTCTTGCCGGAAAACATCCTCTTGAGCTTCAAAAACTTGTTACCTTTGCCGGTACCGGCATAACACTCCTTCTCTCTCTTGATCTGGCCCATACAACCCACTCTGGGTGACACTGGATCGGCTAATTTGGACTGCCCAGATTTCGTTCGGTGGTAGGCCGGAGCTTGATCTCTGACCATATCCTTATCTGACGATCTGTAACAAAGCATGGGCTTGAAGGAAATTATAGATTGATGGTCAGTGGCCATCCTGGGCGTGAAGTTTTGATTCATTTCAGGCTATGGGAGGAGGAGATGGGAGGGAACGGGGAGTTGGGCTGTTGAGATCCAAGCCATTAATAAAGTGGTGTGTTGGTATTAATGGAATTTGAGGGAGAGAACATCTCTCATCTTTGTTTAGATCTCCAACACGTTTGGGACATAAAAAAATATATTTTTCTTTATTTATCAGGATTGGTAACAAGATAGACGCAGACCATGAGTTGTTCTCTTGTGAACTTAAGATTACGGATTTAAGATGTGAAAACGGCTTCTCGCAAAATGTAAAATTGTGTGTCAGACTATACGATTGATTATAAGATCCAATGTCGACCCATAGTACAAAGTTTTGCTAATGACGTAAGCTAAATGTACAAGTGGGCTCCATATTTTCTGATAGTTGTTATACTCATCTGCCCGGATAGATCTCAACAGACATGATCCTAGCCATTATTGGTGTAGATGGAATCAGTTTCAGATGGGACCCAGCACATGAACTACTAAGAACAGGTTTTGTTCGTCCGACCACCGTAGAAGACTCTGTTTCTATTATTTAGAGATGGACCGACGGAGAAAGCGCGCGTATCGGTGGCCTGCTGATGCTCTTCTGAGTAGCTTATTTCACATTTCAGAGCTGGACCTGCCAAATATGTCAGTGTCTGCCATTGCGGGAACAAATTTTTATAAAAATCGCCGAACCACGTGTGCAACTCCACCGAAGCGGTTCTATGCTGAGATAAAATGAGATGACTTGAGATGAGATAATATGAGATTTAGTTCAAATGACTTAACCTGGCTAGAGATGATCAAATTTAATATGAGATAAAGTAAGCTGACTGAAAATTCAACTTAATTTTTATATCCACTCATCTCAAATACCACTAATAGTGAGATGAGGAGATTTTATTTCATCTGCTTGAGCAGGTAACAATAAGATAGTCTATATCATCTCATGTCATGTCAGATTTTTTTCATTTTAAATACCACTTTCCATCTTGCATCCCACAATTCTAGCCGTTCAAGTTTGAAAGCTTTGGTTAGAATTTATTTATAAACTCTTTTTCTGTTCATTTGTAACCTCAAAACAAAATCCATTTTAGCTACAACTTTAATTAAATTTGCAACCTGTGGTCGGAAGACTAAAAGGATAGCCTAGAAGACCCGTGTATACAGGATTTGGGAAAGGGGCAGACCACAAAGGTCTATGATACATAGTCTTATCTTGTATCTGAGTAAGAGGCTATTTCTGTCCTTTGGCTCGTGATCTCAAGCCTCAAGGTCACAACAACTTTATCTTATGCCAAGACTGCCCTTTCATTGTGGTCGGACGACTATCGTGTAATTGCGTGACAAGATGGCAACTTCGCACGTGGATTGCGCCCCAAAGAGGAGAAAATTCGGCTGAAGTTTGTGGCAGACTGGGTGGGTCCGTTTGTTGAATAAGTGTTAGTCTTTGTCACTTCCTTCTTGTTAGGTTTTGCGGAATTAGACGATTTGCAAGCGAAAGTGATATTGCCACCCCTTTTCTTTGCTCACTTCCACTCATTGCCATTGACTGTGTCAACTCGTTGATAGTTGTTGCAGCTAATGAAGGAGCTTAAAATTGACCCAAACCGGCCGTCTCAAGCCTCAATTTTGGACGATCGGACCATTCATCTCATTTTTCCGTCTTTCAATATCTCGTGATACTAAAAGCCATGTCTTTATTTTTTTCTTTTTCTTTTCTTTTTAAAAAAAATTGAATAAAAACCTTTGTTTATGTGAAGTTAGAATTGTGTAATTTACTTGCTATTTGAAGCACTATATATCTAAAATTAGAGCAATCAGATGAACTGATCTGATCATCCAAAGATGAGCTACTTTGTGCAAACAGGAGGGGAGCTTGCCCTACTGGGCCTTTAGCTAGTATTCCCCCAAAAGTGTTAGGAGGATGACTTTATCTTAAGTTGACTGCTTCCTCTTGATTGATTAATAGAGGACCCCTATATAAATTTTTAGAGAGAGACTAACAGATCAACGGCTCCGATCACTATCAATGTCATGTGTACAATGAAGGTTTTGAATTGACCGGCATTATTGGATCATAGAATTTGATCAATCCATTTTTTTGTTTTTTTGTTGGAAATTCCATGTAAATGCTGCCTGGAACCCATAGACTTTTCCCTCTAAACACCATTTCTTCTCTCTCCTCACTTTTTTCCATTCTGCACTGTGCACATGCTCCCTTTTTTAGTATTTACCAGAAAATTTTCCAATTTTTTCCATTTTCTTTTAGACTTAAAACCCCATTTACATACGAGATTGATCGTGGAGATTGTATCATCGCTATAAGTCGTAACGATCAAGCTTCTAGTCGCGCATTTGGTACCGTTGATCTCCACAATTTTCTCGTTCCACAGGTCACATCGGAGAGGGCTAGCATCAAGGGATCAAGGTCAGTCTGATAGATTGTAGGGCGGATTTGTAGCAACTATCAAACCAACGGACCCGATTGCATCTCGTGGCATATCTTGCCGATGGAGATAGGCTAACGTCTGTTATATATGTAGCATTTCTTTTATACGTTCGGATCTTTGTGTATTCAATGAGAAAATAAAAATAAAAAAGAGGACTGCAACAACAAAGGATAAGCGATTTCTGTACGCTTGAAGGGATTTCGGTATGATTTTCTTTTCTATTTTAATGGATTCTGTTCGGGTTGGGAATCATTAAAGGATTTCATTTGTCAAATTATTCTTGGATTTTCTTTTCCGGGATCAAGATATGATTGAGAGGTTGACGGTCATGATTGTGAGCCGGTCGATACAAGTGGAAGATTCTAAGAGGACAAAAGAAAGACCTAAAAGATGTTAGAATTGGCGAGAAAAAATTTAAAAACTTTTGAACTAAGTAATTTCATGACACTTGATAGAAGAGAATGAAGGAACAAGTTTCGTAAAGCCGACCCCTGATTGGAATACATCTCTAATGATGATGATATTGACGATCAGGACCGTTCATTGAGTAATCTTGTCCCCACAGATGAACTAAGATCCTGCTAGTTCGATTAAGGCTGCAAATGTCAGCAATCTACATTGGGTTTTCTATATAAGAGCCTGTAAGTCCCCCTCAAAATGGTCATGTAGTTGTCTACACGATGAACGGTCTTGATCATCTTGCCACATTTGTTGTGCATAGTGCATCTGGGTCGCTGCCAAGGATACAGAGGGAAACAGCAGTAGTAATTCAGGGGAATCCTCCATGGAAAACAGTTCCAGAAGCGGAGGAATTTCGATAATTGTGACCCTTCGTTTTGATAATGGCACTCCTCAATTTCTAGGCACTTTTTTGATTTATTGGTGATGGATCTTGAGAACTGTCACACTTTTCTATAACCGATTAGAAATATGTCGACTCGCAGGACTGACAAAGCCACTCTATTAAAGTGGGCCCTCCCTTGAGTGATTGAGGCATCTATCTAATGAGAGCAACCCTGGATCTGATCCAACGGCTTCAAACTCGTGCCTATTAATCTTAATTCCGGTAAAATGAATGTGATCAAATAATTATACTTTGTCTTTGAGCCTTCATGTTCAAGGACCGAAAAAAGCCACTTAGTTTGGATTGTTCAATTGGCTGGACTCTATTCCTCGTGTCAACCGAGTATAAAGGACAGCCCCAAAGCACAAGCTCCGGCTTATGTGGGATCTGGGAAAGAGGTGGACCACTGATTCGTGTCAACTGAGTATGGAGGGCATATTTATGCAGCTTAATTTAGTCTATCTATCTTGTTTTCGGTAAGGGCACTTTTTACTTTATTCTCCCATATATTGGGAATGGTATTATCTTTTAACAGCTGCTTAGGATAATTTAGAATGAAGAAAGCAGTTCAATTATTGATACAGGGGCTGTGAGGATCAATTTCTTGCATCTTGTACCCATCTAAATTAGACCCCGTTCGATGCATGTATGTGCACTGTAAGGTAGGGGAAATAAATTGAATTTTGATGGCTTCTTCCTCTCACTGAAATTGAGAGAGAGAGAGAGAGAATTGCAGTCAAAGTAAGCCCATCATATCAATAAAAGGGAGAGAGAGAGAATTGCAGTCAAAGTAAGCCCATCATATCAATAAAAGGGAGGAAAATGTCACAGCTCTACCAACAATTCAAGCGAAAATGACAACTTTGACAATTTAACAAAGAAAAAATATCCACGAAATTCGTTTGAAAATTTTCCAAAAAGTTAATCATAGGTTCTTTTCTCCATCGGAGCAATAGGGCAATTATGCTAAACTTGTTGAAGAGATGAAATATAATCAATATATATCTCTTTTATCAGAGATTGAATCGACCATCAGAAGAGGAAATAAGCCGCCTCCGTTGACACAGTTTCTTGACTTGTCATTGACAAAGTGGAATAGGAAGAGGGATGAGTTTCACTATTGAAGACAAGAATGCAAATCACAAGAAAACTAAATTTCCACAAACCTTTCACAAACTAAAATTGTGGCATGTGAAACAACAAGAATGATTTTTTTTTGAGCGCATGGGATGCGTGTGTTTGATATTCAAAAATTCAAGGAAAAAAAGAAGAAAAAAAGAAAGGGATTCTGCAGTCACTGGAAACAATTTCAGTGCTCCATTCATGGGCAACAAATTTTCCATTTTTGTTTCCTTTTGAATGATAGTTCGTGGAGCTGCAGAGATCACTTTCTAAAACATGCATCACATAGTCAGTGGTAGAGAGCAGAAAAGAAGTAATCGGTAGCTTATGGTCATGTCAAAGTTTCTCAATCACTGTAGCTAATTCCCCAGTTCCCTTGTAGCCAAAATTTCCTTTTTTTCTGTTTCTTCTTTCCTCAATGTCAATTATAAACTAGATACTCAAGGTATAGCAGTGTCAAAATTTGATCACTTGTGAAGGATTTACCATTCTATTTGACATCCAAGACTTGGCGATGATTACAATATCTAATGTTGGGTCTAGAAAAGCTGCGTTGGCAGCACTAGTGTCAAAAATTTAAGTACTTTGAAGAGATCCCCATAAAATGGAGCTAACTGAAGACATCATTCTTATACCCACCTGAATGAGTGACCATTTCGTCTGATGATTCCTTGAATTCAGAATTTTCTGTGTCTGTAAATGGACCTCCATCAAGGTTGTCACTTGTCCTACTTACCTCAATTCCATCCAGGTTGGCATTTGTTGTCCTACTTATCTCTTCAGACTCGTCGTTGCCAGTTTCTGTTATGGTCATGCTGATTTTGCTTTCTTGTGGTGTCATAGGCATGGGAAAGGATGGAATAGCAGAGGCCATGCCTTTTGAAAGAGAAACATACTTAACAACAAGTTCTTTGTAACTATTGAGTAGAGCTTCTACATCATCAACTGTTAGATCACCAACATGTGCATATAAGAATGGGTACTCCCAGAAAGCACTCTTCAACTCATCATCCTTTAGCAGGTCAGTAGCCCCTTTCTTCTCCAAATCTGAGATGGATGGACTCTTTGTTATCGACTGATCTTTTGCATCAGGGTCCTTCATCTCGGCTTTCTTACCAGACCCTTGGGGTGGAAGATGTACTGTTGCCGGCAAAGAAAATTTCACTTCCTTTTGAGCTTTCAGTGACTGTTGTCTGGGCTCTCTGGGTTCGAGTGGTGAAAGATGCCCAACATCTAGAATATTTTGGATGCTGGACATGGTATCTAAATCGGATGACAGACCTGAAAGAAGTGCTCGAGCAGATTCCATGTTCTCTTGAAATTCACTTTCCTCCATTGAAAGAGATTTGGCGTCAATGCTCCAGATGAAGGACTCTGCAGAGAGAATATTAGTGAAAAAATATGCTGCCTCTGAGACTAATCGCGATTGACGCCTGTATCTCTGTATATACAAAAGGTTTGAATGTAACTGAGGAGGATTTGCCTGCAAAAAATTGGCATGCGAAAGCAAATTGGTAAGACCAAATGAAAAGGCGGATAATGATGGACATTCATAAGAGGACACAGACTACATCTGGAAATTCTGCATGAAATTGTGCAATACAAGTAGGTATCTGGAAAGTTAACAGGATAATGGTGCATTTGAACTTGCTGCTTTGTAAGTCGAAGAGTTGAAAATGGGAGGAGAAATAAAAACAGAATTTCAACAAAACATGCAAACCACATCAAATGATGTGATAGGAAAAGAGGATAAAAAGGATCAGTCCAATTGCCTCTATCTTGCCATTATGGAAGTTGGTTCACATAAATATTCAGACTATAGATATGACACTATCTCCTGAATAAGAATATTCAATATTTTTTAGATGACAAAGTAAAGGCAAAAATGCTGAAGACACTTTGCAGGAAAGAAACGGGAGATGAAAAAAACTCAATAACTACAGTCCCTATAAATTCCATCCTGTCTTACCCTACTACCTTTCCAAGTAAATCAACAAGTTCACTTCTCTATGCAAATGGGTAACACCATGCAAAAACTACTAATAAGGGTAATACCAAGAAGAAACTTCTACAGAATAATTGGTTCCCTTCTTGATCTCACATGTAAAAGACTCTCTCTCTCTCTCTCTCTCTCTCTCTCTCTCTCTCTCTCTCTCTTCTTTTACTGCCATATTTACATTGCAGGATCTTGCAGATAGGATGAATGTTCGACATTGAAGACATGTTCTTTTCTTTGTTTGCCACCTTCCTCATCATCATCTTTGAACCTCATCTTTCTTTTCATCCTCCAAGGCCCAAATGCTTCTCTACCCCTGATTGCATCAATTTTACTTTTCTTCTTTTTCTCTAGCTCTCATTGTCGTCCATTACTTATTTTGTTTCTTTCTTTTTATCTTTCAATCCTTATTCCGAACTTTTCAAATAAATGCATTCCCTTCTGTTTGAAAGTTTAAATCTTTCAAACATTTATTGTTAATATATCGTTGGCAATCCTTCTATATTGTCTGCTCAAGTAAGATAATCTCCAATCAAACCTAATTGGGGAAATAGGAGCATTTTGTAACAAACTCACTTTATTCAATTACTAGACATTACTACAACCTACTATGCTCTTGTTGGGTCATGGGATATTGCAATTTTGGAGAGTTCCATGGTGAAGGAGAGGAGACTCAACTAATTGATTCTCTGACGCATATGAAGAAAAATAATAATGGGCCCATTTTCAGTTCAAAACCATAAAAAGAAAAAGGGGCCCCATTTCATTCAAGTTATACTATCATAACAGATACTCACTTGTTTTGCATGAAAAATCCATATGGGGCGTGACTTCTTTCTTTCTTTCTTCTTTTTTTTTTTTTCTCGAGTTATCTAGCTTAGTCTCTTAGTTTCCTTTTTGACTAAGAATTTTGGAGAAATAGGAAGTAAAGTGCCTTGGGAAAATAGTTTGCCTGTTGCCCAAGCACCTAGTTGGCTTTGTTTTTGGAGAGTCCAAACCCTAGTATAAAGGATCTACTACTTACTGATGTCCCACATGGTTATTTGATTAACGTGCAAACCAGTTCTTGAAATTGCACAAAATCTAATGGGTTTTTTGCTTTGAATAAGATCTATGTTGGATTTCTGACAGTTTCTCAATCTGAGTTTTCATGTAAGAGTTATGCTGACATATCTTTATTAGTTTTCTGATATTCCTGCAAGTTTCAGAACTTTTCATGCTCTTAAATTCAAAATCGGTGTTAATTCCTTGTTTCCCTACTTGTTCCTTTTTGTTTCGATTTAGTATTCAATATCTGAAAATTTGCTAGGGTAATTTTCAACTTTTCCAGCGCCAATCTCATGGGCATGGATAGTGGGAGTTGCCTTTTATCTTTTAGGCTCACCTGAGAATAATTTCCTTGAAGTTAGGCTCCTGTTACCACCTTAATCTTTAATTGGTAACTATGGCATACAATAAGTGAAAGGAGCATTTAAAAAACCCCACTTTATCCGCTCACAAAGCATTATTGAAATCAGTTCACTGGTATGGCCACCTATTCCATATCTCACATATCACACTGAAAGAGAATCCAGAAGAGAAACTAGTTAAGGGAGGGAACTCAAAGGTTCTCAAAGACCATAAATGACAGAGTTTTCACACATGGGATGAGAAGCACAACCTTACAACTAAGCTAAACAGGAAAAGGGAAAAAGGAAGAGATGGAAAACAATAAGATCAACTTTAAAATAGATAAAAAGGGCAGCCCAGTGCACGAAGCTCCAGGGCATGTGGGGTCCGGGGAAAGGGTGGACCACAAGGGGCCTATAGCACACAGCCTTACCTTGCATTTGCAAGAGGCAGTTTCCACGCGTTGAACCCCTGACCTCCAGGTCACACAGCAATAACTCAACCGTTGTGACAAGGCTCCCCTTCTAGAGGGAAGAAATGACCAGTGCACTTTAAACCATTAGCCCACAAGAAACAAAAAGACACAGCTTTCAATGCTTTGGAAAGCACAGTAATACAGATCAGAAACTCAAGAAACATGAGTTATCAATATCCATTGTAATTTGGACAAACACTAAAAATTGCTTTTATGAATAAGCAGAAAGGACAGTGAGATTTGTGGCTACAGGTTGCCATATATCCAACTCCCGGACCCCAACAAATGCAACAACAGAAGAAGGAATTTAATCTTAGAGAAAAACTAATACATGCTTTAGAATCCACATCTGAAGCCCCCATCAGAATGGAACATGACAGCTAAGACAAAATATACATAAACAAGATGCAAAGAAAAGGCAAAAAAGGAAACAACCAGTATTTGAACATACTGAGAGACACTTTTACTCCTTGGAAGTCTGTGAAGAAATTTTCATGTTTCACATTGTTGGACAGTGACACAGGAATATCAAGAGGCAGCCTGTTTCATTATCAGCAGATAAATACTTGGAATCTATGTAGTCGCAGGTGCGACTAGTCTAGGTGCAAAAAGTGCAGCCTTGCAACTTGACTAAGGCCCGGTGCAGTGGGTTTAAGATGCAGTGCGACTAGGACCGTCTAGTTGCGCAACTTTCTGCACCTTGTACCTTGCACTTTCTGCGTCCCCGACTCTAAGCGAATCGTAAGTGATATAAAATCCTTATTTTTCCAATTCTTCTTCTTCTTTTTCTTCCCAAACTTCCAATTGGGGTAGTTTGGTTGACCAAGTTGTTTAACAAGATCATAAAATCAAAGAAAATGCCTAATGAGTGGAGGAAAAGCTCTATTGTACCAATCTATAAGAATAAAGGAGACATTTAGAGTTGCACTAATTATCGAGGGATCAAACTTATAAGCCACACCATGAAACTTTTTGAAAGAGTGATTGAGAAGAGGCTACGACATGAAACAAGTGTATCGAAGAATCAGTTTGGTTTCATGCTTGGGAGGTCTACCATGGAAGCTATTTTCTTACCAAGAAATTAGTAGAGAAATATAGGGAGAGGAGAAAAGACCTGCACATGGTCTTTATTGACTTAGAGAAAGCTTATGATAGAGTCCCTAGAGAGTTAATATGGAGGGTGTTGGGTGGTAAAGGGGTTTCTCAGGGGTATATAGACATAATTAAAGATACGTATGAGGGAGCAATAACAAATGTTAAGACCACTAGTGGCGTGACTAGTGATTTTCCTGTCACTGTCGGATTGCACCAAGGATTGGCATTGAGTCCACACCTTTTCACATTAGTTATGGATGAGTTAACAAAACATTTGCATGAGGAGATTCCCTGGTGCATGCTATTTGCAGACGATATAATCCTACTTGATGAGACAAGAGAGGGTGTAAACATAAAGATATAGTTATGGAGAGAAGCATTAGAATCGGAAGGATTTAAAATTAGCCGAACTAAGACAGAATATATGGAATGTAATTTTAACAAGGAGAGTAGGAGTGGAACACCAGTCAAGATTGATAACCAAGAGGTCCCCATGAGAGACCACTCTCGATACTTAGGATCATTGATCCATGAGAGTGGAGAGATTGAGAGGGAGGTTACCCAGAGAATCCAAGCGGGTTGGAACAAATGGAGATGTGCATCGGGTGTTTTATGTGATCGGCAGGTGCCACTCAAACTAAAGGGAAAATTCTATAGGATGGCTATTAGGCCGGCCATGCTCTATGGATCAGAGTATTGGGCAGTTAACATCATGCTCATAGGATGAGTGTCGCAGAAATGAGGATGTTGAGATGGATGAGTGGTAAGACATGAAAGGATAGAATTAGAAATGAAAATATGAGAGGACATTTAGGGGTAGCACCAATAGGTAACAAGATGAGGGAGATTAGACTTAGATGGTTTGGACATGTTTAAAGGAGACCAACAACGGCACCAGTTAGAAGGAGTGAGGCAATACAAGTTGAAGGTTCTAAAAGGGCAAGGGGAAGGCCCAAAAGAACGTGGATAGAAGCGGTGAGGAAAGACTTAAAAACTTTGGGACTAAATGAAACCATGGTGTTTAATAGAGTGGAATGGAGGAATAAGATTCATGTGGCCGACCCCTAATTGGGATAAGGACTTGATGATGATGATGATGGTGACTTCCTTTCTTCTTTTTGCTACCATCCTCATCTTTTAGTGGCGATTGAAGCTTTCTTGAAGTAGTTAAAGGTAAGAAATTACAGATATTTGATGGGTATTTATCTATTATTCGTTTTCTGAAAAAATCGGTAAAAACAGAGCCATTTTTTCATTTTTAATGATCAAAGCTTGTTTTTTGTCTAAAATGTCAACATATCTACAATCTAATGCTAAAAACGAAAATTCCATTTCTTTCATAGATTTAATGTAGTATTTACTGTTTTTTCAGTTTCCTATATTTTTTTTACCAAAAATTGCTATATATCAGTATTTTCTCTCTCTATTTTTTGTGGAATACATCCATAGGTTTGCATTAGTAGCTAAAATCAATATTTTCATGGTCTTGTTTCATGTTTTTTTTAAACCTCTTTTTTATTTTTTTTCATTATTTTTCAGTGAAAACCCTAAAACACAATATATAGTAGGGTTTTTTTTGTGTGTGTGTGTTCATTTTTGTAATAAATGTGTAAATGTTTCCATTATAATACTAAAATCGACAATCCTTTATCAATGTTTTCATATTTTGCATGTTTCATTTACTATTTTTTTGTTACTTTCTTCTAAGAAAATATGAAATACATCACTGTTTATTTGTTAATTCCAGTACTAATGCTAAAAAAATCAATCTAATACTAAAAAATGACAATTCCACATTATCCTTTTCCTAATTTGTATGTTTTTTTTTACTGTTTATTATTATTTTTGTTTTGGTTACTTTCTTGTAAAATTCATGTGTTTTTTGTTGATTTCAGTAGTGGAAAAATCATTCTAATGCTAAAAAATGACAATTCCACATCATCCTTTTCATAATTTCTATGTTTCTTTTACTGTTTTTTGTTTCTTTTTGTTACTTTCTTCTAAAAATATGAAATACATCACTGCTTTTGTTACTTTTTTTTTGTTGGAATTTTTGGGATTTATTTTCAATTTTTTCTTTTTAAAAAATTTAAAATACTTAATTTTGTGCCTTGACACCTAATCGAGTGATTAGGAGTGCCGAGTCCCTCTAGGCACAAGTCACACCCCTTGCACCTGAGTGCGCGTTGCGCCTGCTGACTACATAGCTTGGAATCATTTGTAAACATGTGAAAGTCAAGTAAAAGAATAAACTAATACATCATCATAACTTGTAGATTTTTGGATGTCAAAACTTGCCTTTATGGTGACATATATAAGGACAGGGAGAAACTCATCCGCTCCTGGAGGATTTTCATTTGATGCAATGGTAGCATTGAGTAACAAGTTGTTGATGACCTTGCAACAATTAAGTATACAAACAAGTTTGTCCCTGGGTGCCTTGTACATATTGATCTTCTGAAGCTCTTTCTGTGCAAGCTGCAAACACATCGAAATACAAATGTAAGGATAACAGAAAGGAAAATCAGGCATGGAATTTCAATAACATGGTCCCACCATACAAGTTACCTCTTTAAATGCCTAAGTCAGATCAAATGTAACTGATGAATATTAAACTGGAGTGTCTGGGAATATAGAGTAGTTGTTTACCAGATAAACCTCATTTGTTCAACTCAAATATTTAATATAATCCTGGAAACTCTCAACAGCCAAGATTCGACCTAAAACCTAGGTATAATCCTTTTTTCTTTGGCTCATGGGAAACTTGATCTGAACCATGAATGCCTAAGGGAACGCTGCCCACTCATGTACGATGTAGTTGGATAAACATATTAGTTTGCTTGAACTATACTGTTGCACAGTAGAGAAACCTTTCGGATCTCTTACTGGAGCACTTCAACCAAATGCATTCACAATAAAAGAAGTTGCTCATCTTTTTTGGAGGTAGAATTCCATGTGTATTACATGCATCGTTCAAGCCCTCCATTCGTGTTATCAGAGGCTTGAAAGACTTTAGATTATCTAAAGATCAATTCTGTTGAGATTCCACCAAAAAAAGGAAAATTCTGTTGAGTGCAGGAAAACTTGATTGATTGCTTGGGATGCAGTTTGCACCTAAAAGATAAAAGGAATTTAGGCCTTGAGAACCTCAGAGCTACGAACTAAATCCTCCTTAAAAATGGTCATGGCCCTTTGCGATTGATCATGGTCATCTAAGGCAAGAGGTAACTGTTGGTAAATATATGAACTATCGGGAGGCTAAGAGTCAAGATCTTTACTTCCTTCAGCTGACACTAACAGATGGCAAAATACCCACCAAGCATTGGCTAATTTCCATGAGGGGATATTCACTTGAAAGGCCATGCCGGTAATAGGTCATGTTCTGATCTGACCCCATGTCTACTTTAAAGGGGCAGTCTAGCATTTATTCCTTGTTGCAATTGATAAGGTGCAGAGCATCAGGTTATTAATTGGGAAGTGGTCTTTTGAAAGGCTTTCCATTGACCACGGGATTGATCTTCCTTTATGTAATGTTGGAAAGGATAGAGACTACCTGCTTGTGTGGCGTGAAGGTGGATAAGAGGATAAAGATCAGTGGAGGGTCATGTCCAGGTAGCATTTCAGCCTCCTAATAATGGGTGACTCCAGATTTGCCTTGGGTTGTTGCATTTGAAAGGTAACTCACTTGAAAAAACTTAATGGTGGACAATTTGGTTTCCTTAATAAAGTATTAGATAATAAAATGGCCACTGTATTGCCAGGCAAAGACACTGAATAATTTGCTTATTCCCTGTAAGGATGGTGATAGGAATCTTCAATGGTATTCCAATTCAACAGATTACAACACTGATTTACCAGTACACTCAGAAAGGAAAAAAATACAGAACTCTGAAGGTTCTGCTATGAATATAAAGTAAGGACTGACACAATATTGGAATGCCTGTCTAACTTTCACAAAATCTAGCCTTCGAGGAGTTAGAGCCTCCCACTTCAGTTCTTCCAAAATCCTCTCCCTGCCTTTCCTTACCTCTCCCTTTTATCTTCCTTATCTTCCTAAATCTGTAACAGATTGGATACCTATAACAGATTGGATACTAACTGCATATTTTCCTAACCAACTGATTATACCTGTATATCCTAACCAACTAATTACATCACTATTGCATATTTGGTATATCCTAACCAACAGATTGCATCTCTTTCCTAGCTGAATTGTAACCACCTGATCCTCCTTCAACTGACTGGAAAATCATCTCTCAACAGGCCTATGTAACAACTCTACATCCTATGTAACTGCTTGGCTTGAAGACCACTTCTCTTGGCATATATCCACCCAATATGTCCCCATCCTTGTTGCCTTCTATGCCCAATACTGTCCCTATCAATACTCCCCCCCAATTTAACCACCTTGTCCTCAAGGTGGAGTCAGGGAATTGGGACTGAATGATGTTCAAGATGCGTTGATCCATGAAGAAACGAAGGCTTTTCTGATCTGTCCGTATCTTGAAGTGCCGACCCAATAGATGGGGACGCCATTTCCAGACTAACAGCACCATGACCATGGGCTCTCTTGCGTATACTGATTTGGACTTGGCTTTAATCAACATAGCCTGGCTGAAGAGGGAGATCTGCTTGCCCTATCTAGGCAACTTCATGATGAGGTTCCTGTAGTTGGCCGCAAACTCACCAAGGGTTTACCACGACGTCACTCCAAAAACAATGTCAACACCGTGCAACTTGAAAAGGTGGAAATCCTTGTAAATCTCCACGATGGCTTGCATGGACGGCTCCATCTGAGAGTTGTCCTCTTCAGGTGGCTCCCTTTGCTCCTGTTGTGTCCGCATTAGGCCTTTGTCGAGGTCGCCTCCATGGTCGTCATTGGCTAGGAGAAGGATCTACATCAGCCGGCTCTTGCAACGATGGCCAAGGTTGAAATACTCGTCGCACCAATAGTAGAGTCCTTGAGCTCGCCTCAGTTGGAGCTCGGCATCAATGAGCCTCCATATCTAGTCTCTTTCTTCGGCAAGTTGTTCGACGGCCTGCTTCTCCCGATCGGGTTCCTGTCGAAAACCCTTGTTCCGATCTGCAATGGAGAAGATGACTGGTAAATGATGGAATTGCTCTCGCAAACCCACTTCCGTCGATCCCTTCTTCAAAGGAATATAGATGGGCCCTGATGTTCTTGGTTCAACATTAGTTGTTACTGGGCAGGCCTGTAGCCGATCTAAAGCCCAGTTCTTTTCTTCAATTTTATGGGCCAGATCCATAAGCCCAGAGAGGGTTTTGGGCCTGAACACCTTAACTTCAGCTTGGATCTCTTCTTTCAGCCTGTTCACGAACACCCCCATGAGGAGCTTGTCAGGTAGGTCTACCAGAGGACCTGACAAGAGCTCGAAGCTCCGGCGATAATCGGAGACCATGCCATTTTGCCGGAGAGCGAGGAGCGCCTTGTAGTTGTCATCGGTATGTAACGGTCGGAATCGCCTGAGATGAGTTTCAGCTGCCTGGAACATTGTCCCAGACGAGAAGAGTGGTAGATTGAGTTTTTGGGGATGAGTTTCAGCTGTCGGAAACTCTTGCAGTCCCTGCCGACTTTGGTCTCCACCGTGCGAATATTCCCTTATCCCTATTACTTGTCTTCCCTCCTGCTTCTCGGCGAGGTGGTATGCTTGTAGTGCCCATCCTCTAATGGATCCAGTTCCTTATCTCCAGCAGATACTCCCCCATGGCGGTGACCTTATCTTGCATCCGCCCTAGATCCCCCTTAAGGATGCTAAACTCCTTTCGTAGACCCTTCATCTTTGCCTCCATGCTCCTAGTTCCCCCCAATTCGAGTTCCAAACCTATCCCAAGATAACCTCGCTCTGATACCATTGATAGGAATCTTCAATGGTATTCCAATTCAACAGATTACAACACTGATTTACCAGTACACTCAAAAAGGAAAAAAATACAGAACTCTGAAGGTTTTGCTATGAATACAAAGTAAGGACTGATACAATATTGGAATGCTTGTCTAACTTTCACAAAATCTAGCTTTCGAGGAGCTAGAGCCTCCACTTCAATTCTTCCAATATCCTCTCCCTACCTTTCCTTACCTCTCCCTTTTATCTTCCTAAATCTGTAACAGATTGGATACCCATAACAGATTGGATACTAACTGCATATTTTCCTAACCAACTGATTATACCTGTATATCCTAACCAACTGATTACATCACTATTGCATATTTGGTATATCCTAACCAACAGATTGCATCTCTTTCCTAGCTGAATTGTAACCACCTGATCCTCCTTCAACTGACTGGAAAATCATCTCTCAACAGGCCTGTGTAACAACTCTGCATCCCATGTAACTGCCTGGCCGAAGACCACTTCTCTTGGCATATATCCACCCAATACATCCCCATCCTTGTTGCCTTCTATGCCCAATACTGTCCCTATCAGATGGTTTCTAAGGTGTGGTCAACAAAGTCTTTCTTGCTGCTTTTTGTCATCATGTTTACTTTTTTTATTCATTAACTGGCCTTTTTGCTCATAGTAGCTTATCTAGAGTTTTAACAAAGGTGGATGATGCTAGGATATTATTGCATCTACAAGGTGGCAAAGAAGCAGCCTACTCCTAGGTGGGCACATCCATGTAGTGGGACCTTTAAGATGTACTTCATTTCTGCCAATTCTGGAAGAGAGGCTGGAATTCTTGTTAGGGACCATCGTGGGATGGTCTATCTGTCTTATCCAGGCCAGCCTATGTTGTGGGTTAGAAGAGGCAGAAAGTCATGGCCATAAGAGTGCGAATCAAATCATGCTGGAAGACCTGACTTTTGTTGTTGATTGTTGGTCTGAAAGGAACTCCATTCAACTAGCTCAGGCAAAGAGGGGGTTTGTTTAGGATTCCTTAGAAGAAAGTCTCCTTTCACCATACACAGAGATCAGCTAGTGGAGAATAGACAGCTTGGCCAAAGATGGGTTTATACAGGTGCCTCAAAAAAGGTTGGAATCCTTTTAGCAACATTGATGCAATTCGTTTCCTCCTATCTTTGTTCTCCAAGGATTATCTCGGTCTTGGCATGGGGAAAAACTTTGTATGTTTATCATATTAACAGTATGTACCCACTACTACCATTATAAAACAGAGAAGAAAGGAAGAAGAAAGCTCCACCCACTCAACTACATACATATATCAAGTCCATACTGGTTGAAACCACCAACTTGAAGCGCAACTTGGACAAAATCATGAATACCAAAACAAAAGATGAAAAGAAATAATCAACTGCACCGGCGTCAAAAGCTAAAAGGCCAAAAGCTCATCCTTGAATTCTTTACTTCTATTATGATAATATAAAAATATAATAAAACAACGACATACCACCACAAGCCAAGCAGCATATAAGCTGACGTGTTTTGATAGAAAACACAGTCTAGGAATCATAAATTATGACATCATTCCACCGAGTTTGGAGGTCAAAGTGGAGAAGAATGGAGAGCTCATGCAACCTGATAGAAATGAGATCAGATACGTTGAAGCTATTCAAGTTATTCATTTTGAATTTAAGAATCAAGACATGAATATGGATACCCAATTGAGAAACAGTGAGATGACAAGTTCCTCTGTCTCCTCTTTTGTTCCCAAAGGACAGAGAAAACGTGCTCTTATAGAAGATATATAAACATGTACCAGAGTGGCAGTGAAGGAAATACATGGACAACAAAAAACCATTAAAAGTATCTGTACTGCAGGAAACAAAATGACTTGAACAACATTAGCAGGCTAAGCATAATGACCTATATTTCAATAAAAAAACATTGAGTTTTGTGGTGTAGAGATTCTCAGGCTGATTTTGTAGCTTATGGTCTTGCGTTAGGTGCCAGCCAATAAGGGAGAAGTTGAAGATGATTTTGTTATTTCTTTCTTACAAATGAATATACATTTGTATATTAGTTTGTGAGGAAGAAATGAAAATCATCTCCAGCTTCTTAAAATATGGCAACCCTTGCGTCCGGTGCTAGCCAGCAAGGGCGAAGCTGAAGATAATTTTGTTATTTCTTTTCTGCTTGTAAATGAATATGCATTTGTATATTAGTTTGTAAGGAAAAAATGAAAATCATCTTCAGCTTCTTAAAACTATGGCAACCCTAACATGACATGAATCGAAAACTGACATTCCCTCAAGCTAGGGTGTTCCCCATAAGTTACGCGCTGCATCGGATCCCGGGTGCGGTAAAAAATAGGCAAGGGTTGCTAGGGTGTTCTCCTAGAAGCGACATGCTACATCGGATCCCGGAGGTAGTGAAAAATGGGCAAGGGCTGCTAGAGCGTCCCCTCTGAAGAGATGCACTGCATCAGAACCCAGGTGCAGTGAAAAGTGGGCATGGGTTCATGCCATGAAGGTCGAGAAAGGCGATAGTAAATAGGATATCTCCAGAGCATAAGATTTGTATTGCCACAAGAAATATAGGGACATTGACAGGTAAGAGTTCGGAGTTAGTAGACGCGATGAAACGTCGGAGAGTCAACATCGCTTGTATCAAAGAAACCAAGTGAAGAGGGACTAAAGCTAGAGAAATAGATGGGTATAAATTATGGTATATAGGAAAGGATAATAACAGAAATGGCGTAAGAATAATAGTGGATAAGGAATTAAAGATAAAGTTGTGGACGTTAAAAGAATCAGTGATAAAATTATAATAATAAAATTTGTTCTAAGAGAGTAGATTATAAATGTTCTAAGTGCATACGCACCACAAGTAGGGTTACAAGATATAATCAAGAAACAGTTTTGGGAAGATATGGAGGGAGTTATGCAAGAAATTCCCAACACTGAGGGCGATATTTATAGGAGCAGACTTAAATGGCCATGTAGGCAAAGAAAAGGAAGGATATGATAAAATACACAGAGGGTATGGTGTATGTGAACGAAATGAGATGGGGGAGAATATCCTCACTTTTGCTTTATCATATAACCAGGCCATTGCAAATACACTCTTTAAGAAGGGATGAACACTTAATAACCTTTAAAAGTGGATTTCATAAAAGCCAAATAGACTTTTTTCTACTTGGGAATAATGAACGATCCATGTGTAAGGATTGTAAGGTGATACCCGGTGAGAGTTTAACCTCACAACATAGGTTAATGGTTATGGATATCCATATCAAAAGATGGAAGAAAAGAAATGGACTTAATAGGTATCCAAAAATTAAGTGGTGGAACTTAAAAGGAGAGAAAATAACCTCATTCACAAATAAGTTGATGGTACAAGGAAATTGGAACTATGAAACAGAAGTAAATACCATGTGGATTAATATTGCTAAGTCCATTAAGAAAGTGGCAAAAGATGTCTTAGGAGTATTTAAAGGTAAAAGGCAATTAGTAAAGGAAATATGAAAATATGGTGGTGGAGTGAAACAATGCAAAAAGTTATTAAAGAAAAACGGATGTATTTTAAAGCAGGGTAGAAGACTAGAAATAATGAAAACTATGAACAATATAAGAATGCTAAAAAGGTTGCTCAGAGAATAGTAAGTGAGGCTAAATTTAAAGCATATGATGAGCTCTATAATAGATTAGGAATAATAGAAGGTCAGAAAGATGTGTTTAAACTTGCAAAAGTAAGAGAATAGAAGGATAAGGACTTAGATCATATTAGGTGCATTCGAAGCGATGATCAAAGGGTATTAGTCAAAGATGATGAGATCAAACAAAGGTGGAAAACATACTTTCAAAATTTGTTAAATGACAATGGCTCTGATAATATAGGGATTGAAAATACTATAAATCTAAATAACATTAGATATAATAGATATGAACGTAGAATTAGAATAACTTAAGTAAAAGAGGCCTTGAAAAAGATGAAATCAAGAAAGGCCATGGGGCCCGATGGTATACCAATAGAGGTTTGAAAGCATATGGGAGATATTGGGGTAGTTTGGTTTACCAAGTTGTTTAACAAAATTATAGAATCAAAGAAAATGCCTGATGAGTGGAGGAAAAGCTCTATTGTACCAATTTATAAGAATAAAGGAGACAAACAGAGCTGCACTAATTATTGAGGGATCAAACTTATGAGCTACACTATGAAACTTTTTGAAAGAGTGATTGAAAAGAGGCTACGACATGAAACAAGTGTATCGGAAAAGCAGTTTGGTTTCATGCTTGGGAGGTTTACCATGGAAGCTATTTTCTTACTAAAACAATTAGTAGAGAAATATAGGGAGAGGAGGAAAGACCCCCACATGGTCTTTATCGACTTAGAGAAAGCTTATGATAGAGTCCCTAGAGAGTTAATATGGAGGGTGTTGGGCGACAAAGGGGTTTCGCAGGGGTATATAGACATAATTAAAGATATGTATGAGGGAGCAGTAATAAATGTTAAGACCACTAATGGCGAGATTGGTGATTTTTCTGTCACTGTAGGATTGCACCAAGGATCGCATTGAGCCCATACCTTTTCACATTGGTTATGGATGAGTTAATAAAACATCTACACGAGGAGATTCCCTGGTGCATGCTATTTGCAGATAATATAGTCTTACTTAATGAGACAGGGAGGGTGTAAACATAAAGCTAGAGTTATGGAGAGAAGCATTAGAATCTAAAGGATTTAAAATTAGACAAACTAAGACAGAATATATGGAATGCAATTTTAGTAAGGAGAGGAGTAGTAGTGAAACACCAGTCAAGATTGATAACCAAGAAGTCCCTGTAAAAGACCACTTTCGGTACTTAGGATCAATGATTCATGAGAGTGGAGAGATTGAGAGATTGAGAGGGAGGTTACCCAAAGAATCCAAGCGGGTTGGAACAAATGGGGATGTGCATATGGAGTTTTGTGTGATAGGTGGTTACCACTCAAACTAAAAGGAAAATTCTATAGGATGACCATAAGGCCGGCCATGCTCTATGGATCAAAGTGTTGGGCAGTTAAGGAACATTATGCTCATAGGATGAGCGTCGTAGAAATGAGGATGTTGAGATGAATGAGTGGTAAGACAAGAAATGATAGAATTAGAAATGAAAATATTAGAGGAAATTTAGGGGTAACACCAATAGGTAACAAGATGAGGGAGATTAGACTTAGATAATCTGGACATGTTCAAAGGAGACCAACAACGGCTCCTGCTAGAAGGAGAGAGGCAATACAAGTAGAAGGTTCTCAAAGGGCAAGGAGAAGGCCCAAAAGAACGTGGATAAAAGTGGCGAGGAAAGATTTAAAAAGTTTGGGGCTAAATGAAGCCATGGTACTTAATAAAGAGGAATGGAGGAATACATGTGGCCGACTCCTAATTGGGATAAGGTCTTGATGATGATGAGATATTTCTTGTTTTTGGTCATCCAGGCTTTTCTTTTGGGCCCTGTATATATCCCAGTAAATTGCACAAAAAGAAAACTGTAGAAGTAATCATCTGCATATCAACCTGTGCACACTGAAAAAAACATCTCTGTGAAAATGACAAGCTAGACCGCATATAATGAAGATATCATCATAGTACAAAATAATCCACCACACACCAGCCATGATGTTTCATTTTGCAGAGATGGCTTGATATCCAAATTTTCTGGGCGGATGAATTGTTGTATCAGAGCCATTTTTTCATAAAGTTGCTCATCACGTTTTACATCTTCTGGAAGTGATGCGAATGCACGTGTAAATAATTTTGTCATGACATACTTCTCCAGCCCCTACAATTGAAAGAAAAGAACGCATATTATAAGTAAGAGACATGAGCTGATAGCACCAAACTTAAACAAGAATAGTCATCCATCTTAGCATAATCAAATCTAAAACTTGAAATGGAAACATAGATAAAACTGAATTCATACTGTAGAATGTAGTCCTAACACAAGACTGGCATATGACAACCAGTAAAATGTTGGTAAAAATGGTAGTGGCACTAGAAAGAGTAGAAACGAGTGTCAACTTCCAAAGCTGTTAATCTCCATTCTTAAAAGTGCGTAAGAAGGATCGAATAGAATGTCAACATCCTTTCAAGCTGGTAGTGGTACGTCCATATGTTTTTTCACAAATGTATAGAGCTATCAGCTATAGTTACAAAATTCTACAAATAATTTATTTTTATTTTTTTTCACGAAAGTATCACTTTTGGTGTCCTGTTCTAAATGTAGCAAGTCCCAAATAGCTTAAAATACTTGCGCTTTGGGGAAAATAGGATTTACCATATCAAACAAAAGTTTCACAAATAATCAACCACTCCTATATTACTGGTATATCTAAATTGCAAATACACTGGAAATTGAATTCACATCCTAATCATGCTTTTTCTCTTAACTTTTATAGAACTCTTCCCCAAAATTAGCTAGATCCTTTGCGTATTTATTTCCAAGCCAAACTTCATCTGTGCTAGTCTGGTAAAAACTAGACATGTCTACTATTAACTTTGAATTCATCAGATACTCTCTTAAGATTTATTGAGAGAGAAGTGCCAAGAACCCGAACAGCATAATAATGGAATAAACACTTGACCAGAAAATTTTCTGGGTACAGGTAGAGCAGAAAGCCAGTTTACCATCCTTGCACAGCTACTATACCATTTTGATGACAGAAAATTCACCAAAGTTTGCACACAGCAATTTTGGTGAACTTGCTAACATCTAAATAAGTGCAGAAAAGAAATTTCAACCAATCTGTGTCAACATGTGTAAGTAGAGAATATACACACTGAGTTCATCAATAGAAATGAGTTATCCAGTAATAAAGAACTTCAATAGAGAACCACTAACTAAAAACTAGAGTACAATAATTTGGCCAATCAAACCCTAATGTTACAAATAAACGTTCAAAAGATTGACCCAGGACTAGATAGGCTCCTAAAACAGACAGAACATGAGTAGCTTTTGACTTAGTAATACCGACAAGGACATTTAGTACTAATGCAAAACAATGCTGGTTGTATGTGAGAAGTGATGCCAAAGTAAACAAATGATGCAAGATGGCTCACCTCTCCAGCACTCTCCAGCTCTTCCTCCGAACAACCAGCCCAGAGTGAGTGAGCCCTAAAAGCCCCTTCCATGTTGGCAAGGAATGCTTGTACAGCAGCACTGTCCTTCTCCGGATTGGGAGCATTGTTTGAAAAGGACACAATGAAGCTGCCATGAAGAGCATATTCAGATTCAAACTCTTCAAGTCATTTGATTGGCATATGAAAAGTTTCCAGTATTGTAATGGTCAGGAATACAAAAAGAACTGCTCCAAAAGACTTAGAAGAATAGCATCTTGGATTCTGGAAAAACATTATTACAAGATGTCAGCAAAAATATGTCAGACTTAGCATGCAATGTTATATGAAATTTCTGACTAAGCCTTTGACTCCTCTGAGGTACTCAACTTGGACCCATTCAGAAAAAAGCTATTTTCTTTTCTTAACAGCATGACCTGTACTAATTTTCTTAGGACTTCAAAAGAACAGAATGGTCCATAGAACTAATTGGATTCTTGAAAGAAATAAAAAGATACCATTCACATTTCTAGTATAGGCCCGTTTCAGACATTGCCTAAGCTAATCATAAAGATCTTCAAGATATAACAGTGCACCTTCTAAGGTTTCGGCACAAGCTCGGTGCTTCAGAGAAACTGCTTATATCAGCATGATTTATCAGTATCGCCACAAAAGCTGACTTTCTATAGCCGCTCTTAGTCTTCTTTGAATAGCTTCAGTCATTCTTGTGGTCACATGCTGCATCGACATGTGAGGTTGCTATGTTATGTCCAATTGGCTGACCAATTAGTTGAATTAGGTCACAAACTAATTATAATGGTTGAGTTCTTTCAGAAACTTGAAAGACTAAACTAGTGAACTGGCTGTTTTGATGCAATAATGATTAGTAAATGCTTTAATATGTCATCACAATGTCAACTCTGTTGATGCCGGTCCCAAGCCCGGATAAAAAAGGAGGAGGGTTTTGCGTCAAGTGCCAGCCAGTAAGTAAAACCTTTTTGAAGAAATTGAAGATGATTTTGTTATTTTCTCTTCTTACTTGCAAATGATTTTAATGATTTTAATGAAAATCATCTTCAGCTTCTAAAAAACTATGGCAACCCCAACATGACATGAATCGAAATCTGAAATTCGCTCCAGCTAGGGCGTTCCCCATAAGCGACGCGTTGCATCGGATCCCGGATGCGGTGAAAAATAGGCAAGGGTTGCTAGGGCATTCTCTTAGAAGCGACGCGCTACATCGGATCCCGGGTGTAGTGAAAAATGGGCAAGGGCTGCTAGAGCGTCCCCTCGGAAGCGACGCGCTGCATCAGAACCTAGGTGCAGTGAAAAGAGGACATGGGTTCATACCATGGAGGTCGAGAAAGTCGATAGTAAATGGGGTATCTCCAAAACATAAGATTCGCATCGCTACATGGAATATAGGGACACTGACAGGTAAGAGTTTGGAGTTAGTAGACACGATAAAACGTAGGAGAGTCAACATCGCTTGTATCCAAGAAACCAAGTGGAAAGGGGCTAAAGCTAGAGAAATAGATGGGTATAAATTATGGTACGTAGGAAAGGAAAATAATAGAAATGGCGTAGGAATAATAGTGGATAAGGAATTAAAGGATAAAGTTGTGGACGTTAAAAGAATCAGTGATAGAATTATAATAATAAAAATGATTCTAGGAGAGCAAATTATAAATATTATAAGTGCATATGCACCACAAGTAGGGCTACAAGATATAATTAAGAGACAGTTTTGGGAAGAAATGGAGGGAGTCATGCAAGAAATTCCCAATATTGAGGGGATATTTATAGGAGCAGACTTAAATGACCATGTAGGAAAAGATAAGGAAGGATATGATAGAATACACGGAGGGTATGGTATAGGTGAACGAAACGAGATGGGGGAGAATATCCTCGATTTTGCTTTGTCATATAACCTATCCATTGCAAATACACTCTTTAAGAAGAGGGATGAACACTTAATAACCTTTAAAAGTGGACTTCATAAAAGCCAAATAGACTTTTTTCTACTTAGGAATAATGAACGATCTATATGTAAGGATTGTAAGGTGATACCCCGTGAGAGTTTAACCTCACAACATAGGTTAATGGTTATGGATATTCATATCAAAAGATGGAGTAAAAGAACTGAACTTAATACACATCCAAAAACTAAGTGGTGGAACTTGAAAGGAGAGAAAATAACCTCATTCAAAAATAAGTTGATGGTAGAAGGAAATTGGAATTATGAAACAGAAGTAAATACCATGTGGACTAATATGGCTGAGTCCATTAAGAAAGTGGCAAAAGATGTCTTAGGAGTATCTAAAGGTAAAAGGCTATTAGCAAAGGAAACATGGTGGTGGAATGAAACAGTGCAAAAAGCTATAAAAGAAAAACGAATGCATTTTAAAGCATGACAGAAGATTAGAAATAATGAAAACTATGAACAATATAAGAATGCTAAAAACGTTGCTAAGAGAATAGTAAGTGAGGCTAAACTTAAAGCATATGATGAGCTCTATAATAGACTAGGAACAAGAGAAGGTGAGAAAGATGTGTTTAAACTTGCAAAAGTAAGAGAACAGAAGAGTAAGGACTTAGAGCATGTTAGGTGCATTAGAAGCGATGATCAAACAAAGATGCTGAGATCAAACAAAGGTGAGAAATATACTTCCAAAAATTGTTAAATGACAATGGCCCTGAGAATATAGGGATTGAAAATACTATAAATCTAAATAACATTGGATATTATAGATATGAATGTAGGATTAGAATGCTTGAAGTAAAAGAGGCCTTGAGAAAGATGAAATCAGGAAAGGCCATGGGGCCTGATGGTATACCAATAGAGGTTTGGAAGCATATGGGAGATATTGGGGTAGTTTGGTTGACAAGTTGTTTAACAAGATTATAAAATCAAAGAAAATGCCTAATGAGTGGAGGAAAAGCTCTCTTGTACCAATCTATAAGAATAAAGGAGACATTCAGAGCTGTACTAATTATCGAGGGATCAAACTTATGAGCCACACCATGAAACTTTTTGAAAGAGTGATTGAGAAGAGGCTACGACATGAAACAAGTGTATCGGAGAATCAGTTTGGTTTCATGCCTGGGAGGTCTACCATGGAAGCTATTTTCTTACTAAGACAATTAGTAGAGAAATATAGAGAGAGGAGAAAAGACCTATACATGGTCTTTATTGACTTAGAGAAAGCTTATGATAGTCCCTAGAGAGTTAATATGGAGGGTGTTGGGTGTTAAAGGGGTTTCTCAGGGGTATATAGACATAATTAAAGTTATGTATGAGGGAGCAGTAACAAATGTTAAGACCACTAGTGGCGTGACTGGTGATTTTCCTGTCATTGTCGGATTGCACCAAGGATCAGCATTGAGTCCATACCTTTTCACATTAGTTATGGATGAGTTAACAAAACATCTGCATGAGGAGATTCCCTGGTGCATGCTATTTGCAGACGATATAGTCCTACTTGATGAGACAAGGGAGGGTGTCAACATAAAGCTAGAGCTATGGAGAGAAGCATTAGAATCGAAAGGATTTAAAATTAGCCGAACTAAGACAGAATATATGGAATGTAATTTTAGCAAGGAGAGTAGGAGTGGAGCACCAATCAAGATTGATAACCAAGAGGTCCCCATGAGAGACCACTTTCGATACTTAGGATCATTGATCCATGAGAGTGGAGAGATTGAGAGGGAGGTTACCCAGAGAATTCAAGCAGGTTGGAACAAATGGAGATGTGCATCGAGTGTTTTATGTGATCGGCGGGTGCCACTCAAACTAAAGGGAAAATTCTATAAGATGGCTATAAGGCCAGCCATGCTCTATGGATCAGAGTGTTGGGCAGTTAAGGAACATCATACTCATAGGCTGAGTGTTGCAGAAATGAGGATGTTGAGATGGATGAGTGGTAAGACAAGAAAGGATAGAATTAGAAATGAAAATATTAGAAGAAATTTAGGGATAGCACCAATAGGTAACAAGATGAGGGAGATTAGACTTAGATGGTTTGGACATGATCAAAGGAGGCCAACAATGGCACCAATTAGAAGGAGTGAGACAATACAAATTGAAAGTTCTAAAAGGGCAAGGGGAAGGCCCAAAAGAACGTGGATAGAAGTGGTGAGGAAAGATTTAAAAACTTTAGGACTAAATGAAGCCATAGTATTTAATAGAGTGGAATGGAGGAATAAGATTCATGTGGCCGACCCCTAATTGGGATAAGGTCTTGATGATGATGATGATGATGACTTGCAAATGAATATGCATATGTATATTAGTTTGTAAGAAAGAAAAAAATATAATGAAAACCATCTTCAGCTTCTTCAAAGTATGGCAACCCTAACATGACATGAATTGATCACTGACATTCCCTCAAGCTAGGGCGTCCCTTGTAAGTGACGCACTGCATTGGATCCTGGGTGCAGTGAAAAATGGGCAAGGGTTGCTACAGCATTCCCCTGGAAGCGACGTGCTATATCAAAACCTAGGTGTAGTGGAAAATAGGCAAGGGCTCTAGAGCATCCCCTCAGAAGCAACGAACTGCATCAGAACCCAGGTGCAATGGAAAGTAGACGAGTTCATGTCATGGGGGTCAAGAAATGCATGGGTAAATAGGCTATCTTAAGAGCATAAGATTTGTATTACCACATGTAATACAGGGACATTGATAGGTAAGAGTCTAGAATTAGTAGATATGATGAAATGTAGAAAAGTCAACATAGCTTTTATCCAAGAAACAAAGTGGAAAGGGGCTAAAACTAGAGAAATTGATGGGTATAAGCTGTGGTATGAAGGAAAAGATAATAAAAGAAATGTCATAGGAATAGTAGTAGATAAAGAATTAAAAGATAAAGTTGTAGACGTTAAAAGAACCAGTGATAGAATTATAATAATAAAACATGTTCTAGGAGAGCAAATCATAAATATTATAAGTGCATACGCACCATAAGTAGGGTTAGAAGATATAATCAAGAGATAATTTTGGGAAGATATGGAGGGAGTCATGCAAGAGATTCTCAACACGGAGGGGATATTTATAGGAGCAGACTTAAATGGCCATGTAGGAAAAAAAAAAGAAAAAAAAAGGAAGGATATGATAGGGTACATGGAAGGTATGGTATTGGAGAACGAAATAAGATGAGGAAAGCTATCCTCGATTTTGCTTTGACATATAACCTGGCCCTTGTAAACAGATTCTTTAAAAAGAGGGATGGAAACTTAATAACCTTTAAAAGTGGACTCTATAAAAGCCAAATAGACTTTTTGTTACTTAGGAATACCGAAAGATCAATGTATAAGGATTGTAAGGTAATACCTGATGAGAGTTTAAGCTCACAACATAGGTTAATGGTTATGGATATCTACATTAAAAGATGGAAGAAAGGAAATGAACTTAACATGTATCCAAAAACTAAGTGGTGGAACTTAATAGGTATCCAAAAACTAAATGGTGGAATTTAAAAGGGGAGAAAATAACCTCACTCAGAAATAAGTTGATAGTAGAAGGAAACTAGAACAATGAAACAAAAGTAAACAACATATGGATTAATATGACTGAGTCCATTAAGGAAGTGGCAAAAGATATCCTAAGAGTATCTAAAAGTAAAAAGCAATTAATAAGGGAAAGTTGGTGGTGGAGTTAAACAGTGCAAATAGTTATTAAAGAAAAACATGTGTGTTTTAAAGCTTGGTAGAAGAATAGAAATAATGAAACTATGAACAATATAAGAATACTAAAAAGGTTGCTAAAAGAATAGCAAGTGAGGCTAAACTTAAGGCATATGATGATCTCTATAATAAACTAAGATCAAGAGAAGGTGAGAAAGATGTGTTTAAACTTGCAAAAATAAGATAAGAAAAGGATAAGGACTTAGACCACGTTAAGTACATTAAAAATGATGATCAAAGGGCACTAGTCAAAGATGATGAGATCAAACAAAGGTGGGAAAGTTACTTCCAAAAATTGCTAAATGACAATTGCCCTAGGAATATAGGGATTGAAGTTCTGTAAACCTAAATAACATTGGACATTATAAATACAACCATAAGATTATAATACCTGAAGTGAAAGAGGCCTTGAAAAAGATGAAATTAAGAAAGGTCCTGGGGCCCGACGGTAAACCAATAGAGATTTGGACGCATATGGGAGATGCTGGAGTAGTTTGATTGACTAAGTTGTTTAACAAGATTATAAAATCAAAGAAAATGCCGAATGAATTGAGGAAGAGCTCTATTGTACCAATTTATAAGAATATAGGAGACATACAGAGTTGCACTAATTATTGGGGGATCAAAATTATAAGCCACACTATGAAACTTTTTGAAAGAGTGATTGAGAAGAGGCTTCAGCATGATACAAGAGTATCTGAGAACCAATTTGGTTTTATGCCTGAGAGGTCTACCATGGAAGCTATTTTCTTACTAAGATAATTGATAAAGAAATATAGAGAGAGGAGGAAGGACCTCCACATGGTCTTTATCAACTTAGAGAAAGCTTATGATTGGGTCTTTAGAGAGTTAATATGGAGAGTGTTGGGCGAGAAAAGAGTTTCGCGAGGATATATAGACATAATTAAAGATATGTATGAGAGAGCAGTAACAAATGTTAAGACCACTAGCGGTAAGATCGGTGATTTTTCTATCATTGTAGGATTGCACCAAGGAATAGCATTGAGCCCATACCTTTTCACGTTGGTTATGAATGAGTTAACAAAACAACTACACGAGGAGATTCTATGGTGCATGCTATTTGCAAATGATATAGTTTTAATTGACGAGACAAGGGAGAGCATAAACACAAAGCTAGAGTTATGGAGAAAAGCATTAGAATCTAAAAGATTTAAAATCAGCCAAACTAAGACAGAGTATATGGAATGCAATTTTAGTAAGGAAAGGAGCAGAATTGGAGCACCAGTAAAGATTGATAACCAAGAAGTCCCTGTAACAAATGTAGGATCAATGATTCATGAGAGATTGAGAGGGAGGCTACCCAAAGAATCCAAGCGGGTTGAAACAAATGAAGATGTGCATCTAGAGTTATTGTATAATCAGCAAGTGCCCCTTAAACTAAAAGAAAAATTTTATAAGATGGCTATAAGGCCAACCATGCTTTATGGATCAGAGTGTTGGGTAGTTAAAGAACATCATCTTCATTGGCTCAGCATAGTAGAAATGAGGATGTTGAGATGGATGAATGGCAAGACAATAAAGGACAGAATTAGGAATGAAAACATTAGAAGAAACTTAGAGGTAGCACCAATAGGTACAAGATGAGGAAGATTAGACTTAGATGGTTTGGACATGTCCAACGAAGACTGAAAATGGCACCAGTTAGAAGGAGTGAGGCAATGCAAGTAGATGGTTCTAAAAGGGCAAGGAGAATGCCCAAAAGAACATTGATAGAAGTGGTGAGAAAAGATTTAAACTTTGAGACTAAATGAAGCCATAGTACCTAATAGGGGGAATGGAGGAACAAGATTCATGTGCCTGACCCCTAATTGGGATAAGGTCTTGATGATGATGATGATGTCATCACAATGTCAAATGGCCCCGGTTAGAAGGAGTGAGTTAGTCCAAGTGGAAGGATCTAAAAGGGCAAGGGGAAGATCCAAAAGAACATGGTTAGAAGCAGTGAGAAAAGATTTAAAAACTCTTGGATTTAATGAAACACTAACACTTGATAGAGATGAATGGAGGAACAAGATTTGTGTAGCCAACCCCTAATCGGTATAAGGCTTTGATGACTACAATGATGATGTCATCACAATGTCGCAAGCCATGATGCTGCATATTTCTTAATATCAGAGCAATGCAATAACCAAGTGGATGATGCTATCCTGATTGTTGAATCAATTAGAGGTGAGGAATTTGGCCTTCACACAGATCTCTATTATGGAGAAATTAGTGTGTTAAAGAAGCAGTATGCTCACCTTGGCAGAGCCCTCCATCGTCTGTTGCAAGAGTAATATTCACAGGATTCACATTTTCTTCTTGAGGTGGTAGGTGCCAACATCTTTCTTACTTTCTGTTATAGGGTGAGGAAACAGTTCAGGTGCATCAGAAGGCTCTACATGGCTGTGACATAACTTACACTTTATGCAGGCTATAACTCAAGCATCTGCATTCTACATAATTTGTGTCAACATATTTACTCTGCTGCTTGTTACAGAGCTAGATGCTACTTGTTAACAACGTAGTTTGCACTTCCATTTTGCTATTTTCCTGTATGGATTTGGGCTGTAAAATATGAAGGTTATTCTTTTGGTATTGTAGTCGTCATGATTTTTTACTAAAATATACATTTGACGTCAATAGTTGGTGCAACTTTACTTTCTTTTATTGAGGATATTTTTATTGGTATCGTTAGGTAATGTTTTGAGTTACATGGCTGAGGCATATCTTTCACATGTCTTGTAGAGTATAAAACTGAGCATTTTTTTGTCTAGTTCATTTGCTCAGCTTGAAGGGGACCCTTGGCCAACGATTGAGCTGTGGCAGTGTGACCTGGATACACGGGTTCAAGGTGTGGAAACAGCCTGTTGCAAAATGCAAGGTAAAGCTGCATACTGTATACCCTTTGTTGTCTGCCCATTCCCCGGACCCCGCATATGTAGGAGCTTCGTACACCAGGCTACACTTTTTATATTAAAATAAAATTAAACACATAGATAAACCACATAGATTTTCAAGCATAAATAACAAGCATACATATGATCTGTAGATCATGGGGAATGGTGAGAAACCATCATATCCTAGCAAAAGGAAGAAAAGCACTTTAGTACATGTCTGCTAACATAAACCTCTCGCTTAAGAGAAATGAAAATGGGAAGAACTGTTAAGCAAAGAAATTATGTACGGATGCTAAAATACACCAAGTTAAACTGAAGGTTAGCTTAGCAATAATGGAGGGAGGAAAAAACAAAAGCTGGAGAAAGGACTTTGGTATTCCTGCAGTATCAAAGCAAGGAAAAAGAACCAATGATGGTTAGGAATTTGAGAAAGAGATGATCAGTGAATGAGTGCATGAAAAACTAGGGTTGTCAGGATGCATGTTTTGGACAAGCAATCCAAATAATGAAAGGATGTGTTAGACTTTAGGAGAGATAATGAACAGAAAGCAGATAATGTACTGTTCCTAGTCATGATGCTTCCCACATATTTCTTCTTGGCTTGTATCATAGATCCCTTTGTGCTTTTGCAACCCGGATTGCTTTATTTCTAGAGCAATTTTTACCACAATATTTTGTGCTTGCTTCTACATCTGGCAATTGGGTAAAAACAAGTTATAGCTTGACATTAGCCTATCTAGAAGCCGAGCATATTTTGATTCCACTTAGTTCACAGTGTTTACATGCTAGTGATATAGTTTTTTTGGGGAAATTTAAACATTTGATTTACTTGACGTGATATCACTCTCACAGAACCTGCTGTTAGTTAATGGATACTCCCAACTGATCATTGGAAAGCAATCCTATTTAGGTATAAGATATCTAGAAGATGATATAGGGAAAGCAACCACATCACCTATCAAGAAACAAAATATGAAATTATCTTAAGAAGAATAATCACCTGAGACTGGAAGGTATTTATAGGTGCTCATTTTGGAGGATCCCTTATGAAAGACATTTACAACAACAAGGTATTGCGTCTGTGCCGGGGAAAACTTGTCCCTTTGGAGAAGTAGGAACCAAGTACAGCTGCACGCTCTAATTTGATTACTTCCTCTGCATGTGAGTTAATATAATTTAAGATGCTTATGGAAGAGCTGTGCTCCGTGCTTGATTAATACATCAACGAGAATGTTCTATTGTTCTGTGATAACTGGGCAACATGTAGCTAGAATCCTATTTCATGAGTATAATAACATATTAAGGTGGAATGCCACTTCGTTTGGGAGACCATCTATGAGAAGAAGATATCTACAAAGCTGCATGGTAGAAATCACTATCTCTTGATTAGCTGAACATTTATGTTTATATAGATAGTTAAGTCCCACACTATATGTGAGTGCATGAGTGGCTAGTCTGGTAATATATGTGGAGATAACCAAAGCAGGATAAGACTGGGAGTTCATAATTTTACAAAGCACTTTCTCACTATTTCTACTTCATCTCCTTTGCCTCTTCTTCCAAGTTCCAACCCAGCAATTTGAAAAACATTAACAGTATCCTAGCATGGGCTTGAGCTTGACTAATCATTGACAAACAATGTTAAACCAAATTGTGTACCTACTCTAGAAATCTCTACTAGCACTGAGCGAAAAATTGCTCCAAGCCAAGTAGCAGCTCATTTTTACAACATAATTGACCGTTTCAAAGAAGGTAAACTGCTTGTATTTTTTATTCCACATACAACAATCCTGCAGTAACTATTTATTGTTTTCTATTGTTCTCTCTTTTTGGATCTTAATATCCACTAATAAAAAGAAAAGAAGAAAAACCCACTGAAATAAGTTCTCAATCAAACAGAAATTCAAGTAGTCAATAACTTGAGCATGATTACTCAATGAGACATCGATTGTGCCTAACTTTCTCTGCCTAAACGAGAGATCAATCAAACAGAATTTCAACAATTCAATTAAATTCTCCACTATTCCTCTCTGAAACATCGATTCTTCCGAAGAACTCAATTCAGAAAGAAGAACAATTAAACAATATTCCCTAACATAAAATCACAAAACAAGGAGAAGATAAACAAATTAAAAGGATTTTCTCACCTTTTGATAGACTTAACGAAATCAGTGGCCGAGGGATGCCGCATTCGCTCAAGAAAATCGTGCCAGGTGAGAGGAGCTGTTGAAGAGCCGAAAACATCTGCATTTTCCATGGCAACGAGAAATCAGCCAGCTCTTTTCCCTCCCTCGCTCCTTTTAATCCGACAGATGGAGGGGTGCATTTATCACAAAACAACGAGGAAGATTTTTCATGGGAACGGGATCGGATCGGGTTTGGCCGTATCGGATGGGAGACGAAAAGCGAGCGAAAATAACAAAGAAAACGAGGAAAAGTTGATGGCTTCTTTAGGTGGAAGTCTCCGCCAACTGAATCCTAACACTGCAAAACCCCCGGAGCTAGTGTCAATGGCGACACAATCTACGTGTTGGCATGTGCTTGGAGAACTAGAAGTCTCTTATGGAGGGCCCACATTTTGAACGGATGAAACGAAACTTAGTACCTCCATGCGTCCATCTTTCTTGCAATTAGTCTAGAAGGAATTGGGTACTTGAAAGAGTAAACATCCGATATTTAGATCATATCCACTTTGTGCCATGAACATAAGTCAAAGATAGATTATTATGAGTTTTTAGTGACTATATTTGGATTAAATCCACTTGTATCATAGGTGTTTCTGCTCAGAATCTTAGTTGAATCATATCTTAACTGGACAATTCTTCAAATCTCATCTTTGATGTCTAGATCTAGATTAGTTTTAGTAGCAGCCGTTGCTTGGATTCGATTCGAATTCAATCTTAACTGGATCATCTGTGGGGTCTCATCTTGATGTTTAGATCCAATTACTTTGAATCCAAGTCATCTCTTAAGACTCTCTAAAATCCACTAACAAGAAAAGAAAATAGTTTTATTACTAATAATACATGTTTTCCACCTTCTAATAAAGGAATTGATAGATTTAATAAAAACCCAAATTTATCAAGTCCTTCATATGAATTCACGCTACAATGTTAAACAACAATTACACACATAATTGCTAGCATCTCCTCCAAGGTCATATAAAGGAATAATTAAAGTTGCAGAGGAAAAATACTTAATATGATTTTACCTCTTAATCTTTTCCTTTTTTCTCTTCAAGGGAAGTAATGAAAGCAATTACTGAACTCAAGCCTCAAATAATAGATCAACGAAATTAAGAGCTCATTTGTGAAAGTATTTGAATAATTAAGCTTTGTTTGAAAAATCCCAACTTTATAATGTCTTGATTTTATATGATAAATTATTTATATTTTTTCATTTTTTTGAAATTAATGAAAATAATTTAGCTAATTAAAAAAGAAAACTCATCCTCTTCATAATTACAACTTAAGGAGGGGCTAGATGTAAGCCATCGATGTATTTGAAAAGATTGGACTTATTACAAACTGATACTAACTATGTATAGACAACTTGTATAGAGGTGGGTCTCTATGGAAGTTGTGGTGTGACATTCTAATGCACCAATAATGACAGAGGAACTTCATGTAGAACCAATATAATTTTCTTGGAAATTGTTGTTAAGAAAAACAAAATCAAAGATGGAGTAGTCATATTAATTGGATATTTGTCTAAGAAAATGAGTTACTCATTAAAAATTTAGTAGCATAATATAAAAGACAAAGTATAAAACATGTTCCTTAGCAAATCCTTTCTTTGCTATTATGGAGTCTTTTTTTGAACCTTGAGTGAATTGGAACTTGCAACCTCTTAGTAGGGAGAAAGGGCACTTAACTAGCTTGATTAGGTGCTTGAACCCTTTACCATAATATATCTTGCATGAAATGCTCCTCCTCCTCTTATTCTTCCAGGTATGTGTATGAGTGCCTCAAATTGCAACCTATTGGGTACCATAGAAGAAATATTTCTTGAGCTCCATGCTAGAAGGCATTTGCTCAAGTTACCATAATCTCACTTAGTTCATCTCAAGTTGCTGGTAGGCTTATTGGCCAACATGTACTAGAGTCCAAATGAGTTTTTGAGTTTCTAAACTATGATTTGCACAAGTTATCCATTGGGTTTACTGGCAACTTCAGTTTACTTAGTAGTTATTGATATGTTCATTATGCTTCATACACATTGAAGAGATATACACTATTAAATATAAATGTTGGAAAGCTTCAAGTTTATGGCTTCCAAATTGGTTTTGGTTATGAATGTCACGAACATGCAAACTTGGAGCTCCAAATTATACATTATTCAATTTTTAACTGTTTTTAAGGTAGTAAAGTTTGGCAATATATAATAAGATACTCATTCTTAGTGTAAACTATGACGACCTAGGTTTTTCAAACACATTTTTACAATTATTTGCAAAGGTAGGGCCCACTTTTTGAAACTCTTTTAAAATATAAGCAGCAGAAACATATTTTCTTTGAAATTGATTTGTCAAAAACCTAAGTGTCACCTCAAATCACTTATCACACATAGATTTTTATATAAAATAAAATTTCTATTGATTAACAGTAGAAATACTTTTATTAAAATCAAGATTGATCCAATGGTTTACATATACAGCCCCGGTAGTCATTACATACCTTTGTCCAAATATTATAATCCAAATTACAAAACAATCAATACAATCTTCCTCAAAGTAAATGCCTTGAGCCGTAGTTCGGTGACGATTATCCACAAATCTTGAGCTTTTCAATCTTCCTTAACTGTATCTGAGATATTGTAAATATTTAAACATTTATAATATCTCAGCAAGCTATGCTTTGTAGGGGATTTAAAATATATATTCAATATATCTCACAATCAACAGTTCATTATAACTATGATATACATCAATTTATATATTGGATAACCATTTTATCCTTCACTCATCATGTGAATTATATATATATTACATATAAATAAAACCATTAAAAATCATGAATATAGTCAATATCATTAATAATATCTCATTTCCAAACTGATCATCTCATCATCCTATAACATAAGGCACCTCATTATGCCATAATCAATAGCATCATAATGCAAAATAATCAAGGACTACCATGCTTATAGTTTGAATCTATACAGCATGCTCGGATAACTGCTAAATACTCCACTAATACCATGGTGAAAAATATAGATCCACATTCGTATGGGGGGAACCATAGCTATCACAGTAGCGGCCCCACCCAACATTTTGCCTCTCTTTGGGCACAGTATCATCATCATAATCAGTTTCAAAGAGTGGGTAACCAAACTCTCATAACTGTTCTAGCATTGGCATCTCCAGGCATAAGCCTATCTTAAAACAAAATCACAAGCCTCCATGCTTGTATGGAAAATAATATTTTAATACTCACAGGCTATGTGTCTGGTTATAATAGGACATACCTATAACTTCTTTCCTTAAGATTTGGGGGTCCAACTTATGTAGTTCAAATCTTCTCATTCAACATATTAAGTAATTTCATAATTATTGAATCAATCACTTTGTATTCATTTCAACCTCATTTGTTGCCTCAAGTAATTTCATAACTATTTAATCAATCACTTTGTATTTATTTCAACATCATTTGTTGATTCATAAACAATTCTAAGGTAATTATAATCAATTTATAGTTATCAAGATAAGATCATGTGTAAAATATATGTATCTTCTACATTGAATATATTCTTAAGGTCCACCTACCTTTACATTCAACAATCTATCTTCTCATTCATCTTGATCATCATATGTATATAGTCAAATAATATGTTTCTTATTATTCTTGATCATGCAAGATCTCCCTATAGATCTCGTTTGATCTTTGATTATCTTAATTACCATTTTTATTCGGATTAGATAATTTACTATCCTTTTATGTTCTTATTATTATTCAACTAGTTAATGTTTTACTGGTTGAAGATAATTTGTGCACTCCTAATTTTAGACAGCTCTTCTTATTTTCAATTGACTAATGTTTACTAGTTAAAAGCTGCTTACAGAGTGGTTAATTCAATCCTCATGTAAGGAGGCTTTTAGGCCTCATAAACATCGCTAGAAGTTGGGGGAAGAGCGAGGCTCTATTAGAAAACCCTCATAACTACCATGTTCAGCATTTACTAGAGTGACCTCAGCTCAACCTTTTATAAGGTTCCTATGAGCTTGTATACCCTAAGTATTCTTGCTATTTGATTTTAATTAATATCCATGAACATTTAAAATATCATTCATGTGGTTTATTATTCTTCTACTTTGGGCCAAGAAAATGATATTCCTTATATTGTCCTACTAATTATAGCCTTTACTATCATTAAGTCCATATCCTCTAGTTATTGTCAATGTTCATCAATATCTATTTTCATTTAATTATATTTTTCATGTAATTTACATAACACGAGCATTAAAGCATAAATAAATAAATTTAACAATTAAACCTACTCAGAAATTAAAAGAACATTTACAATAGAATATAATAATTCACATGCTCATTTGAATATATCATACTTGTCCATTTTGATCCCATGATCATATTTTGATCATTTTTCATCCCATTAAGGGTTTAGATATTGATCTTTCATTTTTATTCAGATCTATCACATTCTCTTAATGTGATATCATCACTAAATCATTGATGCATCTCATCATATGATCTGATCTTTCTTGATCCAACCGATCAAAAAGATTTTAAGCTATTTTATCAAAATTAAGGGCATAGATCTCCATCTATCCCAAATTAGCCATATCAGGCCATTCATTTCTCATGATCTTATCATTAGATCATCATCCATATTGATTCATAGTTTATGATTATTCTTGATCAATCTGATCAATGAGATTATTATGTATTTTTAAGGATTTTGTTACTTTTAATAAGTAAGATCTTAAGATATGCTAAATCAGTTACATCCAATCCATTTATTTAAGTTATCACATTATTAGGTCACGAATGGATCAGAATTCTAAGGTTTGATCATGTCAAATTTGACTGATCTTGGGAATTAGTACCACTTTTTGTGATTTATAGAAATTTGCACTAAATAAAACTTAAATTTTATGTTTCCATTAGATTCTACTCTTTACTAGGAATACAGAGCTTCTTTTCGATCTTGATTTGAAGTTAAAACGAGCTTTGAATTGAAGTTTCAAATTTATAGTCAAAATAAAGGCCTAAATTCAATCTAGGTTATACAGATCGACAGGTCGATCAATGGTCCACCCCCATTATCGGTGATTGTCGGTGTACGGGGAGGGGTGACCTGGGATAGGCGAGACGGTTCGATCTGGACCCTTAGATCACCCTTTCTCCAATCCCCCTTGATCTAACTACGTTAAGAGTCCAGATTTCATCCCCCATGGTTTTTGGGACCTAGCATCTCATCTAATGGCTTAGAGTTTTCATATGAGCTAGGTAAGATGGGATCTCAACCTTACATGTTGGATCCGTCATCTCTGACAGATCTATGGTCAGGGAGATCCCTAGGAGGTTGGAGATCCCCCTTGAAAGACTGGTAATGAAGGGGAGAAAGAAGGGAACCTACCTAGATCTTGTTTGGAGCAGAGAATAGCTGTCGAAAAGATATAATCCCATGGGATATTGAAGCCCTAGCCAGACGGCTAGGGTTTCTGTAATTCTTGCCATTGGGGTGTTTGCCGGAGCTAGAGAAGAAATAGGGAGAGGGGAATTGAAGAGGGGAGTGTGGGGAATCAGATTCTGGGAACCTGGACCAGTGTTGTTGCTGTAGGAAGCCAAAAAATGGAGGATAATCACTATGGGTTGCTAGAGTTACTTTTTTTTATGCTTTCACCATTGAATACACCCCCCGATCAATTTGAAATCTTGGGGCTTTTATAGATCAGGTCAGCCTGAATCCATCCAATGGTGTAGAAACCTTAGTCTTCTGGGGACAACGTGTTTGCAGATGCGCCCGATACTCCATGAGAGAATATTCCCTCTGGTGCGTCCGCAGACACGCTCTGCGGTGTAAAGGGAGAAGGAAAGAGAAAAGAAAAGGAAAAGGAAAAAGAAAAGAAAAGAAAACAAAGAGAGAGGAGGAGAGGAGGAGAGTTAGAGAGAGTGAGAGAGTCTTGGGGATTTGTGAAATTTTGTGGGAGTGGGAAAAGGGGTATTTATAGGGTTATCTTTTATTTATTTTAATTAAACTTTTTTATTATTTCTTAAAAAAATGATTTTTATTCTTTTCTTATTAAAACCAAAAGAAATTCTTCATCATGTTTATTCTTCATCATTGATATTCCTTATGCTGGATGTCCCCTAGCTTAGCTAACTTTTGTGGACCACACACAAAATTGAAATGACCATTTTACCCCTATGGGTAAATATAAATTCACAAAAATCAAGAAAAATACGTATTTTTCACCCGAGCTAAGATTTTAACGTGCGTACAGTCATTTTGTCCAATTTTTTGAGTATGATTCCAAATATCTATGTTTCAAGACTTGATTCTTTTTTCTAAAAAAATAATATTATATTAAATATAATATTCCACCTCGATTTTCATAAAATTTTTAATTAATTCCAAGTAATTCTAGAAAAATTAGGGTTTTCACATAAACTATTCAAGATCTGGACCAAACCAACCTTCACATGAACAATTACTTTTGACAAGCTACACACTTTTCGCCTCTATTCATGACTTTGAGTGAACGGTATAATTAGAAGATTATGTGTGTATGGTGCACCACAAAAATATAATTATAGGGTTATGTATGCATGGATAGGCCCACGTAGATGCATGTAGTAGTGGATCCACACAAGGTACAATTATATGCTTATGTATGTGTGAATGGGCCCGTGCAAGGTAAAATTATAGGTTTATATATATGCCCACAAAAAGTATAAGCATATGCTTATTTGTATATGGATAAGCCCCAATAAGGTATAAATACAAGTTTGTGTATGCATGTATAGGCCCACACAAGTATAATTACATGTTTATATATGTACTGGGCTCATTGGCAAGTATGATTACAAGGTTACATATTTGTGTGTGTATCAATGGATCCATATGTAATAACCCCAATTTTTGTAAATTGAATTGAGAAAATCAATGAAATTTGAAAATTTAGAAGACTAGGGCTGGAATATTAGGTTAAAAGCAAATATCTTTTATAGATATTAAATTATGAGTGGAAACTTAGAAATTAAGAATGCACATGAAAAATTGAATCAAATGACACTAATTACATTAAATTCTGAGTTAGAATGAAAAATCTCTATTTTCTATGTAAAAGGGTAAAACAATTATTTTTACCCATAATCAAGATTTAAAATTTGAATTTTTGAAATGTACTCAAAAAATCGATTTCGGCAATATTGAGTACACTAAAATTCGAGTTTGGATAAATAATATTTATTTTGTCTATTTTTGGAATAAAAAGGGTAAAAAGGTAATTTTACCCTTTTTGTATTGAAATCTTGTTTTCCCAATTCATAGCTCATTTTAGCTTCAAATTTAGATTTATAAGTTTCTATAGATTCCTTGTAACTTGCAAAATGTGTTGAACTCACAAAATTGATGTTTTGATGTATGTAAATTTCTATTAATAAGGAAAAGTCTTTCTAATTCCTATGATTAGTCAAATCTGGCATGATCAGTCTTTGGATTTCTGATCCATTGATTATATTATGATGAATTAACATGTAATCAATGGTTGGAAGTGACTGAGCTTGGATGTATTAAGAGAATTGGTCTTAATAGAAGAAAAATCTTAAAAATGAGCATGGATCTTCTTGATATGAGTAATCAAGCATGATCAGACCTTTCAAAATAGTTTGGATGATGATATGATGTTATTATAACTTGATTTTATGGGTTTAATGTAACTAATTTAGCAGAGCTTAAGATCTTGACCATTAAAAGTAGTAAAATCAATAAAAATCATGATAATCATCTTGATCAAAGATGATCAAACATTATGAATGAGTTTGGATGATCATATAAAGTTAATATCATGTGGATTGATGGGCCTGATGAGGCTAATTTGGGATATATTGAGATCTATGCCCTTAATTTTGATAAAATAGTTTAAGATCTTCTTGATCGGTTGGATCAAGAAGGATCAGATCATGTGATGAGATGATATCAATGATCTAGTGATGAGATTACTTTAAGAAAAATTAGTAGATCTCATAAAAATAAAAGATCAAAATCTAAACCCTTAATGGATGAAAATTGATTAGAAATGAAAGATGATCGTTGGATCATGATGATATGTTAAATGTATTTATTTGAATTGTTAATGTTATTATAAATGTCTTTTATTGCTTAGTAGATATAACTGTTAAATTTACTTATTTATGCTTTAATAATTATGTTATGTAAATTACATGGAAAAATATAATTAATGAAATATAGACATGAAGGACATTTACATTGAATAAAGGACATGGACTTATGATAGTAAGGGCTATAGTTAGTAGAACAATATAAGGATAATCAATTCCTTGGCCCAAATAGGGAAAATAATGAACCCCATGGATGACATTTTAAATGTTCATGGATTTAAATAAAATCAATTAGAAAGAGGTAATAGGGTATAATGCTCATAGGAACTTTGTTAAAGGTTGAGTTAGTGCTAGTCCAGTGGACTCTGAACATAGTTGTTATGGGAAGTATACAAGAGCTAAGTGCTTGTCCCTCGCCTCCTATTAATGTTCATTAAGCTCTATACGCCTCCTTACATGAGGATTGTATTAACCACTTTTAAATCAGACTTTAACTAGTAAGCACTGGTCATCCTAAGGTAAGGAGGAACTGTCTAGACTTAGAATAAAATAAACTATCTTTAACTAGTAAAACATTAACTAGTTGAATAATAATAATAAGATCATGAAAAGATAGTAAAATATCTAATCTTAATAAAAATCATAAGTAAGATAATCAAGATCAAACAAGATCTATAGGGAGAACTTGAATGATTAAGAACATTAAGAATCATAACATTGTATTGTGCTTAGTATGTATGTTTATTAATATGTATGTTGTAGATCAAATCTAGATAATTAAATTAGATAATCCAAACCCTTGATCAAATATGATTCAAGGAAGAGAACCAAGATCATTCTCCTTAAGGATGATCAAAAGACTAAACTTAGATCAAAGAAGATTTAGATGATAGAGAATCTAAGCCTTGGATCTTTATTAACAAGTGAAAATTATTGATCAAAGGATCTATGAAAGATCAAGATCAAAAGAAGAATACACAGACTTAAAAATAGAAAATACTTAGATCTGACATGTCAGAAGATTATTCTACTCGTCAGATCTATTGATCAATAGGAGAAATACTATCTGAGGAAGATAGATTGTATGGATGATAGGAACACATGGAAGATCTCGATCCTTTATATCAAAGGACAAGATTATATAAAGCATATAAATATGTGATTATCCAAGTTGTATAGATAATGACAGTATGTATGTATTTATAGATTACATACATTAGTCATGGAAGATCTAAAGGGATGGATCATTACATGAAGATAGGTGGAACCTTAAGAAGGCATCAATTTACAAGATCTATGGTCTATGGAATTGTTGTTATGCAGAAAATTATAGAAATGAATTATTATGAATGTATAAAATGATAATATGCTTAGTTGCATCTAAATCATAATTGATGTGTTGAGATAGAAATAAACTGTTGAAATTAAACGGAATACATGATAAATACTTGGGCATCATTTATGATTACCCCTAAACTTATAGAAGAAAATAATAATCATTGATATCATTTGGATCAAATGATTATCCTTACACTTAATAACAATTTTGGTATGTGAATACCAAATCGAAGAAAATGGATATCATTTACAATAAATGATTATCCTTAAATGAACATGGGTATCATTCATATTAAATTGTGATCCCTAAATTTAAGTAAGATCATATCCTTGATACAAGTATACAAAATATGAGGATGATGATATAAATAGACAAATTGTCTGATATGTAGGCCTGGCAATTTGGGTTGGCGAGTCGTATTTGTGTCGACACGAACACGACATGATTAATAGTTGTGTCAAAAAACCTTTGACTAGAACATGACTCAGTTCTTAAAAAATTGACACGACACGACCCGTGTAACATGATTACGTTACTGAGTCATGTTTGGATGATAAGTCATGAAACAAATGACATGACACGAAACGACATGATACGACATGATTCGTTAACATGACTTGTTTATTAAACGAGTCAACATGACCCGACAAGGTAACACGATAATTAGTGACCCGTTACGACACAAAATGACCCATCTAACACGACACGTTTTAGTATTAGACAGTTATACTATAGGTGAACCTTGATCCATACCAAATTACTAATAAAGTTCCTATAATATTTTATTTAGAAGCAACACAAAACTTTACACCACTCACACAAGGTCCTAAAAGAGATTCAAATGAATCAAATAACCGTAATAGTAGTAAATAACTAGGGATTAAGTAACACATGAGAGAAATCTACTTCTATCAATATATCAAACACAACAAATTAATATAAGTTATGCAAATTATACAAATTAATCAAAATGAATTGTTCCAGAGTCTTTAGTTGGTTGAGGTGGTCCTGCATTGCTACTTATGCTTAAAATGTCCTCGGCAAGCTCATCCATGGCAACTGTAATGACAGAGTCAACAATCATATAAAATAAACATGCCTTAGTCATTACTAAGTTCACATAAAATATAGTTTAAATATAGAATCATAAATTATTACCTTTCAATCCATATAGCCAATCTCTTACACAAATAAATGCTTGCACTGTATCTGGCTTTAAAGCAGTTCTATATTGGTCAAGAACCCGACCACCAACACTAAAAGCAGACTCTGATGCAATTGTAGATATAGGAATGCTCAAGATATCACGAGACATGGTAGCAAGTTCAGGATACCTAAAATCAACATTTGAATCAAATATAAATGTAAATAAGATTATAAAAATATATTGTTTTTATTAGAAAAGAGATTATTAATCAACCAACCTATATTGATTGCCTTTCCAGAATGCAAGAATATCCAGCTTCGACTCTTGTAACCTTGGTTCATCCAAATAAAGCTCCAATTATGATTTTTTTATAGCCAAAGAACATTCTTCACTTTCAAATGAATCAAATTCCTAATGGAAATGCAATTATATTATTCAACTTAATGTAAGACAATTCATAGTAAATTTTAATATCTTAAGCGACATATAATGAAAGATATAATTATAAATATAATTACCTTCATGACATCTAAAACCTCTTGATTATATGACAAGTTCTGTCTATCATTAGCATTAAGAGCACCACCTCTAGCCAGTGGGGAAGATGAGGAAGGATTAGGGGAACTCTTAACCATATATTCATTGAAGAGAGAGAATAACTTTTCCCAAACTTGAGCAAACTCCAAGCAACCATTAATGAACAATTTCTTGTATGAGAATTCCACAAAGGAGAGCTTATATTGAGGATCCAACACACATGCAATTGCCAAAATGGTACTGAATTCAAACCAGTACTTTGAAAACTTGGCAAACATTTGGGTGGACATACACTTCATATAGTCATCATTACTTCTCATGTATTGTGTTAAACTCAAATAAATTACAAATGCTGCACGAAAGCAAAGATTTGCTGTGAGATACTTGGATCCAAAAAACAAGCAGGTAGCATCATAAAAAATAGCCAAAAAATTCAAAAAATTTATAGCCTTTTCCCATTCATTGATAGAAGGACAATGCTTATAATTTGAGTCACTTGGTTCTAAGTGACAAAATGCAAGTTGGTAACAAAGAGCACTTTCAAGCATCACATAGGTTGAATTCCATCTTGTAGGACAATCTTGTCTTAAGCCATTTTTTGTCTCAATTGGCATATGATTCGTACGCTCTAAAAAATTTTGTTTTCTACCTTGCGATGCTTTGACATACTTGATACTCTCTTGAATTTTTTGAATAGCATCATCTATTTCTTTCAAACCATCTTGCAGAATCAAATTCAAAACATGACAAAAACAATGAAGATGAAGGAACTCTCCACCACAAATAAGAGTATTTATGATGTTTAATTGATGCCTTAACAGCTCAACAGAAGAATCATTAGCAGAAGCATTGTCTAAAGTGATTGAAAAAATCTTTTTCTCAATCCTCCATTCTACCAATAATGAGTATACCTTTTCTGCTAATGATATTCCATTATGTGGAGGTGGTAGGAAACAAAAATGTAATTTCCTCATGTAATACCCACTCACTATCTAGAAAATGTGCTGTGAGACTTATATAACCATCAGTAATACAAGAAGTCTACAAATCTGATGTCAAACTTATCCTACCAGGTGCTAACTCTAACATCTCTTTTATCTTTCCTTTTTCTCTTTTATCCATTCTCAGAATATTTGCTTTTACTGTATTTCTACTAATAAAATGCAAGTCTGCATGTAAATATTTTAGTACAGCTCTAATTTCATCACACTCAACAAATTGGAAAGGCAAATGATGCATAACAACTGCAGCTGCTACTAACTCATGAAAAACTTCAGGATCAAACTTATCTGAACTTAATGACATACTCCCCTGACTTTGAGATAAAAGCAACTAGCCTATATCACGAGAAGAGCTCCGTTGACAAGTCTTTATATGACGTTTTAAGTTACCTGTACCAAATTTGCTGTCACAAATATATATCATAGAGCACTTCTTGCATTTACACCTTTGCCTTCCATCTTCTGATACCAGAAGGTGTTTAAAAAAATTCCAAACTGGAGACATTAGCTTCTTATGCTTTGTACCTCTATTTGATTTTGAAACTAACTCCATGTTCTCCAAATCAGTAAGCTCATCATCGTCGTTGTCGTGTAGCATATTCAAATTATCAGAAACATCATTGCTTCCAACTTGTGCCTATATTGCAATTGACAAGCAAAATTTAGTTCACAATAAACTCCAATTACTAATAAGGGAGTGATGAATGAAAAGAGAAACAGAATGATAAAGAAATTAAAAAAAAAAAACTCATACATGTGGTGCTGTAAGTGTGCTACTCATTGTGCAAGAATGGTTGAAGTTTTGAAGATATCTAGGAAGGAAAAACCGTAAGAGATTTAAAACCAGCTAGGTTTTCACCGTTTCACGCAAAACATCTAAGTGTAAACTGGAAATGTATTATTCTGTCCTCTCTCTCCCATTGAGTTAGTAAATAAAAGGTAAATTGAAAACCTAATACAAGATGGCTTGATAACAACAGTCCTATAATATGACAAAATAAAGGACCTTTACAACATAATCGTCCTATATTATTGGAATGTACAAGACGGTTAATGAATAATGGTCCTATTTTAATTAAAAATATAGGACGATTAAAGCATAACAATCCTATAACTTGGAGAAACAAATAGGACGGTTAATGAATAACGGTCCTATTTTACTTAAAAATATAGGACAGTTATGAAATAACAGTCCTATAATTTGACAAACATAAAGGACAGGTAACAATAAACCATCCTATATATGTTTTAAAATATAGACCGTTATTTCATAACCGTCCTTTAAGTATTATAACTATAATATAGAACGGCTTTAATACAACCGTCCTATATATATAAATATAAGAAGGTTATTTGAAACATATCCTATATTATGTATTGTTACTATTGCATATTTATCTAATATAGGACCGTGATGAACAAACCGTCCTATATGTTTAAACATACAGGACTGTTAATTCATAACCGTCCGATATTTTATAATATTTCTTTAATAAAATATAGGACTGGTATTTCTAAACCATCCTATATTTTAAAATATAAAGGATGGCTATTTTGTAACCGTCCTTTATTTGTGTTACATCACTTGCCACTTGCCAGTGCTCGTGGGACCATGTTTGTGCCAGTCTGTTAGACTGCCTAGTTGCCAACCTATCGGACAGCCTCCTCCAAACTCTAATTAATGAAACTTCAACTTCAATCATGTTGTCAAACATTTTGACGTCCGACATGTGGGCCCCTTACAGACTTGCAATGGCAGGCTGATGACTAAAAAAAAATAAAAAAAAATGCACGATGCAATGGAAAAAACTTGTCAGGGAGGTAGTTTGAAGACCATACCTCAACTTTGACATTTTTAATTGGGGACCATTTAGCTACACTTGGCTTTGTTCGTCTAATCTTGCACATATGACGTTAATTATAATGTTACTTCTGACTCTACATTTACTTACACAATTACACTTGCTGGATAGTTAACAAGTTTTGTAAGTGTGATACATTGTATAAATGCTCATGATTTTCTTATACTAATTCCATATGTCATCATAATTGATCTAATATATCTAATTTTCATCAAATTCATGAATATCATTTATCCAACTCATATAACTCAAGATTTGTTTTGATTTCTTACTAATGTTTCTCATTTCTAACTCCCAATTGATGATAATAGATTAGAAATAACTCATCTATGTAGAGTAAAAGATACTCACTCTTAGTCATATCAATTAACATTTTTATTTTTTCATGATCATTTTACCATCAATTCCAAGTGTACTTCTTTTCATTATAAACTACAGTCCATAATTATTTTTAGTTTCACCAAAGTTATCATATCAATATCCCTCTAATTCTTGATAAGCTTTTGTGCTAATTTAACAATTGAGTTATTATACCAATATAGTTTATAACTTGGTAAATTCATATTTGTTGGCATTGTTGCACCATATGTATGAACTAGAATTTGTTTGCTAACCAAATATTATCATGGTTTACTTATTTTTCATAATATGTTTGGGATTTTATTTTCCCATTTCCATATATCTCTATATCTCATTTTCTTTGTCATTTTATTCAAATTTTAAAGATCACTTCTTCATGTTCTAATTTTTTATCATATATTTTTTATTATTGTCAAACTCTTCTCCTTTACTAAACTTATTTATCTCCTGAAATTCTTCCCAAGTAATATCATTCCTATTTTGAAAATTTAACCATATTACTATCTCTTATGTAGAAATTTTAACTCTTACATTTATGTTCATTATATTCATTTATTATTATTTTCAAATTTTATAATAAGTCTAATATTTTCATTTATTTCTACATTATTTTCATCATATTTTGCAATTTATCACTCCTTTTAAACTCCACTATTTCACTCAATAAAGATCACACACACACACATACAAATATTGGTGTATTTTATTTCTATACATGTATGTTTACTTAAGACTTCAGGTTAGACCTGCATATTATACATTACATCTTTACCCATTGTAATGTTTTTCACTTTTTCTTACTGTTAAGTGTTCAAATTTGGTCAAAATACCCCTAATTTAGTATTTAATTAGAGCATCTAGGCCATTAATTTTAAGATTTTACATAAAATATTTCATTTTAGCTTTAATTGGCCATCAACCATTAAATTGAAAGATTTAGTGGTCAGATGATCATTAAAGCTAATCAGAGGAATACTGAATGGTTCAGATGATTCTAATTGGGTCCTGTGCATTGCAAATTAATCGACTCAGGCGTGGATGTTCCAGATCAAATCAAGGATATCAGATAAGGATGATGAAGTTTCATGGAAAAAGAAGACTTTGAAGAGTCCTAGGATAGAACAAAATTGAAGACTTGCATAGTTCTAGCAAGTCTAGACTTCTAGTGGACCTCTCTCTCTCTCTCTCTCTCTCTCTCTCTCTCTCTCTCTCTCTCTCTCTCTCTCTCTCTCTCTCTCTCTCTCTCTCTCTCTCTCTCTCTCTCTCTCTTGCCCTCTTTACCTGATCGCTCCCCCTCTTCCTGTTTCTCCCTATCATCGTCTCCAACCAGCGGACTGCACTCCTCTCTCTCATTTTATCCCTCTTTCCATCATTGCACCACACTAGTTCCCCTGCTTCTCTCTTCTTTGCAAGTTCCCTAATTCCCTTTTGCCTTCAAGTTTTCCCTCTCTGCTTCCTTACCCTCTCTCACTCCTACATCAACCACCAACCCAACTCCTCACCGTGCTCCCTTCTCCCTTAAGCTCCAACTCTTTCTTCACCCCCCAAGCTGGATGTTATCTCTCTTAGGTCCTCCCTTCTTCCAGCCATCACCTCTGTTTGGCACAACCCAGGCTCCTCTCTATTTTTTTCGTTCTCCCTGGTCACTTCCATCTACGGTGTCATCTCCAGCTGGCCCTGGAAGAGAAAACCTTGATTGGGTTTTTTTCCCCGCTCTCTTCTCCTTTCACTTTCCTCTATTCCCCTCTTCTTCTTCGAGTCGGATGCTCCAGAACTTGGGTTTTCTTTCCCTCTTCTCCTCTCCCTTTCCCTTTTTTCCTTTCTCTCCTTCCTCCCTCCTTCTTCCCTACATTTTCTTGGTTTTTTCGTTAAAAACCAGAACCTTGAATAATTACAAGTTTGCCCCTAGAAGATCTAAGAAATACCATTTGGGCCCCCAGTTTAATTCCATATGCGTCCCCAGATTAATTCCATATGAGTCCCTGATTTAATACCAACTATATCCCTGTGCTATTCCGATTTTAACTTATCCACATTCTGATTATCCAGGGATAGGCTTATCTAGGACAGCTTATTTAGTTGCATTTTTTGTTTTCTTTTGGAATAAATAATTGTGTAAATTGCAACAATTGAATAAATCTGGATTTTAGTTTATTCGTAGTTTCTTTCTAGTATAGTCTTTATTTTTATTGTTTTATTAATTGAATTTTATAGAAAACTCCATCATTTTAAATCAAGTCTATGTGGGATTGACCCATACTTGCATAAGCTACACTACAATAGCTCGTGCACTTGCGGTTAAACAATCAACACTTACTTGTTTCTTACTATTCCCTGTATTGGGATTCTTAACTTACTAAGTAGTATCCCTAATTATTTCACTAAGTAATACCTATTTATATTCTATTATTCCTTCATGAGTTAATTACATTAACTATTTCTATTCTCATTCTCACCTAATGAGTTAATTACATAACTCTTTCTATACTCATTCTCAACTAATAAGTTAATTACATAACTCATTCTTTTCTCATTCTCACCTAATGAGTTAATTACATAACTCTTCTCTTTCTATACTCATTATCAACCAATGAGTTAATTACATAACTCCTTCTATTCTCATTCTCACATAATGAGTTAATTACATGACTCTTTCTTTACTTATCCTCAACTAATGAGTTACATACTCATCCTCAACAATGAGTTAATTACATAACTCTTTCTTTATTCATCCTCAACAACTAATGAGTTACTTACATAACTCTTTTTAAGCTCATCATCAACTAAGATTCTTTATGCTTTAAGGCTTAGGCAATATCAATTATTCAATTTCATTGAGCACAACTAGCTACAGCCTAGTAGCCTACAATCTAATGCTATATCAACTATTCAATTTGCTATATTTAGGAACTACAGGACGGTTAATACAAAACTGTCTTTTATAACAGAATAATATAAGACAGTTATGTAATAACGATCCTATATTTTGTATAAGTATAGGACGGTTATTTGCTAATTGTCCTATATTGTGAATCTGATGCTTGTTAATTATAGGACGGTTATTTATAATCTGTCCTATGATTATTACTAAATAAAGCACTATTAATTAATAACTGTCCTATATTTCTCATAATATAAGACGATTTTCGTAGAATGGTCCTATATTGTTTTGATGATATATGACTGTTATATTAGAATAGTCCTATATTTATCTTTCTATTATACATTATGAACCTCTCTTTCTCCCGCCTTTCACTATTTCACTTTACATTTGTGCCCTAACCCCTAACCCTAAGGAAATTCCTTTGAAGTCCAAGCTCCCAAACCAGCCAAACCCCCTTCAACCAAAAGAGTGAGAAGAAGGAGAGAGAAAGCGTGCTAGCCGATCAAGGGGAGAGAAGAAGTAGAGAGTGAGAGAGCAAGGGAGAAACTCAGAAACCAACTGCTTATCGTTGCTTAAGTGCCTGCTACAACTCAAGGTCCTCAAGTAACAAGAAGAGAGAGAGAGAGAGAGAGAGAGAGAGAGAGAGAGAGAGAGAGAGAGAGAGAGAGAGAGAGAGAGAGAGAGAGAGAGAGAGAGAGAGAGAGAGAGAGAGAAGAACTAAAGAAGAAGACAAATATAAGAAAAATGATAAGAGGCAATTAAAGAAGGTTCATCAGGCACCTAGTTCTGCTCTTGGAATCTCTATGTCTCCATTTTTTGCCCTATTTTTGTTATGTAACACTCTTATTACAGTCCATCTAGATAGGGTTAAACCGTTAAGGTTAACAATATTCTTCATCTGCAATCTACATGGTTGCAAGCTTATACAACTTTGATCTGCATGATTCATGATTGCATTTGACACGAGTTATTTCACTTACACTTTTCTAACTGTAGTCATTTCAATTTTCATTTGCGAAGCAAACATGGAACATGAAGAAGTAGAACAAGAAATGAAGAAGTAGTATAAGAACATTTAGAAGAGGTAGAAGTAGAACAAGAACGATAGTTACAACATACAGAAGAAGAACAATTGAGGTTATCGAGCACATGTCCACCAGTAACACCACCTGTCAGTGTTAAGAGAAAGGCCAGGGGGCCAACACAAATGGAAAATATAAATAAGAGAGTATCAAAGGGAATAAAAGAAACTGTACAATTCAACAATAGAGGCCAACCGATAGGTGGTAATGCATATGCTTATGCTAGCTTCATTTGTTGCACTGTTAGAAGACTGGTGCTAGTCTCAGTGACTGATTAGAGACTTGTATTGCCAGAAGTCAAAGATGCAATATGGGAAATGGTCAAGGTATGTAAATTCTTCCTACATATAACATAATATGTCCCTTGTATATATTGTTTTTGTCTGCATATAATACACTAAGTCACTACACTAGTCAGTAGTCACTAACCTGCTTCTTCTTTTGTTTTGTAGTCTGCCTTTGCCGTATCTGATGAGTGCAAGAAGCAAGCATTGTTAGGAGTTGGTGAACAATGGAGGAAATGAAAGAGTGAGCTTGCAAGGAAGTACATACTTTCAAATGCCAATGATCCTTCTAGGCTTAACATGGTCCCTCAATTGTATTCTTGCTTCATTGACCAGGAAGCAAAGAATCAATTTGTACAGTTTAGGCTATCTCTTGATTTTGAGGTAATCACAACTTGAATTAGCCAAGCTAAATTTTGATTCTTGTAATTATTATAGTTGATTGTATTTTGATGTTCAAGCAAAGTGTATAAAAGGACAAATGGCGCATGCAACTAATCATATGCAGCACCACCTTGCAAGGGTTGGCTACGCATGATTAGAGGTAGAAGAAGTAAGTATATCATGTGACATTTCATTTTTATATAATCATAGTAGATTTTTATTTTGTTAACTTTGACTTAGTATCTCTCTTAATAGCAAAATAAGGCTGGGGCAATGAAGCCCATCAACCGTGCTCTTCTTTAGAAAATGGCAGATTCGAAAGGGCGTAACTCCCATACCTTTACTAATGAAACAACTGCATTAATTACATCTAGAATTGTAAGTGGTTTAAGACTTTAAGTTTTATACTTTTACTTTATGTGCCTACTGCCTAGTTAACTAGTTTTATACTTTCATACTCTTGCATTATATAAATATTACATATATAATAGGGATTTGATCATGTTATGATATTTACATGTGCAAGAAGAGTTGACCCAAGAAAGTGTAACTACAGGGACTCTTAGCAACACTGCTGCAAAGGGGGACATCTTGTATAGGGCAATGGACAACAAGGATGAGCACCCTGGCCGGGTAAGGGGCCAAGGTCATGGTGTTGTTTCTTCCAACTTCTTCCCTAAACAAAAGACTCCTGCGCTACAAGAATTGGAAGAATGGAAGAAGCAAACTGTTGTGGAGATATATACCAAGGTGAAGGATTAATTGTTGAAGGAACTCCAGCGTGGCGGAAGAACCTCATGTTAGGATGTTGGCCCTCAAGCTCAAGCTCAAGTTTAAGTTCAATCACCCCAATCTGACAGTAGCTGCACTCCTCCATCAAACGAAGAGGCGGCAGAGCAAATACTTGAAGGTGATGTCCTGATCAGTGAGGTATGTATCTTAACATGTTTACTTTTACAATATTTAATTATTTAGTAACCTTTTCAGTTTACATCACTAATCATTATATATATATATATGTTATTTCTCAAATGTAGGTGGGTCAGTGCATGTTGCAGCTACAGACATCTGAGAACTATGTCATTGTGGCAACACTGTACGAGGTTAGGCCCATGACTTCCACCACCTTGGATGGTAAGTTGATGCATTCACATACTAAGGCAATGTGCATTACTACTTCCATTCAACCAGATGCTCCCCTTCCATTTCCAATACAAGGGGATGATATTGAAACTATTGGGGATGCAATTGGATATCATGTGAGTTGGCCAGAGGAATTTATCAAACCAATGATATCCAATTCCAAGGTATATATATTCTAACTGTAGTCATGACATCAATTTTTGACACCTTTTTAAAGTCATCCTAAATTGTTAATTGATTAATATTGTCTGCAACATGTTGGATCACTAGAAGCAGTACAAGGCGCAATTGAAGCGAACCTCCCCACCAGCAAATTTTGGCATAGTGGCAAGTGTAGCCCCATCCCAGCCTTCCCAGGTAGTTCTATATATTTGCATAGCTGTATCATGTTACATATGGACTTGAACAATACAACAACTAACAAGTTCAAAGCACTTGAAATGTAGTAAGTTCAAAATAATATTACAGGTGTAGTAAGTCCAAGTGGACTTGAAAAATACAACAAGTGAAGGAAAAGAAAAGTACTACACTCATTGTAAACATTTGTTAGGTACCCATAAGCTCAAAAAGTTTTATTATTTTATCCTAGGTTAGAATTTGTGATCTTAAATTCTTACTTAAAGTAATGATTAAAGATCAAAAAGTTTTATTATCTTATCCTAGGTTAGAACTTATAATCTTACTTGAAGTAATGATTAGAGGTGTTTTAATTCATGTGTTTCTTTTAACTTTCATCATCATGATCATCAAGACCTTATCCCAATATATGATAAAATTTGATCTCACTGTCTCTCTTCTTTTATATATGCTAGTATACCAGTATATCTTGTATATATTCATTACTAATTTCTAAAATGTTACATCTACAATGCAAGGATCAGGTGGAGGTTCCACCTAACACGCCTCTATTCCTAAGGGTACTGTACAGACTGGCTAATAAAGATAAGGAAATGAGCCCCATAAGGATAGAGGGAGGTGTGCTTGCAGATGATGTGGTTGAGGTTCCACTCTTCAAGGAAGGCCTCTTAGCCATATGTAATATGACTCAATTAGAATACATGCACATCTTCATCTATATAGAGTATGTTGTTGTGTAATTGCTCTATTAGAGTTAGACTATTATAAATCAAAGTAACATTACTTGCTTTTTAAATAATACTTGATAATTATTTGACATTAACCCAAATTCCTAATGTAGGTATTTGCATGATAAGTTGCAAAGATTAGAGGTCAAGGACATTTACAAGTTCCTTGACCCTTCTCTTGTCTTTCAATTAGACCATTTGCCTATGGATAAACAAAGTGAAGATATCATTCCTGGGCTCATGGTTTGTGTGAAGGGGCAAGTCTTACTGATTCCCTGCAATAGCGGGTACGTTGTAACATATGTTGCAAAATTATGTCATTTCAATTTCATACTTCACACACATGAATATCTATATCAGTTAAGATTTGAGAACATACAATTGAATTATTTTTTTTATAGGTCCCATTGGATGCTGCTAGCTTTAGATGTGCATGGTGGCCATGCATTGTTTTTCTATTCATGTGGAGCGCACATTCGGGAACACTTGATGGAAATTATAAACAAGTAAGTCTTTATTACTCCTTTCAATATAATATAACTACTCACTTGATAAGTGGCAACTATCATAATATTCATAATCAAATGCTTTTCAATTATATGTGTATAGTGCATGGCATAAATGGGTTGAGCAGGAAGGTATTGACCACCCAACAAAACTCAATTGGAAGAAGGCCAAGGTAAGGTTTACTAATTACTACTCTTTATACTCTTTACTATAATTTTAAACCTGAACTTATTTGACATGATATTTGAACCTTTTCTGTTTTCTTTGGTGACATTGGTCTGTAGTGCCTTAAACAAAAATCTGATTAGTAGTGTGGGTATTATGTTCTTAGATACATGAGAATCCTCATTCGCAATAGATTTATAATCTCACAATTGAGAAAGGTAAGACTTAATAACCAATGTTACATTTTTGTTTTGTATATTTCCTGACTATATCCAAGATTATATATCTGAACTAAGTTATTATATATTTCTTGCAGGCGGATTTGGGAAGCAAGAGTTACTCCCAATTAGATCTAGACAATATTAGAATGGAATGGACAGATCATATTATGAATTTTAATTTGTAGTTTAGTGATGTAAATGAATGTATCAATCATGTATATACATTTTACTCTATTATAATACAAAGATTAGTTCATTTCTATGGATGTGTTCTATTTTTATTTTGATTGAAGTACACTATGTATCAATGTATGTGCTTTCTTTGTTTCAAACTTTCAATGATGGGATTGGGAAGTTGGTGTCTTAAACCAGACATATGATATGGGTGTGGCTGTCTATGAAGAAGAGTGAATGTATCATGTATGGGTGATTGGGTGTGCTTTTATTTGTTCAATTCAATGTGAACTGTATGGAGAAGTTATAGAATGTTGGAAGTGAATGTGTACAATGATTATAAATATAGCAGGTTGAATGTGAATGTGTTATTTTATCACATCAGTCCATTTTTATAGATGTATTCTATTTTTTGTTTTGATTTAAGTGTGTCAATGTGTATGCTTGCTTTATTTCAAATTTTTAATGATGGAGGTTGGTGTGTCCAAGGTTTCAAGACAGGGTTGTGATATGTGAGGTTGTGTATAGAGATAGAGAATTGTGTGTAGACACTTGGACAGTAATACTGGAATGGTTATAGTTTTAACTAATATAGGATGGGTATTTAGTATCGGTCCTATATAACTAATTAAATATAGGATGGTTAACAAATGACCATCCTATAGAATCTTAAAATATAGGACAGTTACTTAATAACCGTCCTATAGAACCTTAAAATATAGGGCGGTTATTTAGAACCTTAAAATATAAGATGCCTACTTATTAACCGTCCATAGGACGGTTAATTATGAACCGTCTTATAGAACACATAAAAATATAAGATGGTTTTGTATTAACCATCCTATAGAACCTACAAAAATATAGGAATGTTAAAACCTTTAATTATATAGTATGGTTACTTATTAACTGTCCTATATAACGTACAACATATAGGACGGCTATTTATTAACTGTCCTATATCAGTTTAAATATAGGATTGTTACTCAGAAACTAGTCTATTTAGTATAAATGAATATATGATAGTTATTCAGTAGATTCAGTATGATAGTTTAACATATCGCGACTTGCGAGTAGAATGGGTCAAAGCGATGTGTTAACAACTCACGTGTCATATGGGTCAACACGAAGTTTTACCAGGTCATATATTAGACTGGTCAGCACGACAGGTTCTAATGGTTGACATGAACACGGCACGATTTTGAGAGTTTATTTTTTGGGTTGACATGATCAATGACACGAACACGATAGGACTTGACCTTAACCCGCTAAATGCATGTAGTGTTTGAGTTGTGTTATCGTGTCGTGTTGTATTTTGCTAGGCCTACTGATATGTACAAGAAGTACTTTATATATAAGCATGGAGGCTTGTGGCTTTGTTTTAAACAGGCGCAGGCTTGGGGATGCTGTGCTGTAACACCTCGGGGTTCTAATAGTCACAATATTGTCCACTTTGGGGCGCCCATACACCCCTCACGGTTTTGTTCTTCCCTAGTTTCCTAGGGAAAATGTGTTGTTCCGTGGGTAGAGTGCACAGCAGATACAATATTGTCCTCTTTGGGTCCCTTACCCCTCAAGGTTTTGTTCCCTTAGGTCCCTCACCCCTCGGGACGTGTTGTGACCATTAGAGTTTTTCGAACTCTTATAAATAGCCCAGTTTCCTCTACCCAGGTAATGTGGGACTAACTCTCTGTCCCTCACCCTAGCCTAGAAGCCTGCCAGCCTTCTCTTGGCCCTCCCTCATCGGCCCAGGGCTTCACATCTTACCCACTTAGGGAACGCGCGTCCCCGCGTGATAGCCACAACCAGGCGCCCGCGTGCGGCTAGCCACCACACCACGAGGGGAACTGGCTCTGATACCAACTGTGACGACCCAGGTTTTCCCATGCATTTTTAAATGCAATATCTAATTTCTAAGGTGAGATGCATCCCTATTTGAAAACCATTTTTATAAAAATGATGCAATGCAGCGAAAAATCTTTTCTTTTAAACTCATTTTGAAAACCCTGAGTGTCATTTGCTTTCACAACAACCAAAGTAGTTTTTGAAAATTTCAGAAATCATAAATGTCTTCCTAGGTCTATCCAGTCACAGCTCACACCCCAACTGTAAATAAATACAAATACATGTCCAAAAGGTAGAGTGTTTACTTACATTCATCTTGTCTCTTCTTCATTTACTTGATCGTAATACTAACATTTCCTGATGCTTCTTCTACTCGTGAGTAGAGCTGTCCTGAAAAATAATATATTTGGGTGAGTATTTCTCATACCCAGTAGGTGATCTGATATTACTATTTTGAAAAATATGGTAGGCAATATGCATGATTTCTAAGAGCTTTTCATGTAAAACATCAGTGATTCTGTTTGTGCAAGCAGTGCATAGTTATGCATAAAACATACGCTTATTGATGCAATTTCAATAATAGAATCCTTTCTCATAATCTATTATTCAACAATATAAATATGATCAAGATCATGAAATAGAAATCCATCGATATCAACCCAGCGAGACAAAGATAATACTCATGAAATTCTTAAAATAGTCATCATGCAAGCAAATGCTAGTAGCATGCACATTAGTCTCTCGGCATTCACGTCATGCCAACTGGTCACGAGTACTCGTATATGACCATCTCAATGCTATATGCATATCAATCACACTGAAATCATAGGGTCACTATGCTCACGACCAGAACCCCTCTGAATCGTGTGTCTCCGGTATCTAGAGACCAGTCCACCATAGCCTCCACGACGACTGTGGATATGTCCTTGAAAGGGTGCCGTGAACACCTCCAGTGGTCATCCCTGTTTACCACAGCAGTCAGGGAAGGGACAATGCTGTTTTTGGCAGCGATTCCATCCACCTTTTTGGTGGTAGAGGCTGGAGGCCAACCCTGTACATAACAACCTCTCAACATAGTGCCCACCAGGCTCAATAGCCCAAAAAGCATATATAGATAAATCCAAATCTCAATCATCGAAATCATGCAATTTATGCATTTATTTTCAAACATGCGAGCAATGCATAAAATTTGCTCATGCCAGAATCATATTCAAGGCCATAAATCAGGAAGACGATTCCACATGCTCGTATAAGAACATTATATCCTAAAAAATACTAAATACGGTGATAGATTCAAGTGTTTCAAGGCCATAAAATCATAAAGACAAGTGGCATGCTCGTATAAGAACATCATATCTCAAATGCATACGAAATACCGTAATAATGGCAAGTAAATCACTTAAGAGTTTGGGATGCATTTAAAAACTTAATAGTATCAGACTACCTACCTCGATGTTTCCTGAAGTCGCATCCTTCATTACTCAACCCAACCCTGGGTCTCCTTTATAAAATCCTGGATAACAAAGATTCCACATCATTTTCTATCTATTTATAATTCACTATTTAGACCTCTATATTAATGGCTAGATCTACCTTTTTGGTCAGATCGACTATCATGATGCTTCGAATGGGTTTACATTTGACTTGGATAGTCAGATCTACAATTCAAGAGTTAATATAGGGAGTTTATACTCTAATAGACCAAATGAATCCATCTATGAAGTTTGATCATCTTTGATCTTGTAGATCTATGAGATTTCTAGAAATTTGTAACTCTAATCATGTAGAATAGGCCTCTGATCCTAATTTTTATAGTCTCATTAGGTCCGCGTCATCACTACTGACACAACGATTCTTTCGGATGGTCAATTGGAGTCCTACAACTCCTAAAATTGCATTTTTAGTGTTGCACGATCACGGCGAATGAGATTCGTCCGTGCGGCCCCGCGCGTCATGGTTCTTAGGACACCCGTGCGTCCCGGTCGAACTGCAATCGCCTCACGTGAACGCGCATGCCTGAGCTAAGTGCTGTGGTGTGTGTTCTAGCGAGTGTCGCGCGACTGCATCTTCAGCGCGGGTGCTCACGTCATGGCTCTTGGGGTTCTCGTGCGCCCTGGTCGAACTAGGACCCGTGCACCCACATCACACGAGCCCGAAGGCCTGGGTGAGTCCCGGTTGAACCTGGGATTGCATCTGTATGCAATCGTACAGTCAGGGTCCGCCCCACAGGCATGTTTCGGGCGTGCATCACACACCTTGCCCTGGGACAGTTTCCTTTGCTAGCTAGTTTTGGAACCGGCGATTTCCAGCCGGGAAACGCCAGATCCTACTTGGATCTGACCTGGGGAAGGGGAAGGGAAGAGGAGGAGGGACCTGGGCAGTGTCTGGCTCAATGGGTCGGCAGACCCATTGAGTTTGTGTTTCCTCCGGGATTCCCAGCCGGAAAACACCCAAATCCGGCGTGGATCTGGGCAAGGAAGAAGGGAGAAAAACTTAAGGAGTAAAGGCTACTTACCTGGCCAGGTTGGAGCGATGCCCATTGCCGGAGGTGGGGTTTCTACATGCTAAAACCCTTGGCCGGAATCCTCCCTTGAACCATCGGAGAAGGTGGAGAAGAAAGGTAAAAATGATGCATGGAGTGGGAGGGGGAAGAGGGCTTCTTATAGTCATGGTATCTAGGAAGGTTTAGAAAACCTTTCGTATTGATTTATATTGCTTCTTATTTTTGCTCCTGTCTCAATTGCTACTGTACTCATCGTACTCGTAGCTCCTCCATAATGTGGCTTAATCAACTGACCTCATACCCTCTAATGACTTAGTCTAACAAGTAACTTCTTTTAGGTAAAACTCCTGTCTAAATACTTATAATATTCCTCTGAGTATATAACTTAGACTACTGTCTAATAGATACTAACATATTTGATTAAATAGGGTGAGATACTTTTATTTAGTCAATGGTACACCAAAGGAAATGACTAAATGATGGCCTTAAGATACTTGCTCTTCCAATCTTCCTCTAAGACATCATATTGGTCCTTGATGACACCCTAGTTGCTGAAAAACAAATGGACAAGTCACTGTCCTGTCTTGTTTCCTTTTTCAATAGAACTTTAGTTAAGCATATAGTGGCAAGGTAGGATATCATCAACTTTTCCTTTTTATGGACTACATCCATTGGTGTTCCTCATAAGCTAATGGATCTAATAAGATTCTAATTGCAACAATTGATATAGACATCAAACCACTTGTAGAATTTAATTTCTAGTTGGTCACCATTCTTCTTCGGACAGTTCTCTGCTTTATCTCTATTATACTCTTTTACAATAAAATCACCAACTCAACTAGTGTTATTCCTTCGCATTTGATTGGTTTACCTTCCATAGGATTTAAGATGAAAGATTTGTATGTATCTCCATAAAGTCATGATCTTCTTCTTTTGAATATTCAATATTCATCGAATACTTATAGTTGCATCTCTATCTCTTTCTCTCTTTTCTTCTTATTTGGTCAAAATCCTCATTTTTTCTACTTAGTTCAATGTCTCCATTTGCTTTGTTGCATATAATCGATACTGCATCTACTCCTTTACTTAACAAATATGATAAACTGAATGCTTCTAAGAAATGCTAAATTGTACTAATATTATTGAAATCCTTAATTGCCTGTAGCCTCAATAAAATTAATACAGTGTCTTAATAATGGTATTGACGTCTTGGTCATGCTATACTTCTCTAATAAGTTCATGTCAGGATCAATCTATTATCACTGATTTGTCATCCCTAGTATTATTGTTAAAATCTTTTGGTAACTCGGTCGAATACATTTCCCTATCATATTCGTGTTATGTTCCTCTTAATCACATAATATGTCAATTGCACACATCTTCTGATCTCCATTACACTCAGGTTGTCATTATTCGATAGTAATTCACTCTTCATAAGACTCCAATTAAGGTATCCAAAATTGAGCTAAGTCCTTCAGGATCCATACCTTTGTGATCTAGTACGAGTCACAGTTATCTCCTAATATCATCTTGTATTCTCATCCCTATTGGATTATCATAAAAATCTTTTAATGACTCTATTATGCTCAACTTCCTTGTCACTCTTCTCAAATTCCGTCTTTTACATCCCCTACCATACTCATATTGTATCCCTTTTGATAATGTACTCATATTCTAATATTCTTTATGATGGTAAGATAGCCATCTAGGTTCTTCGATTTTCTCACCTTTGGTGAGATTGATCTATTACAGGTCAGAATTATCTACCAAGAAGTTCCCTAACATCTTCATTCATCATCATAATCTGATTCATATATGAGTTTCCCTGTTTGCACCACACAACAATCCTTAAACCGTAAGTCGTCTTAGACTAGATTTTGGATAAGGTTTGCACTATCCACTGCCTAATTATTTGTTAAATCAAGCTGCCTTTCACCTATTTATTGATGGTGTGCATCTTTGTGATTTGATATTATTCATGTTCTAGTCATCGCTACTACTTCTCTACTTCTATTTTGACTACTTCTTCTTATTTATCTTGGTTGTCTATGTCCTTGAACATGCTGGGTTGGCTGTGAAAGGATAAAACTGAGCTCTGATACCATTTGTAACACCCTGGGGTTTTAATAGTCACAATATTGTCCGCTTTGGGGCGCCCATACACCCCTCACGGTTTTGTTCTTCCCTAGTTTTCTAGGAAAAACGCGTTGTTCCATGGGCAGAGTGCACATCAAATACAATATTGTCCTCTTTGGGTTCCTCACCCCTCAAGGTTTTGTTTCCTTAGGTTCCTCACCCCTCAAGGTTTTGTTTCCTTAGGTCCACCCCTCTTGGGCTTCACCCCGTGGGACGCGTTGTGACTGTTAGAGTTTCCCAAACTCTTATAAACAGCCCAGTTTCCTCTCCTTAGGCAATGTGGGACTAACTCTCTGTCCCTCACCACAACCTAGAAGCCTGCCAGCCTTCTCTTGGACCGCCCTCATCGGCCCATGACTTCACATCTAATGTAATGCCCCAAGCATTTTAAGCTATTTTTGCATCCATTACAAAAAATAAATTGGACATTCTATATGAAATTAACCATGTTAAATGTTAATTTTATTTAAAATAATAAATGAAGGAATTTTTATGACAAATTAGTACCATTATATTCTACTCGAAAAATGGAATCCAACTCCTCAAAGAATGGCAAAAACGGAGTTCATATGACAAAGTTATGGGCATTTGAAGATAGAGGGGCATTTGTGTAAAATACACTTAAAACAGAATGACCCAAAAACGCTGGGGGCCGTTTTACTAACGACACCCCCCTCAGGTCGTCCCCTACCTCCAAACCACCGACCTGCACGATCACCACCTTTGTGAGGCTGCAGAAATGGCGGCACCGCTATGGGCAGCACTGCCTTTGCAGGACTATAAGAAGCCCTCTTCCCCCTCCCACTCCATGCATTGTTTTTACCTTTCTTCTCCACCTTCTCCAACGATTCAAGGGAGGATTCCGGCCAAGGGTTTTAGGGTGAAGAAACCCCACCTCCGGCAATGGGCATCTCTCTAGCCTGCCCAGGTAAGTAGCCTTTACTCCTTAAGTTTTCCCCCCTTCTTCCTTGCCCAGATCCACGCTGGATCTGGGTGTTTTCTGGCTGGGAGTCCTGGAGGAAACCCAGACTCGATGGGTCTGCCGACCCATCGAGCCAGACATCGCCCAAGTCTCTCCTCCTCTTCCCTTCCCCTTCCCCAGGTCAGATCTAGGCCGGATCTGGCATTTCCTGGCTGGAAATCATCAGTTCTAGAACCAGCTAGTGAAGGAAACCGTCCCAGGGCAAGGTGCGTGATGCACGCCCGGAACGCGCCTGTGGGGCGGACCCTGACCGTGCGACTGCGTACAAGCGTGATCCCAAGTTCTACCGGGACTCACCCAGGCCTTCGGGCTCGTGCGATGTGGGTTCACGGGTCCTGGTTCGACCAGGGCGCACGAGCGCCCCAGGAGCCATGACGAGCGCACCCGCACCGAAGATGTAGTCGCCCGACGCTCGCTAGAACGTGCACCGCAGCGCTTAGCTCAGGCATGCGCGTTCATGTGAGGCGATCGCGGATCGACCGGGACACACGGGTGTCCTGGGAACCATGACGCGAGGGGCTGCACGGACGAATTTGGTTCGTCCGTGATCGTGCAACGCAAAAAATGCAATTTCAGGAGTAGTAGGACACCGATTGACCATCCGAAATAATTGTTGTGTCCGTAGTGATGATGCGGACCTAATGAGACTATAAAAATTAGGATCAGAGGCCTATTCTACATGATTAGAGTTCCAAATTTCTAGAAATCTCATAGATCTACAAGATCAAAGATGATCAAACTTCATATATGGATTCATTGGGTCTATTAGAGTATAAACTCCCTATATTAACTCTTAATTGTAGATCTGACTATCCAAGTCAAATGTAAACCCATTCGAAGCATCATGATAGTCGATCTGACCAAAAAGGTAGATCTAGCCATTAATATAGAGGTCTAAATAGTGAATTATAAATAGATAGAAAATGATGTGGAATCTTTGTTATCCAGGATTTTATAAAGGAGACCCAGGGTTGGGTTGAGTAATGAAGGATGCGACTTCAGGAAACATCGAGGTAGGTAGTCTGATACTATTAAGTTTTTAAATGCATCCCAAACTCTTAAGTGATTTACTTGCCATTATTACGGTATTTCGTATGCATTTGAGATATGATGTTCTTATACGAGCATGCCACTTGTCTTTATGATTTTATGGCCTTGAAACACTTGAATCTATCACCGTATTTAGTATTTTTTGGGATATAATGTTCTTATACGAGCATGTGGAATCGTCTTCCTGATTTATGGCCTTGAATATGATTCTGGCATGAGTAGATTTTATGCATTGCTCGCATGTTTGAAAATAAATGCATAAATTGCATGATTTCGATGATTGAGATTTGAATTTATCTATATATGCTTTTTGGGCTATTGAGCCTGGTGGGCACTATGTTGAGAGGTTGTTATGTACAGGGTTGGCCTCTAGGCCTCTACCACCAAAAAGGTGGATGGTATCGCTGTCAAAAACGGCATTGTCCCTTCCCTGACTGTTGTGGTAAACAAGGACGACCATTGGAGGTGTTCATGGCACCCTTTCGGGGACATATCCATAGTCGCCGTGGAGGCTATGGTGGACTGGTCTCTAGATACCGGATACACACGATTCAGAGGGGTTCTGGTCGTGAGCATAGTGACCCTATGATTTTAGTGTGATTGATATGCATATAGCATTGAGATGGTCATATACAAGTACTCATGACCAGTTGGCATGACGTGAATGCCGAGAGACTAATGTGCATGCTACTAGCATCTGCTTGCATGATGACTATTTTAAGAATTTCATGACTATTATCTTTGTCTCGCTGGGATGATATCGATGGATTTCTATTTCATGATCTTGATCATATTTATATCGTTGAATAATAGATTATGACAAAGGATTCTATGATTGAAATTGCATCAATAAGCGTATGTTTTATGCATAACTATGCACTGCTTGCACAAACAGAATCACTGATGTTTACATGAAAAGCTCTTGGAAATCATGCATATTGCTTACCGTGTTTTTCAAAATAGTAGTATCAGATCACCTACTGGGTATGAGAAATACTCACACAAATATATTATTTTTCAGGATAGCTTCATGTACGAGTAGAAGAAGCATAAGGAAATGTTAGTACTACGTTTAAGTAAATGAAGAAGAGACAAGATGAATGTAAGTAAACACTCTACCCTTTGGACATGTATATGTATTTATTTACAGTTGGGGTGTGAGCTGTGACTGGATAGACCTGGGAAGACATTTATGATTTCTGAAATTTTCAAAAACTACTTTGGTTGTTGTGAAAGCAAATGACACTCGGGGTTTTCAAAATGAGTTTAAAAGAAAAGATTTTTTGCTGCATTGCATTGTTTTAATAAAAATGGTTTTCAAATAAGGATGCATCCCGCCCTAGAAATTAGATATTGCATTTAAAAATGCATGGGAAAACCCGGGTCGTCACATGTGCTAAGAGAGTTAGTAGGGTTTGGCCACTTGCTCTCCGAAACTTGTTATGATATGAGAACCTTGCCTTAAGAGAGGCAGAAAGTCAGGTGGGGCAATTATGGGAAGGCCGCCACTGTGACCGCCATGGTCCCCCCATACGAACATGGATATTACATTTTCACTAAAAAGGTATGAGTGGATTATTTAGCAGTTATATAGGCACACTGTACGAATTAGACTGCATGTATAGTAGTCCTTTGAGTATTTTTGCATTATGATGCAATGGCATAGTGAAATGCTTTATGATATGGCATGATGAGATGCTGATACTACCCAAGTAAGGGAGTATTTTCCCAGCAAAGGCTGGATCATTTATCAACTCAATGTGTTTGAGTGTGATTATTAATGTTTGAGATATTAACTACTTTTCACGGTTTTTTACTGTATATATATATATATATATATGTACATATGATATAGTGGTGAGTGGTTTGGAATTATCATAGTAGATGATACATGGTAAATTATATGATAGAATGATAATATATGATATGGTTCATGGAAATTGAATTATGTGAGTCATATGTAATATCATGATTATGAATGTTGTACTTTTGAATTATATGATTCTATATGTTTCTTGAATCCCCTACCAAGCATAACTTGATGAGATATTGTAAATGTTTGAATGTTTATAATATCTCAAATACAAAAGGAAAAGAATGGAGGGATACGACAATGGAAGACGAAGACCATGCTGTTGATCAAGACTATGTACTATTGTGGAAAGGATTGGATTGCATTTTGATTTGTGTATTTTGGACATCAAATGTAATCGGGGGGCTGTGTATGTGAACTACTGGATCGATCCTGCAATTTTAATAAAAATGAATTTCTATGAAAATTTATGTTCCATACAAAATTATGTATATGTATTGGAGTGAAATGTGGCATTCGGGTTTTCTAAAAAGAATTTCAATGAAAATGATTCCACTGTTTAAGTTTTCAAAATTTTTGCAAAATTGGTTCACCACCATTTGAAGACAAATAACGAAAATGTATTTCAAAAACCTGGGTTGTCACACCACACAAGGTATAATTATGGGTTTATTTGTGTATGGATGAGCCCTCATAAGATATGAATACAAGTTTATGTATGCATGTATAGGCCCACATAGGTATAATTACATGTTTATATATGTATAATTGGGGCCACATGCAAGTGTAATTACAAGGATGTTATGTATAGTGGAACCACACCAGTATAATTACATATTTAAGTGTGTATCAATGGATCCACTCCAGATATAATTAGAGGTTTATGTTTGTGTTGGTCCGCACAAAAGCATAAAGCATTGCTCCATAAATGTAGAGGTAAAGTTAGACCTAGGCTTGGTGCTTTGCTGAGTCTATAGTCCATAGGGGTGTATGGCTGTCGATTTTGATGAGTTTTCATTAAAATTGATTTTGACATGTTTTGAAGGTTTTTTGTAGTATAACATGGATGAAGATTCACGGTTTTTTAATTGATTATTTTTTAATATTATTTAGAATTCCATGAAATTCCTATAGATACAATCAATATCCAAGATAATTAATACCAAACAAAAACTATGCCAATCACAATAACAAAGGTATTGAGTATCTATGCCAAGTCTTTCTCTCTCTAACTTATCCTAGTTATCTTCTTCTAACTTTTAGCTATCCTTATATTATAATATTAAGCTCCAACTTATTTTTCACATAAGTAGGCTCAACATGAATTCTTCAACTTTCTATTTCTCTCTAACCTATCCTATTCATCTTCTTCTAATCTTAAGATTTTTCTTTCCCTTTAACCTATCATATTATAGTGTATCATTTTAAATTACAAATAAAACCTTATCATAATGATCAAAGTCATCCATCTAATAGTCCCTCGAATGTAAACAAATAGATCTCTAAATCTCATTTTAATAATCAAAGCCACCCATTTAATACTCTATATTAATATAAGCAAATAGTCTCTCTCCTAAGACATTTTTTTTCATTTAGCACTTGGAACTTTATTCTTCTTTGTGCCATGTTAGTATATTTAGTTTTTTTGATTAATTTTATTTTATCCTACCTTATTATTTAGATAAATTGTCTTGTAGAGAATTTGATTATCTTTTTCAACTATATGTCAATTATTTAAATCTTTCTCGTCTCTAATGTTTCTTAAAACCTCATTGTAGATTCTATATCCTTAGACACCTTTTCTAGAATATCTTTTCAAATTGACAATCAAACCTCAACTTAGTGGTCAAAGCTGTCCATCTAATAGTGTGTATTAATTTAAACAAATAAATCTATATTAGCACAAACAAAGAATCCTAAGAAGAGAGAAACATTTTTTAAATAGGCAGCATCATCTTAAAGATCTAAGTCATTCAATGATCTAAGCTGTCCTTCTAATAGCCTATACTAATGTAAACTAGAGGTGTCAAACATGCGGGCAGGGTGAGTTGTCGCGCGTCAAACGAGTACAAGTAAAATTACTTGTTTCTTAAATGGGTGATCCTATTATTTATTGATTTATACATAGATTGGAAGCGAACAAGTTATGAGGCCATCAAGGGCCACTAAACTAAACAACGAATGTTATAGATGGGCACGACCCACATGGCAAGTTGCCTTGTGGGAAGCAACTTTTACTTGTAGAGTTTATCTAATTTGTTTGCCCAATCTTTTTGGGTTTGGATGTCTTATAGAAATGTAAATTGGGTGATTCTATTGAGGCATCAAACCAGCGGGTTTGTCGGCTTAACAGCAAATGATCACTAGTTGCAACTCAAATGGGTACAAGTAGAGTTGTCTATTTTTTAGATAGGTGATAAAACAACAACTCTTGATTTTGGTTATATGAGTGATCTAACAAGTCACATAGGCCACGGGCTAAAATTGACACCTCTAATGTAAATAAAGAAATCCTAGGAGGAAACAAATCCCCCACCTACGCCCTTCAAGTTGTGTACACGATCTTGCTATATATATATATTATATTATACGTAATTGTTAAAGAGATCAATTCAACCAGCATACCTATTCTAAATGGGAGCATATGTTAGGGATGGTATGGTCAACTTCAATTTAATCTATCTATTCGTACCTAAAATATGCTTATTGGATTGACATAATGGGTAAATCTAATTCATTGTCCATTTTATAATTAGCAAGTTGTTCTCTCTCTCTCTCTCTCTCTCTCTCTCTATATATATATATGTGTGTGTGTGTGTGTGTGTGTGTGTGTGTGTGTGTGTGTGTGTGTGTGTGTGTGTGTGTGTGTGTGTGTGTGTGTATCTTTCTAATAAGGTGATGATTGTAGTATGCCTTGGGCTAGGTTCATGATCTATTGAGCTAGGGTCATCAATGATGGAGTGCAAGAGGATGTTGTTGAGTGTGGAGAGAAGAAGAGGAGGAGGAGGGCTTTGGGGTTTATTTTAGACTCAAGTCTCCATTTCTTTTCTCTCTCTAAACATCTTGTTTTCTATTTTATATTCTCTCTCACTAAAAATCTCCATTTTTACACTAAGCTCATGTTCAATATCCACATCCTGGTTTTGTAACTACTAACATGGAAGTTAAAGATGTAAAAATCCATAAAAACCAAAACTTGGAACCAATAACATAGAGTTTTGACCAAATTTTGCAATATCAGCAAACATAAATGTGGTTTTTGGCCAAAATTTGTAAAAACCCTCCAAATCATGAAAATCTAGAACTACCACCCTATGGGTTAAACATCATTCTATTAGTAAAAATATATTTTATTAATATTTAAACATAAAAAAGCTAAAATTTTATAGTTAAGAAAGTTAGATGAATGGCCCAAATACACAAAAAAGCAAATATTTATAGCTTGTTGAACTATATAATGTTGTCTTGATAGATGCCAAAGTTGCTTATAACATGAGGTTATAGCTTGCCTATTAAGATTTTGAGATATACACAATAATGAAGATAGATGGAAATAGGACGCATGAGGAGATAAGTAAATGAATATCTTTTGCCTAGTAGACACTTCTTCTTCACTGTTGTATCTTGTAAATCTGATTGTGATATTTTTAACAAGTACCTACATAACCATCACTAAGAGAAAGGAGGGAAGAGAGTTGTGCACTTGAAATCTAACTCTTAAAGATGTAATTGCATTCTTGGAGTTAGATTTTAGTAATTGTGAACATATAATCACTTAACATTAAATTCCAACAACTAAAATTCCTTAGAGTGGAATTTGATTCCCATCTTATATATAACTACATATTCCTTTGAAGTGACTTGTTTCTACTTGGGTTTTTTAAACTTAAATCTTGACTTGCTTTAACATTGCACAACCAATATAATTATTCAAGTCCTAAGATTTTCATAAGCTTTTTTAAGCACATGATTGTCTTTTCTCCTAGATGAAAGAGGTTTATCTTGTTTTGTCCCCCATGTTTAGTCTACCCAATGAAAAATTACCCAATTGGATATTTCTAATCTCTCTCTTTTTTTTCTTTTTCTTTTTCACTTTCTAAATATTAATTGTTTCAATTTAAAAAACAAAGAAACATAAGCTTATGCATCCAATTAGAGTGAGTATTGGTGTATAAGTAATCTAAAGGAACCTTAACAAGTTGAATGGATTAGTCTTCCAAAATTAGGCCTAAAATCTTGAAATAGTACCATTTGAAACTAGTTCAAGTGTATGAAAATATCACAAATTCTAACTGTTTGCCTAGACTCAAAGGTGCACAACCATACTTTGGCAACTTGTTTATTTTTTATGTTACTTATAGGTGAATAATTACAAATGAAATGACTATGCACTCTGTAGTTCTGTCTACCCCTTTAATGGATGGACTTGAACCGTAAATGCAAGAGCCACCTCTTTTTGTCATTCTTTTTGTGAAAGAAAATGGCAGAGAGATGCTTCTTCTTTATGTTGTTTCCAAGCCCCACACTTGTTTCCCACACACCATTGACCCTTAGTCATCCCTTCTGTGAAAGTTAATGATATGAGAAATGCTAAATAGACTCTTTTTATTAGAGCATTTTGTAAACACTTTTAATGGAGCTCACCTTTGTATAATCCACTTATTTGATTGTGTCATTGCTGCAAGCTTTGGTTATCTAGTAGTTCAAAAATCATATGGATTGGATGATCCTAAGTTTAAAAACTTGTACTTGAAAATAATTATGTTAGAAATAATGGTCTAAATTCTAAATGCTATGATTATCCAACCTACATGCTTATTGATTTATTAGACATCTGAAGTTGGAGAAATGACAGGACTGAATCAGATCATGTAAAATTTTGCTTTAGCAAAAACAAAAGTGGTACAAGAAGCTCTCATAAAGAGTGTTTATGCTTCTTTCAATGTGATGCTTTGCAAGCTCTACACTACTACACATAACCAATGTCTTGTCTTTGGGGAGGTTGCCATGTTGAGACCCCTGTTTTACAAAGTTGGGTTTCACCTTTGGTTGTTAAGATCCGTTCATCTAATTTCTCGAACTTTAGATGGTTGCTAATTCTTAAACAGTATAGATTGGATGGGCTTAAACTATGAAAAATGTATTTTCTGTAGACATGGATAATAAGAAACATTATTTTAAGAACACTCCAAAATCAATAAGTTAAAGATTGTTCTTTATATGTGTGTGTGTGTGTGTGTGTGTTTAGGATCATCCAATCACCCTAATATTTAAGATGGAAGAAGAATGTGTGATTAGCCAAAGGAGGGACCCACTATGTAAAAGTGAGGGCATCAGTGTGGCGTAGTGGGACACATTATAGTAGCAGTCCTCTTTAAAGGACCTTAACTAATAGGGGAATGGAAATATGAATTTTACCCAAAAAAAAGTCAAAACTATGGATGTGCTTATCATCTAAAAGATTTGAGTTGCCATAATTACAAGTGGGGTTTACTTATTCAATGATCATGATCATCATGTTGCAAAAGCTTACGATGGTTAATCATATAATAAAGCTATGTATTACTGGATGAGTCCAAGGGCCCAATTGGCAAGGGTTACATAATCCGTCTTGTTGGACTATACTAGATTATTACATGTAGATTTATAGAAAACAATTCAGTAGAGATACCAAGTTGTCTGCAACTAACTATGCTAGACATTTGTTGGCTATTACTGAAATTAGGTTGTTGTATCTAATTTTGTTTTTCATGCATGACAATTTTAGGCCTAATAGTTTTGCTTGGTTTTGTTTTTATTTATAATTAAAAAAAACCAAAGGAAAATGTAAAAAAACTATTTCTCTTATAAAAAGACCAACAAAACCATTGTTTAGTAGGAAAAATTCTAACAGTTGGTCTTTTCTTGGGAAAAAGCTAAAGGAAAAGACCAACAGCCCAAAGGCCCCAAATCATGCCTTTTTTTTTTTACAGATCTATGTTCTTGCATTTGAGTTTTGGTTGTTTCCTTTCTTTTTCCTATAATAGAGAACCGTTTTTTGTTTTTATTACTATTACTATTATTATTATTTTGATTGCATGATTAGAGCCATGTTTACAGTACCAGCAATTTGTGTAGTTGATGTTTGATATGGTTATTTGGGAATTTGATTCTGATTGGGTATTTCTCTGGGTTTGCCTTTGATTCATGCTTTTGAGCTTGTTAGTTTGATGTTGTTGGTGGAACATATGGGGATTACATGGCACAACAACAAGCTCATTGGCAGACTAATAGCTAGGGCAGAAGCAAGGAAACGACATTCAGGTTTGTATTACCAGATGTCTATGGTGTATGATTCACTTTTTAGTTCTAGACACCTGGTGATTTCTTTATGCAATTCAAATCAATATACTATCTCGTAGTACTGACATTCTTTGTAATTGTTCATTGTTACAGGTTTCATGAGGGGAAGTGAAAGTTTTATGTAGTCTTTGAAGGTAGATGCCTATGTATCTACATTTCCTATGCATCATTCATCTCCTACCCTATCTACAAGGAAGTTGGTTATGGGTATAATAGAGAAGTTAGGGCTTGGGAGATGCTGGATAGGTGAACATAAGGCAAGTACCAGGGATGAGGTTTCTGACGTTGGGGTGTTCATGGTTGTAGTTATTTTGCTCTTAATACTTTATGTCATTTTTATGGTCTAAAGGGGAGTCTTGGTGCAATGGTAAAGTTGTCTCGTCTAATCTTGAGTTTTAGGTGCGAGGTGTGGAAACAGCCTCTTGCAAAAATGAAAGGTAAGGTTGTGTACTATTGACCCTTTGTGGTCCGCTCCTTTCTTAGAACCCATATATGCAGGAGCTTTGTGCACTTGGTTGCCCTTTTTATTTCATGGTCTCTGAACTAGGTTAATATGTTGACCACTTGTCCTTTTGGGTGTGATTTGGTGTATAGACAATGAATTTATGTGTGGTTTGTGGGTGGATTATATGAACTGTGGATTATGTAAATTGATCTATTACTCATGTGAATTTTTTTGTGGTTTGCACCCACTTTTGTTTTGGATCAATCTATTACTTATGTCAACTTGTTGGTTGTGTGATATACTTATTTTCATTTGCTTTGGATAATATACATGGAATGAAAGAGGATGTAACCTTTAACAATATGATAGGAGATACTTCACAAGTAGTAACCCAAGCATACAGTGACCTTGATAAGGATGATGTTAAGGGAAAGAAAAGGAGAAAATTTTAGTATTCTAAGAAAAGGTTGGCAGATTAGAACTCTTCATAAAGGAGCCCAAGAGGTATAGGCACAATGAAGATGGTTCCTTTGCAAGGGTACATGTACCACTCAATGTTCAGAAAGTTCAAACACAAGTTGGACCTATAGCTTTGTGTTTGTGAGTGAAAATTATTAGGGATTTATGCAGCGGTAAAGTTGTTATTGGTGACCTTCATGAGTTCAAGGCATGGAAACAGCCTCTTGCAAAAAATGAAAGGTAAGACTGCGTATTATAGACCCTTGTGGTCTGCCCCTTCCTTGAACCCTGCGTAGGTGGGAGCTTCCTGCATTAGGGCTGCCCCTTTTTATTTATGCAGCTTATATCGATTGATATTCAACTATTTATGGATTAATATTTTACTATTTAACTTCCTTATTGAATCGAACTGTGGAAAATAGGTTGATATCTACCTATGCATGCAACTTTATTCACCTTCTATAGGCCCAAGTTTTGTGCAGATCTATTTACAGGGTGTTATGTGTGCTTAATCTGGCCCCACTTAGCAATACATGTGTAAAAATTGGACCCAATGAAAATAAACAGTGATCTTGATGGGTTAGGTGGACCTAAGATTAAATAGGACTATTTCTAGGATTTTATGTGCGTTAAATTTGGGCCCACTTAGCAATCTAGGTATTAAAGAAGGACCTAATGGAATTAAATAGGAGATCTTGATGGGTTATGTGGGCTTAAGTTTATGAAGGAACTATGTAGAAGGTGTAATGTCTGTCAAATCTGGGCCCACTTAACAATACAGGTATAAAAAAGGGTCATGATGGAAACGAATAGGTGAACTTATGGGTTATGTGGCTGAGATTTATGCAGGACTATTTATATGATGTTGTGTGTATTAAATTTGGGCCCACTTAATCATATAGCTGTAAAAAAGAGACCTAATGAAAATAAACAGGATATATTCATGGTTATGTGGGCCTAGGTTTATGTATGACTATTTACAGGTTGTGGGGCCTTTTTATTGTAATATAGTTGTATTATATGGGCTACTAAATTGGTACAATGGGCCCGTAGGTATAACCTTGACTGAGACACACAAAAAAAAGGCAGTTAGTCCTTTATGAGGAAGAAAAGGCAAACAAAAATGGCTAGGTTGGTTTCTCTTCACAAAAAAACTAATACAAAAAGGTAAAAGACGAACAACTAGAAAGACCAAGAAGCAAAAAACCTAACAAAAAAAAAGAAGTCAAAATGCTAAAAAAGAAAAGGCCAAAACGACTACCAGGCCTTATCTTGTATTTTTACAAGAGGCGTGGAAATAGTCTCTTGTAAAAATACAAGGTAAGGGTGCTTACTATAGGCCCTTGTGGTCCGCCCTTCCCCGGACCCCACATAAGAGGGGGCTTCATGCACCAGGACTGCCCTTAATTAAAGTTATAATTCTAATTTTGTCCAAAATAAAAAAGTTAATAATCATCGATTAAGAAGGTTTTCACGCTCCACCAAAAATAAAAAAAAGAAGAAGTTAATAATCATCGATCCAAAATTAGGTGGCTATTATAGTCTACCAAACAAGATGAGGTTGTGGTCGCAATCCACAAAGTAAAGCTTTGCTCATAGAAGATTCTCATATGCATTTTCATTTTTAAAATTACCAATCAAGACTTCACAAATTTTCTGAATCATCTCCTAACTGAAAATTCATGATATCATTGACTAAGTTCATCTTGAGTCTCATAATGCAGAGTCATTGAAGACAGTTGCTAATTCTCGTAACACTGTCTAGCGCTCATCAGAGAATTTATCACTTATCTTCTATTTATGATTGTAGAATTATGTCTTGCATCAGACTGCTATGTACTCGTAGTACTTAAGTTGAATAAATGAGCTTTCAATATACTTCAACAACATTTCATCTAAATATAGTTAGGGCGTTTGTCATAAGTCATATTCACTAAATCTCTCAAAAAAATTTCATAGTAGTTAGATATTGCATAAACTAGCCATTGTCTTTCTTGATAATATTAATTCTTAGGGTCATACTAATTGCACCCATATTCATGCATCAAATTACTCTATTTAGCAAATCCTTCCTAAGGATCAAAACATATTTGCGCGGGGTCACAACCCATTGATGTACACTCAAATGACTCCTCTATTAGGTAAATCTTATTAGACATTGCTACTTCTCTTACCTTGTCAAGATAGTCTTAGAGTGTATTTCAACTCTTATTGTAACATGAGTTGCCTTACAAAAATATCTTTTGTATTGTATGGTGTATACTTGTAGACATATGTACATAGGCATGTGAAGGGGAGCCTTGGCGCAATGGTAAAAATTGTCGTCATGCGATCTTAAGGTCATGAGCTCAAGGCGTGAAAATAATCTCCTACAAAAGTGTAAGATAAGGTTGTGTATTATAGATCCTCGTGGTCTGCCCCTTCCTTAAACTACGTACGTAGGTGAGAGCTTCATGTACCTAAGCTGTCCTTTTTTTTTTTATGTACATTGTCACGTCGGTCAATTCACACATGATATAACCTCAACAGGGACATTTGGGGATGGGTCAAATCAAATGAAAGGTTTGGATCATGAAAAAAAAAAAAACGGTGGGCTCGCTGCAACGAGACCAGTCCATACTCTCTGCACATATTTCTCATAGCCCCTTATTCTCTCTATCCATCTTATATCTATGCAAAGAAACAAGATGAACGACTCCCAATGTATCTTAAATCTGGCTTGTACTTGACACGTGCAATGCCACGCCAAGGCTAACGTGAATTGCACGTTGTGACCAGGTCCTCCAAACTCAGGTTAGCCTTCTTCCTCAACATTTTCACATGGTTAGGCGGCACATTTGGCCACAATACTACGTACCTTAGGTGTCAATTCATGACTTTGTCTTCTCCGGAGGTCCCAACAATAAGAATCTTGAGAGAGAGAGAGAGACGTGCCACGGTCAATTTCTGGGCTCACTGATGCCATATGGATGGGTTCCACTCTGTCCATCTCATGGTCAAAAATTGATTTTACTTTTGATTGAATGATCTTGACCCTTGATCAGTCACATCTTATTTATTATTTCGGCTAAAGCATTACTAGACCTTAAATTTTACAGATTGGATGTCAATTGGACAAAGACGAATCATGAGATTCACCTTTTGATGGTTTTCAATGGTCCTAACTTGGCATACCTTTCTCCATGTAGGCCCAAGATGTTGATTTTGAACGGCAGAATATGGTAGTACCTTCAAAGTACAAGGCAACTGCATGAATGTCAACATGAGAGACAAAAGAAGAGGCATACAAAACAAGATGGGAATTCTTATATGAGCCTTGCCAATCCAGTCCTTAATTTTATTGATCCAACATCCCATTGACTGGTAGGGATGCTTATTGATCACCTACTTTTATTGATCCAACATCCTATTGACTAGTAGGGATGCTTATTGATCACCATGGGACTAGTACCATGTGATTAACCTGTTAATGCTCTGCAAGTCTTGCAATCTTGACTATGCATGCATATCTCCATGTTCTCTATTGTGGGTACTTGCCCATTTGGTACCCCACATATTTTTAGTTAGGACTATTGATTAAATTCACCATCATTGATCCACTTAATGGGTTCATCCAAGATGAAAGGGAGCCTTGGCGTAACGGTAGAGTTATCATTGTATGACCTTGAGGTCACAGGTTCAAGGTGTAAAAATAGTTTCTTGCAAAAATGCATGATAAGATTGTTTAATATAAACCCTTTGTGGTCCAACCCTTCCCTAGACCATACACACGTGGGAGCTTTTTGCACAGGCTGCCCTTTCTTTTATTTTAGATTGTTTACAAAGAGGAACATAGATGCTGTAGGATGTCACTTTACTATAACTAATATAGATCAAGGCATTTTGAAGGCCTGTATTCCCAATTAAGGAATTTAAATAAACAAGCCTTGTCATAAAAACTGTCTGACAATCAAAGGATACAAAATAGGGGTTTTATTCAACTATGTATCTTGGGCATTTCTGTTAACATATCTTCTATGATATTTTTTTGTTATATCTTCTGTGATATCTGAGATGTGCGTCATATGTTTTGTGATATCTAAGATATATGAGATATGTTTTATAATATTTTTTGTGATATCTAAGATATGATATTTGATATTTTTAATAAAAAAACAATGCATTAACCAATCATAATGCAGTAATGATGCTCCTTCCCTTGTTAGAAAGAAGCCTTTCTTGCCACATTGGCATAAATCATTTGATCTAAAATAGGCTAGCATCTTGAATGATCACATCCTTTGATCTGTTAAGCCCATATTCCTATGAAAATTAGTGGCACCAAAACCATGTGTGGAGGCCTCCTAATCGCCCACAGGATCAACCTATTTAGAGTTTTAGGAGATTTTATATATTGAAGTATTTGTAGGGTCCACACTTTTGGTAATCCCAACCATTCATTGTACACCACAACTGCTTAGTCATTAGAAGAGAAAATGTTGGATCACCCAAATCTGGTCCCCCACATACTTTTAGCAGCTAGAGTTGAACTTGAACCTTTTATCATATAAATTCTCCATTGATCAAAGAACCTACAGATATGATCTCCCACTCAATGTTCCTTGTTTATTAATCTCCCCACCTTATGTGAATTTTGATGTCAGGGATTAGAGTTACAAGAACAAAATCAAGGGGCTAGATCATAGTTAGACTAGTAGATGGAGATCATGAGGAGGACGAAGATGTGTTGCATGCATGCATTGACTAGAGCATGTACGGATGCATGCACATTGAATAAATGTTATGGTTTGAAGACACTCATTTCTTCTCTTTAAAAAAAAATGGTTTGAAGTTAATTTTTCTCTCTAAAAACAATTAGAATTTACACTATAAAAAGGGGGAGTCATATCTCTAATAAGAACAAACATATCAACTGTAATAATATTAAATAAACGTAATTTCTCATATATACCAAAGATATCACAGTTAAATAAACATAATATCGTATATATACTTAAGATATATATTATTGTTAAATAAGCTGTACATTTGAGATATGGCATGATATTTCAAAAAGGCCCAACAAATGCAGTTAAATAAACCCCTTACGAACATTTAAAGAAAAAATAAATGATTGAAAATCATGTTCATACACAATCATAGCCATTTGCAATCTTTAATAAATTAAGTATCCTCATTACAAGGTATAAGAGTAAGCAAAATTAATATAGTATTACGGATTAGTGGTGCTTGAGATTAAATGATCTCACGTGATATGAGATGAGATGATATAAACTATATTACTATGAGTAGTGCTTGAGCTAAGATGAGATGTAGTAACTCATCTCATTGTTTGTAGTAATGGAGATGAGATTAACTCAAAAGTTAAGTTAAATTTTTAGTATCTCATTTTATCTCATGCCAAATATGATAATCTCAGCGGCTCGCTTGGCTTCGTCAACTTTTGCGGCTTCACACGGAAATGGTACTCTTTCTTCTTCTTATATTCTCCGCCCTTTCTTCTTCTCCGGTAAATCTCCTCTTTCTTACTCCTACGTGCTTTTCCTAGAGAGAGAGAGAGAGAGATCAAATCATGAAAGGGCGGAGTAGTGGGAGGATCTCTGGGAGATGGATTCTCATCCTCTGCATCTCCAGCTTCATCCTCGGAATGCTTATCACTGACAGGTATTTCTGTTTTTCTTTAGCTCCGACTTTTGCTTCTCAATTTATACCCTTGGGTTTCTCTTTTCTTTCTGTTTTTTTGCGATTTTTTCTTTTTGGTCCTATTCACGGGTTTGGCGTTCCGAGCTTCTTTTCACATTCTTCTCCCCTTTTCATGCCAGAATATGAGTTATCTTCGGTTCGAGGTTTTCTGGAGCTGTTTGGCTGATGAATAAAACCCGTGGATTTAGTTATCCATGAATAATGATTCGTTCTATTGTTATTCGTAGTCTTGAATTGTGGAAAAAAATTGTTCGACTTAGATGAAATAGTTCTTAAAGTTGGGTTCTTTTTTCTTTTCTTTTTTTCAAAATTTTTTGTTATATAATTTTATTTGATTTAATGGTGCAAAAATTCAAAATAGTAGGGGGAAAATCTGTATCGAGGATAATTCGGTCCGCAGATTGTTATCCCCGTTGTATGCAGAAAAAAATGACTTTTTTTTTTTTTTTTTCGATTGCTGAAAATTGGATTTCCGGAATATTGCAGGTTTTGGACTGCTCCTGAATTTAATCGGAAAATCATTTCTAGGCAACGGCGTGAACAGGAGCTGCAAGTCGTATCGGAGGATTGCACAACGAGTCGGGTTGGTTTTCAAGAGAATCCTTTAAAAACAAAATCCAATTTTGAATTTTTGTTAGTTTGGAATTTTGCCCTTTCTGAGGTTAATGTAGTATTCTCCTTCTGTTTTTATCTCTTTTAGAAGCTTGGGCAAGATAATAAGGATGTTATGGGGGAGGTTTACAAGACCCATGAAGCTATACAGTACGTATTGGCCATTGGCAATTAGCTTTTTTGTTGTTTCTAATTTTATTTTGAAAATAACGGGTTTTTTCTGTTGAATGTCAGAACTTTGGATAAGACAATTTCCACTCTACAGATGGAGCTGGCTGCTTCTAGGAGTGCCCAAGAGATAGCAAGTCTGGAGACTTCGTCGTTGCTTGAGAAGTCGTCTGGTGGGGGTACCCCAAAGCAGAAGGCATTTGTTGTAATTGGGATCAATACTGCATTTAGTAGCAGGAAGAGAAGGGACTCCATCAGAGAGACCTGGATGCCACAAGGTTTTTGTTGTCACTTTATTAAGTGGTTACGGAGTACTGTTATTTGCTTTCAAATTTGTTTGTTGCATCTGAAGTTGCTAGACAGTTTAAAACATAGATTGAGTCTCAATATGAAGATCTCCCCTTCAAATGTAGCAATCAGGTTTTGAATTCACTCTTGCACTTCTTATATCTCATTTTCTAAAGGCCGACACCTAATTGGGATAAAGCTTTGATGATGATGTCTTATTTTCTAAAGCATGGTGATAAACCTATGTTTTGGTTTAGAAACATGTATAGTACTTGGGTGTGAAGTATATTTCAGAGCTTCTTGATCTTTGTCAGAAGAAGTAGAACTAACTTAACTCATCTTCTGACATGATTACAACCATATCTACCTACCTTCTACTGGCTGAACTTTTCATATAGTAGACAAAGTGTGCCTAAGAAAAATGTGTTTGTAGTGGGATTACTCAAGGCCTTTTGACGGTTTCAATTCGTTGGGTCAGGTAAATGTCAAATAGTTGGTCTATGATTAATAGTTCTTCCAGAGGAATTCCTGAATGAAAAACTTGTCTTGCCTAGAATCTTGAATATTGTAGGGTCTCAGTGATGCAGTGTACTTGTCCATGATCTGATGAATATTGTAGGATCTCATTGGTGCAACATACTTGACAATAGGCTGAAAGACGTGATGAGATCTTATCTCTTAGGGTCATTGCATAAGCCATCATGGTGATTCACCAAAGAGGCCTTTAGCGTCTCCTTCGTGGAAGGACTTGAATGAAAAATTTTCACCGTGGATTGTAAAGTTAGGCCCAGCAGGGTGATCGATTGAATTCTTTCTTTCACAATGGGGAACAATAACACTACCAACATGATTCAGAATGATTGAACGTTCATACTCTTCCACCTGATCCTTTCTTTCATCTGATTCACACATCTGTATTCTAGGACCAAAAGATTTGCGCCCTTCTGCTCTTGAGTTGGCAGGATCTTACCTTGATATATTTACTCTAATAATCTTGAAACTGAACCCTGAACCCTGAATCATGCTTCTGAATCACTTTTTTCCAAGCCTTCCACTCATCAATTGATTATTAGCATAGCGGTAAGTAATCATCATCATCATCGTCAAGACCTTATCCCAATTAGGGGTCATAGCAGTAAGTAGTATTGATTCAAATTATTGGCGTCCTGCAAATGATCTTCCCATTTATTGACAGCCTTATCATTCCTATATTGTCCACCGTATGTGTCGTTTAGTTTTTTATTGCATTCAATCTTTTAATTGCATACACACTCAAAGCAGAAAGCTACTAAACTAGACACATCAAATGGATAGTATGTGATTAGGTGTCATAGTTATATGAGTTACAAGGTGCATAGACAAAAAGGCAGGCGACAATTGCTGTTGTCTTGCTCTAATGCTACAATGAGTTTGGGCAGATAAATTGCAGATTCTATCATGATGATTGAGTTTTTGAATGATATAGATGCAGTGCAGGGGGTATCTTTATGTACTTAAACCCACAGTGCACATATTAAGAGTTACTTTCTGAATTTCATTGTTAAGAGTGGGCATGATCACTCCTAATTTATCGATGTACCCCTACACCCCTTGCATTACAACAACATGGACTGTGTAGATAGGTGTAATAACTATAAGGTTGCATTTTGGATGGAATTTCTTATGAGTAGGAACCAAATAATTGCATAAACAGAATGGAAAGAGAATACAAAAGAAGAGTTGGGGGCAAGTCTTTTCTTCGATATGCATATCTTATGTATATAGTTTAAGTGATTTTTGGGGGCACTCTACAAAGTAACATTATTGGATAAATCCAAGGGCAGTCTTGTCATTTCACATTGTCTTTGGCAGTTCTCAAATTTGCAACTCTCTCTGTTTCTTAGTAACATGATATGGTTCTCCTATAACCCAATTATTATATAAGTTTTCTGCATGCAGGTAGAATATTTGGGATTTTATTACTTTGTTAAGAGTCTTTATCTTGGCTTTCGCAAAATAACTTTTGAAGTCTCTTTCTATTGTCGCCAATTAGGAGAAAAGCTCCAACAACTAGAGCGAGAGAAGGGAATTGTTGTCCGGTTCATGATTGGCCACAGGTATCATTATTCAGGGTCAAACTTGAAATCCAAGTTCATATTTGTGTTGTATCCTCTTCATCTGATGATATGTTCTCTCTTTGCATGGACTGCTACCCGTTCTTTGAATTACATCTTACAAACCTCTATGATATTGAAGTGTCATCTATTATGTTTGTATGCGTTGCTTCATAAGTAGTCTGCTGGATGCAATATCCATCATTACTCAGTATTTAGATTTATAAACCTCGCTTTAGATTCAGCAATATTTACATTTTCTAAACTGGAGGTTAACCTGCTTTACAGTTTATTCAGTAATAGGCATATCTACTTTATCTGGTCAAAGTTTAGTACCAAGGAATTTTAGATTTGGTGCAGTAAAAAATGAATTATTTGAAAACTGGTGCATCTCCAATCTATTATATACTAAAGCAATGCTGTTTGTTATCCAACTCTATTATTTTCCCATGTGATACTTTTGCCATTTATTTGTATCCTCCTTTTTTTTTCAGTTTCTAAATGTTTTTTCTGTCCTTTTTTATCTACTACAAATCCCTAAAACTTTCTTTTTCTAACATTTCCTACTTATCTTCTTCAAACTTTTACTTATTCTCATATTATGATATTAAGCTCCAATGCTTATTTTTCACATAAGTAGCCCCACCTAAATCCCTAAAATCTCGCTTTTTCTCTAACCTATTTTATTTATCTTCTTCCAGTCCTAAAATCTTTCTCTCTTTAACCTATCCCATTATATTGTATCATTTTCAAATTGGCAATTGAACCTCATCTTAAAAATCAAAGCTGTCCATGTGATGGTCCATATTAATATAAATAAATAAATCTCCACATTGATATAAACAAAGAAATCTAAGCGTTCTTTTATAATTAAAGTCATCCATCTAATAGTCTATATTAATGTAAGCAAAGAATCTCTTTCTCTCTGCCCCCAAAGACATTTTTCTTTGAGCACATAGAACCCTGTTTTACCTTTTGTCATGTCAACATATTTGAAATTTCACTTATTTTTATTTTATCAATTCCTTAAATCCCTCTCTCATCTCTAACCTTTCATAAGGTCTCTTTGTATACTCTATCTCTTTCTATTTCCTGGGCACCTTTCCTAAAGTCTCTTTATATTTGTATAACTTAAAATTGGCAATCAAACCTGATCTTAGTGATCAAATACATGCATCTTATAGTCTATCTTAATGTAAACAAATAAATCTAATATTAGCAAAGAAATATGAACTTCATCTTAATGATCAAAGCCGTCCATCTAATAGCCTATATTAATGCAAACAAAGAAATACTAGGAGGAAAGAAATATATCTCAAAACAGCAACTTCATCTTAATGATATAGGTCATCCAATGATCTGGTCCATTCATCTAATTGTCTATATTAATGTAAACAAAGAAATCCTAGGAGGAAACAAATCTACGACTTATGCCCCTAAAGTTGTGTACATGACCTGGCTTTCTTTTCTTTTTTTTTGGTGTTAGACATAATTGTTATGTACTCTTCAATTATTCTATCAAGAGATATAAGTTTTTATCTCTTTCTATCTCATATACATAAAAAAAAATTAACCTATAATACTACTCTGTTCTTTCTATTTCATAGGTATCCCATCTTAGGAAACAACCTCTAAGAGAACTCCTGTTATAGATAGGCCTAGATGTTTAGTTGTTAAAATCATTCATCTTCTGGGTACCATTTTAAGTAGACTTTAGATTGAAATAATTTCCAATGAATTATCTTATCCCAGCTACCCCGGGCATTGCTTGGCCTCCTTACTAGTCAAATAATAAAACCAAAGTTACTATATGCACTTTCTTTTTTTACTCTCTTTCTATCTCTCCCCCTCTCTTTCTTTTCTTTAAGAAAGCAACATAACTTATTTCATGGATAGAAAACTTAGTTATTTATTGGATTCAACAAAACCCACTGGAGATCATTTGGGATAAAAATCTTTGATTTATTGCAAGTTCTTTGAGACAATCAAAACAATTGAAACAAAATGTTAAAGATTGCAAATTTGAAGATCGAGAATTGCTACTTTGCTGATATAGTGATTACTTTCTTGTGGTTTAGTATATCTATATCTTTGTACGTGTAATTAACTTGTCATATGTATGTTACCAATCCTTAAATGCTTAAATTAGTATATATTTCTAAATCATGAATATCCTATGCTAGATGATAAGATGCTCTCATTTTATTCTTCATGTTGTCAAGTGTTTAACACAGACAAGTGAGCTCTATCATTGTCAGGACAGGATTCTAAATACATTTACTAGTCCAAAGCAGTTGAGAAGATACTAGCATCTGTTCCAAGGCTTTTTCTATGAGTACGGATATTAGAAATAAATACATCTTTGGGGCCAGATGAAGAATAAAATAAGCAGTTGATGAGCACTATTGCTGTTTTGCATTAACATGTAAATGATAGAGCAACTTAGGATAAATAGATGATAATACTAATAACTTTGTTGCAGTTTAGTATATCTATATTTTATATTGTGGAGCATATGTCATTTGCTCATTATATATATGTGGGCAATATTTATAGACATAAAGGTAAATATTACTAAATTAGGAAGAATATTTTATATCTTGTGCTAGATAATGGGATATTCCCATTTTATTCTTCATTTTGTTTTGTATTTCAGACAGAGACATGAGTGCTCTCATTGTCAGGAATAGGATGCTAAGATATCACACATAAGAGTGTAACCGAATTTGATAACAATTTCCTTTTTCTTCTTGAAATTATCATGAGCCTAACTGTTCAGTAGCTTCTATGATTCTATCTTCACTTGATCCTGTTTTGTCCTCCTGGAACATATGTTATAACTTCCAAACAGGTGAAGGGCTCTGTCTCGTAAGTGTGGAATGTATTTTTGTAATTATTTTTCCTTTAAATGTTGAAAATCGAAATATATACAAATGGAAATGACCATTGTGCCTCTTATAATTAATGGTTCTGTGAACCCTGACATAATTATAGCAGATATTAACTTTACGGTGGTTGATTGAAGGGATTCCAACCACTGCCCTACTTGAAGGTGAATGGGGGAAACAAATCATCTTTGATTACTCTGATGATTGCATGGTTTGAAAGTTCCATACTTTCCGTATGCCGAAACTCATTCCTCCAAACCTTGTGAGGCCTTTGTTGCAGTCCTTAATTCCAGCTGTCTGGGTTCCACGATTGTTCTGGACAACACAGCAGGCCCTGTCTAATGATTGTTCTGCAATGTCGTATACTCAGTGACCCGTCAAGTAGTGCTATGAGTAACTTTTTTTCTTCCACAACTATCCACATCAGGAAGGGAAGCCTTGGCGCAACGGTTGAGTTGTTGCTGTCTAACCTGGAGGTCATGGGTTCGAGGTATGGAAACAGGCTCTTGCAAAAATGCAAGGTAAGGCTGTGTACTATAGACCCCTTGTGGTCTGCCTCTCCTTGGATCCTGTATATGCGGGAGCTTCATGCACCGGGCTGCCCTTTTTTAACTGTCCACAGCAGGAAAGACACTGAAGAGAAACACATTCAGAGAAGAAGAATGAAATTCGGACTTACCCTGCATATATGTTGTTATTATCTGATCTTGTGTTTTCAGGTCATAATTGGGTCTGTATGGTTTTCTATTTAAGGTGGCAATTAAGCCTTTACAAGCATGAAGTTTGGACAACTCTTTAGACCAGAAGGTGACAGAGATGAGATACAGTATAATTGTCGAAAATAGGAAGCTAGGAAGGCCCTAATTCTGGTCTTAAGAGATAATGGAGATTATCCACGAAAAGCATACTTATGAAGGTTTCCTTGTTCTTGCGTGTAATGTTATGTGCAAAGATTGTCCGAACACATGGTTTACCAGAACAAAAATCTAAACACATCTCTCTTATGTGCTACTCTCTGGAATAGTAATTGGAAACTGACTGATATTTGGACTGGTGGAAGCAGTGCTACATCCAACAGCATTTTAGATCGAGCTATTGATTCGGAAGATGCTCAACATGCTGACTTTCTTAAGCTGGTATGCCTGTTATCTTTCTATATGTTAATAGATAAAACATGAGTTTGCTTATAGAAGTCAATCCTAAATCTCTGATTGCCCTTGTTTGTTTGTCTATCTTATAGGAGCATGTTGAAGGCTATCATGAATTATCTGCAAAAACAAAGATCTTCTTTTCCACGGCAGTTGCTAAATGGGATGCTGAGTTCTATGTCAAGGTCGATGATGATGTCCATGTGAATTTGGGTATATTTTGAATTAATTTTCATTCATCTCATCTAGGTCATCATGTCGCCTCATGTGGTATTTGGATTGTTAAATTTGATTTGCATATTTTGGATATTCAGGTATGCTAGGTGCGACTCTTGCCCGGTACAGATCAAAACCGAGAATCTACATAGGGTGTATGAAATCTGGACCAGTTCTATCACAGAAGTAATCCTACCGTACACTTTGCTTGAGATCACTCTTTTACCTGCATTCATCAGCAAGCTGTTGTTTCATATAGATGCTTTTCTTTTTTGTCATAGGAATGTAAAATATCATGAGCCTGAATACTGGAAATTTGGGGAGGAGGGGAGCAAATACTTCCGCCATGCAACTGGGCAGATTTACGCTATCTCAAAAGACCTTGCTACTTACATTTCCATCAACCAGTAAGAAAACTGCATCGCTTCTATCTAAGAATGTACTCTGTTTTATTGACAAAGCTAAAACTTAGACTTGGTTATGTTGATGCAGGCCCATATTACACAAATATGCCAATGAAGATGTCTCGCTTGGTGCATGGTTTATTGGGCTTGAAGTTGAACACATTGATGAGCATAACATGTGCTGTGGCACTCCACCAGGTGAGAGAAAACCCCTTAAGATATTTTGTGAGCTATACTTTTGTTCATGAAGCTAATTCTTTCTTCCCTTTCACCAGATTGCGAGTGGAAGGCTCAGGCTGGTAATGTATGCATTGCATCATTTGATTGGAGTTGTAGTGGAATCTGCAAGTCTGTGGAGAAGATTAAGGATGTTCATGCAAAGTGTGGTGAGGGAGATGGTGCTATTTGGAGCTCTTTTTTCTGAAGTGGAGTGGATGGTGGTGAATGCTAGGTCAGAGCATTTCTTTGGCATTTTCTTCTTCATGAGTTGATAAAATCTTTTGAGGATCATCAGTAGGCAGTGCAAGAAACAAGACATACAAATGCTATAGTGATATCTTCCTTTTTAACGCACTGAAGAGGATCAAATGCTTAAGCTCTGAAGGTGTTATTGGGCTGCTGGGTTGCTTGGATAGGCATGGAGTTGGGAAGACGGGTGTTTGTTACCCATGTTTCAGACTTTGCTGTATGATATAGAAGAATTGATTCGTTCAGATGGGGGCTGCTTATTTGAGTATTGTTATTTTCAATAGGGGGTCTAGAAGTATTATCTATACAGGCTTTGCAGCCCCATCTAATAGTGGATTCATGAACTTCCTGTCTTGTAGGTCTGTAATGTGGCCTCACAGTCACAGAAGTTAGCCACATATACGTGTTGTAAGCTGTCATATTTATGAAATGAAATTTTAGATTCTGATACACCAAGTATGTCAAAGTAACTTTCTTTAGCAAAGATTGTGAAAAAAACTCGAGTCGACAGTTAATTCACGTTATTGCATTGAAACTCTGTAGAGGAAGATAACATCAGAAACAAGGAAAGAAGGGAGCTCCATGAATATATTAGTCCAGAGCTGAAATTTATCTAGACTCAGCAGTTTTAAGTCAGGCAAGATGCAGGTTTCCTCTTCAGATGTGTGAGTGTGGCGCATTGGAGCAAGAGTGAGTTTCAATCTTGAAGATCACGAATTCATGACCCCTCAAGGCTGTGTGTGCGATTGTGTCTACCATTCAAAAGAAAAAAATTAAAAAAATGATACAGGCTTTCTCTTCTAAGGCCTCTTCAACGAGATCCATGGAAAGAGGCATTCTGTTGCCCATCTTGTACTTGGATTTGTCCACACTCGTTCATGATTTGAGTAAGATCTGTGGGTACCCGACGTGTAGCTTATTGAAGGGGAGTCTTGGCACAATGGTAAAAGTTGTCATTGTGTGACCTTGAAGTCACGGGTTCAAGGCGTAGAAATAGCCTCTTGCAAAATGCAAGATAAGGCTATGTACTTTAGGCCCTTGTGGTCTGTCCCTTCCCCAGACCCCCATAGGAGGGAGCTTCGTGACCGGGGCTCCCCCCTACCCGATGTGTAGCTTATTGATGAAAAAATCATCCAAATCAGATAATTCTAACAACTCGCTGTTGCATTTTTAGACCCCATGTTCCTTTTAATTTTACACTTTAAGTTTAGTTGCCAAAAGAGTGAGGATTAATAAAGAAAGGGAACTCTAGAGCTTGCTAGGCAGGGAACTGTCAAGAGGCCAACATAAAGAAGACACCAGGTCGAATCAAGATAATCAATAGACCCAGCAATAGAGGAAAAGGGCAAAGTTAGTCAAGCAAGGTAAGCTGCATGGTCAAGGAACTCAACTTGTTCTAGTTCAAATGTTTTAACTTGTAACTGGAACGTGTAAAACACCAGCTAGGCGGGAAATTATGATCAAAAGGCATCAAGTTTAACAGGGCTCTTGATGATGCAGCAAATTATGAATCCTACACTTTAGGTTAGATGGTCCTGTCATCTGAACTTTATAGCACGGTCAGCCAGTAGCGACGATCAATTGAAACTCTAGTTCAATTTCAATAATCAAGCTTCACACAGGCTTGAGAGTGTGGCGCAGTGACACAAGAGTGAGCCTCAATCGTGATGGTCATGAGTTCTACAGTAGACCCACATTATGTAGCTGAAATGGTCGTGTAAAAGTTGAGGACCATCAAAAGCAGCCCTATAAAAGAATTAGCTCCACCCAGTCCTAGAATCCTTAGGAGGCTGGCAAAGATTTCAACGACAATGCTTGAACAGATCCAATGAAGAGGGCCTCCTATCTTTGCAAGTACCTTCTATTTCACTACCTCCAAATGGTCCACAAAATGGCAACCAGAAGCCGGCCCAGGCGTCTCGCCCTTGACTCTAAGAAGCACTATCTTTTAGCCTCAGTCCAAACCCCGTGACTCAAACAACCCAGGCTTGGCGTGGTTGATTTTGGAGTCAGCAAGTCACACCTTACACGAGCAATTAGACCGATTGTCTGCACCACCTCAATGCGTCTCCCGGGCTTAAGCTGTTGCTGCTGAGCCAGGAATGGCACACCCACCACTGACACACTAGCTAAGGCACAAAGACCAAGAACATCCAGCCAACCTGCTGGCAAGAAAATGTTATTTTCGGTTTCTAACTTATCTTCCTTAATTTAGAGGAGAGCTTTGGGCCAACGGTAGAATTTTTGTCATATGACTTTGAGGTTATGGGCTCAAGGCATAGAAATAGTCATTTGCAAAATGCAACATAAGGCTGCGTATTATTGACCATTGTCGTCCGCCCCATCCATATATATATTGTCTTGGAAGTGGCTTGGATAGGCTACATACCAAATTTCATGCTCTTCGGATGATATTACCTTACCATTAGTTGAAAATCAGAATCATCAATTTTTTTTCAAAGGATAAAAATCGGTAATTTTGATCATCCAAGTAAACCAACTTCCCATGAGTTTCTTAATTCACGGTTTGGATCTTCCAATATCAGACTTTAGGGATGGAGTCTGCGATAGCACGAGCTGCTCCTAGTGGGACTCTAGGGATAATAGTAGGCCTTTGTTGGGAGTCTCCCACCAACATTGACGCACTGCCGAACCACGTCTACTCCATGCATGTCATTGGGTTTAATTTGCTACGTGGAGATTCATCGTGATCAACCAATTATTTTCAAGCATTTGTTGTGATTGAAAGTGATTTGCATTGACTTTTGATGCCATTATTGCTTTCTCAATACGTTGTTATTAAATAATTTATGATGACGTATATATCTTCTCCAATGGATTATACTACAAGCTAAGCTACATCAATATTTATTTTATTTTTCAATTTTTTCTTCTATTTAAAATCTCTCTTATTTGTCTCTTTCCTCTTATTTTTTTCCTTTTGTAAACATTCATATGAAGTTGTTCCCTCTACTATTGTGGGCCCACCAACTGCTCAATTTTCTCGTACTAGTGGAGTAGTTGAATCAATATAGTCTGAGCATATTGGTATTTGTCCATTTTAAACACAAAAGGTAGACCCCACCTTTGGATAATCTGAAGCATTTATGCTACCTGAGCGTGTCATGTTATCAGGATCTGCCATAAATTCTTTTAGCTACTTATCATATAATCATCATCTTACAATGGTGTAATCACCACTTAAGCCCCTTAATTTATAATGAAAGTACTCATTGGAAAAGCAAATACTGCCATAATCAAAATTAGAAAATTCAGATATTTCTGCTTATTAATAGTAAAATTCCAATACTAGATTGGATGGACTGAAATGGGGCTGTCAAATTTTGAGAGTCCAAACATAGGTAGGCCCCACACTTATAATAATAAACCCGTGAACAAGGACCTGACCTAAGCTCAATCCAATGCACATTAAACGACAGCTGATTTTAACATTACCCTCGCATTTACTATCTACCACCTACGCCCCTTAATCCCTTATTCCTTCTTCCCCACACCCCATAAAAATAAAATTAAAGAAACAAATAAAATTAAAAATTAAAAAGCAAATACATAGAACTTCTTATTAAACTTGAGAATATCTAATTTTTGCTGAAAGCCATCTAATGCAATTAGGCGCATACAATATAGGATATCTACCAGTTATGGATCGAGGCGACACTTTTCTTTGTTGGATAGATTTTAAGTATATTTAGGATTAAAAATAATAGGTTTTAGGTAATTTGCTTCTTAGCTCTTTGGTTAAATCAAATTTCTAAATTTCTTCGGTGCTTTATTACAAAAAAAAAAAACAGAGGAAAGAAAAAAAAAATTTCCATTTTATTTCTCAAACTGGTCAACAATCCTTAACGGGCTCGTCAAATTACCGCCCGATATATCAAGCTCCCGATAAACCGGACAAAACAAGGCGGTCTTAGCTTCAGCCGACATCATCATTATCACATAATTTAACTACGTGGTCCCCACAATAAGAAGCCACCAGATAGCATCCACCACGTGTCCGGGAACCTCTTCAATCAGGGCCCGCAGATGGCTTTAACATTCAGGAGAGGGGTCGGCCGTACGATTGCATTAAATTCGAGCACGTGCAACGGAGGATCGGAGCCGTCGATCAAGACCGACGTGGAGCGCCATCCTCCTCGTGGGTTGACTCGCCGAGGAAAAACGCGTCAGATTTCATAAAACCAGTTGCAGCCGATCTCCCCGCTTATCGCTGACACTGACGCATCCTGTCTCCGGTGATTGTTCATCCAACCGTTGATTGGATGGAATCCAAGGGATCAGATTGAATTTTCTCCATTCGGGAGGCTTTTCGGGGACGCGCTTCTCGGAGGACCCGAACCCAAAAACAAAAAAAGAAGAAAATTTTCAGAAAATTGAAGAGAAAAGAGGGAGCAGTTAAGTTTCCGTACTGAGCGGAAGGAGAGAGAGAAATAATGGGGTAATGATGTGAAGGAGATTGGAAATCAAAATGGAGGTTTGTCTGCTTGTGGTAGTCTCGACCGGCTGTAACAGGTCCACATTGGCCTTGGGTTTGGGACTCTCACTCTGGTGCTCGGTCGAGTAGATGCCCAACTGTAATCCGGGCCCAGGATTGAACTGGTTGGGCTTTCCTTATGAAGGCCGTGAGATATGATCAATCGGACAAGAGTAGCCCTCCGATCTGATTGCCTGCAGTATAATGAAGGCTATGATGATCTAGCGGAGATTATTGATTTCTGGAAGAGAAATGATAAACTGAGGAGGCTTTGATCTGGGCTTGTTTTGTGAAAAATCACACCAGTCAAATGAATGACTCTCATTTTTTTTCTTTTAAGATCAATGGTTGTGATTTTTGATCCAATGCAACATAGGCTATGATGTACATTATTTGAACATGTGAACGGTAGGGATAGGTAATACGTAGGGCCCACTTGGATCTTTAAGTGCCGGTGTAAAGTGGGTACTCCTTTTACTTGTGTTGGTGGAACGACCACCACAAGTCAGAAACTGCATGCAGTCTTTAAAGAGACCTGGGAAATGAAAGAGAAGAGGGTGTACGGTTAAAGGGAAGAATTAGGGTTTCTTCAGATATTGCTTCTGTCTCTCTGTTTATTTTTTTTATTTTTTATATTACTTATATTGTTGAATTTTATAAGGTGAAAGTGGGGAGATGGGTGAAGAAGTGCTAATAAAAGGGTAATTAGAGTCATTGGAGAGCCTTCAAAACTGGGGCTGTGTCTTCTCTTCTTCCTTCTCCTTCTCTCCTTCTCTTTTGACATGGAAAGAATGGTTTTGTTTGAGGGGAATGTTGGCTGGCTCGAGGCTTTCTTTCTCTTCTCAAATGGGCTCTGAATGAATGAAGGCATCGGACCAGGCTTCATTCCTCTCAAATCTCTCTGTCTGTCTGTCTGTCTGAACTTGCGATATATACATGGGTTGCTGAGTTAGAGTTAGGTTGTGGGGAATGTTGTCTGGCCCGAGGTCATGTAGATAATATCTAACCTTGAGTTTCAAACAGCTTTGGAGCCATGGATCTGGTCTTAGATGACCTCGGACCAGGCTTCATTCCCCTCAACCAACATTCATCATTGCTTACTTATCCATCTCTGGTATAGATATGGATATTGAGAGAATTGAGGCAATATTGCACACATATATGCTTATCTGGGTAACGATAACAATTCTCCTTTAGTTTCTTTCATAAGCGTTTCTTTGTTGTTTTGTTAGATTATTAGTTTTCATTGACTTTGGAAATGGTAAATCTCTTCAACTAGATAGATCTTTCATGAGTTTCATAGCTCTCTCTCTCTCTCTCTCTCTCTCTCTCTCTCTCTCTCTCTCTCTCTCTCTCTCTCTCTCTCTCTCTCTCTCTCTCTCTCTCTCTCTCTCTCATTCATCCTAGTAATCATACTCTTACGTTATTAATTATTCTTTGTCCTTTAAAAAAAATTTAATTGGAAGGGATGTATTGATCTGTTTTATTTTCATTTTGCCGAAAGATATCTCTTTGCTTTGTTAACCATAGAGGTTGCACAGCATTATGTTGATTTTCTTGGTCACAAATAAGATCGATCTATTTCTTTTGCAATTTGAAGGGTTAAGTTGATTGTGTTTGCTAAGTACGGAGACTTGCATTCCTGCATTTAGTTAATCTTTTAGATTTGCATTGCTCAACACATGGGGATTTTTCCTGGTTAGATTTAAGTCCCACATGTATTTCTTTGCTATCTGAATTGAGAAAATATTGATGGGTTTGCTATATAATATTGGAGACTTTGTATTACTGTATCTTGATGTGGTCTTTCTTGTTTAACATAAGACCCATTTTTTCACACTTTATTGTGAAAGAAACAAATGTAAACTACTGCATGGTTGGCTAGGTGTAGGCGTCCCTCTATCATGAAAGAACAACCCTACCTTCCAGGCTGACGGGTTTCAGGATTTCAGACCAGGTAAAATGAAACTTCTTTCCCCTGTCTTATTACATTCAACACATGAGCAAGAAAGAGGCCTGCTCAGTTAGCCAAATCTAGGAATGGAAGCAGAGGAATACAAGAGATAGAGATAGAGATGGAAACCTTAATGACTGTTTTTTTTCAAGGGAAACCAATTTTTTTCTAGACATATTTAGGATATTCTACTTGCATCATCCAGCCTTAAATGTTTGCTTGAAAGAACTTTATCTTGTTGTCTTTAAAGAAAGGAGAGGAATATAAGATGCAGAAACGATTTGGTTACTTTAGTCAGAAGCCCATTTATCCAAACAAAGCTAGGATATGCAGCAGGTAATGTTCTACCTTGATAAGTTAAAGTTGATATGATTACTAGTTTATAATTTTAATGTTGTTTCTTCATTTCTCTTAAAGTGGATTATTGAAACCTTGAATGGAATTGCTATATCATGAGAGATACTCCCTATAATGATGTTTAAGGGTCAAGAAATACCTAATCCTTATACATTCTTGCTTACCCTCTAATTCTTCATTCATTCTTTTCTTTTTCATTTTTTTTTTCTTACATGAAACGGAAACTATGCTTCCCTATGCCTTGATCTACTTTAATGTAAATCAATATTCACGCAAAATCTGAACAGTGAAGATGTTTTCTACGTTCACTGGTCTACTTTACGAACTGGGTAGTCATTGACATATTTTGCGATAAAAGGGCACTTAAAGTGTTGAGCTTCTTCAACTGGCTAGCTATTCATGGAAATGTCTAACAGGGGTTTAGTAGTTTGTGATATTCGGAGATATCTATGGAGATCCATCTCCATTGATAAGTTTGGTTATTGGACAGTTTTTGCGTGGTTATTCTGATGTTTTAGTTTCGTTTGTTTTGATTAAAGCATGGATATTTAGGTTGATTTTGTTATGTGATGAAATTTTTGTGGAGCTTTCTTAATAATAAAATATAGACAATAACCAATGAAAATCGACATGGCCAACTATGGATATAATAAAATATGGCACATGGATAACTTGAAATCTCCACGGATCCTTACCTTCCTTTGGTCTTGGGTTGAAATCCATGTGTACATTGCTTGAACGGGGCTTCTCATATGCTTTGAAACTACTGGTCATGTTTGTGTCGTTGTTCATAGCATCCTATTACTAGGAAAATAGTTGCTATTGGATATAATTATAGATCTTGTGCATGGGCTAATTTTGTAAAATAATGCATTCGAAGTGGTTCTATATGGTCGTATACGGCTGTGTATACTAACAACATACCAAAAAGATGGTCCTATGAGTTTGAGACACTCCAATATTGAATGACTTCTTTTCTTCTCAGAAAAGGGTTCTAATGCTACCAACGCATTACCAAAGTACTGACAATCCTGAACTTTGTAGCATAGGGCAACTAGGGGGCAGTGCAAACATGCCTTGGTCCATTGTTAAACTTGAGGGATTCTAATTACCAACATGCAAACAAACCTGAGCTTTGTACGTAGGGCAATTTAGGGACAGTACAAGGATGCCTTTTGATAGTTTGTAACTAATTAACTTCCCCTTTATTGCTATTTCAAGGACAAAAGCTTTTCTTTAGTTGGTGATTATAGGAGACCTTGGCATTTGTAAGTAGATATGCATCAGTCAATATAGTATACATGGTTAAACGTAGCTGAAAACATTTTGGAGCCCAATAAATGACTGTTAGAATCAACTTTCAACTGAGAGAGTGTACAAACAAGGGAGCCTATTTACCCATGAACCTGTACACCTACCAATATCAACATTTGAGCTTGTATATAACGTGCAAGCGAACAAATCTATCCTGTAGAAGCACTTTTCTATAGCTATTATTGCGAGGTAATATCTCTGGTATTGTAAAAAAGCTTGTTATATGGTTCACTAGTTATAAGTCAAGCTAATAAAATGGGTAACATCACAACCAAAACATAAAACTATTGTTTAAGTTAGATTAAGAGGAAGTTGGTTTGAATTCAACAAGTTTTTATCAATGTCTATGATCTGCTGCATGTTTAGGAGGGTCGTATGAAGCACATATCAGTCTTAATAAAATATGAGTTATATTCATGAGCTTCAATCTAGGAAATTCCTTTCTACTTCATGACTTGCACTCACTTCTTTAGCCACCACTACATATTATGAGTTGTACCAAATGAATATACATGAGTTGCTCTTCTACTCATGAGAAGTAGTCTCACATTCTTCATGTTTTTAGTATAATCTTCTGCTACTGGTACATGATTCCAGACAGGTTTTATGGTAGTCATAGATTCGTGAACCAAAATAGAAGGGTCTTGGTGGACTCTAATCAGCATCCTCTTGAGATATATTAGGGTCGTACCCAACTTCTCAAGCACTCTATCAATTTGAGCTAAAGACCCAATATGGAACTCTCTCTCTCTCTAGCAAAAAAGGACCTTACTATTGTTTAGCATGATTCATTTCCAAAACATGCCACGGATGCATATATTTTCCCATGAGATCTATCAATTATATGCTATTTCCGTTGAAAGGATGGATACTCAACTGGTAATCGATAAAGCCATTTGAACAGTCATCCAAGTAATGTCATCAAGCATGAAAAGAAAGAAGGAACCAGTTGTACACTAAAGAAAAACAAATTTAAAGTGTCAGCTTCTGCGAGCAGACATGTTCTCAAGCAAGTAGGAGGAATCAGGATCGTGTAAGGATATATACAAACAAAGCTCACATGGGTTCACTATGCTTTTTACTATTTATCCAAAATATTCAAGGTATATAGGGGAAGAATTAATACATGTTGATGGAGCTCATAACAGTGTTATTTTAGTTAGTGTCGCAATGGCAGGTGCAGAAGTTGATTGCAAGCAGTTCTTATTATTTTGTTCAGTTGACAACCATTAACAACATGAAAATTAGCGGACAGACTAATGAAGCCATTGGCGAACTGTATTTTTGCATTCCTATTTATGTATCAGCAAAATATTCTAAATTTTAAGTTGTCTGAGACATCTAAGATAGCTGCAGTATAGAACTAGCAATTATCTCTATACTTTATAAGCAGGTTCGACTTGGTAAATCAAAATGGTTTGACACTACTATAGTATTAAACCAAGAAATCTTTGGAAACACCACTACATATGCAGCATCAGTTTTACTGACAAAAACTATATAAATATACTCAACAGTCAACCGAAATAGAAGCAATGCTTTAGCTGCAAGCAAAGCCCTGTCTAGAATTTGCCAATCCTATCGACAGCAGATACATAATTGCTTCCGAGATCATCTTCCAATGAAAAAGTTCTTTCCATTTTATCCAACTATGAAAGATGTATACAGTAAACGGAAAATCAATCAGGTTTCTCTCTATGCTATAAACGGGTGCTCAATCAGAACCCAAATTCCTAGAAGTAATGAAAAAGAGAAAGGCAAATTAAGATCTTAAGAAGGTAAATGCAGCCAACCTTCACATTAATGTTCTTTGCTTGGTTTCGTGTGTCTGGCACAGGTGGGAGCCCCTAATAAGGTGACATGCATTTAACGTGAACGTGAATGGAGATGCCATAGATAGACCTTAACGAGAAAGGAGCGAATTTTCCGGTAGCCGGATTTCCCGGTGAATTTGACGGTTGCATTCCTCAAAACGAGCAGCTTGAGAAAGCTTTGCATTTATAGTGGCTTTTAAGGTCGATGAAGTTCAGTTTTCTTTGTCAGAAACCTCCTCAGCAACTATTATATGTAATTTTCTTGTACAGAGAGAGAGAGAGAGAGAGAGAGAGAGGGTAGCATTTATATGAGTGAGTGAGAAGGATCTGACTTGTTATTGGAAAATGAGACGATGAGATGACAACTTGGTCCTTGAGAAGGAGACTCTAACCTACTTTGTATTTATGAATGGAGAAGAAAAGAAGAAGAATATTGTAGACTTTCTCTCTCTTTTTTGGGTGTTTGTCGCTTCTTCAAGTTGAGATGAATATAAGAAGAAATATTATATCAGGAGCAGGTTTAGCGTGTTATTATATGCGCATTTCAAGGGACGTGGATTTGTTTCTGATGACCCTTTTCTTGGCTTCTCTCCAACTTTTCTTTGTCTAACGTTCAAAAGCACTGTGCATTTCTTCTGTCTAATCTCGACAGCATTCCGAAAACATGTTGCTTCCTTTAAAAGTCAACTGACGATGATAATCTATTCCAGCTTCTCTTCTTTCAAGTGCCTGTGAAAGGAATCTGGCCGACTATGCCTTGAAAAGGGCGGGACCCACCTGGTTTCACCACTTGATCTGGCCCCGCTCTGTGTGTCATCTATCTTGAACACGATGAAAGGATGTGATTGTTGTGTCATGCCCTATTACGTACAGAATGGAACTCGCTATCCTGACAGAGGCTTTCTAGTCACATATAAACCAGAATATATAAAAATAAAGGAAATTATTCATGTGGGCCACAGACAAGCCGCGTCCTTGTTTGGACAATTCGGAGGGGACCCAGAAATACGAGTAATTCTATCAAGACCTGCTTTTCAATAGTATTGGTTGTTTCGTTAATGTATCACTTCGAAGGAACATCTTTTATGTGAACTATTCATCAATGGGGATATGGAAACTCGTAGCATGGCCTTGATCATCTGAAGGGAGTAAATTTTGTCTACAACCCATCCAAAGTGGGGCCTTTTAGATTGACTAATCTACCGACTCATTAAATATAAATGGAAATTTTTGACGTTCAAATGTTGTTGTAGGCAATCTATTTCCATTTATTTTTGTAGATTGCTATGCCAAGAAAGATATTTTGAATGATCTGGGAACACTTCTAAGTGATTACTTTCCTCTTGTATTAAGATCGATCAATTTCTTTGTCTGTATGTTTGTTTCTGAAGGATAAAAAGTTCGATCTGTTCCAGAATAAGTTATTCCTCAAAATATAAGAAAAAAACCATTATTCATACTGTAGAAAGAGAATAGAAGCAGAGAAGAACGGGGAAGAAATAACTCTTAACTGAAGGAAGATGGTGACAGGAGCCTAACAAAAATGTAAAAAATGGAAACAAAGAGGGGCCACAACATTTAATACATTCACGGGCTACACGGATGAGGACGGCATTGTGTTATCTCCCTCTCATGAACAGACAAGTCCTCAGTTCTCACTATTCTTCTGTTGGCTAGTAGGTCAGCTTAGTTGTCATTTCTAATAAAACTCAATGAAAATGTCCATGGAGTTGGGCCTACCATGGATTGCCGATTTCACGATAATCACATGGTCAGGATAATCCTAATCATTTGATTGATGGCCCACAATACAGCCATGGTAAGGATACACGATTGCAATTCTCTGACCAGTAACCCTTCTCATGTACATCCATTATCATATACAAGTTTCATATCTTCCGACTGCAGAACCAGGTGTGGGCGTGGTCATTATGTGAGGTAATACCCAATGGGACTGTAAGACAGTAGAGGCTAAGCTTATTCATACATAGTTGTTCCTCCTTTGCTACTGGCAGCCAAACGTGGATAAAATTAATTCAACATTTATAGATAAACCAGACCCAAAATCTTCTTGCGCCTTTGGCTTTTAACTAGCTTTATTTTACGTTTTAAGGTTCCAAACACTCAGGAGAATTATCACTATCCATGAATAACTGAATCTCTGGATCAATTATTTTTCCTGTGACTGCCAGCCTCATTACGTCTCTCTCTCTCTCTCTCTCTCTCTCTCTCTCTCTCTCTTCCTTTTTCTTTCCTATTCTTGGTTTGTATGAAGGTCGAACACACAAAGACCCCATTGGTTACCTTAAACCTGCGACTGACCAACTAGGTACCACCAGAAGGAATTTACTCATTAGGGTTCATCAGGATATACATATCATCAAAAGCTATTTCTGAACTTGATCCAACTAGATAAGCTTGAAGGTATTCATTAATGGTGGAGGGAGGAAAATCTTTCTCTGTGTTTCTTGGTGTCTTGATTGATTATGGTTGGAGATGGAAACACAATAAATGACATGGATCAGTATACGTGCTATTATCTGCTTCTGATTTAAATGAATCCACCTTCCTTTTGATAAAGAGGACTTGTTAACTGGTTCTTGTAGTCATGAAATATGTAGGCCACAAGTACCACAAGATACCACGTTTTGTCCATGGAGACTTGATGTGCTTTTATAGAGGGGGACGATTAGGTGAAACTGCCGTATTGCACTGTAGGACTTTGTTATCAATTTGCATTACAGACAAATGGACCTATGGCGCATGGCAAAGTGCCACAAGAAGCTCTGCAAGCCACCTCCATAAGCAGTTTTTAGAGATTTTGGGTTGGTTTAGCTGCCTCATTCTATTTGCAGTGTAGGATCATTGATCTGTTGGAGCTTAGATTCAGATTCCATCAATCTAGATTAATCATTTACCCAATAGGCGCTAAACTGAATCCAACTAACATCAAGAGTAACCTAAATTCTAAGACCTCAAGATTCTCCTCTAACTTTGCTATTTTTCATGTACAGCAAAGCCTTTACCAGCTTTGGAGACATGGCCTATCCATAAATGAGGTTCTGATCATTCCCAGGCATGCATGCATTGCATGAATGGAGACGGATGGGGACAAGAGGTCATGTCCACTACAAGATGCACAAGCCATCGTACTAGTCCCTATCAGGGTGAAAATTTGTCTTTACCAAGGTGGTTGACATGCAATAATAGAACAAAGGAAAATAATACGAACATACCTCAACTACCATTTTACATCAATTTTACCCTAACAATTAATAGGTCATCGGCAGCGTTATCATAACTACTAAGTTTTCATCACATAAACCCCTTCCATCAGTTTTCCGTTAAAAGAACTGCTGGAACCTCCATGTGGGACCTAAAAATTATTATCCTATTAAATTTCTTTTCTTATTTTTCTAATAAAAGAAAACCGTAAATAATAAAAAGAAAAAGAAAAAATTCTAAAAAGAAGACTGCCGGAGAGAGAGAGAGAGAGAGAGAGAGAGAGAGAGAGAGAGAGAGAGAGAGAGAGAGAGAGAGAGAGAGAGAGAGAGAGTGATGTAGAAGAAATAGGCATTAGTTTTCCTTCTTGTGATTCTTCTTCAACTTCTACCAAATGGAGGATGAAGTAAACCCAAAGGGAAGTACGTAAGGCTTTGATTTCAGGGCCTCATGGTTTCAACCAGACTTGCTACTATTATCAGGAAAGGCCCATGATTATACTATCTCCAATCACTTTGCCTTTTATAGTATTTCTCTCTCTTTTCCTTTTGATTAGTTTGGAAACTATTTGGTGCGCGGGTGACTTCATCTCGTGGCATAGATTGCTGCCATGATTAGAACTTAGGAACTGGGTCCATCTCTCTTAGAATGTTTGCCCATCTCAATCCTTGTTGCTGAACACACGATCTTATAATGTTTGGAGAAGAAGGCAGTGGTAGAAAACAAGGGTCCTTTATGGAATTTGAGGAAGTGGTTTATGCTTGATCAATGAGAATGATATGTCTGTCGATCGTTTTGCTGACATGGGTAGCAAATGGGTAGCAAAGATGGCTGTATGAATGTCCAACATGTTGTGTTTTTAAGTATGTGGGGTTTGGTTAAGATTTTGCGTCAGTCATAATGATTCTACAAGTTCTTATCAACTTTGATGTCGTGGGTTCACCTTTGTTAGAAATCACACTGTAAATAACTGTCAACAATCACGGCTGAATTTGGTGATCCGCGGTAATTAGTTAACAGCTGATCCATAATTATCGGATCTTGAATGAAAAGTCAAGTATGTAATGTCTATAAATACCTGTCTATAATTCTTAATCTATCAATCAATCGAATACTACATTCAATCTCAATTTTTCAACAACCTTTGTTTCTGGCTGATACATCTCTCTTTCAACTGTTAAAAATATAAACTGAAATCTATGAATCTTAAAAAGAGGAAAATCGTTAGATTCAAAGAAAAATGGGGGATTTTCAGGCAAGAATGAGGTTAGAGTGACATTTCGAGCTGGAGATCTGTTTGTTTCTGGTACAGAGCGGTTTGAAACGGATTGCGATGGTGAAGAAATAGACCTGAATGACGTACGAATCTGAAAGCGGCCTAAGCTCCGACGGGTTACAATTAGTTATGTATACCGGATCGGCGATTTCTCTCTTGCCTTACCGACTTTGTCGAAGAAAAAAGACATGGATGATTCGGCCACTAAGAACTTGAGGCAATTGCTACGACTTGAATAAATAAGGAAAAAATGTAAATCTAAATCTCTAGTCAGATCTTTCCTTCCTCCTCCTTTCCCGTTGAGATAATTTAGAGCTGTTGCATATTTGCCTATTTGGCTGGCGGTGTTCTTTTCAGATTTTTGTTTTTGCTTTTTTGCTTTTTATTGTTTACAATTTTCTTTTATTCAAAGCGTTAAGAAAAAATTTAGTAAAATAATAGTTTCTGGGTTGATCTGGTAATTCTGTCAATTCTTTGACGAAAAATTGACGAAAAAGGTCTATTTATCTAATGAAAAATTGGAGTTATGTTAATGCTGATGATGACCTCACAATTAGTTATGTATCACGATATAAAATGATAATGGATGGGGTGTCCTTACTATTTTACGTTGCTCATGTACCACGATAAATTTGATATGTTAAATGATATACGTATTGAAAGTTTAAGTATTCAAAAGTACATACATACACACGCACAGAGAGAGAGAGAGAGAGAGAGACCCCTTCCCCTGACCTGCCCTTTTATAATCAATAGGTACACTCAAACATTATAAGTTTTTTCTTGTTTAAGCCTAAACCTTCTCCTTCTTCCCACAACTCATCTATATCTCTATCCTAACATTGTGCTTCTTGTCTTTTCTCAATCCTTTCTAATTATGTTTGACTCAACTGTGAATGCTTCTTCTTCCTCTATCTCCATCAATCCCGTTCCCATGATTCAACCATTTCAGCTCTAGAAACCAGTCTCGCCAATTCCCAGCCACAAAATTGACACCAGCGAACTACATTCGTTGTGTCACTCAGTTTCTTCCAATCTTACTATCCGAAATGAAGGATTATATATGTTAGTTCTTTCTCTTTAGATCTCATTTTCGGTGAATGTATGAGATCACAGTCGTGTACCGTTATTTAATGAACACAATTACTAAATAATATTCATTAATGATTTCTCAAAATATTGTTAGAGTTTTTCATTAATTCAGAAATCAGTTGCACTCAAAAGTTTTTTAGAGTTTTGGTATTTTGAAACGCTGCCTTTTCTTCAGATTTAAGGCATTCATCTTGTTTGGCCCCTTGCTTCTAGCCTGCCCATGAAAATTCATGCAACTGAATGATCCTCATTTCTGTTTTTGTTTTATTATTATTATTTTTTTCAATGGTTGTGATTCAGAGCACAAAGCAACGTACGTTTGCAAGTATCCCATAGAAATAGTTTTTCTTGTAGAGGTAATCCAAGGGATCTTGAATAATATTAACAGGTTATATTCTAAAACTCAAGCCTAAAATTACAAAAAGACAATGTCTAAAAATAAGATGTTGCCTTAGCATTTGAAAATAGTAGGACTTTAGTTGAAATTCACTTTGAGCAAATGATAGACATGTTACTATCTTGTTTTAGCTTCCTTTCTATGTTACTACTTGATCTACCTCTTACATTAGGAAGACCAAGTGCAAAAGTTTGGGAACCGCTGATACAAAGGCATCAAAGTAAGCTCACAACGTTAAAAAAAGGAGTGCCCTCTAGTGGGGAAGATTGACTCTACTAAAATCTTCAATGCCAAACCTCTCAATTTATTATAAATCAATCTTTCAACGTTTGGCATTAGTCATTAGTAAAATGGAGCATTATCCAGCGCAACTGTTTGTGGAGTGGGGGCGAAGAGAAAAGAAAATATCATCTAGTTGCATGTCATCAAGTTTGCAAGCCAAAGGTACGCAGTCCTGGCATTAGAAAGCTCGAGGAAGATGTCAGCCGCTTCATGACTAGTGAATCGGATAACAAGAATATAATAAGGGCTCAAGAACGTGGAAGAAAATTGGGAAGCAGTTAAGTTTTTTTCAAAACCATTTCAGATTCTATGTAGGAAAAGGAGAGAGAATAAATTTTTGGACTGATTTGTGGCTGGGCAGTCAAAGTTTAAGTGCAGCATATACATGGCTTTTCTTGCAAAATGCAAGGTAAGGCTGCCTACTATAGGCCCTTGTGGTCCACCCCTTCCTCGGACCCCGCATAGGTGGGGACTTCATGCACTGGGACTGCCCTTTTATAGACACGGCTTTTCTGGATTGCAGAGTTCAAAGGAGGAAAACTGAGGAATCATTTCATAATTGGTCCACTGAAGCCCAATGGAATGTACATTCTTGTATAACCTTAATAGGTTTTGAAGAAGAACAATTGAACAACCTCAACTCAGAACTAAATGCTGTGGGTTTAAGCCAATCTCGGGAGGATAAGATTATTTGGTCTCCAAATTCGTCCGGATGTTTTGCTGTCAAATCTGCGTACAATAATAACATTTTGCCACCTGCTAATATATTTGGATCTCAAAGGCACCTCCAAAAGTACTATTTTTTGCATGGACTATGGCTCTTAACAAAGCACTTACTTTTGACAATATGCAATCCAAAGGTTGGAACGGTCCATCTTGGTGATATATACATGTGCAAACAAGCTTCAGAAGATCGAGATCCTCTTTTTCTACAATGCCACATAGCAGAAAAGATCAGAAATTTAATTTTAACTGGCTGGTGCCAAACTCCTTTATCAATCTAATGGCTCACACTGGCATGTGAAGAATCTCAAGCAAAGAGGTAAAACTTTATGGAATCTAGCTTTCAGGACAAGTATTTGGTCTATTTATGGTTATAACAGGATGCTAATTGTTTCGATGATGGATCTATCTCTCCATTTCTCTATGAATCAATCTTTGTAAAAGTGGCCAATTGGGCTTTAGTTTTGCCAGACTTCAAGGATTATTCAACACGCGAAATACTTTCGAAATGGAATAAGATTGCTCTTATTGGAAAGAGATAGGAAATGCAGCATCTAGTATGAACCACCTCCTCTTCCTGGCCAACTAAAAACAAACTTTGATAGAGCCTGCTTTGCAGCCCGGGGCTTTAGGCATACGTGGAAACCTTCGGAATGAACATTGCTTTCAAGCATCATGATATGGAGCTCCCAAAGACTGGTTTCTCTGACAACTGAGGGTGATTCAAGCAATTTGATTTCATAGATGAAAAACAACGGATTAATTCCTCAGATATTCCAGTACATTAAAGGATAAAATTACGTCGCTTGTCAGTCAGAATGATGTTTCTTTTTATCATGTCTGCAGGTCTACTAATGAGCTAGCAGATGAACTTGAGAAAGAAGGTGTTCATCTTCCATCAATCAGAGTAAGATACCTTTAGCTTTGGTAATCTGATGTAATCCTTATGGTTTTTCTTGCTTTTGATTATGATATAATTTTGGCTGTATTTTGATGATTTAGATCTTATTGTACAGCCACGAGGATGACTTTTCTCTGCCATTTTAATAAATTTACCGTTTTCTAAAAAAAGATTGACATTTACTTAACCTGTCCCTGCACCCATGATTTTATTTATTTATTTATTTTTCTTCAAAAAGTCAGTCCCTGGTAACCAGTATCATACGTTATTTGGGTGTTCTTCTTGAAGGAGAGCCTTGGTGCAACGGTTGAGTTGTCGCTGTATGAACTAGAGGTCACGTGTTTGAGATGCAGAAACAGCCTCCTTGTAAAAGTTCAAGGTAAAGCTACCTACTGTAGATCTTTTGTGGTCTGCCCTTCCCCAAATCCTGGGTAGGTGGGAGCTTCGTGCACCTAGCTGCCCTTATTTGGGTGCTCTTCTTACCCTCTATGCGCCTTATAATTATCACAAGTTTGAGTTTGTGACCTTCCCATGCATCTTCAGTTCTTCACAAGATATGGTCCTTCCCATTTGGGCTACCTTCTTTTATATAAAGAGTTTGGAATAATATATATCGAATGAGATATGCGTCTGATGAAAATTCCTTTCCATTTCGAAAATCATCCATCCATACCAGGGGCTCCACCGATCAAAAGCCCAGCCATACCAAATGTGAAGACTTGTTATAATTGAATCTACTCAAGCTGTGAACAGGGTGTTAATTTTGGGCAACTCCTGTTTCTTCTCCTAGTATCTCTAAATCCAATCCTTTTACATCGCCCCACCTTTCTCAATCTCCTTACTGTTTCTGTTCCACAAAATCTCTCTCCCAGTCACAGCCCCTCGCTTAAGATTTTGTTTCCCTAAGTAACCAATAAATTTCACTATTTTTGAACCCCAAAATCAAGGAACCACTTTTTCTCAACACCTTTGCTCAACTCTGATGTTCAGAATTCAAACATTGACAATTATGTTCAACAATCACGAGAGAGTTTAACAGCCAAACTCAATCTTTCAATCTGTCTCCAACCACTTCTTAACCTTCCAATGTAGACAATACTGCATGCTTATCACGTCATTACAGCCTAAATGTAAGTGGTTGATAGGCTGACACTCAGTCTCGTTGTTAAACTAGCTATGGTTAGAGCTATTCTTTCCTTGGTCCTCTCTCACAATTGGAAGATTAAGAAATTAGATGTTTCCAATGCTTCGCTAGACTGTATATTGATGAGACTATTTACATGACCCAACCTTCAAGGTTCACAGATGCATCAAAGCCCACACATCTCTGTCTACTGAAGGAACCTTTTATGGATTAAAGCAAGGCCCATGTGCCTGGTTCCCAAAGTTGAGCTCACAAGTCACATGGCTTGGATTCATGAGATCAGGGACTGAGGCCTTTTTATTCATCTATTGCAAAAAAGATGTTATCGTGTCCATTTTTTGGTGAACGTCGAAGCACTGATGCAATGATTAAAGATGCATTTTGGAGATCTTTCCTATTTCATAGGTATACTGCTTCCACAGAAGAAATAAATGTTGGATATTCTTTCTAAAAACAAAAATGTTAGGTGCGAAGTCTGCGACACTCCATGTTATCTTCAATCAAATTATCCAAGTTTTGTCACTGTTTGAGTTGGAGGTCACAGGTTCGCGGCATAAAAACAGCCGTTTGCAAAAATGCAAGTTAAGGATGCATACTATAGATTCTTCGTGGTCCACCCCTTTCTGTGGGAGCTTCGTATACTAGGCTGCCTTTTTGCATGATTGATTATCATTTATACTTTAGTCCCATAACTATCCTTTCCTTTAACTTTTTTGTTTTCTAGTTTTTCTTAGCCAATCAAATGTCACCTGGTGCACTTGCAGGAAACAGCTGAAATTATCACTACACGCATATTATGTTGTCTAGTCACCCTCCTCAATGTCTAGAGATGTGTACTATTGACCCTTGTGGTCCGCCCCCTCCTTTGACCCTGCATACACAGGAGCTTCGTACACTTGGACTGCCCTTTTTACCCTCCTCAATATACAAACACCCATTCCTACATCCCCTACAAAGAATGCAACGCTCTACTTCTAACTCTTGGCCTACTTAAGGGAGAGGCACCTCATCTTAAAACTGGTTCACTGGTTATATGTCTATCAATCTTCACCTTCACAACTACCAGTCTTTTTTGGTGCTAATTGGGCAGGGTGCTTGATGATTGACAGTTTGGAAGGAATCTTATTTCCTCGTCCACATGATAACAAAAGCATGATCGCTTGCTTATCAACGGAATTATCATGCCCTTCCAAAGGCAACAAACCAACTTGTGTGGATGAATTCATCATTACGCGAATTGGGTTTCTCATTCAAACTCTGAACCAATCCTTTTGCTGTTGCAACATTGGAGCTACATATGTAACTGTCAATCCATTATTAAGTGAACTGAGTCCCATTTTGTTCAGAATCTTGTCTCAGAAGGGTTTCTTTTAAGTGTGTTTGATCTCATCCAAAGATCAAGTTGCTTATATATATTCACAAATCCACTTGCTTCTGTTTGGTTTGGATATCTTAAATCCAAGTTGAATGTTCAATCCATAGAGCTTTCAACTTGAGAGGGCCTACATTCATGGGCACTGTATACATGGAAAGTCCTAAATGACTGTTATGTAATTGTAGACAATCAAACATTATTATACATGATATTCTCTCATGTGATTCAGAAGAGTTCATTCTGAAAATTATTAAGGATCATGCCGTATGTTACCAAATCGATGGTTGAATACTACTTCAAAAGCTACTCTAGACTACTCCATAGAATTCCTCCAAAATAAGCCACTTTACGTACTTATATAGACCATTCTAGCTGCTTTCTAGTATATATGATAGTTTCAAGGATAAATTCCCACATCTTCTACAAATCCTGGATATTTCTAAGTCTTGGGCTTTCTTGAGTCTGGCCATTCACCATAGCCCTTCAAAAATTATCCTAATTCCTTGCGACAACTCTAAACTCTTTATGGACTAACTCCTTAGCCCAAGACATGCTCCAATGCCTTTGAGAGGAGATGAAAGAATCTTAATTATGTCTAATCCGTGACACTAAGTTGAAGGTGAGGTAGTTAATCTGCCTTGCCTTTGATGCCCCAGCATTGAGATGGAAGGCCAGAAACTTGTAAGGGCTTATTGATTGTAATAGTTTTACAAAATTTCCCAAAATGTGCTTAAACATAGGTGACAAAATTATGACTTTTTGATATGTGTTGTATACTTAAAGTTCCCCCAGCAAAATCCTTCTAGCCCAGTGGCACAAAAAGGATACTCTCATGGAGGTCGCGGGTTCCATTGTTCATTGGCATGTCTCGAGCTTACTCTCGGTAATAAAGAAAGGAAACAGTAAATATTTTTGAAAAATGAATATTAATTGTACAAAATTTGCTGTGGGGTTTATTTTTTAGGACACCTGTTGCCGCCCATACACATTGGTCCATAGCCAGTCCCGTCCATCTGATAATCTAATCATAGGTTGATAATGGTCATTCCATGATCAGGCCTTGTGAAAAGCTTGATTGTGTGGTTTCACCAAAGACTTTTGGGTCTGGATATTGTTCTAGGTCTTGATTAGGTTGAGGGATTAGGGCTCAAGTTACATATATTATATACAACTTAACCAGAATCCTCAGCAACCTGTTCTCTAGTAAATTTTGAGTCCTGTAGTTTCCAGCTAGACGAGAATTGGGAAGCAGGGGATGGACGAGGATGAATATGGGCTTGCAAGATAAGTTTCCAAAATACTCATATAATTTTTGGATATTAAGCTTCCAAAATACTCAAATAAAAGTGAGAAGTCACAGCAAAGAATGGAATTCCAATGTGCAAACAGGTTCCAGTCCCTGTTTTGTAGTACACAAATTTCTGAAAAGGGTAAAATATAATTGTGGAAAAAGAAGTTTTCTGGTAACCAAGCGGGTGATATCATGTTCTACAGATGCTATTCCACGGAGGTTTTTGGATAAGATAGTTGGTTTCACTCATGTCGAGCTATCGACTTACAGTGAACCAATGCCCTTGCTTGAGCTGGGGTGAGGAGGCATTGATGTTTGATGATTTTAGACGTGACTTTGGTGGATGAATGAATGGTGATTTTGGTTGTTATTTGTTCTATTTTAGTATATCGACTTCCGTTGATCCTGTGTCTGGACTGCCCCTTTGTTAGTCATACAACACAGGATTACCAATTCAGGTTTGTCCTGTGTTTGGACTTGCTTTTAACCTGCATAAAAGAGGTAAGATTCAATTTTAGATTTAACCTGCACAAAAGCGGTTACATGCTTTTCCTTAATTATCATTGGAATATAAACATCAACTTAGTTAAAGGAGACTGAAAGTTGAGGCATAATATAGATAAGTGATCAAAATAACAAGCAGGTCCAGTAAAGAAAGTTCAGAAATGGTTAAGAGGATGACCATGGACAACAAAGGAGAGCATGTTTAGTAGTCCAAGCAGTTACTGTACGTATCCAAATATTAAAGATAAAAAGAGGCTACCTAGGGGCGATTTTTGAACTACATGCCGGTATTTGGTCACTGCATCTTAAAATCTTTTGACTGACAGCATGTTGATCAGATGATTAAGATCATTTGATATCCGGAATTTTCAGATGAAGGCTTTTAGCTAGAGTAGCTCATAAAACCTTCATAAATTTGTTTAGTCACTTCCTCTGAAACAACATGAGTCATGCTAGAACCCTCCAACTATGTAGGTACTATGCATAGAGATGCTGAGAACCCATGTATTAAGGGATTCCTATAACTTTGAAGTTCAGGTTATGATACAGCATATTCATTTATCCTTTCCGTACATCAGCTGCATGCCTGTTTATCAACAACAGCATGCAATTTCTGGAAGCATATAGGCAAGCATACAGAATTAAAGAGGGATTCATTGAAAGATAACATTTTCTTTTACATGAACATCTAAGAATAAATGACGTATTCTACAGGCAAATCATGAGCTTACATCCAAAAGAATGCTCCCTCTACATGTGATCGAGTGGATACCATTTGCTGCCTTCACTTTTCAATTTTGTTCTGGAAAAACTTTCTCCAGGAAATTGATGAACCGTTTTGAGTACAGCTTAGGCTCAACAACTGATATAGTCAGAGGATCAAATTGCAGTGACTTGTAAGCATGTTCAATTTTCTTGGTCATATTATAGTCTTGCAATATATCAATAACACCAAGATAAAGAACTACATCATAGACCTCAACAAGCTCTACCTCTGATGAACCTGCCTCATCTAATGGAACCTTTCGGTTAGCTTGAGCAGGCATGTTTACCCCCAGTTGCACCCGCAACCTGGAAATAATCACAGGAAAGACTTGTTAGATCATGGCAATGCAGATCATTTATAAGAAATCAACAATATTTGAGACATGGCCCGGACTCCAAATGTGGGGGTATCGATATTACTTTCTACTTCCAGTAAATTTGAGCAGTCATTCTTTAGAGCTAGCAGGAAATGAGAGATTTAGATACCTTCCAGTGCCAGGCAGAAGAAGATCAACTTCCTCATCCCCCACAGCTGGTGCTCTCAGTGTGCTACCTCTAATGTGGGAACCTGGCATGGTGTTTACAGAACTTGGCTCATGTGTGACCAAAAGCAGGCCCTTTGAGGGAACCAATATCTCACCTTGCAAAGTTGCATCTGAAGATTACACAACAAGGAAAAATGAATAAGCATAATAAAAATCAAATGCAAATTATTCAGCAACCACGTGTACTTGTTGAAACCTATAGTTACCAAATGTATGTCTGTTTGTGTCGGTGAGCAAATATACACTAATTTAGGGTGTCGTTTCATATCACAGGTTTAGTTGAATAAGCCCATAGCATTATCATAGTGAATCAGAAGATACCAAAAACAACATGTATACATCATCCTCCCTTGAAAAGAAGTTAGTAAGGAAAGATAAAAAATTAAATGGGTCATGTTACTCTGTTCATCTCTGCCATCCCTGGACACAATTAAAAAATATCATTCAAAATTAACAGTAGCCCAAATATATTCTCATACTAGACATCATTTTAGAGTATCTAGAGAGACCGCCACGTATCCCTAGCTAAGTTAACAAGACACCTATACGAGTATAATATATAAGGAAGACATCATTCAACTTGGCCATCCCAATGAAGGCTATAAAGATGCAAAATAAAGGGAGGAGAGCAAACTAAAAGTCCTTCAAAACATGCTCATAGATTGGACTTCTTAGGAACTAAGATGCTAGCCAACCTCACAAACTGACTACGCAATGAACTGAAGTTGGAAGATGTAGTTCCTGATAACTAGCTGGTCTCTTCCTCACATTCATTGCTACCATATCATTCAAGAGATCCATGGGCATCTGAAATGAAGATCGAAGAAAGTCTGATGAAGAGAAGAGACAGAAGCCAGTCAAATCACCTCAGGTTTTCCTCCATGAAGAGGATGAACTGCTCCTCCCTTGCCTGCAGTGAAATGTTATTCTCACCGAAAAGGATCCCTGTATGCCCAATTTTTGTTATAATGGGTTTGATGGTCTAAACAACAAGTCAAAAGACCCACTCTCAGTTTCTTCTTGGCATCATTCTGAATATTCAGCAATTGGGATAGGGATTTGAGCAGTAGCTCCTCTGACTGCCAGATGCTACAGAACTCACTTTAAAGCAAGTCACAGTGTTGCTAGTCCTTTATAAAAATTTCCATCTATGTACTTTATTTTTCTTGTCCTCATTTATACACTGTTGCTGATTAAATAATCAAGTAATGAAGAATATCTCTTCTTCCACCAGGTACGCTCATAACCTACCAGTTACTTTCTTCAGTTTTCACATTAAGAAACTGGTAAATTGATAACCAAGGAATAAACAAGGACAAATGAGTTTAACATCAAAAGGACACTCATAATGGAAAAGGATGCGTACCATCAGAAGCTGATGAACTTGTACGATTTTGCAGAGTATCTTGCGATTCTACCAGGACCCTCAAATGTTCAGGAGCGCTAAAATGTAATCCCAACAACAAGCTGTAATCAATTATGCATTGTGACTCAAGGAACATGCAATCCACAAGGATCTGTCTGCACACAATAAACTACAATGATAATTAAGAAAAAGAACCAGCTCTAACATATTGAAGAGCGACATTCATAATCTAACAAGTTCTAGATAGTGAGAACAAATAAACCCTGTTAAATTATGAGCAAATCATTATCGTTCAGCTGCACATTTTAAAAGTATACATAGAGCCTGTAATCAGGATAGGCAAAACAATAGATCAACTTAATCCTAAAGCAACAGAATTTGTACCATCAGACTATCAAAGTACAGAAGCATTCCGAGTATTTTTCTTTTTATAGTTCATAATTGAAGCTGAGATGACAAGCTATCAGTTGTTACACAGGAAACACTGCATAGTTTCACAATTTGCAAAATGCCCAATTAAGGGACATGGATATCAGTACACTATTCTGGAGACATGACAGTATAACTCAATTTTATTTGGAGAAGAGGGCTTAACCGTATCATGTTATATTGAAATTAGCAAATATGTAAGACTTAAAGAAAAGTTTAAATATTGAAAAGGAAGCATGACGTTGCTCGGATGAGTTTATACTAGCTTTTGGCTGTCTGTTCACTTACATCCCATATCTCTAGTTGCACCTTTAAATTGTTTCTATGATAGAACTTCTAGGAATTTTGTATGTGTAATTTTGTTCTGACTAGACAATGCTCAGATGAAACATATTTGTGGAAAGCAAGGTCTGATTTTGAATGTTGATCCTCAGAAGTCCAGAGCAAGGGATCAGAGAACAGTTTACCAAAGACAGTTCATGTAATAGCTTTCAGAAAATGAACTCTTCCGGTGATAATTGAGTTAAACTTCCCACAGCACTGGAGTTCCAAGAATCTACACAAGCGACTAAATTAGAGTTATAGGCGAACATTTTGAAGTTATGTTCAGAAGTCAAGAAGCCAGCAAAAGGTCAACAAGTGGGACAAAGTTCCAATAATGGAACATTTTGTAATGGTTCCCACCACTGAAGGCTAAAGAAGACTCAATCTGGCATCTCATCAGCAATTGTAGGGCCAGGATGAGGGATGACTTGCAAGGGTTCAAGCTCAAAATATTTTGCCCATTTGGCTTGAGATTACATTAGGACAAAAAATTGGTAGGTATTGTTTTAAGAAACAAAGGAAAAAAAACAAAATGTCTGCAGTGTATGGATTATTGGGATTTTGTTTTTCTCTTTTGGTTCTAGAATAATTCAATTTGGCTATAGGTAGGACCCTTTGAAGCTTCCAATATTTGTATCTTGATCTGAAGAGAAAAAACTTTCACTAGCTATGTGACTCTCTTGGGCTTTCTTAATTTATTTTTCTACAATTTAATTGATGATCTTATCATTAGGAAATTAAGGATTTGAACAGAGGGCACTCATAACCAGCTCTCTGATAATGCACAACTGCAAATCAAAGTGAATCGCCATCTTTCCACAGGCAGCCAAAGCTTGCAGAAGCCACTATCAACCGAGTATCTCATTATTGGGATTGAATAATGATCTCCATTTCAAACATCAGAAAGAATTAGACTAATTACTCAATTGCCAGATCTGCCACTGAACAGTAAATATAAAAATGGCAACTGATAACATGAAAAATAGTAGTGACATGTTGGCAACTGTTGAAACAACTTACTTGAACAAAGAATCACGCCAGGATTTTTCCAAATGGAATTCATATGATAGATCAAGATCTTTCAATGTTGTGTTTTGATCAATTTTATGCTTGTCAGTATATCTTCCTTGAGATGATCCTTTCAAGTCATAGCGACGGTGAATACGTAGTTCTGTGCAGAACATATTCCCCATTACTACAAACCGGACCTGCAAAGAAGAGTATAAAGCACTAACCATGCTAATCAGATACAAAGAGATTTAAGATAGTAGTGGACAACAGACCTTCCGTGCACCTTTCATTGTTATGCGATGGAGTCCAAAAAATTTTGTGATGAGGGTGTTCTCGTGGGTGCCGACATGATTATAATAGTTAGGAAGCATTTTTAGGAACGTCTGCATGGATAAGCAATGAATTCTCAGAAACTACTAGAATTAGTGAAAGCTAAGAAAAATATTATATCTATCACATATGATCAAATCAAATTCTAATTTTTCATCTTTGAATACATGTTATGATTGAAACACTTTCAGGGAAATTCATCATTATTAATTTCATAGGGGAAACAATATAAATATCTATTTGTGTGTAAATAAGCTCTACATCTTTGAGATTCTTGTACATTTTCCTCTTTCTCAATACACAGATAGACAACATCAAATGAAGCAAGTTGATCCAAATAAGCTTGAATCATATGCAGATGCTGATATATTTGCTCTTGAAAGTATCTGTAAATTATTTGATGGAGACTTCTTAATGAAAATTGCCAGAGCTGGAAGCAAATGTGTGAAGCAAAGCAGGAAGCAAGGGATTTCAAAAGATAAAGATATACAATAAGCAAAATGGATAAAAAGCAATGACGAAAGGAAAGGGGACATGTTTGAGAAGCAGTCAAAATAAATAAATACTAAGCATGCAAAAATGTCAATGAAAGTGAACTAGAAACACCACAAGAACATACAGGAGGTCTTCATGGTTAATTAGGTTAACCTTACTGTCAGGAACTAGATTAATGGTTGTGGTCCTGAATAGCCCTTTGCAGTCAGAGTATGTTCTAAAAAATGTCAGATATACTTTGTTTGAAACATAAAAGAGATTTTCATATTTTATGAAACACTCTTTTAAACCATATGTAGGAGTTTTTCACATTTTAAATATACACTCGCAAAGATGATGCTTTAGAACAATAACCACCTAAGTAGGATGCCTATTCTAAATTGAGGGTAGTACCATAGAAGTGCACTTTAAGTTTTGGAAGAAAAAATAATTTAGCGTCTGAGGCCAGCTTCTCACCCAATCAAGAGGCTTTCAATAAAATGTCCTAAAAGAATGCACAAGGGCAGCCCCGGTGCACGAAGCTCCAGCATATGCGGGGTCCGGGGAAGGGGCGGACCACAAGGGCCTATAGTAGGCAGCCTTACCTAATAAAATATTCTAAAAGAATGCATAAAAAAAGGGCAGCCCCGGTGCACGAAGCTCCCACCTCTGCGGGGTCCAAGAAAGGGGCAGACCACAAGGGCCTAAAGTATATAGCCTTACCTTGCATTTTGCAAGAGGCTGTTTCCACGCCTTGAACCCGTGACCTCAAGGTCACATGATGACAACTTTTGCCGTTGCGCCAAGGCTCCCCTTCTATTCTAAAAGAATGCATCTCTTGTATTAATGAAGAAGATTATATTCCACAGTAAGCAATATATATTGGATATCAAAGACAATGGTAAACTATTACAATAGAGAAGCTCCCGAATGTAGCCAAACCTTCAGTTCAGATTTCTTTAAGGTCTTTATCACAAATCTATCATCTTGTGAAAGATAGAATATGCTGCCACTTTTCCCTGGTGAAGAAAGCTCTCTCAAACCATCATCACCACATATAGACATCATATAATCTGCAGCATCTATCTTGAACATCTCTCTTAAGTTCCTGAAAGAAAAAAGTAAGTTTTCATATAGATGTTAATCGGTATTTAAAATGTATATATAGCATTCTTTAAACAACAAATCGAATTACAGAAATTGAAACTTCATTCATGTGTATCTGATCTAAACATTTGCAATCACTGGCATAAACCTCCACCAGATGACCACTTCTCCTTTTTCCGTAGTGTGGGACACATTTCAAAGATAGAGGCCATTAATGACTATCAAGACTAGATGAAACTCTTGACAAGCAATTGTGTATGGAGCAAGTCTCACTAGTACCATGTACAAAGGGCTAAAGAGGGCTAAAAAGTCCTTGTTTGCTGCAGGATGGATTGACAAATTTCATATGCATTTCTGACATTGTATGGAGCAAGTTGAAGCTCCCAAGTTGGAGGATGGCTAAATCCTTATGGATATCAAGCTGCATGTTTTCTAGAGGATCCTTGAGTGTTATTGGGAGATTGGATATAGAGATACTTGAAAACAAGCACAATCCTACTTGCAAAATCAGGGAAATTATAGTTTTGGCTAGGGAGTTAGGGAAGTTAAGAAGAAATATTGGCATGATAAAAGGGGAAGAAAACCATTGGGTAAAAATGATGAGCTTGAAAATGTGGGACGAATTGCCAATAAAGTTGCTTGAGCTAAGAATTGTCAACAAAATAGGCTCCCTAAGTTTACATTTTGATTCATACCAGTCCTCAACCTCATTGTCCACCAGCTCCACTTATACCCTCTGTATTCCCTGATCTACCATTTAAGAAGAGCTGACCCCTGACCAACAATGACACCAGGAGGCTGTATAGGTATTCTTATCAATCTTCACCTCAAGTCTGATCATAAACCTTACTGGTTCATATTGTATCATCTGCAATAGGAGCATTGACCCTCAATCCTTGTGCTCTAGACTAAGTTTTATTGAAAATTGATTCAATTTGTTCTGAAGTAGCATTTCCTATGTGGAATAGTTGGTTGGTGTTACAAAGTTCCTCCCACATGTTGTCAAGGATAGTAAGAATAATTGGAGATATCTCTTCAAAAAATGACCCAATATTAAGATGTTGGCAACATATATGAACATTATTGGCATTTTTCCTCCTTTTTTCCCTAATGGCCAAGAGTTTTGTTCTCATTGAGATTAATTTGGGCCAAATGCGCCATAATTTCTACTCCATAGGAACTATTAAGCATTAACCACCACTTATATGTGACTGTGATAGAATCCCAAGTAGAATTGAATGAACAACAAGACAGATACAGAGTTCTACTTGCAACCAATCTCAGCTTGAGAATTATAAAAGTACTGGATTCCTATACATGTACTTCTAGATTACATCTTCTAGCTTTCGAGGAGCTAGATACTCCAACTTTTCCTCCCTTCCTCCCTTCCTCCCTTCCCCCCTTTCCCCCCTTTCCCCCCCTTCCTCTTATCCTTCCTTTACTAGATGCAACTGAATTCTGTTCTCCCTCTGTTCTTTCCTTCTTTTCTGTTATACAACTCTCCTTTTTGTTATGAGCAACCATAGACTCTTTGTCCTTACTTCTTCTTGTATAAAACTTGCCAAATCTACCTTCCTTTGGCTCATTTGATGTAACAATCCCCCCCCCCCCCCCAACAGTGCCACCTTGTTCTCAAGGTGGAAGTCAGGGAATTGCATGTGAATGTCTTCCATTTGTTCCCAGGTGTTTTCATGTTTTGGAAGATTTTTCCACTGTATGAGGACTTCTAATTGTCCATTAGGTGACTGCCTAATGTCTTTGATGTTTGCGGGGTATGCTTTAAGTTCTAGATCTTCAGCTAAGGCCTAAGGTATTGGTTGAGGTGTCAATGTTGGTTCATTAGCTGGCTTGAGCTGAGAGACATGGAAGACGGGATGTAACTTAGCATGTTGTGGTAGCTCTAGCTTATAATCTTCTTGTCCAATCCTTTCTAGAATAACATATGGTCCATAATATTGGGGACGTAGTTTCTCATTGAGTCTTGTTGAGATTGACTTGAGTTGATAAGGTTGGAGTTTCAAATAAACGCAATCCCCTGGTTGGAAAGTGAGAGGACGGCGGTGTGCATCTGCCTGCCTTTTCATTTTAGTTTGTGCTGCCTCCAAATTCTGCTTTAGTTCTATTAGAATTGAATCACGGGTAGCCATCTGTTGGTTAACTTCCTCCACCATGGATTCTCCCCCCTTAAAGGTTAGTAACATGGGCGGGTCTCTTCCATACAAAGCTTTGAAGGGTGTCATTCCTGCCGAACTTTGGTAAGTAGTATTGTACCAATATTCTGCTCAACAGATTCACTTGGGCCAGGACTTCAATTTGTTTCCAAGCATCTGTTTGCCACTTTGTCTGCCCATCAGTTTGAGGATGATAGGCCGAACTCATCTTTGAGGGATATTCTTGCCTGCTTAAACAGTTCAACCCATACATGGCTGACGAAGACTCTATCTCTATCTGATACAATGGACTGGGGATAACCATGTAGTCTAACAACTTCTTTGGTAAAGATGTGTGCTACTTCCTTGGCCATGTAAGGGTGACTGAGGGAAATGAAGTGGCTATACTTAGTGAAACGATCGACAACAACTAACAAGGTGTCCACTCCATGTGCCTTTGGTAAGCCACTGATGAAATCCATAGATAACTCATTCTAAACCACCTTAGGAATGGGAAGAGGTTGAAGAGGACCTGCTGATTTAGTAGTTGTGTATTTGTTTCTTTGGCAAACATCACAAGTGGATATCAATTTCTAAATATCTTGTGGCATTCCCTCCCAATGAATCACCTGGTGTGGAATGGAATTCTTGTAAGAAGGCTGGAATGCAAGGTGAAGACTTTGGAATAACCAGTCTTCCATGAAATAGTAAAAGACCATGTTTGAGTGTGTAACCCGGGTGATTATCTTGATTCACCAAAACATCCTAAATAATACTACGAATGTGAGGATCTTCTCATATTTCATATGCTAAGGAATCCAAATCAGCATATCGAACCACTGATAGAGCAAGGTGTTGTAATGTAAGGCTGCCCTCTTCTATAGGCTGTGAACAATGATCTGTCGGTTCCTCGTCCCTTGTTTTACTGTTCTTAGGGTTGAGGGTGGGATAATCCTGATGTCTAGACAAAGCATCAACCACTCCATTATCAGATCTTGGCTTATACTGAATGACAAAGTCATATCCAATGAGTTTGGTTAACCACTTTTGTTGCTCTTCATTCAGCATATGTTGTTCCATGAAGAATTTGAGACTTTTCTAGTCCGTATGAATGATGAAACACCTTCTCATGAGATAATGTCTCCACTTATGTACAACAAGAACTATGGCCATAAGTTCTCTTTCATAAACTGATTTAGATTATGATAGAAGGGAGAGGGATTGATTGAAGAAAGAAACTGTTCTACCCTCTTGCATGAGGACAGCACCCAATTCCTTTGCCTGACGCATTTGTTTCCAGCACAAGGGTTTTGGAAAAATCCGGTATGGCTAATACAGGAATGGTTGTCATGGCTTGTTTCAATGTCTCAAATGCCTACCTTCCTTAGTCCATATGAATCCATCTTTCTTAAGTAGTTTGGTTAAAGGAGCAACAATGGGTCCATAGCTTCTGACAAACCTTCTGTAATAACAAGTAAGACCCAAAAATCCCCGAAGTGCCTTGGCATCTTTAGGGGTGGGCCATGATAGCATATAGTCTATCTTGGAAGTATTAGCTTGTACCCCTTTTTCAGATATAATATGTCCTAAGTACTCCAAAGAAGGTTGTGCAAATGAACACTTCTTTTTATTGGCAATTAGCTGGTGTTCTTCAAGCAATTTCAGGACAATGGTAATATCTTCCAAGTGCAGAGAAAGGTTATTGCTATACACTAAAATGTCATCAAAGAAGACAAGGACAAACTTGCGTAGATGGGGTCGAAATACCTCATTCATTCATGAGTGCCAAAAAGGTGGCTGGTGCATTGGTTAGCCCAAAAGGCATAACCAAAAATTTGTAGTGCCCCTCATGAGTTTGAAAGGCTATTTTTGCTATTTCCTCATCCTTGATTCAAATTTGATAATATCCCGATTTCAGGTCTAGCTTTGAGAAGATGGTGGCTCCTCCTACTTCGTCTAGCAATTCATCTATTATAGGAATCGGAAATTTGTCAAGTACTGTCACCTTGTTTAGTGCCCTATAATCCACACAAAATCTCCATCCCCCATCCTTCTTTTTGACCAGTAGTACTGGGTTAGAAAAAGGGCTTTTACTTGGTCGAATGATTCCTGAATTCAACAACTCCTTGATGATTTTCTCAATTTCATCTTTCTGTGAATGCAGATACCAATGTGTACTGCTGTGAGGAGGTTGTGTTCCTTCTACCAGCCTAATGGCATGATCATGAGAACTCGCAACTGACAGTCCTAAAGGTCGATCAAATATATGTGAAAATTGCTGTAGGAGAGAGTCTATGGCTGATTGATAATCTTTTTGAGGCTGAATTTCCCCCACTTCCATACCCCTATATTCAATCATACAACCAAATTCAGCCTTAGAAATGACTCGTAGAATCAATTTGAAGGAGGCCAGAAAACAAGATAGAGTCACATCCCCTTTCAAGATGATCTGATGCCTGTCTACTTTGAAACGCATGGTTAGATCACGGAAGTTTGTTGAAATATCTCCCAAGGTTTCTACCCATTCTACCCCCAAAACTACGTCTGCTCCGCCAAGATCGAAAGGGTGGAAGTCTTGAACCACCATTATACCTGGTAGACTTAATTGTATCTTTCCACAGATGCCTTCTCCTCGGATGCAGTGGCCGTCCCCAACTTGCACTCCAAATTGGCGCGATCGATCTACCGATAACTAGAGTTCCCTGACTAATTGGTTGGAGATGAAGTTGTGGGAAGCCCCACTATCTATCAGCATTATCACATCACTTTCACCGACCCTGCCTTTCACTTTCACTTTCATAGTCCCGCCGACGTAAAACCAGAAAAAGAGTTCAATGATAACTCCAGAGCTTGGTTATCTGTTTCTCAGGGTTTGTCCATCTCTGAAGGAGAAAAAGGAAGGGGTTCCATCTCATCTTCATCGTCGGCGGCAAGGAGAAGCACTTGTAATTGTCGGTTTTTACACTTGTGCCCTAGATGATACTTTTCATCACATCTGTAGCATAAACCTTAGGATCTCCGTTGCTGTAGTTCGGCATCGGTGAGTTTCCGTAGTGATCCCCTTTTTCTGGCCATTTGTTCATCAGAGATTCTCTCCTTCTCTGTTTCTGTGCAAAAACCCTGGTTACGATCAAGGTTGAGGACGATGATGGGCAATTTACTATTTTGCCCTTGCCAACCTAATTCCATTGAACCCTTCTTCAATTGTACAGTAATGGGCTCCAAGTTTCTTGGCCCAACGTCGTTTCTAAGTGGGCGAGCCTGTATCTGGTCCAGTGGCCAATTTTTTTCTTCAATCTTGTGGGCTAACTCCATAAGCCCAGACGGAGAAGCAGGCCTGACCAGCTTGTTCTCTGCCTCGATGTCGTCCTAGTGCCCATTCAAAAAGGCTGCCCTCAAGATGTCGTCAGAGAGTTCAAGCAGGTGGCCGGAGAGTAGCTTGAATGCTCGGAGATATTCAGCTACACTACTCATTTGCTTCAAGGCCATCAACGTTTCATAATCATCGTCCGATTGGGACGACCGGAATCTTCGGAGCAAAGCTAACCGGAAAGATCCCCAAGATTGGAAGGGAGTGCAAGATTCAGCCCACAAGAACCAGTGGAGGGCATCTCCCTCTAGGCAAATGGAAGCTGCCGGAATCTTCTCGTTGTTAGTGATACAGTTGACATGGAAATAGACCTCTGCCCTACACAGCCACCTATAGGGTTCTTGGCCGTCAAACTCTGGTAGATCTAGTCTCCAGCCTTGCCATTCTTGGCGGTGATGGTCTCTTGACGGAAAAGGACTTCTTTTGGGGTTGTCGGAGGGTTCCCTCACTTTTGGGTTCCGATGACTACTTCAACCTTCACCTGACGACTCCCTATTCTTAATCCACTTTCGAATTTCTACTAAGTACTCCCCAATTGCATTAACATTAGTCTGTAATCTCCCAAGATGTTCCCTCACATCTCCTATCTCCCCTCTGACTCCCTCTGTCTCCTTCTCCATGTTCTCTGCTCTTTCCATCTTGGTCCTAACCATTCCCTGGTTTCGAACCAGCTCTGATACCACTTAATAGAATCCCAAGTAGAATTGAATGAACAATAAGACAGATACAGAGTTCTACTTACAACCAATCTCAGCTTGAGAATTATACAAGTACTGGATTCCTATACATGTACTTCTAGATTACATCTTCTAGCTTTCGAGGAGCTAGATCCTCCCACTTTTCATTCTCTAATTTTCCTCCCTTCCCTGCTTTTCCCCCCTTCCTCTTATCCTTCCTTTACCAGATGTAACTGAATTCTGTTCTCCCTCTGTTCTTTCATTTTTTTCTGTTATACAACTCTCCTTTCTGTTATGAGCAACCGTAGACTCTTTGTCCTTACTTCTTCTTGTATAAAACTTGCCAAATCTACCTTCCTTTGGCTCATTTAATGTAACAGACTGCATTGATGCAAAATCCGCTGTGTTTGCATTCACCATAGAAGTTGTAGACGGCACCTCCTTGGTCATTCATTTTACAAAGTACTAGCCTAATGGTTGTCAGATGCAAAGACAAGCTAATCTAGCTCAATTACTGCAGAAAAAACAAATAGAAAAGGAATGTTCCTCAGCTAAACAATGTTGTCATCTTGTCTCAAAAAACCCTTTCTTCTAGAATAGCCTTAAGCATAAAACACTTTATATAAGCAAATCAAGAAAATCCAAAAGGATACAATTTATAACCACCTAGAAACAGATCTCCCAAACAGTTTGCTCATTTTTCCTCCTAAAAAATTTGTACAACCTCAAATGAAACATCATCAAATAAACAATATTTCCTACAAGTACACAGAAAATATGAGGTTTCATGTGGCCAACTCTCTAGTTGATCAAAGTAATGCCATGCATACAGCTGTTAAAGTTAGCCAGCAGCCATATATAGCAGTTTCAACTTTGCCAATCAATCAATAGGCAGCTGCTGATAGCATCATGATTTGAGCTGGATTCAAGGGAAGATAACCCTCTAGACAAAAGCACAGAATATGCCATTATTTACTGGAGCTCTTCTATTGCCAACACTATTTTCTCCAGCCAAGCCCTTAGAAGCTACACTGAATTTCTACCAAAAGCTTAGAAGCCAGATCTTGATAGTAAGATGTGTTCTCTAGACTGCACCAACCCTTAATCATTGCAACCTACTAGCTTTCTGCTCCACTCCTCCTTCAGGCCTCAAAGACTTAAGTCATAGATCTTGAGCCTAGCTACAACTGATTTTGAAGTGGATATGGACGGAAAGAAGAGTTTGACATAGATGGGCCTATTGCTATATCCGAAGTTTGAGTTTATGATTTTTGTTTTTATTTTCCTTTTGAAAGAGAAGGGGCTGTGGGTGCTCCTAATATCTTCCTTAACATCATTTAGTCATTGCTTATAATGATCCAACTACTAAACAAGAAGAGTTCAACCTAGATCTGATGTTTTGGCTATATCGGATAGTTGCTGCTCATTAATTCTTCTTAACCATCCGTTCATCATTGTTTATTATGGCCTCACTACCCTGCTAAGTGGAACAGGTTAAGAAAAATGTTAAAAGACCAGAACAGCTTGGGCCAGAGAAATTATCTTTAAAATAAAAGGGCCAAAGTGAGGATTTGGAGGCATACTTATATTAGATTTAGACCAAGGCCTCCAAATGCTTTGGCAATAAAAGTATCACATGAACCCACCATATGTAACATATATACCTGAAAACCATAGGGCAGTAATCCTTCCAAAAGAAATCAATAGAGTAGTGCGGAGGTGTAAATTGGGAACCCTTTCTGGGAAAGTACATCCGAATTCTAGCTCGAGGTCCAAAATCAGATGAGCGAACTTCACGCATGGGCACTGGCGTGATCTTTCCAACTGTATACCTGAAAATTATAAAATGAGTTCCATAATATGTCTTCATATGAAGAATTCAAGCAAGATTCAAAACATTACTATATCAAAAAACAGATAATATCATTTGAGAGGGAAAAACAAGCTGATCTTAAGTTGAAACAATTAGTCAAAGTAGCTAATTAGATACATATGGACAAACCAAAATAAGGTAAGGCCTCTTGGCCGATAGAAAAAATTTATGTGTGCAAGGAAGAGGCAGATGTTACATGACCAGGAAGAAGCATCAACAAATAGCTTGTTGAAAGAAAATCATGACAAATGAGGATCAACTTAAAGCAGAAAAAGTGGAAAGATAATTTACATGTGATCCTATAAAGTAATTATGGGTATAGAAATCATTAAATATAAACAATGATTTTACAAAAGAAGTAGTATAAAGAAAATACAATCTGTCCATGGATCCACAGCTTAGCGTAAAGGGTAAGAATAGAAAAGAGAGACAGTATGCTCAAGGAGAGGACATGTTAGTGCAGACAAACAGCACATCTACAGAAAGACAATATACAGGTTGGATTGCCGGAATCCAACTATCAACTATTGCTTTCTGGAAAAAAATATCCTGTAAAAGAATGTCTATTGGTCTGGCAAACATGGAAACAACAACTTTCTTGAATCAAATAGTTCTAAGATAACAGAAGGACCAAAACATGAAGAGAGAAATGTGGAGCTATGAAGCCATTTTTATTTATAAATAAATATAAACAAATGACTCTAGGAAAGAAGTTGTATAGAACCTACAATTTCCCCATGGGTCCACATGGAAGGAGCAAGATTAGCAAAGAAACAGTCATACACTTGAAGAAAGAGCCATGTGAATACACATGAATAGTGCATCTATTACAAAAGCTGTACATAGAAGGTGATAGCTAGTGCCATTGTGTTTTGTGCTTCCAGATCTCACTCCAGCCACCATACATGTGGTACCTGAATGGCTGGTCCCCATGAGAACTTCTGTGCAGTCCAGTACTCAGAATGGATGGCCCTGACTGCCAGAACAAAAAGGTGTTCTTAAGCATTGGTCTGAAAGAATTTTGAAAAGTTAACTAGCAGGCTTTGGTTTAGAGGGTAAGACTATCTGTCTAGAAGCATTCAAGGTGCAATGGCGGCTGTCCAGAAGAACACAGGCACAATCACCCAAAATGCTATAATATTTAACATGTCAAGCATATAGCATGTACTTTTCATGAAAAATGGCACATTATTTTTGTAAATTTTGAATTAATAGATAGTGCTGTTATTGTATAGAATTTATGAAGTAGTATTTAACATTGTATTGTATCTACTGGAATATTTTTTGTGGAAAAAATGAGCCAATCTATCCATCTATCTACATAGATGTGTGTATGTGCAGGAATTAATATATTACGTAGTTATATATAAATACAGATACAATTTAATATATAGAAATGCATTATAACTCCGCCAATGCTGGTCCCAAGTCCGGATGAAAAAGGAGGAGGGTCTTGCGTCAGGTGCCAGCCGGCAAGGGAGAAGTTGAAGATGATTTTGTTATTTCTTTCTTACAAATAAATATGCATTTGCATATTAGTTTGTGAGGAAGGAATTAAAATCTTCTCCGACTTCTTAAAATATGGCAACCCTTGTGTCAAGTGCCTGCCGGCAAGGGTGAAGCTGAAGATGATTTTGTTATTTCTTTTCTCCTTGCGAATTAATATGCATTTGTATATTAGTTTGTAAGGAAAAAATAAAAATCATCTTTGGCTTCTTAAAACTATGGCAACCCTAACATGACATAAATCAAAACTGACATTCCCTCGAGCTAGGGTGTTCCCCATAAGCGATGCGCTGCATTGGACCCCGAGTGTGGTGAAAAATAGGCAAGGGTTGCTAGGGCATTCTCTCAGAAGCGATGCACTACATCGGATCCCCGGTGTAGTGAAAAATGGGCAAGGGCTGCTAGAGCGTCCCCTCGGAAGCGACGTGCTACATCAGAACCTAGGTGCAGTGAAAAGTGGACATGGGTTCATGCCATGGAGGTCGAGAAAGGCAATAGTAAATAGGATATCTCCAGAGCATAAGATTCGTGTCGCCACCTAGAATATCGGGACATTGACAAGTAAGAGTGTGGAGTTAGTAGACGCGATGAAATGTAAGAGAGTCAATATCGCTTGTATCCAAGAAACCAAGTAGAAAGGGAATATAGCTAGAGAAATAGATGGGTATAAATTATGGTATGTAGGAAAGGATAATAACAAAAATGATGTAGGAATAATAGTGGATAAGGCATTAAAGGATAAAGTTGTGAACGTTAAAAGAATCAATGATATAATTATAATAATAAAACTTATTCTAGGAGAGTAGATTATAAATGTTGTAAGTGCATATGCACCACAAAGAGGGTTACAAGATATAATCAAGAGACAGTTTTGGGAAGATACGGAGGGAGTCATGCAAGAAATTCCCAACACTAAGGGGATATTTATAGGGGCAAACTTAAATGGCCATGTAGAAAAAGAAAAGGAATGATATAATAGAATACATTGAGGGTATGGTATAGGTCAATGAAATGAGATGGGGGAGAATATCCTCAATTTTTCTTTGTCATATAACCTGGCCATTGCAAATAGACTATTTAAGAAGAGGGATGAACACTTAATAACTTTTAAAAGTAGATTTCATAAAAACCAAATAGACTTTTTTCTACTTAGGAATAATGAATGATCTATGTGTAAGGATTGTAAGGTGATACCCAGTGAGAGTTTAACCTCACAACATAGGTTAATGGTTATGGATATCCATATCAAAAGATGGAAGAAAAGAAATGAACTTAATAAGTATCCAAAAATTAAGTGGTGAAACTTAAAAGGAGAGAAAATAGCCTCATTCACAAATAAGTTGATGGTAGAAGGAAATTGGAAATATGAAACAGAAGTAAATACCATGTGGATTAATATTGCTGAGTCCATTAAGAAAGTGGAAAAAGATGTCTTAGGAGTATCTAAAGGTAAAAGGCAATTAGTAAAGGAAACATGGTGGTGGAGTGAAACGGTGCAAAAAGTTATTAAAGAAAAACATATGTGTTTTAAAGCATGGCAGAAGACTAGAAATAATGAAAATTATGAACAATATCAAAATGCTAAAAAGGTTGCTAACAGAATAGTGAGGCTAAACTTAAAGCATATGATGAGCTCTATAATAGACTAGAAACAAGACAAAGTGAGAAAGATGTGTTTAAACTTGCAAAAGTAAGAGAATAGAAGGGTAAGGACTTAGATCATGTTAGGTGCATTAGAAGCGTTAATCAAAAGGTATTAGTCAAAGATGATGAGATCAAACAAAGGTGGGAAACATACTTTCAAAAATTGTTAAATGACAATGGCTCTGAGAATATAAGGATTGAAAATACTATAAATCTAAATAACATTGGATAATATAGATAAGAATGTAGGATTAGAATACCTAAAGCAAAAGAGGCCTTGAAAAAGATGAAATTAGGAAAGGCCATGGGGCCCAATGGTATACCAATAGAGGTTTGGAAGCATATGGGAGATATTGGGGTAGTTTGGTTGACCAAATTGTTTAACAAGATTATAAAATTAAAGAAAATGCCTGATGAGTGGAGGAAAAGCTCTATTGTACCAATTTATAAGAATAAAGGAGACATAAAGAGCTGCACTAATTATCGAGAAATCAAACTTATGAGCAACACTATGAAACTTTTTGAAAGAGTGATTGAGAAGAGGCTACGACATGAAATAAGTGTATCGGAGAATCAGTTTGGTTTCATGCTTGGGAGGTCTACCATGGAAGTTATTTTCTTACTAAGACAATTAGTAGAGAAATATAAGGAGAGGAAGAAAGACCTCCGCATGGTCTTTATCGACTTAGAGAAAGCTTATGATAGAATCCCTAGAGAGTTAATATGGAGGGTGTTGGGTGATAATGGGGTTTCACCGGGGTATATAGACATAATTAAATATATGTATGAGGGAGCGGTAACAAATGTTAAGACCACTGGTGGCGAGACTAGTGATTTTCCTATCACTGTGGGATTGCACCAAGGATCAGCATTGAACCCAATACTTTTCACATTGGTTATGGACGAGGTAACAAAACATCTGCACAGGGAGATTCCCTGGTGCATGCTATTTGCAGATGATATAGTCTTACTTGATGAGACAAGGGAGGGTGTATACATAAAGCTAGAGTTATGGAGAGAAGCATTAAAATCTAAAGGATTTAAAATTAGCCGAACTTAGACAGAATATATGGAATGCAATTTTAGCAAGGAGAGGAGTAGGAGTGGAACACCAGTCAAGATTGATAACCAAGACGTCCCCGTAAAAGACCACTTTCGGTACTTAAGATCAATGATTCATGAGAGTGGAGAGATTGAGAGGGAGGTTACCCAGAGAATCCAATCGGGTTGGAACAAATGGAGATGTGCATCTGGAGTTTTGTGTGATCGGAGAGTGCCACTCAAACTAGAAGGAAAATTCTATAGGATGACCATAAGGCCGGCCATGCTCTATGGATCAAAGTGTTGGGCAGTTAAGGAACATCATGCTCATAGGATGAGCATCGCAGAAATGAGGATGTTGAGATGGATGAGTGGTTAGACAAGAAAGGATAGAATTAGAAATGAAAATATTAGAGGAAATTTAGGGGTACACCAATAGGTAACAAGATGAGGGAGATTAGACTTAGATAGTTTGGACGTGTTCAAAGGAGACCAACAATGGCACCGGTTAGAAGGAGTGAGGCAATACAAGTAGAAGGTTCTAAAAGGGCAAGGGGAAGGCCCAAAAGCACGTGGATAGAAGTGGTGAGGAAAGATTTAAAAACTTTGGGACTAAATGAAGCCATGATACTTAATAGAGAGGAATGGAGGAATAAGATTCATGTGGCCAACCCCTAATTGGGATAAGGTCTTGATGATGATGATGATGATGATGATGATGATGATGATGATGATATAGAAATGCATTATACTTATAATATAAATGTTGGCATATCCAGAGTTCGAGGTTGTGCACGGGGGACTTCCATGGAATAATTCTCCCTCTCTCTCTCCACACTCGTAAGTCCTAAAAGTATTGCGTACACGCAGATATGCAAATTCTTCCCAGAAACCTGTTGGTAAGTGCCCCACTACATAAATGAAGAGAACCATATGTAAGGCTTCTTATAAAAGAATATCAGTGTACATACTTGCAAGAGCAGGAAGCAACAAGTGAAGGGTTTGTGAAAATGAAAATATTTATAATGAAATGAATTGCATGGGAAACATCATTCTGAATGAACATGAAACACTGGAAATGTCACTGGAAGTGAACTGAAGGCTTACATAGATAACTAGAATGGCCACAATAAAAAGCATGCTTTGATCTATCACCTTATACTAAGTTGCAGACATGATAGTGTATCTAGGGATAAGGCATTCACCTTATACCAAGTTGCAGACTGAGCATCAGATAATAGCTCTTGTGGCCTTTACTAATAGCTTGACCAGGCATCTTAGCTTCTTTGTCTTGACATTTTTGTTGTAGTTTATTTTTGGATGGGATCCCATGTGCACTACCGCGGATCCTCTCTGAAATCAATATTCCTTGCATGTATTCCCTTTCATACATGACAATACAGCTTGTCTTCTCATCTGGATCTTTGACAGAAGTATTTGACAATGTTTTGGAGCTGTCCGGCATTGGAACTTCTCTATTAGAGTTACCAAGACTGAGGTTATGATCTAATGATGTAGCTCTATGTGATATTCGTCCAGAGCTTCTGAAGAAGCCACCAGTAAGCCACCTCTCCAGCATGCTTCTTTTAAAACTCAAACTTGAAACTTTAAATTTTCCCAAATCTGATGACACAGAATGACGTAAAACACTTTTACTGTAATAGTCTCCAGTGGAATCACTCCAATTTGTTAAATTAGGAAGTTTACTTCCAGCTGGAAAGAAAATTCCTTGTCCATCCTTTAGTCCCTTGCTCCATGTCCCAAAATAATATTCCCCATCGGCAAACTTGTAGAAACCTGATCCATGTTTCATTCCATTCAACCAGAATCCATCAAAGACATCTCCATTTTTCCATTTCATAACTCCTCGACCACACATATTCCCTCCTTTCCAATTTCCAATATATGTGTTTCCAGTGTGCCACTCATATCTACCACTACCTTCTTGTGTTCCTTCTTTCCAAGAACCCTCGTAAATATCAGAGTTGCAAAATGTTTTCCGCCCCATCCCATGCTGTATATTCATCCGCCAGGTTCCTTCATAAATGGAGCCATCAAGTCCAGTAAAAGTTCCAGAACCATGGAGGTAACCACCAGAGAAGTCTCCTTCATATGTTGCCCCTGATAACCAAGAAATCCATCCTCTTCCAGTCATTTTCCCTCCCTCCCATTCACCTTCATATACCGTTCCATCTGACCATGTATATCTTCCCATGCCATGTGGAACCGGTTCCTTAAAGTTACCAATATAGAAGTCTCCATTTTGGAACATCTTTTCACTGAACACAGAAGATACTTGAGCATCAGCCACATGATCAGCATCTAAACAATATGAATATGAAGGAGTCAAACCACAAGAATTTCAAAACAGGAACATTCATTTAGAGAAACCAATCAACTTTTGTTATTATCATGGCTCATCTGTGATGCATAATTCTCATAGGAAATTCTTCTTCAAAGACATAAACACATCGAAATCATGAATTCTATATTCACATAGTTAACTTATATCTATATCTATCTGTCTGTCTGTCTGTCTGTTTGTCTATCTATCTATCTATCTATCTATCTATCTATCTATCTATCTATCTATATCTATATCTATATCTATATCTATATATATAATAAGACAACTGAGAACATTAGAAGTTCACACCAGTAAAAAGAACTTATCACATGTCATATCATTCACACCATCTTGCCTACTGAGTGAATAAATGCTGAATACCATCCAATAAATAAAAATTAACGAGAAAATGCACCACAGTTTAAGTAAATTTGTATCTAAACTTTTCAAATAAGCAGTTCTAGTGTTTCACACTTGAAGAGAAGAACCAAGTTAACTTTTTATCATGTAAAAATGTTATCATGTCAGGTTGTTTTGGTTGGTGGCACCTCAACCTTCAGTATAGAGATCTGAACTGTTTCAAGATATGAAGGACAATACATACATATTCCAGAAGAAAAGATGCAGGAAAAATTATTCTGAATGGTGTACAGAGTGGATACAGGTAGTCTATCGTACAGGTTATTATATAGCACATTAAATCTTATGAGTGACAAATTACAGCTTCGTTGTCGTTGCTTCGTTGTCTTTCTTGCACTTTGACTTTAACAATGTTTGGTATTGAACACAAGTGCCACATGTAGCCAGAATCTCATGTATCCTCGTACCACTCCATGCAGACTTAAATGCACCGCTTAAGTTCACTGGTGATTTTCTTGGACGTGAACATGTTGGTTTTATTTCTTAGATCACATCATATTGGTTTTGGCTTGGTTTGGTTGCACTTGTCCAACAAAATAGAGGGAAATTTATGTTCCAGCAAAGCCAAGAAGGAGGTAGATAATACATTCTAAGCTGTTTCCTTAGAGATGCAGGCTTCTCTGCTTCCTTTTCAGCTTATCTCCCTTTTCTAACCTTATGCTTTTGGCTCATTTGAAGAAATAATTGCTGCTAGTAGTAACAATCAAAAGATAAAACATCTTTCAATGAGAGTAATCATGGGCTTCCTCCTAGATTTGGAAACAATATGCAATATGTATCCAAGCTTGGAATAATGAATATTTCCTTTGAGCACATTGATGTCAGGCAGAAATAGGTAGCACTTGTGATGAAGTTAGTTCCACTTCCAAGGAAATTGGCAAAGGAGCAAATTTCGATTGAGAAGATGATGGCAATGGATCAGGAAAAGGTGTAGCTAGAGATGATGATCATGGATTATGGAGACCAAAACAACTAGAATGGAACTATAGATCTTTCAAAAGACTAGTTTTAACTACTGTATAATGTAAATTTGCCATTTTTCACTAGAAACAAAAACCCAAAAGGAAAGGAAAAAAGCATGGGAACTTATGTTTTGCTGCCCTTTCAATTTATGCTTCATGAATATTACTGATCTACCACCATCAATGTTGATGATGGCACTATATCAATGCTTTAATGAGCGAAAAGAGTATATATCATATGTTTGATTATTTTATTCTTTACATAATTTCCAATGTTTTTCTTTGTTTGGGAATGTTTTGACACTATTTCCAAAAATTTACTTCTTTCCCAAAACAGAAGAATAAGATTAACACCAGTGCATTTCATTTGAGAGGAAAAATGTAATGGCCATTGTAACAGGCAATTAATGACTCAGCACATGCCAGGTTCCAAACAAAAATCATTTAATCCCAGGAACTCTACACAAGTCCATTTTGCACCCACTGCATCACTTCTTCCAACAAGAACAGCAATTAAAGAGTATTATGAGTTCAATGTTTAGGTGAGGAAGGATGTATATTCTTGAATCAGACTCCACCTTGTTAGAATAAAGTTTCACATATAGTATGATCATCACGTAGGAGTTTTCTCCACCAAAAGAGAGCAAAACATTATTCTTGTGGAATATTCATACCCTGGGAGAAGGTTGTCTTTGCATCAATCTCCTACAGTCAACTAACCTTCACACTTTGCCTCCATGTAATCAATTACAATCAGGCCCTAAAGTCATCCTCAATTTAGGATCTTAGTAAGAAACCCGAATCAGTGAGACACCTTCATCTCTGTCCAGTCTATGCAGCTCATCTAAGATCTCTCTCTTCTTTCTAGTCTGTTCTGTTCTTGACTCACTCCATTCCTAGAGCTTAAGTAGTCCAGCTTCCAAGAGAAATTACAAGGCAAAAATATCCACAATGGCCACCTCAACCTAACATAATCTTATTACTACCCGAAGGAATCAAGCCCAAACTTCATTCATCACTCCTGACATGATAGATAAGTGACTCAATGCCATCTTAATAACATTACCAGCAACAGCTCCGGATACTTGGCCATCCAACCTCCATCAATCATGATTCTCAACTAATTGCTACCAGTTGGCGAGCTCTGTGATTAGATCACATGACGTTGCTCCTGATAGTGGAACACCCATGAGACCATGTCATTGTTTGAAGTTGGAGAAAGGGACCCTGCCAGTGATCGAGGATCCTAAGTGCCATTTATACAGAAAGACCATAAGTCATCAAGTTCGCCTACATTGTTCTCTATCCTTTTCATCTTACAGACCATCATCTGCTGAGAAAACCCACCTAAATCTATTTACCTGATATCTTAGTATTACAGAAGATAGCAAACTTTTCTTCCCTCACATACCACATGCGAAACACCCCATTCAAGGACCATAAGTTGATGCGTCTTACCACTGCTATGATTAAAGCATATCCTAAACCTTATCTCCTGTAAGGTGAGCACTTGCTGTGGACAAGGTCTCCTTCACTAGGGCTCTTTTCTCCAATGAGCCAAGGTCTCTCATGTTCTATGCCATGATCTTCATTCGTAAACAATTCCACCGATCATCACTGCTGCAGCTCAAAGCTGGCCAACAGAGCTTTCCCATTACTCCTGTTTTTACAGAGTTTCACCTTTGATACCAAATCAGTTAATATCACTTCCTTCCAACAATCAAACAAGTGGCTCTCTTGCCAACCTATCCCTCATCTTCTAATATGCTACTAATCTCTAGCTTCATTCTCCAACATCCCAGTGGACCATAAAGGCTGACTTGAGTAATCTTATTTATGAAGGGTCACAACTAAACCGCATTTCTTGATAGAGGGAGAAGAACTGGTAATCTCAAATCCTACTCCACTCCCACGGCATGTTGTATGTGAAATCTAGCAGAGTTCACTTTCCTATTTTCTTACAGAAAAGCAAAATACCCAGTTGCACTCTCTTCAAGCCTATGTCAAGCAACATCCACTCATCCTACCATTGACTGGGACAACTGCAATTCACATAGATGCCATGTCACCAGTAAATTTTAAAAGTTCAGTGCCAGCAAACAACTGGGAGACAGCTAAATTACATTCCTCTGGGTTCAACCTAGGCAGCTAGTTCATGCACTAACCTCCGTATTAGATGTTTGAGGACTAAATTGAAGTCCGACACATCATCATTTCTAACCTTCCAGCTCCTGGCCCAAGGACCCAGTTGCTCCATCCAAGCTCAACCTTGCCTATCCTTAAGCAGTCTCCTTGGACCCTTCAGCTCTAACCACCTAGTGCCAATACTCTACACCAGCACTGTAATCAAATAACAATTAGTGATGCTTAAATCAATAGCCCATCTACTCTCCACTCTGCCATACCATGAACAAAATCATCTCCCTAAGTGACGTCCAATCTAACAGAACATGATCTTGCCCCAACTATGTAGAGGAAGCCCAGCAACAAACATCAAATAGATCTTCTCCAAGGGAGCCTATTCCATTGCCACACCCAAAAGAAATGCTCCCTCTTCCACAGCTTATGGCCTCCCAGGCTTGATCCTTGTAATTTTGAGGAAGGAAGATGAAAACCTTCCATTCTCCAAGTTCTCAAATCACTACACAGTATTCAAGACTCCAAGATCAGGTTGCCCACCTTTCGAAGGCATAAGGTGAAACATCATCGTCAAATAATACTCAATGAGACAGCTTTGATGATTGCAGGTTTTCTTTTTAGCCAAATCTCCGATGGCATCCCAGAAGGAAATGTCACTCTAACAATAGGAGCTGCAGTACCTCCCTGGATTTCCAGTTCATGAGCCCACAGGAGTGTCACCTGTCAATGCCTTCCCACATGCAGAGGGGTAGGCTTAGGAATGTCAGGCTCAAAATTTTGAGTTTGACGCATTGCTTCCTAGACAGAGGTTTCTACAACACTTAACACGGCCTCATTGTTCAACTGTTTATTAGCGCAAACTCCAGGAGGTCCTAAAGTCCATAAATGTGTAACTTACAAGGACTGCAAGTTCAGCCTACCAAGTTGTTGATTTTTATTTTTATTTTCCTTTAACATCTCAACCATCCCCCCCTAACGGCTCTTCAAGGTTTAATGTATTCCAGTTCAGAAAATTTCTGAGAACAAGACATACGTGCAGAGGTTCTCTTCAATCAATATCCATATGAATCAAGAACCCCTGCAGCAAGGCCACAGGAGACATCAAGCGCTTGTAACATTGATGCCTGTAAATTCTATTATTACAATTCTACTCTCCAAAGAAATCGTCTTCCTAAGAAAAATTTAAATTGCTACTGCAGGATTTTCTAGATACAATCGCCGCATTCATGCTTACCACTAGTCCAATCTAGAAAACTCATGAGGAATCAACCCCAAGAATTGTCACTACGCTCCAGTTTTTGAGTGGTACGACCCTCCTTGCGAGAGAAGTCTTCCGTTCAATCCCACCGTTGGCTAGTTTCAGACGCCCTACCGCCTTATATGACCAACTCAAGAAGGGAAAAAATGACAAAACCATTCCAAAAAGTTGAAATCCAGCTTCTATGTGGATCTCCAAAGTGGTAACAAAAGCAATAAAGACATTTAGCAAACCTTACACATGCTCATTAGGCAAACAGTGGAGCAGTTTAAACAGAACCAAGCTTTTTGCTAGCTGAATTTTCGAACGACTTGCCATTGCTACCTTACTGAATCTTTATCCCCCAAGCTGTTTCCAGTCCATTACCAAACACAGAACAGAAATTCAAAACAACTACTGTCACAAAAGAAATTATTTGCTTCTTCAAGGCCTTAACATTTTTAATTCATCACCAGCTTATTGTACATAATTCCACATTATAAATCGTGATAAAAATCCATGTAATAGACCAAAAGATCCCATAAAAAAAACTGAAATTCCTATAACAGTAATCAATCTACAAAACTTAGTATTTCTAGCTCTCCACGTTCGCTTGTCTCAGATACAATAAGCAAAATTACATAGTCAATAAGGCAAATTCAGCAACAAAAATGCTAAAAATGGCCCAAAAATCAGAAGAAAAAAAATACTGAAATACCTGCAAAAGATGTAGAACTTGAAAAATAAATGTCCTTTTGATCTCTGATCCAATCTCCCGAGCAAAAAATTCAAATAAATGGAGATATAAGAGATCAAATTGGAAAGCCAAGGGAATTTTCCGGGAGAAAGTTGGAGTTTGAGATTTGTATTGTACGAGTTGGAATTGAAGTGACAGTCCACCGTTTTGTTCCTCGAATTGAATTCTTTTCTTCCGAGATATATCTTTTCAAATTAAAACGAGATTCCACGTTGGAATTCAGAATGTGGGTTCGATTTTGACAGCAATATAAAGATGCCAAGTAGTACAAACATGGAAAAGGCTGCATGTGAAATCCCACCTTGGAAAGTTTGCATATTTTGCCTGAAGTCTGATGGAGAAGCTGTCGCCTTGATGGAGTGTTCACATCAAAACGAGGGGATGTGGACTTGGTTATTTTCCAATTCAGGTCTAAATGTTATCGGCACCCGGATTTCACATTGTCAAAACGTCTCTTTCGGTTTGTTCCTGCGGCTTTCGAGGAAAATAAGAACATAAGGTACACAATGAGAGAAGGGGAAAGAAAAAGGAAGCCAAGAGTATACGTGGGGCCACATAATTTGCTGATCGCAACCGTTTATCTTCGTCTACCAAGGGTTTTAATCCTCTACATCCAACGGCTTATACCATCCTAAGGTTAAATGTAGGCATCGCATGTCCAAATATCAATGGTTAAATCTTAATCAAATCCACCGCCATCTAGGCCCCACCTGTACTCTTACTTGCACTCATCTAAACACGCTGGCTCATATAATTTCTTCATCATTTATATATAATTAAAGGCTAATCGAGCTGTCATATGTTGTTAATTCGTGTCATCTGTTCAATCGTAAGGCTAGAATTAAGTAGATGTGGGCCCCAGATATTGGGCAATCCGAACCAGTCATCTTCCGAGGCGAATGGTGGGTGCGCCATTAGCAGCTAAACATCGCCATCGGATTATGTTAATTACTATTATTATGTAGCGAAAAATGGACTGCTGGTGAAAAGTTTGAAAAAATAAACGATAGAATAATCAACGGTTAACATCATCCGATGGAGAAGAATCTTAGACAAGATTTCTGGGGTCCACTATCAATTTGATCACCATAAATCTCAATCCCTTGTACAGTTTTAGTGCGTTAAAATCTGTATATTTACGCACCCAAACGAGGCACGTCTCCTCTGCCAATCTCAGCTTCCAAAGTTGCTCTCTTCCATCTCTCTCTATAGAACAGTTTGAACAAAACAAAAAACAAAAAAAAATGTAAAAATAAAAAGAAAACCAATGTAAAAGAGCTATTATCAGAAAAAAAGAGAGTCGAATTTTCACATAAAATTTAGAAAAAGGGCACCAAAGTGTTCCGGCACAGTGGTGCGAGGAGGAGCCTCTCTGATGGGTAACCAGGATGCGAGGCTGTGCATAGGTGTGTGTGTCTAACTTTTTAAAAAGAATAAACAACAAAATTGATGAATAAACTTTTTTTTCATTTTCATTTTTTTAAAGCAAGAGGAATTTTTTTAGATAAAATCAAACAAAACATATACACCCATGCATGAGCACAATTATACCCATGACCTTGCACAGGAGTGTCCCTTCTTGCACCACTATGCTAGAAGCCATGTTAATTTGCTCGAAGCATCGACTTCGAAGCAATTATAGAATATCAGGCTGACTTTGATTATGATCGATTGTTTCTCATTGAAAATTAAGATCCTGATAAATATCTTGAAAAAATGTAAAAAAACTAAAATTTTCTCACAATTTCAAATTTTAAACGTATTCTTAATTAAATGCAATTTGATGAATGAACAACAAATTAGTACCAATAAAATTTATAAATCTCTCGAGTATAGAAATCTCATTACAACGCAAATTGGACCCACATCCAAACCTAGAAGAAGAGGACAAGCATACTTAACCCATCGTTGCATGCTTTTTTTTTTTGCTGTCTTATGTGTAAACATAGTATGGCCAGATTCAGTGGGCATAGCTTAGAAGATACTTGTTGGTATGTTACCACCTAATTAATAAATACTTTCGAGGCCACCTTTCTTTGACTGCAACATGGATCGCCTCAATCCTAACATGTCCAAGCCATCTAAGTTTAATCTTCTTTTCTTCTTCGGCCAAAAGGGATTTCTCCATTAGGTTTCTTGATCTGCTGAAGTCAAGTTTGGTTGTTGTGGCTGACCCACCTTCATCAGACCTTGGTTAGGGTAGCTTTACACCGAGGAAAGCTAAGCATTGTTTAATTGTGTCCAAATTGCCCCAGAATAGCTTATAATATCATGGCATTTGATCTCATTGTAGACACCAAATTTGGTCCTCCACTTGCCAGTCAGATTGAATATCCAATCAATTAATAGATTTTGAGACATCCCACTCCAGATTCTTGATGATTTAGTACTGTTACAATGGCAGATCATCCCATTTTTTATGTGGACCCCGACCCCACTTTTGGTTGATGTATCATCCATTTGTCCGATTTTGGATGTCCCCTGGATTAAAATTTGCGATGATTGGAACTGTCCATTTTATGTGATCAAATGCATGAGATGCTAGGGTCAAACATCCAAACTCTGAGAGATCAGATGATGCTCAGATCAACCAAAGGTCAAGCCCTTCATGCAAAAGTGGCGTCCCAAACAGTAACTTAACATGTGGTCTCGTGGGGCCCTACTATAGGGTTTCTCTCTTCTTTTTTTCTTTTCTTCTTTCTAAGACAAGCAAAGAACTACATACAAAGCAAATCACTTGCACACACCTAAATCTGATCCTCAATCAAAGGAAAAAGAGATAATTCAAACATATGATCAAGTGTATTCTACGAAAATGTGGAATTGTCTGTGACCAACTGTGCTAGACATTTTTTGGCATATAATATATATTTTTTTTAAGTGAGAGCAGACATGGAGTAGAAAACCAGAAACATATGAGACCGAAGGGCTTCTTTTCTTTTAGAACTCTTCTAAAGCTAGTCCCAACATGATCAGACTTCAAACTAATTAAATCATACTATTAGAAGAATAAAGCACAAGGCGTGGAAATAGCCTCTTGCAAAATACAAGGTAAAGCTGAGTACGATTAACCCTTGTGGTTCATCCCTTCCCCCACCCTGCATATGCGGGAGCTTTGTATACTGAGGATGCCCTTTTTTGTTAGAAGAATAAAGCACACTTATTCCATACATATGATAGAGTGTTAATGGTGCTTGAGATGGAGTGAGCTGACTTTAAATGAGGTGAGAAACGTGATATTGCTATACGTTAGTGGTCCATGAGATAAAGTGATATCTCCTCGTCCCACTCTTAGTGGTGCTTAATGTGAGTTGAGATGAAGGTCATCTCATCTTAGCTCACTGTTAAGTTCAATTTTCAGCCATCTTGCTTTATTTCATGTCGAATTTGGGTTATCACAAGTTATATCTTATCTCAATGCAGTTCACTTCATCTCAAGCACCAGTAACGGTAACACCATGAGAGAGGGGGATTTATAATTATGTGAGTAACATTTGAAGTCAAAGAAACATAAGTTGGTTCCACTGAATTTGTTGCTAACTTCACCTAGAAGGAAAGTTTGTCTGAGTTATTGGTCCATGGTCCAAGAGAAGAACAAATCTAAGCCAGTCTGCTAACTACTATTTGCAAGCTTTTGGAAAGAAGCCTCCAGATCTGCAGGATACTGCCAATGCCCAAAGTCTTCCCACCCACACATTTATGGCCATACAATTAGAGAGATTGAAAAGGCCCGGCAATTGCTTTTTTCCATTTGCAAGAGCCATGTGGGTGCAATTTTCAATCATGCCATTTTCAAGTTGGGACTTAGTGGATGAAGGATTATGATCATGCAGTTGGATCAGGATTCTCAGGTCTAGTGGCATGTTGGCTTGCTGATCTAAAAGTTGTCTCTTAGCCAGCAATGAGACCTACACGCATGCATTATGAAACCTATATTTAGGCAGTGATCCTAACCCTCTGTATATACAGATCCATCCTCACAAGTTTTTCTTAGAAGGGAAACGATATCCAACCTTCATTCCTACACAGCAACATCCAAGGTCTGCGTCAGCAGCTGAAAGTACATCCGAGTCAAGCTTTTGATGATCTAGGTGTTCATGAGCTGGATCCCATAGCATGAATGGCAGGCACTAAAATCTCGATCGTACATAAGTAATCCTAGCCTTCAGATTCATCAAAGTTGTAGCAGTGCTATTGTGTTTCAGACTTTCTGAATGCACCATTTTAAACCCCACTGTGTCATGCATGATCTCCACTTGGCATGTGGCGGACCCACCGAACTGACAAAGAGAGTGTGGTGCAGTAGCACAAGAGTAAGTCTCAATCATGAAGGTTACAAGTTTATAACTCAACTAGACAGGCAAAATAACAAATGATACGTGATTACCATCTCCAATATTGAGCCAACCCATCTACATGATCTGGTTCTCCAATCTTCTAAGGAGAGCTTGAAGCCAAAGGAACAAGTAAAAAAGCACTATTTTTTTGGATATTAAAATCAGCCAACGATGGTGATGGTGGGATACATGATATCCAGAGCTAAAGAAATTAGATGAATGGTCAAATCAATAACAAATGATGCCCACCTATCGGTGTATGATAGCAGCATTCCTCTATATCATGCATTAGGAGTGGTAAATCATATTGATGGGTTGTGTCAAAATAGACCCATTAGTTTATATGGGTTGATACGAACACGACACGATTAATAATCGTGCTAGGAATCCGTGACTCGAACATGACTTATTTATTAAACGAGTCGACACAACATGACTCGTGTAATACGATTATGTAAAATCAGACAAGTTAACAAGTCGTGAATTAGACGGGTTAAAAAGTCGCAAGTTAGACAGGTCAATACTATGTAATAACAGGTTGCAAGTCAGACGGGTCAGTACTATGGGTTAACAAGTAGCGAGTCAAAAGAGTCAACATGGGTTGACCTGAACACGACACAATTTTTGCCACCTCATTTTCAGGTCACCCGAAAATAATACAAACACGATAAAACTCAACCCTAGCCCACTAAATCTGCATTGATTTAGAATTGTGTTATCATGTTGTGTCATATTTTGCCTCCCCATCAAGTATGCACATTCCAGGTGTTTGTGTTTCTGGTGTTTAAGTCACGACGGAGTACTCTACATCCACAAGATTATACACCAACAGGCTACGGCAAGAAAGCAGCATCAGTTTGTGGCTTGATATTCCCAATTCATTATTGAACAAAATGTTCAATAAAGAAGGCGAAAAACTCTGCCGTCCACGAAAAAGAAGAAGGTGAAATGACTTATTTTTTTCCTTATTTTTTCAAAGCATGAGAACTGATTCTTGTGTAACATGTTTTAATTTCCTTTGTTTTCCATACTCTATCATGTAAAGCTAAGGTGCCCTCCTATTGTTAGAGGGAAGACATAGTCACATGGAAGCATCCTGGGCAAGATTTATGACTTTAGCTGCTGTTAAGCGAATCACATGGAAGCATCCTGGGCAAGATTTATGACTTTAGCTGCTGTTAAGCGAACTATTTCTATATATTCTATAGAAGTGAATATGAGAGAAAAAGCCCAAAATTCCTTACTTTCTCCTATAATTAAGACTTAAAAATCCTTTTAAAAGAACTATTTGTTCTCTCTCATATAAATAATAGGTATTGAATAAAGCGTTCAATAAAGAAGGCGAAAAACTCTGCCGTCCACGAAAAAGAAGAAGGTGAAATGACTTATTTTTTTCCTTATTTTTTCAAAGCATGAGAACTGATTCTTGTGTAACATGTTTTAATTTCCTTTGTTTTCCATACTCTATCATGTAAAGCTAAGGTGCCCTCCTTTTGTTAGAGGGAAGACATAGTCATATGGAAGCATCCTGGGCAAGATTTATGGCTTCAGCTGCACCAAGCGAACTACTTTTATATATTCTATAAAAGTGAATATGAGAGAAAAGGTCCAAAATTCCTTACTTCCTCCCATAATTAAGACTTAAAAATCCTTTTAAAAGAACTATTTGTTCTCTCTCTCTCTCTCTCTCTCTCTCTCTCTCTCTCTCTCTCTCTCTCTCTCTCTCTCTCTCTCTCTCTCTCTCTCTCTCTCTCATTATCGTTATAATGCAAATTGGAACCATTAAAAAACGAACTACTCTATCTAACAGCATATAACTCTGCACTTATTGGCTCTTAAAAAGATTAGACCAAGATGTTCGATGGTTTTGAATCTTTTGATAGTTCAACAAATGTACTAAACCTATGTTTTCAGCTACCCATATTTTCTCTTGACAAGATGTTCAACGGTTTTGATTGTAAAACAAGTTGTACTTTGTTAGCATTTACTTAGATACTTAGCTTTTACTATTATCAACAGAGAATCTGATACTTAGCCCTTAGAGTGTTGCCATGTCCTGTTGAAAACTATTAAATGATATAAACTTAATAGAGGGGAAAGGAGAAATAAGATTTGTGTGGTCGACCCTTAACTGGGATAAGGTCTTGATGATGACGACAACTACAAATAGTAATGACATGTACACATAGATGAGAGAGATGAGAGAAAGGGGAGGAAGAGTAATATGATAAACAAACAGATAAAGGCATGCTTCTGGTCGTTGATATGGGTAACATTGTGTTGAAGTCAAAGACACGTAAAAGTGGACCATAATTGTCTAAGAAAGGTGCTGAAAAGGGATCCATCGAGTAGCACAAACCATGAGTTGGGTCCAAACTAACTTTCTAGTCGGTTTCACCTGTAGAACTTGTTGAGTTATTGGTGACCAAGAGGCCAACAAATCAAGTCGAAAAGAAGCCTCCAGAATTGTAGGATGTCACTGCTTAGTTCCTCCCAAACGTTTATGACCACCCAATTAGCCAGGGAAATTGAAAAGGAGCCACTGCTTTCTATTTGCATTTGCAAGACTTGAGCGGACAAACTGGCTGTGTCGGGCCATTTCATGGTTTGGGTCTACTGCATGAAGGAGGAATTGGACCATGCCAAGATCATGTTGTTGGATTAGGATTCTCTTGCATGTGGCATGTTGGTGCGGTAATCAGGGTTGTTCCTAGGCTTTGCCAATCCCAAATTTAGGGGTTGATCCTAGGCCCCATCTAGACAAATTGATTTTTGTTAGTTTTCTGAAAAGGGAAATCCTATCCACACTCCCTTGTTTTATTAGAGCCTACTGAGCGGCTAAAAGTTCATCTGAGGCTAGCTTTTGGTGACCAAAGTGTTCATGAGCTGGATGCCACTGACCATGCTGCATTGCAGAATTCAGGCACATGGGTAATCCTAGCCTTTAGATTCCTTTCTTTTTTGGGGGGGTAGGTGAGCTAGGATTGAACCTGCAACCTCAAGGTGAGCTTGGAGTCAAAGTTGTAGTACTATTATTCACGTACTTATTGAACTATCCATTTGGCAATGTAAGGGTCCGTTGATCTAACAAATTGTAACTCATGGATGAACACGTTTGCTCAAGGGGAGCTTTGGGGCAATGATAGAGTTGTCATCGTACAACCTTGAGGTCATAGGTTCAAGGCATGAAAATAGCCTCTTGCAAAATGCAAGGTAAGACTGCGTACTATTGATCCTTGTGGTCTGCTCCTTCTTGAAACCCTGCATACGCAGGAGCTTCGTGTAGTGGAGTTGCTCCTGCTGATAGATTAAGAGGTATATACTAAGATTTTTACTTGACAAATATCATCTGCCTCTTGCAAAAATGTAAGGTAAGGTTGTGTACTATAAACCCTTGTGGTCCACCCTTTCTTTGAACCCCATATATATCGGAGCGTTGTGCACAGGGCTGCCCTAAATATGAGAGGGATTAAGCAAAAGTGAAACCTACTATGCTCTCTGTGCCAAGATCAATGTTTAGTGAGCCAAACAATCAATCTAGCATGCTTTGCTATTAACAAGTAGCCATGCACCAAATTTTCAGGTCATACAACTTCCACAATTTGAAGGAGAGCCTTGACACAAGGATAGAGTCGTCTTCGTGCTACCTTGAGGTCATGCATTCAAGGCATAAAAACAGCCTCTTGCAAAATATAAGATAAGGCTGTATACTATTAACCCTTGTGGTCTATCCCTTCCTCAAATCTCTCGTACACAAAAGCTTCGTCCAGAGCTGCCCTTACGGCTTCTACAATTGATCCAAGTAAACAGTGGGTAATCTGGGTAATCTTTTCCCATGATCCGTCGATTGCGCCGGCCTTGCTTGCACCTTGCCTGCTCATATTTTGCACTTTGCCTGCTCGTATTTTCCAGGTTAAAATATTCAGATCCATCACATAGCCGCCCATCGATGAAAAAGGAAAAGGCAAATGAAAAAAGGCAGCCTCTGTGAGTATGCACTTGACATTTCTTCTTTGAATAAGTGCATTTGTCGCCTAAATATGGGGTTGTCAATCAGCCAAGTAGACTGTGATTGATTGAGGCTGGTCCATCAGTCGGCAAGAAAGCATGAGTTTGTAGGCCGATGCTTCCGCTGCCTCGTTTTGTTTTAGTGACGGCACTCTCCTTTCATAGTTTGCTTCTTGAATGCTCTCCAAATATGTTACAGTAGTAAAACAGATAACAACAGCTGATCAAGATTCTCATGTGACTTTGAGGTTACAGGTTTAAGGCGTAAAACAGCCTCTTGAAAAAATGTAAGGTAAGACTGCATACCTTAGGCCTTTGTAATCCGCCCTTTCCCCTAACCCTGCATAAGTGACAGCTTTGTACACTGGGGCTGCTTTGCTATTGTCCATGGAAAAGAAGTAAAAAGAACCTGTTTTTGCAATTTGTTTTAATGATGATGAGGTTTGAGAATCTTAATATTCCATGCCGTGCACAAGCTCCATCAAGTGGCAAAGTTCTAAGTTCTCTCTATGTTAACATGATTCTTTGCATGGCACAATCTTTTGGAATAAGTTCTGTTCAAAATAGTTAACTTACGTGGTGTCAGTGGTTATTGAGATGAATGGGCTGACATGATATGAGATTTAGCTTGAGGTGATTTAATCTAGATTAAGATGGCCAAATTTGGCGGGAGCTAATATGAGATTATTTTTATCTCAACTCATTTCAGGTACCACTACTGGTAAAAAAGGGCAGCCCCAGTGCATGAAGCTACTGCATATGCAGGGTCCAAGAAATGGGCAAATCACAAGGGTCTATAGAATACAGCTTTACCTTGCTTTTTGCAAGAGGTTGTTTCCATGCCTTGAACCAGTGCCCTCAAGGTCACACGACAATAACTTCATTGCTGCGCCAAGCGATGAGGAAATACTATTTTATCCGATCTTAGCTGAAGCATCAGTAGTAATGATATGATCTGTATCATCTCATATCATGTTAGATCATCTCATCTCAACCACCACTAACTCCCCATTAGATATGTTTGGTGGCCTTGAGATGGCCGATCAGAATGAGTCGTAATCAATAAACACCTGTTGCCACAATAGACACCCATCTCGCTTCATGGCTGATTGATGTGTTTTATTTTCAAAATAAATTATATTTATTATCGGAAAAATAAAGAAAATAACTTACCAATAAAACATGATAAGAGATGAAGACAAGGATGCAACTACAATGCCTTTGTACACACTAAAAAACAAAAGAAAGTACAAGGGTAATTTGGTAATTACATTCATAAGTATAAATTTTGTAAAAATGGGCTTTTAGATGATTTCGGCTTTTTCTTCTCGAATATTTCTTCTTCCGGTTGCAGTTGCAGAAACCTTAAGTAACACCTTTGCCTCTAGACAAGAACACAAATATATAATTTTTAAGGTCAAATAAATTTGCATAGAAATGATATTATCCTTTGATTATGCAGAGGGGAGCCTTGGGGCAACAGTAGAGTTGTTGTTGTATGACCTTGAGGCCATAGGTTCAAGGCGTGGAAACAGCCTCTTGCAAAAATGCAAAGTAAGACTGTGTACTATTGACCACTATGGTCTGCCCCTTTCCTGGACCCTGCATATACAGAAGCTTCATGCAAAAATGAAAGGTAAGACTGTGTACTATTTGGCTCCAGTGCACAAAGCTCTTGCATATGCAAGGTCCAGCGAAGGGGCATACTACAAGAGCTTATAGTATGCAACCTTACCTTGCATTTTTGCAAGAAGTTATTTCCATGCCTTGAGCCCGTGACCTTAAGGTCACACATGGGGTGACAAATGATACATAGGATATTTGCCACTTAAGGTTCTTGTCGAGTTTTGTGGGTTCACAATAGTCAACATCGTCTCCATGGTCATGTCCATGAATCAGAAATCCTGTATAGCTATCAGATCTAACAAACACGGATGTCAATCTATTGTGTATAAAGATCAAACAATACAAATTTGATCCTGTCTGAGAGAAGCAGAACTCAGAGTCTACAGCTAGAACTTTGTGGAAGCATGAAGGATCAACATATGAAGCATATACATGCTTATTCATAGTCTCCATATTCTGACAGAATTACATTAAATGAAACTCAAAACAGGCAGCAAGAACAAGATTTAGAGACCAAGATAGTATGATGAAAATCGACAGCGAATAACAAAACTAGCTTTAAAGATGGAGAAAAGTAGGAAAATGGTGGTCAAGAGCATGATCCTCAATCCAGAACCAGCTATGCCTTCTCGTGTAGAAGCATCAAGCTCAAATCTGGTCAGTAGTTTTCAAATTGTAGTTCCAAAATTGAAATGTTTGCTCATTGATCCCAAGTTCTAAGATGTCCACCCTCTTGAAAACTATTTTAGAGTTCTAATACTACTTGGAAGGCAATGGCTGTGCTACATTTTCAATTAAGAACAATGTCACGCAGCTAAACAAATAACTACTGACAAATAGCAAATGCAACCACATTTTCAACCGGGGTTACATTTGTTTGGAACACAAATATGAGGATAAATTCAAACCATATGTTAACAGATCAACCAACAAGGGAAAAAACCTAAGCCTATAACTATAATGTGGAACCATGTTTTAGGAGATTGCCGACCATAAAATGCAGAAGGCACAAAAACAACCAAGTAATAAATAACTGAAGATGTGCTTGAATAGAATGTCAAAGTGACTGCAGGAGAAACACCTGAAGACTGGAAGTCCTCAAGGACATTGAATTGGATCATATCAGCTCCGGAAATGGCATGTTCAACTAACTCAAACATCTATGAATTTGATTAGAATATCTCAATCAAATGTCAGCTCAAAATGACAACTTCTTCAAACATGCATCTTAATAGATAAAAGAAACGCGTTAACTACTTAGAGCCTTGGGCATTGTTTTATCACGTAAGGACTGAAAGACTTGGGTATCATATGATCTGGGGCTGTCTTTAACTACATAACTACTTGCAGGAGGGTTAGGCTAGACAGCTCCAGTCAAATTGGTTCCAACTTGCAGTTTGCTAGGATGATGTTCCCTGAATCAACTTAGCAGCTGCAGGGAGCAATTAAGTGGAGACTGTGTTCTTCTGTTTCCCCTACATATTTCTATAACTAAGACAATTCAACTCTGCCCAAAATTTGAGAGGGTACCTTTTGTATGTAGAGGACTCTCTACTTGGTAAGTAGAAGTGCCCCTGATCTTTAACAAAGTAAAAACTATTATAGGTCAAATATTCAGAATGTGCTTAGAAAGATAAAAGATAGATAGCAGGATAGTTGCGACATCTCGTCCTTTCAGTGCATTACAGCGTGAGATCATATATTATTTGCCAAGACCATTTCATCCATCTGCAAACTGAACCTAACTTGTAAAACTTATTCCAAGATTCAGTTAAAGAAGAAACTCCATACTTTCCACAGATATCTAACATTAACAATTTCCCTTTTTAAGATTATCTAATTGTTGGAAGTGCTCCTGAGTCCCGGGTCCTTATCTGGTGCTTGCTAATGATCCTATTATAAAGTGAATTTCATTATTAGACTTGATCTAAACTTGGAGGAAACAAACATGCAAGGCAAAAAACATAATAAACTAGACCATAACTAGGACACAGCAAACAAGTAAATATTCAAAATGGCTCCAATCCCCAAAGCAAGAGAGAAGGCACCAAATGGGTGGGTGGGAAAGGTAAAGGTGAACACATGTGTGTAAGTTTCTCTGAGATGATATTCCTAATTGTCCAAAATCATTCATACCAGTAGCAAATGTATGCCCCTTCTGTGTCCAAAAGAGAGAATAAGTTACAAGAATAAATCCAGGAGACAGCTGACATCTACACTCATGGCTGGAGATAAAACTGATAACTAATACATATCCAGCCATCAAATGTCAAAAATGAACTTCAGAGATTATGAAGTTGACATTACTAAGACATAAGGGGGAGAAAAAGATCTTGGCAAAGCAAAGGACAGTAAGAACTAATAGCAAAAGATACCAAATGAAGGCGACGATAAAGCCTGTAATTACAAGGTGGAACAACACCATTTCATTCTCAAGTTGGATCAGATAAAACGTAAATGCATTCACGAAAAAGATATTTAAATGGTAGACATTTAGAAAATGCTTTAGAAGATAAGCTTTCTTTAAGATATAACAGATGCATCTGCATGTAAGGAGTTCTTTCTAGTGAACTCGCAAATGATTTGTTAATCTAGAAACCACAAAGAGCATATACAAAAGGTGTTAACTTAGCATGGAATGGAGATTGACGTTCATGTTATCCAAAATCTTGAAAAGCATGAGCACCAGTTAGCAATGGGAAGGAGACAATTTTTGTTTTTGTCAATAATTTTTCAAGGCTAACTGCACACTCTACTTCATCATCCACTTAAAATCAGGCTTGCCTGTCAATATTATTTATGAGTAGGGAAATATTTATATAGTAAGTATCCAAAAACTAAGTGGTAGAACTTAAAAAGAGAGAAAATAACCTCATTCAAAAATAAGTTGATGGTAGAAGGAAACTATAACTATGAAATAGAAGTAAACACCATTTGGAGTAATATTACTGAGTCCATTGAAAAGGTGGCAAAAAAAGTCTTAGGAGTATCTAAAGGTAAAACACAATTAGTAAAGGAAACATGGTGGTGAAATGAAACAATGCAAAATGTTATTAAAGAAAAACGGATGTGTTTTAAATTATGGCAGAAGACTAGTGTAACACCCCGACTTTTTCTAAACCTTTTTCCAAAGTTGTAATAATAATAATATGTTTTTAAGAAAAATAGACAGGATCCTTGAAAATAAAAACTCAAGATTTATAAATTTTACGCAGCATTAAAAGAAATAATCCAAAAGAAAACCTCGGGGGTCAACTACATCCCAAAACTATGACAATAAATAAAAGCAAATCTAGATACCCTGAGCATGCTCAATTCAAACCATGATAAATACGCAAGCTGAGAAAAGACAATGATAATACAAGTCTAAAAGCCTCCAGGTTCCATCTATGATCACCACATTAACTATATCTATAAATAAATGTAAATTATACAATGGTGTGGGTCCAATCCATCCAAATAAATAACCTCCAAGTACAGTTCTAAAAAGGTCTAACAAAGTCTAAGAGACATATGCTAATCAGTCTCTGAACACAAAAAGGTAAATGGTCCTCATGTCCTCATCCAAGTCCACACTAATCCATCCGCTTTCCTTTCTGACTATCGCGCTCCAAATTTGAGGCATCGCAAAACAAAGCAATGCCTCAGTAGACTATGCTTGTGTAGGTGATTTACATTCAATAACAAAAATGATAGAAAATCACATAACGTAAGGTATCAAGATCATGGTAAATCCTACAAGATGAATATATATGCACGAAACATCAAATATCTATGACGGACAATACACGAAATCCATGATATGAACAAAGCGATATCAATCCTAGGCATCATGACGTATAAAATATGCCAAAATATATAGATACATGTATGCCAAAATAATGAAAATATGTATCCATAGAACAACATGAATGTATGTCAAAACCAACAAAACATCGTGCACAGTTAAGCCCTATGAGTGTCTCAAGTACACTCACGACAATGTGGACCCAACTCTCAGTACTTTTCACTTTCACTCTTTCACCCACAATGGGGCACTCACGGAAAGATGCATTCCAATCCCGCTTTCACCCACACAGGGCACTCAGGCACTCAACCGAAGATGCATCCCATCACAAGCTTAATTATCTTAATCGACAAGGCATAGAAACTCCTATGTATAAAAATCTCAATAAGATTCGGTCAAAGACATTGTAGTGTACTACCAACCATATATTCAAATATATGACTAAATCATATAGAATAAAGCAATTTTTCTGAAAACATGATAATGCGTAATCATTCTCGATAAAACTAAATCGAGTGAGTAATTCAATATATCAACATCATGCACCGAAAATCAGTGTATAACATCCTCAATAATCAAGCCAATGCAACTGAAATATACTAAAAATAGTGCATAAATCATGCACAAAAGAAGTAGCAAGCATATCGACAATACATGCTGAAAAACGATCTCATGCAACATAGCAGAGCATAAAACCTATGCCTCAAAGTTTCAAATACTATGTCATGATTTAAGAAATCATGGAAAAATCACGAATGCAATCACCTACCTCAATAAACGTAGTACTCCAATGAGGTGCGTAAGCTATATCACATCATGCGCCATGATGTACCTATCACATTATAAGTTATCAATCACTTCATGTTCTCACATCTCAAATAAACAGGTCCAAATGATAACTTCCCTAATCTGATAGTTAATCATAGATTAACGGCCCAGATCATCTGATTAACCCTCCATTAGGGTAATCCTGAGCTAGATGTTGGTCTTTCTAACATCTAGACCGTCATATGTCATCTTTGATTTCAATCGTACTCATTTTCATCACGATCCATTTAATTTCTATATTCATTTAGTAATTCACATGTATCTCTATAATTACGAGTCGATATGACGGTCAGATCACTCTCTGATCAGCCCATCCTAAGGCACCTGATCAGATCGATAATCAAGATCATTTTTCTTGGCAATTCAATAAGATGTATTCTTCTAATCCCCTAGATCATCTCATATTTGATGTATACAATCAAGGTCTAAGGCCTGATCATCTATTGATCAACCTGATCTAGGTTATCTAATGGTATTTAGTGGTTTAACCATTAAAAGGGTGTTCAAATCTAGATTTTCAATCAAATCTAGGTTCATGCCATTGAGACAATTGCAACACCTCTTTTGGATCGCGATTTGGACCTCTATAGCTCCACAAATCACATTTTATATTAATGAACGGCTCAAAAAGTCCACAAAAAAAAAAAAAATGGATTTTAAATCACACTACACGTGACGTGCATGCGGAGCGCACGTGCAAGCTGCTAGCGTGTTGTGCCCTCACCCTACGTGCGCTGACTCCTAAGATCGCCCCCTGTGCACACTGCCCAAGCTACCGCCTACTGGGTCTCTATCATTGGGAACGATGACTAGGCTAGCCCACCGTCACTAGAGACAATAGCCAGACTCCAATCACCACTGACGACCACTAGGTGCCCAATTCTAGCAATTTATGTACCGTTTTGCTCTGTTTGTCTAGTACATTTTATTTTTAGGCTTCCTATCAACAAATTTTGTCATTATCTCACATTTTTACATGATTTTTTATCATGTTTCTGAAAATCTCCCCCTTACTTTTTTCTTAGTTTTCAATGTCCCTAAACATTAAATCTCCATTAAATTTTATAGGGTTTGTTCCCTTTTTTCATCATGCATAAGATGAATGGTTCAAATCTTCATCTGATATCGTTTGATTGGTCTAGTTTCCACAACAATAGTAGTGCTTGTACAATCATTGGGAAAACTGCAATCCACACCATTTTTCAGGGTTAAAAACAGTAAAACTCAAGGGACAACAATTGGAAATGATCAGAAGTATAAAGGACAACTTACCTCAGGTCATTTAGCAGGGGAAGAGCAATGGGGTTGCATGCGAGGTTGGGACGTTGTGTGTGCTTGTAGCACGCCTAACTGTGTGCAAGGGGGAAGAAGAATCGAGGAAATTTGATGGGGCAGGTGCAGTTAAGGCACCCCATAAATACAAAAATTAAATTAATTAGCCATTCCTCCTCCAGTCTCTGATTTTAGGGTTCTTAGTGGTGTTGGATTCCATTTTTTGAGTACATTCTAATTATTGAGGTTTTAACTACAAATTTCATCCCCAAATCCTTAATTTCCTAATTTTTCAATTTTTCAATTTCTTAATTTTTCCAATTTCACAAAATTAAATATTTCTAGAATTTAAAAATGGCAGATGTTACATCCTACCTACCTTATAGAAAATTTCATCCTTGAAATTTAAAATATATGTACCTCAAGTGAAAAGCTCTCGATGGTTACACCTCATCTAAGAGTTAATCATTTGTTTACACCTCATCTAAGAGTTAATCATTTGTTTACACAATTTCAGCATAAGTAAATCACCACATTAACAAAATGTGAAGTGCCACAACTCACATATATGCACTTCTATGTCAAATCTATTCCAACGCATATTACCTCATCATTAGGCAATGTATATCAATCACACATATCATATTAACTCCTGAACAGGCAATATATGTCAATCAAAACTGGATCATATCTGGTCATCAACAGGTAATCCATGCCAACCAAATAAAAGCATACCAGCTCGGCAATAAGCAATCATATACCAATTTAGATCAATGCATACTAGCTCAGTAATAGACAATCATGTACCAATCAAAATCAAAGTGTATCAGCTCAGTAGCAGGCAATCTCATGCCAATCAAAATCAGAGCATACCAGTCAATAACAGGCAATCACTTGCCAATCATAATCAGTCAACCACACAATCATACTGTGAGCACTTAAAAGCTCTCCACCTAGAAGCCTACCACCGACTCTCGCACCTGCCCTCATCAGCCGCCCTCTTAGGCCACCTTCATCAACTACTCACAAGTATCAGCCAAAATTCAAAAGCTGATTACTCCTAAGAAATGCTCTCATACTACACATACTTTACTGTCACACCTCTCACCTTCATTAGAAATTAGTCTCATATACGTGATATAAGTAGCATCCATGTCACAGCTATCCTGAAGAACTCAATAACTCATCGATTTACTAGATTAAGGAAACTATCAACCTTCATCAACAGTTTAGCTAGTCTAAAAAAAAATCGAAGTCCCCATAATAGTCTCTTTATCAATAACGATATCACAATCAAGAAAATTCATCTTCTTTGACCATAATTCATACTTACATACATTTACAACAAAAGATAAGTCCTTTAGATACTCAGAATGATGCACAAGGACTTCTTATGCACCTCAAAGTCATGGAATATACAAAAACATCTTTCACTACATAATCATGACTCATCTCAGCAACCTTTGGAAATTCAACCCATCATATCCATACATACTATTAATGTACTAATTTCATCAATTGATATCATCCAGAGCTTGTAGCAATCATAACAAGTTCTAAAAATTGTCTTAAAGACATTTCAGTCACAATCCTCAGTTGGTGATAACCAAACCTTAAATCAATATCCACCAATACTATGCACCATCCAAGGTTGATCATATAGATCATCAATATATGATAAAGAATATCAATTCTCCACCTGGAGCTATCAAACAATCAATAATCCATGCTTAGCAATAAGAATCCATCTTTCTTCTCACAAAGAGGAATAATGCATCCCATGAAGACCCACCAGTTATGATAAACTCTTGTTAAATAACTACCATAGCTAGAATCCTTCTAGCTCAGCTGAGGCCATCCTATATGTCTCATTAGAAAATGCCACTATGTCTGATGCGACATCCTGAAATCTCGTCAAGAAGATCATGAATCTTCACACACCCTCTGTGTGCTCAATCTATAGCCGCTCTCTGTTATCCGCAATCACAAAACCAGGAGAACTCGGTACATCAGATGAGTACTATATTGCCTTCATGAAAGGTTAACACAAATCTTAGTGATGCCCCTTCTTACTCAAGAGTGAGATCAATGGTTATCCGATATATCAAAAGTACCTTTCTTCTCACTACAATCAATTGTCCTCCAATAATGGAATCCATCCCAAGGATGAAATCATAAGCCCTAAAATCATGGAGGATAAAGTTAGTATCTATCCTCTCACTCGTCATCATTTCCACCAGTACCCCCTAGAATTACTTACAAGTTTCAATAACTTGCCAATCAATGTCATAACCTCTAACCAAGGATTTTTAAATCCATATAAAGGCACATTCATCAGGGTGCCAACACTCAAACTACAAGGGTGATTGAATCCTAAATCGAAGATCTTGGTATGTCTATCAACAATTAAGAAGGTGCCTTCCTTAACTTGGGTTAAGATTAATACTTGCTTTAAGTAATGGTAATGGCAGTCAAAAGAATGATTGCATGTAAATGTAAAGATATCATAATGAATCATCATTACCAATGTGGGGCCATCTCTATTTTACCTTTAATGTCAGTCAGTCAGACACATTGTCCTCTGGGGCAGTCTTTAAAGAACATCTTAACAGTCATAGTCATAGTCACAATCACAGTGTCTCCAAGATTGCCGTTGTAATGATGACTACTGATGTTATCACCACTACTGTAGTGGTCTATCACTCTAGTACAATATTGTTTAAGTGCTTGTCCATACAACTAGTGCACCTTCGCATATCCACATTCCAACACTGCCTATTCAGATGTCACTAGCTCCATAGCCTATACAACTATATTGATAAAGGAGTCTCTTTTCCTTACTGGGCTAGCTTGTATTATTCATGTCCACACCTCTGTGGTCAGCCCGCTTGGCCCTAAGAGAATTTTTACTCAATATAAAAGCTATGTTAGTTGCCTCTGTCACCAATGTGTAATGCACTACAATCAACTATCTCCACCATTCAGGTGTCAACACATCAACAATTCTATCTGCAGCCTCTCATTCATGATGGGTTTATGTAATAACCCCAATTTTTATAAATTGATTTAAAAAAATCAATGAAAGTTTAAAATTTCAGAAGACTAAGCCATCCAATAGATTTAGAAAGGTTCAAAACTCTAAGGTATGAAATAATAGCCAATTTCATGGAGATATGATGGCCCAATTTGAAGGAGAAAAGGGGGATGGTGATTGGACGGTCCTATCTAGATCGTCCCATCATTTACAGGTTACCACCCCATTTCCACCAGTGGTCACCAATAAAACAGGGCGGGACGACCGGTTCCTCCTGTTTTGTCGTGCTCTAGCGGTCAGATCAAATCTAGACAGTTAAAACAACTGTGCACTTCAAACTCGAATTTCAGAGTCATCTGAGCTCCAAATAACCAACGAAAAGAAGCTATGGAAAGCTTATGATGTTTAATTTCATATAAAATAATAAAATTTAGGAAATATTTCAAGAAACTTTCTGTTTAAAGAAAATAAGATTCTTACTTCCATGATCTTGAAGATCTGAGATGATCAAACCTTAAAGATCGGATATATTTATGTTATAATGATAAGAATATGTGAAATTCAGGGTTTAAAATGATATATCTATGATAATTTAAGAAATTTACCCTTTATGGTAGAAGTAACCTAAAATTTGTAAAAGAACTTTCTTGATCAGTAAGATCAAGCATGATCAAACCCTATGAATGGGTTGGATGGAGTTAATAATGATGAAATCTAGTAAGATCATTGATCAGTTATGACAAAAACATATGAAGATGATCTTTGAACCTATAATGAAGTAAAAACCCCCAGATCTAAGGAAAGGACTTAAGATCTAATGGTTGGACCATATTAAAAGCCTCTAATGATGTAAATTGATTAGTATGATTTTATTTAATTATTAGATTCATTTTAATTTTAATTTATGGCATAATTATAGGATCAATGCTAAGTTATTTTTTTTTATTTTGATGTAAATGATCTACATATTATTAGATAGTTAGATTTGATCATCTTAGGGCCATGTTAGTACACATGATTTTCTTTAAATATCCTTAGGACAAGTAATATATGAATTAGGGCCATGCTAGTTTAATTTGAGTATAGACTATAGTATGATTTCCATTTAAGATGGTAATGGAATTGTGATTTAAGATTATGTTAGTTTAATTTGATTTCATTAATTATGGATCATGATAGTATGTACATAGTATTGCTATCCTTAGATTATTGAATTTATATTAGTTTTATGCTTTGAAGTTTATGATTCATTATTGTCATATTTCTTAGTAGATTTAATTGATAATTAGTTATGATAAAGAGCATAAAACATCAAAATTATAACCTAATAAGAAAATAGAGTTTTATAACATAAATAAGACGGAATGACTTGACTTGGACTTAATTAGTAAGTGCTATAGTTAGTAGGATAATATAAGGAATGGTTTACCATTTCGTTGGCCCAAATTAGAAAAATAATACACATCCATGAATGACATTTTATGTAATCATGAACATTAATAAAAATCAAGAAGAGATAAATTAGGGTTTACGAGATCATAGGAACCTTATAGAAGGTTGAGCTAAGGTCACTCTAGTGGACGCTGAACATTGTGGTTAAGGGGGTTATCTAATAGAGCGCTCTTCCCTCACTTTCTAGTGACATTTGTTGATGTCTAAATGCCTCCTTACATTATGATTGAAGTAACCACTTTTTGAGCAGCCTATAGCTAATAAGCCTTAGTCAATTGGAAATAAGAGAAGTTGTCTAGAATTAGGAGTGAATAAATTATCCTCAAACCAGTAGCACTAACTGGTTGAAAAATAATAATAATAACATAAAAGCTTAGCAAATTAACTAATCCTAATAAAATATTATACACAAGATAAGAATGATCAAACAAAAATCTAAGAGGAGATCTTGAATCACCAAAAACAACAAAAGAAAAGAAATACAAATGTAGAGTAGATTATTATTAGGTGAATATACTTGTAATATAGATTTATTAGGTTTGAATATCTGAACCCTTGATCATATGTGACTTAAGGAAGAAATATTCAGATCATCCTACTTAAGGATGATCAAAAGACTATGTAGTATGCACCTTTAGATAGAAAGATGACATTATACGTATAATTTGACAAATATACGTTGATCAAGACTACGGCAAACTTCAAGGAGTAAGAATACCCTATTGAGGTAGGAGGATTTTATGAATGCATCTATATGAAAGATACATATTGAATACATGATCTTATGTATAGAAATGTTGACATGTATAATGAAAATACCTTCTACTAAATCCTTATGATCCAACCAAATAATGAGAAAATAGATATAAAATGGTTAAGTGTAGAGTTGAAGAAAACCCTAAGTAAATAGGGAAGTAGAAGATATTTCAGCCCTAGATAAACAGACATATTGTCTGATACATATAAGTAGGCGTGGTAAAATATGACACGACTTGAACCTGACACGGATTTAGCGGGTTAATGTCGAATCTTATCGTGTTCGTGTCACTTTTGGGTCCCGAAAATGACACACCAAAAATTGTGTCATGTTTGGGTCGATCAATGTTGACCCGTTGTGTTGACCTGTTTAAAATGCGACCTATTAATTCATTGTGTTGACCCATCTCACCCCCAAGCTGTTAACCAATTGGGTTGAAAATATAGGATGGTTCATCAAAAATAGTCCTATATTATTATAATAATATAGGACGGTTCTTCAGAAACAGTATAGTCCTATATTACTGTTGATTGTTTAACCGCAAGTGCACCGGCTATTGTAGTGTAGCTTATGCAAGTACGGGTCAATCCCACGAGGACTTGATTTAAAATGATAGAGTTTTTAATAAAATTTAATTAATAAAAGAATATAAACTAACAATAAACTAAAATCCAACTTTATTCAATTTCTGCAGTTTGCACAATTATTTATTCAAAAGACAACAGAAAATAAAACTAAAAGGCGTCCTTGATAAGCTTGCCTTTGGATTGCACTTTCCCTGGATAGTCAAAATGAAGATAAGGTAAAACCAGAATAGCACAGGGTCATAGTTGGAATTAAATCAAGGACTCAGTTGGTAGTAAATTGGGGACATAGACGGTATTTCTGAAAAAGGACACAGTTGGAATTAGATTGGGGACTTGTTGGTAATTCCTGAGATCTGCCAGGGGCAGAACCAAAATTTTGGGGATTTCTAGTTTTTAATGGAAAAAAACCAGGAAAACAACAATGGAAACTGGAGAAGGTGAAGAAGGAAGAAGGAGGGAGAAGAAGGAGAAGGAGAAGGAGGGAGAGGAAAGGAATCAGGACGCAGGAGTGGAAACGCGACTTGGGTTTCCTCCCTTGGACCGTCCGGTGATGCAGAGAAAGATCGTCGGAGAAGAGAAGTGAGAGGGAGAGAGACAAAGACAGAGAAGGGGAGAAGGTAGAGGTAAGGAGGTTTCCGATCTTGTGCGATCTGGGCAAGGTGCGATGACTTCGGTGAAGAGGTCTGGGCAAGGCTGACCGGAAAGTGGATTCTTGTGCAGTCTACATTGTTGTCCGATGTCTGGAAGCCAGAACGGTGAAGGGGAACTGGAGGATGGCTAGTGCGGCTAGGAAGAGGAGCTAAGGAGAGGGGGATCCTACTGAGAGAGAGAGAGAGAGAGAGAGAGAGAGAGAGAGAGAGAGAGAGAGAGAGAGAGAGAGAGAGAGAGAGAGAGAGAGAGAGAGAGAGAGAGAGAGAGAGAGAGTACTGGGTTTGTGCTGCTAGGAAGAGGAAGCATGGGCATGTCTGGCGCGATGGAGGTAGAGGATGATATTGGAAGAGATGGGTGCGAGAGTGAGAGAACAGATAGAGGAGAACTGGGCAGTGGAGACTGACTGGACAAACGATGTTTATGCTGGTGACAACGCCAATGAAGGGTGACTAGAAGAAAATGAGGAAAAAGGGTTCTGGCCAATGGGGGTTCAATGAACAGAGGGCAGTGTGGTGCGGTGAAGATTGGGCAGGTGAGAAGGGTGCGAAAGAGATGATGGGGATAGGGAGAAAACGAGAGAAAAATTGAGAGTGAGAGAAGGAGATAGGGAGAAGAAGAAGGGAAGATGAAGGGGGGTGAGAGAGGGAGGTGGAAGAGAGGAGGTTGTGAGAAAGAAGGGAGATGGTAGTCAAAGAATAGAAATGAAAGGAGAACATCGGGAGAGAAGAGGGGATAGAGAGAAAAAAGTGGAAAGTGTGATGGTGCCTAGGTTGTGCGGTAAATAAAGAGTAGAAACGAGAGGGAGAGTAGAATAAGGAAGGAAGAAAGAGATGGGAAAGAAAGGAGGAAGACGGGTACATGAGAGTGAGGAAGGGAAAAAGAAAAGGAAAAGGAAGGAAAGAAGGAAAAAGAAAGAAAAGAGAAAAGGAAGGAAAAAGGAAAAGAAAAAAGAAAAAGAAAAAGAAAAGGAAAGAAAGAAGTGGGGGAAGGGGTTGCCTTTTGCTCCTTGCTAAATTAGGTCCCCTCTCTTGACTTTGGAAACTCCTATAGATTTGCAATTTTCCCTTTTTGTCCATGATTTCCACTTGAGCTCAATTATCTTCTAGGAAACTATCACATCCATCTTCATGGGTGATCTGGCCCATCCATTGCCCTTTAAGATAATCTGCACCGTTAACTTTTAATCGTATCTATCAACGCCTCTTTTGGTTAATCTGCACAAGAAAAAAACTAAATCAGAATCATGTAACCGTACATTAGTCATTTAATTAACTCTAATGATCATCTGACTGTTGATTTTGACAAATTAAGGTTTGGATGGTCAATTGGATTTAAATTCAAAATCAAGCTAAGTTTTGTAAAATTGAACGATTAGATGATCTAATTGAATGCTAAATTATGGGTATTTTGACCAAAATTAAACACTTAACAATTACTGTAGTAATATAGGACGGTTCTTCAGAAACAATCCTATATTACTATAGTAATATAGGACGGTTCTTCAAAAATCATCCTATATTAGTTATTTTACATTTATTTAATCATGTTACACGAGTCGTGTTGTGTTGACTCTTTTAATAATCGTGTCGTATTTGAGTCACGGGTTCTTGACACGATTATTAAGCGGGTTGTGTTTGTGTCAACCCATATACTATAATGGGTTAGTCTTGACACGACCCACCAACCCGAATTGCCATGCCTACTTATAAAAAATATTTTACATACAAGCATGGAGGCTTGTGGTTTTGTTTTCAACAAGCATAGGCCTGGGGATGCTATACTAGGGGAGTTATGAGGGTTTGGCCACTCGCTCTCCTAAATTTGTTGATGATGAATTCCATGTCTAAAAAAGGAAGAAAGTTGGGTGGGGCAATTATGGAAAGGCCGCCATTATGACAACCATGGTCCCCCCATACAAACATGGATTTTACATTTTCACTGAATATGGAATGAGTAGATTATTGAGTAGTTATCCAGGCGTGCTATATGGATTAGACTACAAGCATGGTAGTCCTTTGATTTATTTTGCTCTATAATGCATATGAGATAGGCATAGTGAGATGCCTTATATATGGCATAATGAAATTCCAAGTAATTGTATATTACCAATATTCCGAGGAAAAAGGGAATTCCTAGTATAGTAAATAGCTTTTATACTGATCTCTTACAATTGAAAGAGTTGATCAGCTTAGTTGGGAATAAGTATTGAATATTGTCCCTATTTTGATGAATTTGTTCATATACATTATGTATAAGGATGTACATAAATGATAAAAGAAAGGTTATAGAAATGAGATTGATCCATGATCATATTTATGACAGAAATGAATAATGGGATTAATGAGTATTAGGATTATATTGTCAAATTATATTACTTCTTTAATCCCCTACCAAGCATAGCTTGCTGAGATATTATAAATATTTGAATATTTACAATATCCCAAGTACAAAGAAGGAGAGTTAGGAGCTCAAGACTTGAGAAGACTTGAAAGAATAATCGATCAGGGTAAATCCATTGAAGACATGTATTTTATTTGAGAGCATTATATGTATTGAGAGTTTTTATTGTATGTGAGCTTTGAAATATGGATTATGTAATTTGGACAAGTATTGTAATGATACCGACCTGTACTATGAATCACTTAATGGATCCTAAAGTTTAATAAAAGTTTATTTCTTCAATGAAAATTTATCTTGTGCAAAACTCTACTTATGTTATAAAGTGATGACTTGGGTTTTACAAAACAAGTTCTAAAACAAAGAATTTTCTCTACTTTGTTTTGTGAAATTTTTTTACTACTAAGGGCCCTGTCTTTGCAAAATGTATTACAAAATGTGTTATAAAAACCCGAGTCGTCACAGTTTAAGGTAATTATCCTTACCAATGCAAACAAGCTTAATACCACTTAACCATCAAATTCCTCTGTTAAACATTAGCAACTCGTAATATCTCTAATTGCTCATATGACAAAACACTGATCATTATAGGCCTTCTTAAAAGCTTTTTAGATAAAAATCTCAAAAATAGAGGAACACATTCTCTCAAATGACTATCATTAGAATCCTCATAGACACATTTTAGGTATACTCATCTCTATCCTTAGATTTCCTTTAACTGATAATTCATTTCATGCTCATAACAAGCAAAATCAATTACAACTCTATCAATTTAAACTCCAGTGAAATTGATTCTTTCCTAATAACTTTTCTAGCCATCAGTGATCACCTTATCATCTCTATTCATGTTAAATGTAATTCATTTATAATCAATTTCATCTTACCTCATTCCCTTTATATGATAGATGCCTCTGATTTGGAGTCAAATAACGTATCTTGTCAATTACTCATATATGGTATGATATTCAATTTAACCTTTTTCTGTCATCCCATCCGCTAACTAGGAGGTTATTTGATGTCACCCCTTACTCGTCACTTGATGAACATCATTACTACTATTTATCATTGTAAAATAGTTGTTATATCCTCTAAGTGTTAATACGTCTACCAACCCTAAGTAAAATCCTTAGAGTAATTCATAAGCATTGACTTCTTATTGAAGACTGACTATCAATATTTCTATATACAAAAGAACCCATAAATTTTCATCTCATAGTTCATATTCATTCATAGAACATTAGGATCCTATGTCATCAAATTTTTCAATAATTTTCACCATATTACAATTTATTCATCAAATAATTCCACTCTAAGTTTAAATTAGTACAATACTCCTCTCAACTTTCTTAAGCACTTATTAATTATAATCCTTTCTGATCCCTTTTTCCATTATCATCTCATGATTGTCGTATAATAGTCGTTATGCCTCTTCACATGTTCATACATACTGCCTAAATTGGGACTTGAACTCTCATAAGTTAGTCTATGTGAATAGACCTTTAATCATATAATAAAGCTCTCATTTGCAATCATCAATCATACTCTTCATTTAGATTCTATACTATAAGAATCACACACTTTCCTGAAAGTGCATTTTCTCATAATCCTACAGGGATTTAAAGTCTCATCTTAGCTAAAGTAAGTCTGTCAATCCTCATGGCATCAATTATTTTGAAATCATCATATCTCTGTAATTCACACTTAGGAATTACTTAGCTCAATGGACTGTATATGTAATATCATGCCCTGTACCACTCGGGCCACTAAGTCTATATCACGTTCCCCTTGCTCTGATGGCTTGGCAGGGTTGGCAACTCATGGGGTGTCAATCTAATTGGACCCTTAAAGTGGTGATGATGGAATAAACCCTGGCTTTGATACTAAGCTATGACACCCCGGGTTTTTCTAATAATAATAATAATATGTTTTTAAGAAAAATAGACGAGATCCCTAAAAATGAAAACTCAAGATTTATAAATTTTATGCAGCATTAAAAGAATTAACCCAAACGAAAACCTCGAGGGTCAACCACATCCCAAAACTATGACAATAAATAAAATCAAATCCAAATACTCTAAGCATGCTCAATTTAAAACCACAATAAATACACAAGCTGAGAAAAGACAATGATAGTACAAGTCCAAAAGCCTCTAGGTTCCATCCATGATCACCACATCAACTACATCTGTAAATAAATGTACGCTATACAATAGTGTGGGTCCAATCCATCCAAATATATAACCTCTAAGTACAATCCTAAAAAGGTCTAACAAAGTCTAAGAGACATACATTAATTAGTCTCTGAACACAAAAAGGTAGATGATCCTCAAGTCCTCGTCCAAGTCCACGCTAATCCAATCTCTTTCCTTTCTGACTATCGCGCTCCAAATCTAAGGAATTGCAAAACAAAGCAATGCCTCAACAAGCTATGCTTGTGTAGGTGATTTACATTCAATAACAAAAACGATAGAAAATCACATGGCGCAAGGTATCAAGATCATGGTAAATCCCATAAGATGAATATATATGCACGAAATATCAAATATCCATGATGAACAATATATGAAATCCATCATATAAACAAAGTGATATCAATCTTGGGCATCATGACATACAAAACATGAGAAAATACATAGATACATATATGCCAAAACAATGAAAATATGTATCTATAGAACAACATGAATATATATCAAAACCAACAAAACATCGTGCACGGTCAAGCCCTATGAGTGTCTCAGGTACGCTCACGGCAACGTGGGCCCAACTCTTAGTACTTTTTGCTTTTACCCTTCCACCCACAACGGGGCACTCACGAAAAGACACATTCCAATCTCATTTTCACCCTTTCACCCACACGGGGCACTCAAGCAATAGGCACTCATGAAAAAACACGTTCTAATCCCACTTTCACCCACATGGAGTACTCAGGCACTCACAGGGGGATGCATCCCATCACAAGCTCAATTATCCCAATTGACAAGGCATAGAAACTCCCATGTGTAAAAATCTTAATAAGATCCAGTCAAAGACATGGTAGTGTACCATCAACCATATGTTCAAATATATGCCTAAATTATCAAGAATAAAGGAATTTTTCTGAAAACATGATAATGAGTAATCATTCTTTATATAACCAAATCAAGTGAGTAATTCAATATATCAACATCATGCATCAAAAATTAGTATATAACATCCTCAATAATCAATTCGATGCAATTGAAATTTACTAAAAATAGTGCATAAATCATGCACAAAAGAAGCAGCAAGCATATTGGCAATACATGCTGAAAAATGATCTCATGCAATATGGCAGAGCATAAAACCTAGGCCTCAAAGTTTCAAACACTATGTCGTAATTTAAGAAATCATGGAAAAATCATGAATGTAATCACTTACCTCGATAAATGCAGTACTCCAATCAGGGGCGTAAGCTATATCACGTCGTCCGCCCTGATGTACCTATCATATCATAAGTCATCAATCACTTGGTGTTCTCACATCTCAAATAAATAGGTCCAAGTGATAACTTCCCTGATCTGATAGTTAATCCTAGATTAATAGCCCAGATCATCTGATTAACCCTCCATTAAGGCAATCCTGAGCTAAATGTTGGTCTTTCTAACATCTAGACCGTCATATATCATCTTTGATTTCAATCCTACTCATTTTCATCATGATCTATTTAATTTCTATGTTTGTTTAGTGATTCACATGTATCTCTATGATTACGCGTTGATCTGACGGTCAGATCACTCTCTAACCAGCCCATCCTAAGGCACCTGATCAGATAGACAGTCAAGATCATTTTTCTTAATAATTCTATGAGATCTATTATTCTAATCCCCTATATCATCTCATATTTGATGTATAGAATCAAGGTCTAAGGCCTGATCATCCATTGATCTGGGTTATCTAATAGTATTTAGTAGTTTAATCATTTAAAAGGTGTTCAAATCTAGATTTTCAAATCAAATCTAAGTCCATGCCATTGATACGATCACAATGCCTCTTTCGGATCATGATTTGGACCTCGTAGCTCCACAAATCACATTTTTTGTGAATGAACAGTTGAGAAAGTTTAAAAATAATATTAAAAAATGGATTTTAAATCTCACCGCACGTGATGCGCTTGCAGAGCACACAAGATGCTCATGTGCGTGCAACCTGCGTGCACATGCATGCCGCTCACGTGTCATGCCCTAGCGCTGTGCGCGCCAACTCCCAACATCGCCCACGTGCACTCGCCGCCCAACATTGCCCACGTGCACGCCCTGCCTGAGCTACCACCTGTTAGGTCGCCGTCGCCAGGAATGACGACCAAACTTCAGCCATCGGCGACAACCCCCAAGTGCCCAATTCTGGTATTTTTGCACCATTTTGCTCTATTTTTTCTGTACATTCAATTTTTAAGCTTCTTATCAACAAATTTTGTCATTATCTCATTTTTTACACAATTTTTATCATGTTTTTAAAAATATCCCCCTATTGTTTTCTTAGTTTTAGGCATCCCTAGTCATTGGATCTCCATGAAATTTCATGGGTTTGTTCCCTTTTTTCATCATGCATAAGATGAACGGTTCATATCTTCATTTGACACTATTTCATTGGTCTATTTTTCATAACAACAGTAGCGCGTATACAATCACTGGGAAAACGGCAATCCACACCTTTTTCCGTCGTTAAAAATAGTAAAACTCAAGGGACAACAACTGAAAATGATGAGAAGGACAAAGGATGACTTACCTCAGGTCATCCAATCGGGGGAAATGCTCTATTATAGCCGAGGAAGAGGAATGGCATCGCATGCGAGGGTGGGATGTTGTGTATGCTTATAACACGCCTAACTGTGTGCAAGGGGGAAGAAGAATCGAGGAAATTTGATGGGGGAGGTGCAATTAAGGAACTCCATAAATACTCCTTTCGTGTCTGGTTTTGCGGGCCCCTGGGTAAAATTACCAATCAACCCTTTATGCTTGTTTTATTAAATACAAAAATTAAATTAATTAGTCATTGTTCCTCCAGTCTTCGATTTTAGCGTTCTTAGTGGCGTTGGATTTCATTTTTTGAGTACATTCTAATTATTGAGGTTTTCACTCGAAATTTCATCCCCAAAATTTCCAAATCCTTAATTTCCTAATTTTCCAATTTCTCAATTTCTTAATTTTTTCCAATTTCCCATTATTTCACAAAATTAAATATTTTTAGAATTTAAAAATGGAAAATGTTACATTTAGAAATTATGAAAATTATGAACAATATAAGAATGCTAAAAAGGTTGTTAAGAGAATAGTAAGTGAGGTTAAACTTAAGGCATATAATGAGCTCTATAATAGACTATGAACAAGAGAAGGAGAGAAAGATATGTTTAAACTTGAAAAAGTAAGAGAATAGAAGGGTAAGGACTTAGATCATGTTACGTGCATTAGAAGTAATGATCCAAGGATATTAGTCAAAGATAATGAGATGAAACAAAGGTGGGAGACTTTCAAATTTTATTAAATGACAATGACTCTGAGAATATAAGGATTGAAAATACTATAAATCTAAATAACATTGGATATTATATATATATATATATGAATATGGGATTAGAATACCTGAAGTAAAAGAGGCCTTGAAAAAGATGAAATCAAGACAGGACATGAGGCCCGATGGTATACTAATAGAGGTTTGGAAGCATATGGGAGATATTTGCGTAGTTTGGTTGACCAAGTTGTTTAACAAGATTATAAAATCAAAGAAAATACCTGATAAGTAGAGGAAAATCTCTATTTTACCAATTTATAAGAATAAAGGAGACATACACAACTGCACTAATTATCGAGGGATCAAACTATGATCCACACTATGAAACTGTAATAACCTCAATTTTTAACCCTAAATTAGTAATAAAATATAAAAAATTAATTAAAAAAATTTATGCATAGAATTTGGTTCTGAAATCACTAAAACTAGAAAGTACACATCGATAGGAATTGAATGGTATAAAGAACGTCTAAAATGGAGTTTGGATGAGAGAGTTATGACCATTTTAATTGTAAGGGTAAATTGGTAAATTGCCAGGGACGTTAATTAAAGGAAGTTGTTTTGATAACAACACCCCTTTTCCACTTCCATTATAGTTCTAATAGAGGAAGGAACTGATCAACCTCCCATTCGACAAAATTGGGACTTAGCTTATTAAATACAAGTTTCCCCTTCCATTCCCAAGCCAAACAACTAAAGAAGAACCCTCGTTTTTTTCTGTGCATGCCGCAAAAACGAGTTGAAGTTTGCATGCACTAGAGGGATCTGATCTCCCATCTCTGGCTCTAATCAAGTAAGTTACATACTTTAACTTGTTATTTATCTTATTTTCCAACTTTCCCCTCACAAATCTAGGCTAAATTAGATCAAAATGGTCGTTGGATGGCCTACAGATTCAAAGCCGTGGAGCATGGTTAGACCCATGTTAAAGACACCTCAAATGAGAAATTTAAGCCGTTCATTGACATCTTTGGACCCCAAAACCCTAGGAACGGTGAAAATAGATAAAAAATCAGAGCTTTTGGGGCTCTGATCAAGCCAAAACAAGGTGGACGGCTTGGGTTCATCGTCCCTGATGGACAGTGAGCCCAAGACACCCACAGAGACGCACGCATGCGGGTGCTTCATCACACGCGTGTGTATCGTATAGACGCGAGGGGCGCTCTTGTGCGTTGTCCCGGACATCCAGAACGCACTAAGTGTCCTGGGCGCGTAGTGCACTGGTGTAAGGCGGTGCAAACCGCACCGCCTGTGTAAGTCGGTGCACATGTAACTACCCCTATAAATTAATATATTAATTTATGAAGTCTTTTTACAAAAAACTTGATTTTGGGAGCTACAAAGGTAGGGTCGATTTTTGAAAAGACCTTAGCAGCTTGGAGTTGATTGAAGAGATCATCAATGTGAGGTAAGGGATGCTTATTTTTCACTGTGACATTGTTCAACATTCTATAGTCTATGCACAATCTCATAGATCCATCCTTCTTCTTCACAAATATTACTGGTCCTCCCCATGGTGAACTACTTGGTCTAACAAACCCTTTGTCTAACAATTCTTGTAGCTGACCCTTCAATTCTTTCAATTCTGCTGGGGCCATCCTATAAGGTGCTTTAGAAATTAGAGTTGTATCAGGAATTACTTCAATGGTTAACTCAATTTCTCTATGTGGGGGTACTCCTGGAAGCTCTTCTAGAAAGACGTCTGGGAATTCTCTGACTACTTCAATTTCTGTTATCTTGGGTTGTTTTACATCCAAAGCAACAACTGTTGCTAAAAATGCCTAACACCCTTTGGACATGTGTTTGACAGTCTTCATAGCTGAAATAATAGATTTGTCTAAGTCATGTTGTTTCCCATATAATACTACAACTTCCTCACCAGGTATGCTAAATGTGATTTTCTTTTTGTGACAATTCATAACTACCCAGTATTTTGCTAACCAGTCCATACCCAATATGATATCAAAGTCCACCATGTTCAATAAAATGAGGTCTACATCTCTTCTTTTTCCCAGTACTTCTACTGGTACATTACAAAGGCATTCTTGTAGTATAACTATTTTACCCATTAGAGTTGTTACATCTAAATTGAATCCTAAGTTTTTCACTGGCAATTGTATACTAAATGCAAATACGAAAGATATAAAGGAATGCGTAGATCCAGAATCAAATAATACTTTGGCATGGTTGTCGGATACAAGTAATGTACCTTCAATTACTGCATTAGATGGTCCAACCTGGCCATCAGTGATAGCGAATATCCTTCCTTGGTGACGAGGAATATTGTCTAGTTTTGCCTCCTTAATAGATAATGGTTTGTTGCAGTTTGCAGAGATATGCCTGAATTCTCCACAATTAAAACATCTGATCGGAGGTTGTTGTTGTATCAGAGTGGGACACATATTTCCAGGATGGAATCTTCTACATTTCGAACAAGGCCTTCTTTTTATATGATTCCCTTGATTTTTGGGGGGTTTGAAATTGTTGAAGGGTCTCTTGCCCTTCTAAAAAGGCCTTTGGTTGTAGTTTCCTCCTCCAAACTTAATGGTTTGAGTCTTCTTGAATTTTTCTTCAAACCTGGAAGCCATCTCTACACAATCGGCCATAGTGGTGGGTTTAGTACCCATCACTTTCACCTTCGGTGCTAGCTGTAGTCCCTCCATAAATCTCTCCACAGTGTGCCTTTCTGTGTCACACATATGTGTAGCAAATCTCTTTAATTGGGTGAACTTATTATCATACTCCACCACTGATAAGTTTCCTTGTTTAAGTTCCAAGAATTCTTTCTCCTTCCTTGATTTTACATGGGTAGGAAAATACTTAGTATTAAAAACTTCTTTGAATTCCTCCCAAGTAGTCTCATCAGAATTTTAGAAGAAGGTGTTGTTGGCTGATCTCCACCAGAAAGCAGCATCTTGTTTTAATAGGTATGTAGCAAATTTGACCTTCAATTCTGGAGGAGTACGTAATACACAAAATGTTCTTTCTACTTCATAAATCTATTCCTCTGTCTTTTCAGCTTCACCCTTGCCATTATATCCAATCACTATCTTCTGAAATCTCTCCATCATTATGTGAATATTTTCTGGTGCTAATGGAGAATTGCGAACTTCCTTACTTGGTACAAGGGAAGATTGGCCCTGCATTGCTGTAGGAATATATGGTGTTGGTGTATGGGGTTTAACTTCAGGCTGAGCTTGTGCCTATATACTAGGAACCTCAACTGGAGGTGATGAACTTTGGGGCAGTTGAATATTAGGAATAAGGTTTCTCAATACTCTTGTTACCATTTCTTCCATATTGCTCATTGATAATTCCTCCATATTGTTTTCTAAAGTACCTTGAGTTGTCTGCCTTGTAACTCTCTTGGGCGGCATCTGCTCATAAACCAAAATTTCTATAAGTATTCCTTATACTATATCTATCTTAATCTAAATTTGGATTGTCAATTCTCCCTTGGACATATTGGGATTGTACTGTGACTAGATGAATGCTCTGATACCAACTGTGGTGACCTGGGTTTTTATAACACATTTTATAATACATTTTGCAAAGATAGGGCCCTTAGAGTAAAAAAAATTTCGCAAGCCAAAGCAGCGAAAATTCTTTTCTTTAGAATTTGTTTGTAAAACCTAAGTCACCACCTCATACATAACATAAGTAGAATTTTGTATAAGATAAAATTCCATTGAAGGAATATACTTTTATTAAACTTCAGGATCCATCTAATGGTTCACAGTACACAGCCCATTGTATCCTTACAATACTTGTCCAAATATACAATCCAAATTACAAAGTTCAAAATTCAATACATGTTCTAATAGAATGTTTCAAGGGATATACCCTGATTACTTATTCTTCAATAGTTCTTCAAGTCTTGAGCTCCTGAGTCTCCTTCTCTGTATTTGAGATATTGTAAACATTCGAACATTGACAATATCTCAGCAAGCTATGCTTGGTAGGGATAAGAATGTAAGTCATTGACAGTATAATCTCAATATTCAAGTATCCCATAATTTGTTCTATCATAAACACATTCATAGATAACTATTAGTTATAAGGACATCTCATTTCCTTATCATTGTGTTCACCTTTATACATACATATTGTATAAGGACAAATCCGTTAAAATTGTAAAAATAATCAATAATCATTTATATACAAAGCTGATCAACTCCTTTCATTATAAGATATTTGTATCTCAACTAGTTACTATACAGGGAATTTTCCTTCTTGGGAAAAATATTGGTAATATACAATTACCTGGCATTTCATCATGCCATCCCTTAAGGCATTTCACTATGCCAATTTCATATGCATCATAATGCAAAATAATCAAGGACTACTATGCTTGCAGTCTGATTCGTACATCGCGCCCGGATATCTGTTCAATAATCCACTTATACCATTCTCAGTGGAAATTATAATATCCATGTCAATATGGGAGGACCATGGCTGTCACAGTGGTGGCCTTCCCATAAATGCCCCACCCGACTTTTAGCCTTTCTTAGGCTTAGTATTCAATATCATCAAGTTTTAGAGAGTGGGTGGCCAAACCCTCTTAACTCTCCTAGCATAGCATCCCCAGGCCTATGCCTATTTAAAATAAAACCACAAGCCTCCAAGCTTGTATGTAAAATAATACCTATACATATCAGCCTATCTGTCTATTTATCTAGGGCTAGAATATTTTCTACTTTCCTGTTCACTTAGGGTTGTTCTCAATTCTCAACTTAACCATTTAATACTTATTTTTCTCATCATTTGGTTGGATCATATTTCAATTTGAGGTATTTACCTTAATATATTGGTATCATACATGTCAATACTTCAAAATATAAGATCATGTATTAGACATGTATCTTCATGTAAAGGCATTCTTAATAATCCACCTACCTCAATAAGGTATTCTTACTCCTTGAAATCTGTCATAGTCTCAATCAACATATATCTGTTAAATCATATGTATAATGTTATTTTTTTAATCAAGGGTACATACTACATGGTCTTTTGATCATCCTTATGTAGGATGATCTGAATCTTTCTTCCTTGAATATCATATATCCATGGGTTTAATATCATCTATACAAATACTATCTATATCATACATAACAATCTAATTTACATTGATGTTTCTTTTTCCTCATTGTTTTTGATCATATAAGATCTCATCTTGTTTGATCATCCTTATCTTACTTACTATTTTTATTAGGGTTAGATAATTTGCTATCTTTTTATGTTCTTATTATTATTCAACCAGTTAATGTCTTACTTGGTTGAAGATAATTTATTTCTTCCTATTACTAGACAATTCCTCCTTAGTTCAGGATGACTAGTACTTACCAGTTAAAGTCTGCTCAAAAAGTGGTTAATACAACCCTCATGTAAGGAGGCATTTAGACCTCTCTTACATCAACGGGAGGTGAGGGAAAAGCACTTGGCTCTTGTATACCCCCTATAACCATAATGTTCAAAGTCCACTAGAGTGGTGCTAGCTCAACCTTTGACAAGGTTCCTATGAGCTCTTTACCTTAAGTCCCTTCTCTAATTGATTTTAATTAATTTTCATGGATATGCACAATGTCATCCATGGATGTTCATTATTTTCCTACTTGGGCCAAGGAAATGATAAATCATTCCTTATATTGTCCTACTAACTATAGCCCTTATTAAGTCAAAATCATTCATTCATCTTAGTTGTCCATGAATCTCTATATTTCATTAGTTTATATTTTTGGTGATTTATGCTCCTTATATCTTAACAACTACTTAACAATTGAATAAAATTTGACAATAAGTAAATCATCAACTTGAAAGCATAAATCAAATATAAGTTTAACAACTATATACTAACATTCTTTCTATGAATGTAACTTAAGCTAGTGAAATAAAACTAACATAATCCTAAGTTATGAAACACATCTTCTATCATAATGAAATCATGTTTAAATCCTAATTTACACTAACATGATCCTAAGATAATCAAATCTACTAACAAATTACTCATTTAGGGCATATCATACTAAAATTTAAAGATTACACTATCATGCTTTCTAATTTAGAACATAAATCACATTTACACTTTTATATCCAATAAAAGACAATTAAAACTTAGAACATAAATCACATTTACACTTCTATATCCAATAAAAGACAATTAAACTAATTATATTAAGATTATTATAAACTTTTAAATATGATCCAACCATTAGATCTTAGGTGTTTTCCTTTAGATCAAGAGTTTTAATTACCTTTAAGGCTTTTAATCCATTAAGATCCAAAATCATATCTACTTGATTTTATCACATATCATCCATGATCTAACTATATTCCATCATAATATCATCCATTTAATCCATCCCAAGGATCTGATCATACTTGATCTCATTGATCAAGTGGGTCCCTTTGTATTTTTAGGGTTTTTCTACCATAAAGGGTAGATCCCCTAATTTATCCTAGATCTGTCCAAATTAACCATAAATATTACTTTATTACAGTATTATATCATCATTAAAATAAATTTCCAAGATCTGATTACCTCAGATCTTGAAGATCTTAGAAATTGAACACTTATTTCCAAAATACAGAATAATTCAGGAATAATTTTTAGACATATTATGACTTCATTAGAAACTAGACATTACAAGATTTCCATAACTTCTTTCTGATCTCAATTTGGAGTTCATATGACTCCACAATCTTAAATTAAAGTTTACAACCGTTCCAGGGGTCCAGATTTGAAGCAGAACTAATATCTCTCAATTGAGGGTCCAAACCTTGTTAGATTTTCTTGAAAATTGTACCCTAGGGGTGTTGGACCCTTCTAGATCGATTGGAAAGTTCAGAATTTCCATCTGAGCTCTCTATCACCATGAATTGAAGGCTCTAGTATTTACTTTATTTTTACACTTTTTCATTCAAATTAAATTATAGAAAAATAAAAATTACATTAAACCATAATAAATATGTATATGAAGTAGTTCCACCTACCTGATTGGAGAAAAATTATATATTTGATGCCCAATTTGAGAGAATTACCGGTTGATGATATTATAGCTCGATTGTCCCCCTTTTTGTGATTTTCTGTTATTGGAACCGTTGGATCCTAAAATTGATTTGGATTTTTTGTATATAATGTAGTATAAGATGTTATGGATGGTGGAATTGATGAGATTCTACCTGGAACGAAGTGCCTAATTGAATTTAGGTCTCTTGTTCCAATTAGAAAGAGGAGAGAGAAATAAGGAAAAGAGAGTTTGGGGAGGGATAAAGGGGAATTTGGGGCTAAAATTCCAGGGAAGATTTGGAAATTTCATGGTTAAGGTTGTGAAAAATTTTGGAAATTTTTGGGACATATTTATAGCCAAATTTGAATTTTTTATCATTTCTTTTGATAAGATATTTTAGAATTTTAGAATTTTTAATTACTAATGCATTCTCCATTCTCATCCCATTCTCCACTACAATCTCCACTACTAGCAATAATGCATTGAGCAATTATTGGTGCTTCTAGAACGTTGGCCCACTTTGTGGGCCCCACTTTTATGTAAAAAGACCTTTTTGCCCTTTTAACTCCAAAATTGGAGAATAATAGGCAATATTTGTACGAACTCGAAATCGAGCATACTTAGTAGCATTAGAATCGTATTTCTAAGTACTTCATGAATATTGAGGTCTTATTTCTTGGATATGTTATATGGGTAAAATTACCATTTTACCCCCAAATGGAAAAATTAAGGAATTTTTATTTTAACTCAGAATTGAACGTACTTAATGTTGTTTCGATCAGTTTTCCAAGTATATCCATAATTTCTATGTTTTAATTCATAATATAATCTATATAAAAAGAGAATTTTCAATAACCTAAAATTCCAGCCCAGAATTTCTAAAAATTCAAACTTTATTAATTTTTCTTAATAATTTACAAAAAATTCAGGGTCATTACAAATAGTCTACACTACCAGTCCGGGCCTTTCCATAGGTACGGATGTTAAGTCTCTCATTATGGTGTCGACGGGCAGCAGCAGCAGTTGAGACCCTGGAGGGTTGTCACTGTGGCATGACGATCCATCCTCTTTTTTTGTGTGCTTGCATGATGAGCATGGAGATGTGATTGTATGCCTGAGTGTGACAACACTCAGAGATTGGATATGAGTACTCATGATCGATGATATGAGCGTATGGGACGCTCGTGGGACCCATGTACCTTAGGGTGCCCTGTTATTATTGTATGCTCATTTACATGAGATCATATCATGTTTTAAATCCATGAGATGCATGTTCTATCGTATATCATGTTTTGAGATTTAAAATAATTATATTCTTGTAGAAAAGTGCTTTACTCATTGTATCAATACGATTATTTGATTTTGTTCTATTGATATACATTAAATGTCTATGTACCTACTAAGCATTGCTTGCTGAGGCATTACGTTGTTGTTGCAATGCATTAGATATTAAAGAAAGACAAGACATATGAGGAGTTAGAAGAATAGTGATCGAAAAGTCTCATTTAGAGGTATGTTCTGATTTCACATGGACTATGTATGTATATATATGTTATTGGACTTGATTATACTATTATGCGAACGATGCTGATGACTGAATGAATCCTAGAATAGTAAATCTATTTTAAACATGCTTACTTGGTAAAAAAAATAAATCTTGTTTGCGTCAATGGTTGACCTCGAGATTTTTCATAAAATGAAATTCGATTGAAATTATTTTTCCCTATTTTGGTTTTTATAAAATTGGGGCCCCACCTTTTGAAAAGTTTTATTAAAAAAAAGTATTGAAAAACCCGGATCGTCACAGAAACTTTTTGAAAGAGTGATTGAGAAGAGCCTATAGCATGAAATAAGTGTATTGAAGAATCAGTTTAGTTTCATGCCTGGGAGGTCTACCATGGAAGCTATTTTCTTACTAAGACAATTTGTAGAGAAATATAGGGTGAGGGGGAAAGACCTCAACATGGTCTTTATCAACTTAGAGAAAGCTTATGATAGAGTCACTAAAGAATTAATGTGGAGGGTGTTAGGTGAGAAAGGGGTTTCATGAGGGTACATAAACATAATTAAATATATGTATGAGGGAGCAATAACAAATGTAAAGACTGCTAGTGGCGAGACTGGTGATTTTTCTATCACTATAAGATTGCACCAAGGATCAACATTGAGCCCCTACCTTTTTACGTTGGTCATGGATGAGTTAACAAAACATCTACACGAGGAGATTCCCTATTACATGCTATTTGCAGATGATATAGTCTTACTTGATGAGACAAGGGAGGATGTAAACACAAAGCTAGAGTTATGAAGAGAAACATTAGAATCTAAAGGATTTAAAATCAGCTAACTAAGACAGAATATATGGAATGCAACTTTAGCAAGAAGAGGAGTAAGAGTGGAATATCATTCCAGATTGATAACCAAGAAGCCTATGTAAAAGACCACTTTCAATACTTAGAATAAATGATTCATGAGAGTGGAGAGATTGAGAGATTGAGAGGGAGGTTACCCAGAGAATCTAAGCGGGTTGGAACAAATGGAGATATGAATTTGGAGTTTTGTGTGATCGGTGTATATAAGTAATTCCATAATTTCTTCAGCGTATATAATTTAGTGTGATTCTGTTATCATTGTTTTGGTTAAACATCAAGAATAAATAGGAGTAATAGCTTTATTTCTAGAAAATTTATAGAATCTGATAGGCTTTAGGAAACTTAAGAAATGATATAGGCCATTCTTGCTCAGCCTAGAGATATAAAGCTTACCCAGTATATTACATCCCACTAGTTTGCTCATTTGAGCCTATTATTAAGCCTTTTTTTTCTTAACCCCATTTACCTTAAACCAGAACAAGCTAGTAAATAAGCATCCATTACCCATTGTCAAAATGAATAGAGTTAGTAGAAAAAGTTCAAAAAGTCAAAGAAATGTGAAAATTAACTGTTTTATTCCAAAGAAGCCAAAAAAAATATTGAAAAAGAAAGACATAAATATGAAAGAGATATTCACTTCAAGTGCAACCCAAAAGAAAAGTTGTCCTAATAGATATTCATTGAAGAGCTCTACTCAATTTGAACCCTTGAAATCCTTACACCCTTCTTTTCTAAACCTGTCCTAAGCCAACATTTCGTCCTAGTTAAAGACCTATTGATCTTAGGTGAAACATAACCTTAAAGAGGAGATAAAAAGAAAGAATTAAGGTAAACTATCCCTAATGTTCGTGGTGATAACATCCACTCTTAAGGATCACTTTCCTTTATCTCGAGAGCATTTAAAAGATTTATGTGAACCATTAGCTTGTTGGATTTGGTTACATAATGAGAGAAATATATTTAACCCCTTATTTAAGAGTTTCATTTCTGAGAATATACCTGTGATCAAGAATATTTTCAATAGAATTTAAGCATATCCAGTTAAAAGTCAAGATTTATGTAGCTGTACACATACACACTCTGAGAAATAACTCAAATAAAATGTCTTTAATAGGTGTATGATTTGTAAAATTGTCAAATCTTCTCCATTAAGTTGTAAAAAATCAATAGAATGCTAATAAATAAAGGCTTTCTGAGATAAAATAGGAGACTCAAACTTATTGAATTTTGTGGGTATATTCACTGCAAACCCTCACAAGGCCTAACTTGTCCACTAGGAGTTCAAGGCTTGTTTCATATACTAAATGCAATCGTAAGTACTTACAAAAGTGACACCTTGCATCAGTTTGTGAAATTTTGATTTTTCGCATGTTTTGCTTGGGACTAGCAAAATGTTGGCCGGAGGGAGTGTTAAGCGTTTAATTTTGGCTAAAAGACCACTACTTTAGTATTTAATTAGATCATCTAACTCATCAATTTGATGATTTTTAGATAAAATATAAAATATAGCTCAAATTGATGATCCAACTGTAAATTGTCAAAATTAATGATCAGATAATTATCTAAACTAATTAGATGCTTAATGTACAGTTAGATGACTCTAATCTAGTCTTATATGTTGTAGATCAAACAGATTGCGGTTTGGATGACTAATCAATGGTGCAGATTATCCAAAAGGACATTGATGGACTAGATCACCCACCAAGCAAGATTAGATAGTTTCCTAAAAGAAGAAGAGTTCTAATAAGATTTGGAATGGAGAGGAAGTTTCCTAATGGAAAAACTAACTCCTCAATATTAGAAGGAATGAAGACTTTAGAAGGAGAGAAAACTACATAAGAGAGAACCGTGAGAGTCTTGAAGGAGCTTTTAGTTTTGATTTAGTTTCCTTTGCTTTGTCTCTTTCTTTTCAGTTTTTCAGTCCCTTCCAGTTGAATTGTGTTCACCGTTTTTTCTCTCTCCTCTCCTTCTCTCACTCACAATTTCTCTCTCATCTTTCTGTCTCTGTTATCACCAGCTTTACCAAGTTCCAGTCTCTCACGTCCCACGTTTTCTCTTTCTTCCCCACTATCTCTAGCTTTGTTCTCCTTCTCAACATAGCCCATTACCTCTCCTAGTCTCTGTCCCCAGTCGATGCCCTGCTCACTTGCACTGAACTTCCCAGCCCCAGTCACAAGTTTTCTGTTATGTTCCAACCCGACACACCTAGTTCATCACTGACATAGACTTGCCAGCACCATCACTGTCGTCGATCCTAGGTCCCTCTGTTCACCGGCGACAACCACTCTCACCCTTCTTCATCGTCTCCTACCAATCACCGGTGGTCTGCTCCACTGCCCACCCCTTGCACCGACCTTGTGACTAAAACTCAAAATCGGTTCCCATTGGCCCAGTCATCTCCAGTCTGGCAATTCCCCTCCTCCTCTCTTCTCTCCTTTGGCTCCTCTTTCTTTGTCCATCGTCACTGGTCATACCTTCTGTGCCTGGAAATACACCGTCTTTGGCCTCGCATCTTCTCTACACCGCACCAGCTCTGGCGATCAGCTTCTCTTCGTCTCCAACGGCACTGCACCGGGACACCTCTGCTTCAGTTCCCAAGCCACCATCTCTCCCTCTTCTCCTCTCCCCTCTCCTTTTCCTCTTCCCTTCTCCCCCTATGTGGTTTCCTCTTCCTCTGTGGCAGTTTCCCCCTTTCTAGTTTTTTTCTTCTTTCGCAATTAGTTCTGAATTTTTTCATTAAATTCCAATTGTACCCTTTAAGTTATAATCAAAATGCCATCTCAGTCATATATCCGAGCCAGTTGATTAATGCTTAACCCAATTAATAGGTTAGCCTTAACAACTAAGATTTCTCAATTTCTCCTCTGTTTCAAATTAGATTTTTAATTAACTTTCACACATTATTTTTAGAATATTCCTTAGCTTAATAAATGTCTCTAATCTTTAATCTGAAATCTAAAAAGTGATCTAAACTGTCAAAATCCCAAAGCCATCAATTAGTCCAAATCTTTGAGATTTTTGGGAATCTGCCTAATCTAACCACTGGATCTTTAATCAAGGATGCTCTAAAGACATTGATGAAGGCTTATTGAAATTTATAAGACAAGATCTAAAGAATTTGACAATAAACAATCTAGGGAAGTAGATTTTTGAGTTGAACTTCTGTAATTCTCATTGATCAATTATATTTGAAGTCTGATTGTACTTTTTGTTAAATTTTATCATTTAATTTTAAATTTTGAATAATTAAATTTTATTAAATTCTTAAAGCCAGTCCCTGTGGGGTTTGACCCATGCATACACACGCTACACTACAATAGCCTGTGCACTTGTAGAAAACTCAACATTATGTTTTCAGATACTAGATTTACAGAACAAAAACAATGCTTTCGGTTAGTTTTCACTGGCCAATTGAAACCCTATTTCCTCTCCCCTCCTTTTTTTTTTTTTTTTTGTGAAGAAACTTACCAAAGAAGGGTGTTCTCCTGTCTAGGCTGATCGGCTTGGATAGAATGTGGACTTGGACTGCTCCTGGCCTAGATTGGGTTTGAGCCGTTCCTCAACCTGGTTCTGAACTGGACTGGGCCACTCCTCAGCCTGGTTTTGAGCACGACTAGGCCACTCTAGGCCTGGATCTAAACTGGATTGGGCTGCTTGTCCACCTAGTTCGGAACTGGATCTGGGCTACCTTAGGCACTCTTTCAGTATTCAATGAGCTCTAATAACACTTGTTATGAAAAAAGAGGGATCAAAATAGCATAATCACATTAAAGTAAGCATATTTACGTGGTTCAACTAATTTGGCCTATGTCCACGGAAAAAAGGAGAGAACTTTGGCTCCAAGTTATAAGAGCTTAGAGAAACGGAAACTGATTTTTCTCCAATCTTCCTTGATTTTAGAAGTTGATTTTTATTAGAATTTCCTAATCAGTTTTGATCCTTATTTTGCTTGAATCTTATCTTGATTTTTATGTCTCATATTTTAGCATCTCTATTCTAGTCGGTTGACCGACTTCGGATGGATCGTATCACCAACTGGATTTGTCGACAATTGTTTCCAATCCAATACTATAATTGAGTAACCATTGATTCAAATAAAACTGCTTCAAGACCCAAACCTTCACCTTCTTTGTGGAAGTCGAACAGTTGGTATAAGACAAACACCCACGCAAATCACCAAGGAAGAATTTCATGGATTACAACGTCTTCGCTGGTATGTTTCCGATTTCCCACATCCATCTCCATTATCTGCTTTTTCTCTTTGACAGAATTTTCCATTCCCATATTGAGTCTCTGATTTTCAAATTGATTTTGTTAGGATTGTAGAGTAAAGAAGGGTGAGAAATCATAAATTGAAACCCTAAAATCCCCAGAAAATCTGGTCTAGTTCATCGCTAGAGCTTCTCAAATCATCACAAACAGATCGGGAGAGAAAAAGAGGTAATGTTAACTAAAATTAATCAAAATGGGATGGCCTTGTGTTTGATTTCCCCTGGAAAATTTCCTAGTAGTTCTACTTTCAAACCACGGCCTATATTTATAACCCTTCATTTTGATAGACGCACCTCCTATTTTTGTTGTTTACTAGGAGTGTATCGGCGAGAAGGAAACAAAAAAGTGGAGTCTTGATGAAGAACTTTCCAGAGGGAAGGCGGTTGTTTGGAGAGGCGTGAGAAAGGCTGAGCCTGAGAGAGAGGCGCAATTCGAATTCACATTCGCACTGCCTCGTTTTGTTAATGACACTCCTACTCATTTTCAAAACCAGGGTGCTGCCAGCGGCGGCTATTCTAGTCCTCCTCCTACCCTTTGACCATTAAACCCTAGGATTCCTCCTTCCCAAAACCCAAAACCCAAACCAAACCTTGATTTCTGAAACTTTTTCTCTCGTTCTGTAATCTAAGCTCAATTATATATGAGATTTTCTTTCTCTTCGTCTCGAATCTTTGGTAGTTTTCGTGCCAGTTAAAATCAAACTCTCTTCCATTCTTCAGCTCAATTATCGATGGCTTCTTCCACTTCCCGTCTGTCAATCCTTCTCAGATCCCGTCTTCTTGCACAACTTTCAACCCTCCCTCGATCCCAACCCTTCACCTCCTCTCTCATCAAATCTCAACCCACGATCTCACCTATCTTCTCAATTCCTGGCCTCCAATTCCCCCTCTCATCCCCTACCGGATTCCGCTATCTCTCTACACTCAGGCGAGCCCCTGTCCGTCGCTCCGGCGTCGACATCGGTGCACGAGCTCGGCAACTTCAGAACCGCCGTCTCTGGACATATGCCCTAACTTTCAGCTGTATCGCCGGATTCGTCATAATCGTCTTAAACAATTTCCAAGATCAAATGGTTTTCTACGTTACTCCTAGCGATGCACTAGAGAAATTCAAATCCAATCCCTCGAAAAACCGGTTCAGATTAGGGGGCTTAGTGTTAGAGGGAAGCCTAGTGCAGCCGGCATCTTCACAAGAAATGGAATTCGTTGTTACGGATCTAATTACTGATATTTTGGTTAAGTACGAAGGATCTTTACCTGATTTGTTTAGAGAAGGGCATTCGGTTGTCGTGGAAGGTTTGATATATCCATTTACGGAGGAGATTAAGAAAGGGCTTGCATCGGCGGGGAAGGCAGTGTCAGAGAAGGCGAGAAGTGGGGAGTTCTATTTTACGGCTACGGAGGTGCTAGCTAAGCACGATGAGAAGTATATGCCGAAGGAAGTTGCGGCAGCGATAGAGAGGAATAAGGCGAAAATTGAGGCTGATTTGCTGGAAGAGGAGAAAGCTAGAGGGAGTTGATTCGGCATATTTTTCGTATCATCTCCAAACTCAAGCATGTTTTTGTTTTGTTTGAATTAGCATTGATAAATATAAAAAATCAATTAACTTCATAGATTTACGGATAATTAGATGCTCAATTAGTATTTGAAGTGGCTATTGGTACAGGCAAACTTCAGTTAGTCGGGTTCATCCACAGAAGCTGGAGGTTTATTAATATTTTTGGGTGTCGTAAAGGAAAGATATGGTTCTACAATTTGTTTGAGGCATTTGATTTATATTTTTGTTGTAATGCGGGATCAGTTCTTTGGCTCTTCCCAATTTTGATTGAAGAGCTGTAAGACTAGTTTTATTATTTAATAAGGGGATGTTGACTAATGAGAATGGTCAGTTGTTTCATTGCTGTTGATTTGTGTTGGGAAGTTGGAGCTTTTCGTTTGAATTGAGAATTAAAATTTGTGCTTTGACAAGCTATAGATTATCCAAGAACTATTTGATTTTTAATGCAGTTTGATTAGTATTTTGATGTTGATGAGAATCTGTCCATGTTTATGATATATATCAGTGTTTTGCTTATCGTTCTCTTAAAGCTTCTGTGTCTTAATACATGTTGCAAATCATGAGAGTACTTGAATTCAATTAGGAAACCTTGGTCTATTTAATTTGCATGTAACACAGGCGAGAGTTCTCCTCCTTTGCAATCTTATTTCAGCTTAGTTATGAGGTTGGCATTTCTAAGCATGGCGGATGGACTACTATATGACCTTTCCCTATTATATGAGCCATTTTTTTGGGTATGCTGATATCTCCTTCTTACTTAATCCATATTTTTTATTAGCAGATGCACTTGGCCTTGCATACTATATGCTATTTTCACACTCCCATCTTCCTAATAGAATATCTTTCAGAGAAATAACATGCTAGGCAATTTTATTGTCAATTTATTTGCATCCATTGTGGTTTGCCTGGTGTCTCATCTGCACAAGTGCATTTTATCAGCTCAAGTAATGTGACTGAATCGTCTGAAAACATGAATATTTCCATTTGGCTCTCCTTACCTCTGGTTGCTTTTCTTGTGAAGATTAGATTCTGATGACCTTTCCTTTTTTGCTTATTCTCCTCATTTTCTTCGTATCATACCAAAATGGCAGCCAAAGGCTCAAGCTGAAGACTGAATCCATTTAAGTGTTTCATTGTTTGTTTCTACATTTTTCTTTGCTTTGGAGGGGAATGAAAAGCCTCACACCCACCTTTTCTGTTCTACTACGAATTAAAAACCCGAGTTCATTTTTTTTGCCTATCTATTCTTAGTCAAAGCCCTGCTTTTTCTTTTTTCTTCTTTCAAGTTCCTTTTAACTTTCTTCATAACAATCATGATCTTCTGTTCTCCTTCCACACTCAGAATCACACCCCTTAGAGAATTTCTTTTCCTGCAGTCCTTTGTTCTCTGTTCCTCTAATACTCTATGCTTCCTTTTGTTCTATTAAACTTGCCAGTACAATTATCTTTCCAAGGAGAATTAGATCCATACTTTCCATGCTGAGGACATTTCTCATTTCTGTGCATTTGGACAATAGACTATTAGCAGTGATATCTATTGAAGAAACAAGATTTTATCTCAGGGAACCATGTTGGTAAGTGGGTGCATTGTAGTAATGAAATATCAATGAATTGTAGGCTGTATCAACTCCATTCTCTTTCATTGGTATTTCCATCACCTATGTGGGGAGCTCAACGAGCCCCTCGACTCATAAAAAGAAGTCTCTACATCTATTTTGCAGCTTATATGTGTAGGTCCATACTTGCAAAGAATGTAATGATAACACAGAAGAACCTTTGGAAGATGAATACTTTGATCATCTTGTTTGCCTGGGCTGAAGATTTTGTTGTTAGGTATGATGGATTGACTTCTGCCACCACTCAAGCATCAATACTTGTTTGTCTACCACTAATAGATTTGAGGTTTCCAACTTTACTTGGTCCCCTCTTTTTGTGCAGAGATCAATGCTGTGGTCAAAGTGATGCACCCTCTCATTCGCCTCAGGCCCTTGCTCAGACTTAGCTGCTAACACCTAAAGGGAAGACTATTTACCTTCATAGTTCAGCTATACACTTAAGAGTCCCCAAGTTTGTTTTAGCAAAATGTCCCAGACAATTGCCCTCTGCAAATTGTCAGATTCATGGTCATGAAAACCATGATACGACAACTTGTTATAGCCTTATGAGTTGGCATATCAGCAGGTCCCATTTATGGCTCCTTGCACATCTCCATCTGAACATGCACAAGTGATGTGGTGGCCTCACTTCTGATTATTGGAGTAGATGTCCTTAATGTTTGTGGTTTGGGTTCTTCTCATCTTCTTTGGGGGATGTTCTTCTAGCCATCTGGCTGGCTCGGCTTGCCTCTCTTCCCTGATCATCAGCTTCTTTGCCCTTTATGGTATATGGTCCTATGAGCTACTCCCTTTCCAAATTTACTTCTCAAGCTTCTTGCTTCTAGACTATCTTATATACTTGTGAAGAATCTGTCATCGCGTAGACTATTTGCCAATATATTCTGTGATGGTAATCTCTACTCTCTCTTACACTTTGTGCTAGATCCTCTTCGTTGAAGATTGATGTCAGAGTTCTATGTCTGGGTTATCACTGTCTTTATCGTCATTGTATTATCGTCTTTCATGAAGGGATTTTCATATTTTACGATCATTGTTGTCTCAATTATTGCTGAAGTTGCTTGTAAGGAAGGCTCATGTCATCATTTCTTTGTACACCCTGATGAATGTGGTCCTGCTATTTTTCCTTCTTCACTTGTCCTTCAGTTCTATGTTGTATTTTAGGTGATTTCAAAAGAAAAAAAGCATCAATGTGATTTTTATGTTACCGAACACCATGGAATCCACATGAACCATCACATGGTATGCATTTAACAAATTGATACCAACGTAGGTGTGGTACCATGCTAGACATAGTATGCTGGGCCTTTACCAGTTTGCAGTAGTTGGGAGTATCGGGCACGACTGTTGTTGTTGTATCTTATTGGACAGTGTCTGAGGCCTGTAAACCAGATATTATAAACTATATTCTGGGGCTTGCTGTTCTATTGACTTGATAATTAGGTTTATTAGGACATTATGCTTATGCCACAGAGTATTCAGTCTACTGCACTTTGGAAATTTTCGGTCTAGAGCTGGTGAATGTTTTTGCCAACACTGATTTAAAGACATTGTAAAGGGCAGCCCCACTGCACGAAGCTCCTGCATATGCAGGGTCCGGGAAAAGGGTGGACTCCAAGCACCTATAATACGCAGCCTTACCTTGTATTTTTGCAAGAGGCTGAAATACAATAAGTTTAGTCCTGGTATTTTCAAACGTTAAGGCAAGATGCTGCCTTTTTGTTGTTGTCTTTTTTAGATTAAAGACATTCATATTGTTTGGACCCCTGTTTGTAGCCATGAGAAGTCATGGCAATCGGATGATCCTAATTTCTGTTTTCGTTTCATTTTTTATTTTAATGGGTGTAATTCATAGCACAGAGATAAATAAGGCTGCAAGTATCCAATAGAAGTGATTTTTGGTGTAAGAGTAATCTAAGGGATTTTGAATAATATGAATGAGTTAGATCTTCCAAAAATCTAGCCTAAACCATAAAAAGGCAGCCTACGCTGCCTTGCGTTTAAAAATAGCTGGACTCATAAAAGGTTGCTTTGTGTTAAACTTTTGTATGCTTCTCCGCTGCAATAATAGTACAAGGATGTCCAGGTGGGTCTTTTTCATATATGGTCTCCGTGAAAATTTCTTGTTAATGTAAGTTCTAGTTGTAATACTAGAAGTTGATGCTTTGCGTATATTCCTTATGGCGTTAAATCTTGCAGCATTGAGGTCGGATGTTTCGAAAATTATCCTTGCAGACAGAAAGAAAACAGATTGATGTCATTAATCCACGCACATCATTTATCTGGCCATCCAATCCGTTCACCTACTAGTCACCCCACAGAGGTCGTGCCCGAAAAGATCCTCTCCAATGGATAATCTAAACCTCTGAATTCTATAGATCTTGTTGTGGTTGTTTTCTGACTCTGAACTCTCTACTTTATGTCGCAAGAAGAGAGATGAGAATCATACATTGGAGATGATTTTCTGAGCTATGCCAATGTAGTGAAGATGTCATTTCGCATATTAATTGTTTGGATCTTTGACCCAAAAAATTAAAAATACCCACTACGTAGATTCAGTTACGCGCATTTATTCTTGTACCAGTGCCGACCCAGTATAAACTCTGATTTCTGTTTTCAGAGATCCACTGTTTGAACTACTAGTTATTCAGAGCCAGGGCAATTAGATGACCATGTCAGATCATCCAAATGTATCTCTTAATGCAAATGTAAGGCACATCTGGCTTAGGTTCCTTTTGGGGCCTTTGGCCTGGCATTCCTGAACTGCATAAACTCTATTTTATGATGAGCTAACATGAAATGGAGGCAAAGCAATGAACTGATTAAGTATAAAACAAATTTGCCCATCGGGTGATTCTAACCACTTACTCATAGGCAAAGCCAGCTGATCAACTGTGAAAATGATGGTAGTAGTTAAATCTTAAATGAACTCCGCCAATGTCGGTCCCAAGCCCGAATGAAAAAGGAAGAGGGACTTGCGTTAGGCGCCAACCGGCAAGGAGGGTCTTGCGTCAGGTGCCAGCCAGCAAGGGAGAAGTTGAAGATGATGTTGTTATTTATTTCGTTCTTGCAAATGAATATGCATTTGTATATTTGTTTGCAAAGGAGAAATTGAAGATGATTTTGTTATTTCTTTCCTACTGTAAGGAAGAAATGAAAATCATCTTCAACTTTTTAATACTATGGCAACTCTAATATGATATGAATTGAAAACTGATATTCCCTCAAGCTAGGGCGTTCCCCATAAGCAACGAGCTGCATCAGATCCTGGGTACGATGAAAAATGAGTAAGGGTTGCTAGGGATTTCCTCAGAAGCAACGCACTACATCGGATCCCGGGTGTAGTAAAAAATGGGCAAGGGCTGCTAGAGCGTCCCCTCGGAAGCGACGCACTGCATCAGAACCCAGGTACAGTGACAAGTAGACATGGGTTCATGCTATGGAGATCAAGAAGGGCACTAGTAAATAGGATATCTCCAGAGCATAAGATTCGTATTGCCACATGGAATATAGGGATATTGATAGGTAAGAGTTTAGAGTTAGAAAACACAATGAAACGTAGGAAAATCAACATCGCTTGTATCTAAGAAACCAAGTGGAAAGGGGCTAAAGCTAAAGAAATTGATAGGTATAAATTATGATACGTAGGAAAGGATAACAACAGAAATGGCGTAGGAATAATAGTAGATAAAGAATTAAATGATAAAGTTGTGGACGTTAAAAGAATTAGTAATAAAATTATAATAATAAAACTTGTTCTAAGAGAGCAAATTATAAATATTATAAGTGGATACGCACCACAAATGGGGTTAGAAGATATAATCAAGAGACAGTTTTGGGAAGATATTGCGAGAGGCATGCAATAAATTCTCAACATTGAGGGGATATTTATAGGAGCAGGCTTAAATGGCCATGCAGGAAAAGAACAAGAAGGACATGATAGAATACATGAAGGGTATGGTATAGGTGAACAACATGAGATGGGGGAAACTATCCTACATTTTGTTGTGTCATATAACCTAGCCATTGTAAATACATTCTTTAAGAAAAGGGATGAACACTTTATTACCTTTAAAAGTGGACTTTATAAAAGCTAAATAGACTTCTTTCTATTTAGGAATATTGAACAATTAATGTGTAAGGATTGTAAAGTGATACCAGGTAAGAGTTTAACATCACAATATAGGTTAATGGTTATGGATATCCATATCAAAAGATGGAGGAAAAGAAATGAACTTAATATTTGTACAAAAACTAAGTGGTGGAATTTAAAAGAAGAGAAAATAACCTCATTCAAAAATAAGTTGATGGCAGAAGGAAACTGGAACTATGAAACAATAGTAAATACCATGTGGATTAATATTGCTGGGACCATTAAGAAAGTTGCAAAAGATATCTTAAAAGTATTTAAAGGTAAAAGGCAATTAGAAAAGGAAACATGGTGGTAGAGTGAAACAGTGCAAAAAGTTATTAAACAAAAACGAATATGCTTTAAAGCATGACAGAAGATTAAAAATAATAAAAACTATGAATAATATAAGAATGCTAAAAAGGTTGCTAAGAGAATAGTAAGTGAGGCTAAATTTAAGGCATATAATGAGCTATATAATAGACTAGGAACAAGAGAATGTGAGAAAGATGTGTTTAAACTTGCAAAAGTAAAAGACCAGAAGGGTAAGGACTTAGATCATGTTAGATGCATTAGAATTGATGATCAAAGGGTATTAGTCAAAGATAATGAGATTAAACAAAGGTGAGAGACGTACTTTCAAAAATTATTAAATGACAATGGCTTTGAAAATATAGGGATTGAAAATATTATAAACCTAAATAACATTGGATATTATAGATATGAACGTAGGATTAGAATACTGGAAGTAAAAGAGGCATTGAAAAAGATGAAATCCAAAAAGATCATGGGGCCCGATGGTATACCAATAGAGATTTGGAAGCATATGGGAGATATTGCGGTAATTTGGTTGGCAAAGTTGTTTAACAAGATTATAAAATCAAAGAAAATGCTGGATGAGTGACGGAAAAGCTCTATTGTACTTATTTATAAGAATAAAGGAGACATGCGGAGCTGCACTAATTATCGAGGGATCAAACTTATGAGCCACACTATAATACGTTTTGAAAGAGTGATTGAGAAGAGGCTACGGCATGAGACAAGTGTATCAAAGAATCAATTTGGTTTCATGCCTAAGAGGTCTACCATGAAAGCTATTTTCTTACTTAGACAATTGGTAGAGAAATATAGGGAGAAAGGGAAAGACCTCCACATGGTTTTTATCGACTTAGAGAAAGCTCATGATAGAGCCCCTAGAAAGTTAATATAGAAGGTGTTGGGTGAGAAAGGGGTTTCACGAGGGTACATATGCATAATCAAATATATGTATGAGGGAGCCGTAACAAATGTTAAGATCGCTAATGGCAACATTGGTGAATTTCCTGTCACTGTAGGATTGCACCAAGGATCGGTATTGAGTCCATACCTTTTCACGTTGGTTATGGATGAGTTAACAAAACATTTGTATGAGGAGATTCCCTAGTGCATGCTAGTTGCAGATGATATAGTCATAATTGATGAGACAATGGAGGGTGTAAACATAAAGCTAGAGTTATGAAGAGAAACATTAGAATCTAAAGGGTTTAAAATCAGCAGAACTAAGACAAAATATATGAAATGCAATTTTAGTAAAGAGAGTAAGAGTCTAACATCAATCAAGATTTATAACCAAGAAGTTCCTGTAAAAGACTACTTACAGTATTTAGGATTAATGATTCATAAAAGTGGAGAGATTGAGAGGGAGGTTACTTAGAGAATCTAAGTGGGTTGGAACAAATGAAAATGTGCGAAGTTTTGTATGATCGGCGGGTGCCACTCAAACTAAATGGAAAATTTTATAAAATGACCATAAGGCCGGCCATGCTCTATAGATTAGAGTGTTGGGTAGTTAAGGAACATTATGCCCAAACGATGAGCGTTGCAGAAATGAGGATGTTGAGATCGATGACAAGAAAGGATAGAATTAGAAATGAAAATATTAGAGAAAATCTAAGAGTAACACAAATAGGTAATAAGATGAGAGAAACTAGATTTAAATGGTTTGGACATGTTCAAAGGAGATCAAGAACGACACCGATTAGAAGAAGTGAGGCAATATGAGTAGAAGGTCTTAAAAGGGCAAGGGGAAGGCCCAAAAGAACATGGATAGAAGTGGTGAGGAAAGATTTAAAAACTTTGGGACTAAATGAAGCCATGGTACTTAATAGAGAGGAATGAAGGTATAAGATTCATGTGGCCGACCCCATAATTGAGATAAAGTCTTGATGATGATGACGACAAGTTAAATCTTAAATGATCGTAGGGTTGAGAGTAACCATCCAGTTCCAGAGTAATGCCTACTTGAAAGTAGTCCAAAAGACCAAAAGAAACCGTTGGTAGTTATGGATCTCTTCGTCACTCAGATGATTGTTGATGGACTGGATTGGTGCAAACACGTTTCGTTCTAGATCAAGGGACCAGAAGGCTTTGTCTTTATCATCCTTCCTCACATCTACCGTAAGTTCCAGTGGTTAAATATACATCTTTGTCCATTATGAAACTGTTTGCTTAAAGAGCGTCTCCCATTAAAGATAGTCCAGGTAAGTGCAGACGCTAAACGCTTCCTGTTTTTAGTAATGGTAATTATGTTTTGTAGATCTAAGCCATTCATCATGTTTGGAATGACTTTAGTCAAATTTTATAATCCTTGAATGCTTTAGTCTATGTTTCTTTGGGTTGGAATTGGGACCCTTCATTTCTGTTTTATTTTTCAAAGACCCAAAATAAATGGCTAGGATTGTTTAAATGTGATGATTTTTATTGTTACTTTCTGTATGACATATACGATGAATGGCATGGATCATTGAATGAAATTTTCTAGGGATAGCATGTATTTCTCAGGATGCTTAAGAAAGTCTACACTACCGGGACTCCATTAAAGATGGTGTCCAAAGACACCCCAAAGAAGAAGACAGCGAAATGCTGCTGGTCTTATAACCGTTCCATATGCCGAAATGGGCTTTATATACTACAGGTAAATAACGAGTCATATTTAAATATCAGTTGCTTCGCAGGGATGATTTTATGACAATTAAATCTTCGCAACTTCATCATCAATGCTCTTCTTAAAATTAAATGTTTATGAGAGGATTCTTGGAAACCTCCTATTCTCAATAGAAATGTTGACCTACTTCCACATTGGACTGATTGCATAGTCCTTTCAGTGTGTTAATGAAACATGATAGATCATTCAGTGCCCCCTACATATATTAAGCAGAAATAGAACTTAAAAAGAATTTATTTTGATTCAACTGTCTTTATTTCGTTACAATCGTATATTTCGAATACTATATTTCAGACACCAAGCAATTACACAATATCCCCAGGATTTTTATCCTTTTTTAGATTCAATAATAGTAACCGACTCAATCAATCTATGAAGTTCCAAAAGTCATTCACTTATCTTACTATTAATTAACGATTTCTTAACATTAGCTCTCACAATTCTGTCTCCATCTACCAATGCCACCGAAAATGTTTTAAAAAAGTAGGCATGCAGCATACAAAAAGCTTATGCCCTTCTTTATCTCTAAAGATGAGGTGTTCCAACCATCCAACAGCTATTACATCCCACTGTCCATTGAACCCACTCTGAATAATCTCCCCTTCGCCGGATTATGACCCATGTAATCATAAAAAACTAAATTTTCAAGAATGACCTATACCAAGAATGTTTCCTGTAACATAGTGAGAGATATTGCCTCCATGTGGAAGAAAACAACTCAGTTTAGTGTGTAACCAGAATGAACTTTAATTCTTTGTAACCTCTTCCTCATTATTAGATGAATCGCAGTTGTAATAACTTGGGCAGCTTTTTTCTGGCCGTGATGTATTAAATATGGCAAATTACAAGGGCTAAAAGAATAAAAGGAAAAATCAGCTTTCGTTATGTTACACTTGAGAGCTGATTCTTGTTATAACTATATAATAATACACATCCTTCATTGTGGTTGTGAGTCATCAGTGGTAGTTCCACGGCATCCCTCTTTTAATTTCTTCTGCTTCTCAACCATTCAATTCAGTGGCAATGGCCATTTTGTTAGTTCTTGAATTTGCAGTATCTTCTTAAATGGAGTTCTATCTACAACTCAGATCCGGAATTAGTCTCCAAAATTACCATGTTGGGCTAGCAATTGCACATATTGGGAAGATAATGCAAGCACACCACTACTCAAGTAGTTACAAGCAACCCGAGCCCTGCAGGTGACCACTAATTAGGAAAAAATTCACAGCTTGCATTCTTCTTGGGCCTGCTACTCAAATCTAGAAGTGAGCCACAAAAGAAATTCTAACATACCTGCGGTTCCGCTGCTTTGTCGTGCTAATGCTTTTCGATAGACGAGAAGCTTCTGACCTTGATATTTGGCTCAAAATTGTCAAGTACTCAAATGCATCACCTTTCAACGCTAAATGCAACTTTTCAGGAACTATGGAGAGAACTGTATCGTACAGCTTTGGTTCTATTTCTCTGCAATGCAGAAACCAATTCTCCAATCAACCAGAAAGAATACCAAAAGTAGTTCAAACTAACATGCACAACTTCTTTCAAGCTTCTCTTATTGGTTATTGAGATTTCATGTAGCTTTAATTTGTTCCCACAACATGCAGTCAACAGCCAGCTGGAGAAGTTTTGTGGTGATGATCCTTACCATCTGATTGCCCATGAATAGAAGGATGCTTGCTTCATGAAGCAACAGTCGACTGAACCATTAAATTCCAGTCTGATTGGCTGTCAACAGATGGACACTTGTAATGAGAAGCTACGGGTCATATAACTCTCCAATTTCCTTCCCACCATTCAAATTGCTGGGTCTGTCTGACAACAATGACTTCTGGATATAACCAGATGAGTGGACAAGGAGACTAAACACAAATCTGGATTCAGAGAATGACAATTAAGGTCTCCTTTACTGCTCTCCAGAACTTAAGACTCACAAAATGCTGAAGTGCCATCCACAGAATTTTAAGGATTAACCAACATTTGGTGTGGAACTGGTACAAGATAAGGTTTTTTCTATCAATTTCTTGTTGCTGTGTATTTGATAGTAACTTTGTCCATTTTCTGCCAGCGAGGGTATCTTTCCTTTGTTAAATTTTACTTGGCTGAGATTCTCAGGATCTGGTTGCTAAGTTACTTTCATGGTGTCAGAGAGCCCTACAAAAGAAAATCTACAGTAAGGATAGGATTGCTAAATCGACAACAACCCTTTAGAAAGTGTTCCATTACCAGTTCTGCCAGAGCTCATTTTTACATTATCTCACTCATTCATATCATTTCTCCACCATTGGTTGTTTAATAGTTCAAAAATCATGTGGATTGGATGATACTAGCATCTAAAAAGTTGTATCTGAAAACACATGGGCTAGATGCAAGGATCATCCAATCTACATGCTTACTGAATTAACAGACATTCAAAGGTGAGGAAATGATATGAATGACTGGCATCATGTAAAGGTAAGCTCCAGCAAAAGCAATACAGGAACGCTCCCAAAAAGAGCATTATTTCCTCATAAGAAAATGGACAACAACAGGACCCTTTTCCTTTAATCTTGTTTCTTTAATTCACTTTCATCCATATATAAAGGGTTGTTCTGTCTTATACGCAAGTCATTCATTAATAAAAGGTTTGTTGGTTTGTTTAGGGGCCTCCTTGAAAGAAAAGGCTTTGTATATATTATCTTGAGGGAAAAGTAATTACATCCCCCTTTGCTTGGTTCAACTATTGAGCAAAGAAAAGTGATTCTTAACTTTTTCCAAATCTCAAAACTACACAGATTGATATCTTAAATTAGTAACTATGGTTGCCAAACCAAAAACACTTGTACCTTATTAAGGGAATGGTGGTTCTGTGTGCCTCGACTCGTGACTTGCACGAATTCTGAGTCATGCTCATTTGTTCTGTGACCAATTTCCCCAAGGCCATTGTGTTAGTGCTGCAGGCCAGCATCTCTCGAGCTAAATCCACCTTATTTTCACAACCCAAATTTGATCCCAATGAAGCAGCCTTCTTTGTGTATAGGCAAAATCCATGTTCAGCCACTGTGGATGTCATCTCCAGTTGATCATCATACCAACAGGCCATATCTGGCTCCAACAATGGTAGCAGCGATGGTTCTACAGAGTCCTGCAACAGTTCTTGTTAGGATCCAAGCTCCAGGAAAAAGAATGAAAAAGAGGATTTAGCCATTTCCAGAAAAGCAGGCAGTTCCATATGGAAGCTACCACATTGCTTGAAAATTTGGCAATTAAATTGTCCTTGCAAACAGTAGTTTCGATAAGGCAATCTAACTGCATGAACATTGTTGCACAAGAGTGATATTTCTGGAGAGACAAAAAGGGCAGCCCAGTGCCCGAAGCTCCCACACATGCAGGGTCTGGGGAAGGGGCGGACCACATGGGTCTATAGTACGCAGCCTTATCTTGCATTTTTGCAAGAAGCTGTTTCCACGCCTTGAACCCATGACCTCAAGGCCACACGACGACAACTTTATTATTGTGCCAAGGCTCCCTTTCTGTATGAACATCATGTTTCCATTTAAAGTATAAAAATCTTGGATCTCCTTACATAGATAAGTGGTTGGCAGGATCTGAACATCATGTCAGCTTCAGATATTAGATCAGTGAGTCCTGAAGCAAGCTTGATCATATGAATATCTTGTTGTTCAGGGGTTACATAAGATTTTAGAGCTTCACGACGGCTACGTAACATTCTCCATGCTTCCTGCACTGAATACACTACATCGTGGCACTTAGGATAACTCACAGGAACAGAACCCACTCTAAAATCTGCACGGCTGCACTCATCCATAACTGGATATCCTTCAGTTACAGCATCAGCATTTTCATTGTGTGATTCCCCTAGTTGCTCATTTCCATCAAATGATTCTGTATCTAATGCACAACTGTTCTGCAGTACTGCACTTGAATGCTTATCTGGTTCAACCACATTTCTGTCTGGACTGTTAGCCACAGCCATAGGCAGGGTAGGGAATGATTGCGGACTTCTCATGGAGACATCATCGGAAGTACCAGCATAATGGCCAGTAGATAACATTTTAGATGGACATCTTGCCTCCCCAATTTCGGTCTCCGGAACAAAAGAAGAATTAGGAACAAACGATGTAACTAAAGACATAAATTCGCTAGATGTTTGGGGACAATTTGCCATGTTAGACCTCCTGAAATGATTTTCTTCATATTTTCCACTCTTGGAGTGACATATCTGGTCAGCGGATGGGTCTAAGCTATCCGGATCTGCCACCATGCAGGGAAGGGATTGACCTTCAGACATAGCTGACAGTAACTCATCATGAGGGTCCCCAAGTGGAAAATCTGACATGGCTGGCATGTCATCAACGCAAAATGTCTCCTCTTCAGAATCAGAATAAAGTACTGTACTGAGTTTGTGTCTCACATTTTGCCTAGCAAATGTTACAGGTGAATCAGAAGCATAGGCTAAGTCACCAACATCATCTACTTGTGCTAAAACCTCCGTGCAGTCATGCACAGACCCATTTCTGCTTAACATGGCTTGCTTTCTGGCCTTGATGCTCTCCATTTGAGGGTTACCCCTCTTTAAAGTACCAAGCAATCCCTCAGATTTGAGCTCTTCTTCCTCAAATACCTCTATGGATTTTACCTTTTCTTTTGATAGTGCCTTAGAGATTTCCTCTTCCACCACCTTTGATAACTGACATGGAAATGCCCAGGGCAATATCTTTGGTAATACATGATGCCCTGCATCAAGATCAAACTGCAAGGGCCTGTACATGCGCTGGGTATTCATGTCTGGATAATTTAGAAACAAAGATAATTTAGATCTTTCAGGTAGGACACAACCAACAAGGCCCATGAAAATAACCCAAAAGACAGTTTTGCGATAGTCAAGAGGATTCCAAATTCAAAGTGGAAAAATATGAACTTCTACAAGGAATAAAATTTCCCAGATATAAACTAACCTTCTTGAGCTCCTTTACCCTGGCACCAGAACTGGAGAAGCATGAAAGTTTTCCTGATATCACCTCGACAACACCCAATAAATTGCTCTAATAACTTCAGTGAAATGTTTACTTCTTCTGCAGCAGAAATCTGTAAATGACTTCAGTAGTAATTAATTCAAAGTGACAAAAGCAAACCATAAAGAACTCAGCAGAAGCACATGCTCTAAAATGGCATACCATGTATATACTGGAAAGTAGTTCCTCTTGCGATGGAAGTGTGAAATCCACTGCCACAGCTTCTAAATGTTGTGTTAATTTTGGATCCTTACCTGTAGTGCCAAAAGAGAATATGAATGGAAAAAGAGGTAGAGCAATATGTATAACAGTTGGGAATGAAATGACTGAATCCAATTATCAATAAGCTTACTATTTCTTGTGAGTATCATGGGCCGCTTGGCTGTTTGTGCAAGTCGCCGAACAGCATTGATGAATCCATCATCTTCATCAAAAATAATATCCACATCTTCAAAGAGAACCAGAGTATTATTTGCCGCATGATGACAAGCATTCTTGTTCTCTACTCTACTTACAAACTGCTCTGTTCCATTCCTTACTGCCTGCTTGCATGTCATCGATCCTTCCAGAAGATCCTCACTGTCACGCTTTTCAGTGGAAGAAAGTTCCAAAGAGTGATTCCTCTGCATACCTATAGAATCCTCCAGGGTCCTGGAACAAGAATGTGACTTGATGATATTGATTGAACAGAAATTTGAGATTTCAGCTAGAGGCTGTGCCTTTTCAAGAGAAGTTTACAATCATTATTGTAACATACAGGACAGGTTGAGTAAGAATTAGATTTAACTTGGTAAAACAAACAATGAACCACCTCGACTATGCCTTTCCTGATATCACCTTATATAAAATAGATTGCACTCACTTGTCCAGGAAAGAGATAAAGTTTTGCTCAGAGCTCACAGCAAATCAAAACACTTAAGTTCTCGTACTGGCACAGTACGACTCCTAAGAGATGCCAAAGAACTAAGAACCAAGTAAAGTAGGTTTCACCTAGCAATACATAAACACCATATGACTACAAATTTTCTTATTGAGAATAGCTGCAAACTTTAAAAGTACTTAAAAGCACTCATTTGCAGAACTTGCAAAATAAAAATTTGTTTCAAAAAACAAAAAGACTTTTGAGAGATACTAAAAGAACATCATAATAGTATACTAAAACAGTATGATAGTCTTGATGCATAGAAAATGCTATCTTCATTCAAGAAGAATTACATAATTATAATTATGAAAATTGGAAGAAAAAACATTCTACATGTGACTTTTACCATGCAAGATCAGTAATTGCACCTTTCAAGGTCTGTAAATAATTATACTTTCCCATAAATAATACTTGAGGAAGGGAACAAAAAAAAAAAAAAAGGAAAAAGTTCACATCTGTGTTCAAACCAGATTGGCAAAGATATGCTTTATTTGAATCGTTTTAAGCAAAAGAAATGTAATTTGCTTTATTCATGTCCAAGAACCCCAGTACTGATTCCAAAAGTTTATAATATGGGATTTGATGACTATGCTTTGTGCCTTGACTGAAAGTAAAATTCACCAATTTGGCATGGTTTTGAACCAAAGTTTTCAAGGTGTAACAGGAAATGCACCAACTAAAAGAGAAATGATCACATGTAGCTAGTATATCTGTGAGAAGCAAACAAAGGAGGTCCCTACTTAATAAGTTAGAACTACATAGAGTAGCAACACCTTACATGGCAATGTTCCTATGGAACCATGGTGATGGGTTAATCAATGCTTCTTAAGAATGATGTCACGGATCAAACAGAGGAAAAAAAAGACAACAAAAAACATCATCATTCATTACAGCCTCTAAAGCAATAATGTCATGCGTCATCGTTCACTAGTACCTCTTAAGCAATAATGTCATGGATCATAAAGCAAAAAAGAGGACAACCACCTAAGAAACTAATCATGACTGACCAAACTTAAGTTGTGAGTTAACTATTATCTGATTAGTATTAGTAACTAAATCAAAGATAAGAAAGAAATAGAAAAAAGAATAAAAGCAAGCCCATGACGCTCGAGTAATCATGCACGCACTCCAAAACAAAGACAAATAGGTCCCATATGGCCGTAAAGACAATCAAGAGTTTGACAAACAATATTCCATTTGTTAGAGCCTTGCTGGGTCTATTTTCTTGTATGTCTCTATTTTCTTCTACTGATAGTTTCCTTGCCATTCAAAAATGAAAAAAATTCCATTTGCTTTGCAATTATGCTCTGACACAGAACAATTCATGAAAGTTTTGACTTTGCAGTTTAACACTCACAAAAAGCATTGCATGCTTATCCTCTTTTTAGGGTTTTCCTCTCATCATCCTTGGGCCCCATGCATGCCATGTTGGTATAAGTGTCACCGGAAAGCAGGAAATCAAGCATTCCGTCACTGGACCCACATTGATTAAATGATCTTATCCCCTTGATCTACAAAGGCTTCACCATGGTTCTTCCAAGGTTGACTAAAGCATTAAGTTTCTTAATCTTAATCTTACAAATGGCAGGGGCAACAAACTAAGAACAATACAGTGATAAGTTCTAGCTCAAGTCAGACATGCATAATCTATAACGCATCACTTAGAGAGGAGTGCATGACTAACCATTTGTTAAATACGTGCGATTCCATTGTTTCTCCAAATTTCCGTTTCACATGTGCTCCATTTCTCCAATCAGATGCATTAACCTATAAAAGAACAACTTGGATCACATATTCCTCATTTTAGCTTACTGTACTCTCCTTAACACTCTGGAGATGGAAATTGAAAAGCCAAGGCAGTTTGGCACCCATGCGGCACTATTGTACTACTGCCAGACTTTCCTAACCTAGGTTCCAAAATTAGAAGGAAAAAAATACCTCAATCACTTGAAAGTCCTGCTCTTTCGCACAAGCATATATAGCTGCAGATTTTCCACTCTGCACAAAATTGAGCATATAGATATCTCATCAATCCATGCTAGAAACTAATGATTTTAAACTAATTATTTGTGCAGCTACATTAGATGAAAAAGAGAAGAAATAATAAATAATAAATGGCTAATAGTCATAAAAAGATATACTGTTACATGATATAAGATGTCAGTGACCACTCTAAAAATTTGTGTTTGCATTTGCCCAACAGCAAAGATACCTAAGGCATGAACTTATCTTTGTGGTACCAGACATGTTTGTGAGATTCGGCAACAAAATGTTTCCACTAATGCACAAGAAGGATTGGAGACAAGAAGTTAAATACACTGTGGGATTAGGAATCAGTTTCAGGTAGAATTCTACGTACTGAATATAAGAAGATAAAACTGTTAAAAAAGAAATTTCTGTTAAGGAAAAATGTCAACAATTTTCTCACAGGAAAGTGCAGGAAAAGAGACCCAAAGCAGAAAACTTGAAGCAGGGTTCTCAATCCTCAGATAAATACCTTATGAGGAAGATGAAACTGTTAAAAAAGAAAAACCTCAACACTTTTCGCATAGAAAGCCACAGTAAAACAGAGCCAAAACAAAAATCTTGAAGCAGAGTTATCAATACTAGGACAAAGACTTTATGATTTTACTTTGTAGATATGCCCAACACATATGAAATTGGAAGAAGGAAGAAATTGTCACAACCAATCCCCACTAGTGAGAAGAGCATGTCAAAGTATGCATAAGAGGTTTCAGTTCTAGCAATATCATAAAGAATGCATATGAACAGCCAGAAGATAAGCACATATGAGCAACAAATGGATTAGCAAACCTAGATAGACCTTTACTGGCACATTAGGCTCCTACATTTACAACAAAGTATTTACTCTCTCTCTCTCTCTCTCTCTCTCTCTCTCTCTCTCTCTCTCTCTCTCTCTCTCTCTCTCTCTCTCAGAGGCACTCTCTTATTACTCTTCATGCATGCTTCATTAATTTTCATGTCTTGTTGATGTTCCTAGTTCTGTTAATATGTACCCACATTAGTTTTCATAGACATCTTGTTCATTTCTCACATGCTTCCTGTCCTCTTCCCTTAATGTTTTCTCAATCCTTCCCTGTTCCCAAAATTTTCCCTTCATGGAACATAATGATTCCAAGGCAGTCTGCACTGACTTCTTGTTCTTCCTGTTCTAGTTATTCAATGCATCAAATGGATAAATGATTGGAAATCCATTTGAAAAAGATCCACCATTTTTAGTTTGTGCTTCCTGGTTTTGCAACTCGGTTAGGAAAAGTCATATCAAATGTATAACAAGAGTAAATATTTAAACCAGCAGATATAGAAAAGGAGAAGGCTATGTAACTCTTTTGAAAATAAAGGGAATAGGATACACCAACTGTTGCACTGGAGAACCACAATAGTCCATATCTTTTTTATTGTAAACTATGAGCATTATATTAGTATTCAATTTCTTTGAATAGTGGAACCCAAATATTTGTAGTCCATTTCTTTGAATAGAGGACCCTAAGACCTCTAATATTCACAAAGGAGTAGCATTCATGTCAAAGATTATTAGAATATCTCAGAGAGTTCAAATGAAAGAAAGAAGCAGATGGATTGAGGAGAAGAGAAAGAAGTGAATTTTTCATCACTAAACCAACATTCAAGATCTACATGCAACCCCTCCCAATCAATTGAGAAGATAAGATCATAAGAAACATCAAAAAACCTCCTTTTTAAAGAGTGAAGGCTTCATCAAGAACGAGAGAGGGCTTTGCAAGAAAAAGGATCTTTTCTGCTTTGTTAAACTAAATATTGCATCCTTTTTGTATTGAAACACGAACATTCTGGGGACAATGAATATTGATGATAAAGAAACATCCATTTTCACCAGAATGGAATTGACAACTATGTTCTGAAAACTTCATGTCCAGCTTGGAAAGCTTCAATCAGAAATGTGATCTGATTTTTCTTGAAATTCTTACACAATTCTATTATACTTCTGAAACCTATGATGTTACCCAAGCTACAAGATCAAAAGACACAAAAAATGGTTCATAATTATGAAAACAAACTTAGTTTGAACAAATGTTACCCCATAAAATATGGTCAAAAAATAAACAAAAATAAAAAGGCCTCCGGGAGTCACAATTAGATGGCGGATGCAATTAGAAGGAACAATTTTAGAAAAGAGGGGGTTGAACTGTATTAGAGGTCAGTAAGTGACTGCTTTAGCTATTGGGGATTGTTCCCCTGACCCTGCATACGCGGGAGCTTCGTGCACCAGGGCTGCCCTTTTTTATCCATCCCCTACCAGAATGGAGGTGTGCTAACCTCAAACCCATGAACTATTGTTATTGGGGTATGTGCCTATTTTCTGCCCAACTCTGAGATTGATGAGCCTTTCAGCTTGCTACTTTAGGTTTATTCCTAGTTTTTTTGAAACTTTCTTAAAGAGTTATAGTTCAGTAGCTTCAAGTTTATTTATTTGACCACCTTGGTATATTCCTGTTGTGTTTTCTTCTCTTCCTTAGTATTTAGAATACAACACAAACCACACTGGCTGGATATTACCAAGAATGATTAGGCTCATTCGTGGAGTCAATAGTTGGCAGTAGAAAGAGCAAAGGCTTTTTAAGGAAACATGCAATTATAAAATTAGCAGGTGCACATGTGGACGAAATGTTCAGGTATTTGGCTTCACATGCAAACTCATGAAAGCACCATGATTAGAAGGTCTGTCATGGTCTTGGGAAGACCAAGGGGCTGTTTCCATGCAAACTCATGGAAGAGCTTCAAGTAAAACCAAAGGATATTCGCGGTTTAGATAAAATCCAGAAAGAGTATGCACCGTTCCACCCTTAGTTCATGGTGCAAAATGATACCTAAGGGTTTTGTAGACGGGCTCACAGTGACAAGATTGCTCCCACTGCTACAGCTGTTGTAGCAAAACAAAAGACTATTTGACAACAGTAAGACTGTAACAATTCCAGAGCATGCAGAGCCGGTACCTATGTCATGCTAGTCTGGGTAACAATGAGCCTAGTTCTGGATAATGTTGCTACCCAGATTCAAGCAAGCCATGACTAGGAAGCTAGAGTAGGATGAGTTTTAGCAGAGTTACTAAGAGAGGATTAACCTTGTATCCAGCACTAGACTGGGAACCTCAGATCCATAACAAAAGGATCAATAACTTCACAATAAAAATATGACATCATACTGATAAGCGAAATAGATAATAATACACGCACAAGTAACACCTCGTCATGTAGACTTGGGTCCTAATGGGGATTTGTGTGGTTGCAGCCTCTGATAATTTTGTATGGAGATACAGCTCATTATTTCTTAGCCACCGCCCAGAATGATATCCTGAGTACAGGTCTGCATGAAAGAATATGTTTTCTCTTGGCACTAAGACAAAAATAATGTCGCACAGGACCAAAACAATACAAAGAGGCTGCATGCAAGCAGCCTTAGTGCTCTGAGGTGTGTAATACATGCAAGTAACCATTGGTTCACTTAGCATTTTCAGAAGTCCTCTGTTTTTACTATGCAAGCATTAAGAATCACAAAGGTGGATGGGTGACGAATATCGCACATGGGCCCTAATTGTGGTCAGACATGGATGTTTAAGAACACCTATTACCAAACTTGGGTGTGTACACATATTGCTCCAGTTTCATGCCATAGAACAGGAGATATTGTTCTTTTATGCAATATAGTGTTTCCTCGGTGCAAAATATGTGCCTTACAGTCTCTATTATTGCTCAAAAATATAATGCATGTGCTTATCCTTCTTTGTTCATTGAGACACGTGTACACAGTATGCAAACAATCATACAATTGGTAATTGTTCAAGAATCACAAAGAAATCACATAAGGGAGAAAAATAATAGCAGAGAGAAATCAAGTTGAAAAAGTAGATCCTGGATCATGATCTAGAATTCTTAAAGGTTGACCTTGAAAGGTTTCCTCTACCAAACAAGAAAACTAAAAATGTAAAAATCAACTTAAGTTAGTTTGCCCTAATCAGTTGTGTTGCCTACCGCAATATAGGAGCCAGTAACCAAAGTCAATATAAATGCTCTGAGCAATCATAGTCCACGCCAGAGATACAGAATATTCAAAATGAACAATTTATGATTATTGTAGAATGGTTGTGTCTCTGATAGAAGTTCCAACAGATTTCAATTTCAACAAGAATTGGTACAGAGTTACAATTACACTCAATTAGCAGATGCAGAACTATACCAGTTCTGGTTCTGTATACGTTTTTCCTATCTACTACATTCTCTAGCTTTTTAAGGAGCTATAACCTCCACTTCCCTTCTTCAAAAATTCCCCCCTTCCCCTTCTCTTCCCTCCTTCCTCTTATAGCCCCCTTTTCTTTTCCATACGTAACTGCCTTTTGACATATCTAACAGATGTAACTACCTCTACAAATGTAAACAGATGTAACTGAATGTTGTTTACTCTTTGTCCTTACTCCTTGTATAATACTTGCCGAATCTACCTTCTTTGGGCTCAATTGATGTAACAATACACCCCCCCCACCCCCCCCTAACAGTGCCACCTTGTCCTCAAGGTGGAAGTCAGGGAATTGCCTGTAAATGTCTTCCAATGGTTCCCAAGTGTTGTCATGGTCTGGAAGATTTTGCCACTGGATGAAAACTTCTAATTGTCCATTAGGAGACTGCCTAATGGCTTTGATGGCTGCTGGGTATGCTTTAATTTCTAGCTCTTCGGTTAAGACCTGTGGTATTGGTTGAGGCATCAAAGTTGGTTCACAAGCTGGCTTGAGCTGAGATATATGAAAAACGGGATGTAATTTAGCCTGTATTGGCAGCTCCAGCTTATAAGTTACTTGTCCAATCCTTTCTCGAATAGCATAAGGCCCGTAATAGCGGGGACATTGTTTCTCATTGAGCTTTGTTGAGAGTGACTTGAAACGATAAGGTTGGAGTTTCAAATAAACATAGTTGCCGGGTTGGAAAGTGAGAGGATGGCGGTGTTTATCTGCCTGTTTTTTCATCTTCATTTGTGCTGCTTCCAAATTCTTCTTCAGTTCGCTTAAAAGTGAATCATAGTTAGCCAGCTGTTGGTTAACTTCCTCCACCAATGACTCTCGCCCTATAAAGGTCAGCAACATGGGCGGTTCTCTTCCATATAAAGCTTTGAAAGGTGTCATTCCTGCTGAATTTTGGTAAGTAGTATTGTACCAATATTCTGCCTAGCAGATCCACTTGGGCCAAGACTTAGGTTTGTTACCAATGAAATATCGTAAATATGTTTCCAAGCATCTATTTACCACTTTTGTTTGCCCATCAATTTGAGGATGGTATGCTGAACTCATCTTGGGGGATGTACCTGCCTTCTTAAACTGTTCAGCCCAGAAATGGCTGACGAAGACCCTATCTCTGTCTAATACAATAGACTGGGGATAACCATGTAGTCTAACAACTTTGCTAAAGATGTGTGCTGCTTCCTTAGACGTGTAAGGGTGACTGAGGAGAATGAAGTGGCTGTACTTGGTTAATCGATTAACAACTACTAACACTATGTCAAAACCATGTGCCTTAGGCAAGCCATTAATGAAATCCATGGACAACTCACTCCAAACCTCCTTGGGGATGGGAAGAGGCTGAAGAGGACCTACTGGTTTAGTAGTTGTGTATTTGTTTCTTTGGCAAACATCACAAGTGGATATTAAATTCTGAATATCCTGTTGCATTCCCTCCCAATGAAGCACCTAGAATATGCGTTCATAAGTGTGTGTGACCCCTAAATGTCCTCCTCCTGGTGTGGAATGGAATTCTTGTAAAAAGGCTGCAATGCGAGGTGAAGACTTTGGAATAACTAATTTTCCATGAAATAGTAAAAGACCCTATTTGAGTGTATAACCCCATTGACTATCTGAATTCACCAAGAGGTCTTGAATAATATGACAAATGTGAGGATCTTCTTGTATTTCAGCTGCTAATGAATCCAAATCGTCACATCGAACCACTAATAGAGCAAGGTGATGTAATAGAATATCGCCGTCTTCTATAAGCTGTGACTCACTATCTATCGTTTCATCATCCCTTGTTTTACTGTTATTATGGTTGAGGGTGGAATAATCCTGATGCCTAGACAAAGCATCAGCCACTCGGTTATCAGATCCTGGCTTATAATGAATGACGAAGTCATACCCAATGAGCTTGGTTAACCACTTTTGTTGTTCTTCATTCAGCATATGTTGGTCCATAAAGAATTTGAGACTTTTCTAGTCTATATGAATAATGAAACGCCTTCCCATGAGATAATGTTTCCACTTCTGTACAACAAGAACTAGTGCCATCAATTCCCCTTCATAAACTGATTTAGATTGTGATCAAAGGGAGAGAGATTGACTGAAGAAAGCAGCTGGTCTATCCTCTTGCTTGAGGACAGCCCCAATTCCTTTCTTGATGCATCAGTTTCCAGCACAAAGGTTTTTGAAAAATCTAGTATGGCTAATAAAGGAATTGATGTCATGGTTTCTTTGCAATGTCTCAAACGCCTCCTGACTTTCTGTAGTCCATATGAAGCCATCTTTCTTAAGTAATTTGGTTAATGGAGCAGCAATGATTCCATAACTTCTGACAAATCTTCTGTAATAGCCAGCAAGACCCAAAAATCCACGAAGTGCCTTGGCATCTCTGGGGATGGACCATGATAACATACAGTCTATCTTGGAATTATCAGCTTCTACCCCTTTCTCAAATATAATATGTCCTAAGTATTCCAAAGAAGGTTGTGCAAATGAACACTTCTTTCTATTGGCAATGAGCTGATGTTCTTCAAGCAATTTCAGGACAATGACAATATGCTCCAAGTGAAGAGAAAAGTTACTACTAGATATTAAAATGTCATCAAAGAAGATAAGGACAAACTTGCGTAGATGGGGATGAAATACCTCATTCATGAGCGCCTGAAAGGTGGCTGGTGCATTGGTTAACCCGAAAGGCATAACAAAGAATTCGTAGTGCCCTTCATGAGTTTGAAAGGCTGTTTTGGCAATGTCCGCATCCTTGATTTGAATTTGATAATAGCCTGATTTCAAGTCTAGCTTTGAGAAAATAGTGGCTCCACCTAATTCTTCTAGTAGTTCATCTATTGTTGGAATCAAAAACTTGTAAGGTACTGTCACCTTATTTAGAGCCCTATAATCCACACAACATCTCCAACCCCCATCCTTCTTTTTGACCAGTAGCATTGGGCTAGAAAAAGGGCTTTTACTAGGTCGAATGACACCTGAATTCAACGACTCAATCTTCTCAATTTCATCTTTCTGTGAATGCGTATACCTATATGGCCTGCTGTGAGGAGGTTGTGTTCCTTCTACCAACCTAATGGCATGATCATGAGAACGAGCAACCGGCAATCCTAATGTTTGATCAAATATATGTGAAAATTGCTATAGGAGAGAGTCTATATCTGATCGGCACTCTTCCTGAGACTAGCATTTACCCACTTCCATACCCCTATATTCAATCATACACACAAATTCAGCTTTAGAAATGACCCGAAGAATCTATTTAAAGGAGACCATAGAACAAGATAGAATCGGATCTCCTTTCAAGATGATCTGTCGCCTGTCCACTTTAAAACGCATAGTTAATTCATGAAAATTTGCAGAAATCTCCCCCAACACCTGTAACCATGCTATCCCCAAAACGATATCTACTCCTCCTAGGTCGAATGTGTGGAAGTCTTGAACCACCTGGATACCGGCCAAACCTAGGCTTAACTGCCTACAAATGCCTTCCCCTCTAATGCAGTGTCCGTCACCCACTTGTACCCCAAATCGCCTTGATCAATCCATGTCTAACCGAAGCTCTTGGACGAGATGATTGGATATGAAATTGTGGGAAGCCCCACTGTCAATCAAAATCACTACCTCTCTTTTTCCGATCAAACCCCTTACCTTCATAGTATCGCCGAAAGTGAACCCTGAAATGGAGTTCATCCCCTTCCCGTATGTCTTCCCCCTCCGTGATAGAGAATGAAATGGGTTCCGGCTCCTCCGCTTTGTTGTTGGTTAGGAGTAACACCTGTAACTACCGGTTTTTACAACGGTGGCCAAGCTAGTATTTTTCATTGCATCTATAGCACAACCCTAGGGATCTCCTTTGTTGCAGCTCTGCATCAATGAGCTTCCAAAAAATTTCCTTTCTTCTGGCAAGTGGTTCACCGGGAGATCTTTCCCAATCGTTTTCCGACCGAAAACCCTTATTTCGTTCGTTTCCACGAAAGACAACGGGCAAATTACAAAATTGCCCTTGAAACTCCCTTTCCATCGATCCTGTCTTCGACTGGACCTAGGTGGACTCCGATACTTGAGGCCCAACCTCGTTTCTTGCTAAACGACCCCATATCTGGTCCAGGGCCCAATTCTTTTCCTCGATCTTATGGGCTAACTCCATAAGCCCAGATAACGAGCTAGGCCTAAAAATCCTTGTCTCGGCCTTGATGTCTTCCCGGAGCCCATTCAAGAGCGCTCCTTTCAGCAGTTCGTCGGAAAGACCCCCCAAGGTGGCCAGAAAGCTACTTGAATGCCCGGAGATACTCAGAGACGGTGCCCTTCTGTCTCAATGCCAATAATGCTTCGTAGTTGTCTTCACATTGGGATGATCTGAACCTCTGCATTAGGGACGACCAAAGAGAAACCCAAGATTGGAAAGGGTTTCTTGATTCCGTCCACAAGAACCAGTTGAGGGCATCTCCTTCCATGCACACAGCCGCTGCTGAGATCTTCTCTTCCTCGGCTATGCAATTGACATGGAAATACCTCTCTGCGCGACAAATCCAGCCGTGGGGTTCTTGGCTGTCGAATACTGGAAGTTCCAGTTTCCGGCCTGGCCAACCTTGACGATGATGGTGTTCTGGCCAGACGCAACTTCAGCAATGATCGTCTGAGGTCTCCCCAACTTTAGTGTTCCTCGAACGACCTCGACTTTCCTCCGGGGTATCCCTATCCTTGATCCACTCTCTTATCTCCACCAAGTAGTCACCGAATGCATTGATATTCGTCTGCAATCTTCCCATATGTTCCCTCAAATCTCCTATCTCCCCTCTAACTCCTAATTCCTTCTCCACACTTCCTGCCCTTTCCATTCTTGTCCTAACCATTCCTTGGTTTCCAACCGGCTCTGATTCCACTCAATAGAAGTTCCAACAGATTTCATTTTCAACAAGAATTGGTACAGAGTTACAATTACACTCAATTAGCAGATGCAGAACTATACCAGTTCTGGTTTTGTATACATTTTTCCTATCTATTACATTCTCTAGCTTTTTAAGGAGCTATAACCTCCACTTCCCCTTCTTCAAAAATTCCCCCCTTCCCCTTCTCTTCCCTCCTTCCTCTTATAGCCCCCTTTTCTTTTCCATACGTAACTGCCTTTTGACATATCTAACAGATGTAACTGCCTCTACAGATGTAAACAGAAGTAACTGAATGTTGTTTACTCTTTGTCCTTACTCCTTGTATAATACTTGCCGAATCTACCTTCTTGGGGCTCAGTTGATGTAACAGTTTCTTGCTTGCTCTCTTTTGAGATTCATCAACTTTTAACAATATATATTTCCTCTCTCCTAATAAAGTACTGACTACAGTCCCCCATCATTGCCCATGTAACTTTGTCCTCTCCAAGTGGCATCTATATCAGTTCTTTAATGGTCATAGGATATATTTTCCAACATGGAAGCATGAAACAAAGTCATTGGCAATGTGAAGTTTCAATTGACAGATCTTTCAACAGGCCAGCAGACAGATTATAGACATAGAAATACTTTTGTAGAAATAGAAGTCCCAATGACAGCATTCAACTTAAGGCTTCCATAGTAACATAAAACAATAATAAAGATAGCAAGTAACTCTGCTTTTCAAGGTCTAACTAGGTGGCATTATCTATGAACTAAATCATGTGAAAACAGAAGAGATGTGAATCCAGAAAAGGCTTCTATAATAAGAGGTGAGAATGGAATGAGTACACATATGCATTTGATGATGATCTCCCTATAAACTTGCCAAAATGGAATTTTCTGGCAGACTACAATGATGTCAATGATAGAAGCATAGTGGGAATACTTACACCAACTGGTCCAGTAACCAAAAGAACATTTTTGAGGATGGATCCTTCATCCATGTCCTCCAAATTAGGATCATCTTCATACGAACTACTGTCATTGTCTTGAATGACATCTTTGTTATCAATAACAGAATTTTTGTAGGTCTGTGGTACTCTTTCACGCCAGGATTGCAACCATTCGCTGAGAAACCTAACAGACTTACCATTACCACATACCTGCCAGATCATGTCTCAATAGATAATACTACGACATATAAAAAGGAAATGAGCATGAGATGTCAATGACAGGTAACTTCACCAAAAAGAAGAAAGGAAATGTAGGAAGATTGACCTCTGAGGCCTTCTCTGGCTGGTATTTGGTAGTCCACAAACTACACCTGGGTTGATTACCATATTGAAGATTGCATGAAACCATCCTGCAGATGTAAATCTATGGTGAGAAAAAGAAAACTTGTCATGCTTATTAGCTCGTTAACCTATTCTAGCCTAGAGACGCTAGAAGGAGACTCTCTCCCTTTGGTAGCTCATGGTTTCAAGGCTGCTCATGGGGGTGTGTGTGTGTTTCAATATTAAAAAAAGAAAAGAAAGGAAAGAGAGACAAAACAAAACAAAACAAATAAACGCATACAGAGTGGATCACAGAAACTTAGTCATTTTGTGAAGCTACATCCTGCAGATGTAAAGCTATGGTAAGAAAAAGAACACAACCTGACTTATTAGCAAACTATCAATTCTAGCATAGTTGCAATAGAAGGAGCCTTTCTCTCGTGGTAGGTCATGATTTCAATGCTGGGTGCATGTGTTTCAACATTAAAAAAAACAAACATAGAAATAGAATACATACATAGTAAGAGAACCCAAACATAAAACTAAGAATCTTCAAGGAAGAATGATACAAGTAACAGAAATTCTAAGAGAACCCAAACATAAAACTAAGAATCTTCAAGGATTCACTGTTGGAGCCATTTCAGTAAGTGCAACAAAAATGAAAAATATATTCTCGCAAAAGAATGAAGAGAAGACGTAGTTAGATGGATGGAAGATAGAAGACATCCAAAAGGAAATTTATAGGAGTCACCTTTTTGTCTCCTAGAAGGAGAAAAAACATAAATGAGAATGAGCATGGAGCGTAGGATTGTTAAAAGTAATGCAGTATGGAAAACTCTGAAATGTAGTCAAACTTGGAAGATTGGTTTTCAAAGGGACTGGCAGAAATTTGGAAGAGGAAATAGGATGGAGTCCTGGGATAGAAAGAGACACCAACACCCTAAGAGGTCAACTATCAAGTGTCTACTGTCCATGAATTCAAGACTCATGAATTTAAGGATTACAGGTGATGCATTATTGATAGGTCATTAAGTTTCCAGAAGTACAGCATGCTCAATAAGTAAGAACTTCTTCACAACAAAAGGGCAGCCCCGGTGCACGAAGCTCCTGCCTATGCGGGGTCCGGGGAAGGGGCAGACCACAAGGGCCTATAGTACGCAGCCTTACCTTGCATTTTGCAAGACGCTGTTTCCACACCTTGAACCCGTGACCTCAAGGTCACATGACGATAACTTTTACTGTTGCACCAAGACTTCTTCAAAACAAATGGAAAAAAAAAAAACTAGGAAATCTTCAGATTCAAAATCTGGCAGAGTGACATAACTTTTGGAGTAACATATGAAAGTTATAAAAAAAGACTGAGGAGAGATTGAGAGACTAGAGAGTGACAGTATAGTGGGAAAAGCACAAAAGTCTCTTGTGGAACCAAGAAAGATAAATACTACAAAATTCTTATGCAAGTGAATACGCAAGATATCAAAGTGTCCAAGTGGACATCCTTATTTCCAATGACTCCACGGAAGAGAATTTCTCTGTCCCATTCTGTATCACTTAAGTACGACAAAGACCCCAAGGATCTGGGGGCAATTTAAACATATGGGCTTGATAACTTTATCCAATATGGAGGTGCTTTCTTTCACAGCCACTAGGTTGTAGGTTTAAATCCGGTCACCATTCAAAACTAAATAAATTAAAAAGAAAACTTATGACCTTGGAACCACAAATCTAGAAAAACACTGATACTAACATAGCAAGTTCAATTGGCCAACAATGAAATAGTTAGCTATTCATTTGGTTGAAGTAACTGAAAGAAAAACTTGTTGGCACCTAGCAAATGGTCTCTTATACTGAACAATACAAGCACAAGATGGAAAGACAACATGCATGGATTTCGGACTGTCAACCCAGAAAAGAATGCGAGTAGTCAATTAACATAGTTTTTGTCAAGAGTAACAATTAAACTATAGATGTAGGTATGAACTATAAGAGAATGAGCATTGGCTACTTCAACACGAGAAGAATTTAATCAAAAATGGAACTGCTATAAATAAGGAATATGCTGACCTTTCGCTAAGAAAACCTGGCGACAGTCTTGTTTCCTCATTACCTACACAAGCAGCATATCCTGAGAGCAAATTTACGTTGTTCTTCTCATGTATCTGCAAATTATACATATGATGCATATGAAATCAGCACAATGGCATTGCAATCAAAGAAGTATATGATTGAGAGGAAGAAAATATGACACAAAAAAGAAAAAGATGTGCATCATAAAAAATTGATAAAATTCAGTATGATTCAAGGCATATCACCTTAAAGCATGCCAACAGCTTTCCACATGCCTCCCCATCAGCTGACATAGAAGAGGTTGTATTTGACATCTCATAAATATCTCCTCCTTGGACAGGCAGAGGTTCACCCAAATATACCTCACGGGGTAGAGAGGAAGTTCCATGGGAGGTTGAAATGCTAACTAAACTATCAAATTTTAGTGGCTCAACAGAACCATCAAAGAGTGATGAGCATGAATCTTCAGAACCACAGTAGCCACTTGAGTTGAGTATGGTTTTCTCGTAAAATAACCAATCTTTCCAGTCCAGATAACAAATAGCTTCCTGTATCAGATAGAACCTTTGAATTAAGTGCAGCCACCGTAAAGACTGAAAACTTAAAACTTGAATAAAAAAATGAAGCATACTAGAAAAACCACTAAGAACCTAGAAAACTTGAAAACTAAATATATAACACAAAGGAAAGTACCTCAAGTGCTTCATATACATGAATGGGACATGAAACTATACCACCATCTTGCAGAACAGAATCCAATATACTATCTGCCTCAGTAGTCTCTGGAATCTCCAGAGACCTCTTGGTTGTCTGCCGTGATGAGAAAAAAGGATGTGGTTGCCGTCCTGCAGACAAGCGTGCATTTTCCTGATAAAAGAGTCAGCACAGAGATTCAGGAATTAATCACAAAATAGCACAGAGGGAAATGCAGGCACCTCCTCTAAGGGTAGAGGTACTGACAGTTTGAGAAGATCAGAAAAAACGTAATTAACATTTAAGCAGTTTATCTGACAAAGAACAGAAACCAAGTCCATACATTGAAAGAAAACAAAACAAATGCCTGCACAAACTAAGTAGTCATTCCTCAACTTATCTAACAGTTTTGCTGCTTTTAACATTCCAAAGAGACAATGGAAGCAACTGGTTTAAGTAATGGAATAAAACACCATTAGAAGCATTATGCCAGGCACACTCCTAATGGCTTATCCTCTATCAGAACTTGAAACATCAAATAGGGAATTATTTTTCTGCACTAGAGGAAATTATGCAAGCAAATCCAAGGACCCATCAAACCAGAAATTGAGAAGGATAATTTCTAGGGAGAAAGTTTCGTGATTGCCAGGGTATAAAGTTGGTTCTAGAAGTCTTCATCTAGGAAACAGGTTGAATAGAAGAATTTTCTAGAGTTTCTATCCTGAACTCCAGAGGCTTCAGAGAGAGGAGGCAAAGTTGCATCAGGTTTGCTTCACTTGGAAGCCTGCTTCATCCAATATGGTGCCTTCTTTCTCACACAAACCCTGCCAAACTTTTGCAACTAGCAGGGGGTATGGTTCCCATGTACAAAGCCAGCAGATGTTCACTTTTGAACCATCACAAAACCATATGGACTCCAAAGGCAAGAAAAACTTGCTTTTAGATGATCCACAGCTGGAGTATGAAGGGGAGCCTTGGCGCAACGGTAAAAGTTATCGTCGTGTGACCTTGAGGTCATGGGTTCAAGGCATGGAAACAGCCTCTTGCAAATGCAAGGTAAGGCTGTGTACTTTAGGCCCTTGTGGTCCGCCCCTTCCCTAGACCCTGTATAGGTAGGAGCTTCGTGCACTGGGCTGCCCTTTTTACAGCTGGACTACAATATCTTTTGATAGATGAGAAGACACTGCCAATATGGTAAGACTTGCATGTTTAGCAATGAGATTTTAGCTCTTTAATGTTACACAGCAGCGTTTATTTGGGCAAACCTAGTCCAGAAGAAGGGCAACCAGAGATCAGGACAGATGGCCACTGTATAGTTCTTTTGATAGATGAGAAGATACTGCCAATACTGCTAATATGGTGGGTCTTGCGTGTTTAGCAATGAGATTTAAGCTCTTTAATGTTACACAGCAGGGTTTATTTGGGCAAACCTAGTCCAGAAGAAGGGCAACCAGAGATCAGGACAGATGGCCACTGTATAGTGGCTCTGTCACAGGGACAGGTGGATGGATATAGTTGGCCTTGGGATATTCTTTTAGGGAAACTCTGTGACAGGGGTAGGTGTAGGAATATCATTGGTCTGTGGGGGAAATTCAGTTAGGGAAGGAGCTATTAGAGTGACTGGGGAGGAAAATGAGGAGGGAATAGAATTCTGAGTGAAAGGATGTTCTAGCTCCTCGAAATCTAGGGAATTACTGTCATTAACTTTTTTTCTTCATTCTTGTTACTTTGCCCTCATCCTTTACACTGTGAATACAAGCTTCCTTATTTCAATCTTCGACTCATTGCAGTGTTCTGTTATTGCCAGACTTAAGCCAAATCCATCATTTACTCAGCAATCAAGATCTGTTGATCATACATTACATCCTCACAGAAGTGTTACTTCACTTGGGAGCGAAAGGGACAAAATTAGATGGGATCAAATTGGGTCCTACTGGTCCTCTCTTCCACAAAACGATAGCTAGATTCTCTATCAAATAAAGAAATTAAATAAGATTTTGAACCTAAAAGTAGCCACCCGTTTGTCACTAGTCTATCATGCAATCTAATTCTCGAGGGCATCAGCCAATCTGATATGCTACCTGAAAAAGATGATGCATCTAATATGTTTTACAGAGAAGATTATTTCTTCAAGTTATATGGCCTTAAACAACCAAGTGGAGGACATTAGGATAAAAATAGACTGCAAATTGGAATTTCTCTTAGGTAAAGAGACTAAGATTGTTGTAGTCTGTATAAGAAAAATTATTTCAGGCAAATTCTATGCCAGCATCCTTCTGACAAAAGGTCTACTGCTGGATCTGGATCTTATGAGATCCTCGCTTCCATGAAGTAATGTTATTCTTAACTCATTCCTTAACTTTCCACCTTTGTCACGGGACCTTTTCTTGAATAATGATGTCAAAGATACTGATGTTTGTCTTAAAGCTTCTGTTGTTCAGGCTGAAACTTTAACCAGAGTATCATCTTGCACCAAAGAAACCACAAAATAAGGAATCAAGTACAGAAATCATCCATATTATATATAGCAAAATGCTAACGGTGCCTTACTGGTCATATTTATCCAGCCTTAGTCCCCTGAATTCTGCTTTCCGAAGGACACATTTGGCCTTTCCTCTTAAGTAAATAATTAAATATAGTCTCCCTATGTTCAGGGACAGAAGAAAACATCTCTGGTCAAGATTCTGATTTCTGGCAAATAGGTGGGGTTCCAAAGCTTCCTGATCTCTGTGTTACAATATTTACAGTTACTTCCAAGTATAAGTTCCTTGATGAATTCAACAAGGGAATAGAAAAAGAATTTTCAAGAAATCAAAGTAAAAGATTATCCATAAATGTAAAGATGCAACAGGTGCAATGTTAAAATTCGCTCTTATATCCTTCGTGCTGAATAAATAGTACCAGAATTCTTGAGATAACATCATTTAAGCCTAAATTTCAAACAAGAACGTGAAAAGGAGTAAGGCAAAGTCTATGGTGAAGGAACAATGTGAAGCGAGGGATCATGGAGAAAATTCAACACTTCCAGGTTTCTACTCTGAATTAATAATAAGATGTAGAAAAACCCGAAGAAAAAGAAAATTGTATAATGGTCACCTGATAGACATAATTAATGACTACTAATGCTAAAAAAAAGGGGGCAGCCCCGGTGCACGAAGCTCCCCCCTATGTGGGGTCCGGGGAAGGGGCGGGCCACAATGGCCTAAAGTAGGCAGCCTTACCTTGCATTTTTGCAAGAGGCTGATTCCACGCCTTGAACCCGTGACCTTAAGGTCACATGAAGACAACTTTTACCATTGCGCCAAGGCTCCCCTTCACAGGTACATACCTCAGCTGCTATTTTTGCCTCCAAATGTAGGTCAAACACTGTATGCGATGTATTCTGGCCTTGCACATCAGAAGCAGTAGCAGCTGTTATTTTTTTACAAGGTGAAGCTTTCCCACGTCGTTTCCCCTTCAGATGCTGACAGCTTTTTTTACCTTGCAAATACATATATATTGATTAAACTTACAAATCCATCTACCAACACAATCCGGGTGTTAACAGTGAGTACTTGTCTAAAGCTTAGAGAGTAATCATCTCTGCATCAACAGAATACCAAGTATTACAGAGGCCATAAAGGAAAGGTAGATGACAGTCATCAGAAAACATTGCTCTCAGATTATAGCATTGGGAACAGGAGTGGCAAAGCATTGGTTTTCATTGTGCAGAATTTTGAGAGCAAGATATAGCAGTACACGAACTGGGCCTGGTTTCACAAGAAACGTGGTAGCCCACTTTTAAAAGCTTTATAAATCTAAAAGTATTCTCCTTAAGTAACCAAAAGAACAAATAATTTATGGCAGTATCCTCTCCAATGCATCATATGTGGTTTTGGTTCTCTATGGTTTTATTGCTGCCAGTCCCAAGCCCAGATAAACGAAGGTTTTGTGTCAGGTGCCTGCCAGCAAGTAAAACTTTTGGCAAACCCCATGCATGAATCGATTTGACATTCCCTCAAGCTAGAGCATTCCCCACAATGACACACTGTATCAAATCCCTGATGCAGTGGAAAATAGACAAGGGCTGCTAGGAGGTTCTCCCAAGTGCAATGGAAAATAAGCAAGGGCTGCTAGAGCATTCTCGCAGAAGCAACACACTGCATCTAAACCCAGGTGCAGTGGGAAGTAGGCAATAGTTCCCATGTCGTTCAAGAAGTGCGCAGGTAAATAGGCTAGCTCAAGAGAATAAGACTCGTATCGCCACATGAAATATAAGCACATAGTTAGTAAATACGATTAAACGCAAGAGAGTCAACATCACTTGTATCCAAGAAACCAAGTGGAAAGGGGCTAAAACTAAAAAAATCAATGGGTATAAATTTTGGTACATAGAAAGGACAATAATAGAAATGGTGTAGGGATACTGGTAAATAAAAGATTAAAGGATAAAGTTTTAGACATGAAAGAACTAGTGATCATAAATGTTATAAGTGCATACACACCACAAGTAGGGGTAAACGAGAATCAAAAGACAATTCTGAGAAGATATCAAAGGAATCATGCAAGAAATTCCCAACACAAAGGGATATTATAAGAGCAAACTTTAATGATCATGTAGGAAAAGAAAACTAAGGATATGATATGGTACATGGAGGGTGTGGTATTGGAAAGAAAAATGAGATGTGTAAGGATAGTAATGTGATATCGAGTGAGAGTCTAATCCCATAGTATGGGTTAATGGTTATAGATATCTACATTAAAATATGGAAGAAAGGAAATGAACTTAATAGTTGTACAAAAACTAAGTGGTGGAACTTAAAAGGAAAGAAGATAGCATTATTTACAAACAAGTTGGTGGTAAAAAGAAATTGGAACAAGGAAACAGAAGTAAACACCATGTGGACTAATATGGCAGAGTCCATTAAAAAGTGGTAAAAGATGTTCTACAAGTATCTAAAGGTAAAAGGCAACCAATAAAGGAAACTTGGTGGTGGAATGAAAAAGTGAAAAAGGTTACTAAAGGGAAAAGGGCGTGTTTTAAAGCATGGCAGCAGACTAAAAATAACGAAAACTTTGAGTAATATAAAAATGCTAAAATGGTTGCTAAGAGAGTAGTGAGGCTAAACTCAAGGCATATGATGATTTCTATAATATATTGCGATCAAGAGTAGGTGAGAAAGATAGGTTTAAACTTACAAAAGTAAGAGAAATAAAGAGTAAGGACTTAGACCACATTAAATGCAGTAGAAGCAATGACCAAATGGTACTAGTAAAAGATGACAAGATCAACAAACATGAAAAAGTTACTTTCAAAAATTACTAAATGACAATTACCTTGAGAATATAGGGATTGAAAGCATTGTGAACTCAAATAACATTCCACATTATAGATACAATAGTAGGATTAGAATACCAAAGGTGAAAGAGACCTTGAAAAGGATGAAATCAAGAAAAGCCTTGGGGCCCGATGGTATACTATTAGAAATTAGGAAGTATATGGTATATACTAGAGTATTTTTGTTGACAAAATTGTTTAATAAGATTGTAAAATAGAAGAAAATGTTGGATTTTAATGGAGGAAGAGCTCTATTTTACCAATTTATAATAATAAAGGAGACATACAGAGTTGCACTAATTATTGGAGGATCAAACTTATGAGTCATACTATGAAACTTTTTGAAAGAGTAACCGAGAAGAAGCTACGGCACGAGCCAAGTGTATCGAAGAACCAATTTGGTTTCATGCCTACGAGATCTACCATGAAAGCTATTTTCCTACTTAGACAATTGATAGAGAAATATAAAGAGAAGAGGAAGGACCTCCACATAGTCTTTATTGACTTAAAAAAGCTTATGATAGGGGTCCCCAGAGAGTTAATATAGTGGATGTTAGGCAAGAAGGGGGCTTCATGTGGGCATAGAGACATAATTAAGGATATGTATGAGAGAGTGCTAATAAACATTACGACCACTAGCAAAGAGACCAGTGATTTTCCCATCACTATGGATAGCAACAAAGGATCAGCATTGAGCCCATGCCTTTTTCCATTGATTATGAATGACTAAACAAAACATCTACATTAGGAGATTCCATGGTGCATGTTATTTGCAGAAGATATAGTTTTGATTGATAAGACAAGGGAATGCATAAACACAAAGCTAGAGTTATGAAGAGATGCATTAGAATCTAAAGAATTTAAAATTAGTCAAACTAAAACAGAATATATGGAATACAATTTTAGAAAAGAGGAGAGCAGGACTGAAGCACCGGTAAAGATTGATAACCAAGAAGTCCGCCAATAGACCACTTCCGATACTTAGGATCGATAATTCATAAGAGCGAAGAGATTGAGAGGAAGGTTACCCAAAGAATCTAAAAAGATTAGAACAAATGGAGATGTGCCTCTGGAGTTTTGTATGATCGGCAAGTGGCACTCAAACTGAAAGGAAAATTTTATAAGATGGCTATAAGCCTAACCATGCTCTATGAATCAGAGTATTGAGCAGTTAAGGAACAACATGTACATAGGATGAGTGTCACTCAAATGCAGATGTTGAAATGGATTAGTAAGACAAGAAAGGATAGAATTAGAAATGAAAACATTAAAGAAAACTTAGGAATAGTAGTAATAGGTAACAAGATGAGGGAGATTAGACTTGGATGGTTTGAACATGTCCAATAGAGACAGAAAACAGCACAAATTAAAAGAAGTGAGGCAATCCAAGTCGAAGTTTCTTAAAAGGCGAGGGGAAGGCCATGCCACTTAATAAAGGGGAAAGGAGGAACAAGATTCATATGGCCAACCACTAATCAAGATAAGGTCTTGATAATGATAATAATTATGAATCCATCATAGAGAAGGGAAGCCTTGGCCCAACGGTTGAGTTGTCGCCATGTGACCTGGAGGTCATGGTTTCGAGGCATGGATGCAGTTTCTAGCAAAAATGCAAGGTAAGGCTGCATAATGTAGACCCTTTGTGGTCCGCCCTTGCAAACAAGGGAGCTTCGTACACTGAGCTGCCCTTTTTCACCTTTTTCTTGGGCAATGCTTCATGGACTTCCAAAGAAACTGACTAGCTATAGACTCATTGCTACCCTTCAAATAATTAGCCACTGGCTATAGACTCATTGCCACCATTCAAATAATCAGGCACCAAATTCAAAATCCGTAAAAGGTATATTTATATCCTCTAGTTTGCAAACAGGTCCAGCAATTTCCTTGCAAAGTGATAAACAATGGCTAGACGAATTAGTAAAGATAGGAAGTACATCTGCTACTTTATACTTTACTTTATTGCGGAGGGATTTAAACTATGCTTGTTAACACATACGTTGTTTTAACTGTCTATTGAATCTTCAATTTTCTAAAAGAATCTCCAAACTCACTTTAAGGATATGATAGAAGAACTATTTGTTATTTAACATCTCTATCTCCCTTAAAATTATAAAGATCATTAATGGTTTTCTGAGACTTTTCTATCTGCCTCCATTCGGAATTATAAAGATCCCTATCTGCCTTAAAAATATACAGATCATTAATGGTTTTTGGAGACTTTGCTAATTTTTGTGATGTGCCTGAGGGCTTACTTTCTTTTATCGGTGAAAAGTAAGTAACTTCCTTGCCAGTATGGTCAAGATCTATTGCACCAATAGTATTTGATGGCAATGCCCAGAAGGTTAGTAACAAATATCCACGTTAATATCAAGGAGAAGTTATGTTTTGTTCACCATAGACCAAGTTCTTTCCTACACCAAACAAGACATCAAAAAAGTCAGAGCACTCAATTTAAGGAGCAACATTATTTGAAACTATTGAATGAAGACGAGATTCATATAATATCACTAGTTGCTTATTTTCAGATATCCATAGTTTCACTTCATTAGTCAGTTTCATGTACAAATTGCTTTGGCAGGCAGAAACCACAACATGGCAGGAAAGAATGACAACCAAGCAGCTAAAACTCACTTGCAACAGATTCTGAAGCTTCATGATGTTCACTGTTCCCTGATGTTAAATCTTCACTTTCGTGTCGCTCTTTCTGCAGCTTGTACTGTAGTCTCCTCTCCGAAACCTTAAGAAAGAAATCAGAACCTGCAAAAACAAGAAAAATATCAAAAGGCATTTGTTCTTACAAAATTATCAGTGAAAAGTTAAGGAATCACTCAAGTGAGATGGGGTTCCAGAATAATGCTTAAAAGGAATCAGCAATACCAAGTCCTGCACAAGAAGATGACTTACTACTTGAAGCCAATGAATTTCTGTTTTCTGTACTCGAGTTCAGTACTTTTTTGCTTGTATCTGGTTCCTGCAAATCAGGCTTGAGATGGATCAATGCAATGCTGCATGTTCATATAGAAAAAACCAAAAACAAAAAAAAAACAAACAGCTGTAGCAACATAGAAACAAAGAAAATAAATGAAAATATCCATCAAGTTTGCTTTACTAGTCTCGCCTTGATCAGTTTGCAGTATTACATGAAAACTGGCAAATGCATAGCTGCAGAGCGACATCAATTGTCAGAAAAATAAATATAATGACCAAAATATTGCTTCTAAAAATTATATTTCATCTGTTTTCAGTGTCAAATACACAAAAGGCTTAAAAGAGTTGCAACTGCTACTGCTACCGCAAAAGCTACTACAGCAGTGGATCTTCCACAGAAGCAAATAAAGTGACCAAGGAAAAGTATTGCTAATAAAGCATTCAGTTTTCCTCTTCCAAAGGCTTATGTTAATTCATCCTGAAGCTGGGATCCTAAAAAAGGGAAATTCTGAATGTTCATAAGAAGTTAGACAAAATATAATATAAGGAATTAGGTCCACTGTTAATCGAAAGAAATTTTCTTGTATAAAGTAACCTATTGGGATTCAACAAATCCATGATATTTGTGTACATTAGGTGACCTCCGATAGACTTCATCGCATAGTCATGACCTTAATTTCACAAATCCGATTTACAAAAGGAAATATAGGAGTCTTTTGACATTTCTTAAAGCCTCAAACCATTAGCAGAGCAATGTCAACGTAATTATAATAATTTAAGAAAAAAAAACTATTTGAGCTAATTTTGGATAAGGCTTCAGTTATATGGTCCAAAAAGGGTATTTGAAGCCACAATTCACTTTATCTCTAATGTATAGGAATCCGTACAAACCAAAAAATTTTAGCTGCCAAACTGTTTCACCAATAGAATAGAAGAATGTTTGCCGGTAAGAATAGCGAAAATACCTATTAGAATGCCGTTATATATGAGGAGCTTTTCATGAATAATGACAGACGTGCAGGCTGGAACCAACATACTAGACACTTATCTTGGCAACGTCAAATTCAGAACTCAGTCTAGAATATAGTGCCAATCCAGAAAATCAATACAATTGGCAATCTCAGTGAAGCAATTAATAGTTACTTGACACAGATCGTGTCCAATTTGGTCAAAACTTTAACCTCTGAAGAGCTTCAAAACTATTCTTATGATGAAATAAAGGTACAAAATAAGCTAAGGGGAAAATAAAACTAAATAACCTTTTTGGAAGCCCTATGTTGAGTTTTTCGCTTTCTCTTCTTACTCTTATCTTCTCGATATTCCTCTCCTTCTTCTTCTTCTTCGACATTTTCCTCGAAATTGCAGCGAGAAAGCGTCGATTGAACCAAACGCCGGCGAGTTTTTCTTCTCGGTTCCTCGACGGCTATCTCTACCTCAACTTTATTCTCTTCCATGCCCAAATTCTCCATGGGAATGGTGTAAGAATGAGCAGATCTAGAGTTTCTGAATCATTTTCTGGGGTTTCGTGTTTCGAAAATCTAGGGTTTGGAGAGAATTGATATGTACGGATAGAGAAAAAAGGAACTTCCCTCGCTATTTAACGTTTTCTTCTGGTAATGTGATTACTGTTAGAAAGGCGTTGGAGATTCTATTTGCTCTATGTTCCGATTTCCCGCCATGAGGAATTTCCTAAATTAAAGCGCCCAACAAGGCGCTCGGTTACAAAGCGCGAACATTTTGCATGATGGCCCCACATCTGAATGATCCCAGCCGTTGATCTGATCCCATTTCTCTGCCTTTGAATGCCTAACGTTGGGAAGCCTGAGATTGAATGATTCTCTCATCTGGAGAGCTGTACTCTCGATCACGGAAGATAGACGGTCAAGAAACTTGGCATAAACAACGGTCTTAATCGGACGTCAACAAAGTAGACGCTTTCGAATCGGTACTTTAGGGGGTGGTTTGCCGTAGAACTCATCTCCCGCCACTACAAGCTCTACTGCATCCGTTGGATATTTAATATCCGCCTTTTACGCCATTGACTGAACCATCTCCTGGGATAAGTGCAGCCGTGCACGCTGGCTAGGGTGAGAGGGAAGAAGTCCACGCGCAAATTTTTGTCCCGGTGAAACTTAATCCGTAGATCTAAGTAGTTTACCACATTTAAAAATAGCTTAAATAGACTAGAGATCAAATTTTATGTTCATGGATGCTTTTACCTTAAGGGGAGTCTTGGCACAATGGTAGAGTTGTCGTCAAGCGACCTTAAAATGACCTTAAGTTCAATTCTGCCACATTAGTTGCACCAATCATTTTAATACAAGCAATAAAGTGTGTCATCTTAGAAAACCCATCAACAACAACCATACTAGACTCCTTATTGTGCTGCATATACAAGAGTCTAACAACGAAATCCATTCTCACTTTTTCCCATGGAGAATCAGGATTAGTAGTGACGTATATGACCTCGTGTTTTGATATCCACTCTTTGCAAGATGGCATGTCCTGCATCTCTTCGTGTGCTTGAATACATCTTTAGCAATTTTAAGCCAAAAGAATGGTCTTTCACTAAGGCAAGAATTTTATCTCTACCAAAGTGACAAGCAAGGCCTCTGTCATGCGCCTCATAAGTGATAACCTCTAGAAGGGAACATAGTGGAATGCAGAACAAATTTCCCTTAAAGAGATAATAGTCCTACTCAATAAATTGCTGAAAGGTACCATGTTTACAGTTCTCTATTATGTGCTTGAAGGATCATTAACAATAATTTTTTTAACTACTTCAAAACCAATTACTTTGGCATTTAAAATAGTTAGTTATGAGAATCTCCTACTCAAGGCATCAACCACCATGTTGTATGTTTGGTCCTGAAGCTGAAGGATTAGATGAACTCTATCCATATTGCATGTCTCTAACTATGCTTTTGTTGACTTTGTAAGAATCTTAACGATTCATAACCCGAGTAAAGCACACAAAAGGGCTGTGGTTGTAGATATTGGCTCCAGTGTTCTAATGCTTGAACAATGGCGTAAAACTTCTTATCATAGGTTCAGTAGTTGTGGCACGAGTCACCCCACTTCTAGCTAAAAAATGCAACTGGCTTTTCTTCTTGACTCAAGATAGCACCAACTCCAATTTTGGAGGCATCACACTATACTTCAAACAAATAGACAAAGTTAGGCAAAGAAAGTATGAGTGCATTGTTACCTTCTACTTAATCAATTCAAATTTCTTTTGTGCTTCTACTACCCACATATACTCTCTACCTTTTATATATTTAGTTATTGGAGCAATAATAGAATTAAAATTTCCAATGAACCTTCTATATAAAAGAAGCTAGACCATAGAATCTTCTAATATTGAACAACATCTTTGGAGCGAGCCAGCTGATAACAGTGTCGACCTTACTTGGGTCCATCTTCACTCCTTGGTCGGAATAACACAGCCTACGAAAAGTAGGCTATCTTTAAAAAGTTACACTTTTTCAAGTTGATCTCTCAACAATTGTAGCACTTGTCCAAGATAATCTAAGTACTCCTTATAGCTCTTTTTGTATACAAGTATATCATTGAAATATAGAGTTACAAATTTGCCATTAAAAAGTTTAAAGACATGTTTATTAAACTCATGAATGTGTTGGGTGCATTAGACAAACTAAATGGAATTACTAACCATATTCATACAAGTGATCTCATGTTTTGAATGCAGTCCTCCACTCATCATCTGTTCTCACGCAAATTTGATGGTAGTCGCTACAAATGATCTTAGAGAAAGTTGTTGCGCCATGCAGTTGTCCAATAAGTCATTCCGGGGTGGAATAGGGGAGCAATAGTTAACCGCGATTTTGTTCATTGCTCTACTGTCTATGCACATCCCCTATTAACCATTCTTTTTAGGTACACAAAAGGCAGGTAGAACACATGGACTTTTGCTCTCATGCACAAGCCTTCGGCCATCTGTTCTTTGACCTGTCCTTGCAACTCGTCATATTCTTTGGAACTCATGCAATGAGCTATTTTATTAGGAATTGCAGATCCTTAGAATTGAAGTCAATACAATGTTGTATGTTTCATAAAGGAGGTAAGCCATTAGGGATCTCTTCTGGAAATACATTTTTATGTTCTTTTAGCAAGGGACATGCAATTAAATGTTGTATGATTGTTTCTGTATCTTCTTTGGTTCATTTGACTCTTGTTAATTTGATGTAGCATTTAATATTTTACATAGAATTCTTTTTATTTTTTGCTACTATAATGAATTACATCCAAAGATTTATTGATTATTCCAGGTTTTAGATGTGCAAGGACTATCTTACATGTTTTTGAACCTATCACGTCGGGCTCTCCTGTCATATAGCCATAGTCTACCCAACAACAAATGGCAAGCGTCCATCAGAATAACATCGCATGAGACCTCATCTTTTAGCGATCAAGGAATTTGTAGGTTACATTTATTTTATGTCCTTTCATAAGCCACTTCAATCTATAGGGCTAAGGATGAGGCTCTATCTTTATCTTTAACTTTTTGACTAGCTTAGTAGAAGCCATATTCTCATGTGCACCTCTATGAATGATCACATTGCACACCTTATTCTCAACATGTATAGAAGATGGTGTAGCAAAGCCAATCACCATCATCCTTGTGTATAGGGCTTAAGCTCTATTGTGCCACCTACATAGCTCTTTGGTCAGCTGGGTTAGCATCCTCTTCATCGTCATAATCTAATTGTGTCTCCTCTTCTTCACATTTGAATTCATCAATGAGAGCAGCCACCTTTTAGTTTGGACATTCAAAGGCAATATGTTCTAAATCTTAGCACTTAAAGCACCTTCGTGGATTAATAACAGAGGAAGTAGGTTACTTGTCATTCTTTGCTCGAATTTGTTGAGTCAATGTTGGGAATCCACTTAGAATTAGAGTTAGAAGCACTCCTCGAATTGAAGGTATCTCTTTTCCCGTATGCTTTATTAATACCTCTTATTTACATTTTTTTCTTATTCTTAACAATCAAGGCCCAGTTTTTTACGTCATTGAATGACCAGTATTGTTGGAGTCGTAATGTGATTTAATTTGCTCTTCTTGTTACACCACATCACTCTCGGGCATGAGGTGTTCAAATTCTATTATATAGTCTACTACACTAAAATAGTCTTGCCTCAGGGAAGATAGAAATCGCATTTTCTTCTCCTTGGAGTGTTGTAAGAAGATGATCTTTTGTCTAAAGCTTAGCTTTTGGAAGACATAGAATAGGATTCGTTGAGGTATATTTGTAAGAGTCAATCTCAGATTTCACACCTATTTCTCTTGACTACTAAGCTGTTCAAGAGGTTCATCAAGTCTTTCAACTTGTCTCCGTAGGTCATTTATCTTGGCATCCTTGTTAGTATTTGCTATGTGCCTTGCACGATACACCATGATAACCTACTACTCCAGTATCAATTTGACAACGAATAATTGGGTACTAAGAGATTAGACACAATGCAAAAGTTAGCTAGCAAGCAAGAGATAGAGAGAGAAAAATATTTCATCTCAACCAATACAAAAAACACCACCAAAGAGTATAGAATGTTTAGAATTAAAGGTATATAAAACATCCAATAACATTGAGAATTAGGTACTTTTATGGATATAGAGAATCACCACCATAGAAAATAAAGCACAAAGAAAGATTACTACCCTTGGATACAATCTTACTACTAAGAGATACAGATCTTGTAGAGATTGAATCACACTCTCTTCATAGGGACACAGATGCACCACCTTTGGGATAAGAGCAACACAAACACAAACTCCACAAGTGATACATAAATGTCCAAGCTAGGATTACTCTCTAGCCTATCCAAGCTTCCATGGAAAACAATCCCCAATATTCCACCAAGAAAAAAAATGGTTAAACACACTATAGACAAAAATTGTATTGTTTATGCTTTAACCTGCTTGAATTGAACTATAATAGCGAATTTGTAGATGGGAACAACCCTCCCACACAAGGAAATTACAAAGCTAAAAGAAAGCATCTAATTTACATGAGTGCTAAGCCTTTGAGGACTTTATAAATATATATAATCTTACTCTCCGAGACTTTCTAAATCTTGATTGAAGCTAAATATTCACTTACTAATTCATGGGAGGTAACTAATCATTCCCATGCAACTGCTATTACAATGAACTAAAGTTTCAAATTTGTAAACCTTCCATGTAAGACTTTCCAAGCCAAGTAGTGAGAATCTTGACCTAGTCAAACCTTGACCAAATAAGCTTGCTAGGGGGCATTGTTGACTTTCTAAGTCTAGGATCTCTGTGACTAGTTTTCCTTAATCTCTAAGGCAATGGCCTAGAATGTCCAAGACACAACAATCCTTGCATCTCATCATATTTAATCCAAGAGATCCATAAGTTCTATAATTAGGTGGATGTTGATTTTGGCTCAAAAGCGCATCTTTTAGCAAATCCAAATCGTCAAATCTTTCCTTGGTAATGATGCCCATATATCTAAGCACACATGAGATCATGTACCAAGAGATTTGAGATAGATCTTGGCTGTCAAAAGCTAGATCGCCATTGATCTTCTTTGATCCCCTATCAATCTTGGAATCTTTAGACACTCGTGTCACTCCCTCTTTCTGGTTTTGTGATTGCTTTTGCTAAAGTTATTTATAGTTGCTAACATTCACATTGCCACTAGCAATCCTCTCTCTCTTTCTATGTGTGTGTTTAATTGCTCATTTTTTTAATTTTCAAATCCATGTTTTAGCTAATTATTTTTTCAAAAAATAGTAATGCCCTTCTCGTCCCTTTTTATATAAGAAAATTTTACAATTTAAACCATGAAATTTCATGAGTTCTTCATTCAAATATTGAACCTTTTAAGACTTGTTTTATCTTGAAGTTGCAAAACAATTTCAAAATTATCCAAATTGTTCATCTCATTTGTCACCCTCTATTTAGGTTATTAACCAAAAATTCATGCCTATCTAAGGAATCTAGATACTAGTTTTTCTGATTAAAGCTTTTAATATAGATGATTTAAAAGCAAAAAAAGGCATGGCTCAAATCATCCAAAAGCTCATCAAGTTTGGCTATCTAATATAAGATAGATTGAACATGATGAACGGGTCAGATCATTCAAAAGAGGGCCCCTTAAATTGGGATGCATCAAATTTTTGTTTCTTCACATCCAAAAATGCTATGTGTCTCTTAGATACAGAGGGCCTCTCTTTTGGATGTTATGATCCATTCATCATATTTAGGCTGCTTAGATTGGCTAGCCACCAAACTTCATGATCTTTAGATGATTTGAGCCATGCCTTGCTTTATTTTCAAATTATATCCGTTGAAAGTTTCAACGATAAATCTAGTATCTAGAAGCCTTCAATGGACATGGAATTCAATTTATAATCTAAATAGGGCAGCCAAAAAAATAAAAATAAACAGTTCATGTCACACAAACTAAAATATATCTAGGTTATGTTCAAGTAAACTACAATGCCCGTAGGATATATTAGTATGCATTTAGCATCGCCAAGTGAGAAAATTAAATGGCTATGAGTAATTTTGAAAATGTCTTACAAGTATAAGATTAAATTAAAATCTCAAAAAAAAAAAAGAATATTTAAATGAAAAAATCATGAAAGTTTAGGGTTTAACTCTTCATTTCCCCTTTTTCTGTACATGTAGTTAGAATTTGGGATGGTGATAAATCTAATGAACATGTTGATAAAATCTAATTGATACCAATAGTTTATTATCAAATAATGTTAAAATTCAACAACACAAGCATCCAAAAACTCATAAATGCACATGAATGCCAAATTTTAGCCTATAATTATTGAATATTCTATCTATAATTCATGATTTTAGTGACATTTCATGAGCTCTAGCACTCTGTGGGGACCTTTGTACCAAAAGTCATTTAGCATAGTTGTTAAGAAAAAACAATGTGCCTATCCGCATTACACATGATAGGAGTTTTAAAGGTAGCATTTGCTCCTTTTGGGGAGATTTTAAGTGGATTTTGAACTTAGGATTATGAGGTACTTAAGAGATACTAGTGTAAATGTGCTAGAGATAGACAGATGTAGATTATGCAAAAGACTTTGATAAGAGGAGATCTACTTCATGATTTGTGTTTACTCTAGTTAGAGAGGCTGTATATATTTGTTCAATATGTGTTGTAGTCTACTATAGAACTATCTTATAATATGACTCACTGATATTCCCTTGAATCTTAATGTAAATATGAAGTATGCATTTGTGACTACTATAATTTAAAATAAGACATAACAAATTCATCTAACCCAAATCACATATAATTAAGCCTTTTGAAATACATAGATTCCAATCTTTCAACCACTTCAAGCTTTAACCTAATAATAACCTTAACACAATGGTGACAAATTTCATTAATTGAGAAGTGAGACTATGGCTTGCAATAACTAGGTTCTGTAAAAGTCATCACCTCTATTGGCAGATGCTAATGAGATAAAATTAATATTAGAGTTATATAGAATTAAAAATTGAAGAGTGGTCACCACAAGTGAGCCTAATAGTTGCAAGCGACCTTGCCTATGATGGAGATGGTTGTCAAACTTGTTAAGGCAAAATGAAGTATCCACTGCTAAAGTCAGGTTACTTTTTCAAGTGATCAAAATCCTTAAGTGGATAGGTTATCACTTTTTTGCTGCCTTTTTGTATTTTAACATTGAACCTTCCATTACTTTTTAAAAACAAAAAGAAAACATTGAACCTTCTACTGTATATTTGTTTTCATTCTTGTGGTGAATCTCTATGTTGTTGAATATCATTTTGTTTTCATGCGTCCAATTAGTTTTGGACAATTACACATATGGCCAACCATTTTCTGCATATTTCTCTTATTATTGGTTTAATATTACTCAATTTATTAAGTTTACTTTATTATTTTAAATGTTTTCATTTGTAACATATGATTTCAATTAGTTAGCTGTTATTCTTGAAATGAAGTATGGCTTTAAGGGGCCAACCGCTCTTAAACCCTATATAAAGGTGCACTCCTAGGCCATTCTTGCACTAAAATAGTTATCTATCTTTTAAGAGATCTCTACTCATGATTTTTTATCTTCTAAAGTTAGCATAGTTAGAGGCATTCTCTTTCAAAGGTTCATTTAGTTGTAAATTTCTCTCATTCAAGCTATAAAGACAAGACTTGAGAGTATCTCTTCTAGCAATCTAGTTTCTAGAGTTACTAATCTTGTGAAGTTCTTATTATTTATTCAAGTTTACCCAATTATGGTATGCTCATATTATTCAGTTTCTAATTGAAACCTTAAATTCTTGATACATGATATTGTTTCTAAGGTGATCTAGGTTCTTATTATGTTTTTTATTTCATCATATCTTTGAGATACAAAGGTACTTATCTCTTGGAGATTTATTATAAAGAAATAAGAGAAATATTGACTGTAGTTTTCAAATTATCATAATATTTTATTTGAAGGTACTGTAGATAGAAAAATTAAGATTTTAGATTCTTCAATTTTAAAAGACATTACAAATTGAAGAGTAAAGTATTGGCCTTAGTTCTACATTACAAATTAGTAAAGGCAAAAAATCAAGTCTAGCTTGGTTGAATCCTTGAAATAGAGTTGTTGAGATCCTTTGCACATTTAGGAGGCATCAACTATCTTCAATAAGCAGCATTTGCAGTACACCTCTAAACTGTGTCCAAAGAATTCAAATTGTGCAAGCAAACTATTTTTCGATGTATGCGAAGTAGCTCCTCGTCTAGTTTGTTTATAGCCACCTTTGATACTTAATCCTTGTGAACATTATTTCAAGACTAGGCTCCACATTGTAAAACACATATAAATCGGAATGATATTTTTCTTAATAACTCTTTAAAAGAAATTTATAGAGAGGGTTGTATAGTATAGAAAAATTGATGATTATCTGTGAAGAAAGACAAACTCCAAGTTACAATATCAAGCTTAAGGCTCATGATCAATTCCAAATACACTACCCCAACATTGGACAAAGATATCAATATATTGAATCTCAACCTCATTGATGGTTATGCAACACTCCTTCAAACAAAATCCAACCTTTTGCAACTGTCAGTAATCACATATATTTGATTGTAAAGAGTGTAAAATTGTCTATTAATGGGTTTGATGTGCATTCCCACCTATCCTTGATAGATTTAACAAAACATCTTGAACAACAATCAAATTCATAATAAGAGAAAAGTTCATTATCAAAGAACAAGAAGTGATTGTGTAAGAAGACAACTAATTAAAGTAACAAAACAGATTGTATCCATGCCAAATTGAGATTAAGTTCTCCAACATGACATATAATATCCAATATTCTCACTACCTGATTTGGTGTAAGGAAAAGAGATGTAAACTAAAATGCTCAATATAGAATTGAAAGATCTTGTTCAAGTATACCATTCTCTATATGAAATGTGCAGAAGTGACAACTTCCAAATGATGTGTTTCCTCTACTAAAATAGATATAGTTGCCTTTGAATATAAATGTTAATAATTCCTTAGTAGCCTTGAAAAAGTAAGGAATTATTAGGGCAATGAAATCTTGAAGTTTTGACCTCATAAACAAAATGCAGTCATCAAAGTTCTCTACCACAACCCAATTTGTAGAATTCAATTATTGCTTGAGCAATTAAAAGCCATCTATTGAATGCTTCCTCAGTACATGCTTGGATGGGTAGATCCAATAACTACCAGCAATTCTCCATATTATTATAGTAAATAGGGTGGCTCACAATACTATTTGGCTTCCATTGGAAGAAAAATACGAGTAGCTTTAGGAGAACCTAACTCCCAAACTACATGTTCATTATCTAATGTGAAGGCATGTAAAAATTCTTTATACAACTTGATATTATCATAAAAAACAAATGGTTTTCCAAAGGGGATCAGTCCATTATTTATCTCTTAATATGTATAAAACAAAGAAATAATTAACAAAAACCATGTAGTTGTATGCTTCGATATTATTCATGGGAGGAGTATGTCACATCAAATTTTGTATTATGTGTGATTGATGCAATCAATCATACAAAAGGAAATATGAGGGCCAATTTCCCTTGAAAAGATTTTTTTATATTTCACTACATATCACCTAATGTGAGTACATTTTGTAGCTACATCAAGTGTTATAATTATATTTCTTAGTCATTAGTGCTAGTTAATTACATTCCTCTAGTATCTGAGTATTATACAAACAATCCTTTCACCAATAGATGCATAGAGACAAACAAAAAGGAAAGATCCTTCATTAGATGTTACCTATTTATAACCCAACTTGAATCTGTAACTTATGTGTTCTTTATATGCCTTACCTTTTGAGCATGGATCAAAACCTATTGGAAATTAGTTTTAATAGTATGATTTGGTTGTTGACTCTATTTTATGATAAGAGTTGGTTGATGATTAGTGTATGAAAATGTATTTTCAAAGTACTACCTTGACTCGAAATTGTGTATCACCTTTGAAACCTCTCTCTTTGGTGTCAAGTGTTGTGCAGACATGTTCTCTCTTTCTCTCTTGTCATTTAGACATAGCTACCTATTATTTTAGCCTTAAGAGTATAATAATGTCATTTTTTGTACATTTTTAGGATATGAGTAGCAGTATAGGAAGCATATTTTAAGTTCCTTTAGTCACTTGATGTAGGAGAAATCATGCATTTAGCTATTGATTAGTTGACTTTTAAGAAAGCTTGAGGTTTAAGTCTATTGGAGTCCTAGCATGTGTTTTATATACACTTTGATATGAGAATATTGGTGGTTTTGTAGTTAGTTTTTGTTTTATTATGACTCTTTGTGATGGGGCACGTATGGTTAGGGTCATTATCACCTTATGACTCATTGTAACTAAGTTTCATGAGGTCAAATTTATCATCACTTTAGACTTTCTCATACTAGCGCTCACCAGTATTATCAACTTTACATTCATTCACGTGAGAAAGGAAAGCTCTTGCATGGTCACCTTTATGTGCATTATTCACATAAAATAGAATAATTATCCTTTTTGCTTGATGACCTTTTCCTAATATTTAGACTACCCACTTTTACATGAAATATCCACGTAAGGCATACTACCTTTGCATGGATAATGCATAAATATCCATATTGGCACTTACTACTATCACATAAAGTATTAATGTGACAAGTAAAGTCATTCATGGCCACATTCACTTGGATTATTTATGTAAAGTAGCATGCAACCACACATGGCCACCTTTGCATTATAATGCATGCATGCATGATTATTATATTATTATTATTTTTAGAACCCTTTGGCTAGATTGGTGATAATTGTTGAACTTAAGATGGACAACTAGATATTCTTGATGAATCATGAACATTGAACTTGGGTAAGATAGATCAAGGTTCTAGATTTTTATTTGTAGGGCTAGATTGGTGGACTTGGGTTGAATTGATAATATTGGCCTTTGGATTTGATTTAGGGCATTAATTTACGTGGTCCTATGTCAATTAAATGGATTGTGATATTAGGGCATTGGTATATATGTGCTAGCATCAGCTAGATAGACAATAACATTAGGGCATTGGTTCACATGGGCCCACATCAGTTAGATGGAACATTACTTTAGGTTGGATCCACTCCACATCTTTATGCCATATAAGAATTTCATTTTTAGGCTAGATTTGCCATTCATGTTTAGGCAAGATCTGTCTTTCATTTTTAGGCTAGATCTGTTGTACATTTTTAGGCAAGACCTATCTTAAATCTTTAAGCTAGATTCACCATAGATCTTTAGGCTAAGCTTATGTTAGACTCAGCTTAGATCTTTAGGCTAGATTTGTCACAGATATTCAGGCTAGATTCGCCTTAGATCTTTAGGCTAAATTTTATTATAGAACCTTAGGCTAAGCTTTAGGTTAGATCATCGTAGAACACACAAGTACTTATTGATTTTCTACAAGGTGAAGACTCAGTGTCTACATTCATTCTTTAAAATATGGGGTCCACTGTAGAATGGGAAGATGCCTCAACTTTCTTTTCTAAGTCCCCTACCTTTTATTTCCCTTAAGAGTTCTTCAACATGGGTTTTTCTTAGAGCCCATTTTGACTTAATATTTTGTGGTTCATTAGACTTAGATTTCTTTTGAAGTCCATGTAACTTAAGTCACTTTATCATCCATTTGACTTAGGCCTCTTCTCTGAAAGATGAGGCCCTCATCCTAAATGTCTTAATGGCCATAGGGTGGGTGCCCCTTTTTATCTTTCTTCTTTTTGTTTTTTATACCTTTGAAAATGTGCTTCACATGTCAGAAAAACATCTTAGGGTGCAGTTTAGCTTTCCTCTTTTCTTTCCAATCCTTTTCTTTTAGTGAAAAATGAGCCAGCAACTTAGGAGATATGCATGAGGCACCCTCTTTCTTCTCTTTTTCTAAATACAAAATGTTACAAGAAAGAAGAAAATATGTCCTATAATGAACAACTCCCCAAAGAGAGAAGACTCTTTGAAGATAGCACGAGAAATGTTTAAGGAGAGTATATGAAAAAGCTCTCCTATAGTACAAAAAGAAAAGGTTCCTAAAAGGAAGGACAAAGAGTTCTTGAAGAAAGCATCACAGAAAGAAAGGAGTTTCCTAAGAATAAGGAAGGAATGAAAGTGTTCTTTGAAGAGAAGATTAAAGAAAGAAAATAATTCTTTAAGAGAACATTCAAGAAAAAATATAGTTCCTTCTAAGGGAAACATGAGGGGGGAAAATCAAGAACCAACCTTTTTTCTTGCTCCTCCTTCAAAATATCCTAAATTTTTGTCCCTTTCATTCTATTCTCCTTTCTCTTTTTCTTGACTCTTTATTTATATATCTTTGTGTATGTGCCTCTCTATATCTCTTTTTATTTGAAAGAAAAAGGCCTTATATAGCAAGGAGAGTTGGGAATTAAATAACTACCCATTTCTCCATCTTCTTTTTGAAAACGTATGCCCTACAAAGCCATCATATGACATTTAGTGTAACCTTCCATTGATTATTTTAGTGATTAGTATATGTTACTTAATCATGGTATGTAAATGCTACATATCATAGTACTAAGAATATAAATTCATCTTTAGATGACAACATACTTAGAGAGAACCTTGGGCAATATGGTAAGAGTTGCATAAAATGATGGTTGTGAATAATAGGGATGAAAAATGAAATTTTGGTTATATACTAACCTAAAATAGTCCTCAATTAAGAATAGAAGTGGGAAACCCAATTCAAGGATACTTTGTAACGACCCGGGTTTTTATAATACATTTTTGTAGTTCTTTTTGAAATGTTTAGTTGCAAAAGTATTTAGAAAATGAACAGAAAAAAATATTTTTCATAAAAAGACCCTTTTAGAAAAACCTTGAGTGTTATTTTTCTATTCTTAAAAAGGATTATCAGTGAAATGAGTGCTACATTTTTACTGAAAATCTGGTAGAGTTTCTTTTACTTTTCTGTCATTAGACATTTAACGTATGTCATTGCGAAGTACATGATAAACACATTTTTATAAATAAAAGGATAAGGGAGACTCTGTCTCCATCCCATCACATTTACATACATAACTTTGTATTTTGAAAATCAAAATTCAACCAAATCAAAAGAAATCGTGACCAGGATCAATCCAGTCACAGCCATGCCATCACCACCTTTATCCACATGTCCATAATGTAAAATCATATCAATTCAACACATTACATTAATTTAATAAATAATCAATCATATTGCAAATCTATTTGTTATACCTATTACTTCATCTTGAAATCTCTAGCACAGTCTTCTGCTTCTTTTTCCTGTTCTATTTCATCAAACTTAAGACATTGTAAACAATTTATAATGTCTCAGCAAGCTTGCACTTGTGTAGGCAATTTCATATCTATTTTACCAAATTTGTAATTCAATTCTAAAAGCACCTCAAATCATTTTTTATGCAGTTTGTAATGAATATGATGATCAAATTGGAAACAAGAAACATGATTAAAGCCATATTTCAATCTCAATTTTATAGTTTCATGCTAAAACATTTCAGATAGTATCAATATAAAATGTGTTCCACTTTAAACATGCATTTTTCAAATGATTAAATCATCATAGTAATCTCAAGTAAATTACTATATATATATATATATATATAACATATCTCAAAATCACATGTAAGCACAACTTGAAAACTATGTGAAAGATTCGCTATCTAACTTGATAATTCAAATATTACAAGGTCCTCAAAGTATTAAAGTAGTGATCGGTTAAACTGCGAATGTTGGCAATCCCAAACCGACAACATCATCATGTGCACATAAGCACTTCGGCACATTAATCGGTCCGTCATGATTACTCATCTAAAGACCATCAAGCCCATTTACGTGGGTCACAAAACATAAATCCTATAACACACTATGCTCACTACCAGATCACTGAATCGTGCCTCTCCAGTATCTAGAAAATAGCCACCGTAGCCTCCACGGCGACTACGGATACGTCTCGAAAGGGTGCCGTGATCACCTTCAATGGTTGTTCCTACCACAGCAGTCGAGAAAAATGATGCCACTTTAGGCATGGATGCTTATCACCTTTGGTGGTTAGAGGGCGGGAGGCCAGCCCATATAACCTCTTAATATAATGATTACCAGGCTCATTAGCTTGAATAAAGATATATTTCAATCCCAAATGATCTTAAATCATATAACAGATATCTCATGCAAAATCATGATTTCTTTAACCTCATCTTAAACACATGGGATTGATGCATTTCAAATATCATCAATTTTTTTTTTTTTTCAAAAACACTCTACTACATGTAATGAGCAACATCATTTTCGTTTTTCATATAAAAGCGTGCATCATGGCTATGAAGATACATACATACATACATACATACATACATACATACATACATATAGTTCACATGTCTCATTTGTAAACATTGCATTCTTTATAATCTTAAAACAAAGTAATATGATGAAGTTTAAGTTTCATGATAGTCAAGTACTCTAAAATAAAACATATGATAAACTAAGATTTGATTATTTAAAATCTCAAGGGCAAATAGATGTTAAAACCATCTACCTCTTAGGTGAGATTCTCCGTTCAGCCATGTTTCTTCTTTAACTATGCTTATTGCCCAATCTTCTCTGTTGATGTTATAGAGTTCTTGTCAATGTTGAATCATATATAAATGAGTGCATAAAAATTCTATTTTAATCAAAGTCTAACGATTTAGGTCATCATAAACTATTTAATTTTTCACTTACCATATATTCCATAGAGGAATACATGATCAAGTCAGTCCTAGATCCATCATCCATTCACCAATTAATGGCCCACGATTTAGCTTTGCCTTTTCCATTGGAATAACCCCCTTGATAGGCAATCTAAATCTAAAAGTATACTCCAATAAGTCGCAAAGATCTGACTTGGTATTTCAAGGTCTTATTTCCTATGTTCTCTGTTTTTAACTGTAAACTCAAAGTCATGACCAGATAGCCAAGGTCCTTGATTTAATGATTTTCTTAACAATCCACATTGTTTGAGTGATTGAGTTGGCTATTATGAATTAAAGCTCATTAATTAGAATCTTAGAAGACTATTAGAGTTCTAATCACTTACTAAACAATGTATGTAGAGGCAATTGATGGTCCTCATTTAGTCCATTAATTTCCTAATAATTAGTGCCCTGGTCTTTTAGAAGTTCAGATTATGTTTACTTAATATAGGTCAAGGTACATAACATTAGTGTCTGACTACCAATCAGACATCGCTAGGTTCCTTTTTCATCACTATCCGATCGAATGGCTAAGATTGTTCAATGGATGTTTATCCAATTTCCACAATTATATCATATTAAACCCAATTCAAGACCTCACAGGATCCCTATTTGAATAGTCACAGATTGGACGGCCTAGATCATCCAATTTGTTTCACTTCAAAATCATACAATTTGATTCATCTTATCATTTTTAAAGATGGAGAACTCACTAGCAGCATTTGATCATCGATCAAATGTTAGATAGTGTTTTACGCAGGAACAGATCGAATGGCTAAAATTGTCCAATCGATCTATCTTATTTCTTACAAATTCTTGTTTTGTCATATCCCATATAATTTAAGGTCAACGAAGTTACAGACATCTCCAATTTACTGTGTTAATAGTACTTGATCAGATGGCTAAGATTGTTCGATCACATTCTACCTTAGATCTACAATTTTAGTCAAATCCTAACCACAAAAGGTCTATGTTTAACTATTTTTATGCATAGTTTACAATTTGGATGGTCGGATCTAGAAATAGAGGTGCACAATGTTCGGATCTGTCATCATAACCCGCGGATCAACTATCACAACTCAACAGATTTACCAGAGTTCTGATCAGTCTCTGATTATCATGTAAGACTGAGAAAATGACCTCAGTTTTACTGTTTTGACAGTGGGACCATTTTGGATCCTTTCCAAAACCCTAACCCTCTATTGATTCATACAAATCTAGCAAAAGAAATGGAGTAGGGTTTGCAAAGAACTTACCTTTGCAATGATTAAGGCCTCCAATTGTTGCCGGAGAAGACGAGTTTTGTGATTTTTTGCCAACAATCCACACATGTAGCCTTTACCCCTCAAATCTGGCATCGTTTCTCCTCCGTTGGCGATGGACCTAGAGGAGTTTTGCTTCTCATCTCTTGAAGAACTGATTGGACGGTGTGATCTTCGATCAGAGCCACCATTGTCATCGGTGAAGTCTACGTCTTCGATGACTGTAAATCTCTTCTCCCCCTCTTCGGCGCGAACTAGGGTTTTCAGTTGCGCAAAGCTTCTTCCTTCTTCTTCCCTCTCTCTTGTTCTCTTCTCCTTCTTCCTCTCCTCTTCCTCTCTTCTTCTTCTCCTTTCTCTTCTCCCTCCATCAGGTTCCTCTTTTCTCCCTCTCTTCGTCAATCTGTTGGATTTGGGAATAACAGACCCGACATTGTGTCGGGTTCCCTTTAGTGAGGGGGTGCCAGTATCAAATCTGGCCCCCTTTGTTTAAGGCATGTTGTTGTTGTTGTTGTTGTTGTTGTTGTTTTTTTTTTTTTTTTTTTTTTTTCTTTCTCTATCTTATTTTTACCAACATGCCCTCATATTCAAACATCTATATCTCCTCAATTTGAAATTCGATTTCTGCAAACTTTGTGTCATTTGAATCGTCTTTCTGAGTACAATCCAAATATAAAGGTATTGGGGTCCAAGTTGATGTCTTTCAAAAGGTAAATTTAGTAAAACCTAAATATGAAGATTATCCCATTTATGTTTATAAAAAATAATTAATAATCCTTTAAAATAGAATTTAAAAATTAGGATCGTTACATACTTCCAATGGAATATTTTTATAAGATAGTAAAGATCAATTCTCATGACATTTGAGATAGAGACCTTGAACATATATCAAGTGTGTGAAAGAATTTTACATGTAGGACATGACCTTACTTATCTAAATCATTTAGTATTACTAGATATGCATAACCATAATTACCCTTATACTTGAGAAGTTTATAGTTTGAATGTGATTTAATATTTGTTTTTAATGTGTTTTGTAGTGAAATCTATTTAATGTTGATTCCATATATATGCAATGAGACATTTATAAACTTATAAAGGATATAGGATGTCAAATTTGGAGCCTACATATACAAAGTAAGATATTCATTGCAGATTATCTTGTAAACTAACTCAGTAAAAGCTAGTGCCCTATTGATTTTGATAATTTTTTATTAAATTAATTTTATATGCATACATACTTAATATAATATATTTTTAAAATGTGTTTTAAAAGAGATTTAAAGTTCATTAAAGTGGGGCCTATTGTACTTGATTGTACAAAGGTGACATGCCTAGAGATAAGTAGGTATACACGGCCTATTTTGGTGTCATAAATGTATATAATAAAGTGGGAGGTTAATGATAATATACTCATAAGGATAAATGGTAATTTACTCGTAAGGATACTTATGTAATTAATCTTCTATTATGGAACATATGTCGTTATTGGTGGGTTGATTTGTTGGTGTCACATCACCATCTCTAGCATGAAAAAAATGTTACTTAAGATTTTGGAAGAGTTTGATTCAAATTAGGGAAGTAGTTTCTTCATTTAAAAGCTATAGAGATATCATATTTTGAAGGTTCCTAACAAGTAAAGAGTTCTTTTAAGAGCAAAAACACTAGGTCTCTCTTCTTATCTTTGAATCTCAATAGTTGGGGCATAAAGCCATCTCCTAGAGAAAGAAGAAGTTAGACATTGGACCTATTAATTCTCAATTAGCTATGGACTAATTAGAGGGATTGTAGATTCAATCCTAGATAAGTTACAATTTCTCTATTATTTGATATTTAAATATGTTAATTGACATGATTCAAGGTTGGACATAGATTAGTTTTTAAAGCTCTTGTTTCAAATCAAGAAAAGTTCTTGACTTTTTGAATGTTCTCCAATACCTTTTGGGGTTGGGTTTTCCACCTTTGTTGAAAACAGAAGCAATGTGGTATGCAATAGGGAGAGTTCTAAGGTGCTAGGCTCCCTCTCTTTCTTGTACTAATTTTAAGGATAGAATCAAGGTAAAGATGTGTGGGTTTTGGTATTAAAAAGTGGAAATAAGAGAGAAAAAAGAGAGAAAATTTCAATATATGAGAGAGAAGGTTCCTATGCTACACCAAGGTGGACCACTATTTTGTTGCACTAAAAACTAAGAGGGGATAAAAAAGGGCGTGGAAGAGAGAGAAAAAAGAAAGAAAAGGAGGAGAGAGAAAATGAGAGGAAGGAGAAAGAGGGAGAGTCTTAAGGGTTTAGACTTTTTTAGAATAAAATCAAAGCCATAAATTCATATGATAGAAGATATGAAATGAGGAAGAGAGAGAAAGTGGAGAAGTGTGAGGACGTGATTTTGTGCTATGCCAAGGTGGGGGCCACCTTGGGTGTTGCACTAAAAACTTGAGAAGACTCCAAAAATGCGGAAGAAAGAGAGAAATAAAGAAAGGAAAAAAAAGAGAAAAATTGAGGAAATAGAAAGAGATGGACTTAGTTGGTTTCTTGCTACTCTCCATCTTGGTGCTGAACTAAAAACCAGAAAACAAGTTAGAAAAAGAAAAACATGGATTCGGGTGAGAAAAGAAGAGGGAAAAAGAGATGGACTTAAGACTACTTTCTCGCTCTACCAAGGTGGGGACCATTTGATGTTGATTAAAAACTAGGAAACATGTTTAGATAAATGTGGATTATGGTGAGAGAAGGAGAGAAAAGAAGAGAGAGTAGAGAGAGAGAGAGAAAGTACACTTGTGGTAACTTATATTGCCTTATTTTTAGGGATTTTGAGACATTCAAGACACCTTTTTCTCATTGATTTATAATAAAAAAAGAATAAGTGGATAGCCAATGAAATTGAAGTATTCAAATGGGCCCCATTTCTTTAAATTATACCAAAATAAAGTCTATATAAAGGAAGATTAGAAAAATAAAATCTTTCAGATTTTAGAAGAGAAAGGAGGATTGAAGAGGCGTCCCTTTGAAGTCTACTTTTCACTTTTGAGTTTTAAAAGTATCAGAAGGCAAAGAAATGGGTCCCTCTTGATGCATTGCTTAAAGTTAAAAAAAAGAACCTATAAGTAAGGTCCGTTAGAAATATTTTAAAAGAAATAGGAAGGGTGGGATTTTGTTTAAAAACACCACTCAACACAGTGATGGAGAGAATAGCCTTGTGTGTATGGCCAGAGTATAGTGGAACTTAGGTTTTTTCTCCTGAAAATGGGTTGAACTGAAATATTTTCATTTCATGCATCATTATCATCCAACCTTTTGAAGCTCCATAATTCCACATATGTGGTAAGAGATTTAGATTATAACTTTTATGGTATGAGAAATTGAAAGAACTATTGAAAACATTTATTGAAGTTATTAGCATTACACGAATACTTGGAGAATCCATAAATAGAGAAAAGTGACCTAAATGAAGGACACATGTCATCTATATACTTTTGAATTTTTGGATCCTAGTGTATTTATGTTAGAAAAATGTCTCATCCTTTGGAATTTTTGGATGGATACAGTCGCGTACACTCAATGAACATGAGATTTTTTAATAAAAAAGATAAGAGCAGAGTATGAAGAGAATATCAAAGTAAAATTATTATACTTACCTCTACCATTCCTTCTACATGAGACTCTTTGCTCCTTTTAAATTTTATAGAATGGTAATCTATATATACAGGACAAAAGAATCCCACTTTGCAAGAATAGCAAACTAAATTGATATTCCCCTTTATTCTTTCATAGCTACCTATTGTTATCTTCCTACTGCTTTGCACCAAAAAATGATTTCCTTTACTTGGCATTAAATGTGCTTTGAGGTGTCTTTAAAAAAATTGGGCCACTAAAGAATTACAATAAAAGATAGACGCATTAATAGCCTAAGGGCAGATATTTTCTATTAACTTTGTAAGATTTTTTTTTATTATCTAAAATTTAAATAAATTAATATATTTGGGCATCATATTTTTTGTATTATTTTATAAAGAATAGTGATATTTTTTCCCCCATTTTTTCAACTCTATAAACTTCGTCACTCTTTCTTTCTTTATTCTATCAATGTGTAGTTGAACTTATTTATTCCCAATTTTCTTCAGCCTTTTAATTTTCTCTAAATATCTAACACAAGCCTCTCTCTCTCTCTCTCTCTCTCTCTCTCTCTCTCTCTCTCTCTCTCTCTCTCTCTCTCTCTCTCTCTCTCTCTCTCTCTCTCTCTCTCTCTTGTTTACTTGCCTCTATCTTTTCTTATTTTTAGTCCAAACTTACTAAAATTTCTTTGAAAGGCATATATTTTTCCTACATATTGTGTAAATAATGATATATTATCTTATATAGTCTAGTGGTTAGGTTGAGTTGCCTCTCTTATAAATAGGTCTTGGGTTCAAGGTAGTGCATCACTTCCCTTTAGGAGATGCAACAAAGGTGTTTGCATGTTGGGGGACTTTACAAGGATACATTTAGGAAGTGTGGGTGTATATGAAAAGACCTATAGAGGGTGTGAGTTACCAGTTCAAAAAAAAGATGATATATTATCTTATAAATGTGTTGATGTTATCAATTTACCACATTGGCCAAGTTGGGACCAAGATATTATATTATTTTAGTATGATTATCATTTTTATTAGTTATTTATTTATTGGACTATACTAGCTACGAATTGTCATGTGTTGTCTGTTCTTGTATGTCAATAGAAAGACATTAAAAGTTACATGTGGGTCCAGATATTTGGTGATGCAAAGAGTTAATTGTAACTAGAACATCGCATTGCCCATGCACCTAAATACATCTTTAGTGGATGATCACATCCACAATTTATCAAGTAGAGAAAGCTTGCAAGGCACATCCATTGCATTGGCTGAGTTAGAGTTTGGGAATTGGCTAGTTTTGCAAATTGGAACTAGCTAGTTTTAAACTACCTTAAAACTTGATTTTAGAGCTTTCCTACTTCATTCATGTTCCAAACTTGTTTGGTAAAAAGAGTGAGAACTCGACAATTAATGTAAATGCAAAGTTTCTCTGCCAATCTCTCTCTCTCTCACGCATTTATGTTTCCTTTTTTTGCTTATTTTCTCTCCTCCAATCTCTCTTTCCATCATAGTTTTAAATAGTAGTTTGATGTTAAACAACAAGAAAACTCACTATGAAATATGTATTCATGTCGTATGTTAATTTTGTTCTCTTTATTGATTCAAGGCTAGGTGGTTCAATTCAAACCACTACGAAGTTATTTTTGCAGAGAATTTTTTTTTGAAATTGTAAAAGTAAATCATTTCACTTTTGTTGGATTTTGGGTCTCTGGATATCATATTTAGGTTTATATTTAACATTTATTATATTGCAGCTGCTGGTATAATATTGATATAAATTTAAGGAACTAGCTTGCGGTTCTAAATAAAGTGATATAATTGGCTAAAAGTGGTCATGACTCCTTACTTTTGGTAGAAATTCGAGATGAGCACTTTCCCTTTATTGAGGAGATTCTACTTATATTTAAGAATTAGAATATGCATCTATGTTTTTGGTTTTTATTTTTCTTTTTAACTATGAATTATGAAGCAAACTACCTAGAACTTGGCTGAAAGCTGTCTAGCTCAGTTGGTTACCTCTCTGGTTAGAAGTTCAAGGTGAAAACCTATATTCTGCTACCTAACTCAACTTAAAATCTTCCCACCTCGCACCTGCGACCAAGCATAACAGTAAGAAGCTTTAGCTAGTCTCTTCGTAAAGCTGAAAAAGAAAATTGAAGAAAAATGATAAAAGCGTGATATAACTGGCTAGATTTAGTGAGAACTCATCAAGTGGAAGCTAATCAATTCTCCATAGCTAGCCCGTTCCCAAACTCCACACCCACCAAGGATTAAGACCGGTCGGTTTGGGTGCGCAGGTTCACCCTCGCAACAAGACAGGCACAAAGCAGATGAACAACTTCTAAGTTTCGCTCTTCCCTTTTGTTTCAACAAGTGGGCGCCTCTTATCTTTCTCAGACATTTCCCTGATTTTCTTTGTGCAGCAGAAAGGTAAGAATTCAATTCATTCCTACCCCCTCAAACCTAGAAAAGCTTCTGATTTTCATCTCCCTACAACTGTAAAGAACAGAAACTGCTGATGAGTCTGTAGTTCCTTCAGATTTTTTCCCATCTCATATGATCTTGTATCTATCTTCCATGGTACCATTCTTGTGCTTTTTCTTGGTTGGGTTCTTTCTATTTCTACTGATAAGGTTCAAAAGAGGATAAAAAACTGTCTTTTTCGTAATGAAGTGTGTGCTTTCAGCAGAAGTTTTGTATATTAGCTTGGCAGGAAAGGAAGATTAATGAGCATGATATGTTGCGGGGTATATGCTTTTTAAGGAGAAGAGGTTATGCTCTAGTCCGAAGTTTTCATGTTGGAAAGCGGTTTTCCACTCCCGGTAATGAGCAGATTCTGTTTGATGCTATTTGTGTGAATCTAAGGCAGAGGAGATGGGGATTTTTGAGTCAGATTTCATCGAAATTGACAAGTTCATTACTAAACCGTGTAATTCTGCAGTTTGAAAGGTCTCCACAGTTGGCATTTGATTTCTTCAATTGGGTTGGGCAAAAAAAGGGGTTCTCACATAGTTTGGAGTCTTATTCTATCGTAATTCATGTATTGGTTAGTGCAAGGAAGTTTGAGGATGCTATGTCTGTCATGGTGTATTTGGTAAGGGAGAAGGGTACTTCTTCATTGGATCTTTTGGAAGCACTGATTGACAGTTATGAAATTTGCAGCTCGAGTCCAGCTGTTTTTGACACACTTGTTAGGACTTGCACTCAAATTAGAGCTACTAAGGATGTGTTTGAAGTGATTGAGAAGCTCAGGATGGAAGGCTATGGAGTCTCAGTTCATGCTTGGAATAACTTTTTGAATCATCTTCTAAAGATGAATGAGTGTGGTACGTTTTGGAAGATGTATAGAGAAATGCTTTTAAGAGGGCTGGAGGAAAACATTTATACTTTTAATCTGATCATTTATGCTCTTTGTAAGGAGTGTGAAGTCTGGGAAGCACTTTCAGCTTACTATAGGATGTTGAAGAAAGGAATAGTGCCCAATGTGGTTACTTTTAACATGCTAATTGATGGATCTTGCAGGACAGGTGATTTCGATCTCGCCTTCGAGCTGATGAAAAAGATGGGATTAATGTCCAGGAATAATGTAAAGCCCAATTGTATTACTTACAATTGTCTCATTGATGGATTTTGCAAAGTTGGAAAAGTGGCAAATGCAGAAGGAATTCTAGATGAAATGCGCAAAATGGGGATTGAGCCCAATGTTCGGACTTATGCTATTTTGATCAATGGCTATGCAGTTGATGGGAGGATTGAGGATGCTTTTCAACTATGTGACAAGATGGTGGAGAATGGCCTAGTACCTAATGTTGTTGTTTATAACTCAGTCATCAATTGGCTTTTCAAGCAGGGAGATGTAGAAGATGCATCACTTTTATTATTTGACATGAAAGAAAAACACATCTATCCCGATCATTTTACTTATTCAATTATGGCAGACAATTGTTGCAGAAGAGGACTTGTCAAAGAAGCTTTAGATTTGCATAATACGATTTTAGAAGACAAAGACCTAAGTAAAGATGTCATCACATACAATATTCTTATCAATTGTCTATGCAGGATTGGCAATTTTCAAGGAGTAAAGCAGCTTTGGGGTAGTATGTTCTCTCGAGGTCTAGCGCCTGATTTGGTAACATGCAGTACTTTGATACATGGTTACTTGAAGGAAGGGAAAGTAGAGGATGCACTTCAGATTTATGATGGAATGGTAAAGGAGGGGATCTTGCCTAACTTAGTGACTTACAATTCCATTATTAATGGTCTATGCAAGGTCGAGTCAGTGAACCCAGCAAAGCATGTTGTGGAGGAAATGCGAAGGAATTTCTTACCATTAAATGTTATAACCTATAACACTCTGATAAATGGCTATTGCAACATCAGAAAGATAGATGAAGCTTTGGCTTTGTGCCATGAGATGAGATGTGTTGGAATCCCAGTAAATGAAGTCACATATAATATTTTGATCAACTTTATGTGCAAGTTTGGTTGCAGAGAACAGGCAACAGAACTTATGAAGGTGATGTTCAACAAGGGTCTTCTCCCTGATTGTATTACATACACGATTCTTATTATTGCTTTTCGTACCGATTGTAGTGCAAAAGAAGTAGTTGAATTGCATGATTATATGGTACTTAGAGGAGTAGTTCCTGATGACTACACATATAAAATGATTGTCAGTCAACTTGTTTAAGTTAAAAATGCTAATATTGAAAACCGAAATGATACATTGACACATACATCACTTGATTAGTTGGTGGACACTCAAAGCCAGGATTGGATCTCGGTTGGAATATGTAGTATATTTACCAAGGTATTATACTTGACATGCTTCTTCATGGATCATATGGATTGCTGCATACAATCTTTTATGATTTGGGGGTTCTTAACTTCATAAATGATTTCTACTTCACAAAGTAATGGCGTTGAAACTCGGTTCACTTCTTTTTTGTTAGGAAAGCGGAGATTGAATATGCAAATGCTAAGTTAAAGCATGAACCATTATTCAATTGAGCAAAACCGCCAAGCTCTGCACAATACGTATGTCAGTCTTGTGAACCTGAATCATGTTTATAATATCATGAAGTTTGGAAGGAAAATGGATTGAAACATGTGCTGTCTGGCAAAGTCACAATTGTTGTTGTGGTTTCTTCACCTTTGTTTGTCGGTGTACTTTCATCTAAGTTGAGGAAAGCATGAAACATACATTGTCCATGTTTGGGACTGAGAGTGTATTTTACATGTAGATCCTCTCGGTCCTAATGGTAAAAGGGCAGCCCAGTGCATGAAGCTCCTGCGTAAGCAGGGTTTGGGGAAGGGTGGACCACAAAGGGCCTATAGTACGCAGCTTTACTAGGTCGTGATGGTATTGGGTAAATTTTAATGGTCATCTATTGAGAACCTGCTCATGTTTGTTTTTGGCGGGATTATAAAAGAGTGCTAGTGGTTACTATGATTCATTGGTCCAACTGGTGCATATTGTATGATGATGGAGGATGAGAGGGAAGCTGAAATGTGGAGTAAAACTTTGGTGCATATGCAGCCTTTGCCCCTTAAGCAGCAACCACTTTTTGAACTTATGCTAGGGCAGATCTCCCCTTTCCAGTTTCACGTTGTCTGAATTATTTGTGAGGTTTGTGTTCTCCGCTCGTAATGGTTCTTCGAGGTGTTTTTTTAGTGAATAGCCCTTGGATTTGCAAAAAATGTCATGGTATTATGTGTTTTTGTGTTCATTGTCCAAGAATGAAATGTGGGATTGTATATAGTCATGTTCTCCCTTTTCCTCAATTAGATCGTGTTCTTCATTAAGGCTTTTTTTGTAGGCTTATTTGCCCCTTTTTGTAGCTAGATTGAGTTTTTTATTAGGGCATTTTGAGCACTGCATGTTCCACAGTTTGTTGGGCTTTAGATGCAATTTCTTTGAGGGCTAAAATGGGGGTTTTGTACAAGAGTTTGGTGCTTCTGGTGTTTGTTTATTCTAGGGTATTTGACCTGTCTGGATTTGTTTATTCGTGAAAGATGCATAGTTTATCTTTTGAATTCGTTTATTTTTTAATTTAGTTATTCAGCAATTGGTATATTTTTCTATGCATTAACAATTGATTATGTGAAATTAAGGCCTATAGTAGCAATGGTAAACTTAATTTAGTAAAATATGATTCCGCTTATGAGGGCATCTGCGTGTGAAGCTTTGACCCTGATCAACCTACAAAATATTTTGATCAATGATAAACTTGTTCGTGCTTGCATTTTGAATTGTCCAGTTAATTGATGTGATTTTAATGCTTTTGTGGCATACATAATCTGGAGGCAGTATGAATTGCAGTCTTCTTATCATAAAAAGAGCTTCTCTGCTGTTAAGAATTGAAATCCACTTCATCCATAGTGTGGAAGGCTTTGTTCTGCTTTTACAATAGAGGACTTGCTCTTCTGGCTTAATTGATTTCTTATCTTAAACGTATGACAGGCCTAGTTAGCATCACTATCCCCCTACAATATATCATGTGATCCACATAAAAATGCTAATATTGACATACCTCTCCTCATGTCCTCAAATAGCTTCAAAGATTCTTCAACTGGCCTATCTCTCTATGGACTGTGCAGTTTTTTTTCTTTTTGTCTCTGTACTCTTTGATCTCTTCTAGCAACTGAAGGAAAAAGGAAAATCTTAATCAATTACAATCAGTGTGCAGGTCAAAACCTATTGACCAGAACTATGGACAAAAGACATTCAGGACAAGCAATTCACTTTTCGTTATACAATCTGGGAAAAGGTGCAGCATCCCAAGTAAATTAATATTTCCATGGCACATAAAACATGTTGCATCTAGAGCTTTATGCATTTCCTTCTTTTGATTTGTAACTGACAAGGACCTGATGATCAACGTAAGCATGCACCTTCCGTATCAGTTCCACTGCTAGATCATGTAGATCTTGTAAATAATCACTGGCCTATGTAACCTGTTAAAGCATAAGTGCTGTCAAATGTTGCCAGAACCAGCAAAATCCATATGCTTTATAACGAGACATAGTACGTACCTTGAAAGGTTCCTAGCCCATCCATTCCACAATTTCTTGAATATGATAAATGTATTCTTTCTTTTCAGCCTCAGGGTTCATATCATCGAACCTGGCAACTCCAAATAATGAGATCTATGTCTAGAGGCCAAATCAGTTAAACCTTAAGCTAAAGTTCTTGAGGAACAGCTCGCTAACTCCTATTGTCAAGCCAACTTTCATTTAGTATATTTAGTTCAACATTCAGCGTTGTTCTTTAATCAGACATTAAGGTGCAAACATTCCACATGATAGTTTGACCCACAAACACATACAAAGAGGTACAATAAATACATATTTTTTTCAAATAAGATGAGACCAAAAAGATATTCGGACAGAATAGATTGGACCTATATTTCTGGAGCTAATATAAACAATCCTTTTACCTCCAAAAAAGACGTTGCTTTGAAATTATCCACTGGAGCTTCTTTTGTTCTAGTTTTTGCCAGCCGTAGTGTTTTATCACGGTTCCTACTATGCGAGACGAACATACTGCCTGTTTATTTGTTCGATTAATCATAATAAGACAGTAACGGTATCATACATTCAATGAACAAGGTCTGGCTTTGTTTGATTCACTAGGCTTTCTATATATGTCCAAATCTGGGTTGGAGTTTCATCCATGCCTCAGTTCTTCCATGAAATGCCAAGAAAGCATCATAGTGAATTTTAAGTTGATAAGGTTTGATAAAACTAGAGAATAGTTTTCCAACGGTATCAAGTTGTACATGGAGTAGAGGAAGGTTGTTCAACCATCACACTTATTCACCCTTCAGAAAAATGGTATCAAGTTGTACATGGAGTAGAGGAAGGTTGTTCGACCATCACAATTATACACCCTTCATAAAAACGGAAGTTGCTAAGCAAATGAATCTCATCGGCCACAAGTCGCGAGTTCGTTCCTTACTTATCATCCATTTTATTAAGACTTTTCTGGCCTGCAAATTTTGATTGCTGTCCAATGAGTCTAATCAATTAGTCTGTGGAGTTCTTAATGAGAAGTATCATTGGTCTTTTTCACTTCAATATTCACCTTTCTTTTACCATTCAAAGTAGGATATATGGGGATCATTTTCCATATAGCATGGGTCCGGGGAAGGGGAGCCTTGGCACAACGGTAAAAGTTGTCGTCATGTGACCTTGAGGTCACGGGTTCAAGGCATGGAATCAGCCTCTTGCAAAAATGCAAGGTAAGGCTGCTTACTTTAGGCCATTATGGCCCGCCCCTTCCCCGGACCCTGCATAGGCGGGAGCTTTGTGCACCGGGGCTGCCCTTTTTATATGGGGATCATTTTCCATTATGAAGCTAATCAATTTCTTGAGAATAATATAAAACAAAGGTCAGATAAAGCCTTTACTCAATCATGTAGCATGTATTACCAAGAGTCTTTAGGTACTGTAATAGAGTGGATTTCTTCTTCTTCTTCTTTTTTCTTCATCCTGTTATGGTTGGCAAGAACTAATTAGATGCAAATAAAAATTACACAATACATAGGATGCCTATGGTTGTAGTGATTAAGTTCCAAATGGAAGAGTTGCATGCAAAAGCACTACGTACAGCCTGAAGCAATCACCAACAGATATGCAGTTTTAAGGCCCAAGAAGAAACTCTTTATCCTGCAAAACAAGTACAATTTCAATCTCTAAGAAAGACTGAATAACATTGGGTTAGATCAATTGTCATACTCCATTTCAGTAGAACCACCAACTCAACATAGCTATTCATCCTCCTGAGATCAGAGTCATCAGACACTTCACCACAAAATAATATGATTTCATCTACTTCAGCATATCCGAGACTATTAAATACGTACTGCCAATTCAATGTTGTGAGTCATGTCATTTCATCTCTAAAGACCATTTACCTCGAGGCAGTTCTGCACAGCGCTAGGAATCTTAGGAAGTCTGCAATAGTCATATACTTTATGCTTAGCTCTGTAAACTAGCTCTTATTTTCTCTAATATAGCTTGGCTATGGATGAAGGGGAGCCTTGGCGCAATGGTAAAAGTTGTCGTCATGTGACGTTGAGGTCACGGGTTCAAGGTGTGGAATCAGCCTCTTGCAAAATGCAAAGTAAGGCTGCCTACTAGAGGCCCTTGTGGTCTGCCCCTTCCCCGGACCCCGCATAGGCGGGAGCTTCGTGCACCGGGGCTGCCCTTATAGCTTGGCTATGGACCTGCTGATGGAAACTTCACTACCATCCTTGGTGGATATCTTACAACAGTAAAAGGAGAAGATAACTAAATCGAAACCAGAGGTTGAGAGAAGCAGCAACATGATATATGGCCAAACAACTTCTGGGTGAGATGGGAGCAGCGTGCACACTCCTGTATAGATGTCTTACAATTACCAGGATGTTATTTTATATTGCTTTAAATGCACTTGTCCATGTTCACCCTACCAGCAGTAGGTTGAGTGACCTTAAGCAGAAGAACACCACTAAGAGGATCACTATCTAAAAATTGCATGTTGTTCCACCAAGTAGCAGGTTCAGAGACATTTTACACAGTAAGGAAATCCCATTTAAAAAGTGGATGCTGGTCAACAAAGTAACCAGCAGGACGCATCTGCCACCTTCTTAGAGAACTGACATGCTACGATGCTAGACATTCTTGCACCAGCTTTAAGGGAAAAGTTTTGAAGGGCAGAAGCATGTTTTACCTTTTTATCTTTGTTACAACCCAGGAGCTTTTCCTTGTTCGCTTTATCAACACATGGAAGCAATTGGTGTAGTGTTGTATACCTTATCATTTACTAAGAAAATAAATTGGAGCAGCATGTATACAACAAAGCCGTATACCAGCTGCTAAAACTATATGTAGGGCCCATATGTCCTCCTCAAAAATCTTCTCTATTGGATCATTTTGACCCTGTAATTGAAAATATTCACTACCCCGGACCCCGCATAGGAGGGAGCTTAGTGCACTGGAGCTGCCCTTATTATTAATTGAAAATATTCACTAATATTTTCTTCTTTGAACTTTCTCAACCCTGCATTTTATAAGATTGCTTCTGAGCAGGATAAATCAATTCATGACAATTTCTCTCTGTTTATTGTTTTCTTCCATCTGGTTAGATATTATATGACATCTTGATTCCCATCTCAAGATGGAGTTATTTCCATTATTCTAGACTGCAAAGAAAAGGGAACTTTTGAGTCCATTCGAATGCTATTTGCAGATTGTTAAGATTATGCAATTAGCATAAATTTTCAGGCAGCAGCTCTGGCCATTGAGATGGTTCACCAATTAAATGTCACATAGGTTGACGTGTGGAATGTCCATAGTGTCTATTTTACTTATCTAATAATATGTCAGCACAAGCCATGTTGATATCACCAATTACTTGAAACATGTTAATTCAAGAAGGGTAGTAAAGAAGGCTCCTAGATCATATGCTTAGCCATTGAAATTTAGTTTGAATAAAACCTACACGTTGTATTGACAAGAAAGTTTATAGAGATGTTGTATCTAACAAACTTACAAACATGTTATGTGATCAAATGTTGCACGCAAACATGGATGATATTTAACCCAAAAAGAATAAAAACAAGGACAATTCACTCAAGGAAAAACTTGAACTGATTAACAAACACCATCTTGAACTCAATTAGTAAAGGAGATTAATCAACATAGATCTTTTAAGTGTTTAACTAGTATAAGGACCAAAAAAAAAAAAAGAGAAGCTGGGTAATTCAAACCTTAGATAAAACGTCCACCTCTCTCTTTTGCCAAGCCAAAGTCAACGAACAGAGCCCCTAGTACACTTATCAGATAATAATGCTAACCAGTGGCAAATAAAGTATCTTATAGCTGACTTAGCAGAAAACCATGAAGGACTTTTGCAGGGTCAATATGCAGATAACCATTTGGTTCAGGTGGGAAGCGGGTCAAAACTTTGCCGTCTCCTGCAAATGTCTTTCAAGTTTTTCCTTTGAATTGTGTGTCTCCAAATATTCCCAATGCTAAAGAATATCTCAGTATGCACCTGGCAACAAAGATCAGTTTTAGTCTAGCTCAATCAACTCGATGAAATGTAAACCAAGAAATTAGTGTGATATGAATACTGATAATGTGTTCAAATATTTAAACAAAAGCCCAAAAATCAGAAAAGAAAAGAAGCCACACATTTAGTTCAAATTGTTCAATAATAAGATAATAATCAAATTAGGTTAAGGCTAAAATATGCTTAGAGAAAAACATTAACCATATAAACAACTGGATGAAGCATAAACAAAGTCATGCTTCTAAGGGTCAGGGAAGTGCAGCACGGGGCAGAAAGCAAGCAAAACACTTTGAAGGCATAGAGCAAGCCAACTACTGGAAAAGAGCAAATGAACTCAACATGACCTATACAAGTCTCTGAGAAGCCACTACTGGAAAAGAGCAAATGAACTCAACTTGACCCATACAAGTCTCTCAGAAGCCAGAAACCTTCTGTTGAAAGCATCTTCTGCATGCCATCTAAAGTTTCTAAAATTTCCTATGAAACAGTGATGAAGCTCCAAGAGAAATTGGCTTTAAATGGAGTCAGAATGCGATCCTACATTTCGAGTGCTCAATAAATCTTGGAGACAGTAGCAGGCCTAGCGAGTAGCAGTTACTAAACCAGAAGATTGCTTCTGCTAATTCATGATTTACCATGAGCAACCTTCTCACAGAGTCCTCTTATGGAACAGCAAAGCACGATCGTGGTCTGAAACTCATTCAACTCAGGCTGACAGAACCTGTATCCTTTATCATAAAGAAAGTCCCTTCTAACAGACGTTCCAACTGCTACACAATGCCGATGCTTAGCCAACTGAATCAAAGTTGTAGTTATCAAATTCAGTCCAATGAGGCTTCTAACTTTCTTTTGAAAATGGAAGGTCTGGTAAGCTGCCCTTACTGGAAAGGATGTGACAAACTTTTAGAATTTTGAAAACAAATTAGAAATTAGATTAACAAAGATAGAAAGAAACACATTTATTGAATCCACCATGTGCCAATACCATGTCAACATCCACCCAAGATCAACATAATCTTGGTGTCAGCAGTGTAATCCCCGTGAGGAATCGTTAGTTTCAAACAACCTAACCACAAACCTGAAAGAAAATTCAGCTCAAGGGTACTTTCCAACCAAATAGGCCCTTCAGGAATATACCAATTCCGGTAAACATTACACCATTTAGAAACATAAGTGACCAGATGAAATGATATATTTAAAATGTATAGAACCAAGGAACAAGCGTATTTTTTCTAGTATAGGTACCATTCCAGTTTCCTTATTGAAAGAAAGTGCTCCTAAAATTCCTAGAACTGAACCATCAACTATGGTTAGTGCTCACAAGTTACCATTCCAGTTTCCTTAATGAAGGAGAGCACTCCTAAAATTCCTAGAACAGAACCGACAACTATGGCTAGTGCTCACAAGTTACCTTCCAGAGTCACTTAGAACTTATAAACATCTTTTCACTTTCTCATGCTCGGTGACTATTTTAAATTTATGATTATGAGCTGTCTTCATTTGAATTTACTCCAACATTCAGAACATTCAAACAAAAATCTGAAAACTGGTCAGCGGAAGAATATTCACAATACTAAAATTTAAACAAAACAATCCTAATGGCTGGTGAACAAATGGTTTTCAATGTTCTTCAATGAAGTAGATACGGTTAGCAAACTTTGCCTGGCCTTTGACCAAGCAGCACACATCCTAGTACCAACCCACGCATCCTTCAATTTGAAATTTTGATTCAAAGTACAAAATAAGATTCTAAGGAGTAGAGTCCATGCTTTCTTTATGCCAATATATCGGCACTTCAGCAAACAGTTGGATCTTGATTCTTAGTCCAAATGGTAGAACTTCCTTGAAGTACTGATACTATTTCTAATACACTAAACCTTGCAATTTTAGCTAATAATAATTACAGATTTATTTTCATGAATAGGTAGACCTTTCAGGTAACAAGCAAATCAGTATACTGAATTTGCAATAAGAAGAAATGTCCTTGCGTGCACATGTCAGTGCAGGTAATCAGGCAGTTTTGTTTCTATGACCAGAGAAACTGCTCCAGAAATTATTACAGAGACAGACAAATATAGAATAAGTATACTACGAAATGCATTACTTCAATATCAGACCTCTGGGGCCAAGTAAATTGGTGGACAACTATGTAAGCTGCAAGAATGTTTGGTCAAAAACTATTCAAGCAAGAGGTACATGTTTCAGTTCATGAATACCCTTCTTAATTGATGAGTTGTGGTAGCTGCAACCAGTTTCATGAAAAACTGTTCCCCTTTGGCCACAAGAAGGGTTCTCATTTGTTCCAGATAAACTCAAAAATTCTGTAGATGGGTTTAGCACTAGGCCTATGAAGATTGGCATGACAACCCAAAGAAATCTGGGAAAAGCTTATGGCCTGTTCCAATTCCTTGAGACGTTTAGTCTTCTAGACCAACATATAAAACTGAATTGATCCACGCCGGTTGCAGATATTAAAGTTGTTTCTGGCCCCATTGTGTGACCCGAGTCCTCTCTCTGGCCGATGGAACAGTTTGCTTAAATACCTCTGGGCCTTCTTCACCGTTAGCCCAACAATTTCTGTATCTTAACATGTATATTAAAAGAAGGGGAGCCTTGGTGCAATGGTAGAGTTGTCATCTTATGACCTTGAGGTCATGAGTTCAAGGCGTGAAAACAGCCTCTTGCAAAATACAAGGTAAGGCTGTGTACTATTGAGCCTTGTGGTCCGCCCTTTTCCCAAACCCTGTGGGAGCTTTATGCACCGTGGGTGTCTTTTTTTATTATTTTAACATGTATATTAAAAGCCCTATTCAGATTTTACATCCGAGCTCCTAAAATTGCTTCACTCAAGAGGCAAGCTAGGATGTGGCAGGCTATTTGTTATTAAATATTTTAATCTGTAGTTTAAGGCTGTATTAAGAGGAGAATTCGGAACCATGGATAAAAGATTTCCTGAATAGTAACTATACCCATGCGAAACAGCCCGGCCCGGATTAATGGGTCTATCATATAAATAACAAATGGATGTAACAGATCAGCTACAATGAGGATTAGGGCTCAATATATTTATTTATTTATTGGTGGGAGGTAGAGACATTTGAGACATTTAATGCCTGTGATGTTAGAAATTGTCCGTACCATTTGAGACATTTAATGTCTTTGATGTTTAAAGAGAAGTCTTGGCATGATGGTAAAAGTTGTCGTCATTTAACCTTGAGGTCATCAGTTGAAGGTGTGGAATCAGGCTCTTGTAAAATACAAGGTAAGGCTACCTACTATATGTCCTTGTGGTCTGCCCCTTTCCCAGACCCTACATAGGCTGGAGCTTCATGCACTAAGGCTGCCCCCCCTCCCACCTCTCTTATTCGTGGGAGGGAGAAGAGATGGTTTCTTTCTCATAATTTTAAAGGCTTAATACTACCTCAGCAAAAAATGTTAAAGGCTTAATACTACCTCAGCATAAAATGCCATGTAAGCAGGTCAGTTGCAGAGTGGCATGGTCAAAAGATAAGTGAGCATGACACATTGGCAGTGGGCTAAAGGTGGTAGGTGATCTAAATGAAGGGTTAATTTGACACAAGTTTACAAACCCAAGTTTAATATGTGCAGTTGAAAAGTTGACAATTAAAATGATATTTTCCAAAAAGTTCGGGATTTAATTTTTTATTTATATATTTGTAACATGACATTTTGGAAGCCCCAAATAAATAACACAAGTTTGATAACTATGTCCAGCCAAGCTGTCTGTCGACTTAGTTCAGATCTTTCTTTAGCCAGAGGTCACCTCTTCATCTCAGCCTAGTTTTGTGTTTTGCATTAAGGGAACACTGGGTTAACCTGATTTACTGCCTGGTCGACTTAACTTGGTTGAATTTCATGTGAACTTACCTATTTTTTCTTTTTCTTTTTTCTTTTTGGTGTGTTTAATCAACGATATTGATTGATTCCATAAGTGCTTGTGAGATTCTCATTGGTTGGCTGTCAACAAAATGTCAAATCAGGAGATAGATTAGACCATAACCCAATTGGTTATGTGAATGAAAGCTATACTCAGATCTTCATTTCAATGTAATTGAAATAAGCCTTCCTAGATTATCTTTTATTTTTTAGATTTGGATACACACCCACCCACCTATACACAGTCTCCATCCTCCTTGCGTCATTGCTTTAGGAGGTCTTGTTGCTAGCCTACTTGGATTATTAAACTTAATACTCAAAAAACATGAAAACATGATTCATTGCCATATACAGTGCAACATTCTCCAATGATTACCTTTAGAAAAAACTCTCCAAATAATTTTCTTTTGTGTTGACATTTAATTGAATTTTTTAAAAGAATTCCCAAAGTTTCTAGTCCAACAAAAACTTACTGAACTAAGCACAAAATTTACTACTAAAAGACAAACTTTCATTAAGAATTCATCAACTTTTTAATTATATCATTATTGCATTTGTTATTGTCGTTGTTGAAAGTAAAACACCCATCCATCCCTGCACCTTGAAACTTGGTTAGCTAATTACAAAGTTAAAAACTCGAAAACTCAACTCGACCCTGAAAGTGAGACTAGTCAAGTTAATTTGATGTGACTTGCCGATGACTTGAAACTTGAGCGAGATTTTTAATAATATTTTATTATTTATAGTTTATATATATATTTTTTACTTTATATGTACAAACTAGGATGCTGCAATGTTATCCTTGAAGTCATGGGTTCAAGTCTAAGCCTAAATAAGTCTTTTTGACTATGCAGTGAGTTGAATTGGCAAGTTACTGAGATGAGATTTTCGAGTTGATTAATGAGTTTAAGGATTTAGTGCAAATTTTAAATATTATTTGTGTGAATCAATTCAAAGATTAAAATTTACATTCGTGGTATCTCAAATATATCATTAGTCAATTAAGGGAACCATAGGTGTCATCTTCACTATTATTGTTATTATCATATTCCTATTTTTATCATTAGGCTTGCTACTTAGAAGGACGGAGGGTCTTGGTTGGCACCATTTCCATGCCAATGCGTCAATATGGTATTGGTTGCTTTCGAAAAAGACCAACTTTTCTATAACAAACACACGTGCTATACAATGATAGCAAGAGATCACAAAATGTCCTTCTACCATTTTTTCCTTATTATTATAAAAAAAACATTATTTATTTCTTTAATTCATCCTAAGGATCATTTAAGTCTGATCGCACCTAATCTCGGTTATTTATAATAATCAATATGTAGCCTTTTCGATTTAATTACTACTCCAAAAAGGCAGTGAGGAGATTTCTCCCAAAGATAATGTTGAACGTAGCAATATATCACATCAATATGTTCATCTCTTGGACGGCGCATTGCACGTGCCCTTCATAGAGATATTATAACCCAGAGAAATTCTATGGAGACTGAGGCACTGATTGAATTCAAAATCAGGCCTGGCTAAGCTCCACCTTTGCATTATCTGAGCTAATCATCTTGTTGAACCTCTCTTATTTAGGCTAATCTGCAAAAAATTTGCAGATGAAAAATCCAATTATTATATGATTTAAATACTCAAAACGCATAGCGAAACTCATCCATTGGAAATGAATTTTTGGTACTTGGCCAATCTAAGCAAGAACAAATAAGATGAACACTCCAGATTATCCAAAGATGGGGCTTAACTAGGCAGGACTTTGGATTCAGTCCCGAAACTTAGTAGGAATAGCATTTGCCTATAATCTAAATCTTTCACGAACCAAACAGCCAACCTTCCACATTCAGACTTTCATTGATACATCGAAAAAATAATTGAGCAACCAATCGTCATGGTCAGACAGAAAGATTTAGGATCATCTAGTGAGTACAAGTCTTACCCAGTGAGAAATCCATCATTGGACCCGTCTCGCTTTTTCTGTCATACTTTATTATAGAAAGGATGACCCAGTTTATGATTCCGATATGAAAAATGCAATATGATAATGCATGTCCAAAGACGCCACACCTAACTGAGGAATCAGATCATCAACCCACCAGAACTGCTTTCATGTTGTCAATTCGTTTGTAGGTGCAAGTGACAAACTGACCCCCCAAATCCTTCCTTCCCAAGTTAAACCAGTAGCCCAACTACCACCTTCGCCTTCACATCTTATGCGACCCCTAGGAAACACTTAGTCATCTCCCTGTATTTGCCTTTCTGAACTCCCTCAATATTCTGCAATATATCTGGATCAAAGAGAAACCGAAGGCCACACAAGTGCAACTGCAGACGAAATACTATGAAGACCTGCTCATTTTCCGGTTCTGTATAACAAAACTGAATCTCTCTCTCTCTCTCTCTCTCTCTCTCTCTCTCTCTCTCTCTCTCTCTCTCTCTCTCTTCCTGTGTATGTATCCTCGTAGTCTTCTTAACTTCTATCCATAAACATTACTGTCAAGCCGTCTGATTTATTAACCTCAGTTGCAACATGGCACCACCGTCATCTTCTCTTGGTATGCTACTAGTACTGATGCTACTTGCACTCGCCGAATCTCGGACAGTTCTGGTCCACGGGAATGATGTTATAGATGGGATCCGAGTTGATCTGACCCATGTGGATTCTGGGGGAAATTACACCATGTTAGAACTTATTCAACGAGGGCTCAACCGAGGGAGCCTTAGACTGATGAGGTTGAAAGGAATGGCATCTCTAGCCTCTGAAGTTTCCGACGATGAAGTTCGAGCTCCCATTCATGTAGGTAATGGCGAATTTCTCATGAACCTTGCTATAGGCACTCCAGCATTACCCTTTTCGGCAATTGTAGACACTGGGAGCGATTTGGTATGGACTCAGTGCAAGCCTTGTACCGAGTGTTTCAAGCAGCCAACGCCCATCTTCGACCCATCGAAGTCTTCTTCCTTCTCTAAGCTACCGTGTTCGAGTTCACTATGTCAAGCTCTCCCCACTTCAACATGCAGCCAGGATTGCGAGTATATGTACTCTTATGGCGATTATTCGTCAACCCACGGTATCCTAGCAAGCGAAACGTTCACATTTGGATCATCTTCGAGCAATGTTTCCATCCCCAAGATTGGCTTCGGATGCAGTGACGATAACCAAGGTGATGGTTTCTCCCAAGGTGCCGGTCTCGTCGGCCTCGGGCGGGGCCCTTTGTCATTGGTTTCACAACTTGCGCCAGGAAAGTTCTCTTATTGCCTTACTTCAATTGATAACTCAGACACAAGCCCTCTGATGTTTGGGTCTCTGGCCAAACTGAACAAAAATAGTGCTCAATCCACGCCACTAATGAAAAACCCATCTCAACCAACCTTCTACTACCTTTCTTTGGAAGGGATTAGTGTTGGAGGGACCCGTCTCACCATACCAAACTTTGCCTTTGAATTGCAAGAAGATGGAAGTGGTGGCCTTATAATAGATTCAGGTACCACCATCACTTACCTTGAAGAATCTGCTTATAAGGTGATGAGGAAGGCTTTTCTCAATCAAATCAACTTGCCCGTTGGCAACGCGTCTTCGACCGGGCTCGATCTGTGCTTCTCTCTGCCTTCCGATACTACCGAGGTCTCCGTGCCCAAACTGATTTTCCACTTCAAAGGTGCCGATTTGGATTTGCCGCCAAATAATTATATGATTGCGGATTCTGGAATGCTTTGTCTAATGGTAGCACAATCTCAAGGGATATCCATCTTCGGAAACATGCAACAACAGAACATTCAGTTTCTTTATGATCTACAAAAGGAGACACTGTCTTTCGCTCCTATGCAATGTGACAAATTATGAGTTCACTGTTTCTTATACGGCGCGGCTCTTGCTTGAACACTTCCCTACTTTAGATCTAGGACCTGATTGTTTCCATAGAGACCACTTTCTGTTTTTGGGTTAGGGCTAGTACCACTGCAACAAGGGTCCCAGCTTGTTATTACCAGTCAGTGTGTACGATGTAATTGACTCTTGTTTGTACTTGAATTGCAATTATTTTCATTGTTATGTTGATCATACTTATCTTTTAGCAGATCGTTTTATGATGAATGGCCCATAATCCTAGCTTCTTAATTGAACTTTGTGGTATATCCATAAAAAAGGGAAAACCTGGTCCATGAAACTCTCCTGTATGGGGGTTCAGAGAAGGGCAGACCACAAGAGTCAATAGTACGCAGTCCTACCTTGCATTTTGCAAGAGGCTGTTTCCATGCCGTGAACCTTTGCCCCAAGGCTTCCTTCATGGTATGTCCATATGAAAAAATAAAAACAAAACATAATACAGATCACTAATTTGAAAAGTTTATTTTTTTGTTTCGTATGTTTAATTTCATCAAAATTTGAATATTTTGTTTCATCATAGATATCAATTGTAATTAGATCTATTTGTTAAAGATTGCTGGTTTTATATTAGGGAGATTAGCCACTCGATCAGTCCTTGTGCATCTACTCCTACTAGGCCTCTTTGAAGTAAAATTCTTTCGCAATACCAAAGGAAAATAAAAATAAAATATTTTCTAAGCTTACATTGGAGTATCTATCTCTAGTATCTAGCGTCCATCTTCTTTGTCATGAGTGCTAATAGGAGTATGGCTACAAGGTGTATGTATAATATGTTAGGTATATAATTTATTGTTGGACCACTTTCTATCAGCTTAAGCTTTTAAGTAGAATGTTAATATAGCATGATATTAAAGTTTTATTGACCAAAAGGTCATGAGTTTAAATCCTAAGACCTTCGATATTTATTATATCAAACCAAACTCTTGCAAGTAAACAAGATTTATTATAAGGCAATTATGAAAGGTTGCCAAATCTCAGGGATGGAATAGATTTTTTGCTTAAAAGAATTAAACAAAAACTTAGATGATGGAGAATAGCTTAGAAATTGTGAATCCATCACAAGAATAATGTTCATGTTTCTCATTACTTGAAAATATGTATGAACTAAAAACCTTGGCTACAAGCTTCTACTTTTTCTAAAGAAGGAATGAACACTCCGATGGCATGGGCTATTTAGAATGACATTAATCATCTACAAACTATAGGCATGATCCGTCTAATTCTAGCATAACTCATCCAAGGAAACATTTATTAACACATAAAAACTATTTCATTAACACCTCATGTAACCTACAAGTACTAGAATTGAATCCTGCTAAAAACATTAAAACTGTTCTTAACAGAACCTCTTATCATAAAATTGTTCATACATTAATTTTCTAAACAAAAACTCTATATAATTGAATGAAAATATGAAAGCTCATTTTTTGGCTTCTTTCGATCCCTAAACTTTAAGATTAGTAGCACGTGATGGATGACCCACGAGCAACTGTAGATAAATTCACCATCAATCTTCTTTTTCTCCTTTAAAACAATTTTCTTTTCTTCTCTATTTCTAGGATCAGCAAGAACAACCTTTTGCAAGTGGAGCATTTTTTACTTACATAGATAGGCTACCTTCTTTGTTAGATAAAAGTCTTAGAGAAAAAGCAAGAAATTTAATATTTTGAAAATACTTGTCCAAGAAGCATTCCCAATTCTTCTAGTTTATCCTTCCTCTCCTTTTCCTTTAAAATTTTTTTATTTCCCCTCTGAAAATGTTCTAAATAACAAGGATTCTAAAATCATGGACAAAAGTCCACGATTAGCTATTTTTAAGTTGGTCAAAATTTCTATTTGGATTAGGAAAGTGTTTCTCTTTAGGAGAATAAGTGAATGGTTGAGAAACAATAAGAAACTTACTCATTTAGGATATTTTTTATTTAAAAATTCTTCAATTGGAAAAGTAGTAGTGAGAGAATAAATTTTCCAAATTAGAAAATGTCCCAATTTAGAAAGTTTCTAAAAATGAAAAGTATAGGTGTTTTGATCTTGAAATCTTATTGCTTAATCTACTTCATCTACATGATCATACAAAAACCCTCTTGATCTCCATGGCTAGATCTTGATGCAACATATCCAATAGCTAAGATTAATTTTGAAATAAAAACACAAAAATTATCCATTTTAAAGTTAGAACTCAAATATCTCATTTCTAAATGAATTAGTTCTAATTTCTAACAAACTCAACTACTTAAATTACTATGCCAAACTAGAAAACAAAGCATAGTGGTATAAATTAATACATAAATGATATCCAAAGATAGAAATTACATGAATGCTCCTGATCAAGCAAGGCTAAGGGTTTTCATGGAAAAATAGGCTGTCTTATAAGTAGATATAGAGTTGCCCTCTATAGTGACATTGATCTTCTACAATTGTGGGGAATATCAACTACATAGTTCAATTCAATCTTGACTAGTGGACTTCGTTAGCATTTATTCCTTGAGTTGGAGCTCTTTCCAAGCAAAGACTTCCCGAAGTCCAAAAATCTCAAATAGATACAATGGATCTTTAGTTGGCTAAGAGTCCATCATGTTGTTACTGATTTTGTCTTGATCAGAGATGATCAAAGAGTGCTTATCATCGACTTTGTGGCAATAAGTAATGCATCACTCTAATGCATCGTATCATCATAACTCTAATGCATCATTATAGGATTGCACCAAGGATCGGCATAGAGCCTGTACTTTTTTATGTTGGTCATGGATGAGTTAACAAAACATTTGTATAAGTACATTCCATGGTGCATGTTATTTGAAAATGATATAGCTTTGATTGATAAGTTAAGGGAGGATGTAAACACAAAGCTAGAGTTATGAAGATATGGATTAGAATTTAAAGGATTTAAAAATAGTCGAACTAAAACATGGTATATGGAATTCACTTTTAATAAGGAAAGAAGCAGGAGTGGAGCACCAGTAAAGATTAATAGCCAATCTGTGTCCCTAAAAGAACACTTTTGATACATGGGATATATAATTCATGAGAGCAGAGAGGTTGAGAGGGAGGTTACATAGAGAATCCAAGTGGGTTGAAATAAATGGAGATGTGCCTATGGGGTTTTGTGTAATTAGCAAGTGCTATTCCAACTAAGAGAAAAATTCTATAGGATAGTTGTGAGATGACACGTGCTCTATGGATCAGAGTGTTGAGTAATTAAGGAATAACATGTATATAGGATGAGCATTGCCAAAAAGCAGATGTCGAGATGGATGAGTGGCAAGATAAGAAACATTAAAATGAGAAATGAAAGCATTAGAAGAAACTTAGAAGTAGCACCAATAAGTCACAAGATGATGGAGATTATACTTAAATAGTTTGGACATATACAATAGAGACCGAAAATGGCATCATGTTACAAGAAGCAAGGTGATCCAAATCAAAGATTGTAATAGGGGAAGGGGAGGGCTTAAAATGATGTGGATAGAAGTGGTAGGAAAATATTTAAAAACTTTGAGACTAAATGAAGTCATGACACTTAATAGAGAGGAATAGAGCAACAAGATTCATATGCCTGACCTGTAATCGAGATAAGGATAATGATGATGGCAATAGGTAAACCATTGATTTTTTGTTGCTCTTGAATTGGTCGTAGGTCCAGCATGACTGGGACTAAACGGACTGGGTAGACTTGTCACACATGAGTCATGAAACTTAGTCAATCCGATGAGATGTGTCGTGTACATAGGGATTGAAAGCCCCTGTAACGTGGGCACTTCCCCGATACAACCGCATGAGTGGTGTTTTTTTGTTAGAGTCAGGTTAGCCTTCGCAGCATTAGAGCGGACTGATCCGGATCAAGTGCTACAAAGAAGAAAGAAGGGCATGACAAGGAAGCAAAGGATTATGTGATCGACTTGTCTGTTGATCACCTACAAGTTGAAGAGTCGCTCAGAAATAGGTTTTGAGCCACGCTGGATTTGAACTAAGCTGCCTTGTTTTGTGTGTTCCTACTGCCGGCAATATAGACAGAATTCCCATTTAGCAATGGTTCTAGACTAGTTCCGCCACTTAGCTATTAATAGCCCATTGTTATAGAACTGTAAGAAGTTTGAACTAATGTATGACCGATAAATACTTCAGGAAATCCAAGCCATCAAGAATCTGGGCCAGGCCTGACATGGGCTTTGGTCCAAGATTCGCATTCACTGGATGGCCTACTATATGCTACTTTTGGTTATAGAATTTATGGAGCAGCATACGCTAGGATCATCCAAGGAATGAGATTTTGGACATAGGCCCATCAAAGACCCGTCATACATTGTGAATGGTTTAGTCCTATGAAATGCGGGTCAACTAATATGGTGGAGACTCTCTCTCTCTCTCACCCACCCACCCACCCACCCACCCACATAAACAATTGCGTGATAGTTCTGGAAAAAATGGCCGAACTATATAGATATCTTTGGCAAGTTATAAGGGAAATTTTTGCTCTATAGAGGGCCTAGAAAATCAGTTATTTTGGTCATTCAACATGTGGGCTTATCATTGAATCTCTAATTGCTTTCATCGTGAAAATAAGAATGAGGTACAATTTATATCAGGGCAGTTTGGGGCGTAGATTGGTGTCCGGAAAAAGATTTTTGATGTACTACTTTCTATTACAGTTACTATTTGATGCATATATAGAATATACTTTATGTAATAATAATATTCAGAAAAATGTTATACCTAAATAATAAGCCAATCTTTGAAAAGGCATTTCCATAGCCATTTGTATTAGAAACAGCCCCATAACGGCGCATCTCATGTGTACTGGTCTCGCTTAACTTATTGCTTGCTCTTTTGTTTCTTCAAGGAATCTCACACCTTGGTGACCGGCAGGATACGAGGATGAGCATGAGTTTGTGCATGTATATCTAAAAAGGGTAGCCCAGGTACACAAAGCTCTAGCATATATAGGATCTGAGCAAGGGACGGACTACAAGGGTCAATAGTATACAGTTTTACCTTGCATTTTGCAAGAAGCTGTTTCCACGCCTTGAACCTGTGACTTCAAGGTCATATGACGACATCTCTACTGTTGCGTCAAGGCTCCCCTTCTTTATAACTTCAAAAGAAAAATAAAATAAAATAATGACCATTAGGCCTCTTTGTGTTGATCCTCGATCAATGAGATTGAAGAGTGGTGTGTAACTAAAGGCCCAATTGGCAAGAGTTTTTCTTCAATCTACAGCTGATTGAAGAGTTATCTCCCCTTACGGTAGCATGCCTCTACAGCGGATTGTATAATCAATCATATGATGATATAAAAGTTCATCCCGTGGAACCTACTTTATTTTATTAACTCATTCTCCATGAAGAGTTTTTCATATATATCCAAAGAGAAGGCTGTCTCTAACGTACTTTGAACTGCTTATGAATTAAAGACATAAGTTTTAAAGAGGTCACGACACATTCTTATGTTTAGAGGTAGTGCCATTGTTCCTCTTCTTTTTCCTCACTAATTCATAGCCTTCCTATACTCTCTCTCTCTCTCTCTCTCTCTCTCTCTCTCTCTCTCTCTCTCTACACAATTTCCTCTACCAATCAAAGAGGCCTAACACAAATTTTCTTGAGAATGATCTTAACATATATAGCTTACTTGTTTAAATGCTCCTTCTATTAGTTCCATGTAAAAATGCAAAAAAATAGTCGTTTGAGAAACTGGTATCCAACATCTCTCTTTTCCCTCTTTTTTCTTTGAAAATTTTATATTCTATAAGAAATGGTGTCCACATTTTCTTTCACCATGATGGTATTTCTAATATTACATTTTTTGTAATATATAGCCTGTGGATGGAAGCAAAGATCAAGGGTTCCATTTATCTAACAAGGAGATAAAAATATAAGGTTTTTTCACCATTTTGCCTTTGCTAGACATCATTACAACAAAACTCAAAAATTGAAAATCAGTAGGGTTTTGGTCAATGATTTAGATGTGATTGAAAATAAAATTGTTGGGTATTTTTTGAATCTTTTCTCTTATGAATTTCAAAATAATCCTTCTCTAGATCACTTAGGTTTTGACTCCTTATCTGAACACGATAGCTCTCTTTTGGAAGGTCGTTTTACGTTACAAGAAGTGGAAAATGTAATCAAAATCCTTAGGCCAGATGCTTTCCCTAGGGCAGATGGATTTATCATTGAATTCATTTCAGTGCATCTTTCAGTGCTCTTACACCAAAAAAGGATGGCCCTAAAATGGTGAAGGATTTTCTCACCAATCCAGTTTGGTTTTGTAGAAAGGAGGCACATCTTAGATGGTCCCTTTGTGGGCCAATGAAGCATTAGCTACTCATAGAGAAGGATAATAGATGCAATCTCTAGGATTGATTTATAAATTAAAGGCTTATGACAAAGTTGAATGACCTTTTTATTCGGTAAATGAAGAAGCATATGGTTTTGGAAGTAATTTTACGAAATGGATTATGAAATGCATTAAAAATTTATGTCAAAAAGGGTTTTTCAAAGCTTTGATAGGTTCAAGACAAGGATGCCTTCTCTCCCCATTTGTTTTTACAATTTTCGGAGAGTGTTGCTGGACTGATTTCTAATGCAGTTAAGATGGGGATTTTGGGTATGGCCAGCAACAAATTCATGTTAATCATCTTATGTCTGCTGATGATCTTGCGGGTTTTTCCAGAAAAGACACATCACAAGCACAACACATCAAGGCCATAATAAGAGCATCTGGAATTGTCTCAAGCCAGAAGGTAAACTTGGCTAAGTTGACTGGGCTTTAATTTGCATCATGAGGAGGACAAACTCTTAGCCAACACTTGTGGCTTGTAAGTTGGATTCTTTGCCATCTTTTCACTTGGGAATAGCTCTTCTGATTGGAGTACCTAGGAAGAGCGAATGAAAAGTAGTTGAAAAAATTGACTAAGTTTCCATGTTGGAAGTGAAAATCTTTATCCTTGGCTGGTATGGCAACATCGTTAAAATGCTCACTAGAAAATATTTCAACTTAAATATCTCTTCTGCGAATTCCAACCTCTGTTGCTAAACGAACTTCACTTTTTAGACCAAAAAGAATTGAAATTAGAGAGAGAGTCGTTATACAACAGATGCCCACAATCTATAGAAAAGAACTGAAATTATAGTGCAATTGGGGCTAGTCTTTTGGCGTAACAATAAAAGTTGTCGTCGTGTGACTTTGAGGTCACAGGTTCAAGGCGTGAAAACAGCCTCTTATAAAAATACAAGGTAAGGCTGCGTACTATAGGCCCTTGTGGTTCGCCCCTTCGCCAAATCTCGCATAGGTGGAAGTGTCGTGCACCAGGGCTACCCTTAATTGGGTGCCAGTCTCTCAATGCCCTTTTCTTTTGTTTTCTTTTCCTGAAAGGTAGTCCTCTCATTCATATAATTATTTATCTAGTACAGTATGATGTAAGCTGTGCACCAAATCTCCCTTGTCAATCCCAAGTTTCTAACCCTCCACTACGTGATCTTTAAAGGGCCGAATAGGGAAACGAACTAAGCTGCAACAGGCTGCATTCGTTAGCAAAGCCTGAATCACCAGACATGGATGAAGGAAAATTTCATGCACACCAAGTCCTAGAATTAAAGGCATGAATTATGGAACCAGGGGTCGCCCCAATTACTGCTCATAATTCTCAAGGAAGAATATGCACAAATCACCAATGAGGGGTCATTGTCCGCCACGATACATCTTGGGAGTCAAACTGTATGGTTCTCCAAGATTCGCAGTGATGTAATCTTTATGAGCAATTGCAAATCACCAAGCACCGAAGTCCCGTCATTGAAATACAGCTTAGTGGGGAAAGATTGGTTTGGCACTTGGCAGACAAGGTTCATCAGTTAACTGATTTTGATCCTTCACGTGGACCAAACCACCAATATACGTGGATATATATACCTATCTTAAACTTCCACCAGAGAGAGAGAGAGAGAACAAAACACAGGGTTGTTTGTTTGAAGTAGGAAATTAGTTGGAGAGTTGTCGCCTTAAGAGCTTGCTGCCAAGAGGTGGACTTTCATCATCTTGATCAAGAAAGCAGAATTTTAGGACTGGAATCTTGCAATGGATCCATCCTTTTTTGGTCAGGGTGTTGATCAATTAACATAGCACAAAGTGGCTAGCTCATAAAGTGGCATGATAAGGCTGTCATTTGAGGAACGTGCATATTTTATTAAGGCAGGCTTCAAGTGGCAAAGTAGAAAGTGTGATCCATTGGTGAACCATTCATTTCTTATAACTTATTTTCTTCACCTAGCAGGCTAAATTTTACTACACATGTATATACTAATAATTCACCCTTGCTCTTGTACATGAATTTGATAGATAGGTGGTCTCAGGATTTGAACTTACGATGTCTCAATCAACCAACTCTCATACCATTTTGATCTGGATTATCATTCTCCCTAAAAGTTTGAGGTGATAGAAAGTAAGAGGACAATATTTATATATCTAACAAAGCACTAATTTCATTAGCCTATTTAATAAACAATTAGACCAATAGGAAAAGAAGAAGAGAAACACATAGATAGAGAGAAAGATGAGAGAGATAATACATATAGACATTGTTTCTTTCCACTTATTTTTCCTCTTGAACTCCTCACTAAATATTACAAACAGCTATAACTCTAGTTGGTTCTAGATCGTTGAATATTTGAACTATCCACAATATTGTCCTTGACTTAGATGGGCGGCCATGATCTAAAATTCTCATGTACTGGATGATCTTACCACTGTTTTGTTAAGTTGCAAAATGATCAGTATGAAAAGCTTCATTGCCCATCTTGAACTAACAGCAGCAGTTGCCTGGATGATCTCACGGAAGAGAATTTTAGATCATAACTCATTTCTAAGTCAAGGATAATATTATGACCAGTCTAGATCCTCCAAAATCTGAACTCGTGTACAATTATAATTCTTCGTGCCATTTAGTGAGGGCTTATGCGAAAAAATATGGTGTGTATATATCACTACCCTTCTCTTAAAGTTGTATTCATTACAACAATAAATAATAAATAAAAAAGACACACACACTTATGTATTTGTTTGTGCGCCCAATGGTCCATGATGAGAACACTCTCCTAGTTATATCACACTTACTAAATAATTATATTAGTCATTACAAATGATTGCCAAATTTACGACCAACCTTTCCTTCAATGATCTTACAACAAACAGGAGTTTTTTCATTGTAAATTCGTAAGGAGCAATCAATGAATTCCGGCGAAATAAAAAATCTATGTGACCAAATCACCAATTAACCTGTACAGGCAGATAAATAGGGTGTCTTCTCTTGTTCTAATCCAGTAATAAGATGTTCATAATGTACTTGTAAGCATCAATTTTGTATTATTTTGGGACATAGTTGGTATTCTTTTTGAACTTTATGATTATGCTATCGAGTTTAATCCATTGCCCATTTGAATTTGTCGAGCAGCTCCAACCTTTATTGACTTGTGGCTTTGTGGGTGTGAACTACTGCCTCAAACAGTTTGACTGCTAAAACCGCAGTAACCAATAAATTTATTGTGATTAGATGGAGAGGATTGGTCGTCATCCTTTTTTTTTAGCATTTATTGTGAAAACCCCAATTTTTTTGAAAATATTTATAATTATTGAAATTTTGTAAAAATTGAGGTGAAATATTATATTCAATATAATATTATTTTTTTAGAAAATTAATCAGGTCTTTAAATATAAATATTTTGAATCATACTTAGAAAATCGGTCAAAATGATTATAAGCACGCTGAAATCTGAGCTTGGATAAAAAATCCCTATTTTTCTTAAATTTTGTGAATTTATAATTACCTATAGGGGTAAAATGGTCATTTTACTTTTGTGTGGGGTCCACAAAAGTTAGGTGAGCTGGGGGACAGCTAGCATAAGAAATATCAATGATGGATGAACAAACATGATGAGGAATCTCTTTTGAATTTTATAAGAAAAGAGGAAAGGCATTTAAAATGAAAATAATTAAAATTTTAATTAAAATAATTCACAAATAACCCTATAAATAGCCCTCCTATAGACTACACGAAATTGTATAGATCCCCAAGACTCTCTCCCTCTTTCCCTTTCCCTTTCCCTTTCTTTTTCTCTTTTTTCTTCCTTTTTCCTTTTTCCTTTCTTTTTTCTTTTTTCTGTCCTCTCTTTCCAGCCGGAGTGAAGATCCCCACACGTGCCTGGCACAAGAACTAGCCTGTCCCAGGCTGGCACGTCCTCGGACCTGCCTTCCAGCCTAACTCAACTGAAGGTTCAGCCGGCTAGGGTTTTTCCCAAGCCAGTAAAATCATCCTCGATCTCCCTCCTCTGGAATTGGAAAACACTCCAAGAACCCCATATCCGTTTTCTCCTTACTCCCCTCTCCATTTCTTCTCCGGCTCCAACAAACACCCCAACGACGACGATTCACTGGTGAGCAAAGATAACTGTGTGCACCCATTGAAATCCGGCCAAATAAACTCATCTCCAGCTCTCTTCTCTGCTTCAGACCAGATGCAAGTAGGTTTCCCTCCTTTTCCCCTCTGTTTTTTGACCAAACACATGAGGATTCACTATTGAATCTGCTTCATCGGTGGTTGGTTCACCGATGAAACAGATCCGTGAACTCTAGATGGGAACCATCCAAGAATGGCTCAGATGAGAATTCTGAGTCGTTGGATGGAATTGTGGGACCATAAAACCCTTAGATCTAGGTTCACAATAAAATTTTAGTGAGATCTAGACATTGATATGGGGCACTTTAATCTGATGGTCTAGATTCGACCGTCTCAACAGATCTTCGAAGATCTGACTCCGAGATGCACCAAAACAATGCACACATAGACGCTCTACGTGGGTGTGCCTCCATGCGTGCACCATGTGTGCAGAGCTGTCGTCATCGTGAGAGGATGCAGGCGGCGTCCTAGTGACAGTGACGCCACCGGGTCGTTTTGTCACGTTCTAACAGTCCAGATCAAATATGGATCGTCAAAATAGATCTGAAACTTAAAATCTTAATTCATAGCTCATTTTAACTCCAAATTAAGATAAAAAAGAAGCTCTAGATTTTTGGTGAATAGTAGAATCTAATGAAAACATAAAATTTTAGTTTTATTCGCTGTAAACTTCTATAAATCACAAAAATTGGTATTAATTCCCAATATCAATCAAATCTGACATGATCAGACCTTAGAATTCTAAATTATTAGTGACCTAATGATGTGATAACTTAAAGAAATGAATTGGATATGACTAATTTGACAGATCTTTAGATCTTAACCATTAAAAGTAACAAGATCCTTGAAAATACATAATAATCTCCTTGATCAGATTGATCAAGGATGATCAGAAATTGTGAATCAATATGGATGATGATCTAATGATAAGATCATGAGAAATGAATGGCTTGATGTGGCTAATTTGGATAGATTGAGATTTATGCCCTTGATTTTGATAAAATGACTAAAGATCTTATTGATCGGTTGGATAAAAAAAGATCAAATCATATGATGAGATGCATCAATGATCTAGTGATGATATCACATTAAGACAATGTGATATATTTGAATAAAAATGAAAGATAAAGATCAAAACCCTTAATGTGATGAAAAATGATTAAAATATGATCATGAGATCAAAATGGACAAATAAGATATATTCAAATGAGCATGTGAGTTATTATATTCTATTGTAAATGTTCTTTTATTTGTTTAGTAGATTTAATTGTTAGATTTATTTATTTATGCTTTAATGTTCATGTTATGTAAATTACATGAAAATGTAATTAAATAAAAATAGATATTGATGAACATTTACAATGAATATAGGCATGGACTTAATGATAGTAAGAGTTATAGTTAGTAAGATAATATAAAGAATATCATTTTCTTAGCCCAAATTAGGAGAATAATAAATCTCATGAATGATATTTTAAATGTTCATAGATTTAATTAAAATCAAATAGCAAGAGTACTTAGGGTTTAAAGGGGTTCTCTAATAGAGCTTCGCTCTTCCTCCACTTTCTGGGGACATTTGTGAGGTCTAAACTCCTCCTTACAAGAAGATTGAATTAACCACTATATGAGCAGCTTTTAACTAGTAAACCTTAGTCAATTGAAAATAAGAGAAGTTGTCTAGAATTAGGAGTGCATAAATTATCTTCAATCACTAAAACATTAATTGATTGAATAATAATAAGATCATAAAAGGATAGTAAACTATCTAATCCTAATCAAAATAGTAATTAAGATAATTAAAGATCAAACAAGATCTATATGGAGATCTTGAATGATCAAGAATAATAAGAATCATAATATTGTATGTATGTTTTAAAGTAGTATAAATATTAGATTCAAATGTAGATCAATAGATTAGACTCTTGATCAATATGATTCAAGGAAAAAGATCCAAATCATCCTATATATGGATGATCAAAAGAACAACTAGGAAGTATAAATGAGTTAAGGAATGACTATGTATATATGATTTGACAGATACATGAAGGATATGATGATCAAGATCAATGAGAAGATGGATTGTTGAAAGTAAAGGTAAGTGGACCTTAAGAGTAAATTCAATGTAGAAGATACATGTATTTTACACATGATCTTATCCTGATAACTATATATTGATAATAATTGCCTTAGAATTGTTTATGAATCAACAAATGATGTTAAAATGAATACAAAGTGATTAATTAACTAATTATGAAATTACATAAGGCAAAAAATGATGTTGAAATGAATAGAAAGTGATTGATTAAGTAATTATGAAATTACTTAATGGGTAGAATGAGAAGATTTGAACTACATAAGTTAGACCCTCAAATTTTAAGGAAAGAAGTCATAGGTATGTTCTATTATAACCACATACACAGTCTGCAAGTATGAATTATTATTTTTCATATAAGCATGGAGGCTTGTGATTTTGTTTTAAGACATGCTTATGCCTGGGAATGCTAATGCTATGAGAGTTATGAGGATTTGGCCACCTGCTCTCCAAAACTGATTATGATGATAATACCGTGCCCAAAGAGAGGCAAAATGTCGGGTGGGGCAATTATGGCAAGGTCGCCACTGTGACAGCCATGGTTTTCCTCATACGAACATGAATCTGTATTTTTCACTGTAGTATTAATGGAGTATTGAGTAGTTATTTAGGCGTGTTGTACTGATTGAGACTGCAAGCATAGTAGTCCTTTGATTATTTTACATTATGATGCAATTGATTATGGCATAATGAGATGTCTTGTGTTATGGCATGATGAGATGCCCATTAAAAGTTATTACTAATGTTGTATTGAAGGATGATTCTCAATATGGTATGATTATATATTAACAACTAGTGTTAATATTAAAATCAGTTTGGAAATGAGATATTATTGATGATATTGACTATATTCATGATTTTAAATGGTTTTATTTATATGTAATATATACATATAATTCATATGATGAGTGAATGATGAAATGATTATCCAATTGTATAAATTGATTTATATCATGGATATAAAGAACTGTTGATTTTGAGATATATTGATTATATTTCTTAAATCCCCTACCAAGTATAGCTTGTTAAGATATTGTAAATGTTTGAATGTTTACAATATCTTATATCCAGTTAAGAAGATTGAAAGCTCAAGACTTGAGGATAATCATCATCGAATTACTGCTCAAGGTATTTAATTTGAGGAAGATTGTATTGATTGTTTTGTAATTTGGATTATAATATTTGGACAAGGTATGTAATGACTATTGGGGCTGTGTATGTGAACCATTGGATCGATCCTGATTTTAATAAAAGTATTTCTATTGTATTCAATAGAAATTTTATTTTATACAAAAATCTATGTATGATAAGTAATTTGAGGTGACACTCGGGTTTTTGACAAATTAATTTCAAAGAAAATATGTTTTCGCTATTTATATTTTAAAAGAGTTTCAAAATCAGGGCCCTACCTTTGCAAATATTTATGAAAATGTGTTTTAAAAATCTAGGTCGTCACATTTATTCTCCATATATCCTTCAGTTTTGGAAATTGTATGATATTTTGGCGAGCAATTGGATCAATTACGATGATCACCTCAACACATACAGGATGTTTGGGTGATAAGAAATTTTGTTTCAAGATTTTTATGTTGGAAGACTTGGAACACGTTGACCTTTTTCCATATACTCATTTTTCTTTTGCTAGGCTGACCGACCATCGACAAAAGGGGGATTCCTCTCTCTCTCTCTCTCTCTCTCTCTCTCTCTCTCTCTCTCTCTCTCTCTCTCTCTCTCTCTCTCTCTCTCTCTCTCTCTCCATACACACTTATTTATTGATATATATGGAATATGGGGTCTATTTTTTATCAATCCAAGACATTCATATGATGCTACTTCAGATGTCTTTGGTACCAAAACTCACATTTGATGGAAATTTCTAAGATCTTCATTTATAGACCTTTTATGGTTGTAAAATGGATGGTATGAGGTTTTTTGTTTGACACTGACCATTGTATGACCATAAGAGGCACATAAATAAAGGCCTTAGATATTTTCACTAAAAATTAGTTTTAGTATCAAGAACATCTAATTAAGGCCAAATCAGATGAACATCTTGGGTCAATGAAAAAATACAAAAAACTAGGCCCAACTATGATTTTTCTTCAAAACATATTGTATGTATAAAAGCTAAGCCCAAACATTATTTTTCTTTAATACATATATCAATACATGCTGTATGTATAAAGTAAATTCTTCACACACACATGCTTTATGTATAGTAGTGGTAATTCTTCAATACACATATCAATACATGCTGTATGTATAGTAGTGGTAATTTCAGCTATTTCATGCAGGTACAAAAAGCAAGTGACATCTGATTGGCTAGAAAAAAATTAAAAAACAGAAAAAGTTAAAGGAAAGGCAGTTACAAACTTTTTCCCCTCCAACACCTTAATGAAATTACTACTCCCCCATATACAAATCAATTGAATGGAAATCTTTCCATTTAAAAATAATAAATTGGGCCTACCACTTATATTTTTTCAATGACCTAACCCTTTGGCCTGTCCAAGCTTCCTCTTCTTCTCTTTTCTCTTATCAATTCACGGGTTGGTAGACCACACTCTAAAGAGCCTTATGTTACATTTGAACCTTCTGATCGTATATACAACTTCATAATAATACCAGTAGTTGCACTACAGAAAAATGGACATATGGAGGCAGCTAAACTGCCTAGAAGCTCAAAAATGCTGCCTCCATAAACTGTGTAGTGATGTGGTTTTAGAGATATTGGTGAGTTTTACATCGAATTTTTATGTTTTTTTGGGGTAGTTTTACAATCATTCAGTGCAGAAGATTATCAGGACATGGCTGAAGCTGTTTCCGTAGCTTGCCTCTAAGCTTGTTTTAAAGAATTCTTCCAAGTGCAAGCATTTTTCTATCATCAGGCTTATCTAGTACGTGGACCAGAAGCCTACTTTAGGCGTGTGCCACATATAAGGTCTTGTTTACAGGCCCGCCAAAGTTCTGAACAGCCCAGAAAGAGAGGAGAAAGCCAGGAGGGCCAACATCAAACGGGGAGATTATGGATTACTTTCTCCCTTTCAAGAAAGTAAGAAAAGTTTGACTGCGAAGCTAGCCAGAAAGCAAACCATTGAACTCTTCTTGAGTAGGGGATGATACTTCAACAACTCGTCGGGTTGATTCTGATATTTTCCTACTCTTCAAGATTCTCAATCTTTTGAGGTACCCCTTGATATATGCTCTCATTGTTTTCTGTGTGCAGTGAACTGTTCTTGATGATGATGGCGACATTTGTATTCGTTTCACTTTCTGGCCTCCGGCTTAGTCCCTTGTACCTTGGAAACAGTCATCCTGGCTGACTTCACTTTTGCCATTTTGTTTCAAAGTCCGGGAAGTTTCTTCAATGATGATCCTACGTACCCTTGATTATCTAAGGTTTAAAAACTTCCTCAGTGATGATCCTGCCCTTGATTATCTAAGAAGTAAAATGGATGGCTCAAATTGTTCATAATAGTTAAGGCGTGGCCTACGTAAGATCTAATATAACAGTACCTTTAGCATGTGAAATTGTAGTTGAATTTTTATTTTTTTTTGCAAGCAAAGAATTACAGAATAAATCACTTACATACTCCTAAATGTAATCTCTGGCCAAAAAATAATAAAAAAATGCCGACTCATATCTACGGCCAAGCTTACTTCAAGAAAGATGCCAAATTGTCTGTAGAACTGAAATATACATGGAATCCCATCATGTGAGAAATGCATCTATTTAACATGTGCTATAACTTTATCCATAGATCATATGGACATCTTTTTCATTATCTATACTACCCATCTATCTTGGTCGGCAACTTCCTTTAACAAGAGAGAAGATATCCATCCATATTGCCGTAAGTAGTTCCAGAAGTTGATGGCATCTTTATCTACAGGTTTGCAATTCTGCAAAAATAATATCTACTCTCTCTCTCTCTCTGTCTCTCTCGATTTGATAATGACTAGTTAGTTCATTGGACACTAGTTTGATTGGGTGAGAGTAACAATTCAGGAATTATTACGGCCGTTTGCGATGGGAATAAAAATCATGGATTAAATTATATTGGAGTAGTAACATTTTTCTGGGTATTTGCAGCCTTAAGACTAAGATAAAATTATTAAAACATAGAAAAATAGTTTTAGAAGCTTACGATTGTTTGTTCCACAATTTATTTATGTCTTAAAACTGTAAATAGCAGAAAAAACTTTCGCTGTTCAGAATAACTTAATCCATGATTCTTATTCCCGTCATTAATAACAACTTTTTGAAATCAATACCAATTCTTTTCTTGTTGTTTCAAGTGACAAAATCAGTTAATGACAAAGATATGGTGTGGCTGTCCGTGTTTCCAGATTGATTAGAGGATTGTTTTCACTTATTATTAAACTAGTTAGGTTTGATAGGGATATCTTGACTAGAAAAGATTAGTGATGCTAATAATTAGTATCTAAACCCACTTGATGAGTGTTGTAATTAGGCATTAATTAATTAATTAGGACTCTCCACTGACATATTTGCTGGCCCTTTTGTTGAACTGGACAGTCCCTACCTAGCATCCAATTAATAGCTTGCAACTGGATAAAGAGGTAGCCCTGGTGCATGAAGCTTCTGCCTATGTAAGGTCCAGGAAAGGGGCGTACTACAAAGGTCTATAGTATGTAGCTTTACCTTGCATTTTTGCAAGAAACTGTTTCCATGCCTTGAACCCGTGACCTCAACGCCAAGACTCCTCTTCTAGCTTGCAACTGGATATAACTCAATTTAAAAATGAAAAAACAAAACTGGGGATGCAAGTCAATGGACTTGAGCACTTTGTAGAGTTGGTTGGGGATTTGAATCCGCTGTTATCTATAAAAAATGCAAAACAAAACAGCAGCTTTTGATGAACTTGATATATAGTTTGAATCCTAAAACCTATACCTAATCCCCAGATCACACCAGAAAGATACAGACATACAAAAGGGAAGTAACTAAATAGCCTAGTGTTGGACCTCAAAGATGTAAAATGAGCTCCCACCAAAAGTATGGTATGGTTGGCTTCCTCAGTCCATTATGGTTATTGTATTACCTACTCCAACCTTTAAAAAGTTAATGAATTATCAAAAATATTTTAAGAAACTGAAAAAATATTTAAAAGCACTCTCCAAAGTTTGAAGAAATGATATTAACTTCGACTTGAAAAAAAAGAAAGATAGCTTAATGCACGAAGTAGTACATATGCAGGGTTCAAAGAAGGGACGGACAACAAAGAGTCTATATTAAGCAGCCTTACCTTTCATTTTTATAAGATGCTGATTCTACGCTTAGAACTCGTGACCTCTAAGTCTCACAGCCAATCAAAGCATGTTCCCACCATACAGGTGGTAAAGTCTCTGTTGTTTCCTTTACGAGACTGGGCTGTGAATTAATGGGCAGTATATCGGTTTGTCATCCATTTTCGCAATGTAGAGCAACAAAAGGGTAACTAGTGAGGTACATACAATGCATCAGATTTTGGGGCACCATGATTTAAGGCAGGGTCCAGAAGATGAATGGTTTGGATCATCGGAATATGACCCATCTCTTACTTTTTAGTCCTCGTATCTTATGCCTCAATTCACTTTTCAATGCATAATGTGGTTTATAGATTTTGTGAACTTACGATATTTACTGATGTGAATCAAATAATTTTACAGTACAGTTTAAGCAGACTAACCAACTAGGATCCAACGACAGATCGACCTGCCCGTAACATGATTTTGATCCCCTTGCTCTTGTCCATTGATTCAGTGGGCCACTCCGTTTCGCCGCTTATAGTATAACAAATTGATCGATCTGCAGCCGTTGATCGAATGTGATCTTGAATGTGTGTGGATCAGCAATAAGTGGCTCCAGTGAAATAAATTAACAGGAAAGGGGTGGAAATAACAAAAACAAGGTGAGTAGTGTGGCGTGGCACCGCCCAGCCATTAGCTGAAAAGTTGATGCTGGGTGGAACCGAAAGAGACGGTTTTGGGCACGCGTATGCGACCTTATTCCTGTAAGGAATCAATCCAATCCCACCTCCGAAAGGGCAGCGTCCTTCGCCGGAAAATCAAATTCCATATAATGTAGCCATCGGATCACCTAACTGGTGGTCCACTCTAAATATCTACCGCACATCTGGCACCTCGAATAGATTGGAATTGGCCACATCGGGTGATACATGGACTGTTGTCCTAAATTTGTGTCAGTTTAGACCTATACTATTTCCCTGTCCTTATCTCAAGTTGTGGGCATAATCATGAAGTCGGTTTGATTTCTAATCGGAATTCTGTCGTCCTCGCCTTGCACGTGCAACATGTACGGTCGAGATCGAGATCGATTGGCCAAACCATAATACGAATCTGTGAATTAAATTGGTGTTCTTGCGGCTAATTCTGATTTTCAAAATCAAAACCAAATCCCATCTTTATTAAGCTATCTATTTATTAGTTTTGTTCGAACTGATTTATACACCAAGTCCTCTAAGATTTCTTTTCTTTTGTATCTTTTTACTGATCATCTAGAATATATTCTTTGAAATGAATAAAATACACCCGGCCGAAAATAAAATTGATTTTAAATGCTAAGCCAAATTGAAAAAAATAAAACACAATGGGTTAAAAATGATCTGCCTGGCAGCTCCCACGTATATGGCCTTTGGGGAAGGGATAGATTATTTACAAGGTCTACAGTACATGGCCTTTTTTTGCATTTTTGCAAAAAGCCATTTCCATACCTCTAATTCGTTAAACTTTCAGAAACTAGACCTTTTAGACTTAGGCCTTGTTCCATGTATCTTCAACAAGAAGTCAAAGTCTCTTAGACTAAGTCCATGAGCTACGCAAACTTCTCTTAGAACCTGCAAGTCTTAGTCACAGGCCTTGAAATTCTAGTCTGTGACACAAGGCTTCCTTTCATAAACACAATATGTGATCCCCCGAATTAGTCAAGAGGACAAGAAATTGGGACGATAACTTAATTATAACCCAAGTCTATATAAGAGATTTAATCTTCTGTTGATCCTAGTTTATGTTCATCATCATCATTATCATTGAGAACTTATTCCGATTACGGATCAGTCACATGAATCTTATTTCTCCGTTCGCATCTATTAGTTGTATCCTAATTTGTATTACCATTAAATATATATTTAATGATGTCTGCAGATAAAGTGCCAATTTCAACCATATAATACTGTCAAAGTGCACATATTATCAACCTGTGTGTTCTGCTTTTGTTATAGAGAAAACTCTTTCCGTTGGCTATTAATAAAACCGTAAAGTGAAAGTGCAGTTGCCATTATCAGCGAGGGAGTGCAGATGCAATTCACCTAATTGGAACTCCACGTTGCAAACGAATCTAAGTTGTGTCGCCAAGAGTGCAAAACTTGTAAACTTGGACAAAATTTCATTCATGGATGGGTTGAATCATTCTTTACACAAAAAGCCTGTGATTGTGGGAGAAAACATCTCTGAGTTAGAGACCAAGCAGAACTGCTCAACAGGAGTGGAAGGAGAAGGAAGTGTGCAGAGGATGAGGATGGTGGTGGCGGCGATGGTGACCCTGCGACTCTCTCTCGATAATCCATCTTAAGTGAAGGAAATCATCGACGGAACACGGCAGTCGGAGTGGGCCGGTGGTGTGGAATCCATAAACCTCCCGAGCCTTCTCCAGGAGCTGCTTGAATTGAGGGTGGTACAAATAGGAGATGGGGATGACGAATCGCCGGAATCCGCCTTCTTTGTCTTCCAATCCGACTCGGACAGCCAGCCACCCCTTCTTCATCTTCATCCTCTTCTCGTCTTGCATCTTGTAAGGTAAGTTGCAGAGTTGAGGGGTGTAGTAGAATTTGAGAGAGTTTGGGTGAGACAACGGTTCGAGGACGCCAATTTATAAGCGGAGACGGGAGTGAGATTTTCGTAAATATGGTGTACGATCATCATCCTTCGTACTTAATCCGGAATCCGGGTTACACTTTTTGCTGTTCAATAAAATAAGCTAGGAATTTTATTTATTTATTTATTTACTTTTTTGTGATGGAGGACAAGTGGCAATGTGTTTGGCCCCCACTACTGCAATGAAGATGGAAATATCAAGTGTTTATGTAAAACTAAATTTGTATAGATAGATAATTGTACTTTTAATTACTTTCAACAGCTTCTTATTCTTTTTTTTAAAATAAGAAATTTTCAGTCTCATGAGTCATGGGATTTCTTGCCCGGCTATGAACAGCCCTGAGTCTAGGAAGAGCGAAGAACCCATGTATAGGGTTCGTGAAAGGAGCATACTATAAAGAGTTAGTAGTATGCAGCTTTACTTTATATTTTTACAAAAGATTATTTCTATGCCTCGAATCCATTACCTTTAGATTCTTAAATTAGTGTACACTTGTAATGTTGTCATCTGATTGTGACCATTTGGCGTAGATCACATGCAATGGATCTACGCCGATCGGACAATATTAACCATTGGAATGAAGAACTTGGCATATCAAATGTGTAGTCCCTTTCTAAAAATACCTCTAGTTTACAGCCACACAAATTGTTCATCATCTCTTTGCTTCATAAGTAAGCAAATTTTTTCGTGGATAAACACCCACACCCACGCACTCATAAGCTGAACTCAAGCCCTTGAGATTGCACAGGAGTCCCTTGTTGCACCACTGCGGCTGGAAGGCCTTTCCTCCGAATTAGTAAAATACTTGGGGTTGTACATTATATGCAAAAAGGATAAAAATCGGCTGGTTTATTTATTAGGGATGTCTCTTGGTACAACGGTAAAGTTGTCATCGTGTGATTTTATAAGTTCAAGGCGTGAAAATAGTATCTTGCAAAATGCAAGGTAAGGCTTCATACTATTGAGCGTTTTAGTCCACTCCTTTTTCAGACCCCGCATAAGTAGAAGCTTTGTGCACCGAGGCTGCCTTTTTCCCCCTCTTGTAAGTGGTTGAATAACCAATGAAAATGATTATAGACACATTATAATAATTAAGGAGGAGGATTTATCAACTGAATATAATTAAGCACAAAAAAATATTTGAGCTATTCGCCACAACTCATCAAATTTTCTTCCTTTTCTTTTGGATTCTTTTACACTAAGCGTGATTCTGAGGCAATTGTGTCCTCAACCTAGTTGCCCCAGAAGCAACTTGGACTTTATGGTTTCTGAGATTCTACACCTCACTATGTCATCTGTCTTGAACCTTGTACGTAAGGATCCGAAGCCACATCTCCGATAGGATATGCCCAAGGATCAAATACTTGCTGTTATCTATCTTAAACTTGTCATATTCTTCTTTCATATGTATTCCCCAGGACATTCCTACAACAAGGACCCCTTCCTTAGTGTGAATCTTGGCACCATCAAGATGGTTGATCTTGAAAATGATATAAAAATATGCCACTGAAACTAAAATGACATCTGTGAATGATATCAATCTAAGAAATTGTGCCCTAATAAGTGCTTGAAGGGTCAGCAACAAATCCATACTTAACAGTTCAACTGATCATAGAGGTCTAAATTTCTCATATGATCATCATCCTGACCAAAAAATATCAAGTTTACTTTGGCGACTACAGAAACAAGGGCAGTCTAGATCTTTAATGATCCATATCATTGAACTTTTAGACTCCGTTTTAAACAGGCAGTAGTTCAAAATCTCATGCATCAAACAATCCCTTTTTCAGGCAAAACTCAGTCTTTGTGGATAATCAGTGAGGAGGCCTCCAACCCATGTTCTAAGGAGAGGAGTAAGCCTCCCAGCGCCACTGCGGTAGAAGGCCCTCTGGGTGCCCAAGACTTCTATTTTGTTTGTCATTAGACTTCTTAGAAGAAGACTTATACAGCTTGAGTTACCTAAGAGTGGTTCTCAGTAAAGTAAACTTGTAGTTATGTGTCTAACCAAAAAAGGGCAGTCCGGGTGCACAAAGCTCCTTCTTATGCTGGTTCCGGGGAAGGAGCGGACCACAAAGGTCTATAGTACGCAGCCTTACCTTGTATTTTTGCAAGAAACTGCTTCCATATTTTGAACCCAAGACTCCCCTTCCTTGGACCCTACATAGACTTGTAGTTCTGAGTCTAACAAACATCAGGCAAAAGCCCCTAATATTATATTAATGATGATAACGAACATGACAGTAGTAAAGTTATCAAAGAAAGAGGGACCTTTCTTGATTTTTAAATTTTTATAATGTTAGGTTACAAGTTCAAGGCGTGAAAATAACTTCTTATAAAAATATAAGATAATGTTGTGTATTATAGACCTTGTGGTTTGCCCTTTTCTTGGACCCTTCATATGGATGAGCTTTGTGGACTGAAGATGCCTTTTACCGTTTCTTGGGCTTGGACTTTAGAGGAAATAAAATGTGGAACTGTTTCTTTGGCTTAAGACTTTAGAGGAAACAAAATGTGGAAAGGGCAAGCAATTTAAACAAGTGGGTGGAGAAAAGTATTCTCAGTATCTTTATTGTGGAGCCACTGGTGGGTGGTGTCGTGTTTGGGATTCTCAAAGGGTAAGATGGAGATGAAGAAAGCAACCTTCCACTCTTCCTTTCCCTGCTGCTCTCAATTCCACCTGCCATTGGTCGGTAGTGCTTCTCTCTCTAACACTGAAAGTGTCCTCTCCACAACCCCACATCATCTCTCTCTCTCTCTCTCTCTCTCTCTCTCTCTCTCTCTCTCTCTCTCTCTCTCTTGTGCATTGAATGACAATAAAAAATCAAATCAAATCAAAGAGTATTGAAAGAATAGCTCTCTATCTCTCTCTAGACTACATCTATTGAAGCCAGTGACAATAAAAAACCAGATCAAAGAGCACACAAAGAAGGCCACTTTCTTTTGCTCCTTGGCCTTTTGGAGGGATGCCAAGAAAAGAAGTCAAAGAGATAAAGATACTGCACTCTTGCATGTTCATCTCTGGAAGGAACTAGACACCCATATTCTCCTACTATTTTTTCTTTCTTTGAATTACGTGTTGATTCTACGAGCCCTATATACGTGTTCAGAGCAACAGCATTAACAATCTTTTAAGGTACCTCCTCTTTCGTCAACTTAGAACTCGGCCGAGTCGATGCGGTTTTAGACTTTTTTACATTTTGCATAAAAAAGGTACTTTTTTGGTAGGTAACTATTGTCGATAATATTTAATTATATCTCTTCCATCCTCTTTTCTTTGTTATTAAAAATTTTCATATCCAAGCTTTTTTGTGTGATATAGAAGTCATGGTTTCAAGGCGTAACAACAATCTCTTACAAAAATACAAGTAAAGTTGTGTACCATAAACTTTTGTAGACATTATGGGTTCAAGACACGATTGTTTTACAGTCACGAAAGAGAGCCTTTGCTCAACAGTAGAGTTGTCACATGTGATCTAAGGTCATGGGTTCAAGGCTTAAAAACAGCCTTTTGTAAAATACAAGGTAAGACCTCATATTATTGACTGTTGTACTCCGCCCCTTCTCCAGTCCGAAGTATATGGTTAAAAAGGCGCATTATCGTCAATTTATGTCTAACCAATAGCATTATTTGCAAATTTTTAAGTCAATCAAGCCTTCCCTTTTGAGAATGACATATGAAAGATAAGTTATTATATTATTATTATTATTATAGATTATTGTATTGTTAACAGCATCCAAAGAAATCAAAGTTGTTTTGATGTAATAAAGTTAGCTTAAGACAAACTCGTTCCAAATAAGGGCCCATTTTAGTAGTGTTTAGCTATGGCCCAGTTCATCGTCATGAAGTTGGCCTAAGTCTTGAAGAGATCCTATATTTCATTCTTTATTAGAAGCGTAGGATCATCGGTGCAACCTTATCCAACGTGTTATGAGATTTGATTCTGGCCGTACAAAGATGTATATGTATCGGTCCCACATGACGACCATCCACGTGTTGATCTGATGGCTTGCTAATAGCCGTTGATGGGATGGCCTACCTCAAAGATAAACCAAATCCCAGAACTTGTCGTTGATCCACATTGTTGAGACAGCTCCACATTAAATAATTGATTTCCAAGATGATGAATGCGTCCCTGCCGTTTACTACGACTTGTCTGCCTTTTAGTGATTTTATGACTGGACTCATGAAAATGAAATCAGTATGAAAAGAGCTGCTTGGTCACTTGAGTGGATATTAGCTGGCTTTTTGTCTCTTGGAGAAAACAATTTGTGTAAACTGAAAGCCACTCAAAATTGTCTTCAAAGCAGTTGTCGTGAGTGTGGTGTCTAATTAGTTGATCCTTTTGTATTTGTATAGAATTATGTTGTGCCATGAACAAGGCTTCTGAGGGCGGAGCTCCCAATCCTTCAAATAAAAGGGTAGACAGGAAAATAAAATAATTTATATATAGAGAGAGAGAGGATATGTTAATTTCAGTTGTTTCATGCAGGAGCATGTGATATTTGATTAGTTAAAAAAAAGAAAAAAGTTAGAGCAAATAAGAGCTAGAATCTTAGAGTAAAAAGAGCAGCCCCCATGCCTGAAGCTCCCTCTTATGCGGGGTCCCGAGAAGGGATGCACCACAAGGGCCTATAGTATGCAACCTTATCTTGCATTTTTGCAAGAGGCTGTTTTCCCGCCTTGAACCCGTAACCTCAAGGTTACATAATCACAATTTTACCACTGTGCCAAGGCTCTCCTTCAGCTAGAATCTTAAATTTTTTTCATATCATGTGACAGTTATTTTTCTGTTGTCGATATAGTGAAACTGGTGTAAGTCTGTGAATATACTTGAATTTAGAAGGAACCACGTAAATCTGTATATTCTTCCTTGTTTTTCACTTTTTATCATCTTTATAACGCATAGTAATGTTGTAGTAGGGGCACTTTGGGCTGTAAGGCCCAAGTTTTTGCTCATCCAACCCATATATTTGATCTCTTTGGCTCTATATATTGACTAGTCCAAAATTTATGCAAATTAGATGATTCTAGCATCTTAGAAACTGTGAGTTGGCAAACCAAAAGCATAATTTGTCCGATGCTAGAGTTGTCAATCATCATGGTTTTGGAGAATCAGGACATCATCATCAAAACCTTAAGGTCGGCAATCGGATGAATATGCTGGATCAATATTCATGGGGCCTATCATGAAAAAGTGTGATTGCCACATGGCAACTTAACACTTGCTTGCACCCAAAAACACTCAGATTTTTGCAGAGAGAATCTAAGTATGTAACAAATACCATATGGGCCAATTCTTACAACAAGAATCAATATGTTTAGAAGCAAGCTTTCGTGGTTGAGAAGGGACATCCTCTCTTGTGTAAAATTAAAATGAAAAAGGGCAGTCCGCAGGTGTAGGAAGTTCTTGCATGCAGATGTAAGAAGGGGTGGACCACAAAGGGTTTATAATACAAAGTTTTACCTAACATTTTTTACAAGATATTATTTCTACGTCTAGAACCTGTGACTTTTAGACCATACGATGACAGCTTTACTGTTGCACAGAAAGTCTATAAATAAAAAATGCAGTGTTTTCTTGTTTTTCTGAAAATTTCTTTCATTTTTAAGTATGAAAAAGAAAATTTGGAAATATGTATCTGAAGCTTCCGTTTTCATAATCATTCTAGAAAAATTTAAGATTATCAGAAAATCATTGAATATATTAGATATTTATGGGGGGGGAAAAACCCTTCAATCACAGTAGAATCATCTCAATTTCTCTCTACCAATTGGCTCAAAACTCTCCGAAAAATAAAGAGATAATTGGGAGCCAAACAAACCATTATTTGACAAGAAATTTCCTGCAAAACATTGGATTAAGTGTACAATGGACAGATCGAACAAATAAATGACCATTTAGAGATTGCAAAGAGACTACAGGAAGAACAACCAGGCACATAAAAGAAACACCTTTTACTCACAACCTGAATGGAAATAGCATCGTGAGGGAGCAATCATAACACCGACCCAGGATTCTATTTTCCCATCAATCCAATTGCCATTCACATTTTTTCTTTTTCTTATTAATGAATAGATCTCTTTACTTGTACGACTTAGATGTTATTTCCATAAAAAAAATGTGAACCATTGATCTTTCTTTGGATTATATCTTCTCTTCGTCTGATAGAGTGTCAAAACTGTGGAAACATTATTCATATATCATTCTCAGTATAACGTGTGGCGCTTATTGTCTCGCCTTCTAATTGATATTTGTAAATGCCAATGTAGGCCCAGAAATATTACATGTATTCGATGAACCTATGTACTGCTTCCAGTGCTGTAAACTGGCTCTCTCTCTCTCTCTCTCTCTCTCTCTCTCTCTCTCTCTATGTACTGATTTGATGTTTTTTGTAGCGATAGGAACCAAAAAGGGGTTGCGGGCTCCCTTTTTTGTTGTGTTTTTCAAGGATCGGTTTTCATTTCAGGAGAAAGATGGTCTTCTTGGTATTTAGAGGTATCAGTTAGAAACAGAATAATTCTCCCTCCGGCACCTCCCACTTACACTAAAAGAAAACAGGGTGAAAAGCAAGATAATTAGGTTATTGACCAAATTTCAGAGGGATCGTACGTAGATCACCTCGTCTTCTGCCAATAGCAATTTTCGCTTGTCAAAATACCAGTAGGGGACAAGAAATGCAAGAGATATACCATATTCCACGTAAAAGCTAGTAGCCTGTGGACATCTCATGTAACTAATAGGCGTAGATTCACATTGTAAACCTCTTTACAACTTACCAAACGGCTCCCTTTGATGCTGTCAACATCAACTCTACTCTTCTTAGAAAACGAGCTAGTTGCACCAACAACGTACTGGAAAAGTAAACAACTGTTGCCAGATGAACAATTGGAAGAAACCATCAGAGAACTGCTTGCACCGTTGCATTCCGTAACTGTTTGTTATGCAAATAAATTGAATATTCCAACGCCATGATAAACCAAAGGCACAACTCAGGAACTCGGTTTTTCATTCAATTCCAGTACGAGCCCTCCAGGGACAATTCAATGGTGGCACAAGGAAAGAAGGGTGACAAGTCTCCGTTGACTGTAATTTAGCCACAATCTTCTTTGTTGGATATATTACAGAAGGAAAGAAAAAAAAACAGTGAGCAATTAAGGAACACGAAATCTGAGCCTTCATTTTTGACAGGGATATAAGAGAGCACGCTGCAAAAGCGGCAGTTAGGATACTATATTGCAAACCATATCAGGAAGATGATCTCCAGATTCCCCCACAAAGCAATCCCCTCCATAGAAGAAGATGAAAGGAAAGAGAGCACTGAGCAAAATCGAACGGAAATACAATGACTTTACAGCTGTGGGACAGGAACAGTGAAATTAAGGTCGCTTGATTTCTCCCCTACTATTTCAGCTTGCATTCGCTTGTAGCTTTTGCAGAAGCTGCAACTCTATGGGTTCTTCGGGGTTTGATTGTACAATCTCGCTGTGTAGCACTTTTGTTATGGAAGTCTGTATGTGCCTTTGTTCACTGTTTGTCTTCCTGTCAAGAAATGGAATCACAATTGCATTTTATTTTTAAATTCCTGCCAGCTGCTTTGATGTAATCGACATAGGGTCTGTAGCTCACCTATAAATTAGTGTCTAGGGGCAGAATGATATAAGCACTCTCTCAGAAACCGTTTAAAATGAATGCTCATAGTTTTTTATTTTTTAAAAGCATAATTATTAAAGACAACGAGAGAATGCAAACTACAAGAATGCTGCCTGGCATCTCATATGATCAACCATTGAGAGAACTACAGAACCAACAAGAGGTCTATGGACGTAGTTGGTCTCTAGCAATGATAGTTTAGTAATGATCGTAATCCAATGAATTAATTTTCTTTACTAAGTACCGAGGAATAATCCGACATTATTCATGTAGGCGAATGCTGGTATAGAGTGCGACAATAACCCCAACAAGACGTGGGACTTTCTACATGTTTATGTTGGGCTCCATGTATCATTAATCCAAGTCTTTCATCTTGCTCTTCGAACTTTGGATGTCTACTAGTGCAGAAGTCATGCCAAAGGGCATCTCTGGCCTCCAAAAAATAGTTATGTCATCTTGCTAGACATGAACAATCAGAAGCTCTCCATGACCACAAGCATCGGTTTGCATTTAAACGAAATAAAACACAACTTGTTGCATGCTATTGACTCCCTTCGGACATGATTTTCGAGCCAGAAGGTATACAGAGTTTGGAGAATCATTTGAGGTTGCCCCGATGTTGGGTGTTTCTCAATGTATACCAGCATTACTAATGAATTAATATTCTTTACTGGTCAGTAAACAGAAGGGAGCCTTGTCGCAACAATAAAGTTGTCGTTGTGTAATCTTAAGGTCATGGGTTTAAGGCGTGAAAACAGCCTCTTGCAAAACTGCAAGGTAAGACTGTGTACTATAGACCTTGTGGTCCACCCTACCCTTTACTAGTCAGTACTTATTTTGTGCCGATAAACTATTTATTTGTGTGCAGCTCCTGCCTCAGAGATGAAGAAAAGACGAGAAATCTTTGAAAGAAAGGTGGCTTTCTCCGACGACAAACAATCTACTCTGTAGCTCCCATATTTGATTCATCGGAACCATTTATAGCTTGGGGCAACCAAGGGTTCCATTCACGAGTTGCCTGTAAAAAAACAATAATTTTACGTGCAGAAATGCTAGCGAGGCTCATTTTCGGAACTTCACCTATCTAGTCTCACCTTTGGATGATCTAAGTAATTTATTTTGTTAAACCCTTCTCTATTTAGGCTACCCGTCTTGTTCATTAAATGCTTCTAGTTACTAGTTTTTTTAGTTGAAAATTCTGAATTCAAAACTTAAAACTCAATGGCATAGCTAAATTCACCGAACATTAACTCATTTTGGTATCTAGCTAATCTATATCACTTCTAACAAGATGAATGGATCAGATCATCCAAAGATAGAACTAGCTGGTGCAGTCCTACTAGCATTTCTCTTTAATCAGGGCCTGTCTTGTTGGTGCAAACGGGAAGATAGCATTTCATAAGATCACCATATGTGGATAAGTTTATCCAGTATTTGGTATCTATGCACGTACCGAAGAGGACTCTCATGCAGATCCAGCCACGGGTGTAGTTTAGGCTCTAGATCTTGATTCAACCTGCAAAGCATCCGCCACAAGCCGTCTAGTGCAGTTCGTTGCAGACATCACAGCAAATTGCAGCTGCTTCAAGCGCATTTAGGGACTGGTTCACATTTTGAACACATAACTAGCTGTATTTTACCGAGTTTTAATGTGAGACCTAGATCTGTTATATCCAAACGATTCACTTTATCATACACCTCTTAGTTACCCTACAGTCCAAAGTTGATATTCATAAGTCCACCGATGAAACACATATTTAAGCTTTTATATTAAAGTTAATTGAACAGCTAATTTTATATCTAAACGGTTGCATTTAGAGATTAAAAAAAAAAAAGGTTGATGATTTTACACTTTTGCCTATTTGTGATGTCCTGCAATTAATGAACCATTTTATGGGAGCTACAAATTATCTATTTTAGGAAGTTATAGATTCTACAAAACATATGTAGGGCACAGATCTATCATGATTTAAACTATTCATTTTGTCAAAGTTGTCGTTATGTAACTTTGAGGTCATGGGTTCAAGGCGTGAAATCGGCCTCTTATAAAAAATACAAGGTAAGACTGCATACCATATGCCCTTGTAGTCTGCCCCTTCCCCAAACACTGCATAGGTGGAAGCTTCGTGCAATGGGACTGGCTGGCCCTTTTATCTTGTCAAATACCTCTTGGATAGCCTACGTGTGACTTTTATCATTAATGCGGCCTGCCCTCTACTGATCTACCACGATCGGTATTAGGTATGTAACTATTGATATTAAAATTTTCAAATGACTAAACCACGTTAAGTCAGCATTTTTGCTCGCATAAAACCACGCTAACTCCTTCCAGTAAAATCCACACTGTGTTCTCATTTTGAGTTTTGACACCTCATTGAACATATATCTCCTTGCCTCAAATGTCAGTTATAGCCTCTTGGTCGGAGACAACAAGGGGTCCCTTGATGTTATGCGTGGTTAGAAGTCTAAGGTGGCACTTTTCTCTCATTGAGTAGATTTCAAGTAAATGTAGAATTAGACACAGCTTTTTGATAGATTGCTTTGTAACTCTTTGCTATATATAAAAATAAAATAAAAAAACCTTTTCTTACAAAAATTACTGTAGAACAAATTTGATGGTTATATTGTTTGGAGTTGGACCAAAAAGATGTGGTCTGCCTGCTCGTGGTATGCAAGTTTTGGCATATTGGCATCCAAAAGTTGGCTTCTCCGTAGAATCCTAGATCCACTAAAAAGTGGCTTGAGGTGTGATTTGGCTAAAGGGCAGTCCTAGTAAAGCTCTTGCCTGTGCGGGGTTCAGGGAAGGGACGGACCACAATAGCTTAAAGTAAGCAGCCTTACCTTGTATTTTTGCAAGAGGCTGATTTTACACCTTGAACCCGTTACCTCAAGGTCACGTGACGACAACTTTTACCGTCACGCCAACACTCTCTTTTTTAGATGTGATTTGGCTGCTATTTTAAAAGAGCCACACAACTAGAATAGGAAGAGAAAAAGGACAAGTAGAGGATAACGAAAGAAAGAAAAAAAGAAAGAGTTGATTAGCTACTAAAGTGATTTATTGAGACACTTTAAGCAGACTCAAAGTAGGCTCCTTCTCACAACCATAGGTGTCCTATTTTAACCCAAGTTCGTTCTAGTCTAGGGTTAAAGAAGACACGTGGAAGCACAGAAGGAGCCTCACTTTAAGGCCTGGTTAAAAATAGGGATGGAAATGAGGAGAGGGGGGTTTCACATGTCCCCGACTGCCCCATGATTTAATTTTTCTTGCCCTGCACTGCCTTACCATTGGATTGTGAAAAATTCACCTTGATGCACCCCACTCCAGAAAGATTATGGTTGTAGGTATAGTTAAGAAAAAGGAAGGGAAGTCCTGACACAAGGGTAAAAGTTGTGGTCATGTGACTTTGGGGTCATGAGTTCAAGGCGTCCAATCAGCCTCTTACAAAATGCAAGGTAAGACTGCCTACTATGGGTCCTTGTGATTGGCTCTTTCCCCGAACCCCACATAGGCAGAAGCTTCGTTCAACAGGACCACCCTTATAGTTAAGAAAAAGCACTCCTAAATTAAAAAGAACTTATAGTCAAAAGTTTCCATATCTGCTTTTACCAAAATGACATTCTTGTATTACCAAAGCATGATAATAAATCATGAGCTCTTTGTTATATGAATATTTGTAAATAATGAGGATCAACCCATAAAATTTCCTTGCCAACCCCACCCATGATCCACCTCAAGTCACTGATTTATTGCCCAAGCAAGTGTAGGGAAGTTCACAGGTTTAACCGCCCTCACCCCTCTTTTCCATCCCTAGTTAAAGATCCTTGGTTTATCATTTCCCATTATGAAAAAGGAAAGAAGGGAAATTTCCTTTGAGAGAAAATTGTGCTAAATTGATGTAGGTATGTTGTATGTGGCATTGAGGTCCACACGCGGCCTATTGGAGCTATTTTTTTATAGTGATAGGGTTTGGAGTCACCACTCGTGTCTTTTGCCGGCGCTAAGATGCCAAGCAAGGAACACGAGGTTCCCAAGTTAGCAGTCTTGTTAGTAGTTAAAGTTAGTAACTAAAGCTAATTGGTGAGTTAGCAGACTGCAGTTCTACTAGTCCATCATCGTATACCCTCAAGGAAATTTTTACCCAATTAATGGCTGAAGAGGTCGAGTCCCCCATTCCATTACCTTATAAGAACTAGCGCGCGGTTATGCTGTAGGTTCTTAACAAGTCTCCTCGAAGAATAGAGAAACATAAAAATATAAATGTAATGTAACGAAGATCAGCAACATCAAACGATAACAATGCATTTCAGATCAAATATAGATTTTTTTTTTTAATTTTCCATTTCTTGTAAGCCACTTACTTATCGGAAATAAGAGATCAAAGTGATTTTTCCTAATAAGTCAACAGCGGTACACCATTGGGATACTTCAAATAAACTTTCCATGAATGTAAATAAAGAAAGAAAAACATCAATTTGTTGAGGGTTATTTAGTTGTGGAACATTAACGAGGGCAGCTAGAAAAAATGAAAAATTCAATAATATAAATGTAATACGATGAAGGATAGTGGCATCAAATGACGCCCTAAAGTAAATAATGATACACTGTTGTCATGTGACCTTGAGGTCATGGGTTCAAGGCGTGTAAACAGCCTTTTGCAAAAATGCAAGATAAGGCTGTGTACTTTAGGCCCTTGTGGTCGGCCTTTCCCCGGATCTTACATAGGTGGGAGCTTCGTGCACTGGGGCTGCCCCATAGGAAGACGTAAATAAGAAAGAGATACAACAAATGATTTAGCAGTTTGTTACGCTATTTAGTCATGGGAACTTAATCAAGCCACCCTAAAGAAATGGAAAAAATGCAATAATATAAACGTGATGTAACGAAAGATGATGGCGTCAAACAATATCTTGAGATAAAGTGCAAAAGACAAAGTACTGTTAGTGGTCCACGGTTGTCAAAGATTTATGTTCAGCCTGGGCTACTGAACGAAAAGGACTCGAAAGTCACGCGTATTTAGCCCATGAGATTGGTTTTTAATAATCCAGCAATATGATGCTTATTGTTGAGCAAGTGGAAGGATTGCTTAATTAGAGACGGTTAGAGAGAGAGAGAGAGAATAATAGACTAGACAGGGGTAGGAATACCCTTACACTCCCCTTTATATTTATAAAAGGAAAGTATAAAAAACAACGTACACACAAACATAGCAAAAGGTGGCATCGTCACTTCATCACGAGTTCTGTCGCAGAACGAACACAGTGGAACAAAGTACAGCTAGGGTGGCTGAACTTTTAAGCTCGTATATTGCCTTACATGACACAATACGGTACTTTTTCAGAAAATGAGATGGGGGATTGTTGGAAGAGTCTCTTTACGATGCAAAAGTTTCCACTACTGTGAAAAGAATCTGATTTTTCACAAGATGAATAGTGACAGCTAGCTCTACTTTGTTAGAAAGTATATGATAATAGCAAAATTCTAAATTCTTTTCAAACTTCACTACCCATGATTTATCTTCTCGGAAAGTTTAGAAATTTTGGTACGAGGGTTTTTTTAATAAAAAATTAAGGAAGGAGAGAGTGTGTGGGGCTTAATTAGCTTTATGAACTCTTAAAGACTCTTTCTCTCTCTTTTGCTAAAGTTTTAAGGGGTTTTCTCACTTCTTATAAATCTTTCCTTCAACGAGATAAAACTCTTATTTTCAAAAGCCTCCATGCCAATAAGAAGTCACCAATTATTTACAAATGGAAAGTTATGACATGCCATGTGACGTAATGGGTGACATATCAAAGGCTTCGTTGTGAGGAGAGACTTATCAATTCACATTAATGCTTGCTTGTACCCTTTTTGAGCTTCTTTTGGTGAGGTAGCAATGCAATCCAACATGACGTTTTGGTGGAGAGTCAAACCGGTCCTCTTTTTTATCCTTCTGCAGAAGTGCGAGCTTGGAGCATAATTTTTATCATATTTTAAGGAATATAAAAGGTATGCCTATAGTTTGCTCATCATGTTTATAGTTTGATTTTCATCAAACTCATGATTGATGCATTCAAATGATAATATATCTAGTAACTTGAACATGACATCTAATACTATGCATGGCTTATTTTATATTGACTATCTTTGAAAAGAAAAAAGTTTCTTGAGATGATTTAGCGCAAACTGAATAGGGACTTCTAACTGCACTCTAATTTTTGGTTGGATGTGATTGCTGCGCTGACACCCTATTTTCAGTGACTAGAGAAATCTCCCCAAGTACTCGACATGCTCATAGATCTTGAAAACGAAAATTTAGCGACATTGATGTCAGCTATAGACACAAGGCGATTGTTTAGCAACAAATAGTCCTGAATGATGATCCTAGCCATTGCTATAAGCAAGTAGGCCCACATGTCGTTTGGCACTTTTAGAGGACAGCAGTAGCGTCCAACCAAAAATTGAAGTGCAATTAGAGTTCCCTCTGTGGTTAGTAGCAAACCATTCTGCCAAGAAATTTTCTTCTCTCTCTGGCAAGTCAAGACAAAATAGGCAAGATAAGAGCTAAGTGAAGCCATACTAGATGTCATATCCATGCTACGGGATAAATTGTCCTTTAAAGCCATGAACCATAGGTTTAATGAAAGTCAAACCATAAGCATGATGAGCAAACTATAAGCATTGATCTTCCATATCCCTTAAAATGTGAGGAAACTATGTTTTAAATTCACACTTCGGCAAAAGGACAAACAAGACGGCTAGTTTGACTCCACATCATTGTGCCAAGCAGACTACATTGCCACCTTACCAAAGAAGCTCTATAAGGGTACAATGAAGTATTTGATAAGTACTCTCCTCCTCATGTCAGCGTTGAGCAAAACTTTACACGTGACATGCAATGTCATCACTTTCTATCTATAAATATGTTATGACTTCCCCTTGGTAGGGAAGCTTTTTCAGGGAAAATACTTCTATCTCGCAGTAGAGAAGACCCATACAAGGTGAGAAAATCCCTCAGGGACTTTAGGAAAAGAAAGAGTCTTTGGGAGTTCATAAAACCAAGTAAGCCCATAGACTCTCTCTCCTTACTTTTTGACTAAAATGCCACCATACCAAATTTCGAACTTTCTTCAATGATGGTAGTCCAACAAGTGAATGTAAAATTTTGATTTTCCACCATTTTCATGTACTTTCTGAGGCTTCGAAGTTAGTCACTATTGTTCATCTTGTAAAAACAAGACTCTTGACATTTACTAGAAACTTTCGCATTGTAAGGATTTAAGACTCTTCCAGCAACCCCCCTCATTTCAATCCATCTAGAAAAATATTCGAGCAGGCTATGTCCGGTAATATGAGAGCCACTAAATATGCATGTACGATGTTTTTCTTATTTTCTTTTATAAATGTAAAAAGGAGTCAAGGGTACGTCCTATCCCTTATCGAGGCTAGTTTCTCTATAACCGCCTCTAACTAAGCCACTAAGCAAATCTTCTATTTACTACACATTAACTAACATATGCTGCTAGATTAGTGTAGACCACTTCGGTGGGCTAAACGGGTGGCCTTTTCAGTCTATGTTTGGTAACTGAGGCTAAACCTAAATCTTTGAGGATCAAGGACTACTAAGAGAGCTTTGTCTTTTATATTTTTATCTCAAGGCATCGTTTAATACTACTATCCTTCATTACATCACGACTACATAATTGCATTTTATATTTCTTTCAAGATAGCCTAGATAATGACCTACAACTAAATAGCTTGATGGACCACTAATCTACCCGTTGTACATTTCCCTTATTATTTAATCAAGGCATTGTTTAAGGTTACTGTCCTTTCTCGCATTACAATTAGATTATTACTTCTTTTTCTTTTTTTCACTTCTTTGGGTGACCTATTAAGGACCCATGAGTAAATAGCCTACGGAACCACTAAGCAGCCTGCTATTTTTCTTCTCTTATTTACATTCCCAAAATGTCATTAGTATTTGCTTTAGGGCATTGTTTGATGTTGTTGCCCTTCATTGTGTCAAGTTTTTCATTGTTGCATTTTTCTATTTCTCTAAAAAGACCAAGTTAAGAACCCAATGCTTAACATCCCACCAAATCACTGTCTTCTACTATTTATATTTCTTACCTTATGGTATGCAACCGTGGTGCAACTGTAGAGTTGTCCCTTGAGGTCATGGATATGAGCTGTGGAAATAGTCTCTTGCAGAAATGCAACTATAGGTTCTTTGTGGTCTGCCCCTTCCCTGAACCCCGTATACACGGGAGCTTTGTGCACTGGGCTGCCCTTTTTCTATACAACCGTGGATTGGCAGAAGTGCAGTCCGCTAACTGATTGTTTACTTAATCACTAACAAGAGTGATAAGCCACTATCTTAGGAACCTTGTGTGCCTAGCCTCCATCTTAGCCGAGGAAAAACATATGGGTGGCGACTCTAAAAATAATCGCGGAAACCGCTTGGGACCCAATGCCAAATACAACATACCTACATAAGGCTACTAAGTTAACGAATCTTCTCTCTCTCCCTCTTCATACATCCCTCTATACATCTCAAACAGAACCCATTTTGCTTCGAATTATTTACCTCCTGTGGCTCACCATAAGCCACTAGATTCCGTGGTTCGCTCAAAGGTGTCTCGCCTCCGAACTCAAAAAATTTCCCCAAGTTAGTATAAGGTTCATCACAGGGAAGCTGTCACCCATTGTTTACAGGAATCTGGAAATTTTTCTATGGAAATTGGAATTAAAAAAAATGTGAATAGAGGAATGGATCATTACGTGGAAGCTCATGTGCTGCGGGGTTCATTCATGCCCCTTGATAGAGGTCCATCCCCGAGAGATTATTATAATGTACTCAGAGTAAGCAAGAATGCAAGTCAATCTGACATAAAGAAGCTTATCTTGCACTTGCAGAGAAGTTTCATCCCGATACGAAGAAAGATGATGCTAATACGAAAAGAAATTTTCAAGAAGTTCAGGAGGTATACGAGGTTTTCAAATATACAGAGAAGCGAGCACTTTGTATTGAGTTCGGTCATGACACAAATGAAGAATCTCCTGCAGGAGATGGCTCTAATGGTCCAGGTTTCAGTCACCCATTTGAGTATGGGTTTGGTGGTCAAGATGTGAAGGCTCTTGAATTATCATTCATTGAAGTGTGCCAAAAAACTTGGTGTTCCAAACTGTTTTGCTATGTTAGACACATGGTGGAAGTGGTGCCTCTCTCGGAGCCATATACAGGCCAATCAATCTAATCCTGGAGGGCCCTTCAAGAGCTGACAAAACTTCCTCGGCACGATCATTAGGTATCCACAAATACTATTGTGGACACATAGACTTGCATCATCATAACGATGACGCATTGTATAATGGCATAAATGACGTTAGCCCTAGTTTCCTAAAGGCACTAGAAAAAGTTCATCGAAGCACAACATAATTGGGTTTCAAACTTGGAAGTAGGAGAAACCCAAAAAGATTAAAGGCGAGATTCCTACAATCGTGCTATGTAATCCAAGAGAAGGCTATTCTTAGAAGGCTATTCTTTTAAGAACTATCTGTACAAGCCTCAAAATCAAGCAATACAAGGCTAGACGGTAAAGAATGCAGAATTCCAATTCATTACTTGCAGTCTCCTCTCCACCTTCGACAAACAAGCATACAGGCAAGCCAAGAAGAAGCAAGTATTTTGGTCAACAGGAGTGGAGAATAAAATAGCAAAATTTGTGTGAGAAAAGACAAAATAGTAAAATAATTCCAGCGTTTGAAAAATTCGACCGTTGTACTTGCCGCTATTATTGCGGTTGACATGGAAAGCATATGCTATCAAATCACGGTGTATGTATATAAATAACCCCAGTTAATAAACCCAATATGTGTTTGAATAGAACCATCCGACCTGGGTCAGTTGCATCATAGTGTACGCAAGTATACCCTACTTCATAATCTCCAGGTATTGTATTTGCTTTCGGTTGCTGATATAGTCCAGTATGCAAATGGCTTGGAGTACGAGAAAGAGATGATTTATGATGGCCTGGAGTATGAGAAAGAGGTATTTGGAGTTCAGTCAGATTTGTCCTCCATTCATGGGCGCAAGTTTCACTGTTGTTGGATTCATCCAGTATCTAAATGTGTACAATCATGGAAGGTCGGTGCATATGAGAAGAGCAAACAAAACCCTAACCATGTTGATAAATTAACATGTGGTTTATGATAGACCGTTCTACCGCCACTAATGTTCATATCATGGCAAAAGGATTTCATTTGGATCAGGAATAGTATTCCAAGAATGCGGATAATAAGGATCGTTTCATGATTGTTATGGCTCATCAATTTGAATTGATAGGTGGTGGAGACAGTTGCATATCCAGTCTGCTATTTGGTTCCATTTTGTGAATATCATAATGGATTATAAGGATTCTGTAAGTGGGGAGTTAGATGATATACAGATGAGGGCTTTATATTTGATTAGCACTACTTATTATGAACAGTATTGGAGTATAAAATGCGATGTAGAATTGTAATTTCATTCATTGAACATGTAATGTTTCAAACAAAATTAATATAATTGTATTCATGACGATATGAGCATATAATAGACCAGCCTTGTAAGGATTGTTTAATTGCAAATATATGACTCTACGAAGATAACACCTATATTATCTAAACTTCTACGTACTAATATTTGTAGACGCGTGGTTATCCCAAGGAAGTTGGAAATCCAGTTGTTAGTCCAAATACGCCATGTGGAGTACAAACTCGTTATCTGCATCTCTTTGTGATTATTATAGTTCATCTATAATCGAACTATAGTTGGTGAGAACTCCATTTGAATCCCCTTGACGTAAATTAGATTTGGGAGTTTCTATGAGACCACATTCCCTATGGCATTGTTGTTGAAAACTAAGATACTCCTCTCAGATTTCATCTTCCTACTTGGACATACTTTCTGATTAATTTGTCCGCACAATGGCCGTCAGGACACCTATGCTGTTTCCACATTTGCTTCTTCTTGGCTTGCATGTGCGCTGGTTTGATCGGAGGTGTAGAAGAGACTGTAAGTAATGAAGTGGAATTCTGCATTCTTTACCATCCAACCTTGTAATGCTTGATTTTCGGGCTTGTCCAGGTAGTCCTTAAAAGAAGAGCCTTCCCCTGGATTGCATAGACAATAGTAGGAATCCTACCTTTAGTCTTTTTAGGTTTCCCATACTTCAAGTTTGAAACCCAATCATGTTGTGCTCCAATAAACTCTTTCTAGTGCTTTAGGAAACTAGGGATAACGTCATCTATGACATTATACAATGCGTCATCGTTGTGATAACGCAAGTCTATGTGTCCATAATAGTAGCTGTGGATACCTAATGATCGTGACTAGGAAGTTTTTCCAACTCTTGAAGGGCTCTCCAGGATTAGACTGATTGGCCTGTGTGGTCGATCTTGCAATGCATGTATATTTGCTGAGAACCATTGAATAAACTGCTCCGGAACAGAATAAAATTCCCCAAATGGATTTTCATATGTAACTAAAGGTGGTCGAAAAATCAAATTAAGATTATAATTGACCTTTTCAAAAAATAACAAATGATTTGGGATCTCCTTCTTTAATAATTGATAGCGCAGCAGTCTTAGAACTAGAAATCAATGCATCTCTGTACATCCGTCATTAGAAGAAGATCTAGCATTCCTCAATTCTCCATGGTCAATGAAATCCACATATTTGGAAATGTAATTGTGGATGGCAACTGTAGATCTTGGTTCTTGTATGTTCGGATGGAAATGTGTCGACCTTGTTGATGATACCAGATCGAAGAATCTCTGATTCTATGTTTCAAATCTGTATGTGAATTGCAATAGACAGTGCAAATGAGTACTGTCATCCTCATGTTGTTCTACAACCACACGTATAAAGGCAGGATTCCCACTATCGTGCTATGCAGTCCTCATCTGCATACGTGTGGTTGCAGACACACGAGGATGGTAGTCCTTATCTGCACTATCTATTGTAATTCACATTCAGATTCGAAACATAGAACTAGAGATTCTTTGATCTGGTATCATCAACAAGATCGACACATTTCCATCCAAACATATAAGGAGAAAGATCTACAGTTGTCGTCTATAATTACATTTCCAAATACAAGGATTTCATCGATTATGAAGAACTTAGGAACGTTAGATCTTCTTCTAATGATGGTATGTACAGAAATGCATTGATTTATGGTTCCAAGACCGTTGCGTTATCAATTATTAAAGAAGATCATCTCAAATCATTCGTTTTATCTTTTGAAAAGATCAATTATAATCTTGATTTGATTTTTTGACCACCTCCAGTTACATATGAAAATCCGTTTGGAGAATTTCATTCCATTCCGAAACACTTCATTCAATGGTCCTCAACAAATATATGTGCATTGCAAGATCGGCCACACAATCCAATCAGTCTAATCCTGGAGGGCCCTTTTAGAGTTGGCAAAACTTCTTGGGCACGATCATTAGGTTTCCACAACTATTGTGGACACATAGACTTGCTTCATCATAATGACGACGCATTGTATAATGTCATAGATGACGTTAGCCCTAGTTTCCTTAAGTACTGGAAAGAGTTTATCGGAGCACAACATGATTGGGTTTCAAACTTGAAGTACGGGAAACCCAAAAAGATTAAAGGTAGGATTCCTACTATCTTGCTATGCAATCTAGGAGAAGGCTCTTCTTTTAAGGACTACCTGGACAAGCTTGAAAATCAAGCATTACAAGGCTAGATGATAAAAAATGCAGAATTCCACTTCATCACTTACAGTCTCTTCTCCACCTCCAATCAAACCAGCGCACAGGCAAGCCAAGAAGAAGCGAATGTGGAAACTACAAAAGTGTCCTGGCTGCCGCTATGCGGACAAATTCATCATAAAGTATGTCCAGGGGGGAAGATCATATCTAGGAGGAGTGTCTCAGTTTTCAACAACAAGAGGATTCATGAAACTCCCAAATCCAATTTACATCAAGAGGATTCAAATGGAGTTCTCACCAATTGTAGTTCGATTCCAGATGAACTATAATACTTACAAAGAGCTGCAGATAACGAGATTTTACCCCACATCGTGTATTTGGATAAACAACTAGATTTCCAACTTCCTTAGGATAACCTGGCATCTGCAAATATTAGCATGTAGAAGTTTAGATAATATAGGTATTATCTCTGTAGAGTCTTATGTATTTGCAATTAAACAAGCCTTACAAGGCTAGTGTATTATATGCTCGTATCATCATGAACATGATTATATTAATTTTGTTTGAAACAATACGTGTTCAATGAACGAAATTACAATTCTACATCGCAATTTACACCCCAATACTGTTCATAATAAGTAGTGTCAACCAAATATAAAGTGTCCATATGTATATCATCTAACTCCCCACTTACAGAATCCTTATAATCCATTATGATATTCACAAAACGAAACATTGAAAATGGAACCGAATAGCGGACTGGATATGCAACCATGTCTCCACCACCTATTAATTCAAATCGACAAGCCACAACAATCGCGAAATGATCCTTATTATCCGCATTCTTGGAATACTATTCCTGATCCACATGAAATCCTTTCATCATGATAGTAACATTAGTGACAGTAGAATGGTCTATCATAAGCAACGTGCTAATCAACCAATGTGGTTAGGGTTCTATTTGCACTTCTTGCATGCACCGACCTTCCATGATTGTAGACATTTACATACTGGATAATACCAACAACCGTGAAACTTGCGCCCGTGAATGGATGACAAATCTGACCGAACTCCAAATACCTCTATATGGGCGGCCTTGCTGGCGTTGGCGAGACCATCATAAATGGTCTCTTTCTCGTACTGGACTATATCAGTAACCGAACGCAAATACAATACCCGGAGATTACGAAGTAGGGTATACTTGCGTACAAGATGACGCAACTGACCCAAGTCAAACGATTCCATTCAAACACACGGGTTTATTAACCAGGGTTATTTATATACACACACCGTGATTTGATAGCATATGCTTTCCACGTCAACCACAATAATAACGGCAAGTATAACGTTCAAAATTTTCAAATGCTAGCATTATTTTACTATTTTGTCTTTTCTAGCACGAATTTTGGTACCCCGCTTTACTTTTGGCAAGACTAATCACAATGCGACGTGTGACAATAGTGGAGGCCAAGGGAGGATGAAAATGAAACTATAATGCTTTATAGAAGAGGTGGGACAAATCCTAAAGGCAATCGACCTGGTGATCTTTACGTCACTATCAAGGAGGGAAAAGACCCTATTCTTCAAAAAGAAGGCCATCATATTCACGTGGATGCTATTTTAAGCATCAGGCAGGCAATTTCAGAGGACCTATTCAAGTCCCAACTATTACAGGAAATGAAACCCAAGATTCGTGAAGGTACTCGGCCAGGTCAAAAAATTGTTATCAAGGGAAAAGGGATTAAAAAAGGAACCGCCCATACTATGGAACCAGTATGTACATTTCAATGTCAACATACCAAAGAACATAATACCAAGACAACAGGTTTTAACTGAAGAAATTTGAAGAAAAGAGAAGGGGAGACTGATGAGGGTGCTGTTGCAGCAGCTGCCTAACTGGGGTATAATTCAACAATTTATGTAGTGGAAGATATAGATTTCTTAACTTTTTTGTCTGTTTGCCTTTTCCATTCAGATAATATTTATATATATAGCTTAAAATGTGGGGATAGCATTTGTCATTATCAAAAGAAACATTGTCCTACCTTGATGATGGGATAATTCACTTTCTTAAATACTTTTGGATAGATGTTGAAAGCTTCTCTAATATTTCTAACAGCCATTAGTAGCCAATTATTTTGACATAAGATGAATTGGATGCTATTACCAAATACAAGTGAAAGTGAACCATTGCACTAACAGAAAATGAGATAATTTGTATTGAAAACAGAAGGATATGTCATACACGGTTAAACTGATAGTGTGCTTTCCAAGTCATTTGCAAAACTGAAGGCAAGATATAACAACAGGTCTATCATTCCAAGATGTCACAGTAACTATATCCATTCTGTAAGTGTGATTTTGTATCAAGGTGATAATGATCCAAATATCATATTCATGTGCAACAAAGAAAGTATGCTACTGAAGCTTTTGGCTGGTAAGGAACAGCATAGAATCAATATATACTAGATGATGGAACCAACCTGATGAAATTCATTGTATAGGACAGATCGACTAAAGCATAATTGATTACTTGGTGTTAACCAACAGATTTATGTTTTCTACCTCTCCCCCAATCACAGGCATGTCTACAAACAGTAATTTAGTGAACTGATTCACTGTAAAGATGCAGTAATCAAAAACCTTCAGAAATCAAAGTACTACTATAGAAGCTAGAACTGGAAACAAGTTTATAAATCAAAGTATCATGTTTATAACTCTTAGTAGTAAAGTAGGCGATGAACTGATTGTTGTGAGTGTGGAGCCTGATTGGTTTGATCTTGTTGTGCCTATATCAAATTATATTGCATTACAAACTGGGGGTCCAGGGACCGGAGCCCCCGGCACTTGTTGACCTGAGTGGTCAGCTTGTTGAGGGGTGTATGAGGCAAGCCATCAGCCTGAAAAATAAAGACAGATGATTTTCTATTTGTAATATGGGGGCAATTGTGTCTTCTTTCAGTGTGTGTGTGTGTGTGTGTGTGTATTCGCACAACACTAACATTCTAAAAAAAGGCCAACCCAGTGCACGAAGGTCCAGCATATGCGGGGTTCAGGGAAGGGGCAGACGATAAAGGGCCTATTGTACACAGCTTTACCTTACATTTTGCAAGAGGCTGTTTTCATGCCTCGAACCCATGACCTCCAGGTCACACAGCAACAACTCAACCATTGCGCCAAGGTTTTCTAAAGGGTGCAGAAATCTTCTGTAACCTGTCACAGCTAGGCCATGGAGATAGTTAAACTGATGTGAGCCCCCGTGGACATACCTCAATTTAGAAGGAACCATGTAAATCTGTGTTTACATTTTTTTTTGTGTCATGTTTTTTAGCTTTTGCATCTTCATGACATTGATCAAGGAAATAGGATCATATGAAGAGGAAAGATTTATGAAACAAGGTCTATAATTACAGAACAAACTAAAACATTACGAAAGAAATAATGTCACTGTACCAGCTGCCAAACAGTCCTTGTAGGCCTAAAAACTTGCACTCACTCTTCTCACACTTCTTCTCTAGTTTAATTGGAGCTAGAGAAATATCCAAATATGGATAAAAGTGACCAAGCCTCTTAACTTGCTGTATGGTTGAAATCAGAGAAAATAGAAGCATTTCTATCATAAAACAACTAGAAAATCAGTTTTACTGCTTAAAACGGCATCTAATCTCTTAGTTCCAGCTCATACTAAGCCCAACAACCCATTTTAGCTTTAAAGCTTGTACTAGTACTTCCATCTTCTAATCAAATATGCAGATTTAAAGTTCTGCAGCTGCTGCTACATGTCACAACCAATTGAAGCTTGGGTTTGGGAGAGTGTTCTTCCTTTCGGTTTCTTTCTATTTTTGTATGTGTTTGTGAATTGTGGGATGGGGCAGGTGGGGAGCGTGGGAACAGATGGGAGAGAAGAAGTATCACAGAAACTGGGTTCCATTAGTATTTCCAGTCACTTGTAATTTTGCTTCGAATGATACCATATTTAAGGACTCTGTCAAAGAACACCCTGACAAAATCTCTAAACAGATCCAAATCCACCTCCTGACGTTAGTAAGTGTTCCAGTTAGGCCCAAAACTACCTCTCTATCTCACTTCTCCTTTTCTATGTGGCAGATTTCTCAGTCCATAAAGGTATATGTGAGAGGATAAAGTTTATCCTAATTACAGTAGGCTCACACTCAATCATCTCCTTATGCCATGCCTTTCAGCTTTGGGAGCAAAGCTTTGCACCCTGAAGCATGATGTCAAATAACTAACATTGACTCAACCCTCAATCATCTCCTTTCCCTAGGCATGATGTCACACAACTAACATAAACTTAACCCAATTTTCTCCTTCGCCCAAAACTCTCTCTCTCTCTCTCTCTCTCTCTCTCTCTCTCTCTCTCTCTCTCTCTCTCTCTCTCTCTCTCTCTCTCTCTCTCTCTCTCTCTCTCTCTCTCTCTCTCTCTTACTGAACCCAATTTTATCCTTTGCCCAAAACTAACTCTCACGTTTTGTTCTAAGAGTTCTTGGTTCCATATAGATACATGGAATTGACACTTGGACAGGGTTACCATAACTAAAATAGACTCAGCCGTCAAGACATCCATACCCAAGCCTTCCAATTTCATGAGCATTGCATCACTGAAACATGATGTCACATAATTAACATAGAGTGAACCCCAATGATCTCCTTACTTCAGCTTAATGAGCAAGCAATGCACCACTAAAGCATGATGTGAATGTCTACCACGAACCCAGTATTCTTCCTTGTTCCTCTTTAATTTTGATGAAAGATAACTCGTCTTTTTAAATGACATTGAGATACAGATTATTGAGAAGTACAAATAGCTACTTTATGCCACTATATTCAGTTTTCTACTCCAACTTCCACTCTTTCCTTTGCCATGAGGCTGTCAATCAGGCAATGGTATGACAAGCTTTTATCCAGATTGGGGGAAGATAATAATGTATTAACTCTTGCTGTTCAGAATACTACGAAAGATCCTGTTCAACAATTACCTCAGAAGATGAGAACCTTCTACTGTCAGCTTGCTGAAGAAGGAAAGGAGACAAGGTAGAACAAACTATCCAGATTGGGGAAGATTGTAATAATATTAGCAGACCATAATCCCTATGAAGGACTCCCTGCTGCAATCCAAGACACCAGCTTCATCTTGTCGAGTTACACCTTAATCGAAGGGGCTTTCTGTCAGTCCCATGCACATGGATACCATCCAGATACCCTCTATATCTTCCAACTATCTTTTCTTAGACACAACATTCCCTCTTCCTCAGAACTGGATAATGTATCTTTATGATCTTTTATTCAACCAGGCAATGTAGTGTCCAACAATTCCCTATTAGAGTCAATAGCTACTATCTATCTTAATATCCCAATAATAATACCTCTCAAAGCATACTTCCCTTGACCTTCTTAGGGCATCTGCCTGTGACTCTAGAGCCTCAAAATTACCATCTTGGGACCTGGGGGACATATCCTCAGTCACTTATCCCCACTACACTTCACAGTTTTTAAGATTCCCAATCCAATGACAACTGATCAAAATTGGAGAAACTAAATTAGACAACTTAAATGTATCAAACATAAATCAATAACCAAATCAGTATGGCCCCACCTTTAGAGTAAAACCAGAAAAGAAAGAGAAAGACACTATGAATCCCTATCAATTCCAGGTTTGCAAAATGAAAATACAAATAAGAAAGTTTATCTAACACGTTTCAAGATAAGCATGTGCAATGAAATGGTCAAAATTACAACTAGAATACACAAATGTGCAGCATTTACATTAATTCCTGGACAATCTTGAAAAGTCATTAGGCTTTCAACTTAGCTGAATAATAATCTTAACAACAGAATTCAGAGAGGATCACTGTTCAAGTTTGGCTAGCATGGGCTAAACATGCAGAGAGATGAAATGGAAAAATGGCACAATAACATCCCATGTTCAGCTGCATCCAAAATTTGGCTACTGAAAGGAGTTGACAAAAGCTAGAAACATGGAAACCATTAAGGACTCACATTCTAGCTACATATGACAAGCAAAGCCAACTATACCACAAACCTGCTTAATAGGCAGAAAAAAAGTGCAGCAAAAAAACCAGACCATGGATTCACCAGGAAAGTAGCACTGGAAATACCTCCAGAAGGGCCATTTGCAGGAGGTAAGCCCGGATGTGATGTGGTTCCTGGCACCGAAGAGTTTGGTATTCTTGTTCCAGTGCCATCATCTAGTTGAGAGGGTGATGGTGCAGGAACAAGCAGAGAAACTTCAGGTAATACCGTAGGTGGGGCTAAGAGAGGTGGAAGCTGCTGCTGTCCTGCAGCATTATGTAGAGATTTCAATATAGTTACAAATTTTATTAAAAAGAACAATGTGCAGCAGAAGAACACATAGTTGTAACCATAAGAACAGGTAGCATGAATCAATATTTTACCTGGACACCGAGGTTGAAGAGAAGTGGACAACCTATAGAATCACAAAACAGAAAGCAAGTACTTGGCACCTCAACAAGAACTATGTCATACAAATTGCAGTTGGAACAGAAGAAGCAAAGAGACAAGGATAATAAGAGATGCTCACCGAGTAAGAATAGTGCCGTTGACAAAACCACCATAACTACATGTTGTAACATTGCAACCACCACTGGTGGGTTGAGCAGTAACATTTCCAAGCATGAGGTTACTGTTCCTGCATTGCATGCTTGAACAAGATACCGCCAATGAAGCAGGTGTGCAGTATAGACTGCATGAAATTCAACACAAAATAGCATAAAGAAGTGGGAAGAAAAGAGAATAGATTAACAGGAACTGGAAAAGCAGGCTGCTCATTTACTTGAGATTCCCCGGACCACAACTGCACTGGACACAGTGGCTTGCTGCAATGGCATAACTCCCATTTGGCACAATCAAACCGAAATCTGATGAATATTGAGGGAATGCAGAGGCACAAGCTACAATAACAAGAAACAACCATAAGCAGAACCCATCAGTAAGACCTATCAAATATGCTTCAGAGAATAAAATCAAAGTAGAGGAATCAAATATGACTGAAAGAAAACTAATGCTGGTCAGCATACTGCATATACAATATCATATGAAAATTAAGCTACAAATAGCATAAATAGACTGAGAGCTCACATCACCCAAGTAATGCAGACCTCATCAAAGCATTAGACCACCTAAACTCAAATAGCCCACCCAAACAGCCAAGTTCACATAATATATCTGTTTGGCACCTGAATAACAACCCCTCGTACAATTATCCATGCACAATGCACCCATTCCCCATTATCAAATATTAATAACTCCAAAGAGCATGGACAAAATTATGTAAACAAAATAAGACAGCCCTTAAAACCGTGTCTTATTTGTTCTTTGACAACTTTGTCATAGGGGCATCAATACAAGGAAGCAGGATTGTCATAAATTGCTAATTTCATCCCATGCCAAACAGCCCTATCATGATTTAAATTCCAAATTTTCTTAAACCAAAAAAGGGAAAGGATCTACCTAACACCACCATCAAAACCCTAAAACACATAAAATTATTTAACCATAGATAAAAGCCCTTAAACCATGTGTTTTTTGTTGTCAAACGTCTTATCTATGTCTTAAAGCTACCAATAGCAAGAAAGAATATTACCACCATCGTTAATTTCATCTGCCACCAAACAAGCCAATGTGATCGAATTTTCAAGTTTTTTGAAAAATAAGAGAGAACCTTAATCCACTATTGACAACCCAAACCACAGACAAAATCCATGTAACAAAACAGCCATAAATTGTTCTTAAACAATTTTATCTTTAATTTATAGACCAATCTCAATAATGCTTTTACTCTTCTTAAAAGAAAAAATGTCTATTCCACAGTCTTGATAACCCTAAACCACAGATAAAACCACTCAAACAATTTATGTACATTTTAAGGCAACCAACATAACCATCCATGCATAGTATTATTCCTTCCACACAGTCTAAATGATTTTCCATTAAATTTAAATTCATTACAAAAGTACATATGTAGAAACAAAGAACACCAAATTACCAGGCAAAGGAATAGCAAGAATATCCCCAGCCTTCACCGCCTGGCTCCCCATCGCATTCACATTCATAATATCAGTGACAGTAGTCGAGTACTCCCTAGCAATACCGGCAACAGTATCTCCAGCCTTTACAACATAAGATAAATAAACAGCAGGAAGAGAATTATCAGTTCCATTAAAACAAGTACAGGGCAAAGGAACAGCTAGGTTTTGTCCAACATCAAGAACAGTAGGATCCGAAATGGAGTTGGCTTCCCCGATCTGAGCAGCAGAAACAAGCCCAGAGTAAATATTCCCCGAAATGGAAGCTAGGGTGTCAGAAGGTCGAGTTTTGTAATGAATTGACACAGACTTTCGAATTCCATCAACGCAAGAACAGATTATGGGGATTTTTAGGAAGAGACGAGCCGGGAGAATATGGTTTTCAACATCTGGGTAAGAAATGTCGATAGCATTTGCTGTTAACAGTGCGATTGGGTCGACATTGAACAGAGCCGCTACTTCTGCAACTTTTAGGTCCGTGTAGAGGGGATAGCCAAGCATGGCATTGCAGGAATCGGAGACTGAACAAGGTTCGATTGTGGACTTGGAGAAGGAGATAGGGATGAGGGAGAGGAAGCAGAAGGAGATTGAGATTGACATTTGGGGCCTCTGCATTTGGATTCTAGGGTTTCTTTCCAGGGATTTTGGCTTTGCTCTTCCAGGGAAGAAGAGAAAAAGAGTGCCAGAGGGAGGCTTGAGCTTTTGAAGAGTAACGGTCGAAGGATGGAATAAAGTGCAGAGTGGAAGAAACTACTTCGACAATTTGTCCGACTTGTGTCGGAGATAATTGGTCTTTTTCTGACAGATTTTTTATTTGACGAAATTGACCATGCGCAGCGTTCGGATTTGATATGCACACTCCATTTCACATGGAAAAAAGTGTCAGGTTAATTGCGACCTGGGTTGATCCAAATCTTAAGGAATGAATGCGGCCTTGGCGGAAAACACCCTCGTTTCTGCATAAAAGGCTCAACTTGGTTGATCTGATTTCTTCGACTTAGGATATCTTGTCATCATTCAAAAGCCATTTGGATTACATAAATCCAATACCTGTAAACATTTACTTTTGATCATAGAAAATGTATCAGTTATAAAGTTCTATAAACAATGGTACAGATTCATCATCATCATCATCATCATCATCAAGACCTTATCCCAATTAGATATCTGCCACATAAATCTTATTCTCCTATTCCCCTCTATTAAATATTATGGCTTTATTTAGTTTTAAAGTTTTTAAATCTTTTCTCACAAATTCTATCTACGTTCATTTGGGCCTTTCCCTTGTCCTTTTAGAACCTTCTACTTGCATTGCATCACTCCTTTTAACTAGTCCTGTTTTTAGTCTTTATTGGACATGTCCAAACCATCTAAATCTAATCTACCTCGTCTTGTTATTTATTAATGCTACCCCTAAGTTTCATTTAAGTTTGTATTTCTAATTTTATCCTTTCTTGTTATGCCACTCATCTATCTCAACATTCTCATTTCTGCCATACTCAGCCTTTGAACATGATGTTCTTTAACTACCTAACATTCTAATACATAGAGCATGACCGGCCTTATAACCATCTTATAGAATTTTTCTTTTAATTTGAGTGGCACCTGTCGATCACACAAAACTTCATATGCACATCTCCATTTGTTCAACTCACTTGGATTCTCTTAGTAGCCTCTCTCTCAGATCTCCACTCTCATGAATTATCAGTCTCAAGTACCATAAAAGGTCTTTTATGGGGACTTATTGGCTATCAATCTTTATTGGTACTCCACTCCCACTCCTCTCCTTACTAAAATTGCATTCCATTTATCCCATTTTAGTTCTACTGATTTTAAATCCTTTAGGCTCTAATGCTTCTCTTCATTACTCTAGCTTTATGTTTACACCCTCCCTTGTCTCATCAATTAAAACTATATTATCTACAAATAGCATACATCATAGAATCTCATCATGCGTATATTTTGTTAACTCATCTCTAACCAATGTGAAAAGGTATGGGCTCAATGCCGATCCTTGGTGCAATCTTACGATGATAGGAAAATCACCAATCTCTTCACTAGAAGTCTTAACATTTGTTACCGTTCCCTCATACATATCTTTAATTATGTCTATATACCCTCATGAAACCCCTTTCTCGCCCAACACCATCTATGTTAACTCTCTAGAGACCTTATCATAAGCTTTCTCTACGTCAATGAAGACAATGTGGAGGTCCTTCCTTCTCTCCTTATATTTCTCTATTAATTGTCTTAGTAAGAAAATAGCTTTTATGGTAGACCTCCTAGGTATAAAACCAAAATGGTTTTCAGATACACTTGCCTTATGCTGTAGCATCTTCTCAGTCATTCTTTTAAAAAGTTTTATAGCGTGACTCATAAGTTTGATCCCTCGATAATTAGTGCAGCTCTAGATTCTCTATTATTCTTACAAATTGGTATAAAATAGCTCTTCCTTCATTCATCTAGCATTTTCTTTGATTTTATAATCTTGTTAAACTACTTGGTCAATCAAACTACTCCAGTATTTCCTATATGCTTCTAAACCTCTATTGGTTTACTATCGGGCCCCAAGGCCTTTCCTGATTTCATCTTTTTCAAGGCCTCTTTCACTTCAGGTATTCTAATCTTATGGTCGTATCTATAATGTCCACTGTTATTTAGGTTTACAGAATTTTCAATTCCTATATTCTTGAGGCAATTATCATTTAGCAATTTTTGAAAGTAACTTTCCAACTTTTGTTTGATCTCGTCATCTTTGACTAATATCCTTTGATCGTTACTTCTAATGCACTTAACATGGGCTAAGTCCTTACCCTTTTGTTATCTTACTTTTGCAAGTTTAAACTCCACCAATGCCGGTCCCAAGCCCAGATAAAAAAAGGATGATGGTTTTGCATCAGGTTTCAGTCGACAAGTAAAACCATTTTGAAGAAGTTGAAAATCATTTTTTTTATTTTCTCTTCTTACTTACAAATGAATATGCATATGTATATTAGTTTGTAGTAAGAAAAAAGGTAATGAAAACTATCTTCACCTTCTTCAAAGTATGACAACCCTAAGATGACATAAATCGATCACAAACATGGTGCAAATTCAATAAGCAATAATAAACAACTTTGTTTGGATGCTAGGATTGCACAATAATTGTACAAGATACCGAAAGTATTTAAAGAAATCAATGAATGGTTCCGATCAACCAAAGGTGGGCCCTTTTTACAAACACAAGGCCACCCATCTAGTTGTACTCCATCATACAATTTCTTCATAAAAATTACAACCAATGAATTTATATGATGGATGTTGTTTCCTTCATGAATTTATATGATGCAAAGATGAAGCTACTTATGGCCTAAGTAGGCCATAGCCCCTTCTCCCTCATACTAAAAAGGTTTTTGATTTTTTTTTTTACTTTCATATATATTTTTTTCTATGGCCCCACCTTATATGTGTGTGTCTATATATATATATATATATATATATACTACTTTTGGCCTCTTCAAATTCAATGTCACCCTCCAAATTCAATCTAGCACTCTCCAAATTGAGTCCTAGCTCCATCCTTGAATGCACAGATGATTTTCCCTTTACAAAACCAACCATTTGAAGCCAAAAGAACTCTAGGAGGCCTTAATTGCTCTCCACAGTATCATCTCATGATCATGTAGTATATCTTCACCAAAAGTTCGTAGCTATGATGCCATTGTCAAGATGGTATATCATAGATAGAATTTCCTCTTTCCTTTTACTACACAAAGAGAAGCAAAGGAAAATGCTTTTCAAATGCAAGAAAGCATGCTACATGCTTGGAGCCCTCCTTTGGAGGCTCGGGTTCATACATCATGTTCGTCCTACCTTAGATTAGCCATTATCAAACTTCATGACCATTAGATGATTTGAGCTATGCAATTTTTCCTTCTCAGATCATATCTATTGAAATTTTTAGGTAGAATCTTATGATGGTTATGATTTTTAGTAACTAGCCTAGATAGAGCAAGCTGAACGTGATGAACAGTTCATCTCCCAAATTTGTGGCCTATTCAAGTTGTGTCCTTTTTAGCATCCTTTTCCAACACCCGATTAGAAGAACTCCAAGAAAAAACTAGGGTTTGCTAGCTTACTTTCAAACAAGAAATCCAACAATGTCACCGTGCATGTATAGTTGAGGTAAATATACTCATGAGGGCCAATGCTACAAGGTTTGGCTTGTGAATGCAACAACCTCTACATGCAGGATCTATCACATAAAATCTTCAACCAGGTTGTTCCTAACCATGGTTTTTCTCTTCCTACAAGTAGTGTTGGCTAGGTTATCCAACTAGGAAGATAATTGGGATAGGCCTGTCCAAGAGTTGGACTACAAAATGAGCAAGTTGCATCACCTTAAAATCCAGGACAGTATTAAGTTTCATGTTGAAACATGTATGTAGCTGGAATGTTGAGTTAATGTAACTTCATAAAGTCCCAAAGCTGATCCTGGTCTTATGTTAGAGAACATTTAATATATAAAATTAAGCCTACAAAGTCAGAAATTTTGAGAAATAGAACCATCTAATTTTATTCATTCTTGATAGCATGAGATGATCATCTTAGGGTGATCCTTTTGTCATGGAATGCTCTTATTACACTCATATTCTTTGAAGGATGAAAACCAACTATGTAGCATCTACATCGAGAATTCAAGTATTATACACATCATTAGTCTGATCCTTTGTAGGAACAACCATTAATAACAAACTTGCAAAATGAATCCGTTTATATTTCTTTTTCCAAAGCCTTAAAGTTAATCTTATGGATCAAATCATGGAATTATCTACTTACTTGGATATTGTCAATCCAATGACTTGTGTTGTCTAGAATAGATAAATCCCATTGTTGAAACCTTAGGACATCTTAGGAGGTGTCCAACTTTTGTCATCCTATAGGAATGACAAATTGAGAAGCCTATAAGAAAAATGAAACTTCAAGAGTAGGAAACAATATTCATTCTCCTCTTTTCATAGTGCCCCTCTTTCTATCATCCTATATCACACGTATATTTTATTGACCAATGATACTTAATTAATCAAATGCTTACTATCTTGCCGACATGTGGGGCATATATGGCTCATCCATAATGGAACCTAGCAAATAAATAATTTTGATCTATACATAGGTGGGTACCACTTGTATTTTAAGTTGCTTATATTCTCCCTATCAAATACAAGCTTATCCAAGTATAAATAAACATGACTCTCATACATGAACAATCAAGCATTTGACAGACAAATTAACAAAGGATGCCACCACTAACAAATACAATCTCTCTACAAAGTCTATGGATTGTAACAAAATTTCTTTTCATGTCCATTTCAAACGCTCTATTATGCTTGCACAATAGATTTAGTTATACCAAGTAAAAAGTACATAAAAAGCGCAGCCATGTGCTTGAAGCTCCTATGTAGGATCCAAGTAAGGGATGGACCATAAAAGGCCCATAGTAACTCAACCATTACATCAAGGCTCCCCTTAAAATTAACTTGGACCTCTTAGGTTCTTCTAGGCCATATTTTACAGCTAACCAGGTTTCTAAGGGATAATGTAACCACATTATCCACATTGAAAAATCCACTCATCAAGTCTATAAACAATGCTACCAAAATCTTAACACATCTCAAGGTCATCCAATGATAAACAATTTTGTTGATTCATCAACTTTGTAGGATCAAGGATGTGATGCAGAAGATTAACAATTTGACCACGAGTCAGTTGGCCCTCTTTGTAACTTACTTTTCTAGTTATACTGCATTTTTAGGCTATGGCTTTTTATCAATGGAGATCTAAAACCTTTGTGTGTGTGTGTGTGTGTGTGTGTGTGTGTGTGTGTGTGTGTGTGTGTGTGTGTGTGTGTGTGTGTGTGTCTTCAGCTGTTTCATACAGGTGTAAGGAGTAGGTGACATTTGATTAATTGAAAAAAAGTAGAAAACAGAAAAAAAATAGAAGATACAGTAGTTAGAAACTTTTCCCGGGCCCATCAAATAACACCAACACTTTATACATGCAACTCCTTGCTAAAATTACTGCTCCTCATATATATATATATATATATATATATATATATATATCCCTCTTGGTAACCAATGCAACTATTCCAAGTTGCTACCATATTCAAAATATCTTGCAAGCTCAAGTGTTTGGCTTGTCATTTAGAAATAAAATATAACAAAGGAGACTATGGTATATGCATTCATTCATAGATTTCCTTGACAAAGAAGAGAACTTAGTAAGGGGCCTATCGTACTACAAATTGAGATGTTCATGGTTTACTTTTGGTACCATCTTGATTGACCATCAATTACTAAGGGAATCTCTCTCTCTCTCTCTCTCTCTCTCTCTCTCTCTCTCTCTCTCTCTCTCTCTCTCTCTCTCTCTCTCTCTCTCTCTCTCTCTCTCTGCGTGCGTTAGTTTCAGCTGTTTCATGCAAGTGCAAGGAGCAAGTGACATTTAATTGGCTAAAAAAAGTAAAAACTAGAAAAAGTTAGAGGGATGGTAGTTAGAAACTTTTTTTCGACCAATCAAATATCACCTGCAACTCATTGCTTAAATTGCCACTCCCCCCCCAGACACAGAGAGAGAGAGAGAGAGAGAGAGAGAGAGAGAGAGAGAGAGAGAGAGAGAGAGAGAGAGAGAGAGAGAGAGAGAGAGAGAGAGAGAGAGAACCATTATGGCTTTCCCTAGTGCCTACCACTCTGTCTCTACCATACGCATGGATCAGATCAGTTAACATTATATGACATGTTGACTGAGTAGCCATTACTTCTCTCAGAGCATTTGAAAACTGATTTGCATATAACATGGGGGCAAATAAAGGTGCATGTTAGATTATCATAGTTCCTTAGTCTTATGAATTGCTGGAGTCAAGTAATTGAGTTTCACTAAGATAACGTTGATGTATAATATTATATGAGACTATTTTCTTACGTGAAATCAGAATTCAAATTACAATTGATACTTGTGAGTAGTTGATGAAGGCGGCCTAAGAGGGCGGGTGCAAGAGGCACTGGCAGGCTTATAGGTACTCACAATATGATTGTACTGTGAATTAGATTTTGATTTGGCATGTGATTGCCTATTACTGAGCTAATATGCTTTGATTTTGATCGGCATATGATTACCTGTTAATGAGTTGGTATGCTTCAATCTTGATTGGCATGTATTGCCTGTTCAGGAGTTGATGTGATATTGGTTGGTTGATATACATTACCTAATGAGGTAATATGCATTGGAATAGATTTGACGTAGAATTGCCTATATGTAAGTTGTGACAATTCAATTTTGTTGACATTGTGGTTTACTTATGCTAAAGATGTAAACAAATGATTAACTCTTGGATGAGAATATGATTTATGTTAACTACATTATACGTGGTTATGATGCATCCTAACTATAATATGAGTTATACCTGAGGAGATAACAGGGCATGAAGCTCTTGTTGGCATTGACTCAGGAGAATTTTACATATGATATATAGATCTTATGATATGGGAATGTTTTTAGGATTATTAAAGAATGACATGAAAATAATTTTGGGGACGAAATTCCTATAAGGAGGGAAGAATGTAACATAATAATAAAAAAAACAAATAAAGTGGAAACACACATGTGTATATATAATATAATAATAAATATTAAACAAATCAAAAAAGGGAAAGAGAAAGAGAAAGCAGACCTTATGGTTTATTTCTCAAACCTGATTGAAAGAAGGAGAGAAACTGAAAGAGAGAAGAAGAAAAGAAGAAAAGGAGAAAGAACAAGGAGAAGAAGAGGAAGAGGAAGAGGAAGAGGAAGGGAAAGGAGGAGAAGGGGCTTTGCGCGCTGCAAAAATCCTACCATGCCGAAGAAGAAAGAATGGGGTTTGGGGGTTTTGTATCGCTAGAGTTGCAGGAGCTTGCCGAAGACGATGCCTGCTCGAATTAGTGATCCGAATCAATCACTTTGCCTAACACCTTTTGTTTCATCATGATTGGACAAGAAACAACATCAGATCAGAGGGAAAATAGTACGCCAACGGAAATAGTTGTCAAAATTTGCAGTCCGTCGATGGAGATGATGACAACTTGGATCGTTGATCCGAGTTGGTCATCTTGCACGGCTTGCCTAGAAGAATAAAAGCCCTAATGTTATTGGGAGATCCGAGATCATTCTAACTGTCGATCAAAGGGGAACAAGGTTCTCGATGTGGATTGGAGGATTTCACCTCAAATCAGTATTGATCCAAACCATCCAAGGGTGTAAGAAGCATGGAAGCATGTTGTGAAGGTAAAATCTATGAAGCCCTATTCCTGATTTGTTGTATTTTGCTAAATCCGTATAATTTCATCTGAGAGCTAGGTTTTAAGGATAATCTAACCATTGAATTGTTAATATATGCTTAGTAATGGATAGATCTATACTTGATATAGGTTAGATTCGACAGAATTTGTGATATGTGCTAGAAAATAGATCGGACAATCTAGACCATCCAATATGTCACTATGTAAATAGTGACATCCTAATGTCTGATCGATAATCAACACCGTAGACGGGTTATGAAACACTAAAATTAGAAGGATCATAATGAGTATGACTAGAATTGACTATCAGATGTCAATTCTAAATGTTATGGAGCGATCCAATAGTCGGATCGTCTCCAAACTTCACAAGATGTTAGGGACTGACCCTTCATTGATTAAGGATCATAAATTAAGTGGATCATGACATAGATTGATTATCAAAGACCACAAATGTTCTTCTAGATGTTAGAAAAACCTACATCTAGTACAGAATTGACCCAATAGAGGGTTAACCAAATGATCTGGGCTGTTGATCCAGGATTAACGGTTACATCAATGAAGTTAGCACTTGAGTTGGTAACTTTGAGATGTAAGAACATCAAGTGATAGATGACTTGTGATGTGACAGGTACGTTAGAGTGCAAGACGTAACATTATTTACACGCCTGATTAGAGTATCGCGATTGTTGAGATAGGTGATCACATTTGGGATTTTCCTTTTGATTTTATCAATCATAACTTATCAAAAAAATTTGACGCATGTGTCTTATGCACTATTGTGATTTATTAAAATGCGTTTAATACTTCATATTTGTTATCATGACATTTGATTTCATGATCATCCATGTTTGATATGTGATTGATTACACCTTATCATAGATCTTGATTGAGACCATTGGGTGAAGCGGGGTAAGCCGAGTCTTGTACTGATTTGAGGGTGGGCCAATAGTTTTGGCCTAACAAGCTTCCGTCGAGAAATAGACTGATGCGGGCTGCACATGAGGGACCCAAGGTTGACATGAGTACTCATTGTCATCGCTGTGAGTGTAGTTGAGGCACTCATAGGACTTATTTGTGCACGGCTTTCTATGATCACAACATGCATTATTTGTTCTGTGGATATGGACTTTTAATTATAGTGATTGATGAGTATCCATGAGTTTCATGCATTGCACGCTATTATATTCAGATTTGATGACGATTTGCTTGGTGCATGATTTCTTAATTTATCCATCATGGATGGTTGATGTTTCACATACCTTGTATACTTTTGTCTTATGAGATTTTGCAATGATTACGATACTTCATGCCATTTGATTTGATTTGTATTTATTATTAAATGTAATCACTTGCACAAGCATAGCTTGTTGAGGCATTGCTTTGTTTTGCAATGCCTTAGATTTTGGAGCTCTATAAGGCAAAGGGTAAGCAGGTGGAGCAGCCTTGACTGAGCGAGGACCTCGACGATCATCTGCCTTTTTGTACATCAAAGACTAATTTAGTGTATGTCTCTTGGACTTGTGTTTAAATTAGTTGGGTTGTACATGGATGTTAATATTTTGGATAAATTGGACCCACACTACTCGTATAGTGTACCTTTACTTGCTGATGAGTATATGAAGTGGTGATCATGGATAGACCCTAGAGAAAATTTATTCATATTATTCTTATTATTGTCTTTTCACGACTATGTATAATTTGTCATGGTTTTACTTCAAGCATGCTTAGTGTATCGACGATTTGACTTCTGTTTGTTATCGTGGTTTTGGATATGGGATGACCCTCGGGGATTTCTTTTGAATGCTGCGTTATTTATGTTAATTATAAGTTTTACTTTCAAGGATCCTACCTATTTTATAAAACGTATTATTATTACTATTTATGAATTTAAGGAAAAAGGTTTAGAAAAACCCGGGGTGTCACAGTTTGGTGTCAGAGCCCAGGTTTATTCTATCATCGCCACTTTAAGGGTCTAATTAAATGGACAGCCCATGAGTTCAGGATGAGAATGAGATAGGAGGAATACTTATACGATGTGATATTGAAACTTTGAATAGATGGTTCCTCGAAGAAAGACTAGGTCCACCCCTACTCTACTAGTTGCCACCCGAGCCATCAAGGCAAGGGAAACATGATATAGACTTAGTAGCCCGAGTGGTACAGGGCCTAATATTACATATACAACCCATTGAGCTAAGTAATTCCCAAGTGTGAATTACAGAGATATGATGATTGCGAAATAATTGATGCCATGAGGATTGGCGTACTTACTTTAGCTAAGATGAGACTTTAAATTCCCGTAGGATTATGAGAAAATGCACTTTCGTGAAAGTGTGTGATTCTTATAGTATAGAATTTAAATGAAGAGCATGATTGATGATTGCAAATTAGAGCTTTATTATATGATTGAAGATCTATTCACATAGACTAACTTATGAGAGTTCAAGTCCCAATTTGGGCAGTATTTATGAACATGTGAAGAGGCATAACGACTATTATATGACAATCATGAGATAATAATGGAAAAAGGGATCAGAAAGGATACAAATAATAAGAGCTCGAGAAAGTTGAGAGGAGAATTGTATTAATTTAAACTTAGAGTGAAATTATTTGACGAATAAATTGTAATATAGTGAAAACTATTGAAAAATTGATGAGGTAAGATCCTAATGTTCTATGGATGAATATGAACTGTGAAGTGAAACTTAATGAATTCTTATGCATATAGAAATTTTGATAACTAGTCATCAATGCAGAGTCAATATTAAAGTGCAAATGTTTTTAGAGTTTTTTAGGTATATATGGGGAATGGTAATTTCAACAAGGAGTTACAGGTGTAAAGAGGAAGTGACATTTGATTGGCTAAGGAAAAGTTTTTAACTGCCATTTACTCTAACTTTTTTTGTTTTCTATTTTTCCCGCCTAATCAAATGTTGCCCAATATACATACATACATAGGGTAGCCCCGATGCATGAAGCTCCCGCATATGCAGGGTCCAGGGAAGGGGCGGACTACAAAAGTCTAGAGTATGTAGTCTTACCTTGCATTTTTGCAAGAGGCTGTTTCTACGCTTGGAACCCGTGACCTCAAGGTCACACGACAACAACTTTTCCGTTGTGCCAAGGCTTCCCTTACATATAAGGCAGGTCACTGCACAAGGCACATGCTTACATGAGATCTAGGAAGGGGAGAACCATAAAGGGTCTATAGTCTTACATTTTTTTCAGAGGTTCATACGACAGAAACTCAACCATTGCTCCAAAACTCCCTTCAATTATATGTATGTGTGTATTAATAAAATGTCACTACTAGTTGTTAATTTGAAATAAAAATGATAAATTGAGGCTCTTTAACTGAATTTCAAGGTAAGGGTCGTTCTCATCCCACCACATGTCCCATTTAATTCCAAACTCTAGTTAAACGCCTTTAACCTATAAAATGCACTAACCACCTCAAGTGAGTAGGACATATGTTACCTTGAGATAGAACCTCATTTTAAAGTCTAGTTAAAGAGCCTTAATATATCACTTTTATTTGAAATAAATAAATATAAATATATATAATAACAAATCACTATTACTTAACTTTTCTCTCTCATTTTTTAGCCTAGTCTAGTTTTCTACTATTTAAACTATGGTTAGGCGTGGGACCAAATCAATCCCTCTTGCTTGCCTTTTGATGTTTACACATATTCTTATGTCCACAAAAAACTTGAGCTTCATTCAAAATCATGAGAATGACATTTCCCATAGTTGGCCTCTCACTCAAAAATTGATTTTATTAGATGTCTATGCACTACTAACACATTATCTCTCTTTCTTGTTACTTGTCTTTCCCTCGCTTTCACTCCCACCAAATACTCCCAAAACTGCAATGACTGAGTCTCTCTCTCTCTCTCTCCAACCAAGAGTGAAAGCACTTGAAGCGGGCTAGTCACTAATTATAGGGAGATGTCTAAAACGAGGTTAACCAAATAAAATTAGTGGGAAGAGAGTAACAACAGTTACGGAACTCCATATATTTTTCTAAATTCAACAACTATATATAGTTGCAAGCCCATTAATCCATCCAGAAGAGAAATATAGAAACTTAAACCTTACTGCAAAGTAAAAGATGACGAAGATGGAATACCAGATGATAAACTTCTGCTTCTTGCTCTCGTTTTTATGCTTTATTTGCTCCAATGGGGTCATAGAACACGCAAATGGAAACATGCAAGTTAAAAAACCACCAGCTCCCAGCTCTAAAATCTTCAACGTCAGAGATTTTGGTGCGAGAGGTGACGGAAAACATGATGATGCGCAGGTAATTTCTTTTGTTATTTTATTTTTATGATATTAACTTTTTGTGGATTATTGTAATTTTGCTTCAAGTTTGGCTTTTAATGGATAGATCATGCCTTTCCTCCTATTGCTTATTTCATTTCATGTGTGTTTTCTAAAAAATTTAGTTTTATTTCCATTTACTTCGTACCTTCTCCAACCTAATGTTCAGTCAATTACGGTATTACAATTCATAATTTCAATAACAATAAACGAAAAAGAACTAGCCTGTGAAGCACTAATCCTGCCATATATAGTAAGATTTTGTAAGTTTAATTTGTTTTATGAAAAAAATTTCTTTTTTTCCAGACCAAAGAGTTATGAACAATTGTTTTGAATCTATAGCCTAATTTTTAAATCTACTTGAAATACCCCCATTAAGTGCCACCTCCACCCAACAGTAACGAGGAGAGGCACTTTGTTGTTTGTGACCAATTACGCTAGATGGCTTTAAGCAATCTAGTTTATGGACTAAGTGGATTATGTAAAACTTGCCAATTATCATCATCATCAAGACCTTATTCCAATAGGGGTCGGCTACATATATCTTATTCCTCCATTCCTCTCTACTAAGTACCATGGCTTCATTTAGTTTTAAAGTTTTTAAATCTATTCTCACCACTTCTATCCATGTTCTTTTAGGCCTTCTCCTTGCCTTCTTAGAATCTTTTACTTGCATTGCCTCACTCCTAACCGGTGCCAATCAAGCTCTGAATAATTTTCTTGATACCATGCAAATATTTCTTATGCTAAGATTTTATGGATTTTTCTGAGGTTTTCTTGAACATATTTGTCCAAATGAGCTACCCTTAATAATTTCTTGTTTAAGCCCGGAAAGAATGAGAAGTCATCAAAGCGTATCCTATAAAAAATTATTAATTACAGATTCTCTAACATGTGCATTGAGTTATGAATTTGCCATTTTTATGACTGTAGGCCTTCATGAAAACGTGGAAGGCTGCTTGTGCCAACAATGGTCCCAGTACGATTGTTATACCCAAAGCCAATTATCTAGTGGGCCCACTTAAATTTTATGGCCCGTGCAAAAATGTTTCGACCATGACGATGAGATTGGAGGCAAGCTCTAAACCCTTTCTCTATTTCCCTTTTTATTCCTTTTTATAATAAGCAGAAATCAATTGAGCTGATCATGGATTTCATGGATCTAAGACCGCCATCACCCGGGATGAGATCCTGGCAGTTGAAGCAAGGCCATTATCTTATTTAAATATATGTGATGGTCTTAGTGGTTCTTGAGATGAAATGATACGGATTGAGCTTGAGATTATTTAAGTTGGTTTGAGATGACCAAATTTGACATGAGATGCGAGATTATTAAAATTTCAACTATAAGTTAAATGAGATGATTTTTTATCTCAACATATCTCAGGCACGACTAACAACAGGATGAGAAGATATTAGTTCATCTCATCTCAGTTCAAGTACCACTGTCATAGTCGGATGATCTTATCTCAAGCACCACCGCTCATAATCTTAGATTAATTATTGTAATTACTTGAATCATACGTAAAAGTCAGCAAGTGGAGTAGTCTGAATTTTTGAAACAAAGTGGGTTGTGGTTTATGTGCAGGGTTACTTGAGAGCTACAACTGACTTGAAAGAATACGGGAAAGGTGACTGGCTAGAGTTCGGATGGATGTCAAGGCTTACTCTGACTGGGTCTGGGACCTTTGATGGCCAAGGAGCGGCTTCATGGTCCTTCAATAAGTGCCCCAAACAAAAGAATTGCAACCTGCTACCAAATGTCTCTCTCTCTCTCTCTCTCTCTCTCTCTCTCTCTCTCTCTCTCTCTTCTGCAGATCTTAATTTATCAACCTTTACCTCTACGTGTTTTTGTGTTTTCAGTCGCTGAAGTTCATCCAGATGAATGACACAGTTGTGAGGGGTATATCATCTGTGAACAGCAAGTTCTTCCACTTTGCTCTCGTGGGCTGTACAAAATTCCAAGCTACTAATATCAGGATCTCTGCACCAGAAAAGAGTCCAAACACCGACGGAATTCACATAGAGCGGTCCACGGGTATCCAAATCCTAGCCTCAGCAGTCTCAACCGGAGACGATTGCATCTCCATTGGACATGGCACCTCGGATGTACTAATCCATGGCGTCGCTTGTGGCCCAGGCCATGGTATCAGGTAACTACACTTTGTAGGGTTTTCCTCGTGAGTTCCTCTTTGCCACGGTATTTTCATATTTTAAATCTCATGCATACTATGTTATGGAAGGATAATCTTCTCCATGATTTGTTATCCCTTCCAGAGGATTTAAACAAGGATTATCCATTATCTGCTTGTCTCATTGTTGGAGTGTTACTGTTACGAACTCCATGATATATATCATAAATCGGCATCTCTTGCACCAGTAGATAGTCAGATATCCATTTTGATCTCTCATGAATTACTTTTCATAATAAGGTAGCCTTGGTGCAATGGTTGAGTTGTTGCCGTGTGACCTTCAAGGCGTGGAAACAGCCTCTTGCAAAATATAAGGCTGGATACTGTAGACCCTTTGTGGTCTACCCCTTCCCCAGAACCTGCATACATGAGAGCTTCTGCACCGGATGCCTCTTTTATGGATTACTTCTCGTATGATGGAAGCAAGAATATCTGTGCTGTGCATGGGATGATCCTTACTTTATGAAAGCTAATTGTTCATTTTCATTTCTTGGCTCGACTACTCTAATGGCTGCCGAATGGTTTGCGATTGGTTTACAGCATTGGGAGCCTAGGAAGGTACAAGGAAGAAGAGGATGTGCATGGAGTCATTGTTAAGTCTTCTACCATTCACGGCACCGATAATGGCCTGCGGATCAAGACATGGAGTGGCTCGTCGGACAGTATGGCGTACAACTTAACCTTCGAGGACATTATCATGAGCAACGTGCATAATCCCATCATCATCGATCAGACCTACTGTCCCTACACTTCTTGTAGTAGTGTGGTAAGGAACTAAGCTCACCCCTAAATCTAAGACGAGTTTTGATTGCTTGTATATTGTGTAAACCATTCTCCATATGTTTACAGTAAATCAGATTAATTAGCGGAAGGAAAATAAAAATAGATAGGAACTTACCTCCAGCCATAGCAGTGGATTTGAAACAGCTTTTAAGGAGATCTGATTCTTAAGCAGTACTCAATAATGGCAAAAACGAGAGATCAATCTGCTTGAATCAGGGAGCTCTTATACAAATCTTAATGGCAGTTATCTTTCCATCAAGGATAACTGCCGGAACTTTTTCTGTAATGGTCAGTTATAAAACACAGTCAAAACATTGATTAGGCATCAGTTACACCGCATGATGCTAAATGTTAAGGACCGTAAAGGAAATTCTAACATATTGTCTTAGCTGGAGTCTAATTCAATTATCCATTTGTTCAACTGCAGGGACCTTCCCGTGTGAAGCTTAGAGACATTTCTTTCAGGAACATCAGGGGGACTTCTGCCTCTCAAGTAGCTGTAACTCTGAGATGTAGCAAAGGATCTCCGTGCAAAAATGTCATTCTAGATGATGTAAATCTCAAGTACTCCATCGGTGGATCTCTTGCTGGATCATTGTGCGCTAACGTCAACGCCCAATACAGGGGGATCCAAAATCCTCCACCTTGCAATGCCGATGACACGTGAATTGCAGACTGATGGTCATACCACACTTGCTGAAGTCATCATTTTGATCACTACTGAATAAATTTTCAGTGTTTTTCTATTGAAATGAGTTTCTTCTTAAGACTCAAAGAGTACATACTCTTGCATATGATGATGTTGTGCTTTATGGGATTAATCAATTCATGAAACTTGCGAGTGGCTTGATTATGATGATTGCTTCTTATTTTTCGCGAGGGAAGTGATACAATAGCCTCCTACTAAAGTTTTGGATGGCTATAACTTTATGTAGGTTCTGTTTTGTAAAGATCAAGTCGCTGGGAATATTGCCCTTGACTTAGATTGGCTAAGGTCCAAAATTCATTCATTAAATGATTCAGTGCAATGAGAATGAACTTAAAAAAGGATGAGAATTCCTGCCCATTAGAGCTATTTTTTTATTGGGCCCGTGTGTTCCCTAGATTCCACAAATAGTGGACTTCAGCTGGTTAAAGAGCTTCATGGTAAGTCAATCTTGAGTCCTTGAGGAAGACAATTTCAATTCTATGATAGCTACAGCTTTGGAGGCTCCCATTGCTGCTTCATTTCAAGCTCTGCAGTGGATGAAACTTTTAAAGAATCAACATGCCTGACAAACGAAGAGAGTATTGTTTCAGTGACTAATCTCAGGTGCTCGTTATCATAAGAGAATCAAAAATCTAGTAAGCCGCTTAGAGATGAAGCATACCAAAATCGAGGATATCATTTTCATGTAGGTCTTATCAACAGCACTGCGTACAGGAGTAATGCAGCCTTTAAAATCATAAAGGCTTGAGCTTCTTCAGAATCTTAGAGGCCCTGCAACCCCCGCGCGCGCCCTCCCGGCTTCAAAAAGGAAAAAGCGGAGCGAAAGTTCAGCTCTTCAATGGTTCAACCTTCTTTTTGGCTTTCACATTTTACACCGTCAATCTCGCTACAGTTAGGATAGCCACTCATCTTTGGAGAATCTCAGCGTAGTCATAACCCCTAAAACATTTTCTGAACTTTGAAAAACTAAGCAATTGATAATAAAACAAACTTCTCATCGTCTATCAAAAGGCAATTGAAAGCATAAAGACATCCATAAAGGAAACTGCACACCCATACAAGCCAATGTAGTGACTGTGAACCATTCACTATATCCATACTGGCCAAATCCTCCCAATACTGTCCTTCAACAGTCAATTTTGGCTTCAAGATACTCAAGCTACAACGAGCAGTGAAATCAGCCCTGAGGCATCCTCTTGACATCATTGTATTTAATTCTTGTTCATGTCCTCTTGACTAAACCATAAGCCGCAGGATGAAGCAAAACAGGAAAGATTTGAGGAAAGTGCATAAATAAAAAGACTTGGTTTTCATATTTAAGTGTTCAGTATACTTTTAGTAAGACAGAAATGATAGCAGTAAGTAATTTTAGAAGCCGTCGCAGCTCTATAGAACCAATGAAGCAGATTAAAAGCTCATGCAAGGGATGAAAGAAAGAACATACCCTGACTACTAGAAGCGTATAATTATTACTTTTGCTACACATGTAGATAAAGCATCAAGTATTTCACTAGTATGGATAATTGAAAAAGTTACTTTGAACAAGAGTTACATTCAGGTAGCAATAGCCATTGTAATTGTTCTCCTACTCTGCCACTTCTAATACAAAGGAGGACCTTCAGCAATCTAGAAGCCCAACTCTAGAAACAACAAAGAAAATGAGAGGAGAAACAGCTTGAAAAGGAAATTTGGACAGGTAGCAGAGAAAAGAAGGGGCAAATCATGTTGGATGTTGGCTTTGCAAAGCCTTCACCCACAATATGATATGTGAGGAAATAAGAAGAGAAAAACACCAATGAAAGAAGAAAATATTCTCAAATTCACTCAAGAACAATAACAAATACAAAGGTTGCTACCTTACAAGACTCACTCCTTCACACTCTCACTTACTCTTCACTCCTCACTTCTTTCTCTCTTTCTTTTTCACTTGCTTACAAATGAGGAGTGCTCCTCTATTTATACTTGTTCTTCACCTACCACCTCCTTAATGTGTGGTGAAGATTATTACAAGTGTCTTTGATCTAATAGTTAACACTTATCTTCCAACCTAACTTCGTAAATATCTAAGAAAGATATTTCTAAAGAGTTATCTAGATTTGTTGACTTTTCTGCATTTTCTAGAACATGGACCTTCTAGATTATGGGCATTTTGTGTAACACTTAAGACAAAGCCCATGACCAAAAGAAAAAGAGATAAGATGGGCTTGCCCATGTCATTAGGCCCACACATGCTTTTGGTTTACTTCCAACATATCCTTCCTTAAACCAAAAGCTTCTTCATTCCAAGCATTGTCCTTAACTTGATGAATGTGTCGGTGGGCAATGCTTTTGTGAAAATGTCCGCCACTTGTTCTTTAGTATAACAAGATCCAACTTTATTGTTCTTTGCTTCACTTGGTCTTTCAAGAAGTGATACTTTATATCGATGTGCTTGCTTCTTCCATGTTGTACTGGATTTTTAGCAAGCTCAATGGCAGACTTGTTGTCGATATATATAGGCGTAGAATCTTCTTGAGGATGATCTAATTGCTTTAAAAAATTTCTCAACCAAACTGCATCACAGATAGTAGAGGAGGCAGCCACATATTCAGCTTCGCATGATGATAATGCCACTACTTCTTGCTTCTTAGACATCCAAGAAAAAGCAGTTGTCCCAAGGTAAAATACATAGCCTATAGTACTCTTTCTTTCATCTTGATCTCCAGCCCAATCACTATCTGAATAACCAATCAAAGTTGCATCATCCTTGTAAGAGTAAAAGAGGCCAAAGTCCAACGTACCTTTTATGTATCTTAAGATCCTCTTTGCAGCCAACCAATGTGATTCCTTTGGCATTTCCATGTACCTACTCAAAAGTCCAACACTGAACACAATATCTGGTCTTGTGATTGTGAGGTACCTTAAGCTTCCAATTAAACTCTTGAAAAAAGTAGAATCCATGTTCTTCCGTTCTCCTTCTTTTGTTATCTTTAAGCCCAATGGAAGAGGTGTATTTACTTCATTACAATTACTCATTCTAAACTTTTCAAGTAAATCTTTAGCGTACTTCTTTTGAGATATGAAAATACCATCGGAATTTTGGCATACCTCAATTCCAAGAAAAAATGACATAAGACCAGTGTCTGTCATCTCGAACTCCTTGAACATGGCTTGCTTGAACTCCTGAATCATCCTTTGACTATTTCCTGTGAATAATAGATCATCAACATACAAACAGATGATAAGTATCTCATCATGATCATTCTTCTTGATATAAACTGCATGTTCATATGGGCATTTGGTGAAGCCATTTCCTTCAAGGTAGCCATTGAAGCGGGAGTTCCAAGCTCTTAGGGCTTGCTTTAAGCCATATAGAGCTTTCTTCAATCAATACACCTTTTGCTCTTCTTTTACAAAGCCTTCAAGCTACTCCACATAAACTTCTTTTTCTAGCTTGCCATTTAGGAATGCTGACTTTACATCCAATTGGTATATCTTCCAATTGTGATGGGCAGCAAGAGAGATCATCATTCTTACAGTGTCAAGTCGTGCAACTGGTGCAAATACCTCTTCATAGTCGATCCCATATTTTTGCTTGTAGCCTTTTGCTACAAGTCGAGCTTTAAATCTTTAAATCTTTCCATCAGCTGTTTGCTTGATCTTATATACCCATTTGACGCCGATTGCCCTTTGACCTTTAGGGAGTGTAGTTAACTCCCATGTGTCATTCTTCTCAATAGCATTAATTTCTTCCTACATTGCTTTCTTCCAACAATCTTTTTTAATGGCTTCTTAGAATGTTAGAGGCTCAGCATCAGCATAGAGACAAAATAGATTTATGTCTCCAGTTTGTTCATAAATTTCTCTAAGGCTTCTCATCCTAATTGGGGTAGAGGATGGAGATACATTACCTTGACTTTGTGGAGTAATATGATCTGTAGGGGATGATGTTGAAACGCCTCTTTCTGAAGCTTCATGGCTTGCTTATGTTTCTTCCTCCATCTCAAAATGATTTTTCTTGTTTGTATTTGCTTCACTCCAATTCCATGCTTCATCTTCTCTGAAAATTACATCTCTACTTACCACCACTTTCTGTGTAAGTGGATTGTAGAGTTTGTATGCTTTGGACTCCTCGCTATTGCCAATGAAGATGCACTTCTCTCCACGATCATCTAGTTTCTTTCTCTTTGCCTTAGGTACTTAAGCATACGCAATGCACCCAAAAACCCTAAGATGTGTCACACTTGGCTTGTAGCCACTCCATGCTTCTTGTGGTGTCTTATTTTTTACACTCTTTGTAGGACACCGATCGAGAAGATAAGTCAGTACATGCTACAGCTTCAGCCCAAAAGGTCTTTGGCAAGCTTTTCTCCTTGAGCATGGTTCTTGTCATATCAAGAATGGTTCGATTCTTCCTTTCAGCGATGCCATTTTGTTGAGGCGTATACGTGGTTGTAAATTGTTGCTTAATGCCATTCTCCTTGCAATAACTTTGAAACTCATTAGAGGTGTATTCCCCACCTCTATCAGATCTTAATATCTTGAGTGAATGACCACTTTCAACTTCAACATGAGCTTTGAAACTTTTAAAAATAGTAAAGGCAACAGATTTTTCTTTCATGACATAGACCCAAAGTTTTCTACTAAAATCATCAATAAAGGTGATGAAGTATTTGTTACCTCCAAATGAAGCAAGCTCGATGGGTCCGCAAATGTCGGTGTGTACCAGATGTAAAGGATTTGCTGCTCTCCAAGATCTTCCACTTTGAAAGGGGGCTCTTAGCTGTTTGCCAAGAGTGCAAGACTCGCATTCGTACTCTGGCTTCTCTATATTTAACAATCCTCATACCATACTTGATGTAGATAATAGCTTAAGTCCATTGAAATTAAGATGTCCAAAGCGAAGATGCCACTTCCATGATTCGTCCTTAATGCTTCCATAAAAACACTCTTCGAGGCTTATATTAATATGGAGAGGAAACATTCTATTGGGTGTCATTTGAACTTTTGTAATGAGTCTCCCTTGTGTATTCATCAAAGAGAGCCATCCATCCTCTATGTGTATTTTGTACCCTTTCTCTAAGAGTTGCCCAATACTAAGAATGTTGCTTCTCATGTTAGGTACAAAATACACATTAGATATATATTGGGGAGCACCATTCTTTTGATAAATTTTGATTTTGCCCTTAACTTTCACGGGTACTTCAGATGAATCTCCAAGGCTGACATTGCCGTTGACATCTTCAATCAACTCTTCAAAGAGCTCCTTCTTACCGCACATATGATTGCTTGCTCCTGAATCAAGATACCATACATCTTGTTGATTATGTATCTCCTTTTGTGCAATAAGAAGTGTAACATCTTCTTTCATGTCTCCAGATGCTTCTGCAAAATTAGATTGATGATTTTGATTACCTGATTGGTTGCTCCAACACTCAGATGCATAATGCCCAATCTTGTTGCAATTATAACACTGGACAATTCTTCTATCTCCGCGTCCATGACCATGAGTAGATTTGCCTCTACTCGTTCCTCTTCCAGTGTTGGCGGGCTTCCATTGATTTAGCCCCTTATGTTGATAACCTCCTCTCCCACGGCCTCTTCCATGATTGCCATTAGCCATGCCTCCACGTTGAGAACGACCGGCCCCTTGATTATTTAGAGTCAATTTTGACTCGAGTGCTTGCTCCACTGTGGTTGGGCTGCTACTCTTTATCATGCGTTGTTCATGCACTTGAAGTGATCCCATTAGCTCTTCAACTGTGAGACTATCCAAATCTTTTGATTCTTCGATGGCCACAACCACATGTTCAAATTTAGTTATGAGGGATCGCAATATTTTCTCTATTACACGAACATCTTCAATCTTTTCTCCATTTCTTTTTAGGTTATTAACAATAACTAATAACCTTGAGAAATAGTCAGAGATAAACTCACCTTCTTTCACATGAGCAGCTTCAAACTCAACCCTTAAAGTTTGCAAACGAACACCTCTTACCCTATCAACACCCTTGAAGTAGGTGCTTAGAATCTCCCATGCTTCCTTGCTTGACTTCGCTTCTGCGATCTTCTCAAATGTTGATTCATCTACTCCTTGATAGAGTAAGAACAATGCCTTCTTATCCTTCTTTCTTTGCTCCTTAAGATTCTTCCTTTGATCCTCATTATAGGAATCTTCTTGCTCAACAAGGTTCCTCGTATCCATCAAAGCAACAATCTCCCATAAATCTTGCAACCCCAGCAATGCCTTCATTTGAATCTGCCATCTTTCGTAGTTGTCTTTCAACAACTTCGGATTTGAGTTTGCACTAAGTTGGAAGACATCTTTGAAATGAGATGAGGGACAAAACTTTAGTAGAATTCCTGCGACCTTGAACCTGGCTCTAATGCCACTATGTTGGATGTTAGCTTTGCAAAGCCTTCACCCACAATATGATATGTGAGGAAATAAGAAGAGAAAAACACCAATGAAAGAAGAAAATATTCTCAAATTCACTCAAGAACAATAACAAATACAAAAGTTGCTACCTTACAAGACTCACTCCTTCACACTCTCACCTACTCTTCACTCCTCACTTCTTTCTCTCTTTCTTTTCACTTGCTTACAAATGAGGAGTGCTCCTCTATTTATACTTGTTCTTCACCTACCACCTCCTTAATGTGTGGTGAAGATTATTACAAGTGTCTTTGATCTAATAGTTAACACTTATCTTCCAACCTAACTTCGTAAATATCTAAGAAAGATATTTCTAAAGAGTTATCTAGATTTGTTGACTTTTCTGCATTTTCTAGAACATGGACCTTCTAGATTATGGGCCTTTTGTGTAACACTTAAGACAAAGCCCATGACCAAAAGAAAAAGAGATAAGATGGGCCTGCCCATGTCATTAAGCCCACACATGCTTTTGGTTTACTTCCAACAAATCAAAGCAATTAGTCCTTATCCCTTACTTCTACCGTTTTAGAAAAGAGAGAAGGCTGCTCAATTTTCCAAAAACTACATACAGTGCCACGTTGCAAAGCATGAAAAAAAGGCTAAAACTATAGGAAGAGAATCAAACATGATAACTTGTCACCATCCTCGATGGTATTGGTCACCTTAAAAACAGGTATAAGAAATTAATGAAACACAAACAGCACTATGGGTATGATGAGCTGATAAAGTCTTGGGGAACAAATCAACAATTGTCAACCAACTTGATGTGAAGAATATGTTTCTCCAAGGAGTTCTTATAAGAGATATCAACTTTCCCAAATTCTGTACAAATACAAGAAGAAATTATGCAAGCTTCACAAACTGTATGGCCTAAAGCAAGCTCTGGAGTTTGGTTTGCTAAACTTGGTGCTGCTACGAGAATTAGGTCAATGACACCTTGAGATGTTCTTTCTTTGACAAGTAAAATAATTACTTAAAGAAACCAACTGAATCAATAAATCTAATATATAGTTCATTTACATAATCAGCAATCCAGCAGGAATCTCATACCAGTTGGTTCACTGAGTAGGTGTCATGTAGAAGTCATCAGAATCTTAAAATACACCAATGCAATTAAAGACTAGGCATTCTATATAAATCAGATGACAATTTTCCTATATTAGGGGTATGGCGATGCTAACTAGATGCAATATTCCAGTTCTTATTTTAGTGGGTACATGGAAAGGTGTTGGACTTGGCGGTTCATCTTATGCAAAGGCAAGGAAGTTTTGTGCTTTGAACTTTGCTTCTTTAGGTTAAGAATCCATCCATCTTGATCTTTGGATATGATGAGTTAATTATTGTGTGATCCGGATGGGCTTTTCTAGTTTGGTTGTGTGATCCTATTGTGTTTTCATTGTCAAGTTCTTTGGTCTTCCATCATTGTCTGACTTGATGTTAAGTCTTGAAGCTTGTTGTTGGACGACAGTATTAAGAAAGACGGGTGATGTGTAACACAGAGTGGAAGTTAGCTTATATGGTATCGTTGTACAATTCTTTCTCTCCCGAATCTTTTAGTATGTTTTAGTTTTTGTCAATGTTTGGGCTGCTTCTGAGGTTGTTGTAAACCATTTATACATATAATCAGCGGAAGCAAAATAGATAGATCTAAGAAACTTATCTCCAGCCATAGCATTTGACTGCAGTTTCTTTAAGAGAACTTCTGATTCTCAGCAGTGTACGATAATAGAAATCCAGAGTTCGAGAGAGAGCAACTGCTTGAATCAAGGACCCCTTTTATAAACTTAAAGATGGTTAATGGCAGTTATCCTTCCATTAAGGATAACTGCCATGGGCAATTACCACATGCATATACGTTAGATTTGAGTACAATACAATGTTTTGGACCACTAAAATTCCAACATTCTCCCACTTGGTCCAAACATCTGTAACTTAATAAATTCAAAATCTTAATGTATTAGTCTCAATTACTTTATGCCTCAACAAAGAAATGAATTACATGAATCATGGCAATAATTTCTTTATAAACAAGTATTACCTTCTATGTATTACAATGTAACTATCTGCTTTGAAAAAGCCCTTTATGTGGTGTCTTCTCTTTATGAATAAGCCTCAAATGCTTATTCTAGGTCCAAACACAAATATTTGTCATCCAATCATAAATATATGCAAAACAAAATTGGAGACAAATTCAAGAATTCAGAGCTTCATTACAAATATATGCTACATATATAACATCACATTTCAAGCAAAAAGTGACAAATGAGAACAAAGTCCCATTCTTGTTACATGATCCTTAAACAACTTTGGTGGCATGCCTTTCGTCAAAGGATCTGCAATCATCAGCTCAATACGAATGTATTCAATGAGCACTTCATTCCTTTTTATGGGCTCTCTAACTGCTAAGTACTTAATGTCAATGTGTTTACTATGACTTCCATTTTTATTATTCTTAGCAAAGAACACAGCAACTGAATTGTCACAGTATATCTTCAATGGCCTAAAGATTGAATCAATAAATCGAAGCCCAGAAATGAAACTCTTCAACCATATACCTTGCCTGGTTGCCTCAAAACAAAAAACAAACTTAGCTTCCATCGTAGAAATAGCAATCAAAGATTGCTTTGCACTTCTCCAAGATATACCTCCTTCAGCAAATAAGAAGATATATCCAGATGTTGATTTATGAGAATCAACACAACCAGTGAAGTCTGAATCTAAATATCCAACAACCTCCAAGTCGTCGGTTCGTCTATATGTAAGCATGCAATCTTTAGTCCTTTGAAGGTATCTCATGACCTTCTTTGCAGCTCTCCAGTAATCCAAACCTAGGTTACTTTGATATCTTCCCAACATTCTAATTGCAAATGCAATGTCTGGTCTAGTATAGACTGAGCATACATCAAGCTGCCAACAGCTAAAGCATAAGAAATGTTTTTAATCTATTCCCTTTCAAGGTCATTATTGGGACATTGATTCAAACCGAATCTATCATCCTTAACAACGGGTGCTACATTGGGTGAACAATCTTTCATCTGAAATCTCTCAAGAACCTTGTTGAGATAAGCCCAAGATACCTTGAGACCTATCTCTATGAATCTTCATGCCAATGACATAAGATGCCTCACCATATCCTTCATATCAAAGTTTTTAGAGAGAAATTGTTTCATCTCATATAGCAATCTCATGTCATTAGTTGCAAGCAAAATGTCATCCACGTACAAGATTAGAAAAATGATCTTACTCCCACTAACCTTGTGATATATACATTCATCCATAATGTTTTCTATGAAATCAAATGAAGAGATAACATTATGAAATTTTAAATACCACTGATGGGAGGCTTGTTTGAGTCCATATATAGACTTTTTAAGCTCATAAACTAAATGATGACTATCACTTGAGACAAAACCCTTAAGTTGTTTCATATAAATATCTTCCTCTAAATCACCATTGAGGAATGTCGTTTTCACATCCATTTGATGTAAATCTAAGTCAAAATGAACAACCAATGCCATAATGATACGGAAAGAATCCTTTTTAGAAGCAGGAGAAAATGTTTCTCGATAATAGATTCCTTCCTTTTGTGTGAATCCTTTCCCAACAAGTCTAACATTGTATCGCTCAAGGTTGCCTAATGAGTCTTTCTTGGTTTTAAAAACCTATTTACAATCAATAGTCTTTGCTCCATTATGCAACTCTGCAAGATCCCAAACTTGATTGTCTATCATAAAATCTATTTCATCCTTCATAGCATCATACCACAAGTTAGATTTACTACTATTTCTAGCTTGTGAAAATGTCTCAAGGTCATTGTCAGCACAAATATCATAATCAGATTCTTGTAGGTAGACAACGTAATTAATAGAAATCACTGACTTCCTTACCCTAGTAGATCTCCTCAAAGGTACATCGTTAGCCTCTTATGGAGGCTCCTGATCATCAACTTGTTATAGTTTATACTCAATAGGATCTACTAACACATGATCAGCTTGACCTAGATTTTCAACAACTAGTTGTCAAATATCCATCATATTTTGATGAATGTCATTAATAATAACCAGTCTGCTGCTTGATGCAGGAGTTGGATCAGAAACACAATTTTTCTCAAGAACTAAGTTTTGAGGTCAATAACTCCTATTAACCAAATCATTCCCAAGAAATTTAGCATTTCTTATTCCACAATTCTATTACTATGAGATGGACAATAAAACCTATATCTCTTAGACTTTTCAGCATATCCAATGAAATATGCACTAACAGTCCTTAAGTCCAACATCTTTTCATATGAATTATAAACTCTAGCTTCAGTTGGACAACCCCAAATGCATATATGTCTCAAACTCAGTTTCCATCCTTTCCATAACTCAAATGGCGTTTTAGAAACAGCCTTAGTTGGAACTCGGTTTAATATATACGCTACTGTTTTTAAAGCTTCACTCTATAATGACAAAGGAAGATTGGAGTTGCTGAGCATACTCCTCACAATGTCCATTAAAGTTCTGTTTCTTCTTTCTGCTACACTAATTTGATCTGGTGAACCAAGCATGGTGTTTTGAGCTACAATGCCTTGCTCTTGAAGAAACTTAGCAAATAGACAAAGTACCTGTCCAATCCCTATATACCTACCATAATATTCACCACCTCTATCAAATCTCACGATTTTAATTTGTGTTTCACATTGTTTCTCTACCTCTACTTTATATATTTTAAAAGCATCCAACACTTCGCTCTTATTATGAAGCAAATAGAGATACATAAATCATGATTAGTCATCTATAAAGGTAATGAAATATTTCTGACCATTCATGCTCATGTTAGGACAACAAATGTCAGTATATATGATCTCTAATATGTCAAAACTCCACTTAGCACCCTTTTTTGTCTTGTTGATCTACTTTCCTTTAATGCAATCCACACATGAATCAAAATCTATAAAATCAAGAGTCTCAAGAACTCCATCCTTTACTAACCTTTTGATTCTATCAATTGAGATATGTCTTAATCTCTGGTACCACAACATAGAGAATTTCTCATCCATGATGTTACACTTAATACCAGCATTATCATGTATAGCCATGACTTCATTGGAGACATCATTATTTGTATGAATTTTGTACAAATCATCATTCAATGTACCCACTTCCAATAATTGCTGAATTTTTGTATAAATTAAAATAAGTTTTATGAAAATTGAATGAAAATCTAAGTAGTACAAATTTAAATACAGAAATCAAATTCTTGAAAAGCTAGGAATATAAAAAGTTCTTTGCAAATCAAGAACAAAACTAGTTTCTAAAACAAGCCTATATGTCCCCACAGCTTTGACAAGTGAACGCATCTTGTTTCTTTAATAGATGCTCATTCACTTTCCATTGGTCTCCTTTGGTTTAGAAAATCTTGCATGGTATTACAAATATGAATTATAGAACCAGAATCAATCCACCGTGTGATATGTAAAACATCAACTATATTAGATTCATAACATACAAAAGAATTGAGATTACCTTTTATTTCCAGCCAAGCCTTCCTCTTAGAGCAATCATTTCTCATGTGTCTTTTCTTTTTACAAAAGAAACACATCATAATGTCCTTCTTATCAGTATGGGCTATAGCTTTGCCTTTAGCTTTCCTTTTAATTGCTTACTTCTTATCCTTTTTATAGGTCGCTATATGTGCACTCTCACCCATTTCTTGAACTAATCTTTCCTCTTCTTGAACACATATGGTCAAGAGTTCATTAATTGACCAGTTTTCCTTATGTGCATTGTATGAAATTTTGAATGGTCTATATTGAGAAGGGAGAGAGTTCAAGACAAAGTGCACTAAAAAGGACTCAGATATCTCAATCAGAATGACTTTAGTTAAGCAACTATGTCCATCATCCATATAATGTGCTCGTGCACTCCTCTATTGTCAATCAATCTCATTGATGAAACTTGTTTATTAGGGTGCTAGCTAGTGCTTTATTTGATGGCTCAAATTGTTCATCAATGGATTTCATAAGATTTTTGACATTCTCACATTTAGGTATTGACCCACGGATGTTAATACTGATACGAGATTTAATGAATATCATGCTTAAACGATTAGATCACTCCCACTGTTCATACAAAGTGATCTCGGCGTTAGTACTAGATTCTATAATTTCAAGAAGCTCTTCCTTATGAAGAGTATAGTCAAGATCCATACACCCTAAATGAAGGAGAATTTTCTCCTTTCAGACTTTATAGTTGTCACTACTTAAATATAAAATTTCAGATTTTTTATCATATAATATCAAAGATTGAATAACTACAAATAAATAAATAAACATGCTTACTAACAATTATAAGGAATAATCCATCAAATATATTGATAAGCTTACCAATGTAAGTCAAATCAAATAAATATGAATCATATGTTATTAAAATCTACCTGTGGGCAAAGATTTTAACAAAAAATTGATTCATTAACATTTATGCTGAAACTAATAAATTATAAATATTTTTCAATGCTTGTAGGCTAATTAAGAAATAAATACTATTTTTACTATTTCATTCTAATTAATTATATTAATATAATAATTGTTATGGGATAAAATTACTATATCAATATGTTAATTAGAATTTGATGTCATTTAAAACTTAATGTGATCAACAATTTTAATTTTATACTTAATATATGTATTTTTATATTTAAGGATGACATGATTGTTCCTCAAATAATAAATACATATTGATGTATTTAAAAGTTTGATAAAACTTTACAAGGCATGTACCATGTCTTGCCACAAAAAACTCCCCTCTTTTTCTTTTTTTTAATGCATACCCTAGTCCTCTTTTCTTTGTCGGTGACCTTTTTCTTCTCCACAATTTCTTCCAACCACCCGATCCCTAATATCCTTACCTCCACCGATATTTTCCTCTAAAACAGAATACCTAAAATCAGCACCTTAGGATTCTCTTCTCCCACTTGCACAAATCCAGCCCTATCCCAAAAGCCTCACCGGTGAGATCCAAGAAGCTACCAAATTCGGCACGAAGTGATCGGGTCGGGTTTCTTCGTTGATCCGTGCATGTCTCTGGGAAGAACTATAGGCAAGAACATGGAGCAATTGGGCGAGGGTTTTTTATGATAACCAGCCATCTCTGTTGCAAGCCAAATTTGAAAGATGGAAAACCCTGTTTTCATGCACTGCTACGCCGGAAGTAATAGATAGGATAAGAAGATCAAAGTTCGGTTGGCCGGATCACGGAACCGCGCTTGTAGATTGTGCCCGTGAGGGAGAAACAGGGAAATATAAAGGTGGTGCAGCCCACCGATCAACTCTATCTCGGCCGATCAATGAAAGGAAAGGGTTGTAGCCGCTGGTCCAAGTAGTGACGCAATGTTAGAATATATGTACTCCATAACATTCTAATTCAAAATTCTAACATAACCTTATGGCAACTGCTCATGGCAGTTATCCTTGATGGGAGGATAACTGCCATTAACCATAATGGATGTTTATAAATAAAGGGTCCCTGATTCTTAGAGTGTATCGAATCCGCTCTCCATCATCGTCTACTGCTGTTGAATCAGAAGATCACTTGAAGAACTACTTCAAATCTACTGCTATGGCTGGAGGTAAGTTATTGTTCATCCATTTAATTTGCTTCTGCACATTTCTGATTTACTATAAACATCTGTGAATGGGTTTACATGTGGTATTAGAGCATTTGATTCCACTGCCTAGAAGATATATGCAATTTTAGTTTCTGATGGTAAAATGGAAACCCAACTAAACCATGAAAGATAAAATGAAAGAAATTCTTCCGATCCAGTAATGGTGTACTGTTCGAACCAGTATACATGTGTGTATAGATTTTGGTCTGCTGTATAAGCGATGGAGATTCTGGCGAATTTCTTTGCAGAAAAATTTGTTGTTGTCGTTGAATCTCTGCATAAGATGTTGATCTCCATTGGTAATTTGGAATTGGACTTGATCCAACTTCAAGATGCACACAGAGATTTATGCATGGATAGATCTCTGACACTCAAATCCTAATTTTCTCCTTCGCCCAAAACTCTCTCTCTCTCTCTCTCTCTCTCTCTCTCTCTCTCTCTCTCTCTCTCTCTCTCTCTCTTACTGAACCCAATTTTATCCTTTGCCCAAAACTAACTCTCACGTTTTGTTCTAAGAGTTCTTGGTTCCATATAGATACATGGAATTGACACTTGGACAGGGTTACCATAACTAAAATAGACTCAGCCGTCAAGACATCCATACCCAAGCCTTCCAATTTCATGAGCATTGCATCACTGAAACATGATGTCACATAATTAACATAGAGTGAACCCCAATGATCTCCTTACTTCAGCTTAATGAGCAAGCAATGCACCACTAAAGCATGATGTGAATGTCTACCACGAACCCAGTATTCTTCCTTGTTCCTCTTTAATTTTGATGAAAGATAACTCGTCTTTTTAAATGACATTGAGATACAGATTATTGAGAAGTACAAATAGCTACTTTATGCCACTATATTCAGTTTTCTACTCCAACTTCCACTCTTTCCTTTGCCATGAGGCTGTCAATCAGGCAATGGTATGACAAGCTTTTATCCAGATTGGGGGAAGATAATAATGTATTAACTCTTGCTGTTCAGAATACTACGAAAGATCCTGTTCAACAATTACCTCAGAAGATGAGAACCTTCTACTGTCAGCTTGCTGAAGAAGGAAAGGAGACAAGGTAGAACAAACTATCCAGATTGGGGAAGATTGTAATAATATTAGCAGACCATAATCCCTATGAAGGACTCCCTGCTGCAATCCAAGACACCAGCTTCATCTTGTCGAGTTACACCTTAATCGAAGGGGCTTTCTGTCAGTCCCATGCACATGGATACCATCCAGATACCCTCTATATCTTCCAACTATCTTTTCTTAGACACAACATTCCCTCTTCCTCAGAACTGGATAATGTATCTTTATGATCTTTTATTCAACCAGGCAATGTAGTGTCCAACAATTCCCCTATTAGAGTCAATAGCTACTATCTATCTTAATATCCCAATAATAATACCTCTCAAAGCATACTTCCCTTGACCTTCTTAGGGCATCTGCCTGTGACTCTAGAGCCTCAAAATTACCATCTTGGGACCTGGGGGACATATCCTCAGTCACTTATCCCCACTACACTTCACAGTTTTTAAGATTCCCAATCCAATGACAACTGATCAAAATTGGAGAAACTAAATTAGACAACTTAAATGTATCAAACATAAATCAATAACCAAATCAGTATGGCCCCACCTTTAGAGTAAAACCAGAAAAGAAAGAGAAAGACACTATGAATCCCTATCAATTCCAGGTTTGCAAAATGAAAATACAAATAAGAAAGTTTATCTAACACGTTTCAAGATAAGCATGTGCAATGAAATGGTCAAAATTACAACTAGAATACACAAATGTGCAGCATTTACATTAATTCCTGGACAATCTTGAAAAGTCATTAGGCTTTCAACTTAGCTGAATAATAATCTTAACAACAGAATTCAGAGAGGATCACTGTTCAAGTTTGGCTAGCATGGGCTAAACATGCAGAGAGATGAAATGGAAAAATGGCACAATAACATCCCATGTTCAGCTGCATCCAAAATTTGGCTACTGAAAGGAGTTGACAAAAGCTAGAAACATGGAAACCATTAAGGACTCACATTCTAGCTACATATGACAAGCAAAGCCAACTATACCACAAACCTGCTTAATAGGCAGAAAAAAAGTGCAGCAAAAAAACCAGACCATGGATTCACCAGGAAAGTAGCACTGGAAATACCTCCAGAAGGGCCATTTGCAGGAGGTAAGCCCGGATGTGATGTGGTTCCTGGCACCGAAGAGTTTGGTATTCTTGTTCCAGTGCCATCATCTAGTTGAGAGGGTGATGGTGCAGGAACAAGCAGAGAAACTTCAGGTAATACCGTAGGTGGGGCTAAGAGAGGTGGAAGCTGCTGCTGTCCTGCAGCATTATGTAGAGATTTCAATATAGTTACAAATTTTATTAAAAAGAACAATGTGCAGCAGAAGAACACATAGTTGTAACCATAAGAACAGGTAGCATGAATCAATATTTTACCTGGACACCGAGGTTGAAGAGAAGTGGACAACCTATAGAATCACAAAACAGAAAGCAAGTACTTGGCACCTCAACAAGAACTATGTCATACAAATTGCAGTTGGAACAGAAGAAGCAAAGAGACAAGGATAATAAGAGATGCTCACCGAGTAAGAATAGTGCCGTTGACAAAACCACCATAACTACATGTTGTAACATTGCAACCACCACTGGTGGGTTGAGCAGTAACATTTCCAAGCATGAGGTTACTGTTCCTGCATTGCATGCTTGAACAAGATACCGCCAATGAAGCAGGTGTGCAGTATAGACTGCATGAAATTCAACACAAAATAGCATAAAGAAGTGGGAAGAAAAGAGAATAGATTAACAGGAACTGGAAAAGCAGGCTGCTCATTTACTTGAGATTCCCCGGACCACAACTGCACTGGACACAGTGGCTTGCTGCAATGGCATAACTCCCATTTGGCACAATCAAACCGAAATCTGATGAATATTGAGGGAATGCAGAGGCACAAGCTACAATAACAAGAAACAACCATAAGCAGAACCCATCAGTAAGACCTATCAAATATGCTTCAGAGAATAAAATCAAAGTAGAGGAATCAAATATGACTGAAAGAAAACTAATGCTGGTCAGCATACTGCATATACAATATCATATGAAAATTAAGCTACAAATAGCATAAATAGACTGAGAGCTCACATCACCCAAGTAATGCAGACCTCATCAAAGCATTAGACCACCTAAACTCAAATAGCCCACCCAAACAGCCAAGTTCACATAATATATCTGTTTGGCACCTGAATAACAACCCCTCGTACAATTATCCATGCACAATGCACCCATTCCCCATTATCAAATATTAATAACTCCAAAGAGCATGGACAAAATTATGTAAACAAAATAAGACAGCCCTTAAAACCGTGTCTTATTTGTTCTTTGACAACTTTGTCATAGGGGCATCAATACAAGGAAGCAGGATTGTCATAAATTGCTAATTTCATCCCATGCCAAACAGCCCTATCATGATTTAAATTCCAAATTTTCTTAAACCAAAAAAGGGAAAGGATCTACCTAACACCACCATCAAAACCCTAAAACACATAAAATTATTTAACCATAGATAAAAGCCCTTAAACCATGTGTTTTTTGTTGTCAAACGTCTTATCTATGTCTTAAAGCTACCAATAGCAAGAAAGAATATTACCACCATCGTTAATTTCATCTGCCACCAAACAAGCCAATGTGATCGAATTTTCAAGTTTTTTGAAAAATAAGAGAGAACCTTAATCCACTATTGACAACCCAAACCACAGACAAAATCCATGTAACAAAACAGCCATAAATTGTTCTTAAACAATTTTATCTTTAATTTATAGACCAATCTCAATAATGCTTTTACTCTTCTTAAAAGAAAAAATGTCTATTCCACAGTCTTGATAACCCTAAACCACAGATAAAACCACTCAAACAATTTATGTACATTTTAAGGCAACCAACATAACCATCCATGCATAGTATTATTCCTTCCACACAGTCTAAATGATTTTCCATTAAATTTAAATTCATTACAAAAGTACATATGTAGAAACAAAGAACACCAAATTACCAGGCAAAGGAATAGCAAGAATATCCCCAGCCTTCACCGCCTGGCTCCCCATCGCATTCACATTCATAATATCAGTGACAGTAGTCGAGTACTCCCTAGCAATACCGGCAACAGTATCTCCAGCCTTTACAACATAAGATAAATAAACAGCAGGAAGAGAATTATCAGTTCCATTAAAACAAGTACAGGGCAAAGGAACAGCTAGGTTTTGTCCAACATCAAGAACAGTAGGATCCGAAATGGAGTTGGCTTCCCCGATCTGAGCAGCAGAAACAAGCCCAGAGTAAATATTCCCCGAAATGGAAGCTAGGGTGTCAGAAGGTCGAGTTTTGTAATGAATTGACACAGACTTTCGAATTCCATCAACGCAAGAACAGATTATGGGGATTTTTAGGAAGAGACGAGCCGGGAGAATATGGTTTTCAACATCTGGGTAAGAAATGTCGATAGCATTTGCTGTTAACAGTGCGATTGGGTCGACATTGAACAGAGCCGCTACTTCTGCAACTTTTAGGTCCGTGTAGAGGGGATAGCCAAGCATGGCATTGCAGGAATCGGAGACTGAACAAGGTTCGATTGTGGACTTGGAGAAGGAGATAGGGATGAGGGAGAGGAAGCAGAAGGAGATTGAGATTGACATTTGGGGCCTCTGCATTTGGATTCTAGGGTTTCTTTCCAGGGATTTTGGCTTTGCTCTTCCAGGGAAGAAGAGAAAAAGAGTGCCAGAGGGAGGCTTGAGCTTTTGAAGAGTAACGGTCGAAGGATGGAATAAAGTGCAGAGTGGAAGAAACTACTTCGACAATTTGTCCGACTTGTGTCGGAGATAATTGGTCTTTTTCTGACAGATTTTTTATTTGACGAAATTGACCATGCGCAGCGTTCGGATTTGATATGCACACTCCATTTCACATGGAAAAAAGTGTCAGGTTAATTGCGACCTGGGTTGATCCAAATCTTAAGGAATGAATGCGGCCTTGGCGGAAAACACCCTCGTTTCTGCATAAAAGGCTCAACTTGGTTGATCTGATTTCTTCGACTTAGGATATCTTGTCATCATTCAAAAGCCATTTGGATTACATAAATCCAATACCTGTAAACATTTACTTTTGATCATAGAAAATGTATCAGTTATAAAGTTCTATAAACAATGGTACAGATTCATCATCATCATCATCATCATCATCATCATCAAGACCTTATCCCAATTAGATATCTGCCACATAAATCTTATTCTCCTATTCCCCTCTATTAAATATTATGGCTTTATTTAGTTTTAAAGTTTTTAAATCTTTTCTCACAAATTCTATCTACGTTCATTTGGGCCTTTCCCTTGTCCTTTTAGAACCTTCTACTTGCATTGCATCACTCCTTTTAACTAGTCCTGTTTTTAGTCTTTATTGGACATGTCCAAACCATCTAAATCTAATCTACCTCGTCTTGTTATTTATTAATGCTACCCCTAAGTTTCATTTAAGTTTATATTTCTAATTTTATCCTTTCTTGTTATGCCACTCATCTATCTCAACATTCTCATTTCTGCCATACTCAGCCTTTGAACATGATGTTCTTTAACTACCTAACATTCTAATACATAGAGCATGACCGGCCTTATAACCATCTTATAGAATTTTTCTTTTAATTTGAGTGGCACCTGTCGATCACACAAAACTTCATATGCACATCTCCATTTGTTCAACTCACTTGGATTCTCTTAGTAGCCTCTCTCTCAGATCTCCACTCTCATGAATTATCAGTCTCAAGTACCATAAAAGGTCTTTTATGGGGACTTATTGGCTATCAATCTTTATTGGTACTCCACTCCCACTCCTCTCCTTACTAAAATTGCATTCCATTTATCCCATTTTAGTTCGGCTGATTTTAAATCCTTTAGGCTCTAATGCTTCTCTTCATTACTCTAGCTTTATGTTTACACCCTCCCTTGTCTCATCAATTAAAACTATATTATCTACAAATAGCATACATCATAGAATCTCATCATGCAGATATTTTGTTAACTCATCTCTAACCAATGTGAAAAGGTATGGGCTCAATGCCGATCCTTGGTGCAATCTTACGATGATAGGAAAATCACCAATCTCTTCACTAGAAGTCTTAACATTTGTTACCGTTCCCTCATACATATCTTTAATTATGTCTATATACCCTCATGAAACCCCTTTCTCGCCCAACACCATCTATGTTAACTCTCTAGAGACCTTATCATAAGCTTTCTCTACGTCAATGAAGACAATGTGGAGGTCCTTCCTTCTCTCCTTATATTTCTCTATTAATTGTCTTAGTAAGAAAATAGCTTTTATGGTAGACCTCCTAGGTATAAAACCAAAATGGTTTTCAGATACACTTGCCTTATGCTGTAGCATCTTCTCAGTCATTCTTTTAAAAAGTTTTATAGCGTGACTCATAAGTTTGATCCCTCGATAATTAGTGCAGCTCTAGATTCTCTATTATTCTTACAAATTGGTATAAAATAGCTCTTCCTTCATTCATCTAGCATTTTCTTTGATTTTATAATCTTGTTAAACTACTTGGTCAATCAAACTACTCCAGTATTTCCTATATGCTTCTAAACCTCTATTGGTTTACTATCGGGCCCCAAGGCCTTTCCTGATTTCATCTTTTTCAAGGCCTCTTTCACTTCAGGTATTCTAATCTTATGGTCGTATCTATAATGTCCACTGTTATTTAGGTTTACAGAATTTTCAATTCCTATATTCTTGAGGCAATTATCATTTAGCAATTTTTGAAAGTAACTTTCCAACTTTTGTTTGATCTCGTCATCTTTGACTAATATCCTTTGATCGTTACTTCTAATGCACTTAACATGGGCTAAGTCCTTACCCTTTTGTTATCTTACTTTTGCAAGTTTAAACTCCACCAATGCCGGTCCCAAGCCCAGATAAAAAAAGGATGATGGTTTTGCATCAGGTTTCAGTCGACAAGTAAAACCATTTTGAAGAAGTTGAAAATCATTTTTTTTATTTTCTCTTCTTACTTACAAATGAATATGCATATGTATATTAGTTTGTAGTAAGAAAAAAGGTAATGAAAACTATCTTCACCTTCTTCAAAGTATGACAACCCTAAGATGACATAAATCGATCACAAACATGGTGCAAATTCAATAAGCAATAATAAACAACTTTGTTTGGATGCTAGGATTGCACAATAATTGTACAAGATACCGAAAGTATTTAAAGAAATCAATGAATGGTTCCGATCAACCAAAGGTGGGCCCTTTTTACAAACACAAGGCCACCCATCTAGTTGTACTCCATCATACAATTTCTTCATAAAAATTACAACCAATGAATTTATATGATGGATGTTGTTTCCTTCATGAATTTATATGATGCAAAGATGAAGCTACTTATGGCCTAAGTAGGCCATAGCCCCTTCTCCCTCATACTAAAAAGGTTTTTGATTTTTTTTTTTACTTTCATATATATTTTTTTCTATGGCCCCACCTTATATGTGTGTGTCTATATATATATATATATATATACTACTTTTGGCCTCTTCAAATTCAATGTCACCCTCCAAATTCAATCTAGCACTCTCCAAATTGAGTCCTAGCTCCATCCTTGAATGCACAGATGATTTTCCCTTTACAAAACCAACCATTTGAAGCCAAAAGAACTCTAGGAGGCCTTAATTGCTCTCCACAGTATCATCTCATGATCATGTAGTATATCTTCACCAAAAGTTCGTAGCTATGATGCCATTGTCAAGATGGTATATCATAGATAGAATTTCCTCTTTCCTTTTACTACACAAAGAGAAGCAAAGGAAAATGCTTTTCAAATGCAAGAAAGCATGCTACATGCTTGGAGCCCTCCTTTGGAGGCTCGGGTTCATACATCATGTTCGTCCTACCTTAGATTAGCCATTATCAAACTTCATGACCATTAGATGATTTGAGCTATGCAATTTTTCCTTCTCAGATCATATCTATTGAAATTTTTAGGTAGAATCTTATGATGGTTATGATTTTTAGTAACTAGCCTAGATAGAGCAAGCTGAACGTGATGAACAGTTCATCTCCCAAATTTGTGGCCTATTCAAGTTGTGTCCTTTTTAGCATCCTTTTCCAACACCCGATTAGAAGAACTCCAAGAAAAAACTAGGGTTTGCTAGCTTACTTTCAAACAAGAAATCCAACAATGTCACCGTGCATGTATAGTTGAGGTAAATATACTCATGAGGGCCAATGCTACAAGGTTTGGCTTGTGAATGCAACAACCTCTACATGCAGGATCTATCACATAAAATCTTCAACCAGGTTGTTCCTAACCATGGTTTTTCTCTTCCTACAAGTAGTGTTGGCTAGGTTATCCAACTAGGAAGATAATTGGGATAGGCCTGTCCAAGAGTTGGACTACAAAATGAGCAAGTTGCATCACCTTAAAATCCAGGACAGTATTAAGTTTCATGTTGAAACATGTATGTAGCTGGAATGTTGAGTTAATGTAACTTCATAAAGTCCCAAAGCTGATCCTGGTCTTATGTTAGAGAACATTTAATATATAAAATTAAGCCTACAAAGTCAGAAATTTTGAGAAATAGAACCATCTAATTTTATTCATTCTTGATAGCATGAGATGATCATCTTAGGGTGATCCTTTTGTCATGGAATGCTCTTATTACACTCATATTCTTTGAAGGATGAAAACCAACTATGTAGCATCTACATCGAGAATTCAAGTATTATACACATCATTAGTCTAATCCTTTGTAGGAACAACCATTAATAACAAACTTGCAAAATGAATCCGTTTATATTTCTTTTTCCAAAGCCTTAAAGTTAATCTTATGGATCAAATCATGGAATTATCTACTTACTTGGATATTGTCAATCCAATGACTTGTGTTGTCTAGAATAGATAAATCCCATTGTTGAAACCTTAGGACATCTTAGGAGGTGTCCAACTTTTGTCATCCTATAGGAATGACAAATTGAGAAGCCTATAAGAAAAATGAAACTTCAAGAGTAGGAAACAATATTCATTCTCCTCTTTTCATAGTGCCCCTCTTTCTATCATCCTATATCACACGTATATTTTATTGACCAATGATACTTAATTAATCAAATGCTTACTATCTTGCCGACATGTGGGGCATATATGGCTCATCCATAATGGAACCTAGCAAATAAATAATTTTGATCTATACATAGGTGGGTACCACTTGTATTTTAAGTTGCTTATATTCTCCCTATCAAATACAAGCTTATCCAAGTATAAATAAACATGACTCTCATACATGAACAATCAAGCATTTGACAGACAAATTAACAAAGGATGCCACCACTAACAAATACAATCTCTCTACAAAGTCTATGGATTGTAACAAAATTTCTTTTCATGTCCATTTCAAACGCTCTATTATGCTTGCACAATAGATTTAGTTATACCAAGTAAAAAGTACATAAAAAGCGCAGCCATGTGCTTGAAGCTCCTATGTAGGATCCAAGTAAGGGATGGACCATAAAAGGCCCATAGTAACTCAACCATTACATCAAGGCTCCCCTTAAAATTAACTTGGACCTCTTAGGTTCTTCTAGGCCATATTTTACAGCTAACCAGGTTTCTAAGGGATAATGTAACCACATTATCCACATTGAAAAATCCACTCATCAAGTCTATAAACAATGCTACCAAAATCTTAACACATCTCAAGGTCATCCAATGATAAACAATTTTGTTGATTCATCAACTTTGTAGGATCAAGGATGTGATGCAGAAGATTAACAATTTGACCACGAGTCAGTTGGCCCTCTTTGTAACTTACTTTTCTAGTTATACTGCATTTTTAGGCTATGGCTTTTTATCAATGGAGATCTAAAACCTTTGTGTGTGTGTGTGTGTGTGTGTGTGTGTGTGTGTGTGTGTGTGTGTGTGTGTGTGTGTGTGTGTGTGTGTGTGTGTGTGTGTGTGTGTGTCTTCAGCTGTTTCATACAGGTGTAAGGAGTAGGTGACATTTGATTAATTGAAAAAAAGTAGAAAACAGAAAAAAAATAGAAGATACAGTAGTTAGAAACTTTTCCCGGGCCCATCAAATAACACCAACACTTTATACATGCAACTCCTTGCTAAAATTACTGCTCCTCATATATATATATATATATATATCCCTCTTGGTAACCAATGCAACTATTCCAAGTTGCTACCATATTCAAAATATCTTGCAAGCTCAAGTGTTTGGCTTGTCATTTAGAAATAAAATATAACAAAGGAGACTATGGTATATGCATTCATTCATAGATTTCCTTGACAAAGAAGAGAACTTAGTAAGGGGCCTATCGTACTACAAATTGAGATGTTCATGGTTTACTTTTGGTACCATCTTGATTGACCATCAATTACTAAGGGAATCTCTCTCTCTCTCTCTCTCTGCGTGCGTTAGTTTCAGCTGTTTCATGCAAGTGCAAGGAGCAAGTGACATTTAATTGGCTAAAAAAAGTAAAAACTAGAAAAAGTTAGAGGGATGGTAGTTAGAAACTTTTTTTCGACCAATCAAATATCACCTGCAACTCATTGCTTAAATTGCCACTCCCCCCCCCAGACACAGAGAGAGAGAGAGAGAGAGAGAGAGAGAGAGAGAGAGAGAGAGAGAGAGAGAGAGAGAGAGAGAGAGAGAGAGAGAGAGAGAGAGAGAGAGAGAGAGAGAGAACCATTATGGCTTTCCCTAGTGCCTACCACTCTGTCTCTACCATACGCATGGATCAGATCAGTTAACATTATATGACATGTTGACTGAGTAGCCATTACTTCTCTCAGAGCATTTGAAAACTGATTTGCATATAACATGGGGGCAAATAAAGGTGCATGTTAGATTATCATAGTTCCTTAGTCTTATGAATTGATGGAGTCAAGTAATTGAGTTTCACTAAGATAACGTTGATGTATAATATTATATGAGACTATTTTCTTACGTGAAATCAGAATTCAAATTACAATTGATACTTGTGAGTAGTTGATGAAGGCGGCCTAAGAGGGCGGGTGCAAGAGGCACTGGCAGGCTTATAGGTACTCACAATATGATTGTACTGTGAATTAGATTTTGATTTGGCATGTGATTGCCTATTACTGAGCTAATATGCTTTGATTTTGATCGGCATATGATTACCTGTTAATGAGTTGGTATGCTTCAATCTTGATTGGCATGTATTGCCTGTTCAGGAGTTGATGTGATATTGGTTGGTTGATATACATTACCTAATGAGGTAATATGCATTGGAATAGATTTGACGTAGAATTGCCTATATGTAAGTTGTGACAATTCAATTTTGTTGACATTGTGGTTTACTTATGCTAAAGATGTAAACAAATGATTAACTCTTGGATGAGAATATGATTTATGTTAACTACATTATACGTGGTTATGATGCATCCTAACTATAATATGAGTTATACCTGAGGAGATAACAGGGCATGAAGCTCTTGTTGGCATTGACTCAGGAGAATTTTACATATGATATATAGATCTTATGATATGGGAATGTTTTTAGGATTATTAAAGAATGACATGAAAATAATTTTGGGGACGAAATTCCTATAAGGAGGGAAGAATGTAACATAATAAAAAAAAAAAACAAATAAAGTGGAAACACACATGTGTATATATAATATAATAATAAATATTAAACAAATCAAAAAAGGGAAAGAGAAAGAGAAAGCAGACCTTATGGTTTATTTCTCAAACCTGATTGAAAGAAGGAGAGAAACTGAAAGAGAGAAGAAGAAAAGAAGAAAAGGAGAAAGAACAAGGAGAAGAAGAGGAAGAGGAAGAGGAAGAGGAAGGGAAAGGAGGAGAAGGGGCTTTGCGCGCTGCAAAAATCCTACCATGCCGAAGAAGAAAGAATGGGGTTTGGGGGTTTTGTATCGCTAGAGTTGCAGGAGCTTGCCGAAGACGATGCCTGCTCGAATTAGTGATCCGAATCAATCACTTTGCCTAACACCTTTTGTTTCATCATGATTGGACAAGAAACAACATCAGATCAGAGGGAAAATAGTACGCCAACGGAAATAGTTGTCAAAATTTGCAGTCCGTCGATGGAGATGATGACAACTTGGATCGTTGATCCGAGTTGGTCATCTTGCACGGCTTGCCTAGAAGAATAAAAGCCCTAATGTTATTGGGAGATCCGAGATCATTCTAACTGTCGATCAAAGGGGAACAGTGCCCTCGATGTGGATTGGAGGATTTCACCTCAAATCAGTATTGATCCAAACCATCCAAGGGTGTAAGAAGCATGGAAGCATGTTGTGAAGGTAAAATCTATGAAGCCCTATTCCTGATTTGTTGTATTTTGCTAAATCCGTATAATTTCATCTGAGAGCTAGGTTTTAAGGATAATCTAACCATTGAATTGTTAATATATGCTTAGTAATGGATAGATCTATACTTGATATAGGTTAGATTCGACAGAATTTGTGATATGTGCTAGAAAATAGATCGGACAATCTAGACCATCCAATATGTCACTATGTAAATAGTGACATCCTAATGTCTGATCGATAATCAACACCGTAGACGGGTTATGAAACACTAAAATTAGAAGGATCATAATGAGTATGACTAGAATTGACTATCAGATGTCAATTCTAAATGTTATGGAGCGATCCAATAGTCGGATCGTCTCCAAACTTCACAAGATGTTAGGGACTGACCCTTCATTGATTAAGGATCATAAATTAAGTGGATCATGACATAGATTGATTATCAAAGACCACAAATGTTCTTCTAGATGTTAGAAAAACCTACATCTAGTACAGAATTGACCCAATAGAGGGTTAACCAAATGATCTGAAATTTGTTGATCCAGGATTAACGGTTACATCAATGAAGTTAGCACTTGAGTTGGTAACTTTGAGATGTAAGAACATCAAGTGATAGATGACTTGTGATGTGACAGGTACGTTAGAGTGCAAGACGTAACATTATTTACACGCCTGATTAGAGTATCGCGATTGTTGAGATAGGTGATCACATTTGGGATTTTCCTTTTGATTTTATCAATCATAACTTATCAAAAAAATTTGACGCATGTGTCTTATGCACTATTGTGATTTATTAAAATGCGTTTAATACTTCATATTTGTTATCATGACATTTGATTTCATGATCATCCATGTTTGATATGTGATTGATTACACCTTATCATAGATCTTGATTGAGACCATTGGGTGAAGCGGGGTAAGCCGAGTCTTGTACTGATTTGAGGGTGGGCCAATAGTTTTGGCCTAACAAGCTTCCGTCGAGAAATAGACTGATGCGGGCTGCACATGAGGGACCCAAGGTTGACATGAGTACTCATTGTCATCGCTGTGAGTGTAGTTGAGGCACTCATAGGACTTATTTGTGCACGGCTTTCTATGATCACAACATGCATTATTTGTTCTGTGGATATGGACTTTTAATTATAGTGATTGATGAGTATCCATGAGTTTCATGCATTGCACGCTATTATATTCAGATTTGATGACGATTTGCTTGGTGCATGATTTCTTAATTTATCCATCATGGATGGTTGATGTTTCACATACCTTGTATACTTTTGTCTTATGAGATTTTGCAATGATTACGATACTTCATGCCATTTGATTTGATTTGTATTTATTATTAAATGTAATCACTTGCACAAGCATAGCTTGTTGAGGCATTGCTTTGTTTTGCAATGCCTTAGATTTTGGAGCTCTATAAGGCAAAGGGTAAGCAGGTGGAGCAGCCTTGCCTGAGCGAGGACCTCGACGATCATCTGCCTTTTTGTACATCAAAGACTAATTTAGTGTATGTCTCTTGGACTTGTGTTTAAATTAGTTGGGTTGTACATGGATGTTAATATTTTGGATAAATTGGACCCACACTACTCGTATAGTGTACCTTTACTTGCTGATGAGTATATGAAGTGGTGATCATGGATAGACCCTAGAGAAAATTTATTCATATTATTCTTATTATTGTCTTTTCACGACTATGTATAATTTGTCATGGTTTTACTTCAAGCATGCTTAGTGTATCGACGATTTGACTTCTGTTTGTTATCGTGGTTTTGGATATGGGATGACCCTCGGGGATTTCTTTTGAATGCTGCGTTATTTATGTTAATTATAAGTTTTACTTTCAAGGATCCTACCTATTTTATAAAACGTATTATTATTACTATTTATGAATTTAAGGAAAAAGGTTTAGAAAAACCCGGGGTGTCACAGTTTGGTGTCAGAGCCCAGGTTTATTCTATCATCGCCACTTTAAGGGTCTAATTAAATGGACAGCCCATGAGTTCAGGATGAGAATGAGATAGGAGGAATACTTATACGATGTGATATTGAAACTTTGAATAGATGGTTCCTCGAAGAAAGACTAGGTCCACCCCTACTCTACTAGTTGCCACCCGAGCCATCAAGGCAAGGGAAACATGATATAGACTTAGTAGCCCGAGTGGTACAGGGCCTAATATTACATATACAACCCATTGAGCTAAGTAATTCCCAAGTGTGAATTACAGAGATATGATGATTGCGAAATAATTGATGCCATGAGGATTGGCAGACTTACTTTAGCTAAGATGAGACTTTAAATTCCTGTAGGATTATGAGAAAATGCACTTTCAGGAAAGTGTGTGATTCTTATAGTATAGAATTTAAATGAAGAGCATGATTGATGATTGCAAATTAGAGCTTTATTATATGATTGAAGATCTATTCACATAGACTAACTTATGAGAGTTCAAGTCCCAATTTGGGCAGTATTTATGAACATGTGAAGAGGCATAACGACTATTATATGACAATCATGAGATAATAATGGAAAAAGGGATCAGAAAGGATACAAATAATAAGAGCTCGAGAAAGTTGAGAGGAGAATTGTATTAATTTAAACTTAGAGTGAAATTATTTGACGAATAAATTGTAATATAGTGAAAACTATTGAAAAATTGATGAGGTAAGATCCTAATGTTCTATGGATGAATATGAACTGTGAAGTGAAACTTAATGAATTCTTATGCATATAGAAATTTTGATAACTAGTCATCAATGCAGAGTCAATATTAAAGTGCAAATGTTTTTAGAGTTTTTTAGGTATATATGGGGAATGGTAATTTCAACAAGGAGTTACAGGTGTAAAGAGGAAGTGACATTTGATTGGCTAAGGAAAAGTTTTTAACTGCCATTTACTCTAACTTTTTTTGTTTTCTATTTTTCCCCAGCTAATCAAATGTTGCCCAATATACATACATACATAGGGTAGCCCCGATGCATGAAGCTCCCGCATATGCAGGGTCCAGGGAAGGGGCGGACTACAAAAGTCTAGAGTATGTAGTCTTACCTTGCATTTTTGCAAGAGGCTGTTTCTACGCTTGGAACCCGTGACCTCAAGGTCACACGACAACAACTTTTCCGTTGTGCCAAGGCTTCCCTTACATATAAGGCAGGTCACTGCACAAGGCACATGCTTACATGAGATCTAGGAAGGGGAGAACCATAAAGGGTCTATAGTCTTACATTTTTTTCAGAGGTTCATACGACAGAAACTCAACCATTGCTCCAAAACTCCCCTTCAATTATATGTATGTGTGTATTAATAAAATGTCACTACTAGTTGTTAATTTGAAATAAAAATGATAAATTGAGGCTCTTTAACTGAATTTCAAGGTAAGGGTCGTTCTCATCCCACCACATGTCCCATTTAATTCCAAACTCTAGTTAAACGCCTTTAACCTATAAAATGCACTAACCACCTCAAGTGAGTAGGACATATGTTACCTTGAGATAGAACCTCATTTTAAAGTCTAGTTAAAGAGCCTTAATATATCACTTTTATTTGAAATAAATAAATATAAATATATATAATAACAAATCACTATTACTTAACTTTTCTCTCTCATTTTTTAGCCTAGTCTAGTTTTCTACTATTTAAACTATGGTTAGGCGTGGGACCAAATCAATCCCTCTTGCTTGCCTTTTGATGTTTACACATATTCTTATGTCCACAAAAAACTTGAGCTTCATTCAAAATCATGAGAATGACATTTCCCATAGTTGGCCTCTCACTCAAAAATTGATTTTATTAGATGTCTATGCACTACTAACACATTATCTCTCTTTCTTGTTACTTGTCTTTCCCTCGCTTTCACTCCCACCAAATACTCCCAAAACTGCAATGACTGAGTCTCTCTCTCTCTCTCCAACCAAGAGTGAAAGCACTTGAAGCGGGCTAGTCACTAATTATAGGGAGATGTCTAAAACGAGGTTAACCAAATAAAATTAGTGGGAAGAGAGTAACAACAGTTACGGAACTCCATATATTTTTCTAAATTCAACAACTATATATAGTTGCAAGCCCATTAATCCATCCAGAAGAGAAATATAGAAACTTAAACCTTACTGCAAAGTAAAAGATGACGAAGATGGAATACCAGATGATAAACTTCTGCTTCTTGCTCTCGTTTTTATGCTTTATTTGCTCCAATGGGGTCATAGAACACGCAAATGGAAACATGCAAGTTAAAAAACCACCAGCTCCCAGCTCTAAAATCTTCAACGTCAGAGATTTTGGTGCGAGAGGTGACGGAAAACATGATGATGCGCAGGTAATTTCTTTTGTTATTTTATTTTTATGATATTAACTTTTTGTGGATTATTGTAATTTTGCTTCAAGTTTGGCTTTTAATGGATAGATCATGCCTTTCCTCCTATTGCTTATTTCATTTCATGTGTTTTTCTAAAAAATTTAGTTTTATTTCCATTTACTTCGTACCTTCTCCAACCTAATGTTCAGTCAATTACGGTATTACAATTCATAATTTCAATAACAATAAACGAAAAAGAACTAGCCTGTGAAGCACTAATCCTGCCATATATAGTAAGATTTTGTAAGTTTAATTTGTTTTATGAAAAAAATTTCTTTTTTTCCAGACCAAAGAGTTATGAACAATTGTTTTGAATCTATAGCCTAATTTTTAAATCTACTTGAAATACCCCCATTAAGTGCCACCTCCACCCAACAGTAACGAGGAGAGGCACTTTGTTGTTTGTGACCAATTACGCTAGATGGCTTTAAGCAATCTAGTTTATGGACTAAGTGGATTATGTAAAACTTGCCAATTATCATCATCATCAAGACCTTATTCCAATAGGGGTCGGCTACATATATCTTATTCCTCCATTCCTCTCTACTAAGTACCATGGCTTCATTTAGTTTTAAAGTTTTTAAATCTATTCTCACCACTTCTATCCATGTTCTTTTAGGCCTTCTCCTTGCCTTCTTAGAATCTTTTACTTGCATTGCCTCACTCCTAACCGGTGCCAATCAAGCTCTGAATAATTTTCTTGATACCATGCAAATATTTCTTATGCTAAGATTTTATGGATTTTTCTGAGGTTTTCTTGAACATATTTGTCCAAATGAGCTACCCTTAATAATTTCTTGTTTAAGCCCGGAAAGAATGAGAAGTCATCAAAGCGTATCCTATAAAAAATTATTAATTACAGATTCTCTAACATGTGCATTGAGTTATGAATTTGCCATTTTTATGACTGTAGGCCTTCATGAAAACGTGGAAGGCTGCTTGTGCCAACAATGGTCCCAGTACGATTGTTATACCCAAAGCCAATTATCTAGTGGGCCCACTTAAATTTTATGGCCCGTGCAAAAATGTTTCGACCATGACGATGAGATTGGAGGCAAGCTCTAAACCCTTTCTCTATTTCCCTTTTTATTCCTTTTATAATAAGCAGAAATCAATTGAGCTGATCATGGATTTCATGGATCTAAGACCGCCATCACCCGGGATGAGATCCTGGCAGTTGAAGCAAGGCCATTATCTTATTTAAATATATGTGATGGTCTTAGTGGTTCTTGAGATGAAATGATACGGATTGAGCTTGAGATTATTTAAGTTGGTTTGAGATGACCAAATTTGACATGAGATGCGAGATTATTAAAATTTCAACTATAAGTTAAATGAGATGATTTTTTATCTCAACATATCTCAGGCACGACTAACAACAGGATGAGAAGATATTAGTTCATCTCATCTCAGTTCAAGTACCACTGTCATAGTCGGATGATCTTATCTCAAGCACCACCGCTCATAATCTTAGATTAATTATTGTAATTACTTGAATCATACGTAAAAGTCAGCAAGTGGAGTAGTCTGAATTTTTGAAACAAAGTGGGTTGTGGTTTATGTGCAGGGTTACTTGAGAGCTACAACTGACTTGAAAGAATACGGGAAAGGTGACTGGCTAGAGTTCGGATGGATGTCAAGGCTTACTCTGACTGGGTCTGGGACCTTTGATGGCCAAGGAGCGGCTTCATGGTCCTTCAATAAGTGCCCCAAACAAAAGAATTGCAACCTGCTACCAAATGTCTCTCTCTCTCTCTCTCTCTCTCTCTCTCTCTCTCTCTCTCTCTCTCTTCTGCAGATCTTAATTTATCAACCTTTACCTCTACGTGTTTTTGTGTTTTCAGTCGCTGAAGTTCATCCAGATGAATGACACAGTTGTGAGGGGTATATCATCTGTGAACAGCAAGTTCTTCCACTTTGCTCTCGTGGGCTGTACAAAATTCCAAGCTACTAATATCAGGATCTCTGCACCAGAAAAGAGTCCAAACACCGACGGAATTCACATAGAGCGGTCCACGGGTATCCAAATCCTAGCCTCAGCAGTCTCAACCGGAGACGATTGCATCTCCATTGGACATGGCACCTCGGATGTACTAATCCATGGCGTCGCTTGTGGCCCAGGCCATGGTATCAGGTAACTACACTTTGTAGGGTTTTCCTCGTGAGTTCCTCTTTGCCACGGTATTTTCATATTTTAAATCTCATGCATACTATGTTATGGAAGGATAATCTTCTCCATGATTTGTTATCCCTTCCAGAGGATTTAAACAAGGATTATCCATTATCTGCTTGTCTCATTGTTGGAGTGTTACTGTTACGAACTCCATGATATATATCATAAATCGGCATCTCTTGCACCAGTAGATAGTCAGATATCCATTTTGATCTCTCATGAATTACTTTTCATAATAAGGTAGCCTTGGTGCAATGGTTGAGTTGTTGCCGTGTGACCTTCAAGGCGTGGAAACAGCCTCTTGCAAAATATAAGGCTGGATACTGTAGACCCTTTGTGGTCTACCCCTTCCCAGAACCTGCATACATGAGAGCTTCTGCACCGGATGCCTCTTTTATGGATTACTTCTCGTATGATGGAAGCAAGAATATCTGTGCTGTGCATGGGATGATCCTTACTTTATGAAAGCTAATTGTTCATTTTCATTTCTTGGCTCGACTACTCTAATGGCTGCCGAATGGTTTGCGATTGGTTTACAGCATTGGGAGCCTAGGAAGGTACAAGGAAGAAGAGGATGTGCATGGAGTCATTGTTAAGTCTTCTACCATTCACGGCACCGATAATGGCCTGCGGATCAAGACATGGAGTGGCTCGTCGGACAGTATGGCGTACAACTTAACCTTCGAGGACATTATCATGAGCAACGTGCATAATCCCATCATCATCGATCAGACCTACTGTCCCTACACTTCTTGTAGTAGTGTGGTAAGGAACTAAGCTCACCCCTAAATCTAAGACGAGTTTTGATTGCTTGTATATTGTGTAAACCATTCTCCATATGTTTACAGTAAATCAGATTAATTAGCGGAAGGAAAATAAAAATAGATAGGAACTTACCTCCAGCCATAGCAGTGGATTTGAAACAGCTTTTAAGGAGATCTGATTCTTAAGCAGTACTCAATAATGGCAAAAACGAGAGATCAATCTGCTTGAATCAGGGAGCTCTTATACAAATCTTAATGGCAGTTATCTTTCCATCAAGGATAACTGCCGGAACTTTTTCTGTAATGGTCAGTTATAAAACACAGTCAAAACATTGATTAGGCATCAGTTACACCGCATGATGCTAAATGTTAAGGACCGTAAAGGAAATTCTAACATATTGTCTTAGCTGGAGTCTAATTCAATTATCCATTTGTTCAACTGCAGGGACCTTCCCGTGTGAAGCTTAGAGACATTTCTTTCAGGAACATCAGGGGGACTTCTGCCTCTCAAGTAGCTGTAACTCTGAGATGTAGCAAAGGATCTCCGTGCAAAAATGTCATTCTAGATGATGTAAATCTCAAGTACTCCATCGGTGGATCTCTTGCTGGATCATTGTGCGCTAACGTCAACGCCCAATACAGGGGATCCAAAATCCTCCACCTTGCAATGCCGATGACACGTGAATTGCAGACTGATGGTCATACCACACTTGCTGAAGTCATCATTTTGATCACTACTGAATAAATTTTCAGTGTTTTTCTATTGAAATGAGTTTCTTCTTAAGACTCAAAGAGTACATACTCTTGCATATGATGATGTTGTGCTTTATGGGATTAATCAATTCATGAAACTTGCGAGTGGCTTGATTATGATGATTGCTTCTTATTTTTCGCGAGGAAGTGATACAATAGCCTCCTACTAAAGTTTTGGATGGCTATAACTTTATGTAGGTTCTGTTTTGTAAAGATCAAGTCGCTGGGAATATTGCCCTTGACTTAGATTGGCTAAGGTCCAAAATTCATTCATTAAATGATTCAGTGCAATGAGAATGAACTTAAAAAGGATGAGAATTCCTGCCCATTAGAGCTATTTTTTTATTGGGCCCGTGTGTTCCCTAGATTCCACAAATAGTGGACTTCAGCTGGTTAAAGAGCTTCATGGTAAGTCAATCTTGAGTCCTTGAGGAAGACAATTTCAATTCTATGATAGCTACAGCTTTGGAGGCTCCCATTGCTGCTTCATTTCAAGCTCTGCAGTGGATGAAACTTTTAAAGAATCAACATGCCTGACAAACGAAGAGAGTATTGTTTCAGTGACTAATCTCAGGTGCTCGTTATCATAAGAGAATCAAAAATCTAGTAAGCCGCTTAGAGATGAAGCATACCAAAATCGAGGATATCATTTTCATGTAGGTCTTATCAACAGCACTGCGTACAGGAGTAATGCAGCCTTTAAAATCATAAAGGCTTGAGCTTCTTCAGAATCTTAGAGGCCCTGCAACCCCCGCGCGCGCCCCCCCGGCTTCAAAAAGGAAAAAGCGGAGCGAAAGTTCAGCTCTTCAATGGTTCAACCTTCTTTTTGGCTTTCACATTTTACACCGTCAATCTCGCTACAGTTAGGATAGCCACTCATCTTTGGAGAATCTCAGCGTAGTCATAACCCCTAAAACATTTTCTGAACTTTGAAAAACTAAGCAATTGATAATAAAACAAACTTCTCATCGTCTATCAAAAGGCAATTGAAAGCATAAAGACATCCATAAAGGAAACTGCACACCCATACAAGCCAATGTAGTGACTGTGAACCATTCACTATATCCATACTGGCCAAATCCTCCCAATACTGTCCTTCAACAGTCAATTTTGGCTTCAAGATACTCAAGCTACAACGAGCAGTGAAATCAGCCCTGAGGCATCCTCTTGACATCATTGTATTTAATTCTTGTTCATGTCCTCTTGACTAAACCATAAGCCGCAGGATGAAGCAAAACAGGAAAGATTTGAGGAAAGTGCATAAATAAAAAGACTTGGTTTTCATATTTAAGTGTTCAGTATACTTTTAGTAAGACAGAAATGATAGCAGTAAGTAATTTTAGAAGCCGTCGCAGCTCTATAGAACCAATGAAGCAGATTAAAAGCTCATGCAAGGGATGAAAGAAAGAACATACCCTGACTACTAGAAGCGTATAATTATTACTTTTGCTACACATGTAGATAAAGCATCAAGTATTTCACTAGTATGGATAATTGAAAAAGTTACTTTGAACAAGAGTTACATTCAGGTAGCAATAGCCATTGTAATTGTTCTCCTACTCTGCCACTTCTAATACAAAGGAGGACCTTCAGCAATCTAGAAGCCCAACTCTAGAAACAACAAAGAAAATGAGAGGAGAAACAGCTTGAAAAGGAAATTTGGACAGGTAGCAGAGAAAAGAAGGGGGCAAATCATGTTGGATGTTGGCTTTGCAAAGCCTTCACCCACAATATGATATGTGAGGAAATAAGAAGAGAAAAACACCAATGAAAGAAGAAAATATTCTCAAATTCACTCAAGAACAATAACAAATACAAAGGTTGCTACCTTACAAGACTCACTCCTTCACACTCTCACTTACTCTTCACTCCTCACTTCTTTCTCTCTTTCTTTTTCACTTGCTTACAAATGAGGAGTGCTCCTCTATTTATACTTGTTCTTCACCTACCACCTCCTTAATGTGTGGTGAAGATTATTACAAGTGTCTTTGATCTAATAGTTAACACTTATCTTCCAACCTAACTTCGTAAATATCTAAGAAAGATATTTCTAAAGAGTTATCTAGATTTGTTGACTTTTGTGCATTTTCTAGAACATGGACCTTCTAGATTATGGGCATTTTGTGTAACACTTAAGACAAAGCCCATGACCAAAAGAAAAAGAGATAAGATGGGCTTGCCCATGTCATTAGGCCCACACATGCTTTTGGTTTACTTCCAACATATCCTTCCTTAAACCAAAAGCTTCTTCATTCCAAGCATTGTCCTTAACTTGATGAATGTGTCGGTGGGCAATGCTTTTGTGAAAATGTCCGCCACTTGTTCTTTAGTATAACAGTACTCCAACTTTATTGTTCTTTGCTTCACTTGGTCTTTCAAGAAGTGATACTTTATATCGATGTGCTTGCTTCTTCCATGTTGTACTGGATTTTTAGCAAGCTCAATGGCAGACTTGTTGTCGATATATATAGGCGTAGAATCTTCTTGAGGATGATCTAATTGCTTTAAAAAATTTCTCAACCAAACTGCATCACAGATAGTAGAGGAGGCAGCCACATATTCAGCTTCGCATGATGATAATGCCACTACTTCTTGCTTCTTAGACATCCAAGAAAAAGCAGTTGTCCCAAGGTAAAATACATAGCCTATAGTACTCTTTCTTTCATCTTGATCTCCAGCCCAATCACTATCTGAATAACCAATCAAAGTTGCATCATCCTTGTAAGAGTAAAAGAGGCCAAAGTCCAACGTACCTTTTATGTATCTTAAGATCCTCTTTGCAGCCAACCAATGTGATTCCTTTGGCATTTCCATGTACCTACTCAAAAGTCCAACACTGAACACAATATCTGGTCTTGTGATTGTGAGGTACCTTAAGCTTCCAATTAAACTCTTGAAAAAAGTAGAATCCATGTTCTTCCGTTCTCCTTCTTTTGTTATCTTTAAGCCCAATGGAAGAGGTGTATTTACTTCATTACAATTACTCATTCTAAACTTTTCAAGTAAATCTTTAGCGTACTTCTTTTGAGATATGAAAATACCATCGGAATTTTGGCATACCTCAATTCCAAGAAAAAATGACATAAGACCAGAGTCTGTCATCTCGAACTCCTTGAACATGGCTTGCTTGAACTCCTGAATCATCCTTTGACTATTTCCTGTGAATAATAGATCATCAACATACAAACAGATGATAAGTATCTCATCATGATCATTCTTCTTGATATAAACTGCATGTTCATATGGGCATTTGGTGAAGCCATTTCCTTCAAGGTAGCCATTGAAGCGGGAGTTCCAAGCTCTTAGGGCTTGCTTTAAGCCATATAGAGCTTTCTTCAATCAATACACCTTTTGCTCTTCTTTTACAAAGCCTTCAAGCTACTCCACATAAACTTCTTTTTCTAGCTTGCCATTTAGGAATGCTGACTTTACATCCAATTGGTATATCTTCCAATTGTGATGGGCAGCAAGAGAGATCATCATTCTTACAGTGTCAAGTCGTGCAACTGGTGCAAATACCTCTTCATAGTCGATCCCATATTTTTGCTTGTAGCCTTTTGCTACAAGTCGAGCTTTAAATCTTTAAATCTTTCCATCAGCTGTTTGCTTGATCTTATATACCCATTTGACGCCGATTGCCCTTTGACCTTTAGGGAGTGTAGTTAACTCCCATGTGTCATTCTTCTCAATAGCATTAATTTCTTCCTACATTGCTTTCTTCCAACAATCTTTTTTAATGGCTTCTTAGAATGTTAGAGGCTCAGCATCAGCATAGAGACAAAATAGATTTATGTCTCCAGTTTGTTCATAAATTTCTCTAAGGCTTCTCATCCTAATTGGGGTAGAGGATGGAGATACATTACCTTGACTTTGTGGAGTAATATGATCTGTAGGGGATGATGTTGAAACGCCTCTTTCTGAAGCTTCATGGCTTGCTTATGTTTCTTCCTCCATCTCAAAATGATTTTTCTTGTTTGTATTTGCTTCACTCCAATTCCATGCTTCATCTTCTCTGAAAATTACATCTCTACTTACCACCACTTTCTGTGTAAGTGGATTGTAGAGTTTGTATGCTTTGGACTCCTCGCTATTGCCAATGAAGATGCACTTCTCTCCACGATCATCTAGTTTCTTTCTCTTTGCCTTAGGTACTTAAGCATACGCAATGCACCCAAAAACCCTAAGATGTGTCACACTTGGCTTGTAGCCACTCCATGCTTCTTGTGGTGTCTTATTTTTTACACTCTTTGTAGGACACCGATCGAGAAGATAAGCTGTACATGCTACAGCTTCAGCCCAAAAGGTCTTTGGCAAGCTTTTCTCCTTGAGCATGGTTCTTGTCATATCAAGAATGGTTCGATTCTTCCTTTCAGCGATGCCATTTTGTTGAGGCGTATACGTGGTTGTAAATTGTTGCTTAATGCCATTCTCCTTGCAATAACTTTGAAACTCATTAGAGGTGTATTCCCCACCTCTATCAGATCTTAATATCTTGAGTGAATGACCACTTTCAACTTCAACATGAGCTTTGAAACTTTTAAAAATAGTAAAGGCAACAGATTTTTCTTTCATGACATAGACCCAAAGTTTTCTACTAAAATCATCAATAAAGGTGATGAAGTATTTGTTACCTCCAAATGAAGCAAGCTCGATGGGTCCGCAAATGTCGGTGTGTACCAGATGTAAAGGATTTGCTGCTCTCCAAGATCTTCCACTTTGAAAGGGGGCTCTTAGCTGTTTGCCAAGAGTGCAAGACTCGCATTCGTACTCTGGCTTCTCTATATTTAACAATCCTCATACCATACTTGATGTAGATAATAGCTTAAGTCCATTGAAATTAAGATGTCCAAAGCGAAGATGCCACTTCCATGATTCGTCCTTAATGCTTCCATAAAAACACTCTTCGAGGCTTATATTAATATGGAGAGGAAACATTCTATTGGGTGTCATTTGAACTTTTGTAATGAGTCTCCCTTGTGTATTCATCAAAGAGAGCCATCCATCCTCTATGTGTATTTTGTACCCTTTCTCTAAGAGTTGCCCAATACTAAGAATGTTGCTTCTCATGTTAGGTACAAAATACACATTAGATATATATTGGGGAGCACCATTCTTTTGATAAATTTTGATTTTGCCCTTAACTTTCACGGGTACTTCAGATGAATCTCCAAGGCTGACATTGCCGTTGACATCTTCAATCAACTCTTCAAAGAGCTCCTTCTTACCGCACATATGATTGCTTGCTCCTGAATCAAGATACCATACATCTTGTTGATTATGTATCTCCTTTTGTGCAATAAGAAGTGTAACATCTTCTTTCATGTCTCCAGATGCTTCTGCAAAATTAGATTGATGATTTTGATTACCTGATTGGTTGCTCCAACACTCAGATGCATAATGCCCAATCTTGTTGCAATTATAACACTGGACAATTCTTCTATCTCCGCGTCCATGACCATGAGTAGATTTGCCTCTACTCGTTCCTCTTCCAGTGTTGGCGGGCTTCCATTGATTTAGCCCCTTATGTTGATAACCTCCTCTCCCACGGCCTCTTCCATGATTGCCATTAGCCATGCCTCCACGTTGAGAACGACCAGCCCCTTGATTATTTAGAGTCAATTTTGACTCGAGTGCTTGCTCCACTGTGGTTGGGCTGCTACTCTTTATCATGCGTTGTTCATGCACTTGAAGTGATCCCATTAGCTCTTCAACTGTGAGACTATCCAAATCTTTTGATTCTTCGATGGCCACAACCACATGTTCAAATTTAGTTATGAGGGATCGCAATATTTTCTCTATTACACGAACATCTTCAATCTTTTCTCCATTTCTTTTTAGGTTATTAACAATAACTAATAACCTTGAGAAATAGTCAGAGATAAACTCACCTTCTTTCACATGAGCAGCTTCAAACTCAACCCTTAAAGTTTGCAAACGAACACCTCTTACCCTATCAACACCCTTGAAGTAGGTGCTTAGAATCTCCCATGCTTCCTTGCTTGACTTCGCTTCTGCGATCTTCTCAAATGTTGATTCATCTACTCCTTGATAGAGTAAGAACAATGCCTTCTTATCCTTCTTTCTTTGCTCCTTAAGATTCTTCCTTTGATCCTCATTATAGGAATCTTCTTGCTCAACAGTGGGTTCCTCGTATCCATCAGCAACAATCTCCCATAAATCTTGCAACCCCAGCAATGCCTTCATTTGAATCTGCCATCTTTCGTAGTTGTCTTTCAACAACTTCGGATTTGAGTTTGCACTAAGTTGGAAGACATCTTTGAAATGAGATGAGGGACAAAACTTTAGTAGAATTCCTGCGACCTTGAACCTGGCTCTAATGCCACTATGTTGGATGTTAGCTTTGCAAAGCCTTCACCCACAATATGATATGTGAGGAAATAAGAAGAGAAAAACACCAATGAAAGAAGAAAATATTCTCAAATTCACTCAAGAACAATAACAAATACAAAAGTTGCTACCTTACAAGACTCACTCCTTCACACTCTCACCTACTCTTCACTCCTCACTTCTTTCTCTCTTTCTTTTTCACTTGCTTACAAATGAGGAGTGCTCCTCTATTTATACTTGTTCTTCACCTACCACCTCCTTAATGTGTGGTGAAGATTATTACAAGTGTCTTTGATCTAATAGTTAACACTTATCTTCCAACCTAACTTCGTAAATATCTAAGAAAGATATTTCTAAAGAGTTATCTAGATTTGTTGACTTTTCTGCATTTTCTAGAACATGGACCTTCTAGATTATGGGCCTTTTGTGTAACACTTAAGACAAAGCCCATGACCAAAAGAAAAAGAGATAAGATGGGCCTGCCCATGTCATTAAGCCCACACATGCTTTTGGTTTACTTCCAACAAATCAAAGCAATTAGTCCTTATCCCTTACTTCTACCGTTTTAGAAAAGAGAGAAGGCTGCTCAATTTTCCAAAAACTACATACAGTGCCACGTTGCAAAGCATGAAAAAAAGGCTAAAACTATAGGAAGAGAATCAAACATGATAACTTGTCACCATCCTCGATGGTATTGGTCACCTTAAAAACAGGTATAAGAAATTAATGAAACACACAAACAGCACTATGGGTATGATGAGCTGATAAAGTCTTGGGGAACAAATCAACAATTGTCAACCAACTTGATGTGAAGAATATGTTTCTCCAAGGAGTTCTTATAAGAGATATCAACTTTCCCAAATTCTGTACAAATACAAGAAGAAATTATGCAAGCTTCACAAACTGTATGGCCTAAAGCAAGCTCTGGAGTTTGGTTTGCTAAACTTGGTGCTGCTACGAGAATTAGGTCAATGACACCTTGAGATGTTCTTTCTTTGACAAGTAAAATAATTACTTAAAGAAACCAACTGAATCAATAAATCTAATATATAGTTCATTTACATAATCAGCAATCCAGCAAGAATCTCATACCAGTTGGTTCACTGAGTAGGTGTCATGTAGAAGTCATCAGAATCTTAAAATACACCAATGCAATTAAAGACTAGGCATTCTATATAAATCAGATGACAATTTTCCTATATTAGGGGTATGGCGATGCTAACTAGATGCAATATTCCAGTTCTTATTTTAGTGGGTACATGGAAAGGTGTTGGACTTGGCGGTTCATCTTATGCAAAGGCAAGGAAGTTTTGTGCTTTGAACTTTGCTTCTTTAGGTTAAGAATCCATCCATCTTGATCTTTGGATATGATGAGTTAATTATTGTGTGATCCGGATGGGCTTTTCTAGTTTGGTTGTGTGATCCTATTGTGTTTTCATTGTCAAGTTCTTTGGTCTTCCATCATTGTCTGACTTGATGTTAAGTCTTGAAGCTTGTTGTTGGACGACAGTATTAAGAAAGACGGGTGATGTGTAACACAGAGTGGAAGTTAGCTTATATGGTATCGTTGTACAATTCTTTCTCTCCCGAATCTTTTAGTATGTTTTAGTTTTTGTCAATGTTTGGGCTGCTTCTGAGGTTGTTGTAAACCATTTATACATATAATCAGCGGAAGCAAAATAGATAGATCTAAGAAACTTATCTCCAGCCATAGCATTTGACCTGTAGCAGTTTCTTTAAGAGAACTTCTGATTCTCAGCAGTGTACGATAATAGAAATCCAGAGTTCGAGAGAGAGCAACTGCTTGAATCAAGGACCCCTTTTATAAACTTAAAGATGGTTAATGGCAGTTATCCTTCCATTAAGGATAACTGCCATGGGCAATTACCACATGCATATACGTTAGATTTGAGTACAATACAATGTTTTGGACCACTAAAATTCCAACATTCTCCCACTTGGTCCAAACATCTGTAACTTAATAAATTCAAAATCTTAATGTATTAGTCTCAATTACTTTATGCCTCAACAAAGAAATGAATTACATGAATCATGGCAATAATTTCTTTATAAACAAGTATTACCTTCTATGTATTACAATGTAACTATCTGCTTTGAAAAAGCCCTTTATGTGGTGTCTTCTCTTTATGAATAAGCCTCAAATGCTTATTCTAGGTCCAAACACAAATATTTGTCATCCAATCATAAATATATGCAAAACAAAATTGGAGACAAATTCAAGAATTCAGAGCTTCATTACAAATATATGCTACATATATAACATCACATTTCAAGCAAAAAGTGACAAATGAGAACAAAGTCCCATTCTTGTTACATGATCCTTAAACAACTTTGGTGGCATGCCTTTCGTCAAAGGATCTGCAATCATCAGCTCAATACGAATGTATTCAATGAGCACTTCATTCCTTTTTATGGGCTCTCTAACTGCTAAGTACTTAATGTCAATGTGTTTACTATGACTTCCATTTTTATTATTCTTAGCAAAGAACACAGCAACTGAATTGTCACAGTATATCTTCAATGGCCTAAAGATTGAATCAATAAATCGAAGCCCAGAAATGAAACTCTTCAACCATATACCTTGCCTGGTTGCCTCAAAACAAAAAACAAACTTAGCTTCCATCGTAGAAATAGCAATCAAAGATTGCTTTGCACTTCTCCAAGATATACCTCCTTCAGCAAATAAGAAGATATATCCAGATGTTGATTTATGAGAATCAACACAACCAGTGAAGTCTGAATCTAAATATCCAACAACCTCCAAGTCGTCGGTTCGTCTATATGTAAGCATGCAATCTTTAGTCCTTTGAAGGTATCTCATGACCTTCTTTGCAGCTCTCCAGTAATCCAAACCTAGGTTACTTTGATATCTTCCCAACATTCTAATTGCAAATGCAATGTCTGGTCTAGTATAGACCTGAGCATACATCAAGCTGCCAACAGCTAAAGCATAAGAAATGTTTTTAATCTATTCCCTTTCAAGGTCATTATTGGGACATTGATTCAAACTGAATCTATCATCCTTAACAACGGGTGCTACATTGGGTGAACAATCTTTCATCTGAAATCTCTCAAGAACCTTGTTGAGATAAGCCCAAGATACCTTGAGACCTATCTCTATGAATCTTCATGCCAATGACATAAGATGCCTCACCATATCCTTCATATCAAAGTTTTTAGAGAGAAATTGTTTCATCTCATATAGCAATCTCATGTCATTAGTTGCAAGCAAAATGTCATCCACGTACAAGATTAGAAAAATGATCTTACTCCCACTAACCTTGTGATATATACATTCATCCATAATGTTTTCTATGAAATCAAATGAAGAGATAACATTATGAAATTTTAAATACCACTGATGGGAGGCTTGTTTGAGTCCATATATAGACTTTTTAAGCTCATAAACTAAATGATGACTATCACTTGAGACAAAACCCTTAAGTTGTTTCATATAAATATCTTCCTCTAAATCACCATTGAGGAATGTCGTTTTCACATCCATTTGATGTAAATCTAAGTCAAAATGAACAACCAATGCCATAATGATACGGAAAGAATCCTTTTTAGAAGCAGGAGAAAATGTTTCTCGATAATAGATTCCTTCCTTTTGTGTGAATCCTTTCCCAACAAGTCTAACATTGTATCGCTCAAGGTTGCCTAATGAGTCTTTCTTGGTTTTAAAAACCTATTTACAATCAATAGTCTTTGCTCCATTATGCAACTCTGCAAGATCCCAAACTTGATTGTCTATCATAAAATCTATTTCATCCTTCATAGCATCATACCACAAGTTAGATTTACTACTATTTCTAGCTTGTGAAAATGTCTCAAGGTCATTGTCAGCACAAATATCATAATCAGATTCTTGTAGGTAGACAACGTAATTAATAGAAATCACTGACTTCCTTACCCTAGTAGATCTCCTCAAAGGTACATCGTTAGCCTCTTATGGAGGCTCCTGATCATCAACTTGTTATAGTTTATACTCAATAGGATCTACTAACACATGATCAGCTTGACCTAGATTTTCAACAACTAGTTGTCAAATATCCATCATATTTTGATGAATGTCATTAATAATAACCGGTCTGTTTGCTTGATGCAGGAGTTGGATCAGAAACACAATTTTTCTCAAGAACTAAGTTTTGAGGTCAATAACTCCTATTAACCAAATCATTCCCAAGAAATTTAGCATTTCTTATTCCACAATTCTATTACTATGAGATGGACAATAAAACCTATATCTCTTAGACTTTTCAGCATATCCAATGAAATATGCACTAACAGTCCTTAAGTCCAACATCTTTTCATATGAATTATAAACTCTAGCTTCAGTTGGACAACCCCAAATGCATATATGTCTCAAACTCAGTTTCCATCCTTTCCATAACTCAAATGGCGTTTTAGAAACAGCCTTAGTTGGAACTCGGTTTAATATATACGCTACTGTTTTTAAAGCTTCACTCTATAATGACAAAGGAAGATTGGAGTTGCTGAGCATACTCCTCACAATGTCCATTAAAGTTCTGTTTCTTCTTTCTGCTACACTAATTTGATCTGGTGAACCAAGCATGGTGTTTTGAGCTACAATGCCTTGCTCTTGAAGAAACTTAGCAAATAGACCAAGTACCTGTCCAATCCCTATATACCTACCATAATATTCACCACCTCTATCAAATCTCACGATTTTAATTTGTGTTTCACATTGTTTCTCTACCTCTACTTTATATATTTTAAAAGCATCCAACACTTCGCTCTTATTATGAAGCAAATAGAGATACATAAATCATGATTAGTCATCTATAAAGGTAATGAAATATTTCTGACCATTCATGCTCATGTTAGGACAACAAATGTCAGTATATATGATCTCTAATATGTCAAAACTCCACTTAGCACCCTTTTTTGTCTTGTTGATCTACTTTCCTTTAATGCAATCCACACATGAATCAAAATCTATAAAATCAAGAGTCTCAAGAACTCCATCCTTTACTAACCTTTTGATTCTATCAATTGAGATATGTCTTAATCTCTGGTACCACAACATAGAGAATTTCTCATCCATGATGTTACACTTAATACCAGCATTATCATGTATAGCCATGACTTCATTGGAGACATCATTATTTGTATGAATTTTGTACAAATCATCATTCAATGTACCCACTTCCAATAATTGCTGAATTTTTGTATAAATTAAAATAAGTTTTATGAAAATTGAATGAAAATCTAAGTAGTACAAATTTAAATACAGAAATCAAATTCTTGAAAAGCTAGGAATATAAAAAGTTCTTTGCAAATCAAGAACAAAACTAGTTTCTAAAACAAGCCTATATGTCCCCACAGCTTTGACAAGTGAACGCATCTTGTTTCTTTAATAGATGCTCATTCACTTTCCATTGGTCTCCTTTGGTTTAGAAAATCTTGCATGGTATTACAAATATGAATTATAGAACCAAAATCAATCCACCGTGTGATATGTAAAACATCAACTATATTAGATTCATAACATACAAAAGAATTGAGATTACCTTTTATTTCCAGCCAAGCCTTCCTCTTAGAGCAATCATTTCTCATGTGTCTTTTCTTTTTACAAAAGAAACACATCATAATGTCCTTCTTATCAGTATGGGCTATAGCTTTGCCTTTAGCTTTCCTTTTAATTGCTTACTTCTTATCCTTTTTATAGGTCGCTATATGTGCACTCTCACCCATTTCTTGAACTAATCTTTCCTCTTCTTGAACACATATGGTCAAGAGTTCATTAATTGACCAGTTTTCCTTATGTGCATTGTATGAAATTTTGAATGGTCTATATTGAGAAGGGAGAGAGTTCAAGACAAAGTGCACTAAAAAGGACTCAGATATCTCAATCTGTAATGACTTTAGTTAAGCAACTATGTCCATCATCCATATAATGTGCTCGTGCACTCCTCTATTGTCAATCAATCTCATTGATGAAACTTGTTTATTAGGGTGCTAGCTAGTGCTTTATTTGATGGCTCAAATTGTTCATCAATGGATTTCATAAGATTTTTGACATTCTCACATTTAGGTATTGACCCACGGATGTTAATACTGATACGAGATTTAATGAATATCATGCTTAAACGATTAGATCACTCCCACTGTTCATACAAAGTGATCTCGGCGTTAGTACTAGATTCTATAATTTCAAGAAGCTCTTCCTTATGAAGAGTATAGTCAAGATCCATACACCCTAAATGAAGGAGAATTTTCTCCTTTCAGACTTTATAGTTGTCACTACTTAAATATAAAATTTCAGATTTTTTATCATATAATATCAAAGATTGAATAACTACAAATAAATAAATAAACATGCTTACTAACAATTATAAGGAATAATCCATCAAATATATTGATAAGCTTACCAATGTAAGTCAAATCAAATAAATATGAATCATATGTTATTAAAATCTACCTGTGGGCAAAGATTTTAACAAAAAATTGATTCATTAACATTTATCTTTGAAACTAATAAATTATAAATATTTTTCAATGCTTGTAGGCTAATTAAGAAATAAATACTATTTTTACTATTTCATTCTAATTAATTATATTAATATAATAATTGTTATGGGATAAAATTACTATATCAATATGTTAATTAGAATTTGATGTCATTTAAAACTTAATGTGATCAACAATTTTAATTTTATACTTAATATATGTATTTTTATATTTAAGGATGACATGATTGTTCCTCAAATAATAAATACATATTGATGTATTTAAAAGTTTGATAAAACTTTACAAGGCATGTACCATGTCTTGCCACAAAAAACTCCCCTCTTTTTCTTTTTTTTAATGCATACCCTAGTCCTCTTTTCTTTGTCAGTGACCTTTTTCTTCTCCACAATTTCTTCCAACCACCCGATCCCTAATATCCTTACCTCCACCGATATTTTCCTCTAAAACAGAATACCTAAAATCAGCACCTTAGGATTCTCTTCTCCCACTTGCACAAATCCAGCCCTATCCCAAAAGCCTCACCGGTGAGATCCAGCAAGCTACCAAATTCGGCACAGAAGTGATCGGGTCGGGTTTCTTCGTTGATCCGTGCATGTCTACCGGAAGAACTATAGGCAAGAACATGGAGCAATTGGGCGAGGGTTTTTTATGATAACCAGCCATCTCTGTTGCAAGCCAAATTTGAAAGATGGAAAACCCTGTTTTCATGCCTGCTACGCCGGAAGTAATAGATAGGATAAGAAGATCAAAGTTCAGTTGGCCAGATCACGGAACCGCGCTTGTAGATTGTGCCCGTGAGGGAGAAACAGGGGAAATATAAAGGTGGTGCAGCCCACCAGTCAACTCTATCTCGGCCGATCAATGAAAGGAAAGGGTTGTAGCCGCTGGTCCAGTAGTGACGCAATGTTAGAATATATGTACTCCATAACATTCTAATTCAAAATTCTAACATAACCTTATGGCAACTGCTCATGGCAGTTATCCTTGATGGGAGGATAACTGCCATTAACCGTAATGGATGTTTATAAATAAAGGGTCCCTGATTCTTAGAGTGTATCGAATCCGCTCTCCATCATCGTCTACTGCTGTTGAATCAGAAGATCACTTGAAGAACTACTTCAAATCTACTGCTATGGCTGGAGGTAAGTTATTGTTCATCCATTTAATTTGCTTCCGCACATTTCTGATTTACTATAAACATCTGTGAATGGGTTTACATGTGGTATTAGAGCATTTGATTCCACTGCCTAGAAGATATATGCAATTTTAGTTTCTGATGGTAAAATGGAAACCCAACTAAACCATGAAAGATAAAATGAAAGAAATTCTTCCGATCCAGTAATGGTGTACTGTTCGAACCAGTATACATGTGTGTATAGATTTTGGTCTGCTGTATAAGCGATGGAGATTCTGGCGAATTTCTTTGCAGAAAAATTTGTTGTTGTCGTTGAATCTCTGCATAAGATGTTGATCTCCATTGGTAATTTGGAATTGGACTTGATCCAACTTCAAGATGCACACAGAGATTTATGCATGGATAGATCTCTGACACTCAAATCCTACCCAGAAACTCTCTCGCTACTGGATTCAGTGCTATCAATAAATAAAAAAAGGATGAGAGTTTGTAACCCAATTAGTAGCATCAAGCCGGAAATGTGTTTGGTGGAGAAATGTAAACAAATGAACGTGTTCTCAACATCTGTAGAAGAACACGAAGCCAGAAATTGAACTAGCACTGGCATTATAGAATACAGATCTTCAAACATACATACCGTAGATCAGAAGAAACCGAAGAAAACCAGCAAATCACGTTTAAAAATATTGGGAATTTGCTTCTGGGTTACTTTGATTTTTAACACAAAACTTGGATCTTTTCTAGACAAGACTTGAATGCCTAAGATTTGCCTTCAGAGAGCTAACATCGCAGAGATCCTTTCCCAGCTTGGTCTGAGACCACATGTAAACCATTTCTACATGTTTACAATAAATCAGATACATATAATCAACGGAAGCAAAATAGATAGATCTAAGAAACTTATCTCCAGCCATAGCAATTGATCTGTAGCAGTTTCTTTAAGAGATCTTCTGATTCTCAGCAATGTAACAATGATGGAAATTCAGAGTTCAAGAGAGTGTAACTGCTTGAATCAGGGACCCCTTTTATAAACTTAAAGATGGTTAATGGCAGTTATCCTTCGGCAGTTACCATTTGCATGTACGTTAGATTTGAATAGAATACAATGTTCTGGACCACTAAAATTCCAACAGTTGTAAGCCTAACCCACTTGGGAAGGAAATCCTTTAGAAAACCACTGCTTTTGTGTTCCTGTGGGGCTTATGGAGTGATCTAAATGGGAGGAACTTCAAAGACAAGATAACTATTGAAGAATGGACAGGGTTTAGATAGATACCTGATGCTTTACCAACTGGCTTAAAGGGCAGCCCCGGTGCACGAAGCTTCAGCGTACGCAGGGTCCGGGGAAGGAGCGGACCACAAGGGTCAATAGTATGCAGCCTTACCTTGCATTTTGCAAGAGGCCTTGAACCCATACCAACTGGCTTAAAGGAGTGAAAAATGTTTTGGGAGCTAAGCTGGTATCTATAATAGGAAGGAAAGTTTAGTTACAAGGCAATGACAAGCCATAGCCATATGGAAAGCTCCTGCTAGTGCTCACCCTCAATTTCATGGCCAACTTTGAGGGTGCTTTGCTTCCCACTGCTTGGAATTTTGGAAACGATTTGAGGAAAATGGTCAAAGCTTTTCTCAACCTTATTTGAGCTGCTTAATTAAATGAGGAGGCTCGCACTCTTTTGATGATTGAATATTAAATTAGATAATAGTCAACTAGCATATCTCAGACAGTTAGAACTGCTAATGAGTTGGTAGATGGTTCAGCTAAGGAGTGTATTAAGAAAAACTGTCATTTTGTCCAAACTTTTCCCTTTCTCTCTTTTCACCTTGTCTTTTACAGCCGTGTACCGCTTTCCTTGTTTTTCTATCTTCTTGTTATGTAGTATACTGTTAGTTGCATCTCAATGAAAGAAAAAAATCGATAGAACGTATTCCATTGCATGTTGAATGAGCTGGACATTACTAAACATCAATTCTTTCCTTATTTGTGCTGATATGCCTTTACAAGAAAGTGGACAGAAGTCATAGATGCTGATAATAAAGAAGCTATTCTTGAGATCCAGGATGAATATGATCCTTCCAAAAGGTAAAACCAAAGGTTTCTGTTCTGTAGTTTAACATTGTTTACATATATTATAAGTTACAAGATGCAAAGGCAGAACATGACACACTATTCAAATGTGATACAAAGTGTTCTTTCATTGGGTAGCACAACCATCCCCAGGGGTTTATCCTCTTCGAGTGGAAGTCAGGTTATTTGACAAACTATTCCGTTCCAATGTGGGAAATGTAGATTTTGTTTAGTACTTTTCAACTTCAACTGCCAACATACTGATGAAGATTTACTAGCGACTTTTTCTATCGCCACAGAATCCTGCAGAACTTGAGGACTGCCTTCCTGATCTGATAAGGCAAATATGCAGATACTGCACAGTAGAGTGTGTGCATACTTAAAACTTTAATCTCCTTCCTCTTTAAGGCAGTAAGTTGGTCTGTCCTTACAAAGTCTGCTTGATGGAGACCTTATTCAATCGAGTCTATTTAGTGGAAAAAATCCTCGATGTATTCAGTTTGCAATCCCCCTCTAAGATGACTCACAGCATTACCTTGCTTTCCATAATATGTAGCAGATTGATTCTATGTTTCCCTTATTTTCTCCCTGGATTTGATCATTCTTCTTTCAATTCAGTTTTTCAATTTGGAGAGGAAAGCCAATATTATTGCTCATTCATTCATTGGACTGAAATTTATAGCAGCTTCCCTCTCATCTCAGGAGTTTGTTTTGTTGGGTCTTGATTCTTTCAATATTGATGTTTACACGTCTTACTTTTGCAGGTTACTTCTCAGTAGATCCATATTCTACACCGGAAAGACTGGTATTCAGTAGAACAGTTGCACTTCGTGATTCCTATTCCAAGGGTGGAAACAAATAGATTCATGGATGAAATTGCTATACTACCTTATACTGGTGCTTGAATGTATAGCAGGAAGCTTTCAATGGCGGTAGAAAATATGGTCCAAGGATGAGCCAAACCATGAATGTGATCGCTTTTCCAGGCAGCTAGAGGGTGATTGCTAAGATGATTATAGATCTATCCGATATGAGTTTGGCCTTTGCAATTGCAGAAGGCAGAATCTTGGTAAATTCTGTCCTTTTCCAAGTCGGATGCAGGCAAACACGAGCTGCCTCAACCCTGACCAAGGTGGAGGCTTATCCCATGCCCCGAGGCAAGCAGCCTCAGACCCCTGGCACTCTAGCCACTAGTTTTGAGGGCTTCAGTTTTAAACCTCCATAAAACAAAAAAAAAGGGCAGACCCCATATGCAGGACTCAGGGAAGGAGTGGACCACAAGGGTCAATAGTACGTAGCCTTATTTTGCATTTTACAACTCTACTGTTGCACCAAGACTCCCCGTCTAAACCTCCATAAAACAATAACTCTAATATTAACATTTTCTTGTTGGTAGTTCTTCCCTTCACAAAAATCCAATAAAATAAATTCACGACTAAATTAATACAAGGCTACGACATGTCTGGTCCTAACTTAGCAGCAATGACAGATTCATGGAAAATGCCCAGTAGTTCTGCACTTGCTTGCGCCTAGCAAACATCTGTAGAGGCCTAAATTTTCTGTGCTGGTATGATTGAGCTCTTAGTCTGGTAGATAATGACAAGCCCACTGTTGGGCACTATCTGGGGTTTTGTCAGGAAAATATAAACCATTGAGTTAGATTATAGCAGAGGAACAAAATATCTGTTTGGCATGGAACAAATTCCATGTGCTACCGTTGATGATATCTGAGTTTATTGGTATCGATCCACAGTGATTTTTGTTGGTCGTATTACTAACTTTCCCCCAAGAACAGGAAAGTGCCTTGCTTAGTAGTCGACTCTTGCATTCTTATACATAATAATTTTAAAAATTTCCAAGGAATCAGTTACTAAATAATTGAGAAAATAGGCAATAGTATGCAAGCTAAAGCAATAAAATATAGGAAGATTTCTTATAAATAATCTGTGCTCATGTCAATGGTGACAGAAAAGAGGCTCAATTGTAAAATTGACATTCTTCTACATTTCCATCATCCTTTCTAGTTAGTTTTATCAAAATTTCTATATTATCCTTCTAGCAAACAAACAATGATGAGTAAGAAGACTTTTTGGATGATTTCCTACTTCATTAATCAACAAAAATCTGTGAAACTGATTATGCTAGATAGAAGACTCAAGTCTTAGATTTCTAATTTTTATTTAAAAAGGCATCAAATGAATAGCTTAAAATCTACTATTCATTGTTATTCACGTGAACAATAACAGTATTTTACTTATGATTTAAACTTGAATTCAATTTTTAGTGAGAAATCAAAGTTTAAATTATTGAATTTATTTAAAGAAGCCTAATAGATAGTGTTGAGCAAGTTGATGATTATGGTATGTTTGTAATTAAGTTGGTTTTTATTGAAATCTAACCATATCCTTAAATTCCGTATTATTAAATTGTGTTAGATATCATATTTCAAGTGGCCAAAGTCAGTAACTTAACTATAGGTTGCTGTTCTAAATTATGGATCTTGAATTCGAAATTTAAAAAAGGTAATATTGAAATTTTGCAAAAGCTAACCGAAAAGGAGAATGAAAAACTAACAAAAGACAATTTTGTGAGGCTCACTAAAATTTAGTGGCAATTTTGTAAAATTTTAAAAATATTAGACTTTTTGGCTAAATTACTAAAATAGAATGACATTTTTGCCAAAAACCCTTTCAACCGAATTCGACTGTAGAAAAGGAAAATGGTCATATTTACTATTTTAGCCTTATAAAATTTTCAAATAGCCACTTTGGGTCCGTACTATGCGGTCGCCCTCGTTCCCTGCTAATACAACACTTCAAGCAAGTTACCGTTGGCCTATAAAAATTTTAAAATACCCTATTTTCCTTCCATAGTTTTCACAACCTTTTATATTTTATAGTATTTTATTAAATGTATTCTTTTATATATATAAAGAGAAATAAGCCATTTCCGTCTACTTGGTCCGGGCAAAACACTAGAAAATGCTTCATTAAAATTATTGATTTGCCCCTATGGATTTGTCCATAGGCATAGAATCAGCATTTTAAAAAATACAAGATAAGGCTGCCTACTTTAGGCCATTGTGGCCCACCCCTTCTCTGGACCCTGCATAGGTGGGAGCTTCGAGCACCGAGGCTGCCCCCTATGGACGATTTAACTTATCAATAACACATTTCTTCTTGATGGATGCAATTTGTATTGTAAGACCTTATTTTATGAGTCAAGCGTATGAAAAAAGTAGAGTCTGTCTTTTCTCATTCACACTAACATCGTTTTATAAGTCTAAATCATTCATTATATTCAGAATGGCTTTGATGGGCTACAGATCAGGTTTCATTCCCATTGAATTCTAATAGCTTGTGTGTCTTCTAGTAAAAAGTGAAGACCATCCATTTTTAGGAGACCCAAACGTAATGGTTATGATCATCCAAATACGCTGATTTCTCCTATGTTATTTAATTTCTGTTCACCAAACATGATAAACGGCTTAAATCTTCAAAAAAATCCTTTAAGAGTAGTGTCTACTTCTCAGACACTTGTGAACTTCTACATATCCCGCTAAGAATCAGCGACATGCAAAGAAGTCGATGCCCCATTTTTTTTATTAAGAACGACTTCTTTTGGGATACATAGGCCATTCATTCTATTTGAAATGACTTGGATAGGTTAGACACCAAATTTCACAATCATTGGATGCTTAAGGTCACAACCACGGAATCTTCTAATTTTTCCAAAGACCCATAATAAGAGGCTAGAATCATCCAAATGCATGATTTTTTGTGAGTTCCCTAATTTTAGTACGAAAACAAGACGAACGGCTTAGATCTTTCAACAAAAATCAACATCCATTGCATTTTAAGTCTTTGACCTTTATGGAAGCCTTTGAGCATCGACTCTTGCTGAAATTCCAGGACTGAATTGCTCAAAGATTGTGTTTACCCCTAATTTTAAAATTAAAAAAAAATGCAATTTACCAGGACCATGTATCACAAATTCTCGACAAGTTCGTTTGTAATATATTTACCTTTTTTGTTTGTTTTAGGAAAAAAATCATACGTAACTTTTCATTTCTTCTCTAAATTTGTGGTTCTCGCTTTGTTTTCTTCAAATAGAAAAAATGCCTTCTAAATTCTAATTTTTTACAAAAGCAAAAGAAGAGTATCATTAACAATATAGAATATTATAATTAAAAAAAATAGCAAGCAAAAGCACAAGCACAAGTAGATTCAACTGTTTCGACAATTAAAACCTTTTATTTGATAGAGTTTATTTTGAATGCTGGGTAGACAAAAAATCTCCACCAGTAGATGATTCTGACTTGTAGAAAATAATGAGCAGTTTGTATATATAATTTGTAGGAGAAAAAAAGAGAGGCAGAATTCTCCTGATTAGAGTTCCTGACCCAAAACACTGCTGATGAAATAGGACTAGAAACATAGATTTTTTCATATATAAAAAAAGGGCAGTTCGGTGCACAAAGCTCCTGCATATGCTGGGTCTGAGGAAGGGCAGACCACAGGGGTTGCAATAGTATGCAACCTTATCTTGCATTTTGCAAGAGACTGTTTCCTGCATTTTCGTGTATGTGCACAGATAAAGATGCTCTACTTGCTGAAGAAGAAGGAGAGCATTGGCAAGTGACCAGAAAATCCACATTCTCATCCAATATGCCACGTACACTACACTAGTACTTTACCAAGTTAACGGGAAACTTTCGCTCTCGGCGGTATTAATTTACTGAGATCTCCAATAAAAGGAACAGTAAACTGATCGAGCAACCACATAACCTGCATCCACCTCTTTTACACACTCTTTGGCTAACTGGTTCTTATCTTTTCTTCTTTGCACAGTAAAAAATATATACAGCAAGACTATCCACCAACATGTTATCCTAATTCCCAAGGGAAGTGCCACCTCAATCATCTGGCCAAGCGCAGCTTCCGGTGACTGACGCCCATCTAGTTAAATCAATGACGAAGATCTCTAATCATGAAAACTGATGTTGGCAGGTAAACGATACCAGATTAATTAAATTGGATAATTGTTTCTTTTATCTTTTGTTCTTGGTACAGCAAAGAATTACAAAGCAAAATTATCCACTAACATGTTATATTAATTCCTAAATATATAGGAAGTCTCCCCACCATTTGAAAAGTGCCACCTCAAACCTCTGCCCAAGCATAGCTCACGATGATTGACGCACAAATAGTTAAATAAACGAAGAGGACTTGTAAGCATGGAAACTCACGGCCGCATCCTCTTTCTTCCTCTCTCTTGGGTGGTGGTGGGTAAACGGTATCAGATTGATTGAATTGTCAAGGTTTTATAGCAACAATGGATACAAGAACAAACACTTGTTTAGAATTTGTTCTTGGACCTGCCAACAGAAAACCGTGCTCGCTAGTGATAGACACGTCATGTCAATGTACCGTATCATCATCATCGAGACCATGTCTTAGTTAGAAGTTGATCACATGAATCTTGTTCCTCCATTCCCTCTATTAAGTACCCATCATCATCATGCCAATGTATCATATCGAACCCAAACTATTATCCACCCTGCCAGTTACTTCCAGCAAATTGGATTCCTTGTTTCCTTGCTTGTGTTCAGTTTTAGCCGAATGTAAAAGGATACTGCTATCGACAGCAGAGTCATGCTACCATAAACATACACGCTGAATGCAGCTCCGCCACTCATTACGGTTGACACCCGCTTTAAAGGATTACACACATTTGGGGAATATTATTACGACCCGCAATAGGAATGAAATCATGAAACCATGCTGTACCACCTAGAAATCAAACGGCCTCAATATGGAACTCCATATGTTCCAGTCCGCATTTGGTGGCCGCAACTAAGCATATATCATCTAACCAGGCATTTTTGCCCAAAATCAATAGCACTTGGACACCAAAGCTGACCCTGTATCAGCGACATCGGTGTGTTGTTTAAGCCAGCTAACAGAAATAGCCTGCAATTTAGTCATGGGAAAGCACGCAACAGAAGTTCTCTTCATAAAAAATTCGGAGTACGAAATCAGCTTTGCTTCCATTTTCACTAAATTGGGAAAAAGCAGGACAAAGAATGCTGTCAGTAGAAACGAAAGAAAATAAGAAAAATGGAAAACCACAAAGAAACCTCTGGAATAAGATCCGACCTCATCGTCTCCGAAGATGAAAGCATAAAAGATATGGTACATCACGCGCTAGATTACACTGAAGAATTCTCTGAGACCAGACACATCAACTTTCCAAATATTTTGCGTCCCCCATCCATTTACAAATTACGAATCCTTTACTCGGTCAGGCTGCTGCTGCAATAATACATTAACAAACCACCTCCAAGAGGATAGAGATGCTATATCCTGATACTCTTCCACTGCATGTTGCTTGTCTTATATCACTGAGTCTTGGGCTTATGAATCTTCACATAAGGGAAGAACCCCAAGAAATGGAGAACCCTTGGCGTCCATCCCAACTGCTGGGCACGGCAGAACATTAAGAACGTATTAGCAAAATAGGAATTGAACCCCATCAGGACATGCCACAAAGCATGGCCCTGTAGGTTGATAGGCCATTGAGAAATCTTCTCGCAGTATAGACGGTCGAGCAGCCAACATAGACTTCCTAGACATATGGTCGCCACATAGAGCTTGGCAAGTCGCTTCGCAGAATCCTCCTTTGTATGTATATAATACTTGTACATTCGTGGTACACACAGGAGAGAGAGGATTATGTAATGTATCTTAAAGCCTATACCAAATCGCACCTGTGAGTGGACTATGGCGAATGCAGCCCCATAAAGAAACAAGAAAGTGGGCATTGTACTCCTGTAATGCCAATCTGGCGAGTAAAGGACATAGATATAGAGCAGCATCTCCCAAACCATGGGTGTTTCGTCGCTTTGTTGCTGCCTGAAAATCAGATTGAAAAGAATAATGAGGTAGATATCGGTGTTAAGTAAGAAAATGCCAACACCAAAGGCAACTTAGGATCTTCCCCAGTTAGCTGGGAAGGCTTAAAGGTGAACCTACACACTACTGCTAGACTTAATTAAAAAATGAGACTTTCTCAAAATTTCTTGATTGATGAGATAAAGTCGTGGACAAAAATATTAGCCAAAGCTATGGATAGCAGAGGAAAAAGAGCATAAACAACATAATGATAAGTAAAATATAAATGTGCAAACAGTGGTAATAAAGCATGGATTGCTACACTCATATAGACTTCAAATGCAGTAAGAAAACCGGGGGTACCAATAATACAAGAATATGACTAGACAACCTGACATTACCCCAATAAAGACTGCCAACATCACAATATTACAATGTCTATTGAAGTAGTACATGACAATATGGCTACTATAAGAACAGAGAAAATAAAGGACAGGTGTTAACTTCATAGATGGCAAATCCAGTGAAGTAACCTGGATGCTAATTTCAAGCCAAAAAGAGAGATCCAACCACTTGATTTAGCTGATGCCAGCAACTGGTAATTTTCGCAATGAATGTCATTCATCAATTCTTTTACACATTAATGGAGTTCCTGTAAAGACGTGTTTGGTGAAAAAACTGGAACAATACTTGTTCAGATAGTTCAAGTCCCCAGACTCTGCAATATTCCAGAAATTCCAGCCATCACACTGATTCACACGGGATCGACTGAGAAGTTTTTTTTCCAGAAATGTAGAGAATGATTTGGTGGTCTGCCCCTTCCCCAGAGCCTGCATATGCAGGAACTTCGTGCACTGGGCTGCCCCTTTAAATTCAGAGAATGATTTCAGACCTTTAACTGGAAATGAGGGGGCTCAAGATGACCAGGCTCTCCTCATCAATTGGGAGGGTTGTCGGATCTTCATTATTAGGATTTGATCTAAGAAAATATGGGTTGCCTAATCCAGTAGCACGCAGAATGTTACTGGAATGGAACACAGGATGTTTCTAATCCAGTAGAAAAACAGCATGGTCATTGGAATGCAATACACAACCTAAAGACAAACCAAAGAAATTTTCCCACTGAGTTGGATCTTCAGTCTGTAAGACGGAGAACCACATCTGACAATCCTAATCTTCACATACCAGGTGTAGACCACGCACAAAACTAGAGAACCAAACCCATTTATACAACTAGGCCCACATTCTTCCATGAGAAATTTTGCAGTCATATCGCCTGGGCTCTAACTTTCAAAAGGAACCATGTGGTAGCATATGGAGATTAAGAGAAACCTGACTGATGCAAAGACATACCCACAGACCCTTTTCAGACTGACAAGAATGAATGACCAATCTAGAATTTGCAAAATGGAAGTCTGTTAAGACATCAATCTATGCAAAGTCCAGGATGCTGCCTCAAGTGTAGAAAACAAAAATCTGCCAAATGGATTGTCCATACTTTGACCCAAATCTACCAAGATGAGGGCAGTTAATAGCCAAACAGCTTAGGCAATTACTAATCTAATAGGTCCAAACCATATCTTTCAAAAGTCTCTTTAACAAAATTTCTTGTCACCTAACAAAGCCCAATATGTTTACCTACTGTTATCATCTCCAAGATAGAAGCTCATTAGTTATTCTGTAGTTCTATTTCTTGTCTTATAACAATTCAAGATGTTTCAAAGATAAGTAAAATACATTTAGTGTTTAAATCTTTTCAAGTTATGCACAAAGAAAACATAAAAGCTGAACAATTCTTCATCACTAAGATGAGCTTCTATTTTGAAGGTAAAAAAGGGCAGCCCCGGTGCACGAAGCTCCTGCCTATACGGGGTCTGGGGAAGGGGAGGACCACAATGGCCTATAGTAGGCAGCCTTACCTTGCATTTTGCAAGAGGCTGATTCCACACCTTGAACCCGTGACCTCAAGGTCACATGACGACAACTTTTACCGTTGAAAGTCAGATAACTAAACATAACTAAAAAGGGTAAAGATAAGCCCAAAAGACTTCAAGCACCAGTACCATTACACTTCATGAAAGCCAAATTCACAAATCAGTAATGGATCATGAAGAACAAACTGCTCTACACAAAATATAGATTCGCCTCACAACATCCGATGAAACTCCATGAAGGTTCTCCTAATGAGAAATGCATCCTCTAAACTGAGCTCTCCAAGATAATTCCGAGTAGAGAAAAAAACAACGAACTGCATGACCTGACAGTATCTCCCCGTATCATCAAAAAATTACTTCAATATTTTCTGTGGCAAACTGCAGGCGCTACTGGATCTTCCTCTAAAAAGTGAACCAGATATATGCCTCTCCCAAGCCACTGAATTAAATAGGTCACTAGTAAGAATCACACCGCATTTGCACGGTCCATTCCACTCAGAAGTTGACCGCATATTAGCTTCATGTATCAGTCCCCTAAGGTATGCATAAGTAACAATAGATATAGCTATCAGAAGTACCATTTCTGAACACTGTTGCAGTTTCTCAAAGAGAAACAGTCTCATTGGAGTTTAGACACTGTTGCAATGAGTGAAATAGTGTTGCATTTGACAGGAATAGTCTACATGCATAGTAAAATTCTTGAAGAAATGCAGAATACAAGAATTTAAAACAGCATCCAATTAACATAAGAAGTGGATATTATGATGAGGCACCATCTGCTGGGTCAATAACATAGAGAAAATGCAGATTCACGCAGATCAGATGGTGGCAAAGTAGAACGGAACCTCCCTTTTATGGTCCCCATCACAGAGAAACACATCCTACTTTCTGCTGGAGACAATTCTATACGAAACATCCCAATCCATGATCAATTAATGGATCAGAAATAAAACAACAAAGAAATTAAGTTCATGATACAAGTATATAAGGGATAAAACAGAATGGAAAGAATTCCTCCATACAACAAACATGCACCAAGTCAATTAACCAAGCATATAAAGATGTTGCAACCACAGCAGGACACTGACAGATACTAAAGGCTAGTTAGGCAACTGCTACTAAAGGTTATTGCTGCAAATGGCAGAAAATGTACCCATATAATGCCATGCAGCAAACAGATGCACAACAGAGCCCTTTAAATCATGAAACAAACTAAAAACAGGATGTATGGCCAATGACATATAGCTTATGGATAAAAAAAGGAACATAGAAATAATGTAATTAAACCACAAGGGTATTATGCACTAATGTTAAGGATTATTTAAAAAAGCATCCTCTCATTACAAACAAACCACCATTTGAAGGTCAATAAATCTCAGAATCTGCAACAAACAAGTAAATTTTACATGTTTCAAATATAATACCATAAAAGAGAAGCTGATCCCTGAAGATCAAATGCTCCGGCCAGAGATACATCCAACATATATGAGACCTTTGTCTAAACTAAGATATGTCTACAACACTACAATTTTGAAATGCCCAAGATTTGGCAGAGAACCTTTCTTGAAGAAAGAAGAGACTCTGAGAATCAAGACAGAGAGAGGTAGTTGATAGTTTTCAGTGTATCTCCGTTCTTTCTTCCTTAGGGTCAATGATCTGTGGATACAAACATGGGGATATGGACATGATACACGTCCATGTATCTGGCAAGGCAAGTTCTCACAGGCCAGACAGGGGGACATGGCAAATAAATCATCAACCATCATCAAGACCTTATCCCAATTAGGCATCGGCCACATGAATCTTGTTCCTCCATTCCCCTCTATGTTAAGTACCATGGCTTCATTTAGTCCCAAAGTTTTTAAATCTTTTCTCATCACTTCTATCCACATCTTTTGGGCCTTCCCCTTGCCCTTTTAGAACCTTCTACTTACCTTGCCTCACTCCTTCTAACTAGTGCCGTTTTCGGTCTTCGTTGGACATGTCCAAACCATCTAAGTCTAATCTCCCTCATCTTGTTACTTATTGGTGCTACCCTTAAGTTTCCTCTAATGTTTTTATTCCTAATTCTATCTTTTCTTGTCTTGCCACTCATCCATCTCAACATCCTCATTTCTGCTAAGCTCATCCTATGAAGATGCTGTTCTTTAACTTCCCAACACTCCAATACATAGAGCAAGGCAAATAAATGAGCAAATAAATGAATTAATATAGAAATAAGGTACAGTAATGCTCTTAGTAAAGAGAAGAAAATAGAGCTTGTACATGGTCCACAAATGGAGAGAATAGATAGATGAAAACATGTGCAGTTAGGCTTGTATAGAGAGAAGAAAAAGAGCTTGTACGTGATCCAAGAATGGAGAGAGTAAAAAGAGAAAAATTAAGGCCCTTTGTGGTCTGCTCCTTGCCCAGAAACCACATATGCAGGAGCTTTGTGCACAGGGCTGCCCTTTTTTGGTGTAGAAAAGAAAACAATGTGTATAAAATAAAGGAATCTTAGATAGCGTACAGAGAAAATAAACTTAAAATAATTAAGCTTAACTAGCCTAAGATGTTTATGAGATAATGTAAAAATTGAATATGAAAGTCAAGTGAATGAGTAGCTTAAACGGTGTACTGTGTTTAGCTTGTAACTGGTGCGTACAAGAGAAATGATGAGAGAAGAATTAAAGTGTACAAAAATAAAGCTTGGATTGTATATTGCTTAATAGCTCGTGTATGCATAAAAGGCTCATTCATTTAAAAATTGAAAAAAAGAAAAAGAAAAAAAGCTTATAGGAGTCCTAACTTGTGTAGCTTTACTGCTCTCCTAACATAGAAATAGAAACTAAAGTCATATTAATAAAATGTAAAAGCTACAATTCTAAAACAGGAAAGCAAAAAGTAAAGATTTATCAGTTAAAATATTGTAAATGGGACAGCTAGCTTAGCTTATTAGAGTTAACTCAGGAATAGAAACTCCCAGAAAAACATTTCGAAACTAACAGGAAAGCATAAAGGTACGTTCAATTCATTAGAAGTCCTGTAAACAGAACTGAAAAACAACAGATTGGTGGGAACACAGCAGCTAGTAAACAACTGTGTAGCTTGCTTACTTGTTGTGTTAACACTGAAATAGAAGTAATAGTCAATCTATTGAAAAATATAACAGAAAGCATAAACCCAAGTGTATTTCATCATAAATTATATACAGAACCACATAACAGCATTAGCAGCAGCCAAGCATATCAAACACTCTAAAAACAAGGAACATGGTTTGGATGGGTCCACATGCCCACAGGTGTCAACAGAAGTCTGTGTTGACACTGTGAACACATCTATCAAACAATTTTCAGGCATGTCCCTGAATATATAGCTTACAGTTAGTTGCCTCTTCCTATCCAGAGCTTGGTAACACTAATAACCTCACCACACTCTTTTTTCCAAAATACAAGTCCTAAATAATATTCTCATTTTTTTCTTTGGTACAGTAATTCTCTAAAACTCATCCTAGGTCTACAAGTCACATCCTTATTTCAAGATAGCCTTCACATCCACTTTAGGATAGAAACAAGCTATCTCAGAACTCAACATCTGCTACTGAAGATGCACCAATTTCAACCACTGGAATAGAAGCTAGAAGTCCAGTAATTAGCTGGAGACTTGACAAGTACTCCTCATTCACTTTTTCTCATTCCCTCTTGCTATGTATACAGTGCAATTTTTGAAACTTCAGATGTTGCTAAGAATGAAAAATGAAAGAATTGATCTGCCACGTATTGGGCTGAGGAATGGACAAAGTTCACTTCTACATACAGTAGATCCATGAACCTACAAAGCAATTTTTTATATCTTATGATACCACATGAGTGAGATTCTTTGTCTTTGACACCAGTCAAACTTAAGGATATCATTCGGTTTCAAGTCAACCACTCAACAAAGTCACCAATCTAACAAACATACCCATTGTTCGAATGCTTGGGAACCAACCATAGCCGCCATAGGAAGAAGCAAATACAAAAAGCAATGTGGCAAGCCCTGAAGCCCATTCCAGGCCCTGAAGTAAAGCAAATGTTGGAAGCAAAGAGCAATATAATGTCGATAAGAACAAAAGACTGGGATGGTGGCAGCCATCACAAGAAATGGACATGATGCATGTATTTCAAAGGAAACAAAGATGAGGCATGTATGAAGTATCAAAGAAGGTGCACTAGAAGCATTAGATAAAGAATGATTAAAAGTTTCATGGTTATATATGATGACTAACATTTGTCTTCATATTCTAAAATTACCATCAGAAATCACTAGAAATCTTTTAAGGAAATTCAAGGTTTTATTTAAAACTTAAAGCGACTTAAGTTTTGATAACTCCAAGGAACCATATCTAGAGTAGTACTCAACTTTTAAATAATCCTCATTCAGAGTTACCAAGAAGAAAACCACATCGGGAAACAAGGTTATGAAAAGAGGTAGCACAAGTTTAGGAGGCAAGCCAAAAGTGCATTACACAAAGATTTGAAGGCTAGAAGAATTTATCTCCAAACTGCGCTTCCAACCCACCAAGAACTCTCCGATAAGTATGGCAACAACTGTACCAGCTTGAACTTCTAGGTTAATAAAATATGGAACAGAGAAAATTGGAGGAAGTAATATGTTATCCCCAAGAAGATTAAAAGAAAAAAATTGCTAGAGCAAAGGGGAGCCTTGGTGCAATGGTAAAGTTGTCGTCGTATGACCTTGAGGTCATGGGTTCGAGGCATGGAAACAGCCTCTTGCAAAAAAATGCATAGGTAAGGCTGTGTAATGTAGACCTTTGTGGTCCACCCCTTCCCTGGACCCTGCATACACAGGAGCTTCATGTACCAGGCATGCCCTTTAATTTTTGCTAGCGTCTTTGGTGATCCAAATAATTGCTTTGCTTCAAATATGTGAGTGCTTCTTTGGATGATCAACAATTCTCCAACCCAGCAATTTACATAAACTTGACTTCCCCAAATGGAGCCAGTGGCATTGCAAACTCACTTTAGTTAATTTTATCTTTTCATCTGGTTCAAAACGCTGAAAAAGACAAGAAAGGAATTTTAAATTAAATCTTACACAAGCCTTCGTGAAGAGTTGGCAAGGACCTGCCCAAATTATTGCGTGCCAATTTGCTATGCCTCTTCCTCTTTATTTTTCATAGTTTATAACACAATAACTCATGACGATTTTACTTTTAGTAGTGGACTACACAGTTTACGTCTCGACCTTTTGCTAACTGTGTTTGATTAAGTCCACTCTCAACACATTCAAAGGAGAGTGGAGCCAAAAGCCACTTGATCTCAATTATTTAAACTTTCAAATATATATCAGAATTCAAAAGCAATCATGGGTTTTGCATTCAATTAAAGAAGCCATGCACAATTTGGAAAAGGGATGCAAAACAAGATATATTTTAAATGAAGGAATATTAGAGCTGAGGATTTCATTTCCATTAGAAGAGACCAAACAGAAAAAATGCTAAGACAGCATTTTGAATAAGTAGCTACACATAGTAGACCATAAAGAGTCAAATGATACCCAATAGTTATGCACACTGTATTAGTAAAAGGAACTTACACATGCTGCAGTGTGGCATGGAAGAGCATGCTCCCAATGGCAAGTATCATATTGGACATATGAAGGACACTAAATCTTTTCTCAAACCTTTGTCTTAAGGCATTTATAAGACCAATCAATGCCAAAAGAATGCAAGGAATATTGGATAAAGTGTTGTAGAATTCCGCTACATAAGACGAATGTGCATAATTTTTCTCGCACCACTCAGTGGTGGATGTGACAGGACCCCAAAAGCTTGAGACCATTTCAGCCATTCTACAAGTTTAAAATAGTACCAAATTTCTAATATATGCAGCAGAAGCACCTTCCATGTTATAAAATAGTGCCCATTGCAGGCCAAGCCCAAATCATGCACCTGCAACATAAAGCATTATTTTACTATTAGCTCATAATTGATAAACCATAAAAACAGCCTTAGCAACCTAAAGGAGTTGGGCAACATGAACATAAAATTTGACCGAAATAAAGATCTTAATAAGCTGGTAGAACAAGCTATTTCCACACTCATTAACCAAGACCTAGAATCAAAAAACATCTAGTGTATAATCTCAGTAACTTCATAGTCCAAGTATACCAGAAAATTGAAATCTATTTTATATGAAACAACATTTTTAACTATATTAAGATTGTGTCCAATGAACAGTTGTTAGTTTCATTTCTAGTTTGCCCTAATAATCACAAGTAGGATTAATAGATAGCATTTTGGAAAATATTTAGAACAAACTTAAGAGTGCAACTCAATCACATAATTACATCATACATCATCTCATACACATGTAACACATAATGGAAATCTTTTTTATATGAATATTGCAAGTATGTACATGAAAAGTTACTTGTTTTGTTTCTAATTTTTCTATTATAAAAACAAGAAAGGTTAAATAAGATTCGATCAATCTGAAAAAAATGTTTCAGAAAAAACTTAAAAAGTGCATCTCAAGCACCCAACTGTGTCTACATGTCATCACCTACAACTAACAGTGTAAGTATTAAATGACACCTTTAATTGCCACTGAAATTTTAAATGAAAGACACAAACACAATGAAACTACAGAAATGATGAGATGGCAAAAGCTTAAATTTTTGGTCCAACTAACCAAACAAAAATATAATTTATAATAAACTAATAACCATCAGGTAACATGAGGGTCTGAGCACTTAGCCAAGCTGGTTATGTGCCCTAGATCAAAATCAAGAAGTTGTGGGTTCAAATCCACTCACCATTCAAAATGTCAATTAAAACAAAAAGAATTGAGAAGAAAAAAAAAATTAGGAAATATATCCTAATAAACATAGAATGCACCCAAGCACCAATACTATGTGTATGTATTATCTAATCAGCTCTGAGCAGACTATGTCACACAAAACCATATAAAGTAATCAATACCAATTGAGCTAAGATCTCTGTTGTTTGTTAACTCACTTCTTGGGCACTCATAAATCCTCATCTCTAAAGTTGGACATTTATAGCCAGTTATCCAACAGCTCACAGATTGTTAAACAAGAGACAGCCCATTAGTTTCAACATGCAATTTTGTCTTCTTGCACCTATTTGGTTTGGGGATGTCATTCACAAGATCCAAAATGAGGTTCATAACTTTCAAAGAAAACATCATCCATGTCAACCATAGCTCCCAACTGAAGTTTCAAAACAAATTGTTATTTAGTTGATCACGACCTTTGAGAAAAAATTGTCAAAAAAAATTCAGAAAGAAATTCTATAAAACTATATACTTCATTCTAAAATCAACCTCCAAAGCTAAGATTTGCAAGCTGATGTTGTTAAGTAGTTACTACCAATGCAATGTTTGATAAAATGACATCATGGCTGATGATTAAATGCCTCATTCTCATAGAGCAGCAAGGAATACACAATCCTTTGTGACAACACTTTGTTTAAAGTATTTACATCTTACACTTAGAGTTTTCATTTTTGGTTCTGTCTTCTATTTTATGGAAATATCACTTCTGCGAACTCCAAACAAAAAGGGCGTGAAGGTCTTGTAATTTGGCTAAGTAAGAAAGGCCTTCTACTAGATATCCAAGATAAATCAAATCAGATGATCCTAGCTTACCAGAGGTTTCCCCACTTAAGTTGTGTTAAAAAAGTGCCAAGTTCATCCTGTAAATCTGTAAATCCGACCTCCCTTAGCTTTGTTATAACATCAAGCCATGCAGCATGAATGGAAAACCAAAAACCCAAAAGAGAGATCACAAAACAAAAGAAAGATGCAAGGATAAGAAACTAAAATCGAAACAACTTCAAGTATATAAAACCTAGAATGGAAAATCAAATATAAAATAGCTTCATTACTACTAAGCAAGTCCAAACGTAATCAACTACCATATGACCAGCATGGCTGATAGAAAAAACTGAACGAGTGAAATCTTCCTGGGGTCTGGGTTGTACAGAGGTGATGAGCCTGAGTGGTGTTAAAGATAGTGAGAAGCCTCAGGGAATTCAGAAAATAATATTAACAATTAAAATAAAGAAGAACCTACAAATTTCGGAAGAAATTAAAGGAAGGGACCAGTTTGACTGTTTGGGATGAGGTAAGAAGGTGACAACCAAGTGGAACTGAAGGAGTTCTAGAGTAGAGACAGTTAAGAGCTCTTTACTCCAGCACCATCAGGGTATAATAACAATAATAAGGACATCGGATAAAGAGGACTTCAAAAGGCTAGAGATCTCACCATCTTGAGAAACAACAACAATAAAACCACACATCAAGCCATAGGGGATGCTGAAGAATATCTTTACTAAATGAGGTAGCCAGAAATTGAATGGCAGACACTTTATTCCTCCAGAAACTAAGCAAGCAGATGACAGATTACCATAGCTTCTATTTTGGGGAAGAGAGATGATATGCCAAAATCGAAGGTTAAGAGATGCTCAGGGAAATTCTGATGATATGGGACTCTTATGTCAAAAGGTAGAAAGATGGAGTCAGTAGTCTTCAGTTTCATGAAGAACTTGCCAGTAAATGATGGCTTCAAGAGGAGTTTAGCAGTTACGGACTAAGAAATTCTAACTTGATAGTTTGGCGGAATCCATATGCCTCTTTCAGTGCTTGAACTTGGAACAATGTGGTGGGTGATTCTAATACTATTCATTTCAAGAGGAAGAGTGAAAACAATAAAGCATCCTGAGTACAAGGGTTATGAAGAAACGAGGGCGCAACAAGAATACTTGGAATAGTTCATGCAAGCCTCAGTTAGAAAAAAAACTAACATATACCTTAAAGGCTTAAACTTATTTAATGAACCAGATTGAGTTGACTCAAGCAGATCAATGACTAGAGAAATCTTGAAGAACAAACACTTAAACCACAAATAGTAAGCATAAGATAATCTAACATTACTAAAAGATAGATAGAAAATGGAAAAAGGAAATCAAAACAACAATAACAACTCAATTAACCACTCAATTTTCAATCACATCCATAAAGCAGATAAGAAGTGCCCATAATAAGCTTACAAGAAGATACCAAGTAGAGGATTAACGACAGAGTTGTGGGCTTGAACATTCCAGGACAAAGAAATTCAAATCGATGCTCGTTCAATGTAAATAAGATAATTTGAAAATGGATTTGAATCAACTGAATAGCAACAACAATTTCTGATTATATTTTGCAAACTCACTTCAAATTGATGTTCATAACTTACCCAACGCTTCAAGAGTTAAATATCCTAGATTCTTTTGCATTACTAAGCAAATACATTGAACCACTCATCCAATTATCTCCACTTGAAAAAAAGAAAGGAACAAAAACCAGGCCAACTACAAAAGATTTCGCTAATAAATTCCTAGAACTGAGGTATTAATTATAGTCGATAAATGAATACAAAAATTTGATCAGGTAAACAATCTTCTCGCTGGCACACTGAAATATCAACCTAATAACAACACGAATCTCCTACGATCTCAATAGAGAAACAATAAAAGATAAGATTTCCTAAACCTAGAAAAACGAAATCTCCCATCATCAATGATCACAGGAAAGTAGACTTAAACGACAAAAAAACATACTAAAACGAAAAAAAACTTGCTTTTTGCAATCGATCCCAAGATCCGCAAACCGAAAAACACGAAATTACAACCCTTGCTACCTTTTTTATAACAAAATCCCTGAAAATATGAAATCTAAACCATTTGACGACATAAACTGGGCGGGATTCTTTGCTTGCATACCTAAATCATCGGTTTCGAGAAAATTGGAGAGAAACTCAAGAGGAACAACAGCAATAATTCAGTGAAACAAGCAGGAAGAAGATGAAATGAGAGAATGAATCAGCTGCAAGCCCTGTGTTTGGAGTTGACGGACGGAAAAACCCCAGCTGGATGGTTGGCTTGGCTTTGCTTGTAGGATGGAAGACAACGGCATCCAGCTCCCAATAAACAGATCGGCTATCGTGCTGCTGAGGCCGCTGGTACAGATGTCTGGCCCACAAAATGATTTACATCTTAAGTGGGTCCCAGCAACTAAAGGCCTAGGAGTGGGGCCGGATGGGCGACCCACAAGTGGCTGGAAAGGGGCAAAAATGGAATTCCAAAAGTTGACTAGCCAAGGAGGCACATGAAATTGCACGAGAGAGAGCTGCTAGAGAAGAACCCCACGTCCGGTGGCGAGTCGGTCTCGTTAGACTCGGGTAAGCCAACCGTTCTGATCGAGATTCCATTATACGAGGGTAGCTTCGGTGGGCAAAGCTTCTATGCATGTAGGTTTGAAAAAGAGGCAGATTATAAAATTTAATAGGATATAGCTTGAACCATGACCTAAAGGTCACTACAATAACTCTACCACATGATTACATCATACACTTGTAAAAAGTAGAGGTGAGTTTATATGCTAGATATTTATAAACCATTCATTTATTATTCTTTTGAAGTAAAACATAGATAGTGCCAATAAAAATGCCTCAAAATGTAGACAGTCTATTGTTTTGGATTCAAAAAATAAGAAAAAAAATGAAGGACCTAAGAAATAAATTTGGCACCTGGACCATTTATGATGAGATGAATCAAATCAACGATTCAAATCATAGAAAAAACTGCAAAAAGTGGACTGACTCTCTACTTTTTTGTATGATTATGATACAACCGTGATCCAAGACCGATTGCATCATATAATTCCTTCTAAATTTTATGTGGATTAGATTATTAAGTTTATCCTTTTTCTGAAGTTAAAAATTACAACAAAAAAGGAATTTTATACTTAACCTATCCAAGCAATTCCTGACATGGTGAACGGCTTAGATCTACACAAAAGGAAAATTAAAGGGAAGTAAAATTGCACTTGTATTAATCCAATGGCAAGTTGCCCTTGGATGTATCATTATATTCTTTTATATCATGGTTGATCGGCTCTGTTCATCCCATTTCTCGCATATTAGATAGTTGATATTCCAAATACCATGCTTAGTGGGCAGTTCTAGCATATGAAAATTTTAATATGTGCCATTATACTTTGTATAAGCAACAGTCTAGATTTTACAACTAGAACCCAGTTCAAATGCTTCAAAAGTGGTTAGGATTATTAATGGAAGAGTGCCCCAGTAGATTAATGGTTTAGACATCATTGTCAGGAATTTTTTTTTGAAAGGGCCTAGCTATTAAGTCAAAAGTTAGGCAATCTATGAAAATGCAACTACAGTTAAGTAGTGTCACCATTATATGAAAGACTTGAATGTCATTAAAGTGAAAATGCAACAACTATTGAGAAAATTATTATATATTTTTTCACTTTTGTCATTGCTGGTAAGGATAATTAAATGTTAATTGATGTGGATGTCATATTAGATAGTGATTTGTAGAAATAATACTAAAAGTAGATCCTAACAATTCAATGGTGGCAAATACATTGGATGGTTAAATCATCTGGTCAATTAGATAAAGATTTTTAAGCATAGATTATACCATATGCTTGCTTATAGAGGCACATATAACTATTAGTAACTCAATCTTCTTGGGAGTGCCTTACCACATCCCGACCACCATGATAAATAAATAATAAATATATATATATATATATATCATGACAAATTACCTTTTTCAATTTTTTTAGCTAAGAGTTATGAAGCAAACTGTGTACAAGACATACTCTAATTTTTAAATGTACTTGAAATCTCCCTAGTAAGAAAAGTACCACTTCAAACCTCCAACCAAGCGTAACAAGAAGAGGCACGCCATTTTGCACTAGATGGCTTTCAACATGTGAAGTATTTTTTACACTTTAAGACACCCTACGATTTCTATTTACACCACACCAACAACACAAAAACAATATTATGACGTATTAATTGCAAAGATTAACCAAAGAAAAAACACGAGAGAGAGAGAGAGAGAGAGAGAGAGAGAGAGAGAGAGAGAGAGATTACCAATTAATATAGAAATTGACCTGTGTTGATAGATATAGTTTGCTATTGAAGTTCAAAATTGCAGATGTACATATCTATGCTATAATACATAGATTAAACAGCCAACAAACCAAGTAGGCCAAGGACAATCTATAATTTACTAAGCCTCAAAGCAAAAGAAAGCAAGACAGAGATTAACATTCCAAGTCGACATGAGAAAGCAAACTATTACTGATTGAGATTAAAGAAACAAACCTAAAACTCATATTAACATGTGCTTTACTTTTGAAAGCAATGAATACATCAAATGTAACTAGAAGCAAGAAAATACTTGTAATAGATGTAATGGCTTGCTCAGACAGAGAAGAGTGTGAAATAATCTGGTATGAGAGAGATAGAACTATTCAAAGTGATAGTTTTAGTTCACAATTTATTTATACTTAAAAGAACATAAATAGAAGATAAAGAAAATGAGAAAATACAAATTTACTATTATGTATAGGTCTTTGGTTTTTTTCTCTATTGAACTAGAAGAAGTACAAACTTACCAGTCTATGTATATCTAAAATCCAACTCTTACTCTTCGCTATTGGAAAATTTGATCCTATTAGAAACAGGTGTTATCAATGAACGAAAGTTAGTAATTTCAAATGAAAAGATGACGAATGTGCCTAGTTCTTCATCATAAAGAAAGTAATGAATGGAGAAGATAATCTAGAATGAAGAGATAAGATGGAGGAAATGCTTGTCAAAATTATAAAAATAAGTGGAGATTGAATGTGCATGAGTTAGTTACCTTCTCCACTTTGGAAGCCCCTTACAAAGTAGTTTATAACCTTTTGGGTTAGGATTTGGAGGAAATGGTTATTTGGAAGGTAAAGACTAAGATTTTATTGCAATGATCTCGAATATATTTCATTGACAGAAATGGATTTAATACCCTTCAAAAATGGAAGTGTGATAAAGAAAGTTATTTATTAGAGAAACCTCCTTAAAAGTAGGAGAAAAATAGAGGCAATGCTTATTATCCACTCCAAAATAAAATTCCTACTAGATATAGTATTCTTGGAGAAAAAATTGAAATATTAGATATTTTAGTTTCACTTAAAATGTGAAAATTGGATAGAGAGCCAATATTCCCACACCCCTTACCTACTAATGATGCACTTGCTTTTGGAATTTTATTATACTTTTATCTAAGAGATCAATTTTCATGATAATCCTAGCCATTTATCTTAACTATTTTGCGGCAAATAAGGTTTGACCTAAAAATCATATGGACCAGATGATTGTACTCATAGTTACCTAAACATAAAACGTATTTGAGAAACAGTACATGAAACGAAATCATGAAACATCTGCAAAATTTCATATCAAACAAGAAACAAGGAAAATGTATGTAAAAAGTGAGAGATTATGAAAATAAGGAAACATAATGAAAATGCGAGAAAAAAAGGTTAAATAAGGAAGAAACAAGATAGAGAGAGTGAAAGAAGGAAAGAGGAAAAGGTGAAAGTAGTCTTACAAGAAAAAGATTTGAAATATTAGACTTAGGGGTATATAAAAGCATATATGTAATTGAAGAAATGTTTCTTGTATGTTTGAGTAGAGTTTTTCATCAATTTTTCCTAGGTTTTAGATGAGTCTTTCATTGATAATGTGGGATTTTTGCAAATGTATTGGATGAGTTTCATCTAAGTTTCACATTAGTTTAGGGATAGTTTTGTAGTGGTACGTAAAACGAGTTTTTGGAGTAATTAGTTTCACATATGATATTAAATTATTTGGTAACTCTAATTATACCATTGCTTTTTTTTAATTCTAAAATTGATAGTGCAAAAATTTAATGGTATTTAAAACATGCCATAAAAATCAATGTTGGGATCATTTAAAATATGTGATTTTGAGATACAACCCATGTCTAATAAACACGCTTAGAATGAACTATTTGATAGCTCAAAAAAGTGAAACCAAATGTACTTTTACCATAAAACCCCAAAATAGAGTGTAGCATTAGTATTGAAGGGGTGTGGAATATCAACACCCATTGAATATAGGGCCAAAACATTCATAATCTTCCAGCATAGAATACAAATTCACATTCATATGTGCTAAACATTATTTTAGGAGTTGTGGGAATAGTTTTTAAAATTAATTTTCTCTATTTCTCTAGATTAGAGATATACAAATCAAGAAAAAATCGGATGAACAAGTCAAATTAAAGGGGGCGCTTAGGGTTACAACACCTCGTACATTGAGTGCTTTGGCTTAGAGTTCCTCTTATTAAAATGTTACCTAAGGCCTCCTTTCAACTGGAGCAAAGTTAGCCTTGTTATGTAATAGATATGGTTTTTTACTTCAAAGAGCGAAAGAGGATAAATGAGAAAAGAGATATTCACATGTAAAAAACTAGGATTAGAGAAAATCAAATTATAATAGTTAATTTTTAGAAGCCAGAATAGGAGGAGAGAGAGAGAGAGAGAGAGAGAGAGAGAGAGAGAGAGAGAGAGAGAATGAAAATTATATGATACAACAAACCTCACCATGGTTGCATCATGTGTGTGTGTATTGAAAAGTTAGTGGTTGGCCCACAAATTTCAAAAATTTTCTCAATCCATAATATTCATTAAATTCTCCTTATCTTAGATCCCATAGGTACTAAATCGCATATGTATTGAATATCAATAGTTTCGTCATTTTTAAATATTTTGAAAAAAAAATTTATGCAGTATAGAAAGGCCCCAAAATACAAGACACATGTTTATTTTTTGCTTCAAAAGTTTTAAAGTGAAGGACCTATAGATATTCAAGACAAATGAGATTTTTTTATCCAGGGGGTATGAGATGAGGCAAATCTAATGAATGCTACAGATTATGAAATTTTTTGAAAAGGTGGGCACCACCTACTTTTTAGTATGCTCATGATGCAACCATTAGACCATTTGCATTATATAATTTTCTGATAGAAAGATTTATTTAGATTTAAAGATAAAACTAAAAGCATGAGAAAAATTAGGAGAGCATAATGCAAAGTGATAACTAATATTTAGTAAAACTATAATATGCACTTGCGGACCTCCTCACCAAAAATATTTAGCAAAACTACAACAAATTTATCTTTTAATTGTCATCAAAAGTAGGACAAAGAATTTATTTAATAAATAGTGAGTAGAAATACTTTGAGCAAACTCCCACACAAAAAATATTTAGCAAAACTTTAATAACTTTATTTTTAATCATCATTACAATTAGGAGGGAAAATTTGTAGAATAAATAGTATAGATATATGTTGAAAGGCATGCCTTTGTGACTAAAACTTTACAAGGTATATGCAAGAAGACTTTGTGCTTGAAGTAACAAATACTAGAGCCAATTATTTCACATATGTTCTCAATGATCTTCTTTGGTTCTCTATATGTCTTGAGGTCCTATCTTATATTAGCAGTACATCTGTGTCACCAACACTAGAAATATACTAGGTTTCCTTCTTTGACAAATTCTTCAAATGATTTACTAATCAAGACTCTAGAAACATCAAATTATAGTGAGATATGCTAGGCTTGTTCTTGAGCTTTCTTCAGTTGTATATACTTAATTATGCAAGTGCGATATGCATGGTGTCACGGGCTGAGATTTTCAAACTCCCGTGTGGCACTTAGATTGGCTTCTCACCTCGAACCAACTAAGTAAGCCTGACTGAAACTTAAAGAAGAAGAACAACCGAAAGAGCACTTTGAAGGAACTTGTAGCTTTATTGCTTGAAGATGCTCACAACTCTCTTGGATCCCTCTAGGATCACTCCTTGATCACACACTTGGGTGGCTCACTCCCTTGCATCAACCACTGGATGCCTTACAAGTGAGGAAGCTCCCCTATTTATAGGAGCTTGCCTCCTTCCACCTCCTCAATGGACGGTGGGGATCTTTACACATTTTAACCATCAAACGGTTAGAGACTACTCTAGAATTCTCTCTAGAAGTCTCTACACAAGCCCCTGGTTCCTATACACTCAAGAAGCTCCTGGACCATTCTAGAGTTTAGATATTTACATGATGTGTTGGGGCTTCTAGATTATGGATCTTTTAGGTGGAGCTGAGTCCTTCAGGCTGAACCCATGAGTTGAGCAAGCCTTCAACGGATTCCTCAACAGCAAACTTAAGTCCTTCAGGCCAGGTCCACGTCCTAAGTGAGCCCTTCTTAGAGGCTGTAGACCTTGGTCACGGGCTTTGTAATGTAAGCTCGTGACAATGGACATGAAGCAGAGGCCTTCATTTTTTTTTTCCTTTTGTTTTGCATTTTCTCGTTGATAAGAGCTATTCGGAGCGAGTTTTCTAGATTGATTTCTAGGATCCTCCTAGCTATGTCCCACCTTTGGATGATCTTGTTTGGCCTCTCCTCGATTGACTAGGCCCCAAACTTTGTGATTATTGGATAATATTAGCTAATGCCATTTTGAGTTTTTAAAGCACAACCATTGATTTTTCAACTAAACAAACTAGTAGGCATAAGAATCCAATAGCATGAGCTTTTGCTAAGTTGTCCAAATAGGAAAGCCAAACAACCTAAGTTGGTCGAATTAAGGGGAACTTCAAAAGTCCATTGGTTTAGATTGTACTATATTAAAATTTTATTTACATGTATTCTCACTTATAAAAAAAATTCACACTTACAAACCATGTTATAATAAAAATAATGTAGACTCCTTCAATGTAATTCATTATTATCTTAACAATTTAATAACTAAACAAATTTAGTTTTTTAAGGCATTTAATAAATATAAGAGGAATGCTAAATAGATGCTCCAAATAACAGCATTGCGTACCATTTTTTTTGCTACTCTCTTTTGCATGATCTAAGTCATTCATACAATTGGATCACTAGGTATGTTTATTTGATAATTCTAGCATCTAAAAAGTTGTAAGTGAAAACAGACAGACTAGAAACTTTTGCAAACAATTATGACACTAGAATCATTCCATCGACATGCTTTTCAATCTCTCACATATACAAAGCAGAAGAAATCAAATGAATGAATCTGATCATGTAAAGGTGGGCTTGAGAAGAAGTGGTACACTGTTCAACATTCCTTTCTCTATTAAGGAATGTTAAATAGATGCTCTTTGTGAGGGCATTTTGCTACCACTTTTTTCTGATCTCACTTTGATGTGATTGGTAGAGCTGTGGATGTGTAACGAATCAAAAAACATGTGTATTACATAATTTTAGCATCAACATTGATTGCTAAAGTTTTTGACTTGTATTTTGAATATAACTTTTTAGATGATAGAATCTTCCAATCCACATGCTTTTTTGTCTAGTACACATACAAAATGAAACCTATCACATGAATAATTTGGATCACATAAAGATGGGATGCTATCATAAGCCACAATATGACAAGTTGTTGTGTAGAGCCTACCTTTAGATGATCCGACATGCTAATTTGATTGCTCATGTTTTGAATATTATGTAAACCAAAATTCAATTCCATTTTTGATGATTCTAGCATCCTACAAATGATGCTAGCATCCTACAAATGATGCCTCTAGTTATTGAATGAAAAAGGACAGCCCCAGTGCAAGAAGTTCTCATCTATGTGGGGTCCAAGGAATGGGTGGACCACGAGAGCCTTTAGTTATTGAATGTAGACGTGTGTATATATATGTAGCACAATAAATATTTTTTGTAAAAGGTTAGGACTTTATTAATGGGGGCGAATAGTCCTCCCCATGGTAGTACATCAATAGCATAATATTTCAGAGAATAGAATCATCTAATTCCCACCCCTTTTCACTCATTAGACCTTCAAAGTTAGATCATTCAGATGAACAAGTCAGGTCATATCCAGAGGCAATCCCTTTACTTGAATACTGGGGCGCTAGAGGACAACTTTGTTAGGGTGTAGTTGAAAAGCAAAGGGAAAGTGCATATTTGGAAAACTTTGCTTTATCATTTTATTAAATTCTTTCTATCTCACAGTAGAAAATTAAACTATTTTTAAATATGAAATAGAAAAATAAAATAAAATAAAACATGATTTTCCCAAACACGTACAAAGTATTTTAGATCACACGTACAAATGACGATCATGAGGGTACTGGTACCACTTAGGTACCAGGTACCAGAAACTTACAAACACCAGTACTCTCCAAAAGAAAGTCCTAAGCCCCACTGTCTTCTTTTCTGGCACCCTCAGACCAGCAGATGAATATCCTTACAAGCTACTCCATCCATGGAGTAGTTGCAAAATCTGCCATACGAAGCTGCTGTGTAAGCCGGGTTCAGGGAAGAGGCGGACCACAATGGGCCTATGGTATGCAGCCTCACTTTGCATTTTTGCATGAGGCTGCTTCCACGCCTCGAACCCATGACCTCTAGGTCACATGACGGCAACTCAACCATTGTGCCAAGGCTCCCCTTCTCATCAATCTCTCAGATATAAACTAAATTGGCATTAGATTGGACATGATGCTCTCAGTTACAAAATTTGGAGATCAATAAAATAAAAATACTTAATTTAATTAAGACTCTTATAGTTAAGCAGCTGAGAACATCCCTGCTAACAGTAATGTTGCATACTATAAGGCACGCACCCTATCTCCAACCAAAAATGCATTATTTACAGACGAATGAAGAAGAGATTGCCCACTTATAACAAGTGCATACGCTCCACATAAGAGTGGAGCAACCAACGGTTGAGAGACTCGCCGCACCCAACGAAACAGCCAGAATTTCCATGCTCTGTGAAGAATGGAAATCCGAAGAGATGTAGCAGGTCTTTCACAGATTGTCTAACCATAGAAGAGCCCGTAACCCTGCTACGCCTGCCCCACCCTGTGATAATATCAATTCGGTTGGGTCCAGCACCTGATGCAAGCAATCGTCTATGAAACCAGGCTAGTGTCCTTGACAGAGCGGTGACTGCAGTTCCATCGGACATGACGTGGAGATTGATGAGCCAATACGAGGAGCTCTTTTCCCTCACAGCATCTGGATATACATTCTTTTGTGCAGCAACCTCCCACACAGATCCTGCCTCCTCCTTGAGGCCTGTCTTATGAAGGAAATCTATAACGGCATCCACCAATCCCCTCTTACTCTCCCTGTCTTCACTGTGCATTAGATCCAAAAAGTTGCTCGTATGATCTCGTACATTTTGGCCATCAGGTTCTGCCACTGGCATGGTCAATAGAAATACATGTGCAGGATGGCCAGTGATTGCCATGAGCTCACAGCATGAGCTCATGTCATTAGGAGATTGTACGTCTGTAGAGCAACTGAGAAGCAGGGTATAGGTTTGTAAGGAAGGCTTCAGACCCAACCCAAGCATGTTCTGCAGCAAGTCATAGGCATCAGAGAACCGACTTGCTCTAAGAAAGGCACTAAGAAGAGAATTGCATGTGGGAACATTAGGCCGCAACCCTGCCTCAAGCATTGACTGATACCATCCTTGAGCCTTATCAACATTGCCAACCTTTCCCCACAAGTCTACCAGAAGGCCATATACAGGTTCATCAGGAACCCAATGCTCTTGTTTCATCTCTGTAAATACAGCCTCAGCTTCATCAAGATACCCACAATGACCAAGGACTTCCATTACAATGCTGTAAGTAACCTTATCAGGGCGGAATCCTGCATTCTGCATGTCCCGATACAGTTTCAATGCACTAGGATAGTTCCTTGCCTTTGCTTGCAATGCAATCATTATGTTATAGGTAACTAGATTAGGAACACACCCATGCTCAACCATCTCACAGAACAGCTTGTAAGCAGCAGAAAGATGGCCCGCTTTCCCAAGGCAATTAATTATCACACCATATGTGAAAGTATCAGGAGAGAGGCCTGCTTGTTGCATCCTTCTGTACATATCCATTGCAACTTCCAGAAACCCAGCTTTGGCATGGATGTCTATGAGTGTGCTGTAGGTAACTCGATCAGGTTCGCAGCCTGCTTCCTTCATTTGGTAGAAAACATTTACAGCCTCCTTTATATAATTTGCACGGCCATAAACATGAATTAGACGGTTATAGGTCACTACATTAGGCTGGCACCCATCCCTAATCATCTCATCAAGAAGCCTCTTTATAGAACCAAATTGTCTGGAACGCCCAAGGATGCCTACCATGGTGGTGTAGCTATGCTCATCATGCCTGAACCCAGGCCTATGTTTCAACCAATAGAAATAACCAAGAGCAACTGAATGATCTTGGAGTAGTTTTAGAATCTGGTTTGCTTGATAAGCATCCACTGTGAGATTTAGCTTTTCCAGAGCCTTTTCTGCAGCAGGTCCCCATTTTACATGTCGCAAAATGCGAAAAACCTGATCCACAATGCGTGCATTATTTACAGATGTGCTAGAGAATGGAGCATAACCTGCTTGCGTTCTCATAGATCTTGCAGGCTGGTGCATCTTATCCGAAGATCTAATGCTTTTCGTAATGGCTGTTGTGACTCTAGATTCTGAGACCTTTCCACTAGGTTTCAGATTCGGAATCTTACTGGATGAGTGAGCTTTTGCTCTCTGAGTTGCAGACCCCATCAGATCCTGAGCATCTGAAGGAAAATTATGATTATCTACTGAAGTCCCTCTTGGTGTGCTTGGGATAAATTCAGAACCTCCCATCATCCCGGACATCCCTGTTCGACCATTATGGCCATGAGAATGAACTCCAGAACTTGATCCTCCTGCTATGTCGCCAGTTGGCTTTGCATGGACTTGTGAAAAATTGCCTCTTTTATGGGATTTCTCATTTGATGATCTTATGTTGGAGAGAGGCCTAGTAGAACTGACCATGCAATTCTGAGGTGTGAAAAGTAGACCACTGCCATCTAAGGTTGGCAACTTATAATTCATTAAGTCGGACAAAAAGCCAACTGTGGCAATGCTAGCCTTCACAAACTGGTCAGTAACCTGCAGAGATGTCTGCTCCAGACCTTTTTGAGCAGCAATGAAATCAGCATTTATGGAAGCCACACCATCTGACCTCGAAGAATGTGTGGGATCAGCTTGAACACGAGGGACTGAAGCTGAATAGCCAGAAGTTTCAGCTTTGTGATAACCAGTAGGTCCTTTTGCACCTCCAGAAGTGCAATTTTCAGCTCCTGATCCTGTTTTAGATACAGAGGCAGGAGTCTCTTGTGGAAATATGATATCGGTGCTTTTTCCCTGCCTCTTTGATACGCAAGTTTCATCTTCTGCACATGTGCAATAAGTCCCATCTGCAGCACCACTTCTTGAACCACTGAGAAAGAAGGACCTGGCATTGTTGGAAAGATTACCAAGATGCTTTGTTCTTAACATTGTCTGCAAACAAACAGTAAGTTCAGTGCTACCACACAGAAGCCCCAATTATCAATAGATACAATGTTCACAACAATATTAACAGCAGAACCCGAACATTGTGGTGAGTATCAGCAAGAGACTCTGAGTATTTCTCAACCTTTGCATGTAAGCTCACCCGAAATAAACTACTAAACTAAAAGTACATTCACTTGGTTGCAAAACTAAAGTGAAATTTAAGCACACAAATAAATACCAAAGGAGAGATCCATAACTTATTCGTCACTGCATTGTTTGTGCCTCCTAGACGTGCTTGCAATGGACCATCTAGACTGGAGGACAAAATTATGAGATGGTGGCACTTAATAAGCAACAAGATGAAAGTTTTTATGAACCATTACCCAGTGGGTTATCCCACAATTTAAAGCCATTAAAGAATTATGTCACGTATCCCTGAATGTGGTCCAATATGCAGATCGGTACTCAAATATTTACCAAGCTTAAAATTAGTACCCGTCTTAAATGCAATACTCATAAAACTAATGTAACATACTGTATAAGAAACGGTATAATGAACAAGGTAAAGGGACAATTTTCTGTGCAATGGCATTGAAGGAAGAAGCAACAAGCAACTTGTAGGCTCAGGAGGTCGAGTGAAAGTTCAAGGCTGGATATGGTGGATGGTACAGTGCATTTGATGGTCCGTCAATGGTATCTGCAATAGCAATTGGAGAGGCTGGTGCAAATCAAGTTGACATTAAATCTAGCAATCATGCTTGACTAAGTCAGTGTGCCACAAAGATGATTGCCTAGGTTGTGAATGTTGGCAAGTGAGTCAACTTAAAATAACCCAACGGATTTTCTATTATAGATTCAAGACATGAAATCGTGCAACCTTGCTAGCGAAGCGGTGAATACATTAGTTTGTCCAAGATGTGTACATATTAGCTTGTCTTGGCACAGAAGCCCCCGAGTCAGTTCACCAGCAGGCTGTCCCAAATGACACACAACAAGCAAGTCATCATCCTAATAAGGCACTTGCCAGTACTAGTATTAGTTGCAAGCAGAGAAGTTTTGTAGGTGAACATGGAAAAAGACTGCTATATATGAGGTCCTAGTTTGGTGCTACTGTCGTACATGTCAAGAGACAGAGTTATATTGTAATAAGAGCAAGGAACGTTATCCTAAGCAAGAAATAAACAACGTGTGGGACCTTGGTGAAGTGCCTCCAACTACTAAGCCAACCAACTTTTGTTTTTCTTGTGTTCAGTTGCGAGCATACTTGAGTCTAAACCCTAGTGGTATCATAAAGAACCACCTTCCAACTAAGATACAAGGTCAAGCCCAAAAAACCAACATGGTTGAACCATTATTGTCCGTCATGCATGCATTGGAAGAGCTACCAATTTCATGCCCACCATGTAACACGAAAAAAAACAATACAGTTCTTTATAGAAGCTTTGTAAGTGAAGGATCCTAGTATTATGACAACCCATTAGCAGTAATTTATCATACATCTTTGCTCAACAGTTGCAACAAATTTGTGAATTTCCATTCTAATGCCAATGGCCAATGAAAACTTTTCCAGACAGTCAAAGAATAAGAAATTTGTCTATCAACTCTGACGTGTACAGTTCCATCAGCCATTGAACTTCATGGTGAAATAGAAGACATCAGTGGACCAAACAAAGTTCATTACTTTCTCAAGGTCAACAAATCTGGTTTCACTTGAATTTGACTAAAGAAGTGTCTCAAAGTCTCGTATAGTGCCCCCCTCCAAAATGATTTAAACAATTAAGAAGCATCCGTGGTATGTGCACAACCATTTTTTTTAACCTCTAGTCATTTCTTGAGCAGCAGAAAATGAACAGAAACACCTTTTTATCGCTGTCCACACACCCAAATGACATCAAACTTATATCTCCAAAAGAACCTACGTCCATTTCAACTTCAACAACCTATGCAATCACCCACAAATAAAATACCAAGTGGAGCGATAGAACCACAGATGGGTTGTTTTGCAAAACACAGCCTAACCCAAAAATCACCAAAATGCATGTTACCCAAAACCATCTCTGTTCAAAATACCAGCAATTGACCTGAAATCACAATATAACCTGCTAAACGAACTCCTTAGAACCCAACTTCACGTCATTGAGAAATGAGTCGAATGACAGATATATCTTCAGAACCCAACATTATGATGAAGTTCAACCATCAAAAAGGGCAGCCACGGTGCACGAAGCTCCCGCCTATACAGGGTTGGGGGAAGGGGCGGACCACAATGGCCTAGAGTACACAGCCTTACCTTGCATTTTGCAAGAGGCTGTTTCCGTGCCTTGAACTCATGACCTCAAGGTCACACGACAACAACTTTTACCGTTCCTTCCAGTTCAACCATCAAAAATACATTGAAGTCCCATAACTCCAAAACGGTCACTGGTCTTGCTCAAATTTGACAAAAGAATTGTTACAAAGTCTCCAATAGTGGTCTCCTCCATAACAGCTGAATCTAGTTTTAAGTCAATGACTAGTACACAACAACTCTCCTACAACTCCTCAATTCTTGTCCAACAAGAAACAAAAAGAACTCATTTTTGCTGCTCTCCACATACGAAACTGACAATAAACATCTCCACACCCAGTTCAATTCTAACACACATGGACAGTCCCCTGAAAGAAAAACTAACCGAAACTGCTACTTAATCAAGATGTGTTCCCCAAAGAAATACCTTCCGACTAAAATATATCATATCCAAAACCCAAAATCATGTTGCAGTCAACCATCAAACACCCAAAGAAAAAGTAATTTGTAAACAATTACCATACTTTACAAGCAAAATTAAACAGGAAAAACCCAACAAAACCCATCATCACCAAAAAAAATGGAAATAAGAAGCAAGAACACTGACCTTATAACTGATAAGAGATGGGTCCGAGAGAAATCTCCAGTTTTGATGGGGGCGGGGAGGAGGGCTGTGAAGATTTCAGAGGCAGCTCTCTCTGAACTCCCAGAAACAAACCGCGTGGAGGAAGTGTGTGGCTAGATTTTGCTGATGGACGATGACTTCAGCCCTACTTTATTACGACCACTTTTTTGTCTCCTTTTTACTGTGTTCCCATTTTTTTAGGGAGAGACATTTTTGGAGCTGTACCAGTCAGTATCAATGTGCATATCTATGCCCTAACACCAGGAGTAAGATTTTGCCTGTCACCAAATCTTTCTCATCTTGGGCCCCTAGATTTCTGATCCTAACCGTCTAATTTTGTGGACCACCCAAGCAATTAGCTAGTGATCTCTAGTTTTTGACCACGTATCAAAAGGCTTGGGGGGGTTTATTTAACGGCGCATGTAGGGCGTTTTTGAGATATCACGGTATATCTCAAATGTGCACCTTATTTAACCACGTAATCTCTAGCATATCTAAGATATGTTTGGTGTTATTTAAAATATGTCAAATGTAGATTCAAATGTATATCTGCTCCTCTTGTAGAGAAAGAAAAACATATTAAAAAAATTTGCATTTTTGAGAGAGAGAGGGAGGCAAGAGGCCATTGTCAACATTCCTTAGGGGGGTTTGCATTCCTCCATGGGTATTGATGACGTGGACCGCTTAATAGAACTCGAATGTGCCATAAATAACACGCCATTAAAATAATTTATAAGGCTGTTGGTCCCAACAGATGTACCACTCCATTTGGCATAAATCAAACTAAAGTTGAAAATCCTCATTCTTTGTGTCTATGATAATATAATGAATCCAAGGGATAGAATTGTTTGATATGTGAGATTTTCTCCTCACGACTCGTCTAAGGTGTGGTCCAACAGATGAGTGGAATGGATCACCAAATTGTGAGCACTCCTCTTGTACATTTTAGCCGTGCGTTGTTCCTGCCATCTAGCAAGAGGAATGCCATGGAGCCCCACTTTTGAGTATAACTGCCTTGGACGATCTAACCCATTTATCTGCTTGGCCCAATTTTGAATTATAAAACCTCACTTTTGGGCAATCTGACCATTCATCCACTACCCTCTTCTGACATCTTGCAAGTTCACCAAGGGAGAATAATAATATGGTTGCAAGAAGCACTCCTGCCATCATTTTCAACATCTTTAGGGGGGTTTGCATTGATGATGTGGACCGCTTAATGGACGGTTGTGATTATCTAATCATAGGATCTTGTTTGTTATTTGCCATTGACGATGGGGACCGCTTAATGGAAGGTCCAAATTTGCCGCACGGCCATTGATGACGGGGATCGCTTAATGGAACTCAAATGTGCCACAAATGACACGCCATTAAAATAATTCATCAGGCTGCTGGCCCCACCAGATGTACCACTCCATTTGGCAGAAATCAAACTAAAGTTGGAAATCCTCATTCTTGGTGTCTATGATAATATAACGAATCCAAAGGATAGAATTGTTTGATATGTGAGATTTTCTCCTCACGACCCGTCTAAGGTGTGGTCCAACAGATGAGTGGAATGGATCACCAAATTGTGAGCACTCCTCTTGTACATTTAGCCGTGCGTTGTTCCTGCCATCTAGCAAGAGGAATGTCATGGAGCCCCACTTTTGAGTATAACTGCCTTGGACGATCTAACCCATTTATCCGTGGCCCAATTTTGAATTATAAAACCTCACTTTTGGGCAATCTGACCATTCATCCACTACCCTCTTCTGACATCTTGCAAGTTCACCAAGGGAGAATAATAATATGGTTGCAAGAAGCACTCCTGCCATCATTTTCAACATTCCTTACGGGGGTTTGCATTGATGATGTGGACCACTTAATGGACGGTTGTGATTATCTAATCATAGGATCTTGTTTGTTATTTGCCATTGACGATGGAGACCGCTTAATGGAAGGTCCAAATTTGCCGCACGGCCATTGATGACGGGGACCGCTTAATGGAACTCAAATTTGCCACAAATGACACGCCATTAAAATAATTCATCAGGCTGCTGGCCACACCAGATGTACCACTCCATTTGGCAGAAATCAAACTAAAGTTGGAAATCCTCATTCTTGGTGTCTATGATAATATAACGAATCCAAGGGATAGAATTGTTTGATATGTGAGATTTTCTCCTCACGACCCGTCTAAGGTGTGGTCCAACAGATGAGTGGAATGGATCACCAAATTGTGAGCACTCCTCTTGTACATTTAGCCGTGCGTTGTTCCTGCCATCTAGCAAGAGGAATGCCATGGAGCCCCACTTTTGAGTATAACTGCCTCGGACGATCTAACCCATTTATCTGCTTTGCCCAATTTTGAATTCTAAAACCTCACTTTTGGGCAATCTGACCATTCATCCACTACCCTCTTCTGATATCTTGCAAGTTCACCAAGGGAGAATAATAATATGGTTGCAAGAAGCACTCCTGCCATCATTTTCAACATTCCTTAGGGGGGTTTGCATTGATGATGTGGACCGCTTAATGGACGGTTGTGATTATCTAATCATAGGATCTTGTTTGTTATTTGCCATTGACGATGGAGACCGCTTAATGGAAGGTCCAAATTTGCCGCACGGCCATTGATAACGGGGACCGCTTAATGGAACTCAAATGACACGCCATTAAAATAATTCATCAGGCTACTGGCCCCACCAGATGTACCACTCCATTTGGCAGAAATCAAACTAAAGTTGGAAATCCTCATTCTTGGTGTCTATGATAATATAACGAATCCAAGGGATAGAATTGTTTGATATGTGAGATTTTCTCCTCACGACCCGTCTAAGGTGTGGTCCAACAGATGAGTGGAATGGATCACCAAATTGTGAGCACTCCTCTTGTACATTTAGCCGTGCGTTGTTCCTGCCATCTAGCAAGAGGAATGCCATGGAGCCCCACTTTTGAGTATAACTGCCTTGGACGATCTAACCCATTTATCTGCTTGGCCCAATTTTGAATTATAAAACCTCACTTTTGGGCAATCTGACCATTCATCCACTACCCTCTTTTGATATCTTGCAAGTTCACCAAGGGAGAATAATAATATGGTTGCAAGAAGCACTCCTGCCATCATTTTCAACATTCCTTAGGGGTGTTTGCATTGATGATGTTGACCGCTTAATGGACGGTTGTGATTATCTAATCATAAGATCTTGTTTGTTATTTGCCATTGACGATGGAGACCGCTTAATGGAAGGTCCAAATTTGCCGCACGGCCATTGATGACGGGGACCGCTTAATGGAACTCAAATTTGCCACAAATGACACGCCATTAAAATAATTCATCAGGCTGCTGGCCCCACCAGATGTACCACTCCATTTGGCAGAAATCAAACTAAAGTTGGAAATCCTCATTCTTGGTGTCTATGATAATATAACAAATCCAAGGGATAGAATTGTTTGATAAGTGAGATTTTCTCCTCACGACCCGTCTAAGGTGTTGTCCAACAGATGAGTGGAACGGATCACCAAATTGTGAGCACTCCTCTTGTACATTTAGCCGTGCGTTGTTCCTGCCATCTAGCAAGAGGAATGCCATGGAGCCCCACTTTTGAGTATAACTGCCTTGGACGATCTAACCCATTTATCTGCTTGGCCCAATTTTGAATTATAAAACCTCACTTTTGGGCAATCTGACCATTCATCCACTACCCTCTTCTGATATCTTGCAAGTTCACCAAGGGAGAATAATAATATGGTTGCAAGAAGCACTCCTGCCATCATTTTCAACATTCCTTAGGGGGGTTTGCATTGATGATGTGGACCTCTTAATGGACGGTTGTGATTATCTAATCATAGGATCTTGCTTGTTATTTGCCATTGACGATGGAGACCGCTTAATGGAAGGTCCAAATTTGCCGCACGGCCATTGATGACGGGGACCGCTTAATGGAACTCAAATTTGCCACAAATGACACGCCATTAAAATAATTCATCAGGCTGCTGGCCCCACCAGATGTACCACTCCATTTGGCAGAAATCAAACTAAAGTTGGAAATCCTCATTCTTGGTGTCTATGATAATATAACGAATCCAAGGGATAGAATTGTTTGATAAATGAGATTTTCTCCGCACGACCCGTCTAAGGTGTTGTCCAACAGATGAGTGGAACGGATCACCAAATTGTGAGCACTCCTCTTGTACATTTAGCCGTGCGTTGTTCCTGCCATCTAGCAAGAGGAATGCCATGGAGCCCCACTTTTGAGTATAACTGCCTTGGACGATCTAACCCATTTATCTGCTTGGCCCAATTTTGAATTATAAAACCTCACTTTTGGGCAATCTGACCATTCATCCACTACCCTCTTCTGATATCTTGCAAGTTCACCAAGGGAGAATAATAATATGGTTGCAAGAAGCACTCCTGCCATCATTTTCAACATTCTTTAGGGGGGTTTGCATTGATGATGTGGACCGCTTAATGGACGGTTGTGATTATCTAATCATAGGATCTTGTTTGTTATTTGCCATTGACGATGGGGACCGCTTAATGGAAGGTCCAAATTTGCCGCACGGCCATTGATGACGGGGACCGCTTAATGGAACTCAAATGTGCCACAAATGACACGCCATTAAAATAATTCATCAGGCTGCTGGCCCCACCAGATGTACCACTCCATTTGGCAGAAATCAAACTAAAGTTGGAAATCCTCATTCTTGGTGTCTATGATAATATAACGAATCCAAGGGATAGAATTGTTTGATATGTGAGATTTTCTCCTCACGACTCGTCTAAGGTGTGGTCCAACAGATGAGTGGAATGGATCACCAAATTGTGAGCACTCCTCTTGTACATTTAGCCGTGCGTTGTTCCTGCCATCTAGCAAGAGGAATGCCATGGAGCCCCACTTTTGAGTATAACTGCCTTGGACGATCTAACCCATTTATCTGCTTGGCCCAATTTTGAATTATAAAACCTCACTTTTGGGCAATCTGACCATTCATCCACTACCCTCTTCTGACATCTTGCAAGTTCACCAAGGGAGAATAATAATATGGTTGCAAGAAGCACTCCTGCCATCATTTTCAACATTCCTTAGGGGGGTTTGCATTGATGATGTGGACCGCTTAATGGACGGTTGTGATTATCTAATCATAGGATCTTGTTTGTTATTTGCCATTGACGATGGAGACCGCTTAATGGAAGGTCCATATTTGCCGCACGGCCATTGATGACGAGGACCGCTTAATGGAACTCAAATTTGCCACAAATGACACGCCATTAAAATAATTCATCAGGCTACTGGCCCCACCAGATGTACCACTCCATTTGGCATAAATCAAACTAAAGTTGGAAATCCTCATTCTTGGTGTCTATGATAATATAACGAATCCAAGGGATAGAATTGTTTGAAATGTGAGATTTTCTCCTCACGACCCGTCTAAGGTGTGGTCCAACAGATGAGTGGAATGGATCACCAAATTGTGAGCACTCCTCTTGTACATTTAGCCGTGCGTTGTTCCTGCCATCTAGCAAGAGGAATGCCATGGAGCCCCACTTTTGAGTATAACTGCCTTGGACGATCTAACCCATTTATCTGCTTGGCCCAATTTTGAATTATAAAACCTCACTTTTGGGCAATCTGACCATTCATCCACTACCCTCTTCTGATATCTTGCAAGTTCACCAAGGGAGAATAATAATATGGTTGCAAGAAGCACTCCTGCCATCATTTTCAACATTCCTTAGGGGGGTTTGCATTGATGATGTGGACCGCTTAATGGACGGTTGTGATTATCTAATCATAGGATCTTGTTTGTTATTTGCCATTAACGATGGAGACTGCTTAATGGAAGGTCCATATTTGCCGCACGGCCATTGATGACGGGGACCGCTTAATGGAACTCAAATGTGCCACAAATGACACGCCATTAAAATAATTCATCAGGCTGCTGGCCCCACCAGATGTACCATTCCATTTGGCAGAAATCAAACTAAAGTTGGAAATCCTCATTCTTGGTGTCTATGATAATATAACGAATCCAAGGGCTAGAATTGTTTGATATGTGAGATTTTCTCCTCACGACCCATCTAAGGTGTGGTCCAACAGATGAGTGGAATGGATCACCAAATTGTGAGCACTCCTCCTGTACATTTAGCCGTGCGTTGTTCCTGCCATCTAGCAAGAGGAATGCCATGGAGCCCCACTTTTGAGTATAACTGCCTTGGACGATCTAACCCATTCATCTGCTTGGTCTAATTTTGAATTATAAAACCCATCTTTTGGACAATCCGACCATTCATCCACTACCCTTTTTTCATATCTTGCAAGTTTACCAAGGGAGAATAATAATAAAATTGCAAGAAGCACTCATGCCAATCAATTTAACTTTTTTGCTAGTCATAAGTTAACCTTTCAGTCTTTAAACTTCTCCAAAACTGGAACAGGACCCACCAAATTAACAATTTCTTTAAAACTCTGGCCCACTTGCACCTTTCCCAAGTCAAAGTATGCACGCCAAGACACCTGGAAGGTGAGCTCACTCAATTTTTGTCCCTCCACAACGGGAGATCTTAGCCATTGCACCTCAGACAAGACCTTCCCCAATTTGGCGTTCTAAACAATTGATTGAAGAACTGAGAATAAAACCAGAGGCCACTTCTGGCAGATCTAAACCGTTCATCAAGTCAGCATGTCTCTACCAAACTGTCAATCAAACATAAAACTGGCGGCAACTATATCATATGATTTTACTGGGTAATTTTGTATTTAGAATTAAAATCTTCAATTATTTCTAATTATGTTTTTGACCCACCTCTCCACGCAACAAAAATATTAAGCAGCCCGGTGCACGAAGCTTCTGTATATACATACAGGATCTAGGGAAAGAGTTTATAGTATGCAGCTTTACTACAGACTACATGGGTCTATACTACAAACTTACCTTGCATTTTTATAAAAGGCTATTTTCATGTCTTGAATCAGTGATCTCAAGGTCACATAACGACAACTTTACCATTATGGCAAGGATCCTGACATAGCAAAATCAATCGGATACGCCAATTTAGACCTTCCACTTAATGGGATTTAGAAGCATAGTAGAAAATTTTCTATTTCAACTTTCAAATTTGAATGATTAAGAGCTTATATGATTGATATTCTTTAATCAACGTTATCTTTAGACCTTGCAAAATCCCAATGTGGTATCTACATGTGGAGATGAAGGGAGGGTCCACTGGTTGCGGAAGGTTGTGAAAGCCTAGGTATCCCATAGATGAGAGATAGCTGAAGGACAGAAAGTTAGTCCCACATCGTTAAAGGAAAAGTTACTGGGCTATTGATAAGAGTAGTGTGTGACTCTCCTTACAACAAGGCATTTTCTTCAAGAAATTGGAGAAGAACAAAAACGTGGGGTGGCTGGTTGTATGGGCGGCTAGTTTTCAAGAGCAAATAATATTGTTGTATGTGGAAGCCACCGAGTTGTTACAAAGGTGATCTCAATGCCATATACTTTCGTGTAGCCATGAATAATAGGCGTTAGACAAATCAAAGAAATAATGTTGGAATGTTCCCCTACATATACAAAGTTGCACGATTACATTCACTAAATAGGAAATTCCCTCGCATCAAGTAACATTCGAAAATTATACATGAAATGAATAAGATAACATTAGTAAGTTAGAGGTGTGGAAATAATCTCTTGCAAAAAATATAAAATAAGACTGCCTACTATAAACCCCTATGGTCCACCCCTTCCTTCGGACCACACGTGTGGGAGCTTCGTACACTGGACTACCCCTCTATCCGTGTGAAATGTAGTTCAAGTACACCTTTGAGTACCCCATGGCACAAACAAAGACTTCCAATCCCAAGTAGAATCCATTCAGGTGAGGAAAGTGACTTAATATGGTGGACTTTGCCTTGGGTGATTTCAACAGTGCACTCCAATGAATCCAAGGAGCAGATTATCCAGGTGGAGCATTCTCAGTTCAACTGCATTTATCAATGAGATAGTGCAAGAAATTATGGGTCACACAATACAACATGTGGAATCAGTCTCTTGTAAAATGCAAGGTAAAGCTGCCTACTATAAGCCCTTGTGGTCCGCCCCTTCCTTGAACCTTGTATAGGCGGGAGCTTCATGCACCAGGGCTGCCCTTGATACAAGGTGAAAGTTGAGATCCTTCTTCAAACTTTCTCCAGGCTCCAGTGATTCTCTCCAAAAGCTTGTGATACTTAATTAGCTAATTGGTACTTTTGAAAGTAGTTAAACTAATGTACTTGATCTCAAGTATTTATTTCTTTTATTATTGTTAGGTTTTTTCCTTTTATATTATTGAAAATTTGAAAATTTAATATTTCATGTCAATGTGGGACTAAATTTTCTAATATGAAAGGATGTAATTGTCAAAATAAAATTTATTAATGCCATCGAAGTAAATTGTTGTGTAGAGCTAGAACAAGGCTCATAAAATTATGCAACATTTCAAATAGGTAGGGGGCAGTCCTGGTGCACGAAGCTCCCGTCTATACGGGGTCCAGGGAAGGGGCAGGCTACAATGGCATAAAGTAGGCAACCTTACCTTGCATTTTTGCAAGAGGCTGATTCCATGACTCGAACCCATGACCTCAAGGTCACATGACGACAGCTTTTACCGTTGCGTTCAAATAGGTAACAGTAGTATAAGCTTAATGACTAATGTAATGAAATGGTCATGATTAAGTATTCAACTTATTTTCAAGTCTTTCATTAACTGATAATATCTAAAGATTTGCTCCTCATCGGATAAAGCTATTTAAACACAAAGCAAAAAGGTTAAACAATTTAACAAGATCTATAAAAAGGCAAAGACAAGATTGATCCTCGTTTGATTGTTTATAGGACAAATCTGGGTGTCTACAATGAGCAAACCCTTGAATATTGATGGATGAGAGACTTTATCTGAGAATTTTAACAATAACTCTTTATTCTCACCATGAAGGAGAGCCTTGGTGCAATGGTAAAGTTGTCGTCATGTGACCTTGAGGTCACGGGTTCAAGGTGTGGAATTAGCCTCTTGCAAAATGCAAGGTAAGGCTGCCTACTATAAACCCTTGTGGTCTGCCCCTTCCTCGGGCCCTGCATAGGCGAGAGTTTCATGCATGGGGGCTGCCCTTTTTATTCTCACCATCATGGAGACTGCCAATACCTCTTATTTTAGATGATTTGGATGAAAAATAGAGCCTGAAATTTCATTGAACCATCTCCTCAATTAAAGAGAAGGTATGCCAACACCTACTAGAGCAGCCTGAGATTATAGAGTTTCAAGATAAGATTGGCCACAAAAAGTTCTGCATATATTACAAAATGGAGGGCCATGATGTTGAGGATTGCTAAAACCTTAAGGCCCACATCTAACCAATTTGTTAGCTATTAATCACCTATTTGGGCCCTAAAACTCTTGGGTTGGCATGATTTTCAAGCCATTAGTTAGAGATAAAAAATGGTCCATCTCAGACTGTCCATATGCGAGTTCCACTGCCTGAAAGCAGTGCGTCCCGCCCTTAATGGCTGCAATATGCACGCTTTTATTTTACTTGAGCCACCCCCCCCCCTCTCTCTCTCTCTCGAAAAGGTGTCCCACCTAAGAAAAAGAAGGGTATATAATCGCCATTTCTATATTCTAACTATATATTCTGTGTCCATACAAACCGCACTTGAATACTCTTCGGGCGGTTGAATCATTTGCTTTTCAAGTTTTCACTTGGATGGAAGAAGCGCCGAAAATGGAGAACTTGATAACGGAGTCCATGCGAAAGCGTGTTGTTGATTTCAAGGAGCAGGCGGAGTAAGAATCTTCGTCTTCTATTTATCTGTTGATTTTCTTCTTATTTTTTTGAATTAATTTCTTCTGATATGATTTTTAACTAATAAGAAATTGGATTTTCCAAATTTTTTTGGGATTTGTCATGATTTGGGAAATGGGTTGTTTCTCTGTTGTATGAGCCGCTGAGCTCCCAGTGGATTAAATCTGCCTACTTTTGGATACATTATCAACGAGCAGCGAGGATTTCTGCTATATGCTTGCGACGGCACTTTATTGTATCAACAAAACGATAACGTGAACGCAATTACGACAAAAATGATGGTCTAGAATGTCGGCTTTACGGGAGGGGTTTCGTTGTCTTGTAGCTTATATGTATTGTTTGAAGTAGTTGTTTCTGTTGGGATTCGAAGGATAAGTTCAAAAAATTCTTTTTTTGTTTTTGTTTTTGTTTCAGCGACGAAGTTGACTAATAATTCAAGTATGGGGTGTTTCTGACTGATTTGCTGCTGAAGTTGTTTACTAGGTTGTTTCTGGTAGAAGTAACTACTTCTTGGTGGAAAGCTTGGCATGCTTGCATCTGTTGACCTACTCATTTGAGTTGCTTCTGGGTTTAATGATTTGGGTAGTAACTGGGGGTCTCGGAGAAATTCACACAGTTTTGGGAACTGAAGGGAGCGGATTGGTCAAGAGGCCTAATAATTGGGAAACTCTAAACGAAATTGACGTAGGATACTGGATGCAATTGGCAAATTTGTTAAGCCGGGATGAATGAGAATTGATCACTCGCTTCAAGTGCAACTTCAAGCAATTAGTTGCTTGTGAACTTCTCATTGTGGCAAAAGGGATAGTTTAGCACATTAGCTTGATACTTTGTGACGAAGAAGTTGGTGCTAATGGAATAAGGATTTAAGCTGCGAATGTTTTTTGGCTTACCAGCCAATGCATACAGATTGGAGGGCCTTAAAGTGCATTTTTGTTGATGCTACTTGGAGAAAGAGGTGATAGTTTTAGGTCTTACTGAAGCCGGTTGTACATGTTTTAACCTATATATTGCATGAAAGTTCCTTTAACTTGTGTCAACAAAAGCATATTGATATTGGATTCACAAAACATCAAATATGATATGGAGAAGTTGAAGTGGCAGCAGATGCTTATCATGTAGAAGTAGAGCTGTAAGTAAATGGGTTTTCATCTGATTGAGTCTTAGTTGGCATTGGCGTGGCAAGTGTTGCTCATATCTGCATTTGGTGAACCAGGTGTATTCTAATTTGTCTCAACTTTGGGGTGCATGCATAGTGAATCCATGTGTTCATTATACTGGAGTAATGGAGGCTCCTCAGGTGAAAGAATCTAGGATGAAAATTGTTCCACAATTGTGGCAAGTTATAAATCCAATTAAAGTTGAAAAATGGAAGATCTAGAAACCAAATTTTGAGGTTTGTGGGTATAGGTTATATGTTTTATTATATAAACAAAAGAACTTTTGACATCATCAGATACTTCAAATGTTACCAGATTGAACAATTTTATGCATTATAAGGAGCAAAGTTGATTAAGGCCTTCAAATTGCCAAGCTTAAGGCAATTACATCATTGTGGACTTGAACAATGCTGTCCTTTTCTGCTACTATTTAGTCGCAAAATGTTTCGAATGCAAGTTGATAGTCAACTTCAAAAGCAACACTGATGAAACAATGTGCCTGTAGGCCTAATAAGTAGGACTCGGTTTTGAGCAATTTCTGGGATGAGATTATTATGTCTCATGAAATTAACCTATGAGATGGACAAACATATTATTGCATTCCTTGTCATAGCCACTGGAAAGTTTTGGCATCTTATGCAGATGATAAGCTCCGGTGCACGAAGCTCCCGCATATGCGGGTCTGGGGAAGGGGTAGACCACAAGGGTCAATAGTACATAGCCTTACCTTGCATTTTGCAAGAGTTTGTTTCCACGCCTTGAATATGTGACCTCATCTTATGCAGATGATGTTGACAATATATTTCTTCACACAAGATGGGAAAGAACATCTAAATGGGACTTGTAAACATGCATATGTAGAAGTAGAGAGAGCAAACATCTGAAGGGATTGTATGATACGGAACGAACACCTGCAGCTACAAATCTTAGTAGCTTTTGTTGTAGAAGAAAATGCAATCTGGGTAATTTAGAGCATTGCACTTCCTTAATTCATCTCAAGAGCTATATGGAGGGAAATATCTTTGCTGAGAAGGGTTCATGTGGTCTCATGAAGTAGTTGGACAGCACTTCTGTTTTGCATGTAACAGTTAACATTTCTGTTCAATACTTAGTTAGAACCACATATGTTATGACTTTGTGTTTTCTTATAGCAAAATTTTTGTTGACATCATCTTCAAATCCTAGTTTTGAAGTGGAGCCTTGGCAAAATGGTGAAGTTGTTGTCGTGTGACCTTGAGGTCATGCGTTCAAGGTGTGGAAACAGCCTCTTTCAAAGTGCAAGGGAAGGCTGTGCACTATTGACCTTTGTGGTCCGCTCCTTCCCCAGACCGCGGATATAGGGGGCTTCATGCATGGGGGCTGCCCATCTTCAAATCCTAGTTTTCTGCTGTGTGAAATGAATAATGACTGATGATCATTGATTTACTTTGTATTGATATTGAGAAAACCAATGCTGTCATAATCATCTTATAATGAAACCTAAAATGAGTAGGAAGGCATGTAAGTTGTTCAGTTTGGGGTTTTTAATTGAAAAGCCTGTCCTTTACATGCAGTTCACCTTCCTATGCATGTGTGAAGAAAGAGAAAGAAAGGACGGTATAAACCAAAGGGGAATGGCAAAGCAAAGAAATGGCCACTCCACAAAATGCTTAAAGCCTTCATGAAGCACCATTTTAGCATCATTATCTGCCTCATCAATTAGGACTTCATAGGAGGGAGAAAGTTCTCTATTTAAGTAGAGGATCGTGGTCTGAAGTTGATTATTCTCTAGAGGCCTGACTTTGGCTTGAGCTTCCAATTGTAACGTAATGAGTTGCAAATCTAAAAATTCCAGAACGGGAACCTACAACTCAAAAATTGAACAAAGCTTCCTTGGGATGGAACTCAACATAACGGGATGAAGTTTCTTGTATGTTGTTTTGTGCAGATTTGACTGGAAAATATGCTCTGACAAACTTTCCACTTGATCTGAATCAAAATAGAATGTTCAGAATGTTGTTGTTGTTCCGATCCTGTCCATTTTAGCAATTTCATTATTGTTCTTTCTTATGTAAGATTAATTTCTCCTCTTTGTCAGTCTCTCTCCCTAGCAATGCTTGAGAGTAAAGTAATTGAGGTCTTGTGTTATCTTAGTCTCTTGCGTTTCTTAATTTTTGGTCTAGTAGTAGCATCAGAAATTATTGCTTAGCCGCTTGACCTATTGGTGTTGGAGGCTAATCCAGACTAGCAGTTTGTACAAGATTTACCTTTAAGTTCTTTGTTTCTTGCTGCAGTTCATTGACTCTTGAGGGGGTCCGGAGGGTATTAGAAAAGGATCTGGGCTTGAAGGCACTTTCATTGGATGGTCACAAGAGATTTATCAAGAATTGTTTGCAGAAGGTAACTCGAGTCAAACTCTAGTTGTTTACTCATAATAACCATGAGATGTCAGTAGATGGTTATAGAGGCAAAATCATCCATTAAACATTTACCTATTCTACTCATGGTATATTTTGGAAGGTTCCGTTCTACTTCTTGTGTAAAAGAATTCACCTTTTAGTTTTCTATTTTCAGATAAAATGCATTCTTTCTGAAACAAACTTCTTTTAGCAACCAACTGCAGAAATATGATGCAATTTAGCTACTCTTCTACTGAATAGTTCTGTTCTTCTTTGTTTCATTAAGGATCCATGAATAGTTTTTTTATGTTATTCTTCACATTTATAAATTAAACTAGATACTTGCTCCAACTTCCTTCAATTGGTTTGCACATAACTTGCGAAGACTAGGAAAATAACGTTGCAATTTTATACATGGCTGGTTCAAAGTTCAAACTGAAAGTTTATTGTGATCCATTGGTGGTGGAGTGAAGGTTATTATTTTCCTCATTGCTTTCATACGATTTTGTGTGTTTGCATATTGCAATTTTATACATGGCTGGTTCAAAGTTCAAACTGAAAGTTTATTGTGATCCATTGGTGGTGGAGTGAAGGTTATTATTTTCCTCATTGCTTTCATACGATTTTGTGTGTTTGCATTTGTGTATGTGCTTGTCCATTGTAACAAATGAACATTAACACATGCATTACAATGTCAAGATGCTATCATGCTTAGACTAGTAAGTTCCTCTTCAGGAGAAATGGATATCACCATGCAGTTTTCAGTTCTTTATCTGTTCCATTTTGCTGAGAATCATCAGTGACTCTTCTTATATCTAAAGTAGTCACTCTGTCTGCTAGCTGTTTATCTTTACATGAACAAATATCCAGATAAAGCATCCATTCAAAAATGTGAAAAATTGACGCTCTATTCTATTGGTCTAAACTCTGGTGCTCCTTGATGCTGTAGTAAATCTCTTTTTGGTGATTGAAACCATCTCTTGTCAAAACTTGAGTCCACGAATTCTTATTTGCAATTCCTTTTACCATCACCTGAAGAGGGAATATTCCAGTTAAAGTCATCAATTCGGTTTTGGAGATTTTATCATCTCTTGATAGGATAGTTTCTGTCTCCTTCTTTTTTGTTTGCTCACCAGAAAACACAAATGCACAAAATAAATTGGGCAGCCTCAGCTCACAAAGCTCCTGCATAGGTGGTGTCCGGGGAAGGGGCAGACCACAAGGGAAAGGAAAATTAAATAAGGATATATAAAAACCAAATGAAAAAGAAAATAAGGAATTGGAAAACCAAATGAAAGCAATGTGACTGTGTAATGAACAAAATAAGGAAATATTTTGCTTGTCAGACTTCTTCCGGATTGTCTAAGCTGGAGTAGTGGAACCAACAGATATTGCTTCTACTCTTCTAATGTGGGTCTTCTTAACAGAAAGATGGGAGGCAAACAAAGAAAAATTCACTTGTCAGAGTTCTGAGCCTTGCACACGTATTTCAGCTGTAAATAGTATCCTCATACACACAGTTGAGTTGTGAATAGTATCTTGGAAACCTTCGATGGTGATTCAGCAGGTTTCTATTATCATAATGTGTTCCTTGCATCAACTATTACATCTTCTCTATTTGAAATACATCCTTCTCATTCTCTTGGATCTGTTAGGCAAGCTATTCTGGCGTGCAGGAATCCTTTAGGGTTCATATGAAGGCTTGTCGAAAATGTTGGTTGACAGCAAGAGGAAAAAATAGTATGTTTTGATAGACACCTTACACCTTATCGGGGTAAAGACCTTACTGTTAAAGCAGCTAAAGTGGTAGGGGCAAATACAGGAGTTGTTGTTGGACTGAAGAACAAAATGGTTTGCAAAGTAATTTGGGTATGTGGTATAGATTTTCTTTTCAAACTATTATTGGTTTGGTGATATTTAGAACATTGCATGCATCAAATTGCAAATATTCATTAAATGCATGCAATTTTTACTACTTCTGAGGAAAAGCAATTTATGCAATTGGGAAATTCTCCAAGGAGCAACGAAGTGCTCTTAGCTTATAAAAATACAAGTTGTTGCATTACCAGGGTTCAATTAGAGCTCCAGTGCAACTGAACATACTGTTAGGCTTCTAATGCTTTAGGATGGTCTCTTATTTCTCTGTATTCAGTGTTACTGGTCTATGCAAATGATCTGGTTATATTTGTCCTATGAAAATAATGGATGTTGTTCACAGTCCTTGGATATTGTATATGGGCAGCCCTGGTGCACGAAGCTCCCACCTATGCAGGGTCCGGGGAAGGGGCAGACCACAAGGGTTTATAGTAGGCAGCCTTACCTTGCATTTTGCAAGAGGCTGATTCCATGCCTTGAACCCGTGACCTCAAGGTCACATGACGACAACTTTTACCGTTACGCCAAGGCTCCCCTTCTCCTTGGATATTGTATATAATTTGTTTTATTTGACAGTATTATTGGTATCTTATAATTGATACATTGGAGAGCAACTTGGGCTCACATGTTGAGCTTTGAGAGAACAGGAGTTATGGAGTTTCTGAAGCAACTGGTTTATTGCTAAGAGTATCTCTGTTTGAATTGGAATTGAGAAACTTTTCTGATGCCAGGATATCTCCTTTTGCTAGTGGTAGAGCTTATCATGTTAGGCATTTGGCATTAGATGCCTATTACTGAAGCTGTTTGGAAATTCTCCAAATTTGAGTTTATACAGCTAATAGTTCTGTTTACGCCATGTACGCCCTGTTGTGTTTGTTTGGCTCCATATGATATGTTAATTTTGCCTTCATATTTGATGGGTTAGAATGATAACTATTTCATTAATAATGGAGACAAAACATAACCTGATCATTTTATGTTTTTGATTGACTATCCAGTGTTTTGATGCTCTTGATGATGAGAATGCCTCCAAGAACTCAGGGGACACTTCGGACCATCCTGTTAGTGCAGATAAAGGAGAAACAACAAAGCCACCTGAGGATCTTCACCTGCATAAAGAAGTGAATGGTCTTACCTCTGAAGATGAATGTAAAGATAAAAGATCTCCAGTTCTGATGAGAAATGAAACAACTGAAAGTGAATCTGAGGCACCTGAAGGTGTGAAATCTGACAAAATTCCGGATGAAGAGACCATAAAGAAGGCTATTAAGAAGAGAGCTTCATATTTCCGAGCTAATTCTGAGTATGTTACATCTCATTTATAAACAAGCTTTCAGACCTGCTGAAATCATTCTTCTGCATATTTTTAGTTCTGTACTCCGTAAACCATTTACTACTAATTTTAGCTTTAGATTTACCATTACCAAGAAGGGAAGCCTGGGCGCAACGGTAAAAGTTGTTGTCATGTGACCTTGAGGTCACGGGTTCAAGGCGTAGAAACAGCCTCTTGCAAAATGCAAGGTAAGGCTGTGTACTTTAGGCCCTTGTGGTCCACCCCTTCCCTAGACCCCGCATAGGCAGGAGCTTCGTGCACTGGGGCTGCCCCTATTTACCATTACCAATGTAAATTGCCTTGAGCTCATAACATAAATGCATAGAAATGTTTTGTTGTCCAGTCCTCTGGATGTTCTTTGGAGAATTTAGTGTCAGTATTTTAATTGCTCTTGTAAGATAATTGTTGTTCTTTAGAGAACTAATAAATTCTGGAGCATGATTGTGTCAGGACCATTAATTTGCTAGGAGTTCGTAGAATGTTGGAAGAAGATCTGCAACTTGAGAAAGGTGTTCTTGATGCCTATAAAAGTTTTATCCGTGACCAATTAGATGCTGTAAGCACATGTTATCCCCCTTTTTGTTTGATTCTGTTGCTTGGCCAGGGGGCATATAATCTGATTTTTGCCAATTTTAACTATTTGGCAGGTTCTTGCACATTCTGAAGTCATTAAATCCATGAATGAGGTTAAGAGAAAAGGTTTAAAGAAAGCTTCTCAAGGAGTACATACAGGTAGAACTAGCAAAGTAGCCAAAAAGGTGAATAGAGGAGATGCAAGTTCAGATTCGTCTGATTCTAATGTAACTCATAGTGAGGATGAGGAGGTTGATGAAGAGCCAGTAAGATCAAAAGAGAACAATGCTCAGAAAGGAAAAGCAAGCACTACTGGAGGAATAAAAAAACGTAAAAGGTCTTTGGACGAAGACAAATCACCTATCAAGAAGAAAAATTCAGTTGAATCAAAAACGGCAGAAAGTAATGGGACTGGTAAATCTGAAAACTCATCTATCGACAGAGATTCTCAATCATCTGCCAAGGAGAGTACCAAGGTCATGATAGTTTTGGTTGCTTTCTTTTTAGATCCATTCCTTTAAAGCTTCATTAGGTAAAGTTCTTTGATATGTTATCTTCTTGATCTGCAGAAGAAAAAAGAGGAGGTGGCAAGTCATGTATATGGAAAACGCGTGGAGCACCTAAAGTCGATAATCAAACAATGTGGAATGGGGTATCCTCTTATCCTTCATTTAGTACTTGTCATGTTGATGGTACAAAATATCAATATAACTTGTTGGCAATAAAACTTGTAGCTAATTTGTTCTGTCATCTCCTCAGTATTCCGCCATCAGTTTACAAGAGGGCAAAGCAGGCTCCTGAGAGCAAACGAGAGGCTTACCTGGTAAAGGAGTTGGAAGATATACTTGAAAGAGAAGGGTTGTCTACAAATCCTTCTGAGAAAGGTATATGGTCAAACCAAGTCTTGTGATTTGACCTCTTTAAGATGGAAAACATACTGTTATCTATTTATTTGATAATAATTACGTATTTATGATTCCATTTCAACACTTCTGATTGCAAATGCAGTATGATCACTAAGATGACAGCTATTGTGTAAAATTAGTAGCACACAGATCTACATGGTAATTATTGGAAGCATCATAATGATGGAAATTTAAGTGATCTTTGGTGTGATAATACCCAATTGGATCAGCTTTTATGGTTCATTGTTGTCCCGGGCAGCAATTATCCTTCTCTGTCCCTTGCTTAAATGTCTCTAGGTTAATGTTAACAGCTCAGGGAAATAGATTTCATTCTCAAGTTATAACTGAATTTTTTAGAATGCTTCCTAGGTGCGATTTGCCATTATAGCAGATTTGGGGAACATGATTGTTTCCCATTTATAAGTGAGTAGCGAGTCTTATGTTTGCATCCCTTAAGTAAATCATTGTACAGTGTGTTATATAATATAAATGAATCCCAGCCCACACAAATTAGAGATAGTAGGTATTCACAAGTTGATATGGAATTGCGGCCTTTCTTGGGTACTTTAACTTACTGCTGTCACATCATTTCTTCCTCCCCTCTACATAATATTGAATTTTTATGAAATTATATAAGTTCAACAGCATGCCTAGAAATCTCCATGATGAAAATAACCAAAAGAAAATGAAACTAAAAGAACTTAAAATATTAATTTTGTTCCTCTTAATCTTTTCTGGCTACCCCATATATTGCTTCTTCAAAGCCCCTGGTTTCTTTGTCCTCATCTACTATATGTTCTTGTCTTCTCAAATCTTTCTTTCTTCATATCATACTTGATCAGACATCATCTTTATTTGTTCTCTGCTCTTCGTTTCAAACTTCTCTATGCCATTGTTTGGCTTCATAGTACTTTTGGTGCGTGTTAGCACTCTCATCGTTAGAAGAGGCTTCTATATATATATATATATATATATATATATATATATATATATATATTTACTCCTTTCTCTCTTGAGCATAAATTATCAACCTCTTTCCTCATTATTCATTTATGCCTGATTTTCTCTCTCTTCACACACTTTGGTTTTGGCAAGCCTTCACCCTCCAAACTAAAGAGGAGAAAAAGAAAAAGGAAGAAATGAAAAATAAAAGACTAAGAAAACCTTCACTCTATTGAAGACCTTTCTAATTCTTTTCATGATCAACAAAAAGCTGAAGACTGGGGTGATTCTCCAGAAGCTTTGATACTAACAACATCTCATGCTACTTCAAAAATTTCTCATGCTGTTTGGGCGCACATTGGCAAGCCTCCTCAGCAGTCCGTGACCCTTTATTTACTACTACACATGCAGATTCAGATTTGTAAGAGGGAAAACATGACAGATGAGAATAATTTCATTAGTTAAAAGGGCCTGTTAGTTGCATTTGGGATTTGTTGTAATTTGCTTAATTTGGGATTTGCTGGAATTAGCTCGATTTACCAGGTTGGAAGTGGAAATTAAATGGGAGTTGAGAGGAAATCATTGGCATTTATGGTGGAATTTGTTGTATTTGCTGCAAAATCAGCCAATTCTAACACCTGATAACTTTTCATTTGCCTTTACATTAAAATATTCTAATTAATGGAATGGGCAGTGGGCTACTTTATGTTTGTGGGCATTTTAGTTGCAGGCCTATCACCATCTAAAATAAAATGCATTGTAATGTTTGCAGGCCCATAAACCATCACACATGTAAATTAAAGTTTAGTGGCTCACAATGACATGTTTCATTAAATTTTATACTTGTTTTAGAGCTCCCTACTGCAAAAAAGAACAATAGACCTAGGCCTGGCAATTTGGGTTGGCAGGTCATGTTCGTGTCGTGTCGAGACTAACCCATTATAGTATATGGGTCGACATGAACATGATCCGCTTAATAATCGTGTCAAGAACCCGTGACTTGAACACGACACGATTATTAAACGAGTAGACACGACACGACTCATGTAACACGATTAAATGAATGTAAAATAACTAATATAGGACGGTTTTTGAAGAACCGTTCTATATTACTGTAGTAGTATCGAACTGTTTTTGATGAACCATCCTATATTACTATAGTAATATAGGACTGTTTTTGAAGAACCGTCCTATATTACTGTAGTATTATAGGACTGTTTTTGATAAACCATCCTATATTACTATAGTAATATAGGACTGTTTTTGATGAACCATCCTATATTACTATAGTAATATAGGACTGTTTTTTTGAACCGTCCTATATTTTCAACCCGATTGGTTAACAGCTTGCGGGTTAGATTGGTCAACACGACGAATTAATAGGTCATGTGTCAAACAGGTCAACACGATGGGTTGACATTGATTGACCCAAACATGACACGATTTTTGGTGTGTTATTTTCAGGTTGACCAAAAAATAACATGAATACGATAAGACTCAAACCTAATATGCTAAATCTGTGCCGGGTTTGAGTTGTGTTATCGTGTCGTGTTATATTTTGCCACCCCTAAATAAACCCACATATCAAGCATTTATTAATCTAGAATAATTATATATTCATTAATTTTGACCTATTTTTGGGCCCACTATTATGAGAAGCTATAAATTTGTAATGGGCCTGCAAATTAAACCTGCTTCAAGGCATAGTAGACATTCATCATTTTTCACATGTTTCTAATCTCACTATCATCATCGAACCTATCCCAATTAGGGGTTGGCCACATAAATCTTATTCCTCCATTCCTCTCTATTAAGTACTATGGCTTCATTTAGTCTCAAAGTTTTTAAATATTTTCTCACCACTTCTATCCACGTTCTTTTGGGCCTTCCCCTGCCCTTTTAGAACCTTCTACTTGCATTGCCTCACTCCTTCTAACTGGTGCCGTTTTCAATCTCCTTTGGACATGTCTAAACCATCTAAGTCTAATCTCTCTCATCTTGTTACCTATTGGTGCTACCCCTAAGTTTCCTCTAATATTTTCATTCCTAATTCTATCTTTTCTTGTCTTGTCACTCATCCATCTCAACATCCTCATTTTTGCGACGCTCATCCTATGAATATGATGTTCCTTAACTGCCCAACACTCGGATCCATAGAGCATGGCAGGCCTTATGGCCATCCTATAGAATTTTCCTCTTAGTTTGAGTGGCACCCGCCAATCACACAAAACTCTAGATGGACATCTTTATCTGTTTCAACCTGCTTGGATTCTCTGAGTAACCTCCCTCTCAATCTTTCCATTCTCATGAATCATTGATCCTAAGTACTGAAATGGTCTTTTACATAGACTTCTTGGTTATCAATCTTAACTGGCGTTCCACTTTTACTCCTCTTCTTGTTAAAATTGCATTCCTTATATTCTTAGTTTGGCTGATTTTAAATCCTTTAGATTCTAATGCTTCTCTCCATAACTCTGGCTTTGTGTTTACACCCTCCCTTGTCTAATCAAGTAAAACTATATCATCTGTGAATAGCATGCACCATGGAATCTCCTCATGTAGATGTTTTGTTAACTCATCCATAACTAACGTGAAAAGGTATGGGCTTAATGCCGATCCTTGGTGCAATCTTATAGTGACAGGAAAATCACCGGTCTCGCCACTAGTGGTATGAACATTTGTTATCGCTACCTCATGCATATCTTTAATTGTGTCTATATACCCCCACGAAACCCCTTTCTCGCCCAACACCCTTCATATTAACTCTCTAGGGACTCTATCATAAGCTTTCTTGAAGTAAAAAAAGACTGTGGAGGTCTTTCCTCCTCTCCCTATATTTCTCTATCAATTGCCTTAGTAAGAAAATAGCTTCCATGGTAGACTTCCCAGGCAAACCAAACTAGTTCCCCGATATACTTGTCTCATGCCTTAGCCTCTTCTTAATAACTCTTTCACAAAGTTTCATAGTGTGACTCATAAGTTTGATCTATCGATAATTAGTACAGCTTTGTATGTCTCCTTTATTCTTATAAATTGGTACAATAGAGCTTTTCCTCTATTTATCAAGCATTTTCTTTAATTTTATAATCTTGTTAAACAACTTGGTCAACCAAACTACCCCAATATCTCCCATATGCTTCCAAACCTTTATTGGTATACCATCGGGCCTCATGGCCTTTCCTAATTTCATCTTTTTCAGGGCCTCTTTCACTTCAGGTATTCTAATCCTACGTTCATATCTGTAATGGCTAATGATATTTAAGTTTACAATATTTTTAATCCCTATATTCTCAGAGCCATTGTCATTTAACAATTTTTGAAAGTAAGTTTCTCATCTTTGTTTGAACTCATCATCCTTGACTAGTACCCTTTGATCATCACTTCTAATGCACCTAACATAATCTAAGTTCCTTATCTTTCTGTTCTCTTATTTTTGCAAGTTTAAACACATTTTTCTCACCTTCTCTTGTTCCTAGTCTATTAGAGAGGTCATCATATGCCATAGGTTTGGCCTCAGTTACTATTCTCTTAGCAACCTTTTTAGCATTCTTATATTGTTCATAGTTTTCATTATTTCTAGTCTTCTGCCATGCTTTAAAACACATCCATTTTCCTTTAATAACTTTTTGCACTATTTCAGTCCACCACCATGTTTCCTTTACTAATTGCCTTTTACGTTTAGATACTTTTAAGACATCTTTTGACACTTTCTTAATAGACTCAACCATATTAATCGACATGGTGTTTATTTCTGTTTCATAGTTCCAGTTTCCTTTTACCATCAACTTATTTGTGAATGAGGTTATTCTCTCCTTTTAAGTTCCACCACTTATCCGTATCGGGTATAACCTTACAATTCTTACACATTGATTTTTCAGTATTCCTAAGTAGAGAAGTCTATTTGGCTTTTATAAAGCCCACTTTTAAAGGTTATTAAGTGTTCATCCCTTTTCTTAAAGAGTGCATTTGCAATGGCCAGGTTATATGACAAAACATAATCGAGGATAGTTTCCCCCATCTCATTTCGTTCTCCTTTACCATAACCTCCATGTATCCTATCATATCCTTCCTTTTCTTTTCCTACATGGCCATTTAAGTCTGCTCCTATAAATATCCTCTCAGCATTCAAAATTTCTTGCATAACTCCTTCCATGTCTTCCCAAAATTAGCTCTTGATTATATCTTCTAACCCTACTTGTGGTGCGTATGCACTTATAACATTTATGGTCTACTCTTTTAGAACAAGTTTTATTATTATAATTCTATCACTGATTCTTTTAATATCCACAACTTTATCCTTTAATTCTTTATCCATCATTATTCCTACGTCATTTCTGTTATTATCCTTTCCTATGTGCTAGAATTTATACTCATCTATTTCTCTAGTTTTAGCCCCTTTCCACTTGGTTTCTTGGATACAAGTGATGTTGACTTTACTACGTTTTATCGTGTATACTAACTCCAAACTCTTACTTGTCAATGTCCCTATATTTCATGTGGCGATACGAATCTTATGCTCTTGAGATATCCTATTTAACCTCGCACTTCTCGACCTCCATGGCATGAACCCATGTCCACTTTTTGCTGCACCTGGGTTTTGGTGCATTGTGTTGCTTTCCAGGGGACGCTTTAGTAGCCCTTGCCCATTTTTCACTACACTTGAGATCCAATGTAGTGCGTTGCTTCTGGAGGAATGCCCTAGCAACCCTTGCCCATTTTTCACGGCACCTATGATACGATGCAGTGCGTCACTTATGGGGAACGCCCTAGCTTGAGGGAATGTCAGTTTTCGATTCATGTTATGTTAGAGTTGCCATACTTTTAAGAAGGTGGAGATGATTTTCATTTCGTACTTACAAACTAATATACAAATGCATATTTATTTGCAAGTAGGAAAGAAATAATAAAATCATCTTCAACTTCTTCTTTAACGGCTGACACCTCACGCAAGAACCTTCAAAAGTTATAAATAAAATTGTAATGGTCTAACTAAACGTCTATCAATCTACAATTATCATATTTATTTATTTTCACCTTTTTTGGGCCTAGGATTATCACATGCCATGAAAATTGTGATGGGCCTATAGATCAAATTTGTATCAAGGCATGAGATATTTACCATTTTGCACCTGTTTCTTAGCCATCTTAAATTGTAAATGAACATTGTAATGGGCCCAAAAAATCAGACTTGCATCAGCTATATAACATGTCAACAGCCATAGGTAAAATAGTATGGACCCACCTTTAATTTCATATGTTTGTGGACGTGCTACTATTAAAACCTATAAAATAAATTACAATGGGCCATATATCAAGCCTGCATTAGTTATAAACAACCATAGACCACAATCAATATATTACCATTAAGTTGTCGTCATGTGACCTTGAGGTCACAGGTTCAAGGCGTGGAATCAGCCTCTTGCAAAAATGCAAGGTAAGGCTGCCTACTTTAGGCCATTGAGGCCCGCTCCTTCCCCGGACCCCGCATAGGCGGGAGCTTCGTGCATTGGGGCTGCCCTTTAAGTCATTTCAAAGGACCATAGGTTTTTCAAGTATTAGAAGTGTCTAGTTCAGAGGTTTGAGATCCACGAGTCTATAAATATAAGATATTAACAATTACATCATCACAAACACAAAATATTAAGAACAATGACTACAAATATGAGCACTAGACTAGAAGATGTCACTATGCAACACAGGATATGACTGACATCTTTACTATTCTCATGTGTATTTGAGTGCCCTGTTGCATTTGAGTGGCCTCTTGTATTTGTGACTTTGTGTTGCATGCTCCACTCCATCACCTTCTTTTTCCATCTCTACCCCTTTCTCTACTTCAACTGCATTAGCTTCAGCATCTTTAGGTTCAGGTTTAACCTAAATTGGTTAGAACTCATTGGAAGTGCTTTCCATTCTTATGCTGTTCTGTAGTGCACACAACACACCATGACCATCCTTTTTTGTTTCTGCTTAGAATAGAGTCTGAATTGTAAGAATGCAAATCGAGCCTTCAAAAAAATATCTGCTGAATAACATTTCTTAACTGTGAGTACTGATGATTGAAGATCTCATGAGGATTTTGAGGTATAAGTTTAGCAGATGGTACCAAACTCACTGCAATGGTACCTTGTAGCACTATCCAGGGGCTTGAACTGCTTTGTAATTGCAAAACTAGCATCCCCTATGTAGTACTTTCCTGCACAGACCAATTGATTCAACATGTTATGCACCCAATAAAGATCATAATGATTGGTACCATTATTTCGAACTTAAGAATATAGTTAACTTTTCGCATGGGGAACCCCCCTAAGCGTTGCCAATGTTTTCTCTAAATACGTCGCATCATGTGTCATGCCTTTATGACCATCAAGCGCATAGGTGAGTAGCATGTCAAATGTACATGTTGCAAGGCTTTTTGAGCCAATTGTCCCTTTCGATTGCGACATGACTCTGCATTTGGTCCAGTTATCCTGCATGGAATGTATGACCCATCAATAGCTCCTATGTGATTGGATATGAAGTCATAATGTCAGCAAACTAGGAATATCACTTACTTCAAAGTATAGCACATAGAATGCGTTACCATATATTTGGTGGGGCTTTGGGGAAGGTTCTACCATGAATTTTAGGGACAAATGGACAATAGCTTGTAATGCCTTATTAAAATTCTTGCTAATCATCCATTCTAACCCATTCACTGTTTCACTGGTTGAGCTGTACGTCTAATTCTGCCCTATGACAATAAAAATGTCAGCACCATTTCTTCCACACTAACGTGCTTGGTTTCTTCCAAATAATTATTGCCTTTCAATACAGAACAAAGTTTCTTAAATTGTTCAGGAAACAACCCATAAAGGCAACTTGGTGGTAATTTGATATATAAGATGAAGATAATTCACACACAAAACCACAAATCATTATTCATATGAACACAAAAACATGTAGTCATTGCACATCAGCAGATGAACATCATGACATTCAGTTAGGTTGATCCATTAGCTGTAAGCCTTCAAACCATATGACAAATAGAAACACGCATATGAAACCTTAGAATCATGAACCATTCAAATTACAAAATTTTAAAAACCAACTGATAAGTTCATACACAAACTATAAACCATTAACCACAAAGTCACAGAGGATCCATAAATCATACTTCATGCATTAGTTCATACCTAAACCATAAAACAAAAACCATCCAACCATAGTTTTTCAACCAAAATGAAGTAGCCACAGTTCATTTTCTAGACCAAGCAACATGGCCATAACTATCAAGCATCTAGTGCAACATATGTACTATACATGTGTCCATGCAGCTTCCACCTTAACTACTCAGTGAATGGGTCCCTAGTGCCTATAGTTTCCTTGCCTAACAAGTCAGTAGCCATAAACTTCTTAATCTTAGACCATTCATCCATCTGATTAATTGGCTTTGCCCAGATAATGCTCATGGCACCAGCAATTTGCTCCAGTGCAGTGGAAACACTTTTAGCAAACTGTTTGTCATCACCACTAGGGTTGGTATCAGCACATGAAGTGAGCTTTGCATTTCAGCCTCTCTTCCTGTTAACCTGAGCTAGTGGCAGCTCTAGTACCCCTTGCATTTCCACTAGTATATGACTGGGTAATAAGTGGGGAGTCCAATGGAGACTTGTTCTCATCTATGTCCTCCATTTTTGAACCACGTGGAAGAGTGTTATCATTGGACCTTAAGATGCAACTAAATCTAAGAGAGAATTTATAAAATAATTTGAATGGAAATTCAAGCTCATTGAAATGTATTCTTCCCAAATTTCATCACCAGCAGCAACCTTCCTTGTGACTTTATCCCAACTGAATCTTGAGGCCTTTACAATTTATCCCAATTAACATACTGCATATAAGTTCCCTTCCTGTCTGTCTTAGGAAAGGACTCATCTCTATTGCGTATAATATGCTTACTTTCCTCAACAAGGAGATCTAGCAGTGCATCTTCTTCCTGTAGCTTCACTTGTAGTATCCATTCTTGATAAGGCGTCTCCTTTCAGCTTTTGGTCTATTTGACTCCAGCTCATCACCCAGTGATTGCATGCCATTACCTAGTGGCTAGGTATTGGGAATGTCATCACCCACTCATATTTGAATCTTTCCACCTCTTCCATTTTCATGGAAGAATACATCCATTCTATTAAAAATGAATCCAACTTTCCAATAGCTCTAAAAGAATCATGAAAAGATATTAAGGTTTTTACAAGAGAGAAGAACAAACTTGACTATCCATCCAAATAGTGCCTTAATACCAACTCTAAAAGAAAAAACAGCCCAAACATAATCCCTTGGAATCTAGATAATGGTATTTGTAATATTAGATTGAAACTCTATGTGATTTACTTGACACACTCCCTCCCTCTCTCTCTCAACATTATAAGGTAGTTACAATGAATCAATTTATTGAAAGCTTGCTAGTACTTGGTTGGTCTCATTAAGAGGCCTAGTCTGCTATATCTTAAAAGTGTGGAATATTTTGAATGAAAATTATGTCACAGTCTATGCTGCATGTTTGGAGTTGGACTGAGTTAGGGTTGTCATCTTAGGTTCTAGCTTCTGTTCCCTTTAAACCATGAACAGGGGAAGAAAGTGACTCCACAATGTTCTTTTGTACAGGCATATTATAGTAGGTTTGGTTGCTTGAATGTTTAAGCAAATAGGAAACCTTTAACAGAAATAGAATCCATGTTCCGCTACCTTACCAGCTATAAAACTTACATTGGCTACATACAAGATCCAAAACCCTATGGGCAGAATATCCTCTAGATCCTCAAAAGGCTGGAGTCATTGTATTCTCAAAATTCTTTCTATCCTTTCTTACAGATAAACTATGCTCCCTCAAACATAGATTTCCAAATAGGCATTCTTATATCCCTATCATTTATCCATTCCACAAAAATTCAAAATTTATAGTTGGACATACCAAAAGAAACTTGACAAATTTAAAAATATGAGACCATAGACAAATTGCTGGAAACACTATGAAAACCATTGCGTTGTGCCAAGGCTCCCCTTCTGGAAACACTATGAAAACAGAAGGACAAAATTGCATCCATATGAAACCGATTTCTAGCAATATTACCACCTGATCCTGTGATAAAGCTTGGGGATCAGGTCTCCCTTTTGATGTAAACCATGACATTGGCCAAATGCCCTTCAACCTACATAGGGTAATTCTGTAAAGATTCGTAGCCAAAATTATGGACTTTAAGGCCGATAGCCAACTCCTTGATGCCTCGGGCTGTCTTAGATAACAGCATGCTCAAACCACTACCAATCAACTAAGCATTCTAATTAAAACCACTCTCCAAATTTCTGATCTGTCTGTGTATTAATGGAATGAAGGTTATTGTAGTTCCACTTGTTTAAAAAGGGCAGCCCGGTGCATGAAGCTCCTGCGTGCAGGGTGCGGTGAAGGGGCGAACCACAAAGGGCCTATAGTACGCAGCTTCCCCGCCTCTCTCTCTCTCTCTCTTTCAATGTTATAAAGTAGTTACAATCAATCAATTTATTGAAAGCTTGCTAGTACTTGGTTGGTCTCATTAAGAGGCCTAGTTTGCTATATCTTAAAAGTGTGGAACATTTTGAATGAAAATTATGTCACAGTCTATGCTGCATGTTTGGAGTTGGACCGAGTTAGGGTTGTCATCTTAGGTTCTAGCTTCTGTTCCCTTTAAACCATGAACAGGGGAAGAAAGTGACTCCACAATGTTCTTTTGTACAGGCATTTTATAGTAGGTTTGGTTGCTTGAATGTTTAAGCAAATAGGAAACCTTTAACAGAAATAGAATCCATGTTCTGCTACCTTACGAGCTATAAAACTTACATTGGCTACGTACAAGATCCAAAACCCTATAGGCAGAATATCATCTAGATCCTCAAAAGGCTGGACTCATTGTATTCTCAAAATTCTTTCTATCCTTTCTTACATCTAAACTATGCTACCTCAAACATAGATTTCCAAATATGCATTCTTATATCCCCATCATTCATCCATTCCACAAAAATTCAAAATTTATAGTTGGACATACCAAAAGAAACTAGACAAATGTAAAAATATGAGACCATAGACAAATTGCTGGAAACACTATGAAAACCATTGTGTTGCGCCAAGGCTCCCCTTCTGAAAACACTATGAAAACAGAAGGACAAAATTGCATCCATATGAAACCAATTTCTAGCAATATTACCACCTGATCCTGTGATAAAGCTTGAGGATCAGGTCTCCCTTTTGATATAAACCATGACATTAACCAAATCCCCTTCAACCTACATAGGGTAATTCTGTAAAGATTCGTAGCCAAAATTATGGCCTTTAATGCTGATAGCCAACTCCTTGATGACTCGGGCTGTCTTAGATAACAACATGCTCCAACCACTACCAATCAACCAAGTATTCTAATTAAAACCAGTCTCCGAATTTCTGATCTGTCTGTGTATTAATGGAATGAAGGTTATTGTAGTTCCACTTGTTTAAAAAGGGCAGCCCAGTGCATGAAGCTCCTGCGTATCTGGGGTCCGGGGAAGGGGCGAACCACAAAGGGCCTATAGTACTTAGCTTTACCTTGCATTTTGCAAGAGGCTGTTTCCATGCCTCGAGCTCGTGGCCTCTAGGTCACATGGCAATAACTCAACCGTTGTGCCAAGGCTCCTCTTCTGTAGTTCCACTTGTTTAAGCTTTTATATGCTGCACATTCTTCAGCAACAAACTTTCACCAAGAAATCCATGATTCCGCCAAAGGAAATAGCAAAAATGCACCAGCCCGAGGAAAAGACAGCAGCAAAGGAAATCAATAAACAAACTTTCACCAACAAATGAAAGATTGCACCAAAAGAAACAGCAAAAATTCACCAATCCTAGGAAAAAAACAGCGGCAAATGAAATCAGACGATAGACTTGCAGATTGAATCCTACAAGAAAAATGCCCAACTGGTTTCATGACTTCCAGATCAAATGCTACAAGAAAAATGCCCAAAATGCAGAGATCTCATGAAAAATAAAAAGATTGCATGCCACTGATTTGCAGATTGAGATGATGAATAACAAGAAAGAAAAAGGCCCAAATGCTTGCATTATATAAGCCCTAGAAAAACTGATCTCACCTTAAAAAATCTCATTGTTCCTAAATGGCACAGTTGAGTGGTGAAGAAAAATGGCCATAAATTCTGAAAGTCACATAGAAACAAGTCTTTTTACTGTTTTTTCTCAGAAAAAAAGAAAAAGTATTGGAAAAATAGGATTGTGTATGTGCTTACCTTTGGTTTCCTGGTCAAAATCACACTTTTCCTAGTGATTTGAGGTGGTCAATGTCTTCTCTGGTGTTGTTGACCGACCATTGGAGCAAATCCAAGAACTTAATACCTCCTCACGATGGGATTCAGGAGAGTTAAGTTTAGAAAGGAGCTGGATTTGTGGTTTTTATGCAGCCTGATTTGCTGAATTTGATTTTCCAGATTTAAAAGTAAATGTGACACACGTGTGCACCCCTAATGGGAAATTGATGGACTTTCTAGATTCAGTCTCTTCTTTTCTGTGACTAATGTGGGAGTTGTAGCTTTTGGCATAAATTGACCAAGTTGGGCAAATCCTTACTGGCAATTAACAGGCTCAAAATATTCCTCTCATATCGCCCAATCATGAAGTGGCTTATCAAAGTTTTGTTCTTGTTTGTTTCTTAATGGAATGGCAGTTGAAAGATATTTGGGAATTCTGTACTTGCTAACCTTACGGCCTCACAATTCAGTGGTCTTTATAATATTCTCTTATTTTGTACCTTTCTCGCTGAATAAACCACCAGTCAGTGTTATAGTTTTTGTGCTGGCGCTACAGTGGAAAAGCTACCTGGTGTTGGTTTTACTATTATATGAATATGGTTTTTATGGATGATTCAGTTCTTTGTCTTTTCTTCTATTCACCAAAAGCGACTTCATTTTTATTCTTGGGCTTATTCTTTTGGTTGTAAACCAAGTGATGTGTGGTTGAAAAACAATTTGATTGTAGGATAGTTTTATATTATGAGGTAGTTTGGTTCTTATCCCCTCTGTCGTTCTTGTGGTAGTGTTTTCCATGTTTGAACATTGTTCTATGGATTATCATAACCACTATCTTTCAGTAGAGAGAAAATAGACGGTCTAGGAAGTTTGAGAATAGAGTGGCTAATCTTTAACCAGTCTCATTGTCAAGACCATCCAATGGGAAGATTTTTGGGTTTATAGGCCATCTAGAATCTGGCACATTGGTGTTTTTATTGTATCACATGACTTCTGGAAGCCACTCGTGCTTATCTATGTGTATATTATGTGCCAAAACACAATTCGTTTTTCTCCTGAGCATGGGAGTCCATTCTCCTTGTACTTTCATGCTGCCTTATTGATGTTTAGTCCATAGTATGGACCCACAGTTGTTGCCATCTATCAGGGCCATTGCCTTTGAAGTTGCAGTGTTACTTGGACAATCCTTTTCCATTTCCCACTGGTTCCACCTAGAGATAATATGTTCTCAGTCATCATTGAAAGTTGTCGTCATGTGACCTTGAGGTCACGGGTTCAAGGCGTGGAATCAGCCTCTTGTAAAAATACAAGGTAAGGCTGCCTACTTTAGGTCATTGTGGCCCGCCCCTTCCCCGGACCCCGCATAGGCGGGAGCTTCGTGCACCGGGGCTGCCCTTTAGTCATCATTGAAAGTGCTCATTCTACCAACCTGGCTCTGTCTCTTATACTTTATATAGAAAATGAAGATCCATAATAGGGCCTTTCTCTTCGAAGCATCATCTATTATAATATATTCTTCATTTCCTCTTCCTGCACTAGCAACTCATTATGATGATGCTGATCCAAACATACAATTGTATCTTTTTTTTTCTTAAAAGCAAGCAAACTGGCTGTGTGGACTGTTGATAGTTTGTTGATTTGATATTTGAATGATTTGACATTTTTAGTGATCTATCTTCAGAGTGTTGTGATATGATACCTTGCTGATTGTTTTGTATTTTATAGAAAATATGTATTTCATTGCACTTGCAACCCCACATGGTAAAGTAGAATATTATAGATCTTTCAGTTCAACTTAAACTGCAATGACATGCTGACTTTATATTTATCTTTTTAGAAATTAAAGCAGTTCGGAAGAAAAAGGAAACAGAAAAAGAACTTGAAGGCATTGACATGAGCAACATTGTCTCAAGTTCTCGGCGGAGGACGACATCCAATTTCATTTTGCCCCCAAAACCCTCTCTTCCTGTTGAGAGTGGTAGTGATGATGAGGAGGGAGAGGAAGGTGATACTGACAATGACGATAGTGATAGTGGAGAGTCAAGTGGAGGAAATAGTGAAGGTAACTTAGTAGGTCGCTAGAAGTTTGTTTTTCTTCCTTTCTGTTCCTGTGAAATATTTGCTGCTAGTTTTCTTGTCTCATTTTTCATCCATGCTTATTTTTGTCCTATTTGCTTTCTTCCTCTGCTAGTGTGGTAGGAGGCCTTACTGTAGCTTGCCACAAATAATTTTTTTCTTATTTTTTGTTTTAAACTGATTGTGTCCTGTAGTCCTTCATTTAGATCTTTAGGTTACTGTATATGTATTTAAATAGTGAAAATTTTTGCACTATAGGCAGTCTTATGTAAGTCTCAGTCAGTACCAATGAAATACTTTATTTGACGTGTAATCCTTCAGTACTGAATAACTACTGCTTATTATGTTAGAAAACAAACTCAACTATTCATGTCTCATGTTTTACTCTTTTTGCATTTACCATGCTCGGTGTTGATACTACAGGTCCGCACTGTGGATGAAGCTCTTTTCATTTTATGCAATTACCGACACTGAAGAGGAGTCTGAAAAATGTTGCTCTCAATACTTTGACCCCATCCTTGTTCTTTTCGGATTGCAGTTAAATATATACTCTTTATGTGTTTACCATGCTTTCTGTTGATGCAATAGGTCCCCACCGTGGACAAGGCTCTTTTCATTTTAGACAATTAGTGATATTGAAGATAAGGAGTCTGAAAAATGTTGCTCTTAATACTTGACCCCAACTTTTTTGTTTTTAATTGCAATGTTAAGTATCCACTTCTTCCCATGGTAGTTTTCTCCAAGCTGCGCCAGAAAAAATGGAAACAGCTTCAATCAGGCTTATGGAAAAACAAAACAGAAAGGGGAAAATGGAGAAAAAAAGAACACCACGAAAGTTAGTATAGTTCTTTTCCTCCCCCTCGCCTCCCCGCTGCCTGCTCTTTCTGAATCTTCTTTTGTAGTCCTACAAAATTATCAGAGCTCATTCCTCTTTTCTTCTATCATTTTCCTTCTTTTCTTTCTTAACTGCAAATGCTAGTTATTGGAAGGATCATTTGTTGTTTGGACTTGAATTCAATTATCTTAGGCATTGCAGATCTGAGATCCTCTATAAACCACTAGTCAACTCATCTCTTCTATAAACCACCTCTCTTTCTTCTCTAGCTCTTGCTTTCTTCAATGTGAATTCTTCAGTCACTTATCCCATTAATTCTTAGTACATCCAGCAAATCCTATTCGAAGGAAGAAGGATCAGATTTTAAAGCGGTTGGTCATGGTTGTTAAGAATCAACTTATCATTTCTTAGCTGAAATCTTCGCTTCCTTAATAACTCTTTTTCTTCTCTAGCTCTTGCACACTTCAATGTGAATTCTTCAATCACTTCTCCCGTTAATTCTTAGTACATCCAGCAAATTCTATTTGAAACAAGAAGGATCAAATTTTAATGTGGTTGGTCATGGCTGTTAAGAATCAACTTATCATTTCTTAGCTGAATTCTTCCGTGCCCCTTGAAGTTCTTGAATCTCATCTTGGAGAGAATTGTGAAGGTCCTAGGGGACGTGTGTAACAATTTGAAGCAGACATGCATTCTGGTCTGTGGTTCGAAACACCAAGAAAGTACCATGTTACCTTTAGAAGTTGTGCTCTCTCTCTCTCTCTCTCTCTCTCTCTCTCTCTCTCTCTCTCTCTCTCTCTCTCTCTTTAGTTTTCATGACATCATTGCTTGCCCTGGTTGTCTACTGCAATCCGACCACGCCCCCCCCCCCCCCCCCCGCCCTGGTGTCGCATTTCCAAAAGAAAAAAAAAAAAAAATGCTTCCAGAGTTCCTGTGTAGGAGAGATTGTGAAAAGTCCTAAGAGATTTGTGCTGCAATTTGAAGCACACATGCTGGGTCTGTAGTTCAAAATACCAAGAAAAGTAGCATGTTGGCTTTAAAAATTGGATGATTCTATCACTGTCTCTTTCCTTGATTGGTTTCTTCCACCAAGCAGCCATTGGATGAATGGGAGGAAGTACATTACTCACTGGATGGTTTTCGCTGTACCTTGACCCTCACATTAACTGAGTGGAATGTGCTTCTCCAGTTTGGTGGTCTATTTTGTCAACTTCGCCAGTGTCAAAAAGAATCCACAAAATCCGTCCTCATAGTTGGTTAGCTTTGAGGTGCTTTATATGTGTGACTTTTTCTATGGGCCTTGGTAGAGGCTTTGGGCTTTGCGTGATTTTTCCTTCATCAGTCTCTCCGCAATAACAAATGTAATAATTACACAGCATCTTGAGGGTTGCCACTCTTTCCACCACATGTTATTGCAGCCCTTGTGGAACTCCAATGCCCTCTCATGCTTCACCTGGATTACCTAAATATCCTCAAATGATATAATCTGGCTCTTTCCATATCCCTTCAGATGTCAGTTTTGTGGACAACATAACCACAAAAGTATTACGGCTGCCTGCTATTACTAGTACTTGTCTATCAGCAATGACCATTATCCATGGTCACATTATCCATAGCTGTGACCCTTCTCCCTCTGATAATACCTATGTAGTTGATACATTAGCCAAAGGCCATCTGACTATTTATCGAGTTATACATCCTTCTTTTATGTCCTGTATGGGTCTTTCGCTCATTTTTAGGAAATTGGACATCATTACCCATCGCCCATGTCTATCAACTGTTTCATAACAAATCATCAAGATGAGCTGCTGTTTGTCCCTAAATCTACATCTTGATTCCCTATTACTTCATTTTTAGAACTGTCTCCAACTTTGTGAAGGATTTGCCCATGGGAAAGCTCCCCACCAGTAGACTTCATTGTGGTGATCTTTACTGTTGATCTTTTATGCTACTTAGCAATTGGGTTCAATCAGCGTTACTGCATATGGCTTCATTGACTAAAGCTATATGAATTTCCGCACTGTAATCTTGATCATCTCTCTTCTTGCAGTATTTGGATTATCAAGTTTTTCTTGTTGAAAGCTGGGGAAGCAAATTAAGCTACCATTTTCTAAACATAACAAGATCAGTGCTTCTTCTGCATTGGAGTTAGTAATGTTCTGATGCTAAGCAACCAGGCTTTCTCTCTCTGTAGGAATCAGTTTTGTGTTAGTTTTTTGTGCATGATTGTACTTGCTAGAAGGATTTTGTTTCTGAAACAAAAAAAATCCAAGATTGAGTCTCAATTTTCTTGATTTATGTCATACATCACTCTGTCATGGCTGTCGAATCAAGGGAAATGACATCCCAGGCTTTCTGCAGTCTATGCCACTTCACATGCACAGTTCACCCTCATGTGTCGACAGAGAATGGAATGATTGAAAGCAAAGCATTGGAATCACAGGCTCTTAAGTATGTATAAGTTGGGGCATGAAACATCTGTGGACAAAGACTGCATATCATTTTACAAGCTTTCTTCTGATCCTCTTGGCTAACAGTCACAGTTCTTGTCATGATATTGATTACAGTTATTGACATTCATGGGGTTGCTTGTTCTATGTATGAATCCCTTCATCTAGCATAAAAAGACACCTCAATAGCCATTGTAAATTCATTGGTTGCAGTCATAAGCACCTTGAATCTGGTGAATATTGACTCGCACGATGGAAGGTTTCCATTGCACGAGATGTCATCTTCAATGAGGAGAATTTGTGGTCCTCCATCTATTAGCTATAAGATTCAAGGGGATCTTCTCTTCTTCTAGTACCTTCAACTTGATTAGTTACCACTCAAGTTTGGGACGTAATCTCCTAAGATAAGATCTCTTTCAGCCACAATGGAGGTCCTATTGTCATTGTCATCCTGAGTAAGCTCCTACATCTTGGTAAACTTACTTCCTTTTTGGAGGCTAGTAACTGTTCCAACTAGATTCCAGCCATGACCAAAGAGAGGGAAGCCCCATGTTACAGTGAGTCTCTTGAGCTCTTCTCTAGGCATCTTACGAGAATAATGTGGAATGTAAATGGGTGAATGATCCGGAAGAAAAGGTAGATGGTACCAGATTTGCAGGATGGGACGATGGTCAACAGTCTGGAGTTAATTATGATGGAACATTGAACCAAATTCTGAAGAGCAGGACTATTAGACTTCTCTTAGCTTTACGAAACAAGTTTGGTTGGCTTCTATCATAGTTAGATGTGAAAAAGTTTTTCAACATGCCTGATTGGAGGAGGAATTATATGAAGCATCCAGAGGGACATGATACTGTATATGGAAAGACCTAATAATATTAAATGCTTGGTTTCAGCTTCTATGTATTTGAGCATATGTGAGTACTAAATGAGTAAGTCAAATAATTCCATGTATCAGAAGTACATGACAATAAGTACTCTATGATATAGCATCTTTGATACTGGTAATGGTGTTAGACAGATACAGACAGGACAGAGCTAGGACTCAAATGTTCATTTTAGGGATGGTTGGGGTGGGGTGGGGGCGCTACTTTGACCCTCATCATAGTTCCATCCCGGGGGACAGATGGTGTGATTGGCGTGTTTTTGCTATACCTTCTTTGTGACCTTTTCTTTGGAAGGGAAAGAAAGAGTTATGGGAAATGCAGAAATCAGCAACGTGTATGTTCTTCCCCCATTTTGTGTAAACAATAATTTGACTGCCAAACGTGTAGTTTTGGAACCTTTTGCAGTAAAGCTAGAAAAAATGCTTTTCATAAACATCTTGGCTCAAAACAAATTTGAAAGGTAAGTTTTGACATGGGCTTTGGAGTTACACCACTGCTCTAGAACTCTAAAGAATGTTGGGAACAGTGTCGATAACCCAGAAAATATATGTCATAGATTTTCTTGAAGCATATTAGCATGATGAACAACAAGCCACTCCATATATTGATACATTTTTTACAAGACAGTTTGTCTGGCAATGGACTCACAGGTTTAGAACAAGGGAAAGATCCCTTCTCTTACAGGTGTGGTAGCAGCCTTGCAGTATCTTACCTTTTGCTGAGGTAGAAATTACTGTATCAAATAAGTCTTACCAACGTGTTAACGATCCTGGACAGTTTCACCTTAAAGCATTAAAGTGGTTCTTTCTATATGTGAGGTATCCATAGATGGAGGAATGGGAAGGAGATCCATACACCACATGACCGTTACCAAGTTTGAGTGTTTTTTCTTTCCAAGATTTTCATTTCATTTAGTATCCATTTCTTTCAATATTTTTGGGGTTTTGGTTCCATTTTCCTGCTCAAGACATTTTTACTGATTTGTTATCTTTTTATAATTTCTTGATACATCCAAAGTTATTCTATTATATATTTTTATGACGCTTGGCTAACATACTATTTGGTAACGAGTAATATTGTGCACTTATTTTGTGCAAATGGAAATACTGAAAGATTCAGAGCCATCTTTTTCACTCTGTTTTGCTATAAAATTTATGATATATGCTTTTTCATGAATCTGTTTCGAGGTTATGCCTCTAGTGCCATGCTAATGTGTTTTTCTCTCTCCCAGAAAATGTTGAAGATGAAAGTGATTGAATACCACGACTTGTGTTGAAGAAGCTAAATCAATGTTGAACATGAAAGTGATTGAGTCCCACTTCTGTAGAATAAGCTAAACCATTGTTGACCAGAGCTCCTAGAGTTTGTCTCGAATGTCAGATGTTTTTGGCGGAAAACATGTGATTTGTGAGGATATATAGCTGCTAATCATCAAGCATGTAGAAGGTAACTGCTCGTTCTGTATAGTAGTACAAGATGTATTCATCAGTCCTTAAGTTAGCATGTGATATAGGTTTTCAGCATTAGATGGACGAAGTGCACTGTCTTGTATATCTTCTGTCGGATTTGATTGGTACTTCAACAAGTGGACAGTTATTGGGGGGAAAAAGATGGGATCTCAAGATTTATATCTGCTGCTGGCATGGCACTGATCCCATGTTTTCGCTAGTAACTGCAAGCTTGAGAGAAAAAAAAAAGGCCGCTATTGATTAGTCATTTGTACTTAAGGAGTTGCCGGGAAGTGTGGGACATAATGAAAGACTGCATGAACAACTCCGTCAGTGATTGTAATCATCGCATCAAACTCTCTAGAGTTGGTCACAAACGGCTGAGACAGGAGGTTCCACGGTCCTCGGGTGAATGGGAGCTCTTTCTGCTAGATCCAGGCCTCTCAGCCCCATTGGCTAAAACCTTGGGTAAAACTCGGAAAATGATGTTCTGATCCAAGACCTTGTTGTGACTTGGTTGACAGAACAAGTATCTACACGTCTATTCCATGTGTACGAGATGGAGAATCCCAAACATGCTTGTCTTAGAGAAATGTCTACTGTTAACAGTACAAGCAAAGAAACAGTTCGGTTCATTGGGTTCTTACGCTGGAGAAATGTCCACGGTCCTCGGGAGAAATGTCTACTGTTAACAGTACAAGCAAAGAAACATGCTGGTATTCACATAGCAAACGATAATTCTCTCCTAATCACCCAACACTTGGGATGGCGAGTTAATCATCGGTTTGCCCTCCATGGACCTGAGCTGGATTGCTGTCCCTGGGCTTGCTTGTATGATCCACTGCTGACTCCCACCCATGCAGTGTACGGAGGAGTGGACCACAAGGTCAATAGTACGCAGACTTAACTTGCATTTTGCAAGAGGCTGTTTCACGCCTTGAATCCATGACATCAAGGTCACATGATCCTCAAGGTCACATGATGACAACTCTACTATTGTGCCAAGGCTCCCCTTGTCTTAAGAGATAAATAAAACAAAAATTCTTAATATCAGTAGGGCTAATGGTTTTCTGTTTTCCATTAAACTTCCACGATTGGACCTAATTGTTCAAGTGGTAGTTAATAATTAGCCAAACAAATCTTAGAAGTTGACCAGGCCGGCAAACTTGAGTAAAGATGTGCCAGGTTGAAGATTTTTCTGCGTACTCCTTATTTAAGCTGTCAAATGGCATGTACCTAATGTTGCCTTTTTCCTTTAATGTATTTTTACCTTTTTTTTTATATCGTGCAATTGTCTATTCCTCATAGGTACTTGGAAACTCTGCCAAACTCTCTATAATTCCTCTTAATCGACAAAAAGATAAGCATTTTGAAAATGTCAAAATGATGCGGCCTACTTTCCAGCAACATAATCTTTAACTTACGATGGCAATAATAACAGCCTATGTCGGACCTACAATTAAGCTAGTCTCCCATCTTATTTTAAATTGTATTTTACAGAATGAGCAAGATCAAGATAATCAATATTCTATGTAATAATCATATCTATTGTAAGCAGGGAAGAAGTACTTTGATTTGATGATTGTCATTTTTAAGGTAGTGTTTGTCCGAATTAGCAATGGAATGATTTCATTTTTCTCGTTTTCTTTTGAGGCTGATCAAGATGAAATGCAATCGTAATGAGTTGCTCATTATAGAAGTAGCACTGGGACAAAGCTAGCTTGCATGATCAGGGTTCTCCATGCAAAAGCCAAACAATATGGCGCAATGAATTGAATAGTCGGATTTTCTGACTCAATAATGAAAGAGTTCTTATACGGTAGGTTTTCAAAGTCATCGTCAAGTCCTTATCCCAATTACGGGTCAGCCATATGAATTTTGTTTCTCCATTCCCTTCTATTAAGTACAGTGGTTTCATTTAGTTTCAAACTTTTTAAATCTTTTCTCACCACTTTTCAACCTTTTCTTAGCCCCTTTAGAACTTTCTACTTGTATTGCCTCACTCTTAACTGGTGCCACTTTCTGTTTTTGTCAAACATGGTCAAATCATCTAAGTCTAATCTCCCTCATTTTGTTACCTATTAATGCTACCCTTAGGTTTCTTCTAATGTTTTTATTCATAATTCTATATTTTTTTGTCTTGCCACTCATTCATTTGAATATCCTCATTTTTGCTACACTCGTCCTATGAACATGATGATACTCTCATTTGAAAAATAATACAGGGCAAGATAAATAAGTGAGGTTCCCTAATGCTAATGATCCAAACCCTGTCTCGTAAGTCTAGTATGGGCTAAGCAGTGCACCAAAGTTCAAAAGACATTCTATGCCATTAAATGGACAGCTTGAAAATAAGGAAACAATAGTGTGCTAGTAAAATCCTTGACAAACCAAAGGATTCAGGTTTGAAATCATTCCATGGTCTAGAATTTTCGTGTTACCCATCACAAGTTCTACTAATTAAATGATTAATAGTGTACAAACATTGGGTCATCACTATTGTCGTCCAACTGAAAAAAATGAAGTTGCACGTCTACCTTGTAAAATGCCTTTAAATTTGGTATACAGCTTAACCTATACCACATCCTTTTACAAAATGTAGGAATGGGTATTTCATGGTGTATATATTAAGACATATAGGGCGCTTGTTACCACTTGCCAGTTAAAAGAAAAAAAATGAAGAGGATAAAGCTCGTCCACTGTAGAAAGACTCCAGCTAGTAAGTACAGTCCAAGAAAAAGTGATCAGATTTTGTACTGATTTGAAGACATTATAAAAAGATTGGAAATTGCATGTTGGAGGAAGAGACCTTGTTCTAGTCCCGGTCACTGAGTTCGTATCAACCATGAGAATAGATCAACCCCCAATGGGTTAGGTGATGGAAGATCATACTTTACAGGGATGAAAAATATGAATGACCGTAAGTACAAATTGGCCAGCCATATGCAGATGGAGTTGATTCATCATCCTTGCTATCAGATGAAAACAATACCAATATGTTGCATCTACAACATGTAATTCCTGGTTTCTTTTTATTTCGGAAAATTCCTCAACTAATAAAAATGAAAATAGAATGAATATTGGTAGGATGTTTGTGACATATATGCTAAATGAAAATTGGTACTGAATTGTGTTTTACCCGGGATTTCTGGCTGCATTTGTTAGTTGGGTGTGTCTATGGAGAATTCCACCTAAATTAGGATCCTTTAGATCTCTGGCTTGTCACTCTGCTATGGACATGTGACCAAAAGTGAATCATTGTGTAAAACATAAAATGCCTCAAGGGTTTCTTTTGGAGTGTGGTAAGTTTCATGGAGTGGCAAACCTTGCTTTCATGATCTACCAAAGATTCAGCCCTCTGCCGTATACATTTGTCCCTCTGAAATTCTTATTCATTAAGCACAAGTGACATCAAGCAACGACGACCATACAATTATAGATATTTTCAAAATATTTTTATTGGCAAGAAAATAAATCTGTCCTTAGCAATGTGTTCTGAATAGATGGAATATTTGACTTCTCATCATGCTATTTTGCCTGACCCTCAAAATGCCAGATTTCTATATACATACATACATACATATTTATAGGTATGGAATTTTCTCGTGTTTGATGTAGGATTGAAGCATTTTCGTAATTAGTTTTAAACCTGCAACAGGTTACTTGACATTCTCCTCCACAGGCTCTTCTGAAGGAAGCTACTGCTATAATTTGAAATGGTACCTCTAAAACCCATGTCCACCACGCTCAATGTGAAAAATCATGACAATCAAAATAATTCTATCTATTTCCTTTTTCAGTTTTTAAAATCAATGGTCATGATTTTTCACTAACAATAACGCAGGCTAAGATAATCCAATTGGCATAGGCTTTGGAGGTACCCTATCCAAGTGTTGGCAAACAAGATGACTCGCATACATCTTCCAGAAATCCCTAGGTAGTAGTCTCCAATTGAGGAGCTCCAGTTTATCATTTCTTGACAGACAATACCCCCTAAAACAAGGGACATTAAAGATATTTCCTCTACATTAAAGTAACCCTGATTGTCAGGTGGAAGCACTAATCCCGATCTAATTGAAGCCAGAAATTAGATGAATGGAAAACATAAGAGCATCACACGAATCTAGTGAATAAATTCAACAGAGGAGCTTTACAATTACACGAGAGGGAAGTTATATTTGCCACGACTTTGTTGCCTGAGCAGACGAGGAAGCAAAATGAAAATGAATAGCAACAGTTAATGGTATTTACAAGGTTTATCTGGTTTCCAGCTTGGGAGAAGGATCCCACTGTTACTCAGAGACGCTTCAGCACAACTTTGCTGGATGCTCCCACCCCATGAGCCACAGCTTTCAACACAGCCCGATGTCTATACAACCTGCAGTTCATAGCAACAGATGAGATTTCATGATCACTTGCAACCCACTCTTTCGCACCAGAAGGGGTAAGCAATATGTAATTTGATGAATTGGACCCGGTACATAAGCCAACCAATCTTCTCAATGCCTGATAATCTAACTACTAAAAGTCAGATCACTTGGGGACCGTAAATCTTTTCAAGTTATAACTGGTTTCATATTTCTCGATGGTTTTTAAATACACAGAGCTCTGTGTTGTGCAGCTGGCAATGAGAGGTGTTCCAGCCAAATTTCTTTTCCTCGTAGGACCCCATGCACTAGTCAACAGTGAAAGAACTAAAATATTTCCAATAGTGCTTATATTTGTTCATATACAAACTAAGATTAAGAAACCGTGCTTGGGATCTTGAAGTATTCAGTAGGATCTCTGTTAGCAGGATCAAATGCAGCCTACTCTAGTATTATTGAAACCAAAATAAAATAAGAATTAGGAACTCCATTACAATGATCAATAATACTTGCTATTGCATGACACGCCACATCCATTTATCCCAACCACTTAAAGATTGCCAAAATATGCCAATATCAAAATCCAAGAGGAACAGTCCCAATGATACATTCAGATCATCAGGTGGAGTTAGGGCCGCCACTCTTATCTATACTTGTGATCCCTTAGTGGATTCCACTAAGTTCTCAAAATAGCATTTATGACCCTTGTGAAATGGCAGTCATAATCTTAAATATATAATGCACATGCTGAAGTTTTTTGAGCAGTTCTGATCATAGTACTACTAGTTTTTTGAATGGTAATCATAATATTCACCAGAGAACTAATTTGTTGTTAGACTTACTATGAAAATTTCAATTTGCTTTCTTTTTCTTCCTCTCCTTGTTAGCTTCTTTCATTGTTGGTTTTCACTCCTATACATTCTATTTGTTGTTTGCACTTCTTTCATTGTTGGTTTTTACTCTTACGCCTTCTATTTATTGTTCGCTGTCATTTTCTTTCTTGACATTGGCCCCATGAATTGCATCTATCACAGTTAAGGGAAAAAGTAAAGGCTCACCCTGCAAGAGCAAGTCCCCAAGTTGACAGAACATAAAGGAGCTTCCCTGCATCCCACAGTTTCTTCATCTTTGCCCACTCATTCATGCCACCCAAGGCTTTTGCTACAGCTGCAGTTTTCAAAGAACAAATCATGTTTAAAATCTATTTATAAATTTGAAAACCAAGATACAACCAAAGTCCAATACCAACATGAAACTCTCAGTTTAATCAAAGATCAAAGACTCTATAAAGGATGGATATTTCCAAGCACCCTTGAAAAGTTATTAGTAAGTCACAAGAAGCTAATATCAGACTCTGACCAGCAAAAGGCAAAGCTGTAAAGAATGATGGTGTAACGGAATACCTTAATCAAGTTGCTATACTACGAAAAGCTGTCTGCAGTGTATATAAATACTTTCATGTTTATAAAGGGATATGCACTTTATGAGAGTAATTATGTACCGGCTTCTTGGTTAAATATAGGTGTCTCAAAACATCCGGTTAAAATTATGAAAACTCAAATCCATACTGATATTCATCCATCTGAAGGTACAACAGGTACAGGGATATGAGACTGGTAAAGAACATTAGTTAGATACTGAAATTCGTACCAGTGCTTGTAGAAAATGAGTGACAGAAAAACCAAATCCAAAATGCATGTACAACAGGCATTTCCTCTTGTGATTTTGGTAGGCAAAATCAACAGTCAAGGCATTTATAAGTCCTTGATAAATTGATAAAACAGTAAACTATGAGCATACAACAAAGTGAAAAATGAGCCAGTAGAACTATGGAAGAGTGATCTATTCTGTTACATGTTAATCAAAATATCCATACACCAAAGTTATCTATCTATACATAAGGTAGAGCACTATGAATCTTGAGCACTTCTACTGTAGCTTTATAAAATGTAGTTGTTTCTCTTGAGGCAAAAAAAGCATATGGAACTTACTTTTCTGGAGTTCCTCTGGCGTTAATCTCTGAAAGTTCATAGAAAACAATTGATGTTAGATGAAGTCCATGAAATGAAGTTAAAATTGAGAAGTCTAAATATACCATTGATTTAGGGTTTGAGATGACGCATCTAGCTATAAAGTTGGCAACTCCATCCACCACTTGCTCCTCGTCAACTATCATGTAACTCTCATTATCGATTCCACTCAACTCTTCTTTATTACTTGGAACCATTTCATGTGTGACCCACACCCACCAATTAGGTTCTTCAAGACCAGCATTGACTAGAGTTTCCACAGCATGCAAATCGGTTCCTATTGCAATAAATAAAACCAAAAGAAAGAGAAATGTTAAATATGAGAAGAAAAATGTTGGGTGTAACAAAACTTTTATATAAGGTACAATAAATTGGCATTTCCTTCAAAGAAATCATAGAACCTGTGGCCTCTTGAAAAGGGAAATTGTTATTTGGTGCTTGACTGAGTGATTGGAGTTGGGTCAAGAAGCTCGAAGAATCCACAGCAGCTACGAGACGCAAGTATAGCTGCACAATTGCAATAGATGATCACATGGGATTACAATCTCGATCTCCAATTTATCCAGAAAAAAAATAACAGACATAACATCAGATTTGGTTTCATAGTTATGCGATAACTCATAACAGATTTGAATTGATGCATGTGTTTAGCAAGTGGAGTAACTATGAAAGAAGAAAACATCGCTTAAAAAATGGACAATTTATCAAGCATGAAGTGGTTGCTTTAAACACCCAGTACCAAAAGTTATTTCTACTGTTCCAAAAAGATGATTGCAAACTGTGAATGAGTAGGTTGATTAGGCTGTAAACTATGAGATTAGTAGGAAAGCTCAGTCCATGAAGGATGGGAAACATCATTAACAAGATTACTAATGGGTGTCATAAAAAATGATACTTCGCTCTTTCAGATTCCATCGACTGTCCGTAGTTTAGTGGGTAAGTTGGCATGAACTGGGGCTTGTAGAGATTATCTACAAATTGGCCACCTATTGCCTTAGATGTAAGTTTGTAACTTTTAGTTCTTGTTTTTGGATTAAATGTTATATACGTAAGAAAATTCTTTAGATAGTTAGCAAGAGGTAGCTTGCTCCCTCCATGATCAGGTAATAGCAACTGTGATTGAAGTCTAAAGGAACACACAAATGTCCTCCTCACGGAGAGTGAAGATAGTACAACTGACAGGGTTCTGATTCTACTGCCTACTGATGAAATCATGACAACACTAAAGCCATAAGTTATATGAACATTGGAATGAAAAGAAAAATGAAAATATTCAGCTAACAATTGTGTATCAAAACTAATTATGAGCTTCAAGATTAATTTCTATATTATTTAAACCATCATATTTTTAAAGAGAAGAAGAACGAGGATTCATTTGGTCTAATATCACCTTACTTGACTTTCTTGTTTTGTTTTTTGTAATTCTCACGTAATGTATTAATCAAACTGAGATATCAAAGTGCCAAATCGTTATTCCTAAAGGATTATATTTCTCAAACAGCTCATAAATCACATATCTACAGAACATCAGATCCCTTCATAGGTCATATCCTCAAGAACTTAAACGACAGATTTAGGATATGTACGGACAGAACAATTATGAGCTAAACAGCTGATCAAAATGTAGCCAACATATAGTTCACATGTCTCCTTGTTAAAAGAAGTGCATATGCATCGTAGGCGAATATCCGTGAAACCCAAACAAATTGGGATTTATTTCTAACATCTTTCCAAGCAAAAGATAAGCGCCAAGTCACCGGATGGTACTGAGAGCAAGAAACTGATCAAAATTAGGGAACAAAAAGAATTTTTTCACCACGGAAGATCACCTCAACTTCCAATCCCAATTCACGATACCAACATAATTCAGAAACAAAAACATGTCCAGAATTCAACATACTTCCCATTATAATGATTCCAAATCCATTATGTTCAGTCAAAAGAAAAGAAATAAGCGAAATCAAACACATACTCTGACAGCTCAAGAAAACGTAGAAGAAGTACAAGTAAATTCAATACATACATCGGGGGGACAATCTTTTGATAGGGCTGCAGATTGGGAGAGATGTTGAAGAAGTTTGAGATTTTCTTCCAACTGATTTCTGAGACGTTGATTCTCCGATTGTAGAGAGGAAACTTCATCCCCCGAGGAATCGACGTGTTTATGCTCGCGGCGAAGTTCGATGGCATTCCACGCAACATCTGCAACCTCTAACACTGTCTCTACCACCTCCAATGGGTGTTTGATTCCATGGCCAACCATCTGTCTTTCTGCGATTTCTCGAATATTTCTGAAAACCCTAGCTTTGCCTCTTTTTGATGAAGAAAAAGGAAACCCTAGCTCCGGGTGCAGAGTCGTGGTTTGTTCCGTCCCATCCCCTCTGGCTGACAAAAAGACGGGAGACGGTTTGCGTAAGACTTTAGGGCATGGAATTGGTAAGGGCATGTCTGGTACGGGGATAATAAATCAAGGATTGAGTTATCCATGAAGCAAGTGTGGAAGGAGTCCCACCTACCGTTCGACCCCACTCCTGATTGTTCGAGTGATTGAACTAGGGTTTCGTACGTTGCGGGACAATACGGCAACTTGCTGTAGTGAGCCCCACCATGGTATAATAAACTTTAAGTTAGCTTGATCAGAACCGTTCATCTGATTTTTCTGGTCATGGCTATTTTTTATGCCACATATGAAGATAGTTGAATGATCTTAACATACAAAAACTTGTGCAATCTTACACGTCGACTATAGATCATTGGTTAAACAGTGTTTCCAACCGTCCATATGCTTTGATCAAAAGCATGCATTTTTCAGATTGAATGCTTATTCACCTCGCCATTTTTAGACCAATAGTCATCCAAAGATGAATAAATCAGATGGATGATTCTGATCAACCGAAGATGGGGCCATCATTTCAAAGTGGGGTGCACTACAGCAGAGTGCACTATACCATCATTCTTCTTTTACTAATAAGCCATTATTTTAACATTTGAATGGTTAAATTAATTATTGATTAGTTCAAGATAAATGCTATGCGGATTAAGTTTTGGGATTGACTCTGAAACCTCGCTAGGCTAAGCCTGACCTTTGTATGATTTGACCTAATCATTTTGTTCGGCCTCTCCTATTTAGGTTATCTATAAAAAAAACTATGCCTTTTGGGTACTTTAAGCTATTGTTTGTTTTTTGGTTGAAAAATCGAATGGCTGCGATTTGAAATTACTAAACTAGCATGTCTAGTTAATATAAGGGGGGCTAAATAAGATGAATAGGTCAAATAATCCAAAGGTTAAGCTTAACCAGTGAAGGTTTTAGGGTTAATCCCATAATTCAGTCCAAAAATAGCATTTCTCTTAAGTCAAAATGATCCATTAGTGCCTTTTTCTACCTTTTTCAAAAATATTTGCTGAGAGGTTCTAAACCTAACTCTATTTAATTGTTTATGAAAATCTAATTTTGTCCATAATTAATTGCATTATAAATTCTTTTTGGTTCTTAACCAATGAAATCCAACTATTTTATTTTTTTCTTTAAAATTCATGATTTCTCGTTCTTATCCAATCAATCCAACGACTTCAATTTCAGGAGAATTATGACAATTTATTACACGTGTAAAAGCAGCTAACATTTGATTGGACGAGAAAAAGTAAAAAGCACAAAAAGAACAAAGGACATGATAGCTTTTTACTTTTTCTTATCCAATTATATGTTAGTTGTCCCTTACACCTGCAATAAATTATTATATATGTGTTTGGCCCATTGTTTTCATTTTTTTTATTGATCCAAGTCATTCATATGATTCAGCCTTAGCCTAAGTAGCCCAAGTCTTTTCTGTTGGATGCTTCTAAGACCTTGTTTAGCTTTTGCAATTATAAAACAGATGATTTTGAGCACTTTTGTTCGACGCCATCTATTTTGCAACCACAAAGGTCCGACAAATAGAATATCCAATAAATGATATGTTTCATAGTTAGGCCATCTAGAATGGGCCGAATTGGATGAATGGTTCAATTACTAAAAAATTAAGATTCAAAATTTTTAAAGAAAGTCATGTAAAGCTTTTGATGGTAGAAATCGTCATGTGTGCTTGTGCGTCTCTCTCTCTAATGCATTATATTTCAGTTATAGCTAAAGTTAAGATTTGTATATGCTTTTTTTTTTTTTTTTTAAGAGAGTCTTTGTGTGTGAAGCCCTGGGTCGATGAGGGCAGGCTTCTAGGCTAGGGTGAGGGACAGAGAGTTAGTCCTACATTGCCTGGAGAGAGGAAACTGGGCTGTTTATAAGAGTTTGGGAAACTCTAATGGTCACAATGCGTCCTGAGGGGTGAAGGCCAAGAGGGGTGAGGATCCTAAGGGAATAAAACCTTGAGGGGTGAAGCCCAAGAGGGTGAGAGACCCAAAGAGGACAATATTGGCTCCGCTGTGCACTCTGCCTACAAAACAATGCATTTTTCCTAGGAAATTGGGGAAGAACAAAACCGTGAGGGGTGTATATGTAATGCCCCTAGCAATTTACGCTATTTTTGCATCCATTTAACAAAAATGAATTGGACATTCTATAGGAAATGAACCATGTTAAATGTTTTACTTTATTTAAAATATTAAATAAAGGAACTTGTAACAAAACTTGGTACCATTAGATTCTACTCGAAAAATAGAATCCAACGCCTCAAAGAACGCCGAAAACGGAGTTCGTATGAAGAAGTTACGGCCGTTTAAAGATTAGGGTCAATTTTGTAATTTGTATTTAAAAAAAGAAAAAGGACGAAAATCGCAGGGGACTGTTTTGATAACGGCACCCCTCGTCTTCTTCCTTCTCCAGCCCTCTCTCCCGATTTTTCTAGAGGCTTCCACCACCGCCTCTGAAGGGCGGCAACAAATGGCGGCACCGCCTTTCACCCTCTATAAAAAGCCCTATTCCCTCCTCTCTGAATCACGTTTTCCCGGCTATTTGGGGCTGGGGTTTCTGGCAAAAACCGGAAAACCCTTCTTCGATTTTTCATGTAGATTCTGGCAAGGGCCATGCCTTTCCTTCGGGCTGACCTCTCCCCTCTCCCTTCTCCCCTGTTTTCCCATGGAAGCACCGAATAATGGTTTTCCCCTTCACGTGTTTTCCAGCGACTTGGGAATTAGGCAGATGAAATAGGGGAGCTGCACCACCGGAAAGGGGGTCTACCACCGGCGATGGGCACTCCCTAGGCTATCCAAGGTAAGCCTCTTTCCCCTCTCTTCGTTTTTCCTTCCTCAGGCCGGATCCATGCTGGATCTGGTCGTTTTTCCTGCCTGAAAATGCTGGATTCCTGATGGGTCTGATAACCCATCGAAGAAGACGGCCCAGGGACGCCAGGTGTAGCACGCTCCTTGGGGAGGTCCTCTCGCGTGCAGGCCGCATGCAGGTGCAGTCCTAGTTTCGACCAGGACACATGAGTGCCCCGGGAGCTGAGGTGCACCGCGCCTACACCAAAGACGCGTCTGCGCGACGCCATCCAGTACGCCTGTTAGAGTGTCGCTTGGGCATGCATGTGGCGTGCGAACGCAGTCCCTGGAGCGGCCTTCGGGTGCGCATGACGTGCGAGTCCTAGTTCTACCATGGCACGCGCGCGTCCCGGGAATTGTGGGCGTAGGACCCGCATGGACAAAAGTTGGCTTTTCCATGACGTTGTAACACTAAAAATCCAATTCTTCATGTTTAAATGATATACATGAGCTATAAAGGTACTCTATGACTTGTCTGCAAGAGGGACACGAGCTAAGTGACGACAATCGAGGTAGGTGTTCTATCGCTACTAGACTTTTAAAAAGAACCCATGATGCTTTGAGAATGCATGTTTTGAGTCATGATTGCTTTTCTAATGCATGTTTTAAGTTTTTAAGTTACATGTCCTGTCTTTATGCGTATATCATATAAACTTATGTTACATCCTTATGCACATGACCTGTCTAGCATGAATTGATTTCATAAATAAACTTAGCATGCATATGAAAAATACATTGCGCATATATTGCCAAGACATGTATTACATGCATAGACATGTTTTGAAAAAGGATTCTTGTCTGCATGATACATGCATAGACATGTTTTGAAAAGTGTAGCCTTGGCCGATGAGGGTGGGTTGATGAGGGCGTGCCAGAGAGAGCTGACAGGCTTCTAGACAGGGTTATGACTTTGAATGCTATACTGGCATGAGCAGATTTTATGCATTGCATACATGTTTTGCAACCGATTACATAAATTGCATGATTTACGATGATTGAGCTTTGGCTTTATCTTTAGATGCTTTTGGGCTAGTAAGCTAGTGGGCGTTATGCCGAGAGGTTCGGGGTGGCCTCCTAGCCTCTACCACTATAGGTGGAAAGGGTACCACGCCAAAAAGGCTTGTCCTTACTTCGATTGCTGAGTGGTAACAAGGACTACCACTGGTGTCACGGCACCCCGATCGAAGTGTCATATGCCTCGTGGAGGCTATGACCGAGAGTCCCTAGGTACCCAAGGACCATACGGCAATGAGTTCGTGGGCATAGTGTGCCCTATGTTTTTGAGGATTTACTTGCATTGCATATGGCATGGCATGAGTATGGTCGACCATAGATCCATGAGTTAGATTTACTTGAGCATCTTATGCATATCATAGTATATTTTCATGATATCTATGTTACTTTCGACTTGGATTATGTGATTCTTTAAGTCGTCAGTATTCTATTTTGACAATGGCTTTTAATATCGATATTGAACATGAGTGTTCAAACATACACATGGTTTAAAAAACATATGTTTTAAAACATAGAATGCATTGTAAAACTAGTAGTGATAGACTCCTACTGAGTATAGTGTATACTCACCAAAATATATCATTTTTCAGGACAGCTCCACTAACGAGTAGAAGATGCCTCAGGAAATGTTAGTGCTACGAGCAAGTAAATAAAAAAGAGACAATTACACATGTAAGTAAACACTCTACCCTTTGAACATGTATTTGTATTTATTTACAGTTGGACTATGAATTGTGACTGGATAGACCTAGGAGGACATTTATGATTTTTAAAATTTTCAAAAACTACTTTGGTTGTTGTGAAAGCAAATGATACTCGGGGTTTTCAAAATGAGTTTAAAACAAAAGATTTTTTGCTGCATTGTATTGTTTTTATAAAATGGTTTTCAAATAGGGATGCATCCCGCCTTAGGAATTAGATCTTACATTTAAAAATGCATGGGAAAACCCGGGTCGTCACAGTTGGTATCAAAACCCAGTTTTATCCTTTCACAGCCAGTCCAGCATGTCCAAGGGTCATAGACAATGGAGAAAATTAAGAAGTAGTATAAATAGAAGTAGTAGAGATGACTAGAACACGAATAATATCGAATCACAAAGATGCACACCATCAATAAATAGGTGAAACACATCTTGGTTTAACAAATAATTAGGCAGAGAATAGTGCAACCCTTATCCAAAATCTAGTCTAAGACGACTTAAGGATTAAGGTGCAAACAGGGAAACTCATATATGGATCAGATTATGATGAGAATGATGAATGAAGATGTTAGTAAACTTATTAGTAGATAGTTCTGACTTGTAATAGATTGATCTCATCAAATGTGAGAAAATTGAAGAACCCAGATGACTATCTGACCTGTAATATGAGTATATTATCAAAAGGGATATAACATGAATATGATATACTAGGGATGATAAATCTGTGATAGATCTGTGATAATAGATTGATCCTAACATGAACTTATAAGAGAAGTATAGTATGATCAAAACATCAATGTCATTATTAAGACATTGTATGAATTTTATTGAGGCTATAGGCAATTAAGGATTTCGATGATATTAGAAAACTTCAACATTTCCTGGAAGTATTAAGTTTCTCTTGACTGACGTGTAGATCGAGTATATGCAACCACTCAAATGAAAGCATTGATCTAAGTAGACAAAAATGAGGATTTTGAAGAAAAGAGAGAAAGAGATAGAGATGTAACTATAAGTATTCGATGAATATTGAATATTCAAAAGAAGAAGATCATGACTTTATGGAGATACATACAAATGTTTCATCTTGAATCCGATGGGAAGGTAAACCAATCAAATTTGAAGGAATAATACTAGTTGAGTTGGTGATTTTATTGTAAAAGAGTATAAAAGAGAGAAAGCATATGGGGTTTAAGACTTTGAGTAGAGTATCGAATTTTAGGAGATTATGCTACAAGAAATTTTCGAAGAGGAATGGTAACCAACTAGAAATTAAATTCTACAAATGGTTTGATGTCTGTACCAATTATTGCAATTAGAATCTTATCGGATCCATTAGCTTATGAGGAACACCAATGGATATAGTCCATAAAAAGGAAAATTTGGTGATATCCTACCTTGCCACTACATGAGTAAATAAAGTATATTGAAAAAGGAATTAGGTCAGGATAGTGACTTGTCCATCTATCTTTCTTCAGCAAGTAGGGTACCATCAAGGATCAAATTGAGGTCTTGCTATCATAGATTGGAAGACCAAATATCTTAAGACCATTATTTAATCATTACCTTTAGAGTACTGTTGACTAAATAAAGGTATCCCACCCTAATTAATCAAATATGTTAGTATCTATGAGACAGTAGTCTAAGTTATATACTCAGAGGATTGTTATAAGTATTTAGGCGTGAGTTTTCCCTAAAAGAAGTTACTTGTTAGACTAAGTCATTTGAGGGTATGAGGTCAGTTGATTAGGCTACATCATGAAGGAGCTACGAGTACGATGAGTACAGTAGCAACTGAGATAGGAGCAAAAATAAGAAGTGATCTAAATCAATGCGAAAGATTTTCCAAACCTTAATGGCTGCCATGACAAGGTGAAGAAATTACTTTGGGTTTGAAAAATACTACTGACTTGGATTGAAAAGAAAGGCAAATAGGTACCGATCACTTTAGAGACCCTTGAGCTTATGACATAGATATATCTGGAAAGAGATCAATAGGTAATCAAATAAAGTCTTTCTATGTCTAAGAAAATGTTTTATGCTTACTTGAGTGTTGTTAAACTTGTTGATTTAACAGCTTTAGCACAATTTGATATAATCGCTATTGAATGAGAATTATTGTTATAAGCTAAGTATGAGGGAACACTTGAAAATCACTACTTATGAGGATACCTCCTGACAATACAGACTGCATGGTTGACGATAAAGCCTTGATAAAAGATTGAACAATATATTGACATAGGGAATGGAAGGAGAAAAGGTGAGATGACTAGCACATTATAAGGTGAAGATTTGAAGTTACGTTGCCTTTAGACAAATAGTTAGTTGTTATGTGCATATACCAAGTACAAAAAATCAATTGAAGGAATTTTCTAAGGACTAACCCTACTAGATCGAGTATAGAACTTTTGGTCTGAAAGGTTACGAAGAAAATCATCAAGCAAAGAAAGGACAAAGAGGATAATGACAAAGGATTCAACCATGACCTAGTAAGGGTATTCGGTTACGAATAAGAGACCTTTTGCATAAATGGGAACATTGTTGGAAATCCTAATGACAAATTGATGTGAATAGTGAGATAGGCCTCTGGACGAGAACATTTGAACCATGATGATGAATTAACCATAAAACATTTGACATGAGTTTGCATAAACTCTTCAGGGAGAAAAGCATTTGATGGCTTCAACATCTAGGAAACTTGACGTACAGTTCGGATATCCTAATCGTAATATGAGATAGTATAAGTGATGGAGGATGCTACTTGAATTATTTTATTTTGAATATAATATGGGTTGAGGACATAAGTTATAGTAGAAAAGCGACAGATAGTTGAAATTCGAAGTTAATCAAGGGTTTGGCTGTAGAGTACATGATACCATGTCAGTTATTGAAGTATCTTAGGGGACAAATATAAAAGATAAGAAGCAAAGTTAGACATAATAGAAAGAATGTAACCTTTTTGTTGGAGACTTACTAATGACATACAACCAACCATTAAAAGGAGATGTGGATGATGAATAGATCACTAGATGGAAGACAAGAGGAAAAAGGGATTATCCTATGCTATTCAAAATGAAATAGGAGGAATAAGATCATATGATCTCAAAGAAGTATGAAGTAATTTATATACGAGTATGAGAGTATGGTCATCTAAGGAGACTATCCTATACATGATCAGAGGAATATGAGCATCTAAGGATGGGTAGCTATACGAAATACAGATAGAAACTAGTAATGATAAACTGGCACGCATGGGACCATGTATTAGAGTATGCAGCGAAAGCGACCCATATATACTTAAAGTAAACGGATAAGATATATTGACGATATGTGTGTGTGTGTGTGTGTGTGTGTAAGGCCTTGTGGAAGGAATTATAACGAGGATAAATTGAGAACGTGCCTAGGATTGGTTACAAGATAGTATGATTAGCATTTTAAGGACAACATTACTCCAAGTATTAACCCAATTAGAGTATGGGATAACGGAATAATGGATTCGTCTACAACAGAAGTATGGGAATGAAGTAAAGGAATTTTCTTAGTTCGAGTTTTAAGGGAGTCCTTAGGAAGAATATGTCTTATCAAGAAGACAGCTGACTTGAAGGAAAGGATTTGTGGAATTTCGAGGACGAAATTCTTTTAAGGGGGTAATAATGTAATGGCCCGAGCAATTTACGCTATTTTTGCATCCATTTAACAAAAATGAATTGGACATTCTATAGGAAATGAACCGTGTTAAATATTTTACTTTATTTAAAATATTAAACAAAGGAACTTGTAATAAAACTTGGTACCATTAGATTGTACTCGAAAAATGGAATCCAACGCCTCAAAGAACGCCGAAAACGGAGTTCGTATGAAGAAGTTACGGCCGTTTAAAGATTAGGGGCAATTTTGTAATTTGTATTTAAAAAATGAAAAAGGACGAAAATCGCAAGGGACCGTTTTGATAACGGCACCCCTCGTCTTCTTCCTTCTCCAGCCCTCTCTCCCAATTTCTCCAGAGGCTTCCACCACCACCTCTGAAGGGCGGCAACAAATGGCGGCACCGCCATTGGTAGCACCGCCTTTCACCCTCTATAAAAAGCCCTATGCCCTCCTCTCTGAATCACGTTTTCCCAGCTATTTGGGGTTGGGGTTTCTGGCAAAAACCAAAAAACCCTCCTTCGATTTTTCATGTAGATTCTGGCATGGGCCAGGCCTTTCCTTCAGGCTGGTCTCTCCCCTCTCCCCCATTTTCCCATGGAAGCACCGAACAATGGTTTTCCCCTTCATGTGTTTTCTAGCGACCTGGTGTAATATCCTTCATTTTTAGTATATATTTATAAATTTCTAAATAAATTAAATTAAAAATCTACAGATGGAAATTTTTTCTAAAAACTTAAGAATTTGAAAGTGCTCGTCGATACGATTCCAACGTCACCAAGAACGCGAAAAACGGAGCTCAAACGAGGGAGTTAGGAGCCGTTGAAGTTGTAAGGGCAATTTAGTCATTTGACAGAGACGTATTACACAGGGTTCCAAATTGATAATGACACTCCCATCTTCCACATGTCTCTACTAGATCCGGCAAAATTGACGGAGAAACCCGTGCAAAGAGGCGTGAAGGGAAGAGTCTCTCTTCCCCTAGGATGCTAAGCCTATATCTACCCTTCCCCAGGAGCCAAAATGCTCCACCTTGAGCGTTTTACTGAGTTTTTACTTAGAAACCTAGCCTATAAAAATTCACGTTTTTTCGGCGAGTGGAACTCCGGCAACGGCTAACAACAAGTAAGTCCTTAAACCTTAATTTAGGTAATTATTAAATAGGTAAATTGATTAGAAATACATTTAAAAATCATGAAAAATCAGATTTTTCTTGGGAACTTTGTGCACGCTACTGTTGTAGCGTGATTTCGTGGATGAAACCACGTATGTTTGGAAATCGCACCGTCCAACTAGTGCAAAAGAGACCCAAGATCAAACCCTATAAATTTGGGAGAGATACAAAGGAGGGTTTCTCTAGAAAACGTGAAAACCAGTATTTAGGGATGATTTTAGGAACTTGGAAAAAATAATTTAAAAAACATAATTTTTGGCAAAAATTAGTGCAAAAGGAGGGCATAAATGGATTCTAGAGAAAATTCTGAGAAAAACGATGCAAAAATTGCGCAAAACGGAGCTCTGTGGGTTCGCCGGAGACAACAGGAATCCGATCGTCTTCTCCAGTGTTGGCAATGGCGTCGGCACCCTGGCGCTGATGCCAGGACACATAGAAGATGACGTCAAACGACGTCGACGGCGCATGCGTGCGCAACGCCGCGCGCGCGGGGAAGAGCCGTGATTTGCGGTCTTGGTGGGGTTGGGACGTGCTGCGTCCTGGCGATCGTGACGCAACCGCGTGCGTCATGGTGCCGAAGACGCACGCAGCGCGTCTCAGCTATGGGCGTCTTCATGACGCCGTTATACGTTGGTGTAAACCAGCGGAAAATGGAATTGCCGGTATAGACCACCTTATGGTGGTCGGGCAAGCCCCATTTACGTATACTTGAACTTAAACCTTGATTTTTGGGAGTTAGAGGAGTCCAAATCACGATTCGAAAGAGGCGTTGTGACCGTATTGATGACGCAGACCTAGTTTTAACTTAAAAACTTATAAATAACAACTTTTTATTTAGAAAATTTTTAAAATAGTGGTGTGACATGTACATGTGCACTTGAATATACCAGTTAAGGGGATTATTAGCAAGTTAGTGGTCTCACATTGAGGTAGGTGACGACAATTAATGATTTTTCTTGATTTTTAAATTTTTTTTTAAAATAGCATCATGTGTGATTGTCTTTTAAACTGCAATTATTATTTGCCGTGGATTTCATGCGACTTTGAGCACCTTATGATTATTACAAATTGAAATCTTTTATTGAATAAACTCATGACTAATGTTTTTATGAGCATGAGGTTAATTAATTATGCTTAAATAGAGATTTATTTCTTATTATATATTAGAAATACATGTATTTACATGGAAATAAGAATAGTGGCTTATTAGCTGGTCCTTTTATAGGCTAACCCCAGGATGAGGGGCATGTATTGGGGATTTCGCGCTATAAGTGCTCTTGAGTTTTAGCATATATATATGATTTTCGTGTTTTATATTTGATGACGGGTGCTCTCGCCCAGTGGGCTTCATGCTAGGAGGGATAGGGCCGGCCACCCACCCTCAGAGATTGTGATGTGATGATATTGTGATATGATAGACACCTGCCCATAGATGACATTCGATAGGGGTTTGGTAACATGGATAGTCCACACTACCAGTCTGAGCCTTTCCATGGGGACAGACGCTAAGTCTCCCGTTATAGTGTCGACGGAGAGCGGCGGTGGTTGATACCCATGGAGGGTTGCTACTGCATCATGATGACACATATTCTTATTATGTGTGCATGTATGATGAGCATTGGTTATGGATGGTATGCCTGAGTGTGACGACACTCAGAGGTTGGCTATGAGTACTCCTGATTAGTGATGTTAGTGCGATGTTGTGGGACCCATTACCTTAGGGTGCCCTTATTCTTATGGTATGCTCATTTACCTTGATTCATGTCATGTTTTAACTTCTTGAAATGAATGCATGTTTTAACATATGGAATAAATTGGCATTTATGTTAACATAACGTATGATACTGCTATTTTCATAAATGATAGACTTTTCATTTTATTAGTATTGTTATTATTTATTTCATTTTATTGCATTAATTGTCTATGTACCTACACAAGCGATAGCTTGCTAAGGCATTGCTTTGTTTTGCAATGCCTTAGATCTCAAGGGCGATAGCAGGAAAGGCAAGGCTGTTGAGAAACAGTGAGAGTTGCTGAAGATCCTTTTTCCTATAGTTTTGATCAGTGACGTGAGTCATTAAATAGGATTATCCTTTGAATTTAATTATGGACTGAATACTTTTATTTTATGGATTTGATTGAGATGTTTAGACATATGTTGGATATTTATATGGGATGTTATGATGGATAGACCTTGGGCCATATTTTTATTGTGTTTTGGACATTTATTTGATTTAAAATAAAGGCACCGATTTATTTGACATTGATTGATACACGTATTGTCTTAATTATACGTATGCGGTTTTGAGAAAGGAAAACTAATACCTAGAGTTTTTAAGATATGTTTTAGTAAAATAATAAATAAACCTTTTCTCATGGGATCCCAAATGCTCTTATTAAAAAAAAAATGTCTTAAAAATCCAGGGTGTTACACCTGGGAATTAGGTAGATGAAACAGGGGAGCCGCACCACCAGAAAGGGGGTCTACCACCGGTGATGGGCGTTCCCTAGGCTACACAAGGTAAGCCTCTTTCCCCTCTCTCCATTTTTCCTTCCTCAAGTCGGATCTGGTCCTTTTTCTGGCCTAAGAACGTCGGATTCCTGATGGGTCTGATCACCCATCGAAGAAGATGACCCAGGGATGCCAGGTGTAGCACGCTCCCTGGGGAGGTCCTCTCGCGTGCACGCCGCATGCGGGCGCAGTCCCAGTTTCGACTGGGACACACGAGCGCCCCGGGAGTTGAGGTGCACCGCGCCTGCGTGATGCCATCCAGTACACACGTCATAGCGCGTCGCTTGGGCATGCATGTGGCGTGTGAACGCAGTCCCTGGCGCGGCCTTCGGGCGCACATGACGTACGGGTGCGAGTCCTAGTTCTACCAGGGCACGCGCGCGTCCCAGGAACCGTGGGCATAGGGCCCGCGTGGACAAAAGTTGGCTTTTCCGTGATTTTGTAACACTAAAAATCCAAATTTTCATGTTTAAATGATATACAGGAGCTATAAAGGTACTCTAGGACTTGTCTGCAAGAGGGACACGTGCTAAGTGACGACAATTGAAGTAGGTGTTCTATCGTTACTAGACTTTTAAAAAGAACCCATTATGCTTTGAGAATGCATGTTTTGAGTCGTGGTTGCTTTTCTAATGCATGTTTTAAGTTTTTAAGTTACATGTCCTGTCCTTATGCGTATATCATATAAACTTATGTTACATCCTTATGCACATGACCTGTCTAGCATGAATTGATTTCATAAATGAACTTAGCATGCATATGAAAAATACATTGCGCATATATTGCCAAGACATGTATTACATGCATAGACATGTTTTGAAAAAGGATTCTTGTCTGCATGATACATGCATAGACATGTTTTGAAAAGTGTAGCCTTGGCCGATGAGGGTGGGCTGATGAGGGCGGGCTAGAGAGAGCTGACAGGCTTCTAGACTGGTAGGCTTCTAGGCTGTCAGGCTTCTAGGCAGGGTTATGACTTTGAATGAGATACTAGTATGAGTAGATTTTATGCATTGCATGCATGTTTTGCAACCGATTGCATAAATTGCATGATTTGCGATGATTGAGCTTTGGCTTTATCTTTAGATGCTTTTGGGCTAGTAAGCTTGTGGGCACTATGTCGAGAGGTTCGGAGTGGCCTCCTAGCCTCTACCACTATAGGTGGAAAGGGTACCACGCCAAAAAGGCTTGTCCTTACTTCGATTGTTGAGTGGTAACGAGGACTACCACTGGTGTCACGGCACCCAATTGAAGTGTCATATGCCCCGTGGAGGCTATGACCGAGAGTCTCTAGGTACCCGGGGACCACACGGCAATGAGGTCATGGGCATAGTGTGCCCTATGTTTTTGAGGATTTACTTGCATTGCATATGACATGACATGAGTATGGTCGACCATAGATCCATGAGTTAGATTCAGTTGAGCATCTTATGCATATCATAGTATATTTTCATGATATCTATGTTACTTTCGACTTGGATTATGCGATTCTTTAAGTCGTCAGTATTCTATTTTGACAATGGCTTTTAATATCGATATTGAACATGAGTGTCCAAACATGCACATGGTTTAAAGAACATATGTTTTAAAACATAACATGCATTGTAAAACTAGTAGTGATAGACTCCTATTGAGTATAGTGTATACTCACCCAAATATATCATTTTTCAGGACAGCTCCACTAACGAGTAGAAGATGCCTCAGGAAATGTTAGTGTTACGAGCAAGTAAATAAAAAAGAGACAATTACACATGTAAGTAAACACTCTACCCTTTGGACATGTATTTGTATTTATTTACAATTGGGCTGTGAGCTGTGACTGGATAGACCTAGGAAGACATTTATGATTTTTAAAATTTTCAAAAATTACTTTGGTTGTTGTGAAAGCAAATGACACTCGGGATTTTGAAAATGAGTTTAAAATAAAAGAATTTTCATTGCATTGCATTGTTTTTATAAAATGGTTTTCAAATAGGGATGCATCTCGCCTTAGGAATTAGATCTTGCATTTAAAAATGCATGGGAAAACCCGGGTCATCACAGTATGGGCACCCAAAAGCGGACAATATTGTGACTGTTGGAACCCCAGGGTGTTACAAATGGTATCAAAGCCAGGTTCCCCTCGTGGTGTGGTGACTAGCCGCACGCGAGTGCCTGGTTGTGGCTATCACGCAGGGACGCGTGTTCCATAAGGGGGAAGATGTGAAGCACTGGGCCGATAAGGGCGGGCCAAGAGAAGGCTGACAGGCTTCTAGGCTGGGGTGAGGGACAGAGAGTTAGTCCCACATTGCCTGGGGAGAGGAAACTGGGCTATTTATAAGAGTTTGGGGAACTCTAATGGTCACAACACATCCCGAGGGGTGAAGGCCAAGAGGGGTGAGGGACCTAAGGGAACAAAACCTTGAGGGGTGAAGCCCAAGAGGGTGAGGGACCCAAAGAGGACAATATTAGCTCCACTGTGCACTCTGCCCACGGAACAATGCATTTTCCCTCAGAAATTGGGGAAGAACAAAACTGTGAGGGGTGTATGGGCGCCCCAAAGCGGACAATATTGTGACTGTTGGAACCCCAGAATATTACATTGTGGAACGGTAAAAGTTGTTGTCATGTGACTTTGAAGTCACGGGTTCAAGGTGTAGAAACAGCCTCTTGTAAAAATACAAGGTAAGGTTGTGTACTATATAGGCCCTTGTGATCTGCCTCTTCCCCGAACCCCGCATAGGGGGGAGCTTGGTGCACGGCGGCTGCCCTTTTTATGTGCTTTTTTTAGTGGAGTTCATTTACTATCACATTATTTTATAACTTGAAAAGCTAAAACGGATTGAGACACGAAGATATCCTTTGATGAAACTAGCGAGACGATCATCGTAACGAAATCCAGCCGTCCAAATTAGCCACCCATAACACCATTCTGTCCTTCTTTCCTTTGAGTGCAGTGGTTAGAGAGAGAGTGAGAAATTTCTCTCTCCCCTGGTTTTGGGAGTTTAAGAACAGAAGGCAGTGCTTGGGCCAAGCAATTGGAAGAGACTGCTTCGACCTCTGTTCCACAAGATGTGCAAGTTTATTGGTACGAATCTCCACGTCAATATATCCATGTGGGCCACAGGCGAAAACTGTCCTTGCCGAGATGGTCGAAAGGTCTATTTTGCCCTGGAAAAGGACGTAACCTATACCGGACCTGGAAGGAGAGCCTTGGCGCAACGGTAAAAGTTGTTGTCATGTGACCTTGAGGTTACGAGTTCAATGCGTGGAATCAGCTTCTTGCAAAATGCAATATAAGGCTGCCTATTATAGGCCCTTGTGGTCCACCCCTTCCCTAGACCCTGCATAGGAGGGAGCTTCTTGCATTGGGACTTCCCTTTGAAACATTTGTCTTTTTCAGCCTTTCCTATAGGAGCCATGTGCGGGGTCCGGTAAAGAGGCAGACTACAAAACGCCTATAGTGCACAACCTTATCTTGCATTTTACAAAAAGGCTGTTTTCATGCTTTGAGTCTCTGACTTCCAATTCTCATAATGACAAATCAAACGTTGTGCAAAGGTTCTCTATTTAGGCAAATTCATGTTAAGTAGATCTAAGCTGTTCATCATATGTAAAATATCTTAGATAAGTTTGTATATTCATTGAAAGCTTATAGCTTATTGTTTCATTAGCAAAGAATAGCAATCATACATTTTTAATAATTTTTTCAGGCCAAAGCAAAGTAGTTAGAATCATTCAAATACATTAATTTCTAATGTATTACCAACTTCTAGTATGAAAAAATATGATGAATAGATTAGATCAATAAAAAAAGGATAATGAAATTTGCACCACTTATTTTTCCTCATGGGTCCCTCATGGATGGTAAGAAAGGTTATAAGTACTATGGACCCAGATTTTTAAAGTTCCGAACTGTTAAAATGTTTGCTCTTAACTTAGATAGGGCATGCTCCAAAATTCTCATCCATTGGATGATCCTAGCAACTGCTACATTAAGGATTTAAGTCGTAAAATGGTTAACAAAAAGTTTTACCATCTAATTTTTCAGCTCCAAAATTTATCCAATGGATGAGATTTTTGTAGAGTGGCCCATTATATGAAGAGCACGATATTGAAAGGTTCAGATCCTAAAAACTATAGGCCCACTTGAAATTACAGCCATTTTATACCATTTAGTGAGGGACTCATGGGGGAAAACTAGGGACAAATATATAACTATCTATAAAAGAAGGGCATGTTACTTCTCACTCTCAAGAGCACATTCGTCTAGTAGGACTCTTTCTTTAATTTTTGAAAAAAGTCGTGGGTGCTCATAAATGCCTATTTTTATTCTTTATGTTAGTTTCTTATGGATTTAAGCCATTCATCATGTTATGACTCTCCTCAATAGTCTAGAGATCAAATTCCATACCCATTGCATGTTGTTAGTCTAAATTTTTACGGGTAAAAATTAGAACCATCCACTATTGTTAATTTTTCAAAGACCCAAAACAAGTTGTTAGAATAATCTAAAAACATTGATTTCTTTCAAGTTATCTAATTTTTGTATGCCAAACATAATGAACGGCTTAGATAATCTACTCCGTAGAAAACTCATGAGCATTTTTTCATAGACTTGCTTAGCAAGACTTAGGGCTTGCAAGCTCTAAGGGAGGTTTGCTTAACTCATGGATGTAGTCTAAAGGACTTAGGCCCTCATTCTTAGATATGTGGTGCAAGGCTTGATTCTAGAAGGCCTAACTTATGGAAGAGTCCTTGTAAATATCTAGAAAGAGTGAAAACTATATACTTATATAGAAACTTTTAGGGAGAGTTCCAAAATAGTCCTCAATTATTAGATGGTTGACACATGTAATAATCCTAGACATTGATTGAGGAGGTGGATTGAGGGGGGCAAGTATAAATAGGGGTTAGCTCAAGCTCATTGTAGATAAGTTCAAGTAAGAGATAACAGGTTCTCTTTGAGTAAGTCTTATTTCTGAGTTACTCTCATTGCTTTTGTGGGCGAGTGTAGCCCTGACAAGTGAGAGTGGGAGTTGAAGGTTAACTTGCACTTTTGCAAAGGAGTTGCGCACAAGTGCCGCATGAGTTTAGCATAGGTGAAACTGCAACCCCATGACAAGTGGTATTAGAGTAGGTCGAAGTGGGCGTTGCTTATCGAGTATTGAGGAAAGCTCGTGGCAACATTGTGGCAAGTGATTTAGGAGTAACCACCAGGCCAGTAGAGGTTTAGAAGAAGTCGAGGTGGGAAAAGTCCAAAGACCCATCATGGAAGTTGGCTTTAGACGCTCAGCTTTCTACTTTGGAATCTAAGCTCAGTAAGTTCGAACAAACTTTGTCTAATTCTTTGAACAAATCGAGTGCATTCATTGATGCTTTGAAAAGCCTCAAAGATGACATGTGAAGTATGATTGATGTGTTTGAGGTTATGGATGCTGAGACCACGAATAGAGGGAAGTGCATGTTTGATTGCTTTGAGTCTATGGAAAGCAAGATAACTAGTTCACATGAGGAAGTGGCTGGATTGGAGGATATGAAGTTAATAGGGGAATCCACAACAAGTGTGGAGACGACACAGCTAAGCTTACCTTGCCTAGGTACTATGAGGTTGCTTGAGTCTAATGAGTCCCATAAGAAACCAGTGATCAATAAGGATGTTGACACAATTGTTGGCGTAAAGGGGAGTGTGCCACAATGGGAGGACTCCACGAGGGACAAGATCAAGCAAGAATGTGCAAGCAGCATAACGACTTGTTGGTGCTACATTGTTATGAAGGAGGCACATTAGTAAAGGTTAATTGCACGAAGGCACAAGAGGCTATTTGAATTACAATTGTGTAAGGATAAACATGGGGGCAAGGACACATATACATTGAAGAGGGAAAAGAAGTTCCCTGTAAAGCACAAGCATGGCTGGATGCTAATGTGTAAGGGGAAGAACAAGGCAAAACATTATCCATTGATCATTAGGCCACATAGGAGACGTCAAAGGTGGAAGTTTGCGATAATGGAGGTCTGTCGATGAGGGCATCAACATTATCAGGTAGGGGAGAATGTCATGGACTTGCTTAGCAAGATTGTGATTAGAGCACACAGGCGCTAAAGAAGGTTTGCTCAACTCATGGATGTGGTGTGACGACCCGGGTTTTTAAAACACATTTTATAATGCATTTGTTCAAAGGAAGGGCCCTTAAATGTGTAAAAAAAAAATTCGCAAACAATGCAGCGAAAATTCTTTTCATTTAAATTCATTTTGAACAAAACCCAAGTCTCACTGGAAGATACATAATACACATAGCCATTTCTTATAAAATAAAATTTTATTAAATATCAGGATTCATCCAATAGTTCACTCATACACAATGACATTTTAATTCATGGATTTAATTAAAATCAACTAGAAAGAATACTTAGGGTTAAATGCTCATAGGAACCTTATGAAAGGTTGAGTTAGGGTCAAGCTAGTAAATGATGGACATAATGGTTAAGGGGGTTATCTAATAGAGCCATGCTCTCCCCCCACCTTCCGTTGACGTTTGTGAGGTCTAAACGCCTCCTTACATGAGGATTGAAGTATCCATTTTGTGTTCAACCATTCAACTAGTAAGCCTTAGCCAATTTGACATAAGAGGAGCAATATAAACTTAGAATGAAATAAACTTACCTCAACTATTAAAACATTAAATGGTTGAGTAATAATAATAAGAGCATAAAAGGTTAGTAAATCATCTAACCCTAATAAAAATGGTAATTAAGATAATGATGATTAAACAAGATCCATAGGATCTTGAATGATCAAGAACAATAAGAATACTAATGAAGTATTATATTGTGTATGTATAATAGAAGAACATAGATAGATAACCCAAACCCTTGATCAAAATTGATTCAAGGAAACTTAGGGTATCACTTATAGGGATATATATACAAGTATGGATAAATAACTTGAAATGTATGGTGTGACAGATGTATGAATACAAAATAGGATGCACATTGTGGAGGAATACCACTTGAGGATATACAAATCAAGACTTGATATTACTTTGAGGTAGGTGGATGTACAAGAATGTATTAAGGATTCATGTGTATACATACATGGTCTTAGTCTACAATTATAAGACCTTCATGATGTAATTATGCTTAGTACCTTAGCATAGTCATGATCCAAACTAGGTGATCCAACACATGATCCAAACTAGGTGATCCAAAACACAGATCCAAACATGTGATCCAAAAACATATGATCAAATTAAGGGATTTAACCAAATGATCAAACAAAGTGATCCAAGATATGGGATCTAACTAAATGATCAACAAAATGATCTAACCTCATAATCTAATTCATTGGATCTAATCTAATGATCAAGTCTAATGAGGTGAAAGTATTGAGATATGAAAACTAAGGATACCCTAAGAATAGGGTGTAGAAAATATTCCAGCCTTAGTTAAACAGACAATGTGATGACAAGGCATCCCCGACAGTTTGAAGGAGTAGTGCCATTGGTATCATTCCTGTCTTTGTTGGTCATCGTCTGATATGTACAAAGTATTTTTTCATACAAGTGTGGAGACTTGTGAATTTTGATTTACATAGAGATAGAGACTAGGGATGCTATGCTAGGGAAGTCATGAGGGTTTGGCCACCCACTTCCTGAAATTTATATGATGGATACCATGCCCAAAAAGAGGTTAAATGTTGGGTGGGGCAATAATAGGAAGGCCCCCACTATAACAACCATGGTCCATCCCATGAGGACATGGAATGATTACTCCACAGTTGGTATCAGTGGAAGATTATACAGTTATCCGGGCTCGCTGTATGGATTGAGACTGTGAGCATAGTAGTCCTAATGTATTTTGCATTATGATGCACAAATTATATGCATAGTATGATGCCATGGCATAGTATTATGCTATTATAAGAGTTTCTAGAATGAAAACCCCTATATGTGAATTGGCTAGGTATTACTCTCCTAAGTGGAAGTATAGCCAGGGGAAGGAACAAGTTTTGAGTATTCTTCAATATATTAACTAATTTGTCATATACTACATAAAAATGTATATCCTCTGTATATGAGTATGAGATGACTCAAGAGGGCTTAATGACTAAGGTAAGTATCCTTGTATTGATGAAGTAGTATATTTTTGTATCCCCTACCAAGCATAACTTGCTGAGGTATTGTACATGTTTTCATGTTTACAATACCTCAGGCACAGAGAAGGAGGGAAAGAAGCTCAAGGCCATAAAGGACTGAAAGGATTAAAGCTTGAAGATCTAGGAGTAAGACAGTAGGAAGAAAATAAGAAAATCAGAGTATGTATTTGAAGATATATAATTTTTCTTTATTTGAGAGTGTATCGTATTGAGTGTTTTTAATGTAAGGTGAGGTTTGAAGTTTGGATTATGCAATTTTGGACAATGAGTTGTAACCTAACAGAGGGCTGTGTATGAGTGAACCACTGGATGAATCTTGGTATTTAATAAAATTTTATTTTATAAGAAATGGCTATGTGTATTATGTATCTTCCAGTGAGACTTGGGTTTTGTTCAAAATGAATTTAAATGAAAAGAATTTCCGCCGCATTGTTTGAGAATTTTTTTTTTACACATTTAAGGGCCCTTCCTTTGAACAAATGCATTATAAAATGTGTTTTAAAAACCCAGGTCTTCACAGTTGGTATCAGAGCCATTCATCCAGTCACTCACCGCCTCAAAATGTCCAAAGTAATGATCCAAATTAAGATATATTATGTAGAAGTTAAGTAGTATACTTACATAGAATGAAGGGTTCATGAGATATGTTTTGACTTATGCATATCTTTATGCCTTATTTGTACTTCTGTACGAAGTACGTTTTTGCTAAATCTATTATTCCAACCTGAATTTTCCTTGAAATCTTCTATTTCAATATTATATTTTTATTACAAAAAAATTAGGGGTGTTACATGTGGCCTAAAGGACTTAGGGCCGCATTCTTGTATATGTGGTGCAAGGCTTGATTCTAGAAGGCCTAGTTTTTGGAAGAGTCTTTGTAAATATTTAGAAAGAGGGAAACTTAGATATTTATGTAGAAACTTCTAGAGAGAGTTCTAGAATGGTCATCAACCATTAGATGGTTAACACATATAATAATCCTAGTCATCCATTGACGAGGTGGATGGAGGAGGGCAAGAATAAATTAAGGTTAGCTCCTCATTTGTAACTCAGACAAACTCGTTATAGATGACTTCAAGTAAAAAATAACATGTTATCTTTGAGTAAGTCTCATTTCTGAGTTCCTCTCATTGCCTTTGTGGGTGAGTGAGTGTAGCCTTAGCAAGTGAGAGTGGGATTAGAAGGCTAACTTATGCCTAGCACAAAGAGTTGTGCACAAGTGTTGCATGGGTGCACAAGTGTTGCATGGGTTTAGCTAAGGTAAAACTGTGACCCCGTGACAATTTGCTATTTTGGGAAATTTGTACAAAAATATACAAAACACTATGGATCGAAAGTATTTAGAAGATTCTAACCACTTGTTTTGAATCTTTGAAAAGTTAATTTAAAAATTGATGCCTATAATTTTCTACACAAAGAAATACTGGCTAAAATCATTAAATTTGATCTCTAACCCATCTAAGCACTTCCTACCAAAGCTAGAGAACTCTTATTGAGATAATTAAAAAAGATACGTAGAAGTCCCTTAGTTGAGCAACAATTGGTGTTCTTATTAGCTTCTTACTAAAGCAAGTTGCTAATCATTTACAGTTAATTAGGATCGGTTGCTTGTCATACTCTCTCTCTCCTTCTTTAAATGTATTCACGCTCAAAAATCTTGAATGTACTCTATGGTGACTCTACTACCATATATACCTTGTTAGATAGGGAAAGAATATTGGAAAAAAATTACAGGACAAGTTCTTTTTTGTCCTTTTTTACCTTCTGTTGGTCCCAAAGGCTCTAGATCATTGTACACACAAAATAAACATGGAAAATAATACTTTATAAATTTAGCGAAAAATGAATTTTATATGAACTTGCCAAAAAGGAAGTCTCTTCATAGAGCAAACAAGAAAAAGAAGAATGAACAACTTTATTAATGTAGCAAAAATAGATTTTACATCAAGTTTATAAAGTCAAACAAATAACTTAATAGAGAACATCACATTCTTTTTGCTAACAACAGTAGTGTTATTTATGCAAAATCTAAGTTCAAGACCTTTTTCAATGACCTTTTGAGCAGAATTGAGATTGTGCCTAAGACCAAGCCTAAACAGGACCGCAGTTAATACAAGCTATCTCTTACCAGAAAGTAGAATCCTAACCATTCTCAAGCCCAATACCACACAGGACTTATTGTTTCCCATGGACACCTTATGCTTGCCTATAGCTTTTTCCTTGAAGCTAGAAAATAGTTTGCTGACCTTTTCAATGTGAAAACAGAAGCATGCAAACATGAATCTTCATTGATCCCCGTGGGCAATGCCTCATCAATCATGCAGATGATGTCTCCACTTTTGAATCTGCTATCATTATTCGATTCCAATGAATCTTCACCTCTCTCTCTCTCTCTCTCTCTCTCTCTCTCTCTCTCTCTCTCTCTCTCTCTCTCTCTCTCTCTCTCTCTCTCCTTTGAGCTACAACACTTAACATGGACACAAGACCAAACATGGACACAAGACCATCCACAGTTTCAATTGCTCTTGAAAAGTTAAGAGCAATAATAGCTAGTTCCCAAGAAGCTTAGAAGCTATTAAGAACCTTCAACACCAATAATTTATAAGGCATTGGGTTCTCCTGACTTGCTAAGGTTGGAGGTGATTATTTTGGAGGCTATTATTTGATTATCACAAAAATAGATATTTAATCATAGAAAAAAAAATCTATGAGCTTAGCATTGAAGTAATTACAAAGAACGTTAATTTAATAGAATACTAAACAGAGTTTCATGAATATACAAATTACTCAAGACTAGCTAGATTATTCTAAGTAAGCATGAATAATCTAGAACATCTAGTTTCATATATACTATTATAAGATTTTTAATCTATGACAATTTCCACTAGAAGCTTGAATTTAGGCACTTGTAGCATAATCACATGTATTTAAATGGATTAGAAAAATTTATGCTCGGTCGGAGATTTGAGGTGGCACTTTTCCCTTATTGGGGAAATTTCAAGTAGATTTAGTAATTATTGCAGAGGATACCTAGCTAATCCTCAAAATTTCACTTCATCCTTTTTAGTAATTCTCATATTAAAAAAAAAAACATATTTTATAGCTTAGTCTCAAACTAAATTCCAACAACTCAAATTACTATGAAATACTATTTTCCAACGAAATAAGTAAAAGCTTTACCATTTGTTTATAAACACAAAATCTTTATACCCAAATAAACACTTCAATTTGTCAACAAATGTTAAACTTAATGGATAGCAAACGACTTGACATCTCTCCTATAATATGCTTGGTCATGGATTTAAGTCAGTGCTTTTACATTTAGTAAAAAGGGGGCAGCCCCAGTGCACGGAGCTCCCGCCTAAGTAGAATCTAGGAAAGGGGCAGACCACAAGAGCCTAAAGCACACAGCCTTATCTTACATTTTGCAAGAGGCTGTTTCTACGCCTTGAACCCATGACCTCTAAGTCACATGACAACAACTTTTATCGTTGCACCAAAGCTTCCCTTCTTGCTTTCACATTTAGTAGGGGATTAAATTTAGGAGTGGCATGTGTAAGCGAGAATACTTTAGTAACTTGAAGGATAAAAACTTCAATGCAGTACGTGTCACTGTGAAAGGGCTTAGCAGCCATTGCCTTTAGCCTCTACCTACCATTTTCCTAGTTGGTCCCCTAGTTGTTAAATGCTAATGCTAAACAGATGGTGATGTCGCTTTTTGGGCCCCATGGGTACCGGTTGGACATGGACGGTAGTGATTGAATGGCCCCACCGAGACAAGTAAAAGCCCCCATTTTTTTCCTCATCCTTTGTGTTTTTTTTTTTTTTTTGGAACGTGGAGCCTGTTTGCTTCATGTTACGGTTCACCTAGTGCTAGTCTGTGGCCTTGATTACAATTAGACGACTTTATGTGGGAACCAAGAAATCAATTTGCTAATCCCATCCCACCATTACTTGTCTGCCTGGTTGGATTGATATTTTAACTACTCTAGAAAAAAGATGGATGGAACAAAATCAATGAAAATAGTCTCTTGCAAAAATGCAAAGCTAGATACTGCAACCCATCAGGACTGGTCCCTCAAAGAATGCCCACAAAAGACTCTCAATGGGAAAATTCAAGAACTCAACAATGGCAATACAGAGAAACTGAACTTGCTGGAGAGGCAGGACATTCCCAAATTTTATCTTCCAACTAGAATTCTCCCATCTCTCATCTTGATCAATACCCAATCAAAATGATCACAGCCATCTAAATTCACTTAGATCTTGAATCAAAACACCAAACAAGTGAAAGGAAGCACTTGAAAATACAGGCCCAAAGGGAGATCCTATTATTAATGTAAGATAACAAAGAAGCCTAAGCAGGATGAACCTTTTTAGAGGGGGTTTTGGAGAGACCATTCCATGCCGATTTCATCGTCGCCATGGCAGAAAGGTTTGCCGCATCGATGTACTTCTTCGAGGCCATCTTTGCCGAATTACCCATCGAATCGCCCAGCTTCTTCACAGCCTTTGCAGTTCGAACAAAACTCTTCATTTCCGTCTTGGAGGATCGGTCTAGTTCCTGGCTGAAGATGTGAAAGTCTTCCATGGCCATGTCCACTAGTGAGTCGAGGTACTCCTCGGCTTCTTTCATGGAGAGTTCTGCTTCTTCGGCCGCGTTCTTCCCTTCTGCTTCCAGGACTGCCCACGATTGGTACGCCTCTCTGTCGCAGAACTCCGTCAGCTCTTCGATCTTCGACGGGTCGAAGTTCTTGTCCTGCAGCGCTTGCTTGGCCAGGAAGGAGAACTGGGAGAGGAGAGCTTCCATGTTCTTGTGGGTCATGAGCCAGGGTCGATGGACTCGTTTAAGGGTACACATTCTCGTCATTTTGAAGGGAAAAGGGTTTACTTCATGAAGTTTACCAAGTTGGAAAGCTGAATATTTTTACTTGAATTTATTGGAAAGACAAAATAATCCCTGAACAACCCAACTTTTGTGTTTTTTGCTTTGGATATTTTGGAGGAATCCTTTTGTATAAAAGGAGAAGAAATGGGGGAAAGATGGGAGGTTTCCTCGGATTCCATGGCTTGGAATCTAAACAAGTGGAGTGTGGGGACAAAACTTTGTAACCTTTGGTCACAAGGTGGGGCTTGGTGGGACCTATCTATGTTTCTTGTTCTTAATGGAAAAGGACACGACGAGATCATGGTGTCCTTTTTGTCTAAAAGCATGCCCATTACATGTGCACTGCCATGTGTGGGCCTTATTGAAAGATGGAACTGGTAAAACAATCTTAGCTGTTGATTGGTGACCTTAAATTGACCATTGTAATGATAAAAAGCAGAGAATGGATCATACTCAATGGGTAAAACTAGAAGTCCCTTAATTTTCAATAGAAAAAGGTCTCTTGATATAACACTAAGCAGAGAATGGTCAAGGAAGGAGCCATTTGAAATAGGCTTGTGTGGGTTGGCTTTTGTAATAATAATAATAATAATAATGTATGAGAAGAATTACAAAACAAATCACTCACAGGACAAGATATTCTTTACAATACCTATTTGGTGATACATACGAAGCTGAGCTCAACTGGATCAACATCAGCTTGAAATTATGGAAACAACATCGAGTCTCGCATCTTATTGTTGAAGGTGATTCATCATGTATTATCGCATGCTTAGCTTGGATTAGCTCCTTAGAGATTTTGGAATCTTAAACACCATATCAAAGCAAAAATGAGGATGTAAGATATCTCATTAGTGGTTAGGACGAGGCGCCTCTTCTGTGAGTAGGTCACGGGAATCGCTTGGGGTATTTGCACCTCGAGAGGGTGTTCCGATTATATATTTAGAAAAGGTTTACATACGTAGAGACCTATTAGGTGTGTGTTATCAGTTTATTTTATTTTATTTTATAATAAAAGGTTCTTTGGTCTGCAATTCCCAAGACTGATGAGTTAACAAGGGAATGAATAACTCCTGAAGATTTAAGAGTTAGGCAGTATTTAACCATTAGATGTAACCACAACTTGTATGACTCCTAATATAAGGCCAGTTATTGTAACGTCCTATATAAAACATAAAACAAAAAGGGCATAAACCGAAGGGGCTGTATTTGATACGGGCACCCCCCCTCACTTAAGGAAACCCAGCGGTTGTCGGGTCTACCTTCCCAAAGCTGACCAAAAAAAAAAGAAGAGAAGGAGAAGGGGCTCTGAGAAATCCTGCCACACCGGAGAAGAAAGAAGGGGGTTTGAGGGTTTTGTATTGCCTGAGTGCAGGAGCTCGCCAAAGATAATGCCAGCTCGGATCAGTGATTTGAGCTGATCACTTTGCCGAACATGATGAAATGTTGAAAACCCCTTTGGTTGCATTGTGATTGGACGAGAAACAACATCGGATTGGAGGAAAAGTAGTATGCCTGCGGAAATAGTCATTGAATTTGTGGGCCGTCGCCGAAGACGACGATAGCTCGGATCGTTGATCCGAGCCGATCATCTTCCACAGCTTGCCCAAAAGAATAAAAGCCCCAAGGCTATTGGGAGATCTGCCATCATCTTGACAGTTGATCTTAGGAGTGGTGCACGAGATGTGGATTAGAGAATTTCACCTGAAATTGATGTCAATCCAAGCCATCCAAGGGTGTATGAAGCACGATGATGTGCTTTGTAACCCAACTCGTGATTTTGAGATTTTAGCTAGATTGCACTGTTTATGCTAGATCTAGGTTTTGTGGATGATCTAACGGTCTATTTTCAAATCAAAACTTAGGGATAGGTAATTAGGTGCCTGATGTAGCCCGAATCAAACAAAGATTGTCGATCTAGGCCGAAAATCGATTGGACAATCTCAGCCATCCGATTGGGTACTGTTCATACAGTAATTTTATGACATTTGATCGATAATCAGACACCACAGATGAGTCTAGGGCACTAAAATTGCTTGGATACAGTACAAAATGAAGAATTTAGATTGAATTTGAGCAACAAAAAACCTAAACCGTCCGATCGGACAATAGAGTAATAAGGACTTGGCACTTTTGATCGGTGATCAAACGCCACCATTGTGTACCCTAACCTTTATTAAGTTAAAATACTCAAAATTTTTAAGATAAAGCCACTGAACAATGAAAGCAACTTGCAGCCACTTAAGATGAATGGTGGATAGCCAATGTCGTGGATTAGAAATCTAGTAATCATTGGTCATTCAATTGGCTATCAACCAATAGCTGCTATTAAAACACTCTTAGCATAGAAATAAGCACTGTGGCTTCGCCTTGTGACAATTAGTGGCAGGGACTACTTAGAGGGAGCTTTTATACTAGAAAAGTTAAGAGAAGTCCTATAATTGTATATCTGAATGTGTTTTTGTATTTTACAAAGTCGTGATTGATTGAGATCGCATACGCAAACTGAATAAAGTATTGGCGTCAATGAATTAGAAGAGCACGGTTTGAGGTAGGTAATTACATTTGATATTTCTTTTTTATTTCATCGATCATGACTTGTTATCAGAAATTCTTGAGGCATGTGTTTTATACATTATTATGATTTATTAAAATGTCTTCAGTCTTTCATGTTTGATATCGTGACATTTGATTATGTGATTGTTTAGGTTTTGATGTGTGATGGATTCCACCTTATCATGGATCTTGATTTGAAACTTTTGGGTGAAGCGGGTTAAGCAAAGTCCTTGTACTGATTTGAGGGCGGGCCGATAGTTTTGGCTGATAGGCTTCCGTCGGAAACTGATTGATGCTGGCTGCACGTGAGGGACCTAGGGTTGGAGTGTGTAGGGTGAAGCAGGGTAAGTCGGGTCATTGTATTGATTTGAGGGTGGGCCAGTAGTTTTGGCTGACAGGCTTTCGTCGGGAATGGATTGATGCATGCAGCACATGAGGGACCTAGGGTTGAAGTGTGTGGGGTGAAGCGGGATAAGCTGGATCCTTGTACCGATTTGAGGGCAGGCTGGTAGTTTTGGCTGATAGGCTTCCGTCGAGAATGGATTGATGCAGGCTGCACGTGAGGGACCCAAGGTTGGAGTGTGTGGGGTGAAGCAGGATAAGCCAGGTCTTTGTACCAATTTGAGGGTGGGCTAGTAGTTTTGGCTGACAGGCTTCCGTAGAGAATGGATTAATGTGGGTTGCATGTGAGGGACCCAGGGTTGGAATGAGTACTCATTACCATCGCTGTGAGTGTAGTCGATACACTCATAGAGCTTGATTGTGCATGGCATTCCATGATCATGACATGCATTATATTTTCTGTGGACACTTTTGTTATTATGATGAATGTGTATTCATGTATTTCATGCCTTGCATGCTATGACACTCAAATATGATAACGATTTGTTTAGCTTATGATTTTCTTATTTATCCAATATAGATGATTAATGTTTCTCATGCTTTGTACACAGTCATCTTATGAGATTTCACCGTGATTATGATACTTCGTGTCATGTGATTTTATCGTAGTTATTATCAAATGTGAATCACTTAAACAAGCATAGCTTGTTGAGGCATTGGTTTGCGTTACAATGCCTTAGATTTAGAGTGCAATAGCACTAAGTGAAAGCAGGTGGAGCAGCGTTGATTTGAACGAGGACCACGAGAATTATTTGCATTTTGGTATTTAGAGACTGAGTTAATGTACGACTCTTAGACTTGTACTTAAACTTTTTGGCTGTACTTGGATGATTATATTTTAGATAAATTGGACCCATACTATTGTATAGTGTACATTTATTTGAATATGTATATAATGTGATAATCATGGATGGAACCCTGGGCTTTTGTACTTATTATTATTATTATTATTATCTTTAAGTGGCTATTTTTGATTTGTCGCGGTTTTGAATTGAGCATGCTCATAGTATTGCAGGTTCGATTTTGTTTACAGTTTGTGATTTTCAATGTTGTATGACCCTCGGGGTTTTCTTTTAGTATTTCTTCTGAACGCTGCTTTATTTAAGTAAATTACGAATTTTGAATTTTCAAGGATCCTGCCTATTTTATAAAACAAATTATTTTCATTATTATATGTATTGAAAAAGGGTTTAGAAAACGAGGGTGTCACAGTTATGTTATGTTTTCTCACCTTCAGCCCTTCATGATTTCTTGCCTGGGGCGGTCCTAGCAACCTGCAAGTATGTCCATGGACTAATTTCTGGTACTGCATCGTCCCTACCTTAAATCATTGTCGGCTGAGGCCTGTGTTGTCTTCATACTTTACAATCCTCTCAATCGTCTCTTAATACAATAACACTTTTCCTCTCATCCCTTTAAATGTCTTTTACAAGGTTTAAGTTACTGACTGCCTTGTAATGGTTGTTCGTACAGTGACTTGTATTCTTTACGATAGTCTGTAGGGATTTATTTTTTCATGAGTGCAGCTATGAAGAGGGAAGATGTGGATAAATTAGAGCTTATTCTCTCTCTCTCTCTCTCTCTCTCTCTCTCTCTCTCTCTCTCTATATATATATATATATATATATATATATTCTTCCATTCAAAAATATAAATCCCTACAGACTATCGTAACTTGAGCTTTTGGAAGAGAGAAAAAACTTATTTTTACACTACAATAGTCTGCATATTAGATGGCATAGGATGATATTCAGCATCCTGGTATTCAATTCTCAAGTAACCACTTACAAGCAAATGAAATGAAGATTTTAAAACTTAAGACATCACAAACACCATTAAGGAGCAGATGAGTTGAAATATATGAAACTCAAGCCATCTCGCGATCTACTAATACCATGTTCAATGTCTTTGAGAGCAGAAATCTGATGTCTACATTTAATGAGCAATATGTATACAAACCATTTTTTATTGCCTCATTCATATAAAACACCAATATAATCAACTTGATCAACATCTGCACCCGTGTGCCTGAAGGTGAAGGCAGATCCTTTGCTAGGAATATCTAAATGGCGACACAGACTGCAACAGTCGGGAATGGTTGCATGGTTAACAAGAAAAGGGACTCGAGCAACTTTGCCATTCTTGTCTATTGATTGGATATTCTTACAAAACTTGCACTTAAATCCTTTAACAGCAAAATGGCCATTCCCATGATTAACTTTTGTCTCAATCATTCACCCAATTTATATAGCTAGCAAATTCAGATAGTCGACTTTTGAAAAGGGTGTTTGGCCAATATCCAACCTTTTTTTATTATTAGGATCAAATAATAGACACCAATTTTTAGTCCCTGGATCCTGAAATGAGATAAAAGAAAAGTGTTAGACGTTTTATATTAACAAGTGCTAGTCGATATTGTTGAACATTAAAAATGATTGATTATTATTTAGATTTTATCTAGTGAGCCTTGGATTTAGCAATAATCCTTTTTGTACTCTTGAATTTTGTGGCTGAAAATAAGATAAAAATGCCATGTGATTGAAAAAGTAGGGCGTATTAAGCAAATTCTTTGAGAAACCATTTATCCAAATAATAACATGTGATCCATATAAAAGAAACAAAAATACAAAATTGATTGTGTTACAAGAGAAAAAATAAAGGTCAAGGACTCAAATAAAACTATACACACACACATACAGAGGAGCGGTAATTTCAGCAACGAGTTGCAGGTGACATGGGATTGGCTGGAAGAAAGTTTTTAACTACCATTTCCTCTAACTTTTTCTGTTTTATGTATTTTTTCAGCCAATCAAATGTCATTTGCTCTTTGCACCTGCATGAAACAGCTGAAATTAACACACCCTATACACACACACACATACAAAGAGAGAGAGAGAGAGAGAGAGAGAGAGAGAGAGAGAGAGAGAGAGAGAGAGAGAGAGAGAGAGAGAGAGAGAGAGACCATCCTATTCCATAACATAACTAAGATTTCTAATTTACTTGGATTGTTGCTATGTATTTTTTCATTTTATTTTTTTAGGGCATGAGTCCTTTATTCCTTAGGTGAGACTCTGTAAGTTGCGCTTCTGTTGTACATATGTATTGTCAGCTTCCTGTAATCGCAGTGATAATGTTGAGATGAGATATCTTAAAACAAACCAAGAGGCCAGGCTTAGGAGGTGCATCTTCCCCCAGTGGTGCAGTGGATTCCGTGTTGACAAGCCTTACTCCTTGGTAGTATTAACAAAATAGATAATCCGATTAAATGCAATTCAATATGTTATAGATTAAGATCTAAACGGATTGGATACGTTATATCTATTTCTTAAATTGATTGAAAAAACTCAATCAGTATTTGATCGGTGTTTGGATGACGGATTTGCAGATAATCAAGTTTTATTAATCTCAATGTGTTTGGATAACGGATTTGCTTAGTGTCACCTTAATTTTATATGATGGGCCTACTCTTTTGTTAATCCCAACTGTTCATTTGATTTTTATATGTTAGATATGCCAAACATTTGGTTGGAATCTTTTGCGCTTGTTTATCTTATACTGCCATGTATTTAGCCTATATTAATTACATGTATATTAATGAGTTAGTACAAGGTTCTCTTTCCTATAAAACAAGGACAAAGATCTAAGATTTTATTACTACTTTGGGTTACTCTTCCTTGTAGGGGATGAGAATTAGGCTTTTCTTCATATTTCTTGTCAGTTGTTAGCAATGTTATCAAAAAGAGAAGTCATGTGTCCCGGGCTTAGTTTTTTAGACTTCCGTGCGACACTAAGTCTTGCAATGCACTTAAGGCACTAAGACTAAGTTCAGTCTGAATTACGAAAGCTTCCAAGAAAATATGGAAAGAGGGTTAGAGACCAAAAAACAACTCTTTATATATCACTGCCAATAGCTATCACAGTAATTCCTTAATTTCTTGATGCCTTACAAATGTGGGAGCTCCTCTATTTATAGGTGCTCATTCCCCTTTCACTTCCTCAATGGAGGGAGAGGATCATTATATATGTATGGTCCAGATTATCCTTTGGAACATTCTTACAAAATATCTTAAGTATACAACATTCTATACAGCAGATATTTACAAGGACAATTCTAAAATCTAGGCCTTCTAGATTATTGATCTTCCTCCATAGATCAATGGACCTAAGTCCCTTAAGTCAAGTCCATGAATTAAACATGCCTCATCTAGAGACTGCAGGCCTTGATCATGGGCTATGTAGCAACAGTCCTTGACACAGGTCAAGGTCAGTTAGGAAGAGGATCTTATAAAGGTTCAAAGGAAGAGGTGGGCCTTCTAAATCCTTTGTTGCAGGATGAGTGGCATAGGAAAATAATGGGGGTCTTGCTCGTCCCTCTAATTCACATAATACTAGGCTTTTTGGCCATATGCCTTTTATTTTCTTCATTGAGAATCATGGCATATAAAAAAAAAATTAAAATAGAAACCATAATTGCTAGATATTATGTATAATTATACGCTAGATATTAGATTTTTTCTAAACAAATGTGGCCTTTAATTTCGTGTTTGCTATTACTCTCCGATATCTGATCTTAGCAGTGAAAGAGCCATTTCCATCCCTTGATTGTGTGCGGATCTACCTATGTAGGCCCCATTCCTTCCTAGAATCGGCTGGTCCCACTGGTCACAGATTTTTTATCTGAGTTAGCTGAGTACCCATATCTGTCGTATGAACTGCTAGTTCAATTCATTTGCTATAAACATAAATTAAGCTTGACGATGACTTTTTCTTATACTTAGGAAACTTGTTGCAAGGATCCACGAACCCGATCCAAACAATATCACAGCAATTGAAGAAGTAGAAGTTAGTTAATGGTTCAGGGGCCTGAAAGGCGAAGCTAGTAGGTAAAGGGGCTATGGACAGCCCTGGTGTACGAAGCTCCCACATATGCAGGGTCCGAGGAGGGGCGGACCATAAGAGTCAATAGTACACAGCCTTACTTTACATTTTGCAAGAGACTATTTTCATGCCCGTAATCTCAAGATCACACAACGACAACTCTACCATTGTGCTAAGGCTATCCATAAGTAAGGGAAGCTATCCACATCAAAAAATTCATGAACTGGTCAAGACTCTTGCATTGCATTCTACATATTTTTACCAGGGAAAATATATTGAGTGAGAAAAATTGTAGTTGACACCCAATATTTGGATGATAAAAGGGCAGCCCCGGTGCCTGAAGCTCCCACCTATGCAGGGTCCTAGGAAGAGGCGGACCACAGGGCCTAAAGTATGCAGCCTTATATTGCATTTTGCAAGATGCTGTTTCCATGTCTTGAATTCGTGACCTCAAAGTCACATGATGTCAACTTTTACTGTTGCGCCAATGCTCCCTTCTAATATTTGGATGATCCAAACCATTTATCCTATAACTTGTGTGCCACAAACGAGTCATGCATGAAAAATGGTGCAACGTTAAAAAATTCTGAGCTTTGGATTAATTGGCAGTTAGCTGATGAATTTTAGTGGTCAACAATTCTCAAATGGATATCAATTGTGGACCTTTGGTGCACTGCACAGCTTATCCATAGTATGGCCCACAAGTTAGACGACTGGGATTAAGGAAAAGCTTATCCATTTGGCATAGAATGAGTTGCTTTTAATCGGTTATTAAAAAATATTTGGGTCCACGTATAACTGGCGGGAATTTGATTCTTGGCGTAGCAGTAAAAGTTGTCGTCATGTGACTTTGAGGTCACGGGTTCAAGCCATGAAAACGGTCTTTTGCAAGAAATGCAACATAAAACTGCATACTACAGACCCTTGTGATCTGCCCTTCCCCAAACCCGGCATAGGTGAATTTCCTTTATAAGGGAACTTCCCTCTTTTGCTTTACCTTACTGCAGTTTATAGTCTCCCTCCACCCATCCCTGCCCTCTCTCTCACTCTGGCGGAGATTCCAAAGCTGGTTTTATTCGACTGGTTGTTTTGTTTTACTCTTGTATTCTGCTTATCGGCTTAAAATCTGAAATCTGTAAGCAAGCAGCGAAGGAATTCTTCTAGTTCTGCTTTTCTTCTATGCACACTCAGATGAGATGAGATGAGATGAAGTGAGATATCTAAATCATCTCACTGTTAGTGGGGCTTGAGATGAGTTCAGATGAAAATTTCTATTGTTTCATATTGAAGTATAATTTTTCTGTTGATTTTTCTGTCCGACGAAGAATGCCGGTTTCCCCTTTTCTTTGTTTTATTTGTTTTTCCGCGAGAGATCTTACTGGGAAAATGTCATCTAGTCTAGGCTCAGGGACGTTCGCTAATTATGCAATCTAGGGCATTCTCTGATTAATCAATCTCTTATCTGGACCGTCTCAGCTTGGGTCTGAGATGGATCTGGGCCGCTCCTCAACCTGGGTCTAGACGTGGACTTGGGCCGCTCTTGGCCTGGGTTTAGATTGGATTTGAGCCTACTCTAGCACTGCTGTATTAAACGCACTGATACCACTTGTTAAGCTTAAAATGAAGATTAAACAACACCAACACCCACTCACCTATAGAGAACACAATAGATTTACGTAATTAGGCCAAACAAAATAATAGATTTACGTGATTCGGCCAAACTTATCCTATGTCCATAGGAAGAGAGGAAAATATGAATTTTCACTATAAGGAGGCAATTACATGGGGTACATTCAATAATGGTTTTTGGCTCCTATTTATAAAATTCAGGAGAAGTTCTAATTTAACTCAAAATCTATTTGATAATCCTTATCAGGTAGATTTGATAACCCTTATGTGTTCATCCTTGTCTGATTGTGCTTATCAAGTATCACAATGTTTCTTGTCTTGCTTGCTTAGGAGCACCTCAGGTTTGGAAGAGCTCGCATTATAGATGAGATCAAATGCCTTCTCTAAATTTGTGCTTGTTTTTCATAGATTAACTTGCAAATCCTTATTCTCCTGTTTATTTTATATAATATCATTCTGTGATGAAGATGTAAACCAAAATCTTTGGATGCTTACATAAATCAGAAAACAAGCGGAAGCAAAATTAAATGGATACTTACCTTCAGCCACAGCAGATGATTCAGCAGTGTTTAAGAGTTCTTCTAATTCTCAGCAATTCATGGTGATGGAGAACAAAAACAACAGGAACTGAATTGCTAGAATTAGGCACCCTTAAATAACTTTTAATTGCAGTTATTCTTCCATCAACTGTTTCAAAAACAGTTATTTATGTAAAGGGCAGCCCCGGTGCACGAAGCTCCCGCCTATGCAGGGTCCGGGGAAGGGGCATATCACAAGGGCCTAAAGTACACAGCCTTATCTTGCATTTTTTTGCAAGAGGCTGTTTCCACGCCTTGAACCCGTGACCTTAAGGTCACATGACTACAACTTTTATGGTTGCACCAAGACTCCCCTTCATTAAAACAGTCTGAATCAAGTTCTCAAATTCAGACAACTGCTGCTCAATTGGATTTATGAAATTCCTACTAGTGAATGCATGCTTTCTTAAAAAATGATAATCAGATACAATTTCTGAATGGAAGAACTCGAGAGAGCAACAAGTTGTTGCTCTTGAAAAAGGTCTCTCCACAAGCTATATTGTAATTCAGGCAATTTGATCTACCGGCAGATCTGTTTCCTTTTGATGATTATCCATTGATCTGTCCATCCATCCGAAAATTGGATCTTTCTCCAGATGTATAATGTGAAGTAGTGTTGTAGATGAAACTGCAGGATTCTTTGAGTTCAATAAGCTTCTGTATAATCCTTGACTTGCACTCATCCTTAATTTTCTTTTCTGCTTTCTGGCATGGAGTGGTTAAGAGCTTAGTTTACATCAGTGTGCCATGTCGCAATTAAACTATTCGATTCACTTGCCATAGATAAGACCTAACCAGTCAGGATTCTGATTAATGGACGAGTGGGTTGTGCATATATTTCCAGCCTATCTATTATAACTCCAATTTATCAGGATATTTATTAAATGCCAGAAAATATTGCCAACAAATAAAAATTCTACCTCAAATCTTTCTTCTTCTTCTTCTTCATTTTTTTAAAAAGGCGAGCGAGGTTCTAATGAATATCCTCAAACTGACTAGCGACTTGAACCTGTGCCCAAACACAGTCAAATCTCCACGAGTAAAGATAATGCGCAAGTCATATTAAGAATCTGCAGAAAGAGGTTTAGCCTAGTTGGTGTTCAAAGCTCCCACATATGCAGGGTTCGAGAAAGGGGTGGACAACAAAGGGTCAATAGTACAAAGTAGTAGCTTGCATTTTTTTAAGAGGCTATTTCTCTAAGTCGCATGATAAGAACTCAATCATCGTGTCAAGGCTCCCATTCTAATTGCTGTATAAAAAACAAAAATAAAAAACATTTTAAGAAAGGGCGGACAACAAAGTGTCAATAGTACAAAGTAGTAGCTTGCATTTTTTTAAGAGGCTATTTCTCTAAGTTGCATGATAAGAACTCAATCATTGTGTCAAGGCTCCCCTTCTAATTGCTGTATAAAAAATAAAAATAAAAAACATTTTAAGAAAGCATCATACTGAAATTCTTATAGACTAGTAAGGTGTATTTGCACTAGTAAATCGGATTTACACATGTGAAATGCACTACTAAATTGTATCTTAGATTCTCGACATTCAAAAAATATTCCCCATGGCATGATCTTAATCCTCAACTCTTTTGAGAATTTTCTGCCATTCTTTTCTAACCTTTGTGGTCCACCACTTCCTCGAACTCTGCATATGTGGCAACTTCATGCACCGGGCTGCTCTTTTTTCTTTTCTAACCTTTCTAAGCCATCAACTTTCCACTGCAGTAATAAATAATTCCAATCACGGAACAAGATATTTTTTATGAATACTCTCTCTAAGGTTAGCCTTGAAGATGAACGGTTGCGATCACCAAAGTCTGAGGTTCACATGTACCTCGTGTGTATACTGATCTACACCCGCAATTACTGTATAGTCTGTCAATTAAATAATTCTTAATCATCGAGTTTCATCTTCATTACAAGTAGTAGAATTCTTCTAATAGTGAGTTATCGCCAGCATGGACCCCACATGCAGCAGCATAACATAAAGCCACCAAGATAACATCTAAAGTCTCTATTATTATGATCAGTTGGGAGAAAGAACTACCACTAGCTAATTAAAATATGTCTCCATATATCTAATGCCTATCCACTCTTAAAGGGTTCCTGTATAATCTGTTCATTTCAGTAGAATTTCGCCCTATCATATCATATATTGTAGTAACAAACCCACAAGTGCATTGATTGTCAATAATCAAGTCATTAAGCAAGGATTTAAGCTCAAGAGGGCTATTTGGACGTGGGTAACAATTCATGGATTAAGTTGTTCATGGACAGTAAGTATTTTACCCAGCTATTTGCAGCCCGACAGCATTCATAAACCTTTCAAAAGCACGTACAGTCCAAGCTTTGAGGCTGTTTTTTGTATAAGTTTATCTGCGTAGAAGGCTGGAAATAGCAGGGAAGGAAAGCACTTGTCATGGATTACTTAACCCGTGGTTTGTTACGCCCATCCCCAACAGCCCCAGGAGTTCAAAATTTAATTCTTGAACCAAAATATCCATAGAAAGACTTAAAAGACATTATAATGGTGTTCCAAGTGTTCAGTTTGGCACTCTCGATCGATCTCCATGTAAAGGGACTCTCGTTAGCGTAGCAGGTGCCAACTGCAGGTTCAGGGATTGTTTTGCATGCAAATGCTGAAGGCAGATACAGACAGGATTGACAGCAAGATATCTGCACTGCTATACCTGCTTTGTAATGTCATATACCTTCGAAGTTCAAGAGTCCCAGGAAGTCTTGAATCGATATAGTTGATTAAATAAGAAGATATAAAATCAGTAGGAGAGTGTAGCATTGAAACCACACATGGAAAGGATATCTCCACCCCTTTTTCTGAACACTTCCATCACTGCTCTGCTTGTTTGTCTTCCTCAAACTAAGTTTCTTCAATTATTTTCAGGAAAAGAGAGATAAAAGAGGTGAACTTCAGATATTTTAGGAGACGACAACGTAAAGTTGCAGAAATGGTGGAGAAGTGTGAAAAAGATAATATTATATAATTAACTATAAATGGTACACATGCAAAAGTATGTATTTGTGTATATGAGTATGCGTGTATACAAAGACAAATAGCCGGGGGAGTATGTATGTCACCATATATACCTATGTAAGTAGACGATGAAATTCAGAAAATAGATGAGAGTTGATCAAAAGCATGCTTGTGTTAGACCTCGTCTTGGAGGTTTCAATGCCTAGACATGTTATTTGATTAAATGATCCTACGAGTTCCATGAATCACATAATATACTTATTATGTTAGATTAGGTTGTAACAATCAGTCGATATCAATCCTGAAGAATGCAACCAACAGGCAATAGAGGCATACTATTGCGTAGTGGTCCGAGGTCAATCACAACAGGAATCATAAAAACCCATAGTGGAGTTGGTCATGATCAAAAACTTCGTTAAGGGCAGTCCCGGTGCACAAAGATCCTACCAATGTAGGGTCTAGGGAAGGGGAGAACCACAAGGGTCTATAGTACGCAGCCTTACTTTATATGTTTGCAAGAAGCTGTTTCCTCACCTTGAACCCATGACCTTAAGGTCGCACAACTACAGCTTTACCGTTGGGCCAAGCCTTCCCTTCATGATCGAAAACTTCGTACATATAGAAAATCCCAGAGTTTGATTTACACCAGTCAGAGCATCTGGTTAGGGAATTCACCTGTCAATTAGACATGCATTTCGTTCAGACTTGAAACCTTCACAACCCTCATTGGAGGAGCCAATATATGACATATACTTACTCGAGGCCAGGAATTGGATGGTACACGTCAAAATTTACAATACACATGTAATGATTCGATTTCGCATATGCGTGATCTGGGGAAGGGATGGACCATAGGGTCAATAGTACACAGCTTTACCTTACATTTCGCAAAAATAAGACTCCAAAATCAAGCACTAGTCACTAACAAATTTGAGAATGACTAGGTTACTTGGTATATATTTGTCCAAAATTGCCTAACAAGCTGTCAAACCATTGCTACATTTGCCTGGTTTATTAGAGGTATTGGATATCCACGTTTGCCGTTGAATATGGCACGTCTTTCCTTTGAGATGTTATTTCTGAGGCATCAACGTCCACACCTTTAACACCTACCAAAGTCCTTGAGCCCTCTTTTCCTTAAACATGTCTTCTTTTTGGTGGCGCACCAAATGGCTTTGTCGGATAAGGTGGTATCGATTTGTCCCTGCGATCCTAACATGAGCGCACCACCAAAACCTGCCAAGCTGCACAACCTATAATACATCAGCATGCACTAAAAGCTCAATAATTTCATGACTGATTTCGGCTTTAACAATATTAAAAAGAGGAGAAGCGGCACTCCTGAACGTACCAAGTGGTATGCATGAAGCTTCTTTAACTTGTGGCCATACACGGAAAGTTATGGCTTTGGTTAAATCTGTGTTTTTGTTAATGGATAAGAAATCTAGACGAGTTCTGTAGAGGTGAAAATTGTTCTTTTTGAGTGGGGTTAAATGTGCAGTATATATATACCGGAGGCATTGCACCATTTGGTTTCTCAAGGATTTTTAGAGTGGAGAAGTGATTTTGTGTTTGCAGAGTTAAGGGAGATGGAGTCATTTAATGGTGTGTTTAGTAGGTTGAAACCTTACATAGCTATGGTTTCCTTGCAGTTTGGTTATGCAGGCATGTACATAGTCTCCATGCTTTGCCTAAACCGTGGGCTGAGTCACTATGTACTTGTTGTGTACCGGCATGCCGTAGCTACTGTAGTGATTGCACCATTCGCTCTTGTGTTGGAAAGGTGAGGACTCTCTCTCTCTCTCTCTCTCTCTCTCTCTCTCTCTCTCTCTCTCTCTCTCTCTCTCTCTCTCTCTCTCTCTCTCTCTCTCTAACCTTTGGGCTCTGCTGTAACAGGAAAGTAAGGCCCAAGATGACATTTTCCATCTTCTTCAAGATAATGGTGCTGGGTTTACTGGAGTAAGGATCAGAGTCACCTTGCACTAACCTGAACTTTATCTTACATTATTTGCCTAACAAAACAACTATTCCCCGACGTGCAGGCCGGTGATTGATCAAAACTTATACTACGTTGGCATGCAGAAAACTAACGCAACCTTTGCCTCGGCTATATTCAATGCCCTTCCTGCCATTACCTTCATAATGGCAGTTATTTGCAGGTAGAGTTTAAGTAAACATATCTTTCAAGAGAGAAACTTCAATCCACTATCTATAACTTTCTGAGCTTATCAGTTTCTAGCTAACTTAGACGATGGTTGACGGTTGCATGTGGATTTAATAGGTTAGAGAAAGTAAAGATTAAGAACGTGCGTAGCCAAGCCAAGGTGATCGGAACCATAGTTACGTTAGCCGGAGCAATGATCATGACAGTGTACAAAGGCCCTCTGTTGCACTTGGTCTGGTCCAGAAGCCGAACCCACCATGAAACAAGCGATGGTGCTGGTGGTAATGACTGGGTTAAGGGGACGCTTATGCTCCTCGCCAGTTGTACTGGTTGGTCTGCTTTCTTCATAGTGCAAGTATGTCATGCATCTCTTTGATCAACACACTTATCTGATTGTACAATTAATCTTCATCTCCCTACATGTAGATCGAATCTGCTTAATAAGGGTAGAAATAAAGATGAGTTTCTTAAATTCTCAAAAGCCCGTTCATAAACACTAACACACATTTTGCTTGTTCTTGCCTTAGTCATTCACACTAAAAGCATACCCGGCAGAGCTGTCATTAACAGCCTTGATATGCTTGATGGGCATGGTTCAAAGTGCAGCTGTGGCTGTCGTGGCCGAACGGGATCCTACCGCTTGGTCCATCGGTTTCGATACGCGACTTCTCGCCCCTGTTTACACGGTAAGCTTAAGAATAGAAGTTCATAGTTTATTCATTTCTAAAGTGAAGCAGTGGGGCTGTAGAAAGTGAGTGGATTCTCAGCAATAGGGCCTTCCACAATGGACCCACTGTTGCTTTCCTCAGGTGATTCCAACTATGTAATTAGTGGAATTCTTCTCATTTAATGATATTACCAAGCACTACAAAGAAAGAATCAGTGAATCATCCATAGAAAAAGCTACTGCTCAAGTCTCACGTCAAGATGCAAATGGAAAAAATGAGGTGAAAATCACAGACAATTGGCAATAAGCCGATACTAGCATGAGATTTGCAAGTTAAGGCACACATTTAAGTAAAAAAGGCAGACCCGGTACACAAAGCTCCTGCCAATGTAGAGTCCGGGGAAGAGACAGACCACAAGTGTTAATAGTACTCAGCCTTACCTTGCAGTTTGCAGTGAGCTGTTTTCATGCCTTGAGCCCGTGACTTCAAGGTCACATGACGACAACTCTACTGTTGCGCCAAAGGCCCCTTCAAGACACAGATTTAAGTGTAAAGCTGAATAAATTTTCTATTGAATGCAGGGACTAGTTTGCTCGGGTATAGCTTACTACGTGCAGGGAGTGGTGATTAAGCAGAGAGGCCCCGTTTTTGTTACAGCTTTCAATCCATTGTGCATGATAATCGTTGCCATCTTGGGATCCATTATCCTGGGTGATGAAATCCACATAGGGAGGTATATACCAACCACTGGCCTTCCAATATCGGTCGAAAATATTGCTCACCAAAACCATTAAAATGTCTAATCTCTTGCTGATCAACACTTTTTTCTTTTGGTTTACTCAGGGTTATTGGAGCAATCGTCATAGTCATCGGTCTTTATGCTGTTGTATGGGGCAAAAGTAAGGATCCCGTGGGGCAATTATCTTCGATCGATCAGAAGGGAGGAGCATCCGAGCTACCAATATCCAAAACCGATGTTGTCAAGACGAACTCTGGTGATGAATGCGTCTCAAATGGCGCTGTGATGCCGGAGATTCAGGCCAAACAGACTTCCACCACATAAAAAACTATTCCAATTCGTAAATTGGCTGTCTAAAAAATGTTTACAAGGATTGTAACACTTTCATCTTGTGTGATGTATGGAATTTCAAGAAAATATGAAGCTCCTTTCTCATGTATGTGGTTGATTGCAATTTCCATTAAATAATCTACAGAACTTTTTAGTTTGTAATACACTAAGGTTTTGAAGGACCCCCACCACACCCATTTAACAAACATTTGAAGTCCAACGATTACTTCCTTTCTTTTTCTAGTGCATGTCTGATTACATCAGTGATATGATAAAGAGGGATAATAACATCATCTAAATGGTGCTGCACTAAATTCAGTTGAGTTTTTTTGTACTGAAATGGTAGTTTAATGGGGTCGACCCGTCTCACAAGTAAGAGGTTCCGGGTTCGAATCCACTTGCCAATCCTCCACCCAAAAGGAAAAAGAATAAAGCAAAAGATTCTCAAGAACACGAGTTTGAAACAAAGAAAAATAGTTAAAAAATTTAAACAGTGAAAAAGAATTTCTAATTTCAACTTTACCTTTCATATTTAAAAAGGACAGCCCTGGATCACAAAGCTCCTACATATGCGCAGTCCAGGAAAGGGGTAGACCAAAAGGGTCAATATTATGCAACCTTACCATGCATTTTGGAAGAGGCTATTTCCACTCCTTAAAAATGTCTTAAAACCGAAACCAATAACCTTGACTAGGCATTCAAATCCGAGCTTGATGAGTACTCAACCTAATTGACTTTGGATTTCCTGGGTGAACCAAATAAAACTGGTACCTAGAATGGGTTATATGAACCTGCTCCGAAGTAGTGACATGGTTAGTCAACTTGTGCCACTCCCTGAGTTTACCAGGAACTGTTGAAGCTATTGATGGTATAGTAAGGTCCAAATTGGATCTGAGGCACAATTACTCGGTTCTCTCTTAAGATGAAATTTTGCTCCCGTTGTTGAGTTGTATGATAGTCTATTTGCCATTAAAAGCTGAACAGTACTATTGCATTCGCTCAATGTCATGGTGTCATCATACTCTGTTAAATTGTTTTTACAGTGTTTAAGAATTCCACGGAAAATAATGATAAATCCTAGTGTTCACAAATTCCACAGAAATTAATGATAAATCCTTTGTCATCTCACGCAAACAATCATAGACTGTTTTGTTCGGTCAAAGTCTGCATCTTGTTTTATCATCATTAATAAACCAAGCCAGAGAGAAAACTAATCCCATTATAGAGCCAGCTGACACGCACTCAACTGGAACATTGATCCCTCTCTCTTGCCCAGAGCAATTGGCACCAATGAACAAAAAGGACCATCCTCTATTCATGTAAAAGGAAATAGAAAGTTAATACTCTTTGCAAGACAAAGGAAATTCGTAATTTTGCAAATATGTTAGTTTAAGGTTTAGAAAGAGAGCATTGGCACAACAGTTGAGTTGTCGGCATATGACTTGAAGGGCATGAGTACTAGGCATGGAAACAGCCTCTTGCAAACTGCAAGGTAAAGCTGTATACTATAGGCCCTTTGCAGTCCACACAGGACCGAGCTGCCGTTTTTATGATGGTACAAGGTTTGAACATGTAATGTCACCATAATTAAGCATTTCAAACTGAGTCACTTAGCTTTATTTCATTTTCTTTTACCTTTCTGTATAAAGCACAGGCAAAACTAAGTGCATGAATAATTCTAAGGATCATAGTACCAACCCCAATCTATATTGCAGAATCTTTGCCATGTTAAATAGACCTTAAAGATTCCCTGTAAAGCTTGGAAAGACTTTTCTTTACAATAAGACAGTCAAACATCCATGCTACAAAATAATTGTGATACTAAGTGGCCTTTAAACTATTGTATCTTCTTCTTCTTTTTTCTTTCTATGAAAAAGATACGAAATCTGTGCACTTGTTCCAATATCGGTGCAGTGCTTTTTTATCTTAAACTTCTCTGGTCAGTTGTTGACACAAACCTGCATAAAAGAGAGGAAAAAGAAGAAGAAAAAGTTCATATTAGGACAAGTTTGTGTTAGCAAGTGTCAATGACTGTGCATATCAATACTTATCATGCACACTTTGATGAATTGGGAACATTTGAGCTCTTCTAATTGGGATATATTGATTCCACGAACGAACTCTCCTCCTCTGAAAGGAAGCGTCCAAGTTTATCATACGCAAGAAAGTCACTTCTAACTGACGAAACGACCGAAGAATCAGCTGAAAAAGCAGCTAGTCCTATCGATATATATTGAACCAAATGCAAGTAAAGCCAAGGGACAGCTAAATAAGGGTGAGACGGTGTATTGTATGACTAGTAAGTGGTTGGATGCATTGTGGGAAATCATGCAGGTTAGACTAGTCAACATGGCTGCAGCAGACCGTATCTTCAGTATCTCAATCTGAAAAAGATGGTCGACCATATTTGTGATGTCGACATGGGTGCATCAACTTTTGTACACCACTCAAACCCCACAAAGATAAACACCTCACCATGCACTACAATGCTTAAGTATTCCATTACAATGATGAGCTTCTTTTGGTCAAGGAAAGTAGGAAAATAAGGAAATATGTCTGGTGATTTGGATTAGTGATCCCCAAGCTCAGATTATGGCCATTATGGCAAGAAGGTGTTTGGGATAATGACATAGAGAATCCATGGCTGAATCCATAGAGTCAGAGAGATACAAAGGCTAAGTGAAATAGGTCTTTCTAGTGCATATAATATCCATATGATTCTCGTGGTTACCAGATGAATTGAATCAAATTGCTGGTCAACAGTTAGTTCAGTGTCCCTAACTTTCATTTATAGTTTTGAAGGAGAGCCTTGGCGCAATGGTAGAGTTGTTGTCATGTGATCTTGAGCATAGAAACAACCTCTTACAAATTGCAAGGTAAGGTTGCATATTATTGACTCTTGTGGTCTGCCACTTTCCCAGACCTTGCATATGTGGAAGCTTTGTGCATCAAGGCTGCCCATTTATGTGGAGCTTTATAGTTTTGGCTTTTTGGCAAACACTAAGTATTAGCACTTCCTCAATCCAACATACCTACCCATGCAAGAGGTACAAGGTAAAGGTCTCCAAAGCATGGGCACAAATTTCTAGTTTTAGAATATTTCAACCAAATAAATGTTTAGTAAGTTGGGAACATTTGAAATGTAGGGGAGCATGATAAAAGATAAGAATTAAACTTTAATTTGAATTTGTAAGTAAATCTACCAATAAGATTCTAGAACATGACAATTATTCATGAAATTTGTGCTTATGTAAATCTTTCTATAATTTAGATGCATTTCCATTCAATTTATTAAAATTTGCTATTTCTGAATTATTCGAGATTAAAGCTTGAGGTCACGGGTTCAAGACATGGAAATAGTTCTACAAAAATACAAGGTAAGGCTGTGTACTATAGACCTTTGTGATCTATCTCTTCCCCGAACCCTGCATAAACAGGAGCTTTGTACACCTGGACTGCCCTTTTAGATGCAAGCAAGAAGCCTGCCAGCCTTTTTTCTTTTGAGGGTAAAAGTACATATTATTCATTCATCAGGCTTCCCTCAAAATGAAGTAACATTCTGATGTGTGAAGATCGAGTAGATCTATCAATCCATCAACATAACTAGATCGCAAAAAGAAACAAGAAGGAAAAGCCAGAGTAACCATCCATCTCCAATCCTCTGATCTTACAAGACAACGCATTCCCTTGCAAGGCTATCAGCCTCTCATTAGCACTTCGTAAGACATGGAGAAGGAAATCTGTTGGTTTTCCAGAACCCTGTCAATATGGTTCCAGAACCTCCAAGGAGTTCTACTTCTTCCCATTAACCATGTGATTGTGTCTTTTGAGTCACCTTCAATGATTAACGGAACCAATCTTCTGTTTTTCCCTGTCTCATCACTGCTTCTGCTGCATCCCCAAAACCCAGAGGTCCTGCATAGACCAAAATGATGGTGACATTAGAATCTCTAATTAAACCTCCATAGGTACATAAGCTTGAATTTCCATAGCAAGCAGCTGTCTGGTGGTGATCCTGACCCACATCCCTGATATTGTCATACCCCAGAATTACTCGCCACTGGATGATGATAAATCCCCCATCCTTCATGTGTTTTCTTCTTTTAATTGGACTTACCGAACCGTCCATGATCTGGTAGAGAATGATCACTTCATATAGATTCTCCAGTTCATTGCCTAACTAAGATGCTTGCCCCAAGATGAGCAATTTGGATAAGCAAAGCGTTGGATCCCACCCCTACTTTTAGTCCAGCAAATTCATGCACTGATTTACACCATGCAAACACCGTACCAGTTACAACAGATCAGATTCAAAGCAAAGCACTGATTCAATATAAAATAAAGGTTAGTCTCGGTGCATGAAGCTCCCGCGTATGCAGGATTTGAGGGAGAGGCGGACCACAAGAGTCAGTAGTATGTAGCTTTAACTTTGCATTTTGCAAGAAGTTGTTTGCATGCCTTGAACCCATGATCTCAAAGTCACACGATGACAACTCTATCATTACGCCAAGGCTCCCCTTCTGGTACAATGATCTTGCTTAATGATATTTCCATCTCAAAGGATTTTACCGTGAGTCTTACCCATTCTTTGGAGAGGGTCTTACGTGATATGATGGTCTTGGAGGCATGAATATAGAATATTATTTCCCTAATAATAGCTAATTCTCCCACAAACGGTAGATGAATCTGGACCGTTGCTCTTACAAAGTTTCCAAATTTTCACATCTAATGACCCAAAACAGATTCTCTTGATCTGTGGTAGAAATCAGATGAACTGTCTGGATCGAACACCGTAGGCGTCCAATGAGGTCCCATCCTATTGTAGGTTCCTCTATTCAATGAGATTGGAAGTGAGATGATGTATTAAAATCAAATGCCCCACGAGATCAATGGATCTCAATCGTTCATCCTGTGAGTCAACTCCACAATGGGTCACGATTGTCCAAAACTAGCTTAGTCAGTCCCACCCCTGTGGTGTAGCAGGCAGATTAGATTTTTGCAGTTAGGAAAATTCATAGCCGTAAAAAGGCTGGCCATGTTCATTCCCGTTGGTCCAAACAGTCCGAAGTCCACTTTTTTGAAATTTGAACACCACACCATTGCTCTTCTTCCTCAAAACCCACCTCAGAAATCACCAGAAAAGAGAAACCATCTCTCCATTTCAGCTTCTCATGTAAGCTCTTCATCTCCATCTAATCTTCTGTGATGTTCATGTGCTTGTTTTGATGCTTTCTATTGGTTTTTGAAATGGGCTTTCGTTGTTTGTTACTGGGTCTTCGATCCACTGAGCTTTGAGTCCTTCATTAATCTCTGCTGTTTCTCCTTTCACTGTCTGTTTGGGCATCTTTGTGGATAGAATGTAAAGGCTTCTTCCTGGGTCTTTGGCTATACAAATATCAGTCAGATGTTCTTCTTAGGGACTCCTTTTTGTGTGTGATCTTTCCATAGTGGGTGCTTTAGAGTTAGTCTTTGTAGATTTCTCTGTGGTTTCTTATGGTGAATCCTAACCTGTCTATCTATGAAATCTCTGCTACAGTTTTATCTTAGGGTGATTGCTCAATGCATCCCAAGTTTCTCAACTTTTTGCATATTCACCTAAGAATGTTTTGTAATGGTAGTATATTGAGTAAGGAAACTTACAAGAGAGAGAGAATCCACCTAAGGTAGTTTGTGTTGAAACAGTCCTATTTATTGTTTGGTTCCTTATCTATGAGTTCTTGGGTGTCTGATTTGATTGTTATTTCTGCAGTTATTACTGATTTCATCGAAACTGACAAATCAAGTATGAATTCTTTACCTGATGCTGTATTCCACTACATCCTCTCCCAAATGAACAACGCTAGAGACTTGGCCGTTTGCAGTTGCGTCTCCAAGCAGTGGAAACAGTTGGTCCCCCTCATTCCAAGCCTCTATTTCCCCAGGAACTCTTTCGACGACAAATCTACTGATTCTGATGCCGTTATTGGTCGAATGATGTCATCCAGTGTCTTCTTAGAGGAACTCATAATATACTGCCCCTTCTCGTCGACCAGTCTGGCTTCCTGGTTATCCATGAAAAGCAAATCACTTCAGCGTCTTGAGCTCCGAATGGATGGTCTTAACGAGAAAAGAATGACGCCTGATACTGCCGCAAAAGTGGACTGTATTGGGTTTGTGAAGGGATTAGAAACCCTTAAGCTCTGGGGGCTGTTGTTAACTCATTCTCCTAACTGGGGTGTTTTTTATAATCTCCAAGGTCTTGAAATAGTTGGAGCAAAGTTCGAGGATCGTGCACTGGCTGATACAATTCGGGCTTGTCCAAAGTTGAGGAGCTTGGCATTGCTTGGTTGTGATGGGGTGGTTTCAGCTCCTATTGCATTACAGCATTTGGAACATTGTAGACTGGACTTCTGTGGGCGGGGTGATTGCTGGCTCTCGCTGAATTGTCCAAAGCTTCAAGTGCTTGATATTCAAGGTTGTTGCTGGATCCATGTTAATGAGAATCACTGCTTACGGAATGTCTCCATTTCCAATAATGCTGGTAATGTTCCACAGGTTTCTTAAAAGCCTTGTTACTATACTTGGTTACTAGGATTGGGTTGTCTTTTGTTTCAGCACTTTGAAGCTGCAGAACAGTTGGGAAAGTCTAGTGAAAAAATGTAGATAATGAATAAATCCAATGGAACAGATGATAGAACACATTTTTATGTTCCTTGCTTCATGAGGTACCATAAACCTGGTTTACTCAGATGTTCAGAGATTTCAGAACCACAGAGCAAAAAGGATAAGATGTGGAGTAGCTATGTTCATCTCAAATGTAGTATACAATAATTATCCTGTTTCTTTCCCATCACTTTCTTTCTGACCTTTCCTTGATACTTGTTTCAGGTAAAGTTGAGAAGGTAGACTTTGGGAAGCTTGTTGCTCTTGAATTCTTGTCCATCAGAGGTGTGCAATGGCGTTGGAATGCCATAAGTTCCATTCTCCAATCTGCCAGCGAGGTAAACCACCTGGTTATGAAGATTGAATTCACTGGGGATACCAGTCACTTGGAGCCTTTTCCAGAGATTGACTTGGTTGAGTTCTTCAACAACCATCCAAAGCTTCAGAACTTTGAAATCCAGGGAGCTATGTTTGCTGCATTATGTGAGAAGAGTAGTCTAAGAAGTGTAAGTGTAGTAATCCATGATTTTTTCCTCTAAGAGAATCATTCGAGTTTAAATTTCTTAGGTAATGACGAGGACTTTCTATTATTGTTCTGCAGTTGGATTGGAGATTTACAATTCCTTGCCTAGAGCAAGTCCTTATAACTGTAAGGTCGCCATTGAATGCTGAACAAAAAATTGGCACTCTTGAATCATTAGCTAAGTACAGTAGAAAGCTGAGAAGAATGGTGATCCGAGTTTCACAGATGAAGAATTGTCACAGCAGTGCAGATGATTTTTTTGAGGAAGTTTGCAGATTCAGACATATAAATCATAAGATTGTTCAGATCGAATAACCTAACGTAGATTGATCTTTAAGGATCGTTGCCGATCCACTAGAAAAGGAATGATGCCCCAGTCGATGCATCTTTGTGACTGCAATTCAGTTTGAATTGATGATTCTCTTTTAGCTGTTTGCTTCTCTCAATTTCATTAGTAGGATTCCTACAATCCAAAAAAACACAAACTGGAAACAGAGAAACTATTGTGTACACCATGTTTTGGCTCTTATTGCAAGTCTCTGAAGAATCCTCAAATATACCAATCTGGGATTATGTGACACATGATACAAATAACGACTGCAAATTCTTGTAAGAGATGTATAATATGTTCCCCATGTTCTTTCAATCACAAATTACTGGGACTCTGCATATTTTTTTATGTACATGTATAATCAACATGTAGCCTTGGCACTGCAGTAGAATTGTCCTCGTTTGACTTTGAGGTCACAGGTTTGAAGGGTGGAAACAGCCTCTTGCAAAAATGCAAGATAAGACTGCATATGCAGGAGCTTTGTGCACCAGGCTGCCCCATTTTACGTGCATAATCAACAATTCCAGAATTAGCTGATGAAAGGGTCCATGCTGGATGACCGTGAGCAATTGCAAAATTCCAAACCGAAGCAATTTTCCAACCAAGGAATCCCTCGAACAACCTTTGAGTGCCACAACCAATGGGATCTAGAAAGAAAACCGATGGCCCATATCATATTTGGAAGGTCCCAGGGCTCCCATCGAATAGCCCATATCCTTGAAACACAAAGTAGAAATGGTGAAATCTTGTGGCCATGGCTTCAGCAAATGAGGAATAAATTTCTAATTTGAATTCCGCATGAGAAACAGAGGGAATGATTTGGTTTGGACCTTTCAGTCCTTTTAACTCGACAAATTCATCACCTTTTTCTTTTTCTTTTTGGGGTATCCACGCCATTCTGGGCAGGCCTCATCCCAGCTTAGCCACCCACAAACCACGCACATTGAGTCAGTCCTTGTAGAACTTGATATGGGGTGAATGGGAAGCAAACACACGAGGGCCTCGACTCCAACCACAAACCACGGACAAAAGTCCGGGGCTGGATTTGATCCTGTGTCTATGGGGAGCAAACCATGACTCAAACCAACTCACTGTAACCCGTTTTGATAACACAATACCTGTTTTCCCATCCCCTCACAAAGTTGAGAGCCCCTTTAAAAAACCATTCCCAATCAGAATTCGTCTCTACAGTAGCCAAGGAAAACCGTGTTGGCCGCTCATCTCCGTCTTCACTTGTTTTCAAGCGCTGCTCACTTGATGAGGCAGATGGACACCAACAACACACTAAAACCCAGATCAAAACGTGCATGCATTTCCCTTTCTGATTTCCACGACACAATTACATTTGTGCTCAAAATTTTCCTACGTAAAATAACTCTGGCACAGGAAGTTGCTGCGTTTGCTGGTTCTAATTTAACATTAAAATTTTGGCAGTCTGAGGACATGATAAATAAAGATTTAGATAAGCTTCTTCTTGTGGAAGTAGTTCTTCAAGTACCACAACTGCAAAGCTGAAGCCCCTAAGCAGACACCCAAGGACATGATACTGAACCATGCGACTCTGGAATTTGTTCTTTCACTTACTTCCCTCATCTCTGCCTCCCTGCATTCAGGTATCGAAATTTATCAAAGTTAAAATTCATAAAACATGCTGTAGCCATCTATTCCTTCCACAAAATTTGAAAGCCAATAAAAGATATATTACCTGCTCCTTAGATACAGTAAATTGTCGTGGATGGCCTCCACTGCCCCTTCTAGCTTCCGTAGCTCAAGCTCAACACCCTAAACTTGCCAGACCAGATTAGATGAATATACACATAAATATGTGTGTCAGTGTGTGCTTTTCTGAAAGTTAAACCCAGATAAAATAAATGTTATATCTATATATATATATATATATATATCTATATATTTATATATGAACTACGCATACACATATATAAAAGAGAGAGAGGCCATATGCTTTAGTAAAATAATAATGCTAAAAATGCTAACCTCAATTTTTTCTTTTCTAGCAACAGATTCCCAATCCCTTGCTGCAATTCCAATTTTCCAGTCAAGGTTGACACTAACTCCGCTCCCTTTATGATGGCCATCAATCCAAAAACATGCTAGGTAGTTCCCAGCCTCACTAGTAGTAAATGCAAACTGACTCGCTGTCGTGTTTTCTTTCTGATGCAGTGTGTTTCCATATGGTGATGTTACCTGCAAAAGAAAAGTAGCTTAATTAGAAAATTTCAACACATGCATATCGCAACCACATTTAAAGAAAAGGAGAACTGGTCTCAATTTAACCAACTCTCGCAGAAAATATAGATCTCTACTAATAACTGTCAAAAGTTAAAAAAGTACTATGTGCTCAAACAGTCACTGGTGAACCATCTACAAAGGTCACCAGCTATTGCTTTGTGGATGAAATGATTGATATATTCAGAAACATGGAATTCATAAACTATGCCAAATCAACAGAAGAAGTTTCAGTAACTTTCTGCTCTTATCAGCAACGATGAGAATCAACAATGGCCGAGAAACTATCAGGTCTGTTTCCTAAATTCTGGGTGCCAACAGGTTTTGGAATGGTTCTCCATGATGAGGATTTCCAAATGAATCACCTCATATGGTGGCTGTTGCAAATAGGCAGGTATGGTTCAGGTACCACCACATAAACCAATTTTACTAGTTCCCATGACATATGGTGGATGCGGAGAGGTAGGTGCAGTTCAGAAAAAATTAACTAATTTTTACTAGTTCTCATCACTTATGCATGTTGATATATATGTGGAAGGTTAGTTGCTAAAGTCTGCTTTACTGTTGTCACTTCAGACAGATTCCTAAGACTAGGGATTGGAAGGCCCATAGGACATGATGCCATTTAGCAACGAAGCAGGTTTATACAAGCTTACATTTCATGCTGAACTGAAACTTTCTCCTGCCACTTTGGTGTGACTCACCACTGTTTATTGCACAGCTAACAGACTGTCTGGAAAAAGTTGTATCAATTTAGCCTAACATTTATTGGTATGTAAACAAACACAATCTGCCACACTCAGGTACGAGGGTTAAATAGATAGGCCCACCACATTGGAAGAATTCCTATAAGTGGTTCACAAGGCTACTAAGGCCCTAAAGTGAAAGCCAATTGGTGTATAAACCGCAGAACTATGAACTGACAACTGAAAGATCACAATCATTAAAAGCAACTAACAGAAGAAATGAGTATGACTTGAACTCTGACTTAACCCAATTTTTCCTTCTTCTTCTTCTTCTTCTTCTTCTTCTTTTTTTTTTTCTGATGGTGACGAGAGATATTCATTAGAAATGGAAATCCTAGAGTCTGGAAGGTCAAGATTTTTCCACAGACTAAACACACATATACAGTATTTTCCATGTCAAAATCCTCTCCCAATTCTTAGATGTGCATCTGGTTCAAGAGTACAAGCAGAATTACTTGTAGTCTTGTCCCACACCTGCAAAAGAAGTCAACCTTTTCCTTTTTCTTTTTCATTTTTCTGACGGAAGCACACAACCAAAAATTTAGTGATTGACAAAGCATAAGCTTCAAACAATAGCCACAAGGAAGATGAACACAAGGTATGGGGACTAGAAACTCACCGAAAGGAAGTGATCGAACTTCTACTACAATATGGTAACCAATTGTATGGATTTACTGCTCTTCCTGATTTTTATTGGAGATAAGTAGCTGCACAATTTACATCTTGTAAATGCATGATATTTTTCTGATTCGGAAGGTCATGATGTTATTGAACTTAAATTCCCATTCTACACTTCATATATTAACCCTGCGGCGCTGATTCTTCAATTTAATCTTTTCTTTTAAACAAAGCAAATATAAGTTGGGTGAAGTCAAAGCAGATAGCCAAAAGACAGAACTAGATAATAACTAGACAGAATGCATGAAATACAAGAATAAACAGGAAAATGAAAAACAAGTTCTGCCAATTCCCTCCATTGCCAGCTCATCTGTTTTGCTGTTAGCCTCTCAAGAGTTCCAAATACGACCAGAATTAGACCTGAATCAGAAGAATCCCCAATCTTGTTCACCAATGTCCAAGGTTACATCTACCTGAAGAGTCTTTGTAGACAACAAAGTGTCCTTGAAGCATGAAAAGCAATCATAACCTCATCTTAAGCCTCCATCACTCCTCATATGACCTTTTGCCACAACTAGGTCACAGAAAATACCATCACATTAACAACGCCAGGGTCCCTAATAATACCCAACATGTCGATTGCACTGGATTATAAAATCTGGATCCATCAAAATTCGATTTCATGACTAGCTCTATCCACAAAGAAGAAGAATTTTCCATGTGAAATTACATGCTTATAAATGTCTGCCTAGCCATGAACAACTTGGTTAGAGAAATGCCAGTCAAGGTAATCTGTCTGCAGCTATCACCATACTGCTCTATTTGAACAACATTTCCAAGTGTTCTTCTCTCTTTGAAAAGTATTTCAATTCCAAAGAACCTAAAAAGCACCAAGAGAACAAGTTTCCAAATTTATCTCTCAGAGTTACTGAGAAGAAAGTCCAATCTGCCGATGGTGCCACTCATGTAAGATGCATAATCCAATCATTTAAAGTGAGAAAATAAAATCCTAAGAGAAAGCAACAGGAAAGAGGATAAAATTCTAACACACCGATTCCTTTTTCATCCGGCACAAATGGCAAAAATTAAATCCCATTGCTTTTGATGAATCAAATGGTCAGCATTTAGTAATGACTATCACAATTAATCATGCAGTCTAGCAAAAACCAATAGCTGTCACCTTCCCAGGAAGGACGAAATGCTATAGCTTAAAGGAACCACAACCTCCACTTTTTCCAGCATGGCTCTGAATAGAAATATCTAACAGTGTGGTCTTCATTGTTAGACCACTTTCCAGTCATTATCTTTGCTTCAAGTTCAAATACGTATCTCTAGAAATGCATCTTTCCTGCATCAGCATCTATCTGAAAAAATTCCTGCAAATAAATGGGTACCCAAGAAAGACCATCTGCTGATATAGCAATTCGGCACCAGTCCTTATCATTCAGTGTTACAAACAGTTAATCAGACTAATTTGGGATAGCAGAAGAACCACAGCACCAACCATTCGGCCAAATCTTGTTTTTGTCACAAAAAACTATAACCAGTAAGATGTATCCCCTTACTAAACAGTCAACCACCACATACAGCCCCAGATCCTCCAACCTACTACATAAGCAAGGGGCATGTCATTCCCACTGGTCCCATATTTCTCCTCCATCCAGCTCTCAATAGTCATTTCTTTCGATCTGAACAATGTGGTGCCTAAACCATCTTATCTTTTAGCTCAAGCTTCCTTTTTCACTTATCACACTTAAATTTCAAAGTTGAGGCTTTCTTTTCTTTCTTTGTTATGGAGATGTTATAATAAACAAATGCACAAATAAATAGAAACGCTAGCTAAATATTTCGGAGACATCTAATCCAACACAATTAGAAACAGCCCAGATTTGAATGTTTGTAAGATCACGAAGATCTGAAAATAATCATTTTGGTTTCAAGCTTTGTGAAATCATGATGTGTGTGTGTGTGTGTGTGTGTGTGTGTGTGTGTGTGTGTGAGAGAGAGAGAGAGAGAGAGAGAGAGAGAGAGAGAGAGAGAGAGAGAGAGAGAGAGAGAGAGAGAGAGAGAACAGGGTACATCTTTCAAGCCTTCAGTTCCCTTTGGGTTTTGTAGTTTGAGATGTGTAGAGGTTGTATTGCCAATGGTTTGGACAATGCTTCACATACTATATCAGCCTCTTATCCAAACTGTAAGTGGAGACAATTCCCCTACTACTTTTCAGAGATGGTCTTTAGATTTAAAACCTAGAGTTTGTATAAGAATAACCAAAACTATCTACCATAGTGCACGTGCCTTTACCAGTGCATATAATTGGAAAAGGCACACAAATGGAAGTTGAGTTACTCTTTTCAATCAACTATGTTAGTATTTCCATCAGCATAGCAGCTCATCCTTCAGTACAAATAAGACAAAAAGGAAACTTATGTTGTATATATGATATGTATCATGAGCAAATTCTACGAACTCTTTTCTTGGAGGAAAGAGGCGAGATAAAGATTGTATAAAAAACAAGAAGAGATGGAAACTAGATCATTTGAAATGATCATTCTAAAAAGAAGAAACCTAGTGGACTTTTTATTCTTCTCTTTTTGCAAACATGACCTGAGCCCTGGCCATTTTGCACACAGTGAATCCAATAGGTATTACAAGAAAATTTGTTTGCTTCAGACATAATAACTAACTAGTGTTGCTAGAGAAAGTTAAATTACATAGATTATGAAGGCTTTCCTATTCCTTGTGGCTTGACACTATTCCTATTTGCAAGGATAGTCCATAACTTGGGCAAGGTCCAAAAGGAACACCAGTGGCTTAGTCAATTCATTGTTCAGTTCATAAAAAAAAGGGCAGCCCAGTGCACGAAGCTCCCATGTGTGCAAGGCCCGAGGAAGGGGTGGACAAAAGCGTCTGTAGTATGGAGCCTTACCTTGCATTTTTTTGCAAGAGGCTGTTACCACACCTCGAACTGGTTACCTCAAGGTCACACAACAACAACTCTACCATTATGCCAAGGCTCCCGTTCTATAGTTCAGTTCATGCTGGGTCAAAATATTCAACTCAATCAGAATAAGAGATCAGATAGCAACAACCGACACATGAACATGTTTGCAAATTCTATTTGCCATTACATGTTCCCAGCCATATACAAGAACTGACACATGAAAGCATTTGCAATTTTTTTCCTTTTTTACCATTGAAAATATATACACATATATATAGTATGTGTGCCGCAAAAATATATCTCTACAAACTGAATTTAATTTAGACGCCCAAATTTGGTAAATCAGGTTATGTTCAAGTTGGAGAAAGAACTTTTTGGTATGGTTAGCATTGGAAAACTATTAGTTGGGCAGCCTTCAAGTTATACCAACCTGAACCCAACCCCAGCAGCTGTGTCCACGATTAAAGAGAGAGGCACACAACTGAAAATAAGGTAGTTCTCTCTATGTGAAGATGTACCTTGAGACATTCTCTTCATGCCATAGCTGAAGCCCCTAAGCTAGATGCATAAATCATGGGCAAGCCTTGTAAAAGAATTTAGGCATTGATCATTTGTGCTTCTGCAGTCCTACTAAAGGCTTTCAATACATGAGGAGCAAGAGCATTCTAGATCTAATAATGAGGCAAAGGGTTATTGCAGCAAAAGTAAAGGACGTGAAAGGACTATGCAACTAAAACTTCAAACTTCTCACACTCAATAAAAAATGACTTCACCACCTTATTTAGCATAAATGAGTTGCAACCTGCACATTTTCCACTCTCATTGACAATGACATTCTCTGTCCATGTTTAAATGTTGGTGCACACTGCATGAAACTGTCTCCAAAGGCATGTCTTACATGGCCATGTAGTTTATGCAGAAATCTAGACTCAATGATACAGTTCTGGATGAATGCTCACTCATGCTAGTTTTGTTACCTCCTACTGACCACATGATCTCAAGCCAAAGTTTGTGACTCACACACTGTAGGAATTTTACAAAATATGCATAAGACATGCATACAGACTGAAATTGTTATCGAGGAATTTTTTGATCAGGCAACTAATAGACTATCTCTTGCTATAGACCCTACTACATCTCTGAAACCAACAGAAACAAAAACAGGTGCCAGAAAGCAAAGAACTTATAGCATTCCATTAATTTATTTTTTTTCAGTGAAAGGATATAAAAAGGATGCAGCCTTAGAAATTGTATTGGAAAAACACAGTGAATAAATAAGGCTCTATCTGTAGCAGTGCTAACCATAATTAGAGGATCAATGGATACACTCTCCCGAGTTAACTCCAAGGCAGCAACTAAATACTTCCACTTTTATATCTGACTCACATGTAACCCCCAAAGTAATATCTACTCTAAAATGTTCTTGACAGCAAATTGGATCTTTTGCTTCAATTTTTTTTTTTTTATTGACGCATAATTTAATCCACAATGCGGCTTCAAGAACAAACAAATTCCTAGAAGCCAACATCAGATATTTCTCGTATCACCTCCCAGTTTCCTGCACTTTCAGTTTAACCTATACAGATAAAAATAAAATAAAAATTCCCGGTTCATCAACAGGATCATATTCCTCACGATTGTAAGGTTTCAAAGTATCAGCTCTGGATTTCATTGGAAATGCTTGTCTACCTGAAGATATCAACCATAACTTTGTGACTTGAGTATTAAAGCAGGTAATAGTACTAACAGAAAACAACTATATGAGCCCAGACACAACAATAAACTTCAATATCTCTAGGTCAACTCCTAGTATCAAAACTTCAAATACCTAATTACCATCTCACAGAAATATATACCAATTTGTAGAACCAAACAAAACCTTCAAAACTGAATCTTTAACCCCAAATTCATATCCAATGAAGAAAGCCAAGAAAACCCCAAATCTATTCCAAACATAGCAAAGATGAAACTTTGATGCTGGAATTCGTCTAAAGCAACAAAAACCCAGGTGAAAACTTGGGAGTTTACCTTGCACGAAATGGTCGGAGTCTCATGTTCATGATCTTCAGCAATAACGGCATATTCAGCCAGAACGACAATGTTGGTTTGGATTTCTTCGGATACACACTTTGTTCCCGATGCAGGAAGATTCAGCCAAATTGCTCGAGATGAAGGGAGACTTACCAAACAACAAAGAGTGAAAGCCAGGATGCGTAGGATGATATCCTTAGACATCCCCGCAGAAAATAGAGGAAAATGGGGGATAACAAACTTTTTTCTGGGTTGACCTAGTAGAGAAAGAAGAAAAACAACAAATAGGGATATTAAAAGACCGGATCAAGAACAAGACCCAGATCTCTGTTTCTCTCTCTGGGTTTTCTATTCTCCGATTTGGGTGTTGGAAGACAGGATTTGGAGAACCGAGGAAGATGAGTTTCCCCTTCTGTTCATGTTTTACTACCCTTTTCTTCAATTAAGGTCCGCATCAAATATGCTTCGAACACGTGGCATTATTGGTCCCCTTCTATCTAACGGATGCAGTTTATGTCAATCGGGGATCTTGCTGTTCCGTGTGGGCAGAAATCATTACTACTTTCCTGCCTTCTTCTGATTTTCACTCAGATTGCCAAAATGCTGCCCCACCGTGGCACGACGGGCGTCACCTTTTGTCGATCAGAACCGTTCATCTGATTAATCACCCTTCGGATGACTACTGATCCAAAAATAGTGAGAATTGAATAAGCATGTCATCTGAAACATGTGCTTTTGATCAAAGCATATGGACGGTTGGAAACACTGTTTAAAGAACGGTCTATAATTAATGTGTAAGATGCATAAGTTTTTTGGAGGTTAAGATCATTCGCCCATCTTCATACTTGGTATGTAAGATATCCAAGGCCAGAGAAATCAGATGGATGGTCCTGATTTATCAAAGGTGGGCTCCATCATGCCCAAGAGTATCTTGCAGTGGAAAGGAGATTGAATTTATGTCCTTTGACTTTGATGATGAGGTTGGTACGGTGGGCCTCTCTTGGGCTGATGGGCCTTCTTGTTATGACCACGTTAAAATCTCTTCAACTCACGGCCACATACAAAATGGCAATCATCGAGGTGCTTGGCAGTATATGAATAAATTTCTATAAAATCAAACAAGAAAAATAGTCTGTTTCACCTGATTTCTTTTTGAGTTTTTTCTACTCAACGATAATACATGTTAGCTACAGGTTCAAGGAGTGGAATTAGCTTCTTGTAAAATGCAGGGTAAGGTTGTCTATTATAGGCCCTTGTGGTTCGCCTCTTTTTTGAACCCCGCATAGGTGAAAGCCTCGTGCATTGGGGCTGCCCTTTATTGTCAATGATAAGACAGTTTTCACCCATTTCTAATAGTCTTGTTATTAAATGAAGAGGGAGAAGATGATAAATGATACTTATGAGGATGGAAGTGGCAGTCATGGTGGTGGTGGTGGTTGCGGTGGTGACGGTGATGATGGTCATGAGGGAGAATAAAATATCTTCATTTTGCATGTCTGGACTCATCTGCATATTATCTTGACTTTAATCTATTATTATGTAAGCTGATGTGTAGTTTCATGCTATGGCTAGACTATAAAGATACTTTGCACTTATCTTCCTTTGTATTACTTTTTGAGGAATGCTAAATCTAAGTGTGTGCACTCATATTTACTTAGTCCAAGTGTGCTTTACTTGCTTCTTGCTTGCTTTTTTTTTTTAAAATAAATTTAAGCCATTCACCATGTTGGAAATTATAAGAAATCTTGCACAAAACTAAATTCAATGTGCCTAAATTTAGAGATGCGCATTAAAATATGCTTTTTGAAGATAATCGAAGCCTTTTAGATTATGTAGGGGATATGGCAGCTCTCTCTTGGATTCAACCTAACGAGACTCAATATGTACTTCAACTTATTTGCATAATTAGAACCGATCTATAATTTTGTCTCCTAGATAAATATTGTTAAATAAAGTCTTCCAAATCTCTCTCTAAATCTCAAATAACTCCTCAAAGAGAAGCAATATAAAAAATTCAATCCACTTCAAAAGCAAGATCTAAATGAATCAAGAATCTAAAGTTTGAAGAGAAACTAAAATGCAAGAAAAACTTTACTAGTTCAGAAAATCTAGAACAAAAAGTGCTAGAAAGAGATACTCTCCGTCCTCTCTTTCTAACTTAAACTCTAGAAGTAGAGATCCTCACAAGTAGAAGAATCTTTAAATGGCTAAACTCTAGAACAAACAAAAGTAGAGAAGAGAATAAAGTTATGCATTAACTAATAAACTCTAAAAAAAATAAAGAGAGAATGGAAAATGTCTCGCCTAGACAAAATTTAACTAAAAACTAGAGAGCAATGAGGAGCGAGAGGAGATAGTGCAAGGAATGTCCCCCTTATGTAGGAGATCCTTGCTTGCTGTCATGTAGACTTGCTTGGTGGACAAGACACTTAGCTTGGCTCTCAAGCTTTTTAAAACCACCCTAGTACTTTCCTTTCACATTAGTGGGTCCACTAGAGAGATGGGCCTTGTAGCACTAGATTGTCTTTGCAGCAACACACCACTCATGCACACATCACTCCAAACATGGTCCACTCACACAAAATTTTATTTTTCACAAGCAAAAGGTAAAAGGAGGAAGGCTTTATATGGGGATGCCTATACTCCCTTCTCTTCGAGATAGGCAATGTGGGACTAATATTCCTTTAACTTTAAAAACAAAGTCTGACATGAATCGTTGAGAAATGCTAAGTTTACCAAATTTCATATGCCTATTCAATAACTTATCCTATGCTTCTTTAAGCTTAAAAATACACCCATACTTTATCCTATGTTTCTTTAAGTTGAAAATCACAACTAAAGAAATGCAAGATAAATTATCTATGGATATGAAATTTGCTACTTAGCCTGTCTAAGCCATTCCTTACATGGTAAATAGCTTAGATATGTGCATAAGGCAAGCAAGAAGCAAATATAGCACACTCAGACTAAGTAAAACCAAGTGCACACTTGGATTTATCATTCGTCTTACTTTATGTTATATATTTTAGTCTTAGTAGGTTTATACACTCTTGATCATGAGAAGAAGTCTACACCATTCTTTTTTCTTATGTCCTAAATACTTTTGTAGATCTATGCTATTCATCATGTTGCCCATGCCAAACATAGGTAACCTAATAGAAATCAATGCATTTGAATGATCTTAGTTACTTGTTTTGGGCACTTAAAAATGGTCACTATTTTTTTGCTCGCGAAAACATGGGCTCAAAGCATCTAGTGAACATGAAATTTAATCCCTAAATATGGGCTGAAAGCATATAACAGAAAGTTTCATCACATGTGAAAAATAAGGTGCAAACTTCTTCTCATGCTAAGAGCATGTACACTACTGGGACTCTTTATATTTTCTGTCTCTATAAGACTTTTTTTGGTCCATAGAGATTTTAGATACTTTTTAGGATTTTCTCTTGATCAAACATTGAATTTAAGTAACTTCCTTGTGTACCTCATAATTACTTTGACTTAAAGTTTCAACTTTTCAAAATGGAAAAAAACATCTTTTAACACCAAACTTTTGCAAAAATCTCACTTTAATCTTGATGTTTTTGAAGCAAAGGATTAAACCTTAAAGTTGTATATGTTGTTCATGTCAATCCTACACACTCAATGAAGTTGATGGTGTTAGGATATTACTAGTTTGGTTTACCCATTGTCCATTGATCGTACCATGCTTTTAGTGGACTTGCTTACATGGCGACCTACAGTAAAAATAATTGAAAAAAGAGAGCAAAGATGGTCTCATGCAGGTCATCTGCTACCTAAGTTTGTCCCTAATCCTCCTTGAGAAAGACTCCCAGATTAGAGCCCCAAGCCTCATCTGCTATAGTCTTTTCTATTGCTAGAGCTACAAAAGAGGGGGAAAGCTACTACTAAAATTTCTCTTTAACCCACAATCGAAATTGTCCAATTTCAGCAAAATATTGCGAGTATAGGACCCTTCTACCAATGTTTTCCCCCTAATGAATAAGAAGTAAATCATCCAATCTACTAGCTGGTAATTTATCTAGCCAGGTTGGCAAAGAAAAAGTTGCATTATTAGTCTGATAGAAAGGTAACTCATACAAAATTGAGACCCTTTTGGAGCACTCTACTTTCCATATTCTTTTTCCAAAATGTTTACTAGCATAATCTTCTCAATTATAAGGTAAGCTAGTGAACAACCTTTACGAATGAAAACATATAAGATGCTCATCAACACAATATTCTAAGGTGCATAATGGAAGTTTCTTAGTGCTTCATGAGGATTGTTAAGTTATAGGATTGTGCTTTTTCTCTGTCTATTCTTAATACTAGAGTCAAGAAGACTGAAATTGTTGATAAATTAGGATCACAAGTTCCTATATTCCTATTATTTCTTCTAACATACGGTGATTATTTTAGTACTTCTTATAACTTATGGTGACTATTTAAGTACTTCTTGCAACTTCTCTGGGTTTAAAGTTAAGAGGATGACTAGACCTCCCAGTGGTTGTTGAGATTGAAGGTTCATCCATGAATGATGAATCCTCTTGCAATTCATATATTAGTAGTTCAAATATTCAATTCTAGAGCACTCTGTAGTTCATATATCAATAGTTCAATTTTCCAAGTCTCATGAGGGATGAGGTGTATATAACTAAACCAAAATATTTTAGTGTCATAATTCTTCTATCATAGTCATACGATTCCTTAGTTGTGCTTCTATCATGCATAAGGTTGGGATAAAAGCTTCTGGGAGTCAAGGGAAAATTTGTTTTCCATTTTTTGAAATCTATCTAACGTTTTACTCTGTCCAAATGGAACTCTCTCTTTAACTGAGAATTATTTAGACCAATCCGATAAACTGACCCACTTTAGGTGGATTTTTCTTGATTTTTATGTTTGCTACATCACTTTTCTTTCCATACCACTAATTGTCATATGTCTTTCCCCTTAAACCTATTTCAATATCTATTCAAAAAATATAACTCACATAACATCTTTCTTTAATGATCTTTGTCCCTCTATATAATCTCTCCAAAATATAAATCTCCTAATATCTTTCTTTGAAGATCTTTATATCTATATACAATCTCTCCCCCCTGTGTCCTTACTAGGAAGAGAAAAAGAGCATTTTGATTAGAAAAGTGGTCCTTGAAATGACAAGGGCTTGAGGTGCATAATGGCATAGGTCAAGTCTTCTTTACTCAATCATAGCCATTTTGATTCTTCTCTTAACATACAAAGGGTCCATCTCAACAAAGATTTTGTCATTTAAATCATCAAAAAGCCTTCTAGAGAACATGGTTATATGCCTGAGGAAACAAAGGCCAAAGTTCTAATGCAATGGCTTTGACCTAGCCAAAAAGGTAGGCTTTGAATTGCTTGAATTAAATGCTAAACTAATTCTCAGCATGGTAGCATCGGTTGTAGAAGGTGGTGTTGATACAAGGAGACAATATTGGAACTAAATTTTGGCACCAATAAAATGTAAAAGCCCCAGTCTACCAACAAGGGAAATTGATACAATAGGGATTGAAAAAGCAAGCTGGCAGTGGTCACTCTCGACCAACCCTCTCTCTAATTTAGTAATAGATGAAAGGTGAATAAAATAATGGGAGGCCCTACTTTTAAAGGAGTCAGAAATGAGATCTATGGGAGCAATGAATTTGGGATCTAATGTGTTTATAGAGGAGAAAATAAGCATTACCTCTTGATGTTCTAACTTCTCTCGCATGTGTCAAAGGTCAGCAGGGCTATATGTTTGAATGGAAAAAGTGATCCCACAAATGATAAGGGCTTGAAGGTGCACATTATCATTCGTTGTTTTGCTATAAGCTTCAAGATGACACTGGTTGATCTACAAGAAAGTATGATGGTACTGCTATGCAGCACTTATCAGTCTAGCCTCTAGCCATAGAGTGGCATTCATCACTTTCATCTCCTTCAAGTAGCACCAATTACTCTATGTTCTTCCTTGTGGCACTAGTCACTCTACTCCTACTCGAGCGGAACTAGTCAATCCCTTCTCCCTCAAGTGGCATCAATCTTCCTACTTAAATCAAGTAACGGGCTAGCATTAGACAAAAGAGAGCAACCGATGCCAGCCTTTAGAAATCTTCACTAATAGTTGTCATAAAGGTTAATAACATAACTTACAAAATTGTCCTTGCCATTACTACAATAATTCCATAAATATGGCATCAATAGGCACACATGTACAATCTCCTTCATGTGATTGGTGCTAAAGAATTATAAGTCATTCTTGACGGAGATATGGCCATGGTAGTTACCATTTTGGTATCTAAATCTCATTGGTTTCCAAAATAACTACTTAAGAAGCTTAAACTATAAATACGGTTTGTTCCCTCACATTTGGAGATCAAGTCTTTCAAAGTAAACTCCTCTCTCTCTCTCTCTCTCTCTCTCTCTCTCTCTCTCTCTCTCTCTCTCTCTCTCTCTCTCTCTCTCTCTCTCTCTCTTAGAATATGAAATTCTCACGTTAGAAGATTTTCAAGTCCTCTTCCCCTACTACTCTCAAGTTGAGGAGCTTTAATGTTATCTTACTAGTTCTAGGGTGTTCAGTAGAGATATGATCCTAGGTCTAACCTTGACCTTACTTCCTAGAGGATTAAGAACGGGCCATTTTATGCCATTCTCCTATAGGTTCTAAGCATTGGTCAACTCATGACTCTTAAGTTTAAGCACTGGCTCACTTTGTACCCTTACTCTTTAAAGATCCTAGCTTAGACTATTTTAGTCTGTTCTTGCTATGGCAATCTTACACTTAAATATCATGAGTTTGGACTCTCTTAGATTCTAACCATGATGTTGTCACTTAAGGGTTAGATAGCAGGGCTAGACCACTGTGATCTTAGCTAGCCATTAGCATAACTTTAGGCTCACAAGTCACTTTACTTATACATAAGTTGGTTCCCACCATGCAAGCTTATGGTCTTGCCATTTTAGGAAACATGTGATCCAGAATTACTTGGATGTCTCCATGATTGGCTTCACCTTTAACTCTGATTCCCTCTTACTTTATGATTTCCATAACCTAGTCTATGGTTTTCTTTAGCCCAAGGCCTATAAAACATTGTACAACGAATGTGATAGATCATCAAAGGTTTTGTTTTACTTTATTGACATGTAATTAATAATCAAATGGATTGGAGATATGTACTTATTTTCACTTGATCAATAAAACCGCATATGAGTTTAAAATTAGTACTATTTCCTTTTCTACTTGGGCTTATTATAAATGTGTGGAATGAGCATTTTTGTTTGTACAAAGAATCTCTCTCTCTCTCTCTCTCTCTCTCTCTAAGAGGTAGGGTAAACAAAATGTTCCCTGTATAAAATTGATCATTTTCATCTTATTCTCTCTCATGCCCAAAATACTCTCTCCCCCTAAACCCAATTATCTAATTTTCTTCTTCTTATATGTGCTTATCTTTCTCTTTTTCTATTAACCAAAAATCTCCTCTCTCTTTTCTGAATTGGTAGTACACACACACACACACACACCATAGGTCTTTACATATGTACACCCTTCCCAAACATATCATTAGTACACCCCCCTCAATGTACAGACACACAAAAAAATCTCCTTAAATTCAAAAATTTGCCATTCCATCATAAAGTTGGTACACTCTAAAATAAGATATGTGATGCTAAAAAACTCTTCTTCAAGTTTAGAAAATTTTCATTCTAAATCACAAAGTTGCTCATCTCTATAAAAAAAGAAAAAAGAAAAAATGGTGTCTAATACTTGGCTTTTTGTTTCAATTATTTTTCATCCTAATCTAATTTCAACATATCATGTAGCTTTGTCTTCTGATCATCTATCTTACTCTTATCTCTTCAATTTCAAAATTGGCATTCTAAACTTTCAACTATATGCTCTCTATAGGAAGAATTATATGATGTTCATTTTTTATATTTCAAGTATTCATCTAATTTCAAGTAGTAGATATTTATGATAATATTATATATATATATATATATATAATGATGTGAGTATATTCTTGCTAATTACTTAAAAAGAAATTCCACGATGATGTACAAGCAAAAATTCTTGTCCCATATATTTGAAAATAAATAAAAACATAAAGAAAATAGTATAAAATTATTTCACTAGCAGATTTTTATTAATGAAACAAATGCAATTTATGTCTTTAATCCTTTGAATTGTTAATTACATGTCAATAATAAAAGATAATTTTTTTTATATTATCTATCACATTATTTGATTACATGCTAGGCCTAAGGTTAGATTAAGCTATGTATAGGTATTATAGGAGCCATGATAATAATAAAGGATCATAGACACGATATAACTAGCCATGAAGAGTTTCGGGTAATAACACAAGGTTCCCAAGATGGCATGGCCATAAGTCCGTGTGGGATCAGCATGTACCCTAGCTAAAGATGGCTTTGGGGGACCATGACTTGCACCTTCTTAGCCATAAGCTTAGTCATAAGCTAGGTTATGTAGACAATATGTTGACACGGACCATGACTTAGTGTATAGCTAATAGTCGTCTTAGACTTAAGTGGTCTAAGCTTGACTAGTCAATTCCAGGGGTAATAGCATCATGGGTAAGACCAAAGTGGTCAATGGCATTACCATTAGTGGACAAGGATGAAGGGGTCAAATCTAGGATCTTAGGAAGCATAGAGCAAAATGGGTCATGGCTTGAACCCCTGGTATAAGGACTACCTAGACCTAGGTTCATATCTCTTCTAAAAACCTTGAAACAATAAGAGAATTGGAAAGTTTCTCACCTTATGAATATGAAGAGAGAACTACATTTTAAGAGATTGATCTGATTTGTGATTTGATCTTACCTTTGGGTTTGATGTTTGGAATGGAGGGGAGGGACCCTATTTATAGTTTTGGATGTCCATATAGTTATTTTGGGAAGTCAACGAGGGTAAAACAACAAATTTGTAACCAGCCTAAATTAGCATTGGTTCAAAGTACCCTATAATTGATCGATGTTAGTAGATAAACTAACTTCTAGATTCATAGAACTAAGTGGTACTAGTCAATGAATTGATAAAGTTGTCTATTTTAGTTACTTAACCATCACAAGGGATGAAAGGTGTCTGACACTCTCATTTGTTAAGTTTCAATCTATATTGAACTAAGATAGCCCTGCACATGGGACCTCAAGTGACAGGCACCATGAGACCAACTGGTGCCACTCTCTCCTATCCTTAACTACATAAAGAGCAAATGAACCTAGCCATTGCCATTTTCTTTTGGCACCACATAAGGAGTGAATGATCTTAACATTGTCACTTTCTCCTAGCACTACCTTGGAGGCAAATGGGAGAAATCGATGCAACCATGAGTTGTTTCACTTCTTGAGGTAGATCAAGAGCGACCAACGCCACCTACAGCTAATCGCTTTCTTGAGGCCATTTGAGAGTGACCAACGCTGCTCTAAAGCAAATGATGGTGACCTGACACCACTTGTGACTAGTGCCAATTGGGCGTGCACTAGGATCCATACTTTGAGCTAACATACTTAGCATACTTGTAATAATGTGCATGTGAAGAGTATTTATTTAATATGAATAAGGAAACACCCCATTTAAATTTAATAAAAAAATAACCTCAAGACCTAATTCCAAAAAGAGAAATAGTCAATCCCTTGATCCAAGTGTAAAATAAAAATTTTGGAGATTGGGCAAATTTTTATGGGCAAATTTTTAAAATTTTAACTCTTGAAGTATTTCTCTATTACAAAAAACTAAAATATTCTATAATGTTATATTAAAGCTAAAGACTAAAAGCCCAGCATCAAAATTTAGAGCTTAGGTCATTTGAAAAATAATTTCGTCAACAGTGGTATTCCTATAATTTTTCAAAAAACTTTGACTGTTAGACACTATGTCTAGTTCTTCTATTTTCCTCTTTGAAACTTTCTGAGTGGCTTAAAGCACTTATAATTTGAGCTTAATCTTGGAAGTCCTTTAAGAACTTCCTTGTACAATTATGCTCACCAACTTGAAATAACTAGCTATGCCAATTTGCCCTTTCTTGGACTTGGTTCTTCTGAAGTCACTTTTTTTTAATTAGATGACATTTGGTTTTATATAAAAAATAGTTCCTAAGATTTGAACACGTTCAAATATTTTCCTGCTTAGGAGATGCAAAAATCTAACCACGATTAGAGAGTGAAACTACTAATAGCTCATCCTAGACATTCAATCATTCAAAAGCACATAAATAGGTTTGCATTATTATAGTATTTGTAAATCTTGCTCATATTTCTATACACTTGAAGATGCAGGAGGAATAGGTTACTACTCGAAAGACATAGGTCTTCTTCTTAATCTGGCACCAAAAAAATTTTACATTGATTTTTTTAAAGAAAATAAGGTTATAGAGGAGTGGGGGGAGCAAAGATATGGAAAAAAAAATATGCTCACATAGTTCAATTTAATGTAGAGTTTAACAATGTAAGTTTTAGCCATTTATTCAGTAATAATATGTTCATCATCATAAGATTCTTTCTGCTCTACCCTGGTTGAGAATTTAACAATGTAAGTTTTAACCATTTATTCAGTAATAATATGTCCATCATCATAAGATTCTTGTTGCTATACCGTGGTTGATATGCATAGCTTTCTCTTTGTTTGCTGGGGAGTTCTTCATGGAAATATCATCATCATCATCATCATCATCATCATCATCAAGACCTTATCCCGATTAGGGTTCAACTACATTAATCTTGTTCCTCCATTCCCCTCTAGTATGTGTCATGGTTTCATTTAGTCTCAAAGTTTTTAAATCTTTTCTCACCACTTCTATCCACGTTATTTTGGGCCTTTTACTTGCCCTTTTAGAAACTTTGATTGGGTTGTCTCACTCCTAATTGGTGCTATTTTTGGTCTCTGTATGATATGTCTAAGCCATCTAACTCTAATCTCCACTCATCCATCCCAACATTTGTATTTTATCAACACTCATCTTATGTACATGTTGTTCCTTAACTGCTCAACACGCGATTCATAAAGCATGGCTAGTCTCACAATTATCTTATAGAATTTTCCTTTTAGATTGATTGGCACCTACTGATTACACAAAACTCCAAAGGTGTATCTCCATTTGCTCCAACCCACTTGGATTCTCTGGTTAACCTCCCTCTCAATTTCTTCGCTCTCATGAATTATTGATCATAAGTATTGAAAGTGATCTTTTAGGGGGACTTCTTGGTTATCAATCTTTACTAGTGTTCCAGTTCTGCTCCTCTTTTTGCTAAAATTGCATTTCATATACTTTGTCTTAGTTCAACTAATTTTAAATCTTTTATATTTTAATACATCTCTCCATAACTCCAGCTTTATGTTTACGCCCTCTCACATTTTATCAATTAGAATGATATTATTTATAAGTAACATACATCATGTAATCACGTCGTATAGATGTTTTGTTAACTTATCAATAACCAACATAAAAAGGTATGGGCTTAATACCAATCCTTGGTGCAATCCTATAGTGATGGGAAAATCATTGGTCTCCACTTGTGACGACCCGGGTTTTCTCATGCATTTTTAAATGCAATACCTAATTTCCTAAGGTGGGATGTATCCCTATTTGAAAACCATCCTATAAAAACCATGCAATGCAGCGGAAAACCTTTAGTTTTAAACTCATTTTTGAAAACCCCGAGTGTCATTTACCTTCACAACAACCAAAGTAGTTTTTGAAAAACTTTAAAAATCATAAATATTTTTCCCCAGGTCTTTTCAGTCACAGGACACAGCCCAACTGTAATTAAATACAACTTCATGTCCAAAGGGTTGAGAGTTTACTTACATGTATAACTTTCTTCTTTTTGATTCACTTGCTCGTAGCACTAATATCTCCTGAGACGTCTTCTATTTATGAGTGGAACTATCCTGAAAAATGTTAAGGATAGGGTGAGTATATACTATACTCAGTAGGAGTCTATCACTACTAGTTTTATAATGCATGCGATGTTTTAAAATCATATGCTCTTTCCAAAACATGTGCATTTCTGAATTCTCAAGTTCAATATCGACATCAAAATCCATTGTCAAATTGAAATACTAACGACTTAAAGGATCATATAATCCAAAATCGAAAGTATCATATACATATATATCATAACATCATGATATGCATAAAATGCTTCATGGAATCCAACTCATAGATCTCTAGTATGGTATGGTCGACCAACCTTATATCATGCCATATGCAATGCACATAAATCATCAAACCATAGGGTCCACTATGCCCACGACCTCCTCACCGTGTGGTCCCCGGGTACCTGAGGACACTCGGTCATAGCCTCCACGGGGCCTATGACACGTCGACCCAGTGCCGTGACACCAGTGGTAGCCCCTTGTACCACATGTAGTCGACGTAGGGACTTGCCTCTTTTTGGGCGTGGTACCCATCCACCTAATAGTGGCAGAGACGGGGTGGCCAACCCAGACCCCTCGGCATAGCACCCACGGGCTTTCTAGCCCAAATAACATAAGATCAAATAAGCCAAAACCTCTTTTCAAAACCTGTCCTCTTTGGGTCCCTCACAACTGCCTGGCCCTCGGCACTCCAGCGTCTTTTGGCAACCCTCAAGGACATGCAATCTTTGCAAGTACTTAAATCATGCAATGTGTGTACTTGTTTGCAAAACATATATGTGCATAATGTATATGTAATCATTTACAAAACATGTCTATTTACAAAGCATTTATCACATGCATGCTGAATTAAGTCATGCTAAATAAGTCATATACTTAAAACATATGTTCTCAAAACAATAATAGTTCTTTTAAAAGAATCTAATAGTGATAGAGCACCTACACAGCCAGTCGCGCTAACCCTTTTGTCCTGGACGCTCCTGATCATGGTTTGGGGAATCAAGGTTAGTTTGGCCTATCTTTTATGGGTTTTAGAGTAATTGGTCTTTTTACTTAGGAATTAGGGGTCCGTCCCTATGCCTATGGGTGTCCTAAGGTCCTAATTGGGCCTTGGTATCCTTAGTTTTCCAACGTTCTAGTGGTCACGCGCCACCATCCTATTCTAAGGGTCATGCCTACCTTTTATTAGGCCTTGATCAGGGATTTTATAGTTTGGATGTGTCCGCATCATCGACACGGACACAACGCCTTTTGCGGCTCCTCAATCGGAGCTCTAGATCTCAAGTTATAAGCGTTTTAGTGTCATACGTACATAGGAGTCTTAAAAATAAAAAGACGGAATGCCAGGGCGCTGTGCGTCTACGATGTGCGCCCCGGCTTCCTTAAGAGACGAAAAAAACCACGTCGCTAGCGCACTGCGTACCTGTGACGTTCGCCTACACGGGCACGTCTGCAGACGCGTAGAACTTCCAGCCCGTCTCTCTCTTTTGCAGGCGCGTTGGTTTTTCAAACGGAGACGACGTGGGACGTTCCGACTGGAACATTCCGTCATCTGGGGGACCAAGGCGTCCTCAGGACACCCTGGTTCGACCCCTGTCGAACCAGTGCGGCCCAGGGAACGTCCCTGGGTCCTTGGTGGCTCTCCCGGGCTCCGTTTTGCATGGTTTTTCATGCAAAAACCTAGGAAAATTAATCTTAGAACTATGGTGGAGATGGGTTTTGAGGGATTTTGGGCGTACCTGGCTCGTTGCTGGGTTTTTCTCCTTATTTTCCCCTCTAGGTCACTGCTCCTCAACGGGTTTTCTTCCATGTTTTAGGTTGCCATTAGAGGCGCCCAAGAGCTCTATCTATAGAACTAAGAGAGGGTTCTGGAGGGGGCTCTCACCGCCTTTGAATGGCAATGGAGAAACCTCCAGAATGGCGGTGATTTCTCCTCCAATCACCGTCGTTCTAGAACCCTCTAGAGGTTGAAGATGAAGGGGTGCCTGTATCAAAACGGGCCCCTGTATTTTTGCAGTTAAATCCGTTTTTGTAAAAATTACAATTTTGCCCCTGAACTTCAAAGGGACATAACTTGCTCATTTTAACTCTGTTTTGGGTGATTTTGGTCTTGTTGGATTTCTTTTTCTAAGATGCATCTAATGGAAGCATTTTTAGGACCAAATTCCTTGGTTCAGTCAAGGTAAATAGTGAAATGACTAAAATGCCCTTATCTTCAAAATTGAACTTTTCATGGGATTTTTATATTACAAAAATTGGGGTTATTAAACCACTAACGGTCCTAATGTTTGTTAACACTCCCTTGTATATATTCTTTATACCCCTATGAAACCCCTTTCTTAACGAACACCTACCATATTAATTCTCTGGGAACCCTATTATAAGCTTTTTCTAAGTCAATATAGAGCATGCAGAGGTCCTTCTTCCTATACTTATATTTCTCTATCAATTGTCTAAGTAGAAAAATAACTTTCATCGTAGAACTCCCAAGCATGAAACCAAAGTGGTTCTTCAATACACTTGTCTCATACAGAAGCCTCTTCTCAATCATTCTTTCAAAAAGTTTTATAGTATGACTCATAAGTTTGATTCCTTGATAATTAGTGCAACTATGTATGTCTCTCTTATTCTTATTAATTGGTACAATAGAGCTATTCTTTCATTCGTCTGGCATTTTCTTTGATTTTACAATCTTATTAAAATAGAAATGGCTTAGGGATAGTGGTAAATAAATAACTAAATGATAAAGTTGTAGATGTTAAAAGAACTAATGATAGAATTTTATTTATAAAACTTGTTCTATAAGAGAAAATCATAAGTGTTGTAAGTGCATATAGACCACAAGTAGGGTTAGAAGATAGAGTTAAGAGACAGTTTTGAGAAGATATGGATAGAGTTGTGTAAGAAATTCTCAACAAAAAAGGGATTATTTACAAGAGTAGAGAAAGAAATAAGATGTGAGAAGCTATCCTAGATTTTGCCTTGGCATATAACCTAACTAAAATACATACTTTTAAGAAGAGGAATGAATACACTTATTAACCTTTAAAAGTGGACCATATAAAAGTCAAATAAACTTTTTTCTACTTAGAAATACTGAAAGATCAATCTGTAAGAATTGTAAGGTGATACTCAGTGAGAGTCTAACCTTACAACCTCGATTATGTGGATATATGCATTAAAATATCGAAGAAAGGAAATAAACTTAATGGATGTCTAAAAGTTAATGGTGGAACTTAAAAGGAGAGAATATAGTATCATTTACAAATAAGTTGATGGTAGAAATAACATGACTACCTAATAAATATGTTTATATGCCAGTGGTGAATAACTTAACTTGTTTCCTTTTCATTCTTTTTCCAAGATAATTAGAATTTCATTGGAAGGAAAAACTCAATGAAAGCTGCAATATATTTAAAAAATTTTAAATATAAAACCTACCTTAAATTACCTGCCAGTCAAAAGTGCTAGTTCACGCATTAAATGGTAGATGCATGTCAAAATTAGTAGCAGTAGTCTGTCATTTATATTTTTTCATTTGGGAGTTGTGTGACACTAAAATTTCCCACTAAGTAGCTTCTATCATGTGTAACTGTGTCTAGCTCTTTTGATAAGTCCAGCCAGGAACATGCATCATTTGAGTAAAAAGCCACAATTGGTGCCTTAAAGCAAGTCCATATATTGGTGACTCGATTTTGACTAATCATGTGTAGCCTCTTTGCAGCCTATTGTTGATTATTGTTACCGCAAGTGCATGGGCTATTATAGGGTAGCTTATGCAAGTACGGGTCGATCCCACGAGGACTTGATTTAAAATGGAGTTTTTAATAAAATATAATTATTTAAAATAAAAAATAAATCACTCAAAATTACTGGAATTATTAAAATGAGAATCAATATTCAGATCTAATAAACTTCTCAAAAATACAGAATTTCCAGTTCTTAAAGAAAACAAACAAAATCAAATAATGAGAAAAACTACTTCCCTAGATCAATCTTCATCAAAATCTTCACTTATGGTCTTCTAAAAGCTGATCCTCCTTTACAGATATCTTTAACCTGTTCTTGATTAGTGATCCACCGGTCGGATTTGACAGATTCTTTAAAATGGTCAAGATCTGGGCTAAATTGTGATTTCAAGATTTGGACAGTTCAGATTGATTTCTAGATTACAGATCTAAGATCAGATGCATTGGTTATGTCTAGGGATGTCCTAATAATGAACCTGTAAAATTAATTTGAAATCAGATGAGAAAATAAGGAGAAATTGAAGATTTGGTATTGATTAAGGCTAACCCGTTGATGGGTTAGGCCTTAATTGATCTGGTAGAGATTAGGCAGTTCCTGAATAGGGAAAACGCATATAAAACAAAACCGGAATAGCACGGGACACAGATGGAATTAAACTGGGGACACAAATGGAATTAACGAGAAAGAATATATTTGTAATTTCGTTAAATGGGCAAGGGCAGAACCGGAATTTAGTGAAAATTTGGGTTTTTTTTAGAAAAACCAGATGAATGAGCAAAGAAACAGATGAGGGAGAAAGAGGGAAAAGGAAGAGGAGAGGAAGAGAGAAGAAGAGAGGAGGAAGAGAAAAAGGCCAGGAATGGAGGAAAACCCGACTTGGGTTTTCTTCCTTTTTGCTTGCCACTGAGAATAAGCCGAAGGAGGAATAGTGGGGCAGTCGGTTGAGTAGAAGACGTTGGTTGCGGTGATTGGAGGAGAGCCCGCCTGGGTCAGTGGTGAAGACGAGTTATGATCAGGTTGGACTTGCCTAACCGGTGAAGAGGAACGACTGGAGCAGAGGAGTATAAGGGAGGCTGGAGCGCTAAAGATGACGTCCTAGAGTAACCTGGCCTAGGTGGAGGGCTGTGGACTGGTAGAGGCAATGCACGGATTGGAGGAAGAGATGAGGGAATAGGAGGGAGAGTAATATGGGTATCAGAGAGAGGGATAAGGAGAGATAGTGGAAGAGAAGAGAGAGCAAGAGGAACGGTAGAACGTGGGCTAGAGGGGTGGTGAGAGAGGAGAAGAAGAAGAGGGAATGGGCAGAGGAAGACGACACCAAACAGGGGAACCTGAGTCTGGCGTTGTTTTGGGCGGTACTGACGACTCCCTGGATTAGAGAAAACCCAAGGATATGAGGCACGGTGCTGGAATAGGGAAAGTGCGGGGAAAAAGGAGGGTGGTATGTTGAGACGGGAAGAGAAGAATGGAGAGAGAGAAGAGGAAGGGGGAGAGATTAAGAGATTGGAAGGATAGGCAAGAGGGTAGAGAAGTAGAGGGAGAAGAAGAGAATAAAGAATAGAGGAGAGAGGAGAGAATAGAAGGAAGGAGGGGAGAAAAAGAAGTTGGGTACGATTGGGAAAGAAGGCAATAAGGAAAGTGGGTACGTGAGAATGAGGAAGGAAAAAAAAGAAAGAAAGAAGAAAAAGGAAAAGGAAAGGAAAAAGGAAGAAAAAGAGAAAAGAAAGGAAAAAGAAAGAAAAGAGGAAAGGAAGGAAAGAGGAAAAAGGAAAAAGGAAAAGGAGGAAAAAGAAAAGAAAAGAAAGAAGGAAAAAAAGGAAAAGGAGAGAAAAGGAGGAAAAAGAAAGAAAAGAAAGAAAAAGAAAAGGAAAGAAAGAAGTGGGGGAAAGGGTTTCTTTTTTCTCCATGATCCTAAATTTAGCTCCATTGTCTTCTAGGAAACTATCACATCCATCTTCATGGGTGATCTGGTCCATCCATTGCCCTTTAAGATGATCTGCACTGTTATCTTTTAATCATAGCCATTTATGCGTCCTTTGGTTGATCTGCAAAAGAAAAGACTAAATTAGACTCATCTGAACTATACATTAGTCATCTAATGAGCTCTAATGATCATCTGACTGTTGATTTTGACAAATTAAGGTTTGGATGGTCAATTGGATTTATATTCAAAATCAAGCTAAGTTTTGTAAAATTGAACGGTTAGATGATCTAATTGAACGCTAAATTAGGGAAATTTTGACCAAAATTAAACACTTAACACCTATCTTACAATATCCCAATAAGAACACTTTCTAAGGCTCATTAGCCTTTCGACATCAGCTTAGCCCACTTGAAATGCCACTCTTGACAAACTAAAACCAATACCACCCTAACGGCCCTTTTGGGCTTTGTGTCCTGCAAGCTCAACCACGTCAACCTTCTGCCTACTAGTAACTACGTTAATTTCTAAAGGCTTTGTTGTCACTACACTTTGCTCAATGCTATTCCTTGCTCTAGTCTGCTGCATTTCTCCTCATAGTTTTTTTTTTTTTTTCTTTTGCATTGTAGTCTTCTTATCATAGTTTAGTAAAGCTCAGATAATTTGCTAATGCGTCTTTGCTTCCTCTCCATCAGTTGACCCTACTACAGTTTCTTCTCCATTTACAGTATTTTGTCTTTTCAAGGTTCGAAGAACTTTAAATTTGATGTTAATTGCATTCTAAGTCTTTGATCCTACATAGTTATTTTCAAGAGAACTTTATAGAAGTGAAGAAAGTGTCAAATGCATTGGAAAGAGGAATCAATTTGTACTTTGATTTTCTTGTTGATGTTCATTTAATTCTCATGTTTTTAAAAGCTGAAGAATCATTCAGAAGTTTCTCCAATTTTCATATAGATATTTCAAAAAGAGATCGTACCTGTCACTGGGTGTCGTGGTTAGGTCATTTTAGGCATACAGTATAATCCAAACACAAATTATTGAACCAGTCTATCAATGTAAGCATGAACTTATATATGATTTCGGTATCCAAATGACTATTATGTATATATGATAAATATATCTGTGGATAATCCAACATCCAAACCGAAAGGAATAGATTGGATTGGATTGGATTAGGAGTATGACAGCAAGATCTGAACTGAAACCAAAATGACTGGATTTGGATTGAGGAGATCATCCGAATCTGATCTATTGGCAACCCTACTGACAAGTGCATTTCTAAATGCATGTCATTTTCTGGTTTACACACTCAGACCCCACTGACCCATAACATCTAGGCTGGGAAAGTCATGAAAACTTCTTCAGTTAGGCGCAATATTGAAGGACTACGTGGAACCACTAATCCAAAACATGTTTACTTATCCAATGCTCTTTATCCACATGAGCATCATTATGAGATAGATAACTTCACCATCACAACGAAAGTAATACTAGTTTTCCATTGAAATCACACCCCAGTCAGAGGAAGTACATGGCTATGCATGTTTAAAGAGTCTTTTCCTGCTAGTGTTCGACAGCTTGTGTGGTCGTGGGCTATAGCAGAAGATAGAAGTTGGGATTTGCAGCTGAAGTTCAAGAGGGACTTGGAGGTCTTCACAATTCATGTTCCGGGCTGGTTCTTCTCCAACAGTGAACCCATAGGATGATCCTAGACTTCACTCATTTTAGGCTCAAAATCTTCAAGAACAACATAGGAATCATAAACAATCAAAGGACAGAATGGGTAAAGAAACGACAACTTGATGCATAAAGTATCAAGTGTCTCAGCTAATGTAACACAAGATGGAAGGGAGCTTTGGCACAAACTGTAGAGTTGTCTTCGTGTGACCTAGAGTCTATGGGTTCAGGCCGGAAAACAGCCTTGCACAAATGCAAGGTAAGGTTATGTACTATAAACCTTTTGTGGTCCACCCCTTCCCCAGATCCCGCATGCCAGGGATCATTGTACCTGGGGATGCCATTTTTTTTAGCTAATGTAACACAAGGCAAAGAAGATGAATAACCAAAGTGCAATGGTGACGCATGGCTAGAAGAGCCATATAACAGTTTACAGATACCCGTATATCCAGGTTGACATCTACATCAAGTTATGGTTGTCTTCTTAGCACGCCTCTTCTTTTGGTTGGATGATGGCAGTTGTGATTTCATTTTGATGATACAGTAAAACTCTCTCTCTCTCTCTCTCTCTCTCTCTCTCTCTCTCTCTCTCTCTCTCTCTCTCTCTCTGTGAATATTAAATAAGGCCATTTGAAGTATAAGTCTACATACACAGCTCAACAATCCAACCACCATGACTTCCATGAAATTCGTGGTAGTTAAAGGTATTTTGGTATGGTTGCACCAAAGTATGGTTATATATCCCTTTCTCTCACCCCTTTTTTCACATTTCAACAATATATAGAACATTTCCTGCTCTTATAACCACACATACTTATAATTTATACAACAAGTTTAGCATGGAAACACAAAGGAATTTGTATGGGTTTTCCTGTGTCTTCCACTAGGACTTACAACACGCTGGATGCCTATCAAGTTGGTATAGATGTTGATGCAACCAGGTCGCCTGTGCTCATAAAGAAACATAAAAAAGATTTTGTGCTATCTCATGTCACAAAAATGGTTTATCTGCAGCTTCTTCTCAACATATTTATGCCTCCACAGTTTGATTTATGAACAATATATCATTGATTAATTAATAGAGAACAAATGATAGTCTATAGGTAAATAAGCCTATAACGGATGGAAGCAATTAGCTTCAGTAACAGGTGATATGATTAGTTATCTAATAAATGTAGCATTTTTTTGCTTTCTGGATCATGGTCTGATGAATGTCCTCTAATTGAAGTCATTACACATGTCAAATGATTAATTAGTAGGTATAGATATCAATGTAATTGGTTAGTGACATCTAATAACTTGTTGGTTACATTCTCAGTATTCTAATTCCTCTTACTTGTGATTGATCAACTACATTATCATCTTTAGCAAACCAAACTTCATTATATCTCAGCATGTCGATGATTTAGATCACATAATTCAATCAATTTCTTTTACCCCATACTTTCTTGGTGTGGAGAACGAGATCATTTAGTTAGTAGGTGGGTTCCACCATGTGTGTGCGTCAATATATATATATATATATATATTTGGGGAGCGGTAATTTCAGCTAGGAGTTGTAGGTGTAAAGTGTAGGTGACATTTGATTAGGTAGGGAAAAGTTTCTAACTACCATTTTCTCTAACTTTTTCTATTTTCTACTTTTTTCTAGCGAATCAAATGTTACATACTCCTTGCACCTTAACAAACCCCAATATATATTAGGTAGCTTAGTGCAGAAAGCTCCCACGTACGTGGGTTTATAGTACACAACCTTACCTTGCATTTTTTTAAAAGATTGTTTTCATGCTTCAAATCCATGACTTCCAGGTCATACGACGACAATTCTACTACTACACCAAGGCTTCCTTTCAAGATTTAAGTAGTTGGTCTTATAGATCGTCAAGATCTACATCCATGTACATCCTTTAATCCCCTGTTGAATGGACATTTGTCTGTAAAGTTTAAATCCAACCAAAACTAATAAATTTTTGTTAGTAGAAGCCAATGAAAGGACGGTAAAAGTTATCATCGTGTGATTTTGAGGTCAAAGATTCAAGGCGTGGAAACAGTCTCTTATAAAAAAGCAATGTAAGACTGCGTACTATCAACTCTTGTGGTCCATCTCTTCTCAAACGCTGCACAGGTGGAAGCTTCTTGCACCAGGGCTGCCCCTATCTTATAACCCAACACCAAAGCATAATCAAATGACTAAGTTGATGGCAGTTGGACATGGTTTCAACGAGTTGTTAGATGAAAGGATCTGATTAGCTTCATCCGATGATAGTAGAAGATGAGCGGTTTAGATCACCGCAGATGTGGGATCCCCATGTTCTTTCAATGAGCGTGTATAAACTCCCATCCCGCCGGACAAGATGTTATTCAAAGTTGACAGTCGTGCCGCAACTTTTGCCCGCTCAGACTGTTTGAAGTAGAGAGAGAAGAAGAGGATAGGCTCTCAGGGGGTGCCGCTATCAACAAATGGATATGAAAACTAGGATGAAAATCCCCTTCTTTTGCGGTCGGCCCTTAGTCATGCACCTTTCTAATTGGCCAACGATGGGCCGTTACACTCGTCAAAAAGCTGTCAACAGTGACCAAGGAAAGTACAAAATAACGAGCTCGTGGTCAATGATCGGCCGATCACAGGCTACAAGTTTGCACACGCAGCACAATAACGATCTACTGCATTGACCGGAAGCAGAAGCATACAATAAACGACCGAGATCACCAGCTGCTTGAGACGGATTACGAAGGTTTATAATATGCAGTTTTCCTTGTATATTTAGGAGAAACTGTTTCTACGGCTTAAACTTGTGACTAACTTTTACCGGCAAAGCTTACCTTTACTGTGGATTGAAATTGTGAAATTGAAAGGAGTAAAAAGGGTGGAGACGCTGTGAAAGGTGGGTTGATTGGGAAGAAGTGGAAGAGAAACTCCACCTTCACATTCCTTCTCCCACGACACGCTATTTTATTTCTTCCCCACTCCTCTCTCTCTCTCTCTCTCAACCTTTGCTTCTCTCCAACGCTCCGGAAAAGCAAAACCCAGAAAGAAAAAGGAGAAAAAACAACCAAATATTAATAAATGAAGAAGATGGTGAGAGGAAGAAGCCGCCTCTGCCTTTTCATCTCCTTCAATCTTCTTGTTTTTCTGGGCCATTGCACGTCATATTCTTCTACCTAGCACAAACAGTAGCAGGAAAATAAAGCTTTTGCAGATGCTCTGGGAATGGGGAAAAACGCAGAGCAGGCACAGATTCAAGAGAGCCAAGTTGAGGGTTCACAGCAGTTGCCATGTGAGAGCTGTTTTTCTAGATGGTTTTCAACAATTAAAACGGGTTTTTCATCCAGATGTGTTATCGTCTTGTTTCTCAGTGTCTGTGTGTTTCTCTCTGCAATCTTCTGGCTTCCTCCTTTTTATCCGTTCAGATCAGGATCCCGAAGTGCCGCTTCTCCAGGAGAAGGTAAGTTTTTTCATTTGTTTTTCCCCTTTTTAGTATGGTTTTGATCCGATTCTGCAAATGGGTATTTGATGGGTTGTTTTGTTTTGGGTTTTGGAGACGGGTTTCCTTTGTTTTTGTTTTTGTTATTTTTTTTTTTGAGAATCCAATGAGTAGAAATGGCGTTGTGTTGTTTATTCGTTTTTGTAATTGTGGACTGTGTTTCGGGACTTGAATGATTATCAAGCAATGGGGGAGATATTAGGATTTGTTGTTTGATTGCTGTTGGAGTTATTTGGTATTTCTGGCCTAAAATTGTGAATTTGGTTTTCCAGAAAGTGGTCAATGTTGATCTGGTGAATACAGAGTCTTGGTATTTTGACAGCTTAGCTCTCCTAAATTAATGGGACGTTTGAATGAATTTCTGTCAAGAAACACTGCTACTAAGAGGTTCTTACTAAGATTAAGTTCTCATGATAATTATGCAAAGGGATCTCTTACGTGGTTACTGATGCTTCTGTTTAGATTATTTGACTTCTACTATGTTAGGGTAGTTGATTTGGGGATTGTCTGTCAAAACGTGTCATGCATTTTCGGGCATTAAGATGTGATTTGTTAAGTTGGATTTAGTGAGTGTTAATGTGATGAACTTGGACACTTATTTTATTTTGTAGCAATAATTTACTCTTTTTATTACCTGTTGAGACACATCCACTGTCAATGCACGAATCAGAGCGGATTCGGTTAGGGGACTTTTGATGTTGGAATCTCATGGATTGAGATTGCATCTTTGTCTAGGGAGTCTCTAGCCTGTATATGTGTGCAGAATTTTAGATTGAGTTGCAAGATTCTTAGTTCCCCTCTCTCAAATATGGTTCTTTTCTATTAGCTTTGCATGTCTTTGGTCCTATATGCCCCTTGATGAAATTTTCATCCCTAGAATAACCAGTTAGCCTGAAGTGGAGCCTTAGCGCTGCGGTAAAACCTTGAGGTCACAGGTTCAAGGCGTGGAAATAGCCTCTTGCAAAAATGCAAGTAAGGCTGCATACTACAGACCCTTGTGGTCCGCCCCTTTTCCTAACCCTGCATGGGCGAGAGCTTCATCCACCGGGGCTGCCCTTTAGAAAAACCAGTTAGCCTGTCCTCTCTTCCTGCCATGTGGGTCCCTCTCTCTCTCTCTCTCTCTCTCTCTCTCTCTCTCTCCATATTCCTAGCACAGGAAATCTGGATTTCCGACTAGAAAGTTTCCCAGCACCAACGGTGCAGGACAGAGCTGTCCTTGGAGGCATGACCCTCACCAGCATTTCAATACTTTCATGGATTGATTGTCTTTGAAATCAACCAATGATCTTTGCATCTAATTTATGAATTTAGCTGTCTGCTTGTGCTGGGAAATTGGAGCAATGTAAACTCTTCAGACGTGGATTTTTTCAGAGGTTTATCTGTTTGATTTTTCAGCTCTACTTTGGGGCAACCCAGTTTCAATAGTTTCAAACTGCCTTCCTTAGCAATACACACGTCATTTCGTCATTTGCAAAATCCTTGAGATCATCAAGCTCCCAATCAATATTGTGATGACTGATTGACCTTTTCAACTTATTTTGATTTTTCCTCAAAAAAAGGAAAAAAAATAAGCTCCCAATCAAAATCATTCGGTGTTGGAGGTTCTGAACGGAACATTATATCAACAACCGGTGATCGATCTACTTCATCTACTTCTTTCAGAGGGTTGTGGAAATAAAGCAGGCATTAGTCAATTTTTTTTATTCTCTTTTCTTCATGTCGTAGAGCAACCTTTGCTGGATGTAGCTCAAGGTAAAAATATGACGCTTCAATTTTCTACTGGACTATTCCAATTCTTCAGTGGATAAATGATATCCAAGCCATATTCATTTCCTTCATCGTTATCATTTACTTTCTTCTGAGCATTCTTTACGCCTGCTTGTCCAAAGGTGGAAAGGGGACACAATTCCAACAACTGCAGGGATGTAAATTACTTTCTATGCACCATCAAAGGACACTAATTGAGCTTTTGTACATCTGAAAAGTTCGATCTTCTTCTCAAGTGTTCTTTAGGTGTGAGAAATCCCACTTAATTTTATAAACCTGCCTCCAGGCAATCCAAATTCTTCTTGGTTTCAATGAATTTATCTTCATTAGGTTTCAGAGCTGCTAGAGTTTCATATGCTATCCTTAATAGAAGCCTTCATTGATTCCTTTGGAACTTGTTCTAGAGATCTTTTTTTCTCTATTTGTTCTTCTTCTGAATTTTCTTTTAGAAGATGTGTGTGTGTGTGTGTGTGTGTGTGTGAGAGAGAGAGAGAGAGAGAGAGAGAGAGAGAGAGAGAGAGAGAGAGAGAGAGAGAGAGAGAGAGGCGCATTGTGTTCATAGAGGGGCACTTTTCTCATTACAGTTTCCTTAAGTCTTCCTCTGTTGCTTTGGTCACAGCACAACTGCCTAGTTTCAAACTATTCATATTGGTTGAGGTTGAGTCCTTAATCCGCAAAACTCAGGTGGCCCTTCGTTTTGATACTCTTAACAGGCATAATTTCTCTAGAAATATAAGTAGCATGCTCTTCAAGCAATCTTTTCCTTGAAGTATATGACAGAATTTGTTCTTGGGGTTTACAATTTTGAGGAGACATCGCTGGAACAGGATAGCCATGGTAAATGTATCAGTAGGTTTAGTTGCTTTACTTAGTGCCTGAATGCAGGTTTCATTCTTCATCTGCTTCCTTGGATTAGGGAAGTTGTCAGAGGATGAGATGAATGTCAATAGGAAAGTCCAAGGTGGTAAAACACTAGAACCTTCTGAAAGGGGGAATTGGCTAATACCTTTATTTTATATTTTTCTGTTCATATCCCATTTTCTCCATCAATGCAACTGTTAACTGTTTACTGAGTATCTTAGGTTGACTGTTACTTACAAATTTGCTTTCAGTTGTTTAATCAATATTTCTTGTCTTTTTTTGCATTATTGAGTCTAGAATATTACTTCTCTTAGTATTTTTTTTGTCTGCCAATTTGGTGGTAGTACAATTCTCATCATTTGACGACAGCTAAGTCTCTGTATTACCCCATAGATCTGAGTGAAGAAGAGCAAATAGTCTCTTTGCTTGCTGTGATACAATGTTCTAGGCAGAATGTCTTTCCATACTTGAAACACGCCCAAGCATATAAGGCCAGAAACAAAAGAGAAACAGTTAATCTATGACCAAGTTGGTTGGAGACAATATAGAAGATCTTGTAAATGTCAAAACCAAAAGAAACAAACCCCAAAGTTTTCACTTTTTATTGTTGGTCCTCGCACTGTTCTTGCTAATTTCTCTTGCTTCAGCTTGGCTGTAAGTAATGAATATAGAAAATTTTATAAATGTCAATATCAAAACACAGAGTCAAAACCCAGTTCCAGAGTCTCAAATTGGTCATCTTCTGTCCTTGGTATTTCTACTTTGGCATTTTCTTGTCTACGAAATCTCTCCGTAGGAAACTTAAGCCCATTTGGATAAGCCATTTCTGTTGCATTGAATTTAGAGTCAAGAGAGAAGAAAAGGGTTTTGGGTTTCCAATGTAGGTTTTTTCTCTCTGTCCTTTTTCATTTTTCAGGTTTTGAGAATGAAATTACATGGAGAAAGCAGGAGAAGAGGTGAAAGATCAGAGCATCTTTTCTCCCTCCATGAAGAATCTTTTTAACCAAATATGGAAGAATTGTAATGGAATGTGGAGGAGAAACTGGCTGTAATTTCTTTTATCACGAGAAATCAGAGTGCTTGCGGATATATGAATCTTCCCAGTTATCTCCATATCCTATTGGTGTATTGGGAGCCAATAAAGGTTTAAAATGAATCCTCAAGCAGTTTTGGTTTTTAAAGGTCCTTTTCTTTGGGAGGTTGGAGCCCATTACCAGACTACCTCTAGAACTCCATTTCTTATATGGATTGTGTTCTTGTTATTTCCATTTTCTGTGTTTGAAAAATAGGTTTGCCTCTGTTTTGTCTACTACCGTGCTTACTAATAATGTGAAACTTACGTCCTCCATGGATAATCCTTTAATTCTAAAGTTTTGAAGGATTTTGCTCATAGATTAGAGGTTCTCAGCATCCAAGATCAGCAACTTACTAAATGCCCCTTTCATTTGGCAATGGAAGGTTGATGTTGAGGAAAAGAGAACCAACAATTAGAATTTTTCTTGAGTAAGAAAACCACCTGCAGATGTGCTTTCTTTGTCTTATCAAAATGATTGAGGTAAAGGCAATTGCAGAAGAGGCCACTTATAGAGGGATGGCATTGTCTTGATAGAAACTTATCTGTGGTGTATCTATATATCTCACTTTAAAAGTAATTTCTTTTCAATTATTTGGAGAATTTTGTCACTTGTTTCATGTAGTCATCTTATATATTAATTATAAGATGCTATATAAGGTTGTACAACCTGTGTAGCATTTAGACTGGAATAAGAGTAAATATGTGGCACTACCTCAAAAAAGAAAAAAGAAAAAAAGGGAAATCTGTAATCTGCACTAAAGTTTTGTTTATGAACTGTTGTTTCCATTCCACATATTTTTAGTTCACCATTGTCTTAGGTTAAATGTTTTACAATATTTGCTCTTTGCAAATTTAACAATATCCTGTTACTTTCAGCTCCAGTCCAAGCAAGCTTCAAACTGGAAAGGCCAGTTTCATTACTCGCTGAACAGACTGAAAGGCTAAAATATGAACTTTTTGAGGAGTTAGGCATGCCCAATACACAGGTTCTGTTTAAATCCTTACCACTTTATTAAATTGCATTTTGATTGGGTAACGAATCTAATTAAAGTATTTTCTCAACAGGTTTCTATCATTTCTATGGATCCTATAGGTACCTCAAACTGGAGTTACGTGGTCTTTGGTGTTCTTCCTGATCCATATAACGTACCCATACCTAGAGTGGCCCTGAGCTTACTGAAATCGACTTTGCTGGAGCTCCTTCTTCGAGCCTCAAATCTTCTGCTGACACCATCAATATTTGGTCAGCCAACTTCCTTTGAGATTGTGAAGTTCCCTGGTGGAATCACAGTATTTCCTCAGTCTGCTTCCATTTTCTCAAGGATCCAAGCCCTATTCAATTTCACATTAAACAACTCCATATCTCAGATTCAGGAAAATGTGGACCAGTTGAAGGACCAATTGAAGTTTGGTTTGCAGTTGAGACCCGATGAGGTAGTATCTGTTACAATGTTTTCTGAGTTATTCACACACAGATTTATGTTCAAGTTGCAGTTATACATTGATTTTCATCTTTTTGTGCAGAACATATATGTAAGTGTGACAAATTTGAAGGGTTCAACATTGAAACCCCCAGTTATTGTTCAAGCTGCAGTTTTGTCAGATGTGGGTAGCAGCTCGCTTGTTCCACAGAGATTAAAGCAGCTGGCTCAGGCTATCACAGATTCTCATGCAAAGAACCTCGGCCTGGATCACACTGTTTTTGGTAGAGTAAACCAGATTCAGCTATCATCATATCTGGAACATTCAATGGATGGGTCTCAAGGGTCTCCAAGTCCGTCGCCTTCTCCTTTACCATGTCCTTCTCCATCTCCATCTCTGTCACCTTCTGTGTCCCCTTCTCCATCTCCAACCCCATCAGAGGGACATCTGTATCCTGAAACCCCCATTTCTCAGAATCCTGCTTTTGCTCCATCTAATGCTCCTCCCCCCCTGTCTGGCCATCATCATCTCCCACTGTGTGATCATTGTCAGGCTTCTTCTCCAGATGCATTTCCACATGCACCATCTTCGAGAAATGGACCCCAACCACCTTTGCCTGCACGTTCTCCCTCGCCCACAGTACCTACTTCTCATTCCCCTCAATATAGTCCTTATTATGGTCCTTCCATTCCAGCAGTTCCTTCACCAACATCTCATGATCCATCTGCTCCTTCATGCTTTTCACATGCTGCAGTTCCTCCTGCAAATAAATCACCTAGTCCTGGTTCACAGTTGCACCCAGATATACCACCCTTACCTTCAATACCCTATAAGACCAGCCCGCCCCAGGACCAAAGAACTAGGAAAGCTTTATCGCCTTCAATGATGGCCTTCTCTCCAGACTCATCGGCAGCATTCTGTGAGTTACTGCTGCCATATTGTTCACCTCTACTTTGTGGCATATTTTAAAAATATATCCTTTTATTTATTTATTTATAACTAATATTTGATGGTTTTTACCCTGTTTATTTCGCATGTTGCGACTGCTGATCTAATCATACTTGTAGAATTCTTACTATGATTATCACCATTGCTTGAGCCAGGCAGAGCAGTTGTTTATGGGAACCATGTTTAAGTAGAGTATGCTTTATATTTTACCTATTAATTATTTGCTTCAGTTCAGCTGAAAAGCTGTAGGTGAAAATTGAAACCTTAACACAAAAGTTGAGAATACTAGGACAAGCAGATGTTTTGCCTTTTTCTTTCTTCAGTCCGTCTTATGTTTGTAGGTATCCAACTGAATCCTTTTTGAAGTAGGTATTTCCTGTTTCTTCTTATACTAGCATTTCCATGTCTAGCAACTGATATTTGAGTTGTTCATGAAGCTGAGAGTTTGATTAGTTACTGTTACTGCAAATTAAGTGCAATTTTCAATTTGCTTAATTGATAGTTAGGTGTTGCTTTCAGAAAGTAATTCCGCAAACAATTTGTTCCACTGATCAAATGAAACGTGTGTATGCAATGTTGATTTATACCATAACTCCTGGTAGAATACTTTGGTAGAGGATTCATGTAGTGAAAATTACTATTTTTGTACTGCCAACATGAGCCATGAGATCTGGTCCATGATCACTGTTTAGAATCCAGAGAACTATTGCAAATCTTTCAGTATGGATTAACCTAAGAGTGCTAAGTATCTTGGTGATTTTAGTCATGCACAGGCAACAATATGTACTTCACACATGCGTGCGCCCATAGGCACCAATACGAACTTCACTCGTGCACACACAGGTTTTACCGTAGGTGGCATATGAGGGGGCTGCAGCATTGAACTCTTGAATTTTTGAGACATGTGCCTTGAATGTGATATGGGAATAAGCCTTCTAAATTGTATATTTCACTGGTCCAGTAAACAAAAGTCCTACTAATAACCCACATGTTCAAGTTCATTTGGCAGTTGGACTAAGAGGAATTATCCAACAGCATGTCCACAATTTCCTTGCCATTGTTGTGAAACTTTCACTTTGTTACTAGCTGCATAGTTTTCGTTTTGCAAACAGCTTTTTGAGACAGAGGCTTTAGCATAGGTGGCATACTAATGCTGATTGCGTACCCATACAGAGGCTTTATCGTAGGTGGCATACTAGTGCCAAATGCCTCACTTGCCAAAATTCACCGACAATTATGCCTTGAAGCAAGCAAATTGCCTGCAGCATTGAGTTCTTGAATTTTTGAGACATATGCCTTGAGTGTGATATGGGAATGGGCCCTCTAGATTATATATCTCACTGGTCCAACAAACAAAAGCCCTACTAATAATCCTCATCTTCAAGTTCATCTGGTAGTTGGACTAAAAGGAATTATCCAACAGCGTGTGCACAATCTCTATGCTGGTGTTAATGTTTCACTTTGTTACTAGCTGCATAGTTTTCGTTTGCAAACAGCTTTTTGAGAACCTTCTCATGCTAATGCTCAAATGACTATGAATTTCATAGAAGATCTCGCCCGTGCAGGATGAAACTATTCTTTTCCACCTGTTAACTTCGTAACAAATCTTCTTTCTTCTCTTTACTCATCCTTTTTAGATGTCTCCTGTGTCGTAGTATCACCTTGAGTAGCATGGCTTGCAGTCTTGTTTTATGTAAAGAGAAGTAGGTCGTGTATAATTGATCTTTGGATGATATAAACAGTGCAGATGAGAAGACTTTTGGGTGATTTCTTAAGATAGCTTTCAAGTGTATCTTGTTTAGTAGGATGGATCAAGCATGGTAAAGGGATGTCGTTTGTCTTTCAGGTTATCTTGGATAAAACTATTAGGTCATTTGTCAGTTAATTCATTTCTGTTATGTTACATAATCATGTTTGATCTCTTTGATTGTTTGCAGATAAGGTTCAAAGTGACTTGCATTTATCTTGTAGATCTTTTCACTGCATCTTGTTTTAAGATTCCAGCAGTGTTGATAACTTGATATTTACGATCTGTTTTCCCATTTGCAGCTTATGTTGCAAGTCCTCCCTATAGAGAGAACATATGGTTAATTGGGCTACTTGGGTTGGTGATGTTTCAACTCCTAAGTGTACCACAATGATCTCTGTATGCTCCAGATTGCGACCTTTCTCCTCACCATTTTTTGTCCCCTTTGTATTTTGGCAGCCAATTGTTATTCTTGTGAATCATGGCAGAGCGGCCTAAGGCCAATATACAGTTTTGCTCTTTTCCTCCATACATCTGTCTCAACTGCCGGAGTCTGGTATGGATAACAGGCCCCTGAAAGGAAGATGGCAGGCTGCAACAAGGCAATGTGCATATGAGCTGTTTTGTTGGTCAAAGCCACAAAGGTGGCAGGCCTCTTTTAGATGAAGCGTTAAAAATTTCTCCGTAAAGGTAAAGCATCTGAGAAGAATTAGGTCTTTCTTCTTTTCTTTCAATTTCCTTTTCTTTTTCGATGTAAAAACAATCACACGTCTAATTGTAAGATAAAATTTGTAACGGCCTTGTGATGGGCAGCAAGCCCTTCTGTTTTCCTCACAGCAACAACTTTATTTCCGTTCTTTTCCATGCTTATATTGTTCTGGCATCCCTTTATATTTTAGTCCTGTCTGATCAGCACCTAAGGATGTTATAATATCTATAATGCTTGTCGGCTGTAAGCAGGAAAATGTAGAATAGAGCGAGTTTGATTAAACTCCCTTGTAGGAACTCGAAGTTGGTTCTATATATGGAACTGCAGCTTCACTCTGTGTAAACTGCATGTTAGATTTAGATGTTCAGTGATGCATAAATCCCTTCATGATGTGGACAACATCGTAGATAGGCCCTGCACCAAAATTCTTCAGATCAGCCAAACCGTTGTTCACCCCTTTTCTCTGTCTGTCTGGCTCTCTCTCTCTCCACAAAAAAGGGATATAATAGTAATATCAGCAACCTTATTATTTAGTGTATAATGGCAGGCAAATAAGAATTTGGCCTGTTATTTCTGATGATCCAGTCTATTTAGCCCATAAAGGATAAAATGGACCCTCTTCGTACTGGAAAATTGTACACCATTCAACCATGCTGTCTAGAGCGACTAGGCAGATGCCTAATTGTCAGATGGGTTCGGGTTTCGGTACATGGTCACTTATGGCCAGAACAACCAGATGACTCTGGCTACAGAGAAGCATAGAAGCACGACTTATTTTCAGAGGACAGCTTCATAAAAAGCCTAGAGGTTTCTCTGATCTTCCGAAGAGTTCAAATTGATGACAAAGTTTGGCACCTCGATGTAGGCTCTTCGCCCCCTGGGGTTGTAGTATGCTCTTACAGCAGTATATTAGCCGGGTTCAGAAGGTTGTGGGTCAGCTTGGTCTATATGCATTCTGGCATAAGAGCATTGAGAGGACCTTTTCTTGGTCGTCGTCATCATCATCATCAAGACCTTATCCCAATTAGGGGTCGGCCACATGAATCTTATTCCTCAATTCTACTTTATTAAATACCATGGTTCCGTTTAGTCTCAAAGTTTTTAAATCTTTCCTCACCACTTCTATCCACGTTCTTTTGGGCCTTCCCTTTGCCCTTTTAGAACCTTTAACATGTATTGCCTCACTCTTTCTAACTGGTGCCGTTGTTGGCCTCCTTTGAACATGTCCAAACCATCTAAGTCTAATCTCTCTCATCTTGTTACCTATTGGTGCTATTCCTAAATTTCCTTTAATATTTTTATTTCTAATTCTATCCTTTCTTGTCTTACTACTTATCCATCTTAACATCCTCATTTCTACGACACTCAACCTATGAGTATGATGTTTCTTAGCTGTCCAACACTCTGATCCATAGAGCATGGCCGGCCTTATAGCCATCCTATAAAAATTTTTCTTTAGTTTGAGTGGCACCTACCGATCACATAAAACACTCGATGCACATCTCCATTTGTTCCAACCCGCTTAGATTCTCTGGGTAACCTCCCTCTCAATCTCTCCACTCTCATGGATCAATGATCCTAAGTATCGAAAGTGGTCTCTCATGGGGACCTCTTGGTTATCAATCTTGACTAGTGCTCCACTCCTACTCTCCTTACTAAAATTACATTCCATATATTCTGTCCTAGTTCGGCTAATTTTAAATCATTCCGATTCTAATGCTTCTCTCCATAACTCTAGCTTTATGTTTACACCCTTCCTTGTCTCATCAAGTAGGATTATATCGTCTGCAAATAGCATGCACCAGGGAATCTCCTCATGCAAATGTTTTGTTAACTCATCCATAACTAATGTGAAAAGGTATGGACTCAATGCCGATCTTTGGTGCAATTTGACAGTGACAGGAAAATCACCAGTTATGCCACTAGTGGTCTTAACATTTGTTACTGCTCTCTCATATATATCTTTAATTATGTCTATATATCCCTGAGAAACCTCTTTAACACCAAACACCCTCCATATTAACTCTCTAGGGACTCTATAATAAGCTTTCTCTAAGTCAATAAAGACTATGTGTAGGTCTTTTCTCCTCTTCATATATTTCTCTACTAATTGTCTTAGTAAAAAAATAACTTCCATGGTAGACCTCACAGGCATGAAACCAAACTAATTCTCTGATACACTTATTTCATGTCGTAGCCTCTTTTCAATCACTCTTTTAAAAAGTTTCATGGTGTGGTTCATAAGTTTGATCCCTCGATAATTAGTGCAGCTCTGAATGTCTCATTTATTCTTATAGATTGGTACAATAGAGCTTTTCCTCCACTCATCAGGCATTTTCTTTGATTTTATAATCTTGTTAAACAACTTGGTCAACCAAACTACCCCACTATCTCCCATATGCTTCCAAGCCTCTATTAGTATACCATCAGGCCCCATGGCCTTTCCTGATTTCATCTTTATCAAGGCCTCTTTTACTTCAAGCATTCTAATCCTACATTCATATCTATAATATCTAGTGTTATTTAGATTTATAGTATTTTCAATCCCTATATTCTCAGAGCCATTGTCATTTAATAATTTTTGAAAGTATGTTTCCCACCTTTGTTTGATCTCATCATCTTTGACTAATACCCTTTGATCATTGCTTCTCATGCACCTAACATTATCTAAGTCCTTACCCTTCTATTCTCTTACTTTTGCAAGTTTAAACACATCTTTCTTACCTTCTCTTCTTCCTAGTCTATTATAGAGCTCATCATATGCTTTAAGTTTTGCCTCACTTACTATTCTCTTCGTAACGTTTTTAGCATTCTTATATTGTTTATAGTTTTTATTATTTCTAATCTTCTGTCATGCTTTAAAATGCATTCGTTTTTCTTTAATAGCCTTTTTACCTTCATTCCACCACCATGTTTCCTTTGTTAATAGCCTTTTACCTTTAGATACTCTTAAGACATCTTTTGTCACTTTCTTAATGGACTCAGCCATATTAGTCCACATGGTATTTACTTATGTTTCATAGTTCCAATTTCCTTCTACCATCAACTTATTTTTGAATAAGGTTATTTTCTCTCCTTTTAAGTTCCACTACTTAGTTTTTGGATGTGTATTAAGTTCAGTTCTTTTACTCCATTTTTAAATATGAATATCCATAACCATTAACCTATGTTGTGAGGTTAAACTCTCACCGGGTATCACCTTACAATCCTTACATATAGATCGTTCATTATTCCTAAGTAGAAAAGAGTTTATTTGGCTTTTATGAAGTCCACTTTTAAAGGTTATTAAGTGTTCATCCCTCTTCTTAAATAGTGTATTTGCAATGGATAGGTTATATGACAAAACAAAATCGAGGATATTTTCCCCCATCTTGTTTTGTTCACCTATACCATACCCTCAGTGTATTCTATCATATCCTTCCTTATCTTTTCCTACATGACCATTGAAGGCTGCTCCTATAAATATCCCCTCAGTGTTGTGAATTTTTTGCACGACTCCCTCAATATCTTCCCAAAACTGTCTCTTAATTATATCTTGTAACCCTACTTGTGGTGCATATGCACTTATAATATTTATAATCTGCTCTCCTAGAATCATTTTTATTATTATAATTCTATCACTGATTCTCTTAACGTCCACAAATTTATCCTTTAATTCCTTATCTACTATTATTCCTACATCATTTCTATTATTTTCCTTTCCTATGTACCATAATTTATACCCATCTATTTCTCTAACTTTAGCCCCTTTCCACTTGGTTTCTTGGATACAAGCGATGTTAACTCTCCTACGTTTCATCGTGTCTACTAACTCCAAACTCTTACCTGTTAGTGTCCCTATATTCCATGTAGCGATGCGAATCTTATGTTTTAAAGATACCCTATTTACTATCACCTTTCTCAACCTCCATGGTATGAACCCATGTCCACTTTTCAATGCACCTGGGTTCTGATGCAGCGCGTCGCTTCCGAAGGAACGCTCTAGCAGCCCTTACCCATTTTTCACTACACCCGGGATCTGATGTAGCGCGTCGCTTATGGGAAATGCCCTAGCTTGAGCAAATTTCAGTTTTCGATTCATGTCATGTTGGGGTTGCCATAGTTTTTAAAAGCTGAAGATGATTTTCATTGAAATAATGAAAATCATCTTCAGCTTCACCCTTGCCGATTGGCTACCTGACGCAAGGGTGGCCATTTTTTAAGAAGCTGAAAATGATTTTCATTTTTTCCTTACAAACTAATATACAAATGCATATTTATTTGTAAGAAAGAAATAATAGAATCATCTTCAACTTCTCCCTTGTCGGCTGGCTACCTAACACAAGGGTTGCCATCTTTTAAGAAGCTAGAGATGATTTTCATTTCTTCCTCACAAACTAATATACAAATGCATATTCATTTGTAAGAAAGAAATAATAGAATCATCTTCAACTTCCCCCTTGCCGGCTGGCACCGCAAGACCCTCCTTTTTTATCCGGGCTTGGGACGAAGGGAATGCGAATGCTACAGCTGAAAATTTGGACTCCGCATATGGAAATCAATCACCATCTTAAAGATTCTGAGGAAAACCATTATCATTCCAAGTCCTCATACCAAACAGAGCCTTCATTAAATAAGCAAAACATGCAAAAATATTTATCAATAGTATGTAACACCAACTTGAGGCGAGTGGTCATTCCTCTTTCTCGACGTTCTACTAAACTGCCATTGCGTTTTTGATCGTCTAGCATAGTGCGATAGCCCAGTACTTACTGTTGTTGGTAAGCACGGTAGAAGTCTAGCATAAGATTCTTGAGATTGGTACTATGAAGTGAGGTTGACCTCATCTAAGGCATCTTCATACAAAGAACAGTAGGGGACGGCTGCCACACATACCAACTTGAGGCGAGTAGTAACTAGCTCATGTGTAGAGCAAACCTTGCTTAGCCAGGACAAGGTACTCGACAAGCAGTTTTTTGAATTCCAAAATGGGTATTCTTGAAGCAGTCATCTGGACTTCCCATGGTCTTTTGTTCCTAGATTCAGTCCCTGCATATGCTCAATCTTCTTGTTTTCCTCTGTACAGCAGTAGCTTGCGCTTTACCAGAAATTAATCACCAACCGAAAAGAAAATGGGAAATACCCGCTTAGAGGGAAGCAGCAAAATATCCTCTTATAAGACAACAGATTTTTCCCACGGATATCTCAGCCTTGTGGAGGCAGATATTCGGATGTTTTATTGACATGAATCTCCATTTTCTGCTACCTCGTTTCCTTTCCATGTTCAGTCCAGTTTTTACACAGCAATGCAACTAAAGATGTAAGAAAGCAGAATAAAGTGCCTTACCTGTCTGTAGGCAAGCTAGCAACTCCTAACTATACTTTAACTAAACCAAAATGATGTTATAGCACATAAAATCTTTTCCTTTTCATTGTTGACCACATTAGATGAATTTGTCCTTCTAGAAGTGGAACAGCTTCAAACTAGACTTCAAAGAATTTTCTAAGTCGGATAACTAAAGACATCTTCCGATAGGTTCTAAAACACCAGGTAGAAGACAACATATTGTTGCACTAGTTCGAGGTGGAATATGAAAATGTAAATGACAGAGTGGAAATCCTATAAACATAAGAAGGGATGGTTGGTGTGTACCATCAGATGTATTCACAATAGAGCAGTTAAGCACTTCACATCAGTTGGAAATCAAAATAATTCTTTCTTTGATGACTTGATGTTTACATGTAATATGAAATACATACAGAGAAAGCGAAGAGCTCTCACTGTCCCAATGCAGCTGCAATCTTCTTTTGGATGAGCTCAATTCGAAGACGAGGCGACAACCTTGGAAGAGTTTCCTGCAACAATCAGGTGTGGGTAAGAGTTTGGCCATATAAGCATGCATAACACATGAAACTGTGACAAGATGTCAAGTTTTCACTCATTATGCTGCAAAATAATTCTGATAACATGAGGTTATTCCTCAACATTGATATGGGTCTGAAACTTAAAATGTGACAGAGAGTTAAGCCTGGCACAACAGGCATCTACATTTGAGTTAATGATACTGGATATGAATTATTGTACTCAATTTGAAAGAAGCATTTTGTTTCTTCGAATGGAAAAAAAAGATACAACTATGAGAAATGCAGAATAATGAGGATAAGTAAAAACCAACACTAGTAAATGCAAGCAATCACTGCTTGATTTTTCACATACAAGATTTGTAATTTTCACTTGATAAATAATAATATTTCGTACAATTTAAGAACCAGAAATTTTTATCACAATTCTCAAATATAACATAAAGCTCTTAGAAAAGCACATAATCATACTAAAAACTATGAAAACAACTGTGAAGATAGCAAGCATCAAGGACAGTAATTAGAATCCTGTTAACAATGTCATGGAAATACGATTTTCACTGAGAAAGCTTATAATGGCTTTCACCGTTGGGTTTTAACATCACACCAAACACTATATAACAATCATTAGTTATGACAACATGCATCAAGTGCAATCCTTAGTGTCCCATCAACAATATTTTGGAAATAACATGTTGGCCAACAGACGAGGAGCCTTGGCGCAATGGTAGAGTTGTTGCTGTGTGACCTGGAGGTCACATGTTTGAGGCTTGGAAACAGCCTCTTGCAAAAATGCAAGGTAAGGCTGCATAATGTAGACCCTTTCTAGTCTGCCCCTTTCCCAGACCCCACATACATGGGGACTTTGTGTGCCAGGCTGCCCTTTTCTTTATGTTGGCCAACCAAGTTGCTCATATCTCCAATGACTTCCACAGTGGGTGCTTACTTTCCAAAAGATATTCTTGAACAACCCTTACCCAAAACAAAAATCTTTTCTAACAGTCCCGAAAAGGTTTTGAGTAATGATTTCACAGGGTTGAAAAGTAAGCCTCTGGCCTCGAGGCTTGAGGTTCAGATTCAATTGAGTACAACACAAGCTTGCCTGGAGGCACTTGGGGATGAGCCTGGTAGCTTTTAGAACAATGTTCAACTGGATTCTCTGAGTAGCAAAATGGTGCCTGCTTGTTTCTTAAGCTTAAGAAGGTTGGCCAGTGTGGTAATTGTGAGAGAAGGGATTCAAGGCTAACATAAAGTTAAAATGAAGAAACCTTTTTTTTAAAGTTATACCCACACCCAACCATGCAAAAATGAAGTTCTTGATTGGGGTAAAAATTGGATGACCGCCGAAGCTTTCTTCTTACTTTGCTGAGATGAAAAATAATGGTGAATGAGGAAGGTTTTGCTCTTGACATTAGCAACTTCTGGGCAGTGTTTGAAGATATTTGTCTTTAGAGACCTAGGTCTGCGTCCTAATAGATAGCGTTTGATGCAAATCTAGCCCCAAACTAGGTGACCCCATAGTTAGAAAAAAAGGGCAGCCCAGTGCACGAAGCTCCTACGTATGGAGGTTCCGGGGAAGGAGAGACCACAAAGGATCTATAGTATGCAGCCTTGCATTTTTCCAAGAGGCTATTTCCATGCCTCAAACCCATGACCTCTAAGCCACACACCTCAACCCATGATACATAGAAATTTAGGTCAAATCAACACTTGTAGCTTCTTGAAAGCATCATATGCGAGAATCATGTTTTGCCTATTTATTTATATAATTATTTTAGTCCATGCCATTTATTATCCATTTTATATTTTCAATTAGAAGAAAAATTATTTTTTATGGAAACTTTTAAGAGATTTAACAGTTAGAAACAAATCTATTTATTTCGTCAATGTCACAATGTGCTTCACAATGATATCAAGATATCATCCAAGATAACTGAAGTAAGCAAATGCATCAGTTCTAGGAGATTGAAACATAGTGCCAATAAGTGAACTCTAATGAACCTCTCTTGGAACAGCTTGAAGCGATTTTGATGATTATCATGGCACCAAACTAGACTGAGGCAGTCCTTGACCCATGTTGTCTCATTTGATAATGTTCAATGGCCTATACATGGGGAACCTTCATCCCTTCCGGCTAAACCAAAAGGTTTTAGCTGCCACGGAAGTTAAATTCGTTAAGCCCCTGTGACTCCTTTCCACAGGGACCAAATATATTAGTAGTCGAGAAAACCCATTAAATATCCAGTAAGTAGTGACATGGAAATTCTTATGAAGCAAGAATTGATCTTGCATTAATTTTTTGAAGCAAAGTTGAAGTATGACAATGTAACAGTTCAGAATAATCTCTTTGCCCTAACTTATGAAGACAGAAGACAAAATGGAAAAGGAGGCCTAGCTCAAGATATGCAATGTCAACCTTTTCAGCAAAAACAACTAAATAAATCAATGAAATTATGAAACAGTTTTCATCAATACTCATACAAGAACGCATTAGTCTGTAAGAAGTGAATTCATCAAGACGTAATGCCAAATTCAAGTACATGTTTCATATCCATAAGTAATGCCAAATAATGATGAAGAAACATGGAACTTGTTTCACTGCTTCCAAAGTTCTCATCATTTGTCTAAACTCACCATCAACTATGTCTAACTAATAAGATTTAGCTTGCAAATTGCAACCAACAATAAAGTAGAACCTACAACAATAGTTAAACGTAATCGTTAATGCTCATTTCCCAGGTGCCTTTTCTATCTAACCTCACTAAAACATCAAATTAAGGGCCCGATAGGCTAGCTTATATGATCCATCACCGGCTTATGCGATGTATGGAATAATCCAGTAAACTCACATCAGTCGGATCATATGAGCCTGGCCCAATTGGGCCCAAAGAGATCAGAGAGGAGTGACAATTCCTATTAATGATCAGTCTTCAAACGTGCTCATGAGAATTGTCAGTAAAGAACCCATTTAGAATCCATGTCAAATTTGCCACACTTGATTAAGAGACCCGAAACGAACTCTCCACGTCCCAAACTATAAAACTGCAACAACCCAAAACCAGAAACACCATAAACTAAATCTAACAAAAGTCCAAAATTGAACCAACCTCAGTTCCATCAGGAAGTAGTCTGGCTAACACTGGTATCTCGTACTGATACCTCCTCTCCCATTCCGGATTAGTCGTAATATCCCTAATCTGAAAAACCCAAAAAAATATTGGTCATCAAAAGGACTTGAAAGAGAAAAAGATCACATTGCAGAAGAGGCACCTGGAGTTCAACATCGTGGAGGGAATCATCTGTTCCAGCTAAAGAGAAAGCGGCATTAAGCTTTTCTTTGAGGCCATCACACAAACAGCATCCGGGCTTTGAATACATTATGAGTTTTCTTGGCGAACGTGATGGTTGGGCTGAAAAAGCAGAGAAACTGGTGAAAGCCCATTTGGGTTTTTGAGTCCTTCTAAGCAGAGAGAACGAAGCTGGTAATGGCGCCAATGCTGTTGCTTTTGCCATTTTTCGGTTTCGATTACAGGACAGCGTCAGACGCTGTTTTGCGCGGTTTATAAGAGTTGGGAGCCCTTATTAGATGATCCTAGCCGTTAAATTGAGAAAGCAACGGCTGTCATTCTGTTTTCTAACAACCATTCTTTAAGCACCTCTCTCCATCTTTCATCAGAAGATTCCTTTCTCCCATGAATTTCCACCCATTTCCTGCCAAAAAGAGGCCTTAAGCTTTTATTTTGTGCACTGAAAGTACTAATCCTTGTCCCTCCTTTCAAGTAAGAATTTATTCCTCTTGATACAAAGGAAATGGAAGTGGTGAGAAAAAAACAATATAAGTTAGAAGTAATGAGCCAATTTAAGTCGAAGGTTTTCAAACAAAGGTGTATAAAAAATTTGAAAACTTTAAAACTAAATAAACACATGATACTTAATAGAGAAAAATAGAGAAATAAAATTTATGTAGCCGACCCGCAATAATTGAAATAAGGACTTGATAATGATGCCGAGAAACAAAAAGAAATTTGCTGACCACTAAGTACTCTCTTTAACGAGTCATGCACACGGGAAGGCTCTATCGGCATCCATTCATCTTGTAGGGCCTCATTTAGATTATCTACCCAAAAAAATTGGGCAGATTAAATGATCTTAGCCCATGTTTCTATTGGTTTAAAAATCAAGACCACTTACTCTTAAAACTGAAAAAAAGAAAAGTATTATCTTTTTATCATTTCTCTCGTAAGATTAATACCAGAATCCGTTTTGAGAATAGAGGAATTGAGGGAGGTGAGAGGTCAAGAAGTCCATTGTGGCCCCTGCTTTGTTTGATCCTAAAAGTTTATCTGGTAGCTGCTTTTCTGCATGGGTCAGCATCAAACTCCAAAACCATATCAACCTCAACTCCTGGGTCGAGAGTAAACTGGAAAACTTGAATGAGCAACGGTTAGCATTTAATGACTAAAATGCATATAAGTAACTGAAAGCTGAAATGGTCCCAACAGCTCAAATTTTGGGCTAAAAAACCCAGAACAAAATCTCTTCTGTTTGTATATGGCCGTCCCACTTTTGTAAGAAGGAGCTCACCTTTGGCTGATCCGACTAGTTCATCAGTTTGGATGATATTGGCATCTGAAAAATGAATTTTAATCCATCTTTATGGTTTTTGGTCTACTGAATCAGATGAACAGATTAGATGAAGCACAGGCCGCCCCTTGATTTTATCTGGGGCTCAATGAACCAATTGTCTGACTACAGAAATCACACCCAAGGACTTTAACATTTTTTCCTTTTTTCTGTTTCAAATCAATCCTCAACTTGGTAAACTTTTTCAATCTTATCCTGCACCGTTTGATCGTCCAACTCAGTCAAGTTCAATCCCTTGTGGTTCCTCAGGTGGGCTTTAGATTTCGCTAACTGCATGGTTGAACGTCCAACTTGTTTTCAGCATATTTTCCACTGTCATTTGTTTGATTTCTGTGGTTGCAAGGAAGGGCAACCTTGGTGAAATGTTAAAGTTGTCGTCGTCTGACCTTAAAGTCATGGGTTCAAGACGTGAAAACAGCCTCTCACAAAAATGCAACATAAGGCTATATACTATAGACCCTTGTGCTCTGCTCCTTTCTCAGACCCCGCATAGGTAGGATGGAGCTTGATGCACCGAAACTGCTTTTATTAATATTTACTAGGATTTTAAGCAATTAGGATTTGCATAGAATCAAAGAGCAAAACATCTTAATTGAACTACTGAACGGCTGTTAATTGAACTGGTGAGAGGCTTTTGCTGAACAAATGAACATTCAAGTTGCATGAAGGCCGAAGTAATAATAACAAAAGCCTTTCACGTCACCAACAAAAGAAACAAAATACGTTCAAATTCAAAGCTTAAAAAATGTATTGCTCTCTTCTTAAACTCATGTTCTTCAAATAAACTTCATTTGCCTGTAATGCATTAAGCTCATCAAATCACAAGTATAAATTCTGTAACCTAGCTCTTTCCACTATATATGGGATCCGATGCAGCACACTGCTTCCAAGAGAATGCCTTAGTAACCTTTGTCCATTTTCCGTTGCATCCAAGATCCAATGTATGACATTGCTTACAGAGAACGTCCTAGCCTGACAGAATGTCAAAAGCAATTTATGCACGAAGTTTGCAAAAGTTTTACTTGTCGGCTAGCACCCTATGCAAGACCCTCTTCTATTCAAGCTTTATATTGCGATATAACCATATAGAACTAGAGCCATATAGACTGAGTTTGTTTCTCGTCAAGCATTAGATAATAACATTTCCTAGCTTATAAATTAGCTTGTAGATCATCATCAAGACCTTATCCCAATTAGAGGTTAGCCACATGAATATTATTTCTCCATTCCTCTCTATTAAGTACCATGGCTTCATTTAGTTTCAAAGTTTTTAAATCTTTCCTCACCACTTCTATCCACGTTCTTTTGGGCCTTTCCCTCCCCTTGCCCTTATAAACCCTTCTACTTGCATTGCCTCACTCCTTCTAACTGGTGTCGTTTTCGGTCTCCTTTGGACATGTCCAAACCATCAAAGTCTAATTTCTCTCATCTTGTTACATGTTGGAGCTACCCCTAAATTTCATCTAATATTTTCATTCCTAATTTTATCCTTTCTTTTCTTACCACTCATTCATCTCAACATCCTCATTTCTGCGACACTCATCTTATGAGTATGATGTTCCTTAACTGCCCAACATTCTGATCCATAGAGCATAGCCGACCTTACGACTATTCTATAGAATTTTCCTTTTAGTTTGAGGGGCATCCACCAATCATACAAAACTCTAAATGTACATCTCCATTTGTTCCAACCCGCTTGGATTCTCTAGGTAACCTCCCTCTCAATCTCTCCGCTCTCATGAATCATTGCTCCTAAGTACCAAAAGTGATATTTTACAGGGACTTCTTAGTTATCAATCTTGACTGGTGTTCCACTCCTACTCTCCTACCAAAAATTGCATTCTATATATTCTGTCTTAGTTCTGCTGATTTTAAATTCTTTAAATTCTAATGCTTCTCTCCATAACTCTAAGCTTTGTGTTTACACCCTCCATTGTCTTATCAATTAAGACTATATCATCTGCAAATAGTATGCACCAGGGAATTTCTTCGTGCAGATGCTTTGTTAACTCATCTATAATCAACGTGAAAAGATATGGACTCAATGCCTATCCTTGATGCAATCCTACAGTAACGGGAAAATCCCCGATCTTGCCACTAGCGATCTTAACATTTGTTACCGCTCCCTCATACATATCTTTAATTATGTGTATATACCCCACGAAACCCCTTTCCCGCCCAACACCCTCCATATTAACTTTCTAGGGACTATTATAAGCTTTCTCTAAGTCGATAAAGACCATGTGGATGTCTTTTCTCTTCTCCATGTATTTTTTTACCAATTGTCTTAGTAAGAAAATAGCTTTAATGGTAAACCTCTCAAGCATAAAACCAAACTAATTCTCTGAAACACTTGTCTCATGTCGTAGCCTCTTCTCAATTACTCTTTCAAAAAGTTTTATAGTGCTGCTTATAAGTTTGATCCATCGATAATTTGTGCAGCTCTGTATATCTCCTTTATTCTTATAAATTAGTACAATAGAGCTTTTCCTCTACTCATCAGGCATTTTCTTTGATTTTATAATCTTGTTAAACAACTTGGTCAACCAAACTACCCCAATATCTCTCATATACTTCCAAAACTTTATTGGTATACTATTGGGCCCCATGGCCTTTCATGATTTTATCTTTTTCAAAGCCTCTTTCACTTTAGGTATTCTAATCTGACGTTTATATCTATAATATCCATTTTTCAATGAGAAAAGACCCAACTTTTAGCTGAGGAAAAGCACTAGGGCTTTCAAGGAATCCAGTCCTATAAAACCACATTGGAACATCACCCATTTGGTTAACAAACTCAAAAGCCCACCAGACAAACCATGCCGGATAGGACTTGAGAGTTTATTTAATACATAAAACCTCCGTGATTAATTTGGAAAAAAAAGAAGTAAAAAGTCTAGGGCTTTTAGCTATAAAGCCCAAAATCATACTATCTTTATTCAATTTGATCTTTTAATTTTATATTAAACTCTTTTTTTAAGTTTATTCATTTCACAAGATCAATGTCATAGTAATTAGAGAAATGCTATTCCAGCTTCTAAGACTCAGTCCAAAATGGAGAAACCCCTTGATTAAAATATATTTTAATTGGCAAAACTAATAGTTAGAAGCATTTAATGGACATTAATTTTTCTGATGGCCTAAATAGATGATGAATACGTCAGATCATCCAAATGTGAGGCCTAGACAGAGGTATCATGGAAGAATAATAGCATTTCTCTAGTACTTAACCTTCCTATTTTAATTTTAATTTTCTTTTACTCATTTCATTTCACTATTAAAAATAGAATCAAGGAATATGATTAGTAATTTTTTATTTACATCCTTTTATCGTTTCACTATTAAAATTTAATGAAGAAATGTAATTATAAGAAACCACATTTTGAATTATTTTCCCATATTGTTTTAAAAAATTTGCCCTGATTAGAACTCCAGTTCAGTCTTGTTCTTTTCCACAATCTCCCACCATTGAGACAAGGGCTCCACATGTGATCTTAACCTTTCATCTAGTAACCACACATTGGATTCCTAGCAGCCCCAACTACGCATAACCAACGTTTCATATTAAACAACACAATCAATCATATTTGTTCTGGGGAAATGATAGGAAAACCCATCTCAAATTGCAGCACGCGCATCAACGGTTCAGATGCAGCTGGGGCCCATTTCATTACAATGAAGTTGCCCAATGCCCTCTACCCAAGGTTCCACCATTGAGGAGGTGCAAATATCAAGTACAGGGGTTGTAGACTATCATCTGCCATTTTGCAGGCGTTCTGATCTACTAAATCAAAAGCTGCAAATTTGGTCGAACTCTGATGATACCCAGAGCGATCGGGGCCCTTCTAACCTTGTGTAATTCTAAGTAGTTGAGAAGAAATGGCAGCAGCCCTTCCTCCAAATTTTGGGTTTGGACATTTCAAGGACACCCCCATCACTACCCACGTCGTCACAGTTGCTGCAGCTCTTCGGTTGGGCAATTTCATACACTTTCCCAAAACCCATCTGGGCTTTCACCTTCAATCCTCCTTCAAGGTAAGAAAATACCCACCTCATAATTTCAATGAAATACTTGAAAAACAAAGCTCATAATCCAATTTTGTTTGAATTCTTTTGTTTCAGGAGTTGTACTTCTATAATTCCAAGCATTTGAATGCAGTCAAAGGCGTATGGCGTGAAAGAACACTTTTTCTGTGTGATGCCTTTTCAGTTACATGTTCGTCTTGCTTGTCTTTCTTCAGCGGGAAAAGGGAAATTGTGAAGGGTTTTGGAGATCGAGGGAAGTCATCTTTGCAGGCTTCTAGTGGTAATTTTCATAATGGAAGACTATGGACAAATGTCATCCTTGCTGCTAATGTTATGTGAGTATAGTTTTCTATAAAATGATTTTTTATTTGGGTTGCTGTTAGATGTTTTGTTTTAGCCTTTTCTATGTAGATTTTGTGTTTATATACTTGTGTGCTTTTGGTGATTAGTTGAAGTTGATCAAGTTCATTTGTGTTGCATGAACATGAACATATTAGGTAGTGGAATTGGGTCTTTATCGTTTCTTTTTTGGAAATATATGGAATTTGGGCCGTTGTGAACTCTTCCGTACGCTAATATTCAGTCTGAGATTGTGATGGTGCTTGATTTAAAGTGCTACATTCTCTCACTCTGGGTTACTGCAGTTGTGAATGATACCTTTAATCCCTCTAAAATGCACTAGATAGTCAAGCTTCTTATAAACTCCATTCCACACTGACTTTGTTGCAGAGCTCTCTGCTCCGGCCAACAGTATCTACTGTCATACATCCTGCTTTCGGAAGCTCAAAAGACAAAGATGACTTGCTTCATAAAATCTATCGGTTACAACTTCAGAGAGCACGAAAATGGGTTTTTTCTTTCTTTCTCTTTTCTTTTCCAGAGTCGTGAGTGTGTTGGAACCCAAAACGTCTTGGTTGTGGATCAGGGTCTTTAACCAACTCGTTAAGGTGCTCAAACTGAATCCTTATTTTTATAACAAAGAATAAAAAAACTGTGTTGATGGACCCAGAAGGTAAGAACTCTGAACTGTCCGATGCTTCTTTGGCCTAATAATATATATGTGTGGGACCTGCACTATGAGCAATTTGTGCAAAAAACTGCTTTTTTCCAGTCCCATAACTTGGTCAAAGTAGGGTTCTATCTGGAAACCATGGATTTTTTAGTTTTTCCCATTGGTTATTGGTCGAGCCACTGGAATGGAATGAGATTGGAATTTCTTAAATTGGCATTTGGGATGGTAGTGTTGGCAACAATGTTGCCTCAATCTTATTTCTTTCTGTCCGTTCATTGATCTACTGCATTCTCTTCCATACTAAGTATTTCTGACACATGGAAACTGGATGATGAAACTTTTGAGAAGCCTGTCTCAATGTAAAGGGTAAATGTTGGCCATTTATGCTGCTAATGTTTGTAAATGTTCCTCCACAGCAAGGTCCAAATAATATTCCTAGATAGCTTTGTGTTTAAATGGACTCTCAAACAAATTCAATGGCCACTGGTCAAATTTGCATCAAGAAACCAGGTTGGTCCTGGCTGGACGTCCCAACGTTCACTCCTCAGCAACCTTTTTACAGCTTCTCAATGTAAGACCTAGCTGGATTTTGGACAAACAGGCTGAACTTTGATTGGTAGAAAGACTAAAAAGTGTGGCTGACTAGAAATTATTAGCCTATGAAATGTGGAACCTATTGGCTGGATTATCTTGGGAAAATGTAATTTTAGTGTGGATAATAGTAGACAGAAAGTGGTCTGTTGACCTCGGCTGAATCATGGAGTATAAGAATTCAACACTATCAGCCCATTAACAGATAGGGTTCTTTCTCTTGGTGAGAATACATAGGGCTAAATTTGTTGCAACCAAGTTCATAATCACGTTAGACATTTGTTTCTTATGCCAAAACCGCTATAATTTCTTCGAGCATGATCACATTATCTCTGATTTTTTCATATTACATAGATAGCTAACTTGAAGGGGAGCCTTGGTGCAATAGTAAAGTTGTCGTTGTGTGACCTTGATGTCACGGGTTCAAAGCGTGGAAACAGGCTCTTGCAAAAATGCAAGGTAAGGCTGCGTCCTATGGACCCTTGTGGTCCGCCCCTTTTCCAGACCCTGCATAGGTGGGAGCTTCGTGCACCAAGGCTGCCCCTTCTACATATATAGCTAACTTAGAAGATTTATTGGTATGGGAACGTCCAACAAACTCTAAAGTTATCTTTCGAAAATCCTGCTGTTTTCAAATGGTAAAGCAAACGTCTTATTTTCAGACACTGGCTTTTTGACATTTTAAGATCTAAGCTTTCCGTCTTGTTTGGCCTCCCATGTTTAGCTGCCTCATAAAAAAAATCACGCTAATTGAATGATTCTTACTGCTTCATTTTTCCATTTTTGAATACTATACCAGCGGTCAATATTTAAACAAAAAAGAAGCACGGGCTACAAGCATTCAATTGGAATCATTTTTTGTTATGTACGTAATTTAGAGGAGTCCAAACAAGATGAAACAGTTAAATCTTCTGATAACTATGCCAAAAGTCATTAAAACCCAGTGTTTGATATTAAGATGCTATTCTAGCATTTGAAAATTCCAGGATTCTTCTTTCAAAGTCCATACACATTGCCTTAGTAGTCAGTAGAAGTATAGATGACAAACTGTCAGCCATGCTGGTGTGTTATCATTAACAACCTTTGAAGAAGTCATACTCGCTTATGAACATGTGAGGTAGTCCTTGTACTGTAATTTGTTTCTAGAATTGGAGTAATTGTAATCATAACTTTTGGTACCAAAAAAAAAAAGCACCTAGCAATAAAAATTCTTGCCTCTCTATCATCATGACCAATGCATACTTTTCCAGCTCAAACAGGTGGATTGCACTGAGTTGTGAGGAAAAAGGAAGTGACTTCCATGCTTTGGCTGTTGGCTCCAAATCTCTTGATAGTTGATTCACAGGATCTGAAACATGAGGCAAAGCAGGACTTATGAGCGTTGGAGTTTTCAACCATACGGAGAAGATGCTGCTACTGGAGAAAAAGCATCCAGAAGCAAGCATGCTCCACTGCTGTTACCCTTTGAGAACCTGAGTGGTAATGCCCTGCAGAGGCATATTTATACATTCTAGTATCATGGATAGAAGGCAGTGATCTTGATGAAGCTGACAAAGAAATCAGAATCAAAGGCTCCACCAACAGCTTATATGTCCTGGATTACCTTATTCTGTTTTTTCTTGTTTCATTTTTTTCATTAGATCTCCTTGTCTAGGAGATGACCCTCTATTCAGTGGCACCGACAATGTCATGTCACTGTCTGGAAAAAGAAACAAACTTGAAATAATTGCTTTGGGAATAGGGAAAATTTTCTTATATTGTCGAATTCTTTTGTGTATCTTAGCTGTATAGCCTATTTTATGAAGCAATTTCCACCAGCTGTCAGTGATGCAATACACTGTCAAGCTCTTTCCATTCCTTTGCTTTCCCTTTGTTGAATATGCCTTGAATTGTTAAATTTTTATCTGAGAGCAAGCAAAATGTCTTTGGTTTATTTTTGTAGTTTCTGCCATTGGGTTACCTTTGTTTCTCTGGCTGTTATGTAGTTTGAACCAGCCTTCTTTTTTCTAATTTTTGGATCATTTGGAAATTTCTTGGGAAGATACAAGTGCTGCAATGACACTGAGGATGAAAGGCATGTGCTCTCTGTTTCATCATCCGGGTTTAGATCTAATTGCCATGTGAAATTTGCAGCTGTTTTGCTCACAATAGTGCCCATTGACAACATTACCCATTTAAGAGCTTAAAGGAAAAAGGCATAAAGATGTTATATCTCAGAAATCCCATCATCTAATAGATTCACATGGGAAATGTGAAAAAAAGAAATGTTGAACCCACTTATCTTCATCTTCTTGTCAATGTTGCAAACCAATTCATGAGTTCCAGATAGAGGAAGATGGTAAATTGGAGCTAACAGTTTATTTTGGGTAAATAATAGTGTTATAGGACTATTCATCAATGTTATCAGTATCAAATTGTGTTAGATGAAGCTGATTGAACGAGTTAGATTTGTCCTAATTAGAATAAGAGGGAAGAATTTGTTAAGCTCAAAATCAGCAAATTGATACATTTGATTGCCCCACAGCATCTAGTCTTGGAACTAATGAAGTTTCTAAACCCTAAGGCCATTACGCATGGTATTGGGTCTGTGATAATATCGAGAAGCCATAAGAATAAACATTGAGTTTCTAGTTGAATAAGGAGTTCCTTTGTATATTTTACAAGCTGCAAAGATCATTGGCACATCTCCCATCATACAAATACATCATTTATGACTGAAGAAGAATGGAAGGAAATGCTAAAGATCAATTCTTATGTGTAGAAACTGGGAAAGGAATAAATCCAGCACATATACGCCAGTGGGTCTTCCTCACTAGTTCTTCACATTAGTTGAACACTAAGTATGGCTTGCTATTTATGATATTACTCTGTCTCAGCAACATTGCTACCATTGTACCTCCGTCAACACAAATTTATACAATAAATGGCATTGTATAGAAGGGGAGGCTTCGGCCATGCTCTATGGATTAGAGTGTTAGGCAGTTAAGGAACAACATGTACATAGGATGAGCGTCACCGAAATGCTAATGTTGAGATAGATGAGTGGCAAGATAAGAAAGGATAGAATTAAAAATGAAAACATTAGAGGAGACTTAAGAGCAGCACCAATTGGTAACAAGATGAGGGAGATTAGACTTGGATGACTTGGACATGTCCAACAGAGACAAAAAATGGCACCAATTAGGAGTGAGGTAATCCAAGTGGAAGGTTCTAAAAGGGCAAGGGGAAACCCAAAAAGAACGCGGATAGAAGTGGTGGGAAAAGATTTACAAACTTTGGGATTAAATGAAGTCATGACGCTTAATAGAGGGGAATGGTGGAACAAGATCTATGTGACCGATCCCTAATTGGGATAAGGTCTTGATGATGATGATAGAAGGGAGGCCTTGGCACAATGGTTGAGTTGTTACCATTTGACCTAGAGGTTAGGGGTTTGAGGTGTGGAAAGAGGCTCTTGCAAAAATGTTAGGTAAGGCTGAGTACTATAGGCCCTTTGTGGTCTGCCCCTTCCCCCGACCAAGCATACACAGAAGCTTATTGTGGACCAGGCTGCCCTTTTAAATGGCATTGCATGCAACTGTTCTTGTGAGAAGTTGGTTTTCTAGACAATATTGGACTTGCTATGTTGTTATGAGTGTAGTTTATTGGGTTTAGAGACAGAAAACTTGACTTCATATTATCATTTTCTCTGGTTTCTTATTTTGGTGCCTTGTTGAAAACTTTGGATGTTGAACTTTAGAAATACTTTGTTGCTTAATAGTGTCCTCTTTTTAGGGTTTTTGCAGCTCAGATTGCATCACAAGGGAAGCTGATGTTGTTGGGAGCAAAGGTCAGGAGAGAGCTATGCATATACTAGCATTTCTCACACTAATATTATGCTTCTTGTGAGTGGCCTCATTTTTGTCAGTTATTATGGGTGCAGATCAATAGCCTCATTGACAGTGGAGAATTATGGAGATTGGTTACTTCATCTTTTCTGCATGCAAATATAGGACACCTCATGGTCTGATTTTCATCACTTCTCATAATGTTTTTTGTAGCTATCAGTTATCACGATATTCTCTGAAGTTCGGTTTTTCAGGTCAACTGTTATTCTTTGAACTCTGTTGGTCCTACTGTGGAGCAGTTCAGTGGGCCTAGACGATTTCTGGTGATTTATTTTACTTCAGTAGTTGCAAGTGAGACTCTGTTTCTACTTCAATGAAATCATTTATGCTTACGTTAACAAACATTCCTACATGGGTATATGATTTATATTTTGTAAGAAAATCAGGTGCAACAATGAGTTACTGCTTCTGCAAAGCTCCTGCAGTTGGCGCATCAGGTGCCATTTTCGGACTAGTAAGCCCCTTAAGTAATCTTTTCATTTCCCGTCTCATATTTAGGCAGTTATGCTACTGACAACTTTATTCTTTTTTCTGGACATTGGAAAGTCTGGCAAACAAACGCTTGTTAAAGGGATATGGATCAATTTCACAGATTTCAAATGCTAATATAAATATGAAAAGGTCATAAAAATAACAAAAGATCTGAAAAGATGTTGAGAATATGTTCTTTTAGGCTTAGTTGCTGTTCGTGATCCTATATTTTGGAAATCCTTCTGCTCTTGGACCATGTGCATTTGACCTTATGATGGCATTTTGATGGTAAAGACCCATGCAAGAGCTTTGCAACAAACTTTTAGATCGTTATTAATGTCAAAGGGCTATGCACTAAGACAAATTTGTGAAATGTGAATGACCCTAAACGCAAATATTACTGATTAAAAGGTGAAACTCACTGCATTCAGTTATTGGCTGGCTCGTCAATACTACTACATATTGTGTGATAAAGTCTGGGGATCTCTTAATTTACTGTTTTCCTAAGCTCCGTGTCCATAATTCATGCTATGACTAAAGACTGTTTCATGTACTGGAAGAACCTCATGCTATACTGAAAAGGGTTTCATTATACATGTGGGAACATGAGCTGGACATTTATGTCTTTAGTTAACTATAAAGATGTGATTAGAATGTAAATGCAGTTCCATTGTTAGACTTGACTAACAGATAGGAGCCTATCAGCCTTCATGTAGTCATATGTTATATTAGGTCCTCAAGCTTTGATGTTGGCAGGTCTCTATCTGTGGTCATTTTCTGAGACCATGTTTAATGTAAAATGGGACCTATAACAGTTTTTTATTTAGTGACGATCATCTTAAGCTTTCATAATTGGTTCACGTGATCCTTATTCTGGATCATTGATTGGTTTGAGTATTTTACACTCAAAGTTGTTCTTGCTCTGCTGAAGATCATTAAATATCTCTATTTGACTGCCTGTTCCATGTGCTATTCTAGTTTCTGAATCACAAGATTTTAGGTATTCCCAAGTTGTTCATAAAAATGTCCATTTTAAGTCAAAGCTTTTTTTCCCAATCTTTATGCTCATCTATTTGCTGTCTTCATCAGGTTGGCTCCTTGGCTGTATTTGTGCTGAGGCATAGAAAACTCGTGGGGGGTGGAACCCAAGATCTACAGCAAATTGGGCACGTGATTGCACTCAATATGGTACAATATCCTTCTGTTATAAAATTGTTAGTCATGCAGATTTGCAGATCATGATGATAACATGTTTTGCAGATCATTGGGCTTCTTTCCAGGGGCATCGATAACTGGGGTCATGTAAGCCTAGCAGCTTAGTTCATTACTTGAATGCCTTCCTTAAACTGAGCTGATGTTGAAACTAAATTTTCAGCTGGGCGGGTTGCTTGGTGGAGCAGCTGTGTCATGGCTGGTAGGTCCTGCATGGACATTTGAAGCTCGAACTTTTGATGGGAGATCAATATATGCTGACAAGGCTCCTATTTCCCGTTTGTTCAACTTCAAAAGAAGGATACGTTAGTTCAGTCAGGTAAACATTTTCTTGAAGAAAATTTTCTTTTTAGTGTGGTGAAAAGGAAGGAAAAACTACAAACAGGAGATCGACCAAGGTTGTTCAACTGGGAATAGCACCTCTCATGGTTAGGGTATAACAAGAAGCAAGAATCTTGGTATTGTACCTCAGCTGTTTCTTTTGCCAACCCTTATCTGGAAGTTTGGTGATAAAAAAATTCTTGTGATTCTCCCCGACTGTTCCAAACACACTTCCTTGGCAAAGAAATTTGAAGCATCACTTGAATTATAATGCAGGTCAATGGCAGTGCTTGCAAAACTTAACCCTATACTGCATAAGTCTTCGATTGGAGAATAGGCTGTCAGAATATGTTGGGAATCTGTATAATCATTGCTGATTTTAGTATCTTGATTTCTTAGTCTGGGTATAAATAAGTTAAATTTTCATTGTATATCACTGAAGCCATTGTTAATTTGGGCACTGTAAGTATCTAAATATATGCGCCTCCCTTTGAGATAAGAATAATTCACTCTTGGCAGGAAGGTTCTTCTCTTGTACTTTGTCAACTGTGACAATAATTGATGTATGGTCCAAACCAAGCAATGAAATTTTCCCATCTACAGAATTCTGCCCTCTTTGGTCTTCTGTATCCATTAAGGCTTTATAAGTTACCATGTTTAGAACCTGCCCATTTGGGCAGGCTGCAACCCATACACTCTCTCAACTAATACTGAGAAAGAGCCTCTTTGAGGCCCGGTTAAGGAGCCTCGGAATATCAGATGATCTATTAATTTCCCTATATTTCAGAAGTCAAAACAGAGGAATGCTCGAGCGAGGCGAACTCATTGTAATACAAAGAGAAAGCTGTGACGTAATGGTCCATCTCTGATTGATTCAGACCATTGATCTCATTATGCGCTGTAGTGTGGGTAGCTGTCAACCAAAGATCATATGACCATGCAATTGTAGCACCCGATAATAAGTACTTTGGCCGTAGATTACTGACAGCTGAAATCTTCACTTGGGCAGCGTTTCAGAAAGGCAAAAAATGCATGCATCTACTTGTTAGGCGCTTTCAATCAATGTTTCATGCAAAATCGATGTGGCAGACGTGGCGTTCTGCATTGGGGGGAAAGTAGTAGCTAATTAATCAAGAGCATAAATGGACCTCGCTCTATTTCATGATCCAAATCATGCAAAGATACTATGACTCTCTCTGTTTTAAGATTTGCTTCCATGAAATACTATAGAAAATGAGCAAAATAATAAATTGTACACACGCAATTCTATTAATAAGTTGACATTTTATGCTTCTATAATTCTAAATGGGTCTTTCTGATGGGTTCATAGCTCTAGCTTCACATCTCCATGATTGAGATATTTGTGCCCTTTCCATCTGATGGTTGGCCTATTATCTATAAAAGGATTCAGGAACAGAACTCTTTTCCAAGTAACTGGAGACAAATCTTAAAATAATTGAAGTTAAGCAAGTTCACATTGTCAAGTAAATATGAGTGTCTGAAACTATTGCTTAAAGGGAACAATGAGAATCCACACACTAATATATATTTTTGCTGGGAGAAACCACTTTCCAGCATTTGGTAACGGGTTATGTCTTTCTGTATTAATTCCTTCATGGTGGAGATAGAAATGAATATAATTGATGACTGAGGAGAGTAAGAAGCTAGATAGCAGGAAGTACCGCTTTCTGCTAACAAGGCAACTAGAAGATACAAGCAGTTGTGTTCTTAGAAGTTGTAGTCATGGACAAATACTGGATGAAGCTTTAACCCTGAGATGATAGCCATCAAAAGCAGAGACAACTGCCGGGTGCCAGGTTAGGATCTAACTATAGGGATCTGCCTGGGCAGCCAAACCTTGGGGCAGAAGCAAAGGGATTGGATAGAGCTGTGGGAGTGTGCTTGGTTTCCTTTGTAAATCTTCACTTGTACCAAAAGATAATGCATGCGGTTCTTTAACCTCACACATTTTCTACTTTAAAATTAGATCAGATTTTGACTGCTAGAAGAAACCAAAAATCCTTCCATCCCGTAAGGGCAACTTGGAGTCCTCCTTGATCAAAACTATTTATGGCAGAGGACTTGATTTTCGTCCCAAAATTCTTCCTCGTTGAACAGTCTTACGATTATTAGCTTTCTACTTTTGGAAGTCTTTTTCATAGATTTAGAACATTGCAACCATAAGAACCTGACACATCATATATGGTGTTCTGGGTGTTAATAAATACAAAGATTATCAAGCGCTGAACTGCATTTAGGCCTAAATATTTGCTGATCTAAAATACATACATAGAGATACATAACAAATACATAGCCAATTCGTACACCTTCTGCAAAAGAGAAACATAACCATTTAATTCCAATCTAAAGCACCGATCATCAAAAGACTTGCACAATGACCCGCCTACACAATCCTGATTTAGACCATCGACAAAAACAAAGGCCTTCTCTCTCTTTTAACTGACTACAAATTCTTCAAATTTATCAATCATGCAAAGAAGAATGTCACCCTACCATAATAATCCAGATCTAGACCATCCTAAAGACTCCTCTCTCTTTAAACTGATAACAGAGTCATCAAAGCAATTTCAAAGTCACAGCAGAAACGACACTAGAAACGCACCCATGAATACATGAATGCATGAACCTTCTGAGCCTTCCATCTATGTAGGACATTCATTTTCTACCACTGGTTCCCAATCGTGGCTTCCCTTTGACTTCCGACTCCTGTTCACATAAACAATCCAACAATAAATTAGCAACTTAATTAATGATTATGCCTACAAAAATATGATGCAGTCCACGTTCAAAGTCATTGCTCCATCAAAGGTTATCACTATTTCCATTTGACACTTCCCTCAGTTTATTTCTCGGGAAAAAGAAACAAATAAGAATGCCAGATACTGCATTAAGCTATATTTTACATGAAATTACCTGTGGTGTATGAAGGAAAATATACGTCTTTGCGGTAGCAGGATTGTGATTTTCTGCTCCTTTGCTCCAGTCATAGCAGACCTGTGTATTGAAACAAATGATAAGCCAACTCCATGATTATAACACATCCTTGGTATAAGATAATATAAGTAGACGCTTCTACAGACATTGTCTAAAACACTTGAATGAAAAATCTAACCGCCCTAGATATTACAAGAGTGACGAAATTTGGGATTTTAGTAATCACCGATGACTAAATTTGTCTCTGTTAGAGGCTATTACAACATGTTTCTAACTTGTAGCAATTGAGCAATACAAAAGCTACTAATCGAAAACCCCCAACTTTTGCAAACTTTTCTGTAGCTCAGCATTCTTAACATATGAGGAGGACTAAAGTGCCCCTTGTGTATCTACATAAACATCCAATAAATAAACTTTCAAATTAAGTCTCTGAAATAATGCATTTTCCAGTGCCAGAGTGCTCCCTTCTAACTGAACTTGTGACACAACTGGATAAAGCACACCTGTTCCATTGACAGGACGATAATTTCTATCTTTAAATTGAAAAACTATGCATGTTGGGCCTATTTCTTTCATTTTTCAGTTGATCCAAGCCGATCCTTAAATTTGGCCCATACCAGATAGCCTAGTGTCACGGGCTGAGATTTTCAGACACCCATGTGGCACTTAGTCTTGTAATGCACTCAAGGCATTAAGGCTAAGTTCAGCCTTCAATGCCCTAAAACTCTCACTTGCTAGGGCTTTCACTCACTCACCCACTAATGCAATGAGAGGAACTCAAGAGAACTTAGAAAGGAAACCTTCCAATGTATTGACCTTAACTGAGTTGAACTAACCTGAGCTAATTACAAGTGAGGAGCTCATACCTATTTATACTTGTTCCCCTCCATCCACCTCCTCAATAGATGGTCTAGATTATTACAAATGCCAACAATCTAACAGTTAAGGACTATTCTAAACTTTCTCTAGAAAACTCTACACAACTCCCTAACCTTCCCTCTTTCAAGATATTTACATGGAGTCTTGCAGAACCCAGGCCTTCTAGAATTAGGCCTTCCTCCATGGATCTTTAGCAACGGGTTTAAGTCCCTTAGACCTTGTCCACGCTCCTTCCATAGAGCCTGCAAGCCTTGGCCACGGGCTTTGCAATGTAAGTCCTTGACATTCTCCCCTACCTGATAACGTCGACGCATCTCCATCAGAGTCATGAGCTTTAACCTGTGGAGCATCCCATGTTGCTTTGTGATCATCATGGGATGCTCTATCACATCCCTTCTCTTGCACCTTGGCGGCCAACCACTCTTGTGCTCCAAGGTGATTTTCTTTATCTCCTTCTTATTGTGTGCACTCTTGCACACTTGTGCACCTGTGCACTCCTGTTAGTAGTCGCACCTCTGGCGCCCCTACATTGCTACACTACGTTGTTGTACCTCCTGCACATTAGTGTGGCAGCTACTCCTTATCATCGTGCTCCCTGCACGACTTTGCTTGGAATCACCCATCCTAGAGTCCTCTTGTGGCACATTCCCCTTTGTGCCAACAATGTTGTCAACACCCCTGTTGATCACCGCTTCCTTCCGCGACTCACTAGGTCCAAGCAACATCCCAGCACCTAGGTCTGATAAGCCTAGCTGTGCTGATTGAGCTATGTCCTTTGGCTCTTCCTCCTCCTCTTCTTGGTGTAATGCCAGGTTGTGCAGGACCTTCCTTGTTGGGCAATCTCACATGAGGTGAGGTCCGTCACAAAAGTAGCATGGTCTTGATAAGGTCATAACCTTCCATCTACTAGCATAATTTCTAGGATTCAAAGTGCCAGCCTCCCATGTTCTATGAAAGCTCACCTCCCTTATGGAGCGCAATCCATCCTCCCCCTCTCCCTTAAGCTCCTTCCTCGCAGCTTCAAGAGACCCATACCTTGAATGCATTTCCTCTAGCCAAGTGGAGATGCCACACACAATTGCCTCCATCTTAGTAAACCTTCAATGCTAACCTTACTTTGAAACCAGCTTTAATCAATCTTGCTCAGTTACTAACCCCGTCGAACTAGCTCTGACACCATTTGTCACGGGCAGAAATTTTCAGACACCCGTGCGGCACTTAGTCTTGTAATGCACTCAAGGCACCAAGGCTAAGTTCAGCCTTTAATGCCCCAAAACTCTCACTTGCTAGGGCTTTCACTCACTCACCCACTAATGCAATGAGATGAACTCAAGAGAATTCAGAAAGGAAACCTTCCAATGTATTGACCTTAACTGAGTTGAACTAACCTGAGCTGATTACAAGTGAGGAGCTTACACCTATTTATACTTGTTCCCCTTCATTCACCTCCTCAATGGATGGTCCAGATTATTACAAATGCCAACAATCTAATGGTTAAGGACAATTCTAGACTTTCTCTAGAAAACTCTACACAACTCCCTAACCTTCCCTCTTTCAAGATATTTACATGGAGTCTTGCAGAACCCAGGCCTTCTAGAATTAGGCCTTCCTCCATGGATCTTTAGCAACGGGTTTAAGTCCCTTAGACCTTGTCCACGCTCCTTCCATAGAGCCTGCAAGCCTTGGCCACGGGCTTTGCAATGTAAGTCTGTGACATTCTCCCCCACCTGATAACGTCGACGCATCTCCATCAGAGTCATGAGCTTTAACCTGTGGAGCATCCCATGTTGCTTTGTGATCATCATGGGATGCTCTGTCACGTCCCTTCTCTTGCACCTTGGCGGCCAACCACTCTTGTGCTCCAAGGTGATTTTCTTTATCTCCTTCTTATTGTGTGCACTCTTGCACACTTGTGCACCTGTGCACTCCTGTTGGTAGTCGCACCTCTGGCGCCCCTACATTGCTACACTACGCTGTTGTACCTCCTGCACATTAGTGTAGCAGCTACTCCTTATCATCGTGCTCCCTGCACGACTTTGCTTGGAATCACCCATCCTAGAGTCCTCTTGTGGCACATTCCCCTTTGTGCCAACAATGGTGTCAACACCCCTATTGATCACCGCTTCCTTCCGCGACTCACTAGGTCCAAGCAACATCCCAGCACCTAGGTCTGATAAGCCTAGCTGTGCTGATTGAGCTATGTCCTTTGGCTCTTCCTCCTCCTCTTCTTGGTGTAATGCCAGGTTGTGCAGGACCTTCCTTGTTGGGCAATCTCACATGAGGTGAGGTCCGTCACAAAAGTAACATGGTCTTGATAAGGTCATAACCTTCCATCTACTAGCATAATTTCTAGGATTCAAAGTGCTAGCCTCCCATGTTCTATGAAAGCTCACCTCCCTTATGGAGCGCAATCCATCCTCCCCCTCTCCCTTAAGCTCCTTCCTCGCAGCTTTAAGGGACCCATACCTTGAATGCATTTCCCCTAGCCGAGTGGAGATGCCACACACAATTGCCTCCATCTTAGTAAACCTTCAATGCTAACCTTACTTTGAAACCAGCTTTAATCAATCTTGCTCAGTTACTAACCCCGCCGAACTAGCTCTGACACCATTTGTCACGGGCAGAAATTTTCAGACACCCGTGCGGCACTTAGTCTTGTAATGCACTCAAGGCACCAAGGCTAAGTTCAGCCTTTAATGCCCCAAAACTCTCACTTGCTGGGGCTTTCACTCACTCACCCACTAATGCAATGAGATGAACTCAAGAGAATTCAGAAAGGAAACCTTCCAATGTATTGACCTTAACTGAGTTGAATTAACCTGAGCTGATTACAAGTGAGGAGCTTACACCTATTTATACTTGTTCCCCTTCATTCACCTCCTCAATGGATGGTCCAGATTATTACAAATGCCAACAATCTAATGGTTAAGGACAATTCTAGACTTTCTCTAGAAAACTCTACACAACTCCCTAACCTTCCCTCTTTCAAGATATTTACATGGAGTCTTGCAGAACCCAGGCCTTCTAGAATTAGGCCTTCCTCCATGGATCTTTAGCAACGGGTTTAAGTCCCTTAGACCTTGTCCACGCTCCTTCCATAGAGCCTGCAAGCCTTGGCCACGGGCTTTGCAATGTAAGTCCTTGACATTCTCCCCTACCTGATAACGTCGACGCATCTCCATCAGAGTCATGAGCTTTAACCTGTGGAGCATCCCATGTTGCTTTGTGATCATCATGGGATGCTCTATCACATCCCTTCTCTTGCACCTTGGCGGCCAACCACTCTTGTGCTCCAAGGTGATTTTCTTTATCTCCTTCTTATTGTGTGCACTCTTGCACACTTGTGCACCTGTGCACTCCTGTTAGTAGTCGCACCTCTGGCGCCCCTACATTGCTACACTACGTTGTTGTACCTCCTGCACATTAGTGTGGCAGCTACTCCTTATCATCGTGCTCCCTGCACGACTTTGCTTGGAATCACCCATCCTAGAGTCCTCTTGTGGCACATTCCCCTTTGTGCCAACAATGTTGTCAACACCCCTGTTGATCACCGCTTCCTTCCGCGACTCACTAGGTCCAAGCAACATCCCAGCACCTAGGTCTGATAAGCCTAGCTGTGCTGATTGAGCTATGTCCTTTGGCTCTTCCTCCTCCTCTTCTTGGTGTAATGCCAGGTTGTGCAGGACCTTCCTTGTTGGGCAATCTCACATGAGGTGAGGTCCGTCACAAAAGTAGCATGGTCTTGATAAGGTCATAACCTTCCATCTACTAGCATAATTTCTAGGATTCAAAGTGCCAGCCTCCCATGTTCTATGAAAGCTCACCTCCCTTATGGAGCGCAATCCATCCTCCCCCTCTCCCTTAAGCTCCTTCCTCGCAGCTTCAAGAGACCCATACCTTGAATGCATTTCCTCTAGCCAAGTGGAGATGCCACACACAATTGCCTCCATCTTAGTAAACCTTCAATGCTAACCTTACTTTGAAACCAGCTTTAATCAATCTTGCTCAGTTACTAACCCCGTCGAACTAGCTCTGACACCATTTGTCACGGGCAGAAATTTTCAGACACCCGTGCGGCACTTAGTCTTGTAATGCACTCAAGGCACCAAGGCTAAGTTCAGCCTTTAATGCCCCAAAACTCTCACTTGCTAGGGCTTTCACTCACTCACCCACTAATGCAATGAGATGAACTCAAGAGAATTCAGAAAGGAAACCTTCCAATGTATTGACCTTAACTGAGTTGAATTAACCTGAGTTGATTACAAGTGAGGAGCTTACACCTATTTATACTTGTTCCCCTTCATTCACCTCCTCAATGGATGGTCCAGATTATTACAAATGCCAACAATCTAATGGTTAAGGACAATTCTAGACTTTCTCTAGAAAACTCTACACAACTCCCTAACCTTCCCTCTTTCAAGATATTTACATGGAGTCTTGCAGAACCCAGGCCTTCTAGAATTAGGCCTTCCTCCATGGATCTTTAGCAACGGGTTTAAGTCTCTTAGACCTTGTCCACGCTCTAAGGAAGCCTTCCATAGAGCCTGCAAGCCTTGGTCATGGGCTTTGCAATGTAAGTCCGTAACACTAGGCACAAAAAATCTCAACTAATTGATAACTCTATGACTTGTTACTAGGACCTTTCTTGGTTGTAAAATAGACAGTTGAGTTTTTTTTGTTTTTTTCTCAGCATTTTTAAACCACAAAAAAAAAACCCCAAATGAGCAAGGTCTTACTTGCATCTAATATATGAGATGTTTGGTACCTAAGGCATGTCAAATCAGATGAATGGTTTGAATTACTGAAAACATCAAAGAAGTTGGCCCACAATGCAACTCTTTGCATGACAGAAATTCTCCTCCATGAAATAATTAGGTACAATTGCAAAAAATATAAAACAGGGCAATAATTTTGATATTTACAATTATCAATCAATAATATTAACTATCATGTAACCCCATAATTTACATGTACATTGCTAGTAAAGCTTTAAAATCAGCCACATTCTTATAGACGAATAGATCTCTAAAATATTGCAGATTTCCAACGTTTTCATTCGAAATTTCTGACTCTAATTCTTGGTAATGGAAAAAGGTAACCTAATATCCAACTACAACTCCTTTACATAGTTTGGGAATCAACCTTAAAAATCAACGTGTCGATATGACTTCCCATCTTATATGACTAATGTATTCAAAGTTTGAGAAGATTCCAGACATTTAACAATAAGAACGGAGTTCCCTCCTAAGCTCAACAGGCAACTATCCAGCCAGTCAATTTTCAGCTCATTTTGAGATCAAGCATGTTTCCTACGCCTAGAAGCAAACAAACTGAACCAACAGCTTAAATTATAAAGAGGAAAGGAGATGAGGTATTCATGAAAAAACAAACTTGAGGCCTTATTTGAACCAAAAAGAAATAGGTCACACGAAAGTAAATCATTGGAAGACAGATAAAAGACACAGAAATGCCCATCTCATACTCAAGAATAAAAGATACACCATCAGAAGCAAGACCACATACCGCATATGCATATATGGAACCATCACTGTTGAAAGTACTGCAGGGGATAGGTTGGCTGCATCTTGCCATAGCCTATAAAATAACGCAAAGTTAGACTATTTTTTTGGCAGCCCCAGGCGCGAAGCTCCCGCCTATGCGGGGTCCGGGGAAGGGGCGGACTAAAAATTAATATTTTACCTCAAAGCAACTTTCCTAACGTGGCACTCTAAGATGAGATAGAAGTAAAAACCTCAAAAGCCTTGCCTATGAGATGAATATTAGAACCAAATATCCCAAAGAGAGATAAAGCAAAAGCCTCGAGAACAATAGCTTATGTGAAGAATATTAAAACCAGATGTCCCAAAATTTGATAGTTTATCATTATATTCCATACCATTTTATGTGTAGTGAAAAGAGTCCATGTATAGGGAACTGCATATAGATTGTTCAGTCAATTCAAGGAAATTAATTCACCATGTCAAATGATTACTCTTTTCTTTCATGTTACGGATGATAGAAATTTGTTAGAACGGCAACACAAGACAAAGATGGTCTACAAGAAAGAGAAAAGCTCAATTGAGATATCAATAAACCTCGACCTCTGAATGCGTCTTTGATATGACCAAAAGCCCTGAGGAGCACCAAAGAATGAACGCAGAGAAGGAGATCAATATTTGTACTGCGCAACCTCGATCACCTGATGATGATAATAGTTTCTCACTGTAATTGTCTGATAACAGCTCTTCTCCAGAAACTAAAATTTCAACTGATCCTTCAGTGAATTCTACAAGAACTGGCCTTTGAGATCCAGAGACACCAGGGCAGCAGAAGTAGATTCAAGGATCTTGTCACCTAACAAAAGAAAAGGTGGACTCTATAGCAAGATTGAGAAGCATTGCTGGAAAGCACCCCAGGAAAGGATAAAGCAGAAACTCCCATTGGCCTCTAGCGTGGTGGAGCAGGGAGAGACACAACTGTGTTATGACACGTGTTCGAAGCTGCTGGCACATGTGTTCCATTGCTCTCTAGCATTGTGGTGCAAGAAGAGACTCTCAAGTCGTATGAAACGAGTTTATAGCTACTCGCATGTGTGCGTGTGTGTCTACATTTGTCTGTGCATGCAGGTGCTGTGTTCAACTTTAACACCAGAGAGAGAGAGAGAGAGAGAGAGAGAGAGAGAGGCCCTCTCATTGCCCTCCTTCCGCTACTGTCCAAACTGGAGACTACAAGAGAGGACTGAGAGAGATTTTGTGTTATAACTAATGGGGGAAGGGCATCCCAACAACCTCTCAACTAGCATGGAGAAATGACTGACACACTATCCAAAAATGAAATACTCCTGAAGTGGAACATAGAACAAAACCAGTCATCTTGATTGTAGACCATGTGTTTCTCAGCAGCCATTTATCCCTATGTTTTCCCTCAGGTTCACGCCCATGGCATCTCAGAAAGCCCCAAGTGATTCCTAGACTGAAAGACAGTGTTGGGATGGGCAAAGGGAGGACATCACCAAGATGGGGTCCTCAAGATTATATTTATGTCTGGTCAGGGTGACGGGTTAAGGAAGGACATCACCGAGATGGGGTCTTCAAATATTTGTGTCTGGTCAAGATGATGGGCCAACGGGGGACATCACCTACATGGGTTCTTCGAAATTATATTTGTGTCTGGTTAGTTGATGCAAGGGGCATAAATGGGGCATCCTTTTCACTGCAAGTTCGAGGTACCAAGTTTTAATGGGATTGAAACCCCAATATGCAGCAAATTATACTATAAAGGGGAAATTGTACAAGCAATTCTGTATTCATGTGGCATGGGCAAGGCTAAAAAGTTGGTTATATGTTGGGCATTAAAAGCAAATCAGATCATTATCTTCTACTCGAGACTATCAGAAAGGAAAATTTTGCAACAGCAATGAAGATTGTAAAAGGCTGGGTATCCAATATGACTTGGAAGGCTCAGATCTGGGCTGAGCTAGGGCACACGCTCTAAAGTCTCCAGTAAAAGTTGTACTGATAATGGAAGCAGAAAAAAATCAGCTTATGTCCCAAGAAACATATGATATTCACCCTTCACATATTGTCTTTGGTTCAGAAGCCATTCTCCTAGTTCTGATGCATATAGCATTAATTTTCATTGTGCAACACAATGACTCAATTTTAAGTCATCATCTGAGTTGCAGTGTTACATGCTTCTATTAAAATATTGGCTCATAGGCAAAGGAGTGGAGGAACGATTCATTGTAATAAAAAATGTGGTCATCTAAGTGCAAATGAGGCCTAAGTGACAACAAATTGCTCAAGAAATGTCAAAAATGTGTAAATGTCTCAGGTTGTTGATACCATTTAATTCTTCAACAGAAACAAAACAAGAGGATGAATTAGTCCATATAAGGAAAAAAGTTGAGCACAAAGGCATCATCCAGATACCCATGAGATTCAGAAACTAGCCAAGCAAAAACATTAATCTGACAAGTTGTGATATTGTCTTTATCTGAAGTCTTGCAGAACAGTCAATATCGAGAGTGAATTAGATAGCCAAGCTTCTCCATGAACCATTTCCTTTTACATATTCTTGACTGAAACATGGGAGAGAGAGAGAGCTGGCCACAAAGTCAACTAATTACGTGCATTACAAGAAACAAACTTGAACCAAAATGAATTACGTGCATTAGTACAATGTAGCATGACGAGTACAATTAAAACCAAAGCTTGGTAACATATCAGCCTTGGAGAACCGGCGAGCAGAACTTCTTAAGCCATCAAGTTCACTAATACTAGGACCAACAAATTGCTGATGTAGCTCATGGAAGAACCTTTTATGTCCTTCATGATTTTCAGAACTGAGGGATGCATTGGTTGTTGTATTACACTAGTTTATTGTTAGGCCATTGGACCTCCTCAGTTTCTCAAATATCATCATCATCATCAGGACCTTATCCCCATTAGGGGTCGGCCACATAAATCTTATTCCTCCATTCCTCTCTATTAAGTATCATAGCTTCATTTAGTCCCAAAGTTTTTAAATCTTTCCTCACCACTTCTATCCACGTTCTTTTGGGCCTTCCCCTTGCCCTTTTAGAACCTTCTACATATATTGCCTCACTCCTTCTAACCGGTGCCGTTGTTGGTCTCCTTTGAACATGTCCAAACCATATAAGTGTAATCTCCCTCACCTTGTTACCTATTGGTGTTACTCCTAAATTTCCTCCAATATTTTCATTTCTAATTCTATCCTTTCTTGTCTTATCACTCATCCATCTCAACATCCTCATTTCTACAACGCTCATCCTATAAACATGATGTTCCTTAACTGCCCAACACTTTGATCCATAGAGCATGGCCGGCCTTATAGCCATCCTATAGAATTTTCATTTTAGTTTGAGTGGCACTCGCCGATCACACAAAACTTGAAATGCACATCTCCATTTGTTCCAACCAGCTTGGATTATCTAGGTAGCCTCCCTCTCAATCTCTCCACTCTCATGAATCATTGATCCTAAATATCAAAAGTGGTCTTTTACAGGGACTTCTTGGTTATCAATCTTGACTAGTGTTCCACTCCTACTCCTCTTCTTGCTAAAATTGCATCCCATATATTTTGTCTTAGTTCGGCTAATTTTAAATCCTTTAGATTCTAATGCTTCCCTCCATAACTCTAACTTTATGTTTACACCCTCCCTTGTCTCATCAAGTAAGACTATATCATTTGCAAATAATATGCACCAGGGAATCTCCTCGTGTAGATGTTGTTAACTCATCCATAACCAATGTGAAAAGGTATGGGCTCAATGCCGATCCTTGGTGCAATCCTACAGTGTCAAGAAAATTACTAGTCTCGCCACTAGTGGTCTTAACATTTGTTACTGCTCCCTCATACATATCTTTAATTATGTCTATATACCCATGCGAAACCCTTTTATCGCCCAACACCCTCTATATTAACTCTCTAGGGACTCTATCATAAGCTTTCTCTAAGTCGATAAAGACCATGTAAAGGTCTTTCCTCCTCTCCTTATATTTCTCTACTAATTGTCTTAATAAGAAAATAGCTTCCATGGTAGACCTCGTAGGCATGAAACCAAATTGATTCTTTGATACACTTGTTTCATGTCGTGGCCTCTTCTCAATCACTCTTTCAAAACCCTTTTATCGCCCAACACCCTCCATATTAACTCTCTAGGGACTCTATCATAAGCTTTCTCTAAGTCGATAAAGACCATGTAAAGGTCTTTCCTCCTCTCATTATATTTCTCTACTAATTGTCTTAATAAGAAAATAGCTTCCATGGTAGACCTCGTAGGCATGAAACCAAACTGATTCTTTGATACACTTGTTTCATGTCGTGGCCTCTTCTCAATCACTCTTTCAAAACCCTTTTATCGCCCAACACCCTCCATATTAACTCTCTAGGGACTCTATCATAAGCTTTCTCTAAGTCGATAAATACCATGTAAAGGTCTTTCCTCCTCTCCTTATATTTCTCTACTAATTGTCTTAATAAGAAAATAGCTTCCATGGTAGACCTCGTAGGCATGAAACCAAACTGATTCTCTGATACACTTGTGTCATGTCATGGCCTCTTCTCAATTACTCTTTCAAAAAGTTTCATAGTGTGGCTCATAAGTTTGATCCCTCGATAATTAGTGCAGCTCTGTATGTCTCCTTTATTCTTATAAATTGGTACAATAGAGCTTTTCCTCCACTCATTAGGCATTTTCTTTGATTTTATAATCTTGCTAAACAACTTGGTCAACCAAACTACCCAAATATCTCCCATATGCTTCCAAACCTCTATTGGTATACCATTGAGCCCCATAACCTTTCCTAATTTTATCTTTTTCAAGGCCTCTTTCACTTCAGGTATTCTAATCCTACGTTCATATCTATAATATCCAATGTTATTTAGATTTATAGTATTTTCAATCCCTATATTCTCAGAGCCATTGTCATTTAACAATTTTTTAAAGTATGTTTCCCACCTTTGTTTGATCTCATCATCTTTGACTAATACCCTTTGATCATTGCTTCTCATGCACCTAACATGATCTAAGTCCTTACCCTTCTATTCTCTTACTTTTGCAAGTTTAAACACATCTTTCTCATCTTCTCTTGTTCCTAGTCTATTATAGAGCTCATCATATGCTTTAAGTTTAGCCTCACTTACTATTCTCTTAGCAACCTTTTTAGCATTCTTATATTGTTCATAGTTTTCATTATTGCTAGTCTTCTACCATGCTTTAAAACACATCTGTTTTTCTTTAATAACTTTTTGCACTGTTTCACTCTACTACCATGTTTCCTTTACTAATTGCCTTTTACCTTTAGATACTCCTAAAACATCTTTTGCCACTTTCTTAATAAACTCAACAATATTAATCCACATGGTATTTATTTCTGTTTCATAATTCCAATTTCCTTCTACCATCAACTTATTTGTAAATGAGGCTATTTTCTCTCCTTTTAAGTTCCACCACTTAATTTTTGGATACTTATTAAGTTCATTTCCTTTCTTCCATCTTTTGATATGTATATCCATAACCATTAACCTATATTGTGAGATTAAACTCTCACCGGGTATCACCTTACAATCCTTACACATAGATCGTTCATTATTCCCAAGTAGAAAAAAGTCTATTTGGTTTTTATGAAGTCCACTTTTAAAGGTTAAAGTGTTCATCCTTCTTCTTAAAGAGTGTATTTGCAATGGCCAAGTAATATAACAAAGCAAAATTAAGGATATTCTCCCCCATCTCATTTCATTCACCTATACCATACCCTCCGTGTATTATATCATATCCTTCCTTTTCTTTTCCTACATGGCCATTTAAGTCTGCTCCTATAAATATCTCCTCAGTGTTGGGAATTTCTTGCATGACTCCCTCCATATCTTCCTAAAAATGCCTCTTGATTATATCTTGAAACCCTACTTGTGGTGTGTATACACTTATAACATTTATAATCTACTCTCCTAGAACAAGTTTTATTATTATAATTCTATTACTGATTCTTTTAACGTCCACAACTTTATCCTTTAATTCCTTATCCACTATTATTCCTACTCCATTTATGTTATTATCCTTTCCTACATACCATAATTTATACCCATCTATTTCTCTAGCTTTAGCCCCTTTCCACTTGGTTTCTTGGATATAAGCGATGTTGACTCTCCTACATTTTATCGCATCTACTAACTCCAAACTCTTACCTGTCAATGTCCTTATATTCCATGTGGCAATACAAATCTTATGCTCTGGAGATGTCCTATTTACTATCGCCTTTCTCGACCTTTATGGCATGAACCCATGTCTACTTTTCACTGCACCTGGGTTATAATGCAGCGCGTCGCTTCCAAGAGGACGCTCTAGCAACCCTTGCCCATTTTTCACTACACCCCAGATCCGATGTAGCGCATCGCTTCCAAGAGAACGCCCTTGCAACCCTTGCCTATTTTTCACCACACCCAGGATCCAATGCAGCGCGTCGCTTATGGCGAACGCCCTAGCTTGAGGGAATGCCAGTTTTCGATTTATGTCATGTTAGGGTTGCCATAGTTTTAAGAAGCTGAAGATGATTTTCATTTCTTCCTTACAAACTAATATACAAATGCATATTTATTTGCAAGTAGAAAAGAAATAACAAAATCATCTTCAACTTCACCCTTGCCCACTGGCACTTGACGCAAGGGTTGCCATATTTTAAGAAATTGGAGATGATTTTCATTTCTTCCTCACAAACTAATATATAAATGCATATTCATTTGTAGGAAAGAAATAACAAAATCATCTTTAACTTCTCCCTTGCCGGCTGGCACTTGACGCAAGATCCTCTTCATTTTTCATTCGGGAGTCCTTAATTTTTCATTTAACTTGTATGATATTTGAGAAACTGAGGAAGGTTGGCATGTTTAACAATATAAAAACCATTGTAGAGCAGGAAGCAGACCTTGAGTCTCTGTTTACTGTCTTTATCCCAGAAGTTGAAAGCACCATCAGACCCGGCCGTGGCAAATGTATGGTGTACCTGCACCAAGGTGTATGTACATAAACAAGTAATCCCTAATATCCACATCAGAGTTGAAAAGAACTGTAGAAAATACTATTGCACTCACTACCCTAGGGAGAGTCACCTTGCAGCAGATAGAAAAGATGCCAAAACTATTCAAAAGTTGAAAAGAGCAGAAAGATTTTGCTGAAGAAATATCTAACAACACAAAAAGTGATGGTCATAACTAAACATGTGCTTATAAGCCTTCAGACATAAGCAGAATTCAGAACTTTTAGAAGTTGAAACGGACTTTCCCAAAAATTCCTTTTTGTGCTGTTTGTTAGAGCAAACTATGCAGCAAGGGAAGTCCTTTAAGTTCTGTTGGGTTAATAAAAGGTAGAACAATAGCATAGCATACAGTGAAAAGTCAAAACAAGACCATATGGTTGGTTAGTGTTCTAAGCCTTTTATTTCAGTAGATGAGCAACTGAGGCATTGGTAATGAACTAAACTAATATAATTTACCTTTTCCTCTTCATCTTATAATTTAGTTCTGTTGGGTTAATAAACGGTAGAACAAAAGCATAGCATGCAGTGAAAAGTCAAAACAAGACCATATGGTCTGTCAGTACAGTCTAAGCCTTTTATTTCAGTGGGTGAGCAAGTCTAAGCCTTTTATTTCTGTAGATGAGCAAGTCTAAGCTTTTATTTCAGTAGATGAGCAACTGAGGCATTGGAAATCAGCTGAATTAATATAATTTACCTTTTCCTCCTCATCTTATTATTTTCTACTGTTACCTAATCAGAATGGTTAGAACTTACATGGTTCCCATTTTAAAGCTCGTGACATGCTCACTAGTCCCTAATGGATCAAGTCTGACAACAGGTATTAACTAAATTTGCCAGCATATTAAACAAACCAGAACTAGTATATTTGCCTTTGCATGAAAATGCTAGTGCAATCTACAGGAACCAAGAAAAGAAGAAATATAGAAAAACATCATCAGTTGAAAGAACATACAGGATGGAAGTTCAATGAGTTGACAGAGTATATCTCGCTCCCTTCTCTGTGACATTTGAAAGTGAAGTTTTTACCCTGTTGAGCATCATCCAGATGATGTACACCAACCCTTCCCTCAATTGAACCTACCTAAAACAAATAAAAAGCAGCAGATCAAAATCTCAAGCATGAATCATCATACACGATAAAAACATAAACAGGGTAAAACAAAAGATCATTCAATAGTAGGCAAATAGCAAAGTATGGAATCAAATTCAAGCCATAGACAGCCAACAAAAATATCATTAGACTAGGTTTAGCAAGGCCATACATTTGAAAAAGTTGCTAGTATATGAACCTTCTGCAGGTGAAAAAGCAGGCCTAAGTTGTAATGGGAAGGTTGAATTAGAACTCCTTACATATTGAAACAATTCACTATAGAAAGCTACTTTATAGAGGACATTTGGGATAATCTAACTTGAAGTTTTCAGCTTATTTCATCAAAGTATTCTCGTTTAAGATTGTTTTCACAATATTAACATTCTAGATATATAACGTGTATTGGTAAAGGTCTAGAATGGAAGTCTCTTGGAAGGGAAGTCATTTGAAGGTGGAAAGAATCTATACGATGTCAAACATTCTTGGTTGTGAAATTCTACTTTTCCTGTACCAAAACAGTTCAGTTCCTATACTAGGTGTTACTAAGAGCAAATTTTGTCCCAAGGCTTGCCTGTAGTTTCCAGGACTCGAACACTTGGGGGCCTGAGAATTACATGTAGCCCATGGAAACGTCAACCAATACTTTGATAACATGAGCAGCTTCGTCAAGTTCTGATCATTTGTAAGGAAGCCTTGACAAGACAGATCAAACCAAGAATATGCCACTAACACACCAAGGCCAAAAAATCCTGGGAAGTATCATTAAGCTCCTCAAGTAATCAAGGTGAAAACCAATGCCCCAACTCCGAAGTGCCAAATCCATCCTTCTAGGAAGCATCCGAATCCTAAATCCGATTCACCCGAAGCGGAAGCAGCAAAACTGGGATCAAGTAGAAGAATCCAGTGACCTTGAGCTGATTAAGCATAATAGAGCTTTGGCAAACTAAGCTTTCCAAGTTGTACCTCTTATTAGCCAAAACACGTTCCACAGATGTTCTGGTAACGAAAAAGCATCAGGAAGTAACTTGATAATATATCTAGTGCAAAGTGTAGGATGTACAAAATGAGGGAAAAGTATCCACTTTTCTCTCAGAAAAATCCAGAAAAAGTTCTAGATAAGAAATTATCCTGTCGTCGTACTCACAGCAGACATGAGACGAACTACCTCATGGTGGTTCAAGACAAACAATGATTTGGCTTCTATTGAACATGGAATAAAACTTGCTCAACGGATGGATTTTCAGGAAAAGTAAAAACCAACCAAAAATCTTCCACCTACAAGTCATCTTTATCTTTTATATTGGATTTCAAATGAAAGCTAACCATTTCAAAACATTTTAGATATCTAATAAGAGACCATAACTCAAAACAATTAAGAAACAACTTCTCCCTAAGAGATATATCTACAGCTAAGCAGTAGTTAACCAACATTTAAACACCCAAAATACTTCTAACAATTCCAACTTTATGCTGCAGAAAAGCACAACATGGCATTGCTATTACAGCTATAGCACAAAAATAAAAGCATACTGCAATAGTTGAGTTTTAAATTCTCATAGCTTGAGACAAAGGACAGAAGGAAGAGGAATAGCAAGACAAGAGACGCAAAAAACTTACCAAAAAGCCTTGCTGATCAGGAAAAGCAGCAACACATCTAGTCTGATACTTGAGAGGTGACATAATTCTCTTGAATTCTGTCTGTTAGTAATTCGACCAAAGACTGAACCAATGAGGAGATGAATACTGTAGATAAATGGAATGACGATATGCATATGTTAAACCATGATTGCACCAAGATACTCAAATAACTTTTTGTCTCCTATGCAAGATATAGTGAAAGGCCCCCACAGCATAAGATTATTAATGATCGGCAACGAAATGTGGATGCTGTGCAGAAATAACTAAACCCTTGTGCCAACAAAAGAAACAGAGACACAGACGAGGATCAATTACACCCAAGAATAGACATTTCTTAGAAAAACCCAAGTAAAAGATCGCAAACGCACTCAAAGTAAGAATTGCATGTACCATAAATAAGATTGCAATATTATCTATACTATATATAGAGAACTCCCTGGGTCAACCAACAAGGATGGATTCACCAATAAACCATGATTGCAATAAGATACGCAAATAACTTTGCATATAATTCAAGATATAATATATGGCCCCAACAGCATAAGATTAACAATGATTGGCAGTTAAAGATGCATGCTGAACAGAAATAACAAGATCCTTGTACTATAGAAATACATAGATTAGGATCAATTTTACCGAAGTAATAGACATTTCTGAGAAATACCCAAATAAAGGGTTGAAAACACAGTCAAGACAAGAATTTCATGCACCATAAACTAGATCTCAATACTTTGCAATATTATTATAGTTATACACTATATATAAAGAGAACTCCCCAGCTAGATCAACAAGGATGGTTTTACCAGTAGATTTTACTTAAGGGTAGTGCTTCAAGAAAGAAAACCACATTTTTTCTCAAGATATACAGAAAGTTAGTGTATTCTAGTCAAAATAAAACATATAGAGAGGGAGAGAGAACAGGGAAATAATCAGTTAAGGGTAGTCTCATCGCTCTCATCAGTATTCTCTCTATTTTCTCTCCAACATTACCATATTTTTCTCTGACCAAGTCACAAACATGTATGCGCACGTGAAAACCTTACTCATCCTCATAAAGACAAGATATTCTATAGTTTAAATTACTCATAGCTTGCACATGCAACAAATTGTAAGATGAGTAGATTAATAACATTTTGCCAGTGTAGCACAAGTATCATTCCAAGTATATGTTGATGACATCTTATCTAACCCATGTTAAACTGTGAGCTAATTGTCCACATTAAGCAAATTCTGTAATGTTATTTATCCATTTTCACTGTCTGTCACATATATAAGTACACAACTACGTCCCGAGTTGAATTTGCTGATCACATCTTAACCCTCTCATGTAAAATTATGTGCTCTGTGTTCACATTACTGAAACCTGATTATATGCTATTGGCATCTTGACTCAGTCTCCTACATATATGAGTAGGTCTAAAGCCATAGTATTTCTCCTATGGCCCTCATCTGTAAAAACACCATAACTTGTATGTAGAGGCACAAGCTGGCTTGATGCCAGCGATAGAATAATCATTCTGACAATTGATAGATAATCCCTTCATAAAAAATAACTCATCTTGATAAGTTAAAAAAGTTACCTGGGGGTTCTGCAGGTTAAACACTATCAAATTACGATCTGCAGTGCCAACAACCATCAGAGGATGCCGAACTGTTAGTGCATAGCACCGGTCTGGGAGTTGTTGCGTGTGCACTGGGTTTGGCTGTCTGGTATCCCAATACCTGAATAAATTACACAAATATTAGTCAGGAATCACCCAGCTAGCCATAAATCATAACTCCAGCAGAAAATTCTGATGCAAAAACAGTTCATGAACAAACCTGGAAGCAGGAAATACTATTTAAGAGAAGAAGAAATTCAAGTAAGGTCCAACATTAGGCCAAAGGCCAATTAAAACATCATAATCACATTGATAAGCAGCCCTATGAAGCTCCATTTGTAACAAAAAGTGGCAAAATGATTCATTAGTGTTTGTGATAGCTTTTACTGACATTAATCTGATCTCAGATAAAGTTTAACAATTACTCCTCAGTAAAAAGAAAACATGAATGCTGGTTTTCAGGTGTAGTATTCTTTTTCTATTTTAAAAAGCTCTGCACATGATAATGGACGTCTTCACTGGGAAATGTAACTCACAATAATGGAAAGAATTTTATCTAAATTTCGTATGTAAGAAGTCTAATTTCATAAGCTCTGCACGTGATAATGGACGTCTTCAGTTCTAGGTTTTATTTGAAGGGAGAAGGAACGAAAATTTTATTTTCTGTTTTGGGCTGCTCTGAGATAGATACAAGGTTTTTATTAGTAAACTCGGAGCCAAAATTGATCACACTACTGTTGTTTAGTATTAATATAGGATGTGAAGGTGTTTTGGCTTTATATATCTGAAGCTTCTACGACATTTTCTTTCTTTCTTTCTTTCTTTCTTTCTTTCTTTCTTTTTTTTGCCAACATATCTTTTACATACTTTCCAGGGCATTAACAAGTAGTTAGGAGATTCCCCTTCTGATTCTTGGATTTATGATGGGAATGGGAGCTGAATGAGGGTGACACACCAGAATAGCTTAGAAAAAATTCAGATGAGGACTGGTTTGTTTACTAGAAACAAAATAAAGCCTCCCTATAAAATAATTATCATGGGAAAGAGTTTCTCTATACTAGGATCATACACCAGATGATTCTCTTACAAAAGAACAAAGTAGCACCATTTGACTTTCAGTGTATAAGTAACTCTATGGAAATGAAAAATGTGTACTGATTAAGAAGACACTCTTATTACCCCTAAAGATCATCCACTGTGATGTAATCATATTGGACATATGTGGCATAATACTCAGGAAACATGACATAAGATCAAAATGTAACTCATAGGGAAAATTAAAACACTTTTTTCCTTCTGTGAAGCATGGAAGTAAATATTTTGCCTAAAAATACAGGTTGTACTACAGGCAGTGCTATCAAATCTTGAGACTCCAATTAATATGAAATGAGCATTAATCGCAAAAACAGACTGAGAGAATTGATAGCACGGAATATCCCAACAACAAACCCGAACTAGGAATTGCTTCAAAGGGAAGATAAAAAGGAAATTGCACTTGCCTTAGAGTCTTGTCCCAGCTCCCTGTAGCAAGGAGATTCATCTCTGGAATCCAAGCCACTTCTTTCACGGGTGCGTCATGCATGGCCACTGTCATGGATTGACCACCTGACATCAAGGGCCACATCTTCACTTGTTTATCACATCCTCCTGAAAATACAGTTGTGCCATCCTCTTTCCATGTTGAGCACAAAACCTACGAAAAATTCTAGATTTATCAATATGGACTCATTTGGCATAAACATAATAAACAGAGTCAGAGCTCCCATCTGATATGAAGTTTTAATTGTCACTTAGAATCTGAACCTCCACCATACCGGCTGTTCATGTGCTGTTGATGCCTTGGGTACACTGCTTCCATTCTGAAGTATCTCCCAACATCTAATCTATAATTTATCAACATATAGCGTCTTTTAGGAGTTTCAACAGACACATAAACCACTTCTTCAGCAAAATGAGCCCAAAATGGAAGCATGACCAACATACCTGGTTATCCCAAGAAGTGGCAACAAGGTAATTCCCCTTGGGGCTGAAACTAAGACTAGAAACAGAATCAGTAGGAGGCTGAACCACCTGTGCAATAGAAGGGTTAAAGTATCAACAACCAGAAATTCTACAAGACCAAAGTTCATGAATCAACAAGAAGCAGTTTTGGTTGATCTATTTAATCCTTGTCATGTTAAGCCATGACAGAGCCCCTAGAACAACAACAACAATAATCAAGCCAATAAAGAAATGCAAAGGTTACTTGAAAGCACCATTATTATGCGGAAATCCACAGTCAAACATAATGAAAATATGATGACTACACACTTCCTGCAATCATGAGCAGAAAATGCGTATGATCAGTTCAGCACCAACAAGTGAGGCTGAGAGAGGCTTGTATTTCAGCTTCGTCTTCCAATGATAAGAACGGAACCTCAGAACATAATAAGAACCTCAGAACATAACAAGAACCTTTGAGCATAAGTACATTATTTACAAATTGCAGAAAGCAGGTTACTTTATCACAGGTATGAAGGGTCAATGAAATGTCGACCTGAAGGAGTGACCAAGTGAACCTTTCTGGGAGATCAGTGGAGTTAGTCTTTTCATCTGAACTGATCAATGCTTTGACAGGGAACAAGATGTGATTTCTTACTCACCATTATTTGCGGATGCAATTTTCCAATTTCATGAGTGAAGAAGGCTATCTCTCAGTAAGAAAGGAATTTCCATGAGTTTTGTTTATTTCCTCAAATTAACATGGTTCATCTAATTCTACCCTAGTAAGAGATTTAAAACCACTTCCTTAAGCTTTTCATTTCTACACAACACAGGATAGTTTAAATTCAGAGCACATAAGCTACTGAGGTTTTTGAAAGAAGACTTCCTACAGCAGTTCTCACTTTCAAAATGAAGCTAACAACTCCATGCTTGAACATTCAAATATAAGACCAGAATCTTGGATCCTTCACTTGAGCATGACTCTCCCCTTTATTATTATTTTTCCTGCTTCCTACACTTTGCACATTAGCTTACCCATTATCTTGCATTTATGTGGCTTCCCTACTTCAGGTTTATCATTCCACAAAAAAAGGAAACAAAAGGGATGAAATAATGCAAGGCAAGCATATGAAATGTCCAACAAATAACAAAATGAACATTGCACATAACAAAAAATTACAGGGAAGCCATGCAAGAGAAGAAGTAACCAGTTGTCCAAGAACAGAGACACCAAAATAAAGAAAAGACAACACTTCACAAAGACCCCTTTAGCACCCCATAAATAGATGCTCAAGCTACATATCCGGATAACAAAATCCTAAACATTGAAACAAGTATATATAAAATTAAAAAAAAAATTACCAACAGAGAGTATTGAGCCACATGAATTCCATGAATAATAGATTTGGAATCAATGTAACTTCCACCAACACAGTTTCATCAAATGCATACGATCTTCAAATAACCAGATATGAAGCAACAGAACAAATAATGAGTGCAAGCATCTAGCAAAAAATTGGAGCAGATAACTTACTTATGCAACCTTGTTGTACCAAAATTTAAACATACAAATAATAAATGCAAACCACATGCTTGCAATTGATCATTATAAAAGCCAATAGCTTTGGTGAAACATTAAAACCAACCTATGAACACAACTACGAACAACATCAACTCAACCGTCCGAAAATGCAGAAATCAAGAACCAAGTACCTCAAATGACTTGTTTGGATTTGGATTTGCGCCAGCCACAGTGGAGAGCCCCGAAATATTAGACATTTAGCCACTGCCAAAAGGGCAACAAGAAGGCCTATATCTCAATTGATTTTGTTTCTGAAACAAGTTTGAAGAACACTCTGTTGCTAGAAATCGAGTAGACAAGAACAAAATACTAAATGGGTATTCACCCTACTTTATATTTCACATTATTTCAAGAACTTGAAGTTACATTGATTAAAATAAATGGGGTTGTCTAAGTAATCACAGTTTTTAGTCTATCGAATTATACGTGTTTAAAACTGAAATAACAAAAGCAACAAAGTAGACTATATATTATTTCGACCAGCAGTGATACTGTTAGGGTGTTTTACACTAAATTTGACAAACAAAAGAAACGAAGGAATAAAGCAAGTAAAATCGATTCGTCATACGAAAGAAAGAAGAACGAATGCTTGCTTGCAGTGAAGCTGTGGTTTGGTAATTTGAACACAGCCAATGTACTTCCAAAAAATTACTAAAAGGCGACTGCTATGTAGTCATTATCCCGGTGGGTGGGTTGAGAGAGAAGCCATTAACGTACCTCACCGATTATATTGCCAAGACGGAAATCCAACCGGAGAGCAGGGAGACAGAGAGAGTGTGTGAATAGTGCTCTTGGGATTGTGAGAGGAAAAAATGTGTGTTTATGGCCCTCTCTCTAGTTTTTTCCTCTTTTCTTCGCGACCAAGGCGGACACTGGAACGCTTTAGCACCACGCACGGCTCTGTGGGTCCACTTTGGGAGTTTGATGTCTGGGATCGAGTCCGTTGAAATTGTGGTTGGTTCAACCATTAAGAGATTTATCTATGTCGTGATTGGCAGATAAAAGAGGGTTTAAGATCATTGGATCAGTGATCCAAGCGGTTCACTGAACTGGATGGGCTTCCTCCCAAAAACTCTCGTCCGTTGGATGTAGACCGTCAATTTCCTATGATCAAAGTGCTAGAGTCTCTGAGCTATTAGGACCATTTTAACGTGCAGTTGCTTATATGCATTTTTGGGGTTGAGGTTGATATGGTTTTTGGGTTTGCACCAAGAACAACAGTTATGCAGGGTTTGATGAAGGGAAGGATTGCAAGGGCCTATAGTACATATTCTTATCTCGCATTTTTTGACAGGCTGTTTCTTTCGTATGACGAATCGATTTTACTTGCTTTATTCTTTCTTTTCTTTTTTTTGTCAAATTTAGTGTAAAACACCCTAACAGTATCGCTGCTGGTCGAAATAATATATAGTCTACTTTGTTGCTTTTGTTTTCAAAAAAATTGAAAAAAATAATACAAAAATACAAAAAAAGCATGAAAACTACATCATCATACGTGACCATACAAGCATGGGTAAGCTATATATAGGGATAAGAATAGGTATTAACTAATAAATAAATAAAAACAATTTTTTTCTAATTTTCGTAACTTTTATTTTGGAAAATTTTAAAAATAACCCTAAATTACAAAAACAATAAATGAAAAAATTACCGCACGCGAAAACACAAGCATGGAAAAGCTATATATGTGGATAAAAATACGTTTCAATGAAGAAATATGAAAAAACGAAGACTTTTTTATATTTCCATAACTGATTTTTTCGGAAAAACAGTAAAAAGCGTAAAAACAAACTCAAATTTAGAGTAAAGAAGTATAAAACTCAAATGGAATGTTTTCTTATACATATAGAACTAAAACCCACAAAAATCTATGAAAAATAGTTAACAAAAAACAAAAAAAATTGAAAAAACGGTACTGGTTTTTACGTTTTTTATAGAAAATGTAAATAAAAGCTAAAATTTGTAAATCCATACCTTTTTTGCTTAGATCTATTAAAATTGAAGAAGAATGCTCGTTTTCACCTTCTTAGTAGGTTGGAAGATTGAAATTAGGGCTGGAAGGTGAAAAACGGCCAAAAAAAGAAAAGAAAAAAAAAACAAGGTTTATACATTACGGGTAAGTGGTGCGCGCTTGGAGTCGGGGCCACGCTTGAAAGGCGTGCCTAGGCGACTGCGCCTCTTTTCCTCTATGCCTTGCACAGTGAATATGTACCTGGGCCTTGTACACACGGCCTGTCACACCCTTGGAATTGGTTTCTCCCAAAGCATCGGACCAATGATCACCTCTGACTTCTGCGGACCACTAGTGCCACAAAACGCTTTTGGTGGTCTTATTGGCGCATACCACGATGGGGTCTTCGACTGGGGTTAGCTCTCGGTCGTTTTGAGCTCGAAATTGATCTTTCAAAGAGGAATTGAATTTTCTAGAGTTTTGTTTAAGGTTCTCTTTGATGGGATCTAAAACAGTGAGTTTAAGGTCTCGGGCTTGAAGGGGCTTTGTTAGAAGCAAAGAGGCTTTACGGCTTTTGTGAAAGAGTCTTTCTTCTTTCTATTTTTCTGTCTACTATACCTGTCGACTTGCGCCTAGGCGCGCCTACCAGGTAAGTGGCGCACGCCTAGAGTCGGGACCGTGCCTCTAACTACATAGGTGCTAATTAGCTCATTCATCATCAACACATCACAATCCAAACACCTTTTGATTCCTTATCAATGCAGAGCCGTACCTAAAATAGAGGTTGGGTTGGCAAATCCTAGTAGAATCCTGGCATTGTAGTTGCAACTGATTATGTGCCTACAGGAGGATGCTAAATTTCTATATCCTTTATTTACACAGCTAAGAATGCTTGCAGTAACATAAACCATGGCTTTCTCTGGCACCAATCCATCAAACAATCTAGCCGCCTTCAATGACACCAAATTTTGTGCATGTACAGAAAACAAGCAAAGGAATCAACAGAAACACCATCACCAAGACCACTCTTCGAAGCATAGCAGTGGACAGTATCTGAATATGCACCTGCAGATAGAACACTCACAACAATAACCAACATTTTGTTCACAAACAACAATAACAATACCCCATGAAATTACACTCTTCTCCATCATGCTTCCAAACAAACTTCTAGTCAAATCTAAATCCAAACATTTTGATACATGTAAATCAGCGAATCAATTACCCTGTACATCCAGCACAAAGCAGTCGCAACTCCATATCCATGAACAGGTTTTCATTACGGTTGGGTAAGAAGGCATAGCAGTAAACAACACAAACATGCAAGTCATACCACTATGTGAAGTCCGACATATCAATACATTCAACGATAACTACTTTCTTGGGTATATCATCAAACAACTGATACGTACAGAAAATTCCCAAATTTCGCACTTAGCTGAATCCAGATTTAAGGTGGGTCTGAGTTTTTTCTGATCACTCTTCTTATTGATATAGGTTTAGATGAATTTGAGAGAAAAGAAACATATGCTTTTGTGAGTAAATAGATGGTCCATTGCAAAGAAAATGAACAAAAAGAAGGTGAGCTCGTCTGCTTTTGTGTTGATTGAAATAGTAAGTGGAAAAATAATTGCTTGAAATTTCCACTGTTAATGTACGAAGGAGAGTTGATTTGCTGACAGAAATAGAGGAGATTTCAGGCAGAATTGTTAGTAAGAACGAGCCGAGTTGGTGGTGTATTTAATCAGCGTTTTTTATGAGAGAAGATAATGAGAAGAACCTACCAGTCCAAGGGCTAATGACATGGACCATCTTCTCGCACTAACAAACTTGAAACTTTTCTTTACACTAAATCCGTGCATTTCCATGGCTGTTTGATTCTTTCAACCCATAAACAGCAGTCAAATCCGATGTTTTTCTCCTATATAAATCGAGTTCATTTATTCAGGAAAACCATGCTGGCAAGCCACATTCGGCAGGAATTATCTTGAGCTGGGAAACCATGACTGGCCAATGTTGTGTCAATTCTGTTAGCAAGTAGCAACCTATGCTGTAGCATTGCCGATTTCTATAGCAAATGCAATACGGACCTATGCTATTGTGATGTCGCTAGCACTGCCTCTCTCTCTCTCTAGAATAAGACTGTTGACCGTAAGAAATTAGTGAGTAATTTAGATGAGAAGTAATAAAACTGCTCTAAGAAATTCATTCCCACCAGGACTTGACACCATTGCCATCTTGAATTCAAGTTGGACCTTCGGCTTTATAATTTAGCGACCTTTTTTCTCAATTTAGAGATAGGTAATTACAGTAAAATGAGAAGGCATCATAGAAATGTGCCCAAAGGTTAAGATATGCCGAGTGAAGTTGAAGCAGCTTCCAGTCTTCTTATAAGTAAAAGCAGAGGATTGATCCCTCAATCATCACTGCGTTTTCTCCCACACAGCGCAACCAATCCCTTTCATAGCAATACGAAAGTTGGGTGGAACTAGATTGCCAAGATCAGACCTTGATCCTATCATGGCAATGATTTTCTCATCAATGGCAGCCAAATAGAGATCGGCATCAGAAGCTATGATACGCAAGGTACTATCTGGTCGAATCTCATTTCTAGACCTTATTACTGCCAAAAGACTAATTTGATCCTTGAGTCCCCATTCAAAGAAGTGATCATAAAACTGCAAAAAAGAATAAAACAAAGACTTGTTTAATAATGTAGATTGATTTGTGTTTGGTAAAAATTAGTGGAAGAAGGAATTATCCTGAATCTTCCTTGACCACTACTACTGTTATATATCATCACTTGAACAAGACTAAATATGTAGGCAGAAACTTCTAGCAGATGCAGTACAACTTACTATGGAGGGAATGCCTGGATGGGTAAGGATATATACGTATCCTTGTATGACTTTCTCAGATGGAAAAGGCCACATCTTTTGCGTCGAACCGGTGTCATGATTATCAACAAATGTGACACTACGTTTTGGGGACAAGCCTATCATCCCTGGTGCCCTGCCTGCTGAGTCCTTCAACCTCCATAACTCATTTTGAACTGCAGCTTGGAGGATACCCTTTGTTGTAAAATCGAAGGCTGTAGCCATCCCACCAGCAGCTTCAACCCAACCCACTAGCCCACGGCGATGTGAGTCCTGATCATATTCCGGTTTGCCGTCTTGGGCATAAGCTAGAGAATTCCAAACCTCACCAACCACAAATTCGGGTTTGGTTTGATCAATATAAACCTTTGCAAGTTCAGCCGAGTACCCCTTGGCAAAATCTAAACGCCATCCTTCGAAGCCGATTTCGTTCTTTAGCCAATTCAGCCAATCCGATAGCTCTTTTTGGACCCTCGGATTGGTATGATCAATGTCTGGAGCACCATCAAAGCCAGCCCCCGTGTCTGGATTCCCAGTGCCATCAGAATAAGCGGTGTCATCACTGCAGATAGACCATGGACCCCAGTCGAGACGATCATCTTCTGTCCCTCCTTCGAAGATGCAATAGATTCCTCTACTGTCCTGCTTATCTGCACATCTATGGTTTATGACTATGTCTGCTATGGATTTGATTCCCTTGTCATTGAATTTCCCTACCAATTGCTTCAATTCATCCTTATCTCCGTAGTTGGAAGAATCGAGATCATATAATCTTCCCGGCATGTAGCCTGAGAAAATATTTGGAACAAATGTCACTCGCAATGAATCTGAACAAAGATTTTAAGTTAAATGAAAATTATATTTTCATGTTTAGATAGTGCCCATAAGTGTTTTCTGGATGATGACTGGATTCAAACCCACAATCTCTAGTTTGTGAGACAAGGTCATTAACCAACAGAAAATATATTTATACAAAGAGAACTTGCAAAAGAACAGTAACCTTGGGTTGAAACAGAGTGGGAGGGGGGAGGCAACCAAACATGCGTAATTCTAGCATTAGCCAATTCTTCTACCTGGTTGCCCAGAAAATTATACAATTTTCCTTCCTTGTGCCATGACTCCCAGTTAAATCCCTGAAAAAGCAGGTCAATAAAGAGATACTGGAAATCTGAAAAATCAGGAAATAGGTGCAGAGGAGAACAAATGGTTTTCCGATGCATGTACCTGAAACAGAATCTGTGAATTAGTGCTGGTGAGTAGCAGAAAGAAGGAAGCATGTATACATGCTAGAGAGAGAAAAAGCTCCTTCTCCATGTTTGAGGCATTTGACGAATTGTGTAATGAAGGTTGACTAGAGAGCTCTATATATGTAGACTGAGAGTATGGGCCTGGTTGGCAAGGCCTAATTATCTGGTGAATTTATCCTCCGATGCGGGATTACATGTATGGAAAAAGGCCTGGCATAATCCGGTAGACCGGATTAATGTGAACGTTACCAATCGGGCTCTAAATAAGACGGTTTCTGGATAGATATACGGAACGGGACAAAGCTAAAATGGACTAATTTGTCAAGAGGTTCCCCACCTCTAGCTGGATAATATAAACCACATCTTGATCCTCAGTGTGAAATGGACTTGCCCACATGCATTAGGCGTAAACTGTTCTCTTGAGTGCTTTAATGCCAGACTATGTATAGTCTGAATTCTTTAGCGGATCCACTTCCTAAAAGGGGACTTATTGATATATCATTTTGTACACAGGCAATCTTGCAGCACTGTCCAATGCTTGATAAAGTCCTGTGGTCAATAGATAGATATACGAGAACTGATCTCACCCAATTATCTTATTTGGCTTCTTCTATTTGGGCTATCTGCGAAAATCATGTTGATGCTTCTGGGTACTAGTTTTTTTAGCTAATCTCTGAAAGACCAAACAAGATGGATACATCAGATCATTCGAAGGTGGGCTTACCCTCCTTCACACCCCTCACCTCCCGAAACATTGCACTTGTTTGGAGAAAAACAGTAGTATATAATAAGATTTATAAGGAATCAGACAGCAGTGATTTCGACAGAAAACTGTGACAAACCTTTTAATTTAATAACCTTCCGCAACATTGAGCTTAGACAATCCGACTAAAATGAAAACACAGCAGTACTTTGAAATGACGATCACATTTCCGGGAATTGGAAAATGAGTACAAGGAGACATCTAAGAAGTGATCCAAAAATTTAAAATAGACCAATTGAAGCCAAAACCAGTCCCTTTCTTCTTATCTGTGGCCCCCAAATGCAAATTAGCATCAGAAGCTATAATTCGCAAGTCACTTTCGGGACGAATGCCATTTCTAGACCTTATTGCAACTAGAAGTCTAATCTGGTCCTTGAGTCCCCAGTCGAAGAAATTATCATAAAACTGCACAAGAGAAGACATTAAAGATATAGTTAACAATGCAGCTGCTTAATCATTCTTGTAGTAATGCATGATTAGTTAATAAAATTACATTTTTAGACACTATAGCTTGAATATGATCAAGTATGCTGGCAGTAAGGGGGGGCAAATCGTGGCTGCGAGTCTTGTTCGTGTCGTATCAAGACTAACCCATTAGAATATATAGGCCTACAAAAACATGACCCGATTAAAATAATTGTGTCAAGAACCCATGACTTAAACACGATCTAATTATTAAATGAGTCGACACAATACAATTCGTGTAACACAATTAGAAGGATGTACGACAAAGGATGGTTATTCAAAAACCATCTTATATTATAATTAATAAAGGGCAGCCCCAGTGCATGAAGCTCCCACTCATGTGGGGTCCGAGGAAGGGGTGGACCACCAAGGCCTAAGGTACTCAGCCTTACATTATATTTTGAAAGATGTTATTTCCACACCTTGAATCCATGACCTTAAAGTCACACGACGATAACTTTTACCGTTGCACCAAGGCTCCCCTTCTTATATTATAATTAATATAAGATGATTTTTGAAAAACCATCCTATAAAATATGTGGTGGTTTTTTTTATAGTAATATAGGACGGTTTTTTAAAAACCATCATATACATGATGAGTTAATAGGTTGCAAATCAAACGGGTCCACACAACGGGTTAACACATCGTGAGTCAAATGGGTCAACACAACGGATCAACATTGGTTGACCCGAACACGACATAATTTTTGGCATGCTACCTAAAAATGATATGGACACGATAAGACTTGACCCTAACCCACTAAATCTATGTCATGTTCAAGTTGTGTTATCAGGTAGTGTCATATTTTGTCACTCCTAGTCAGCAGAAACCAATAACAGAAGCAGTGCAACTTACTATGCATGGAATGCCTGGATGGGTAAGGATATATACATATCCTTGTAAGGCTTTATCTGAAGCTTTTGTGCCGAGCCAGGGTCATGATTATCAACAAATGTGACACTATTTCTTGGCGACAATCCTATCATCCCCGGTGCCCTGCCTGTCGCGTCCCTTATTCTCCATAACTCATTTTGAACTGCAGCTTGGAGGATACCCTTTGTTGTAAAATCAAAGACTCTGGCCATCCCACCAGCAGCACCACCAGTGCACGTCGGTGTTCGCCCTGGTCTACTTCTAGCTTCCGGTCTTTTCCGTAAGCCATAGAGTTGCAAGCCTCGCCAACCACAAACTCGGGTTTGGTTTGATAAATATAAACCTTTGCAAGTTCAGCCGAGTACTCCTTTGCAAAATCGAAACGCCATGCTTTGAGGCCGATTTCATTCTTTAGCCAATTCAGCCAATCCGATAAGTCTTTTTGGACCCTCGGATTGGGATGATCAATGTCTGGAGCACCATCAAAGCCAGCCCCCGTGTCTGGATTTCCAGTGCCATCAGAATAAGTGGTGTCATCACTGCAGATGGACCATGGGCTCCAATCGAGATGATCATCTTCTGTCCCTCCTTCGAAGATGTAATGGATCCCTCTACTATCCTTCTTGTTTGCGCATCTATGGTTTATGACTGTGTCTGCTATGGTTTGATTCACTTGTCATTGAATTTCCCTACTAATTGCTTCAATTCATCCTCATTTCCGTTAGTGGAAGAGTTGAGATCATAAAGTCTTCCGGGCATGTAGCCTGAGAATGCACTTTGAATGAAATATCGCTTCAAATGAATCTAAATAAAGATTCCAGTTAAGTGAAATTATCGTTTTTCACGTCTATAGTACCCGCAAGTTTTACAACGGTATGATCAACAGCTAACCCACGGAAAGTATTATAGATAAGTCAAGTTGATTTAGATGCAAATGCTTCATTGTATCCGTAATGGCATCGTTCTGGAGCTAAAACTGCACTAAAAGGGTAGACCCAGTGCATGAAGCTCCTGCGTATGCAGTATACCGGGAAGCGGTGGACCACAAGGGTCAATGGTACATGTAATATCCTTAAATTTTAAGATAAAATAGGAAATTATTAAATAAATTAAAATAAAAAAATTTATGGATGAAATTTTTTCCTGAAAACATAAGAATTAGAAAGTGCTCGTCGATACGAATCCAACGCCACCAAGAACGCGAAAAACGGAGCTCAAACGAGGGAGTTATGAGCCGTCAAAGTTGGAAGGGCAATTTGGTCATTTGGTAGAGACGCATTAGACAGGGGTCCAAATTGATACTGGCACCCCCGTCTTCCACACGTCTCTACCAGTGCCGGAAAAATCGCCGGAAAGACGTGGAAAGAGGCGTGTGTGGAAGAGTTTCTCTTCCCCAAGACTCTAAAACCCTATATCTATGCTCCTCTAGGAGCCAAAACGCTCCACTTTAAGCCAAGACGCACTCAGAGACGCAGCCAGGACGACATCACATGACGTCGTCGCCGCACGCGTGCGCGGCGCCGCGCGCATGCGGAGAGTGCGCTGGTTGGCTGTCGCGGTGGGACCGGGACGCGGCGCGTCCCGTATGACGTCTGCGTCGGCGTGCGTCTTCGTGCGCCCGTGTACGTAGGTGTAAACCGGCGGAAAAGGGTGCCGCCGGTTTAAACCACCTTATGGTGGTCCGGCAGGCCCCATTTTAGTATAGTTTTCACTAAAACTTGATTTTTGGGAGCTAGAGAGGTCCAAATCACGATCCGGAAGAGGCGTTGTGACCGTATTGATGACGCGGACCTAGTTTTAACTTAAAAACTTAGAAATGACCACTTTTTATTTAGAAAAATTTTTAAATAGTGATGTGACATGTACAGGTGCACTTGAATATACCAATTAAAAGGAGTTATTAGCAAGCTAGTGATCTCACACTGAGGTAGGTGACGACAACTAATGTTTTGCCTTGATTTTAAACCATGTTTAAACATAGCATCATGTGTGATTGTGTTTTAAATTGCGATTTTTATTTACCATGGATTTCATGCGACATTGCGAACAGGATGGTTATTCCAAATTGAATTCTTTTACTGAATAAACTTATTTAAAATGCTTTTACAAGCATGATGTTAATTAGTTATGCTTAATTAGAGATTTATTTCTTATTATATATATAGAAAATGCATGGATTTACATGGAAATGAGTATAGAGGCTTAGTAGTGGTCCTTTTATAAAGCTAACCCCGGGATGAGGGGCATGTCTTGGGGATTTCAAGCTATAAGTGCTCTTGAGTTTTAGCATATACATATGATTTCCGTGTTTTATATTTGATGACGGGTGCTCTCGCCCGGTGGGCGTCATGCTAGGAGGGATAGTAGGCCACCCACCTTCCGAGATTATGATGTGATGAGTTTGTGATATGATAGACACCTGCCCATAGATGGCATTCGGTAGGGGTTTGGTAACATGGATAGTCCACACTACCGGTCTGAGCCTTTCCATGGGGACAGACACTAAGTCTCCCGTTATGGTGTCGACGGAGAGCGTCGGTGGTTGATACCCATGGAGGGTTGCCACTGCAGCATGATGGCCCATATTCTTGTTATGTGTGCATGCATGATGAGCATGGTTATGGATGGTATGCCTGGGTGTGACGACACTCAGAGGTTAACTATGTGTACTCCTGATCAGGGATGTTAGTGCGATGTGGTGGGACCCATTACCTTAGGGTGCCCTTATTCTTGTTGTATGCTCCATTTTATTGATTCATGTCATGTTTTAACTCTATGATTGCATGTTTTAGCATATGGAATAAATTGGCATTTATTTGAACATGGCATCATGATATCACTATTTTCATAAGTGTTAGACTTTTTATTAGTGTTGTTCATTATTTCTTTCATTTATTACATTAATTGTCTATGTACCTACACAAGCGATAGCTTGCTGAGGCATTGCTTTGTTTTGCAATGCCTTAGACCTCGAGCGCGATAACAGGAAAGGCAAGGGTTGAGAAGCCGTGAGAGTCAGCCGAAGACCATTTTTCTATAGTGTTAGGCAGTGATGTGAGTCATTAAACAGGATTATCATTTGGATTTTTATTATGGACTGCATATTTTATATTGGGATGTGATTTAGATCTTTGGACATATGTTGGACATTTATATGGGATGTTATGATGGATAGTCCCTGGGCCATATTATTATTGTCTTTTGGACGTATATTTGATTTAAAATAAAGGCGCCTATTTATTTGACGTTGATTTCTATACGGATTATTTATTTATGTTTAAATTACATGTACGCCATTTTGAGAAAGGAAAAATTAACACCCGGAGTTTTAAGATAGGTTTAGTAAAATGTTAAATAAATCTTTTCTCATGGGATCCCAAATGCTCTTATTTAAAATGCCATAAAAAAAAAAAATTGTCTTAAAAATCCGGGGTGTTACAGTACACAACCTTACCTTGTATTTTGCAAGAGGCTGTTTTCATGCCTTGAACCCGTGACCTCAAGATCACAAGACAATAACTCTACCGTTGCACTAAAACTGAGCTAAAAAATTTAAAATCAGTGGGTGTGAAGAACCCTTTTGCAACTAGATTGGACACGGGTGTGATCCAAGGTGTTGGATCATATCGCACCTTGCATCTAGTACCTACGTAACTATACAAAAACAAGTAATACAACACTAACCTTCCCTTGAAACAGAATGTGAGGGTATTGGCAGCCAAACATGTGTAATACCAGCATTAGCAACCATGTAGAATCTGTGAATTTGTCAAGGTGGGTAGGAAAGAGAAGAAAGCATGTGGGCATGTTAGAGAGATGATAAGCCTCATCTCCGCGTTTGAGGAGTTTGAAGATAAATTTCTTTCTTAATGCCGGAACAATTGGTTGATGAAAGTTGATTAGAGTGCTCAAGTGGAGTAGTTGATTAGAGTGCTTAATGTAGACAATAAACCAAACACAAGCACAATACAAACATTTAAATAGTTTGGCCAAACTAATTACATCTATGGGCATAATCCGATCTCCTTCACTATGTAAAAATAAAATAAAAATACAATGAAAAATAAGAGGTTGATTTCACCATAACTATTCTTTTCAATCCAACTTGCACCTGCACACTCTCTTCCTCTCTTAAACTATGAAGAGGAACCTTGACTTAAGAGCCAATGCCTCAATCTTAGAATGGGTGGGTTATCAAACTATATGTAGGCCTTTCATAACTAGTTCCCCAAGTAAGCCAATTCTAGTGAGAAATTTTTCTCTCAACCACTTTCGAAGTCCCATTTCCTATGATCACTTCTGAACAATACGTATGGGACTTTAAGAAAGTAATATCTGTTAACAAATCAAGCAGGTCCCACCATGCTGTGACAGTGATTGAGACACAAGCACAACACACATGATTTCAGTACCAGCACAATTTAGTTACCACATTAAATGAAAAACAAATAAGAATTTCATGAAAACACCAAATAACAATTTAAATAAATTGTCGTCGTCGTCGTCATCATCATTAAGACCTTATCCTAATAAGAGGTCGGCTACATGAATCTTATTCCTCTATTCTACTTTATTAAATACTATGTCTTCATTTAGTTCTAAAGTTTTTAAATCTTTCCTCACCACTACTATTCATATTCTTTTGGGCCTTCCCCTTGCCCTTTTAGAACCTTCTACTTGTAGTGCCTCACTCCTAACTGATGTCATTGTTGATCTCATTTGAACATGTTCAAACTATCTAAGTCTAACCTCCCTCATCTTCATGAAAAGATAATACTCACAAAACATTAACCACAAAACTGAAGCTAGTGTATAGCCTTCCATTAGAAGAACTATCAGTAGAAGTCTGAAAAAATGGATTTGCATGATCTCCTAAAAGACAAAAACCTTGGCAATCTCAATTTCCAATTTCCTACTGAAAGGAGACAAGTGCAATTCCAAGCCAAACATCCTTGATATCATTGAAATGCTTGGAATGATAGAAGTGGAATTCCTGAAAGAAAAGAAATCAAACAGAATGTGGATATGGGTTTTTCTTGTCAAGGTTTCTTGTTTCAACAGTGAAGTTGCCATTTTCTTACTCCCAAGGAGACAGATTCAAGGAGAAGGCTAAGATGGTTTGCCCCGTGGATGAAATTGCCCAAGTGAATAGCTGAAGCAACTGTGAGGACGTGGGTGGGGCCCTGGGTGTCCTTAGAATTTCTGAGCCCACAGTTTGGAGGGAGAGCTGCTGCCATTTCTAGTTATTCTCTCCCTTAACACAACACTGTTGGAGAATGGGGGTCCCTCAATGCAATGATTTTTTCTTGCTATATATTCTGCCTCTGCATTTTGGCATCTCTAACATTCCATGCGGACGTGGAGAAAAGGAAAGCTGATTTAGTGGGGAGGAGCAGTTGACTCACCATGGGGCCCACTGATTGATGCCAGCGTTCATGATCAGTGCCGTGGATGAGGCACATCCAGAGACTCTCCACCGTTGGATCATTCTAAGGCTTAGGATCGTCAGACTGATCTTGATCTTTGGTGTAAGGCTGATCAATAGCACTGCCTACGATTGGATCTGTATGGGCCCCACTTTTACTTCTGGCCCCACTTACTTTCTACGTGGAAGTATGCGATCACAGTGGATAAGAGAGTAAGAAAAGCACGCAGCTCCGTAGTCTCATTCCATCCTAACAAAATCCGTACCCCGCAATTTGACACAAACACCCCTTTCTCGAACTTCCGGCCATGTCCACTCCGCCTCTGCTCCTGCTCTCCGTGCTAGGGATCCTTGTCTCCTTCCCTACTTTTCTCCAACAAGAAGAAAAAATCCTAACCGCCGAATCAGACCCAATCTCAATCTTTCAACAATACCTTCAAATCTCAACCGCACATCCAAACCCAGATTATTATTCAGCAGTCTCTTTCCTTACGTCCCTTGCGAAAGCCGTCGACCTCAAAACCCAAACCCTAGAATTTGCTCCCAGAAAACCCTTGCTCCTCCTCACATGGCCCGGCCAAAACCCTAACCTCCCATCAATCCTCCTCAATTCCCACATCGACAGCGTTCCTGCGGAACCGACCAAGTGGGTCCACCCACCCTTCTCCGCCTTCAAGGATTCCGACGGTCGGATTTTCGCCCGCGGATCGCAGGATGACAAATGCATCGGAATTCAGTACATCTTAGCCATCCGTAGCCTCAAAGCGTCGAATTTCACCCCTCTCCGTACAATCCACATCTCATTTGTTCCAGATGAAGAGATCGGTGGGGCTGATGGGGCTGAAAAATTTGCTAAGAGCAAGGAATTCTCTGATCTCAATGTGGGCTTCGTGCTTGATGAAGGGCAGGCATCGATGGACGATAAGTTTCGGGTTTTTTATGCTGATCGAACTCCGTGGAGGCTAATTGTTAAGGCTAGTGGCGCACCTGGGCATGGATCAAAGTTGTATGATAATGGGGCAATGGAGAATTTGATGAAGAGTATGGAGGTTGTGTCTAAGTTTAGGGAGAACGAATTTGACAAGGTGAAGGCGGGTTTCGCAGCAGTTTCTGAGGTTATATCTGTGAATCCAGTATTTGTGAAGGCTGGAACTCCTTCGCCAACGGTATTATTACACTCTTCTTCTTACTTAATTATGTGTTTTGTTGTTTGAAATTACTGGTAGGAGAATAGTTTCTGATTGAAAAAACTGTAAACAGATATCAACTATTTTGTTTTGAGAGTTAATAGACACAAACACCCATGCATAGTCTCGAACCTTGGTGAACCAGGTGAGAGGCTCCTCCTTATGCCACTGCTCTGGGAGGCTGTGAAGAAATCTTCGCATAATTGTCATTCTGGATCTCACTTAGTGAATTGTGGACACGAGGATTGGAAGATTATCAAAACAATGAATGTTAGTAAGCACAAGCATAGCTAGAAAATAGTAATTTACAGTGTTTGGAAGGAAGAAAAGGAACGCATATCATTGCTTAAATAAATACAGCCTTCGAGTTTAGTTTTGCTCATCATATAATTGAATTTGAATGTTCTGTAAGCTGTCCACATGGAATACTATCTTTTTCATATAAATATACTTTTTGCAAAATATTTTATTTCTGTTATTTTGGAATGGTGAAGAATCTAGTAAAAGAAACAGCATTGGAAGTAGATACTGAACGAGTCTAAAAGGCCTTAACTGGTTCCCATAAAAATACTATTTTATGGCATCTTAATCTCTAACATATGTTTACTGACACCCAAAGTTTCCTCCAACAGTCAAGTGATCGCTTCCTTTAAAGATTCATGTTTGAATTTTGAGCACTTCAAGTTGGCGGCCACTGAAAATAGAGACTACGACCAGATCAATCTATTGAGCTGTTGGACAAAGAAGCTAGAAGATTGAGTGAGGTAATTACCCTGAGGTGGAAAATTAAGCTTTTGATGATAAACAAAGACATGGAGGTCAAGACGCGCACACGGAATTTGGTTTCAACATAGAATTTGATGGACTACTATGACTTCAAGATACTACTCTGCCTTTTGGGTTCACTTATTCTTTGTGAATATTATATCAAGACTCACTCTACCTTAAATGAACCATAATTAAAGATATGCATGATGTAGCGGTAACAAATGCTAAGACCACTAATGGAGATCGGTGATTTTCCCATCACTGTAGGATTGCACCAAAGATTGGCATTGAACCCCTACCTTTTCACATTAGTTATAGATGAGTTAACAAAACATCTACACGAGGAGATTCCATGGTGCATACTATTTGTAGATGATATAGTTTTAATTGATGAAACTAGGAAGGGCGTAAAAATTAAGCTAGAGTTATGAATAGAAGCATTAGAACCTAAAGGATTTAAAATCAGCCGAACTAAGACAAAGTATATAGAATGCAATTTTAGTAAGGAGAGGAGCAGGAGTGGAGCAATAGTAAAGATTAATAACCAAGAAGTCCCTGTAAAAGACCATTTTGGTTCTTAGGATCGATAATTCATGAGAGTGGAGAGATTGAGAGAGAGGTTACCCAAAGAATCCAAGTAGGTTGGAACAAATGGAGTTATGCATCTAGAGTTTTGTGTAATCGTCGGGTGTTACTCAAACTAAAAGGAAAATTCTATAGGATGGCTATAAGGCCAGCTATGCTCTATAGATTAGAGTGTTGGACAGTTAAAGAACATCGGGTTAATAGGATGAGAGTAGCAGAAATGAGGATGTTAAGATGGATGAGTGGCAAGACCAGAAAGGATAGAATTAGGAATGAAAACATTAGAGAAAACTTAGGGGTAGCACTAATAGGTAACGAGATGAGGGAGATTAGACTTAAATGGTTTGGACATGTCCAATAAAGACCGAAAACGGCACTAGTTAGAAAGAGTGGGGCAATGCAAGTAGAAGGTTCTAAAAGAGTAAGGGAAAAGCCCAAAAGAATGTGGATAGAAGTGATGTGAAAAGATGTAAAAACTTTAAGACTAAATGAAGCCATGGTACTTAATAGAGGAGAATGGAGGAACAAGATTCATGTGGCCGACGCCTAATTGGGATAAGCCTTGATGATGGTGATGGTGATGATGATGATGAAATAAATGAAATGGGAAACAATATTGCAATGTGACTTGTAATGGCTTTATATTTCCCCTTTTCTTTTTTTCTAAATAGCTTTTCATTCCTTGATTGAACTGCAAAGAGTTGCTCTCTATTCAGCCCATTGGAAAAGAAACACATGCACAGTGATTCATGAAGGCTACTTTTTTGAGAACAATTATTAATACACTCATGTTAGCATGGGAGCAGGTAATTGTTACCCTTCAAATGAAACTTCCACTTGCCACAGTAATACAGTATCACTTATGCAGGTTGGACACAGGACAATCTGGACTTCAGAGTTTTCATCTTTGTATTGGGAATAGCATCATTGTTTATGAGGAATAATATCTTTTAAATCCTAAAGATTCAGGTGTAGTATTCATGCTATATCATCCAAGGAAACAAGATTTGGGTTAATAGACTGTTTGTTATGCATAGTGCTGTGCTGATCTAGGACAATGAAACGTCCAGAACTTGCATCTGAATGAAATCCCAAGGTTTACTGTACTGAAAGAACCTTGGAAGATCTTCATTGCACATAGGATTAAGTTGCTCTATTATTTGACATGTCCCAGACGAATTCTCAATCCATATTCCACAAATAGAGCATTGGAATGGTAATAGAAGATATTTTTTCTTTCTTTTGTCTAATCTCTGTCTCTGGTTGTTATCCTTCCCTTATGCTAGAATACAGGTATATAATTTTCTGTTCAGTTGAGTTTCTTTCATGGTTCTTAAGACAGCTGGGATTTTCTTCAAATGAAGTACTAATGGCATTATAAACACCAGATCTGAATCATATTGTTTGAATCTTTAATTATCAGATACATAAGGAGAGGATCTCATCCCTTTTCTGAGTTCTACTCTGCAGATTCTGTTTCTAGTCGGTGCCATTAGTGAAGATAAATTCACTACGTAACAAGTGATGTATGCAGGGTTTTGTAATGAATATGCAACCTTCAGAAGCAGAAGCAGGGTTTGATATTCGCATCCCACCCATGGAAGATCCAGATCTATTAAAGAAAAAAATTTCTGATGAGTGGGCACCAATTGCAAGAAACGTGACTTACCAGGTCTGCTACTTAACTGATGTCATGTTAGCTTCGTTAATATTGAATTTGCTGATTGAATACCATGGAAAAAGGATAGACTATGATATTAATGCTTGAAGGTATTGCAACTGGCTATGTAAACACAATCAGACTGACCGCTAATCGGATAAGGTCCTGATGATGATATGTAGACACAGTCACCAAAATGTAAAAGTTTGATTAGAGCATGAAAGGTGTTGAACGGATGAGAAGTTGCTCAACTTGTTTAAATCTGCAAACATCCTCCAGATCTTTGCCATTAGTTGTCTTAGGTTGTCAGACTGAATCTGTCTGTGTCAGAACCAATTTATATTAGTAAACTGTGCCATGGACAGAAGTGTTGTGATGTATACGGATTATAGTAGTTTTCTGGAGATGATGATGATTACTTACTAAACCTGAATGCTGAAGAGGTTGAATTCATTTGGCAAAGCATAACTGTACCAAAAACTATGATTCTAGTGATACCCTCTCACATGCAGTCATAAACATAACTTGCAAACGCGAAGCTTGAGTGTTATCTTTCTTTTGGAATATATACAACCTGATGTGCTTTTTACATATTTTGATGTAGTCTCTTTGTTCACTACTTTTGATTCAAGTGATACTTAGCGTTAGTCTATTCTGCCCGTGGAAAACTGGATTTGGGACATTGCAGTTATAGATGAATTGTCAGTTATGACCCATCCAATATTGCTCCCCTCCCTGTCCTGTGACTTCCTCTTCGTTCACATGAAATGCTAAATAGGCTACGTTTTCTTCTTGTAGATGGATGAAAGTGGACCAATCAGAGACTACAGAGGACGTCCTCTAATGACTGCAACCAACAACTCCAATCCATGGTGGTCTGTGTTCGAGCAAGCTATAATTGCTTCTGGAGAAAAACTTGCTAAACCTGAAATCCTAGCTTCCACCACCGATGCACGATTCATGAGACAGAGGGGCATTCCTACTCTTGGGTTTTCTCCAATGGCAAATATGCCCATATTACTCCATGAACATAATGAGGTTGGCGACTTTAGTAGTCCTTGCATAAGATTTCAGTATTTGATATGTTTCTTTCCATACTCATCCTCGACTAACTTCTAATTACTCTTCATGCAGTTCATGAAGGATACTGTGTTTCTGAAGGGCATCAATGTATATGAATCTGTGATCCGCTCGTTGAGTTCTTTTGCAGGAACTCCTATGTAGAAACTTCAACAAGTCGGACAGTGCTAGATTGATACCCATATAGCAATGACCACAATGAAATGAGGCACAATTTTCATGCCACTAAGGTGGTTAAGGAAACTTGAGTTGAACTGATTCAGCATGGAAGCTGCTGTATGACATCTTTGATGCTATGTTCATTAAATTTATAAAACAGAAGGGTCTCCCATTTAGATTTGTATCTTATGGTACACAAAAGGCTTGTTGTGTTAGAGGTGTGGAAACAGCCTCTTGCAAAATGCAAGGTAAGGCTGCATACTAAAAACCCTTTGTGGTCCACTCCTTCTCTGGACTCTGCATGTGAGAGCTTCATGCATTGGGCTGCCCTTTTTGATCTGTGTTAATATTTAGACTTATTTAAATGATATAGTTAAAATTGTTTTTCTTCATGTCTAGGAGACGTTTTTGCTATCATACTCATGACACTTCTTTTTCATTTTTTTACACATTTATTATTAGCTGTAAGAGAGTGATATATCAGAAGAGGAACCTTGTGCAATGGTAGAGTTGTTGCCATGTGACCTAAAGGTCATGGGTTTGAGGTGTGAAAATTGTCTCTCATAAAAATGCAAGGTAAGATTGCATATTATAGAGTTTGCGGTCTGCTTCTTCCCTGGACATGGCATACGTAAGAGCTTTGTGCACCGGGCTGTCCTTTTTATCAGATTAAAAGTCAGATTGAAAGTTCAGATTTAGACAAAGGCACAATGAAAATAGAGCTTGCTAGGCTAGTCCATGAATGGCACTGTGATGCTAGTGAGGCACGGGCGTTGTTCATTGACTCGTCAAAGAAGTGAAAACTAGTTGGCTCGTGTTTTCTCAGAAATGCATGCCTTTCTAGTGTGTTTGTGTCACAACCCCGTCAGGCCCACAGTAACGATATTGTCCCATGCGCACTCACGTGTCACGGGTTTTGCTTTTTCCCTGCGTCCAAGCAAAAAACCTGTCGTTACTGTGAAGGGAGGCCTTCCCCCTTATAACTCAGGCCCATCATCCTCCCTAACTGATGTAGGACTAACTTTCAAGCCTTACCTTGCCTAGAAGCCTGCCAGCCCTCCAGGCTCGCCCTCATCAGCCTGCTCTCATTGGCCAAGGCTAGCCCTCTCCCCCTTAGGGGACACACGTCCCCGCGTGTCACATGCCGAGCGCCTACGTGCGGTTAGCCATCCACCCTCGGGGTCGGGGTCTAGCTCTGATACCACTTGTCACAACCCTGTCGGGCCCAGTTTCATGCACACTCACGTGCCACGGGTTTTGCTCTTCCCCTGCGTCCAAGGGAAAACCAGTCGTTACTGTGAAGGGAGGCCTTCCCCCTATAACTCAGGCCTATCACCCCCCCTAACCGATGTGGGACTAACTCTCAAGCCTCACCTTGCTTAGAAGGCTAGTCCTCCAAGCCCACCCCATCAGCCCTCCCTCTAGGCTGGCAGGCTTCTAAGCAAGGTGAGGCTTGAGAGTTAGTCCCACATTGGTTAGGGAGGGTGATGGGCCTGAGTTATAAGGGGGAAGGCCTCCCTTCACAGTAACGACCGGTTTTCCCTTGGACGCGGGGGAAGAGCAAAACCAGTGGCACGTGAGTGCGCACGAGACAATATCATTACTATGAGCCCAAAGGGGTTGTGACAAGTGGTATCAGGGTTGTGACAGTTTGCCTGCAATATGCTTTTAATAGGTAGAAGTTAGATATCATCATCATCAGGAACTTATCTTAATGAGGGGTTGGTTACATGACTCTTGTTCCTCCATTCCCCTCTAAAAAGTACAATGGCTTTATTTAGTTTTAAAATCTTTTTTCACCACTTATATCCACATTCTTTTAGGCATTCCCCTTGTCCTTTAAAACCTTCTACTTACATTGCCTCATTCCTTTTAACTGGTATCGTTTTCGATTTACCATCTAAGTTTAATCTCTCTTATCTTGTTATTTATTAGTGCTATCCTTAAGTTTTCTCTAATGTTTCCATTCTTAAGTCTATCATTTCTTCTATTATCACTTATGCATCTCAACATTCTCAATTTTGGTACGCTCAGCCAATGAACATGATGTTCTTTAACTGCCTAACACTTCGATCTATAGAGTATAGTTAGCTTTATAGCTATCTTATAGAATTTTCTTTTTATTTTGAGTAGCACCCGCCGATCACACAAAACTCTATATGTACATCTTCATTTGTTGTAACCCGCTTGGATTCTCTAGGTAACCTCCCTCTCAATCTCTCCACTCTCATAAATTATTAATTCTAAGTACCGAAAGTAGTCTTTTATTAGGACTTTTTGGTTATCAATCCTTACTGGTACTCTACTCACGCTCCTCTCCTTACTAAAATTGCATTCCATATGCTTCTTCTTAGTTCGGTTGATTTTAAATCCTTTAGGTTCTAATGCTATTTCCATAACTCTAGCTTTGTATTTAAGCCCTCTCTTGTCTTATCAATTAAAACTATATCATCTGCAAATAGCGTGCACCATGGGGTCTTCTTATGCAAATGTTTTATTAACTCATCCATTAAGTAACGTGAAAAGGCATGGGCTCAATGCTTATCCTTGGTGCAATCTTACAGTAATAGAAAAATCGCCGGTCTCTCTATTTATAGTCTTAATATAATGTTACCATTCCCTCGTATGTATCTTTAATTATGTCTATTTACCCTAGCAAAACTCCTTTCTTGCCCAACACCCTCCATATTAACTCTCTACTGACCTTATGATAAGCTTTCTTTAAGTCAATAAATACCATGTAGAAGTCAGTCCTCCTCTCTCTATATTTCTCTATCAATTGTCTTAGTAAGAAAACAACTTTCATGGTAGACCTAGGCATGAAACCAAATTGATTCTTTAATACACTTGTCTTACTCCGCAGACTCTTCTTAATCACTCTTTTAAAAAGTTTTATAATATGGCTCATAAGTTTGATCTCCCAATGATTAGTGTAGCTTTATAAGTCTCCTTTATTTCTTATACATTGGCACAATAGAGCTTTTTTTCCATTCATCCGATAATTTTTTTATTTTATAATTTTGTTAAATAACTTGGTCAACCAAACTACTTGAGTATCTCTCATATGCTTTTAAACCTCTATTGATATACTATCGGGCTCCGAGGCCTTTCTCGGACCCTACATACGCAGAAGCTTCATGCACTAGGGTTGCCCTTTTAAAGAAAAAAACTCTGCCGATGTCTGTCCGAAGCCTGGATAAAAAAGGAGGGTTTTGCATTAGGTGTCAGTCGACAAGTAAAACCTTTTTGAAGACTTTAAAGATGATTTTGTTATTTTCTTTTCTTACTAATACGTATATGTATATTAGTTTGTAAGTAAGAAAAAAGATAATAAAAACCATCTTCAGCTTCTTCAAAGTATGGCAACCCTAACATGAGGGGTAGAAGTTAGATATTTATTTTCACAAATGCTTTCGTGAATTGTTATGATTCTTCCAAGACACTGAGTTACTCTTTTAATGTCTTGGCTCTAATTTTCAGTCAATTGCTCAGAAGGGTAGTATTACTACTAATAGAAAGAGGAATGATAGTATAGTGAGCCTCGCTTTTGCATAATGGACCCATTTCAAAGGTAAGCGCCATCACGCTGAAGTGGGGTGCATTAAAACAACTTGTTGTAGTGTCATGCATCATTGCTCTTTGTAAGTGGGGGCAAGATGTTGGGTCCATATTAATGAAGAGGAAGTTTATGGATGGGAACGTCTTAGGCTGGCCATTGAGTTGGGTCCTTTGTGGACTCAATTTGGGTCTCATCCATAGTTATAAAGTTTGAAGTTGGGAAAAAGTGTGAGGACAAAAGTAAAAAAAATTTGGAAAAAAAGGTCTGGAAAAATATGGTAAATTTTTTGACAGAAAATTTATAAAATTTTAAAAGAAAAATAATAGCCAAACTATTTAACAACTTCTTAAGCAAAGAAAATAATAGCAACTGATTCAACAATTTCTTAGATAAAGTAAAAAATTATTATCTTAAATAAGCATTATATTATCATAGGCAAATATGAATCTTAGGATTGAACAGTTTGAAAAAAAAATTTACAAATAAAAATCTTATAAAAAGAAAATTTGTAAAAAATATAGTTTTTTTTAAAGACGAGTTTTGAAAAGAAAAAGCCCCATAAACACAAGTTTATTGAAAAGCACCTATCTTTTTAAAATTAGATATAACACACACAAAAGACGTAATTTTTAAAGAAAAATAAGAAAAGTCCTTTTAAAAAAAAATACTAAGTCTCATCATTTAAAAATAAAAGTGCCATTTTCATCTGCATACTTTAAATCAATGGCAAACAAGGATAAGCATTTTGAGAAAGGAAAATACTGTTGTTACCACTTTTCCAATCGCTGTTCTTTCACTTAATGAAAATCCACAGGGCTATCTGAAGAACTATGGAACAAAATGATCAGTCACATTATCAGAAAGGCTGCATTTGGCTACTATTGAATTGTTGGGGAATAAGGCTGCATTTGGCTACTGTTTCTGCAGTTCTTTTCTTTTTTCTTCTTTTAAAAAAGGCAGTCCCGGTGCACGAAGCTCCCTCCTATGTGGGGTTTGGGGAAGGGGCAGACTACAAGGACCTGTAATACGCAGCCTTACCTTGTATTTTTACAAGAGTCTGTTTTTACGCCTTGAACCCGTGACCTCAAAGTCACACGACAACTTTTACCGTTGCGCCAATGCTCTCTTTCTTCTTTTTTCTGTTTTAAAAAAAGTTAAATGTGCAGTAAAATCACATTTGAGAACACGGTTTGTTTCTGATTTTCTTTTCTTTTCTTTTCTTTTCAGATGCCATTGAACAGAAAAAGAGGAAATACTACGACTTGTTGGCATGTTTATATGTTGATATCTGAATTTTTTATAGAAGAGAAAAAGGGTATCAAAATTCAGCCTAAAATCAGGAGATTTAAAGAAGTCATTGACTTTTCTAGAAAAATTATAATTATTCTGAGAATTTTGCAACCGTGGCTGTTGTTGTAAGGACAGAAAAAGAATTATGTATCCGTAACATCACTTAAATTCAAAGCCAAGTGGTTGTAGAGGACATTTCATGCTCTAAATCAAGGTGAGATGCTAGGTTTATCGTTAGGTGAGCTTTCAAAACCTACAAAAGTCTAGCCTGCATGAGTTAGCTCCAGCTTGCACTCATTGAATCCAAACCAATCTGTTCAATCGTGATATTCTGCACACGAAACATAGATTGAACCTACGACATTGGGTTTTAGAGACTCACGTTTTACCGAACTGAACTAAGAGCGCTTTTTTACGATAGGAGAAAGAATGATTTTTCCCACATGCATATAATTTCATAAAATAAAAAATTATGTCCAACGTCAAATTGATCTCAATTGATCCACTGAATCCTTGGCGAGGCAGTTTTGATTTTACGCAGATATCATTCATCTAATGGATTCCATCTTAGTTACCCAACGGGTTGAAGATCAATTCAACATCAAGCATTAACCACCATTAGATGGATTCCAATCGTCGATATCGAAACCATCCTCGGCCTGCTGGCTGCTACTGATCTAACATGGTTACTATATCAGATGGACGGTTGATATCGGTCGTAAGTAGGGCCGACTTTCACAATGGGTGCACCTCATTGCATTGCTGGGCACTGGGACTTTCCCATCAAGAAAAATGGAACCTAACTATTCCCTTGGCTAATTCAACAACAAAGAGAACTACAGCTCTTTCAAAAGGAACAAATGCATATATATACACAGTTAATATGGTAATATAGGTAAAAGGGATACGCGTTTGCCCTAACCCGACACTCTACTTCTACCTCTATCACAGATAAATAATATGAGCAAGAAATCTCATGCATAATTTGATTGAACTTTCTTTCTCACGTATAGGATTGCTTATTGACTTGCTTATACTAAAGTTTGCTTATATCCACCTAGTGACCTAAGCCGAGACAAAGGTATATGATAGCACCTAATTTTTTCTTATTTGGCAGTTCGATCTATGATTTGTCATTCACGGACGTTGATAAGATCCTTCAATTTAATAGCTCCTTAGGATGGCATAGCCTTAACGTTAACGGCGAGGTTCAGACGAGGAAATACTTCATTGCTTGGGCAATCCTCTAAGGCTATTGTATGTGCATGGAATGATATCTATTAGCAATTCTTAATCTAATGCCACTGTCTTTATAATAATTCTCTGATAAGATATTAACAAAGACTAGTTATGCATGTTCTATGCACATTACGTACTTGGCTTGGGGAGTGACATGAGCATTACGTTAGGCAATCACATGAGGATATATGGTTGTTGTGAAATACGCGGCAATGGAAGGCAAGTTAGAGAAGCTGCATGGAACCATGGCAAGTAGGCTGTCACCAACTAAACTGGCTCACTTCATGTGATGTGTAATTTCTAGGAACCAACCTACACCCTCACATACACCACATCAAGCACGTATATGCTCTCCATCTTTAAATAATAAATAAATGACCATTATAAAATATGGTCATAAATAAATAAATAAATAAAAGCAGGTGTAGAAAAGTTCGAAAAGGGTTGCTTCTATGAGGCTTCTCACATGCAGTTTGCCTCTTCATCTCCCAACATCATTCAAAATCAACACCTCCCCATGCTCTTTGCCCATCCCCACCATTGTTTTATAAATAAATAAATAAATATTAATCAGTTGCTTAATAACTCTTAAACACCCCAACTATTTTAATATTCCTACCCACCCATCTTAGGCTTAGTAACTCTGGCTAGAGCCCTATTCTTACCAGTATGTAAAGGATTTGCTCCTCAACAGTATCTTTTTTGTTGTCTCTATGCTAGGTGTGGATAATTAATAATATTAACTACTTGTTTATATGCCACCACTCAGGAGGCTAAACCCAACTTATTTAGTGTTGATGGGGAGGGATGGATGGTTATTTGGTGTCTGCCTGTAGATTTCTGATGCAGATAAAAGTACATGTAGGTCCCAGATGATTGGCAATTCAAACCCTTCATTATCTGGGCCAGATTCTAGAAACAAAATAACCTTCTTTGATAGGATAATCTTGACCTTCAGATGCATCAAGATTTAACTACCATCCTTTATGAATTCTCTAAGGTGTACAGTTTGCAAAGTTAGTGGGCATATTTAACTCTAATACCACATTAACACAGTCAAAAGGAAGCTTACAAGCAGGTCCCAGATAATAACATGTCTAGTAATGTATTCGTTCAATTACTATATAATATTTGGGGTTTCAACAAGGGCAGGAGATTCCTGGTACAGTTATTGTGTGTGAAAGAGAGCAGTACGGATTGACGACACTATTCTCAGTGCACATCCTTCAATAGAGAAAGGGAGGAGACATAGCAAGTGGGCTTATAGAAATGGAAAGGAAATGTGATTAGTCAGATTAGTAATGACAGCCCTAATTGCATGGTTCAGGAATAAAACCAAAAGTCATGTGATCGAGGAATGAGAGGCCACGGCATCTATTGTTCAACTATAAAGGTACACTGCAGGTGGCTTTGTGCAGAAGAATCCCACGGAGGCTTTTAAAAGTCAATAAAAAATGGCTACGGAGTTAATCACACTTTCAAAGAAATTCAGAAATAATATATATATATATATATATATATATATATATATATATATATATATATATACAGAAAAAATTAGAGAAAATATCAGTTAGAAAGTTTTTCCTGACTAATCAAACTCTTGCACTTTACACCTGCGGCTCCTTATTGAAATTACCACTCACCATATATATATATATACACATGGGATTTATTAATTTCAGTTGTTTCATGTAGGTGTAAGGAGCAGGTGACATTTGATTAGTTGGAAAAAACAGAAACCAGAAAAAGTTAGAGTAAATGGTAGTTAGAAACTTTTTCCGAGCCAACAAAATGTCACCTATACTTTACACCTACAACTCCTTGTGAAATTACTCTCTCTCTCTCTCTCTCTCTCTCTCTCTCTCTATATATATATATATATATATATATATATATCTATGCATGCTCTCTAGTAGCTAAAAGCTACAAGTGGGGCCTAGATTTTGGTGATCTTGATGATCAGGTCCTATCTTAGAGAGCATGCATAGAGAGTGGTTGAATCTTTGATTGCTCAAGGATTTTGTGCTGTTTGCATGGACGTTAGCCATCCATTTTACTGACATCCCAGAATGATAGAGTAGAGGATCATCTGGGAGGGAAGATCTTTGGGACTCATCTAAGATGGAGCACAAATGATGAATGACTTGGATCACCGGAAAGATCATAAAATCGTACAATCTTAAACCTCCGATTGATGAAATCTTATTCTTTCTCATTTTTTGAGCACTTTGAGCCCTCAATTTACCCATCCAAGCAGTGTCAGTCTAGGATCATCCAGTGTGGAAGATTTTTGGGGCATAGCTGATCAAAGATGAAATATAAAAGCTCCAAGGTGCGGATCTCCAGATGATGGATCCTGATCGTACTTTTTAGCTGCCGATGTAAACTGTTTGACCGACCACTGCATAAACAAAAAGTAGAAACTCAAAAAAAGAATTGGATTGCATGAATCATGAGCACTCGAAAGTCGAAACCAGGGCTTGCGAGCAGGGTGCAGTTGGGCTCAAAGTCAAGCCAACAACGAGGTGTGAAACGGGTTCAAGTAAAAGGGTTTTTAAATTGACCATTGCTCTTGAGGGGCGAGTCATGACGCGTTTAAGCTTGCAAGACAGTGGTGAAACAGCTAGGCTTTGCCTCTGACGCGGGTCTCCTCTCCCCAATACCAGGTCAGGAAGCTGCCTCACGGCTTCCCAGAATCCTATATTTCCATCTTCTTTGTACATGCTTATTGGCTGTATGCTATTTTTCAAACCAAACCAAATGTTGTAAAATTACCAAATTCTCACTCTTAATGCCATTTCACTCCAAAGTTTGCTACTATTGTATCCTATTGTATAGTATTTCACCCTTCTTATGGCAAATATTGGTTAATCATAGTTATTTGTTAATATATTAAAGGAAACTCCTGTAGTAATTTACCAAAGTCTATGCCTTTTTATGATGCCACCATGCATTGTCCAGAAAAGAAAAATATTATGAAAAAATAAGATACATACCTTAACTAAATAAAATATTGTGTATACGTATGTATATGAAAAAATAAGATACATATCATAATTAAATAAAAATGACCATAATCCAAATGAAACTATATATGTAAAATGACCAAATGCTCACTTTTCAATGTAATTTTTTCTATTCATTTTTTAGTTAAAAGTGTATAATTACAAAGTCAAATACTCATACACTCTCCTCAATCTAGTCCCTTGCCAAAGGAGAAAACGGCAACTTGAACTTACAACCAAGCATATTTCAAGAGAAATGATGAGTAGTCTATGACCAATGGAGCTAGCCTTTGTTGGCAGGGCAATTTTTTTTTTTTTTCATGTTTATAAAAAGAGCGCGATATTTACTTAAATTTCTTTGGAGCTGCATACTTCATTGACCTTAATTCCAATACTATTGTGTATTAAACAATCCTCCATCTACTGACAGATTTGTCTTAAGTTTATGAAGGGGTGAGATTCTTTCTTCTTCTTCTTCTTCTTCTTCTTCTTTCCCGTCTTTTAGTGTTAGATATAGTGAAATTTAAACAATAAGCATACGAGTTTGATAACAATAATAATGCGTAAAGCAAATGCCTTTTAGCAAAATCAAGCAAAAAAGGCTTCTCATGAGTTCAAGTTGCTCATGGCATAGTCACAAAGTATGGATTTGAGAATAATTAAGTAATACAAATGTTCAAAAATTTTGGCAAAAATTCATGAAAAAATTATGCAAAAAATTTAATTTTTTGTAACTTTAGTTTCATATGAAATTTTATTTTAGTTTCTTAGAAATTGCTTTAATTTGAAAATTTAAAAATTAACCTTTGAAATGATGGGGGAAAAGTTGGCTCTTTTTCCAAAACATGTGTGTGTGGTTCACATTAAAAGAAAAAGAAATAACCGAGTGTATATATGGTAAATAAAGTATGACACATTTAAACAAAGCCCATGATGCAAAATGACTAATTTTCACTTCTTTAATATAAAGTTATGAATTTTTTTTTGAGAAATATATCATAACAAAGTCAGTATATAGAAGGTTATAAGCATTAAAATATAGCAGTGTCTGCAAAAAGGAGGGCTGTGGAGCCCTTTTTCTGTTCTTTTTATTTTTTTAAAAGAGTGTCCTAGTTCCTAGCTTCTCTTTATGGCATGCATGAATGAAGATTGCCATGCAAGAAACTACAGCCTCTGCAAATGGTATCTCTGCCCTTGCCTGGTGACAATAAGCCAGCCTTACAGCAAGTGCCTGGCCTTTATCTTTTCTGAAAGTAACACATGGTTTTTAATCTTTAAAATTGCTTTGGACATGCAAGTCACACACCTTAGGCATTTTCTTGGAGAAAAAGTTTACTAATATTTCCCTCCCAACTTCTCATCGGATATATGCAAGGGATACAAGTTTCATTTCCATAGAAGAAGAGGGCATGTAAAATACTTTGCCATCAATATCGGGAAAAGCTTTTGTATTCCTCAATTTCAGGGTAGATTTTACTGTGCACACAGAAAGATTTTACTTGCTTAAAATATGGCTATAAATATTCCTCCTTCCCTTCTCACATTCAGAGAATCAAAGCAGAAGCAGAAGGCAAGAGAAGCAAGAAGGCATCGACAAGAATCTACGCTTCCATCCATTCACAGTTGCATAAATCAGTCCATTCATTCATTCACTCATCCATCCGTCTGTTCAGAGTTGCCCGAAAGCTAGAAGTCATTCCCATTCCTTGGTTCATCCATCGAGCAATCATGGTGAAGAAGAACAAGGAGGTTCATTCTCCGCGAGTTTTGAAGGAGATCCAATCAGAAGTGCCTAAATCAGTGGCTTCAAGGAAAAATCAATACAAAGGAGTGAGAATGAGGAGTTGGGGATCGTGGGTTTCTGAAATAAGAGCACCAAATCAAAAGACAAGGATTTGGTTAGGCTCATATGCTACCCCAGAAGCTGCAGCAAGAGCTTATGATGCTGCACTTCTATGTCTCAAAGGTTCTTCAGCCAATCTGAACTTCCCAATGACCCAACCAATCGATATCCCTCATGCTCTGATGTCGCCAAAATCCATCCAGAGAGCAGCAGCTGCCGCTGCCAATGCCACCAACCCGTTATCACCCATTCCTCTCCCCACATCATCGTCATCATCTTCGTCACCGTCACTGTCATCTTCCTCCCCGTCTATCTCGTCACCATCGGATAACTACGACGAGATCTTCGCATTATGTTCAACGAACCACGATTCATACAGGCCCGCAGAATACAGACCGGAAGAAGAACCGACACGTTTGATCGACCCATGGGCTGATTTTGGAGATTGGCAATCGCCCAAGTTTGCAGATCAAATGCTCAATGCCTGTGCTCTCTTTTCACCTCCGATGATCGAAGATTGTGACGAAGAAGGCGGCGATTTTCGTTTGTGGAGCTTCTGTTGATGGATCTCCTGATTCTTACATAGATATTATTCATTGTTGTGATTATTAGTGAGATTGTTGGAGAGAGTACTGAGAAAGGTGACTCCATTAATATTATTCTTTTTCTTGATAATTTTGTTTCTCTTCCTGGTGTATGTAATGTCGAGAGGAATTCCCAAGGAGCCATATGTTTTTGGGTTGTTCCTGGAGTTTCTATATTTGCAGATAGAAATCAACTCGTTCAACGAAATCTCAATAGGATTAAACGGTGCTAGAATAAGAGGAAACATTGTAAACCGTACATGTTCATGAAATCTTTGATTCAACTACAACCAAGAACTTTTTGTCTGTGATTTTGCTCCCATATATCTTTCTGATACTACATTTTATACATGTGGTTCTAGGAACTAAAGATTTAATGATCCAAGTGTATCGTTTGATCTTGACCAACACTTCATCTATATCGTGGTTCTGTGATCAAACCATGAACTTTTGCCTATTGATGGCAAGGTCTTGGGGTGAACGGTTTGGGTTCTACTGCAATGGACGCCACCTAAGTGCAGCCAAAGATTTGATGATTTGGGTAGGTGATCACGTGAATACCATGCGGCCAAATATCAAGTTGATCAAGTGGGACACTTCATAGTGGGTCCCAAATTTCTATCATTCTTCTTCTCTGGCTCAGTCGATCATATTTATTGTATCAAAAATTCTGCACATATTTATTAGTTACCAGAGGTGAAGATGGGTCTCCACAACTTCGATGAGCATACAGTTATAAATTTTCACATGCAGGGAGGTGCGTCCGGGCCCAAAACTTCTTATTGTGCTTGTACAACCCCTGTATCTGGTCGAACACTAGTTGCTGTAAAGGACGTACAGAAGAACGTAAGCTTTCGAGAAATTTTAATGTCTAAAAGGACGATCCTTTGCACTGTACTCTTCTTAACAAGCAGATGAACCTGCTTGTTGAGATAACTTCGAGACGATTTGGCAGTTTAGCATCATCATATCAAGAAGATTCTCGAGGCATCGTGTATCCAAATGAGAACCAGTTGATGAGCGTTTCAATCAGCAAATAAATCGATAGTCCACGCGTACGTTTTTTGTCATAAACAAGCCTTGGCGCAACGGTAAAGTTGTCGTCGTGTAACCTTGAGGTGATGGGTTCAAGGCATGAAAACAGCGTCGTGTGACTTTGAAGTGACAAGTTCAAAGCGCAGAAACAGCCTCTTGCAAAATGCAAGATAAGGCTGCGTACTGTTGACCCTTATAGTCAGCTCCTTACCCAGGCCCTGCATAGGCTGGAGCTTCCTGCACAGCAGCTGCCCTTTACTTCTGCTGACACACTCCTAGTTTAGATTGTATAAATTGTTAAACCCTTAAAAAACTGGATAATACCCTATAATTTAAGTTATGGAAAAATATTACTAGAACACTCAAACTTTAAATTTTGGAATTGGGTTTTTATTGATTTGAAACCACCACTATAATCTTTTAGCTTCAGATCAATAAAAACCCAATTCCAACAACTCAGATGCATCCTGCCCAATCCCAGACATTCAAAAGGACCGAGATCAAAGGAACTCTAGAATAACAATACAAAACAAAAGTAGAAATGGAAAAACCCAATCAAATGGTGAGAAATTAATACAGAAGCAACACTAAGTATCCAAATGATAATAATTAAAGAAGAGAAATTATAGTAGGACCAGAGTTGATAAACTCCTCAATGCAAACAATAGGTTCCTTGTTTTCATGACATATGCTAACTACTTGTCCTTCAAGGTTAGAATAATCAGTTGCAATCACCATTGGGTGGAGAGCAAGGACAATGTTTGTTGACAGTAATTTATATTCTATAAACATGTCATCTCCCCAGTCGTTTGGTGGAACGCCTATAGAAAACCAGATACCATTGGTCTCACAACATCAAGATCCTACCAGTAGCAAAGGGAGAAATTTAAACTGCCATTTGCTTGTAAGAGTATTTTCTGCCTAAGCAACAAAAGGTGTTTGAAAGTCTCTCTCATATTTCCACCATTGAAAAGAAAAAAAGAGAGGTAATTTTGTACTCTTGCTACTTATCTTTTATTTTAGATTATAGACAATTTAAGATTAAAAATTATGTATTTAACCCTATATTATTGGTGATTTTTTCATTTCTATACAAAAAAAGTTTAATCAATTGCACTCCACACAACTAGTCTGTTCATAGCACCTGAAAAGGGCAACGGAAGCTAATGTCCTCGTACTTTTTATCATGACTAGTTTACATGAACATTAACCGGCTGACTTGCCCATTAATAGAGGTTGGTGATTGTACGCTTAGTGGACTGGGACACCATTTTTTTGGCTTTTGCAGTTCTTCATTCAAAAGTTACCACCTGATGGTCGGAGCCACTAACTAGTTTAAGGCTTCTCTTAGTTTAAGCAGTACCATAACATGATTAAAGGGTATTTTGTAGCACTAAAAGACCAACCAGCAGAGACTTTTGTTCTTTTTTCCTTCATCTGGATCTGAAAAGTTCCTTGGCTAGCAATTTATAAATTACCACAGACACCTATAAAGCTTTGCCGTCTTCATCTGAAGTTCCTATATATTTAATTGTATAAGCTCCTACCTTTAAACACGTGTACATTAAACAGTCTGAAACCACTTAACTGATTCTTTGTCTTCATCTACCCTTTTAAGCCCGGTTAAATTTGTTCTTGATTCTCTATTTCAAGTAGTCAAAGCTTATCAAACACTTCACAAAATCTGGTGTACGTTACAGGCGAAAGCAGAACAATTGAGGATATCTAGAGATTGTGGTGAAGGCAAGGGGTGGATGCGTGGGTTGAGTTCATGAACGACGATGATCTCATCTTGAGAGAGATTAATGACGGATGGTTGAAATCCTGTGAGGTGGTGGGATGACTTGGAGTGGGAGCCCAACGAAGTCTTGGTTCTGTTGAGTCCCACTGTCAGGAGGTAAGTCCTATAGAGGTAAACTAGAAATAGCAGTAACATGGTGTCTTAGCCACTTGAAGTCCTGTGCAAATCACTGCCCTAAATAAACAGCCCGGTGCATGATGCTATCAGGTATGCAGGGTTTGGGGAAGGGCGAATCTCAGAGGATTTATAGTATGCAGCTGTACCTTGCATTTGCAAGAGGTCATTTCCATGAACCTGCGAGCTTCATGTCACATGACAACAACTCAATTATTGCGCCAAGGTTTCCATTCAAATCACTGCCCTATATACAACCTAAGAAAAACTTATCTACCCCTTCTTCTAACAAAACTATTCTTCTTCCTGCATCAAACCACTCTTTCTGATTTCTCCAAAAAATCCCTTATTCACTCTAGAATTCCTTCACATGGATGAAATTAAGTGAAGATATGTGCATGTTGATGATAAGAACATGCGTTGGATCTTGCATTTCTAGATTTTCTATATTTCAAGGATTCGGGTTACACTGAAGAAGAAGACGAATGAAGAATTGAGTTGGATTTTTTGAACCAGAAGTAGTGAGTAGTACTGCTATTGAAAAACCAAAAACAATGGAGACAAACATATGCTGTTTCTAAGCAAAACCCAACTTGCCGCAGACCCAAGCAAACAAAACGAAATCCTTTGCTCCCTCTCTTCTCTGGGACAAGTTTGGAGAACAGTCATTGAGAAGGATAGAGATTCATAAGAGGAGATTGAGAAAGCCACTGAGATTGTTGCCCATTCTTGTAGTCTACACCAGCATACCTACTTTCCATCCCAACAGCCTTCTGTTTTTCTTTGAACCTCAATCAACCATATGAATGTCAGTAGTGGAAGCCATGAATTGGCAAAACTTATTAACAACAAAAGAGTGCCTAAATGACACTAAAATTGTGTACCATCACTCAGAGAGTTGTCTGAAAAATAGGAGAGTTTAGTACTATAGTGCATGTTCAGCCTGGGCATTTTCCATGTTAGCCCAGTGAAGGAGACTGGGAACATATTGATACTGTGACAAAAATAGCCCGAAAGGTCTACGGGTAGAGACGATGTGCCTAAACAAAAGTGCAAGGATCCAAGATCATCAACAACAAATGAGCTATGAAGATCCGAGATGATTTGAGAAGCTTGACCGTTGGATGAGTCTTCGATCACAATATCATCTACATATAGATGGATAGTGAGATTATACAGAAAGTGATCTTAAATAGGATAATTTATAGATGTATGGTTGAGTTAAAAAGGATGTATATAAGATTATTCACGAATTTTAATTTTAGATAAGATCTTTTTCTTTTTAATAATAAAATAATATGTTACAAGGCCAAAAGATATTCCAGTAGGTCAAGGTCCACGTGGACTAGACACGTTTAGGGTTATCAACAAGGATCAAAGAATTGACAGGACACGTCTATCTTAACTCGTAAGTCACGTTACTAGTTTGATTGTTGGAATTGGTTGCTTATTTCTATTTGATTTCATGTGCAATGCTTAGCTAGATAATGACACTACTCATTTAGTTTGTACTTTTTGACTTATGGATATTTGTTATGGGAAGTGCTAGGAAAGTATACAGAAAAGATAGTTCTTTTTTATTATATTAGTATTAGTTAGTGATCCAGCTCGGCAAGTTCTTTCTTCCGTGATGAACAGTGATAGTTCTTTTTTGAGTGAATTAGAAAGTTCTTTTTCTAATTATCTGAATAGTGGGTCTAAGAATGACAATCATTACTACAATCATCACATGTATGATACTAAATATTTATCTTTACCATTTCCATCTAATTTTGAAAATCAATGTAGTCTAACTTAAAAATTAGCAAAGTTTAATTTTAAAGGGAGAAAAATGAGGAGAAGTATAACTATGACTCTGCCGGGGCATATACAATTAAATGAGCGAACTTCTAACTTACAAATTGTGATGCCTGAGATATGTCTATGTATGAATGATATTTGGTCTCAGGCAACCATAAGAAAAATACGAATATAACAAGTCAACATGCTTGGTGTTGTGGTATGCTGCTATTCGAGTAAGTATCATAGACGAGGAAACATTTTGTTTGGCATGTGGCACTTTGAATGAGTTTGCAACAGTAGCCTATATTTTCATATATTAGTCATTTATCACGACCACTTTCATCAAATTAGAAAATATTATAGAATTGGTTTAGGTTACAAAACCAATAAATATCAAAACCCAGACGGAAACTGAATAGTTTGGTTCTAGTCGTTCGAGCTAGAACTGGACCCTAAATTGATCCTACTGTAGAACAAAGTAATACGCAAGCAATTGAGTATGGTATATAACTGATTATTATTATTATTATTATTATTATTATTATTTTGTTTATAGTAGAAATGAAAAATCATGAATAGTATAGGATTAAGTTCCTAATTGTTTCTTTTAAGATTTTAACTTATTTATCTATATTTGTGTGTATAATTTTATTCAGTTTCTAGTGCCTCCCACTGCAAGCGATAAGATCACCATCCATGATAGATTTATCCATTCATGGAGGTATAACAAACGAACCCACTTCAGCTGCAACTTCACTCCCCTCATCATCCTTCCTTGGAATAAGTCCAAAAACCGTGTACTTTTTTCATCCTATCCATATAGACCATTGATTTTGGAGTCTCTAGTTGAACAAACAAACAAATAAACGGGCCTGTAGCCCACTGAATGTAGACCATTGTCCATATTTCCAAATGATCCAAGAGAGCACCCTTACTTGGACAAATCTGGGACCATGATTTATGGGTGCCACCCATTCCAAGCCAACAATATCGTGGCAGGTGTCACCTTCCTATTGGGCTCAAGAGTGCCTCCAAAACTTTCAGGATTATCAATTTTAGCTGGTTTCATGTGGTTGACTGAATTTGGCCAAAGTACGCAGCATATATAGAAAGATATCTATGGACCTTCATGACTTTCAAGGGCATATTCAAGTGCATGCAGCGTGGGTAAGGATCCATGCCTTTGAAAACAGTGCACCTGGTTCCTTTGAGCTCTTCCCTTAAGTTGTTGGATAATGTGGGAGGTGAAGCTTTGCAATATATGGTGCACAAGCTTTAATTGCATCTGGATGCAATCAGGATCATCATTTTGTTGGCCAACATGTGGAACGGGGTCCATTTGAACGGTTGGATCGTTGAGAATGCAACTAAGTAACAAATGTATTAACCGTTGATGCATAGGACTCATGGGCCCGACACCGGTGAAATGATTTATCCTAACCATTCGTTCATCTCCATTACACATTTATATTATCACCAAAAGTGAGATTAGACAATGAATGGCGTGGGTCACCCACGCGTTTAGCAGTTTAAATTAAGATTTTACCATGGCTGACAAGAGATGTGCCATTTTCCTAAGAGTTAGAGTGTGCCACCTTACTTTTACAAAATGGGACCAGCTTCTGCTTGATCCAAGCCGTTCATCTCATTCCTACCACATTGGATGTCTAGCAAACGAGATCACACCACTCGTACAGTTCTAGCATCTGAAGTTCTTCATCTGATTCATACAACCAGAAACCTTCATGGGGTAAGCAAGGTACATATTGATCAACAACTAAAACCATCTTTTGGGCCAAAAACTGTTCAACTGGTGTCATCTTCAGGATGATCCATGTGTGAAAAAAATGAGATGAACAGTTTTGATCAACCACAACTCTGTCCTTTATGCAAAGCAGGGTGTCTCCCAATAACTTAATATGAGTCACTCAACCTAATATGGGTACCATATATATATATATATATATATATATATATATATATATATATATATATATATATATATATTAGTTTCCCTGTAGTTTTATCAGTCAGATTCATTGGTTTCTTGTGTAACTTAATGTGAATATCTTTGACTTCATCTTTGTCTACTTCTAGAATAAGAATGTGATGGAAATAAATAAACTAAATAAAGCCTGGTTGGTGTATGAATTCATGGGCATAACTGTGGAACAAAGTATGTGCTTCCCTAGGCTATATATGCATATTCTAGAAGTTAGTTGCATCGTTCATATGCATTGGTTTTTTTAGTGTAATGTTAGTTGCATATCTTTGACTTTTTCTTTGTTTTCTTCTAGTATAAGAAGTTGAAAGAATGATAAAAGAAAAACTGGTCGGTGTAACAATAGAAATAATAAAGTCAAGCATTAATGAGTAGATGTTTAGTGGTCCAAACCACTCATCTTCGAGGTCATGTCACAGATGAGCCGTGAGCCAAGATCTTGTTAATGATCCAACCATTGTTAATCATCCAGAATAAGCAGTGGTCAATCAATGGATGGGATGTTGTTTTGCCCAGGAACACTGCCCAAAAATTGTCCTCATCTCGCAGTAGGAAAATGAGAAAAAGTTTTGAAAGACGTGTTATTTTCATAGTTCCGTCTCTTCTATATTTTTTCATTTTTTGTAAAAGCAATGAGCAAACAAAGATCCAGTTAATGAGAAAGCCGCGATTACAACCTGCCACCTAAGTACCTCATGAGAAGTTCCCAAGTTACCTGCAATCAACTACAGACATTTGTTGCCTCATCTCTTCTATTTGTTTATTTCTCAAAAAAAGGCAGCCCCGGTGCACGAAGCTCTCGCCCATATAAGGTCTGGGGAATAGGCAGATTATAAGGGCCTAAAGTATATAACCTTACCTTGCATTTTGTAGGAGGCTGTTTCACGCCTTGAACCTGTGACCTCAAGATCACACGACAACAACTTTTACCGTTGCCCCAAGTCTATTTGTCCATTTTTAAAGTAGACAAAAAATACTGTCACCTAAAGTACTTCATGAGAAGTTGCCAAGTTACCTGCAATCAACTGTAATAGACACTAGTTGGATCCATCTCTTCTATTTTTTCATTTCTAAACTAGGCAAAAAATACATACGGAAAATAAAGAAAAGGGTCTTAAAATGTAGGAAAAGGGTGTACATCTATATGTCTAGATGTACTTACACACACGCATGTATTTACTTACATGTATATGTACATAAAAAGGGGAGTCTTTAGTTCAATAGTAGAGTTATCATTGTGTGATATGTAGTCACAAGTTCAAGTATGTCAACAGCCTCTTGCAAAAATGTAATGTAAGGCTGCGTATTATAGGCCCTTTATAGTTCGTCCCTTCCTTGCACTTGCATATGCAGAAGCTTCATGTACCAAGTTGATTTTGTATGGCTATTTGCAGCCTTAAAACATAGACAAAATAGCCTTAGAAGCTTGGACAGTTTGTTACTAAATAATGTTATCCGTTTTTTAAGACTGCAAAATATTCACGGTTCCGGGATGGTTCAGCATGATTCTTAATCCTGTCACTAACAGCCCCTGAAGGGGAGAATTAAGGAAAGAATGATAAGCCAGTCTAATCCAATTTAGTCAATGGACTTGGCTTGGTTAACGGGGATAGTCTATCATGTGATTCGCAAAGTGCATTTTAGCTAGCTATCTTTCTTGACATAGAAGGAGAGTCTTGGCGCAACAATAGAGTTGTCGTCGTGTGATGCAAATTGTTATGGACGGTTCTAAATGCTTACCAGCTATGTTCATGGGTGCAACCTTATCGTAATTCAATTATGCACTCCCATTTCATAAGATTAGTATCACTGTGTCAAATGTGATTTATGTTTAGGCTGAAAACATTTTGATACCCACAACTCAGTTAAATAGATGTCTAGATTGTTGACCTTTTGGGAGTCCCATCTGAACCATTGAACGGGAAGGGGAACCTTGGCGCAATAGTAAAAGTTGTCTTCATGTGACCTTGAGGTCACAGGTTCAAGGCACAGAATCTGCTTCTTGCAAAAATACAAGGTAAGGCTACCTACTATAGACTCTTGTGGTCCGTCTCTTCCCCAGATCTTGCATAGGCGAGAGCTTCATGAGCCAAGGCTGCCCTTTTATATGAACCATTGATTGGGCTGCGAAGATCTGCGATGGGAGCTACCAGGTAGATGGTTCATGTACCATATAAACCACTGAAGGCCCACTTGTAGAGCCCGCCTTGCCTCATTCTTGAATTGTTTGAATCATTTATAAAGCGTGGACTGCGCAATCATGCCAACTCCTGCACAAGACCAATTATTTGCTAGCTATGGCTGGATGATGATCTCTTTGTGGAGGCAGCTAATGGACAACTAAAATGCAGTTTTGGAAGCAATGGTTTGGTGTTATGCTAAATCGCAGAGGTAAACGTCTATGGAATTTATGACGGGACCGAAATGCCATTTTTCAGAAACTCTTACAAGCACCAATCTTTGATTCTGGATCCACTCGGAGATGTGCTGCATCATAGGCTGAGAGCACTGATTCTTTCTCACGCTTCTCTATCAACTTATTCTTAGGGACTGAAGTCCATCGCCCGCAGGAAGAAAGAGGTGTGCAAGCCTCAGTGAAAGCTCCTCCCTGCTCCCCTAAATTGCTTCAAGTTAAACTTTGATGGGACTGCTACCTGAATCCGAGGCATAGTGAAGTTGGAGGCTAGAGCACCAATCGGGAAGGGTCTAAGCTGATAGATTTCTCATGGCCTATAGGTTTATTTTGATTCTTCTGAAGGTGAAGTTGCAGGCCTTGCCACTTCAACCTGAGCTTGGGCAAGAAACAAACAATAGCCCATTATTATGGAAGGACACTCCTATAACACCATTTCATGGTTGAAGAAAAAGACAGATAGACCATGAAGATTCTGGAAAATATTTGATAAGATAGACAAAACTAATACAGGGTATAACACCTCCTCCACTCATTCTCTCAGATATGCTAATAGTGTCGTAAATGAGCTTAGTCGAGGAGTCTTTCTAGACAATCTCAGAATTAGGTAGTTCCCTTCTTCTGATGGTCCTAAGAGGGCGCAGGTGAGTAGAGTGAGTTGGGCCCTGTATGAAAATGGTTTCTCTTTGGCTTAGAAACCAAAAAGAAAAAGAAATAAGAGAAACAAGGGTGGTTGATGTTAAAAACTCTCACAATCAGTGTTTTAACTACCTACAAGATGCATTCTAAGTAATTGAAAAAATCAAGAAGGTTTTCTTCATAAAGGTTTCACTTTAACATTTTAACAAACACGTTGAGCATGCAAAAGTAAAATTATGAAACTCGCTCAAAATGAGTAAGTAAATCACTTTTGAGCATAATGCAGAGTGTTAGTGAAGTGAACTATTAGATTAGTAAGGGCGGAGCTGATTTTATGTTGAGCCTCGGTAGTGAAGCACTTAAGATGAAGCGTCGATAGCAAAGCTGACAATGCAACACATTAGCAAAGCTAAATTCTCTTAGCAAGGAGCTTTAAGTTAGAGAAGCACTGTAGTAGCACCGAAGCCTATGTGGGTAGCTCAAAAAGAAAAGGATTGTAGAGGTTTGGCCAACCTGCTTTGCACCTACTTCTTCTCTCTCAATGATATGCCCTCCTTAAGTTTCTCAAGGTTATTCCCACCTTGAGTATCCATTAATCCTTGTGAGATTGTACACCTCAAGTTGACATAATGTTTGGACACTCAAGTTGATCCATTAAATCCTCTAGAGAAAATCTCTTTCTAATAAAAATAATGAAAAAAATGAAAAAATAAAGATTTCCTCATATGACAATACAACACTTAAAAAATGAATATTGGATCAAAAGAATAATAAATAATAAATGGAAAGAATTTCAGCTTTGAATCATTTTAAGTGAATGTTCTTTGAGAGTTTGAACTTTGATGCCTTCCTTGAACAGCATTCACTTTATTGCCTATTTTTTCTCTTCTTCAAAGGCATGCGCACACACACACACACTTAAATATAACTGTTATTGGCTTCTACTCCATTGATTAGTTGATTAGATGGCTATTAGGGAGATGTCTTCTCATTTGATGATGAAAGAGCTATTGGAGAAGTCTAAACTTTAATTGGAGTAGCCAAATAGTTGTTGGAAAGCTCTAATCTCATTATAAAAGAAATTTCATTGGCGAGTATTTTCAAAATGATGTTTAGAAAACTAATATATCGGTCTACGTAGAAACCAAGCTTAAAATTCAAATTTCAAAAACTTTGGTAAAAATTTAAAATAAAAACAAGTTTTAGAATTTCAACAAACCTTGGAGTGAGCTCCTAATATTTTGGAGTCCCTTGGATAAGAGTCGATTCCCTTTTGGGGCACTAGCTCCCACTATGGGGAGCTCTCTTAATGGCACACTAGAGAGATTTGGCTCCTAAGGGGGCTAGATCTCTTAGATGTGGAAGAAAAAAGGAAATAGGGTGACAAGAAAAAAATTACAAAGCAAATCATTTACTCACACTCCTAAATCTAATCTCACCTACAGTCACAAAGTTTGAATTTGTAAATAAATTGGCAAGGCAAATAATTAAAAATTTTGGCAAATATTCAAATGTGAGTTTAAGTTTTGATTTTAAAATATACTAATATTGTTTAAGAATTTAACAAATTATTTGCAAATTTTCAATTTACAAGGTACATTTATGTAATTTCTTAGGATTTGCTCTAAATTTGAAAGTTTTATGAAAGTGGCAACTCCTTTAAAATTATTTTGGAGAATTTTATGACTGTGTATTCAAGGAAGATGTTGAGTTGCATGTGACCAACTACATTAGTCATTTGTTGCCATATAATCTTATTACAAAGTTTATTGGTGTTGGGATTGTCGACTCGGGTTTTCACATGCATTCTTAAATGCAAATCTAATTCCTAAGGCGGAATTGATCCCTATTTGAAAACATTTTTAAAAAATAATGCAATGCAGTGAAAAAATCCTTTTTGTTTTAAATTCATTATGAAAATCCCAAGTGTCATTTGCTTTCAAGATAAACAAGGAAATGTTTACAGTTTAAAGCATAAATGTTTTTTTATCCAAGTCTATCCAGTCACAATGCACAGCCCAACTGAAATAACTACAGATACATGTCCAAAGAGGAGATTATATACTTACATTAATACTTATCTTCTCTTTATTTTCTTGATCCTCGTACTAACATCTTTTAACGCTTCTTCAAATCCCTTTGAACCTTATCTGTAAAAATGATATATTTGGGTGAGTATTCCTCATACCCAGTAGGTGATCTAATACCACTAGTTTGAAAACACGGCATGCAACATACATAATTCAAGGAGCTTTTCATGTAAAACATCAATGATTTTCCTTTTTGTGTAAACAAGCAAATTTATGCATAAAACGTAAGCTCATTTAATGCAATTTCAACCATAGAAATCATTTACCAAAATCTAGTATTCACTATCGAAAATCATAAGGTAGAAATCAATAGATCCATGTAATAAGATCTCGGTAAAGGAAATTCTGTCCTTAAAATTCTCTTCATGTTACCTTGCAACCCAATCAATGCACATCCTCAATTTATCATCCTCATAATTCATTCCTCATAATGCTTTCCCTAAAGGCCTTAAATATAATTGATGTTCAACTTGATTTACATACTCAAGAGCTATTTCCCCTGCGTACTTTGATACTACATACTCCCGTTACTATAGAGTTCATCTATTAATCTTAACAAATCCTTATATGACCATATTCCTCTAATCAGGTAGAAATTATTCCTCACTACTTTGATACTATATCATCTTATTTCTTGTCTTTCATTTTGAATATTAGAGGATAGTCACTTTTGCCTCTTGTCTTCCATTAAATGACCTATTACTCATTAGAGTCTATTAAGGGTTGACTGTACCTTGCAAATGAGAGTCCCAAAAGTTTACGTTCTTTCTATTATGTCTTTCTTTAATTCATATTTTCTTCAGGCGACTTCTATAATTGATATAATTTCAATCCTCATCTCTTTATGTCAATGATAAAAGCTTTCTCCATACCCAAATTCTTTACTTGGAAAACAGGGACGACCGCTACAGGTGTTCACAGCACCCTTTTCAGGGACAGCCATAGTCGCCGTGGAGGCTATGGTGGGTTAGTCTCTAGATACCGAAGATGCATGATTCCAGCTATGTGCTAATCGTGAACATAGTTGGCCCTATGATTTCGGTTTTATCGATATGCATATAGCATTGAGATGGTCGTAAACGAGTACTTGTGACCAGTCGGCTTGGTGTGTTCGTCGAAAGACCATGTGCATGATACTTATTGTAACATCCTCTATTTTTTTTTAAAGGGGGGGTGCAGTTTGATAAAGGCACCCCCTCACGTAAACGAAATTGAGAAACAAATATAGGTCTGTTTCCCAACCTCAATGAAAAGGGAGAAACCGATGGGAAGAAAAGAAAGGGGGAAGAAGAAGAAGAAGAAGAAGAAGAAGAAGAAGAAGAAGTAGGAGAAGGAGAAGAAGAGGGAAGAGAAAGGAGAAGAGGAGAGATTGCCAGCCGGATAATAGAGCCCAGCCATGACGGAGGAGTAGAAACGTAGGGTTTCTATTTTTTCGAAGTTGCAGAGGTTGCCAGAGAAAATGGCGGAATGGATTGATGCTCCAAGCTGTTCATTCTCTTTAGCATGAAGTTGTGAGCAAAACCCCTTTGGATTCGCTACAAGCGAAGAAGAAATGAATGCGGATTGAGCTATGAACAGTGCGCGCGGCTAGGGATGGATTGTTCACAGCAAATCGGAGCCAATCTAGCATGCCTAGGAAGGGGAAAAGCATGGTTACGCATTCTTTAGGTAAGATCTACAAAACCCTGATCTTGATTTGTTGAAATTTTGATAAATTCGTTAGTTTTGATCTTAGATCTAAATTTAAATACGGTCCAACCGTTAAATTGTTAATCCATGCTTAGTAATCAGTAGATCGATGCTTGAGATAAGTCATAATTGATGGAATTACTATCTGTGCTAGAAAATAGATCGGACGATCTGGACCATCTGATCGGTTACTGTTCACACAGTAACTTCTGAACGTCTAACGGATAATCAGACACTACAGATGACTACTACAACCCTAAATTAGCTAGATATGACCAATTAGAGTAGATCTTAACCATCAGATTGCCTGAAAAAGGTAGATCTGACCACTCTTAGTAGATATGTACAGTCAGATCACTTGAAAAGGGTGGATCTGACCACTCTTAGTAAATGTGGACCATTGGATTATCTGAAAAATGTGGATTAGACCATCTTTAGCCAGTCTTAATATATGGATCATTTATAAATAGTTGATCAGTTATAGTGTAATGACCCCAATTTTTGTAATATTAAAAGCCCATGAAAAGTTCAATTTTGAAGATAAGGGCATTTTAGTCATTTCACTAGTCGCCTTAACTAAACCCAGAAACTTGGTCCTGAAAATGGTACCATTAGATGCGTCTCGGAAAAAGGAATCCAACGAGACCAAAATCACCCAAAAGCAGTCCAGAGTATGAAGAAGTTACGGCCGTTTAAAGATAGGGGTATTTCTGTAATTTAAATTAAAAACGAAAAAGACAGAAAACGCAGGGGGCCGTTTTGATAACGGCACCCCGTCTTCTCCTTCCTCTCGATTTCTCCGGAAACCCTAGTTTCCAGAGATTTCTACCACCGACAATGGCGGCACCGCCATTGGCAAGCACCGCCATGGCAGGGCTATAAAAACCCCATCTTCCCTCTCCAAAAACCCCATTTTCCGACGTCTTTTCCAGTCGTTTGAGACTGGGGTTTCCGGCAAAAACCGGAAACCCGTCTCTCTGCAATCTCCGGCAACGGCCAGGTTAAGTTAAACCGGCCATCCCCGTCTCCCCATTTTCCCTCTTCTTTTTTTCAGTCTTGACCGACATTGGGGTTTTCCGGCGACAGGATTTTCAGGCAGGCGTAGAGGAAACGCACCGCCAGGAAAAGGACGTCCCTAGGCAGCCCAGGTAAGCCACTTCTCTTTCCCTTTTTGTTTTGCTTTCCCCAGGCCAAGATCCATGCCGGATCTGGTCCTAGCCCAACCGGTTTTTCCACCCGGAGAAGACGGGTTCCTTTCCAAAACCCGTCGACCGGGCGCCTGTTCAGCTGCCCAAACTAGACCTTCGTTCCCCTTTCCTTCCCAGCCCGGATCCACGCCGGATCACGGGTGCTCTTCCGACCGGAAATCACTTAGGTCCTTGGGGAGGAAAACCAGACGGGTGGAAAACCCGTCAAGAGAGAGAGAGAGAGAGAGCGCTCCCGTGGGGGACGAGCGTCCGAGGGTGCGGACGTCCTCGTGTGCATGGCGCGGTCCAAGGGGCGCCACTTGACACACACATTCGTACCAAGCCCCCGGGGTGTCCTTGCGCACGCGTCGCGTGCGAATAGTTTTCATGGCTCGATCATGACTCATGGGATGTCCTAGGAGCCAAAGCACGCCGTAGCTACGCACAGATGCGTCCACGCAATGCCGGCCCGAGTGCACACCTTAGCACACCATTCGGACGTGCGTACATGACCCAACTGGTTGCGGTGCAACTGGGGTGCACGCGTATACTAGAAACCGTAGAGCGCGCACTCTAGAACCGTGGCGCGCAGGACCCTAGGCACTACAATTGTCGCCCATTAAGGCGCGACCTTGAAAAATCCAATTTCGAGCCTATAACTCACGTCGACAAGCCAAAAGGACCGTTGTGTCCGTAATTTTGACACGCACCCAATTATACAATAAAATGCAGGACATTCTTAGATAAAGATCAACCTAAAAATATCAGAGAGTAACCCCTAGAAACTAACAAATCATACAGATCTAACCTTACCATGTGAACCTAGAAATAACGTCTAGCTCTTATGTTTGAACATCATTCAGGACTTTACCAAGGTATTCTCGGACTCGACCGAAGGAGGGACACGAGCTAAGTAACGACAATTGAGGTAGGTGACGACATTTAATGTTTCGTTTTGATTTTAAAACCTTGTATTATCATGGCATTATGATTGATGGTGATTTAAATTGCACTTATTATTAATCGATGATTTTGTGAGATTTAGAGTTTTATGCTATGATTGCTGTTTGATTTCAATCATGTATTGAATGGACTATGACCGATGGTTTCATGAGATTGAGATTATCTACTTATACACAATTAGAAAATTATCTTTCCTTATTGCATCATTGAAATTGATGAGTTTTTATGAGAAAGAAAAGTAGAGGCTTGGTGGTGGTCTTTTAGAGGCTAACTGGGATGAGGAGCGTGCCTTGGGGATTGCGAGCCACAAGTGCTCTTGGTTTCGACATACATGATTTTCGTATTTTTGAGTTTTATGACGGGTGCTCTCACCGTTAGTGCCATGCTAGGAGGGAGAGGGCCGGCCACCCACCCTCCGAGATTTGTGATGTGATGAGATTTTGATATGATAGACACCTGCCCGTAGATGGCATTCGGTAGGGGTTGGTAACATGGATAGTCCGCACTACCGGTCTGGGCCTTTCCATGGGGACAGACGCTAAGTCTCCCGTTATGGTGTCGACGGGGAGCGGCGGTGGTTGAGACCCATGGAGGGTTGCCACTGCGGCATGACGATCCATACTCTTATTTGGTGCGCATGCATGATGAGCATGAAGATGTGATGGTATGCCTGGGTGTGACGACACTCAGAGGTTTGATATGAGTACTCATGATCTGTGATACGAGTGTATGGGACACTCGTGGGACCCATATACCTTAGGGTGCCTTGTTGTTGTGTATGCTCATTTACATGAGATTATATCATGTTTTAAATCCATGAGATGCATGTTTTATCGTATATGATGTTTTGAGATTTTATTAGCATTGCTTAAAATAATTATATTCTTGTAAAAATTAATTTACTCCGTATCAATACAATTATTCGATTTTTGTTCCATTGATATACATTAAATGTCTATGTACCTACCAAGCCTTGCTTGCTGAGGCATTGCGTTTGTTGCAATGCCTCAGATATTAAAGAAAGACAGGACACATGAGGAGTTAGAAGAATAGTGATCGAGAAGTCTCATTTAGAGGTATGTTCAAATTTCACATGGACTGTGTATGTATATATGTTATTGGACTTGATTATACCGTTATGGGAATGTGGCTGATGACTGGATGATCCTGGAATAGCAAATCTATTTTAAACATGTTTACTTGGAAAATAAAATCTTGTTTTGTGTCAATGGCTGACCTTGGGATTTTTCTGAAAATGAAATTCGATTTAAATTATTTTTCACTGTTTTAGGTTTTTGAAAAAAAAAATTGGGGCCCCACCTTTCGAAAAGATTTAAATATATTGAGTTGAAAAACCCCGGGTCGTCACATATAGTCATCTTGTGGAGAATACTAAATTTAAAGGTAAATCCAACCCTTGATATAAGGACATAAGACCATATAGTTAAATCATAACTATATGGGAGTGAAGGTATTAAGAAAAGAATTTTTATTTCTTGTATAGATTGAAGCGTACGGGATCGATCAACTAGTGGACAATGGATGAACTCACCACACGAGGTAGGTGATTTCATTCACAATTTTTTCATGATTCTCAAATGATGACTTGGTTATTTGAATTTTTAGGCATATGATTTACGCCTTACCATATGCATGAGGTTAATTTTGGCATGTAGTTTCTCATGTGTGTGCTATCTTTTTGGTGGTTTTTGCATGCACTGTTTCTGATATATTTCGTGATATTCACTTGATTTTTGGTATCTTTGACATGGGGGAGTCGCTTTGTCTTGACCTTTGAGACTATTGATCTTGTGGTAGGATGCATTTCTTCACCCCGTGAGTGTCTGAGGGCCCGTGAGGGTGAAAGGGTGAAAGCGAGCATGCAACGTGACTTTTCGTGAGTGCCTGAGTGCCTGAGTGGCTATGAGAGTGCAAGGGTGAAAGGGTGAAAGCAAAAGTAGAACGCGTCATTTTCGTGAGTGCCTAAGTGCTTGAGTGCCCGTGAGGGTGCAAGGGTGAAAGGGTGAAAGCGGATGGTACAGAGAGATGACCCTACATTGCCATGAGTGTACTTGAGACACTCATAGGGCTTGACTGTGTATGATGTTTGATACTTTTGACATGCATTCTCATGTTTCTATATTTTATCTGATTGTGCATGTCCTGATATCATGGTTGATGATATCTTATTTATTTCATGGACTTGGTATGTCCTTCATCGAGTAATTTAAGGCTTTATATATATGTTTGATCATCTTACAATCTTATGTCTTGCGCCATGTGATTTATTTTATTGAGTTTACTTTGAATGTATATCACCTACATCAGCATAGCTTGCTGAGGCATTGCTTTGATTTGCAATGCCTCAGATACAGAGAGTGACAATAGGTTGACGCGCTGACAGAGCAAGTAAAAGTGATGGCAGCTTCTAATGAAGCACGGACGATGTTCAGATATGACCAGGTTTGCTCAAGACCTCACTTTGGGTTTTGAGTATGGACTGTACTTTAATTAAAAATGTAATGTGACCTGGATGTCAGAATGTGGATTTATGTTGGATGTGATGGCTGTATGGAGGAACCCTGGGTATTTGGTAGTAGCTATATTTTCTTATCCATTGTTGAAGTATATTTTATTGAAAACAACATTTGGTTGTGGATGGGTGTGGAGACTGAGTCTCCCTTATGATATGTATTATACACTGTTTATCAGGTGATTTTGTATTGCACTGGTCATGTACAATGGTCCAAATTACAAAGGAAGCTTTGTCGAATTTTCGGTAGAAATGGTATTTCATTTCACTGTTAAATCCATAGTTTTGTGGTTGTATGACTCCTCGAATTTTGGAAGAAATGCTTTCGCTTAAGTTATGTTTTGGTCATTTTAAAAATCAAAAGTTTTTTTTTAAACAGGGATCCCGATTATTATTGTAATTATTATATTGTCTAGAAAAAACCCGGGGTGTCATACTTATAAAGATGCCAGCATCTGCTTTGAATGATGACTATTTTAAGAGTTTCATGATTATTATATTTGACTCGTTGATTTAATGTATTTACCAAGATCTTATTACATGGATCTATTGATTTCTACCTTATGATTTTCGATAGTGAATACTAGATTTCGGTAAATGATTTCTATGGTTGAAATTGCATCAAATAAGCTTACGTTTTATGCATAAATTTGCATGTTTACACAAAAAGAAAAATCACTTATGTTTTACATGAAAAGCTCCTTGAATTATGTATAATTCAATAGATATTAACGAGTCAAATATAATAATCATGAAACTCTTAAAATAGTCATCATTCAAAGCAGATGATGGCATCTCTATAAGTATCATGCACATGGTCTTTCTACGAACACACTAAGCTGACTGGTCACGAGTACTCATTTATGACCATCTTAATGCTATATGCATATCGATAAAACCAAAATCATAGGGCTAACTATGCTCACGATCAGCACACAAATGGAATCGTGCATCTCTGGTATCTAGAGACTAACCCACCATAGCCTCCACGACAACTATGGTTGTCCCTGAAAAGGGTGCTGTGAACACCTGCAGTGGTCGTCCCTGTTTACCACAACATTCAGGTAAGGGACAATGCCTTTTTGGCAGCGATACCACCCACCTTTTGTGGTAGAGGCCAGGAGGCCAACCCGGTACATAAACAACCTCTCAGCATAGTGCCCACCAGGCTCATTAGCCTGAAAAATATAAAATAATGTCCTCTTTGGGTCTCTCACACTGTCTGGCCCTCACAACTGCCTAACCAGTGTCTTTTGGGCACTCTAGCATCTTTTGGTAACCCTCAAGGTTATGCATCATGTGATGGTATTATGAGATGATTTATATAACATGACAATCCTCAATCTCACACATTGAAATCATGCAATTTATGCATCTCTTTTCAAATATGCAAGCAATGCATAAAATCAGTTCGTGCTAATATTGCATTCAAAGCCATAAATCATGAAGCCAATTACGCATGTTGGTATAAGAACATTGCATCAAAAAGCAAGCTAAATATGGTGATAGATTCAAGTGCTTCAAGGACATAAATTATGCTGACAAGTCTGCATACTTGCATAAGAGCATCATATCTCAAAAGCATGCTAAAAATGGTAATAAAGGCAAGTCGGAGTTTAAGATGCATTTAAAAATCTAGTAGTATCCGACTACCTACCTCGATGTCTCTAGAGTCGCGTCCTTCACTACTCGACCTTGGATCACTTTTGTGAAAACCTAGATATTAATGGTTAATAAGGATTCAAATATCATTTTATATCCATTAATTAGAATTAAAGCTTAATGGCTAGATCTGCCTTTTAGGTCATTACTTAGGGCGTCTCCAGGCTAGATCTTATGTCAAGAGACCCATCGTGCCTGGGGTTTTCCCTCGGGGTTTCCAGCCAGAAAATACCCAGATCCGATGTGGATCTAGGTAGGGAAGGGGCAGGGAAGAAGGGGAAAACTTGAGGAGGTGTGAGGAGCTTACCTGTGACGACAATTTTTATCATAAGCAGCATTTTAAAATAATTCATGCAAAGAATGTAGAGAAATTTTTCCTTTTTAAGTAAAAATTTTGTGTAAAAACCCCGAGCGTCATTAGCAAATCACGGTGAATGAATAATGCATAAGGCCATGGCACTTTTTGGCAAAGCTTTGGCAAAACATATAAATGAATAAATACTAACCCCAAGATTGTTAATCACAACCCAAGTCACAAATAAGCACTTATAACCAAGTTTAACCAAATACAAAAAGGGTTGCTATGAATCTTACCTGTGCTTTCTTGATTGTGACCCTAGCATTCTTTGGTGTCCCTTCTAGTTGTACTTCATTTTATCTGAAAAATAATGGATTGGATAGAGTATTTTTCATACTCAGTAGGTGATCTGATCTACTATTTTGAAAATACGATAAACAACATGCATCATGCAAAGAGCTTTACCATGTAAAACATTAGTGATACTATTTTGTCTATACATGCATATTTATGACTAAAATCATAAGGTAGAAAGCAATAGATCCATATAATGATATCTCCACAACACAACAAACCAATGAGTAAAATATAATAATCATGAAACTCTCAAAATAGTCATCATTCAAGCATATGCTAGTATCATGCACATGCATCTTTCGGCAAATATATCACGCCAACTGGTCACGAGTACTCGTATACAACCCTCTCAATGCTATATGCATATCAATCACACTAACATCATAGGGCCACTACACTCATACTCAGCATACAGCTGGATTCCACCATAGCCTCCATGGCGACTATGGATGTCCCCAAAAGGGCGCCATGAACACTTCTAGTGGTCGTCCTTGTTTACCATAGCAGTCAGAGAAGGGACAATGCCTTTTTGGTAGTGATACCATCCACCCTTTTGGTGGTAGAGGCCGGGAGGCCAACCCCGTACCTCCTCTTAGCATAGTGCCAACCGTGCTTATCAACCCGTAAAATATAAAAATCATGTCCTCTTTGGGTCCCTCACACTGCCTGGCCCTCACACTGTCTCACTAATGTCTTTTGGGAACTCTAGCATCTTTTGGTAACCCTCAAGGACATGCATTTATCCAAAACTCAATAATTGCAAATCATGCAATTTATGCACTTATTCATCATAAATAATGCAATTTATGCAATCGTTTGTAAAACATGCATGCAATGCATAAAATCTACTCATGCTAGTATTGCATTCAAAGTCATAACCTTGCTTAGAAGCCTATTAGCTCTCTCTGGCCCGCCCTCATCGGCCAAGGCTACACTTCTCGAAACATGCTTGTATAAGAACATCATAAAAGCATACTAAATGCAATGATAGGTTCAAGTGCTCAATGCTATAAATCATGCAAACAATTTCGTATGCTCATATAAGAATATCATATATCAAAAGCATCACAATGGCAAGTAAATCACTTAGAGTTTGGGATGCATTTAAAAACATAGCAGTATCAGATTACTTACAAATCAAGTACATTTAAATGTGCATTAAAAATGTAGTAGTATCAGACGACCTACAAATCAAGTACATTTGGACATGCATTAAAAATGTAGCAGTATCAGATGACCTACCTCGATTGTCGTCACTTAGCTTGTGTCCCTCTTTCAATCGAGACCTAGAATACCTTTATGAAATCTAATCATGATTTCTAGATTCACAGGTTAACGGCTAGATCTATATAATTTAGGTTTTCTAGGAGATGATTTACATAGACTAAGAATGTCCTAAGGCCTCTCTTGGATTTATTCTTGAGGTCTGGCCATAGTTGATCTTATAGGTTCATAAGATCTCTATGGTTTTTATGCTATATTCTCTCTAAATAGTCTCTTTCTCCTAAATATTATTATATAATTGGGTATGTGTTGAAATTACGGGAGCAACGGTCCTTTCGGATCATCAATTGGAGTCATATAGCCTTCGAACTGAGATTTTTAAAGGTCGTGCCTCAATGGACGATCTAGGACTGTCCACGTAGGGCCTGCGTGTCGCGGCTCCCAAGACACTTGCGTGCCTTGGTCGAACTAGGACCCGCACCTATTCATCGCATGCACCCGAAGGTCGTGCCAGGGACCACATTCGCACGCACACGCATGTTGCGCGGATGGATCTTTGGCGCAGGTGTGCACTTGTCACTACTCCCGGGTGGTTGTACGTCTCGGTGAACTGTGTTGCACGTAGTGCTTGCCCGAAGCTTGTCCCAAGGGCACATCCCAAGTGTTCGTTACGCGCTACGTCCTTGGGATGCCTGGTTCACACAGGGCCTTATGGAACTCGGCCTTTTCCCGGCATGTTCTCCATTCGGGAAACGCCCGGATCTGGCCTGAAGGAAGGGAACACGGAGAGAGGGGAAAGAGGGGCTTACCTGGATAGTCTAGGAGGGGACCCCTTGCCAGAGGTGCACCCTTTCCCGCTCTAAAACCCTAGGTCGTCGGAAACCACGAAGAAGAAGGGGAAAACCCCCAATTTTTCTGGTGAAACCAGAGCTAAAATGGGAATGGGGAATAAAAGGGGAATGGCTGGCCTAAAGGAAGGGCTTGGCTGTTGCCGTCCTTTATAGGGAAAATCGATGGAGGGTTTTTCGACGTTTTCTAGAACCCTTGCTTAGCCGAAGAATAAAAAAGAGGAGAATGAGGATGATCGGGGAAGAGGGGGAGGAGGATTTTTATAGATGAGGGAAGCGGTGCCGCCATCCTTTCCAGCACCGCCTTACAGAGGCGATTCTGGAAAGATTGAGAATGGCGGTGGCTAGAGGAGGAAGAAGACGGGGGTGTCGTTATCAAAATGGCCCCTTGTGTTTTTGGGTCCTGCTCGTTTTATACTCAAATTACATATATGCCCTCAATCTTCAAACGCCTATAACTTCTTCATATGAGCTCCGTTTTCGGTGTTCTTTGAGACGTTGGATTCCATTTTGAGTGTAGAATCTAGTGGCACTAATTTTCTTCACAAATTCCTATGTTTTCTATTTTAATTAAGATAAAACATCCAACCACCTATTAAGACCATTAAACATATATTCATTCCCAAAATAGACAAGTTACAATATCATTGGCAAATAGCAAACATCATGGCTGTCTTTATACAAAATGTCTTCAAATTTTGGGTCATTACATTACCTGGGTAGTCTAGAGGGTGCCCATCATAAGAGGGTGTGGCTTCTCCACGTTGAAACCTTAGTTGCCAGAAACCTCACTTGAACAGTCAAACAAGGTGGAGGAGAAACGGTAACTGGAGTGGGAGGGAAGAGGGCTTTTTATAGCCTTGCGAAGGCGGTGCTGCCCAATGGTGGTGATGCCATTTCTTCTGGCGTCGCCTTGGAGAGGTGGTGTTGGAAGTCAGTGGGAGGTAAGGGATGACCAGGGGTGTCGTTATCAAAATGACCCCCTGTGTTTTAAGCCCTTTTTGGTTTTTAAGTTCAAATTACCAAATTGCCCTCCATCTTTCAACGCCTATAACTTCTTCATACGAACTTCGTTTTCAGTGTTCTTTGAGGCGTTGGATTTCATTTTGAGTGTAGAATCTATTGATACTAATTTTTCTGACAAATTTCTTTGTTTTCTACTTTAATTGAAATTAAACATGTACTAGTCTCTTAAAATCAGAAAACATCTATTAATTTTCAAAATAAACCATTTCTTTACAAAATATCTTCAAATTTTGAGTCATTACATCATTACCCCCTTCAAAGAATTTCATCCTCGAAATTCCACAATTTATTATCTTCAAGGTATTTGTCTCTTAAACAACCTCTTGATGAATGCATTCTACCTTAGGACTCTGACTAAGAAGATTTCTTTGCTTCATCCCATATATTTCTCATCCAATACCTCAACTGAGTCAAGTAAGGAAATTTTGTCCTTAAAATTCCCTTCATGTTACCTTGCAACCCAATCGATGCACATCCTCAATTTATCATCCTCATAATTCATTCCTCATAATGCTTTCCCTAAAGGCCTTAAATATAATTGCTATTGAACTTGCTTTACGTACTCAAGAGTCGTTCTCGCTGCGTACTCTGATACTGCGTACTCCCATTACTATGGAGTTCATCTAATTAATCTTAACAAATCCTTAGATGACCATATTGATACTATATCATCTTATTTCTTGTCTTTCATTTTGAATAGTAGAGGATAGTCACTTTTGCCTCTTGTCTTCCATTAAATGACCTATTACTTATTAGAGTCTATTAAGGGTTGGCTGTACCTTGCAAATGAGAGTCCCAAAAGTTTACGTTCTTTCTATTATGTCTTTCTTTGCTTCATATTTTCTTCAGGCGACTTCTATAATTGATATAATTTCAATCATCATCTCTTTATGTCAATGATAAAAGTTTTCTCCATACCCAAATTCTTTACTTGGGAAAACAATTCAATACTAGGCTCCAAACTTCGAGTTCCGACTATCTTTCACTTTTCATATGTGCCCTGCTTCCTCAATCAATGTTTTCATTCAACATAGACCCATGAAAACAAATTAGGTAGCATCTTCCCTTAATGATACTAATACACACTGCGATTAAGATCCTAACTATTACTAATTTCTATCAAATCTATTCTTCCTCAAAGAATTTATTCAAAATCATGTCAACTATTTATGGCGAATCTATCATCATAGATCTAATGTCTTATTTTAGAGGCTTATCTCATTTTTCACCTAAAATTCTTATTAAGATTTCTGGCAATATTCATACTCATGTCAAAAGTCTCTTATTTATATCAGAGTCCACTTAGTATGTTCATTGTTGAATCCCTCACCATTATCCTCTTTAGGTTTTCCTTGCTTGATGATCTTCTTTGGGATCTTCCAGACCAAAAGTGCTGTACTCAATCCAGTAAAGCTATCCTTGAAAATTGCCTCTATTTTATTTCTTCAGTTTGGTCTTTAAACCAGATATGTGCATATAACAAATGCCTTTTTGTTTAAAGGCAATTAAACATTAGTAGTTATTATATGGCATGACAGCTATCTTAACTCTTCTTCTTCCATTTCCTCTATATATTGTTCAATCATTTATCAAGGCTTTGTTTCAACCGTTAAGTCTTAATTATCAGGATGTAACATCATAAGTAGCGATTTTCTTAATTCCTCAAATTTTATCTTGCAAAAATAATCATCCCATAGCTGTCATATCAAATAAGCTTTCGGAGCAATGATTTTTAAGACACACACATATGTAAGCACAGAGCATCTTCTTGAACATAGACAAGGATTCTGTCCACTCACTTGTATATCCTTTCTCAAATTTACAGGCTACTAGCTCAAAAGTTTTTGGAACGATCAGTACTCAGCTGCCTTTCTTTTTCAATCCAAGTCAGCAGCAGCTTTCAGACCCAAGGTGTCTGGGAATATCAACAATTGTCCTCGATCATTTCTCATTTCCCTTCAGTCTCAGTTGTTATTGAAACTATTGTACTCGTAGCTCCTCCATGACATAGTTTAATCAACTGACCTTAGAGCCTCAAATGACTTAGTCTAACAAGTAACTTCTTTTAGGGAAAACTCCTATCTAAATACTTATAACATTCCTCTTAGTATATAACTTAGACTACTATCTAATAGATACTAACATATTTGATTACATAGGGTGAGATACTTTTATTCAGTCAACAGTATTCCAAAGGTAATGACTAAATAATGACCTTAAGATACTTGCTCTTCCAATCTATGATAGCAAGACATCAATTTGATTCTTGATGGTACCCTAGTTGTTGAAGAAAAACAAATGGACAAGTCGTTGTCTTGACTTAACTTTATTTAATCATGTAGTGGCAAGGTAGGATATTATCAACTTTTCCTTTTTATGGACTACAATCAATGGTGTTTCTCCTAAGTTAATGGATCCGATAAGATTCTAATTTCAATAATTGATATAGACATCAAACCACCTGTAGAATTTAATTTCTAGTTGATCACCATTCTTCTTCAGCAATTTCTTGCAACATAATGTCCTTAAATTCGATACCCTACTTAAAGTCTTAAATCCCATCTGCTTTATCTCTATTATACTATTTTACAATAAAATCACCAACTCAATTATTAGTATTCCTTCGAATTTGATTGGTTTATCTTCTCATGTACCCATATGACTCAAGATGAAAGATTTGTATGTATCTATTCTTTCCTCAATAAAGTCATGATCTTCTTCTTTTGAATATTCAATATTCATCGAATACTTATAGTTGCATCTCTCTCTCTCTCTCTCTCTCTCTCTCTCTCTCTCTCTCTCTCTCTCTCTCTCTCTCTCTCTCTCTCTCTCTCTCTCTCTCTCTCTCTCTCTCTCTCTCTCTCTCTCTCTCTCTCTCTTCTACTTATTTGGTCAAAATCCTCCCTTTGTCCACTTAAGATCAATGTTTCCATTTGCTTTGTTGCATATAACTGATACTACATCTACTCCCTTACTCAATAGATATGATAAACTGAATGCTTCTAAGAAGTGATAAATTATACTAATATCATTGAAATCCTTGATCAGTATATATTTTGAATAAATCCATGCAGTATTTCAATAATTTCCTTGATGTTCTGTCCATGCATCACCTCTCTTATAGGTTCATGTAAGGATTAATCTATTATCATAGATCTATCATCCCTATTAGATCATCGTCAAAATCTTCAAATGACTCTATTACACTCAAATTTTTTGTCATTCTTCTCAACTGCAGTCTTTTACATCCCCTATCATACTCATGTTGTATCCCTTTTGATAATATACGCATATTCTGATCTTGTCTAGGATGGTAAGATAGTGATAAAGTTCCAGTTATATATTTTTAATTTCTCACCTTTGATGGATATAGTACAGGTCAAAGTTATCTAATAAGTTCACTAACATCCTCATTCATCATTCTCATCATAATCTGCTTCATATACGAGTTTCCCTATTTGCACCACTGCACAACAATCCTTATTTCCTAGGGATAGAATTTGAGCTATCCAATACCTAAGTATTTGCTAGATCCATCTCTTTTTTCACCTATTTATTTATGGTGAAATGCTTTTTGAGTTAATATCATTTGTCAAGCTAGTCATCTCTACTACTTCTATTTAGACTACTTCTTCTTAATTATCCTGGTTGTCTATGTCCTTGGACATGCTAGGCTGGCTGTAAAAGGATAAAACTATGACGACCCGGGTTTTCTCATGCATTTTTGAATGCAATGTCTAATTTCCTAAGGCGGGATGCATCCCCATTTGAAAACCATTTTATAAAAACCATGCAATGCAGCGGAAAACCTTTAGTTTTAGACTCATTTTTGAAAACCCCGAGTGTCATTTGCTTTCACAACAACTAAGGTAGTTTTTGAAAAACTTCAGAAATCATAAATGTTTTTCCCCAGGTCTTTCTAGTCATAATGCACAGCCCAACTGTAACTAAGTATAAACACATGTCCAAAGGGTTGAGAGTTTACTTACATGTGTATTTGTTTCCTTTTGGATTCACTTGCTCATAGCACTAACATAGATGTCCTCTTTTTGTGGGTGAAGCTGTCCTGAACCATGATATATACGGACGTATCCTGTCCTTGAGTACTCACTGATGTCTGAAAAATGTTAAGGATTGGGTGAGTATATAATATACTCAGTAGGAGCCTATCACTACTAGTTTTATAAATGCATGAGATGTTTCAAAATCATATGCTCATTCAAAACATGCGTATGTTTGAATACTCGAGTTCAATATCAGTATAAGAATCCATAATCAACTGAAATTCAAAATATGCGTATGTTTGAATACTCGAGTTCAATATCAGTATAAGAATCCATAATCAACTGAAATTCTCATGACTTAAAAGATCACATAATCCAAAACTGAAAGTATCATATATATATGATGACATCATGATATGCAATAGATGCTTCATGGAGTCCAACTCACGGACCTCTAGTATGGTATGGTCGACCAACCTCATATCATGCTATATGAAGTGCACATAACTCATCAAACCATAGGGTCCACTATGCCCACGACCTCCTCGCCATGTGGTCCCCGGGTACCTGAGGACACTCGGTTATAGCCTCCACGGGGCCTATGACATGTCGACCCAGTGCCGTGACACTAGTGGTAGCCCCCTGTACCACATGCAGTCGACGTAGGGACTTGCCTCTTTTTGGGCGTGGTACCCATCCACCTATCAGTGGTAGAGGCCAGGTGGCCAACCTAGACCCCTCGGCATAGCACCCACGGGCTTACTTGCCCAAATCACATAAGATAAGTCAAAACCTTTTGTTAAAACTTGTCCTCTTTTGGGTCCCTCCCAACTACCTGGCCCTCGGCACTCCAGCGTCTTTTGGCAACCCTCAAAGACATGCAGTCTTTGCAAGTACTTAAATCATGCAATGCATGCACTTGTTTGCAACACATATATGTGCATAAGGTATATGCAATCATTTCAAAACATGGCTATGTACAAAACGTCTATCATATGCATGCTGAATCAAATCATGCTAAACAAGTCATATGCTTATAACATATGTTCTCAAAACAATAATAGATCTTTTAAAAGAATCTAATAGTGATAGAGTACCTACCTGACTAGGTCGCGTTAACCCCTTTATCCTCGTACGCTCCTGAACATGGTTTGGGGACTTAAGGTTAGTTTAACCTATCTTTGATGGGTTTAGAGCAGTTGGGTCTTATTACTTAGGCATTAGGGGTCCATCCCTATGCCTATGGGTGTCCTAAGGTCCTAATTGGGCCTTGGTATCCTCAGTTTTCCAAAGTTCTAGTGGCCACCCGCCACCATCCTATTCTAAGGGGTCATTCCCTACTTTGATTGGGTCTTGATCAGGGATTTTATGGTTTATATGTGTCCGCGTCGTTGATACGGACACAATGCCTTTTGCGGCGCCTCAATCGGAGCTCTAGATCTCAAGTTATAAGCGTTTTAGTATTGTATGTACATAGAGTCTTAAAGGCAAAAAAAAAACTAGAATGCTAGGGCGCTGCGCGTCTGCAACGTGCGCCCTGCTTCCTTAAGTAACAAAAAATTTGACGTGCACTAGCGCGCTGCGCGTCTGCGGCGCGCCTCAGTGGGAGCGTCTGCAGACGCGCGCGACATCTCCGCCCGTCTGGAACGTCTGCATCGACTCGGGACTGGGGCGTCCTCGGGACACCCTGGTTCGACCCTGTCGAACCAGTGCTGCCTTGGGGACGTCCCAAGGTCCTTGGTGGCTCTCCCATGCTCCGTTTTGCATAGTTTTTCATGCAAAAACTTAGGGGAATTGAGCCTAGGACTATGGGTGATATGAGTTTGGGGAGTTTTTAAGCGTACCTGCTTTGTGGCTGGTTTTCTCTCCACGTTTTCCCCTCTTGGTCACTGCTACGTGATGGGTTTTCTCCAAGGTTTTGGGCTACCATTAGAGGCGCCCATGAGCTCTATTTATAGGGCTTTTAAAGAGGGTTCTTGGGGGGTTCTAACCGCCTTTGAATGGCGGTGGAGAAACCTCCAAAATGGCGGTGGTTCCTCCTTGAAACACCGCCGTTCCAGAAGCCTCTAGGAGGTTGAAGACGACGGGGTGCCCGTATCAAAACGGGCACCTGTGTTTTTCAGGTTAAGTCGTTTTTGTGAAATTTACAATTTTGCCCCTGAACTTTAAAGGGCCATATCTTGCTCATTTTAACTCTGTTTTGGGTGATTTTGGTCTCGTTGGATTCCTTTTTCCGAGACGCATCTAATGGAACCACTTTTAGGACCAAATTCCTAGGTTTAGTGAAGGAACCTAGTGAAATGACCAAAATGCCCTTATCTTTAAAACTGAACTTTTTATGGGCTTTTAATATTACAAAAATTGGGGTTATTACAAAAAATGAGCTCTGATATCAGCTGTGACGACCCGGGTTTTCACATGCATTCTTAAATGCAAATCTAATTCCTAAGGCGGGATCGATCCCTATTTGAAAACATTTTTGAAAAATAATGCAATGCAATAAAAAATTCTTTTTGTTTTAAATTCATTTTGAAAACCCTGAGTGTCATTTTCTTTCAAGATAAACAAGAAAATGTTTATAGTTTAAAGCATAAATATTTTTTTTCAAGTCTATCCAGTCACAATGCACAGCCCAACTGTAATAACTACAGATACATGCCCAAAGAGGAGATTATATACTTACATTGATACTTATCTTCTCTTTATTTTCTTGATCCTCGTACTAACATCTTCTAACGCTTCTTCAAATCCCTTTGAACCTTATCTGTAAAAATGATATATTTGGGTGAGTATTCCTCATACCCAGCAGGTGATCTGATATCACTAGTTCGAAAACACGGCATGCAACATGCATAATTCAAGAAGCTTTTCATGTAAAACATCAGCGATTTTCCTTTTTGTGTAAACATGCAAATTTATGCATAAAACGTAAGCTCATTAGATGCAATTTCAACCATAGAAATCATTTACCGAAATCTAGTATTCACTATCGAAAATCATAAGGTAGAAATCAATAGATCAATGTAATAAGATCTCGGTAAATACATTAAAACAACGAGTCAAATATAATAATCATGAAACTCTTAAAATAGTCATCATTAAAAGCAGATGCTGGCATCTTTATAAATATCATGCACATGGTCTTTTGGCGAACACACCAAGCCAATTGGTCACAAGTACTCGTTTACGACCATCTCAATGCTATATGCATATCAATAAAACCGAAATCATAGGGCCAACTATGCTCACGATCAACATAGCTGGAATCGTGCCTCTCCTATATCTAGAGACTAACCCACCATGGCCTCCACAGTGACTATGGTTGTCCCTAAAAATGGTGCCGTGAACACCTCCAGTGGTCGTTCCTATTTACCACAGTAGTCTGAGAAGGGGCAATGCCTTTTTGGCAGCGATACCATCCACTTTTTGTGGTAGAGGTTGGGAGGCCAACCCCGTACATAAACAACCTCTCAACATAGTGCCCACCAGGCTCATTAGCCCAAAAAATATAAAATAATGTCCTCTTTGGGTCCCTCACACTGCCTGTCTCTTACAACTGCCTAACCAGTGTCTTTTGAGTACTCCAGCGTCTTTTGGTAACCCTCAAGGTTATGCATCATGTGATGGTATTATGAGATGATTTATATGACATGGTAATTCTCAATCTCACTCATCGAGATCATGCAATTTATGCATCTCTTTTCAACTATGCGAGCAATGCATAAAATCAATTCATGCTAATATCGCATTCCTTCCACATGCTGGTATAAGAGCATCACATCAAAAAGCATGCTAAATATGGTGATAGATTCAAGTGCTTCAAGGACATAAATTATGAAGACAAGTCTGCATACTCGCATAAGAGCATCATATCTCAAAACCATGCTAAAAACGATAATAAAGGCAAGTTGGAGTTTAAGATGCATTTAAAAACCTAGTAGTATCAGACTACCTATCTCGATGTCTTTGGAGTCACGTCCTTTACTACTCGACCTTGGATCACTTTTGTGAAACCCTGGATATTAATGGTTAGGAAGGATTCAAATATCATTTTTCTATCCATTAATTAGAATTATAGCTTAATGGCTAGATCTGCCTTTTACGTCATTGTTTAGGGCATCTCCAAGCTAAATCTTATGTATAGTACTAACATCTAATGATTAGATTGCCTTTAATCGCTTTCATGTCATCAAGATTGTCTAATTAAATGGTCAGATCTCCTAATCAGATCTCCCAGGTCGCTGTCCTGATGCCTAGAACAGGTTTGTACTTAATTTGGATAGTTAGATCTATAAGTTCAAGGTGGATATGCATAACTTAGACTAGGTCTAGGCACATTGGTCTCCTAATAGACCCAACAAATCAATTTATGAAATTTGATCATCTTTGATCATGTAGATCTATGCGATCTCTATAGTGTTTAGGCTATAACCATACTAAATAGGCCTCTAACTCTAACTTTTATAGTCTCATTAGGTCTGTGTCGTCAATACGGACGCAACAGTTCTTTCGGATCATCAATCGGAGTCCTACAGCCCCTATAATTTTATTTTTAACGTCACATATCAACGGACGAACTAAAATCGTCGTGTAGGGCCCGCGTGTTGCAATTCCCAAGACCCATGAGCTCCTGGTCGAGCTGCGACCATGGTCGCACACTGGCGCATGCTCGAGCGGCTACAACGCGCATCCCAGACGGTGTCACGTGGATGCGTCTTCGACGCAGGCGGGGTGCGTCTCAGTTCCCAGGATGCCCCGTGCATCCCGGTTGAGCTGGGACCCCGCTGCACGCGACACGCGCTAGAACTGCCCCCAGGGAGCTTGTTCTGGGCACGCGTCACGCGTGGCATCTAGAACTAGCCTGATTTTTCCTCTAGGGTTTTCCCCTAGGGTTTCTAGCCAAAAAACACCTAGTCCGGCGTGGATCTGGGCAGGGAAGAAGGGGAAAACTTGAGGAGGTGTGAGGGGCTTACCTGCGCAGTTTGGAGGGTGCCCATCGCTAGAGGGTGTGGTTTCTCCACTCTGAAACCCTAGCTGCCGAAAACCTCGCTTGAACAGCTAGAGAAGGTGGAGGAGAAATGGTGATTGGAGTGGGAGCGAAGGCGGGAAGATAATGAATTTGCGGATGTGATGGCACCCTTGATGTTTGAGATTCTAGACGGAGATGATTTTCAAAAAATTATGGTTGAACAACTGGACCAACTAGCTCATCAAGATGCGATTGTATATGCTATTGAAGATACAGTAATATCAGATGACCTTCCTTGGTTTACTTATTTCAAGAATAAGAAGTTGCATAGATCCTTGGTAAGGCATCTCCTAAAGATAAGGAAAAAGAAGAATAAGGAAACAGTTAGAATCTTCCGGATTAACAGATCGTCCAACTGGAAATTATAATAGAATGCATAGGTCATTAGAAGGAGTTCCAATAAGCGGATACATTTAGTATAACACCTTCTTGGAGAGGCGGTGCTAGAAGTCGGTGGGAGGTAGGGGACGACCAGGGGTGTCGTTATCAAAATGACCCCCTGTGTTTTGAGTCATTTTTCTTTTTTAAGTTCAAATTACCAAACTACCCTCCATCTTTCAACACCTATAACTTCTTTATACGAACTCCATTTTCATTGTTCTTTGAGGCATTAGATTCCATTTTGAGTGGAGAATTTGGAGAATCTAATAATACTAATTTTTCTCACAAATTCCTTTGTTTACTATTTTAATTGAAATTAAACATATACAAGTCTCTTAAAATCACAAAACATCTATTAATTTTCAAAATAAACCATTTTTTTTACAAAATATCTTCAAAATTTGAGTCATTATAGGGATGGACCCACATAAGATCCATGCCCATATGAATGAAGAAGACCAACCGGCATTCTAGAACGTTGGCACCACCGACTCAATGGACTTCAAAGTTGACAGTGTCGCAGAAGACAACTGCATACTACTGGAACAATGACAATGTCATCATTTGAGGCACCACAAATCTTGATCTCTAGAACTATTTATCTCTTATAAATAGGAGATGTTAGATTGAGAGAGAGAGAGATAAAAAAGACATAGATCTGTGTGAGTTGAGTTGAGTAAGAATTTGATCCTCCTCCTCTATTATGCAATCTGATCAAATTCTAAATAAGTGTTTCTTTCTCTCCTGTAGATGTAAGGCGTGTTTGGCCGAACCATGTTAGTCTCACCTCCTATTGTCTGTGTTCGTAACTTTAGCAGTGGCATTAGAGCTCCTGACAAGCGGATGCTAAATTAGTTAAATTTTATTCACTGAATAACCAAAGACGGTAGATTTGATTAACGGGCTCAGATCATCCAAGGTGGGTCCCATTAGATCCGCAGTCGAGTAACATCCTTTGTAAGTTAAGCTCGTACTGTTCTCCTCCCTGTTCTTCGAGATCGGGGAGAGGAGAAGAGCGAGCAGAGGAGAGAATAAAAGATGGGATATACAAAGGACCAGTTGCTAGCTCGTTTGAAGGTTCCAATTGCATCTCCTATTTCGTATTGGGAAATTTATACTCTACTGGTTCATGCATCTCATTTGCCTGGTTTTTCAATCATTTAACCTCCTTGTTTGGTTTTTATTTCACCATAAATTAGACCCGGCTATTCTATTACTGGGTAGATGTAAGGCATCTGGGTTCCTTTTGATTATCAAAATTGTGTCTTATGGAATCGGTAACTTAGGTTTCATTGCCGTGGTTTTGTTTCATTGTTGCCTTTAATTACATGTATAATTTGCTATATGTTTTTCTTTGATACTTAAAATTGTGGCTATACATTTCCACTATATCCGGGTTTTTAATCCAAAGTTTGTATTTTTAGCTGTGCCTTGATCCAGCAAGGGAGTTTGGAAGTGTTTGAAGCGATCATGACTAGTTGATTTGATCATGGGCTCAGCAGTTTCTGGTATGGATACAGGGTATTAGCCATTGAGACACGTCCGATTAGTCCCTAGCATATGAATTTTAGTTCATGAAAGCATTGTATGTGCCAATAATCCTGTTGGAAACCGGAACATATTAGGATTCTGACAATTAATAAGTTTACTAGTTTATGTTTAAGTTTATAGCAACAGTAGTTAAGCTAGAATTTGTGTTGGTAACCAGAAAGTATTAGAAGAAGGGAAGCCTTGGCGCAACAGTAAAAGTTGTCGTCGTGTGACCTTGAGGTCATGGGTTCAAGGCGTGGAAACAGCCTCTTGCAAAATTTAAGGTAAGGCTGTGTACTTTAGGCCCTTGTGGTCCGCCCCTTCCCCAGACCCCGCATAGGAGGGAGCTTTGTGCATTGCTGCCCTTTGAACCAGAATGTATTAGAACTATATATATTACATATTTTATATTGAATTCTAGTTCCAACTAGAAGTATTGTTATGAATGAAATGGGTCAGTCTAAAGTATAAAATGAGGTCTCAGAAAGGAGAAAGAAACATTAACTTATGGCTTGAGGTTTAAAACTCAGAAGAGCTTTTAGTGCAGCAGTCCCTAAATATTTGGTAGCGGTTGCTAATGGTCTATCCCATGTATGAAAGGTGTTGATAGTTAAAAATATAGTAATAAGATGTGAGGAAAGTAAATAATTACTTCCAGCAATACTTATTACAATCATTGGCCTTTATTTCATTCTCCAGCTGCTATGTGTTTGGTGAACTTGTCATTGAATATTTTGATGATGCAATGCATTATATGATGGAAATTACCAAAAGTGCTATTGATGCATTTAGGTTCTTCTTTTAAGTATTATTAACTTCTTGGAGCTGACTTGTAAACTATGCAATAACCAGGAACTTCAAATTGATTTTGCCAGCTATGACCATCCAGTTGTATTGACCGTTGAAGCTCAAGTAAGTATAGTGGCAATATTGTTGGCTTTTGCTTTGTCAAAAATTATTACTTTAAATTACTAAATAACCTGATTCTTCCTCTCAGGCAAAGTATGTTGGGCATTTGGGAGGTGGATTAAGTAAAAATTTACTGTTGAAGGTAATTTACTTTTAATGTGTTGAAAGTAAATGCTTTCTTTGTTCTCTTTTGTAAACTTGCTGTAGTTAGTATGTTTGAAGTTCATTACTTAATTCTTCACCTTGCTTGCATAATGTAGGACAAGAAACATAGGTACTATTGTGTTTCTGCTTTGGCTGGTACCAATGTGGACCTGAAAGGTACACTACTTGTTCTTCATTGGGTTGCATTAGTTCAATTACCAAGTTCACTTTTGGTATTTATGTCTTAACGGATGTAATTGAGTTTCAAAATAATCAATTCTGCCCACACATCTTTTTGTTCTTCTTGGCTGTTCACATGAATATCGTCTACTTTAAAGCTGAGCAGTTCTGTCTCAGCGGCTTGGTTTGGGAAAAGGAGGTCTGCGCATGGCTCCAGAAGAAACTTTGCTAGAGCTACTTCAGGTAGGAAGCCCCATAACATGTTGCTGGCCTTTATCTGAAAAATTTCCTTTCATAATGCTTATATATTAGTCGACCACATTTTAACTATAACCACTACAATGCTTTGACATCTTATTTTCATATGAATGCACAATTTTAATATCTAGCACTTTGAAACCAAAATATTGGTGTTGGATCAATGCATGCTAAATGGAACAGATGAGATGAAGACATATGTATTTAGAGGATTTAGCATAGAATAAGGATTACATAATATGAATTTTCTGTAGTCTTCAGTGTGATATAAGGGGAAAATTAATGAAACAAATTGAACTCAAAGTGTTTGAGTTTGATTAATGAGCAAATTTTATAGAGAAATGACACATGCAAGTGTTTACCCATGTCAATTGCAAACCATGCATCCATGTCATCCTTAAATTGCAGGCATCCCAACTAGATCAGCTCAGAAGTAACTACATGGACACGTATTGCCCACTTGACATGAGTAAATTGTGATTGTGCACATTTATCATTTCTCTATTTTATGTTCATGTGAGAAAATTTTCATTCTATTTCTTGATATTTTAATGAAACAAATTGTACTCAAAGTGTTTGAGTTCTATTAATGAGCAAATTTTATAGAGAAATGACACATGCAAGTGTTTACCCATGTCAATTGCAAACCATGCATCCATGTCATCCTTAAATTGCAGGCATCCCAACTAGATCAGCTCAGAAGTAACTACATGGACACATATTGCCCACTTGACATGAGTACATTGTGATTGTGCACATTTATCATTTCTCTATTTTATGTTCATGTGAGAAAATTTTCATTCTATTTCTTGATATTTTATGTGTGAATCATTATGTCTCCCCATTTCATGGGCTAAATTTTGTTTTTGATTTATGCTCAAGTTAGTATGAGAACGTTAGAAGTTAATGCAGCTATGTTATCACTGTTCTTAGTAATTAGCACCTGGATGGTGTTGCGCAATTTGTCATCTTTGTTTGGTGTATGCTGTGCTGGAACTATGTGAATGAAATGGAAAACTTAAAAGGTCTAATACGAATGGAATTTAGTGGACTGTTGTATGCTTAGGTCAATATGCATCTAATGTCAGCATCTGATATTGAGTTACAGAGTCCTAGTCAAATTTTCATTCATACCAATCAAATCTAGCTGAAAATTTAAAGAAATACTGATAGCTCCATTGCGGTGATAGCGATTCTACTGAGTCATTCAGTAATTCCTTTTGGCTTTTGCCTTATTCTAGCCGATCTTAGTATAGGTGTTCTTTTATGGATTGCCATTTCTAGTATTGCTCCTACTGGACTTCTTATGTCATATATGGATCCAATAATAAATATTCCTTTTGAGGTGGTCCTTTATCATTTTTGTTATGAGATAAAGAAACTGGTAAACTTATTCCTAACCCTAGAAGACTAATGCATCATCATGTCTAAAGAAATTCTGAGGCAACCTTTTGTCATAGCTACTTCCATAAATGTGTCAGAGAAGCAGTATTACATCTGAGGAGCTCTTAGCCCTAAGAAAATGGGCAAAAATATAACCTTGGATCAATTGATTGAGCAATAACTTAAAATCTGTTACATTTTAAATTTTTGTAGCTAAATTTTTGGAGCTCCTCAGGAAAAGACTTGGGAATTCTTGTAAGGAGTGAGAACTTCCTTTAAAATTCAAGGTCTTTTATACTATATGAGCCCCAAACTGTCTTGTAATCTCAGTTGGCTGAGTGCGTCTGGACATTGGCCATAGCCTTCGAGGGGTGAACTGTACCTGAAAATGCGGAAAAAATGGAAATGTTTGTTACATGTCTCCATCTTAATACTATGATGCCACTATTTTGCAAGAAATTGTTTGACAATCTAAATTAGGTTATGCATTGGTCTAATACCATATTAGCTTATTCAAACAAAGGTGAGAGCAGCATTTCTTTGCGCCCTTTAGCGTTTCTTTGAGCCCTTTAGCGATGTTTGTCAATAAGAAGAGCAGAAAAAATGGTAATTGCTGGATTGCCTTTAATCACAGGGGATGCATCTCATATGTTCCTCACAAGAAATTACTAAATGCCTCAAGAAGCAGTAAGTACATTGTCCATCATGGCTATAGCCTGGTGGGAAGCTTTTAAAATATTGTTTCAGAAACATCTTGTACTCAGCAATTCTTTTTCTATAGCTAGAGTACCTTTACATTGCACTTGAATTGTGACAATCTGAGGTTGACCTCACATTATTATTTAGATTTTTTGAAAATGTTTAGGCTTCAGTCTGTATATTGAAAGTCATAGTTTGGTAGAATTTTAGTTAATCTCTAAAGTATCAGAAATTATAACTGTCATTTCATTGTCGAGGTTATTCTGCTATTTCAACCTCAATTTTTGTTATTTATTTCTCAGCAGGCTTATCTTCTTTTATCATACCTGAGTCTGTTTCTCATGTGTCATGATATAGTGGTAAAGGGGTTCTTCCAGTAGATTATCTATTTGTTCTCATTTCTTTGTGTCGCATCATTATGCTGCAGGTGCCATTGGGATGTGTTACTCCACTTGCCCTAATGAATGAGTCTGCACGGTATTTATTAATTCCAATCCCTGGTGGTTTGTGATTGGTCTTGTTTGTTATTTAAGTCAGTAAACTCATTACTGATGTGTATGTTGCAAATCGTGTATGTGTGATACTTTAAACCTCTGCCGATCTGTTTTATCAAGTCAACTAGAGAAAGAAGTACTTGGGCCATAAATGAAAAAGAAAGGGAACATTGACTGGCATGATTCAGACATGCCAACAAAACACTTCAGCTTCTTCCAACGAATTGCATGCTTGAAGGAATTACTTCAATACAAGTAGGGATACCCCTGGCGATATTCTGTTTTTAGAAAATTTCTTGCCCTTTTAGTGTTTGTGGGTTTTCTTTGAGTCATACGACTGTTTCAGAAAATAAACTTCATTGCAGTTAAAACTAACATGCATAAAACATTGAATTTGCTGATCTAAACATCAAAAATAGTTTTACTGATGGTAGATTTTATTTAGAAGGAATGTCTACAGAAACGTTGAACTAGACCAATCTGAACAATTATAAATTGCACAATTCCACCTCGAGCAGCATATTATCAGTATTTCAGAATCTGTAATGTAACTACTGTGGAATTTTAATCTAATAAAATATGGGATGTAGGCTACAGAGAAGATGATGAGTAATTCCTTGTATCTGGAAAATGGCCACTGACGAGACTGAGGGAAGTGGATAACCTAATGTCACAAGGCCCAATTGCAAAGGAGTTGTGCACAAGTGCTGCACTGGTTTAGCATAGGCAAACTGCAACCCCATGACACTAAGCTGTTTAAGTTTGGTGTTGGTGTCTGAATAATGTACAGACAATTCTCTTCTAGATTGAACACTTCTGTGATGGTAATTGCCATTATCATGGCATATAGACTCCTATGGGCAACAGAAATAACATACATGTTAACACAACACGGAGAAACTAACCTATAGGAGTTCTAATTGTTTGCTACCATAAAATGCAAGCTTAAGCAAGTGAAATGGAGTACTTTAATCTTGGCCTAGAAATATACCTTCATACAGACAAATTAGAATCAATGCATATCTTTCTAAAAGCACTTATAGTTGCTTTAAACAATGGGCAATGAAGTATGGTTAGGTGCTGCTCAATCTCAAGGAAGGACTGCCGACTCAGATACCAACCCATTCTCTCTTACCTTATCTTTCTAAAGGCATATGCAGTAGCTGGCTGCTCATCCCCATCATAGCTTCTTCATTATTAAGTCCATTCTTTTTCCATGCTTCTGTCTCTGTGCTTCATTGATTATGTTGTATGCTCAAGTCTCTTTATAGTGGCCAAAGATTCCAGATTGTGGTCCCCATAGAGGTATTTAGCATAATGAAGCTACTCTTGCTACGGCAGAAGTGTTAACTGCAACCATCAATTGAATTGGAGATATCGGTGATACTTGTAGCTGAAACTTATGATTTTGTCTTACTCAAATCTTATTTGTTGATTTGTTCTGTTGTTAGTGAGATGTCTTCTATTTACTAGTACTCAGCTCTCATATTCTTTACTCAACTATGTTTTTCTTAATATATATTGACTCTTACTGCAATATTTTTGTGCCATAAAGAACTGTTTCACTGTTGCTGGATCAAGGATTCAAAAACCAAGAATGCTGCTTTTTCCACCCGCTCTCAAATGACACGACCATTTGTGAGTGAATTTTTTTTTACATTTGTACTTTCTTAAACTTCTTTCTGATTGCTACTGTCAACAAAGGAAGCTGATAACTCTCAGGTCATTCTGGCTTTACTTAGTTTGTATAAAATACAACTGGACAATGGGACCCTTCCTTGTACACAGTGGATTCATTTTATGTGGAGCTGCATGTCTTAGGGACTCATTTGTGTCTGCACTCAGATGTATTCTTTTCTTGCTTGACCGTCATGTGTTACTGAACACTTAATAAAATTTTTTTATGCTTTAGTGCTAAGGAAAATGAGCTCATGTTTTGAGCATTTTGAACTACCATCTTACTGGAACGCTTATATGTCAAAGGAAAATTGTGTTAGCTGACAATAACAGGTGCTGGAACTCTGGTTGATCCTTTTTTCCTTTTCATAATGGTGCAAGTTAATCACCTCTCTTCTCACTTAACTGTAGATAACTTGGGAACATAGTTTCAGCATGCTTTGAAATTTTATGGCTGGGGGAACTGCAACAGCTTAATAGAGGTTAGTAAAAGATGAGGAACAAAACATTTGAGAGACTGAGAATTCAAGGAACTGCTTGTTTTGTGATGTCGCCCACTTAATCTTGTGGAGGATTATAGAATGACTCTTGTTAAAGGACAAAAGCATGACATTGGAACCTTAGGTGTGCTGAAGAACAGAAATTGATATTTTGCATGTTTTTCACAGTAGCCTGTTATGTATAGCTTCAGATATTAAGAGCTCTTGTATGAAGCTACATATCATGCACAGACACACACACACACACACAATAGGTGTAACAGAGTAGTCATCAAGATGTCAAACCAGTAGCAAATCAGAAAATTGGATGTATGGAACACCTCCTTATGAGATGTTGCTGTGCAACCAAGTGAAGCTTCATATCAGACTCTGTAATTGGACAATGCTGGTGCTCAGTAATTCACTGTGATGGTGTATGTGTGCAAATGAAACTTTGGGAAAATGAGTGAAGAAAGGGAGAACCTTGATATCATGCCTCAGAAAATATAGATCTTAGTGAGAGAAGTTACAAGCAAAAGTATCTTAATAATGAGAACCATAGAGAAAAGTGGGGCAGTACCTATGCATAAGAATGATAGTGCGAAACAGAAAATAAGTTTTATTCCATTGTGAGTGGGGAAAAACAATTAGGCATGCTCCCCAAGTTTGTAGCTAGAGCATCAAAATGGCTGAAGAAGTTTATAAAAAAAAAGCCAACAAAAGATGTGAAAGAATAGAATTGAAGAGACCGAGTCTTGTGAAGCCAGGCAGCATTTCCGAATTGGAAGTGACATAAAAGATGTACATACATATAAGACCTGAATGGTATCATGGATGTGGAGGATCTGGAAGCAAGTGCTTCTACAAAGTTCTAGTTGCCATGATCAGCACCTTAAGTGAGGAGCCTCCTCAATTGCAGATCCTTCACAAGCATATACGATGTTGTAAAAAGAGGATAACAATAAAACTGCGCTGTAAATTGAGGGAGAAACAATAGTTTGTACTGCAATGGGTATAAGATAAAACCCTGGAATAATTATATGTGGCAGGTAACAAGGATTGATAATCCACTAACAAAAAATGAGTCATCAGTAAGATAATGAGTGACACTCGTAGCAAACCTCCTATGGTGCCTCAATTGAAGTGGAAAGTTACAGATACCCTATCTAATGAATGAGAACTGGAATCATTGCTAGTCAAAACCTCAAGTCTAGACATGATTACACGGATAATGCAATAAACCATTGTGAAACCACCATCTCATATCTCAAACAACTACTAAGTTCCTATGATTATGTGCTTGTTAAGCCCATGATTTCCTATTTATCACTCATGAGAGATGCCTCTAAAGAAACTACTGGCAGGTACGCTAGTTCTAGATTTCTTATTTTATTGAGAACCGATCATGTGGATGAGGTATTATATGTTACGCTTTACTCATCATCATCATTATCATCATCTAATCCTTGTCCTGATTAGGGTCAACCACGAATCTTGTTCCTCCATTTCCCTATATTAAGTGTCATGGCTTCATTTAGTCCAAAAGTTTTTAAATCTTTTTCCACCACTTTTATTCTCATACTTTTGGGCCTTCTCTTTGCCCTTTTAGAGCCTTAGGCATGGATCGACTCATTCCTTCTAACCGATACTGTTTTCAATCTTTGTTGGACATGTCCAAACCATCTAAGTCTACCTTCCCTCATCTTGTTACCTATTGGTACTACTCTTAAGTTTCTTCTAGTGTTTTCATTTCTAATTCTATCCTATCTTGTCTTGCCTCTCATCCATCTCAACATTTTCATTTTGGCTTTGCTCATCCTTTGTACATGTTGTTCCTTAACTGCCTAACACTCTCCACAAAGCATGGCTGGCCTTATTGCCATCCTATAGGATTTTTCTTCAGTTTGAGTGGTACTTGCAGATCACACAAAACACAGAGGCACATCTCCATTTGTTCCAACCCACTTAGATTCTCTGAATAACTTCCCTCTCAATCTCTTTGCTCTCATGAATTATCGATCCTATCAAAAGTGGCCTTTTAGGAGACTTTGGTTATCAATCTTTACTAGTGCTCTATTCCCACTCCTCTCCTTGCTAAAATTGCATTCCATATACTCTGTCTTAGTTTGGCTAATTTTAGATCCTTTAGACTCTATAAAATCTTTCCATAACTCTAGCTTTGTGTTTATGCCCTCCCTTGTCTTATCAATCAGAACTCTATCATTTGAAATTAATATGCACCATAGAATCTCCTTATGCAGATGTTTTGTTAACTTATCCATAACCAACGTGAAAAGGTATGGACACAATGTTGATCCTTGCTGTAATTCTATAGTGATAGGGAAGTCAACGGTCTCTGTGCTAGTGGTTCTAACATTTGTTACCACTCCCTCATATATATCCTTAATTATGTCCATATACTCCTGTGAAACCCCTTTCTTGCCCCACACTCATCATATTAACTCTCTGGGGACTCTATTATAAGCTTTTTCTAAGTTAATAAAGACCATGTGGAGGTCGTTCCTCTTCTTCCTATATTTCTCTATTAATTGTCTAAGTAGGAAAATAGCTTTCATGGTAGACCTCCTAGTCATGAAACCAAATTGGCTTTCCGATACACTTGTCTCATGTCATGGCCTCTTCTCAATCACTCTTTTCCTAAGTTTTATGGTTTGGCTCATAAGTTTGATCCCACGATAATTAGGGTAACTTTGTATTTCTTTTATTCTTATAAAGTGGTACGATAGTGCTTTTCCTCCATTCATCTGGTATTTTCTTTGATTTTATAATCTTGTTAAACAACTTTGTTAACCAAACTACTCTAGTATGTCCCATATACTTCTAAACCTCTATGGGTATATCATCGGTCCCTAAGGCCTTTCTTGTTTTCATCTTTTTCAAGGCCTCTTTCACTTCATGTATCTTAATCCTATGATAATATTTATATAGTCCAATGCTATTTTGGTTTACGATGCTTTCAATTTCTATATTCTCGTAGTAATTGTCATTTAGCAATTTTTGGAAGTAGGTTTTTCACCTTTGATTCATCTCGTTATTTTTTGCTAGTACTCTTTGGTCATCACTTTTAATGCATTTAATGTGGTATTCTTCCGTTATCTTATTTTTGCTAGTTTGATTACAGCTTTCTCACCTTATCTTGATCCTAATTTATTATAGGGATTATCATACATCCTGATTTTAGCCTCACTTACTACTCTCTTGGCAACCCCTTTAGCACTCTTATATTGCTCAAAGTTTTAGTTATTTTTAGTCCTCTGCTATGCTTTACCACACACCTATTTCTCTTTCTTAACTTTTTGCACATTTTTACTCCACTACCAAGTTTCTTTTACCGGTTGCCTTTTACCTTTAGATACTTTTAGGACATCTTTTTCCACATTCTTAATGGCTCAGCCATATTAACATGGTGTTTACTTCTTTTTCATTGTTCCACTTTCCTTCTACCATCAACTTGTTTGCGAATAATGTTATCTTCTCTCCTTTTAAGTTCCACCACTAGGTTCTTGGGCACCTACTAAGTTCATTTCTTTTTTTCTATCTCTTAATGTAAATATCCATAGGCATTAACCTATATTTTGTGGTTAAACTCTCACCATGTATCACCTTACAATCCTTACACATTGACCTTTTGATATTGCTAAGTAGAAAAAAGTCTATTTGGCTTTTATGTGATTCACTTTTAAATGTTAGCAAGTGTTCATCCCTTTTTTTAAAATATGTGTTTACTATAGCTCGGTTATATTGCAAAGTAAAATCGAGGATAGCTTCTCCCATCTTATTTCTTTATCCAACTCCATGTATCCTATGATATCCTTCCTTTTCTTTTCTTACATGACCATTTAAGTTTGCTCCCTATAAATATCCCCTTTACGTTGGGAATTTCTTGCATGACTCCCTCCATATCTTTCCAGAATTGTCTTTTGATTCATCTTCTGACCTTACCTGTGGTGTGTATGCACTTAGAACATTTGTGATCTTCTCTGCTTAGAACAAGTATTGAAGGGGAGCCTTGGCGCAATGGTAAAAGTTCTCGTCACGTGACCTTGAGGTCACGGGTTCAAGGCGTGTAATCAACCTCTTGCAAAATGCAAGGTAAGGCTATCTACTATAGGCCCTTGTGGTCCGCCCCTTCCCCGGACCCCACAGAGGCGGGAGCTTCGTACACTAGGGCTGCCCTTTTGCCTAGAACAAGTATTATTAGTAGAATTCTATCACTTTTTCTTCTAACATCTACAATTTTATCCTATAATTCTTTATTCACCACTATCCCTACGCCATTTCTATTGTTGTTCTTTCCAACGTATCAGAGCTTATACTCGTTGATTTCTCTAGTTTTAGCTCCTTTCCACTTGGTTTTTTAGACACAAGCTATGTTGACTCTCCTATGTTTTATCGTGTCCACTAACTCCATACTTGTCAATGTGCATATATTTCATGTGGCAAAATGAATCTTATTCTCTTGAGCTAGTCTCTTTACCTGCACACATCTCAAACGGCTCGGGAAACCATGCCTACTTTTCATTGCACCTAGGTTTTGATGTAGTGTGTTGCTTTCGAGGAAATGCTCTAGCAGCCGTTGCCCATTTCCCATTGCACTTTGGATTTGAGGCAGCGTGTTACTTATGGGGGAATACCCTAGCCGCCCTTGTCCATTTCTCACTAGACTTGGGATTCGATGTAGCGCACCGCTTACAAGGAACGCCCTAGCTTGAGGGAATGTCAATATTAGATCCATGTCATTGGATTTGGTAAAGGGTTTTTCGATGGCTGGCATTTAACGCAACCCTCCTTTATTTGGGCCTGGGACCAGCAGCAAGGTCACAAAACCACATAGGCAGAGTTATGTTACCCCTTTAACTATTTAAGAAATAGGTTCAAAATGAATCAGGTTATTTAAGAAAAAGTTGCAAAATGAATCAGGTATATAACTTATATAAATGCTTGCTGAATATACTGCATACTAATTGTGCGTCTCTCCTCATTAGTTGAATAATTCTTCCAAGATGTTGGCCATGAAAAAGTTAATTTATGCCACGTTCTTACGAGTCTGTCCTCACCATAGCTTGAATTTGTGGAAAATTTGCTCTTGATGTAATTATTTGACTGCATAGTCATGAGCACATAGTTAGACCTGTTACACTGATTCTTGACAAAGTTTTCTTTATGTTGGTTACCATAGTACTACCAAATTACTTTGTTAAATCCAGTAATTGAAGTCTGACTTGAACTTGGCATACTTAAAGCTTCATACTGATGCTGTTATTCATATCATACATGTTTGCCAGCGCTCAATGCCCGTGATCTTGACAAGTTTCTTATCTCGATTGGAAGAGAACCAGCATATGTGGACTTGGAGGTGATTATTTGTTTGCATTGATCAATTTGGTGGGATCTTTCCACTATGACATATTTAATGAAGTGATGCTTTGTCATAGGCTATGCCAGTGGTAGGAAAGGATCAACCTCCTGATCTTGCAACTTTTGTTCCATCTGGCACCACTGTTGTGCCAGTGTCAGAAGAAAAGGCAGTTGCTACGCAGCTTCCTACTGAAAACAATGTTCATATAAGGAATAAATCAGCTGAGCGTACAGGTAAACCATCAAGCATTAATCATCTAAATTACTCCATCAAACACCTTTTTGTTTAGAGAATGCCATTGGTTGGATCTTAGTGGGCTAATTTATTTCTCTAGGTGCACTTAGTTTGCATGTTTAATCAAACTTAATTTTTCTGATTTGGTAAGTTTGACTGAATGATTTAATCAAGTCCAAGTTAGTTTCCAAGCCACTGCCTCCATTTTGCAGTAAAAGCACTTCTATAAGTTACTCCAAATATTTGTACATAAGGAACAAAGCCAGGAAACTGATTGTGACATTGGTGAAATTGTATATATTCACAGAATAATACCCATGGATTTACTGTCAACTCGCTGGTCTACATTTTGAGCTATTCTTATGTGATTATACTGATTACCATGAAATGTAATATTATGTTGTATAACCAATCGGTTCTTTCAGTTCTCAATTTCTTTTTTTTCTGAATTCATATTTAAACAGACTACAGTAGAATAATTTTAGATGCAATCAACTATTAACAAGAGAATCACCTTTTCCTTTGACGCAGTAAATGTTGAACATTGCTTAATTGTTTGCCAATTTAAAATGTAATATGTCAAGAAATAAGGTCACATTAAAGGCTAACATACAACATTATTTTAATGATAAGTACATGTGTATATAAAGCGGCAGAGGTTTTTGACATTTCTGTCTTCTGATTCTATTGTTGTGTTTAGTGTTAAGTTGAGAGTTTTGAAATGAAAACATCAATGCAACTGCAACCCTTGGTGCATCTATGTTCTTTGTGGCCTAAGCTAGTTGGATACCTTCCTGTTCCTTTGAGTGTTGTTCTGGACTGGATATTCCATGCTAGCCTTTTTTAACCTACTAATAGGATGTAACTTAGTGAGCTAAGTATTAAGGTTCTTCTGCTGACACTCTTGGTATCCAAGCGGAATGAACACCTCAATTAATCAAGTGCCCTTGGCATCTATATAACAGATTTCACGTAGCCTATATGGAAATAGCTATGAGAATCAAAGCCGGTGGGTTTCTAACATCCAATGGCAATATTAAATTTTAAAGTTGGACACAGACAGGAACAGAAGGGGAGCCTTGGCGCAATGGTAGAGTTGTTGTTGTGTGACCTTGAAGTCACAGGTTCAAGGCGTAGAAACAGCCTATTGCAAAATGCAATGCTGTGTACTATTGACCCTTGTGGTCCACCCCTTCCCCAGACCCTGCATACGCGGGCTGCCCTTTTTTACACAGATGGGAACAGCAACGTAGTGGCTGGAAAAGCCTTGGACTTGTTCATCCTCATTTATGAGATCACTTTCAACCAGCACGATCCACTTTGGCCGATACCCTTAGGATGTTTTGTTTTTTGAATGGTAGTTTATTGAGAAGAGAACTTAAAGTAGAGAGAGCAGACCGAGCTGGTGAACCTTTAGAATCTTCGTTTGTTGTGTTCCTATATTAGTGTGAACAAGACTGAGAATGACATGAAGTTCTGTATGTATATTATTTTCTTCTCCCCCGACACTGGTTATACTTACCATGCTGCCTCTAAATCTTTGTCCTTATTGAATTGCCAATTACTTTTGGCATTGCAGACATCCTGTTGGGTAATCTCCTGTATTTTGTTTTCCAGATGCGGGAAAAACTATTACACAGGCCAGTAATGTGAAAGGAGTGACAGAGAAACTGCAAACTGCAAAGAATTCTTTAGCTGCAGTTACTGATGTTAGGAAATTTGTAGATGAAATAATTGTCAAAACATCTGAAGTGCTTCTCTCAGAGGTAATGACCATGGATTTACACTCTTCATCTCGGTTTCAGTCTTCAACATCCCTTTTCATTTACACTTGCACTACCAAATCTTGCAGATTGCAAAGGAGTCAACCCAACAGAACAGTGAACAGCTTGGGCCTGTAGTGTTGGATGCTGTCAGGAAACAACTTGGCATGGAGTTGGAAAATCTTACAGTGAGTATCAATTGGATTAGTTTTCTGTTTTCATTTCCTTTATTCACATTTTTGTTCCATTTCTTTTTCCCGATAACTAGCTAAAAGGCAATAATTTCTGCAACAGCTAGCATTATTCTTTACTCATCAGCAATTTGTTTTAGCTAGTTTCCGTACTGATTACTATGGCATCTCACTGCAGATGACTTTCAAGAATGCTGCATACACTCAAGGGTTTAGTTCAGGGGTCAAAAGCGCATTGGTGCAGAAGTGAATTTTGCTCTTTCAATTTTTGTACGAGACGGACTTGAGGTTCAGTCTATCTGATGTAGTTGTGATTGCTATTGGTCCAGAGAACAAAGATGTCTTTATTTACAGGGCTTCTAAGTTACCACATGCTGGTAAGTTGGCAATGGCCTGAATTGAATCACAAATTTAGTTATGAAATGAATAGCATGAATGCAGTGTGCAGCTTGATTATGCGGTAAATGTTGCACCAGTATTTTCCATTGACATCACACTTGGGACTCCCCTCTCTGTGCAAATTAGGAGCTTTTCTAAGCTGATCTTGCACGAGGAGCAGCTAATTCAGATGATATGCTCTGTAATCTTTTATCCAGAAAAGGATGCTGTTAGCTTGAATCTCAACCTCTTCTTTAGACTCCTCTGTAAGTCACTGAAAATGATTGAATCCTAATTAGTAACATCCTTTGTTCTTCCACACTGTGTCTTTCTTTGAAAGTGTCAACCAGAAATTAATGGGATACATCTGGTGTTCTTGACAATCACAGAACAAAATACATTTAACTTCTTCTTACGTTTTGTAACTGGTCGCAAGGTGTTTATACCTGTATTTTGCAGTGTTGAAATGTTATGAGTTTCAGACCGTCTTGGTGACCAGTCCAAGCTTTGCCCACTTTGCAGTTTCCATCCACAGAGTATGTTAGTCTGCATAAGTGAATTCCTTCCACAAGATAACAATCTCAGACAGTTTGTAGTTCCATCCACATAGTTTTCGGTGGCCAAAACCATGTCAGATATCCCAAAGATATCATAGCCTTTATTGGCTTCTTCATACTGGGATAACAATCAACTTAACTATGTTTTAGTGATTTTCTCCTGGTCTTTTTTCAACTCTGACAAAATCAATTAAGAAGCTAAGACACAATGTTTTAGAACTATTTATCTATGTTTCAACAGTTATATCCATCCATTAATTCCTGCAAAAAGCAAGTCCATCTCACTGCCCATTAATTACTCTTTCCACTAAATGCTATCCCGGTGCCAAGCAGGTCCTTGATTATTTTAAGCACCAAATGGACTGGTCCATTACCAAAATAATAAAAGAAAAGACCAGTGTAGACTTGAGTTATCCCAAGGTTAGAATTGTCTGATCTATGAAATCTTACAGAGCTGAGCAATACTTGTACTTTACATCCAGTGGGGTCACCAAGCAGAATGATTTGGATCATTTGAATACCGAGCAACACAGTCTGCTCCACTACTTTAAGCCTCCAAAGTGAAGTAATACTTTTTTGGGCTGCCCAATCCCACATAAAGACTCTTTATAATGAGGAAGAAGATGAATGCAGCTTCCACAACTGCCACAGTTTAGTGTTTGTGTGACTAAGTTTCCAAATCATTACTCATTGTGCCATAAAGTGGGGATAGTGGTAAGGGGTTCATGTATCATCACTCAAAATAGAAAATTTTCACTTTCTTTCATTTTTTTAGCATATTAAAAAGTGTGATTATTAGCATCATATGGACATCATCATACTTGGGCTAGATTTCCATTTCTCTTCTCATCTTTATACTGTTCAGTAGTGTTCCAACCATAGTTGCCACGAGCAGGTGTGAGTGTATACATTCTTTACTTCATTTTTTTGGGTTACTAGCGAGCAAAGGAGGAAGACCATTCACACAGTTTCCCAATGGGATGGACGGTGCCTACCATCTACAAAGGTTTCTTAGGGTGCCTAACTATGTTAGTGTCAATTTATCGAAGATTTAGGAGACTTCAAGCATTAACACATATTATAAAAATGGGCAACCTGATGCGGGAAGCTTTAGTATATGTAGGGTCTGAGGAAGGAGCAGACCACCACAAAAGATCTATAGTAGGTAACTTTACCTTGCTTTTTTGCAAAAGGCTATTTCCATGTCTCGAACTGTGACCTTTAGGGTGCATGGCGACTACTCAACCATTGTGCCAAGCATTAACACGTATTATATGGGTTGTTTATTGGGGGATCAAGATTTGATGAGGCTTCTCATAACTAATCCATTCACTTGGATGCCATTTGATGAGATTATTAATTTTTTCTGAGGTGATATTCCAGGGTTGAACTTAACTTGAAATCAAGACACTGATTAGAGCTGTTAGGTCTGAATCAATTTCTATCTCAAATCATCCCTAAACAGACATGCTTAGTAAGTTGTTTTGTTGATTTAATTAAATGAATTCATTGTCTCGAACAGATTGTTACCAACCGGAGGTCCATATTTGACTGTGTTATGATTTCACCTACATTTGTGATCATCATGTGATGTACACGTACAGAAGGGGAGCCTTACCGCAACGGTAAAAGTTGTCATCATGTGATATTGAGGTCACGGGTTTAAGGCGAGGAATCAGCCTCTTGCAAAATGCAAGACAAGGCTGCCTACTATAGGCCCTTGTGGTCCGCCCCTTCCCTAGACCCCGCATAGGAGGGAGCTTTGTGCACTGGAGCCGCCCCTTTTATGTGATGTACGCGTACAGCATATAGGCTGACTCACTTGCAAAAGATGGATAAGGTCTGGACAAGAAAGAATTTAATAAGCAGATTAATTGGAATCAGAGCAAATTCGCTTTGACGAGCTAAATGAAAACCAAAGTGCTTTATGATGGGTATTTTACTTTATTTATGTCATTTCACTTTAAGTCTCCGCACATACCATGGCCGATTCTTGAGACACCTTTTATCATAAATGTTGGTCCCTCGGTGAACAAGTTTAGTTTGGTCTGGTTCTACAAATGAGTTTGCATTCATGGTGATCCAAACCATTAATCTTATGAACCCTGTTTTAGAAAGATCATGCTCCAAAAATTTTCATTTTTAATGGTGATGATTTTTACAATCAGACTGAGAAATTCTGATAATCAAACAATGAAATTGAGCAAAAGTCTAAACAAAATATGTTTGAAGCAACCACATGTCTGTCAAAATGTTATCCATCGGACAATCCTGAGCCTCTGCTTGGTCGAGATTTTTGTATTGTTTTTTCTTGAAAATTTTGAGCCATATGTTTTAGAAGGAGAGCCTTGAGCAACAATAGAGTTGTCGTTGTGTGACTTTGAGGTCATGGGTTCAAGGGGCCAAAACAGCCTCTTGCAAAATGCAAGGTAAGGCTGCATTACTATTGACCCTTGTGGTCTACCCCTTACCCAGACTCCGCATATACAGGAGCTTCATGCATCAAGGCTGCCCCCTATATTTTGGATGCTTATACAACGAGGTCAAGATCATCAGATGGAGAAGATTAAAGGTATACAGAAGCATGATCATATAAGATGGGGGCTAAAGATGAAAGGTATACAGAAAATCTTTTGGACCCACTTCTACTGATAGTTATGGAGCAAACTTCTACATTCTAATCAGTTAACCCCAGGGAAACTCTGGTTTGGGTGCTTTACAAAGGGTTCTATGGAAAAATCACTTGAGATTTTTATTGGTTATGGGGATAGAATCTCTTCCTTCACCTTTTCATTTAGAAAAGAGAGATTGTGATTTTGGTGTGACATGAACCCACTTGTGGAAACAAATCCATTAAGACGTGGAGCTTCATTTTTCGTTGTATGAGCGACAATCACACATGGAAAAGGAACCGTCCCAGGCTGGTTCGACAGCAAATATAACAGAAGAAAGAGGGCAGGATCATCTGATAATGATGGAGCAATGGCAATGGTCGGATTAGTGCTGGCTCCAATAAAGCAATGACTTGACCAAAGCATGTTCTGTCTTTCAATGGAGACTCCTAGGAGTGCAGTAAGTCTACCAGCTGATATCACCCTTGTTTTGTTATCAATTATTTAGAGAATAACACCACTTTACCTCTATAAAATAAGTGGCCTCTTTGGTCCTTGTGATGTGGCAATTTCCATCAATGCCACTCCCTTTGCATGTATAAATATGTAAGAGAATGGTATCTAGCATCCATCTTGTGACAATGCCATTCCTCACTTTGATAAGCAGCTTTCTAATGGAATAATGATATCTGCTAGTCAATTATGATGTCCTTAGCAGCTCATCAGAAAAGTGAACCTCCAAAAATGGGTACCATTATTGAGAAAGAAGTGCAAAACGTGAGTTTCCGAGAAACAAAGTAACATCCATATCAAACCTATATGGTGGTACATCAGTTTAACAATCAAGCTGTAATAGCAGTTTTCTTAGTATTGTAACTTGCAGGATTTATGCATGAACAAAGCTGATTTCTGCGTCTTCTAATTGCAGTCCAATGATCCACATTAATCCTATAACAGCCTTCTTTTGCAGACATTTAAGATCATTCCATGTCCTTGACCTATCTACGATGGGACCCAGATGTGGATGGTCAAGATGGCTCTGCACTTTTGGCTTTGAAACGCCTCAAAGAGCCAGGTGGAGGTACCCAAGTGGCAATGACATAAAGTATTAGATATGAGGCATCCCTCATATAGATTTGTTAGCTTATAAAACAAGTTAGTGGGATTCTCATTCCCTAGCAGGGAGGCTGGATTTTTTAACGGGAATATAGGACCCAAGTAATGACATACTTTACAACAGTAGGATGGGATGTCTTCTTCTTCTAGCAGCATGCTTCCCTTCATTGACTGCAATGGCTAAATAAGGTATGCGGCACTCTACTCTGGTCATAGTTTCATTATTTCCATTTGCAGTCTTTGATGGCACCAAAGTGTTATGGTTTATTGGATTGGTAACTTAATCTGCTACGTTATTTTGTTTGAGAGGCTTGGGGGATTTGTATGATGGGTTTGCTTATCTATGGTTTTATGAGAATTGTCTCCTCAAACATGCTTTCGGTTGCATGATAGCCTAACCTCTACATTTTTTGAGGAGTGTTTTTATGGAGGATTTAGCTGGACTGGTTTTCTAATTATGCATTTTAGTTTTAGCTGGGTTGGTTTTCTAATTATGTATTTAGTTTCTGAAAGTTTATGCCATAGATGAGAATTCGCTAATTGTTTAAATAGGATTGACATGGTTTGTGAGACATGAAAATGTAGAGAAATTCAGTCGGAAATGATCTTCTTTTGTTATATACAGCATAACACTAAGAAGAAAACCATTTCAGCAGTGAGTGGCTTTTGATTCCATGGTGGTATTTGACATTATCGAAATAGATGTGTTGTTAAGATGTTTTGAATGCCTGTAAGGAGTTGACATTTTCCAATTTAATGAATATCTGATTGATCACTTGCTTTGTGCACTGAGATCAATGAACTATGAGGAATTTTAGCCTTCAACTGTTTTGTTCTTGATTTCAAACTACAAGGAACCAATTTGCTTCCTCTTGTTTGATTCCTTATTCTAGTTTAACTAATTTTATTTTGAAGTGGCTTTGATCTTCACTCTTGTAAAAGTTACACGGTTGTTTCATATTTGGTCTGACTGTGAACTACTTTAGTTTGAATAAGAAACCGGAGTATGGTGAAATGTTATTGAATCACAATGAACTAAGACAATAAGTTGGTGAATCAGAAATCATCAGTTGTTTGCTGATCCTTGTCAGTGTTCTTAGTATCATTTTGAAAACAAGTTGTTATGAATTTGGAAACAATTAGAATGTAGAATGAAGGCTTTTCTTATTTGTTTACAGAATCTTCAGTACAATTGTAGTCCAGTCTCTTGTAAATACACATCTTTGTCTTGTATGTGAGAAGTTCCTGTTCCTGTTATCTTTTTGCTATCTAGGTTGTCTTGCGCAACTGAAAATTTCTGTGCATATTTCCTGTTCTCTTCTTTCAAGTTCTTTCACTCTTTAATCATCAGAAACATGTCATCTATTGAAATAGGTCTCGTGAAACTTCATTTTACTGATGTTACTTGATGGATAAAACTGTCTTTTCTTCTGGTTTGTCATGAAAAATCTCATCTCTATTGCAAATATGTTTGTTTTGGGTTTTAACACTTCGATTGTATAGATTGATTTTGTGAAGACTTCTGTCATTAGAATCTCTATCACAGGCTGATATTGTAGAAGATGACTGAAAGGTAAATAGCCAACTTACCAGTTCTTTTTCTTTTTTGAGCAGTACGGACTTACGACTAATCGTTCGCTATGTTCTCTATCATGAATATTTGCCTGAGTTTTTACTTGGATAAACATTTCTGCTCCCATTCCCCTTTTCTGTGCTACTGGTAGATGTTTTGACATTAGAAATGCTTGATCTTTCTGTTATCATAGTTAGCTACCTTCACTGCTACTAACATTCTAATTAAGATTTTCCGTTCTTGTTTTTCCTCAGAATTATCAATGCAAGACGAATGGAATAAGATGCCACATGCACTGGGTAAACTTCTATTGGAAGGAGCATGCAATTTGGCTTTCCAAGTCTTTCATTTCTGGCAGGTCCATCTTGGACTGATAATAAGCTGGCTGATGATCATTGAGTTGGTTGCTGTGAGCTATTCTTCGTCAAATTTGGAAGGTATGGCAGAAGTTGTGACTCTGTGAATTTTGTCATTGTTGTGGCCCATTGCCAATATTGATTCTGACATCAGTCAATTCAGATAACTTCAGATGTAAGCCTTGAATGAGTTTCAAAGTAGCATTACTGATACTACCTTTCAAAATAAATTTTTTAATGAATGCAAGTATCCACCACCCTTGGTTAGTGGTTGGATTGTTGTTAAGCACACAAACCTTTTTACCTGATACTCTTTATTCATGACAATAAAACTTTAGAAAAAGGGATACATTCCATGCTGACTGTTTCATCTTCTCAGAATCTTTTAGCAAGATAATTAGTCAGCTAGAAGTTCTAGCCCATAATTACCATACTTTGTGTTAGCATATCATAACTTTGTCACTGCATATTTTGAGCCACTTGCTTGCATTTTTCATGAGATGTTATCGAAGGTAGTAGTTCTTCTTCTGCTGTCAATGTGATCTTGTCATAGCATCATGACATTTTAGAACCTTTATGGACCAGCCATCTTCTCAACATCTTTAATATCTTCTAAGTAGGTTCTCGAAGATATTTAACTCCTACACACATGTATTTAATTAAGAAATCCAGCCCTTATTTACTAGGGCTGCAGTGTCCGGGTTGTTATACAACTAATGAAAACAGTCACAGAAGTACAACAAAGGTAGCCATTGTGATGAAGGGGGGAGATTTATCATGTTATTTCTACATCTTTCTACATACCTCTTTATCTTTAAGCTCCATCTCTATCTATCCATATATAAATGTATGTTATATATGCTATATATTAGTATATGGTGGGAGTCTTGAACCAAGAACTAGCTTTATATCACTACATCTTGTTGTATGGTTGTATAGTTGGCTTGATGCTTGTGAATTACTAGTGTTCCAGGCTATGCTTTAAATGAATTCAAGAGTGCACTAAATGATTCCAACAATGTAACTAGTACCTGGGATATGGGTCTGGTGAGCCCCTGCTTCAGCTGGTCTCATGTTACTTGCAAGGACGGGCATGTTATAGCTTTGTAAGTGCTTTCTCTTACTTCCACATTTACTTGATCAAATTTTTATGATATCATTTTCATTAATTACTAGTTCAATACATGGACCATCAAATTTCAATGCTCTTTTTGATCTGATTGGTATTGGTGCTGCGGGTCTCAATTCATGTATCTCTTGCAGTACTTTTAGTTTGTAAATGCCACATTGCAGGAGTCTGGCATCAAGTGGCTTTTCAGGAACTCTTTCACCTTCAGTTGCCAAACTAAAGTTCTTGGTTAACTTGTAAGTTATCAACTTGTACAGTAGATCGGGAGTTATTTTCTAATATTAGTTCATACTAAATGGAGATGTTTCCCTTAACTGTGTGACTTTCTTAATTTCTTTTAGTTTTTCACAAGAAAATCATGTGACTTACTGTGGCGGTTAGCTAACATGAATTGTGGTGCTTTTCACAATTCATATACTTCTTATTTGTTATGAAAAGGGGAGCTTTGGAGCAACGGTAAAATTTGTTATGAAAAGTTAGATGTCCTTTTAAACTGTTTGCCTTCTTGTATGGTCCATGTATGAAACTCATACTATTTGTACTAACAACCTAACCGGAATATTAGGAGCTCCACTAGGTTAGATACTCTAGATTGTACCTTGTAAGAAATCATTGTCTTATTTTTGTTGACAATTGAAACTCTGATTCTTATACATTGGCATTGCAGACCCTTGATGACACTTTTTCCCGGTCTTACCCTAGTCTCCAATAATACTTTTGATTCCTTATAATAAATGACCCATTATAGACTCTGGTGGTCTGCCCCTTCCCCGGACCCTGCATATGCAGGAGTTTTGTGTACCAGGCTGCCCTTTTCTATAATAAGTGACTCATTAGGTAAACAAGGTTTTCACCCTTTTTTCTCATTAGTAGGTAACTACTAAAAGTTCCAGTTGAAACAAAGGAAGCTGAAAAAAGCAAGTCCAACACCAACTTAGAAAACATAATAGGTTGTATTGATTGACACTTACAGTACATCTAACTAATGAAGTGAACTTCCAACCAACTTACTGTCCTTTGTATGAATTTCAAATTTTGGCATCTCTACGGCATTGTTACAAAATGATCAGGTTTCCTACACTCACAAAGGAAAATTCCACACTGGGACAAGTTTCTGCCTAAGCTAGTGGATAACCACAGGATTGTCTCCTATAAGCCACAGTCTGGAAAGAGAGAGAGCTGACAATTCTGAGATCAATTTAGGGCTATATGTCTCAGCATCAATCTCATGATAATCCCATCCAGAAAATTCCATTGACAACCTCAGCTAATAGTAGGCATGTTATATGGAACCCTGAGCCATCAACTCTGAACCCTTCAACTACATTGGAAGATAAAATTCCAATTTGGGTTTGTTTACCAGTATTTTTTGCCATGATAGGTTGCATTATGGTCAAGAACTACTTTTTATGATCTCTAAATTGCAGTATGATGGAATAACTTCATGTTTTAGCTCTTAGATTGACTTATAAATTGCAAGAGAAATTTGTTAGTCCTGTATTCAAACTCCATTTACTGCTTGCATACTTAACTATAGACTTAACCAGAGAAAGATAAATCATGTTTTTCAACAGTTTCTGTAGCTATAATTTTTCTGAAAATGCTTCAAACTTTTATGGTGTCTGACCAGAAGTTGGCTACTCTAGCTGGTAGCTAATTTGAAAAGTGAATGTTGTTGGCTTATTTTTGAAGAAGTTATTGTTCATATGCCTTGTTCAGGGAATTGCAGAATAACCATCTCTCTGGTATATTACCGGATTATCTCAGCAGTATGACACATCTACAGTACCTGAATCTGGAAAATAATAGTTTCAGCGGTTCTATACCTAGTGCTTGGGGTCACCTTCATAACCTTAAACATTTGTAAGCATACTTCAGAACTTGTTAATATTGTTACGATCTTTTTTCCATTCAATTTTTTCATGATACAAATGTTAATATACAAATCTTAAGTCATAATTTAAACATTAAGTATTGAGGAGTTTAATTAGAGTTCTCTATTTGCAATTTTATAGATTGAAAATAATAATCTAATAATGCAGGATATTAAGCAAGAACAACTTGAATGGAGCTATTCCTAATTCAATCACAAATATTCCAGCTTTAAGAGAAGTGTAAGGCATAATTTGTCCCTTAATGCTACTGAAAGGTGTTATCATCATCTGCATTGATAGCTTAACTGCAATATTTCATGTACTGATTTTACTCTTGATTTTTTTTTCAGAGATCTGTCTTCCAACAACTTTATGGGGCAAATTCCAGCAAAACTTTTCTCACTTCCATCATTCAAGTAAATCAAACACTTAACTTTTACCTCCCTTTTCTTTCTAACTTTACTAACAATGACTGTCATGCAAAATATGGATAAGTTACGTATGGACTTAAACATCTTTCTCAGCTCATAACGTAGAGGCTGAAAATAATCATAAATTAAAATCTAGTCCTTAGAAGCCCTCCAATTCTGTTATTGGTGGGAAACCTCTTAATGCAACATCTCTATCGACAACCCAAAATTTATCAAATCCCTAACTTTTTAAAATTTATCAAATGCATAACTTTTAAAGTTCTAGAAGGCCTCTCCCAAAACATTAAGGTATATCCGAACTATTCATATTAAGATGAACCAAATTCTACTTTATCCTACAAAAGATTGTCTTTTGAAATGTAAATTGGGAAACAGATACATATGCTGAATGTTAGTCACTGTCATAGTAATGAAATCACTGCCAGTTGGAAATGGGAAAAAAGGCTAACATCCCTATATGACTTCAGACATTTACTAACCCTTCTGCAGATGGTAGTGGAAAATAGCTTAACTATCCATGTGGTACAGTGTGCCCATAATTAGAACAAAATGCTTTATCATTGCCTCCTGATATTCGAAATACATGGAAAGTCTATTTACCAGAGGAAAGGTGGATGCTAAGTTCTATTCTAGCTTGATGCTGTAAACTACTACTGAGAAGTTAGAACTGTTGAGATCTTTTCCTATAACTTACAATTAAGTAAAAGGAGCATAGTTCTTCACCCCACACCTGGACTATTATCTACAAATAGAAGGTAATCTGGAATAGCGGATGTTGTCTACACTAATTCCTAATGAAACACTGGTTGTTAAAAAATTTACAACCAATTCATGGGATTTGGGTCTCTTTGTATTGGATTCTAGAGTTTCCCATTTGCCTGGCAGAGATGCCAGGTTATAGTTGATCTTAAACTAGCTTCGTCACTGATTTACTGTATTTATGCCTAAAAAATTAAACATAATCTAGAAGCTTGGTTTAGAATTTGGTAAATAATATTGTAGAGTATTTTTTGCCAAATGTGTTGATAAGACTTATTAATCGCCAGTGAATGCTTTACGCCCTCAATTTCCATGCTAAGCTATTGGCAAAGATGACAAATTGATAAATGGAGTCACCACCTATAGAACTCGGGGCTCTTGGACCCAGCTATGATTAATTTTGTCTAGAGATTCTTAGGTTTGCCATTGGTTATGAGATGGGAAGGGGTGAGGCACCCAACTTGATCGGTTCACACCAGTCTCCACTATGTAATCTTGGGGTAACTTGGTCAGTTGGTCAAGTGAATTTGAGTTATATACATAATAAAGCTAGACGTGCGCTGCTGTATATAGAGTCAAGCTACTGCCAAATGCTAGACCTATATTCACTAGAACTTTCATTATGAATCAAAGAGAAGGGGAGAGTTGCTTTGTTTCTGGAAGCAGCTAGTGGCCACCCTTTCTGCTACTTGTCGCTTTTAACAGTTTCAACTTTCAACTAATTGTCAGAGAATCTTTCCAAGGTGCCTAGCAGCTTCTTCTGGCTTATAGAATTGCCAGGAAAATAATAGAAACATGCTTTTTTCCCTTTTTGAACTTACCTGATCATATTTCCTTCATCTTTTGTCTCAGACAACTCAACCAGATAATTTGAAATCCACTTGAAAGCAGTAAAGAAATCAAGTTAACATGATCTACTCAAAATTAATCAAAGTTTCACATACTTGTCCATCATTTTCTCCATTTTCTTGTGGAGATGCGATCTTGAGTGAAAATTTCACCCATTCCTATACCTGCAAGTTAGCTTTTACAGATCTGAAAGCTAAAGCCTAAGAACACGTGGATTTAACAAGATTTTGAAGAAAACTCAAAGTCAATAATTAAAACTTGGAGTTCACCATCAAGAATTTCTAGATCATGTAAAAGATGCTTAAAAGCTACTAGATCTGAACTTTCTAACGAATTCCAGTAAGTTTTCTTCAGGAGAAGTAACTGAAACCTCTCTAAAATCTCAAATCTAATATATATGCAATGATAATTCTTAAAAAATTCTTTTAAGAGATATGGCAGGAAAATGCTAGAACTACTATAGGAATATGTAAAGAAACCAGATTTGAACAACTCATCATGTGATCAAAGAAAATCTAGCCTAATTCCCTTGTCTTCAAGAGAAATGAGGTAGTTAAGGGACGTTCTTTCCTTGCCTACCTCATTTTCTATTAAAACTACATAATTGTGGGTAGGAAACTCTTCTGGACTTGAAGAAAAGCAAGAAGGCTAACCAGCTAATGTAGAAGTATGAGATTCTTACCAAATCCTCTTAGAGGGAAATAACTCTTGCAGATGATTTGTCTTCTAAGACTTCCTTCCATTTACTGTTTCAAACACAAGGCTGCTTTTCAGATTTCTCTCTTGTTGGAAAATTTAGGAGAGGTAGAGGAAAATGGAGGCAAAAATAGGATAATAATAAGACTTTAGCTTGTATAGATGCACTTTCTTCAAAATATTATTTGCCCCTACTCTCTAAATGAAGAGATTGCTTATGGGATCACTTGGAAAACTACCTCAGGATAATACAAGCCTTATGTGGATCTGTGGAAGCAAGTAACCAACTAATCTACCCAAGAATTCTAATTACGAAGGCTTCAATCTTGTAGAATAACACCAAAAGAAAACTCAAGAAATTTACAAAACCTTATATTTGAAGTTAGGGGAATGACTCTTTTTCATAAAATTTATAGGTAATTTTCTCCACTATTATCTATTAACTAGATGTCCATTCACTAGAGTAGTTAATTACAACACCTAAATATGTACTTCTATTTGAATTTTAAGACACAACTGTTCTTTTGGCAATTCAAATTTGACAAGATATTCTCAAATTCCAGCACTTTTCTATGAATGGAGTTTTGAAGGAAATTTCCATTCTCTCTCTAAAAGGGCAGCCCCCGTGCACGAAGTTCCCACCTATGTGGGGTCCGGGGAAGGGGCCGACCACAAGGGCCTATAGAAGGCAGCCTTACCTTGCATTTTGCAAGAGGCTGATTTCACGCCTTGAACCCGTGACCTCAAGGTCACATGACGACAACTTTTACCATTGCGCCAAGGCTCCCCCTTCTCTCAATGTAGGCAAAACTTTAAAATTTTTGGAGAAAGGTCTTAAAGTTTAGAAAAGCAAAGCAGAGTCCTCTCTCTAAGAGAAATGCACGTGCGGGTGCACTCTCGCTCGCACGCACATATACATATGTGTTTGTGTGTATTATGTGTATATATAATCAAAATAAATAAAACAAAATAAAAATTGGGAGGGAGGAGTCTAAAGTCACTTCTAATGATAGAAATAGAATTGCAATCTTCTTGAGCATCTGCCTTTGCACAAATATGTTCTCTTGCATTATGGCTAGGTTATTGCTGCCCAGGACTGGACAAGAAAGTAAGGCAACAATGGGCAGAAAGTGCCAAAGCTCACTATAGATTTAGGTAGGTAATGTGGTCATGATAGGATTATGACCTCCCAAATCTTAGGATGCACATCGAGGTTATCATCATTTGCGTAGTTGTCCATATTGGATGAGACCCAAAATGGACGTTGGCCTCTAAATTGACTTTGGTCTATGGTCATGTCTTAAACATCAAACAAGAGAGGCTAGCCACACCAACCCTATTATGAATGTGGCTGGAAACTCAAATTCCCTGAAGCTCATGTTGTGGTACAAACTAGAACACATTAGGATCATAATCCGAGGACAAGTCGGAGCAAGTATTTTCATTTTCCACAAACTTGAAAGTTCTAGCAACATTTTAAGTTGCTACCTCCATGAAATGTTGTCAGCTATTGACATTTCTAGTGACCTTTATAGGTCTAGCCTTATCTTATTTATGGAGTGATTCTTCTTAAAATATAGATGAACTGATCATCTCATATCCAATTGAGGTGAGACCTTTTATGTTGATTGGATGAAGCCAAAATGGGGTGTCTACTTCCCCACCACATATGCTTCCAACCCCCTAATGTAGCTGAGAACCATTGTCCATCCACTTCCCCTTTTATGCATGCCTAAGAGCTTGCTAGTTGTTCAACGCCTTGCTTTAACCTATCCCTAGATAGTTAGCCCTCACAAGGGTGGCATTGCTAAATGCTCTCATGTTGGCATCGAAATTTTCACTTGTAGTAAAATTTGTTTTTTTTTATTTGAACTAACCTCCAAAAATTCTATTTCGTACTATGAGCCAAGGTTGACTTCTTTTTTTTTCTTTTGGAATTGGGTCCTGGGACTATTTTTATAATGGGGGGATATTTCTTGTTTCTATTGTAATTCTTAAGTCAATGGCTTATTAAAGCAATAGTAATCATTTACTTAAGTGACATTATAATGTATATAATACACCTTTTGCAGACATTATAATGTATATAAGATACCTTTTGCAATGCAATGCGCGGTGCAATCATGATGTTTCAAGGGTGTTTTTTACAAATACCTATCTTTCCTCTTTTAAGTAAAAACACCCCCATGGGGCCCATTAATGTCAGAAATGACTTAGGTCACTCTTTTTATATTTGGTTCTTCGAAGGATGTTTGTCTTCACAAGGATTCTCCAAAATCTTTTTAAAGGAATTAGGATTCCTATGAAACAAGTCAAATAGGGCCCCTTCATCCAAACAAGTGCAGCCTATTAGATAATAAAAAGAAAGCACCCCATGAAGGGCTTTCCAATATAAATGATATCAAGACTCTCCTTGAGAGATTTATTGTTCTTTTTCGTACACAGGATCTCCATACTCTCTTAGAACACTCAGAATGGGACCCACATTAACTGAAAATTGGACCCATTCTCATCAAATCAAATATGTCCCGTTTGGGGTTTTCTTAAGTCTAAATTGCTTAAAGCTCTCATGAGGAAGAGTCTTATCTAGAATACATACTAGGATTCCTTGAAAATGGGACCCCGTGGATGGCTTTCTAATTTTAGAATACATAGTACCCTGGAAGAGAGAGATAGAGTCGAAAAGAGAGATAGAGAGAGAAAGTCAATGTTTATCTTTAAAGGAATTTTCTTAAGAATTTTAGAAAACACTATATTTGCAATTAGAACCCACTATCATGTCTTATCTTAGGAACCCTAAGAATGGGGCCCACTTTGTTTACAATTGGGACCCATTCTCTCCAAAATAAAAATGTCCTCTAGGAGTTTCTTAAATCCAAATTGTTTAGAACTCTGCTGGGAAGGAAATCTTTCGTCTTTGAATTTTCTCTAAAGACTTCTAACTTGAAACTTAGTTTGTAAGTGCGAGACCCATTTTCATTATTTCCAAAGGAGGAAAAAGAAGAAGAAGAAGCTCCATAGGGCTTTTCTAATATATAGGACTCTCCCAAAGAGAGACCCTTCATGCTTATCTTTTAGAGTTTTAAATGCCTGCGAATAGTGCCCACTTTAATTAGCAAGTGAGACCCATTTACTAGAAGGAAAAAATGCCCTTGTTTACAAAACCAATGGACTCTTTATTGGGGAGAGTTATATATAGAAAGGAGCTTTAAGAAAAGTGAACAAATGGGCCCCACTTGGGAGCCCTATCACAAAGTTTTCAATGAGAAAACTCTTCCTCAAACCCCTTTCTAAAAGCTAGAAAAAGGTCCCACCTTCGGTAGTCAATCATAAACTAGGCATCAGGAGGTCTTAAGTGGGACCTATTTTCCCATCATTCTAAAAGCCTTAGGAAAAGAAAGAAAATGGATCCCACTTAGGAGCCCTATCTTTTAAAACCTTTCAATAGGGAGTTTCTTACAAGAAAACTCTTTATCTTTTTACACATAAGAGTTGGAATTGCTAACCAAAATGTGTCCCCTCTGTATTTATCAAAGTAGGGCCCATTTTTAGCCAAAATGAGTGTGCACCTTTCCTCTATTTGAAATTTCTTAAAGGGTTAAGAAAACTCTCAAAATAGACTCTTGAGTGAGAAATTCAGAAAAAAGTGGTCCTCATCTATCTAGATTCATTGAATACTTTTAATTCTTGAAAAGATAAAGCTTTTGAAAGGATGAGGACTCACTTAAAATGCCAAACTAAGCAAAAAAGTACCCATTTCTAACTAAACTAGGTGCCCACTTGATTGCTTTATCTTAAAAAAATAAAATAATATAAAAGGAAGAAAGAGCTAAGTGAACCTATTTTGTCCAAATAACTTGCTTTCATGAAAATGTCCAAATGAGCCTCAATTGATGTCTCGAGCACTTTGTCACGGATTTACACTGCAAGGCCCGTGACCAGGGCTTACAACCTCTAAGGAAGGCTCACTTGGGACATGGACCTAACCTTAAGGACTCAAGCCTGTCAAGGAGTCCATGGAACTTGGCCTGAATCTAGAAGGCCCGGTTTCTAGTAGATTCTTTGTAAATATCTAGAGAGGTAGAAGGTTGGAGAGTTGTGTAGAGTTTTTTTGAGAAAGTTCTAGAGTAGTCCTTAACTGTTGGATTGTTGGCATTTGTAATAGTTCGGACCATCCATTGAGGAGGTGGATGGGGGAGAACAAGTATAAATAGGTGAAAGCTCTTCAATTGTAATCATTTCAATTTTGGTTAAACTCAATAGAGTAAGAGAGTTTCCTTCCTGAGTTCATCTCATGACTTGAGTGGGTGAGTGAGTGTAGCCCTAGCAAGTGAGAGTTTGGGAGATAGAAGGCTGACTTATGTCAAAAGAAAGGGAGTTGTGCACAAGTGCCGCACTGGTTTAGCAAAGGTGAAATTGCGACCCCGTGACAGTTGGTATCAGAGCAGGTTGGTACTAGGAGTTGGTATCAAAATAGGTCGACATGGGAGTTGCTTAGCGAGTACTGGGGAAAGCTCGTGGTAACATCATGGCAAGTGAGTCAAGGGAGACCACCATGCTAGTAGATGTTCAGAAGAAGTCAAGGAGGGAGAAGTCCAGAGAGCCATCAAGGGATTTGGCTTTGGATGCTCGCCTCACCATGTTGGAGGAAAGATTTGGTAAGTTTGAGCAAACTCTTGCTGATTGCTTGAACAAGTCTAGTGCCTATGTGGAGGCGTTACATAGTCTTTGCGACAAGACGCGATGCACCTTTGATGTGGTCAAGGTTATGAATTCCAAGACCATAGAAAAGGTGGAGGGCATGTTTGATTGTCTTAAGACTATGGAGGGAGAAGTAGCCAGCTGATATGAGGAAGTAGCCGAGCTAGATGATGTTAAGATTCGTTTGGCCCTATTGGAGAAGGCTGTGGCTAGTAGTGGAGGACTTGGACCAAAGGAGTCTACTCCAAAGGTCAAGATCCCTGAACCTACAAGCTACAAGGGAACCTGTAATGCTAAAGACTTAGAGAATTTTCTGTGGCAAATGGAGCAATACTTCAAAGCTACCAAGATTTCTGAGGAAGCCATGAAGGTGGATGTGGCAACAATGTACCTTTGCGATGATGCAATTTTATGGTGGAGAAGAAGGCATGGTGACACAGCTGATGGTCGTTGCACCATAGCCTCGTGGGAAGACTTTAAGAGAGAGATCAAAGCCCAATTCTTCCTAGAGAATGTGGGGTACTTGGCTAGGAAGAGTTTGAAGCGTCTAAAGCATACGGGATCTATACGTGAGTATGTGAATCAATTCACGGCTTTGCTCTTGAACATTTCGTATATGAATGAGAAGGACAAGTTGTTCTTCTTAATGGACAGGTTGCAACCTTGGGCAAAACAAGAGTTGCAAAGGAGGGGAGTGCAAGACTTGCCCACTGCACTCTCAACTGCTGAAAAGTTAGTGGAGTTTGACAAAAGGGTCGAAGGCACTAGAAAGGAGGAAAAGGGCAAGGCTAATGGAGGCAACAATGAAGAGGACATACCTAAGGGTCATAAGGAAGAAGGCAAGGGAGGCCTACACTCCCCAAAGGGCAGAGGTAAGTTCATTCCTCGACGGATTCATTGCTTCATATGTAATGGAGATCACAGGCAAGTGGAATGCCCAAAGAAGAAGACCTTTCATGCCTTGGTGGTTGAAAGGGAGAACCACAAGGTAGTGGTGGAGGATGAAGAGGAGGAGCCTAAGATGGGGGCCCTTAGACTCCTCAATGCTGTGGCAAGGCAGGCATCAGGGACCAAACCTGCCAATGGAGGGAAAAGCCTAATGTATGTAGACGTTTGTCTCAATGGAAAAGGCACACGAGTTATGGTGGACACGGGAGCTACTCATAACTTCATCTCGGAAGAGGAGGCTAAGAGATTAGGCCTCAAGATGAAGAAGGATGAGAGCAGGATCAAAGCAGTCAACTCCGAAGCGAAGTCCGTACTAGGAGTTGCCCGTGATGTACCTATCAGAGTGGGGGAGTGGCAAGGCACCATCACTTTGACGGTAATACCTTTGGAGGATTATGAGGTTATCCTAGGGATGGATTTCCTCACCTGGGCTAGAGTAGTTCCCATGCCACATCTTAGAATGTTGAACTTCTTTGATGAGGAGAACCCTTGTGCAATCCCAGTGTTGAAGAACGAAAGGGGGCAAGGGAAGTTGCTATCCTCCTTGCAGCTAATAGAGGGATCCACAATGAGTGTGGAAGCGCCACAGCATTTAGTTGCCATTGGGGGGCTGAGGTCTGTAGGGTCCAAGGAGAGACCAGTTGAGGACAAGGGTGTGTCTCAACGAGGAAGCTCCAAGAGGGACAAGACCAAGCCAAGATGTGCAAAGACCACGGGAGCTGGTAGCTGCTACCCCCATGTGTAGGAGGCACAACAACGAAGAGCAGCAAGGGTTGAGCGCCAAAGGGGCGACAATTTTGAATTGTGCTAAGGGGCTCAAGAGTGCAAGAATGCACACAACATGCAGGAGCTAAAGAAAGTCCCAGGAGTGCACAAGAGGGGCCGGATGGCAAGGTGCAAAGGGAGGGACACAGCAAGGCATCTCATGAAGAGGACAAGGCAACATGAGACTTGCCCAAATGCAAAGAGCACGGCACTAGCAAAGGTGTGTCGACCAGGGCGTTGACATTATCAGGTGGGGGAGTCTGTCACGGACTTGCACTGCAAGGCCCGTGACCAGGGCTTACAGCCTCTAAGGAAGGCTCACTTGGGACATGGACCTAACCTTAAGGACTCAAGCCTGTCAAGGAAAGTCCATGGAACTTGGCCTAAATCTAGAAGGCCCGGTTTCTAGTAGATTCTTTGTAAATGTCTAGAGAGGTAGAAGGTTAGAGAGTTGTGTAGAGTTTTCTAGAGAAAGTTCTAGTTGTTGGCATTTGTAATAATTCGGACCATCCATTGAGGATGTGGATGAGGGAGAACAAGTATAAATAGGTGAAAGCTCCTCAATTGTAATCATCTCAGTTTTGTTTAAACTTAATAGAGTAAGAGAGTTTCCTTCCTGAATTTCTCCCATTGGTTGAGTGGGTGAGTGAGTGTAGCCCTAACAAGTGAGAGTTTGGGGGATAAAAGGCTGACTTGTGCCAAAAGAAAGGGAATTGTGCACAAGTGCCGCACTGCTTTAGCAAAGGTGAAACTGCGACCCCATGACAATTTGCTTTCCTAAAAAGGTTCAAGCATGCCTCGATTGATGTATCAAGCTCTTACTTCCTTAAAAAGGTTCAAGGGGGTCGGGATTGATATCCTAGGCACTTGCTTTCTTAGAAAGGTTCAATTAGGCCATAATTGATGATTCGGGTACTTGATTACTTGATCCATGGGCCCTTATCTATGCTTAGGTGATTGCTTCTACAAAACCACACAAAGTGGGCCCCAATTCCTAAGCAAGGTACTTGATTCTCCAAAAGTACTTAAAGTGGGCCCTGATTCAAGCCAAAGATGCCTACTTCTTCATAATAGTTCAAAATGGCCCCCTATTAATGTCTAAGGTGCCCATAGTTCAAAATGGCCCCCTATTAATGTCTAAGGTGCCCACTCTCCTAGGGTTGTCCCAAGAGAGAGAGAGAGAGAGAGAGAGAGAGAGAGAGAGAGAGAGAGAGAGAGAGAGAGAGAGAGGGTCTCAATTGACATCCAAACTCTGTACTCACTTTTCTGCTTCTCATTTGCCCCATCAAAATTATAGGGCACAAATGGGTTCACAGTTTAAGACTTCTAAACTCAATCAAAGTTGAGGATAAAAGATTCTCAAACCCCGATCAGATTGTAAGGCCCAAAACAAACTAGATTCTCACATCCCAAGACTTTGGCGCCCTTAGAGTCGTAACACAGAGACGTCTAGTTTCTGAAGAGTCTTAGAAGATAAGAACTCTAGCCAAATGGGCCCTGCAAGCTTGAAGGATCCCAGAAAACAAAAACTCTAGCTGAATGGGACCTGCAGCTCAATGAGACATAAATAAAGGACTCTTGATGAACAAGTCCCATAGCTCAAAGAGCCTTAGAAATTTAAGGACTGTAGCCAAATGGGCCCCACATCTCAATGAGTCTAAGAAAATAAGGTATCTAGCCAGATAGGCCTTGCATCTTGAAGAATCCTAGAAATTGATGACACTGGGTCTTACAACTAAAAGGGTCCCATAAATTAAAGACTCTAGCTAAGTGAGCTCCATTAGCTGAAGGAGTCCCATAAGACAAGTCCCAAGGATAAAAAAAACCTCAAAATGATGAAGGTTTTCATCAACTCAAAAACTTTCAACAATATAAATCTTAACCACACACATCTTATCATGTTTAAAAATGATGCACTATGAGTCCAACAGAGTTAAGCCTAGTACCCCCTTGATATTGACTAGTCAATGGCAATACATGTGTATCCTCTAACATCAATCGGTTAAAGATATGCAAAATCTATAGCCGATGCTATTACACATCTCCTATATACAAACAAAAGGACTTTACTAGCACTTGAGGCTATGATAAAGCTACCTATGCCCAAATGATCAAAGAGAGTACCTATTAATGCTATGCCTAATACTAGATAGAGAGGCTCCAAAGGCTGTACACACTTATTGAGTTCATGCAATACTTTGGAAGATATGCCTATATCAATCATAAACCTACTCATGTCATAAAATTGAATCGACAACCTAATTATGTTGTAAAACTCATCCATGATAGCCTATAAAGATCATAAAGCCTTATATCATTGTACTTTGGTTGTACCTAACTAACCTCTAATCAAGGTTGTTTTCTTTGTATATTTGTGAATCAAAGATTGTTTGTATGTATTCATTCGTTAAAGAAATGTAATTAACAGTCTGAGGTAACTATAAATGTATCACTTACTGTAACTAGAGGAATGTATCATACAATCACTTGATAAATACACAAACCCCTTCCACTCGATGGAAATTGGCTGTTGATGTTTCCTTTGTGTGATTGTGAGCAACATTGGGCACAAATGCGAAATCTAGAGCAAACATTCTGCCATTGTGAACTGGCTAACAGGGGTTTATTCAATGATTATTGTGCATGGTTATTTGAGTAACCATGGAGAAATTGGAAATCAGCCTTATTGGGTGCTGATATTTGGAGAGGCAAGGAGAAGTTGGTCAAACATCCACTTTAGCGGATTATTACTTTGTTTGGGTATTTGACTTGTCCTTGAAATATCCTTGTTAGAATTTTGAAACCATGGATTTGGGATTTGTAGTCATTCATTTGGGAGGAGTTTTTAATGAGAAAAAACTCTATCTCAAACCATGAATTTTTAGAGAGAGAATGTGATGGTGTAAAAAATTACTATTTTTATTACTATGCCTCCTTTTTTTTTTATAGTGGAGCCTCTTTTGGCTTGTCTTATTGTCTATGATTGTTAGGTGGTCACTAGTCAAATAAAAAGATGAAGCTGTCGCTGATCACAACTGTCTATCTCATTACATAATAACAACACCTACTGTTGATCAGAACTATCCATCTTATATATGACATCTTTGTTTAATTTCTGTTGGTCAAAACATTATGCCCTATTATACAATTCTGACTTCCAATTCAATGTGTGTTTTGAAGGGCTAAGCATAAGCATAACTTCAAAATTTATCTTGCATCTAATTGTGTGAAAAGTTTGTTTAGACAGCATGGTTGACAAGTTGTAGGAGATCGATACAGGCCCTATAGATAGATGGTTTCTGTCATTGACAAGTGGGTCCATTTTGTAAAAGAATGGGCCTCAATGCATTACAACTCGCACTCTACTGGAACATTGCGTGAAGTACTACACTGATGTACATTTGATCCATGAGCACAACCCCCCACCAAAATGTGATCTAGGCATGTACCATTGATTTAGACATGTCTATAAATCTATAGCTAAACTAACATGAGGTCCACATGGTTGGTGATCGAAGCTGTTAATCTTCTAGGTGACCTTTCACATGTGCAACCAAGAAGCCCTGTTGTGTTTAATGATTTTAAGCGTCTAACTGGTTACTACTATTTACTATGGTCATTTCTATACTGTCTGAATCATCCATATATCAGTCCATGATAGTGGGGGTAAATTTTTTTGTGCATGGCCAGCTGAAGTTGTGGACAGAAAATGAGCAGCTTGTGGCATTAAAGTGAATGGATTTTTCATGATAACTTTAGCAGCATATAATTACAGACTCCAAGTTTAAGAGGTGCAAAAGATGGTATCATGGTCCCTAAAGAAGGATATGTAGTACCCTATGTCCTACTCAATGGATTACACTAAAGAGACCAAGATTACTATTATATACCCATTGTGCTTCAGTAAAAGGCTCAAACCCACACTTTGGTCCATGCATTTGGCCCAAATAAGCTACATTTTCTTATTATATTAAGCAGACCATCTCTCTTGTAATTGGCTGCTTTTTTCTTTTTTTTTAATCAAAAAGGCTCCATCAGATATCTATTTCCTTATGCAATATCATAACAAGGTAAAAATCACATAGTGCAAATATCCATGTTCAACCAGGAAATAACCATGTTTCTAGCTGAAAGAACCCTGAAGTATAAATGTTTTGAATCTCTATGGACGTTTCTCAATATCACCATTAACTAAATGCCTGTAAAGAAGGATTGTTAGACAGGGAAGAAAGTAGTTGAGCAACTATATGCACAGGGGTACATAAGTATTCTGGGATTTGGCAACATTGACAAGAAGGGGAAGAAGGGGGTAGGAAGAAGCTGTTGTAGCTGTAGCTATACTAGTCAGTCTAACCTTCTGTCCCCGCAACCAAGTTCATCCATACTTTTTGCAGAAGAAGGGATTCTTAATAAAAAAAATAAAGAATTACTTTGTTCCTGATATTCATTTTTTGTGTTTACTATCATGTGAAATTTTTTTCTAGGGCATCATGGATGATATGTCTTGCTTGCATAGACTTTATTGTTTGAAAGGGAGAATATCTTTCCAATGAGATAACTGCTTTGATATTGCACCATCTGGAACCTTGATGTTCTAACATTTTACTCAGTGTATTTGACACAAATGCTGAAAATGTTTTTCTTGTAGTTTTTCTGGAACTCATCTTAATTGTGGCTCAACATTGCACCAGCCTTGTGTGTCAAGTGCCTCAATACCAGGTTTGCTCTTTATGCATTGACAGACTTCTGTACTTCCTTTTCTTCTGCATAGTTTGTTAATGGCTGGTGATTTATTATATTGGCAGGTTCAGTGAGCAAGTCAAAATTTGGAGTTGTTGTTGGGGGTGCTGTTGTTGGTGCATTTCTGTTTTTGTTTGCTGTGATCTTTACCTACTGGCGCCATCGATTGCACAGACTCAATCATGATTTCTTTGTTGATGTTGCTGGTAGTCTCGCAATTTTCCTCTTCGTCTTATGCAAATTGCCTGAGATGAAAATATGTTTATATTCCTTCGTAAGTATATTACAGGAAAATATCCATCTGAATTTCTTGATTTTAGCCATAAACTTACCCGTTCAAATTCCTTATGTTACCTGTCCAAAATCCTCCTATGATAGCAACACTGTCGACAAATCTTTAGAGTTTTCTGCCCTTTTACTTGCTTACCTAATAGTAACCATGGATCATTTCTCAATGTTATTTATGGACAAGAGGTCCAATTCCAAAGAGGACTATGTCATTTGTTTTATTCAGTTATTGAATCCAATTATAATTATCACATAGATCCCACTGGATTTTCAGAATTATTAGCTAAGAAAGAGGCAGAGATAACAGCTCTGTGATTTGGTCTCAAATGCCTCCTTCCATGTGGGAGCTGATCTCTGGAATCTAGTATAATCTCCTAGGGTTAAGATGTTTTCTGATTATTGCTGTTCTTTTGATAAATCTGAGCTAAATACATGTAACTAGCGTGAGTCTCTGTGTACACATCTTTGTACATATGCATTTAATTTATGTACAGATACAAGTTGACATTATTCTTATATACACATGATTCTCTTTGGTACTGTTTGTGCTAGTAACTGTGGCCATATGATTCTCTTAACCTGAATTTAAACTTAGTACATTTCTATTTCCTCTCCTTGAAGATTATATTGTTACAACTGAAACGGATGCATGTTAATCTGTTGATATCAAACACTTTTCACTGTGAATCTGAATCCATCATTATATGCCTCTTCAGGTGAGGATGAATGCAAAATTTCTTTTGGACAACTAAGACGATTTTCATGGCGTGAGATGCAAGTTGCAACTGAGAATTTCAACGAGAACAACGTCATTGGACAAGGGGGCTTTGGAAAAGTTTACAAGGGTGTTCTTTCAAACAATACAAAGGTTGCAGTGAAACGGCTAACTGATTATCACAATCCTGGTGGGGAGGCTGCATTCTTAAGGGAAGTTGAATTAATAAGTGTAGCAGTTCACAAAAATCTCCTAAGGCTGATCGGCTTCTGCACCACTACTTCAGAAAGAATACTTGTTTACCCATTCATGCAAAACTTCAGTGTTGCATATCGTCTACGAGGTATGTTGTTTATCATCTGGAAATGCCTTGGCACTCCTACTCACCTTGATGAATAGTGCATTTCCATCAAAATATGTTCATTGTAAAGCATGCCATTTTCATACTGCTTACGTTGCTATTGTTTTGATACAATGGTATGAAAAATAATACTTCACATGCTTCTGAATTATCTTATCTGATTCTTAAACTGTATTTATATAAGAAACATGGCACTGGAATCCACACATGGAAAACATATTACATCTAGGTAAAGGCTGAGTATGAATTCAGAGGTATATGATTTCACTTAATCCAAATTGACCAAAGGCTGGAAAATCTCAGCAAAATAAAGTCAGTGGTTGTTTTGGTGTTTATCTTTGGTCTTAAGCTCTCATATCTGTCTAGTTATATTTTTGAATTGTCAACTTGCTGGATGATGACATGCATGTAACTCAAGTAATCCGTGATATAATATTTATTTGTTTTTTATAATTAGAACTGTGCTTTCGATTGTTCTTGTCTATGTTATGAAAAAAGGGCCATTGATTTTATGATTGTGCAGTTTCTGTACTTCATCACGAGTATAAAAATTTAGTTCTGATTTGTTCCATAGATCTAAAACCTGGGGAGAAAGGCCTGGACTGGCCCACCAGAAAACGTGTGGGTTTTGGTGCAGCCCATGGTTTGGAGTATCTGCATGAGCACTGCAATCCCAAGATCATACACCGGGATCTGAAGGCTGCTAACATCCTGCTAGATGAAGATTTTGAACCAGTTCTTGGGGATTTTGGATTAGCAAAACTGGTCGACACAAGATTGACTCACATAACAACCCAGATACGTGGAACTATGGGACACATTGCCCCCGAGTATCTGTCCACTGGAAAATCATCAGAGAAGACGGATGTGTTTGGATACGGTATCACACTCCTGGAACTTGTAACTGGCCAACGTGCAATTGATTTATCACGTCTTGAAGAAGAGGAAGATGTTCTACTTCTTGATCACGTAAGGTTCTTCCCATTTCAAATCCTAGACCAACGAACGTTCTTCTGCAATTTATGCTGTTCTATATTCTCAAAATAAAACAATCAGTACTTCTCTCTCTGAATAAGAAATTTTAGGAATTATTGATAAGAATTCTAGTGTGAGCATAATTTATAAGATAGATTGGACTTTTCATGATTGTCTCTTTGCTCATGTATTTTAGGGGGCAGCATCACACTGAACTTTGCTTATTTTCCTGGTAAATATCAAGAAGAATTGTCACTAAAATACATTAGACCCACGATAATCATTTGAAGCATTATCTTACCACCAGTAAGTTGTCTGAATAGTTCAACTTCATGCTTTTGCGACTGTTTCATGCATAGTAGCTGTTCAAGACTTCAAATAGATTACAGATATGTTCTTAAATAGCCATGACAAAGTCTTGATGGAATTTTGAAACTGTCCTATCAGCACTAGGACCAGACTACACAAACTGTATCTTCTGTAGGTGTAGCTTTCAAGTCAAAATAATCTCATCCGTGATATATGCCTAGTGATATCATGAAATTTCTGTGCATGATATCACGGAAAATAGACTATAATTTGCCAGCAAGTTTTTAAATGACTATTAGATAGCGATTACAGTCTGTGCATGAACAGAAATAAGGTTACATTTATACCTTGGGAATTGTGCAATTATTGTGAACCCTATTGGTAAGAACTTTCATTTTATATGTTGTCCCTTTATAAAGTCAGCAGGTCAGAAGCAAAGCTATGCTTGTGCAAGTGATAATCCTTCTGGAACCATATCAAGGCTCGTGTTCAGTTGGATTAGAATTTCCGTTTCTGAGCAGAATTTCTAGACACCCTCTTAAGCTACTTGTTCATTTGGACATTATTCCAAAGCTTAATTAAATAGACTATTATGAAAATGCAGGACAATGGTAGAGTTATCACCATATGACCTGGAGGCGGCTTGAGGCATGGAAACAGCCTCTTGCAAAAGTGCAAGGTAAGGCTGCGTACTATAAACACTCTGTGTCCTCCCTTCCCGGACACCGCATATGCGGAGAAACTCTAGGCTGCCATTTTTAGTCAATGAATAGAACCACCATGACTATGGAGAAAATACTTGGGACTCTTTTATGGACCTAATATGAGTGCTTGGTTAGGCTTAAATTGAGCTGACCCAGATGAGTTCTTTGTCACTAGATGCTGTTTGGTCATTAGTTCGTGTAATTCATGAACCAACATCTTCTACTTCTTTTGCACATGTTCATCAATGTCAGGGTAAGATAGTTGCAATTAGAACTTGTGCTGGCAGACAATTATAGATGAATGATTCTAATGTTGACTGCAAACTATTTTGGGCACCCACAGATCAAAAAGCTATTGAGAGAGAATAGGCTACATGACATTGTAGATAGCAACCTGAAGCAGAACTATGACCCCAAAGAAGTGGAGACCATAGTTCAGGTGGCCTTGTTATGCACACAAAATTCACCCGAAGAACGGCCAAAGATGAAAGAAGTGGTGACCATGCTGCAAGGAGTGGGACTTGCAGAACGATGGGCAGAGTGGGAACAGCTTGAAGAGAGCCGTGATCAAGAATATTCAGCTATATCTCACCAATTTGCTTGGGCTGACGACTCAACATACAACAGAGAAGCTATACAGTTATCCGAAGCGAGGTAGGAAGACCGTTTGCCAGGCATATGTATATATAAGATCGCCTTAGAACTTGGTCATATATCTAGACACTGGGTCACATTTACCAGTAAATACAGCCATACTAATTCCCAAAAGGGGAAAAAATCAAAGTTCACACTGATATGTATGAAATAGTTAACATGTGTGTACTTGACAAAGTTTTGAGGTTTTGTTGGAGTTTATCATCTACTAACATGTATGTCATAGTTTGCTGAGTCATGATAAATGTAAAAGGGCAGCCCCGGTGCACGAAGCTCCCACCTATGCGGGGTCTGGAGAAGGGGCGGACCACAAGGGCCTAAATGTCGACACTAAAAAAGTGTCTTTCAATAGAGGCTATTTTCTTGCATTTTGGTAGAAGTTTTGGAAGATCTAACCCATGCAACTTGTTTGGACTTGCTTATATTACCTGCATATATCAACGTTTCTTTCTGCTTTAAATTAGAGCTGTTCATAAATTAAAAATAGAAAAACAAGAGGTTGCAAATATCGGATGAACATAATTTTCTGCATGTGGATTAAATATGAGGAGTCGAACAAGATATATGACTTCCATCTAGAAAAAATAAAGAAAGGAAGGTCCACTGGAATACACTTTTCTAGTATCTACATTGTAAGGACTCTAGTTGACATATATATATTTGATTGGCCGAAAAAAAGTTTCTAACTGCCATGTCCTCTAACTTTTTCTATTTTCTACTTTTTTCAATCAAATAAATGTCACCTGCTCCTGCATAAAACAGCTGAAATTAACACCCCCACCCCACACACACACATAGGTATATGATGTTCATGAAATAATTTACCTTCTGTTTGATTCTGGATATCCGCGCCATGTATCAGTTTGCTAGAGGGTCCTCTTGTCTTGAGATTGGTTTCTCTTGCCCTGAGGGTAACGGCAGTCCATTGAACCTCAGACCACCTCAGAACGATATTGGCAACCTTAGTCTAAATCTGTTAGAGTATGTTTAATTATGGTTGATTGATCATGCTTGCTGTATTACTTTTAATCTGTTTGCTCGGTCATTGGTGTGTTTTCCCATTAGGCGTTGGTGATTGCTGTTAGGGTGTTTGGCTATTGTGTTTGGGCATTTTGGGTTAATAGTAGCTACAGAAAGTATGCATTTTATCTGTAAGGCATAGACTATCCTGCTCATCTCCTTGCCTATTGATATGGCCGACAATAGAGATTATCATGTTAAGAATTCCAGTCTGGTGGAATATCCTACAGACTTTGAATCTTTATATAATTGGACTCTCCCTTCGGTAAATTTGATTTCTCTTCAAACAAAATAATAAAAAATATGGAACAAACCATTAGTCGTGATAATACAGAAAAGATAATAAATCTGTTTTCTAAAAATGATTTAAAACATTATATGAATTCAGGAAAGTATAAGTTCCTTCATGTTGGTCTAATTCAAATTGGGTTTAAACCCTTAACTCTTAATTGTTTGAATGCTTCTATCCTTGCTGTTCTTAGAGACGCAAGATGCCTTGATTGGGCTCCTTCCCTAATGGGAGTAATTCAAACTAGTCTTTGCCATGGACTAGTTTATATTAATGTTTTTCCTGACTTTACTCTGTCTTTGTCAGATCCGAATATTTTTTATACTCTGAGTCTTTACATTAAGACTCACGATTATAATTTCAAACCAGGATCCAAGACTATAGCTCTCACATACAGACTTCAATTTAAAGTCTTACCTACCTTGGATACTAAAGCCAATCATAAATCTCCAAAAGACAAAACGGTTTTAATTGAAACCAATCTGCTATCTTCTGACATAGCAGTCAACAGAACTCTCAAATGGAAAGAAATAGATTTCCCCCAATCTTAGCAGCTCTCAGAAGCTGTTCCTCCTAAAAGATTAACTGATCAATGGCTTGATCAGATCATCCAAACTGATGACGGAGATGTTGAAATCTGTTTTGATAACAGACGCTCATTCCGCCTTCCTAGAATTACTTCTTGTTCATCGAGTTCATCTCGATTCTCTGTGGAAAATAGACCTGACACAGAAAATAAACCTGAGTCAAGTTCAGTTGAAGAATTAAAATTTTTGGATAATAATATTGTTCATTCAATTTACAAAAATACTCCTCAGAATACTACTCCTACTCCATCTGAGATGGCTTTTCATTTCTAAATTGCATGGATTTTCCCCCTGGGAGTTTACTGAGAAAAGCAATAAGTGATGAATTCCAGCTTCCCAGAAATCAGTCTTTTAGGGATTGGTATTTCAAAACGTTTAATAAAAACGACATTCAAAATTACAAAGATCTATACCATTTGTACTCAAGTATATTAAATCAAAATTAAAATACAAATACTTACAAAGTTGTCACCATGCGCAGTAAGAACAGAGAAGAACCAAGAGAAGTACAGAAAGGATCCCGAAGGGATTTTATTATCAAACTTGGAAAGATTACAAAGGAGGAAGGCAGCAAGCTAAACTCAGAGAGAGCCTAAGCAAGCGAATTCAATGCTTCTCTGGATTGGCACAATTTGTCGTTGAAATATATTATATCCAAGGAATCTGACTTCTGTCTAGAAAAGCTTCATTTTTTGAGCAGACAGAACGAGACCATTTCTTTGTATAAGCCATCTAAAGACTTCTCAATGTTTGAAATGTTGATCAATGGATTTCGAAAATATCAAAACATCATCAATGTATGAGATGATAAACTGATTATATTGACAAAAAATATCATTCATGATTTTCTGAAATTTAGAAGGGGCATTCTCTAGACCGAATGGCATGACATTCCATTCATACTGTCCAAAAGGAACAACAAAGGCTGTTTTGTATCTATCTGATTCCTGAATTTGAATTTGCCAATAACCTGATTTCAGGTCAAATTTAGAAAAGATAACTGATCCGTGTAATCTATTTAACAAGTCTCTCTGATTTGGGATGGGATATCTGATCCATTTCAAAACTCTATTAAGAAGCTTATAGTTAATAACCAGACGAGGCTTTCCTCGTTCCTTCTCAGCTGCGTTATTGATATAAAAGGCTGTGCAGCTCCACGAGAAGAAGATTTACTAATAAGTTGCTTCTATAGTAAATCCGAAATTTCATTTTTACAGAGCTCAATGAATTCTGAGTTCATTTGAGCTGGTCTAGCTTTAGTAGGAATATTATCCTCCGAAAAATCTTCAATATAAGGAAGAGAGACACAATATATTTTTCTATTCCAAAAAGCAGTTGGAAGATCATTACAAAGGTTTTCTAAAAAAGTAAGAAGAAGATTTTTAACCTTTTGCTGAAATATTGTCTTGAATATTATTCTGGACATCCTGATGAGCAATTTCTTCTTTAATAAAATTGATATGTTGTTCTTTTAACAGAATTCTTCTGGCTTCATTATGCACATAAGTTTTAGGGTCAGTGACAAATTTAAAACAAAACTGGCGATTTTCTTTAGAGAAATAAATGCCTGTTGGATTAATCTTTTTGATAGGCATAATATTATGAAAGAAAGGAGTTCCTAAGATCATATGATGATGTAGGTCCTTGACTAACAAACGAAGAGTTGGAATGCAAATATCATTATTGCAAACCACAGCATTATTAAGTTTGAAGTTAATTTTCAGCTTATTATTACTGGCTGAAGTGAGGCTTTGAGAAGTTTTCTCAAAATATTTTGTAGGAACAAGACCTTCCTGAATACAACTAATATTTGCACCGCTATCTACGAGCGCAATTAAATCAGACAGGTACCATTCACCTACAATAGATATGGTAATATTAATGTACATTTTTGTGAAGTGACTTGGCCAATTAGGTCAAGATATTGGGGTTCTGGATCAAATGCATCAACACTATTTGATGTTTGATCTATTACTGATTTGAAACTTTCCAACTGAGTTATTCTTTTATTAATAGAGTAATTTTCATTTTTTAACAAAGCGATTTCTATTTTAAGATTATTAATCTCGTGTTTCAGTTCTTGTGTTGAAACATTTGAACTAAACACATGTTTCTTTCCAAGTCGTTTAGTAACTTTAGACATTCTGTAGACATTATTAGTGTCTATAATTTTCTCAGAAGGTTCTTTGTCTTCTTTATTGCAAAGAATTATTAACTTTTCAAGAAGTAAAGTTCTTAGTTCTTTATCTTCAATCTTTGTAATAATATCAAAAAGATCAGATTGAGATTGAGTTAAGACATTAATAGACAAGTTATTCATGTCAACAATGGATTTCCAATATTCTGCATCTTTATTAAGTGTATTACACTGATTACATCATGGTTCACTGTCAGAACTCGAACTAGAAGAAACAAATTCAACTGATTCAGACTCAGAAGAATTTAATATTATTTTAAATAATTTTTCTTTGGTTTCTTCATCAATTTGAAGTTCTGAAATTTTCTTTTGAGTCCAGCATCTATTAGCTGTATGTCCAAGTTTACCACACTTAAAACATTTTATTTTGGACTTATCTTTTTTATAAGAAGTTTTCCCAGTTCTTTGATTTTTAACTTCTTTAAATTTTTCGTTATGTTTTCTGGAAAATCTTTTCTTCTTCTTTGGGATATATTGTTTCTTTTCTTTTCTAGGTGTCTTAACCTTTGGCATGTCAATTGCAAATTGTTGACAAAATTCTCCTAACTGATTTTTCTCTGTTAGTCTTTCTTTTTTAAGTTGATTTCGTAATTTAATTTCATTATACAGAGAAATTCCTTCATTAGTACAGGAATGTATTAGTTGTCCATATGACAATTCCTCATATGGGATTTCTCCATTATGTTGAGTTTTGAGAAGATTCTTAACCCTAGTAGCAAAAAGATATAGAAGTCCTTCAATGAACTTCTGTTTCCAATAAGCTTGTCCTACATCACCAAGGTGAAGGACTCTGGCAAGGAAAACATCCTTATACCAGCGGAAATGAGTAAGAGAGGGACACCTAAGATTCTGCAGAAGTGCCCTAGAATTTTCAAATTGAGATTCAATACTCCTAGTAAAGTGTTGTATTATTGTGCAAACAAGGGTATAGACTGCATCTTCAATTCCTTTACTAGTATTAGGTTCAGGTTTAACAGTATTGAAGATTTCTTCTTTCTGTGTAGTGGATAGGACATTGTCCCACCATCCTTTAAGATTTCCAGTAAAACCAGCAATAATCATTTGAGCAATTTGCTTATCAGTATTACCTCGAGCTTTATAGACAGTAGAGTACATGAGAAAATGATGAACTGTCTGATAGATTTGATTATCTGTCATTCCATCTATGTTCCATTCATAGATAGAATTTGCCCTATATTCATTTTGCAGATAGATATCATTTTATTCAATTAAAACATTTGCAGGAGTTGGTCTTTTATAATAGAACCTATTGAGATTTCTAGGTTCCTTTTCAATTTTATTAATTTGAGTAAATTGATTTTGGATCTGTAGTATTTCAGGTTCACTAATTTCTTCAAAATTATTAACAGAAGAAGAATCTTCAGCTGGATCAGGTTCAACATTTGATGCCATAGCTGAAAGAGTTTCAATATTCATTTTTCCCTTTAAGAGTTCAAGAATTTGGTCACTCTTACTGCCCATTTTAAAGCCAACAATATCTGGAGGAGGCTTAATTGATGGTTCGATTTTTTGAGAATCAGTTGTTCCCTGTTTTCTAGCTTTTATGTTATTAATGTAAGTGACAATTTGTTGTACTCTAGTTTGAATTGTATCCACCTTTTCGCCTAAGGTTTGAACATACAAATTTGTATAATTATTTTGTTTTGCAATTGCATTAAGATCATTAAGCACTGTTTTTGTGTCAAGGTAACCTATTGTATTAAGTTCACCACCACCTTCAGTGCGGATTTTAAGAGGATATGTAGGAGGATATTCTCCTGTTAATGTTTCACCTTTAGTAGTTTCCCAATTTTTTATAACATTAATTTGGGTTTGAATAAAATGTTTTATGAACCAAGGTGTGAACCATTCCAGTGTTTGTCTATTAGACAGATCTGTGTAGAATAGATCTTTGTAATTTTGAATGTCGTTTTTATTAAACGTTTTGAAATTCCAATCCCTAAAAGACTGATTTCTGGGAAGTTGTAATTCATCACTTATTGCTTTTCTCAGTAAACTCCCGGGAGAAAAATCCATGCAATTTAGAAATGAAAAGCTATCTCAAATGGAGTAGGAGTAGTATTCTGAGGAGTATTTTTGTAAATTGGATGGACAATATTATTATCCGAAATATATATAAAACATTTGACTGACAGGAAAAAAGTTGCTAACTGCCATTACCTCTAATTTTTTCTGTTTTCTACATTTTTCTCTAATTTTTTTTTCTGTTTTTTACATTTTTCTAGTCAATCAAATGTCACCTACTCCTTTTACTTACATGAAACAGCTGAAATTAACACCAAAGGAACCTATATCTGTAATACGCATTAGATGCTTTAGTCCGCGTTTGGAAACATTTTTTCTGGATTTTATTTTAATTGACAAAGACCATTATAATAAAAGCTACAAGTCTTTAATTGGAAAATGTTTCTCTACACCGTGGTTTATTATTTTGAATTGACCTAATAAAGATTGGAGAGATAAAAATCTGATGATTGTCATAGATCTAAAGAGAGAAAAAGAGACCAAGTGGGAAGAGAGAAAGCCGGCAATGTCAATGCATGTTGTAGCTAGATCTAGACGGATCTAGAGAGAGAGAGAGAAGAAGAGATCCCACAATGGGCAATGTGACTTGTAGCTACATCTTGCTAATCTAGATCGGAAAAGAGAAAGAAGATCACCGGATTATTGGAAATCAATGGGTTGTCGAACAGGTGTGAGGGAGAGATGGACACCGTTGGGGTGGTGAGAAGCAGCCCTTGTTTATAAAGTTAATTGTGGGCTACTTTTTTGAGTTGCAATTTTTACCCTAGACATTTTTTTCGCAGTTGAAGGAGAGCCTTGGTGCAGCAGTAAAAGTTGTTGTCATATGACCTTGAGGTCACAAGTTCAAGGCATGAAAACAGACTTTTACAAAAATGCAAGGTAAATGTACTATAAGCCCTTGTGATCCTCCCCTTCCCTGAACCCCGCATGGAGGGGAGCTTCGTGCACCGGGGCTGCCCTTTTTCATCTTTTCTCAATTGTAATTTTACTTTCAATTACCACAGTTCGTGTCTATCCAATCGCAGTTCTTATTTATTCTATCAGAAAAAAATAAAATAAAATTGGTATCCAAACGTAGGCTTAGCATATATTCATGTGAGTTGAAAATCATGACCAAGGATTCCTGTTGCGTCTACTCTCATTAGGGGGCTCATAACCGAAACCACCACAGAAACAAGATATTATTTACATTAATCGGTGGCAGTAATTATAATAGTCCTAAGATAACGAAATTTCTTGTCGGATAAGTTCTGACCCACCCAAAAAGGCGTATATTAATATAGTGACTTGGAGAAACAGCACAATACACAAGCAGGTCATTCGTCAAAATTTTCAAATTTTGCTAAGCAGCACCACAGGTGATTTGGAGAACACCTTGCAACTGCATGTGCCAAGTTGGAAATGGACAAATACCACCATGTTAATAAACTGTATTGCACAATTAAAGGTGTACATTGTCTCTCCCGGAGGAAGTAGTTTGACACAATTTAAATGCAAATAAAATTATAATAGTGCGCTTAATTTCGAAGTGAAGGATAGGCATTCACTACACAAAACAAATCATCATCGTCGTCATTAAAGCCTTATCTCAATTAAGGGTCGACTATACGAATCTTATTATTCCATTCACCTCTATCAAGTGTCATTGTTTCATGAAGTCAAAGGGTTTTAAAATCTTTTCTCATCACTTCTAATCACATCCTTTTGGGTCTATCCCTTGCCCTTTTGGATCCTTAGACTTGGATGGGCTTACTCCTAATCAATGCCATTTTCAATTTTTTTTGGACATGTTCAAATCATCTAAGTCTACCATCTCTCATCTTGTTAACTATTGGGGCTACTCCTAAGTTTCATTTAATATTTTTATTTTTAATTCTATCATTTTTTATCTTGCTACTCATTCGTCACAACATCCTCGTTTTGGTATCCTATGTATATGTCGTTCCTTAACTGCCCACTACTATGATCCATACAGCATGGCTAGACTCACAGCTGTCCTATAGAATTTTCCTTTGAATTTGAATAGCACCCAGCAATCATACAGAACTTCAAAGGCACATATCCATTTCTTCCAACTCACCTGCATTCTTTAGGTAATATTACTCTCAATTCTTTGCTCTCATGAATTATTAATCCCAAATATGAGAAGTGGTCCTTTTGGATTATTTCTTGATTAAAAATCTTTACTGATGGTTCTCTCCCACTCCTCTAGTTGCTAAAATTGCATTCCATATACTCTTTCTTTGTTGGGGTGATTTTAAATCCTTTAGACTTTATTACATCTCTTTACAACTCAAGTTTTGTGGTTATACCCTACTTTATCTTACATGGGCGATGAAATCTCCTTGTAACCAACGTGAAGAGGTACAGGCTCAATGTTAATCCTTAGTACAATCCTATAGTGATGGAAAAATCATCAATCTACTCTCGAGTGATCCTAACATTTGTTACCGCTCTCTCATACGTATCCTTAGTTATGCTTATATATCCCTATAAAGCCCCTTTGTCACCCAACAGAGATAATATTAATTCTCTGGACATTGTCATAAGCTTTTTATAAGTCAATAAAAACTATATAGAGGTCCTTTCTCCTCTCCCTATATTTTTCCATCAATTATCTAAAAGGTTCCTTTCTCCTACATGCAAATTGATTGTAAGGGCAACCATGAAATCCTCAATTCAGTTAAAAGAAAACCAGAAGATCACTGTACATAGGAATACAAGAAGCATTACAGAGCATAGCTATCCATAAGCATAGATAATATTAACATCAAGATACAGGACAACCGTTTCATTTGTCACTTCAGGTGGCATTGACTGCAGTGAGGTCCTGACCAAATTTTCAGCAGCATGAAGGAACCAGATCATGAGAGTTATGGGCATCAAGCAGCTCTGTGCCTACATAGAAGGATCAAAGTGGTACAGCTAGTTAATGCAAGTGGCCTTTGAGATTATAATCCAAGCTTTCAAGACGTTATCCAATGTTCAGATGCACAGACCACAAGAATGCTGAAAAGCAGATATCAGGATGAAGTTTTAAACTCACATATGCAGGGATATGATAAGTATGCTATTAACCATTTCAGACTAGAATAACCCATGCATGGCATGAAACAAGCTGAAACAAGGTGATATCCTCCGGTTAGCCATGCATCATCAGCATTACATATCAATGTCTACAAGGACATAAGCATTTGCCAGACCTCCAATTAAGAAGGTAGTTTGAAATGAGACATAGCAGAAAATTGCCATTTCCAAATCAAAATGGGACGTAAAACGCTAGAAAAGTCTTCAAACAAGGGCATATTCATAGGAGATTATTTGCGAGAAGATGGGGACTGAAATCCAAAGTTAAGCTAGAAAACATTCTAAATGCATGCTAATATCTTACAAAACACCATTTGTCATTTCAAGAGGTTAATGCAGTTGGGTGTGTTTTTTTTTACTATAGGATTTTGGGGTAATACCCTATTCTCATCATGAAGGGGAGCCTTGGAGCAACAGGTAAAAGTTATCCCCACGTGACCTTGAGGTCATGGGTTCAAGGTGTAGAAACAGTCTCTTGCAAAATGCAAGGTAAGGCTGTGTACTTTAGGCCCTTCTGGTCTGCCCCTTCCCCGAACCCCTCATAGGCAGGAGCTTCATGCACCGGGCTGCCCTTGTTTCCCTATTCCCATCATGAAGTCATCAAATTAAGTATCACTGATCTTTCTCTAAGATTGTTCATGAAAATCTACTGGATTATCAGTGTGAATATTCAATACTCTAGCGAAGTTAGATTTTTAGTACATTTATTGCATCAAACTGGCCAGACCAAGGCCTGCCATACGTTCATGAAATTAGAATTGGAATCTTGCCAAAAAAGGACTGCAGAAACTCCATAAAGAAATCATTGAAATCCTTAATTAATCATATATCAACATGCTTGAACAATTGATTATCAAATATCTGGAGCATGAAAACAAGCTCTTCAATTTCCTTCTATGAAACTATTTTTGTCTGGCACCTCACAAGAGAACGTTGAGTACTGCAGCCTCCGGCTTGATTTCATTTCTCATCAAATGTATAGTCTCCTAAAACCCCATTCCTGGGCAATAGGTTTAAGTTTCTAAATCATACAGTTCCCAGAATCAAACAAAGGATACAGTTGTACCTTCTACCATTCACAATGCTGTGGAAGAACTTGGTCTTGTTGTCCCTATACAAGGCCGCTTCAATTGCTGGACTTTGCAACGCTATAAAGTGTCGCAATTTGCTCCCAGCTGATTTACCTCTTTCTTGACTCACAATTACTTAGGAGAGTAATTAAAGGTTGCTTTCTTGTAATAGCATGTGACTGGTTTTCAACCATGCTTTCATATTCCCCTTAACGTAAGTTTGTACCAAAAACAACTGGACCCATTTTTGTCTCACATCCACAGCCTCCAACAGAAGGGGAGCTTCAGCGCAAAGGTAAAGTTGTCGTCATTTAACTTTGAGATCATGGGTTTAAGATGTGGAAACAGCCTCTTGCAAAAATGCAGTGTAAGGCTCCGTACTAAGACCCTTGTAGTCTAACCCTTCCTTGGACCCCACATAGGTGGGAGCTTCGTGCACTGGGCTGCCCTTTTTACCCAGAGCCTCCAACAAAAGGGGAGCCTTGGCACAAAGGTGAAGTTAGCGTCGTGTGACCTTGAGATCACGGGTTCAAGGCATAAAAACAGCCTCTTACAAAAATGCAATGTAAGGCTGCATAGTAAGACCCTTTTAGTCCGCCCCTTCCCCGGACTCTGCATAGGCTGGAGCTTCATGCACTAGGGCTGCCTTTTTACCCAAAGCCTCCAACAAAGACATACCAAATCTCAAACTAAGTTTTCCCTCCATCCACAAGCACCCACCAAGCTCTTCAAGGAATAACTGAAGACTGGCTAATAAGGAACAAAACCTTCATTTTACTAGAGACCGTAACAAGAATCAGCCTCTGAAATGCTACCATAATCTCCCGACTCTCATTCTAAAATGCACTGTCCATACCCTTAAACTGTTGTATTAGAGCAGCCCCGGTACACGAAGCTCCTGCCTATGCAGGTTCGGGGAAGGGATAGGCCACTAGAGCCTATGGTATGCAGCCTTACCTTGTATTTTTACAAGAGGCTGTTTTCACACCTTAAACACGTGACCTCAAGGTCACACGACGACAGAACTGTTGCTATTACTGATATGAAATTCTTTTTTCAACCTTGGTCCAAAATAGATGCCCCAAGTATAAAAGATAAGCTCTTTCTTCTTTAAGCTAAAGTTATCAATGGAAGTCAGTAAAGGAATTACCTTGAAAGGAAAAAAGCCAACGAATTGAATACCTTATCTCCATGTCAATGTGATAGAAACAGAAGAAAATGAAGACAAAAAAGGGAAACGAGTAATTCAAGCCACGTGAGAGAATCATATAAAGTACTCCCCACAAAGGTGAAGAAGAATAAGGAAGATGGGGAGGAAATCAGACTTATGGAATTTTTCACACGGAAAGTAGGCCTCCTCTATCAACTAGAAAAGCACGTTGAAAAAGACCTCAATTGAAAGGAGTCCTAAAAAGGACAGCTCAGTGCACAAATCTTCCGTCTATATACACGGTCCAGAGAAGGAATGGACCACAAGAGCTTATAGTAGACTGTTTCCAAAAGGGAGTATTGATGGAATTAAACATATTTCGTTTGCATTTCTCGGTTCGAAATTGAATTGCCCATGTTTATAGCAGAACAGGCCCAAAACCAGGTAACTTCTCGAGTTCCAGTCGAATCAAGAGGTCCAATACACAGCAACCAGTCACAATATTAAAAAAAAGAAGAAGGAACACAGTGAAACGAGAGAGATGGAAAAGGCTTTGAGAAGAGATAATCAACAGAAAGAACTAAAATCAGATTAGATCTTTACCTTCAACATAATAATACAGCCAGAAAGCAGATGTTCTTAGCATCTTCTAGCCAAGAAGCTGCGTTCAAAAGGCTAAGGAGGTAACCATGAGCGCCACCAGGAGTTAAATGCTGCAAGTAACAAAAAGAATTCAGTAGAAAGAGGATTGAGTTTGAAATAATTCGCTTAATCAAAAAGAAAACAAGCAGGCAGCTTCATCAAATTTTAACAAAACCAAGCAGGTTTTTGCCGAACAACAAAAGAAGACCACCGGCAACAATACAGCAAATCGCAATATTAAAACCATTACCACCATGATTAGCAGAACCATAGTCATTGTGAGGATCACGATATCGAAAACTACTGAACAAACGGAAAAGCCATAACAACGAGAAAGGATTCCTGCTCCCACGACGGTGATTCCTACTGCCTTCCTGGTTCAAATCATTGGTCTCACTCTGAGAAGCATCCGCACCAGAATTAGGCAACTCATTCCGACAAACCGGGCAAGAGTTATGAATCCTGAGCCATGGAATGATACAGTCTGAATGATAAACATGAGTACAAGGCATCTCTCTCACTTCCTCCCCAACCTCGAATTCCTCCTTACAAACTGGACAATGTGAACCATGCATCAAATGAGTCGGAGTAACCTTGACTGCAGGCATTGCTTCAATTGATGAAGCAGATGCTGGGGGTGGCCCAGGCCGGTCATTTTGGGTTAGTTCGTCGATCAATTCATTTAACCCAGGTCCAGTGAAGTAATTCCTACGATCAAAAGCAGCCGGAAGAGGAGATATCTCCCCAGGGGTGAGAGTTCTAATAGGCCTACCAGAATCCCGAGGCCGAAGTATAATCCAAGGGCCAGGGTTGGTGTCTGACTCCGTTTCCAATCTGGGTCGCCTTAATTCACCATCAAATTCATGGCTTCGGTTTGGACTTGGTCGTGGGAAAAAGTACGCAGAGAAGTCTTCAAGAAGACGGGCACTCGGAGAGGGGTCGGACCCGGTACCATTGCCGATGAGACGGGGCCGGGAAATGTCGATTTCGGAGAGGAATTGGCCGTGGCAACGTGGACACGAGGGATCGGAAGTGGCGTTGGAGGCGATTCTGACTGCTCTGTGGCATTGGTAACACCAGAAGAGACTGTAGCTTCGGGGGTTGTTGATTGCGACGCGGGATGAAGGGGTTGTAGACATGGGTGGAGTTTAGACGGGCTGGTTTTGATTGATTTCTGTTCTTCCTCCTTGCAGTGTTGTGGGTTGGGTGTAATTTTTGGATTAAGAAGAACAGAAGAGATGGAATGGATAAGGTATATGTACTACAACAGAGAGAATAAAAGAATGAAGGAGAAAGGAGAAGAAGAGTATTGATACCCGAAGGTTTTCGGCATGGATTGTTAGGCTGGAAAGCATGGCTTTTGGAGATGCAACAAGTGATTCTCTCTGTATATATATATACATTGGAAGCTTATTCTTGGCCATCTTTTCTGGAGTACGAGTTCAGCAGGAAGGAATGAGTGACTGCTGATACAAACCTTCTGTGGTTGATAGGGAGAGTTTACTCTCTTACCCTCTCCACAAAGCTTCCGACTCTTGCATCCTTGAGAGAAGAAATCTGTTCATATTCCTACTTGGGACTGTGCATTGGTTTGTATAGGCATTTTACAGACCCGACTGTAGAGATCGGATCAAAAGGAGAGAGGTTTTTGGGGGACGGGATCTCTCTGACAAGGAACAACAAATGGACATGCAAGATCACTAGAAAATCTACGCCAGTATTGTACCTTCAGCAGTTGGTGTAAAATTACTTGTGGTCGACCCGCCAGTGCTAAATGGCGACTGCTTAGCAGCGCGCACTTCTCCGTGATAGCCTTTGATCGGGGCTTTTGGTTTTTGATGGTAGTTTATAGATACGATTGAGATGATCGGGGTGATATAATGTGTCTACCAGCTGCGAGTTGTGTTCATGTGGTAATGAGATTGACCCATTAGAAAGTCAACACAAACATAACCGAATTATTAAACGAGTTGATCGTATATGACTTGTGTAATATGATTAGAAGAATATACAATAATTAATATATGACAGTTTTTAAAAAATTATCTATTATTACTATAAAAATATAGGATAATTTTATATTGCTAGAATAATATAAGATAATTTTTTAATAGGTTTTCATTATTATAGTAATATAAGATAGTTTATAAAAAATCATCTTATATTTAGATGTAATATATGACGTTTTTCAATACAATAGGTTAAAGGTAGCGAGTCAGATAGGTCAACACTATAGATTAATAGGTCGCGAGTTAAATGGGTCAATATTGATTGACCCAAACACTACACGATTTTTAGCAACTCATTTTTAAGAATATCATAAGACTCAATCATAACCCGCTAAATTTGTATCAGAGTTTAAGTCATGTTATCTTGTCTTTTAATATTTTGTCCCCTAACTCCAAGTGAACCAAACAAAACCATTATCCAAATATTGACTAGTTTACTATTGTGACAATCCCTTTCTTCTCAAAACAGAAAAAGAGTGTGGATATGTTACTATATTATACAAACAAATTAATAGACAAACAAAAAGAGGAAGGCTAAATATAAGCCCTTGTAAACACTTGGTGTCATATTGCTTTACTTTTTGTCGAAATCTCTCTATCGCACTTGATTGCAGACATTATGATGCTATTCTGGATGTGGCACTTTTCTCTTGTCGGAAAGTTTTAAAGTAGATTTAGGAATTAGATTATACTTTTAGGTAGTTTAATTCCTAACTTTTTGCTACACTAAAAAAGAAAAAGAAAAAACTTTACTTTTTGCTTATCATGATACACCTATAAATGATCTAAGTGGTTCATGTAATTTCTATGGCTTTGGACGTCTCTTAATTCAAAATTCATACAGATTGACATGTTACAAGGTCGTATTTTTATTTTTATTTTTGAATATAGAACGTTATTTAAAAAGTTTCTAGCCATCCATTAAAAAAAAAAGAAAAAGAAAAATAAAAGGAGGCTTCTTTGTCCAAGGTTCCTGGGAATAATATCAGCTCTCCCATCTTTGTAATTCGCTTGCGTTTGGTTTCTACTAATTTCAGTTGAGAACCGGCAAACCAGCAAGCATGGCTTCAAACTAGAATCTTACTTCAAAAGCCGAAGCACTCAACTTCTTAATAACAGTCGTAACCTCGAGTTGGGGCAGATCACGAGGGTTAATAGCATGCAACCTTAACTTATATTTTGCAAAAGGCTGTTTTCAGACCTTCAACACGTGACTCTACAGTTGTACCAAGGCTCTCCTTTTACAAAAAACCCCTGCCATAGCTTATACAACCCAAGATACGAGGATCTATACCGCAATTTCCATATTCAGAAATTCTCAACATTCACGAATTTTATTGTCGAGAACATGAAACCATCAAAATGGTGCTGGAAACATTCAAAGGTGGATCATATGAGTCCATGTATGAGGATCTTAAGGACCACCCTTCATTGTCTTCAATGATATCGCTCGATTTTTGCTTTCGACTGGGCTGCTTCTACCTATTGATTGAACAGCCTTGTGTTTCTAGGTTCTTTCACATTGAGAAGCATACATAGACTTTCAGTATGAAGGGAAGTCTTGGAATAACAGTAAAGTTGTCATTGTGTGACGTTGAGGTCACAGGTTTAAGGCGTGAAAATAGCCTCTTGCAACCCTTCTCCAAAACGAGCATAGGCGAGAGCTTCGTGCACCCTGGCTACCCTTTTATATGGGTGAAGTCCATTTCAAACATCTGTTGTAGACGGAGGTTACGAAGCCAAAGTAGTTTGGGAGGCCGAATCGGCTACATATGCGAAAGATCCACACATTAAAATTCTTTACTGTAGCTTCTGATCAGTTACTCTGGGTCTTAAATTTTCTCTCCAATTTAAAGGTGTATTTTCGACCCAATTGAGAATTTTTTATTTTTTATTTTTTATTTTTATTTTTCTGAATGGTGGACATGCACATGTGCAAACACACATGAGTCTCAAATTTGTGACCTTCACGGTTGAGAGTCACTCTTGAGCTACTTTGCCAGAATCACACACCCACACAATTGAGAAGTTCAAACCCGAACATGGGCCAATATTAGGAGTGGCAAATCGTGTTGGTGGGTCATGTGGAGATTGACCCATTAAAGTATATGGGTCCACACGAACACGACAAGATTAATAATTGTGTTAAAAACCCGTGATTTGAACACGACTCATTTATTAAATGAGTCAACGTGACTTGTATAGTATGATTATGTAAATGGGTTGCAAGTTAGACGAGTCAACACTATGGTTTAATAAGTCACAAGTCAGATGGGTCTACATGGGTTGACCTGAACATGACATGATTTTTGAAGTGTCAGTTTTGGGTCAACTTGAAAATGACACGATCACAATATGACTCCACCTCAACCCGCCAAATGCATGTTAAGTTCGAGTTATTATGTCGTGTCTTATTTTGCCTCCCCTAACCATCATGGATACCCTACCAAGCCGAGGAAGTTTAAGTCTAAACCACTTCGATGGATCAATCCAATTCATTCCGTGTATGGTGGCATTATTAGATAGTAGAGATAATCATGGTGAGTCTATAGAAGACCATTGCAGATAAGGAATTCCATGCTGACTCTAATTATTGTAGATAGAGACCTAAAGCCTTTTATTAGATGGCTCAAATGGCTAGCTTCTCAAGTCAGTTAATATCCAAATAGATGCATGCCACGATGGTGCTAACCAATAATGGCTCCTTAGGTAATGCCTTAAGCCCACCCACGTCAACGGTAAAAATTGTCATCGTGTGACCTTAAAATTATGGGTTCAAGACATAGAAACAGTCTCTTGCAAAATGCAAGGTAGAGCTGTGTACTATAGGCCCATGTAGTCTGCCCCTTCCCCAGACCCCGCATAGGCGGGAGCTTCGTGCACTAGGGCTGCCCCTTTTAGCTTTGGAACGTAGCCTACACACCAAAATAAAAACAGACGGAAAAGCTAAAATCATGGATAAACGTTGAAAGATTTCATTAGATTCATTAAAATAAGAAAGTCCCGCTAATTGACAGTTTGAGGTCTAATATACACAAGTTTAAGAAGGAAAACCCAATATTAAAAAAGTTTTTCAGTGGATGGAAAGGTGGAGAGGGTCTAACTTTTTTTTCCGTTTACTAAGTATTTAGGAGTGCGAATGATTTGCCCTGTAATTCTCTGTCTATAGCATGAAATTTCCTGGAGAGAAAATATGAAAATTAGGATGCCAATTTGATTGTAGTTTTTCATGTAGAGAAGATTTTGTATTTCCATGTTTTCTCTCCGCAGAAAATGTGGATATATTGATGATATTTTCGTTGAAGTATTTTCTAAAATAAAAGAGATTTAATTTTTTTACTTTTTGTCTACAGAATATTTTCTACTTTTTCTATATTCCCTCTAAGAATTGGATTTTGGTGAACTAAGTTCCAAAAGTGAAGTAATATTTTTATTTATTATATATATTATAAACATGATTTAACTAAATCTCTCTTTACGCATTCAATTGGATTTAGGTATATATACTTAAGTCTTTTTCTCGAAATAATTTTCCAACTAATACCTAAAAATTTACTAATCAAATGTCTAGATTGTTTAGTTATTTTTGCATGTGTTTTATAAGTGTTGTATTATATATTTTTGTATATATAAAGAAAGAAAGGAAGTCGAGGAACAGTAAGTTGCATGATTTGGTAGACCCATAATGACATCCATTTGATGGTCCACAGTAGATGGACTTCTAGATGAAAATCAATGCATTTGGATGATCTAGATATTTATTTTTTATTCCAAATATAATGAATGGCTTAGATTTATAGGAAAAAGCTTCACCACCCATGTAAAAAGGAGCGTGTACTTCTTCTCTCTCAAAAGCATGTATAATTACCGGGACTTCTCTTGCAAATATGATATGTGCATCGATCTAGGATTCCTTGTTCTCCGTAGTAGGATAAAGCAAGTTAGCCTCTTATTTGCCTGCCTCTGCCTTCTGCATTCATCCCCGTTAGGCGGCTGACCCCTAATTAGAATAAGGTCTCGATGATGATGATGATGATCCTTCGTCGTTAGGAGGCTCCACGTATCTAGTCAAACCATTAATTTCCTGTTTGCCAATTATACCCACGTAAGGTAAATCATTTACAACTCTCTCTCTCTCTCTCTCTCTCTCTCTCTCTCTCTCTCTCTCTCTCTCTCTCTCTCATATAGAAATATGCCAGTTCAGTTCATGAAAGTTGTGCTAGCTGTACGTGGGCGCTCGCTGACCCATAGAAGGTCACATAGGGATGCACATTCTCTCCAGTCTGGTAAGAGGGTGGGCAAGCTACAAGATAGTTATGCTGGGGTAACCCTCAAAGTTAGTCCCACATTATCTAGAAAAGTGAAAGCTAGACGATGGTATTTCCAACAATGAGGCCTTCTTTAGGAACAATATTGTTATTGTGAGACTCTCAGTCATTATAATTGTTATTGGAGCCTGATAGTGGGCTAGTCAGCATAGAACTAGTTTGTCCATCAAACCTTACACCCCAACTAAACCTAAATCCCTTGTGACTAGGCTCACCTTCAAAAATTACAGAAATTCTCTTCCAGAATGGATCTTATTTAAGTCACCATAAGCTAGTTCCTAAATCGACATGCACCACATGTCCCACATCCGAAATATCTAAATCTTGTTCATTTTCAGCCATTAATCCTAACAAGAGTATATAATCATCCCTACCCACCTGTACGGCTAGAGATGAGTCGTACGTCAATCTTCATCTACATGCCAATAATGGTCTGCTTCATCTTATTATATTGATAAAATAGATTGTCGGCTAATTGACAATTGGTTTCTCTTTTACATAAAAGTTTGACAAGGAAAATCCATACTAAAATAATTTTCAAGACTCCTGAATTGAGCAGGGCCAGTTCTCAGTGATCGAAACCAATAAACTTCTGGGTCCCATTTTAGATGCCGTTGCCCCTGAATCTTTTGTGCTGATTGATGCTAGCCTTTATTGTTTAAGATGTAAAATGGATTACTCACCGTGTATAAAGTGAAAGGTAACAGCCCATAAACAAATCAAGGGTTAGGATTGTCTGGTTTTACTTGAAAACGAGCTTAGTTTAATGGAGCTCAAATTGTGTTTAATTGCTGGATACAAGGAATTTGAAGGGGAGCCTTGGTGCAACGGTAAAAGTTGTTGTCACGTGACCTTGAGGCCACGAATTCAAGGCGTGGAATCAGCCTATTACAAAAATGAAAGATAAGACTGCCCACTTTAGGTCATTGTGGACCGGGGCTGCCCCTGCTGGATATAAAGAACCTGAGAGAGAGAACTTTGTAAAATGACAAGAATCTCAGTTCAGATATCAACAAGAGTTGTTAATTAGGGGCTAACTCGGTGCATAACAAAATAATTTTCCATTGGAATGTGTCTACCGAGACAACTGCATTTTACAAGATATTATTTTGTTAGAAAAGTCTATAGTACCCATGCATGCAGAGCAGACTCTCACCATGACAAGAGTACAGGATACAGTGATGATTTATTCAATGAATAAAACATTCTGTTACTAATAGCCTGTTTGCTTGGTAGAAAATTGATTTTCATGGAAAAATATATATTGAGCGGTAATTTCAACAAGGACCTGCAAGTGTGAAGTGTAAGTGATATATAATTGGCTGAAAAAAAGTTTCCGACTATCATTTTCTCTAATTTTTTTCTGTTTTCTGCTTTTTCAAGCCAATTAAATGTCAGCTGCTCCTTGCACCTGCATGAAATAGAGAAAATTAACACACCTCCATGAAAAGTGTTTTAGACTTTGAAAATGAATTATACTGAATACCCAAAAATTTTAGGTCGTAAAAGATTTTTGGGAGAGAGAGAGAGAGAAAGAATGAATGGTTGGAAACAGTAAATATAAGATAAGGGGTTCAAAGCTAGAAACAGTAAAGATAAGGTAAAGCTGCGTACTATAGAACCTTGTAGTCCTCCGCATATACAAGAACTTCGTACACCAGGGCTGCCCTCTTAGTTAGTTCCCAGCAGGCATTTTAACCCCACAAAAAAGCCTCTTTACGAAATGCCTTAGTTTTGACTAGTGGATTGGACCTTGGCATCATTGTTGCAGACAAATGGTTGGAGCATTTTGGACGTTGCATAGCCTTGCTAAAGGCGAAATTGCTTTCCTCTTCCAAACATATCTGCAGCCTGACATGTACAATGCAATAATAATATGGATAAGACGAGGTCGTAGCGATGGGTTGGTTGGCTCTCTCTCATAATTCAAAGAAACTTTCAAATTGGCAGTTCTTTAGCCGCATTCTTTTGTAACATCTATGCACATCACCTTAGTGTCTGGTAACAGTCAAGATACAGATGATACTATGCTACTGTACAATCATTTTTGTGCCAAAAATGAAAGGTTCTTACTGAGAAGAAGTGGAGCAGATGAAAAGGGCAGTCCCCGTGCTCGAGGGGCAGACACAAGGGTCTATATGGTACACAACCTTACCTTGTATTTTTACAGGAAGCTGTTTCCACTTCTACAACTCCTGACCTCAAAGTGGAGCAAATGACTAAGTTTCAATTTCACAGCAAGTGTGCCTTCCTGATAAATAAATGAATAAAAAATCCAGCAATTGTCAATGGCGATCAAAGTTGCTTTAACCTAAGAAAATAAGAAATTAAAACACCCACAGAGTCACCATCTTGTGTCGTCAGCATTCACATCAGTAAGTTCCATGACCAGTAGGCACCATCACACATGGACCCATCCGAAACGTTAGTGGGCATCCCGTGAATCTAGATCTAATTCGGTTTTGGCCATTGGTACCACCAGGACGGACCCTTAATCGAGATAAAGCTTTGATGATGAAGATTATCTATTTAATCAAATAACAGGACAGTATGGTCTAAAGATACAGCATCACAGAAGTAAGATCTCAAATTTCAAAAATAAGTACCCAGACGTTCAGCTTCATGCACTGGTTTCCTCAGAGGCAGAATGGCAGAAATCCTTGGTATTTAAAAGCCTAGTGCTATTTTCTTAAAACAGAAGATTGGAAGGACATGTTACAGATTGAATAGAAAAACAGGTTGATATCATGTTCTTGTTTGCTTTTCTTTATTATTATCCAACTTGGACTCTTATAGGAACCAGAGAGCATGTTCCCGACAAGGCAAGACTGGATTCTAGCCTTCAACTTGCGTTGGGATTTTCGACCCCTGCTTACCAAAACCAAACACATCCCACCTGGGTCAAAAGGAAGGCAACCACCTCCATCACTCCCTTGAATATATTCTACTGAAATGCAGGTGGGAGTGGTTAGAGATGGCAAGGAGAAGTATTTGAAAAACAGGTACAGTATTTCGGGTGAAATATGACGTCGGAAATGACAAGGGGAAGAGTCCAAAATGACATGGATTGAAGCCCAAAAGAAGAAACTACGAGTTGCAGATCTAAATCAGTGCAATGTTGCTTGACAAACTGAGAAACTATGGAGTGGTAAAGTCACTGTTTGCCATGTGCGAAGAGAATCAATACATGGGTTACCACCAGATTAGTTTAAACTGATAAACAAGATGACCAGATTAAGAACCTGATTTTGAGCAGTACATGAAACAGCTCTGAGAAATGATATTCAATTAATATACATATACATGGGGTTTATTTACATTTACAGTAGGGATGGGAACTTGTTTCAAGCATGTGTTAAACTGGATCTCGGACACTCTCTCTCTCTCTCAGACACAACAGGTAGGCGCTTCTGCTTACCTGATCTGTTCCTCACAAACTCTCAAAACACTATAACTTAGTAAAATTTACAGTGTAACCAAATCTTGTTTTCACACATCTGTTTCACAAAATTTCCCGTCCATCCTGTTCTGGACCGCTTTGACGGCAGCAACTCTGGCAGCAGTCGCAGCCCTATTTGCAGCCACAACTGCTCTGTTTACTTGCTCATCTACCCGGGGAATACGAACAGCATTCTCTGCTGCTTTTCTAGCTGACTGTTACAATGGAACAATTAAGTTTAGTGACGTGCAGAATGGATAAGATCACATGACAGGATAATAACAGAATGGGGTATATCTGCACCTGAACAGCACGTATCACTGCATCACTTGACGGAGGATGGGGGTTCCTTAAAGCTCCGCAGTCCCACTCACCGCATCTGGTTTCACCACTTCGGAAAGTGTACATTCCAAGGCCCTGTTTCCGCCCTTCATGCCATGATCCTTCATAGATGTGGCCGTGAGCAAAGTGATACACCCCGAAGCCATGGATTTTATCTCCAAAATACTCTCCTGCATATCTGTCTCCATTCCTGCAAAAACCGAGATCTCACCGTCAATAACTAGTAGAGGAACAAATAACATGTTTTCCACCAGATACAAATGTGAGGCAGCAATTATAGTGTAATCACAATACCTGTCAACATGGAGGCACCAAAACCAAAAGTTTGAACTTAAGCAAAGGATCTCAAACAATATGGTTCCATCTATCAACCTGATTTTGCTCTTTTGATATTTTTCTGACGATTCACATGCTAAGTTTGCTTTGTTCAAGCATTGAAACACCAACACTTTAAATATGAAAAGAGGACTGGCAAGAAAAATAGGGTTGACCCTCAAAGCTAGGATCAGTAGTGGCAGATTCAAATTTCATACAGTCCAAGTGCAGTTTAGATGGCTTATGGGTCAGAAACCATGTATGAACATCTATAAATTAGCACAGATGCACAAAATCTCAAGAGGCTTATGATACAAAAGAATTACACGAGAACAATATAAGCACAAAAAGGTCCACAGAAAAGAACTAATACCATCTACATAACAATTAAACCGAAAATATCTCTGTTCTCTGAATCTGGGTCTCTAAAAGAATGAAAACGTCCCACACCAAGAGGGATTTATCTATCTAGGGCTCTAAGGCAACACAGAGATAAAATGCCATACCAATTACAAATAACTACATACTCTACTATTCCATCAATTTTACCAATGACCAAACATCAGAAATCCAAACAGATCCATATATACTATTCCCTTAATTACAGTTTTTGAGAGAATAATCACGAATCAACAGAACTAGAAACTTTTACAGTTCCATCGAAAGAACCCAGAATCAACAAAAAACAGGCACCTACAGTTCCATGCAACCGTATCGGTCTTCAAGACAAAAATGAAAGAGAACAGATTCTTACCAATTTGGATTTCCAAGAAATCATAAAGATTGAAGTCATGGTATGTAGACCGTAACAAACTGCAGAAACTTATAAATTTCCACCTCAAAAGCATGGAGATCCAAGAGAAATAAAAAGCAAAAATTCAGAGATTGAACACTGTTGAATCTTGCCAATTCACACACTTTACACAACAATCAAAACCAGACACAAATAAACTTGTGATTTCAAGATCCAAACAAAGCAAATCACGGATCAACACCAGAATCAAATCCTGTGCAAGTTTCAACACTCTTGAAACATACAAGTTCACCAAAGATCAAATTCAACCACAAACCCAATCAAACAAATTGACACAAAAGAAAGAACCAACTCAAATTACCTGAAATGGTAGCAGCCAAGTCCATGTTTAACCCCACACTTGAATTCCCCAACATAACAACTTCCATCTGAACAAGTCTGAATTCCAACACCATGACTCTGCCCATTACACCATTCCCCAGAATAACTGTCCCCAGTATAAAACCGATAAGCACCGAAGCCGTGACGAGTTCCTTGCCTATATTGCCCCCTATATCTGCTCCCTCTTGCCCAACTCTCAACACCATATCCATCATATTTTCCATCAATCCAATCCCCTTCATACTTCCCATTTACAAAATAATTATAAACGCCACTCCCATTAGGCTTCCCTTTATGAAACTCACCCTCATAAAAATCCCCATTGCTGTAAAATTCAACCCCTTCTCTTATAATCTTCTTCCTTTCCTTCTTTGAAGACAAAGACCCACTTCCACCATTTCCTATAAACCACTGAACAGAGTCCCCCTTTCGAAACCCTAATCTCCTACTTCTATCTTCCCACAAACTTTTCAAGAATGGTGAAGAAAGTGTCAGCGAGTTTTTTATGACAAATTTCTTCTTTGCAGCTAAAACACAGGCTGAAAACAAGATTGGAGCCAGTAAAAACCTGACCCAATTTGTTATGTCTTCTTTGAAGTAGAACAAGAAGAAAATCAGACAAATGATTGTGAGAAATGGGAACAAACGGATTGTAACCCCATTTGCAGAAGCAGGCTTATGGGTCTTTTTCCTCTCCGAAACGGGTAACTCATCGACGGATGAGAGGCTCTGGATTGAGCATCTGACGGTCGGAGATCGGAGTAATGATGATTGGGTTCTTGTGAGCTTTCCCTGGCTTTTCTGCCTTTCCATGGCAGCTTTTGTGCTTCTTTCTATTGTGCTCTTCGTATTCTGTATCGAGAAATTCGAAGCAGAATAGACATTTCAGTAATCAAGAAAAGGAGTTGCAGAAGAACTGAAGAAGAAGAAGAAGAAGAGAGAAACCGTTTAACAGTGTGAGAACCGGGTTTTATTGGCGTATCTGGGAGTGAGCGAGCTTCCCAACGGACCCATTTTTAATTTTGACCGTCGATTGAATATCTAAAGAATGAGATTCCGTGGCGCTATCTTTATCTACCTAGAACTAGTCGCCCCACATTGGACGGCTGGATCTTGAGGACGGATTTGGAGGGATTGGATTCGTTTGTGATTTCCCGGATTTGACGGGAAGACATGGTCTTAGAATCTCTTGATTCGGATGTCGTGGCACGTGTCGAAGGTCTAACTTGTTTTGCCTGGCCTCGTTGTCGTGGCACGTGCAAGGAGGGTTCCTTGGTTAGAAAGAAATGGGGAAGACGACGGTGGATTGCTGTTAGTGTGATACGAGGAAAGTCAGCTGAAAAGAGAAGGACAGTGCAGAAAAGATTTTGTGAAATACTAGAAGATTTGCAAGTGTTTGTTTGTGGAAGGGCAATAATGGGATTCTGCATCCTGTTTTGATCATTTTACTCTCCCTCTATGATTTTGGATATTTCTTGTTGGATTGAGTTTGATGTAAGCCGTTGGATTATTGCTTTTGATGATCAACAATTGCATCCATTATGGCCTAGTGATGTATCCTGATGGGCCCAAGGTTTTCTCAAACAAGTAAGTTTTACAAAGCAAATCCCTAAAACACAATCCTAAATCTAATCCCTAATCAAAGGAAAAAGCGGAGACTCAAACCTGCACCAAGGGTATTTCATAAGAGATGCCGAGTTGTTTACAATCAACTGCGCTAGATATTTGTTGGACGAAGTTATCTTGGGTTGCTGCTATATCATCTCCGTTTGTAGGCTTAGGCCTACAAAATAAACAATTTTAACTTCTCTGGTGCTTCTTTAGAAGTGTTCCTCCCTCTTTGTTGTATGAATATAGCCTGCTCTTTCATGATCAAACTCATTCATCTCATTGCTCCCAACGTGAATCTCTCTAGGACAAATGTTGTAACGATTGAATTGAATGATTTTCACATCCTAAAACCTTAGGTTTTGGATTGTGCCTAAACTTCCCAAAAGTCCATCTAAAATCCATAACTCCCAAAAAGTCTAGATAACACCCAATGGAGTTGAACTTGAGTGCATATAGTTCATCACCAATGTAACTAACCAAATGAACGGCTCAGATCTTTGAACTGGTGGGTCCCACATGCAGTTGAGCCCCACCTACATTCCACCATAGGTTATATGGGCATCCATGGTAGAAGAAGACTCTTTTTAGTATTCTTCCTAAATCTAAAAAATGGGCAGCTCCATGCACAAATATGCAAGGTCCTAGGAAGGGATAGACCAAAACGTCAATAGTATGTAATTTTGTCTTACATTTTGCAAAAGGCTGTTTCCACACCTTGAACCCCTGACCTCAAGGTTACACGACAACAACTCTACCATTACACTAAGGCTCCGCTTCGCTTCATAAAAAATAAAATTCTTAAAAACAGTGACTGAACACCAAGTGGAGTGGAAGAGTACAAATTAAGAAAGGCGGTGGGAATATCACAAAAGGGGGTCAGACTCATATAGAATTCCACTGAGACAGTACGGTGGTTCGCCATGTGAGCTCAAACTGAATAAAGGGTGGATGAACCTTTTCAGAAAGGCTAAGTTAGTCTGTGCAGAAATCATGTAGTACTCTCAGTGCCCATAAAAAGCCTTTACAAAAGCGCCAAAGCTCAGAATGGCCCCCAGCATTTGATGATTCAGACTATGTTGTGCTGGACCTCATCTCGGATAGTCCATGCTTCCACAAATCTTCACAATCCAATATCCTAACCTTCTAAACTTTCTAACTTGTCAGTGTTTGATCATCAACGGCTAAGATTAATACTGGAACTGGCCCTCCAAGATGAACGACTTCGATCAGTTAACCATGCTCCACATTCTGTGGGTTTTCTCTTGAGACAGACTGTCCTTAGCATATCCTACTATTAAACAAGATCAAGGGTCTTAGACAAAGTGGGGATGACTTTTGCATCATGGGCCCCACAAATAGTTGATCACACCCGTACATCTGTTTTCAACGTCTCTGGATCACTCCTATGTCAAACATCAAGGTTATTCAATCAATATAAAATCTGAAAAATGCACTTTTCCTACTTGTAATCCAAAGAAATTTTTTTAAACCCTAAGTTCATCCAATCCTTGCTTCTTCTTTTTTTGGATGATTATTGATCTCCTATTCCAACTTCCCCAGAGCCTTTGGCAGCACAGCTAAGATAGCAACAAGTTATCTGCCCTTGCGGGGATAAAGCAACGAAAGTTTTGAGAATTCAAGATAAGGTCATGAAAGACGAGTCATTTATCATTACGATGGGTGTCAAGTAGAAATACAGTAATAATGATTCATCAGTATAGAAAACAGTCGACGGATCGATTATTTGTGGGGCATCATACAAAAGTTGGGCAGCATTCCTCCAGGTTTGAAATGGGCTTGGGGCATTTGTGCTCTTAATTGTTTGATCCATTGACCTTTTTCTCGTCCAAAAGCGCGTGTTTTTTAATCTTTAATGCTTGTGACAATGCAAGAGGGAAATGATAGTTTCAGCCACTAATTACTTTTCAACGTCTTTTTCAGTATATGTTGATCTTTTCCAAGTTTTTAGTCAAAATTTGCATTTATTTGAATCGATAAAGAAAAGATGCTGCTTCAAACCTCCGACCAAGTATAACGAGGAAAAGCGTCATTTTATCTGCAACCAAATGCACTAAATGGCTTTATGCTCTTGCGAGTTCGTTTCTATGCACAAACTAGCCAACAAAAATATGTTAATAGTAAGCCAAGACATGGGGGTACTAAATTTTTTTCTTTTTGTTCAAGTCATAGTCATTTTAATAAAGGTTATATATGTAAGAGCATTTTGATGGTAGGAATTCTACCCCCCATGTTGATGGCCAAACCACCTACAAATTCCTAAGCCATCAAATATATCCTAGATAGCCATCAACAACCTTGACTAACCCAAGATGGTTCAGCTTTTCAAATATATTTCCATTAAGTCTTTAATTAACACATTCAAATATACTTCAAAAAACAAATTATTTTGTTAAAGAAATCTTTGGAGTAACACTGCAAGTAAGGTTTGTTTGATTAAATATTTTGTTTTCAATCGGAAATATAATAACCCAGAGATTGTTTGAGCATGACAATCATAATTTTCAAATTGCACAAGGGGCATTTTGTCAAGGAAAGCTTAAAAAAGGGCAGCCCTGGTGCAAGAAGCTTCTGCCTATGCGGAGTCTGAGGAAGGGGGGGACTACTCAAGGAAAGCTTGGGTGCAATAATTAATTAGAGGCCATTGCAAAATGAAAATTAGACTTTTAGCAATTTCATATTTTCTGAGTAGTTCATAATCAATGTTTAATTGCAAGTTTGCAGGCAAACTAATGTCATGTTCTATGCACCCTTGTTTACCAACCAAGCCAATATAAAATGAGGATTTCAGAAGCACTAGAAGATGTAATATTTCCTTTATTACTTTTATGACCAAAAAATTTGAAAAATATGGCACATAAGAAAATCTTATTGCAGGTCTGTCATCTTTGTTGCATACAATCTAATAATATTTTGGAAAATCCCATTCATATGTTTGACATAGACAATAAATTAAACACAGGCACTACACAAGATTTTATGTGATTCACTAGAACCACTTAAATCCATGGGGCTTAATTCAATTTTCTTCGCTACGAGGAAATAAAGAATACAACAAAAAACAAACTCTTTGTTTCACCTAAGCTGCCCCTTTTGATCCCACTTACGCCTCCGATCTCTCACTCTCTTTCACCCTATCTCAAATCTTGAATAAGAACCTTAGTTTAAAGCTAGAAGGCTTGCTCATTGAATGGATGGGTTATATGACTATATAGGCCTTTTATAACCACCTCTTATGATAACCACATTTACTTGGCCATTGATTAATCACCGTAATTGTTCTATACTTCAAGTAATTGAATAGCTTTCCACATAAGCTCCTTACATGTGACTATAAGTATGATTCTCCACTTTGGCTCAGTCCTGTAGTACCTTCGATGTACTGTATCCAAACTGATATAAGTCCACCTATTTGCTAACCCACAAACATTATTGGCCTTTAAAAACACTAGCTACAAACATACACACCATCAAGTCAGCTTAGTATGGCTTTGATTGATGTGATAAACTCAGCCAATTTGCATGTAGTTGCTTAGAGTTAACTCACCTTGTCAACTCTCTAAGAGGACTCCTTGACCCACTCTCTTCTGCAAAAATAATCTCCCTATCATTACCTGCATCCTAGAAACTTGTGCAATCCATTTTCAAACACCTTGTTATTGAAACCAATAATCTATGAATCATTAGATTAAAAACCCTATACAATTGGGTTAAAGGATATAAATATAACAATCTTCACTTTACCAAATATAACTGGATTAATCTTGAACATAAACCTAGGACAATCACCTACCTTGTGTTTCTTCATTTTCTTCAACCAAGATGCCGAGCCTATGTTGCTAGGTTGCTCCACCAATCTTTAGCACTACAAAGGATTAATCAAGTTCAAATATTGCTTAAACTCTTGTGTAGCCACTAGTTTTGTAGATACATCTGCAACATTTTTTAGAGTAAAATTGCCTTTCTACTAGAGCTCCACCTCAAACTTTGCAATCGAAAATCCTTTCACTATCATTGGATGAAAAGTTTCTAAAACTCCTTTATATGTCAAATTTCTATTTGCAAAAAATTTTACAATTAAAAGATTCCTAAATCAAGAATACACTTCCTCTCTCTAATTCATAAAAAAAAAAAAATAAGAGAGAAACCTGGCATCCTTCTTATGCACGAGAAAGCCCTTTTCTTGTCAGCCATCCTTGCTTCAACTCCTTCCAAAATGCATTGGGTACTCTAATACACTTGTTGTAATCTTAGAAAATCTCTTTACATGATTGGCATAGACGATTGAACCATATTTTACGTAGTTCACCAAAACCACCTACATTCATGAGGCATAATTCATTCTTCTTCACTAAGTAAGAGAGAGAGAGAGAGAGAGAGAGAGAGAGAGAGAGAGAGAGAGAGAGAGAGAGAGAGAGAGAGAGAGAGAGAGAGAACATAAGCTTGATTTTACCCAAGCTACTCTTTTGATCTCATTGACACCTGCACTCTCTCACCTTCTCTCAAACCCTGAAGAAGAACCTTGGCTTAAGGCCAGAAGCCTTACTTCTTCAGTGGGAAAATTATAAGCCTATATATATAGGCCTTTCATAACCAATACAATAGAGAATATAAGCTTGATTGTACCTGAGCTACTTTTTTTTATCTCATTTAACCTGTACTCTATTGACCTCTCTCAAAATATGAAGATAAACCTTAGCTTAAAGCTAGAAGCATTGCTCCTTGAATAGAGGATTATAAGCCTATATATAGGCCTTTCATAACCACATCTCCAAGTAACCATCTTCACTTAACAATTATTACTTAACATATATTTTGAGTAATCACCTTACCTGTTCTCTATTCTAAGTAATTGAATAGCTTCCCACATAATTAAGCTCTTTAGATAGGGTTGTAAATGAGACAAAACCAATTTACACAATCATTTATACATTTGTTTTTCCTAATTTTACAAGTAGTGAAAATATTTTTTTTAGAGTATGATTTAGTCCTTTTCTGACCAATAAAGAACATAAAGAAAGTTCTTCTTTTTAAGGGATTTCATTATTGAAAAACAAAAGCCATATAAAATCTCACAATTTTGATAAATAAGCAAGTAGGTTTTATCACATTCTTCCTGCATGATTTTGCAAAAGAAATTACATAGGAATTCCTTCTCATGATGGTTATGATCGTTATAAGCAATAACCACCAAAGTGTATGTATAAAAGAAGTATCGTGTCAATGTCATGCATAGGCGTGAAACATTGCCTTTGCAACATAGTTATATTCTTTAGTGATACATATAGTTACATATTTTCTTAAGGATGTATGTTATACCATCCTATATTTTAAATCACTATTGAAAGAGTGAAAGGGAGTAAAAATATTTGCAGGCATTTACTTAAAAACTTCATCTTGAGCTGCCTTAAGTGCCTACTTTTGGTTGGCTAGAAAAGAATGAAAATTGATTTCCACACACACACACACAAAAATCTCCTTGGAAGGTGTTTTATAACTTGAAATTGGATTTTATCAAAGACCCAAAAATTTTACATAGCATATAATTTCTGGGTCTTTGGCGTAATTCACTCTCAATTTGTAAAACACTTTCCATGGATATTTCTTTTCCTGTGAAAATCAATTTCTACACCTTTCTTACCAACCAAACATGCTATGAGAAATAGGTAAAAGAGGGTTCTTAGTGTGGTGCACTGGTGTAAGACTAAGACTCAATTATGGAGGTCACAAGTTCAAGGCAGCTCAACTAACAATGTCAATATTAAAAAAATAAAAAATAAAAATTCAACATAGTTATTGAAGATAGAGAGAGTATCATTTAACTATGGAAAGATACGGAGAGACTTCAGCTGATCGAGAGAGAATGAAAAAGATTGTGAGGTGGTGATATCTCTATTTGAATAGGAAATGTTGAGGGATTGAAAAAGAAACAGGGAGGAGGAGAGCATGGTGAAGATAACCACATTTAAATAGGGAATATTGGTGAGTTGAAAATGATATAGTAATAGTCACGTTCTAGTTGGTGAGAAGAGACGGGGTAGTGGGCAGTTCAAAATCCATAAAATGTTGAAAGAAAATAGGAAATACAACATAAGGCATGTGTCATATAAAGAACAAAGTCCAGTTCATTTGGATCAATTTCATGCATTGCTATATGGGTCAGGCGTGCACCAAAATTCATCTATATTTTGACATCTAACTCTCAACTTGTGGCATTTAATGAGGTGGTTATAGAATTATGAAAGCAAGCGTCTACATTCATCAACGATTCAAAGTCGTCTAGCTGCGTTGAAGTTGGGTCAAAGAAAATTGAAGTACCAAACTCTGAACTGGCTTCAACCAAGAACATACACCCCACCTTACAAATGGACCGTCCGGATGGGAAAGGAAAAGGTACAATGAAAGTTTCCACAATTGCACCCAAGAAAACCCTTTTTTTCTTTTTGTTGAATCATTGGCACACAAACATCTTTGCACAGCCTTGAACCCTGGTCTGTGTTACAAGGCTTTGGTACTGCAACCAAGAAATCCTTACAAATCTGATTTACTAGTGAAGAACTTAAAATAGTATACGTGGATGATATTAAACAAGAAATGCGATCGTAGAAAATGTCTAGCACAGTTAGTTGCAAACAACTTTGCATTTCTTATGGAATATGCTTTGTCGCAAATTTCAGTTGCTGCTTCTCCTTTGACCACAGATTAGATATAGGAGAGTGTGTGACTGAGTAATTTGCTTTGTAATTCTTAACTTGCAAAAAAAATAATAAAAAAATCAACAACAACAACTTTTTGACAAATATTAGATGTCTTTATTTTTTTTTCTGATAACAGCAACAGAATACAAAGGAAACTACTCACCCACTCTCCCTGATCTACCCATCCCTTAATGGGATGGAGGGTGCCGACCACAAACCTATGACCTATTGTCAATGAGAGAGGTGCATCTTTTTGCAAAACCACCCGGGTATTAGGTACTTTGGCAAGGTTAGATGGTATAATAGATAGGAAATGATATTCATTTAGAGAAAATTAAATCACAATGACAGTATTTTATTTCAAATCACATTAAATGTATTATTTGTATGTATAAATGTAATTTTCTTTATGATTTTCAAATCGCAAAGGATTTTTACAATGTAAACTTGCCTCGTTAGTCTTGATGACAAATTTGCCATTCTACTACATGCAAGCTCTTTAGGTGTCCAAGAAAAGTCATTCCCAAGCCTCAACAAATTCAACACAAATTTATCAGGAATGGTAGTGAAGAAGAGACGAACGAAATTCTGGTTGCATGAGAAACCATTTGCAGACCTCAAAGATTGGGTGGTCTCAGAATGAAAAGGCTCAAGGAATCAAACTTAGCTCTTCTCACAAAATGGCTATGGAGATACTAAGCCTTCCTTTGGCAAAATTTAATGAGAGAAAGGCATGAGCCAGCACTTGGTTGGTGGATCAAGAGAAACGAAAGTCCAAATGGCTTGGCAGTTTGGAATGACAGTAGCAAGCAACTTGGTTTTTTCTAGGAGTATTCAAAGTTGTATGTCCGAAATGGGCTCAAGACAAAAGGGCAGCCCCAATGCATGAAGCTCCCGCATATGCAGGCTCCAGAGAAGGGTTGGACCACAAGCGTTAATAGTATGCAGCCTTGCCTTGCATTTTGCAAGAGGCTATTTCCACACCTTGAACCCATGACATCAAGGTCACATGACGACAACTCTACCATTGCACCAAAGCTCCCCTTCCAAAATGGGCTCAAGACATTTACTGAAAAAGAAAGAAATAGGCTCCAGACAAAATTATTCTGGACAGACCTTTGGCACTCTGATGGTTGTTTAAACAAGTATGCGAGGCTTCTTAGAGCATCAAATAGTAGAACTTCATGGGTGGCCGATAACTCTCTTGTCAATGGAAGCAATATTCAGTGGGTTTATCCCATTTCGACCAGAGCTTAAGAGGTCTTGAAGGTGATCACCTCTGCTCTCTTGTTAACTCTTTATCATCAGGTTTTGGGCAGGTCAACAGGGAGGACAGCATCACATGGGTCCAGATTCAAGAGGTACCTTCCCTTTCAAATCCGCCTATGCCACCTTGTTGTGTCAAGAGCAGAAGTGGTACTGCAAAAAGGCCACTTCGTACACAAGAAAGGTTTCCCTGCCTTGTAAATACTATTTTTGGCATGGAGGGGTATCTTAACAAGATTTCAACTTTTGACAACATTCAGGCTAGAGATATGCACAGCCCATCCCAAAGCTTTTTCCTCAAGGCCAACTCAGAAACACGTGATCATCTGCCCCCTGTTCCCGGAGATATCAAGCATTTGGCATTTCATACTTTGACAAGTTCGGCTTATCATGGATACTGCCAAACTCGCTTGATCAACTTCTTATCCAATGGAAGTTCATAAGATTACATCAAGTGGCAAAGCAAAGCTCTGTGGCAGTTAAATTGAACGCAAGAATAGATGTTTCAATAGAAAACAAAGACCCATAGAAGCCATCAAAGAAAAGATTATGTATAGCGCTGCTAGCTGGGATTCAATCTCAAAAGAATTCAGAGACTTCTCAATCGATGAAATCATTAGAAAATGGTCAGATATCGCTTCAAGGAAAGGCAAGAAGACATTCACACCCAAATCGCAGGACCTTCCTCAAGGGAGTTTCAAGCTAAACTTTGCAGAGCGTGTTACAGCAATCCAGGTCCTTCAGGTGTTCGTGTTACAGTAGTTAACAGCATAGTTCAATTTTCAACCACATGTTTCCCTTACTAACAGAGAATTTTCCCAGTCTTGGTAACAATTATCCTCGAAAGGAAAGCAAATCATTATAGTGAGTCTACATACCAAAAGAAACCACATCATCGTCTCCTCAGCCTCTCCTTCATCCTCTCGACGGCCTTCCTAAGAGTATCCTCATCCTTACAGAAGGTAAACCTTACCAGATTCTTTCCTTCTTCAGGGTTGAGGTAAAAGACGCTGGTCGGTATTGCAACTACACCAACTTCCTGAATCAAGTACTCGCAAAATGCAATATCATTTTCACAGCCGAAAGGTGTGTGATCAACTATCACAAAATAAGTCCCACTTGATGGGTACACGGTAAAACCAACAGACTTCAGTCCATCTACCAATATCGCCTTCTTTGCCATATAATCTCTCTTCAACTCCTCGTAGTACGAATCAGGTGCCTGAAGAGCTGTAGCAGCTGCAAACTGCATAGGGGTCGAAGTAGCGAAGGTGAGGAAAGCATGAGCTTGCCTTAATCCCCACGTCAGATGCTGCGGTGCTATTGCCCACCCAATCTTCCATCCAGTTAAAGAGAATGTCTTCCCCAGAGAATTCATGGTCACGGTCCTCTCAAACATACCAGGAAGAGATGCAATGGAGATATGATCAGCTTCAAATGCCAGCTTGTCGTAAACTTCATCTGAAAAAACCAGTACATCATTCTCTATGCTGAGAGAAGCAATCAGATCAAGTTCTTCTCGCGTGAACATCTTTCCAGTGGGATTATGCGGACTATTGATTAGAATTGCACGAGTATCTTTTGAGACAGCAGCCTTGAGCTCTTCAACTGGGATTGCAAAATCTGGTGGCCGGAGGGTAAGTGACTTTATTCTTGCTCCAGCCATTGACAAAGTAGCTTCATAAGAATCATAAAATGGAGCAAAGAGAATTACTTCATCACCCGGATTTATCAAGCCCAACATGGTGGCAGCAATTGCTTCAGTGCAACCGGAAGTAACGGTTACTTCTTTCTCTGGGTCTACCACAAGTCCCGTATCTTTCTTGAATCTAGCAGCCACAGCAGAGTTGAGGTCTGGAACACCATACCCCCGGGCATACTGGTTCTTTCCTTCTTTTATAGCTTTAATGGCAGCTTCTTTCACAAAGTCAGGGCCATCAAAGTTGGGAAAACCTTGGCCAAGATTAATTGCTCCATGTTTGATAGCAAGTGAGCTCATCTGGGTGAAGATTGTTGTCTTGAACTTCTCCAAGCGCTTTGATATCTGTCAACAAAAAACATAAGTATCTCCAGCTGTATGTCCATATTATGCTCGTAATTGGAAGATCAAAGAAGTTTCTCCGGTTTCCATGGAAAAAGTATAGAAATATTAGCTCAAAATTGGTTAAATAGCATCAACTTCATAATCAGAATGCACAAGGTTATACAACATTTTTTACCTTTTTGCTTCTCGAAGAGTCCACTTTAGCATTATCTATAAAGACTCACCATATTTTAAGAACTCTAAACTAAATAGAAGCAGAATTTAGGGAAGATGAAATTAATTGAAACGGGAAAGTAACAGTCTTGCATATTCCTATACTTTTAAGTCTTCAGAGATAGCAAATTTTACACCCATTTTCTGCAAAAACAAAGCAGTAATTACCAATATTCTTAGGCTGTTAGCATCCTGACACCAAAAGTGGCTTTGAAGCTTGAGTCCTGATATCCTGAATACCATGAATGCAAGTATTCCTAAGTTCGTGACATGATTTTTCTGGATGCCAAGACTTGATGATGACATGGACTATCAGACAGCAAGCCTCCAAAAATCCAGAAACTATGACACAACTAGACACAGCACACACGTGTATGGGTCTGCTAGTATGTGTGCGTTATCAATTAAATTATCCAATTCAAGTCATCAACTTAAACAGCAATACATGTTTTGCAATAAAAGAAAACTTGGTGTTCATTTAACAAGTCACAGGATTAGGTAGCTGAAACAAATCTATCTTTTTGTAAAAACACATTAATCAATCTAATTTGCAACCTCCTGTAGCTTCTCTTCAACATCAAGCAAGGCAGCATCTCATGCCTACTGTCCAGAACAACAGCATATAGCAAAAAGACAAAAGTCCAAATGAAACAAGAGTTAATAAAATAACAAGGGAAGTAAAGATCCAAAACTGACCAAAATCATTAACGTCTAATTGAGAAAGTCAAAGCCAATGCCTTCTAGCTAAGTGGTGCAAGAAGGGCCTCTACGTCATGGGTTTGAAGTGCCCGCCCGCTTGTGTTCAACGTTCCAAAAAAAAAAAAAAAGATAAGTCAAACAATATCAATGCTAGAAAGTTCTAATTTGAGTCTAAAATCCCATACAACAAACCTTTCTTAAGCTGGACAGCAACTAAAACATGCAACAGTGTTGAACCATGAGAAAGAATGCCAACGCGTCTCTTAACAAGAAAAGTGAACTGTCTACTAAGCATAGCCATAAAATTCATTTTGGTCTAGATCAAAAACTGAGATTTTGTCCTAAATCGGTAGAATATCAGCAATGTCAGTTGTTTCGGCCAAAATATCGCGTTTTCTTTCTTGCCCGAAACCGAAATTTCAGCCATTTTAGCCAAAACGATATGACATTGATATCATTATGATCATCATCACCCTCAAGACCTTATCTCAATTAGGGATCGGTCACATGAATCTTGTTCCTCCATTCCCCTCTATTAAGTGTCATGGCTTTATTTAATCCGAATGTTTTTAAATCTTTTCTCAACACCTCTCCACGTTCTTTTGGACCTTCCTCTTGCCCTTTAGAACCTTTAACTTGGATCGCCTCACTCCTTCTAACCAGTGCCATTCCAATCTCCGTTAGACATGCCCAAACCATCTTAGTCTAATCACCCTCATCTTGTTACCTATTGATGCTACTCCTAGGTTTCCTTTCATAGTTTCATTTATAATCCTATCCTTTCTTGTCTTGCCACTCATCCATCTCAACATGCGCATTGCAGCAACATTCATCCTATGTACATGTTGTTCCTTAGCTGCCCAACACTCTAATCCATAGAGCATGGCTGGTCTTACAGCCATCCTCTAAAATTTTCCTTTTAGTTTGAATGACATCTACTCATCACACAAAGCAACAAAGACACATCTCCATTGTTCCAACCCACTAGGATTCTCTAGGTAGCCTCCCTCCCAATCTCTCCACTATCATGAATTATCAATCCCAAATATCAGAAGTATTGTTTTAGGGGGCCTCTTGGTTATCAATCTTTACTAGTGCTCCACTCCCACTCCTCTCTTTGCGAAAATGGCATTTCATATAATCTGTCTTAGTTCAGCTAATTTTAAATCCTTTAGATTCCAATGTATCTCTCTATAACTCTAGCTTTGTATTTACACCCTTCCTAACCTTATCAATCAAAACTATATCATCTGCAAGTAACATGCACCATGGAATCTCCCCATACAAATGTTTTGTTAACTTATCCATAACCAACGTGAAAAGGTACAGGATCAGTACTGATCCTTGGTTCAATCCTATAATGATAGGAAAATCACCTACCATTGAAAACTATACTAATAATTCATAGATTATTGCTAGCAATGACTATGTGGTGTTTATTATGTCTATTTTTTATCCAATCCAAGTTTCTATCCTTCTTGGACCTTTATCTCTCAATGATCTAATAGAACGACTGATGGATATGTTGAAGGTATTGAAGACATCTCCAAAACTTCTCATCAATAGATCCAACCTAGTTACTCATTTGCAGTACTGTCCTTTTCCAACTTAACTATAGCTGGCCTAGGACACGGTTGAGGTTGATGTCATGGCCCCAGAGAAAGATTATCAAAGTGGAAAAAAATCAATAATAGCCACTCTATCCTTAGATACTCTAATTCACCAATCTTGCTAGGTACAAAGTGAGCAGCAGCTACTTAGGGTAGATTCCTTGTAGTACCTTTCAACCACACAGATTTGTTCCCCCTCTATTCTTTAGATACTTCTAAATGACCCATCTAGACAAGAGCAACTGCTCAGGGTAGTTTGCTAGCCCCTTCCTCCTCCTATACAGAGATTTGCCTCCCCCATGTATATCCTCTTGCTCTAGTGAGTGTCTTCCAATCACAATTCTCCCTTTGTAAGGTTATTACATTTTCTCCATATAAACCAAACAGCTGCTATTGTTGTAATTCAAAGCTGACGAGCTCCTGACCACCTCTTTCTAAAGTTTGGGTAGTTGAAATAGGTATCATCCATCACATTATAGATTCAGTTAGTCTTGTGTTTATTGGTCCTCTGGCATCACTATGGGTCATGACTCTTAAATGGTCCTTTTGTATTCCATTCTGGGTTAGTTGCTTTCTATACTTCAACAGTTCAACTACTATGTTATTTTGTCTTTCCCACTCTACCTGTGGTGGATCTGTGTACAGGGGGAAACCCTAAACATCGTTTCTAGGAACTTACACTACTTGATTGACTCTTTCAAGGTGACTTACAAGCCTACACTACTTGATTGACTCTTTTAAGGTTACTTACAAGCCTTCACAAGACGTTCGTCCCTCCTAGCCGAAAGTTTGTTTTCAACATAAGTGACACCATGATTTATTATTGACAGACACAAATTTTGCTTCAGTCAAGAAAATTGCTAATTTGGATACAAAGAATTCTTCTTGCAGGATTGTAGCACATGGATCTGCTTATGCATAGGAATCAAACTAACTGTTCGGTTAAAATTCAAATGTTATTATGGTAAGATGAATTCCAACGCTTTGAGACCTTCTCAAGCTGAATTTTAATGGTTCAAGTCAGGGTAATCTAGACCCAGCCGATGCAGGAGTAGTGATTCCTGAATACATGGGTGCTGTGGTAGCTACTTTTAAGTGTTCTGACAGAGAGAAAGTCAAACAACTTGCTGAATGGTAATGGTAGGTATTTTGTTCTATGGTTTAAAATTTTATTCTAATTTAAGTGTCCTGGTTTTCCAGGCTGAAGGAAATTCCTCTGTCTTAGGGCATTTGACGCCTTCCCTGTCAACTAATCTATCATAATAAGATATTATCTGTCCCTTGTTTTGCCTTATAAGAGTAAAAGATAGATAGGTATCTGCCCAGCTGGTTATCTAGAGTGTCAAAGCCCATCTCCTTGGATGGGTCCCTTGAGGACCCATTGCATCATCAGGAAAGAGAAGGAAGTGTGTATATCTTATGGGGAAAATATCATTACCATCCTATGGAGAAGGAAACAGAGTAGTGGATGCCTTTGCCACGAGCTTGTGTCTCTTGTGATTTGGTGTGGCGAGGTAGTGTCATTGGCCACCTGATTTTTTTGTGTGACTTGCCTGGTGATTCTTCTGGCACTGAAGTAGCAAGGACCTCAATTGAAGCACACAACTGTTTTCTCTTATAGGTGGATGGAGATAGTCTTTTCTTTTCTCGTTGCTTTCTTTTCTTTATGACATTTAATTTTGTTGAAAAAGAGAGTCAGTTACTGCAATTTTCTTTATCAAATAAGGCTGCCAAGTTTCATTTCTGTAAATTGCTATTAACTTAGCAAGCATAGTCAACTTCCATTTGTTTCAAGTGACAGAAATCATGCAAATAAATTGGCATGCGTGAAATACCAACAAACTATGGATAATATGCTTGCTATTGCTACTTTAGTAGTTGGTTCTCTTAAAGGTATATAAGAATAGAGCAAAGCTTGAAATTAATGAGTAGAAAAGAACCAAAGCAATTTAGTGTAGCAACAGCTTGTTAGTTTCTTTTAATAAAGCCAAAGTTTTGTTTGTTACTATAGATTATATCAAAGCTTCCAAAGAAGCATGCAGCAGTTGCCACAGGGAGACATTAAAGTTCACGCTTGAATGCCGGCACATTTCATGTCTTTCCAAATGTAGGAGATTTTAATGCCAAATAACTAACAGATAAATGTTTCAACAAATAGCCAACAGAAAGGAGATAAGTTACAATGGCAGGCCTATATTTTACTTCTCTTTCACTTCCAAACTTTACTTTAGTTCTTAGTCTTTCCTCTGAATGAGGTTTGATGCACATATGGGCCCAAACTCTACTCTTGGACTTCTGTAGACTTCTATAGAAGGACTTCCCTTTCAATGTTGAGTAGCTTTTCTCAAGAAAACAAGAGTGGTCAAAAATACCTATGAGGAACACCTCTTCATTGATGGCCTAAACCATTTACTTGTTGGGAGCACAGAAAAATCCCCCTTCATGAGGCTTGCAAATGGCTAGTTATAAAATTCAAAGACCCAATAGATCAAATTCAATACCGAGACTCCAACAATTACATTAAGATCCTCAGATAGGGAGACGACTCCCAGCATGACTAATAAACATTATAATATGGTTTATGGTACTCATTGAAGTGTGTCACCACCTATTTGATAATTCATCCTATAATAATTTAGGAGAAAAGTATAGTTTACTGCCCTCAACTACAAGCAAATTATGCTTTGGTCCCTAAACTTCAATTTTACAATTTAGTCCCTGAACTATGTGAATCAGTTTCACCATAAGTCCATCCATTCTATTTCTGTCAACAAAGTCGATAAACATCTAAAGTTGGCCCAAGACATATATTATACTGTTTTGAAATAAATTTTTACTGGATAGGTTAGGGACAAAAGTGAAAGAAGTAATAGTTTAGGGACTAAACTATTATTCTTGGATAATTCTGTAGCTCTCTCTCCCTCTCAAGGTTGGTCAGCCATGAAAGCCAGTGATCACTTCTCCAGCAAAAATCTAAACTCATTTCTCACAAAATCTTCCCTAACTATAAGGTTTCATAGATCGGATCAACTAGAACCTAGATCTAAAATTTGTTATGCAAATAATTAAAAAAAAAGCATAAAATCATGGTTTTAAACATTACCAGCGATAAAATATGGTGACCTTCCGACAAAGACTCAAATGCATACCTCACTAAAAATCGTCCAAATTTTATGAGTTTGTTGATTAGGACCTCAAGATTCCAGATCTAAAAACCATTTTTCAAAACTCCAAGAGAAAGGCATCACATGGAGCTTTTAAATCTCCCTAGCAAAAAACTTTGGTCATCTTCTCCAACGAGATGTAAATCCATTTTTCACTAGGAAATCACTCAACCTTTAAGGGTTCATAGATCAGGACTTTAGGATTCCAGATCCAAAAACTAATTTTCAAAACTCCACAAAAAAGACCATCATATGGGGGTTTTAAATCTTCTCAGCAAAAGCTCCACTCATCTACTTTGACGAAATAAAGAACTATCCACAAATAACAATTTAGTCCCAAAACTATTGCCACTCTCACTTTTGTCCTTAACCTATCTAGTAAAAAATTATTTCAAAACATTATAATATACATCATGGGGCCACATCAGACATCCGTTGACGAAAGTAGGATAGAAGGACTTACAGTGACACCAACTAGCATAGGTAAACTTTACTTTTCTCATAATTTAATCATGAGAAAAGTTAGAAACTTGATAATAGCGAACATTAAGTCCGATTAGAACTTACACATGAGACTTTGACTTGGATTTTTTACTTGAATAAACCCAAATATTTGACTCTTTGGAACTTAAGTAACAGATGTTAAATCTCTATGGAATTCTTGAAACTAAAATTCCCACTAGTTTTATGTGAAACATCAAAAGGATGCTTCCAAACTTTTCCAAAAATTACAACTGATTTCAAACAAGACTTGCTATTCCTTAAAAACACCTATTCATGACATTACTTTCAACTGATTGAATATCTTGATGTTATGGATTCCAATATCCATAACTTTTAATCTTGCACTTCACAAAAGCAAAGTAATATCTCCATATCCTCATGACACAGCCAAAGTGAAATCCAGTTTCAAATGCAAGGCTGATTTATTGGCCACATAAATCTCCACTAGAACTTGTTGAGAGCTTTGCAGCTACTTAAGGAAATTTTAGAGCCACATTGCTTAGTGTAACTACCTTCAGTTCACATGTGCAAGCACCAAAATCACTTTGATGACTATGTAAATGCAACATCATCATTTAGAGATTGAAGCACAACAGTTTCTCCTATAATTCTAGTCCTTGCTCCATTTGTTATTAGTTCGAATTTATTTGAAGATGAATACAAAGACCCATGAGATAATACTTTTTAGGTTAGTCATTGTAGTTGACTGAAAGTCAAATGAAGTTTAGTACTTTCAGCATTGACTGGTAACCCAACTCTTCAATGCAAGTCCATTTAGCAGATGCAAGTATCAATTATCAAATGCTTGTAGGTAGACTTATTTAAGTAGAGTCAGCCTTTCACCTTGACCATCTCTTTCAAATTATATTCACATTAATTTGTGTGTTCTGGATTGCTACAACGTTCTTAAGATTTTGTTTCGCAGTCTCAACTTTTTCAAACATCTGATTTGACCCAGTCATCATCCATCAAATTGGTGAAAATTATAGCAGCTGTAGATTTTGAGCAATCTGTTTGCTCATGCTGGCGGCTACTCAGTTTCTTTGAACAGTTCTCAGATGCTGCTCATTATTGCTTTGGAATTTTCAATATGAAGTACAGATTTCAAGTAGGCTCTTAATGTTAGCCGTTGCAGCGATTATCTCTTGTTCATCTACTAGCAGAAAGGCGACAGAAAGAAGTTTTTTTGGGAGTAGCGTGAAACTGTCACTGGTGGCCTTGTTTCAAGGCTGCTTACACGTGAAGAGGTGCTAGGTAAATCCAGCCTGGGCATCTTTTTCTTGTTCTTTCGCCCAGACAACCACGGTCTTGGCCATCTGATGATGCAAGTAGCTCTCTTCTTTTGATACAATCCTTACCATTCAAAAGAAAAGAAACAGTAGTTTCCTTCTGCAGCAAATGAACCCAGCGCAAGCTTGGTGCACCTACTATTACTGGCTCAACTATGAGCTGTGAGAAAACAAACATGAAACCACCTAAAGGGATAGTTGAGATCAAATGTGGTAATAAGAAAGATAAATATCTTGTGTTTCACATTTTTGCCTGCCCTATTCTCGCCAAAATGTGTCTATTACTGTTACTCCAAAACCTAAGCATCTCTAGAACATCAGAGTTACAGACAAATCAAAAGGGATTCATAGAAATTACTATATGAAATAAATTCAGAAACAAGGGAAACTCATTTGTATCTTTTCAGAGGCATATGAATCTTCAAATATAGATTGCTTCTTTACCAAACTCCTTTCAGGGTTTTACTTGCTTCTGGGAAAAACGACTTTTCAACCTCTTTACTCATGTTAGAACTTGCTTTTGGAAGTTCCACCAAAATTACACAGAATCTATGCCCATTTTTTCTAGAAGATACAATTACATTTTAATACAAGCCATTTCTTCTAGGATTTGAAACCCTTTTAGACAAAAAAAATTTAAATAGCATTACATTCAGTAGTCATCCATAACACACCTTTAATTTGGTCATAACTTTTCCTCCCAAAACTTAGATCTTCCTTTCATCAATGGTTTGGTGAAGGCTACAACACCTCCACAAGTTGTGCATTTCAATTCAATCTCGTATTCCACAATTGCTGTCTCACAAAATATTTAGATCCTCCTTGATGTCCCTGACCTGACACTCATGTTATTCAAGTTTCTTAGTTTTAATGTTATTCCAATACTCCTAGCCTGCTGAATATTGTTCTTTCAAGGATGGAGAGGAGAGTAATCCAAAGTTCCAAACCACAAAGTGAATCTCCATCCAGTAGTACTCATATAATTTCTGAAACCTACTTGGTCCCAATCACTGTACCCAATTAATTCTGGGTCACTATTAACTACACAGAATTGACTTGTTAATTGCAAATATTTTGGGCATTCACCATACCATTTATCTAGTAATTTCTAGTAGTGGCGAGATATAGAAGGTGTAAAATAGACCCCATCAAACTGAGGCATGGGGCTCCATCTTCTCTCACTCACGGAAGCTTACTGATTTCCACATGAGAACCTTGAAATTTTTAAGAAGCATCTCGGATTACATCCTTTGGAAAATAAGGACAGCAGTTAATTGGCTTATTTCCAAAGCAACAAATGCATGCCTTTTGCCATGTTTTCCATCTCCCTTTCCAATTGTAGAATCAAAGCTTTGTTATTCCTCAAAAGCTTGAATCATTTACATATTCCCAGAAATATGACATCATTTCATTGTAAAGTTACAATGAGAATATCATATGCATCTAGCAGGTTAATGTTAAAGTAGACTGGGGCCTCCTCAATCAAGATCAAGTTTTACTAAATGGCCATTGAAGTTAATGACATCATGTGAAGGTACTTCTTTTAGTCCACAAGGAGGTAGTTTTACCAATGAACTTTCTTTCTCTCCTTCTTTTCAAACACGTACCTCTGGTTTTCACAATAAATTTCTTAATCAAGAAATTAATCCAAAAACACAAACTTGACACCAGGTAGAGAAAGCACCATTTGACCTCCCGCAAGTTTCACCCTCTGAACAGCTTACTCATAAAGACGCTTATGTTCAGGGTGGGGTTAAAATAATGTCAGTTCAGAAAGCTGAATGGGTTAACCACAAAATCACATTTCTACAGCTTTCATTTCAATCAGAATGCTAAAGAAGTATCTTGCAGCTGTTGAGTGTTTAATGAATCATTTTCAAAAAACAAACATTTGGAATCACAACAGAAGTGCAAGCAAGAACCAACTAATCTATGTCTAAGATGGCTGCACAGTTTCCTTCAAGAATTCACATTTTCTTCATTCACTCTATTTGACTTCAGCAAACACAAAGTAAGAAAGGAATATTTCTCCCTGGATGTAGAACATCCAGGTTATTATGAAGTGCTTGTGAGTGCTGTAAGGGGGTTCAACATGTTGTTATTGGAGCAGGGCATTAAATGCCTCAAACATCTTCATAAAAATCCCATTTTTCAATCTGGATGAAGCAAACAATGACTGTAAGAAACAAGAAGAAGGGCATGTACATATTTACAACAATAGGAATCTAACGTATCATGAGGGACCCAGGGTTTCTTTAATTATGGTAATAAGTGATGGAGGCCTAGTAATCCACATGACCATCACCCCCAGAGCAAGGTTTTCGGATAGAGAACCACGCCAGACTACATAAAACAGTACTTGAAGAGAATGAATGGAAAAGCTTGTAGGCATAAAAGAAGAGATATTTTTCTGTAATGTCCTCAAATTTAGCAGGTGAAATGACCATATTTTAGGTTTTGTGAGCGAGTCCTTCATTTGGACACAGGTTTCAGCCTCCTTTGATCCATAGATATGAAGAACGAAGGATGAATGCTAAACCATTTGGAAGAACTGAACTAGAAGCATAAACATAAATAAGAATTAATCTCAGAAATAAACGTAACATCAACAAGAATCAATTCCACCTAGGAACATACGTGAGAGACAACAACCTAGAAATTCTAGATCATGTCAATCTTATTCGCTGATCAGTGTCGATTTAGTGGGAAGTCCATAAAAAGAGATTACAACTCCAAGAACGCTGCCCAAAAACAAACCTCAGCCTGAAACAATAAGCATTCGTAAACAGAATCACAGGATAATCTGAAAGCAAAACAGAAAAGACCCATTCCAAATAAAACCACGTCCATATCCACAACTCGATTAGGATCGAGAAATCAAAGAAACAAGGCATGTAGAGTAGTAAAATTGAGTAAAAACAAGTACCCACCTGCAGGGGCAACTGGGTTTTCTGGGCAGGCTCCTCTGAAGCCTTAGAAGCATCTTTCTCTGTAGAAACTGTAGAAATCGACGCCATTGGAGTACTTCTAATTGCTGTACCGTTCCTTTTTAGCGAACTCCTTGAAGAGGTTTCTGGTGGCGTATGTTTGAGCGTAAACGCCTTTAACATTTGAAGATTCGTTCCCCCAATTGAGGGGATTGCTGAGGAAGGCTGCATGACCCTCAGCATGTGAATTTTTGGCTTCTACTAACACTTTTAGCCCTTCTTTTCTCCTCGGACGTCAAATGTATGCTGAACTTTTTTTAGGCCAGATTCATTGCTGATTGACTCTAGGTAAGGATGCGGCATGCTTTTTGCCTATAAATTGGGGGTCATTGCCTCACAGTTGAAACCTAGAAAGTTAAAGGACAGCATGAAGAATTTTGACCGACGCTAGCCTGACCGTCACTTTGGGGAATAGTTTTCCTACAAAAAAATATTATTGTTCTTAATCATAACCTCTAGGGTGAATTCGGGTCGGGTCCCAACTTGACCCTAACACTTGAAAATTTTAATACTTAACAAATTAATTAATAATTATTATTATGTAATTATTTTACCATTTTAATACACTACGCAAAGTTTTGCTGCAGCTATGTCAACTAATTAACATTTTAACATGCAAGTCCAATAGTCAAATATTTACCTACTATATAAAAAGTAAACAAATTATGCCATAGCTATTCAAAGTAATCAAAATATTAAGCTAGCCTCTTAATTACTATAGAAAATTTGTACTTTGAGTTTAAAAAAACATATGAAAAGGCATCTTAATTAATATATAAATATATAGAAAATGTATTAGGTCCCAACTCTTTCTTAACTTACCCTAGCTAGACCCTAATATAAGTTCATGTCAAATGTTTTGACCCTAATCCTACTACCACCAAAAATATCTTAGCCCTAACTTGACCCTTACAGTCAAGTACCCTAATTGGCCCGACCTTTTGCCATCCATAATTGGCTTCCATCTACACGCAAATGCAATACCCACCACAAAGGATTGGGCAATCATAAATTATGGGATCCATCATATTTTGATTGATCTGATTGAATTGGATGAGAGACCCTATATCCTTCCATTAAGCATGTAAATGATGGTAAAGGGAGTGATATAGTTGGTTGACCTATGTACATAAGAAAAAGAAAAAGAAGAGCCCCCTATGCATGCCCCTACTCTCATAGATACAACTAGAAAACCTCCATGGAACCACACACAATCCATTACCCAATAGTAATTCAAAAACAACTCGCTTCTATGTCTGCTTTCCTGTTAAACACTTGACAAGTTGCTTAGAGTCTAACCATGATAAGACAAGGTGGATAAATCAATAAATCACAAAAGAGTTAGGTAACGTCATTTCTTTAGAACTCGTTTGTAGAGTTAAATCCTCCTTGCTAGGTACCTTAGGCTTGATCCAGTGTTTTCTACACCCATCATATGCTGGGGACTTCAATATGTACCAAACCTAGACTGTGGTATTACATGGCAAAGAGAAGAGAGCAATCTATAATTAGTATCGACGATAAATTTTTGCTCTCATTCACACTTACAGTGGCACCATTTTTCACCTTTCCTATCCTTTCTATCTTAATTTCCTCAACTTTTTAGCAAAAATGTTTCTGCTATGCAAATGCAAGAATAAATTTAACATAAGGTGATATGAAAAGACTAATGTCAGCATTGGTAACTACCAAATCAAGATAAAGGGGCAACCCTAGTGCACGAAGCTCCTGCATATGCAAGGTCCAAGGAAGGGGTAGACAACAAGAGTCAATAGTACACAGCCTTACATTACATTTTGCAAGAACTTATAAACTAAATAGAGCCAGTGAGTATAACTAGTTTCTGAAAATGTTAGTTGACCACCAGACTGCTACTACAAAGGACCAAATAATTTCAGTGCCAACTAATATAATTCTGTGGTTTGTTGCTCACATGTTTTCTTAACTAGATCTCCCTTTTGAGGCTGCATCTTGTGCTCTAAAGTTGTGTTGTTGTTGTTCCAAAGAAGACAACAAAATCAAGCCCCTCAACAAATTAGGCACATTTACAAACCTTTGCAAGTGTCTGAATTGACCCATCAAATCCTTATCCACATTGAACCATTTCCAACTCTTTTAGTGGTTGAGTTGTTTCCCATCTTCATCATACTACTTCACAAGGCTCATATGTACTAGACCATCATTGGAGTTCTTCATGAATAAACCCATATTTGTTCTCTTTCTACTCAATTGACGTCTTTTCTAGCTTCGCCATCTCCTTTATCTTTGCCTTTGACATGACCAGAATTAAAAAATTTCTTAGAACCCAATTGTTTCCTCATGAAACAATTCCCTTTTATGAAGACCACTCCATCCACTATATGAACAAGCATTTCTTTTACCATATCCCGTTGACTTGTCCACCTCAACCTTGATATTGAATACTATCTTGTCAAAGGAATTTCAACAAACATCTTATGATGACGTGAGTTTTGGTAACATATTTTGTAAAACATTTTTCAAAGGTGAGGACCTCAATGGTAAAAAAAAATCTGCAAACAATGCAGCAGAAATTCTTTTCTTTTAAATTCGTTTGTAGCAAAACCCAAGATACATAATACACATAGACATTTTGTATAAAATAAAATTTTATTGAATACTAAGAATCATCCAGTAGTTCACTCTTACATAGCGCATGTATTATAATTACAAACCATTGTCTAAATTACATAATCCAAAGTTCAAACCCCACCGCACATTAAAAACTCTCAATACAATACAATGCTCTTAATTGAAAATACATGTATTCAAAGGACATACCTTGATTGATTATTTTCTTCAAGTCTTCTACCGTCTTGAGCTCCTAAGTCTTCAAGCTTGACTTCCTTAAGTCTCCTTCTCTATATCTAAGATATTATAAACATTCAAACATTTACAATATCTCAACAAGCTATGCTTGGTAGGAGATACAAAAATATACTACTTCACTAATATAAGAATACCTATCTTAGTCATCATTCCATCATGGTTACCTATTAATGAGTTATCTGAACATAGAGTATATACATTATTTATGTAGTATAGGATAAATTAGTTAAAATAGTGAAAATTGCTCAAAACGTGTTCCTTCCCCTGGCTATACTTCCACTTAGAAGATCAATATTCAGCCATTTCTTGTATAAGGATTTTCTTTCGAGGAACTCATGTAGTGGCATCTCATCATGCCCTGGCATTATACTATACTTATCATATGTGCATCATAATGCAAAATACATTAGGACTACTATGCCGCAGTCTCAATCCGTACAACGCCCAAATAACTATATAATCGTCCACTAATACCAACTATGGAAATAACAAATCCATGTCCTCATGGGGTAGACCATAGCTGTCACAGTGGCGGCCTTCCCATTATTGGCTCACCCGACATTTAGCCTTTCTTTGGGCATGATATTCATCATATAAGTTTCAGGAAACAAGTATCCAAACCCTCATAACTTTCCTAGCATAGCATCCATAGTCCTAGCACTGTGTAAAACAAAATCACAAGCCACCATGCTTGTATGTAAAATACATTATACATATCAAATGATGTGTCTGTTTAATTAAGGCTGAAATATTTTCAATGCCCTATTCTTAGGGTTTCCTTAGTCTACACATCTCATTACTTTCACCTCATCTCATTAGGTCATTAGATAGTTGAATTGGATCATAGGGTTGGTTTATTTAATTGGATCATGTGATTGGATCATGACTATGCTAAGGTACTAAGCATACTTATATCATGAAGGTCTATAATTTTAGACAAAAAATCATGTATATATACACATGAATCCTTAATACATTCTTGTACATCCACTTACCTCAAAGTAGTATCAAGGTCTTGATTCATACATCTCATATGGTATTCACTCCCTATTGTCTATCATGATCTTAACTCATACATCTGTCAAACCATACGTGTCAAGTTATTCCTCTATACAAGTATGTATTCCTATAAGGTATGTCCTAATTTTCCTTGAATCATATATGATCAAGGTTTCAAATCTTCTAAGTTCACAATCTACACTATAAGTAAAATCATAGAAAATTATTACACTCTACATTATATTTCTTTTCTTTTTGTTTGTGATCTTTCAAGATCTCTCTTGGATCTTGTTTGGTCTTGCTTATCTTATTTACATTTTTTATTAGGGTTAGATGATTTACTAACCTTTTATGCTCTTATTATTATTATTATTATTATTCAACCAATTAATGTTTTACTAGTTGAGGATAGCTTATTCCATCCTAAGTCTAGATAGCTCATCTTATGTTAAATTAGCTAAGGCTTACTAGCTAAATGGTTGAACACAAAGTGGTTACTTCAATCCTCATGTAAGGAGGCATTTAGGCCTCACAAATGTCAACAGAAGGTGGGGGAAGAGTGAGGCTCTATTAGATAACCCCCTTAACCACCATGTTCATCATCCACTAAGGTGACCTTAACTCAACCTTTCATAAGGTTCTTAGAGCATTTTAACCATAAGTACTCTTTTTAATTGATTTTAATTAAATTCATGAATATTTAAATGTCATTCATAGAGTTTCATTATTCTCCTAATTTGGGCAAAGGAAATGATATTCCTTATATTGTCCTCCTAACTATAGCTCTTACTAGCATTAAGTCCATGTTATTTATTTTATGTAAATGTCTTTTCAACTCTAATTTTATTTAATTACATTTTCAAGATAATTTCCATAACATAAACATTAAAGCATAAATAAATAAATAAATCTAAATTTAAATCTACTAAGCAATAAATAAAAATTATAATAACATTTAATAATTCAAATAGAAATCTAACATGCCTTAACTATTCGTCATGATCCAATGGTCATTATTTATCTTTCATCCTTTTTAGGGTTTAGATCTTGATCTTTTTATTTTTCTTTAGATATAATATCTCTTCTTGATGAGATTTTATTATTAGATCATTGATGCATCTCATCTAATGATTTGATCTTTTTTGATCCACCCGATCAGGAAGATCTTAAGTCCTTTTATCCAATTTAAGGGCATATATCTTGATCTATCTCAAATCATCATTGTCCAGTCCATAATTTCATATTATATTAACTTCATATTATCATCAAAATACATCCATACTATCCAATCATCCTTGATCAACTTGATCAAGGAAATTACCATTCATTTTTTATGGGTTTTACTACTTTTTAAGGCTAGATCTGATCTTTTAATTAAACATAGATCAGTCACTTATAACCATTGATTCCATATTTTAAAGTCACAAGATCATCAATGGATCAGAATTATATGGTTTGATCATTCTAAATTTTACTAATCACAAAAATTAGTAACACTTTTCTTTATTAACAGAATTTTACATGCACCAAAATATAAATTTTCTAAGTTTAGTAGATTCTACTCATCACAAGGAATCCAACCCATTTTTTTTTTATTATCTCAATTTGGAGTTAAATTGATATCAGAATTGGGATTTTAAGATTTTAGCCCATTTTAAGGGCTGAATTTTAATCTTACTGTTTTTATTGATTTACTTGATCTAGAACTCTATAAATTTTACTATGATCATGGTCCTTAAGGTTTTGGGACCTCTTGAATCCATCCATCTATTTAGATCTCCAATTTGAGATCATTTTGATTATGATCCAACACTATTGGAACATATTATGAGTTTAGTAGCTAATAAACATAACAAGGATTCTATAGAAACTTTCTAATTTAAATTTGAAGTTCAGATGATTCCACAATTGCATGGTGAAGTTCATAGTCCTTCCTAGGGTCCAAATTTGATCTGGGCCGGGGGAACGAATAGCCTGGATCTATTTGGTGGAGCGGGCTGGTCGGGCAAAAGGGTTGGTGCGTGACCATCATCGGGATGCATGCATGATGCGTTCCCCCCACGATTGGCGTTGTCACGCGACCATTTTGTTAGGACGGCTTTGCACGTGGCACTCGCACGGGGAAGGGTGCGTTTCTGTGCGGTGTCCTACAGAGCATCCCGAGATCTGATCCTTTTGAGGAAGATCGGACAGTTCGCATGGACTGTCCAATCAATTCCTTTATAATTAAGGGCTCAAACTCTATCAATTTTATTGAAACTTCTAACATAGGAGTTTTGGACCCTTCTGGATCAACTGGATGGCTCAGATTTTCCATATGCATCCAAAATTGAAGGTTCTGGTCCTTACTTTATTTTTACAATTTTTAACCCAACCCTAATTACAGACAAATAAAAATTTCGTAAAACAATAATAAATAAGTCTATGAAGTAGTTCACCTACTTGATTAGAGAAACAACTTAAATTTGAAGCTCAATTTGAGAAAAATACCCGTTGATGATAATATATCTTGGTAGTTCCTTGTTTTGTGATTTTTCGTTGATTTCACTATTGGATCTTGAAATTGATTTAAGGGTTTTGTAGATAAGGGAGTCTAGGATTGTATGAATGGTGGGATTTGTAAGATTCAACTTGAAACAGAGTGCCAAATTAAATTTAGGTCTCTTATTCCAATTAGAGAGAGAAGAGAGAGAGTGTAAGAAGGAATAAAAGAGAGAGAAGAGGGAGAAGGGGAAGGATTTTTAAGCTAAGATTTTGGGGGAGCCTAGGGAATTTCATGGTGAATTTTGTGAACATTTTTGGGAATTTTTTTCTGAAGTATTTATAAGCATTTTGGGTGTTTTTCATGATTATGTGTAATTATTATGTTTTATTCTTTTGATTATTCAATGTTAATTGGATTCCCACTACCACCTCCTTCTCCACTAGCAGGTGGTAGTGGTTTAACTCATAATTACATTTGCTTTGGCCATTGGATTCCTTTGTAGGTCCCTTGTGGGCCCCACGTGGGCCCCACACATTGTAAAAGGACCATTTTGCCATTTATGAAGAAAAATAGGGTTTATTCCCATGACTCAGAATTGAACGTACTTATTAGTGTTGGACTTGTATTTTTGAGTACATCCCAAATTTTTATGTCTTAGGCCTTAGTTATGAGTGAAATTACTATTTTACCCTTTTATTCATAAAAATGTAAAAAAATAAGGAATTTTCATCTGAATTTAGAATTTTTTGTGCTTACAGTTATTCTGAAAGGTTCGTTGAGTATGTCTTCAATTATATATGTCTTATACCTTGATTGTACTTCTATGAGAAGTGAATTTTTAATAACCATAATATTCCAGTCTGATTTTTCCTTGAAATTCTCAATTTCATTACAAAAGTTAGGGGTGTTACACATCTAGTATGCAATTCACTATCCGTGATACCACTTATAGGGGAATCACCTCTCAAAATACACATAAGAGGAGTCATTATTGTGGAACAACACCCAAAATATCAAACAAATCAAACATGTAACGTTTAAATCTGGAAAAAAAAGCACGCCAAGTTAGATCAAGGAAATGTGGGTCTATGATACAAAAGTGGAAACGTCTTATCGTAGCAATTCCTTGAGGATTACACTCGAAACAAGCAAATTTAAAAGCACTTGTAAGGGTATATATTGCCCATAAAATTTGACAATCATGCAAATGCCTTGCTACACGCCTTTTGAAATTTGTATTCCTAATCTCCATTAGCTCATTTAGGTCTAGCGACTCCTTTATTAAGTTTATCAAATAACTCTGTTATTGACTTATTGTTTTATATTTAAAAACAAGTGGGGGAATTTTATTGAGTTATTTTTAACTTAAAATAAATTGGAGATTGTTAGAAAAGAAACCTACACTTTAATTCTTGATTCACTAATTGAAATACTTTGGTCATTAAAGTTTAAAACAATAATTTAGTCCTATTGCTTTATTGCACCTTAGTCCTTTTGTCAACTTTTTGTTGAAAAAAGTCTTATTTACGCCTTAGTTCTTGTTACTTTATTTTAATATATTTTAACATTTTTGTAAAAAAAAATAGCAAAAGATCCTTCTTTACTTTGGATTTTGTAGCAGGGGAGAGAGAGAGAGAGAGAGAGAGAGAGAGAGAGAGAGAGAGAGAGAGAGAGAGAGAGAGAGAGAGAGAGAGAATAGGGTCGAAACCCTTTTCGTCAAAATTTGTAGTTGCAAGAAGAACAAAAAGATGCACATAACCTAGTATGGCCCAGTGATTAGGGTAAGATATCTCTCCTACAAGTAGGTCACTAGTTAAAGGTAGGAGTGAGTGTTTACACATTGAGAGAGAGAGAGAGAGAGAGAGAGAGAGAGAGAGAGAGAGAGAGAGAGAGAGAGAGAGAGAGAGAGAGAGAGAGAGAGTTTACACATTTAGACAAAGAATTAAGCGATTAATTTCAAGGACCAAAGTATTATTGTCTCTTGTAACAATTTAGTCCAGGATAAGAAACTATTTGTTTCCCACCTAGACTAAATAACATTTATTGGTTTGTCCCGTGTACTTCTCTTGTTGTCCAAATATACTAGTTTCCCACTCAGACTTGTCATTTCTAAATACATTAATTTCCCACCCACACTTCTTATCAGAGTTTAAAACTTGCAAGTTTACTCAAAAACTCACCCAAGTTAACTCAACTCAAGTGAAATTTGAGTCAACTCATTTCACACCTTGATATTCTCGAGTTATTATCGATTTTATTCGAGTTATGAGGAGTTTCCAACTCAATTAGGTCAAGTCAAGTTAAATCGATGAAGTTCTGACTGGTTTTCATGCCCTATGATTTTAAGAGATAACCATATTCAATTTCTCCTCAAGATCTCACAAAACATTAACTACAAAAAAGATTACACACATTATAACCCAAATCAAACTCCACTCCATTGTAAACAAATCATTTCCTATGGGTCTTGGCCCAATATTCTTCTTTGTACAAAAGAAGAAAATCAAGAAAACCAAACCTTGAGATAAAAACAAAAAGTAAGTCTAGAATAGTTTAACCTCATTAGTGGTTTGTGATATTTGACAATTTTGATATCTTGATTAAACATTCACATTAGTGGTTTATAATATTGATTGGTTTTCTATTTTCCATGCTTGAAGTGGTATGGAGTTTTGGGATTTGATGTTATGTAAAGGGGAGAGGATTTCTAGAGAGAGCATAGTCATCTCAAAACAGTAATTTCTAAAGAGAAATAAGCTGGCCTTGTTTTAATATTAAAAATAAACAACACCTTCCAAATATTCATCTTCAACAAATCAAGGACGTGGCCAAGGAGACTGTACGGCGACTTGCTGATGCAATCATGGCTTTCTTCCTTGTTTTGTTTCTCACTAGGTTCTGCTAAATCCCCACCTTCCTCCATGAATAATAGAAGATGAAGCAAACAAGATAGATCACGTAGAAGATGGATGTAGAAGGAGAAAAGGAATTCTGGAGACATATATTGCAGCAGGAGATTACTGCAACTTCCTAAATATACGGGTACGAGGAAGCTCCTTGGGGAAATAATGAAAATTGGCGGGATTCCTCCAAACAAGCCCGAGGGCAGTTAGGTAAACTTGTTGGTTGTATGATATGATCCAAACCATTCAATAACATCACGGCTTCTCTTTCCACTTTGGGTCATTTAGCTTTGCATCAATCATCCATTTTACAGCCTCAGATCAACGGTTTAGATCATAAAAGAAACATAGGTGCAGCTTATCTTTTTTATTGTTCACATATTTTCCTAGTAAAAATAAGAGCGGGTAAGTAGAGCCTTGCTAAATGATCAGAAACATTGATCTACTCGTTCATGCTATGGATGGATGGTAGATCAACATTCCGATGAGATCGAAGAGTCCCTCTCACAATAGAAATGTACAAAATAGAGACACACAATCACAAATACAAGGAAGTTGCTTATCTTCATCATTATTATAGAGACTCGTTAATGGAAGTTTCCTTGTTCGAGTATATAGAGTAGTCTAAAGAAACTTTTATATGGGATATTAGATGAATGGCTTCGATCATAAAAAAGTGAGACCCACTTGTACATTAGTGAAAATACAATCGCCTAATAGTTTGGTTTATGGAGCTTTATTGATAAATAAATACTAGCATAAGATACGAGATGAGTTTAGATCACTTGAAGAGGGATGCTTTGACCCACACTAGAAGCGCCCAATATTTGACACTAAGGAGATTACCTTTGAATGATTTAACCCATTCAGCTGATTGCTACATGTTTAGATAACTAGCAATTCAAACATTTTAGCGATTGAATAATTCGAGTACTAGATATGATCCCCAACACACAAGCATGGGTAGTACTTTGAATCATATAATACATATGGGCTTCGACCAAAGGCCCAAAGGAAGGTAAGGATCCATGGATATTTTAGGTTACCATGTGAGTTAGGGCTATGCCTTTTTTCATTGATATTATATTATCAAAAAGCCTCAACATAACCGAGGTCAGATGTATATCCATAACTTAACCACTGCAAGACAAAAATCAAACACTACAATAACCATGCAAGAGGCTGTTTTCACGCCATGAACTCGTGACCTCAATGTCACATGACAATAACTTTTTCCATTGCGCCAAGGCTTCCCTTTAAAATTTGTCCATTAACCATATTTAACCAAACTTAACTACTGAGGTGGATCTCCATCAATATCTCCCAATATCACAAACCACTAAACCCATGTCAAGGAAACAACAAATAGGGGATGGCAAAAACTGAAGATATAACCCTTTTTCACCATTCTGTTCTTCTTGCGGTGATCTTTTGTTGTGTTTCTTGTTTTTCTTTCCCTAAGGTCAAAGGAGCAAATCAAATGCTCTTGTCAATCAACGGTTATGCTTGTAAGGAGTTCTTAAGCGGGCCCTATCACCTATATGATGGACCATCCATTATTTGCTTGTTAAGTATTTTATTATGAGCTTTTCACCATATTTGATTTTTAAGTATTGATTTCCAAGTGAAATACTGTATTGCCCATCTATTTAATGATCCACACCACTTATGTGTAGGCCCCTACAATAAATGCTTGTGATGGAAATTCAAGTTGTTTGAAGATTGTAAGTTTCAAAGTTTCTTACTTTCACTAAACTTTCAAAGAATCCCTGGCTTCCACAATGGGGTTGTTGGTAGCTAAACGTCAATAAGGTTGAAAAAAACATAGAAATAACTCCATCTCCAACAAACATATATAATTGCACAAGTTCTGTGTCAAACTTCAATGGCAGCGTTCATTTTGGTTTGCCTCTGTTCTCTTTAACCTACCCTAGATTTTCAAAGAGGGGGGGCACCTAATGGCTTCACACCTGGAACCGCCACTATGGACCTTTAGCTACATTTTCTTCTTCTTGGAAGTTCTTGAACTGGTTCTCCCTTCTTGTTCACTTGAGTTTCGTCACCTTCAACGTCGGCCAGGTGCAAGTCATTGATTTTGTGTATTGTTTGAAGACTTGTCAGATGCAAAGTCTTGTACGGATGCAATTTAAACTAGAGTAGTTTGACTACCAGGGGGTCAATTTTTCAATATTTAAGAAACGGATCAATCGAGCTGACGTTTGACTTCCTGGGCCCACCGAAGGAATTGAATATGTGATCGAGACTGTTCAACCTAGCTAGTCGACCATTGATTGATATCGTACCTGTAACGTAAAAGTCCAACCAAAAGCAATAGTTTACTCACACTAGTTTACATTTTTCTGGCAGAATCCTAAACCAGGATTCGTGAATTAAGGGTTTAAGATTGTCTGATCAAGGTAAATCAGCACCGTCGGGACTGCCCAGTGGCAACTTGCTTAGTTACCGGATTTGCTCTGTCTCTGAGCCCAAAGAGTAATGTTAGCGAAAAACATGAGAGCTATATAGAATATAAGGTTATTCTCCCATATTTAAACAAGATAACATTTTTATGTAGAATTAAAGATGGTTTTTAAAGGAGGGTAGTATTTAAAGGGAGCCTTGGTGCAACAGTAAAGTTGTCATTGGTCATGGGTTGAAGGCGTGAAAACAGTCTCTTCAAAAATATGAGGTAAGACTGCATACTACAAATCCTTATGGTCTACCCCTTTGCCAGACCCTGCATAGGCAAAAACTTCATGTGCACCGGGGCTGGCCCTTTTTTTCCATATGGTAGTATTCCACTGAAACATATCAGGTGTACTTGGACATACGTACGGCTAAGAGTACAGGCAGGGTCCAAATTCTTGTGAAGGAGCCATTCATTTCCAGGTCTTTTCTCAAATGGCCATGGCCCCAGCCCTGAACAAAAGAAAGAACCCTGAGAACTCTATTACAACAACTTCTCTAGAAGTCTAATTGACTTTGTGGGTTACTCATTTTCTTGCCTTGTCGCGTGTCAACTTTAACCATTGATTCCTAACCAGAAGAGGAAAACCTTTTCTTGGAATGTTAGAAGACGTCGTTTCCACGGCAACAGTGGAGAAGGCCAAATCGTTATCGTTTTTTGCTTTAAATAATGGAGTTGTTAAACGATGAGTTATGAAGAGGAATACACCATCATGGAAAACTAGAAAGGAGGAGGCCTGCTAACTGTAGTTTAATAATCTAAAAATCATTTATTTAATGTGCTGGACGATACTCCAAATCCTGTATCCACTTGGGCTCTTAAATTGGTTGTTAGAGAGTTAAGAGGGAAGATAATTTTATTCATTAAGAAGCTTCTACAAATAATAAAAAAGGGTGATTACTTTGGAGAATTGAGGTGTATGGTCATTCCTAAGCAAAGCCTAAACATCAAGAAAATTAACAAATGGCTTGAATCAGTAAACATGTCAGTGCTTTCTTAGGTCTACTATTGTGCTTGCATGCACTATGTAACTATAAATGTCCTTTATTTGATCCAGTGGCGGTAAGAATACACCACTCACCATGCATATCTTTGAATATGTATGCAAGGGGAAGATGTTAAAAAGAAGGTCTTTGTCACCCTCCTTGTAATGAACATATTTTTGGGCCAATTATGTCCCATGTGAGCTGATCAAATTATGTTCAATTATGCAGATTGAGGGATTTCCTTTGGCAGATGGGGCCAAAATCATGTGGGTTGCCTATTGATGATTATACAAGCTTAAAGATATAGATCAGCAGGTACATTTTAGAATATGGACCGGAAGTCGTGCCTCTTCCACACGTTTCACAAGTAATCTATTTGAAATTTAATTTGTTTGCACTATGATATTCTAGAACATATACCTCCCTCTCTTGCTTTTCAAGTTTACAGAAGGAACAAAAAGTGGGTCTATGTTTGAAATTGGACTCCATGTCTGTAACGGTTGAAGTTTCAAATTCTACCGACCCGTTTGGAAGTTACTGTAGAGAAATATTGGAAGACGCGTCCATTGAAGTTCACAAGGGTTGTCAATATAATAATACAGGGAAGGAGAAAGAGGGAGCAATATGATGTTTCCATTGAATTTACTTATCCCTCACAAACAGTGTCATTGAATTCATTTTCTTCAACGTGTTATTGCAAAGTAGGTGCACTTTCTTCAATTCAATGATTCACTTTCCTCTTGACCAAGTCTTGTTTCCACAGCAAGCAAACCCATTAAATTCAGAATCTCTCCCTTTGTCCCAAACATCAGATTATCTCCAGTCCTTGTTGGTGAAAGATGAAGACGAACAAACCCGTTTGCTTTGCTGCACTTCTTGTTATCTTTCTCGTGTGCTCGAAGCAAGCCAAATCTCAAGAAGTAGGTTAGTGATCAGCTTGCGAATCTCCAACCATTTGGATTAGTTTATTTTAACTCCCCTTTCTCACTAATTCAACCTCACACTTCTTTCTTCTTCCTTACTTTTTTGATAGAGGATGAGAGGGAGTTCAACTACATTCGTGGGAGCGGCGTCGGACCCGAACACTGGGGCGAACTTCACGAGGAATGGGCGGCCTGCGGCAACGGAAGCTTACAATCACCGATCGATTTATTGGACGAAAGGGTGGAGGTGTTGCACCACCTAGGCAGGCTAAATCGGAGCTACAAGCCTTCCAATGCATCTGTGGTGAACCGTGGTCATGACATTATGGTAAGATCTGGGTTAGAAACTCTTGACTGGTAGAGAAGTTTGACAATTTGATTCCTGGCAATTTGCCTTTGTTAATCTTTCGTTGCTATTATTGCACTCTACAGCTTAGATGGCCAGAAGGTGCAGGACAAATTTACATAAATGGAACAGCGTACACACTCAGGCAATGTCACCACCACTCCCCATCTGAGCATACCGTCAATGGCCAAAGGTCTCCCTCTCTCTCTCTCTCTCAATTGACTAAAATGGAGGGTAACATACTCTGGAGAAGATACATGAAAAAGTTATCATCCAGTCCAAAAACTGGCGTTCCAAGCCATTCATTTGCTCGAAACTACAATCTGCAACATCTGCAATTCTGATCATCGAACCAGATTATAATCATTATTTTTTAATAGCATAATAGCATACATCAGATGGATTTAATATGAAGAGACATCGCAGTAATGATAGATTGATTGGATGATATATCAAATCTTTGTACAATAATTATCATATTTTACAAAATTGTAATCTGCGTTACAGGTATGCTCTAGAGGTGCACATGGTTCACGAGAGCGCTGACGGAAAGACAGCGGTGGTCAGCATTATGTACAAGATCGGCCGTCCCGATTCATTTTTATCTGAGGTTGGATTAAAAAAGATGTTTGACAAGTTGACAATCTCAAACAACTAGTTTAAGAAACACTAATGACATATATTTATATCAAATTTCAGCTGATGGAATCTATCAGAAACATTGCCAACACAAATGAGGGTGAAGAAGTGGTGGGCATTGTTGATCCAAGGCATATAAAGATAGGCAGCAGGAAATATTATAGATACACAGGTTCTCTAACAACTCCTCCTTGTACAGAGGGTGTTGTGTGGACAATGGTGAAGAAGGTCAGTTGGACAATCCATTATTACTTGGCCAAAACGATATTTTTAGCCTTGTTCTAGCATCTGATTGAAGGGAAGCCTTGGCACAATAGTAAAGTTGTTGTCGTACGATATTGAGGTCACGGGGTTTAAGCGTGAAAATAGCCTTTTGCAAAAATGCAAGGTAAGGCTGAGTAAAATATACCCTTGAGGTCCGCCTCTTCCTTGGACTCTGTATGGACAGGAACTTCGTGCTCCAGGGCTGCCCCTTTGTTCTAGCATCGGATCGATCACTTTCATGTCCAGTACCAACTAAACTTCTTTGTTTGTCTTATGCAGGTGAGGACTGTCTCTAGAGAGCAGGTGAGATTGCTGAGAGACGCGGTCCATGACGTGAGTGTACTTGCCACTTTATAAGCATACATTTACATTTTGCTTACATGGAACTTTGACAATTGGGATCCCATTCATATGCTACTTCGATTGGTCTGCCCCACAACGAGTTGAATATCCTTCCGTCAGATGATGCATATCTAACAGTTGAATTGTTGTTTCCAGGATTCAGAGATGAACGCAAGGCCAACGCAGGCAACCAACGAACGGGATATCCATCTTTTTGTTCCACGAAAGCTTCGATCTTAGCCACATTACTCTTCTTAACATGTATTAATTATTTTTACGATTTGTCATTATATCATAAATTTTTGGTAGGTTGCTGGAGTTTGGTGGAACCCTAGCAGATCAATATTTACATTTATGTTATAGATGTATACGTTGAAAGAATAAAGGAAATTAAAGTCCATCTGTTGGACCCTTTTATATATAAAATGTAGTAGAGTTCTTTGAGAGGACGCCAAAAAGGATAAAGAAGGGGATGAATCTCAAGTAGGTCCCACCTTTGGATAATCAGAGACGTTCATCTTGTTTGCCTGCCTTATTTAGGCTACCAAGCTAAGAAAATTCATGACCATCGGCTACTAGTTTTCTTAGTGAAAAAGCCAATGGGCATGCCTTAAACTCCAAAACAGCATAAATGAAGTCATCCAATGATCATATATTCAGTGTGTAGCCAATCTAAGGAGCGCCGAACATTATGGCATAATGGATCAGATCATTCAAAAATGGGGCCTAGCAAGGTCAGAGGAGATTTCAACCGTTGGATGAAGATTGACCCCGCTCCTCCATGTTGCTAGGCCCTTGCAGTGAAAAGTATCAAACCCATGCTTCTCCCACCCTTACTTGATCTCGGAGTGCCAAAAATCAATAATCTGATTAAAATCCAATTAAAATTTGATTTACCATTGCATGACACTTAGTCCAATATATAGGGCTCTGAAAATCTACTCCAAAATTATTTGGTGTCCCCATTAACCGCTCCGATTGCTTTGATCTTACTGTCTATGGTAGAGTCTTTGCAGTCAATCCGTCTGGATTTCTTGATATTGGAACTTGGCCAAACTGCAGTGTATTATATTACAACATGTTTAAAACATAGGTTCTCTGCCATCAAATGGTATATTTAACAACGTGGGATCTCTCCCAAATGCATAATCTTAGCACCTAAAAATGTGCCATTTTTGTTGTTGAATGGACGCACCTAAGCTAAGTAGTCTGACCATTTTATCTGAGCAGTTCATCATATAGGTAAAAAGGACAGCCTCGGTGCACAAAGCTCCCACCTATCGGGGTCCGGAGAAGGGACGGACCACAAGGGTTTGTAGTACGCAACCTTATCTTGCATTTTGGCAAGAAGCCGATTCCATGCCTTAAACCCGTCACTTGATCACAGAAGTCTCACTAAAAAAACACAACCTGAACCTTTGCCCAGCGCTTTGTAGTGGGTGATCCAAACAAGACCTAATAGTTTCACATCAACCACCGATTAATTAGGCCACAATATGGAACTAAAACAATTGTGATCACAAATGAGGCTTCAGCCACCAGTTGACGGTTAACTTATGTGTCTCACTTTAGCTAATAATACTAAAACCTATCAGTAATGTGGCGGCCCAAACCCACGAGTTGGACGTTCTCTTGCACAATTTACACCTGAAAATAGACTACTCTCTCTTTGTAGAGGGTTTAAAGGGCGTATGTTGTTGATGTTTTCCGCAAGCATACGAGCTATTCTAGTATAACTATGCAAATACAAGTCGAACCCACAGGGACTCGTTTTAATTAGAGTTTTTAATAAAATTTAATTATTTAAAACTTAAAAGAAAATAACAAAGATAACATGACTACTCAACTTTATTCAAATGATGCAATTTACATAACTTTCAAGTCTAGAAAACATAAAATAAAACTAATCAAGCATTCCTGAATTACACTGTCCGTGGATAGCATTGTCCTAGATAACGCTGTTAAAAGATGGATAAAATAAAGCTTAAATGAAACAGGAACACAGATGTAAATAAAACAGAGATACATATGTAATTCAATGGGGGCGGAGATATAATTAATGCAAATGAACGAAAATGTCATTGCATTTAAACAGGAAGGGCAAAATTGGAATTTAATTAAAAAATCTGGTTTTAACAAAAACCAGACAAAACCCACGGAGAAGAAGACCGGATGAGAAAGGGGGAAAGGAAGAGGAGAAGAGAGGAGGGGAAATTGAGGGAAACCCGACTTGGGTTTCCTCCTCTGGGCCTGTTGGCAGTGAAGTGGAACTCTGCTGAAGAAGATCCAGGAGTGATGAAAAGCAGGAAGGTCTGGTGATGTCGGGGATGATGACGCCTGGGCCGGTGGTGGTCTGGGCGTCGCATGGTCAGGCTGGACTAGCCTGGCTTGCTTCTGGCCAGTGGAGGGCTCTTCCGGTTAGAGAAAAAAGACGCCCTTTCTGGGCGTCGCATGGTCCAGGAGCGGGGTAGATGGCTGTCTAGTTCTGATCTGGCTCGTGCCTGGCTCGTGCATGTGATGGTGTTGAGGTGCGACGGAAGGTGGGTTGAACTACGAAGCAAAGGATAGTGCCAGAGAGGCGAGCCAGGAAAGAATAGGTGCATGAGATGGGCGTTGAATCAGATGGAGTGAAGAAGAGTTTGGGAACGTGGCTGAAGAGGGAGAGTAGAGGGTGCGACTGGGATATGGAGAAGTGGGTGCAATGAAGACTAGAACTCGGTTTCCTAAACCGAGTAGGAAAAGAAAATGGATTGGGTGTTGGGTTGAAGGTAAGATGGAGAACAGGGAGTGGAATCTAGACTACGAGAAAGAGATAGAAGAATGAGAGATAGATTATGGGTGCTGGTAACAAAGAGAAACAACAGAAGATGACGATGGGGTAGTAGCAATGTGAGCAATGGAGTGAATGGTCGATGTAGAGAAGGAAGGTCTCGGAATAGGAGACAAATTAAACAGATGATGAACAAAGGAGTGGGAAGTAGGAGAACAAAAAGATGAATAAGAAAAGTAAAAGACAAAACCTAAAAATCCAAAACTCTAAAAAGACTCCCCTCCCCACGCATACAGCTCCCCTCTTTATAAATTTTTTTCCTTATTGTTCTCCGACAAACTCCTCTTATCCCTGTCTAGGACTCTTCTTCCTCTTCTATTTCAATTATGACTCTTCCTCTTGATCGGTACTTGATCTGCACCGTTGAAATTAGATATGATCCATCCAACCCTCCTTTAGTTGATCTGCAAATAAAAAAAATTAAATTAGAATAATCAAAACCGTACATTAATCCTCTAATAAGCTCTAATGATCATTTAACCGTTGATTTTGAGAAAATTAAGGTTTGATGGTCAATCAAGCTAAATTTTGCAATTTAGACGGTTAGATTATTTAATTGAATGCTAAACTAGGGGTCTTTTAGCCAACATTAAACACTTAACATACGTAGACTGAGCAATTAGATGTTTAGGTTAGATTTTGACTGGTTAGAACTCCAATGTAAGTGTTTATAATGAAAGAAGGAATGCTCTTCATCCCAGTGCATAAATGATAAATCAAAGGCTTAGAGCTGTCCAAAGAGAGAAACATTTGGTGGCCCTACCACCCACAACAAGACCAAGATTTTAGATGGCCTTTTCTTGATGTTAGGACAAGGGGACTTAGCTTCTATTTCACTGGAAAATGTGAGCATCTCTGTTAAAAATTTATTTGTGGTATTTGTGTCAAAAGGTGTATTTGGCACTAAATAATAATTGTTAAGCCCTTCATTTCAACCACTAAATAATAATAGCCACCCAAAGATGCATACCAGACACGTCCTTTTAGTAGTGCAATTTCGTGCACAAATCTTCATACACATATAAAACGAGAATAAACCACTAAATAAGGTGAAATTTTTGTTATTTTAAGGTGATTTCTAAATGAATTTGATCTGCTGATACATTTTCCCGGCTATAGTCCCCTACTTTCCTTACAAGCTTTTCAACCCGAAATGGATGATGCATGCAGAAGTTGAAATTTTTGGTCGTCCTAGTATAATTCCATCATCATACTAAAAAAAAGAAGAAAAAAAAAGAAGGTAACATGGTGTACTAAGCTTCCGTATATTTTGTATTTTTGTAAGAGGCTGTTTTTACTCTAATCCGTGACATCCAGATCACATCACAACAACTTTACTGTTGCACCAATGCTCTCCTTCTAACTCCATCAGGCAAATAAAATCCCTCGCAAATCTTTGTCTCATTTCTCCTGCCGCACCAGCTCCCCATTTTCACTATTGCCACCACTCTCTGTTGGTGTTCTTGGCAGTTCTATCCGATGGGCTCACCTATTCGGTAGTCTGAACCGTTCATCTTAGTGGTCCGCGATAGATGAGCCCTGTTCTAAAAGTGAGAAACTTTGTTGGATGATCCTACAACCATTGTATGTATCATGAGCGTACTATAGTGGGCATTTATTTGAAAGTCAGGAACAACGTTGGGTGATCCAAGTTGTAACGTAGGTTACATTGAGGCCTAGAAAAGAACCAAACATTTTAGCTAGTTAAAAAAGCTTAATGGATATGAAAGGATCGGCTGGGATCTACCAATTAAGGTATGATCAACATGGGTAGCTTAGGATTAATGCTTCAAGTCAGATCATGGGACCATGCCTATAGCTCATCCAAGGTATGATTAGAAGCTCTATATGAGCTACAGTCTATCTCTCGCTGGTCCATTTTCGTGCTGGAGAGTTTGAAATCTTTGCGGAAAAACTTGCTGAAGGAGAGATATAGACCCAAAAATCTATGGTGGATTGATCAAGAAGAAGGCAAGAAAGGTTTACTCATATGGAAGCACATATATGGAAATCTCAACGTCTTGTAGCACCTGCAAATTTAACGTTGGAAACAATACTAGGTTTTGGTTGGATCAGTGGCGCGGTGATTGTCCAATCCAAGGGTCCTTTGACAGAATTTAGACAGAATAATGAAGTTAATTGGACAGCATCACTAAGCAGGCCTCTCCGAGGACTGGAACCACTACAACTTGATTAACTTTTGGAAGTCATTTAGTATGCACAAACCAGTTTTCCGCTAGAAAGGCATGCTCATTTGGTTACCAAACATGAAGGCAACTTCTCTTTTAATTACGATGATCATCTTCAAGCACGAAGGAGGGTGATTTATCCCCTGCCAACTTCATCTGGAGTTCAAAAGTCCCAAACTGAATTAGCACCTTTGCTTGGCTGATGGCCTTGAACTTCAGGGACCTTCAAGATGCTACTTATTTCACAATTCAGGAGAAAGTAGGGATGATTGCTTTTTTCGCTCTGCAGTTATGCTTCTGTTTTTCGGTACTCTATACTTGATAAGTTCAGTATTTCATGGGTCAAGCCTTTTACAATGAACGAGCTCTGTGATGGGTCCATACCCATGTCACGACAACATGCGCATACTGCCTGTGCCAGTACTGAGATTTGCGGTGCCGCAAATCTTGGCAAACATGATCATCAAAACCCTATAAATAGGGGATGATTGAGAAGTTTGCAAGGCAAGTAATTAGATCTGAGTGGGTGTGCGAGTAGAGTTGAGGAAGGATTTAATCCTCCTCCTTGTAATCTGATCAAGTATAGTGGATTATCCTTTTTTGCTCTCCCGTGGACGTAGATCAGAAATCTGATAGAACCTCGTACACCTTGCGTCTCCTTGATGCGTGCATGATTCTCATTTTCTGATCTAGACCGAAGATTTCGATCCAAGCAAATCCATCCCCAACACTCTGCACTAAATGGTTGGCAGTTAAACTGAAACCCAAAGCTAAAATGCTATGGAACGCTTGCTTTTTTTATGTGGCTTCGTCGCTATGACTGAGCAAAACGTTCGATGCTTTAGAGGCAATTATAGACCCTCAAAAATCAGCATGGAATCTACCTTTAGAATGGCGGTTTGGTGGCTCTCTTGCTCAAAGAAATTCACTGATTACTCTGTGGAAACCATAGTTAGAAACTGGTCTGTCATCAAAGATTTAATCTCCCCCAAATGGTCTGTAACACCCCGGATTTTCCAGACAATTTTTATTTTTATAATAATAATGGCATTTTTAATAAAAGCATTTGGGATTCCATGAGAAAAGTTTTATTTAACCTTTTACTAAAACATATCTTAAAAACTCATGGTGTTATTTTTCCTTTCTCAAAATGACATACATATAAATTAAAATATAATTAGATTTAAAATAACACGCGTATCAATCAACGTCAAATAAATCGGCGCCTTTATTTTAAATCAAATAAATGTCCAAAACACAATAAGAATATGGCCCAGGGTCTATCATAACATCCCATATAAATGTCCAATATATGTCTAAACATCTCAATCAAATCCAAAATATAGAGTATACAGTCCATTATTAAATTCAAATGACAATCCTATTTATTGACTCACTTCACTGTCTAAAACACTGGGAAAAGGATCTTCAGCAGTTCTCACAGTTTCTCAACAGCCTTGCCTTTCATGTTATGACACTCGAGATCTAAGGCATTGCAAAACAAAGCAATGCCTTAGCAAGCTATCGCTTATGTAGGTACATAGACAATTAATGAAATAAAATAAAATAAAATGCATAACAATACTGATAAAATAACAAGTCTATCATTTATGAAGATAGCAGTATCATAAGTCATGTCAACATAAATGCCAATTTATTTCATATGTTAAAACATGCATTTCACAGAGTTAAAACATGACATGTATCAATGTAAATGAGCATACAATAAGAATAAGGGCACCCTAAGGTAATGAGCCTCACAACATTGTACTAAGATTACTGATCATGAGTACTCATAGCCAACTTCTGAGTATCGTCATACCCAGGCATATCAGCCATAACCATGCTCCTCATATATGCACACATAATAAGAATATGGGTCACATGCTGCAGTGGCAACCCTCTATGGGTATCAACCACCGTCGCTCTTTGTCGACACCATAACGGGAGATTTAGCGTTTGTCCTCATGGAAAGGCTCAGACCGGTAGTGTAGACCATCCATGTTACCAAACCCCTACCGAATGCCATCTATGAGTAGGTGTCTATCATATCACAATATCATCACATCACAATTTCGGAAGGTGGGTGGCCGGCCCGATCCCTCCTAGCATGACACCCACTAGGGGAGAGCACCCGTCATCAAATATAAAACACAAAAATCATATGTATATGCTAAAACTCAAGAGCACTCATAGCTCGAAATCCCCAAGACATGCCCCTCATCTTGGGGTTAGCCTATAAAAGGACCAACTAATAAGCCTCTATTCCTTTTTTCCATGTAAATCTATGCATTTCCAATATAATAAGAATAAGTCTCTATTTAAGCATAATTAATTAACAGCATGCTCCTAAAGACATTTGTCATGAGTTTATTCAATAAAACATTTCAATTTATAATAATCATAAAGTACTCAAAGTCTCATGAAATCAAAGAAAATTAATAAACGCACTTTAAAACACAATCACACATGATGCTATGTTTATGCATGATTTTAAAAATCAAGGCAAAGCATTAATTGTCGTCACCTACTTCAATATGAGACCACTAGCTTGCTAATAACTCCCTTTAACTGGTATATTCAAGTGCACCTGTACATGTCACACCACTATTTTAAAAATTTTCTAAATAAAAAGTGGTCATTTATAAGTTTTTAAGTTAGAACTAGGTCCGCGTCATCAATATGATCACAACGCCTCTTTCGGATTGTGATTTGGATTCCTCTAACTCCCAAAAATCAAATTTTTGTGAAAACATACGCAAATGGGCCATGCCCGACCACCCTAAGGTGGTCTATACCGGCGGTTCCGTTTTCTGTCGGTTTACACCAGCGTGATCCAGCGTCACGAAGATGCCCACAGCCGGGACGCGCCGCGTGCGTCACAGTTGCCAGGATGTCGTCTTCTGTGCGTCCTGCAGCGCCGATGCCAGAGAAGACGACTGGATTTTGGTCGTCTCCGGGGAAGGTACAGAGCTCCGTTTTGCTCGATTTTTCTTAGAATTTCCTCTAGAATCCATTTATGCCCTCCTTTTGCATTGATTTTGCCAAAAACCATGTTTTTTAAACGATTTTTCCCAAGTTCCTAAAAACATTCATAGGTACTGGTTTTTATTTCTTCTGGAGAAACCCACTGTTGGATCTCTCCCAAATTTAAAAGGTTTGATCTTGGGTCTCTTGTGCACTAGTTGGACGGTGCGATTTTCAAATGATCATTGTTTCATCTGCGAAATCACCCTCCAATAGTAGTGTGCACAGAGTTCCCAGGAAAATATGATTTTCCTGATTTTAAATGCATTTCTATTTAATTTTACTTATTTAACAATTACATAAATTAGGGTTTAAGGACTTACCTAGCGTTGTTAGCCATTGTTGAGCCTTTGCCGAAGTTCCACTTGCCGGAAAAACGTGAACTTTACAGGGCTAGATTTCTGAGTAAAAACTTAGTGAAACGTTTAAGGTGGAGCGTTTTGGCTCTTGGGGAAGGGTAGTTATTGGCTTAGAGTCATAGGGGAAGAGAACCTCTTCTATCCACGCCTCTTTCCATGGCTTCTCCGGCGATTTAGCCGGATCTGGTAGAGACGTGTGGAAGATGGGGGTGCCATTATCAATTTAGACCCCTGTGTAATACGTCTCTATCAAAAGACTAAAATGCCCCTATGACTTCAATGGCTCCTAACTCTCTTGTTTGAGCTCCGTTTCGCCTTCTTTGTGGCGTTGGAATCGTATCGACGAGCACTTTCAATTTTCTAGTTTTTAGGAAAAATTTCAATCTATAAATTTTTAATTTAATTTCTTTAGAAATTTCTTAATTTATACTAAAAATTAAGGATATTACATGGTCTCCACATCAACCGGAAATGATAGTTAGAAACTCTTTCAATGATCCAAACCGTTTATTTACGCACCATAGTAACGATGAGGCTTGTACCATAGTTGTGCATCGGTAAATGCCCATATTCTCGAGCTTTTACACCGAAGCGACTCACTTTTAGATAATGGCCCCACCCGTGGTTGATCCTTTTCCATTGATCTGATTCCTCTCGCGTCGGATACCAATACTCTATAAATCCTCCGATCGTCCTACATTCACAGAATTTATTTTAGCGTTGATGTACACCGTTACTCCAAAACGTAAAAGCAAAACAAAACAACTCAAACAAAAATAACTACAAAAAAAGAAGAAGAAGAAAAAAAAAGAAATTACTATATACCGTTACTTATCCAGACTTGTTAACCATCAGTGGTTAGGAAGTTGGCATAAACAGCGGTGCACCTTCAACGCAAAAGATACAGTTTTGAGAGGATTCTTGATGTAAGAGTTATACAAAGTCGGAGAAATGAGACGAATAGGTTGGATTGGATCAGTCAATGTTGAGTCGTTCCACGCCACCTGGCGACTTATCATGTGGTCGTGTCGTCACGGTTGCCAGGATGTCGTCTTCTGTGCGTCCTGCAGCGTTGATGCCAGAGAAGACGACTGGATTCTGGTCGTCTTCGGGGCAGGTACAGAGCTCCGTTTTGCTCGATTTTTCTTAGAATTTCCTCTAGAATCCATTTATGCCCTCCTTTTGCACTGATTTTGCCAAAAACCATGTTTTTTAAACGATTTTTCCCAAGTTCCTAAAAACATTCATAGGTACTGGTTTTTATTTCTTCTGGAGAAACCCACTGTTGGATCTCTCCCAAATTTAAAAGGTTTGATCTTGGGTCTCTTGTGCACTAGTTGGACGGTGCGATTTTCAAATGATCATTGTTTCATCTGCGAAATCACCCTCCAATAGTAGTGTGCACAGAGTTCCCAGGAAAATATGATTTTCCTGATTTTAAATGCATTTCTATTTAATTTTACTTATTTAACAATTACATAAATTAGGGTTTAAGGACTTACCTAGCGTTGTTAGCCATTGTTGGGCACTGCCGAAGTTCCACTTGCCGGAAAAACGTGAACTTTACAGGGCTAGATTTCTGAGTAAAAACTTAGTGAAACGTTTAAGGTGGAGCGTTTTGGCTCTTGGGGAAGGGTAGTTATTGGCTTAGAGTCATAGGGGAAGAGAACCTCTTCTATCCACGCCTCTTTCCATGGCTTCTCCGGCGATTTAGCCGGATCTGGTAGAGACGTGTGGAAGATGGGGGTGCCATTATCAATTTAGACCCCTGTGTAATACGTCTCTATCAAAAGACTAAAATGCCCCTATGACTTCAATGGCTCCTAACTCTCTCGTTTGAGCTCCGTTTTTCGCCTTCTTTGTGGCGTTGGAATCGTATCGACGAGCACTTTCAATTTTCTAGTTTTTAGGAAAAATTTCAATCTATAAATTTTTAATTTAATTTCTTTAGAAATTTCTTAATTTATACTAAAAATTAAGGATATTACATGGTCTCCACATCAACCGGAAATGATAGTTAGAAACTCTTTCAATGATCCAAACCGTTTATTTCTGCACCATAGTAACGATGAGGCTTGTACCATAGTTGTGCATCGGTAAATGCCCATATTCTGAGCTTTTACACTGAAGCAGCTCACTTTTAGATAATGGCCCCACCCGTGGTTGATCCTTTTCCATTGATCTGATTCCTCTCGCGTCAGATACCAATACTCTATAAATCCTCTGATCGTCCTACATTCACAGAATTTATTTTAGCGTTGATGTACACTGTTACTCCAGTCACAGAAAAACAAAACAAAACAACTCAAACAAAAATAACTACAAAAAAAGAAGAAGAAGAAAAAAAAAGAAATTACTATATACCGTTACTTATCCAGACTTGTTAACCATCAGTGGTTAGGAAGTTGGCATAAACAGCGGTGCACCTTCAACGCAAAAGATACAGTTTTGAGAGGATTCTTGATGTAAGAGTTATACAAAGTCGGAGAAATGAGACGAATAGGTTGGATTGGATCAGTCAATGTTGAGTCGTTCCACGCCACCTGGCGACTTATCATGTGGTCGTGTCCTATCTATATGACAGCATTCATCAAACAGATCGATATACAGCTAAGAATCCCATGCATATCAGACCAATTTTGAAACAAAATTCCTTACCAAGACTTTGCGCGATTCTCTTAAAAGCTCATCTTTGAAGCATTTCGACCATTCGGATCATCCGGACATCCCTGGACTGCAGTGGTTAGAAATGGCCAGGAAAAGCTTCAAGGAACTAGCCCACCTCTTCTTTCTCCTTCACTTTCTTGCAGGCATATATGTACGCGCAGAAAATCAACACGGTGAATTTTCTACCATTCAGACTCCAGCGTTAACATTGTGTTAAGGGAAAGCGCTATGTTAGTGCAATGACATTGTTTTGCACAGAATATTTTTGCCTTACTGTTGCCTTATTTTCCTTCTTGATATCTCCTTTGTTTCATGGGCTACTTACCAGAAAGGCTTTTGTCCATGTTGCTTCCCTGGAAAAGAATGGCAACGTGGATTGGGCATGATTTTACAACTGCACTTTTCATAAAGTAGTGTCATCAGACGATCGTCTAATGATCAGATTTTAAGGTCGGGTATGGCCTATATAGGACGGCCTAGAAGATGAATTGTTTGGATCAATGTAATATGGGCTCCGGTGGTGAGTTTCAGCTGGCCATCTGTTGAGTCGTTGCCTACACAAGAAACTGTTGAAAAGATAAATGGTTTCGATAATAAATTCTGGGGGTGCCCAATGCTCTACAGACCACCGTTTATTTTCTCTAAGGAGCGGAAGGCTATAATAGAAGTGAGACAGATTCAATTCATTCATCTTTAAGGACCATCCTGGACAAGCCATGCCCCAAATTTCTCAACCTTAAGAGGATCCCTGTTGTTGTATTCTTACTTATAGATTGGACGGTAGAATTTTTTGCATCCGTTTACAACCCAGGAAAACACAAGGTAGGATTATCACCCAGTAATCTACGAGGTTGGAGCATATACGCTATGCTTTGGATCATTTGCGTCGTGAAACAACCATGTATTTACTTTTTCACAGAGGGAGAGAGAGAGAGAGAGAGAGAGAGAGAGAGAGAGAGAGAGAGAGAGAGAGAGAGAGAGAGAGAGAGAGAGAGAGAGAGAGAGAGAGAGAGAGAGAGGGCGCAAGCTCACCTGTCCATTTTTCATATGGCCTGCAAGGCAATGACAGAGGAAAAAATGAAGAGCTATTATCCTTCCTTCCAACCACATAACAACAAGCATTGGTCACATTTCGCCCCCTTGTGCTCCCGGAACTGACATTTAAGAATCATTCTCCGCGTCTTATATGCTTCTTGTTACAGCCTCATCGACTACATCGTCCCATATTAGTTAATCCATCCAATCAAGTCTCGACTAAACACACTCTATATTTTGATTCTCTCTCTATCTCTCTCTCAATCAATCAACTTGCAAAATATCCTTTCTGGTAAAGATGGAGAAACAAAACCCGATTTTTCTTGCTCCATTTCTTGTTAGTTCTCTTTTGAACTCCATCCAAGTGTTAGCCCAAAATGGTGGTAGATTATTTTAAGTCCTTAACCATATTCATTTGATAATTTAGGGGTGTTTATTTGTCAGTTGACTCATTCTTCTCATGTCGTCATGCAGAGCATGAGTCAGAGTTTAATTACCTTGGCTGGAATCCCAAGGGCCCTGAACACTGGGGAGAACTCCGAAACGAGTGGTCTGCTTGCAGTAACGGCAATTTGCAATCTCCGATCAGCTTGATCGACAGCGAAGCACAGTCAGGAGACTTTTGGGGGGACCTAAGACGGACTTATGGATCAGGGAATGCATCCCTAGTTAATAGGGGAGAAACCATAATGGTAAGCCTATATTATGTCTACGTACTTAGTAGATTTACTACTTGAGTATTACAGTATGTTCAGGTTAATTAGTTTTTAAGAAATAAGAATCTAAAGCTGTTGTAAACTTTAGATCGTAAAAATATTTTTAGATACAGGTCCAAAGTTGTGCCTTAATTATGGTAGATAGTAAACTATTGGTCAATGTATAGTGCCTTCTCAGCTGAATAAATTTACGTGTGGATATTCGAAATGTTAAGTTTAGTCATTTTCAAAATGAGACCTCCACGACTTGAAATATCTTTGGCTAAAATCATGCTTCGGACCACTATGACATATTGCTCCCACCACAATCAAGATAGTTAATCTAATTGACCATAATGAGAAGATCCATGTAGCAGGGGTGGTAAATCATGTCTACGAGTCATGTTTGTGTCGTGTCAAGACTAACTTATTAAAGTATATGGATGTACACAAACATATCCCAATTAATAATTGTGTCAAGAACCTGTGACTCGAAAAACACAATCCGATTATTAAACAAGTTGACATGACACGACTCGTGTAACACGATTAAAAGGATATACTATATAGCACGGTTATTTAAAAAATGTTTTATATTATAATTAATATAAGATGATTTTTGAAAAACCATCCTATATTACTATAAGAATATATGATGGTTTTAAAAAACCGTCCAAGTATTTGTATAAAAATATAGGAAGGTTTTTCAAAAATTATCTTATAGGTTTTTCAAAAATTGTAATACAGTTTTTGAAAAATCATCGTATATAATATAGGACATTTTTTTATTTTTTTTATTTTTACAAAACCATCCTATATTTTTATGGTAATATAGGATGGGTTATCCAAAACCATCTTATATTTAGATATAATATGGGGTGGTTTTCAATACAATGGGTTAATAGGTCTCGAGTAATAAGGATCAACATAACAAGTTAACATGTCGCAAGTCAAATAGGTCAACACAACAAGTCAACATTGGTTGATACAAACACAACAAGATTTTTGGAGTATCATGTTCGAGTTAATCCAAAAATGACATAGACACAATTAGACTCAACCCTAACCTGCTAAATCCGTGTCAAGTTTGGGTTGTTATCATCGTGTTGTGTCTTATTTTGCCACCCCTTAATTTCATCGTGAACCCTAAAACCCCATTTGTAGAATTATCTGCATTCTACAAAAAGAAATCAATGGTTTAGCCTCTATAGACGGAAACCACATATAAAGTTTAATGGATCAAGTGACGAAGATCATCCCCGCTGTTCCTAGTTAGTCACGGATTCTAGGTGCTAGTAATGTGTGTTTTCAACATTCAATTGAAAAAAATAAATAAAAACAAAATAAATCTGATTAAGATTATCTCAATTCGTGCTGAATGGCAGAAAATAAGATCCATCCAACTGCAGCATAAGAAGTGGTTGTGACATTCTCCTTTTTATTTTAGGGCTAATCATTTTAGTATCCATCATCATGCATGGACTCAATCTCCATTGAGTGTAATAAGAGACGGATGGAATCAGTCTTTGTTAAGTCTAGACTGTTTATTTTTATTTGCAGCTCAAATGGGCTGATGATGGAGCTGGGGACTTCGATGTGGACCAAACCAAGCACATGCTCAAACAGTTGCATTGGCACTCCCCATCAGAACACACTATCAACGGTCGCAGGTAGCTCGTCTCTCCTCTTTGCTGTCTTTCCCAACTCATTATTATACAATTTTGTTTAGTTAATTACCGCGAATTTAACAAGATATTAACCAGGACGATCATTTTCGTTACAATAAAGTTAGGAAACTGTCATCATAGTAATCAAGTGTGATTAATTCATATCCTCGTGACAGGTATGATTTGGAGTTGCATATGGTCCACCAGAGCATTGATGGAAAGATTGCTGTGGTTTCACTCTTATACGAAATTGGCGGTCCAGATACATTTCTCGCTAAGGTGAGATTGAAAACATTTAAAACAAATGCAGGAAAAATAGATCGCATTTACAGCCCAGACAGTAACCAATGCATGAAGGGGAGCCTTGATGCAACAATAGAATTGTTGTTGTGTGACCTAGGTCACAAGTTCAAGGTGTGGAAACAGCCTCCTGCAAAATGCAATATAAAGTTACGTACTATTGACCTTGTGGTTGGCCCCTTTTTCTAACCCTGCATAGGTGGGAGCTTTGTGCACTGAGGCAGCAGCAGCATAGTAAGCCATGCATATAACTTTATCAATCTTCCACGTCTGCATTATAGCCACTTTGACACTTTGGACAACAAACCATGAATAACATCTTCCAGGGATGCAGATCTTATCCCAGCTACTGCAGAACATAGATATTAAACGGATTAAATCTCCCAAAGTTAGTTCTTCAATCATTTTATCAATGTTCTGAACTGCAAATAGAAGCGGATATAAACACTCTCCATCTCAACTCCATGTGCCAAACAGCCCCTTAAGGTTTAGTAGAATGGTAATAACCACATTATATTTACGTACAGCTGGGGGATCATATCGGCTCTATTGCTCAAAAAAGTGGTGCTGAGAGGGTGGTCGGAGTCGTCGATCCGAGGGACGTAGGACTGGAGGGCGGGGAATATTATCGATACACGGGTTCTCTAACATCTCCTCCTTGCACCGAGGGTGTTTCGTGGACGATCATAAAACAGGTACAGGTTACATGAATTATCTTGGTAATTTGGCGATTCATTTTAGGTGGGTGTAGACTTCTGAAACTGGCTGGTTATTGAGAAGTAATCAGTTATGAGAACTGGCCAGTTCCTCTAATGAGTTCTAATATCTTTCGCTTGTTTAGAACGCATGAGTTCTCAATTTGAGAACTGGCCAGTCCCTTGACAGTATATAGATCAACAGAAAGTACAGAAAGGAGATTGGAGAAATAAGTTTAAATGGATTAGATCAATCGACGGTATAGAAAAAAACCTTAAATATGATACCATTTCTCAAAAGACTAGTTCCTTAAAATGATCTATGAGATAACAGTCAATATCGTTAAGAAGACCGTGTTCCACTTATATTCAGCAAGAACTGCTCTAGAAACCTCTTCCTGTGCTTGTCCATGGCAGATTTCTCCTCCTACAAGAAACTCGACATCAGAAAACGAATCCCAGATCCCAAAACCGCTGCTTTATTAGTAACCGACATGCAAAACTGCTCCTCGATCGCAAAACCAATCATCCCGTCAAGCCAAACTACCATCGATCTCTGCCGAACGCACCAAATCCCAGTAATCTTCACCCGCCACATTTGTTTTCCTAGAACCCACCAAATAAATCAGAAATTAAGCAAAAATCAGGAAAACAAACTGAAATCTAAAATTCCAACCAAGAATATTCAGGAAAACAAACTAATATCCATAATCTCAATCAATATAAAGAAAGACCCGCAATTACCTTAAAGATCACTTTAGAAACATATTTTTTCATGAGCTTTCTTCTCAGATCTTTACAGTACGTTAGATTCAGCATCTCCACGTAAAAATCTGTGTTAGGGTCAAATCAATAATTAGCATAGATCTAACCACCAGGATCTATGATTTAGGAGAGAATATACTATATCACACAAGAGAGACAATTTTATGTGATTCGGCCAGATGGCCTACTTCAACAGGCGAGGAAATACTATTTTGATTAGATTACAATTTCTGTAACTCTCACCTCTCACCTCTCACCTCTCTCAGCTTAATCTCATACTTCTAGAAATACAGGTGTGTGTACGTCAAAATTAGCTGCTGTTACAATCACCTTTTACGGCACCATTAGCCGTCATTATAGAAGTTTGAGGCGATGCAGACGTTCTGGAATTCGGTAGATATCTCACATGGGCATGGACCATAGTGGGTCCACCCCAACAATCTTCCCCTCTATGCTCATGAGAGGAGAATACATCAAACACTACTACTTGTTCAGCTTTCCCAAATTTCAATCACAATTGTGATCTAGTCTCTCTGCTTTTCAATAGCTCTGCTCCCCCTGCTCAACACTTTATAAAGTGCAAATCACTCATCAAGTAAACCGCAAGCATCTAAAAGCCTTGCCGCCTAGAAGCCTATCATGTGAAGCTTGCCAGTGCCTCTTGCACCCGCTCTCATAGGTCGCCCTCGTCTGCTGCTCACAAATATAATTCGAAGTGGTCACGTCCACTCAAAATGGCTAAAAGTTTCACTCATCGAGTCCACTTGGAATTACACTTTTAACAGAGTTATCTCACCATTAGTCACTAAGCCATCCTACTATTGTTCACCTAGTCGTCCAACTATTGTTCTCGAGTCCTCTAGCTATTGTTTTCGAATTGTCCACACTTGTGGTCATCAAGTCCATTCGCAGTAGTCAATGTGACTACCTTTTTGCACTTATTCATAGAGTCAACTCCTAATTGTTACCAGATTACTCACCACCTGTCACTGAGTCAGTCCACTTGTAATTATACTTTTCACTGAGTCAACTCACCATTTTCAATTTTCGTAAATAGGGGTGTCATTATCAATTTCTTAAGGTGCATCTTTATTACTATTATTGCAACCCGTTCATTGTAACAACTTATCCACTATTGCAACTCTGCTATTATTTGAACTCGTCACTTTTTCAACTCTATACTGTTGCAACTCAAACTGTTGACATAATTATTACGTTCACTGTAGCGACTGTAGCATAACTGTAGTCGAACTGCAGCGTCCTTGTAGCAGTCACTGCATCAGTACTATTAAAGTACTGTAGCACCAACATAATAATGCCTGTTTCGTTATTTTTCCACTGACAGTCCACTTTCTCGTCTCCTTCACCGTTCTCTTTTCCTCAACTCTTTTCGTCGCTCCTTTAGCACTTTGTCACTCGCTATCGTGTTGGTCTTCAACTCTATCATCAACTGGTGATCATCAAGTGTGTCACTGACTGGAGGACACTATGTCCCATCACCTTCTACGATGTATCCTCTTTGGCCCGCAAGATGGGTGCGTCATCGCCTTTCTCCAGTTGGGTATCTGTAGGAATCCTCAGGATTGTCGTCCTCTGTGAACATTGCATCACAGCCAATTCTTTGACACTGCAACTTCGCAGTTTTCTCTATTCTTCTCTGTCTCCCCCTAGCCCGTCGGTGCTGTAACTTCGTTTTCTGCCTCTGTTTTGCAGTAGAACATCACTCTGATACCAATTTGTTAGGGTCAAATCGCCAATTGGCGCAAAATTGACCTCCAAGATCTATGATTTAGGAGAGAATGCACCACATCACACAAGAGAAACAATTTTACGTGTTTCGGCCAAATGACCTACATCCACGGGAGAGGAAACACTATTCTGATCAAATTACAATTTCTGTAACTCTCACTTTTCTCAGATCTTAATCTCATACTTATAGAAATACAGGTATGTGTATGTCAAAATTAGATGCTGTTACGGTCACCTTTTATGACACCGTCAACCGTCATTATGGAAGTTTGAGGCGGTGCGGACGTTTTGAAATTCGATAGATATCTCACATGGGCATAGACTATAACGGGTCCACCCCAACAATCTGAACACCATCAAAGTCTAAAATCTCCACAAGATGGGGCAACGATTCTTGGCAGCGAATAACCTGCTGTTGGTGACAAGGATCTGACAGGGAACATATCTAGGAACACACCCAAAGCGTAAAGTCTTTGCAACTCACCAATTCATTCTATTTCTCTGAACGTGATTCAGACAAAAATGCAGGAAAAAGCGGGTTCTGAAACTTGAGAACTCACCGGGTATAGAACTTGGAGAACCACCAAGATTAAGTTAGAACGTGCCGGTTCTAAGTCATAGAACCAGTGAGTTCCCGAAGTCTACACCCTCCTTACCTCATTGTAGTACTCATTTTTCCTTTTTGGAATGGTAGATTCAATCACTTGATTGAGATGATCTATCCCAAACCATCAGAGTAGGTTGATCTGCGAACACGAGGGAACTGACATGAGACATCTTTAACGGACATCTTCATCTCGTAAAAGGCATGCCAAAACCTTCGAGGAACTTCATTATCAGTCATTGAATGGCAGAGCCCTGTCCTGTCGATGCTAACCTTCCCATAAAAATCTGGTGAACGAAGCTCCCTGGTATGCGGGATCCAGAGAAGGGGAGGACTACAAGGGTTAACAGTATGCAGTTTTACCTTGCATTTTGCAAGAGGCTGTTTTCACGCTTTGAACCTGTGACTTTAAGGTCACATGATGACAACTCTACTGTTGCACCAAGGCTCTCCTTCGACCTACCCACAACTGAATCCCGTTCCTAATTCCTTAGAGCCACCAGTTCCACTTCATAAGAATCACCATAACCAAGAGGCCTGGCCTGTGCTCCCAGAGCGACCATTTAACCACAGAATCCGACTTCTTGAACTGTCCCACTTTGGGAGAAAAATTCTGTGTGTAGAAGAGATAGTATGGATATAGGTTATTAGACATGCTATCCATATTTTCCTGTCTATTGTGGCTTAATTTCTCTGATTACACTCAGGTAAAGACTCTGGCGTGGCGGCAGGTGGTGATGCTGAGGAATGCCGTAAACCATGTGAGTAAATGCGCAACCTGTAACAATTATTATATATTTACAAGAGTCAATTTTAGTAGTATGTCTTGTGATCACTGGTTTAAGGCGTGGAAACACTCTTATAAAAACACAAGGTAAGGCTTTATACTATTAGCCCTTGTGATCCATTCCTTCTCCGGACCCCACATAGGTGGAAGCTTCATGCTCCAGAGCTGCCTTTTTTGTGTGGGTTACCATTTTATTTGGTACCCTCGTTGGATGAACTATTAGCACCTTTCTGTGTTCAGTTGTGCTACACAATATAAGAATGGTTCCCATCTCGACTCCTCTTAGTATCCCATTATTTCACAACGGGGAAATGATGCACATAAGTAAATTTCTTCGGATGCTAGAATTATCACTCTGCATGGCTTTTAGACTAGTATTCGACATCCAAAGTTGGGGAGTTAGTTGCATGGCTTGGATCACCCAGGGTAGGGCGCTTATTTAAAATGAGGCTCCCTAGGCAAGTTAACAAATGGTCACTTCTTACCGAGTCTAGATCTTTTCTGAAATTCTTTTTGGGACTGGCAGACATACATATCCATGCACAACCTCAAACCTTGGTCATTCTAATGAGAGACTCTGTTACTAAGGATTTGGTGCACATTCTTTGAAGCTTCAAAAGAAACGAATAGAGAAAATAGGAGAGAAAGAGGTTTATGTATTACGGAATACTCGCTATGAAACATATTTTGGCTTGAAAAATTAGGGGTGTACTTCTATAATGAATCTTAACGAAGGGCAATCTTTTACTAGTAAAAAAGGACAGTATTTGTTTGATAAATAATATACAACTATGATACACATGCCTTGATCCAACAAATGACTGGTTTTTCTCCTACCTATGTTGTTTCATAAATCAGTAAACATTAGTTGCAATGTATTTGCTGATTTTCTTGATTTTTTTCATAAATGATGATTTTGGTAATCAGGTCAGAATTGTCTCTCTGAGACATGTATTGTCATGAACATGAATCGTGGGACATTACTTTTGACCTCGTATGTCTACGTGCTATGGGCACAGTAGCTGATCAGTAATATGTTTGCATCTTGCAAAATTACTTGTGCAATTTATATGTTGTGTAATTGTTTGTACAGGATTCAGCTTTCAACTCCAGACCCCTGCAGCCGACCAACAATCGCCCAGTTTACCATTGCATTGCTCCTGCAACTTTTTCTTAGCTTGGTACTTACCATGTTTCTTTGACGATAGATGAAATCAAAAGTGTTCGTTGGAGGGTGGCAGCTCTACCACTTTTCGACAATTTACTTACCAATTGTAGGATAATCATGAGTTGTGAGAAATATTATGAAAATATACAAAATCATGGTTGCAATGTGTATCAGGAATCTCTCTCTCTCCAAGAAGGTTCTTTACCCACTTTCCGTAAATTTTCCAGTTAAGAGCAAACAAAACAAGATCTTCACTCATATGAAGTCAAGTCAAGCAGAACTATGGCCTTCCATCACACTGACTCAAAAAAAGAGCTTGTAGACACTAAATTCTGACTATAATCAATTAGATGAGGCCCCATTTTTACCTCGCAAGCAAGAGTTATTATCGGCAAGCAAATTAGACATTGATGTACTTTACAAAGCGTATAAGCCTTTGGCATTTTGCAATATTGTACCCAACATTATAGTATGCCGCTGGTATGTAGAGGAGATTCACATGTCTTCAATCACCTCCATCTCCATTTTGGAGCTTGGTGGGAAAAGCTTGAAAAGCAAAACTTTCCACTTGTGGGCGAGGATCCACAGCAATCCCTGAAGTAACTTCTTTTCAATTTAGTTTATTTTCATGTTTAAGTAGTTTTTTACTCTATAGTTATAGTTTTATTTAAACTGAATACCGAGGGGAGATAACCACCTTCAAATCCCAAGCTTCAAAGAGAATGGTAACCTAGAAAAGCCAAATTCTGATTTTCAATAAGCATAGAAATTTATCTTTATATTTTAAATCCCAAATTAAGAGCATTATAATCTATAATTTACAAGTTTAAGGTCTCAATGTGCCTAACAAACTTGAAAACAATCTTGGTCTCAACGAGCCCAATCGAAAAAACAAATAAATAAAGAGATCTCAAAGAATCTCTAATTTTAGAAATTCTTGAAAGAACAAAGTCTTGATCTTTGGAAACTACACAAAGTTTTCTCTCACCTTTATATATAGGTATTAGGGGGGTGTAGCCTCAAAAACTGTAAAATATATGTGTTAACGGTTAAAAAACTATTAAAAATTACAAAAACTAACAATTGTGCTACCCATTTTGGCATGATGAAACCCATATGTGGTTGATCAAAACTATCCATACGATTTATGTTGCCTTGGATTCTTACATGCTAAACATCAAGATGGTTGGATGATCTTAACATCTAAAAACTTGTGCTTTCTACGCTTTGATAATAGATGTTCTTAATTTAAAATGTGTTTTCTACATGATCAAGATTCGAGGCTGAGCATAGGTAAGGGTATGTATAACTTTAAAAAAAAAAACCTCACTGCTTTAGACCAATTGTGATTCAAAGATAAAAAATTCAGATATATAGGTTTCATCAACCAAAGGTGGGGCCCATCATGCCAAAGTAGGATGCTCTATAGCAGCTTGCTATAGTGCTCCACTATAGTATGGGGATGGAAATGATGCGGGGTGGGTTTTCACTTGTCCCGCTCCACCACACCATGGATCATTGACACCCTGCCCCACCCAGCTCCACCATGAATCCCTGACATCCCTACTATATCATGGGGCAGGGTAGAATGTGAAGAACCCATCTTAACCTGCTCGCCCCAACAACTATTACGAGCAGGGCAGGACATGGAGTAGTACCACAAGATTAATGAAATACATGTAATTCTTTGAAAGAAGTGCATGTAAACCTTTGGTAAATTGCTTGTAATTGCTAGTAACACTACAAAATTTCACACACCAGACATTTTTTAGTGTCAATTTTAAGGAAAATTAAGAAAGAATATATATTAATGTACAAAAGGATGAGAACTAGAAGAAGAAAGAAAAATTAAAGTAGAAGAAAAAAGAAACATGCAATCAAATTAATTTATTTACTAAATTTCAAGAAAGAAACTAGACACTTCACAGCCAGTAGAAACTTTCGAACCTCTTTATATGTCTAAACCCAATTGATAAAAATGTCCTTGTTTTTTAACTATAAAACTAATAACACATGGTCATTTTGGTGAGTATATATATTGAAGATTGCTTGCCGAATCGACGAGTTTTCCTTACAGCTCCATATCCACTCTAAATCCACCTCGGGTCATACTCTTTGGCTCCATCGGGAGTGTAGGTCATCGATTTCTTGTCCCACTCCACTCCAAGTAGGTGCATATCAGGACGGGTTTCCAGTTTAAACTGCCCCATTAACATCCCTACAGTACTATCATTTCTCTTTCCTTAGAGGCCAGAACCATAAACTCCGCATAGTTTTTGACTATTAGTGAAATATTTGAAGTCATAAATGGTTTGAATCAATCAAAGTTGGATCTTTCATGTAAGGACGAGGCTCCAAGCTGAAACTTAACATGCTGCTGCCTTCGACTGTGCATTTCTCTTTTGAAAATTTAAAAGAAATAAGAATTTATTTTGAATTGTCTTTTAATATAAAACATCAGTATGTGCAACCAAATTACTGAAGTAAAAATGAGAAGCCATTAATTGGTGAATCTTAGGGAAGGAATATAACACAGTTTCTCCGTGAAAACAAGTTTCAGAGCCTATTTCAGGGATGAAATTTCCTAAATAGAAATGCCATCCGAATTGCGTTCTGGGAATGACTCCAAAACCTGCCTAGCTAAGCCTCACCTTTGAGTGATCTGACCCAATCATCTTGTTGGCTTGTCCTATTTATGCTTTTTGTAAAAAAGTCATGCCTACTGGATGCTTCTAGCTCCTATGTTTTCCCCAAATGGTTATGATTTAAACATTTAAAACACAGCTAAAATATCCAGCAGACAAGGTTTCTAGCCGATGTTAAAGAACCAAACAAGATGGACACATCGATCATCCAAAGGTGGGGCTTCTCTGGGTTTTGGAATCAGTCCAGGAACTCTGTCCGGATAGCATTTCTCTTTCAGAAAGCAGATACTTATGCTATGATACACATAGATTAGTCCAAGAGAAACATATGATTACCAGATTCATTTCCCACCGAGATATTCCACAAAACTGTAATGAATACTCGCATTTGTTGCAATTTATTTGTTCGTTTCTTGGATATGTATTGCCATGCGAATAAGCTTGGGACGTAACTTTCTACCACTTTTATCAATGCATATACGTCTACGTGCAATGAGAATATTAGCTAATGGGTAGGTGTGCTTATACTTTCACCCAAAAAGGGAAAAAGTATGACTATACGTTGCATTATTGTTTTGTACAGGATTTAGCTTTCAAAGTGAGACCGTTGCAGTCAACCAACGGAAAAGGACAGTTCAGGTGCACAAAGCTCTCATGTATGCGGGCTCTGGAAAAGGAGCAGACTACAAAGGTTAATAGTATGCAGTTTTACTTTGCATTTTGCAAGAGCCAACCAATCATCTCCCAATTTACCATTACATTGCGTTAGGCTAATATTAGTGTTGACTTGGTGTTTATCCTATTTCTGGGAACTGATGAACACATTGTACCCCAGTGCTCCTTGGAGGGTGGCTCCTCTACGTATGGACGGCTTTTGTTTCTCATTTGCGTAATGAAGCTGTGTGTGTGTGTGTGTGTTTTTTTTTTTTCTAAAAAAAGGAAAATTTGCCCTTGATCACCTCTTCGATGAAATGTTTGATTGATACAATTGCATCATTGGGTGGCACCTCTTAGCCCTTGATTGGCAATTCATTTACGTTTTATGGCGGCATTAATACCCTTTTTGCTTGAATGCAAAAGTTCGTTGATCAATAGGCATAGTGCATTCAACAAATACAAAAAATTATTTACTAAACCTATTAATACCTAGAATCAGAGAAATAACGACCCATGGCTCACTAACAAGGGACCTAGTGGCTTAGTCATACATCAATCTAGCAGTATCGGTCGTTATAGCGGTCAGAGCCAAATCCTTCATAAATCAGCCGTAACGGGGGTTATATTGGTCGTAATGGGTGGTTTTATCTGATATATTATAAAAAATATAGTATGGGCTGTTTAGCTTTTCTAATATATAGTGGTGTTACTTTCTCACACCTTTAATAACTGGTACATCATTATCATCTCTAATACTTTCCACTAAGAGAAACATTTCTGCTTACATTTTCAATTTGCAATCACTTCAAGATATTTCCGACCCATTTTGGTACCTCTTCAACCCTCCTGGAATAATTATTTGATTTTGTACTACCTTAAAGAGAAATCATGTTCACATTTTTTTTTCTTAATCTAGTAGGCCCCATAGAAGCTAGGACTAGTAGGTACAAACTCGTTCTTTCTTGTTAAAAAGTAGGCCCACTAGATTGCTGCATTGACCCATTAGAAGATGCATGGGTCCGCCATCGGAGATGATGCACATAACATAAGATACTAGCAAGGGGTTCAGGCAGTGCCTGAGAAACTGAGTAAAGATGTTGTTATTATCCTCTTTATAATCTATTTTACTTTTTTTGTAAAAATAACCCAATGAAACAATGTCAGATGAATGATCTGAACCGTTCATCTTGTGTATGATAGAACAAAGAACAAACCTATAAATTCTTATGGTAATCGGACTGCTGGAGATGCCAAAAAGTCAAGAAAACAGTAATTAAGAGATTTTTAGAAACATGATGAAAATCATGTAAAAACACGAGATAATGATAGATTTTGTTAAAAGGGAGCTTAAAAATTGGATCTACGAGAAAAACTATGTGAAACGGTACAAAAATTGCACCATTTGGACACTTGAGAGTTGGTGGCGGCGACCGGAGTCCGGTTGTCGTCTTCGGCGACGGTGGCCAGCTGGTCATCGTTCCCAGCGACGGCACTGAGCGGTGGCAACTTGATGGTGCTCGTGGGGCAACGCTCGGTGCGAACGCACACGGGCGCATTGGGTAGCGAGCGCACTCGTGACACGCGAGTAGCACGCGGGTTGCACATGCACGAGTGGCACGTGCGACGTAGTTTTTTCTTAATTTTTGAGTTTTTCTGACCCGTCCAATCACAAAATTTGATTTTAGGAGCTACAGAGGTCCAAATCGTAATTTGAAAGAGGTGTTCTGATTGTCTTGACGACGCGGACCTAGATTCAAGATAAAAACCTAGCTTGGAGCACCTTTTAAATGGTTAAACTACTAAATACTATTAGATGACCTAGATCAAGCCTATTAATATATGATCAGGTCTTAGACTTTGATGGTATACATCAAATATGGGATGATCTAGGAGATTAGAAGAGTAGATCTCATTGAATTGCCAAGAAAAGTGATCTTGACCGTCGATCTGAGCAAGTGCCTTAGGATGTATTGATCAGAGAGCGATCTGACTATCAGATCGACGTGTAATCATAAAGATACATGTGAATCACTAAACAAAATAGAAATTTAATGGATCATGATGAAAATGAGTAGGATTGACATAAAAAATGACATATGACAGTCTAGATGTTAGGAAGTCAAACATCTAGCTCAAGATTGTCCTAATAGAGGGTTAATTAGATGATCTGTCTAGGATTAACTACCAGATTAGGGAGGTTATCACTTGGAGCTGTTTATTTGAGATGTGAGAACATCAAGTAATAGATGACTTACAATGTGACATGTACGTCAGGGCACAAGACATGATATAGCTTACGCGCCTGATTGGAGTACCACATTTATCGAGGTAAGTGATTGCATTCAAAGTTTCTCCGTGATTTCAATAACCATGACCTATTTTCTAAAGTTCTTAAGGCATGTGTTTTTGTGTCTGCTCATGATCACATAAATGTGTTCCTACTTACTGGTAGTATAACAGTTTATTTTTGTGAATAACCATGTTTTACACATGATGTACTGTTTTTATCATTGGCGTTGATCATACTTATTGAAATTATTTTATGGAGTCTTTTCATGATTTACGACTTGTTGTTGATTTATGATGGGTGCTTCCACCCGGTGGGTACTATGCTAGGAAGGTTGTAGGGTTGGCCACCCATCCTCTGACTTTGTGATGATGATGATTAGACACCGCCCTTGAGTGATACATTGCTAGGTACGTAGGTAGTGGTATCATGGGTAGTCCTCCTTACAGGTCTGTTCTTTCGTATGGAGACGGAGAAAGTCTCTTGTTTGGGTGTCGACGGGAAGCGGCAATGGTTCAGATCCTGGTGGGGTTGCCACTGTAGCATAGTAGCCCATAATGTTATTCTGTATGCTAATGTGGATTTATATATGGGGTGCACCGGGGCAAGCTGGACCTAGGTTGTGAGGGACTTTGGGGGCTAATGCGGGCTGTACAGGAGGGACTTAGGGTTGGTATGAGTACTCATCACCGGTGATTGAGCATCGTGCGATACTCTTAGGGTTGTTTTTGATACAATGCCCTATTTATCATGACTTGCATGCATATTATTCTGTGGACATGGACTCTTATTGTTTTGATAGACGCACATATGTGTTTGTATCATGCCTTACATGCCATCATAATTTGACTTGATATCTATTTGTGAAGATTTATGGTTTTCATATGTTACTCCATTATGAGCGTCTGATTATTTGACTTGCCTTATATATGATTATAATATGAGATTCACCACGTGATTTTATTAAGCTTTAATTAAATGTGATCACCGTGATTTTATTAAGCTTTAATTGAATGTGATCAACTACACAAGTATAGCTTGCTAAGGCATTGCTTTCTTTTGCAATGTCTCATATTTGGAGCTTGATAGCCGAAAAGTAAAGCGGGTGGATTAGCATTGATTTGGGCGAGGACCTAAGGACTATCCACTTTTTGTATTCGGAGACAAATTAGTGAACGTCTCTTAGACTTGTATTAGACCTTTGGGACTTTACTTGGATGTTTGCATATTTGGATAGATTGGACCCATACCATTGTGTAGTGTACGTTTAATTACAGATGTAGTTGTTGTGGTAATCATGGATGAAACCTGGTGGCTTTTCTACTTGATTTATTATTGTCTTTACTCAGCTTGTGTATTTATCGTGGTTTTAAATTGAGCATGCTCAGAGTATCCGAATTTGATTTTATTTATTATTGCAGTTTTGGAATGTGGTTGACCCTTGAGGTTTTTGTTTCCTGTTAATTCTTTAAACATTGCGCAAAATTTATAGATTTTGAGTTTTCATTTTCAGGGATCCCATCTATTTTTCTTAAAAACATATTATTATTATTATTATTATTATTATTACTTTGGGAAAAAGGTTTGTAAAAAACCCGAGGTGTCACAAGACTTCTTGAGGTGGATAGCTTAGGTAGTTATTAACCATGGTGGATGGCAACAAACATAATAGACATAATTTTGACTCTCAACAGCATTATTCAAAATATGCCTAGATTGCCAATCATAATACTCCATCATATATTTCTGTTGGTAAAGGATGCAGCTTAAATATGTCTTAAGTTTAGCAAATTTGAACTATTCATCTTGTTCACCTTACCCATTTAGATTACATATTGAAATTCCTGCTCATTTGAGGCTTCTAAATTTAAAAGAAAAAAAGCATGTCTTAGTTAATCCAATGGTCATGAAGTTTGGTGACTAGCCAATCTAAAACAATCCAAACATGATTGATCGATCTGATCATTGAAAAGAGGGCCCCAACTATGTTGCATCCTTTTTTGACATTGTTTTAGTGCTGTCAAAAGCATTTCCCACACCACAAATATCATCAATTTCTTAGCAGCCACTCATATCGTTTACAACTAACTTTCCATCCTTGCTTTCATGGCTCACCATCAATATCCTTTAACACGATCATATTGTAAAGATCCTTCATCATTATATCAACAGTTGCTTTATTTCTTGTGAAGCCTTGGCCGATGAGGGTGGGCCAAGAGGGCTGGCAAGCTTCCAGGCAAGGTGAGGTACTGAGAGTTAGTCCCACATTGCTAAGGGAAAAGTTACTGGGCTGTTAATAAGAGTGCTGAGGACTTCCCTTGCAACAAGGCCTTTTCCCCTACAGGGGGAAGAACAAAACCGTGGGTGGGCTGGGTGATATGGGCCCCAGTTTGCTGACATGGACAATATCATTGCAAGGTGTGGGACCTCGGGCTATTACAAGTGGTATCAGAGCCAGACCCCGACTTGGTGTGGGTGTCTAGCCCCACGTGGGCGCTCGCGTGTGGTAAGACACACGGTGACGCGTGTCCCCTAAGGGGGAGAGGTTGTGAAGCCTTGGCTGATGAGGGCGGGCCAAGAAGGCTGGCAGGCTTCTAGGCAAGGTGAAGTACTGAGAGTTAGTCCCACATCGCTAGGGGAAAAGTTACTAGGCTGTTGATAAGAGTGCTGAGGACTTCCCTTGCAACGAGGCCTTTTCCCCTACAGGGGGAAGAACAAAACCGTGGGTGGGCTGAGTGATATGGGCCCCAATCTGTTGACACGAACAATATCATTGCAAGGTGTGGGACCTCGAGCTATTACATTTCTCCCATGAGAAACACTTGGTTTTCTTGTTACAGTTACCTTTCTTATATTCAAAATTGAAGAATTTATTATTTTTTGGATTAGTTGAGGAAGAAGAAAGGGATTTGGGATGCCGTAATGGATTACAACAATGAGGAAGAAGAAGAAGAGGGAGATTAAGAAGTCAACGTGGAAGATGTTTGTGAAGATTAGATAGGAGAGAGGATTTCTAGGCTGGATTTTTTGGGTTAGGCACTACTAGATAGGAGGGTTTTAAAGTCGACATAAAGAAGTCGCTTATACGACTTTCAACTTTATATAAATATTTTAGAAGTCTTTTGAAAATAAATGACTTTAAATATATATACTTAAGAAGTCGTTTAAGCGAAAATGACTTAAAAAAACTGGCGCCATAAGGGAATGGTGGAAGTTGGAAATGAGAAACAATGTACTTGCAGAAGGTTTCACTACCCATTATCTATGTCTATCTATAGATTTTTTTATATATATTTTTACTATGGTATGCGCGCACACGCACACACAGGTGGCCTTGTTGGTGGCCACTCTTCTAGCAAATCATTGTCACTAACCGACCTAGCATGGTCAATATCCACTTAAGCTATCCACGTCAGGAACTCCAAATAGCGTGAGACCTCTATCTGTTTTTCAAGTGTAGTTGTAACCATTTTGTTAATGGAGGTTAAATCTAAAATAATCAGAAAACAAGAATCTAAAAGAAAAAATTAAAATACTTAAAAGTTTTATTAGTAAATTTGTTATTTGTTTACATTAATATAAATGTTAGATAAATGACTTTGGTCATTAAGATGAGATTTGATTGCCAATTGATCATTAATATGAGGTTTAAATTTCCTTGTTTACACATATATGAAGATTTATTTATCTATGTTAATATAGATGACTTTCATCATAAAAATGAGATTTCATTATTGACTTGAATAGAATATAATGTAGCCAGATTTTAGGAAAGGTGTATAGTAAATAGAAAGAGGTAGAGTCTACTAAGATATTTTAGAATAGGTTAGAGATGAGAAAAAGTTATAAGAAATTAATGTGTGACTAAAAGGGTAAGGCACATCCTCTAAGGGCCCATTTATCCAACTAATAAGGCAGGACAAATAAAAATAACAAAAAATTAAAATATGCTAATATCAAACAAAGAAAAATAAGGTATTACATACTAATTTTTTTATTATTAGCTTAATATATAATAGACTTGAAAAGTTACTAGTAAGGAGCCCGGACAATCTCAAGATAAATAGAATGAGATTTTAGAAATGATTAAAAATTCAAATATGCTAACATGGCACATGAAGAAAGGATTCTAAGTGTATGAAGAAAAATGTCTTAGGAGAGGAGAAAGAAAAAGAGGGAGATTATTTGTTCACAATAATAAAGAATATTATATGGACAACTTTGATCATGAATATATGATTTAGATATCTTTATTTACATTGATAGAGATTTATTTGTTTACATTAATATGAACTATCAGATGGACAATTTTGATGCATAAGATGAGGTTTGATTGCCAATTTAGAAATAATATAATGTACAATGATAGGTTAGAGAGAAAGAAAGATTAATGATTGAGTAGGACCTTCTTATTGGAGCTTAATAATATAAGAGTCCTGATAAGCAGACACTCTTTTGAGCATGAGAAGAAGTCCATGTCCTATTTTACATGTGTGGTGAAACTTTGATTTGCAGATTCAAGCAGTTCATCACATTTAAAATAGCTTAGATATGTTAGAAATCAAATTTCATATTAATTGGATGCTTTTAGCTATGTTTTCATGAGAAAAAAATAAGTATCCTCCATTTTTATTAATTTTTTAAAATCAGTAAAACAAGTAGTCAAGAACATTCAAATGCATTGATTTGTAATTGGTTACCTAGTTTTCGTAAGAAGAATAGGATGAATAGCTTAGATCTAAAAAACTAATGTTATATTAAAAAGAAGGGCATGGATTTGTTCTCATGCTTAGAGCTTGTTCGCCTACCAAGACTCTATGAGGATAACTAAAACTTTGATAAGTAGGAAATGTTAGAGAGAGAAAAACTTTAAGGATTTGGATAGATAGAAAAAGAGAAAAACCTTTATAACTCAAAAAATTGAGAATAAAAAATAAATGTCACATGGTAAAATAATAGAGATTTGGATGAAAAACTCACAACAAAAAATATGATTTTAACTACTCAAAGAAAAATGTCTTAGGAGAGGGAGATAGATTATTTGTTTACATAAATATAAAATATTATATGGAATGCTTTTCTCATTAAGATGAAATTTGTTTACAATCATATAGATCTTTATTTAATAAATTTAATATGGTCAATTAGATGGACAACTTTGATCATCAAGATGAGGTTTGATTGCCAATTTAAAATGATACAACGTTGAGAAAAAACAATTTTAGGATTAGAAGAATATAAATAGGACAAATTAGAAACAAAAGAGAGATTTTAGATATTCAAATGGGGCTACTTATGTGAAAAATAAGATTTGTAACTTAATGTTATAATCTAAAATTAACTAAAAGTTATAAGAAGATAAATAGAAAAGGATGCAAAGAAAATGATTTTAGCAATTTGTGGTAGATAAGAAATATACCAAAAACTTTAAAAATTCAAAAAAAGATAAATGTCAAAATTAAGTGCCATGTGGTAAAATAATAGATATTTCAACAAAATTTTGGTATTGCTCTAATATATAGTAGATAACTATATTAGTTATTTCAAAGCAATATCATATGTGGGCCCATATTTTAGTCATCAAAACCATACATCTACTGGAGCTTGCATTAGATATGTCATTGCACAAAATCTCATAGATTGAATGATATTAAGTGTGATTTTTAGAACTAAAAACTTAAAAGCTACTATTAACAATTTATTATGCAACTTTGCAATTTAAAGCGAGGATCATCCATGAATCATAGTTTTGAGACATGGGCTATCCAAGACACCAAAGAAGTAGACAATTGGAATTGTGACATATGACCCCACTTCTATTAAATTCTTTTAGGGTCTATTGTGACCCCACTTCTATTCAAAATTTTCAGGATCTATCATGACCCTACTTCCCTCTCATGACCCTACTTCTATCCAATTCTTTCAAGGCCTGTCATGTAAGTTTAGTTGTTGCTGTTAAAGGAAAAAAAAATATAGGGAAAGAGGAAGGAAATGTTGTTAAGATAGGCTTGATTGGAGCATCGGATATCCAACATAAGTCCCATGCATCTGGATCTAATTTAACAAGCAGTCCAAATCAATCAAACTAGATGATACTAGGATTATTTATTATCGAATTACCAAATTAATCATTATATAGAACAAGATCCACTACATTTTGAGTGGTCCCTAGCTGATTATATGGCCTTTTTTGTATGTATAATTAACCAATAAGAAGGCTATAATACCTAATTCAGTAGTCTGTTGTCAAAAAACCATTAGCACAGCATAGTAAGGATCCAGTTGGTTAACTGATAGGAGAATCTTTTGTTCATTAGCTAAAACACTTGCTAGTATTTCCATTCATTTTCATTACTTTTTATGCATAATATTTTAATTCTTTTCAGTACAAAGTGGAAGGTTCGAATTTTTAGTCCTATGATAACTACTCCATGAGCCAACTTAGTTGAAAGCGACCCACCATTAAAAGATCTTATTTTGTAGTTACTGTAATAACCCCAAATTTTTGTGTAATTATTGAGAAAAATTAATAAAGTTTAAAATTTTAGAAATTTTGGGCTGGAATATTAGGTTATTAGAAATTCTATTTTTAAAGAGATTAAACCATGATTTAAAACATGAATATTTAGAATGCACTCAGAAAACAGTTTGAAATGACATTAAGTACGTTCAATTCTGAGTTAAAATAAAAAATCCCTAATTTTCTAAACAAAAGGGTAAAATAGTAATTTCAAGCATAATCAAGAATTAAAACATGAATATTTAGAATGTACTTGGAAAACCTATCGAAATGACTCTAAGTACATTAAATTTTGAGTTGAGGCAAATAATGCCTATTTTTCTCTATTTTTGGGAATAAAAGGGCAAAATGGTCATTTTACAATTAAAGTTGGGCCCACAAATGGCCCAACATTCTGGTAGCAGCCATCAGTGGTAAAACCACTATCAGATGGTCATGGAGATAGAGGTGGAGTGGTAGCTCCACTCCCCATTAAATTTAATCAAAAGTAAAAACATCATAATTATAGAAAATTCATAAAAAAAATATTCAAATCTTGCTTATAAATGCCTCAAAAAAATCTCCAAAATTTTCTAAAAATCCCTTACAAAGTTTCCTAAACTCCCCTAAAATCTTAGATCCAAATTCCTTCCCTATCGCCCCCAATTCCTCTCTCCATTCTCCTCTTTTATTTTCCCTTGTTGGAGTGTCCACATACACACCCGTCACTCCAGACCAAGTGGAGACGTGGGGCGCGTCCAATGACATGTTGTCTTCGTTTCAGTCATTTAATTCCCATCTTCACCATTGGATCTATTCAGGCTATCCTAATTTACAAAGCCTTAAGAAATATTTGTGCATAGCCATGAAAATTAATTAAAATCAATTAGGGAATGGACTTAAGGTAAAGACCTTATAGGAACCTTGTTAAAGGTTCAGCTAGTGCCACTCCAGTGGACTCTGAACATTGTGATTGTAGGGGGTATATAAGAGCTAAGTGCTTTTCCCTCGCCTCCTGTTGATGTAAGTTAAGGTCTAAATGCCTCTTATATGAGAGATGTATTAACCACTCTTTGAGCAGACTTTAACTAATAAGCACTAGTCATCCTGAAATAAGGAGGCGTTATCTAATATTAGGAAGAAATAAATTATCTTCAACCAGTAAAACATTAATTAGTTGAATAATAATAATAACATAAAAAGATGGCAAATTATCTAACTCTAATCAAAATAATAAGTAAGATAAGGATGATCAAACAAGATGAGATCTTGAATGATAAAAAATAATAAAGAAAAAGAAATACCAATATAGATTAGATTATTTATGTATGATATAGATAGTACTTGTATAGAAGATCTAAACCCTTGGTCATATGTGATTCAAGAAAAAAAGATTCAGATCATCCTACAAAAGGATGATCAAAAGATAGTGTAGTATGTACCCTTGACTAGAAAGATGACATTATACATATAATTTGACATATATATATATATTGATCAAGACTATAGCAGACTTCAAGGAGTAAGAATACCCTATTGAGGTAGGTGGATTTTAAGAATGCCTTTATATGAAGATATATGTTTAATATATGATCTTATGTTTAGAAGTATTGATATATACAATACTAATATATTGTGGTAAATACCTTAAAAATAAATATGATCTAACCAAATGATGAGGAAAATAAGTATGAAATGGTTAAGTCGAGAATTGAGAACAACCTTAAGTGAATAGGAGAGTAGAAAATATTCCAACCCTAGATAAACAGACAAATAGTTTGATATGTATAAGTATTATTTTACATACAAGCATGGAGGCTTGTGGTTTTGTTTTAAACGGGCATAGGCCTATGGATGCTATACTAGGAGAGTTACGAGGGTTTAGCCATCCGCTCTCCGAAACTTGATGATATTGAATACCAAGCCTAAGAAATGCTGAAAGTCAGGATGGGCAATTATGGGAAGGCCGCCACTGTGATAGCCATGGTCCCCCCATACAGACATGGATATTGTAATTTCCATTAATAATGGTATAAGTGGATTATAGAGCAGTTATCCAGATGTGATGTACGGATTAAACTACAAGCATGACATTCCTTGATTATTTTGCATTATAATACATATGAAATTGGCATAGTGAAATGCCTCATGTTGAGGCATAGTGAAATGCCTTAAGTGATGGCATGATGAAATGCCAGGTAATTATATATTACCAGTATTTTTTCCCAAGAAGGGAAATTCACGGTATAGTAAATGGCTGAGATACTAATCTCCTATAGTGAAAGGAGTCGATCATCTTAGTATGAGAATGATTATTTACTATTTTCACAATTTTAATAGATTTGTTCGTAGACAGTATGTATGTATAAAAATGAACACAAATCACAAAATAATGAGATATCTATATAAATGATATTGGTCCATGAATGTGTTTATGATAAAATGAATCATGGAATAATTGAATATTGAGATTATATTATCAATATATTATATTTTTATCCCCTACCAAGCATAGCTTGCTGAGATATTATAAATGTTTGAGTATTTACAATATCTCAGATACAGAGAAGGAGACTTAGGAGCTCAAGATTTGAAGAACTATTGAAGAATAAGTAATCAGGGTATATCCCTTGAAACATTGTATTGAGAGCTTGTATTAAATTTAGAGCTTTGTAATTTAATTGTGTATTTGGACAAGTATTGTAAGGATACAATGGGCTGTGTACTGTGAACCACTAGATGGATCCTAAAGTTTAATGAAAGTATATTTCTTTAATGGAATTTTATCTTGTACAAAGCTCTACTTATATTATATATGAAGTGGTGACTTGGGTTTTACAAAACAAGTTCTAAAGAAAAGAATTTTTGTTGCTTTGTTTTGCAAAATTTTTTTACTACTAAGGGCCTTGTCTTTACAAAATGTATTATAAAAACCCGGGTCGTCACAATTGGTATCAGAGTCATTCATCCAGTCATAGTACAATCCCAATATGTTTAAGGGAGAGATGACAATCCAAATTTAGATTAAGATAGAAATAGAATAAGAAATACTTATAGAAATTTTGGTTTATGAGCAGATGCCACCCAAGAGAGTCACAAGGCAGATAGCTCAAAGTGCTCCATAAAACAATATGGAGGGATTATCAATGAGTAATATGGAGGAGATGGTAACAAGAGTATTGAGGAACCTTCTTCCTAACATTTAATTGCCCCAAAGTTCATTGCCTCAAATTGAGATACCTAGTATTTAGGCCCAAGCTCAGCCTAAAGTGAAACCCAATACACCAACACCAGATACTCCCACGCCAGTACATGGTCAATCTTTCCTTGTACCAAGTAGAGAAGTTGGAGATTCTCCATTAGTGCTAGAAAAGATTGACAAAATGATGGAGAGATTTCAGAAGATGGTAATCAGATATAATGGCAAGGGTGAAGCCGAAAAGGCAAAGGAATGGATATATGAAGTAAAAAGAACATTTGGTGTATTACATACGCCTCCAGAATCGAAGGTCAAATTCGCTACATATCTATTAAAACAAGGGGCTGCTTTCTGGTGGAGATCTACCAACAACATCTTCTCAAATTCTAACGGGACTACTTGGGAGGAATTCAAAGAAGTTTTAATAATAAGTATTTTCCTATCCATGTAAAATCAAGGAAGGAGAAAGAATTCTTGGAACTTAAACAAGGGAACCTATTGGTGGTGGATTATGACAATAAGTTTGCCCAATTGTAGAGATTTGCTGCACATATATGTGACACAGAAAGGCGCACTATGGACAGATTTATGGAGGGATTACAGCCAGTGCTAAAGGTAAAAGTGATGGGTACGAAACCCACTACTCTAGCAGACTTTGTAGAGATGGCTTCCATGTTTGAAGAAGAGTTCAAGAAGACTCAAGCCATTAAGTTTGGAGGAGGTGGAAACTATAACCAAAGGCCTTCTTAGAAGGGCAAGAGACCCTTCGACAATTTCAAACCTCCTAGAAATCAAGGGAATCATATAAAAAGAAGGCCTTGTCCTAAATGTAGAAGATTCCATCTTGGAAATATGTGTCCCACTTTGATACAACAACGACCTCTGATCAAATTTTATAATTGTGGAGAATTATGACATATATCTGCAAACTGCAACAAATCGTTAGTTGTTAAGGAGGAGAAAACAAGCAATGTTCCTTATCACCAAGGAAGGGTATTTGCTATTACTGAGAGCCAGGCTGGACTGTCTAATGTGGTGATTGAAAGTATATTACTTGTATCTGAAAACCATGCCAAAGTAGTGTTTGATTCTAGATCTACGCATTCCTTTATATCTTGCACATTTACATCTAGTATACAATTGCCAATGAAACACTTGGGATTCAATCTAGATGTAACAACTCCGATGGGTAAAATAGTTAGACTACAAGAATAACTTCATAATGTACCAATAGAAGTACTAGGAAAAAGAATAGATATAGACCTCATTTTACTAAACATGGTGGACTTGACATCATACTAGGTATAGACTGGTTAGCAAAATACTAGGTAGTTATGGACTGTTACTAGAAGAAAGTCACATTTAGCATACCTGGTGAGGAAGTATTAGTACTATATGGAAAATATAATGACTTAGATAAATCCATTATCTCGGCTATGAAGGCTGTCAAACACATGTCTAAGGGGTGTCAGGCATTTTTAGCAACGGTGGTTATTGTGGATGTTGAACAGCCTAAGTTAGAAGAAATTGATGTGGTCAGGGAATTATAAGATGTTTTTTCAGAAAACTTACAGGATTACCCCCTCATAGAGAAATTGAGTTCACCATTGAAGTAATTCCTGGCACAACTCCAATTTCTAAAGCACCTTATAGGATGGCTCCAGCAGAATTGAAAGAGTTAAAAGGTCAGCTACAGGAATTGCTAGATAAAGGGTTTGTTAGACCAAGTAGTTCACCATGGGGAGCACCAGTGTTATTTGTGAAGAAGAAGGATGGGTCCATGAGATTGTGCATTGATTATAGAATGTTGAACAATGTAACAGTGAAAAATAGGCATCCCTTACCTCGCATTGATGATCTCTTTGATCAATTCCAATCTGCTAAGGTCTTTTCCAAAATCGACCTTAAATCAGGATATCATCAATTATGTATTAAGGATGAAGATATACCCAAGTCAGCATTTAGAACTTGGTATGCGCATTACGAGTTTCTAGTCATGTCTTTTGGGCTGGCCAATGCACCAGCATTGTGTATAGATCTCATGAACAGAATCTTCAAGGAATTCTTAGACAAATTTGTCATCATATTTATTGATGATATATTGATTTACTCTAGCAGTATCAAAGAACATCAAGAACACTTATGAATTGTACTAAATATCCCCAGAATACATAAATTATTTGGTAAATTTAGTAAATGTGAATTCTGGTTAGAGAAGGTAAATTTCTTAGGTCATGTAATTTCCAAGAATGGAGTAGAAGTGGATTCCGCCAAGGTTGAAGCAATAATGAATTGGGAGAAACCTAAGACAGTAATAGAAATACGTACTTTTTTGGGACTAGCAAGATACTATCATAGATTTATTCAAGGATTTTCCCTTATAGCCCTTCCTTTGACTACATTGACTAGAAAATGGGTACATTTCACTTAGACAGAAGAGTGTGAAAAAAGTTTCCAAGAGCTAAAGAAAAGGTTAACTACAACACCATTATTAACTTTGTCATCAGGAAGTGGGGGATATGAAATATACTATGATGCTTCAGGCAAAGGGTTAGAGAGTGTATTGATGCAAAATGGAAAGGTCATTGCTTATGCATCTAGACAATTAAAGAAACATGAAATAAATTACCCAGTATATGACCTAGAATTGACAGCTGTAGTTTTGCATTGAAAATTTGGAGACACTATTTGTATGAAGAAAAATTTAATGTATTTACAAATCATAAAAGTCTCAAATACACTTTCACTTAGGCTGATTTAAACATGAGACAAAGGAGATGGATGGAATACATCAAAGATTATGATTTTTCCATCCAATACCATCCTAGAAAAGCAAACATAGTCGTTGATGCATTAAGTAGACAGACAAGAGCTCTACTTACAAACATTACCATTAAATCAGCTTTTGTAGAAACAATCCTCAAGGCCCAAGAAAGGGATACATTAACTCAGGGATTGTGTACAAAGACAGGGTTTTGTAAGGGTACAGATGGGGGTATACATTTTCAAGAGAGATTAGTGGTTCATTCAAACACAGACTTGAGAAAAGAACTGTTACAAGAAGCTCATCAGTCCAAATTTTATATACACCTTAGGGGTATAAAGATGTGTTAAGATTTGAAAACAAATTTTTGGTGGGAAGGTATGAAAAGAGATGTAGGGAAATTTATGGCTAAGTGTCTAAATTGTCAATAAGTAAAAGCTAAACATCAAAGACCAGCTGGAATGTTACAAACACTAGAACTTCCAAAATGAAAATGGGACAGTATCACTATGGATTTTGTGGTAGGATTACCAAAGACAAGGGAAGGTCATGATATGATTTGGGTGATTGTGGACAGATTAACAAAGTCAGCACATTTCCTTCCAATTAAACAAAATCAGTCAATTGACAATCTAGCTAGGTTGTACATAAACGAGGTAGTAAGTTTTCATGGGATTCCTTTATAGAGATAGGAGATTTACTTCAAGATGTTGGGAGAGCGTACAACAAGCATTGGGAACCTCACTTATATTCAGTACAACATTTCATCCCCAAACAGATGGTCAATCAGAAAGAACTATTTAGACACTTGAAGATATGTTAAGGACATGTGTGTTAAGTTGAAAGGGAAATTGGGATGAACATCTCCATTAGTTGAATTCGCTTATAACAACAGTTTTCAGGCATGTATTGGTATGACACCATATGAAGCATTGTATGGGCAACCATGTTGATCGCCAACTTGTTGGAGTGAAGTTGGAGAAAGGAAACTAATGAAGTCAGAACTGGTAGAACAGTGTACAAATAAGGTTAGAATGATAAAGAAAAGGTTGTTAACAACACACAGTCGTCAAAATGGTTACGCAGACAAAAGACGTAGAAATCTGGAATTTCAAGTGGGAGAGCATGTGTTTTTGAAAATATCACCAGTTAAAGGGGTCATGAGATTTGGAAACAAAGGCAAACTCATTCCTAGGTTCATTGGTCCATTTGAATTATTAGAAAGAATTGGTCAAGTGGCTTATACATTAGCCTTACGACCTCAACTCTCTAAAGTACACAATGTATTTCATGTATCATGTTACTGAAGTACCTACAAGATGATACTCATATACTTCAAAGAATACCAGAGGAATTGAAGCCATACCTAACTTTTGAAGAAAAGCCAATATGGATCTTAGACTATAAAGAACAGAAGTTAAGGACCAAAATAATTCCTTTAGTCGAAGTCCTGTGGCAACATCACTTTATTGAGAAAGCTAAATGGGAAACAAAAGTAGAAATGAGGAAGACACATCCTAGTTTATTTGATTAGGTTGTAGTATTACAAATTTCAAGGACGAAATTATTGTAAGGGGGGAAGATTGTAATAACCCCAAATTTTTGTATAATTATTGACAAAAATTAATAAAGTTTGAATTTTTAAAAATTCCAGGCTAGAATATTAGGTTGTTGAAAATTCTCTTTTTAAATATATTAAATTATAATTTAAAACATGAATATTTGGAATATACTCAAAAATCGTTTGAAATGACATTAAGAACGTTCAATTCTGAGTTAAAATGAAAAATTCTAAAAATTTTAAATAAAAGGGTAAAATGATAATTTTACTCATTACCAAGAATTAAAACAGGAATATTTGGAATGTACTTGAAAATCGATCGAAATGACTCTAAGTACACTACATTTCGAGTTCAGATAAATAATGCTTATTTTTTCCATTTTTGAGAATAAAAGGGCAAAATAGTCATTTTACAATTAAAGTGGGGCCCACAAAGTGGTCCAATGTTCTAGATGCAGCCATCAATGATCAAACCACTACCAGTTGGTAGTGGAGACAGAGTTGGAGTGGTAGCTCCACTCCCCATTAAATTTAATCAAAAGTAAAAACATCATAATTATAGAAAATTCATAAAAAAAATTCCACATCTTGCCTATAAATACCTCAGAAAAATCTCCAAAATTTTTTAAAAATCCCTTACGAAGTTCCCGAGACTTTCCTCAAATCTTAGATCCAAATTCCTTCCCTATCTCCCCCAATTCCTCTCTCCATTCTCCTCTTTTATTTTCCCATGTTGGAGAGTCCACATATGCACCAGTCACTCCAGACCAAGTGGAGACGTCCCCATTTGAACTAGGGTTTTTCTTGGGAAGCCCTAATCTAATTAGCCATTCCATTTCTTTCATTTGATTCCCATCTTCACCGTTGGATCTATTTGGGTTGTCCTAATTTACAAAAGCCCTAAGGAATATTTGTGATCTATCAGTGATATTGCTGAAAATTTTCAAATCAATCTCAAGTCCAATACTGACATCATATCCGGCAAAAATTTCAAGTTATTTCAACCAATCCAGTCGGTAAACGGTGATCTTGAACAGTTCAAACTATTCAACAGAGGGGGTTCTATATTTCCCCAAAGGTATTCCTTCTTCTCCGGCAACGTCATTAGAGAAACCTCTGATTGTATATAAACCCGATGCATCTGGGGTTTTTGGTTTTTTCTCTTCTTCTCCAGTGGTTTTCTCCACTCCGGCAACACCAGGTAGGTGGCTTCTCATGTTTCCCTTTCATTCCATGCAGTCTAGTTGTAATCTCCAGCCTCCTAGGGATGTCCCCGGCCGTTGATCTGTCAGAGACGATGGTTCCGACATAAATGGTTGAGATCCCATCTCACACAGCTCAGATGGAAACTCTGAGCCAATGGATGAAAAGTTGGGACCTAAAACCCTAGATAAGTAAATCCCAGCCATAAATGATGGTAGATCAGGGATGATCTAGAGATAGGTGATCTAAAGATCCCAAGCAGGACGTCTCGCCTATCCTCGATCACCGCTTACCATACACCGGCCATCACCAATGGAACGAAGCGGAGGAGGGCCGTTGATTGTCCCCATCAATCCGCAAGGACCAGATTGAATTTGGGCCCTTGTTTTGACTGTGAACTTCAAACTTTAATTCAGAAATCATCTGGACTCCAAATACATATCGAAAAGAAGCTATGGAAAGCTTGTAAATTCTATTTTCTTCTCAAATCATAAAATTTAATAAATAATTCAAGAAACTTTCTGTTTATAGGAAACAAGTTTCTAAAGTTTCTAATTATCTTGACTTGTAAAATTTATGATGATCAGAACTTGGAAAGTTGATCCAAATATGATATAATGTTGATAATATATGAAATTAAGGATTTATTACGACAGATCTATGAAAAATTGAGAAATCTACCCTTTATGATAGAAATACCCTAAAAATACAAAGGAACCCACTTGATTAGTAAGATCAAGCATAATCAGACCCTATGGATGGGTTGAATGAATATGATTATGATGAGATCCACTGAGATCATGGATGAGATATGACAAAAGAACATGTGGATATGATCTTTGGACCTTAATGAAGTAAAAACCCTTAATGTAATTAAAATCCTTGATATAAAGGATTAACATAAAAATCGGATGGTTGGATCATGATTAAAAGTTTCTAATAATCTTACTTTAATTGTCTTTTATTGTAAATGTGATTTGTGTAATAAATTAGAAAGCATGATAGTGAAATTCTTTAATTATAGCATGCTATGCTTTAAATGTTCTTAGGTTGTTATATAGGTTAATAAATCACTAAAAATGTAATCTAATGAAATATGGAGATTCATGGACAATTAAGATGAATGAATGACTTTGATTTAATATTAGTAAGGGTTGTAGTTAGTAGGGCAATATAAGAATGATTTACCATTTCCTTAGCCCAAAGTAGGAGAATAATGAACATCCATAGATGACATTATGCATATCCATGAAAATTAATTAAAATGAATTAAAATCAATTAGAGAAGGAACCTAAGGTAAAGAGCTCATATGAACCTTGTTAAAGGTTGAGCTAGTGCCACTCTAGTGGACTCTGAACATTGTAGTTATAGGAGGTATACAAGAGTCAAGTGCTTTTCCCTCGCCTCCCATTGACATAAGTTGAGGTCTAAAAGCCTCCTTACATGCGGGGCCCACGTTAATGTGAAATAACGGTTTTGTCCTTTTTATTGAAAAATGTAGAAAAATACAAAATTTTCATATGAACTCGGATTTTGACATATCCAGTGTCATTTTAATTGATTCGCTAAGTATGTTTTCAATTATACATGTCTTATACCTTGATTGTGAGGTAGAATTACATTTTTACCCTATTTAGGTTAAAAATTGAGAAAAATATAAAATTTTCTCCCGAACTTGGAATTGGACAAACTTATAGTCTATCCAAGCCGATTTTTCACATACATATCAAATATCTAGTTTTCCAACCTTGATTCAACTTTAATAATCCTAATATTTCAATCTAATTTTTCTTGAAAATTTTAATTTTATTATTTATTCAATCTCCTTATAAAAATTAGGAGTGTTACAAAACATAGACAACCCTCTTGTTATTATTGTCATTATAAATTCCTATTAGTAATCTAGTTTTGAAAGGTAATATTCCATGGGATCTTCAAACTTTTCTCACGAATCCAAATGGAAAATCATCCTATACTCCCCTTATTTACTAGATGTAGAGTTCAAAATCGAAAGAAAAAACCTGAAACTTAACGTGATTAATTAAGCAAGTAAAAGAGGTTATATTGTGACTACACAAGTCATTTTTGGGGTATAAAAATCAAGCTATATCGCCCTCTAATGTATGACTGCTGGGGCTTTACATTTCAGTCAAAGTTGGTGGATAAAGACACAAAATGTGGTAAAGTCGAATTAGTTGAATTATATGCCTTAGTCTGATTATTTAAGTTGTCGCAGCACGACAAATATCAGCAGGCACAAAGCAGGAAGGAGGCTACAATTATTATATACACTTCTTTTAGTGTGTCATCCAAGTTGACAGGACCAGTAAAATAATATCTTATGTAAAAGAGAGTCGTTTACCAAGTTCAGAAATTAAAGACTAGGATCAATAAGTCCCGGAACGACACAATCTACTGTCAAGATCAAATATAGATGAGGATAACAGTATGCCCCAGAAGAACAAGATCAGAAGTTTATTACACTCCCTTCAAGATCAAATCATGATCGTAAATTGATCCAACAATAAGCAAAGTGTTTGTCAACATAGGATCGATATCCAAAGGTTCTGGATCACCCATAAGCACTCCCAACTAAAGAATATCCAGCAGTGCACCATTGTTCATTCCTTCAACACATTATTATCCTTGGTTGATTGTTAGACTCTCAAATCAACTGGCCAAACATCATCAAACCAACTCCAAACTCAAACCCACAAAAGGAAGGAAAAATAAAAGAAAGACCAACGTAGAAAATGGGAAATGAAACTTCAAGCTAGAAGGAAGACGTCCAAACAGAAGCTGAAAGCAATCTTCTTGACTTCCACCCCAAAACAAGCTTGTTCTTCCCCATCTCCTCCACGCTGTACCCATCATTAAACAGCCCCAACAGCAACTTCGCCTGACAACGGTTGAAACAGCTTATCGCCACCGGAGAAAACCCTGCACCGGCAATCCACTGACCCCACCCATTCCCCCCTTCTCCTCCCGCCCGGTAGCTCCTCGCCACTGTTCCCGCTATCCTGGGTCCCAGGAACACCCTTTCCACCAAAGCCCGCGCTCTACCCTGCATAGGAAACCCAGCTTCTAACGAATCGGAGACAGCAGAATAGTGGTAAAGCGAGTCCATAAACCTCCCCACAAATCCACCGTCCATTACGGTGGACCCAACTTCCTCCTCAACTAGAGTCACCAATTTAGGATTCAGTACGCGCGCGCCGGATAAAAATGACGCCACGGACTCCGGCCAGCGGTTGGAAGAGTGTGGTAAATGAAGCATGCAGTTCACAACCAAAGCCTCTCCTTTCACTAATTTCAAGGCCGAGGGCCGGAAATTCTCGTCGGAGTCCAATCTACACTGGTGGAAAGAGAAAGGCTGCCCGATGGACGATGCAAAAGCGACCAATCGACGACCCGTCTCTTGAACGGTCCCGATTGACTTCTTCCCGTTCCCTCCTGGCCCACGCGTTACAGCCGTAATCTTTAGATGCGGCCCCGTGGGTCCTTCCTTTCTAGACCCTAGAGCTTGCATTAAGGAGGCCCATTGGATCCCCTCCATGATATCGTAATCGACGATATGGATTCCTCGATCTTGCGCCACGGCTTCTAGGATCGCTTGATTTGCCGTGAAATGACCGAATTTGACGTAGGGTGACATGTCTTGCAACAGTTGAAAAGCAGCCAAGACATCACTTCGACAGTGCAGATCATCTCCATTGTGCGACCCGAGGTGATCCCTCTGTGCGCCACCGGCACCTTCTAGCAACCCTTGTAGGGCATCGCTAAAGTACGCCGCTAGGCGTTCCATGTTGCTGCCATCCGTAGACGAAACCAACTCCTGGAGCCGAGCCAATATCACCCGAACCAACTGCCGGTTTTCGTTCACCCCGGTTAACGCCTCGGCGGCAGCCATCAATAGATGGACAAGCCTCAGTTCCTTCGAATCCTCACCGTCCATCTGGGGGACATCTACTTTATCTTCTTCCATTGCAACCGTGCGACTCATAGACATAGAATCACATCGATAAATTGGACTATCGCCATCGAATTCATTTTCGTTCTCGTCCATCATGAACTCAATCAGTCCCCCGAAGTCGTGGCCGGAGAACATTTCCGAGTCGATGTCCGGCGACCACTCATTCCAAGCCGCCATGTCATCGTCCATGGTGGTGGTGGTCGTGGTGGTACTTGAACCACAGAAATCTAGCTCTAGCTCTAGCTCTAGCTCTAGCTGTGCTCCTTCCTTTGCTAGTAAACAAATTTTACAAAGATAGAGAAAAATGAAGCTGGCGTTGGGTTTTATAAGGGCGTTTGTGGAAGAAGTGGCTTGGGATTGGGGGTGTCACTATCAATACGAAGGGGGAAAAGGACTAATGGTTTATTATATTTGTGTGTTTCCATGGATGTCATCAAATAGAAGGCTTTGGTTGGGCTTCTTCTTCTGTGAATTATTTAACTTTGCCAGTGGCTGTTACGATTCTGTTACCAGAAAGGTTTTCGGTGAGTTGACATGGCAATGCGAAGTCGACGTCAGTTGGCCGGCCGACGTTAACCAAAACGGGTCATCTGAGCCGCGAGATTGTGCCACGTACGAATGTTTCTATGATCCGGACGGTTGGAGCCCGTGTTTGGTGGGTCGCTTACATGCACTGTGCCGGAATAAATTAATTGGATTAATTAGGGTCTGACTGCCGGCCGGAATTCTAATGAATCTCAAAGATTCCAACAACTTGTGAAGATGATTGGAGTTGTAGGATCAGTGCCCTTGACAGGGCACAGTTAGAGATGACGCAAGTGCTAAAATTGAAAATAAAAACTAAATAAATACATGCATGTCAATGAGAATGCAACATTCAATTTCACTTTATTTACAAGTTCATATATACATACTCCTCATTTATCTCTTGTATCAGTGCGATCCATACCAACTTGGGTCCCACCAGTACAGTTGGTAGGACCAATGCTGTATCCAATTTGGACCATTGGCTTGTGCTTTGTGTTAGATCTCCTTTTGTTTAGCATCATCGGACTTCTAGGAGCAATGCTAGTATGAACGCCCTAAGGGGCCCATCCCTAAAAGTGCTCTCACATATATTTGGATGATCTAACTCGTTCATTTGATTACTCCAGCCATCGATATCATGCAAGCAAAAATTTCTAATAATTGGACAACGAATAGACTTAGCGTGTCTGTATGAATAAGGAAAACATCTTTCCCTTCAATTATGGTGTGTGGTGTGATGATATTTTTTAGAAATTTTTTTTGCGAAAGTGCTATTACATTTCTCATTTTTGTAAAAAGGTCTAATGTTTTTGAATTTGGTAAGTTTTCCATTAAATTTTTGTGAGCTTTGAAAAATTGTGATTATGTTAGTTTTCCATCTTATTTCACTGTTAGTTTTTTCAAAATTTCAATGTTACTCCTATCAGTAGACAAATGTGAACAATATGATTTTTTGCTTTGTTAATCAACGATAATCTCTTAAATTGATCATACTAGATAGAAGACATTAAAAAGAAGAAGACCCAAATTTTCTATTTTCAATTTTCATTCAAAAAGACATTAAATGAAGAACTTAAAATCTAGTACTCATTGTTACTTGCATGAACAGTAATAGTATTTTACTTATGTTTTAAACTTTTTTTTTTTTATTGTGTTTTTTTATTGATCCAAAGCATTGATTATATTTTAATTTGTGGCAGGAAGAGCTCTATATTAGTTTTTAGGAGAAATTAAAGTTTTTATTATTGAATTTTATTGAAGAAGCTTAACATATACTATTGCGTAGGTTGGTGAACATTGTATGTTTGTGATGAATATCATTATTAGTTGGTTTTTGTCGAAATGTAAGCATATCATTATATTTCTGGTTATCGAATTATATTAGAGGCCAAAATTGATTGCTTAATTAAGTCTACATCTTTGAAGTAGCAGGTCGAAGGGTAATATCCAAATTTTGCAAAAAAAAACTAGAATGACAATTTCACAAAGCTCACGAAAACGGCAAATTTCCAAAACTAAAAAGACTTTAATTTTTTTTAATAAAAATGTCAAAATATAATAGCTTTTTTGTAAAAAAACGTTTTTTTAGTAAAGAGTTCCGAACTAGGTAGAAGCAGATTCAAGTTCATAAATCTACTTGAAATGGGAAAACGTGACATCGAAACCCTGACCAAGCATAAGGAGGTCCATCCTAGCTGACAGGGCCCACAAATACCAAACTCAAATACGTAACGCATTAACCATGTTTTATCATGGTCCCACTTGTTTTATCCAAATTTATCCTTGAAGCAAGCAGCAGGTGGATCCTACTCTAGCTGAGACGTTGAATCCAAAAAATTAAAAGTGGAAATAAAGATAAAATGTGGATAAAATCAAGGAGCCCAATTGGATTGCTCAATATTTCTCTTAACAAACTGTCTGGAATTAGACGATGCATCATTTGTGCTGTTTATGAAGGTGAGTCTTGGTGCAACGGGAAAAGTTATCGTTATATGCCCTTGAGGTTACGACAAAAAATACAAAGGATGCGTATTATGAACCCTTGTGGTCCGCCCCTTCCCCGATCTCCACATAGGCAGGAGCCTCGTGCACCGCAGCTGCTCTTTTAACCATTTGTACTGTTTATGACATCGCCATTTGCATATATAAAAGGTTACATATGTGTATTTATATTGTTATAAAATATACATGCATGTCTAACTAGACGGATACTACTGAATATTCGTGGTACAATCCACTACTTCCATAAAATAATGGTGAAGCGTGTTAGGCAGGTGGATCGTAGATCATATAGAACCAGAGAAATCAGATTAACGGGTCTGATCTACAAATGTGGACATAAATGATACAATTATCTACCAAAAAAATTGATATTGTTAATTAATGGAAATCCCACTTCACTGGAATCGTTAGCCTTGTTTGTAGGACAAAGACAATTATTAGTCGATATATTATTAAAGGGAGATGGCATTTGGCCTGCATTTCTTTTATGATATTTGCACACCACTCTCCTTGATTATAAAAAAAAATGCCAGAAATTACATACATTATCATTGATTTCAATTACCTGAAACTAAATACTTGTATTACTTACAAGGCTGTTTTGAAGGAGAGCCTTAGCGCAACGGTAAAAGTTGTCGTCATGTGACCTTGAGGTCACGGGTTCAAGGCGTGGAATCAGCCTCTTACAAAATGCAAGATAAAGATGCCTACTATTGGCCCTTGTGATCCACCCCTTCTCCGAACCCCGCATAGGTGGGAGCTTCGTGCATCCCAAATGGACCATAAGCATCTAGGATCCATACTATCCCTATATATTATATGTTAGGAACAAGATAATCTATTGACACTAGATTTGTATTTTTGTTCTTTAAAAAAAAAAAAAGATGCCTTCCCCTTGCTAAATAACATAAATTAAATCTCAAAAAAGAAAGAAAAGAGGAGAGGAGTCCGCAATTAATATTCAAACTATATATCATAAAAATAAAGAAAAAATATGTGACGTCATATTTGTTAATTAGTTTTACAGCATTGTTAACACTACACAATAATCCAATAGTTATCAATGGTTATGAAGACACTTTGCCATATAAAAATGCCAAGATTCTCTTCCTAAACAAGGAATTGAACTAGTAATGCTGTTTGATTATTCTAGGAAAATAATATTTTAGATAATGTGAAATTAATCACCACCAAGACGACTATGAAGGGCCTATACTACGCAGCCTTTATCTTGCATTTTATAGGAGGCTATTTTCTCGCCTGAACCCATTACCTCTAGATTACACGGTGATGTGGACTTGGCTTATTAATGCATGAATCATATATACCCGCTAGGAGCCACTGAGAGGGTTTATCGGTTGCGAGTCTAAAGGAAGCAAAATGTTAGGAATTGCTAACCTTCTCGTAAAAGCAAAAACATGGCTACTTCTTATCCTTGTGACAAAGATGTAAATTTCTGAGATGATCTAAAAATTTGCACACATACTGCTGCTGCCCTTAGCTGCTGTATTATGGTTTAGTTAGACCACTAATTTCTCCAACTTTGATGTGTGGGCTGTGGGGTGGATTGAAGTATTTTTAAGTGCCTTCTTTAATTTCAATTAAAGTTTAATGGTGGCAAAAAAAAACATGGGCGTCTGCATGGGTATAGGCTAAGCTTCAAAGTAAAGTATAATTAATGAATAAATGTGTTTAGGCTTTCTACCGCAAAGGTGCTTCTCCTTTGCTTAGCTCACGGGTTTGAGGTGCACATGCGTTTCAGGTTACCTAGGTTTTAGGGATAACCCATGTGCACCTCAAACCCGTGAGCTAAGCAAAGGAGAAGCACCTTTGCGGTAGTTCCCATGCAATTGTGGCACATGGATATATATGTTGGATGATCATCGCCCTTGATTTAGGCTGGTAACAAGATATCAATAGGCAAACTTGTCTTGAAACCCAAAATCAGTTCTGCCTTGTCAGGATGTGAGGCTTATCTCACGGTCGATGTCCACTGTTTTCATGGAATTTGCCAGGCTATTGGTCAGTCAATTTTGTACAAAGTTAGGTTGTCTGTTGTTTGGCTAGCAGTATACTGCTGTTTAGCTGATTGTTCTTTGTAGTGGAACTTGGGAAGTGTGGAGATGGAATAAGTAGTGCAAAATAAAAAACACACGGTACTGGGAAAAACACATGATGAAATGCATACAAGTTGTAATATAGTATATGCAGTGATGTCCCTCCCTGCCCACCATTTGATTCGTATATTTCTCTTTGAAGCCTTTTTCAACAGTCCTAGTCTAGTCACAGAGAGGGGATCCATGAGTGCAAAATAAGAAACACATGCATACATTAGTTTTACTTTAATGCCAGACCATCATTTTGTATCCTTTCCTTTGAAGACCATATTTGACATCTCTAGGCAAGCTGAAGAGAGACACAACACCCGGTTAAGGCACTGACTTCATCTTGTGACCAACAATCCTTACCAGAGGTGGTAGAACCTTTCACACGAAAGACTAGGATTAATAATGAAAAATAAAGGGGCAGTTAAAATCAGTTCACTTTTTAATGCAATTAACTTCGCTGTCACAAGATTATCATTTATTATTTTATTTCTTTTTTCTTCTTTTTGTGTGTGTGTGTGTGTGTGTGTAAAAAGTGAAATTAGATGGAAGAAAACAGATATAAGGTTCTTTATTTGAACATGGTATTATGACATAAAGTTCTACCGACATTCAGCTATAGTATATAAAAGCTAGTGCCATACAATTCGTGGTGCATATAATGCATGGTGCAAAGGCCAAACATAAATATTATTGCCGGTAACATATATATCATAACAAGGATATGGTTCTTGTAATTTGTGAGGGGAAACATCATACCAAGTACTTTATAAAATCCATCCTCGTATATACATTAGCCACACACTGTGTGTATCTAACATGCATTAAAAAAAAAAAATATACAACACACTGGGAGAAACATTCAGTATTATCTTTGATATTGTATCTGTAAAAGGGTCCTAACTAAATTTGTCAAGCGGTCTCTCTTTCTCGCAGTCTCCAGAATTTCTCCCTCTCTCTTGTCAAGCTCCAGAATTGCCTCTTCTGCTGATGATAGAGCTTCCATATTCCATAAAAGGAAAATATTTTTCACTCTCCATCAGCATACGATTAGTGACTACCTTGGATTTCTGCTTCAGATGTTTGTTATGAGCGAAGATGACCTACGGCATTGCTGAGGCTTTGCAGCCGAGCTCACCTGGATCACTTTTGAGAAAAAACAACGTATATGTTGTAAGAAAACAAAAAACTCTTTCATGTTTTGTGATGAAACTCACCTGCAACATCTACTCAAGTGATACCCACTAGGCAGATAAGAGTCTGAAACAATGAACATGTACTATTGACATGCAGGACGTGGTAGTATCAAGAAGATCTGATAGAATGAGAATTATAATGTGAAATCCTAATGGCACTATCCTTGGGAACTTGAAGAATGCTAAATAAGTGAAAGTATACAACCCTATTACATTGCATATCTCACGCAAATGAAGAAAATTCTTTCCTTTTAATCCAACATTAGCTCAGTTAATGGAGCTAAGTAGCTCGGTTTCACACCATGACAACATCGTTTCTTAAACTCACTTTTGTATTTTGCATCAACTAACTCAATTTGACAATGAGGGGGCACAATTTACTGCCAATTCGAGTCATTTCGGCAAGTTTCAAGTCGACTCCATCAAACTTTAATATATAATACTTGATCACAGTAGTGCGATCCCATAGTGTTGACTGAGCAGGCCGGCATAACATGCTTGTAGTGTATAGCCTGTAATGTGACCCACTTAAATGCTCAAGGTTTCTGGAAGACTAATTAACATACATCAGCCACGTTGAACGGCTAATGTACCAGCTTTCCTAGTTGATATTGTGGCTATGCTAGTCATCCAAACTGCATTTTTCAACGATCGTGACTTGGGACCTCTAATCGTTGGTAAGTGACTTGGAAGCCATACTGAATAAAAAAAACATGAGCACATCCGGGACCTATCCTCCGATGCATATCATCATATAATGTCCGCATCCATAATCTCATGAACCAGGCAGCCGATTGACTAAAACAAATTGGGATCATCTTAGATAGTCACATTAGCTAAAAACAACTTGACTAAACAAATTTTGTATATTGTTTATAGAGATGTCTGCTTCATTTCACTGTTGATAACGAGTTTGACATTTACAAACATGAAAAGAAATAATAACAAAATGCTTTAATCGTAACAGAGGGCCTTTCTCCATAACAACAGACTAGCTAGTATGACCAAAGATTTAAGAAAGTTGCACTTGGGTTAACTGCCACTAAAAAACCAAGTGGAAGTTGGTAGAAGCGCATTGTCTTTTCCTTTGCAATCTATACTAGTAGACTTCACAGCTTTTGGTTGATATACAGGTTCTAAGCAACAATAGCCATGATGGTCGATGTCATCCATGACAAATTATTTTGTACAGTGTGTAGTGCAAACCTTAGGCTGTCTGTACATGTTATGAACCAAAGGACCCACTAACTATGTGGTGGTCGATAGAAATATGGTAGTGATTTTCACACTGCTCTGTGGTATAGTGGGAATCTTCTCCTGGTGAATACGTACTCATTTGTAGAATCAATTCAGCAGCAAGTGGCTCACTCATCGAGTTGTGTAGCATAACAAAAATGGGTAAGTTGGCAGGGAAATTAAACGCACGACCTCCTAAACAAAATTAACATATTTAATTTGAAACAATAGTAGTTAGATCGAAGTGAAAACTCAAAATATATGTACCAAACAAAATCAATTTTTTGAAAACCAGGCTCAAGTTTTTGAAAGGCATCAACTACTATTCAAGTTAACTCCATTGAGATAAGTTTTTAAGTTTTTAAATTAGGGTAAATACTGTAAGTCATTTCTTGCACTTAGAAAAGATAGCTAACTAGAAGGAAAAGTACTGGTCTCAATGGGAGATTTTCACATGCTCATTAGCAACTCATTGATCAATCATATTCCAAATTCTATTGACTCTTGATAGAAACAAGGGAGTGATATGGACTTTTCTCTAGACAATATGGGTTTGTGTTCGTAAGTTTTTGGTCAAGTTAAATTATTCTAATCTAATATTTGTCTATTCATATGTAACTAGTTAGGTGGAACCATCCACAGTTGGGACAGGCTAGGGAAGGGTGGGATTTATGGATCATATGGATAGGATTAGATTATGGCACTCATTATCATAATTTAAAAACTTGACTCAGAATTAAAAGTGAGGCAAGTCAAGTTTACTCAAAGCAACTTGTGGGTGACTCGAAAATGCTCAAACATAGCTCAATTATATTGATATTAGGTTATAAAACACACCAAAATTCTTATTTCGTATCCATAAATAATAGCTCGGTGAGTTGGTCATGATGGAGTATTATTCCTCTAGAGAATGGAGGATTGTTGTTCTAGAGGTCTTGTGAACAAAACCTAGTGAAAACCAATTTTTTCTGTTATGGAGCAAGTGAACTCATGATCTGGCTCGACTTGTTATTGAGTCAAGTAACTTAGACGAGTTTCTTTGTCTTAAAAAAGTGGGTTACTTATATATCTCTTATCCATAGCACAACCAACCAGATGAATAGTTGGGATCATTGAAATAGTGGGTTCCACTTTAGCTAGCTGTTGCTCTTCTAATGATGTGAATATTTTGCTAGAATTACTAAACTGGTGAGAACTTAAATCCGCTAAGCTCTACATGGACTTTGCACATTTTCTTCGTTGCTTTCCCTTGGAACTTGTTCAAAAAGAGACGCATGGCTGTTTCTAAAGTAAACAAGAGAGATGAGAAAATGAAAAACCTAATACAAGCAAGACTAGAGACTTATCTTTTGTATTTGACTCAAAAGAAGTTATTGGGCCATATTAACGATATGTACACAAGAGAGATGAGAAAATGAAAAACCTAATACAAGCAAGACTAGAGACTTATCTTTTGTATTTGACTCAAAAGAAGTTATTGGGCCATATTAACGATATGTACATAATCTTGGTTTGGCCATATTAGCTAATACTAACTGGACCATCAACAATTCGGGTGCATGCTTTCTTAAATAAGAAACTATATGACTTAATTCTAGCATGATGACTGATATAACTGGCTCTTTAGGTATTTGAATACTTCCTAATTGTTTTGGCCTACTAACAATTATTGCCGCTGTAAACTTATTAGCTAAATAATCCCAATGTGTTACATTAGGCAGATGTTATATAATTGTTTGCTTTTCCACAATTTTTCTCATACCTTTATGTAAATAACCCAATATGGGGTCACAGTCGATAACAACTTCACCATCTACAGTAACAATGAGTCGACGAAGAGCATTCATTGATGGGTGGTGACAACACATATTGACTCTTATGAGGTGTTTTCTTGTAGCCGGTAAAGTCATATGCTTTGTTCCTCATACTTTGTTGCATGAATTTTTAAAAATGAAACCAAATTGAACAAAATTCAAGATTCAACAATTGGAATAAGTATAGAAATCAGAGCTTCTATAGATACATCCAATATAGTGAAACTCATTGCCCATGGATAAAGAAAAACTGTTTCAACATCATAAATAACAAAACCTCGAGCAAATACTTAATAATGGATTTAAAATGTTAACCAAGTTTCCCCTATTGGTTATATACCCAATTCATAACTAGAGAGTTTCTTTGGCCCTTCACTAATTGGGGGTTAAAACTCTAGAAATTATAAAATGACAAAATAAGAATAACTCTTGACATTATTAGAAATGCCTTGAAAATATCATATTTGTAAATAAGAAACATTGGTACACTCTTATGAATGTGGAATATACCAAATTAGTCAATGCTAATTGGAGCTGTCAATTCACCCATAACTATATAGTCAAAACAACAATTTTGATGAATTTCATTGCTAGAGTTATATCCCATTTCAAGATTCATCCAACAGAATTCCACTTACACATCAATTCATGTAGACATATTATGCTCTTGTAATAATAAGATTCTAGCTTTGCCTTATGTTTTTATTACTTTAGGAAAAAGGAATTAAAGAATATTTTCATATTCAACAAAAGTGAAATTAATTGAAAAATGAATAAAAAAATCCGTCAATATTATATATACTTATGTTAAAATAGTTGAAAGAAAAATTCACCATGAAATTGAAAATAAATTTATTTAATTAATCGAAAAAAATCAAAGAGGAGGCCTAATTTATTTAATTTTGAATCGGGTCAGTACTCAAATATAGTAGAGGAGTAGAGATCTTGGAGATAATACTGTTATTTCCAGTTTCCATCATATCCAAAGAACAAGAATTCATAACCATGGTCACAAAAGTCTTCCAATGTTTGAAACTCCCTTTTTAAATGTCCGGACCTTTCCATAACTTGGACCAGATATAGATCAAGCCAGTTAATGACTCTAACATTATAAAAATAACAAAACCAGTTCCTAAGTATCATCATACAGTAATGATACATGGGCCAATCCCACCACCAATCGACCCAGATCAATTGCCACGTTAGATGAGCCAGATACTGGCAAAAATTCAAGTTATAAGACAACCCCAACCATTTGATCACATGCATAATTAATTCCTAGAGGATCAACTAGGATCATCCATTAAGATCTCTGACCCACAACAATGGACAATATCCGTTCACCAAATTGATAAGTGTATGATCAGGAAACTTATTTTTATTGTATTTTTTCCATTTCTCGGTAGAAAAATCAGTTTAGTTTTCTGCTGCAAAATACAAAAATACAACAAATTCTCCAAACAGGCACTAAAATCAGTTTACCAATAACATATTAATAAAGTACAATTTTAGGTTCCATTAAAATGCCACTTGTATTCGTCTGAGAACAAACTTCCAAAAGTTTAAGAAGAAGTAGAGGGAAATGAGGAACTTGTTAGAAAAAAATGTTTTAAGAAGAATTATAGGGAAATGAAGAACTTGGCACCCACTATAGGATCAAGTCGGATGTGCTTAATCACAGATTTGCTACTAATCTTGAAGTAATCAATGCATATATTCAAGTGATTTTAGGCCCTTGTGGTCCGCCCCTTTCCCTGAGCCTGCATAAGAGGGAGCTTCGTGCACCGGGGCTGCCCTTTTATATGTTGCCTAGTATCACGTCTATTTGTAAACAAGAGAACCCGCATGTGGAGCAGGGGTTTCTGAAAAAAAAGTGAGTATCCAGAAGTAGACTTTGGCAGGCATAAGACTTTAGGCAATGTTCCGCACTTGCTGCATGGTGGACACTTTTTTCCTAGTGACCTTGATGTTTTCGGATCTATAATAAGTTAATTTTTGTTATTAATTATGTTTATATGGACATTATATTGGGATCCATTATGATGGCTTAGAGACATAAATTGATGACATTGTAATGATTGTATTCGTGCTTCATAATATGCTTGGACAGTTAATATGCCTATATTTGGTTAGTTGTTTTCATTTCAATATAGCATATTTGTGATATTAATAACAAATTTAATTAGGGGTTACCATTAACAATTGTATAGATTAAACTGCAGCAGTGGGCTTTCTGCTTCTAGTCCCAATATGGGACCTCATACTATATATCTTTCTATAAAGTAGATCTAGTTAATAAATAATACTTTTTTGAGCACTGAAACACACTTTACAGATCATCATACAATCAATACTAGATCAATAGTGGCCAGCCATATTAGTGGTTAACTACAAGATTACTGAGCCTAATAATGTACATGTGAAAGATACGGGCCAAGATGATTGATTACAAAATAATTTTAACAGAGATCACTAAGACCACAATTTTACTTCAATAATTTTAGTTGTCTTCTAACAAACAACACTGTTCTATAAGTAGATGAATGCTAAACTGACAACAAAGGAAGGTGTCTCCAGTGATCACACCTTCTAGAACCCCATCTTTGCATAATCCAACTGGTTTATCATTTTGCACATCTAATAAATAAAAAAGCATGCGAATTGGTTGATTCTAGTCTAAAATTTAGAGGGCTATTTATCAAAGTTCCAAAACTATTTTGTTTCCAATCATATTCTATTAGGCAGTAGAATCAACCAATTTACATGCTTTTTGATTCATTAAATATCCAAAGGTGGAGCAACGAGATGAACGAGTTAGGCCATGCAAAGGTGGCCTACAAAAAATTGTGGTTGCTGGATGCACCTCCTTTGTCAATTATTTTAGCATTCCTCTTAGGAGTATTGTCAGTGATCCTAAAAAATCATCCAATTTATGGACTGAAGCAAGCTGAAAGAAAACAGCCAAAACCTTAATTTTGCTATTTTCAACATGTCAGCATGATTATCACAACCACTGATCCGTAACTGCTACAAGACTCTTCACGAATATCTAGTAGAATCACACAAAATAGGGATACAGCCTCTCAATGACTTTTCAGATGGAGGACATTAAGAAGATAAACGTGCCCATCATCTCTGCTATCTTAAATGCCCAACGGAAGTCCTTTTAATTTTTGTTCTGTGCATGAATAGCTTTTGCTGTGTCTACAGCAGAATTGCCACGTTCTATGATGCTCTCCAGCAATTCAATCTTCTCTGTTAGTGCTGCAACATTCGAGTTTACAGACTGAACTAGCTTGTCAGCAGTCTCCAGAGCAGAACATAGCTGCAATGTACACAGGAATTTAATCAGCGCAAAAGACAGATCAATGTACTAACAAGCAAGAACAACTACTCTTTTCTCTAAGTTATTACCTTCAATGTTAGAACTGTCCATGAGTGGTCTGTTCCCTCCAAAGCCTTGTTCAACTGTTTGTAGTTCTCCTGATAAAAGGCATGTGAGACGTAATTCTCATCAACTAAAGATATCACACAACCATAAGACATACTGCAAGGATCGGCTAACAGACACTATGCTGAGAAAAAGCAGGATCTTAAAAATAAGATGACTTCAATGTTGCATTTGCTGAGGTTATTGGCTGCAAGGCAAGCTCCTTCCCTTTAAGTTCAGGGTGTTAATGTGCTTGACCCTTGTACAGATATTGGGTTGTGATGAGTATTGGCCAATAGCAATTCCAGTCAAAATTAATTCTGTCACGTTATATCACTCTTTCAACTGGTGAACTCATTGCTGCGATAATTCTGGACATCATCCAATTTTAAGGAATGGAAGTTTTCTCAGATGTTTCATGAGAAAATGTTGCCGGGATCCTATGGAAATATTGCAAATGTCCTTCCAGCTGCAACCAAGCGGAGAAAAAGGTTCCATTATTTTGTTGCTTCATAGTTATTGTTCAAAGAAAAAGCGAAAACAGAAAGAGGCTCTGTATTGTCATTTCCCTAACTTACTCTTTGTTTTTATTTTTCTTCTCCCTTTTTCCTAATTTTTTTTTTTAAAGGCTTAGTGCAAGTTTAGAGTCTTTAATCGAGTTATCCAAACACAACCTCCTTTTGAAAAAGAACAAAAGGGTAAGGACTTAGATCATGTTAGGTGTATTAGAAGTGATGATCAAAGGGTATTAGTCAAAAATGATGAGATCAAACAAAGGTGGGAAACATACTTTCAAAAATTGTTAAATGACAATGGCCCTGAGAATATAGGGATTGAAAATACTATAAATCAAAATAACATTGGATATTATAGGTATGAACGTAGGATTAGAATACCTGAAGTAAAAGAGGCCTTGAAAAAGATGAAATTAGGAAAGGCCATGAGACCTGATGGTATACCAATAGAGGTTTGGAAGCATATGGGAGACATTGGGATAGTTTGGTTGACCAAGTTGTTTAACAAGATTAGAAAATCAAAGAAAATGCCTGATGAGTAGAGGAAAAGCTCTATTGTACCAATTTATAAGAATAAAGGAAACATACAGAGCTGCACTAATTATAGAGGGATCAAACTTATGAGCCACACTATGAAACTTTTTGAAAGAGTGATTGAGAAGAGGCTGCGTCATGAAACAAGTGTATCAGAGAATCAGTTTGATTTCATGCCTGGGAGGTCTACCATGGAGGATATTTTCTTACTAAGACAATTAATAGAGAAATATAGGGAAAGGAGGAAAGACCTCCTCATGGTTTTTATTGATTTAGAGAAAGCTTATGATAGAGTCCCTAGAGAGTTAATATGGAGAGTGTTGGGTGGTAAAGGGGTTTCTCAAGGATATATAGACATAATTAAAGATATGTATGAGGGAGCGGTAACAAATGTTAAGACCACTAGTGGTGTGACTGGTGATTTTCCTGTCACTATAGGATTGCATCAAGGATTAGCATTGAGTCCATACCTTTTTACATTGGTTATGGATGAGCTAACAAAACATCTACACGAGGAGATTCCCTGGTGCATGTTATTTGCAGATGATAGAGTCTTACTTGATGAGACAAGGGAGGGTGTAAACATAAAGTTAGAATTATGGAGAGAAGCATTAGAATTTGAAGGATTTAAAATTAGTCGAACTAAGACAGAATATATGGAATGTAATTTTAGCAAGGAGAGTAGGAGTAGAATACCAGTCAAGATTGATAACCAAGAAGTCTCCGTCAAAGACCACTATCGGTACTTAGGATCAATAATTCATGAGAGTGGAGAGATTGAGAGGGAGGTTATCCAAAGAATTCAAGTGGGTTGAAACAAATGAAGATGTGCATCTAGAGTTTTGTGTGATTGACGGGTGCCACTCAAACTAAAAGGAAAATTCTATAGGATGGCCATAAGGCCGGCCATGCTCTATGGATCAGAATGTTGGGCAGTTAAGGAACATCATACTCGTAGGATGAGCGTCGCAGAAATAAGGATGTTGAGATGGATGAGTGGCAAGACAAGAAAAGATAGAATTCGAAATGAAAATATTCGAGGAAATTTAGGGATAGCACCAATAGATAATAAGATGAGGGAGACTAGACTTAGATGGTTTGGTCATGTTCAAAGGAGACCAACAACGGCACCGGTTAGAAGAAGTGAGGCAATGCAAGTAGAAAGTTTTAAAAGGGCAAGGGGAAGGCCCAAAAGAACGTGGATAGAAGTGGTGAGGAAAGATTTAAAAACTTTGGGACTAAATGAAGACATGGTATTTAATAGAGTGGAATGGAGGAATAAGATTCATGTGGCCGACCCCTAATTGGGATAAGGTCTTGATGATGATGATGATGAAATGCAGTAAAAATGAAATGAGGAGGATGCTACTCTTCCAATTCCTGTACATAAGTCTTCCAATTATCCTTATGAAGATGCAACACCAAATCCACCATCTCCACCCAAACCTTTATGGTGTTTAGAATGGACATGACATGCAAATATTCAATGAACCAATTAAAGCTCACATTTCATTTATTCTTCCCTCCTTTCCTTTGATGCAGCCCAATCACGAGGTTTGGTTAAGATCATTCTCTAAGGATCTGCCCGCTCTTTTAAGGAGCTGTTGTCATACAGAGACCTCAGTCCTCTGATAGTCCTTAATTTAGTGTACGTACCAACACCAAACAGAAGATACTGAGAAATTTTCACAATGTAAGGATGACTAGATTAAACCAAAGATGTCCACCCTTATGACAAAGATGGAAGTCATTCATGGTCTAAATTTCCAAGGTTTATCATAGAAGTTTTCAAAGGCTAGTTCAGCAAGAGCAGAATGATATTGACTTGGAATCGTGAAGGTGCAGCAAATCTAGAGACTAACTACAACAACACAGTTTGAGCACACATATATTTGTGTTAAAACCAAGGTGCAAGAGCCAATACAAACAAGTCCTGAGAAGGCTGAATCATGAAGGCTAGTGTCCTCCCTCAAAATAAGACTATTTATATCAATTTCAACGAGGATCAGATCATCAGATCTTTCCACCATAAATTCTACTATTTCTAGGCAGCCAAAGAGAGACCATCACAGCTAGGTACCTCATCAATTTGGAGATCAAAGATTGCAGTATTTCACTCCTCGAGTAAGGCCCCTCAAGAACTTAATTTCACCATACAACAAAATTATTGGAATATTCACTGTGGTAGGCTTTACCATATCCTTCTACAACTAAACAAGCCTACACCTTTGTCTAGAACCACCCATTCAAAACATTACCTACACTTTCATCTACAACTAAACAAAATTATTGGAAGATCACTGCAGAAGGAGAACATCCACTGTGGACACAAGGTCATTTCCCATTTGTCGATCTTTTTCACACTCCCTATCTCTCTTAATACATTCTTCTCCTACTGAAGATGAAACAATGCCTCTTAAGAGAAAAATGAAGGCCTTTCTATAACACCATAAACACTCGTTCATAAGGGCCTAATAGAATAATCTTAAGTCATTTAATAGGCCAATTATTAGAAAACTCTCATCCAAGCTACAAGACGTAATTTTTTGCGGCCAATCTTGTTGTACAAACATTTTAGCTCTCAGGCTTCTGAACAATGTTGATCGAGCACCAAACAGAAAGACATATAATACAAAGGGATGTTAGAAATAGTAGCTTTAAAAGGGGTGATCCAACCTCTAGAGGAGAGGAGAGGAGAGAAGTCTTCTAGGTGGAGAAATCTTCTCCATCTTCTTGGTAATAAGTGCCCTGGGCTTTCTACCAGTCAACCCGTCACTCGAAGAAGTCATGAGTTTTGGTCCCTATCAATCTTCATCCCCATAACATTGGATTCACAAGGATACACCCTTGTTCCATTAGCTGCTAGACAGCACGTAAAACAATGTTAGATTTCTATCTTCATCCTTGGGAGCCATCACTCTATTTGAGGATATCATTTTGGAAGAGACCCTTCAGTATACGAGTAAGTTCAGAATGTCTTCTTCATAGGATCTAATAATGCTTCCAGCAACTCCTATTGAGATGCTTCTGTTTCCTTACACCTTATTCAATTGGAAGAGTGACAGGGAACACTCCCAGGTAAATCATACTCAGTAATATGTACTTCTTTTCTGTTCCGTTCCCCTTGGGCATCAGGAAGGAGAGGGTAAGGGAAAATAAGTAACAATTCGAAACCTAAACTTTGACATGATCCAAATTTTGAATGGAAAGCACATTGACCTAAAGAGACAAGGACAGCCAGGAAAGCAATGAAAATCACGCATTGAAGAACATGAAAGAAGATTGTATGCTAAAATACTAGGGGGGTTGGAATTAACTAGGAAAAAAACAAACACACAAAGTCAGACTTGGCACCTGTGAAGTTCTCAGTGACCTCCAGAAAAGAATCTCTCTTTTCTTGTTTCGTAACTTCATTTAAATACAGACTGATAATGTGTGAGGACAGAAAATAGGCTCAGAGATCTGTTTCAGATATAACCTTATTGGATACTATGGGAGATTCACATCATTATCATTAGATCTTAGAACCTTTATCTTCACATCCAACGGAACATCTTCCAAAATTGTTTAGATATGGAAGACATTTTGCGTCAGATTGTCTGTGATGAAATGATGCATGTGCTAAAACAATAACTGGTAAAACTAAAGATAATCTTCCTAAACGTCTATATAAACTACTAGATGTTTCAACAAGAAAGCCAAAAGCAGCTAGAGGTAATAAATGTGAAACAGATAAGGTGGACATTCTCAACAAGAAAACCAACAGGAAGCAGGAACTTCTCTGTGACTGTTATATAATGAAGTTATCCAGAAAAATTGGTATGATATTATGTTGTTATTCTCCAGTCAAACTCAAAAACTTCACCAATCTTCAAGGTCCATAGATAGAATATCATGAGTAGGCGAAACGCTATGTGAAAATTGAAACTCTTTCATTTTTTGTTCTCTTGCTGGTTGTTTAGTTGAAAGATAAGACAACAATGAGCACAAGATCAATAGAACAAAAAAGGATGGAAGAAAGATTGAGAGTAGTGTCAGAATTATGTGGGAAACACAAATGCGGGAGGATGGAAGGTTTCACATAGCCAGATTCTTAGAAGGGCATACTCATTTTCAGGCTTCAAACCCGCACACAACTTAACACCTTTCCTCATAATGGTTACAGGTGTTTGTTTATCATGTCTCTATAAATAAGAATGACCCTGCAAGATTCCTATAAAGGGAATACTAGCCCAGAATCCTATCACCTTCTCTAAGGAGTGCTACTCCTTTTCACAGTAGACAAATGCAACTAAAATCAAAGCTAGTGTACAAACAGAATAGGAGGTTATTTCCCAACTGTCAGCAGAACTCTAGACAGAAATATCATGCCCTGGGTTTCATCCCAAACCCACCATAGTTACATAAGTTTTCGAAAAATTTCCAATTGTTCCATGATCTTATTTAATCTCACATGTTCAGAGGTTCTTACATTTCCCAATTCAATGGACATTCACAAAATTAAAGACAAATTTCATGAATGATTGGTCAAGTTCTCAAATACTGTCTGTATATGTCGTTAGAAATGCACGTTGAAAACTAAATAACATTCTAATCACACTCCGCCTCCCAAATTTCCCCCAAGTCATTCGTAAACGCTTGCAAAATTACCCAACTACTCCAAGTGCCTCGACCACACAACCTAAATGCGAGATAACCAAATTGATATCAACCCTAGTTCTTTTTTTCTTGGGTTATTCACCGATTGAAAAGCGGCAAATGATCAGTGCAATTCACGTCTAGTTACTGTGAATTCAGATAAAGAAACCATTCCTAATTTACTTAAAGCATAGAGGTTCTTTTAAACAATGACAGAGCGAAGACAGGGGAGCATCTGAAAACAAACAGCAAATTATAGAAGACCCAAATGAATAAAACTGTAATTTCGATCTGCATACCTCAAACAAGTCGTGCAAGCGAGAGGGGGAAGGAGGATTTCTGAAGCTGTTTGCAGGGGAGAAAGAAGGAGAAGATGGAGAGGAAGAAGAAGGAGTGGTTTCGTGGTGGTCCCCACTGCCGTCGCCGACGTCGCTGAGAAGATCTCCTATGCTGAGCAAAGGCCCTCCAACACCCCTCATCCTTCGTTTTCGTCCTCTCCCTTATACCTACCTGTTTTTCGTTCACGAATATAACAGAAAATTTTGGTCAGCTTATTAGCAGCTATTAGACACCTTATTTTTGGTACTTCTGAGCTGTTCATCATATTCATAACTAAGTCAAGAGAAATCAATACATTTGCATTATTTTAGCCATGTTTTAGGTCTTTTGAAGAAAAAAAAAGTAGTAATTTTTATCATAAAAACATAGGTACAACTATTTAATTAGCATGAAATTTGAGTTTTAGTCTATGGATGACGTTCCCAATATTATAAATGGCTTAGATCTTTAATAAAAGTTTTACATTGCATGAAAAAATAGTATATAGCCCTTCCTCTCCTCTTAAACGAGTACTTTACGAAAATCTTTCCTTTCCAAAGTTACACAAGAACACCAAGAAAAAAGGTGACCCTTCTTTTTCCCCTTAATGAAAAAACTTTATAAGAACAAGTTTTTTTTTTCTTTTTTCTTTTTTTTTTATATATGAGCTTTTTTTAGATAGTAGGTGTAAAACGAAATACAATTCCCAATAACCCACTCTATTAAGTAGCTAACTTGCTTTATGAAAAATAAAAAGTCAAAAGATTTTATGTTGTTTAAGCATCTCAACCATGAGTTATGACATTCTCAAGCAATGGAGGCAATCTCTTATTTATAAATGCTAATGTCTCATTATTTTGGGCCTAATTTTTTGGAGATCTAATCCTTTCATATTATTTGAAATCTCTTAGATTGCAAATCTATGAAAATTATCTATGTTGGATGCTTATAGTACTACTTTCTAGTTTTGTTTTAGATCACAACTATCGTGATACAAAAGTGAAAAAATTCTCTAGCTAAGTTCATTGGATTAGCATGTTTTTTAATGGTAAAACCAAATACAATGGCACGAATACAATGAATTTAGATCTAAGAAAAATAAATGAATTTAGATATAAGAAAAAACAACAAAAAGTAGTGAACTTTTTTCTTTTCTTTTTAATAAGTAAAAGTTGCGAGCCGTCATCTCATGCTTTTTTGTCTAGTGATTCATTATGTTATATCATCATGGTTATGATCCCCCAACCTGCTAGTTATTTTTATGAGGCACCCACAAGAGAATTTATCCTGGAAGCGAAAGAACTGCTAAAACACCCCGAAACCCTCACAAGGGTTTATGTACAAAGAACGGGCAACCCTATATGTGTTGTTTTCGAAGACAAGGAAAGGGATGTTTTTATGTGAGCAACAGAAGCCCAAGCTCATGGCATTGTTGATACTATCGTGGCCGAAAATATTAGAGATTTCACATGAATCTGCGATGTCATTTCGAACAATAATTCAAATGAGCTGTGATTTGAGATTTTCTCTTCTTCACCTGGTAAAATATTGAATGGAAGTAATTCATAATCATCTGGTTAGGATCGATCTAAGCCAACCTATTCTGTATACGATTTAGTATGCCAACTATTAAACAAACTTATTAGAAACACAAGACAGCCAATAAAAAATGTCATGAAATCTCCTGCTCTTCGAGGATGTCCTTAGCGTTGAGGAACATGTACTAGGGTGTATGTGCGACTCGTTCAAATCATGAGCTGGAACAAATAAGAGATTTTTTCAGTATCAATGACCAGTACTAATGGGTAGGATAGAATGGAAGAACTCCATTCACTATCTAAAAATAAAGATATATCATATACCCTCTATTGTGTGTGGAATTTATGGTTTCCATTGGTGCAAATCCAATTACCTCAAAGCAATTCCCTGTTGGTAGCAAATGGTTATCCATTAAGCGGGGAAACAGTATTTAAAAAGCAAAAAGATTCAACGTGGGCCGGATCACATGTATAGATTACATCAACCAAATGTGAAGCCTTCCAAGGAAAAGGAACATCCACACCAACTTACTTGTGGACTCCCAACTCTAACTATTATCTTCTTTTTTACTTAAAGAAAGCAAATATCAATAAAATAAAAACTAATGAGATTAAGGAAGAGGAGAGTCTTGCTAAGGGAAAACACTAGCAAGATGGCAGGCAACGTTGTGCGTCTGTAAAAATAGGAGACAGAGACATAACCAAAACAATCAGTAAATAAGTAATTATCCTAAAATTAGTTGAAAAAAGAAAGTATAATATATGAGAACAATTATCTTTTCTATTTGTTCCTTTAAAATGGGAGAGCTATTTCTTATTATACGATTTATCTTTTTAAATTTCCAACATTGACCATCATATTTTCCCATCATGTTACCGAATTATATCATATTTTGGTTAATTTCTTTGCTACCCCTACCATTATTTTACTATATAGTATAGATTAAATACTTTGCAAAAATTCAAGTGATTCCCTACCATGTTACAAGTGTTCAAGAGCCCCCTGGTCCTCACAAGGACCTTGCACCACGTCATTTGGGGATTTCATTCATGATTTTTGAGATATTCATGAAGATGTAATTAAACCTCACGGCAATTCAGTTGTTGTTGAGAACTTTGTGTTGTACCTTCCATATAATTTTTTTAGAAATCAGAATTTTTTACTTCAGGAATTTTTCTTTTTTTTAGAATGCTCTAGTATGTGGAGAATGAATGGTTATTTGTAATGGTGTGAATGTGTTCAAATATGGTGGCATACGAGCTTAGGCAGGTTCATATCACGTAGCATGTTCGGATATCCAGGTTGAAGGGATTTATAATTGGAAAAGGGATCCTTTCAAGGGATGTGTGGTGACAAAAGTAAGTCTATCTAAAAACCTAAAAGAATTATATTACTATTTCTTTTTTCTTTAGCAACCCTTCTGCCAGCCAAATTTGTAATGGCACTAGCAGCAGGACAAGGGATGAGAGGGAGAAGGTAGAGAGAAAAGGCCCTAACACAATATCAATGGCTTAGAATCGCAAGAAAAAGAAGAAGAAGAAGACGAAGAAGTCCATTCCACGTAATCATAATCGCAAGAAAAAGAAGAGAAGAAGAAGTTCCACAAAATTATAAGACCAACCAACAGCTAACTAATTACATGATGAAGTCAATATAGCAAGTAACGGACCATAACTCCACTGGACAAAATTGCAAGACTAAAAAACAGCTTATATCAATGCATCACTATGTGGATTAATGTGGGAAAAAACAGCACAGGTTATGAGTGAGGCAATGCAAGTAGAAGGTTTTAAAAGGGCAAAGGAAAGGCTCAGAAAAAACACGAATAGTAATAGTAAGAAAAGATTTAAAAACTTTAGGACTAAATAAAGTCATAATACTTAATAGAGAGGAATGAAGGAATAAGATTTATGTGACTGACCCCTAATTGATATAAGGTCTTGATGATGATGATGAGGATAATTTTATCTCCATACCATCGCCACAATTTCACAAAATATAACTCACAAGACAGAACAACATGCAACCATCAGCCAAAAACTGGAATTTGTTTACTTTTTGGGGTTGTTTGTATAGACGAGCAATGTGAATAGAACATTTGTGGCGCTCGGGCAGAGTACTCATCTTTCAATTCCCAAGAAATAGTGAAGACCTAGAGCTAGATGCCATCTTCTAGAGTGCATTTAGGCACCATCAATTACATTCATACCTAGTTTCTTTTCCTAACCCTTGTGTAATCAGATTGTTTCCTAATTCTCTCAACGACTTCTACGGGAAGAAGAGGCAAATGCAAAATGTTGGGCCTTCTTCTTTTCAAATTTAGTCTTCTTTTTTTCCAAACTTTTTCTGTTTTCTTTTATTTCGAAAATAATTGAAATATATATATATATATATATATATCAACATTATAATAAATCCTGAGCCTATAAAGCTGACTTGTTAGTTCTTTATGAAATCTTGACAATAAATTTTTTGTCGTTAAGGTATTGAGTAGGCTATTTTGATATCACACGATAGTTTAAGAGCTGTTCCAACATTTTTCTCAATCTTTTATACGTACAAGGCCAGCCTGGTGCACGAACCGTCCACATACACAGAGTCCAAGAAAGGGGTGGACCACAAGGGTGCATCATATATATATATATATATATATATATATATATATATATATATATATATGTATTACTACATTTTTTTACAACCAAAAGAATTACCAAACAAATCATTCACACTCTCAAAGAGAAAAGTGATCGACTCAAAACCTCCTAAACGATGAACCACGCTAGATAATTGTTGGCATATATAGCTGCTTGCTTACTGTCCCTGGTTTGTCGTCCCGGTGCCAATCAATCCTCCCCAGACTGGCTTCTTAATAGCTTTCAAACTCAAAAGTACTCTACTACACGCCCCCTTTTTTCATGCATATTTTATTTATAGACCTAACCCATTTGTCGCTTAAGGAATGGCTTATACAGGCTAGACATCAAATAACATACCTATTGAATTTTATTTTATTTTACTATGTTTCTTTAGATAAAAAATCTTTTTTTATCATTTTTTTAGGCAACGTCCAAATTCATTCATTTCTCATGGCTTGTCCTTTTTTGCTATTCTGAAAATGATAAACAGCTTAGACCTGAAAGAAGGTTTTACCATGCATTGAAAAAAAGGCTTGTGCTCCTCCCTCAACTTCCAAGCATGTAGTTTCCGTGGGACGATTTCCATATGGAACTTCATTACTCTGAAGTACTTCTTGATGAAAGAAATGAGCTTATGAAACAGAAACCAAAATACTACACAACGCTCTAGGCACTGTTGTAGCCATAGCATCCCTGCTTATTTCTGGATCTGTTCAAAGAATCTGGCATTCATCTTGCAAAATCAGTCATTCCACCACATAGTATCTAACAGGCATTCCCAGAATTCTTTCAGAGGTGAGCATATTGATATAGGAAACTCGTTCTTTTATAAACAAAATAATTTTATCAGTGGAATCAAAGAGACGGCAGTAGAGGAGGACACAGGATCAATAAGAACAAGAAAACTGAAATTGCACTTGAATTATGATCCGTTCTCACAATCGTCTCCTAGACACCTTGGTGACTTCCCTCACAACATAAGGTAGAGACAAATCCATAGATAAGCACAAAATCAGTTATCTCATGGACGTCTCCAAGGGAAGGGAATTCATCTCTCTTGGCGATCCATCCAACTTCCATACAAGAATCCACATCCCAAATAGCAGATACCTGTTTAGCCGCCTTTCCTTTGCAGAAGCAGGAAAGCCGACAAATGGAATGACCCGATTGAAGGAAGAAGGCAATGGACATGGGGGCTCAGGGAGCTACCACACCTCTGCCAACACAGCTCAGTACTACTCCAATTCTGAGGGCTCAGGGAGCCACCACCACTTTCCGTGACAGCAAGCAAGCAAGACGGCAAGGTTGGTTAACAGCTAATATTGAGAGAGAATAAAATTTTGTCCTCATAGGATCTTAAAACAAAACATCAGCAAAGTAACCCCCGAATGATCCCTAAGAGTGTACTCCACAGCCCCATAGACTGGGTTACCAAGGACAAACTAAGTTTCCAAAAAGCAGTAAGAATTTAGGATCAATACACAAGGAAAGCAAGCCAAAAACATTGCGTAACAGTTGGGTACCAATGGCTGAGGAACATAAAATCTATAAGCTAAGTACAGAACAAAACAAATGACCCTCCACATCCAATGAATGTGGAGATGAACCTGCAACTCAACAATGTCAAAACTCTGGGAGGAACCAACATGGATCATAACCTACACATAGGGACAAGAAAAATACCTGCATAGCACACGATACCTGTAGAATGATTATACCTGAAACTTTCATCATAACCTGACCTGACCCAACATCATAACCCTAAGAAGATACACCTCATCAAAAAGAGAAATAACCTAGCACTCAAGACGATCTTGCCGTCTACCAAGTTCTTATAAATATCCTTCTACCAACAGACTCAATTTTCACCACCCTCTTATGAGTGTCAAAAAAGGAAAGCATAACAACTTATTAACAAATACGTACCACAATCAGAGTACTGACCAACGAAAGGACCCAGGTGCTGATCGTGGAAAGTCTACATGACAAAACATCAACACAAACATGACTCAAAAAGATTCAGAATTACAAGAACCCTAGGAATATAACCAAAACCAAATAAAAACAAGAAATACTCTCATGCTAGTCATAGAAAACAAAACAAAAGGGAAATTCCAGCTGACACAGAGATTTGCTTGAAAGATCAAATAGCATAACAACTTTCACACTCAGCATCACATTTCAAAGGGCTTGAGAATTATTTCCTAAAGAAAAATTTATTTGTGAAGCATAAAAGGGAAGCCCGGTGCACAAAGCTCCTGTGTATGCAGGATCCGGTAAGAGGCAGACCACAAGGGTCAACAGTAAGCAACCTTACCTTGTTTTTTTTGCAAGAGGCTGTTTTCACACCTTGAACCTGTGACCTCAAGGTCACATGACGACAACTCTACCGTTGCACCAAAATGAGCAAAGGATGATCTTAGGCCCAAAGAACCTTCGATTTAGAAGATAGGAAGACACATTACTTATTCTTGTTTTCACTCTCTTCCCTTGCTGTCATAAACAGAAGAATTCAAATTCCAGTCATTTAGAGACCCTAATGTGACTTAAGGATCACTTGAGCGCATCTCTGCTTGGATGAAGATTTTGACTATATCTGAATGTCAGAACCTGTAGACAAAAATCCTGAAACTCTGCCGGGGAAAACCAGAACCTTTGTAGGTACCATCCACTTCAAATCTAAAATTTATGAAATACTTCAATTATGCTTACCAAATAACTTCCTAAGATAAAACATTCAATACAACAATAGCATCAAATAGATTAAAAATTGGTGTCTTTTCATTTTTTCTCTGAAGAAATTTTACCTTATCAAATTGACTTGATATTTCATGCTTTCTCAAACTTATTTTGCACCTTAGAACTTGCATGCCATAAGAATCACTCTCTACACTTACAAGAGCTCATACTTGACAGCACAATGGTCCCCCCACCACCATGAATATCCTGCCTCTTTGAAGAATGGTATACATGTTGTTTATCTATATCATCTCCTAATGAAGAGACGTAACTACAATGCAACATATGGACCACGTAGCACAATACCTCGTCCTTGTATTCTTCTCTTGGTTGACATTGCATTACAGTCTACAACCATGAAGTTAACAATCTCACAGATGGTGTATGGTCTTCAAATACTCTGCCAAAAAATTGCACTACTCTAACATTTTCATTGCTCCCATGATTTTTGTCAAATAAATGAAACCTTTCAGCCATTTTTAATAACACATCTAGCATTTTCTGCTCTAAGATGAGCGGTTGGTTTCCTCTCCATTCTAATTCTTCCTTTAGTTACCTGCCAACCTTTTTAGACATACTCTGGCACATGCCTTACCTACCAAAAGGGTACTTAGCAGCCTTCCAACTCTCTTTGGGAGATCGTTATATTGCTTTGATCATTACCACCTAAAGCCAAAACAATTAATTGCTCTTTCATCAAAAGCATTAACCACAGATTTTGATACAATAGGTTCAATTCTGCTCCAACACATGCAAGAGAACTGGAAATGATCCTCCGCAGTTTGAATAAAAAGAGAACCAAATGGATTTGCTTAGGCTACAGCCAGAACTTTTGTGAGTCTGTTAAAGACACCGGCTTATAACACATCTAGCACCTTCTCCACTAAGATGAGCGGTTGGTTTCCTCTCCATTCTAATTCTTCCTTCAGTTCCCTGCCAACCTTTCTAGATACACTCTGGCATATGCCTTTACCTACCAAAAGAGTATTTCTCTTTCATCAAAAGCATTAACCACAGATTTTGATACCATAGGTTCAATTCTGCTCCAAACTCCGCCAATGCTGGTCCCAAGCTTGGATGAAAAAGGAGGAGGGTCTTGCGTCAAGTGCCAACCGGCAAGGGAGAAGTTGAAGATGATTTTGTTATTTCTTTCTGACAAATGAATATACATTTGCATATTAGTTTGTAAGGAAGAAATAAAAATCATCTCCAGCTTCTTCAAATATGGCAACCCTTTCGTCAGGTGCTCGCCGGCAAGGGTGAAGCTGAAGATGATTTTGTTATTTCTTTTCTGCTTGCAAATGAATATGCATTTGTATATTAGTTTGTAAGGAAGAAATGAAAATCATTTTCAGCTTCTTAAGACTATGGCAACCCTAACATGAAATGAATCGAAAACTAACATTCCCTCAAGCTAGGGCGTTCCCCATAAGCGACTCGCTGCATCGGATCCCGGGTGTATGAAAAATAGGCAAGGGTTGCTAGGGCGTTCTCGTAGAAGCGACGCACTGCATAAGAACCCAGGTGTAGTGAAAAGTAGACATGGGTTCATGCCATGGAGGTCAAGAAAGGTGATAGTAAATAAGATATCTCCAGAGCATAAGATTCATATCGCTATATGGAATATAGGGGCATTGACAGATAAGAGTTGGGAGTTAGTAGATGCGATGAAACGTAGGAGAGTCAACATCGCTTGTATCCAAGAAACCAAGTGGAAAAGGTTTAAAGCTAGAGAAATAGATGGGTATAAATTATGGTATGTAGGAAAGGATAATAACAAAAATAGCGTAGGAATAATAATAAATAAGGAATTAAAGGATAAAGTTGTGGACGTTAAAAGAATCAGTGATAGAATTATAATAATAAACTTGTTCTAGGAGAGCAGATTATAAATGTTATAAGTGCATACGCACCACAAGTAAGGTTACAAGATATAATCAAGAGACAATTTTGAAAAGATATGGAAGGAGTCATGCAAGAAATTCCCAATACTGAGGGGATATTTATAGGAGCAAACTTAAATGGCCATGTAGGAAAAGAAAAGAAAGGATATGATAGAATACACAGAGAGTATGATATAGGTCAACTAAATGAGATGGGGGAGAATACCCTCGATTTTGCTTTATCATATAACCTGGCCATTGTAAATACGCTCTTTAAAAAGAGGGATGAACACTTAATAACCTTTAAAAGCAGACTTTATAAAAGCCAAATAGACTTTTTTCTACTTAGGAATAATGAACGACCTATGTGTAAGGATTGTAAGGTGATAGCTAGTAAGAGTTTAAACTCACAACATAGGTTAATTGTTATGGATATCCATATCAAAAGATGGAAAAAAAAGAAATGAACTTAATAGGTACCCAAAAATTTAGTGGTGGAACTTAAAAGGATAGAAAATAGCCTTATTCACAAATAAGTTGATGGTAGAAGGAAATTGGAACTATGAAATAGAAGTAAATATCATGTGGATTAATATTCCTGAGTCTATTAAGAAAGTGGCAAAAGATGTCTTAGGAGTATTTTAAAATAAACTATTAGTATTAGTTCAGAAAGGCAAGTCTCCCCGAATTCAATACAATATTCCAAAAGAGTTATGAAAAAATGGAAGACTAGAAATAATGAAAACAATGAACAATATAAGAGTGCTAAAAAGGTTGCTAAGAGAATAGTAAGTGAGGCTAAACTTAAAGCATATGATGAGCTCTATAATAGACTAGGAACAAGAAAAGGTGAGAAAGATGAGTTTAAACTTGCAAAAGTACGAGAATAGAAGGGTAAGGACTTAGATCATGTTAGGTGCATTAGAAATGATGATCAAAATGTATTAGTCAAAGATGATGAGATCAAATAAAGGTGGGAAACATACTTTCAAAAATTGTTAAATGACAATGGCTCTGAGAATATAGGGATTGAAAATACTATAAATCTAAATAACATTGGATATTATAGATATGAATGTAGGATTAGAATACCTGAAGTGAAAGAGGCCTTGAAAAAGATGAAATCAGGAAAGGCCATGGGGCCCGATGATATACCAATAGACGCTTGGAAGTATATGGGAGATATTGGAGTAGTTTGGTTGACCAAGTTGTTTAACAAGATTATAAAATTAAAGAAAATGCATAATGAGTGAAGGAAAAGCTCTATTGTACCAATTTATAAGAATAAAGGAGACATACAGAGCTGCACTAATTATCGATGGATCAAACTTATGAGCCACACTATGAAACTTTTTGAAAGAGTGATTGAGAAGAGGCTACAACATGAAACAAGTGTAACGAAGAATCAATTTGGTTTCATGCCTAGGAGGTCTACCATGGAAGCTATTTTCTTCCAAAGACAATTAGTAGAGAAATATAGAGAGAGGAAAGACCCACATATGGTCTTTATCGACTTAGAGAAAGCTTATGATAGAGTCCCTGGAGAGTTAATATGGAGGGTGTTAGGCGATAGAGGGGTTTCGCAAGAGTAAATAGACATAATTAAAGATATGTATGAGGGAGCAGTAACAAATGTTAAGACCACTAGTGGCAAGATTGGTGATTTTCCTGTCACTGTAGGATTGCACCAAGGATCCGTATTGAGCCCATACCTTTTTACATTGGTTTTGGATGAGTTAACAAAACATTTGCATGAGGAGATTCCTTGGTGCATGCTATTTGCAAATGATATAGTCTTACTTGATGAGACAAAGGAGGGTGTAAACATAAAGCTAGAGTTATGGAGAAAAGCATTAGAATCTAAAGGATTTAAAATTAGCCAAACTAAGACAAAATATATGGAATACAATTTTAGCAAGGAGAGGAGTAGAGTGGAACACCAGTCAAGATAGATAACCAAGAAGTCTCCGTAAAAGACCACTTTTGGTACTTAGGATCAATGATTCATGAGAGTGGAGAGATTGAGATGGAGTTTACCCAGAGAATCGCGGGTTGGAACAAATGGAGATGTGCATCTAGAGTTTTGTGTGATCGACGGGTGCCACTCAAACTGAAAGGAAAATTCTATAGGATGGCCACAAGGCCGGCCATGCTCTATGGATCAAAGTGCTTGGCAGTTAAGGAATATCATGCTCATAGGATGAGCGTCGTAGAAATGATGATGTTGAGATGGATGAGTGGTAACACAAGAAAAGATAGAATTAGAAATGAAAATTTTAGAGGAAATTTAAGGGTAGTACCAATAGGTAACAAGATGAAGGAGATTAGACTTAGATGGTTTGGACATGTTCAAAGGAGACCAACAACGGCATCAATTAGGAGTGAGGCAATACAAGTACACGGGGAAGGCCCAAAAGAACGTGGATAGAAGTGGTGAGGAAAGATTTAAAAACTTTGGGACTAAATGAAGCCATGGTACTTAATAGAGAGGAATGGGGGAATAAGATTCATGTGGCCGACTCCTAATTGGGATAAGGTCTTGATGTTGATGGTGATGATGATGAGGTTCAATTCTACTCCAACACATGCAAGACAACTGGAAATGATCCTCCACAGTTTGAATAAAAAGAGAACTAAATGGGTTTGCTTAGGCTACAGCCAAAACTTCTGTGAGTCTGTTAAAGACACTAGCTCACTATAAAAAAAACTCCATATTTAACACTAGTTCATACTTTTATTTGGGTTGTTCAAAATTAATAGAAGGTAACCATGCAAGTGATTTCTCTTTTCCCAATGCAGCCTTTTTAGTGGCTATTCATGGTCGATTCACCAAATGGGAGCAAGTCTATCAATGAATTCCAATATGTATTTCTCCTGAAAGTAGTTTTCCATGTTATATTGAGTCAAGCAATCGTTTACAATTCATCTATTTGTAACCATCTAGTTCTGCAGTCTTACTCCTTGATCTAATTCGTAAACTCCGTCAAATGCTTACAAATATGGTTGAGCTCACTACAATCAACACTACGTAGGCAATCAGCATGTCCAAGACGTCCTCAAATCTTATCCACCATATTCATACAATCAATTATCTGAATAGACCTTCTGTCAAACCCTCCAATAACTTCCTATAGACCTTCAAACCTATGACAGCAATTGATCTCCAACTTCAACCAATTCCATATGTCAAATTTGAATTTTCTTTCAAACCACGTTGACATAACAACTTGCTAATGATGGAAAGCTACCTTTAAAATAATGAACAACTAGAATCAGCATAACTTCTACAGGTAGTTTCATGATATGGTTATATAGCATAAATCTTCTCAGCATTTTTCAGTTTTCTTAATCTTAGATGGATTTATTTCCAGTTTCAGCTTCTGCCAAAAACTTGTAGAAATCACTGATATTTGACAAATCCTATCAACATATACTCACCTTCTGATAATTTTCCCTTATTATTCCAGGTTCTCCTCCCATGCACACCATATCATGCCAGCAATAATTCAGAGAAAGCCTAAGCAATAAAATGACTAGAAGGAATACAGAGTCCAACTATAATCAAATCTCTTATTCCATATGATGGGATTCTGCTTGGTCCAGCAATGAACAGAAGATCATGGTGAGGGTGAGATAAGAGTTCCAGTGAGAGTCGGATGCTCTTGAGTGCCTGAAGAAGTCGACACTCCATTTCAACATGCATTTGGGAAGATCTAAGCCGTTTACCATGTTTGGCACATGAAAAATAGGTGATCCAAGGGAGTTATGCATTCAGATAAACCAAGACACTTGTTTTAAACCTTTGAAAAAAATAATAGAATTGGATGGTCTACATTCCAACTCAAGAAAACTAGGCTAAAATAATCCAAAGGGCATAAAATTTTGTATCCTGCTTATCAACGATTCCCTACATGATGAACCACTAAGATCTTTCAAAAAATTTCACAATACATGTCAGAAAGGAGGGCTACTTCAAACACTAAAGAGCATCCAACTCCTACTGCGACTCAATTACATAGATCGCCTAGAAGTCATAAGTAATCACCATGGGTCAAATTCAAGCAACTCATTCCCAAACAATCATACAAGAACTTGCAAAACGATAAAGAAATAGAAAAAATATCAGGAACCAAATAGGAGAACTTGCTTTCTAACAAACCCTTCCAACATTTTCTAATACATCTTTGGTCAAGAAAGTGTGGGCAAGCAAATGGAACAAGTAAAGAAAGATAAGATGTTAACGGATCTGAATCAGGTATTACATAGTTAAACTTTGGAGTCCAAATAACCTTTTATGATCCTCCAATGAAGTCCTTCAAGTTCTAGGCAATGAGAATAATTGTTCTAAGACTACTGCTCTCAACCACTAAATCAAATAGAATCAGCAGGTAATTGTCTCAATGAATACCCTGGCTCAAGGATGATACACTATACTGAGAAAAATAGAGGAAGTGAGAGTGAGATAATCAGTTTGTGCACTGTAAAAGTATGTTGGTTGGTATCTGCTAGGATTCCCAGAAGCCTAAGAAGTCCAACTAACAGGAATCTTGACACATTCAATCACATAGTCACTTGTCCCAAAGACCATAATCTTCTTGTCCCAAAGACCATAATCTTACCCCTCCTACAGTTGGATTCATTCACACGGTCCATCTATTAGCCAATTAAACAATTAGTAATCTACAATAACTGCTTACAGCTGGTAGCTTTAGCACTGAACTTCAACACTAAGAAACTAAAATGCAACTCAAATTGGCATTCTTGATCTTAAGAAATCAGGGTCTTCCAATACTCAACTTCCAAGGACTATTGACTCAGTTATGATGATTGAATTAGGTATGATAAATATTGCATGACTTCTTATTCTTTCTTCACTCACTCCTTGGACTCTCTTAGGAGTTGTTCCACATACTTCGATGATGGTTCTTCTCTTTCAGCAGACTGAATATAAAATGCTTGTTAATACTTTATAGAGTAAACTGGAATCAACAAAAATGTTCCATATCCTCATTTAAAGAGAAATTATACTTTAAGTCAACTTGCCAAGGATCTACTTGTTCAATCTTCAGTCACGTGAAAATTGCCTTTAAGAAAGTAGAAAGAAGAATATCGTCGTTAGTTATAGATGACTGAAGTGGAAGATTCCTGTTCTCTTTCCAGAACATGAGTAAAGAAGCACGCCCACATCGGGGGGGGGGGGGGAGAGAGAGCAGTTCAATGAAGGTGTATGAAAAGTCATCCACTTGAAGCGTTGCAAAACTGTTAGACTTCGGGGCTGCATCCACAGACTCACAGATATTCTAGATCCAGTGAACATCAACAAAGAAAATGCCAAACACTTAATTTCAATTCTATCAAATTTTGAAGTTGATAAACTAGATAGTTGGGGGAGAAAGCATTCAAATAGTAAAACATATATGATAGAATTGATGAGTATCTTCCACCCAAAGCTAGTAGAAGTAGCACAATAGTGTTTTCGTAGTTCCTATGAAATGTGAAGAATGGACAAGAAACATGGCAAACTATTATTAGAATGTAAGGTAAGTCTCAAAGAATTGTAAAATATCACATTAATCAGATATATTTATTGAAATAAGAAGTGGATGTTTCAGAGAGTTTCTTGAAATACTTTGAACTGCAGATCAAGAAAATCATCATTTTTCAAACATAGTATTTTGACAAGATGAGCACATGAACAACAGTCCACCTCATAGAACACAATAGACATCAAGACGTTGCACAATGGGCCAAAACATCAAGATCACACACACTTGACAAGATGAGCACATGAACTACAGTCCACCTCATAGAACATACCAACCTCATCACTCAAGTAAAAGTTGTGAAGACACGTGAGACATCAAGAAGTAGCATAATGGGCTACAATGTCAATCTCTCTCTCTCTCTCTCTCTCTCTGACACACACACACACACACTAACTAAAAGTGGAGGCATTTTTGCCACCTAGAACTCTATTCTCATCAAGTGCAGTAGTCATCTGACAAATAAATTGGGGAACTTGTCAAGTCATCTTTATGGTGTTTGTAATTATAGGGAATTCATCTAGCCTAGTCAGGTTTTCTAAGTTTCTAACATCATATCTACAGTGAACTGCACCATGGAGTAATAAGAATAGTCATATTATGCTTCTAATTCCTTTCTCGCAGCTCTATGATTGGACTCACTATCAGTTATATACTGCACAATGTTAACATGCTTCAGAACTTCATCAAAGGCATCAGCATTCTTCACAAACCCTGCCGCATCCCCAAATCCAATAAACATTATCCTTTAACCAAACCAAACTCTTAATCAATAGTCATTTCCCTGTGTTCCTCACTTCCTCTAGCTGTCAGCCCAGTCTTGTCACCTTGTAGATTCCCATGAATAATTGACTATCTAACATTTTCTAGGTTCTCCTCTATGTCATGTCTGTACTCTTTAAAAATCTATCTTCAATCAAGAAAAGAACGAGCAATTATCCAGAACCTATGAAATAAATCACATCTTCATCCCTGCCAATATTGGGAGTTGGCAGCATATATAGAAATTTACTAAAACTATCTACCACACACTTTTTCAAGTATTAGACACTCCACATCTCAGATAGAAGCCATCCAAGTCTTTGAAGCAACCTCGGGAATGATAAAGCAGATCTTGAGAGGTTTCCACAAAGAAATAAGGACGTAATAATAGCATGTAGCAGTTGGAACTTAAACTAAGTGGTATTGGAAACTTTCCTGATAATGGACCTGTCACAGAGCCTTCCTCACACACATCTGTCTGTGATATTATGGTAATGTCAAAGGATCTGTCTCACCCTCTATTCAACCCAGATAGATAGTCATCAGATCTACTCTACCATGTCTATAGATCTTCAGATCCCAAAAGTCAGACCATCTTCTTCAGAAAAAAAAATGGAAAAAAAGAAAGAAAGACATGGGCAACTGTCTTGACCCAATTGGTATAAGAAAACAACATTTGCACAGCCAAAAAAGCTGCTGCTTTATTAGTCTATCTACAGTAAACAAACTATTGGTGCAACAATGGGCAATAAATTCTCTCTGACTCAGTTAGCAGATGTTAGGATCCACATGAATGTATACATGCACATGCAAACTGACATCTCAGGCAAAGGAATCTATCCTAGGTCCCAAAGCACAAGAATTTAAAAAATATCACATGTTAAACCAAATCAGATTTACATGAGGATAAGTTATGCAACAACATCAACATGGACAATTTTGCAGCTAATATAAGATCCAAACAAATTGAGCTCGGGCAAAAGTATGACTTCCTAGGTGACAGCTAAATCAACATGAAATGGATAATTACAAAGGTTAACAACAACATGGCAAGGGATGGATTGGTCAGAAGAACACAATCATGGAACGGAACAATGACATACATACTCCTCCGGCAGCCACTCACACGCTGGCAGACAAACAAGGCTCGTATGGCAACCCGACAAGATTATTCCTTCCCATTGCCTGGAATTGACTCCGTCCACACACTTCATTCTCTGGCAACCACTCCCAACTCTGATCCACCAAGTTGTACATAATCGATTGCCACCCTCGATGCGTACTAAAACACAAAAGATCACCATGACCTTGGCATTGTATCAATATAGAATGGGGGGAGTGTATCTTCCTCAATATTTCATCTGGCATTGCCCCAACCTTAACCCACTTCAAATTGTCCCACCTAAGCTCCCATATGCAAATGCTCCTAATCAAGTAATCCTCCACAATCTTCCCAGTCAACAACAATTTACCCTGACAGATAACCAATGACGGGCATCGTAAATCCCCCGGCGGCATTTTAACATTCAAATCAGTCCAATTTCTACACTTCAAATCATATGAAATCAATCGATACCCTTGTAGTGTGTTAACGGGAGTCGCCAGGCAATAGAAGAAACCATTATGCCAGATGGCATGAACTTCGTACCAAAACTGCAAGAATTCTTGCATAGACCGGCAGTGGTGTTCCCACCGACCAGTTCCAGAATCGTAAACCTCGGTAATGCTTTCACTGGAAGCGGGTTCGGACGTCCCGGTAACCAGAATTTTGTAGGAATTTCCATTGGCAACCATACCGACAATATCGATGAAGCGAATTTGGAGCATTTCCGGTAAGACTCTATGGGAACAGGTAACCGGATTACAGACGATAAGAGTTGGGTAATCCGAATTTCGATTACGGAAGCAGAGTAAGCCGCCGGAGGAGGCTAATAAGAGGACTTGAGAAGAATCCAAGGAACAACGCTCGAAAAGCGGGAGATTGTTCCAACAGTTGGAATTAGGGTTATAGGCCGCCACCGTATGGCGGGTGCGGTAAACAAGGAACCACAAATTTCTGGGGCAAAATTGACCCCAGAGTTGTAGGAAAGAGTTGGAATTGAGTAACGAATTCCACTGTTTGCAGACGCAGCGACAGCGGAAAACGGATGAGATGGGAAGGAAAGCGAGGACTTTTTCGATTACTTCTTCTGGTAATCGACACCACAGGCTTCTATCCATCGTTTTGTGGAGAGAATTGTGGGGGAAGAAAGAAACCCTAACCGTAATCCCAGATGATTTCGATGGAGGATCGATCTACCAGCTGTTTGACGATGAATCATGGAGAAATTTGAGTGGCGGGTCGATTAGGGAGGAAAAGCCTCCCCCTTTCTCTCTCTATCTCAATACTCCTTCCGTTTTCTTTTGTTTATACGCCGGCTGGGAGACCATTTACTTCGATCAGTTGCTTTTTCTCGGAGGAGAAATGTTCGTACGCGGCAACTCGGCTCGGAACTCGGCGGATTCTATGCCCTTCGTTGCCTCTTGCACCTCGCCGAGTTATGTCGAGTCGAGGATGAGTTTCTAAGTGACAAACTCAGACAACAGCTGGGAAATGAAATGTCCTGTTCAACTGCTAAAATGAGGGGGGGCACAGCCTCGGTGCATTAAGTTCCCACTTATGGGGGTTTGGAGAAAAGGGACCACAAGAGCCTATAATAGGCAGCCTTACCTTGTATTTTGCAAGATGCTGGTTCCACAGCTTGAGCCCGTGACCTCAAGGTCACATGATGACAACTTTTACAATTGCGCCAAGGCTCCCCTTCATCCACTCAACTGCTATAAGAACTCGAAAACCGCATCTTGCCACAACACTCAAATCCCAAGGTTTCAAAAGTTCTTTTCTTTTCTTTTTCCAAAAAAAATACTATTATATTTTAGTATTTTTACAAAAAAGTCCAACATTTTTTTACCTGTGCAAATTTGTCATTAAGTTTTCGCTAGCTTTAAAAAATTGCAATTCTATTAGTTTTCTAGCCTCCTTCCTTTTTAGTTTTTTCAAAATTTCAATATTACCATTCACTATTTTAAATTCATGTTCTATACAATAAAACCATAATTCATGATTAAGTTACTGACTTTGGCCACTTAGTTCAATGATTTCTCAATGAAAAGTTTCACTAAAACTTGATATATAACACAATTTCATAACAAGAAATCTAATGGTATGATTGGATTTCAACAAAACCAACAAATAGTGAGATATTTAATTGCAAATATACCATGTTTACCAACCTACACAATAGTACCTATTAAGCTACTTCAATGAAATTCAACAATTTAAATTTTGATTTCTCAATAAAAACTGATATAAACTCTTTTCAACACAAATTTGAATATAATCTATGCTTTGGATCAATAAAGTAATTTAAGTTTAAATCACAAGCAAAATAATGTTACTGTTCACACAAACAATAACAAGTAGCAAACTTTAAGCTCTTCGTTTGATGTCTTTTTAAATGAAAATTAAAAGTCTAATATGGGTCTTCTTCTTGTTAATGCCTTCTATCTAGAACGATCAATTTTAAGGATTTTCATTGCTTAAAGGTCTAATTTCTAGCGAGACTAAAACGTCATTCGGTCTTTCATGTGAGCTGCCTTAAGGAAGCAAGAAATCGAGCACAAAGTCCTCTTGTTACCGCCGTCCATTTGCTAGAAAGGTGATATCAAGATTTCAAAAAAAAACAACTAAGAGGATGGAAAACTAATTTTGCAAAGATCACTAAAATTTAATGACAAATTTACAAAATTCAAAAAATATTGAACTTTTTTTTTATAAAAATGTTAAAATGTAATGACATTTTTGCAAAAAACTCAATTGAAAATGCCAACTCTACCAAAACAAGTTCATTCGACAGTAAGGAATCCAGCAAAATGCAGAAATATAATTTAATATTATGGGTCAAAAAATTCTCTAGAAAATCTAAAAATAGTGGCCCGCATTTCGATACTACGATCATGCCTTCCCCAAAATTGATTGTCTTGTCCTATGAACTAATTGTCAAGAGGATTATCTTGTGCTTAACCCCTCTTGAACTATCTGTCAGCCATTTGAGAGGGAAGAAGTTTCAACAATTCTCGTTCCCTACACTTCCTTCTAGCTGCTTAGCCTGTAGTTGCCCCTTGGAAGTCCAACTCCACTTGGCCCATCCCGTGAAGCTTTATTACGAGTTGAATCTCTAGCAAGCTAATCATCCATCTGTGGTTGGTATATAAAAAAGGAGCAGCCCCACTGCACGAAGCTCCTACCAATGCAGGGTTTCCATGCCTTGAACCCATGACCTCAAGGTCACATGACAATAACTTTTATCGTTACACCAAGGCTCCCCCTTCTTGGTATATAAATAGCCTATTTAAATTATTCAAGCAAAAACTCTAGATTCAATTGAACTCATCTTGGTTTGCAATCTTGCTCATCACATAGATCACATTTTATGTGTTGGGTACATCAGGTATCAACATCGATCGAGCCATTCCAAAGGGGTGTTGTTATCAATTAGTGTACTGCATTATAATTTGTTCAATTTATTAGTTGCAGGTCATATGTTGAAATTGTCTAATATTTTATTTTAAGATATACCAAACCCTCTAAAGAGTCTCTCACCTCACCTGCATGAGAAAATTACTTTATAAGTCAAGTAACTAATAAATTGAAAAGGACCGTCGTAAGGTTCAACCTATTCAATTCCGGTCTACCACTTTTGTAACATAAAGTAATTCTAAATATTTCTTTAATAAGATAAGGCTGCTTATTATAGACCCTTGTAGTACACCCCTTCTCCAAACCCTGCATAGGCTTCGTGCACTTTCTTTTCTCTCTCTCTCTCTCTCTCTCTCTCTCTCTCTCTCTCTATATATATATATATATATATATATATTTTTTCCTCTATAAAAAAAAATGCAATTCAGAAACCAAAGCTTTGGCAACAAATTGTTTGGATAGGAATAGAACTCAAAAAAGAAACCCAAAAACCTACAAGACCCAAATGGAGATATATAAAAAATGAAATAAAAACTTAAATTTCAAAAAATGCACTTCTATTTCTTATCTTCTCTTACTTTTTTATTGATCATATTTCATCTATTCAAACATTTGAGAAGTTACTACTTCTAGTATCCAACTTACTCATGCAAACGCCCAAGGTGGGACCTCTTGCTCACGGCTAAACAGTTGTCCCATTTGAAAGAATCCTGACAATGGTTGACCATAGCAAGTACATGGTCAAGCATCATCTAGAAATAAAGGAACTCTCTCCTGCAAAATAAGACACAAGAAACACACTCCATTATTTTGATACTAAAGCCCTTCCCCTGCTATGGTGTTTTTCTAGAATAGCAGGGGAAATGTCTCTGTCGCAGCGAGACTTTCTTGTCCAGTTGTAATCTTTTGATGGAGTTAATTGGAGGTAATCTTGAATTGTTGGGTACTAGTGGTTTAGAGTGTATAGACAGTCAAAAGACAACCTTCCTCTACAAGCTTTTATTCTGCAGATGCTTCACTGAAAAACCAGTTTCTCTTTCAAGCTATTTTTGGGTTCTTCTCTCTATGAGCTGGTCTTCATCGAAAATATCTCCCAGTGGAAGGATTCATTGAAAACCCAATTCATCTATTAGACGTCCATAAAAAGGTAGGTTCCTTTAGTTCATTTGGCAGTTTAAAATGTCCAAAAAGGGTTTTTTAAAGCTCTTGTGAAAGAAATGGTTGGAGGGAGATGGCATCTACTTTGAATCAAGTTTTTATTCAACATTCCATAGCCACATGATTGTAATTTAATGTCCGGATGATGGTTGCAAACATATGTCATTGAGTATTTGAAGGCCATATGTGATGGTTGACCATGCCCCTTCCTTAGTTGACCATGTCCTGGAGAGCTATAAACACAGGCGCATATTGAGATATTTGGATAATGGTCAATTATGCATCAAGGATTCTTTCAGCTACAAAAGTTGTTTAGCTTTAGACAATAGGTCCTATCTTTGGCATTTACAGACAAATCCAATTGGTAATTAATTGGATCTTAGAGGCAGTAACTTCTCAACTTTTGAATAGATCAAAGATAAGAAATGCAAAAGCAACAGAAGACTAGCAATTAAAGTTAGTTTTTATATCTCAATGTGACTGTTTTAGGTTCTCTCAAATTTCAGAGGGAAGAAAAAAGGAAGGTTTTGGCCTGGGGAAGAAAAGGCAGCCCGGTGCACGAAGCATATGCGAGGTCTGCAGAAGGGGTGGACCACAAGGGTCCATAGTACTCAACTTTACCTTGTATTTGCAAGAGGCTATTTTCATGCCCAGAACTCGTGACTTGGACTGGGGAAGAAGGAAAATAAAATTATTTTTTATATTTTTTAATAGTTGGTCAAATGCCAACTCAGCATGTCAACCACGTTAGAATGTCAAAAGACACCTAAGTTGAGAGTTTATTCAAATTAATTATGAATTGGGGGTGTAAAGGTTAATACATGAAAATTTGAGGGTTTTTTAATAAGTTTTTCCTTCTTGCAAACTCTAAATTATCTTTTCATCTTTTAGGCCTTAATTTTGGTTCGCTTTGTCTCTGACCTGCATCAAATATTTTCCACCTTGTTGTCACCTTCAACTGTTACTGCAAACTGCATCAAATACTTAACCAAAAAGAAGATATGACAAAGAGATAGGACTTTAGTTCCTTTTGCGTCCTGAAATAAAGGTGAACGTGTTTCTCTCAGGGCATGTGCGGTAGCTTTTCCTCTGCAACCACAGCCTTATGCCTTGATCAGTGTACTAATGACTGTCACATGTATCTTTCGGGGCATATCAGCAGCTTTTCTGCCACAAACACAGCCTCATGCCTTGATCAATGTTCAAATGACTGTACAAGTGCTAGATAGTTGAAGCATAGTACTGAACAGCTCCATCAGCAAACCGATCTTTCAACTCAAATCTGCCATTGGACCTCCAAACTCAATGCCCATGAGTTGACAGTCCTCAAGTAAGGCCCACTTTTGAGAACCATCACTGATCTAATTCCACATGGATGTGCCTTGAATCCATTATGGTTTGGCATTCTCCAACAAGTACATCATCAACCAGTATGGTGCACATGTAGTATACACCCACCATAGGCGGCTGATATAACATACATACCTTGGGAGCTGAGATCCTACTTTCTGTGACAACTTCTCGATTAACCATCAGTGAGTCGGTGTATATTGCATATCAAACATGGCAAGACAATGGCAAACACGTGTAGAAGATATCTATCCCCTTTCCTTACCATTAAATTTATTCATCTCACTAGAGGAGCATTAGTTTTTGTCAGCAACAGACCTGACGATGTAGGAACCCAACCCATACTTCTTTCATAGTCTCACCAACTCTGATGTATCGCCTGCAACTCTATATCCAAATCGATAATACTCACCTGCTTGTGCATAAGAAGAAGACATACACGAAAATACATCAATACTAAAGGAGGTAGTAAGTTCAACAATCAGAGGACATTATTGATACTGGCGCCAAAATTCTGTACTCTGAGCTCCTTAGACAACTTCTCAACGAATTGCTACGAGGTAGTATGTCTGACATTTGAAAAATCAACATTAAATTGTACTGGGACTACATTTCCACAATATGGAGCCCAAGAAGAAAGTACTCGCATCCGGTCACATTTTGCAACTATAGGAGCCCTGTATATAATTTCAATGCAAAGCGTGAGTTCACCAGATTCCAACTGTCTTTCCATCAGAGCAATACACAAAATTATTAATAATTAACCTGAGCACGAACTATAGCTAAAGTAATCCATTGTTAGCTAAAGTAATCAGCTATGTGAGTTATACAAGTACTGGTTTTTGTCTACAGAGTTTCCAGATTACAATTTCTAGCTTTCAAGGACCTAGATCCTCCCACTCTTCCTTTCTTCTGCTAGTTCTTGGATATCCCTTTTGATTTCCCTCCTTTTCTTTTATTTCTCCCCCTCTGCCAAATGTTCTTCCTCCCTACAGTGACCGAATTCTGTCTAGTCCTCTTTTCTGTTATTTTATGTCAGAAGCCTCTCCTTTCTGTTATAAAACCAGTAGACTAATTGTCTAACAATACTCTCCTTTCTGTATAAAAACAGTAGACTAATTGTCTAACAATACTCTCCTTTCTGTTATAAAAACAGTAGACTAATTGTCTAACAATACTCTCCTTTCTATTATAAAACGAGTAGACTAATTGTCTAACAGAAGCTCACTGACAGATCTACATACTGGTCCCGGCGCATCCAACTAGGACCTTAGCGTATTGAGGTTTTCCAAAGTTCCAAACCTGCAAGATTAGGAGCTCTGCCAATATATGAATAGATTATCCGATTTATGCTTCTTAGTCGAATGACTCTCCTCCCTTGGCCAAAAGGAAATGTAAACCATAGTAATCTGGTTATACCCATGAACAGTTACTCATCAGGAATGAAATAGAAATCTGACATGATATGTTAAAAGGAATAATTACTGTTCGATTCAAAACCCTTTGATAAGCTGTGGATAGGAACTTGTAGGGCAGATCCCACTCTTCAAACATGTTGAGCCTTGCTATTGTTAAGAGTGAGGCAAACATGAAAGACACATGGTATCTGCACGTGTACAGATTTCCTGAGTGTGTGTGTGTGTATGTGTGTCAGTTGATCTCTGGTAGAAGATGATGTTTGTGGAGTCATTGCTGGTCAAATTAAATGCTTATCTAAAATAGCAGTTACATTTTAGAGAGACTACTACAGTTGGTAATTCCTCTTGAGGTCTGTTCCACTTACCTGTTCTACTTTGACAGCCATTTTGTCTGAGTATCATAGAGGCACATACTAAAGCATGACAATCAAAATATATAAATATTAATGTTGGCTCTACCTGGGTGTCTGCATGGGTCTAAAATGCCATGACTAACATACATACTTCATGCAGAACTCTGTTTTTTCATTGGGTACGTTCAATATGTGGCATTCTAATTGATCAACTATTTTTCTTCCCGATCCTGGGTGTTGATTGCTTGCACTTGAAAAAGCAGTATACTGGTTCAGATGTTACAATTACTTCCTCAGATTGTTTGCAGGCTAAAACTAAACTACAGGACACAAAAGCTTGGAAAGCCTAAGAACTTTATGTCAAATATCATATGCTTAATTAGTTTTAAGACTTTGTAGGGATTTGTGTGTGGGCAACAGTGACAGTGATGGCTGTCAACCTCAGAAGCTGCCTATACAACTCCATCCTATCTAAAGCAGATGGAACGAATGAAACATGAAAGGAGAAATTGAAGCACATCCTCCTGTGTCTTTCCCTAATAGTTCCAATACCGTCAACGTCAGATTTGCACAATAAGTTGGCTTTGCAACACTAGAACTCCTGGAGGGCCATCTTGCTCCAACCCGCTGCAGAAGTACAGTGACAAGCAGAATCTCACCAGCTTGATTGAATTAGATTCTCTCTCCCTTCATATACAATAAGCTATATATCCCCCCTCCTCTCTCTAGTATTTAGACATATATTATATTTTCTCTTGTCAATCACTCTCATGTCCTCCTTCCACTTTTTCATCTCCTATGTTCTCATGAAAAAACCCAAGAATTGGCAGAAGTTTTGAGGGGAACAATAAGCTAGGAAGGGTTGTCAATGCTACCGTCTTCCGCCAAGTCATGTTGATAGCTCTACTGGTTCAACTTCTGTGGAAAACCCCAGTAAGAAGGAAATTGAAACTAAGTTTATTGAATAAACATTGGGATTACAAAGGATCAGTGGACAAAGGAACCATGAACAGATTAAGGAAAATATCAAGAGGGCTGGGAATCGTAATCCCTCCCAGCACTTCCCACTCACCCAGTTTCTTCTTTTTTCCCCCCGTCTCCCTTGCCAATTCCCTCCCTTTTATCTTTACCTCCCAACCTCCTCAACCCTGTATCTCTAGCTGGTAACTACCTAATATTCTGCAATCATCTCTCAACAGATTGGATTCTAACTACATCTCTTAACCAACTGGATTGTAACTACATGATCCTCCCTCAACTGACTGGAAAATCATCTTTCAACAGACCTGTGTAACAACTCTGCATCATTTGTAACTGCTTCCTTCTTCTGGAATAGGTCTGGTATATTGGTAATGTAACACATGTTCAGTTAACTTTTTCACTTCTGTCTTATTGGACACAATGACATGATCATATTTCTATCTATATTTAGATTATAAAAATGCTCTGTCACAGCCTGCTTCTAGTATCTAGTTCATCTCAATATTGACACAGCCTGTGCTCTTAAGAGGTCACATGCTATGTTAATTATATCTATATAAACAACCTTCATATGATGTATCAGTAAGCATACTGGGTATTTCCCATGATGGAAAGCATATAATATAGTATTAACATAGAGGTTCCATGACCATTCAAAAGGATAAAAATAAAAAAAAACTAGAGAGTTCCATATGTCCCATAATTGAAAAATCAGTGTGTTCTACACAAGATTGCAAATTTTAATTCATCAATCATCATACAGAGATATTCACTTTTATCTTAACAAAGTTGTACCCGAATATAGTAAAAAATGTCAGTCATAAGCAGATTGGAATTGTTGGCAAGAAACGGTTGCATTACAATTCTACTTGAAAGCTCATGGTCAGGAGAATGTGACACAGTCTTAGTAATACCAATAAGGATTAGGCAAACCTATTTATCTATATCATGAAACCATCCTCCAAATCTCGACAAGGTAAAAGTATCCAAATTAGTATCATCACAAGAATATATGATAGGTATCCTCGTTCTGCTTCTGTGGAAAACCCCAATGAGAAAGAGAATGAAACTAATTTTATTGCGTAAAAGGTCAATTTACAAAGGATCCCTCGACAAAGGAACCCTTGAACAATTTCTTTAAGGAGAAAACCAAAGACTAGGAACCTTAGTTCCTCCCAGCTCCTACTCGCCCAGTTTTTCCTCCTCTTCTCCTTTGCCAATTCCCTCCCTTTTATCTTTGCTTCCCAACCTCCTCAACCGTGTAACCCCTAGCTTGTAACTACCTGATCCTCTGTAATCATCTCTCAACAGATCCCTAACAGAATTGCCCTCCCTATCTCACTCTTCCCCCTTCCCGTAACCTAATTAGTTGAAGCCGTTAACTGCCTTGCCTGGGACCACTTATCCTGAAATATATCTGCCCACAACGTCCACGTCCTTGTTGCTTTCCTTGCCTATTACCGTCCCTATCAATACTCCCCCCAATTTAACCACCTTGTCCTCAAGGTGGAGTCAGGGAATTAGGACTGAATGATGTCAAACAACTCCCACGTACTGTCAGGGTCTGGTAGGCCTTGCCATAAAATGCGCCTGTAGGTGCAAAAGAAACCTGAGTGTTCCCTGGTTGGAGTGGAATGGAACTCTTTTAGTAGTAGAGGAATGCGGGGAGATCGTCTGGGCAGTACTAGTGTGCCCTGGAAGTATAACTTCCCTTGCTTTAGCGTGTACCCCTATTGGCTGCTAAGTTGTGGGTTCGCCTGGCTCTCGTCGGAAATTTGTTCCAGGCCTTCACTTTTAGCAACCCTGAGGGCAAAAGGATTAGACTGGTTGGCCATGGTAGAGGGGCTTAGCAATGACATGGACTCAAGATAGTCCAACGTATAGAACTCTTGCCTTCTAAATAGAGCACCTGCCACACAATTGTCCCAACTCGACTTGTACTGAGTTTCAAAGTTGAATCCCACTAACTTGATGAACCACTTTGGCTGGTCACTGTTCAAGATGCGTTGATCCATGAGGAAACGAAGGCTTTTCTGATCTGTCTGTATATTGAAGTGCCGACCCAATAGATGGTGATGCCATTTCTAAACTGACAGCACAATGAAGAGGGAGATCTGCTTGCCCCATTTGGGCAACTTCATGGTGAGGTTCCTGTAATTGGCTGCAAACTCACCAAGGGTCTGCCACAACGTTACTCCAAGAACAATGTCAACACCGTGCAACTCGAAAAGGTGGAAATCCTTGTAAATTTCCACGATGGTTTGCATGGACGGCTCCATCGAAGGGTTGTCCTCTTCGGTTGGCTCCCTCTGCTCCTGTTGTGTCCGCATTAGGCCTTTGTCGAGGTCACCTCCATGGTCGTCATCGGCTAGGAGAAGGATCTGCATCGGCCAGCTCTTGCAACAATGGCCGGGGGTGAAACTCTCATCGCACCAATAGCATAGTCCTTGAGCTCGCCTTTGTTGGAGCTCGGCGTCAGTGAGCCTCTGTACCTAGTCTCTTTTTCCGGCAGATTGTTCAACGGCCTGCTTCTCCCATTCGGGTTTCGGTCGAAAACCCTTGTTCTGATCTACAATGGGGACGATGATTGGTAAATGATGGAATTGCCCTTGCAAACCCACTTCCGTTGATCCATTCTTCGAAGGAATATGGACGGGCGCTAATGTTCTTGGCCCAACATTAGTTCTTGCTGGGCGGGCCCCTAGCCGATCTAAAGCCTGGTTCTTTTCTTCGATTTTATGGGCCAGATCCATAAGCCTAGAGAGGGTTTTGGGCCTGAACACCCTAACTTCGGCTTGGATCTCTTCTTTTAGCCCGTTCACGAAGACCCCCATGAGGAGCTCGTCAGGTAGGTCTATGTTAAGTGTTCAATTTTGGTCAAAATACCCCTAATTTTGTGTTCAATTAGATCATCTAACCGTTCAAATTTGTAAAATTTAGCTTGATTTTGAATTTAACTCCAATTGACCATCCAAACCTTAATTTGTCAAAATCAACGGTTAGATGATCATTAGAGCTCATTAAATGACTAATGTATGGTTCAGATGATTCTAATTTAGTCTTTTCTTTTGCAGATCAACCAAAAGACTCATGGATGGTTACAATTAAAAGTTAACGGTGCGGATCATTTTAAAGAAGATTGGATGGGCCAAATCAATCGTAAAGATGGATGGGATAGTTTCCTAAAAGAGCAAAATGAAAAAAAAAAAAAAAAAAAAAAAAAGGGGGTAACTTGCAATTCTGGAGGAGTTTCCAAAGTGAAAGGAGGGGACCCACATTAGCATTGTCTTTCTTTTCTATTACTCTTTTTCCCACTTATCTTTCCTCTTTCCCTTCCTCTTCTCTTTCCTCCTTATTCTTCTCTTTTTCCTTCCTTATTTATTCTTTCCTTTCCTTCTCTCCCACGTTCTTAACTTCTTTTTCTCATAGATTATATCTTACGCACAAAGCTCCCTCCTTTCTCTTCTTTTCTTCTCACCATCCCTCTCTCCCTTCTCTCTTGACCACCCCTCTCTCTCACGTACCCACCTCTCTTCTCCCATCTTTCTCTTCTCCTTTCCCTTCATTCTCTCCTCCATTCTTTCTCCTCTCTCCATTCTCTCCTCTTCTCCATTCTCTCTTCCTCTTCTACTCTTTCCCACGTCTCTCATCTCTCTCTCTCGATCCTCTCTCTTCTTACCTTATTCTCTACTCTCCACGCTCTCAACTCTCTCACACTCAGTTCTAGGAATAACCAGTCCCAGCACCGCTTCTTCCACCGCCACCAGCACTTCACCACCAACAGATCTACACGCTAGCCATCTCTCTCAATCCCGCTCTCTCTCCTGCCCAGTTCCTCTACCATCCCCTCCTCTCTATTGCTCTGTCTCTAGCTTCTTTCCCAGTCACCACCCCATCTGCTCGAACCGATCACACCCAGCCCAGATCGCAATTTCACTTCCAGAATCGGACAACCAAAAGCCCTGACTGATCGGATCGCATGCCCAAGCACCTCTGCGTCGTCGTCGATCGGCTTCGGAGAAGGAAACCCAAGTCTGGTTTCCCTCTTCTTCCCTCTTTCTCTTCCTCTCCTCCTTTCCTTTCCTTTCTCCTCCTTCTTCCCCATCCCCCTTCTTCATTGGGTTTTCCTGGTTTTTCTTAAAAACCAGATTTTCACGAAATTCTGATTTTGCCCTCTCTCTTTAATATAAATTACAATTCTGTTCTTTCTCGTTAATTCAATCTGTGTCCCCAGTTTATTTATATCAGTATCCCCAGTTTATTTACATCTGTGTCCCATTTTATTCCAGTTCTGTTTTATCCGTCTTTTGCTTATCCAGGAACTGCCTAATCTCTACCAGATCAATTAAGGTCTAACCCAATCAACGCGTTAGCCTTAATCAAACCAAAACCTTCAATTTCGCCCTCGTTTATTATTGGATTTCAAATTAATTTTACAGTTTTATTCTTAGGACATCCTTAAAAATAATTAACGATTCTGATCTTCAATCTGAAATCCAGAATTCAATCTGAGCTGTTAAAATCTTGAAATTACAATTTAGCTCAGATCTCTTTGATTTTGATGAATCTGACAAATCTGACCGGTGGATCTCCAATCAAGGACGTGCTGAAGACATATATGAAGGCTGATCATTTATCAGATTTGAATACTTGAAGATTTTGATAGTGATTGATTTAAGGAAGTAATTTTTTCTTGTTATTTGATTTTGTTTGTTTTCTTTAGGAACTGGAAATTCTATAATTTTGTTGGATATGATCTCTGATTATGATTTCAATCATTTCAATATTTTTGAGTGATTTATTTTAAATTTTAGATAATTAAATTTTATTGAAATTCGTACTTTTTAAATCAAGTCTCCGTAGGATTGACCCATACTTGCATAAGCTACACTACAATAGCCCGTGCACTTGCGGTTAAACATCAACAGTCTACCAGAGGACCCGACAAGAGCTCGAAGCTCCGGCGATAATCGGCAACCGTGCCATCTTGCCAGAGAGCGAGGAGTGCCTTGTGGTCGTCATCGGTATGTAGCGGTTGGAATCGCCTGAGAAGGGTTTCAGCTGCCTGGAACATCGTCCTCAACGGGAAGAGTGGTAGATCGAGTTTTTGGGGACGAGTTTCAGCTGCCAGAAACTCTTGCAGTCCCGGCCGATTTTGGTCTCCACCGTGCGAATATTCCCCTATCCCTACTACTCGTGTCTTCCCTCCTGCTTCTCGGCGAAGTGGTATGCCTGTAGTGCTCTCCCTCTGATGCATTCAGTTCCTTATCTCTAGCATATACTCCCCCATGGCGGTGACCTTATGTTACATCCGCCCTAGATCCCCCTTTAGGATGCTAAACTTCATTCGCAAACCCTCCATCTTTGCCTCCATGCTCCTAGTTCCCCCCAATTTGAGTTCCAAACCTACCCCAAGATAACCTTGCTCTAATACCATTGATAGGTATCTTGGTTCTGCTTCTGTAGAAAACCCCAATGAGAAAGAGAATGAAACTAATTTTATTGTGTAAAAGGTCGATTTACAAAGGATCCCTTTGCAAAGGAACCCCTGAACAATTTCTTTAAGGAGAAAACCAAAGACTAGGAACCTTAGTTCCTCCCAGCTCCTTCCACTTGCCTAGTTTTTCCTCCTCTTCTCCCTTGCCAATTCCCTCCCTTTATCTTTGCTTCCCAACCTCCTCAACCGTGTAACCCCTAGCTTGTAACTACCTGATCCTCGGTAATCATCTCTCAACAGATCCCTAACAGAATTGCCCTCCCTATCTCACTCTTCCCCCTTCCTGTAACCTAATTAGCTGAAGCCGTTAACTGCCTGGCCTGGGACCACTTATCCTGAAATATATCTGCCCACAACGTCCACGTCCTTGTTGCTTTCCTTGCCTATTACCGTCCCTATCAATATACCATTTAGTTGAAATATTAATAAGCTTATACCTTGGTTCCCAGCAAAGTACTTCTGCCATTTCCACAAATGAAAGAAGAATAGGAGGGCCAGCCTTTGATGCTTGTACTGCCAATTCTCAATGATCAATGTGAAGAGCATCCAACTTTCGCAGTGCAACTACCCTTCCTAACAAATCGGTGAAAGAGAACCATATAATGCAGTGGAAAGATCAAACAGTTTGTGATAAATATGTAATGGTGAAGTAAGAACAGATCATGAGTTTGTATTATTAATTGAAACAATATGGAATATGCACACTGGAAAAATCTGAAGCCAACTACCTAAGCATGCTGCAAAGTATTCAGAATGACATAAATATAATAAAGACATGTTCTGAATGTTAATTTTGTTACTGCCAGCAAGAATGTTTGAGAAGAACATGCCTTACATTTCTCAAAACAGAAAACAATGATGGGTGCAGGTTGAACCTGTAACAGGACAAAGTGCTTCAGGAGGCTCCTTGTCATCGTCCTGTTGACTTCACAAAAGGAAAATTAAATCAGATGCTTATCAAGCATGGAAACAGTATGCATAAAAACAAAAACAATAAAAAGGAAACAATGAAACAATATTCCTATACCACCTATGGCTCCATCTATGCTAGAAGGTCATCGACATAAACAAAAAGATTAAAAAAAATTCACTAACCATTTCATAAATCAGAAATTTTTTTCCTGGCCGTGGTTGACATTTGCCAGCTCTGTTGCATTTGACGCCAATAGAGATACCTGTCTCACTATGTCTTGATTGAGCTGCCTAAGATAGGATCCTTTGATGATTTTTCATGTAAACTTACATATTAGTTGGGAAGAATTATGCTAAAGACTACAGCTCTCTGGGAAGAGATAGCTATGATAGGTAGGGGTGGACTTTCTACCATATTCTAGCATAACACACACTTGGTTGGTATGACATATGTTCTTCTATCAAGAGCAGAAATAATTTCCTATTTTTCTCTGAAGTTTTAGAAGCTAAAGAAATAGCCAACAGGTACTTTCATGGTTATCTTTCTGACATGGATTTGTCACTTTGATAGGGACGTTTCTTTTTAGCTCACATCTCTTGGAGAAATAACTCTTTCACATTCATCTTAAACCCTTTAGCTTCGCAGCATTTTCTGAATGAAAAAAACTTCTCTCTTTCCTGTAAACACAAGAAAGTGAGATCTCCACTTGCCCTGGAGTTTGAAGTACCATTTGTGGTTGGAAAAACTCTAAAACTGTAGACCAATAGACCATTTAATTTTTTTAATGGAAACCAAAAGGACGGCACTATCATCAATATTTCAAAGGTGATGCAGACCAAAAGAGGCCAAAGGCAAAAGGACTCCGTTGTGCTTTAGCTAGGTTGAGTACCTAGATGACTCCAGCAAAGCTGATTCACATGAGTCTCCAGAATGCCCCAGCAATCTAATGATTCAGCTGATTACTCAGATGACTTGAATTTGGGAACAACCTTGTTGACTCTAGCAAGTCAAGCATTGATTTGGACTTTCCAAACATTGACTGACTGCAGTCCCAAGACATAATAAGTGCAAGAGTGACAAAAAGTTTGTTAGGCAAAGGGGAACAGGGCAACTATTGGTGTTTGATACATTTTACTTCTCACGGTCCAGGTTTAGTTCTGATAACATAGTAAGCCAGCATACAAAAATGAATACACAAAATATACTAACAAATTTATGAAACAGAACCTAGTCCATAAGCAAACTCAGTGGTAGTAAAGAATCTGTGCTGAACAACACATTCATATCCTCCTCATAATCTTGGCAGATACAGATAAAGTTCCACGATATGCAGAAATTTATTTATCAAACTCAATTGGAAGACAGGCATGCATTCTTCTCCAATGGAGAACACTCAATACTATGGTCTGATATGTAACCCTGTGTTTAACCTGCTATTCTCTCTGGGGGTACTTCTTTACTCACTAAGAAATTTTTGCCGATCACCGAGAAGACAAGCAGGAATAGACTGAAAATCCAAGGCGGTAGTGTTACATGTAATTAAATAACCAAGATTACCAAAAAGTGAATTCGTACTTCCACAATAAAACGCAACCACCAACTTGATCAGAGAACCAAAAAAGGCGAATCCACAATCTACAACTAGGTCTGATTTGAGCTTTTACGAAATCCTATCTATAGTGTTTGTCTGATTTCCGCTTCATCATATTACAGGCATCCAACAGAAGAAACTCGAACAAACTGCACCCAAAAGGACTAGTAATAAGCCTATTAGACAAGTAGACAAACAGAGAATTCGCAATCCCACTTCTCTCTCTCAAAGAACAAAATTAATAAAGGAGAATTATCAATATACAACTAGCCGTTATTTAGTTATGAGTTATATCTATGGTGTTCAATCGAGTTTAGCTTTACCATATCACACCAGAAAAAATCAAATAACAAACAAATAAGACCATCAAATCAGCAAAACCCCACGAAGCAAACACCCAAAGGAGCTGTTTGGCACAGGAGATAACGACATTACTTGAATTATCCATGCATAGTGATTCTATTTGCAGCATTAGAACATCAAGAAAAAGAAGAAGAAGAAGAAATCCATCTATTAAAGAACAGATGGACCACGGTGTTTGGACAAGTTTATCTATGATTTGATAATGTTACTCAATGTGACAGGGCCGCCAATAGCTAGGGAATGAGAGGTAGAATCACCTTGCATGGTTTGGTTATTCCCATGCCAAAGCCAAACAGCCCACGGCCAGTAATATCAAGAATTCAAGAAAAAACAATAACACTAATCAAACGTACACACAGAAAGGATAAGAGTAAAAGCTAACAACTTGTGTGAGATGAAAAATCAGTAGAGAGATTAATTGAACCTGGAACAATCTTTAAGTAATGGGGTCTTTGGATTAGGCGCTTGGAAACAGCAAGAGCAAAATCCCTGCCAGCGTTTCTTCCTGGTCGGAGAAGACTGCTGGAAGAATGTCTGGCGAACAATGTGGGGGGCGAATCGGAATATCAAACGAGAGCCCGGGTCATAACCTCGCAGGAAATTTGAAATATGGCAGCTGCTTTCCATTCTTCTCCGCGGAGCTTGGGAATCCAAGTAAGCTGAAAGGCCTCTTCTTCTTCTTCTTCTTCAGACTTTCCACTGCTTTCTGTGAAGATAGAAAGAGAAAGCAGAGAGAGCGAGAGAGAGAGAGAGGGAGAGGAGAAATTTAAGACGTCGGGGAATAGAGCAACTTGGTAAACCTCCCGCCCTAACGGAACAACCAATGGAGTTGCGAGTCTCGCCTAGTTACTGTTCTGTTAGGATTTTGTGGCAAGTCCCTGCTCCATGACAGCACTCTTCATTTAGATTCAATCAAGTCAATCCTCCTCAAGTTATTTCTGATGATCTCATGTAAATAAGGGGGCCTCTAATTGCAAGTTGGTGTTTTTAGATTGCAGATTTATTGGAGGGTGTTAGTGGTGTTTGAGATGAAATGATATAACATGATACAAGATAATATGGATCGATCACTGTTGGTGGTACTTGAGCGGAGACAGATGAAATAACATCTCCCCATCTCACTGTTACAGTGCTTGAGAACAGCTGAGATAAAAATTATCTCATCTTAACTTGCGGTTAAGCTGAATTTTCAGCCATCTCACTTCATCTCATGCCAATTTTGGTCATCTCAAGCTAGCTTAAGTCTTCTCAAACTAAATCCTGTAGCATCTCATCTTATATCAGCTCATTCATTTCATCTCAAGAACCACTGATACCAATAGAACTTTCTTATTTATTAGCTTCCTGTATTTTAGATTGAAGAACCTAGGGTCTTGACTAGATGTCTTCTTTTATAGTTGATTCTACCTAGAATTTTGGTGCTGCTCTTAACAAAAGAATCCCTTCTTGTATGATGCACCCTATGCTTATTTTCTTATTTTTTAATGTATCTTCATTCTTTATGGAAACATTTATCTCCTACCTATTTCGTTTTTCTCTTTCCCTTATTCACACATCCATGTGTTCGCCATCTTGTTGGTGTTAGGACAATAATTTTTTCTCAATGGTAGACACGTACACAAGCCCTTGCACAGCCTCCACCAAATGACATATGGAAGTTATCAGATTTCCTTTCCATGAAATTTATCAAACAATCCATTGGTGTTGAGGAGAGAGAGAGAGAGAGAGAGAGAGAGAGAGAGAGAGAGAGAGAGAGAGAGAGAGAGAGAGAGAGAGAGGTCTACAGTTCGTTCCCAAATGAGCAGGGAAGACTTCAAATGACTGAACTTGAAAGAAACTAGCAACAGGAGGAGATCCCCTCCTCCCTTTCAGTGTTTTTTCTCCCATATAACCCATGGTGATATTCGAAAAGAAGTACAAAACTGTGATAAAAGTAAGTTCTCTTCATTGTCTGCTTTCTACATCTTTGGTCCTCTAGAAATGAGGATATCTCCATATGCCAGCGGCTGTTCGACTTTTAGAATGTCGACGGAGGCAAGAACTGCAAAACAACCAACTTTCTAGCATTAGATCGATGATCATGAAAGCTTCAACTGAAGTTACAGAGGAAGTGAGAAGGACCAGATCACAAGTAATTAAGATACCATAATATGCATTTTCAGATCGTTGCATATGATGCTTCCGTCAATTTGAGTTTTCAAAATTTCAAGCTGGTTCATCAATTAGCAATACTAACAAATGGTCGAAGTACGCCACAAGAAAGAGAAATAAAAGTGGGTTCATTACGGCAAGTCTGGTAGAATAGCTGTGCAGCTCTCCTTCGATTCATTCCCGAGGCTAGCTGGTTGAGAGATTCAACTTGGGGGGCACCAGGTGCATCAAAATGTAATTTCAGATGCCTACACAGTGAAGAAATAAGTCATAACCAGGAGAAAGAAGGGAAGCCATATCAAAGCAAGAAAGAACACCCACGTCTTAATTGAACGACTGATTTCATTAAGTGCTGGGTCAGAGGCTGGTTTGGGGGTCTGTGTTGGTCCAGTTTCCTCCAACAGCTCTGCAACAATCAAGCAAGGGGATAAAAATGCTCCGTATAATGGTATTATATAGAAGGGGAGTCTTGGTGCAATGACCTTGAGGTCACCGGTTCAAGGGTGGAAACAGCCTCCTGCAAAAATATAAGGTAAGGCTGTGTACCATAGACTCTTGTAGTCAGCCCCTTTCCCGGACCCTGCATAGGCAGAGCTTCTTACTTAAGATTGTTGGATGTAGCTAGCAGATGGTTGGTCGTATAGCTTTTTGTTGTTAGTTGCAATAGCAAAATGGATCTGTAGGATTTGTTCACATACCTTCAGGGGTTGGTCCATTCTCAGAAAGCCTTCTGAGCTTGACAAAGATTTGAGGCTCCTCGTCCACTGGATCAAGGGCACCAAAGCTACTGTGTCTTGATGAAGAGTGATGCCTCTTTGATGATGATCTGTTCACATGGCTCAAACCATTTAACTAAACATTAATGGCTCAAACCTTTCTCTAACTTAAATGATATCTACTAAACTATGTCATTTTAGGCACTTTGATTTCAGTTCATGCAGTAGGCTTTCTTTCAAACATTTTGTTACGAGGCAGAAATATGGCGCTTTACGTATTAACTCACATCAACTCACCTCCCTGGTGTGAGCTGGATGTCTGAGTCCATTCTGACACCGTCTGAATGTACAGAACCAGGAAAGGATCTTGCGCTGTACCCTGTTATTCAAGAGGATTCAATTGCTCAACTCTACGCTATGCACGCAATAATTAAAGAGATCAGATCTGCAAAATCAACGTGCAGAGAGAAGGCTAAAGGCAAATCCACCAGAACTTCCTGTTGTCAATACTGTGTGATCAAATGCTAGTTGGATGTTGTCAAGATCTGCTCTCAGAGTCTCTGGAGGAGGCACTTGCTGATACCCAATCCCACTATGAAAATCTTCAACAGGCTTCAAAACCAGAAACATTTTATATAGATATAGCTCATTCATTTTCTTAAAACCCATTGAACAAATTTAATAAAGACTTGGTATAAAAGTGTCCAAATGGATATCATATCAGAATGATGGCTTACAAATTGAGGTGGCTCTGGAGGTGAATGGTAAGATGGTTCAACCATTTGCGGTGCCGATCTTGTACCTGCACAGAATAACATAATAAAGATGGCCAAAACAATATCCTAATGAGTCTAAGATTGGTTCTTCTTAGAGTGACGATCACAATTTCAAAACAGTACAAATGAGGACGCTAACTTGAACTTTGGTGGTGAGTTGTTTCGCCCTGGGTACATTTCCTCCATATCTCCAAAAGGGCCATTGGGTAATGCACTTCACCCATTGCATTAGCTAAACCACAATTCAGTACTACAGGAGGTAGCTCCATAAGAGAGTTGATCTTCAAAAAGCCCATTGGATTGGGTCTCTGCAATACATCAAATACGTTGGAATAAAGAGGTGTTTGGATTATTATAGATGGTAGGAAGTGAAAGAGATACTAGATTAAGTACAGATAACCTTCAGCTTTCTTCCTCTTTTTGAGTAAATATCACAAGTATCCTTGAGCCAAGACTGGTAGAGAGGACCAGGTATGATAGTTTGTTCATGGTCCATAGCAACAGAAGTAGCCTTCGCTCTCCCTTTTCTCTTTGTTGGTTGCTTTCTTTGTTCATCCTGCTTGTCCTGTTCAATTCCCACGCACACGTTGATTCAGAAAACTTGATGCTTCACAGCTTGTTACCAAGAGAACTTAGTATTCTCAGTTAAAGGTCACCTCATGAACCTCGTTAAAATGTTCATCAGTATGCTGATCCTCGGGCGTGCTTTCCTGTTGCTGGTGGATGTCATCATTATCTGCAAGAAGAACTACCGAAATATAAAAGCGAGAAATTTGAACCTTTGAAAATGTTACTAGACAATTTCTTCCAAAAATGTGACCTTTCTTCTACTAGATATCCACAGGTGGGCCATATCTCAAAATTCATATATTTTAAATGACACGAACATTGATTTCTTTGTAGTTATTTTTTAATTTCATTAATTGTTCTAGCATTAATTTTAAACAACAAAAAAAGATAATAGCATAATCATTCTATATGCAATTTTTGGATTAGACTTCATCAACTTACAAAACAGCTAAAATGAAGAGTTGAAATTAATTTGAAAGTGGGCCCCTTTAGAAGAGAGTGCAGCATTAGTGCCAAAGGTTCCTTTTTAAAATTTTAAATTTTATAATCTGGAAACAAGAGTCAGGATAATCCAAAAGGGAGGAACCGTCGGATATTTGGTTTGGACTAGTAAGATCTGAGGTCCACAAATTCATTTTACCTGCAAGTGATCATCCTTGGGTATTTTACTAGCAAATCCCATATATGAATCAAAGAACTGAAGGCGTCTGATGAGAAATAATTGGGTATTTCCATATTAACCTTGTGGCGGCTCCTCCTGTGGCTGAGGAGTTGGCACGAGAGTGGCAGGATCCAGTGGGGCCACATCTTCTTCCTCTCCTTCAATATCAAACCTATAGATGTCCAATCAGCTGATCAGCTGTTATACAACAAAAATCAATTGATTATTGCAATCTAATGAGAAATAAAAAAAGAAGAAGAAGCAGTCCTCATGTATGAAGCTCCCATCTATGCAGGGTCTGGGAAAGGGACAGACCACAAGGACCTAAAGTACACAGCCTTAACTTGCATTTGCAAGAAGCTATTTCCACACTTTAAACCCGTGACCTCAAAGTTACATAACGACAACTTTTACCATTAGGCCAATGAGAACTATCAAGATAAAAATTATTGTCGATGGAATCTTCACGTTAAGCAAACCAATGAGAAGTGAAATCCAATAGAATGGAGTTGGCTGTTAGTTATTCTATTTTGTCAAGTACAAAGAGTTATAAGCGCAGCTAAAGGTACGACTCTAGGTGTTTGGCCACGAACAGTAGATCTTCTGGGCCACGTTTGGATGGATAATGAACCAAAAGCTTCTCTCTATTGGAGGGCTACCCCCTGTTATTATAGATAGAAAAATGGAAGGCTAAAAGAGCTTGAGAACATCAGTAGTAAAAGCAATCTACGGTGGAGAATTCATCAAACCTTTCAAACCGATACCGATCTGTCTCCGCCTGGACCGAAATGAAATCATCGAGGGTGATATTAGCCTCGTCAGCTGAAGTGCAAGGGAGTTAGTAGATACCCACTATGATACAAAGGGTTACGACAGATAAAGTGATATTTGATTGGCCGAGAAATAGTAAAAAATAGAAAAAATTAGAGAAAATGTCAGTTAGGCACTTTTCAAAGGCCAATCACCTGCTCTTACTGAAACTAATACTCCCTATATTGTTTAAAGAAACTGTTTTCATACCTTGAACTCATGACTTTAAGGTCACACAACGGCAACTTTATCATTGCACTAAGGCTCATCTTCATATATATATATATATATATATATATATATATATATATATATATATATATATATATATATATTCCAATAAGGGTATATAGTGGACCACAGAGAATTTCCCTTTCTCATTTGAATGCATACATTAGAAGGGGAGCCTTAGCGCAACGGTAAAAGTTGTCATCATGTGACTTTGAGGTCACGGATTCAAGGGGTAGAATCAGCCTCTTGCAAAATGCAAGGTAAGACTGCCTGCTATAGGCCTTTGTAGTCTACCCCTTTTCTAAACCCTACATAGGCGGAAGCTTTGTACACCGTGGCTGCCTTGTTTTTTTTTATATGTGAATACAAACGTTATTAAAGTCCCATCGAATCTGGCATTTTTATGCATGTATTGTGTTGGAAATGAAACGGTAATCGATTAACACAAATCAAAGGAATGTAAATTTTCAAAGAGGGAGGATTTTAATGTGTGGATATCGATCCAATGCAAGGATAAGTGAATTGATGGTTTAGATTTAACCTTGGTGGTGGGAGACATCATCATCACCCGGATTGATGTTAATGTAGGCCTCATCAATGTTGTCCAATTCCTACAGAAATCAAACAAAAGATTTTAGCAACTAGGATCGTATCAAATTGCCACGGTCATACTATTTTCCCACGCTTTGTAATCAACTGATTCGGCTCATACCAATGCAAGGTCCCATCCTTGATTTTGCCACCTGGTGAGCCTCCTATTGGACAGCCCAAAGCTCAAATTCGATCTCTTAGTGGCCATTGGATGCAGCTACTATTGATTTGGAGGGTGTCCATCACATGATGAAGTTGGCCTTCAAATTCCCAAGTTTCAACAGCACAACAAAGGCACTCCCACTCCCGCTCCTTCCCCACTTGACAAAACTAACCTCACTATGACTAATATACAACGAGGAACGTGAGGGTATTTCTGGGATTTACGTGCAAAAAGTCCTTTTCCCCAGAGAACTCCCAAGTAACGGCCTAAAGAAGCTACTCGATGGCGAATCGCAGGACAACCACAACAACAAACGGTTTGATTTTATTTTATTTTTGGTAATTTTTACCAAAATAAATTCCCCAAACTGTAGCAGAAAATAAAATAAAAAAATGGTTCTGCTCTATTGAATGACGAATATGACCCTTGTTCCATATAACGTCAAGGTTATGTAAGGAGGGGAAAATAATTATTTGTAAGGGCAATTTCGTCAAATTACCATTGGGAAATAGGTAGTCCTTTGAAAACTGACAGTTGCCGGTTCCTCCATCAGTAATTCATTTTCCGGCAGAGTAACAGCTTCAAACCTGAAAAACACAAGAAAACCGAGGACTCCAATGGCATTCAAACAACGTAACAGCAAAAAACATGAAGCAGCAGAAGGACAAGGGGGTGTGGTTATCAATCTGACTTGGCCTGTGTTTTTCCCTTGGGAAGGACCGTCGGATCGCCGACGGCCCTCATCTTCCAGGCCTCGTTTATCTCTACCTGCAAAAGAAATTTCAAACATTTGGAAAAAGAAAAAAATGGGGAGGACGAAATTAAAGTCGGAATCGCTGGATTACCAGTAGGCGGGTCACGTCATCTGGAGAAACAGAGAGAGGAGAAACCGCCATTACAGACATACTCTGTAGGAAAGGAGAGCGGTTCATGAACTGAGAAAGAGAACTACAGAATAGCATACCATAGAGGAGCTTCACTTTCTTCTCATATACGATCACAACGCCGCCTGCAAGATGGACGCCAGATCTTAAATCAGCTCAAATAGAACTGAATTCAAGTAGTAAAACGCATAAATTCTTCGATATTGATGTAGAATATCCGGCTTCTGCTTTACCCATGAGAATGCCGGAGAGTCTGAGAGCCATGGGGACCGTAGGATTCAGGATTTCTTCACTGAAAACAGAAACCACGACCAGATTACGGAGGATGTGATGAGAACAGAGATTCAGTAGAAGGGAAACAAGTGAGCAGATGAGAAAAATCCGAAAACCATACCAGACTTTTAAGATATTGATTTTAGCGAGTTTTCTCCTGTTCATCTTCGCGTGTAATGTAGCCGCCATCCTGAGATTTCGGATTTGAAGCAGGTCCAAATTCGAAGATCGAAATCAAACGAAACGAGTGGAAACAGATGAAACTCAAAACAGCTACAAGGTGGCAGCAGCAGAGATTTCGACAAAAAAACAAGATCAAAACTAAACGAAATCCAGGGTAACGGATAGATGAAGCTGAAATTAGCCGGAGAAATTCCAATTATAAGAAAACCAAAAGAGCCGGATCAAGTTGAGGGTTATTCAAAGAAATTTCGACCAAAATGTAGATGAAAATAAAAATAAAACAAGTGAAGCAGGAAGTAGTGAAAATTTGCAGGAGAAAAGAGCAGATTATTACCATATCTGCCCAAGGGGAGCTTTTTTCGCCAAAATCTGATGAGAGTAGAACATTCTCCCTAAAATCCAGAAAGTCCCAAGTTGCAAATAGGGAAGAAAACAGAGAAGAGGAGCGGAGTAGAGGAGAGTGGACTGGAGACGAAAACACGCGAAAGCAGGGCAGAGGAAATGCTGTGACCGGGGCAGACAAAGGTAGAAGGAATACATGAAGCAGCGTAACTAAATGGGTTCGTTTTGTCCTTTCGTTGGGCTGTCCGGATCAAAAAGAGCTACAGAAAATAACCGTCTCTCTCTCTTCAGGCACTATGTGGGCCCCCTGACAGGTGATCTCCACCGCTCATTTTTACATCCGAATAATCTTTTGGATTTGTTAAGCTCGATCCCCTAGTCAGTTAAGATATGTGCTTCTAACTTTATAACTTATGAGAAATCCATCATTCCATACAAACTCCTAGTGGTCTGGATCATCAGATGAAGATGACATTTAGAGCATCCAAGGCACCTTCACGCACTAAATGTACATGTGGGGTGGGTAGGCCCACACTTACCATCTAAGTGAGGTGGGCCCGGATATTCAAGCTTTCTATCTAGAGTCTCACGTGGTTAAGTGGTGCTTGAGATGAGATGATATGACTATGATATGAAATCATATGGACCATATTGCAATGTTAGTGTTGCTTGAGCTGATCTAAGATGGAAGTATTATTTCCTCACAACTGATTATCAGCGGTGCTTTGAGATGAGTTGAGATGAAGATCACCTCATCTTAATTGACAGTTAAATTGACTTTTTTGTCATTTTACTTCATCTAAAAGGACAGTCTCGGTACACGAAGCTCCCATGTATACAAGGTTCAAGGAAGACACAAATTACAATGGTCAATACTATGTAGTCTTACTTTGCTTGTTACAAGAAGCTGTTTTCACACATTAAACACGTAACCTCAAGGTCAAACGACGACAACTCTCCTGTTGAGCCAACACTCTCGTTTCATTACACCTCATGACAAATTTAGTCTTCTCAAGCTAGATCTCATCTAATCTCAGTTCAACTCATTCCATCTCAAGAACGACTCTATCCCGTTAGGTGCACTGTTCTTCTCAGCATCGGGCAGTAACAACAACATTTGCTGACGCCGCGCTTCGAACCCCTTCCGTATTTGCAACTCTCCTCCCCCGCACAACGGAAAGAAGAGAGAAAGGATGGAGGCCCAGAAGCAGCTAGAAGATTGCACTGTTAGCAAGTAGGTAGCCCGATTTCTTCATCTTCCTTCTCTTAACATGAGAATGCAATTGCTTTTTATGTAATTTTTCTTTGCTACCTTCTCTCAAACACATGGTCGCGATTTGATAAACTACAATCTCAGCTTCTCTCTACCGTTTGAATGTCTTTTGCTGGGATCAAATGCCGCTTAATCGAATAACTTTGTTGTTCATTTGTACCCTCTAGCTATAGTTCCATCTCTCGTGTTTATTACCAGTTGTACGGAATTATTAATTCGTTTGGGAGCGAAAATTCATAGGGTTTGGGACCCTAACAAGTGCACAACTCCATGCACGATGGTGGCTTGTTGTAAGCTTTGTGGAACTCCGAAGTAGAATGGAATCTGATGGATTTTGATCTTTCAGGTAGGTTAAATGAGGGTATATGTTTTGGAGAGTTGGTTGATTCTAGTGGAAAACTAATGATTGAGATGCATTGTAAGGCTTTGCGGATTGTTGGTGCCATTTTTTTGGGTCTTCTTACCCTTCAAAGGTGTTGTTAGCCTCAAGCTCCATTGCAGTTTTGGACCAAAACCTGATGAGTAACATCTTGAAATTAGGGGCCCAATTTCCAGCAGTCCCTCTACTGGTTAACCGTTGCATTTTTCATTGGAAAAGAGTATGAGTTATTTCCTGGACCTGTTCTGGTTGGAAGATATGACGTTCGTGTTATACTTGACCTATTAACTTTGTTTCTTGATTCCATTCTTTAGAATAACAAAATCTTGTGTAGGAGAAAGTATCTGGCGTTTATAGGAGGAAATGATTGTACAGAATGTTCATAAGCTAGATTGCTATTTATCTCAGTGATGGGCATTGTGGGAGAGTTCATTTCCACATCACATTTTGGAATCTATTTGATTACTAGTTAGTTGTGAGTATTGCGAATTCACCAACCTTGGTTTGTGTAGAGGTGGAAATGTCTACTTACTTGATATTGAACTTCCATGATAGTGTTAGTGACTTACAAAACCCAGGTTTATCCTACTTGATGCAACAAGCTATAGAAAACACAAAATTCAAACCTGAATATGTGCCTTTTTCCTGATGGGAGAAAAATAGAGACATTTCAAGTGCCTTTTGTGTTAACAATATTGAGTATGTACTTTTTGCCAGATGATGTTGGGATATTGCGCAAGGGCTTTGAGTGCTGCATTCTATATTGCAGTTGTAATGAGATAATTTCATTGTTTCCCTTCTGATGGCAGTGACTTTTGTTCTTAAAAAAATTTGGTACTTCCTCCCATTTCCATTTTAATTTTTACAGAGAGCTTCAATTATTTCTGAAGTGAAAAAACTTTTGGGGTGAAACTGAAATTAAAATCTGAAAGGATCTTTGTTTTTTCCTCTATTCTTTTCAGTACTCAATCATTGTTTCTTAACTAGCAATGGGGTCTGATTTAGATCACTCAATTGTCATATGGTGTGCATTTTACAGCCACCAGACTTTAAATTTGGTTCAGAACCTGTCAACTAGACAATAATACCACGCATACATTGCAAGAATGCAATCAATATTAAATAGGGAGATAATAAGGTAGAGGAAAAACTATTTTGGTTAGTAAGATACAAATCTGTTTCAACAAAGTTCAACCGGAACCCCTAGTTTCTGCTTCGTGCTTTGTGGGAGTTTGACTATATTTGGTGGCTAGAAGGTAAGCATATTGGTTTTGCTGAATTTTTCTCGTGTTGGATTTATAGGACCATATTCAACACTTTGTTTGTTAGCCGCTTCACATTGCAAAACATCTTCCAGTTATTGAAATGTAAATCGATGTCCTATAATGGGTTATTGTGAAGTTTTTGAAAGTTGAAACACCATAACATCTCATTCTACAAAAGGAATTATAGTGAACTTACTAAGGTCACGTTCAAATGATAATGGTCCCATTATGTTGGATCTGATCCAAAATGTGCGTACTATATCAGAGTTGCTTTTGCTACAGTCATTTCCTGTGACATTCCCTTGACCCTCAAGGTGGATTCTCTCACTTTATGGTCCCTTTTGAGGGTCTTGATCTGAATCCGCAACCTTGCTCCTTTTGATTGATCTGATCTTGAAGGTCTACCTCTTGGGTTACCCTCCTAGACTGCCATTGATTTTCTGTTTCAGATAAATAGTCATTTGATTGCTTTGGAACAAAATCTAGGGATTAAAAGGGAAAGAAACCATAACATAAAAATGAGGATAAGATTTCTCAATGATGTAAGATGGCCTGAAGACCCTACTTTCTGCATGGCAGTCTGCTAATACATTATCTGACTGATGACATGCATTATGGCATGGTTTGGAGGACACACTACTCATCTATCTAAATAGATTTAGAGGATCACCTCACTCACTGAAGATGGGAAAAATGAGTTTGAAACAATTCAAGACAATATATTTCTCCTCTTGGACCCTTGCACTAATAATTCTTTCACAGGAAACTCCCATATTGCTTTGATAATCTCTATCTAGTGACAACCTTGACCAAGTGACCCAGTTACAGAGAGAAATGTGATCAAAGTGCAGGTTACTGAAAGACTGCCAAATTTTGCAACTCCAAAATCACAACTATGCAAGTCCATGATCCATGTGATGGTATTTTCTCGGACCATTACCTTGAAAGGCAAAGTTTGGAGCCCTTTCTAGCCACCCCAATGAAATAGATAGAAACTCTGAAGATTTTACTGCTTCTCCTTCAAATAAAAGTAGATAACCGTGCAGATCTATATGAGGACCTCTATTAAACTTAGAATACTTGTGGTGATCATAGTCATGGATGCTCACTATCATGCGCTCAATAAGAATTGTAGCGTATTATTATGATAGAAAATGAAGGTTCACATTTCTTCAAACTTTTCCAGGGTTAAAAGATACATCGTATTTTGGGATTTTTGCAGCTCATTGGGCACATGGGTCTTCTCAGTAGCGGGGGCTTTGCTTGCTATTCCAGTGGGAATAAGACGCAAATCTTTGGCGCCCTTGGTATTCTTTGGTACAACTGGTACTATGCTTGATATTATCATGGGTATCACAGCTTGTGAAAGAGAACATGCAGAGCGCCAAATGAAGCTTTTGGAGGAGCAGAATCGTGCCATGAGAGATGCTTCACAGGAGGCTGAAAGTGAGCTTTGACGATTTTGACTGCAATGTTAATGCACCTTCAATGATACCCCTGTTTTCTTGTCATTCCCATTTGTGAAGCTGAGTTGTAGTAAAAAAGGTTTCATCATCATCATCAAAGCTTATCCTGATTAGGGGTTGGCTTCAATAAGGTTTTATATGAAAGCAGATTCAGTTCTCGTCTCCGGGGGATTGCTCGTTTTGTCTTGCTGAGTTCTTTATGTTGTCTTAGAAACTCTATAATGTGATGCCTCTTGGATATTAAAACCTTACTTCTTCTTAGTCCACTCTTTGTTTAGGTACTGTGGTTTGATGGGAAGATGAGATGGTTTTGCCAAATCAAGTAATTCCATTAGCAAAATAGTGCATATATGAGATCCTGGTTGGTATCACTGATATGTGTTTTGGGTTTTTGATGCAATCCTTCCTTGCTGCAAAGAAAACCAACAACATGGGGCCATAAAGTTGTACTGAAACTTACTTTATCAAATGACAACAACTGCCGCATTTAGCATATGCCCCCTCTGTCTAGGTGCTGGTGGGCGGTCTTCATTTTCACAGTTGACTTCAGTTTCCCTAATTTTTGTGATTTTTAAACGCATGTCAGGGCCTTGGATTTTTTCCTTCTATTTTGCGTTTTTAAACCAAGAGATGGCACAAAGCAGGAAGTGCCCAAGTACAGCAGATGTTTCTATTTTTGTTTTTTTGCTTAATCAACGGCCGTAGCTGCACATGAGTGTTGAGTAGGCTTATAAATTCTCCTCACTTCTTGGATGATTGCTTCTTCAGTAATACTTATTGGGATGCTATTTACCTTATCAAATAGGAGAAATAATCACCAACCATGATAACTCAATCAATGTCTTGCTATTTTGAAACCGATAAAGACAGGCGTTACCTTACTAAACCAAATTTGGATTGAGAACAAATATCTAGCCATTTATTTTGGTAAGTTAGCTTGCTGAGACTGACAGTTTTCTAGAGGATCTGCTGCTGCTATTTTCTACCTAGTTTTCCTAAAATTCCTTAGAAAACAAATAGCTGAGTACAATTACTTGGGTGCGTGGTTACTTTCTTTTAGTTTTTCTATTCTATTAACACTCTCTATCCTAAATCTCTACACTCTTATTATTAACTGATAATCTCCTTATTAAGGGATTATCTGAAACTCTACATGTGGGATTCAGTTGACCTGCCTAGATGATCCTAGATCAATTATTTCTGTGGATTACACCATAACTATTAGTGCACAGAAAGATGTATGATTTGATTAGTAGAGTTTGGGCAGAGTTCAACACATAGTTTTTTACCATAACTTAAAAAGCACTTGGGGGAGAGAATTTCAACTAGGGCACATAAGCCAACATAGTCCAACGGTTAGGCTGAGACATCTCTCCTTTAAGTAGGTCACAGGCTTGAGGGAGTCATCACATCCCTTTAGGAGATGTGAGAAAGGGTGTTTGCACGTTGAGGGGTGTCCTGCATATACATTTGCGAAGGGTGTATATATAACAACTTACAGGATATGTAAGTAACCAACTCAAAAAAAGGAAAAAGAAAAAAAATCGACTAAGATTACTATAAAATTCTATTTGTTAATACAAAACTATATGATCTGATTAGAAGAGTTTGAGTAGACCCTAACACATGGTTTTTTATTGTAACTTCTAAACTAGTGGGGGAGAGAATTTCGACTAGGATTGCTATAAAATTAAAAGTTAAAAGTGATTTGAAGGAACTCAACCATCTCGGTGGATCCTACCAGGAGTCCATATATTGTTTATGAGATGTGATATCAAGAGCTCTAGAACAAGGATACGACATCCTAAGCAGCTAGACTAGCCATGGTTTGTGTATGTAAAGTGAAACTTTTAGATATAAACAAGATACTATTAGATATGTCATTTGAGTATTGCTGAGTCTTCCATGAGTTGCATCGAGTCAACTCAACTCATCTCAAGTTTTCAAAAATTTAAATTATGGTCCTAAAAAGTAGAGACTGGTTTTCTCATTTATGATGATAATCTTTTATGGATCTAGGCGATCATATTTAGAATGACTTGGATAGGCTAAAGATAAATTTTCTTGGCCACCTATGTTTCTTTCAATAAAAATCACCCGCATCTATTTTTATTAAAATTTTCAAAGACAAAAAACAAGTAGTTAATATCATTTAAAAAAGAAAATTGTTAGGATCATCCAAATACTTTGATTTTTTGTGAGTTGGCTAATTTCTACAATCAAACATGACAATACCTTAGATATTCCAAAAACCGCTCTAAGGGCAGTGTCTTACTTCTTAGGACGGGCCTCTTTGTGTGATGTTTTAAGAAGTAGAAAGATCATTGCATGGAATTTTGATCGTTATTGTTAAATTGTATTATCTGCTTAATTCCCTTTGTAATAGACAATTTTTTAGTTTGGTGTAGCATCTACAGTTACCTTGCATGTTTCTTATTCTTTTTGGGAAATGAAATTCCAGGAAAGAGTTAACAAAAGCAAAGGTAAAAGTTGTTGTCATGTGACCTTGAGGTCATGGGTTCAAGGCATGGAATCAGCCTCTTGCAAAATGCAAGATAAGGCTGCCTACTATAGGCCCTTGTGGGCTCGCCCTTTCCCGGACCCCGCATGGGCAGGAGCTCCGTGCACTGGGGCTGCCCTTTTTTAGTTAACAAAAGTAAAGGCTTAGTCACATGGAAATGCTGAATGTTTTGAACCATAAGTTGCAACAGATGAGGGAACATTTGTCATTTAGACGGCGGAATCAAATAAGCAAAACATGGAATTCAATTCCATGAAGAAACCTTGCAGTGACGTTTTGGTCCTTGATTCTCTCTTTAGATTTGTTTTCTTGCACATTGTCTGTAGAATTCGACAGTAAATTCGTGAATCGGATCTGTTCTCATCGATCAGGGACGCAAAAGTTTCCCTTTTAACTCTATTTTTCTCACCTTCCACACTGATGGTGTCGCTTTTGGTAGCTCTCTGATCCTTCAGTGGCTCACCAACAATTACATGAAATGGCAAAAGTTTTGTACACTTAGAGGAGACACGTTATATTAATACAAGATATTTTTATAATTATTTTTAAGAATGGGAGCCTTGGTGCAACAGTAAAAGTTGTGGTTATGTGACCTAGAGGTCACTAGTTCAAGGCATGGAAATAGCCTATTGTAAAATACAAGGTAAGGCTATATACTATAGGCCCTTGTAGTCCGTCCCTTTCCCAGACCCTGCATTGACTGAAGCTTGGTGCACCGGGCCTGCCCTTTGCTTTCATAATTATTTTTAAAGATCTAAAATGCTCATCTTTTTTGGAATAGCTTAGATGGGCTAGAGACCAAGTTTCATACCGATTGAATATTTCTAGCTTATGTTTCTTTGTGTTAAAAATCACAGCCACCAATTATTTTTAATTTTTTTTACAGAAGCAAACCAAGCAGTTGTGATCATTCAAATGCACTGACTCATTATTTTTGGTAGACTAGTTGAATGGCTTAGATCTTCCAAACAGAAACACCATGCAGAAGAAATTAGTGCGTTGCTTTCTTCAAAAGCTCTGCCATACTTTTCTTTAAATTTAAAATTTTGGGCATTCAAGTTGATGTACTCTGTCAATGAAAAGTGACTCAGAAAAAAAAGGGGGACTTGCTAAGTCTTGCATAGTTCTTTGGACCCAAAGAAAAGTATAATAAAAATAATAGTCAAAGCTCAAGACTTGTAGAATTTATAACAGTTAGTAGGATGGAAGAACCACTTGGAATTATTTATACATGAAAATCCCTAAGCTAATATGAAAGGTAATAAGATGAGGAATGCTAAACGGAAGCACCTTATTAATTGTATCGATGCAATCCACGCCACTTTTGCATGATCTGTTCTTTCAATTGATCGGCCTTGGATTTCTTTGTAGCTCAAAAGAGTAGACGAATTGGACGATTTTACTATTTGAAAATTTGTACTTTTGATCACTACAAGCAAACCATGCAAGTCACTGCATGGTAATTCTCCAATAAAAGAGACAAGGTTGGCAAGTGGGTAGTACTACTTTAGTTCAAGCACGCTTAACTGCGGAGTTCATAGTATTAATAGTATAAACTTATTTAGGCTAAAACTAGTAGTAAGAAAGTTCTTATTATTATAAGAAGCTCTATAACTTAAGTGGATTTTAGAAACCTTTCTCTCAAGGCTTTTACGTAGGAGACAATCTGGTCACTGAGTTGGAGTTTCTCCTTCACCACATCAAGGTCCTTGAGAGCATTCAACCATGGAACCAGCACACGATGCTTCTCTGGGTCGATGACCTGGACCCCAGAGGCTTCTTTCATTGCATCACTGCTGTAGAAGATGGCTCCGATCACGATGTCTAGAAATCCTGGCCTTTCACCATGGAAGAAAGGGGTCCCACCGGAGAAGTCCTTCTCAAGGCCCTCCTCTAGAATGGAGAGAAGCTCAAGGGACTCCTTTAAGGCCTTTTCCTGTTCTTCACCTTGACCGATTACAGCCGGGTAGCTAGCTGGAATTAACTGCTTGCAGAGATGAAAACTTACTAGCATCAGATAAAGAGCAGCATTGCTGAAACAAGATAAGTGACTAAGTTTTTACGGATTGAATTGTTAAGATCATTCGATGAGAAATTATTTGGGTGGATGGCAAAGATCACCTCCATGTCAACGATGATGCAAACTAAGTCCAAAACATCTCATCCACTGGATAATCCTAGCCTTTGTTATTCTGAAGTATAAACTGAACGAAAATAATGGCACTACTGGGCACAAGTAAGCTAATATACTGACCTTTTCCTCAAAAAACTTGGTCCAAAACCGGACCTTGGCTCTCAAGTAAGGATCCTCTGGAAGTAAGGGATGGTCCTTCCACTTTTCATCTATGTATTCGAGGATTATGAGGGACTCGACAATCGGTTTCCCATCGACTAGCAGGACTGGAACCTTCTTGTAAATGGGATTATATTGGATTAGCGACTGGCTCTTGTTCCTCAGATCTTCTTCAACGTATTCATAAGGTATGCCCTTAAGCTTAAGGGCCATCTCTATCCTGAAACAGAAAGAGCTCATCGACGTCCCATGTAGCTTCACTGACTCCATCTCTCTCTCTCTCTCTCTCTCTCTCTCTCTCTCTAAGGTGACTAAGGTTAAGCAAATGGGTAGTTTATATAGACATCATTGTAGAGTACATGTTCTTGGTCAACGAAATGTGGCTGAGAAAACAAAGGGAAGTTGTCTTGGTGTGGAAGGAATGGCTGTGAATAGATGCTGAGGAAGTATGAAAACAAATGGAAGATGGCTATCTCTCTCTCTCTCTAAGGTGACTAAGGTTAAGCAAATGGGTAGTTTATATAGACATCATTGTAGAGTACATGTTCTTGGTCAACGAAATGTGGCTGAGAAAACAAAGGGAAGTTGTCTTGGCGTGGAAGGAATGGCTGTGAATAGATGCTGAGGAAGTATGAAAACAAATGGAAGATGGCTAAAAAATCGCTGTCGTTATTGGTCCACAACTTTAGACTTGTCCACTTCTAGCATGGTTTATTGTTGCTCAAGAAAGTTCCTTGAATATTTAAAGATCAAGGCCTCTCAGAAAAAAAAAGATCAATGGTCACGATTTTATAGCTAGTAGGATGTTATGAATCTTGATTATGGGACCATATCTGGGTGCTCCACCATAAGTATCTATCCAGTGGCTGTGAGTCGACACCCCTATTTGACATGCGTGGTATTTATTTTTCTGAAGTGTCTAAGCCGTTTATCGTATTGGGAATATCTTACATAGGCTAGATAAGTATTAAATTTTATGCCCATTAAATTCTTTTAGCCAATGTTCTTTGAATTAGTAATCTAGATCATCCAATTTTATTTATTAGTTCTTATAAAGACTCAAAGTAAGTGGTTACACATCTGCATGCATTAATTTCTTGTAAGTTACGTAGGCCCAACACAGTGAACCTATGAACAGTTCATCGAAGAATTCAATCATTGCTTTTGGACGCAGGCAGCTCTCTACCTTCAATCCTATTGCATTCCATCGTCTCGTATTGTACCATACTGTATTAATAGGTTGAGTTGTCAACCTTCTTCAGACGCTCAGAGCGTCCAAGTCTTACCAAGGGTCATCTACATAACCATGACTATCGAGTAGCATAAAGGTGCGGTCAGACCTTGATCAGATGCCTGAACCCTTTTATCGTCTGTATAGTCGAAAATTCAATAACCAAGATCTCCATCCATTTAGGAGCCTATATGCCATTGCCTAGTCTTTTTTTCCTTTTTTTTTAGTAGGGGAATCACTCATTAGTCACAGATCGACTCCTATCTAAGTAGCAAATGCGCTTGGGTTTTTATTTAACAAATGTGGTTCCCACTTAGCTTCTAGGACTGAGTCCCTAACCCCTCCCTTTTGGCCCTATTTTTGGATTATTTGACTCATTCATCTCCTTGGCTCTCTCTCTGTTAGGTCACTTTTAAAACTAATGCCTATTTGATGCTTCTAACTACTCTTTTCCTTTGTTTAAGAGTTCTTATCATGATCAACAGACTTTTCAACTAAGAAAACTAGTAGCTAGAAACAAGAAAAGGCAGGTTGCCCACCTAGGCGAGGGAAAAGACAATGAATAGTTCAAATTATGAAAAGGTGGATCTAGATAAAAGGGCCAAGCGGTCAGTCCAAAAACTCAGTCCCTCTCAAACCAGAGACTAAGGCTACGTTATCTATCCTGATACCACACTTGCTAAGCATGCTTAGCTATGGAGTTGTTTTGAATCCTTTTTGTTGGGTTACTGTTCAACCTGAAAGCTTAAGCTGATCGGAATTGGCCAATGACTGTTTGTATGTCTAACAAACACCTTATGTGCAAGACATGCTTAGCTGTGGAGTTGTTCTGAATTCTTCTTGTTGGGTTACCATTCAACCTAAATGCTTAAGCTGATCGGAAGGCCCCTTTTGAGTTTTTGCACGTGGACCTAAGGGCAGACTCATCTACCTTGCATTGAAATGAAGGTCTCAGAATTTGAACTCAACCTCAACATTAGTGAGACTAATACCAAATTAAGTACCACTCAACCTAAAAGCTTAAGCTTATAGAAAATAGGTCAACAATTTTTATTGCAAAAATGATCAATTTGGTTGGCACAAAAGCTCTTATTCCTGTAATAACTGGCTGGTATAAAAGCTCTTATTATTATAAGAAATGCGAAACTTAAGTGGATTTTAGAATCTTTTTTTCATGGCTTATATGTACTAGACAATCTTGTCATGAAGTTGGAGTATCTCCTTCACCACATCAAGGTCTTTTAGAGCATTCAACTATGGGACCAGCACATGATTCTCTGGGTCGTTGAACTGCACCCAAGTGGCTTCTTTCATTGTTTCAATGGAGCAGAAGATCGCTCGGATCACGATGTCAAAATCCTGGCCGTTCACCATGGAAGAAAGGGCATCCACTTGAGAAATCATTTTGAAGGCCCCCCTCTAGAATTGAGAGAAGCTCATGTAACTCCCTTAGGGCTTTCTCTTGTCTTTTGCCTTGAGGGTTATGATGGGACGGTTAGTTGGAAGTAACTGAGAAAATGAAAACCAACAGGCATTAATAGGCTCCGGTTCACATTGAGACCTTATAGTTCAGGTTAGGTTTGCACTCAGCCCTCATTATTTTATTTGCTTGTAAGTAGCACCTTTAGTTTAAGAGGATAAATATACAGTTAATTTGTTGGAATAGAAGCTGTTGAAGATCCCTAAAGTCTTCTTGAAGATTCCCCTCAATAAAAATAATGATTATCTTAGAAAGAAAAAGCCCATTTTCTCTGCTGTTTTGATTTTAAATCCTGCTTGCACACCGTCTTGGACACTGATTCCTTTATAATTGTTCTCTTAGTTAGGGATTGGGATTTTCACATATAGACCATTCTTTAAGATTAGAGATAATTTATGTTTATTTATTTCAATGGATCTACCGATTTCTGAAATAAAAAAGAGACACCAATAAAGAAGAAACAAATATTCAGGCTTTTGAGCATTTTGGGTTGTCTTTTGAAGTTCTCATTTTAGATTTTTTTTTTCTTGGTTTTTTTTCTTGTTATGAATTCTTACTATAATTTTCATAGTTTATTGATTTGTCATCATATGAACAGGTTTGCCTTTCAGTTTTAAAATTTCAAAATTTATGGGTTTTGGGTAGCTTATTGTGGAGAGTATTTACCATATTGGATGATCTAACTTTTTGGATCAAGAAGTTACATATTGTCTTTTGATCAGCCAGAGGTACTGCATTTTGTCTGATAGATAATAATTTTAGGTTGTGACACCTGAAAAATAAAAACAGCAATAAATAATGTTGGATTGGCTCACTGGTTTTCATGAAGTTGAAGTCTACTCATAAATTCCAATTTGTATCAAACCAGGAAAAATAGTCTGAGGCCAAAGCAAAAGTCCTAGCATGTGTTCAGTAACAATTGGACAAGAGCCATTTGAATTGAGCAGCAATAATAATATGCAGTCACTGAGTTTAGGGTGATAGTTGCAAGCATTTTGCATGTATAGGAAACAACAAATCAAGTAACCCAAGGGAAGCAGGAATTCTTAAGAGATAGACGGCTTGAATACAGACAGTCAATACTACATCCAAGCACGTCTAAGTGGAAGTAGCATTGTCCAGTTGGCGTAATTCTTAAGCTATTTGACATCTTAAATGGGTCCTATCAGCAGGATACTCTAGATCATTTATATTGCAGGTGCACTCTGTGGCATGTGCATACTTACAATGCATGGATTCGTTTAATCTGGAGGTCCAGTGGTACTGGAGCATGGCATTGTAAAATTTACCAATTCAAACCTCCCATTTTCCTGGTGGAGCCCAAATGTAACAGTAATTTCAAATCTGAAAGGGCTGTCTGTACCTTGTCTCAGTAGCATTTTAAGTAAGATCAACCAGATTTTGTAGAAGTCTGGCCTCTTCTTCTCCCCTCTGCCTTTTGGTGGCAGAGCATTTTTGGGTTGTTGGCTTGTCTCCGCACTCAATGACTGAGCGATCGAAGTCCCTCCTATTCCTGAAGCTTTAGAAACATCAGCTCCAGTTGGATTACCTTCACCATCAGTTATCTGAACCTGCATTTTCCCTTGGCAGCAAGCATAGACATTCTCAGCACTGATATTTCCAAACAAGACTTCTGCGGCCTTGTTCTTTACAAGAAGTGGAATATGCCCCGATTTGTCCCGAACATAAAGCTGCAGCAAGCCAAGAAAATATAATGAAGGTGCGAATTATTAGTTCCACTACATTCCAATCAAGTAATAATGACTCAATTTTAGAAGAAGTCAAAGTAGCTGCAAAGAAATGTTGATATTAATAACTCCAGCAGAATACAAGAAAGCTACTAAATTTTTTTTCTCAGAGAGCTACTAGGGCAGCCCAGTGCATGAAGTTCCTGCATATGTGGGTTGCCGGGAAGGGGAGGACCAAAAGGGTCTATAGTACCCAAACTTACCTTGCATTTTTGCAAAAGGCTGTTTCCAAGCCTCAAACCCGTGATCTCAAGGTCAGATAATGACAACTTTACCACTGCACCAAGGCTCGCCTTAGAGGGGCAGCCCCGGTGCACGAAGCTCCCGCCTATACGGAGTCCGGGGAAGGGGAAGACCACATGGGCCTAAAGTACACAACCTTACCTTGCATTTTGCAAGAGGCTGTTTCCACACCTTGAACCCGTGACCTCAAGGTCACATGACGACAACTTTTACCATTGCACTAAGGCTCGCCTTCTAATGGATATTAAAACCCATGCAAAGAATTGATGCTTTTTAACTGTATCTTTATCTCGTTGAATTCTGCAAGTTGTGAAACCAGGATTCCATAGTACTTTTGTGAAAGCAGTTGATGTTGTTTGACTTTTCAATATTGTGCATAGACACAAGTTGCGACCAGAGACTTGTTCTTTGATTATCTGCTTTTTGCTGTCTTCCTGGGGATCTTTTGGTGTTTTCTGTTTACATCTATTCTTCAGCATTTGATATTGCATCTTTGGCAGCTAGCTTTCTTGGATAATGGGAGACGTAAGTACACAAAGTCCAAAGGTCAGAATAAAATAATAACCAGTCCTCTGTTCTTTGATTGTAAGTTCCATAGCAAATATAAATGTTAAAGACTGTTAGACTAACGAAAACAGTTACCAACAGCTCGTGCTTTTACTGGAAGATAGGTTTAGCAGGCATTTTAATGCTAAAAAATTTGATAGAGAAGAAGATTCACAACCTGTCAGACTGAAAGTTTTTTACAGCTCGAATCTGAAGGAACTACTGCTTGCACTACTTACAGGACCGGGTAACTCCAACACCTTACATGTGGATATTCTGTGTTGCATGAAAGCTAGAGACTTGTGCTGAGCATCCACAAGCACAATCACAGATGAACCCTGGTTGGAACATTGAATAACTGTTAAAAAGTACTCTTATATTTCACCAGGACAATCTTTCTTCTCTCACAATCGAAAGGTTTTTTAAGATCTTTTTGGAACTGACTGTAAGTGGACAAGATTTCAACCACCTTGGAAAAATTTAAACTTCAAGGATTTCAATTTAGAGAAACTATTTAACCTGAGGGTTCCTAAAGAACTTAAGATGCTAAGGGATTTCCTAGATTAGAAATAATTAAGTTATTCAACATAAAGAATTTAGGAAATCTAATCAATATCGACTCTTTGATAAAGAGTCAGAACTTTATGATGGTCAACCACACGTGAAAAACCTTCTTTTCTATAATCCCCAAGTAAAAAATTAAAAGTGTTGCATAGATGGTTGTTGATCTTGTTGTGGGTCTGTATCAGGACAAGTCAGCATTTTGGACAATAAAATATGTTAATTGGAATTCTTATTGTTATAATTCAAATTATCTGCACATAGCCATAACATGTTGAATGTCAGCATAAGTGACTGGACGAAACACGAGATGCTAGAGAAACATCAATCATTTAAAAAGCCCAAGAGCTTAAATAGTTCAGAAGACAAATAATAAATTTATCATGCTTCCTGGATATTAAATTTATAATGACAATGGCCTTGAGAATATAGGAATTGAAAATACTATAAATCTAAATGACACTGGATATTATAGATATGAACGTAGGATTAGAAGTAAAAGAGGCCTTGAAAAAGATGAAATCAGGAAAGGCCATGGGGCCTGATGGTATACCAATAGAGGTTTGGAAGCATATGGGAGATATTGGGGTAGTTTGGTTGACCAAGTTGTTTAACAAGATTATAAAATCAAAGAAAATGCCTGATGAGTGGAGGAAAAGCTCTATTGTACCAATCTATAAGAATAAAGGAGACATTCAGAGCTGCACTAATTATCGAGGGATCAAACTTATGAGCCACACCATGAAACTTTTTGAAAGAGTCATTGAGAAGAGGCTACGACATGAAACAAGTGTATCGGAGAATCAGTTTGGTTTCATGCCTGGGAGGTCTACCATGGAAGCTATTTTCTTACTAAGACAATTAGTAGAGAAATATAGGGAGAGGAGAAAAGACCTACACATGGTCTTTATTGACTTAGAGAAGGCTTATGATAGAGTCCCTGAGAGTTAATATGGAGGGTGTTAGGTGTTAAAGGGGTTTCTCGGGGGTATATAGACATAATTAAAGATATGTATGAGGGAGCAAGAACAAATGTTAAGACCACTAGTGGCGTGGTAGTGATTTTCCTGTCACTTTGTCGGATTGCACCAAGGATCGGCATTGAGTCCATACCTTTTCACATTAGTTATGGATGAGTTAACAAAACATCTCGCATGAGGAGATTCCCTGGTGCATGCTATTTGCCTACGATATAGTCCTACTTGATGAGACAAGGGAGGGTGTCAACATAAAGCTAGAGCTATGGAGAGAAGCATTAGAATCGAAAGGATTTAAAATTAGCCGAACTAAGACAGAATATATGGAATGTAATTTTAGCAAGGAGAGTAGGAGTGGAGCACCGGTCAAGATTGATAACCAAGAGGTCCCCATGAGATACCACTTAGATACTTAGGATCATTGATCCATGAGAGTGGAGAGATTGAGAGGGAGGTTACCCAGAGAATCCAAGCGGGTTGGAACAAATGGAGATGTGCATCGGGGGTTTTATGTGATCGGCGGGTGCCACTCAAACTAAAGGGAAAATTCTATAGGATGGCTATAAGGCCGGCCATGCTCTATGGATCAGAGTGTTGGGCAGTTAAGGAACATCATACTCATAGGGTGAGTGTTGCGTAAATGAGGATGTTGAGATGGATGAGTGGTAAGACAAGAAAGGATAGAATTAGAAATGAAAATATTAGAAGAAATTTAGGGATAGCACCAATAGGTAACAAGATGAGAGAGATTAGACTTAGATGGTTTGGACATGTTCAAAGGAGGCCAACAACGGCACCAGTTAGAAGGAGTGAGGCAATACAAGTTGAAGGTTCTAAAAGGGCAAGGGGAAGGCCCAAAAGAACGTGGATAGAAGTGGTGAGGAAAGATTTAAAAACTTTGGGACTAAATGAAGCCATGGTATTTAATAGAGTGGAATGGAGGAATAAGATTCATGTGGCCGACCCCTAATTGGGATAAGGTCTTGATGATGATGATGATGATGATCATGCTTCCTGGATGCATTTATATTATGCCTTTCTGATAATGAAAATGTTAGGGAAGAAAGTTCACCATTGTTGGTCTGTATATCTTGCAAACAACATGGAGGCGATTAGAGCTTTCCTGACAGTAGAGAGGAACTGCATTTGGCCTCAGTGTGGTCCTGGTATCATTAAAAATTGAAAATTGATTTCATTGTTCAAAAAAGTATAGAAATGAAGTGCAGAAAATTTCTTGTATTTTCATACTCTGAATACAGTGGAGAGCCACATAGTTTGCAGCCAGTGCAAATAAAATTTTCTATGAACTTATCCTCTTCTATCATAAAAAGTCTCTTATTCACAGACAATTTTTCCATCTCGTATTGTTCACCATGTCTACTGGTAAATGTCAGAAAAATTTCTCCAATTGATGCATAAAAGGTTGCATTACAGGAGTTGGCCAGGCTTAATACTTCTGATATTGAGTTGCAATGATGTGATTTTCTTTCTTCATTGGTCTTCCAGTTCTTCAATGCTTGCCTTGTTTGCAAAGCAACATCCTTGATGAGTGGAAGTCCTACAGCATTCAACAGCAGTTGTCCAACTAAGTTGCAGGTAAAACTGAAAAACACGGAATCACTTATTCAGAAGAACTTAAATGATGATCTTATCTTGAGAATTTTCTCATCCATATATTTTCAAAAATATAATATAAAACCATGTCCGAGTGGTGGGTAGAGGTAAATGGAAATACAAAATTCATAGCCAATAAGGAAAAAGAAAACAAAAGAGAATCATCCAAAATCACCTGTATTTAATTAGCTAGCAAAGGAACATGCAAAAGATATCATCTTTAAGAATATTAGCCAGATATCTAAGGAATAGGCTTCATTTTCTTGAGTTTGACATCCTAAATGATAACTAAAGTTTTCTGAAATCTCTACCTCAGACGATTATCTGACAAATCTAAACAGTAATGTTGACACCGGGGTCCAGGTGCACCATCATATGTTAATAAAAGCCAAATCAATAGGAAAATATTTTGTTCAATATACTGATTAAAAGTGCTCATAGGGTCAGAACCTGTAACAAAGTTAGACTTCGTGCATTAAGAATCAAAGATGCTTTTCCAGGAGATCATGTTTGATAAATACTAACCTAACTTTTTGGTCCCCAGCACTCAAGAAAGAAAGAGCATACACTGTCACTGTATAACTATTGAAAGGTTTTGAAACTAGCCTCGAGATAATAGAGAACATCTCCAGGAAATTGACTGTAGAAAGCAACCAAGACATCGCACATGTATGAGGTAGCTTGATATTCACAATCCTTTATATCAAATAACCAAGCAATTTTGCTGCAGCTGCTCTGAGTTGCATACAGAGAGAAATTTTCTAATAGACTCTCCTAGAAAGCAGAAAACAGCAACCCCTGATTTGATTGGTACATTGCCATGATCTACCAAAACCAAAACAGACAATTTTCTTCATTCACTTTATGTAAATAGTTATGTATGTTTTAGTTTCAACCTTGAGCAAGTCGGGATTGTAGTCACATGGGCACTTCTATTTCATTCTAAAAAATCATGTGATTTAGTGTGAGAAAACTCTGCTCCTTGTTTTCCTTATACTGCAAACCAGACACATATAGTTCTTGTTCAGACCTTGTCCACTTTCCATTCAACAGCCAGTTCAGTTTTAGAATAAGTTGCTGCAAAGAACATTTTACCCTGGTCCAAATGATTTGCCCTTTACTTTCCCCATTTAATATGGATGTAGTTCACTGGACTTTTGTAGTAACGAGCTTCGTAGCTTGAAGTTTAGAGAGAGAGAGAGAGAACATCAGGTTCAAGTACTAAAGTTACTTTGTCTGTAAGGTACTAATCCTTCTCCTGTAGGGACCAAAGGGTATTTCTCTCATGTTGGTGGATATCAATACGATGGGAAAGTGGAGTACCATTCTCATGATTGAGATACATTCCACTACAGACAGCAAACATCTCAATATGAAAAGTGAAATTTGAGACCATAAGGTAGACAACAGTCCATAGAAACGATGGACTAATGAAATCCACATAAAACAAATCATAAACATAACATCAAATAGAAGACAAAAAAGCCATTACCTTTGCATGGGGTATTTACCAATGCAGTTGCCAAAGGCATAATTTAAGCTAAAGATCAAATTTTCAAATGAAACACAAGGGTAAACTCATCTTTCCTACAGAAGAGCCATCCTCGAGATGTATGATCTTTGTGGGATCTTATAGCCCTCCTATGGATAACAGATGCAATGAAGGCCTGGGTGCCTCAGCATAGAACATGGGCTCACCCTAACTGAAGGTATATCTTGTCTGTGTATAGCAGCAAATGTCCATGCTCCTGTGAAGCTTCAGCTTGGAGTTGAATTTCAAGGAACCCAGCTGGTTAGTGATTCTCAGCTTTGACAATAATCAAGTATACAACTTGGCTGTTGCATCAAATCAAGTTCCTGTAATTCTGGGGACATGTAAGTGCCTCCCTTGGAGTACCCTTTAGTTCTTGAGGGGGGTGGTGCTGATGCATTCTCAAGAGAAGGAATAGAATCATTTCCCAATACGATCTCAATTAATGTGTGTTGTATCTCTCTTCCTCACAAGAGTATGATTCTGTGGCTTTGTTATCTGTTGCCTAACTAGTTAGGGTGCAGCTAACAATTACAGAGATCGGTGCTTGCTTCCCCCAAAAGACTATTGCTTCCTGTCCCTATTACATCTTAACTGTGACTGAGACAAGTCTGGTGGCAGAGAAGATAAGCTGTTCCAGGACAAAGATAAAGCTGAACTATATTTTTCAAGTTAGCCATATTGTAGATTGGCATTAGGAAAGAAACAAAGCAATGTGCAAGAACTGTAAGGAGAAAACAGAAGTAAAGGGATGGATTCAGCTAGAAGACAGTCTGCTATGAGAAAAAGAAGGGAGATCCTAAATCTGATGTAGATGGTGAATTATGAGATTGTGGATCGTGTAGTGGGGCTCAGTGAGTATGAATGGAGCATATTCCTTCTTCAACTCAACTTTTCAAGATACATATACAATAGCCCATGGAACGACCATGTCGATAGATCATATGCAGTAGTGCAGAACGTGGGACGTGGCTAGGCAAAGAGACCAGCCAATCATGAGAGCCAAGATGCTTGGAGCAGGCTAGAGAGAATTAGACCACCAAATCAAGAAATACGTATGGTACAAGTATGCTAACATGAAGGTACAACTACAACTCCAAATTGAAGGCACAACACTTGACTTTAGAATACAAGTTAAATAATATTCAAATGGAGGGAAAAAGCCAGCCTAACAACACAAACACCAATATATATAACATCTAAATCACACTCTTGATGTGACAATTACATAAGGATGGAAACTAAAGCAAAAGCCAAGGAAAAAGTCCACAGCGGACCTTATGTCATACTTAATATGTTTGGATGTTGAACATTGGAAGGCTTATATCCAGTTTGTTGCACCCATTCTAGCACCTTCTTCAACTTTTCCTTTGTTGTTCTCCCCACCCGACAATTTGCTTGCAGTTCATTGATGCCTAGAAAAAAGGAAATATTTTGTTCAAGGAAAAGGCAGTCCATGGCCAAGGTTATAACATTTAAATATCACTGAGTCTTGCTTATGTTGCATAATGTTTCATAGAATATAAGGGTTAATATTCAGAAACCAAATAACTATTGCATAAATTACTACATAAATTGCTTCTTGAACAAAAATATGCCTTCCAAAAGAGAGACCAAAATAATTGTTTGACTCGCGTGAAAGTAGCACAGCTTTAGGTCTCCTTGAAAAAATAATCAGTTGTGCACACGAGGTAGTGCAAACCATGGAATATTGGAGGTGCACATTTTAGTGTGGCACACATAAAACTAATAAAAGGACAGCTCATATATATAATATATATGTAAAATACACATTTTGGTCTGTATAGTTGCAAGCAGACACGATGCACATGTTGAAAATTTAATCGATTTGAATTCACATGATGCATGGTTCGGAGACAAAATTTAATCGAGAGAATTTCCTTACAAAAGTTTATTATCTTTCTTTTCACTGTCTTGCAAAATTTTCACCCTTCAACTTTGTTTGAATGTTGCCTTTACTGGAAATTGTGGTCAGAGCTATGTAATTTTTAGAGGTATACCTATTAATCTTACTTTTAGAACCCATAAGAAAACCTAGTAATATTTCCTTTCACTTCTTCAGTATTTAGATTTGACAAAAAGAAAATACTTGTGGCGGCATGCCTTGGAGAAGTGTGACAGAACATAAATTATATGCTCTAATGCAGAGAACGTTTTGCCTGTTGAAGATTATCACAAAATATTTGCTCCATGGCTGGAACTAATTGTCTTGTACATTGAGACAGGAAAATAACAAACTGAAAAATAAAAGTTAGGTAGTTGATAGCATTAAGCAAACAACTTCCAATAGTTTGAAGGAAATATTTTAGTATGCACTAAGAAAAATAAAAAGGTTAGTTAACATATTGGCCACTTAAAAAGTAATTGTTGAACAATGAATTCTGAATGTACAAAACATGATAGAAGTTCTTCACAGAACTTGTATGTTGAACAAGTGCTACAACAGGAATCACGAAAAGAGTAAGAATATACCTGACAAAAAGAGTTTTAAAAAAAATAATCTGATTTTACCAGATGATTCCATGTAACCTATTGAGGAGAAGGAAGATAACAACATTATCAAGTATATTACGACTTCCCATACTCCATAAACGAGTTGCTGGAAATGAAGAACATTACCCATTGAGGCAAGCAATTCATAAGGATGAACCAAAGTTACTAGCGATGAGAGCTGGACTGTTACAGCCTCCAAGGTATCCCCAAACTTTACAATCTTAGCATCTGGAGTCAACAGAAACATCGAAAATTTTCAACAAACTACAAGAAGGATAAACAATGCCAGTTGAGAAATGGGAAAAAACAAACTCCTAAACCACAAGCACTCAAATGGAGCCAAATCTTCTATGTGCAATAACAAATAGTAGTGGATAGCAAAATTGGGAGATAACAAAAATAAGAACAAAGCACTAACACATAATATGATACACCAGTAAGAATGCATAGGAAATAACAAGCATAATGACATACCAAAAGTACTGAGAGCCATGATTCTAATTTTGTTGCCCCGCCCTTGCTTTTTCTCTAATTCCCTTAGGTCAATTGTCTGATCCTAGAATTCTTGTGAATGTCTGAGTAATATCCTTTTAAATAAATTCTCATACTCTATCAGCATTCTCTCTCTCTCTCTCTCTCTCTCTCTCTCTCTCTCTCTCTCTCTCTCTCTCTCTCTCTTTTGATTTCTTTTCTTTTTTTCAAAGGGTATACAGACATAATCAAGGACATATATGAGGGAGTAGTAACAAATGTTAAGACCACTAACAGAGAAACTAGTGATTTTCCTATCACTATAGAATTATAGCAAGGATCGGCATTGAGCCTGTACCTTTTCACCTTAGTTATGGATGAGTTAACAAAACATTTGCATAAAGAGATTTCACGGTACATGTTATTTGCTGATGATATAATTTTGATTGAGAAAACAAGGGAGGATATAAGCACAAAGCTAGAGTTATGAAGAGATGCATTAGAATCTAAAGGATTTAAAATTAACCGCATTAAGACAGAGTATATGGAATGCAAGTTTAGCAAGGAGAGGAGTAGGAGTACAGTAGCAGTAAAAATTGATAAGCAAGAAGTCCCTCAAAAGAACACTTCCAATACTTGGGATCGATAATTCATAAGAGCAGAGAGATTGAGATGGAGGTTACCCAAAGAATCCAAGCAGTTGGAGCAAATGAGAGATGTGCTTCTAGAGTTTTTTGTGATCAAAAGGTGCCACTCAAACTAAAAAAAAATTCTATAGGATAGCTATAAGGCCGGCTTGGCTATATGGATCAGAGTGTTGAGTAGTTAAGGAACAACATGTACATAGGATAAGCGCCGTTGAAATCCAGATATTGAAATAGAAGAGTGGCAAGCAAGAAAGGATGGAATTAGAAATGAAAACATTAGAGGAAACTTAAGAGTAGTCCCAATAGATAACAAGATGAGGAAGATTAAATTTAGATGGTTTGGACATGTCCAATAGAGACCAAAAACGGCACTAACTAGAAGGAGTGAGGTGATCCAAGTCGAAGGTCCTAAAAGGGCGAAGGGAACACCCAAAAGAATGTGGATAGAAGTGGTGAGAAAAGATTAAAAAACTTTACGACTAAATGAAGTCATGACACTTAATAGAGGGGAATGGAGGAGCAAGAATTATGTGACTGGCCCCTAATCGTGATAAGGTCTTGATGATGGTGGTGGTGGTGGTGATCGTGATTTTCTTTTTTTCAGTTGGCTCTTTTCTGATCTCATTTTCTTGGTTTTAAGAGCATAGATAGAGTATACGCTTTTTGTTCCTTCTTTTGAAGTTCTTAGATAACTTTACAGAACAACATGTCCTGGGGATTTTAGATTCAAGGTAGATGATATGTGTTCCAGTTCCTAGTAAGCCTAAAATTGTTCTTAAGCTGGAATAGGACTATAATTCCAATCCAGTTCACCTAAGTCATGTTATACCTCTACGTTGTAGGTGGCCTGTTCCAGTCACTTTAGAGAACCTATAGCAAACATGTAAATCTAAGGTGTTTGCATATAAAGTAGGATCACTTTTGTAGAACATAATATTAAATCGTCACACTAAATGTGTGATCTTATCTGCAAAGTACAGTTACGCCCTCACGATTTAGTGGTCCATATTGCTCTTTGGGAACTTGATGTTTCCAACCAGGGATTCCAAATAAGTGGGTACAAACAGGAAAATTAGTTGTTTGTTAGCTTATGAATATTGGAGGTCCAATATGGAATCTCTTATGCCATTCAAAGAACATTGAGATTTAGAAAACTGCAATCAAATTCGGACCTACTAAAATTAAAGATCATACTTAGAATATGGACACTGAAAAATGGAAAAAAGAAGTTCTCACTTTGCAACAAAACGATATCACCCGTAGACATGGCTGACCCAATGTGTTTCTGCCATACAGATAGAGGGAAGAATGGCCTTGTATCGTCACCAACCTGAACAATAGTCTTTAACAATGCTCCCCCATTTGAAGTTTTAGATTTCTGTACGAGAATCAGCTCCCAACATCAGAACCAACCAAATGAGCATCAGAAAGAGGAAACTCCATTGATCCTGGAAGAAAACTTCCCAACAATAACACGAAGAAGAAAGGATTGGAAAAACCTGAATGGGTCTGGATTGATGAACGAAAACGAGGAGCTGGACGTAGTCGCCAATGTGAGAAGCTGCTTGAGAAAGATCAATCAGAGGTCCGTACCATCCAATCGCAGCCATTCAACCTTTCAAATTCCAACCAGAGTGACGAAGCGCCTTCCAACGAGAATATAACATCCAGTTTAGGACGTGAAGGGTTTATGGTTTTGGAGCAGGCGGGTGTTTTGCGGGGGTGGACTGACTACTGTTTCTATTGTGCGCAGCCAGGTAACGGTGAAAGTGGGGCCATATTAAAGGCCCTTTTTGTAAAAATATCATTACATTTTTTAAAAAGTCTGAATTTTTTTTATATTTGCAAATTTGTCATTAAGTTTTTGTGAGTTGTTATCATATTAGTTTTCAATTCTCATTCCCTGTTAGTTTTTTCAAAATTTAAATATTACCCTTCTATATTTCTACATGAATATGTTCTGATAGACTTGCTATCTCAAAGACGCAGACAATGGACACCGAACTGGCTTTGGAAAAGACACAGAGAGTTTACAAAGGAGAAACTCCCCTTCCCTTCTCCTTCTATTCTATAAAAAAAGCAAACATCTAATCTAGGCCCATTCGCCCTTTTCCTTGCTCATAAAATCTTTGATGAATAAGCTAGTTCATCTAGAAATAAAATAACCCCTACCCTCTATAGCTGGTCGTTGAGCCCACCTTTTGTTGAATTAGTCTTATGTCATATTTATGTTCTAGTGATATAGGGGGGCCTTACCTCCTTTATTCATTGCTTGAGTGAGAGGAGTAGAGTCACTCATTGATTAGGAGAAGGGAAAGGGAGCACTTGACCAACTACTTAGATGAAAAGCAGTTTTTTGCTAGAATGTCGACTAATAATTAATAAATAAAGATTTTCTCCTTATATTTTTTATTTATTTATATAGTTCTCTAGGTGAAATTATCTAACAAAGCGATCAGGATGTGTTATGTTGAGAATTTCAAACATTTTAAAGATGAAAGTAATTAATTTTAAGATGAAAGTTAATGGCCAATGATGTGTTGCAGATTTTAAGTCTCTACTAAAACAATCTTGCAGCAAGCCCTAAATGCCCTTCTCACATTACTATATTATAGTAATGGCTAATGATGTATTGCGGATTTTAAGTCTCTACTAAAACAATCTTGCAGGAAGCCCTAAACACCCTTCTCACATTACTATATTATAGTAACAAGATGTGAGAGGGCCCTATTAGCCTTCTAGTTTTATGGTAAGACCTATAAATGCCCTTCTCACGTTAGTATATTATAGTAACAAGGAATGAGAGGGCTCCTATTAGCCTTTTAGTCTTATAGTACGCCCTATAAACACCCTTTTCGCGTTACCATATTATAGTAACAAGGCATAAGAGGGCTCCATCAGCCTTTTAGTCTTATGGTAAGCCCTATAAACACTCCTCTCCCTTGCTGGAACTGTATTTGTTTCTATAGATTTTGACAACGGACTGAACAATTTACACGCCATGTTGGGCTGCCTGAGGAACTGCATTTCTTTCTACAGCATCTTGATGAAGGGCTTCTGGCAGATCAGGAGTCTCTTATCACTGCTACTTTCAATGTCCACCACACATGCAAACCATCTCAGCTGTGTTGCAAGTACTCTGGCTGTTTCGATGAGAGTTGCTGTGTCCCAAAGTATAAACCAACCCTGCACATGCACCATCCAAAACTATTTGGTTGATAGCAAAGAGAACAAATTTTGCAGCTTAATCTCGTTGATAAAAGCTTACTGTGTCAGAGAAAGAGGACACAGAGACAGGCACAAGATTTACACAATTCAGCTAGAGTCTTATGTCCATGGTTGAAGATAACCACAGAGAGATTCACTGCCAAAAGATTTATGAGTTAATTCATCTGTAACCAGGCTTACCAAGTCCCAAACCTAAACTAATCCAGGATTCTCTCTCACGCTCCCGATTTATGGAACTCTAGATACATGAGTTACAAAATCATGGAAAAAGAATACAAAACAAAAAGGCAGCCCTGGTGCACGAAGCTCCTGTCTATGCTGGGTTTGGGGAAGAAGCGGACCACAAGGGCTTATAGTACGCAGCCTTACCTTGGAGGGTCTAGTGGTGATCAGAGGTCAGGAGGGCCTCGGATTCACATAATCTTATTGGCGAAGGTATCACAAATAATTCTAGACACCAGCGGAATAATAAAGAACACTTCATATAATATGTTGTGGTCTCAAACAAGTCCAGTTTTAGATGTGGCATTGAATGGTTATTATTAATCAAAGATTGCCAAGCCATTTGTACAAACCAATCTACTTCATGTTTACACAATAATTACAAAGGTAAATAAGCGGAAGTGTAACCAAAAATATACCTCAAGCCATAGCAGATAATCCAGCAGTGTTTAAGGTATCTTCTAATCCTTTGCAATTCACGGAGACAGAGAACAGCCAACAACAGAGAGATCGAATGCAGGACTAGGAACCCTTAAAATAAGCCCTTTTTTAATTTTTGCAGTTATTACTCACAAAAAACTGTCACTACCAATAGCATTTGGACTAGTAACTGAGTACCCGTGATCACCACGATACCAACCTTCATCTTGAAAGTAAATGTTTAGGACCACAAGAAAATGAAAAAATTCTAACAATTTATACATCATACCAATGGCAGATCAAGAAAGGGAGCTTTGGTGCAACAGTAAAAGTTGTCGTCGTGTGACCTTGAAGTCACGGGTTCAAGGCGTGGAAACAGCCTTTTGCAAAAACAAAATAAGGCTACTTACTATAGGCCCTTGTGGTCTGCCCCTTCCCTGGATCCCTCATAAGCGGCAGCTTGGTAGGGCTGCCCTTTTCACCAATGGCATATCAATATTATACATCGTACCATAGCAAGCAAGACAACAAAATGGTCTCACAGGTGTTATATTGTAAAGATTCAACTAAAGATTCAACTAGGGAGTATGATTCGGCCAATCAAAGCACGAATGGACATAAGCAACCTTTTGATTTCTTTTATTTTAATCGAATGGTAAATGCAGAACATTTTTTCAGATGAAAGGAGAACATAAGAGAGTTGATCGTCATAAGCTGCCTTACTACTGGAAATTATTAAATCAAAGGCTCCTAACACTTCAGAATTTTCTTCCTGCAAACAGAAACAGACAGTTGTAGGCACCCTGATTGCAATGTAAATTGTTTCAATTGAGGTGAGGCCAAAGTCACTCCCTAGATAAGTATTAAGAGCTAATCAACTATGGATTACATCCTAGAAAGCTACAACAGGTCCTGCACATGCAACAGGTTAGTCCAAGCTGTCTTCTATGGTGGCAAATGATAAGAGCTGGACAAAAAAGTTGCCCAGTTACTCAACTAGTTCAAAGTGGTTGAAGAATGCATCTCCCAACAACTTTTAAGTCCTAAGTACGAGTTATGTACAAGACTTCTTCTCAAAATGAGTTATAGATGGAATGTAACATTTCAGTGACAGTAAAATATAAGAGCAAAATGTGGATACTTCCTTTTAGGCTGGCTTGCTATAATTCCTCCAGTTTATTGCTCTCTCTATTGTTACTTTACTCAGACAATTGGTAGAGAAATATGAGGAAAGACCTCCATATGGTCTTTATCGACTTAGAGTAAGGTTATGATAGAGTTCCTAGAGAGTTAATATGGAGGGTATTGGGCGAGAAAGGGGTTTTGCGGAAGTATATAGACATAATTAAAGATGTGTATGAGGGAGCGGTAACAAATGTTAAGATCGCTAATAGCAAGACTAGTGATTTTCTTATCACTGTAGGATTACACCAAGGATTGGCATTGAGTCAATTCCTTTTCACGTTGGTTATGAATGAGTTAATAGAACATTTGCACGAGGAGATTCCCCTGGTGCATGCTATTTGCAGATAATATAGGCTTAATTGATGAGATAAAAGGGAGGGTGTAAACACAAAGCTAGAGTAATGGAGAGAAGCAACCATTAGAATCTAAAGGATTTAAAATTAGAAGAAATAAGACAAAATATATGGAATGCAATTTTAGTAAGGAGAGTAGGAGTGGAACACCAATTAAGATTGATAACAAAGAAGTCCCTGTAAAAGACCACTTTCGGTACTTAGGATCAATGATTCATGAGAGTGAAGAGATTGAGAGGGAGGTTACTAAGAAAATCCAAGTGGGTTGGAACAAATGGAGATGTACATCTGGAGTTTTGTGTAATCGACGGGTGCTGTTCAAACTAAAAGAAAAATTCTATAGCATGGCTATAAGGCCTGCCATGCTCTATGGATTAGAGTGTTTGGCAATTAAGGAACATCATGCTCATAGGATGAGCGTTGCAAAAATGAGGATGTTGAAATGGATGAGTAGTAAGGCAAGAAAGGATAGAATTATGAATGAAAATATTAGAGGAAATCTAGGGATATCACCAATAACTAACAAGATGAGGGAGACTAGGCTTAGATGGTTTGGACATGTCCAAAGGAGACTGAAAACGACACCGGTTAGAAGGAGTGAGGCAATGCAAGTAGAAGGTTTTAAAAGAGCAAGGGAAAGGCCCCAAAGAACGTGGATATAAGTAGTGATGAAAGATTTAAAAACTTTGGGACTAAACAAAGCCATGGTACTTAATAGAGAGGAATTGAGGAATAAGATTCATGTGGCCAACCCCTAATTGCGATAAGGTTTTGATAATGATGATGATGTATTGTTACTTTACTGTTTCCTTCTCTTCATCCTTTAGAGCTTTCTAGCAAGTTCCTGCTGCATTTGCAATGAAGGATAAAATCACTGCTTGATGAGGTTGCATGTAGCTGCCGTCGTCCATTGTCCATTGTTTGCGTCTATGAGGTAGCAGGTTTGCGAGACATATTAACAGAGGGAAATAGAGAAAGGTAATATAAAAAAGAAGGATGAAAAACTATCAAAATGACAATTTTGTAAAGCTCATGAAAAATTAATGACAAATTTACAAAACTCCAAAAACATTAGATTTTTTTTATAAAAATACCAAATTATAATGGTATTTTTGCAAAAAATCCTTTATTAAAATCATTACATATATTGGATTATAGATTGAAACAAGTGGTGTGAGAATGGTTTTTAAATCATTAAGTATGTGAGATTAGATTGTAGATTGAAACAAGGGGTTTGAGAATGAGTTTCAAATTAGGAATAAATACCAAAAAATATAAAATTTTAATGTCATGTTACTGTAACCGACCATGTGCACACATAGGAGTGACTTCGAGGAATTACTCCATTAATACGCAGCCTTACCTTATATTTTTTCAAGAAAATATTCTTATGTTGGTCCCACTGCAAATAATTTTAAATTCAGTAGGTCTCATCACGACTTCGGTCGGTCGTCGGTCACAGGTCTTCCTGATTCCAATTGCCGACCGAAAAAGATTTCCACCCGTCCTCTTAACGTTGCCTTGAATCAGAATCTCTCAGAAAAAACCGAAGATCTCGACGGAGTCTCTCCAACCATGGCGTACGTAGAAAAAGGTATGAAGAAAACCCTCCAATTTTGTTCTTAATTTTACGTAAAAAGCTCGGTTTTCCTTAATTTCTTCTCAATAGAGATTGAAACAAGAGCGATCCATTGCAGATGCTGCTACAATTTTGAAATTTCATTGCGGGATTATTTTTTCCTTATCTCGTTTAATTTGGTCGTTCTCCTGTTATTTTCTCTTGCAAATTAAGGTTTTTACGATGCCAGCTTTGTGCGGTTTAGATGTGATTGCGGAGTTTTTCTTCAATTTTGTGGATGCTCCGTTCCTTCTGGTTTTTTATAATTTATTTTTAATTCCATTTGTAAATTGGAATTCTTATCGATTTGATGGGTGAACAGACAAGGAAGACAAAGATTGCATTTTAAGTTGATATAGTTGATAATTTATTTATCCAGAGTTGTATTGCCAAACCAGAAAAGCTCAAATTTGAGGCATTTGTGTATGTATTTGGGGTATTGATGTAAATGCATATAAGTTTGAATCTGTTGAAGTGCAAAAATGTCATTTTGAGTATAATCAAATTGTGGCACTGGGTTGTTTCGGAATCACCAATTGTGGATTAATTTGGTGAATCCTTGTGCCTGTTGGGTTGGGTATTACCATCTATTTTTTGACGTATGTATGACCAAGTACAGTTATCCGTTTCTTTCTTCTTCCTATTCTTCACCTGACTTGTTGATGTCCTGGTTACATGTTTAAATGCCGCTCGTTGTTAAAAAAGAATAAGATAACATTGTGTTTGAGCTGAATAGGTAATAGATAAATGGTGGAGGTAGGCTTTCATTCTGAAAGGACAGGAGCAGATAATACTTACCTGATGAGGTTGATTAATGACTTCTTACTGTCCAAAACATTCTGAGAGAATGGCTCTCAACAAAGTTATCTCTTAAAGAAAGCAAAGCGATCTTGCGGGCATGCATATGATGCCACCATCCCTTCTCCAATTATTCTGGACTTGGATTCCTCCAAGATGGTGCAAGTCTAATACCTCTTAAATCTCTCACGTTATTTACCCAGGTCTCTTTGGTCAAGTTGAAGACTTCATTTACTTTGTTATCGTCTATTTTCTATCAACTTTATTTTTAGACAAGGACGAGGGTAATAGAAAGGGGGGAAATAACCACCTGTAGCGACATTCTTGCATATCAAATTACATTCAGGATGAGGAATCAATAAGATGTGCTGGGTATTGAGTGAAAGTTAAAGTGCAATGGTGGATTTTTAGACGGAGTCACCATATGTTTGTCAGTTGTAAAGACAAGGGCAGACTGAAGAAGATGGAATGTTGTGACACTTACATGTTGATGACATGAAGGCTTTGAAATAGATAAATTCGTGATACCAAAAAGCTGGTTGTTTCCCAGTTAGTTGTTATGACACCTCTGATGGATCAAGGTGCTGATGTTTCTGTTTAAGGTCCATTATCTATCTATGGCATAGGAATATAAGCAATTTCATCCCTTGAATTAATAAAAGAGAAAAGAAAAAAGAAGTCATTTAAATGGCTAATATCCCCTCAATAAAGGCATAGGATGGAGGGAGGCAGTCCTGCTGACTGAAGTCAGTTCGGATGTGGAATGGGAGATCCTGTCTCATATCTAAGCTTCAATATGCTATTATATAGAGTCACTGTGATCGCAAAAACCATTCCTTCTGAGCTGACCCAACCCACTGTATATTGTGATTCTTGGCTGAACAGAATTGTAGAATCAGCTGGCTTTCTTGTGATCCCGAATGTCAGCACCTTCTTCTGTTCGTCTATTGTATTATAGTAAAAAACCATATCCTGGATACGAGATGCCCAACTCATACTTCATTGTCTCACAGGTTTCCTATCTAAAAGATCTTTCCAGCGTGTAGCTCTCTACAGCCACCATAGCTAACACATGGGTGGTTCAGGGAAGGAACCATCAGGTTTCTGTGTAGAAGATCTTTCCAGTTATTAGCTCTCTATAGCCACCATCACTAACATTTGGGTGGTTAAGTGTTGGAACCCTTTGGGCTAGTTCTTCATTGTTTCTAGATCTTAAGAATACCAAGAACTTTAGATCCTTTCAGTAATTATTTCATATCTTGGTTCGTGGGTTTTGGAAATTTGCTAAGCATTCAGTGTGTTTATTCAAGAATTGGTTGCTAAACACTGATAGCAGCAGGAAGTTGATTTGCATTCTATAATTTTCCTATTAAAGTCTGTCAACACACAATTAGTGTCTGTCTTTCCTGTATAGGACACCAAATTCTATATTCCTTCAATTTTGGTTGGTTCTTGAAACTTGAAGGCTTGGAAGTCCTTATTTGAGTGTATATTTTTAATGGGAAGGAAGACAGTGTTGTGTGTCTGGGCTGAATAGGTAATAGACGGAAGGGTGGAGGTTGGTTTTCAGTCTTGATGGACAGAAACTGAAAATAGGAATCCATATGACATTGTTCATTGACTTCTCTTACAGTCCTAACCATTATGATGAAAATGGCCCTCTCAATAGAAGTAATTCCTTAAGAAAACAAAATGATCTTGTGGGCACACATGATGCCACCATTCTTCTCCAAGGATTCTGTATTTCAGATTCTTTGAGAATGGAGTGCAAGCATATAACTCCTTAAATCTCTCACGCTTCTACTAATGTCTCTTTCAAAATGTGATCCGTTTAGTTGACCTCTTGTCATTTTTTTTCATGCAAACCGAAATTCTAAACAAGGGCTAGGTTAGTGCAAAAGAGGTAAATGACTACCTGTTGCAACATTGTTGCAGACCAAACAGGCCTACAAATCAAGAGTTTATGCTGGGTATTAGTGATAAGGTAAAGCACTTGGGTGGGCTTTCAACGGAAATTTCCATCACTATCTCACCTTAACCTTCCAAGCCAGGGGGGGCAGCCACAGTGCACGAAGTGCCCTGTATGCAGGGTCCGGGGAAGGGGCGGACCACAAGGGTCAATAGTATGCAGCCTTACCTTGCATTTTGCAAGAGGCTGTTTCTACGTCTTGAACCCGTGACCTTCACCATCTTGAGCACTATCTCTTGGATAAACAGGTCAATACTCTCTCATAACTCCAAACAATTACCTATCACCCTACCTTTCCTAACTCCCTACCTAGAAAATGCACCTAAACATTAATCAAAGATCCAGCAAAATTTAACCCAAGGTGCATTATCTTGTCATACTCTTACTCTAGTTCCCATCTCTAGACTTCCTTTACTGAAGTCTATTTTAAATGATAACCTGGCTTAACATAAAGGGCAGGCCCGATGCATGAAGCTCCGCCTATGTGGGATCCAGGAAAGGGGCGGACCACAAGGACCTATAGTAGACAGCCTTACCTTGTATTTTGCAAGAGGCTGATTCCACGCCTTGAACCCGTGACCTCAAGGTCACATGATGACAACTTTTACCGTTGCGCCAAGGCTCTCCTTCTTATAACCTGGCTTAGAATATGACCATCAAATGAACTTTTTAGCATCTAATATTGGTTGAGAATATTCAGGGGAACGAAAGCAGGAAACTAGAAGAATCCACAACATTTATTCTTCTTCCACAACTACCATATGATAAGAAGGAAAATGTAAGTCTTGGACCGGAGAGGTTAAACCCACCAAGACCAAAGGGAATCGTCATGGCACATTATTGTTCAGAAGTTTTCAGACTGTTCACAGCAGTAGCATGATATAAAAGAAATAGACACCAATTTTTGTTTAAGATGATAATATTAGAGATACCATAAACTAGATCTCCCGAAGCAAATATATTACTATAGCAAATTCTCTAAGGGTATTATAAGTGACGTATGAACCCACCATGTCCAAAAGGGATCATCATTGCACATTAATGTTCAGAAATTTTCGGACAGTTCAGAACCATAGCATGATATGCAAGAGACACACTCCAATTTTTGTTAAGATGAGAATGTTGGGGAGACCATAAAGCTAGATTAACACCTTATGCAAATATATAACTTCAGTAAATTTCTAAGGGAATTATGTGGCATATGACCCAAGTTGCTTAGATCATGTTATGTGCAATCCGCATTTATAACTATAACTTCCCATGATTCTATATGTTGGAAAACTAGATACACTTGATTGACGGGGAAGTGCACATGGAATGTCTTTTTTTGGGAGAAGTAGGCAGACGGGTTTTCAAAGGCTAACTCCAAATCTACCAAATTTACTAATTGAAGATGATAATTATTACATTTGTATATAGGTTTTCCCTACACTACCTCAGAAACATTACAGTAAAAATCATCACGTAAGAAGTGATCAAGATCAAAGTATCCTTTCCTCATGGAAGTACCATAAGTAGGAAACTCCCAATTCCATTCATGAATAATCATCACAAATGGGCTAATAACATTCTTACCCCATCGCTGAGCCACAACACAGCCCCCCAAGCAGCGTTACCTCAAGTCAAGGATGTCACTCTCCAGGGGCATTTGTTGGGTGTTAGCTTAAAACCCAAATTGCAAAATGGGTGTTAAAGAATCCTTAGTTTCAAGACTACTAGCAATCCATCAGTTTCCCTGCCCAAACCTACTCACCAACTGGAGTCGCACCACACAAATTTCCTTTGTCTCACATGGTTCCAAAAGGCCAGTATTGGCCTTCAAAAATAACACATAACGGACCATATCCTTAAATTTGGATGCTGAAGTTGATATACTAAAAGATCCAAGTATCAGACTTCTGTATTATATGTACACAAAATAAAAGACCAAATCATATTAGTATAGCAAATTCAATTCAATGGACTCGGACATATAAAACAAAGAGGAATACCAAATTTGATCCAATGGTGATTGGAGAAGATGGGTCTAGGGAAGCAGTCATGTCAGCTTAGACAGAATCCCTGGAACCGTAGGTAATGTAACCAAAACCAAGGGGCCAATCAATATGAAGGCAAGCAATGGGTCCGAACATCTCAAAGTGAGATTTGAGCTCCAGAACAGTGCAGCCAGGGACAACACCGTTAACAGTTACAAGCGAGCTTTGCTTAGAGGGCACTTCCTTCTCCTCCTCCGGTGCATCTGCATTTACATTGCAGGGATAATCTGGATTGGCAGGCAGACTTAAATGACTTCTTGTGGGGAAAGGTGAGGACGATTGGTAGCGTTTGTTGCTCTCTTCTGCCCCCTCATATCTGAGAAAGGAAACAGCTGCTCCATCTCTATCTCAGTCACAAGAAAAAGGTTAATTTGAGAAAGATAAGGAACTTGTGATGGTTCCATGTTGATAATATGGAGGCTCTAAAATATTTGTTCATAATATCCAAATACTGGTATCTCCCAATTAGTTGGAATCAAACCTTTGATGAATGAAGGTGGCTCATTAATCTCTTCAAAATCATTAGCTCTAAGGCAAGAAACTAAGCAACTTTATGTTTATAGAAAAGAAAGGAGACCTTATCTAAATGGATAAGCCTTGATATAGCCATATGGTGGAGGGAGATCAGTCCTGCTAACTGAAACCAGTGAAGGTATGCACAGCCGTGTGTGTATTGGGAGATTCCATCTCAGTGAGCTTTGTTATGCTGCTATATTGAGTTAATTTGAAATTTGAATGCAAAACCATGCAATCTAAGCCAACCTAACCGACCCAGGTTGTGATTATTGGCTTGAACAAAATTGTTGAATCTAGCTGATTGTGTTACGTTCACAATGGTAGCAGCTTCTTTTGGTGTGTTTGGGCCTAGGTTGTTATGATCATTGGCTTACATAGAATTGGAGCATCAGTTGACTGTGTTATTATTGGAATGGTAACACCTTCTTCTATTGTGTTTGAAGAAGAGATCCATCCTGAATACTGGATACTAAACTTATCTTTAATGAGCTCACAGGTCTCCTTATCCAAAAGATCTATCCAGATATTATCTCTCTATAACACTTCAATCCTGAAATTTTAGGGTGGAACTGTGGGGACTTTTTTCAGTAGCTTGTTGCAAGTTCTTTTACATTTTAGAATGCCAAGTATTTTATCTTAAATAATTAGCTTATAGAGATGTTTACAGGTGCTCTTGCTTCTTGAATTTGCCATTTCCACCATCCATGTGTTCATTTCCAAAATTGATTGCTACCGTCCATTGGCAATGGAAGTTGATTTGTGGCTACAAGCCTGCCATTTGTCTGCTTAATGTCTGTAAACATACCTCTGGCTTTGTCCTTTATGAGATGTGTACTTATTCCTCTAATTTGTTGTGTGTCCTGGAAATTTGAAGGTTATGAAGTTTGATGTCTCATGTGTTGAGTCTATGTTTTTACTGAAAGATTTACAAGTTAAAGCATCTCAGTGTCCATGTATATATAGCAGCTATACATATGAGCTAATTGAACATCCCTCTGATTTATGGTCACTCCTCATTTTGGGGGTGCTTTAAATTACAGGCTACAAAATACCTTATGTTGCATTTCACGTTTTTATTGAAAGATTTGAAAGTTTAATCATCTCAGGGCTCATGCATCTATAGAAGTGGGATCATATGAGCTACATGACCATTTCTCTGAGTCTGTTTGGGTTTCTTGATAAAATCCTTGTCTAATATGGAGCAGGGATTTTTATACTTTCTATTACTCGGAAAATTCTTTGTTAAGAGGTATTTTCAGTTAAAAGGTTAGCGATTCTGATAAAGCACCAAGTCACCGATATTACTGGATATTCTAACAAAAGCTTTCTAAGTCATTTATTGCTTTCCGTTGACAGTTCTCAGGGTGATTGGAATGTTTTGGATCTGTTCTTGTTATGTAAATAAAGAGCAGTTAGTGTGCAGGAGGCAACAGTTGCTAATTTTCTCCTGTAGGAAAATTCTTGAAGGAGCAATTCCACATAATTCTGAACTACTCTTACCAAGAAACAAGCAACACAAATGTTGAATGCCAAGAGCATATTGGTCAAGGGCGCTGCCCCCACCCAAAAGGTTGTCGGTTCAGTCTTCTCACTCAACTTTTGCCCAAAATTAAAGATACACCTTCCAAAAAGAGAAGAAAGTAGCCACAATCTCTTGAAGCCAAGGTGCAGAATGCAAGCTTTACCCATTCATTGAACCATCAAGGCAGCTTGAAGCTGAATCATATTCCAATTAGATGATATACATTGAATCTGATACCTGGAATTATGACAAAGGTGGAATGTTGATGGAAATCCAGTGCCAAAAACTAAATTGATGACATTAGCTGTAAATAGAAGTTAGCATGAAAAGAAAATGTTGAGCATTTGAAGTATTTAATTTATCCATCATGTCATATACTTGTTGAGTTGTGCTGGATGAATAGTCTCAGTGGTGGTAAGGAGCTCTCTGATTGGTTTAGTGTATTTTGATTAAATAATTCTTTCATATGGTTCGATCCATCTCGTCTGTTTAAGATGTTGGCATGATGTTGAATTAGTCACTCAGTCGCCACCTTCTACTAACCAGCTCATCTCTTGTTGCCTAGTGATGCCTGTTGCTTAGAATTTATGCTCTTTGCTGTCTCTTGTTCCCTAGTGATGCCTTCTGCTTAGAATTTATTCTCTTTGCTGTCTCTTGTTGCCTAGTGATGCCTGTTGCTTAGAATTTGTGCTCTTTGCTGTCTGTGGAAGAAGCAAGATGAACTGCAATTTCTCACTTCCTTCTCAATTCATCTATTGTTGTTGGATGTCTATTCACAACAAATCCTCAAGCCTTATGCTATGTGTTTTTATCTTGAAAGCATCAGTTGCTATTTGCAACTTCCAAACACATTACAATTACCCAAAAGTGCATATTTTAGTGGTATGTCTCTGATTTACATGCATTTTCCCTTTCATATCAAAGCTTTACAGTGAAGTTCATTTCATTCCATAACGTCTCTTTTATCAAGGCCTTTAGATCATTTTAAGATCAGCAGCTATGGGGCAAGAATTACTGTGAATTTGTATTTAAAGTATAGGGGGAATTCTACCTTCAGGTTTATTCAGAAGTTAAAACCCACATTAGGATTCATGGACTGGTCCTTTCCTGCAGACGCGACCCTGACAACATATAATGGACCATAGCAACTTTTTTCTGATAAAATTGCTCTTCATCCCCTCGTTTCCCTCTCTCTCACAGTGACAACCTCCCTGTTACTATAGTTCTTGACATTCCAGAGAGGAGGTTTAGGCTCTTATATGTAATAAGTTATCCAGATAGAAACTCATTCCCCAAATAGGCTCTTATGCAATAACAAGAAGCTGATTCCTATTGGAAGAATCTGCAACTAAACCAGAGGTTGATTTTATTCCATGGGAATCAAAATGGATGAAACCCACTTCAGATTTGTCAATTTCCAGGGAAATCCATATGAGAAAATAAGTTGTGTGATATGGAAGAACCCTTTTTGATTTAGTGTCAATTTGTTCAGTTTCTTTTGGATGGAATGGTGGTTTTGATAGATGTTAAGTGTTTAATTTTGGTCAAAATTTCCCTAATTTAGCGTTCAATTAGATCATCTAACCATTCAATTTTACAAAACTTAGCTTGATTTTGAATATAAATCCAATTGACCATCCAAACCTTAATTTGTCAAAATCAACGGTCAGATGATCATTAGAGTTCATTAGAAGACTAATGTGCGGTTCAGATGATTCTAATTTAGTCTTTTCTTTTGCAGATCAACCAAAGGACGCACGGATGGATACGAGTAAAAGATAACGGTGCAGATCAACTTAAAAGGCGATGGATGGACCAGATCACCCATGGAGAGGGATGGAATAAAAATGGACAAAATGGAAAGAACAACTCCTTCCCCCACTTCTTTCTTTCCTTTTCTTCCTCTTTCTTTTTCTTTCTTTTTCTCTTTTCCTTTTCCTCTTTCCCTTCCTTTTTCTCTTTTCCTTTTCTTTCTTTTCTTTTCTTTCCTCTTCCTTTTCCTCTTTTCTTTCTTTCCTTTTCCTTTTCCTTTTCCTACTTTTGTTTTTTTCTTTTTCCTTTCCTCATTCTCACGCACTCCAACTCTCCCTCTTATTCTCCCTCACTTCCCATTCTCCCGACGCCGGCTTCTCCTCTCTTCTCCCTTGTACTCTCTTTCCCAAACGTAATCCCAAGAACACCACCCTTCACCTTCCCTTCTTCTTTTCTCTCCCACTCTCATCTCCTCTTCTCTCCCTACATACTCCCTATCTCCTTCTCTCACTCTGAATTTTTCTCTCGTTTTCTCCCTATCCCCATCATCTCTCTCGCACCCTTCTTTTCCCAGTCCATTCACCGCATCTTCTCTCCACTCTCTCTTCTTGCTACAACCCTGCCAAACACCCAGCCATATTCACCGCCCAGATCGCCAACCCCTTGCCTTCTCTTGTTTCTCTCTACTCCCTCTCCATTCTCTTTCCCACGGTTTCCTTCTCCTCTCTATCCCCTCTCTCTCTTCCCATCTTCCTCTCTTTCCCCAACAGTACCTTGCTCCTCCTCTTCATCGCATCCTTCCCCTTCCCGCCCTCTCTCTTTCTCAACTGCATCACCCTCCTATTTGCCCATCTTCACGCACAAAACCTTTCTCTCACGTTCTCCTCTCTACCCTGCTTCTCCTTCAACGCACCTCTCTTTCTCTCTTCTCATCTTCCTCCACTCTCTTTCCAACCATACCCGTTCCCCCCTTCTCCCACTCCTCTCTACTCCCTTCTCTCTCTCTCTCTCTCTCTGCACCACCTCCAAACCAAGCCAAACCTCACCACCCAGTTCCCTTCTCTTCCACCGCTCCACCGGGGCAGCCCCAGGTTGCTCCTCCCCATCTCATCCTTCACCAGCCGGATCGCGTGCCTAGGCGTCGTCTTCAACAGCCCAGCACGATCACCTCTTCCCCATCACCGTCGCATAGTCCTATTCTCTCTATTCTCGTTCTTCTCCACTACTGAATCCAGGGTACGACGCTCAGAAAGGCGTCGTTTTTCTTCATCACTGCAAGGCCAGGCCGCCCAATCCATTTTCTCTCTCCCCAGTCCCGTTTTTCCCCTTGCCGGCCAGCTTCTCCTCCATCTTCTTCATTGGACGGCACAGGAGGAGAAAACCCAGATTTGGGTTTGGGTTTCCCCTCCTTTCCTTTCTTCTTCTTTCCCTTCTCTCTTTCCTCCCCTCCCTCTTCTTCCTCCTCCGTTTCTCCCTTTTTCACCGGGTTTTTCGTCTGGTTTTTCTCTTAAAAACCAGATTTCTTTTCAAATTCCGGTTCGCTCTCTCTTTAAATGAAATTACAAATCTGTTCTTTCCCGTTAATTCCATCTGTGTCCCCAGTTTAATTCCATCTGTGTCCTGTTTTATTCCGGTTTTGTTTTATCTGCGTTTTTCTTATCCATGAACTGCCCAATCTGAGACAGATCAATTAAGGCCTAACCTCTTAACGGTTTAGCCTTAATCAAAACAAAATCCTCGATTTCTCTTTCATTTCTTAACGGAATTCAAATTAATTTTACAGGTTCATTCTTAGGACATCCCTAGACATAACCAAAGCTTCTGATCTTAGATCTGAAATTCAGAAATCAATCTGAGCCGTCCAAATCTTGAAATCACAATTTAGGCCAGATCTTGACCATTTTAAAGAATCTGTCAAATCCAACCGGTGGATCACTAATCAAGAATGAGTTGAAGATATCTGTAAAGGAGGATCAGCTTAGAAGACCGTATGAAGATTTTGATGAAAATTGATCTAGGGAAGTAGTTTTTTCTCATTATTTGATTTTGTTTGTGTTCTTTAAGAACTGGAAATTTTGTATTTTTGAGAAGTTTATTAGATCTGAACATTTATTCTCATTTTAATAATTCCAGTAATTGTAAGTGATTTATTTTTAATTTTAAATAATTAGATTTTATTGAAAACTCCATTTTAAATCAAGTCCTCGTGGGATCGACCCGTACTTGCATAAGCTACCCTACAATAGCCCGTGCACTTGCGGTAAAACAATCAACAATAGAAGTGGCAAAGACCAATTGCATCAAAAGCTGTCAGAGGCCTCCTGTGGCAAAGGCAGGTTGACCAGTCAAACTATACTAGTATGGGTTTTAACTACGAATAAGGCTAGAAAGTGGAATTCTCCCTAAAAACTGAAGTCCAAATTCATGATATTGCAGAACACTTATTGCTGAATAACTGGCAACACAGAGGAGATGGATTTAGTTAGTCAAATGGAAGCGAGATGATTAAATTTAGATGTACTAATACTTCACTGGTTCCAAAGGTTTTGTACAAAACTTCTTCTGTTTTATCATGATGTTAAAAGTTCTTTCATTTCTTGGTCACTTTGAAAAGATGTGTAATTTATAAAGTTGTCTTTTAGTAGAGTTGTGTCATGTACATTCTAAAACAGGCTTGACGGTTGTATGGACAAGTTGAAACACTAAAACTGAAAGCCTGGCCTTCATCTATCTTGAACTTTGAATTCAATGTTTATTAAAAATAGTGTGTTGTTCACCTTCTGGTCAGTTATATCAAAATGAAGAGTAAGTTCTATATTTTCAATCCAAATGGAGAAATAATGCATTCTGGCTTAATGGTACGATTTAATTCTTTCTGTTTGAAGTTATTACATTACTTATTGTTTACTTAACTGTAATTTGCAGCACAACTTCTTTAGATCAGTTGAGATTCACTGCTTTCCTCTTCTGCTAAATTATTAATCAAAGGAGAATTGTTGATTGGCTTCTGGGAAGGGTTGAATCTTGTCATTGGCAGGGGAAAAGCACCATTGATTAAGGTTACTCTTCTCAGATAGTTTACAGGATGCAACGGCGGTTGCTCTAAGATTGGAAAGAAATCATGAGGAATATTTTCTTTATGAATGGAATCACGAGGAACATGACAAGGTATATATATATATATAAGAGAGGTCTAAGTTCTGTATCTTGGTCTGCAGGAGTCAGATGACCCTTCAAGGATGGGCTGTTAGCATAGAATTTGGGGAGTTTCATTATGTATTCGTGTGGATGATAAGAGGAACTGGGTCAGTTGTATGGTTGAATTGGTGGTTGAGGCATTTGGAATCTTAATGGGGATGGCAAGATCTGGGACTGGCTTAGAAAGGATATTTAGTTTTCATAGAAGTGGAAAGGTGCTTTTTACAAGGCAACTAACAATGTAGAAATAAGTCAATGACTGCTTAGAATTATGTCTTTAGTTTGGAAATAATGAGTGCATGTTTAACTTCTTGCTAAAATGGCTAAAAGTGGACTTCCTTCACCAGCAGCACTAGAGCAACTATGTTGGAAACTTATTACTATTTCTAAGCCTGCTAAAATATTTCCCATATAGCAAGGACTATCTCACGTTCCCTGTTTATTGCTTCAGGTGTTGTAAAATCAAAACGGTCCATATGGCGATTAAGCACCATCATGGATTTATTTTGGTCTATTATAAACTTCATTGGTGTGTTCTTTGCGACAATGTTCTCGGTATGGATCCACTTCTCTGCCAAATTCCCTTAGGGAGTCTTAATGAATTCCAAAAGAAATAGAATTCACCATTTGTATCTGCATGTATAGATGGAAAAGTCGGATGCTTACAAGAAGAACTCAGGTTCTAGCAAGAAATGGGATGATGGACCAGGAGGTGGTCCTGGAAGTGGTCCATATGGTGGAGGCCCCCGCAGGCCTCCTCGTGGCTTGGACAATGTTCGTGGGATTGATCACAGTAAGTTTAAGACTTTTCTTGTCTAACTTTCAGCTTTCTCAGTGTAATTGAATGAATTATCAACTGTGTTATGGCACAGGTTCTCTTCCTGCATGTGGCTCTTGCTGCGGAGGCTAGAAGTTCAACAGGACGCACCAATGCTTGGATGTCCATGCTTTAGCTCTCCGTGTATGAAGTAATCGCTTTGAAATAGCTTAGCTTCTGGACTACATGCAGGATGTCTATGGATTGCATTCTACACTGCATTTCCGTTAACTAAAATATTTGGTTCAGACAGGGAAACGTTTTCCTGACTGCACTACTAAATCACTGTAACTATAATGAATGCCAGAATATGTCATGGTTATGCTACCCTTTGTTACCACTTTACAGGTATGGTGATCAGTGGCTTGGCTGGTTAAGGGATCTGATTCATGAGTAGTACATGGTATCCATGTATAACTCGTGGAATGCTTCAGTGCAAGGAAAAACTTGGACTGCTGTCCAACATGACATGTGCCCTTTTAGATAGTAGGTCCCAACCTATGAACGATCAGAACGGTCCATTTTACCATCCTCTAGTGGTAATCTGTAGCGCCCGCTGTGAATCTCATGGGGTAAAAGATTATGCCATTTCCTGTTAGATTATATCTGTTTGTTGAATGCTAGTAGGGATCCTTGGTCGTCCTATTCACTGGACTAAAACCATATCATTAGCAGTTGGGATTATCCAACTGGTATAAGTTTTGGGCCATTGGATATCTATGCTACGTGCTGTCAGATGGATGGTTCAGGTCAATTGCCTGTGAGTCTAGAACTTATCAGTTAGTGCATGCTTTTTCTCCAACTTGGAATGGCAAAAGAAATGCAAAATATATACTCATACTATGCATCTCCTAAAATGTACAGAAAAAAGATAATGTTATATATTTGAGACTATGATAAAGCTAATTATGCCTAAAATGATTAAAAAAAGAGAGAGAGAATAAATTGACACTACACCTTATGCTAAACAAAAAGGTTTCAAAGGCAGACACTATCACTAAGTCAAGATACACCTTGAAGGACATCTTAATACACCAAAAATTGACCAGCTCATGTCCTAAAACTGAGTCAACAACTAAATTATGCTATAAAACTGATTCTTAGCAGATTTTGCTCCGAAGTTAGAACTAAGTCATACAAAGAACATCAAAGCCACTAATTCATGCTTAATTATACAAAGCTAACCTCTAATCAAGGGTCTTTTCTTTGTTGTTTGTATGTGTTCATAATCAAAGGATCATCTGTATGTATTTAGTAGTCAAAAGAACATAATTAATCACCACCACTGACTAAAAAATGTAATTTTACCACTTTATGTTACCAAAGGAATGTACTCACTTTACTTGACATATATATATATAAACAAGCCCCGTCTCTTAAGAAAATCTACTCTTATGTTTTCTATTTGTGATTGTTTGCATCTATCATGCATAATATAAAATTTGACATAGACAATTCTAAATCATCACTTGGTCTTTTCCTAGAAGATGATTGACCTTAAAAGACTGTAATAAGGGAGATTTTAGGAGAAATGTGAGGATAGATGTTGGAAAGACACCATAAAAAAAAAACAAAAACTCATTGTCCAGCTCCACAAGGACGAACAAATGGTGGTAAATGAAGAGGAGGACGATGATGCATAAAATCTCATAGTGATCACTTTCAACATAAAAGTAGAGGGATAAGAATTTTTATCTTCTAACCATAGACCAAAGAAAACTATGAACAATATAAGAATGCTAAAAACGTTGCTAAGAGAATAGTAAGTGAGGCTAAACTTAAAGCATATAATGAGCTCTATAATAGACTAGGAACAAGAGAAGGTGAGAAAGATGTGTTTAAACTTGCAAAGGTAAGAGAACAGAAGAGTAAGGACTTAGAGCATGTTAGGTGCATTAGAAGCGATGATCAAAGGGTATTAGTTAAAGACGCTGAGATCAAACAAAGGTGGGAAATATATTTCCAAAAATTGTTAAATGACAATGGCCCTGAGAATATAGGAATTGAAAATACTATAAATCTAAATAACACTGGATATTATAGATATGAACGTAGGATTAGAATGCTTGAAGTAAAAGAGGCCTTGAGAAAGATGAAATCAGGAAAGGCCATGGGGCCACGATAGTATACCAATAGAGGTTTGGAAGCATATGGGAGATATTAGGGTAGTTTGGTTGACCAAGTTGTTTAACAAGATTATAAAATCAAAGAAAATGCCTGATGAGTGGAGGAAAAGCTCTATTGTACCAATCTATAAGAATAAAGGAGACATTCAGAGCTGCACTAATTATCGAGGGATCAAACTTATGAGCCACACCATGAAACTTTTTGAAAGAGTCATTGAGAAGAGGCTACGACATGAAACAAGTGTATCGGAGAATCAGTTTGGTTTCATGCCTGGGAGGTCTACCATGGAAGCTATTTTCTTACTAAGACAATTAGTAGAGAAATATAGGGAGAGGAGAAAAGACCTACACATGGTCTTTATTGACTTAGAGAAGGCTTATGATAGAGTCCTTAGAGAGTTAATATGGAGGGTGTTAGGTGTTAAAAGGGTTTCTCAGGGGTATATAGACATAATTAAAGATATGTATGAGGGAGCAATAACAAATGTTAAGACCACTAGTGGCGTGACTGGTGATTTTCCTGTCACTGTCGGATTGCACCAATGATCGGCATTGAGTCCATACCTTTTCACATTAGTTATGGATGAGTTAACAAAACATCTGCATGAGGAGATTCCCTGGTGCATGCTATTTGCAGACGATATAGTCCTACTTGATGAGACAAGGGAGGGTGTCAACATAAAGCTAGAGCTATGGAGAGAAGCATTAGAATCGAAAAGATTTAAAATTAGCCGAACTAAGACAGAATATATGGAATGTAATTTTAGCAAGGAGAGTAGGAGTGGAGCACCAGTCAAGATTGATAACCAAGAGGTCCCCATGAGAGACCACTTCCCATACTTAGGATCATTGATCCATGAGAGTGGAGAGATTGAGAGGGAGGTTACCCAGAGAATCCAAGCGGGTTGGAACAAATGGAGATGTGCATCGGGGTTTTATGTGATCGGCGGGTGCCACTCAAACTAAAGGAAAAATTCTATAGGATGGCTATAACGCCGTCCATGCTCTATGGATCAGAGGGTTGGGCAGTTAAGGAACATCATACTCATAGGTGAGTGTTGCGTATGAGGATATTGAGATGGATGAGTGGTAAGACAAGAAAGGATAGAATTAGAAATGAAAATATTAGAAGAAATTTAGGGATAGCACCAATAGGTAACAAGATGAGGGAGATTAGACTTAGATGGTTTGGACATGTTCAAAGGAGGCCAACAACGGCACCAGTTAGAAGGAGTGAGGCAATACAAGTTGAAGGTCCTAAAAGGGCAAGGGGAAGGCCCAAAAGAACGTGGATAGAAGTGGTGAGGAAAGATTTAAAAACTTTGGGACTAAATGAAGCCATGGTATTTAATAGAGTGGAATGGAGGAATAAGATTCATGTGGTCGACCCCTAATTGGGATAAGGTCTTGATGATGATGATGATGATGATGATGAACCATAGACCAAAGAAGAGGAACAATCCACCTCATCTCTTTATAAGCCAAGGAAGAAGCATCAAAAGAGATTTTTGATTCTCATAGTTGTTTCCCTTAAGAAGGATAACAAATTATAAATACAAATATACTCAACAAGGTATTAACTTGTAAATCGCATCTTTTCTAATTTTTGTTAGCTTTTTTTGTGTGGCTTATTCTTCAACATTAACATATTAGACCAGATATGCATTGAGAAATGCTACTAACCTTTCCCTCTCAGCCTCATCTTTGGATGATCTATCTCATTCATCTCTTCACCCTCTCAAATATAAGCCTAACTGCAAAACTTCATATTCATTTGATGCTTCTAGCTACTAGTTTTCCCAATTGAAAGACATTTTAACCACGGTCATTACACTTTTCAATGAAGCAAATTAGTAGCTAGAAGCAACCAACGTACATGAGTTTTTACATAGGTGATGGTGAAGAATTTAGATAGGTCAAATCTTTTAATGATGATGTTTCGATAGAGGGGTAAGGGACTCAATTAGGAAGCTTAGTTTGGATAGCATTTCTCATCACACACCTCGTTATGTCCTGCAAGGGAATTTGCTTTTAACCTTTTTATCACTTGTCAATCATTTTAAATGTGTTAAATGTGTCTTCAACCCCTTTTCATATTTACCAAAGAATAATGATACATGCACGGATTTTTTTGCCCATGAGCCCCTCCACCAAATGGTACAAATAGCCACAGCTCCTAGTGGGCTTATATTATTGAATACCTAAACCATAATCCAAAGGTCTCATCCATTGGTTAATTCTAACACCATATTCTTCGGTCACAAAATGAACAGTAAAGGACTTCACCCACCATCTTACCACCAAAAGTAATCAGTTGCCAGTATCATTTAATGGCTAAGAAATGTGAATCGTAGCCCTTCTAAGCTAACAATAGTTTCTAACCTAACAACAGTTATATCACTGTCCTTTACGAAAAAGACAATGTACCCTTAGGCAGTCTATAGGCAAATAAATGCACTAAAATGAAAGGTTCAGAGAAGGCAATGTGCCCCATTCCCTGCCGTAATACCAACAATGTACTGAGTTCTTGTGAAAGGAACTGTACCTAAGAAAAGTCTTGTTGCAGTCATGGTTAAAAATATCATTTTGTAGATGATCCTAGTCACTGTTTTTTCAGTTGTCTATGAAAGTGCTTAGCAGCCTCAGTCATGGCCAACATTGTCGACCATTTGGATCTTCTGAATTTGAGCAATTTGGGCTCACCTAGAGTTGTTCGTGCCCCTGATCTCAGGACAATAGTTCACAATATAATATACTTGTATGAAGGCGTAGTATTTATAATGAGTAGGTGCTTGGAACTGACAATTTGAGAGGTATTTTAAGAGATTGGCATGCCTCCCTCATCCCGGATTTGCTCATTTTATTGGGAGAAAATCCAACAATTAATTCTATTGCTTCAACCCAAACTTACTCGGGCAAAGACAAGGGAATTTTGTTGCACAAGTTGTTAAAATGGTCTATTGCATACACGATGTTTGTGGTTCTTGTGATGAAATGAGCTGCTGTGAGATGAGATGATATAAGATCTAGCTTTCGGTGACTTAACTGGGCTTGAGATGACCGAATTTGTCATGAGAGAGTGAGATGATTGAAAATACAACTTAACAATGAGTTAAGATAGGATGATTTTTATATCAACTCATCTCTCTTTCATTCGAAGGGGAGCCTTGGCGCAACGGTAAAAGTTGTCGTCATGTGACCTTGAGGTCACGGGTACAAGGCGTGGAAATAGCCTCTTGCAAAATGCAAGGTAAGGCTGTGGACTTTAGGCCATTGTGGTCCGCCCCTTCCCCAGACCCCGCATTGGCGGGAGCTTCGTGCATTGGGGCTGCCCTTTATCTCTCTTTCATTCCATTTCAGCTCAAGCACCACTAACAATGACAAAGTCCATATCATCTCATCTCATCTCTAGCACCCATAACCGCATGGACAGTTGGTCCTCCCTACTTTTATTTCTAGCATTTCTTTAGTTGATCAGTTAGACATTGAGGGACCCAGACAGTGGATTAGTACAAAATTACTTCCATTTTAATGAAATTTTCTAAACCACAAAAAGGAAAAATCTGACTTGAATCTATTCCACAAGGCACCTAACTTCCACCAATTTGAACTTCAGGGCCTTTATGTCACATGACAGAGATTTCTTCCAAACCCTTGAGGAAAAGGAAAAACATGCAAAATGAATGAGAAAGAAGTAAGTTAAATGCCTTTGAACATGGAAAAGGACAGCAAAAAAGGATACAAATAAGCTGGGGCCTCTTTTGATGATCGATCCGTTCCTCATGTTCAACTTACCTTAGAGTGGATACCCACCAACCTTTATAACCGTTGATATCAGCCATGCCCCTTTTGGACTTTTAAATCGTGATCATTGAAGTTTTTAACTAAAAAAGCTACCACTAAAAGCTTCAGATGGTCATGAATCTTTTCACATAGCATAAATAGGGGTGGGCCAAACAATATAAAAGGTTCAGATCATCCAAATTTTGTATCTGTTTTTTCATATATAGTTTTTATACATCTCACTAGAAGAACTAAGCGAAATTCTCTCTCTCTCTCTCTCTCTTCCATACATACGTATTGAAGAAAAATAATGTTTGGCCCAACTTTTTCGTATTTTTCATTGATCCAAAACTTTCATATGGTTCAGCTTCAATTAAATGTCCTTCTACTAAAACTTATTTCTAATAGAAATATCTGAGCCATTCATTTCTGGAGCTCTTATGATCATGCGATAGACAATGCATAACAAAATGATCCTCAAACCATTCATATTATACTATAAAAGGCATTCATTGAAGGAGAATCGTATGAAGGTCTTGGATGGATGAAAAAGTAAAAAAAATGAGCCTAAACATCATATAAGAAATTCTCTACTTAATCTCTTTGTCAAAAAGGACGGAGGAGAAAAAATGCAAGCTGAGACCGTGTAACTAGGGATGGCAAAGGCGGGCCAAATTTTCTATTAACCTTGACCCAACAGTAGCCCTACTTAGGTAAAAAAAAATTGAGCCCAATAGCATTAAATATATATATATATATATATATTTCACTACTGCTCATTAATATTATTTGATTATTTGATTGTTGCAGCTTTTATTCTCTCTCGAATACGGACCGATTCGTATTCTCTCTCTCTGGACAAGAAATTGCCAACGCTATTCACCATCTTTCACCAGAGTGTACAAGTGGGGATAAGGTTTTGGGTAATCCAAGCCTTCTATCTCGTAGCAACGGCCAAAGCTACCACCGGTGTACGGTATCTTCCACTAGTAAGTGCACGTGGGGATAAGGTCTTGGGTGATTCAAACTGCTCATTATTCGACCTTGTCTTAAATAGGAAATTCTTAAAAGAAATTTCAATTCATATGATGATCTCATCCTTTCATATCCTAAATTTATTATCCATGTTACCATAAGAAAATTTAGATCAAAACCACTTGTTACTAGAGATTTTTTTTAGGGTATAGTTTTTCTAGCACTGGATATAAAGATGAATAATTTGAATCACATGAGATTCATATCCCTACATGTACTTATTATAGCCCTCCAATCCTAAAATCTAACGGACTACTTTTGTACTACCTAGCTAGGCTTTATGTTTGCATGGTCTCTGTGTGACCTCGTCTATTTAGGCTACTCATAAAAATTCATGTTTATTATATTCCTTAATAATACTGTCAAAAGATTATGAATTGTGGTGTGCGTATGTATGTATGTATGTATGTATGTATGTATGTATGTATGTATATGCATATGTATATGTGTATATTAATCAGTAATTTCAGGTATTTTATGCAAGTGTAAGAGAGAAATCATTTTTCAAATAACGTTTAGGTTTTCTTTTCTTATCACCTAAGTATTATAGTGTTTAAATATTTAGTGTAAAAGGAACACCATTCCTATGTAATATTATATTTTACTAAATATTTAAGAAGACTCAAAAAATATTCGTGCAATAGGAGCCCCCTATACCTGATTGGTTAGGAATTAATTTAAAAAATCCCTAATAAAAAGAGTGGAGAAGAGAAGTGGAGTTTGGAAGATTGAGAGGAATACCATCCAGCAGATGATATGTTAGATGTGAAGATGATTGAGAGAAGGAGATGGGAGTCTAATGGGGATTTATCATATGGAGAACACTGAGAAAGGAGAGGGTTTAAGGTATGGAATCGGCCTTTTATAAAATGCAAAGTAAAACTGTCTACTATAAGCCCTTGTGGTCGACCACTTCTCGAGACCTTGTATAGGCAGGAGTTTTGTGCATCAAGACTGCCCTTTTAAAACACTGAGAAAGATGCTGGTGGTAAGGGGAGATGGACAACAACTCAATGCCTCTGGCCACTGGACAAAAGTTATTTGTACAAGTAAAAACTAAGTTGTCCTCCACTGTTTCTCTGTACGGTTAATTTAATGGTTTTACTCTACGTGCCTTTATGCCTCCGAGTCCTCGCTAAAGAGCTACCTAGAACCATTGTTATAACTCTGCCTTTTACTGTCCAAATTAAATGGTACAGATTTAATGACAAAACTGCTACTCGGAGAACACTCAAAATCATCAAATAGGTTGCATCATTGTCAAACTAAAAAGGGATCGGTGGGCTCACTTTTTTCCAAAATTTCTAACCTCTTCATTAAACTTGTCTCATCTCAGAAGCTCTGGATACCCAATCTCGGGTGTATTAGATGTCTCTAGATTCTTCATTTTTTATTTTTTGAAGCGAAAAAATAGATGGTACGACACATACAAGTCCTATGATAAAAGACACTGTTTATTTTTTAGTTTCTAAAGGGCAAAAAATGTAAGATTTGGAATCTAAGGCATGTAAAATGAGACGAATTTAATGAACGGAATGTTCAAGAAAAACTTGAAAAAAGAAAAATAAAAAAGGAGCTTACAAGCCTCATTTTTAGATGTCTCTAGATTCTTCATTTTTTATTTTTTGAAGCGAAAAAATAGATGGTACGACACATACAAGTCCCATAATAAAAGACATTGTTTATTTTTTAGTTTCTAAAGGGCAAAAAATGTAAGATTTGGTATCGAAGGCATGTAAAATGAGACGAATTTAATGAACGGTATGTTCATGAAAAACTTGAAAAAAAACAAAAAAAAGAGAGCTTACAAGCCTCCTTTTTAAGTGCAACTGTGAGCCTCTTTATAGTGACGCAACCGTGACCAGAGCGGCGTCACCGTATAAATGCTCCATTTTACTACTACCGTGGCACAACCGTGATCAGACGGGTTGCATGCTATACTTGCTCCTCTCTCTCTCTCTCTCTCTCTCTCTCTCTCTCTCTCTCTATATATATATATATATATATATATATACTTCTGCATCCATATAAGCCTTGCTCTGTTCAAACTGAAGTGCATACCAAAAGTTTCTCTTCCTTTCAACACCATCTCTCAACTGTAGCTCACTACTCTACGTACAAATGGACGTCGAAAGAGTGCAAACCATTTCTTCTTCCTACTTCCTCAAAGAACAAATTCCCCCGGAGTTCATAAGGCCGGAGCATGAAAGACCTTGCATCACCACCTTCCATGGCTCGGTCCCACAAGTGCCAGTTATCGACTTGAGCAACCCTGACCATGGAAATGTCACCAAAACCATTGCAGAAGCGAGCCAAGAATGGGGGATTTTCCAAGTCATAAACCATGAAATCCCAATACATGTGATACAAAAGTTACAAGAGGTGGGGAAGGAGTTCTTTGAACTTCCACCAGAAGAAAAGGAAGCTTATGCTATTAAACCAGGCTCCGGGACGACGGAGGGCTATGGGACCAAGTTACAAAAGGAGACTGAAGGAAAGAAAGCGTGGGTGGATTTCCTGTTCCACAACATATGGCCTCCTTCTTGCATCAACCACAGTGTCTGGCCGAAGAATCCGCCTTCCTATAGGTATGCGCATTTAGCAGTAACATACGCACGAAGCTTCCTAATGACAAATCCTGGCCTGTTTTAGCTTTTGGCAGATCAAGCTTACTGTAGTTCTCCAGCTTGTTCCTTTTTGATTAAGCTGACTCTGTAGTTTCATATAAAACTTATCCCTTTGTTTTCTGTGACGTAGGGAAGTTAACGAGGAGTACGCCAAGTGCTTATTGGGTGTGGTCGACAAGATCCTCACCAGCCTTTCGCTAGGGCTAGGGCTCGAAGACCAGGTGCTAAAAGATGCCGTGGGTGGCGAGGCTCTGGAGCTTTTGCTGAAGATCAATTACTATCCTCCTTGCCCACGGCCTGACCTGGCGTTAGGAGTGGTGGCACACACCGATATGTCCGCGGTCACCATCCTCGTGCCCAATCATGTCTCTGGACTCCAAATCTTCAAAGATGATCGATGGTTGGACGTTGAATACATCCCAAATGCTCTAATTATACACATCGGCGACCAGCTTGAGGTATTTTTACGTCTTTCTATTCCAGTTTTATCTTTGAGCGGTGAATTCTCAGTTATTTTCTCACGAATTATATCTCAGAAAACAACTCTACTTATATACATATCTTTCTTGATCTCATGTAAACGTCCCCATCTCTGGTCTCATCTATCTATGCTATATACTAAAAGAATAATAGAAGTAGAAAAAAACAAAAGATTAAACAATCTAAAATTTTGTTCAGTCATGTATTAGGAAAATATAATGGCCAATATTGTAAAAATAAAAATAAAAATATTAAAACATAGGCTCTACTTTTTTTAATGTTGGAAATAAGCACTTCTTACTTTTAATGGACACCAAAAAGGCAAACTGTTCCACTTCTCCTGGGTATCTCTCTTTAGAAAATATAACTTTTTCACTTCTCCTGGGTATCTCTCATTATAAAATATGAATGCTCCACTTATCCTGGGTATTTCTCTTTCTTTCTTATTTTCAAGGACAAGTACCTACCTACCTATTTATTAGGTCATTTAGTAAGAGACTTGCGTGTTTCAGAGTGAGCCATCGTTGTATTGTAAGCATGATCATCATTCTATTGTAAGAATGATGGCTCTCTCCGAAACACGCAAGTCTCTTACTAATGATGTATATACATACACGTCGTGTGGTGGTGTGTTGGTCAGGGCCACCACAGAAAATGGTTGTATAGTTTTAATCATGAACTGGCCGCTTGAATTGCAAACCTTTTACTTCAAACTAGTGTTTTTGTGTTTTTTGGTCATTACACGTTAGTTGCCTTTAACGAAGGTTCCACTGCTTGTCCTTGTTTCGCGAATGAGTTCTTTTTCATTTCTCGTATCATTTTTCGTGGATTAGTATTTCTCTCGTGAGATGGAACTAAGATAAGCATATCTTAGCAGACTACACAATAAGAGGTTCAACCATAAGCCTAACTCCAATGGCGGGGAAGAATGTTGAAAATAATCTTGGAGCAATGGTAAAAGTTATCGTCGTGTAACCTTAAGGTCACAGATTCAAGACATAAAAACAGCATCTTATAAAAAATACAAGATAAGGCTGTATATTATAAATGCTTATCGTCCATCCCTTTTCTGATCCCCGCGTAGATAGGAACTTCGTGCACCGGCTGACCTAACGACCATTGCCACAAGTACCTCGACGAGAAACCCAACTCGGCCTTTTTCTCTGCCTCTTTCTTACGGTTTGGAAATTCCTTTTACCTCTCCCTTCAGCGCTTTCCACCTCAACCTTGGCCATCCTGACTAAATGGGTTTCTCGTATTTTCATTTTCTCCTTTTCCATCTCTTTTGAATCCAATCCAAGAGCTGCTTCAAAAGATACAAGCATAGCACCTGTAACTCAGAAGCAAAAGAAGTGGTAGCCTGAACATTTGTCTTCCCAACTCAAGCATTATATGGATCATCTACAAATCCTTAAATAGAATTGCAAATCATTTGGAGCAGTAAATCTGGATTTTCCTTCCTCCTAATAAATTAGCCAGCATAGAGAGGAAGAAAATCTATGGATTATATGCAGCCATTGCTGAGGATTGCTGGATCTCTGATTTGATATCTACTTCCGGCTTTTGATGGCTTTTTCTCTAGTTTTCGAGAAACACGTCATGTCAAGTGACACAACATGTATTTTAGATTGTCCTTTTATCTTTTGTTTGGAAACTTTTACCACGTTCCTATTTTCCTATGTTTTGAGATTTGTCAAATTTTGCACTTAATGTGATAAACCTAATTGTAGAAATCCAAGAGGGGTGGGAAGGGCAATACAATAGGTGGGGTTATCACCTCTATACACACAAAGATATATATATATATATATATATTATCAACAACAACAAGATTGGTGATGTTACTTTTATCCATAGTCAGAGAAGTTCAGATTAGAGAATAAGTTAGTATGGAAAATATTTATAAAAAAATCCAAACATTGGTGAATATTTTAGAAGAATAGAATTTTTTTTTCAAATATAATTTTAAGATTTTAATTTGAATTTCTAACAAGATTTATAAATAATATTTGAGAAGTTGAAAAATTATATATAAATTTTGAATTTTGTTCAATGATTTTTTTTTAATTTCCTAGAATTTCTTTTCGATTTGAAAAGTATATGAACTTTTTAATAATCCAAAGAATTCGGGGCATCTAAAAGGCCCAACTTGTTTGACGAATTTTCAATTATTCAAAGAATTTTTTGGTAAAAAATATGGGTTGCGGGTCGCAATTCTCCTTCCTGCATATTCTAGCTTCAGGTTGGACCATGACTTATCTCGCATGGTACAGTCAGTGGACCATTGTCAGTTGACCACTAAATACGTCTCACATACTAGACTAGGACCGTGGGCCATTGCCACTTGACCACCAAATAATTACTACGAGGTAACATAACACACTAGAGTAGTGCTGCGGGCCACTACTGCTTGAGCGAGAAATAATTGCTACGAGGTAACATAACACAGTCTTGTCAGAGAGAGAGAGAGAGAGAGAGAGAGAGAGAGAGAGAGAGAGGCTAACACTTACGTTTGTGACTGGAGGGCTGGGAAATCCTCAAATTTTGAAGTCATATTTGTTTTTTGTTTTTTTAAAGAAGGGTAGTTTAATAATTGGGGACCCCCCTGCCATACAAAGTGATCCAGTTGATCAGTAAGAAAACTTCTTCTTCTTTTTTCTTTTTAATGGTTAAGAAAACTGTTGTTTTCTTGGTAATGTATTCTTTCTGGTATTAATTAACTTCTAATATTCATTTTGCAGATATTAAGCAATGGCAAGTATAAGAGCGTTTTACACAGGACTACAGTGAACAAGGAGAAGACGAGGATGTCATGGCCCGTCTTTTGTTCACCACCAAAAGACGCTGTCATTGGTCCCCTCCCCCAACTCATTAGCGACAATAATCCGGCAAAATTTAAGTCCAAGATGTACAAGGATTACCAATATTGTAAGCTTAACAAGCTTCCACAATAAGAGTAGCACGGCAAGGACTCTAATTCCTGAAACTTTATGGATTACTGCTGTTCTCAAGCATTGGGGTATTAGAGTTCACTTCTAAGTAGGGAAATATGGTAGCAGATGCCTTAGTAAAAGAAGCGATCAACTCCAAGATTAGAAACAAGTGGGTTATATATCCACCTAGATTTATTTCTAAGTTATTGTGGGAGGATATATATGAACTTCCCAATGATTTAGTAGTGTAGTTTGCTTATTTTTCAATGAAGTCCGAGTGTCATTTAGTTCTCTGCTGAGGAGCTATCTTTTCTTCACAAAGAAGAGGAAGAAGAAGAAGAGCGCATCCTATGCTTATATTTGATTTTGTGAGAAGGTGCCTTCTGGAGTCTTATTTGTGTTTGTAAGAGTTGTTCTCATCTGCCGTTTGTTTGTCCCTTTGCGTACAAATTTTCACCAGTTGTTGGAACGTTGTTAAGTTCCGGAAACAAGATTCACCTTAGATAAATGCCATCCGGAGTCCCGGACTGAGTTTCAGGACTGACCTTGAAACCCTGCCTAGGTAAGACCGATCTCTGAATGATCTGATCAATCATCTTGTTCAACCTCTCCTATTTAGGCTATTTGCAAAGAATCATGTTCATTCGACGTTGGTAGCTGCTAGTTTTCAGCCGAAAAATTAAATGGTCAATGATTTAAAATTTCAAAAAGCACAGCTTAATTCATCCCAGGACGCAGCACTCGATGGATAGTCAGATTATGGGGGCTTTGCTAAGCGAGGTTCTAGAGTCAATCCCAAACTCAGTTTGGGTATCGTTGAGGCTCGGTGTCACAAAGAAAAAAGGTTCACCCGAGAAGTAATTAGGTTATATCCAAGCACCTAATACCACCCAAAGAAAGTCTTTAATCTGTTTCCTATTTTGCCATTACGCCATTTGCAAATTATTCAAGTATATTTGGAGACCCTTGGTGTAACATTAGAGTTGTCACTAGAGGTCACAAGTTCAAGGTGCAAAAACAGCTTCTTACAAAATATGCATGATAAGACTATGTACTATAAACCCTTTTTAGTCCACCCCTTCCATGAACCTTACATACGAGGAGCTTCATACATCCGGCTGCCTTTTTTTTCTTTTTATTTGGGGAAATAACATGTCCATCTTTATGATATGTAATTATTGAATCAGTCATTTGAAACCAAAACATACTCTCACAAATACACTACTTAGAGTTTTCCTCAATGGAGTTAGGCATGATAGCATCGTTGTTAGCTATTATCAGAAGGCCCAGTGATAGGAACGGTCACTTCAAAAGGGAGAACAGGCACTAACAGCTGATTTCAAGTTATTACCAAAATCTATTAAATCAGTGCGCTCCATGATCATCAGGTTTTAATAATAAATTAAAAAAGAAAAAGTTAACAATCTCTCTTTCTCAGTAATTATATGATACAACCAGTTTATCATATGCATTTCTAAAATTGAAAAGCAAACTACATATGCATCAAATTCACCTCATCTTAGATGGCTTAGGTACCAAATCTTATATCGGCTAGATGTCTTTAGGTCCACCACTTTTAGGGCTTTTGAAGCTAAAAATGAGAGTATTGTGGAGGTTTATTGTATTATTTTGTCTACCTTTTGGCTTCACACACGCGCGCGCGCGTGTGCGCGCACGCACAGAGAGAGAGAGAGAGAGAGAGAGCTTTCAATAGGACCTTGTGGTCCGCCCCTTCCCCGGACCCTGCATAGACGGGAGCTTCATGCACCGGGGCTGCCCTTATATGAAAAAAACCCTAATACAATGGTTGATTCATATAATTACTCCTCTCATCTTATTGGGGCCAAAATACCAAGAAAAGTCTTGATAATGATACTCTAGTTTTCCTTCTAGTAAGCAAAAGATATCAAATACTAAAATCTAATCTCATCCTCGCTTCTTCATCCATCCCAGAGATACAAGGAAGCAATTTTTTATTTTTCAATTACTTTTCTTGTGTATTAAATTATAGTACAATTGATCTAAGGAGAAAACCCAAATTTGATATGATCCTAGGCTATTCCAAGTTCAATTTCTAGTTCAAATCCCAACAAGTTGAAGAAAACTCAAATAGCAAACAAGCACCAATCCACCTACAATCTAACATTTTAAAAATAATAAAAAGAAAAGAAAAGACAATTGATCTAAGGAGAAAACCCATATTTGATATGATCTCAGGCTATCCACACTACTATGGAGAGTGGTTTATAAGATGGTTAAAAACAGCTATAGAAGATGGTTAAAAAAAACATCTTATACTAGTTCGTCTTATAAATTGAAAACAAATATAAGACGGTTCTTAAATCGTCTTATATTAGAAGTCTTATAAGACAGTTCTTAAAAACCATCTTATAAAGTTTAATTTATATAAGAAGGTTCTTGAAAAACCATCTTATAAATATGTGATAAAGTTTAATTTATATAAGAGAGTTCTTGAAAATTCGTCTTATAAGTATGTGAAATATAGGACGATTTTTGAAAAATCATCTTATAAATATGAGTAATATAGGATGATTTTATAAAAACCGTCTTATAAAGCATTAGAAGCTATGAAATATAGGACGTTTTTTGAAAAATTATCTTATAAAGTTGTCTAATAGAGGACAATTTTTCAAAAATCGTCTTATAAACCATGGATATTATAGGAAGGTTTTTGAAAAACCATCCTATAAAGCTATCTAATATAGGACATTTTTCAAAAACCATTTTTTTTAGCAGTTTTATAAGACATTTTTTCAAAAACCGTCCTATATTGCATATACCTCCTGCATAATTTGTGTGTTCCTTTGTTGGTTTCTATTTATACATTGTTCCTCCAATTTATATAGCTTTATATATATTTAACACTTTATTTCTGGAGGTTACAATCATTTTACAAAATATATTCATACACATTCAACACTTCCAACATTTCACATTGAACTTCTCTATACATACTTCTCAATGAACTAAAGAAAGCACATACAAACTTCAATAAAAAAAGGAAGACATTTATAGTAGTGATGTTGTAATTTGTATATCAGTGAAAAAAATGTTTTATGTTCAATAACATTAGTGATCTACAAATTAAAAGTCAAAAGATATTCAATCCATTCCATTATGATGTCATCTAGATCTAATTAAGAGTAACACTTGCTACCTAAATTAGCCTGTAAGACAATAAACATTAAATCAATGGAGACCTTGTTAGAGTCATTTAAGAGATGTAGAAAACTATAAGAATGATGATCAGTTAATTAATTGAACCTTTCTTAATTGAGAGATCGTAAATCCTACACGAATGACAATTCTCATGTATTTGAGAAGGTAATACCAACATTCCCAATCACATTATAGTCTAGGGCACTAAACAATAAAGTCAACAAAAAATATTCAAATATCAAATGTAATTATAAGTTTAGGTTATAGGGTTATACTAAAGAACTATTAAACCTTAACTTGACCATTTTCTAAGTCAGTTTTATTGAATGGTTAATATTTTCCATCTCAGTCCATTTATACAATGTACTGCACATATATAAATAAAAGCTTTAGATATGAATGAAGAAGAAAATTATTAGTTATCCAACTATTATAATGAATGAAATAAAAGGCCTACTTACTTATTGATGATTTTCATTAGTGGGCCATGAATGTGAACTTCACAAGAATAAAAAACACATTGAATGTCCACTGTGCACATCTAAAGCTAACAGCATCCAATGGGACCTATATACATGTTCAATCAATTAAAATTTAGAAAACTTAACTTATATACATATTCATGTTTATGGAATGATATAATTTAGTTAGACATGTAATAACGTACCCACTATTATAGAAAATTAGTAAGGTCTATCCCTTATCACAACACAAGAACCTAGGTATGATATCTTCTATTTATTTCTCCTTGGACAAATGTTCCTTTGGTCCAAAGACAACAGCAAGGTCAAGGAATTTGTAAACATCCTTAACCTCTAATCTTTGCAATTTATCATGCAAAGACTTACAGAGACTTAATATCAAATACTTATCATGTCCTATTAACATGTCATAAGTGCTGGGTTGTTCTTTATGATGCTCACTTTCTTCATATTCTATATTTCTTGCACAAGTGAAAACAATAAATTTAAAAAACAACACACAGACACACACACACACACACACACACACACACACACACATATATATAGGTTTAGAAAAAAATCACCATCTAAGTACATAGTTGGTATATATAAATAGGGCAGATATTAAAACAATTAAGTCTTAGAAAAGTAGAACTAGAATAAGATATTAACTCTTGACTATTTATTTACCTAAATCAATTATTCATTTAAATAGCATAATATATTCAGAGACTTCGTCTCATCGCATGCTGATAATTTATCACAGCAAAAATAAAGTAAAAACTTATATAAAACTATTCACGCGATCAAGTACAAGTAGCACACTTCAAGCTAGGAGTTGGAGCAGGAGGAGAGGAGAGACCAAACACATGCCTCTCCCCACACACTTAGTGATTAGTTTTCTATCATTAGGTTGGATCTCTCTTTTTTCTTGATTTTTTACTTCTTTAATGGTTATAAATGTTTGAAATTGATAATTCTAGATAGAATACATTGAGTTTATGAAGGTCAATGTGTTAGATCTTCAAGTTTCATTCCAAAAGACATCCAAATACTTGCATAAAGTGTGCTTGTTGTAGTTATCTGCGCAAATAGTAACAGTACCTCACATTTTTTACTATATGTGTATTTTTTTTTATTTGTTAATGGTTGTAAATGTTTGAAATTGATCATTCTTAATAGTGGGCATTTAGTTTAAGAAGACCCATGTTTTAGATTTTCAAATTTCATTCAAAAAGACATTCAAATACTTGCTTAAAATATGCTTGTTGTAGTTATCCGTGTAAATAGTAATAATATTTTGCATTTTTTAGTATGTGCATGATTTTTTTTAATTGTTAATGGTTGTAAATGTTTGAAATTGATCATTCTAGATAGTGGACATTAAGTTTAAGAAGACCCATGTTTTATATTTTCAAGTTTCATTCAAAAAAGGCATCCAAATAATTGCTTAAAGTATGATTGTTGTAACTGTTTATATGAATAGTAATAGTACCATGCATTTTTAACTATGTTTGTGATTTTCTGATTCTTTAATGGCTGTAAATGCTAGAAATTGATCATTCTAGATAGTGGACATTGAGTTTAAGAAGACCTCTGTTTTATATTTTCAAGTTTCATACAAAAAGACATCCAAATACTTGCTTGAAATATGCTTGTTGTAGCTGTCTGCATGAATAGTAATAGTACCATGAAGCTTTTACTATGTGCATGATTTTCTTATTTGTTAATAGTTGTCAATATTTGAAATTGATCATTTTAGATAGTGGACAATGAGTTTCGTTCAAAAAAAGCATCCAAATACTTGCTTGAAGTATGATTGTTATAATTGTTTGTGTGAATATTAATAGTACCATGTGTTTTTAACTATGTTTGTGATTTTTTGATTCGTTAATGGTTGTAAATGCTTGAAACTAACCATCATTCTTATAATTTTCTACATCTCTTAAATGCTTCCAACATTAATATCTCAATTGATTTAATATTTATTGTAGTGTAGGTTGATTTGAGTAGCAAGAATTACTCCCAATTAGATATAAATGACATCAAAATGAAATGGACTGAATATTTTTTGACTTTTAATTTGTAAATATCTGATGTTATTTAACATAAAATATTTTATCACTGAAATATAATTTACATCTACCTTACTTAGATGTGCATGTTCCTTTTTCTTTTTCTTTTTTTTTTCTTTTTAAAATTTAAGCTTGGTATGCCTTCTTTATTTCACTAAGAAGTCTACATAAAGAAGTTTGATGTGGAATATTGAAAGTATTGAATGTGTATGAATGTATTTTGTAAAATAATTTGTAGCTTCTAGAAATGAAGTGTTCAACTTCAAAAACTGCAGGAACAATATGTAAACATAAATGAACAAAGGATCACATAATTCGTGCAAAAAGTATAAAAAATGTAGGAACCATCCTATATTATAGAGCTTTATAAGATGATTTTTCAAAAATCATCCTATATTTCACAGTAATATAGGACTATTTCAATAATCTTCCTATATTGTACACTAATATAGTACAATTTTTTAAAATCATCCTACATTATACAACTTCTAATAATATATAAGACAAATTTTAAAAAATCGCCCTATATTACTCTGACTTACAAGATGATTTTTGAAAAACCATCCTATATTTTGCATATTTATAAGACAAATCTTTTAAAACCATCTTATAAAAGTTAAGCTATATAAGACAGTTATTCAAAAATGGTCTTATAATAGTTTTAATATAAAATGGTTTTAGGAACCATCTTATATTTATTTTCATTTTATAAGACGGTTTGGTATAAGACAGCTTTTTAATCGTCTTTTAAACTCTTCATTGTAGTAGTGTACTACAAGTAACATATTTTAAGCTAGTAGTTGGGTACCTTTTTGAATGAAAATTAAAAATCTATACGTAAGTCTTCTTATTCTCAATGTCATCTATCTAGAATGATTAATTTGGAAGATGTTTATTAATTAACAAAGCAAAAAATCATGCACAAATTTAGCTACAAGGTAAGCAATATACTATTACTATTCACATGAATAACTATAAGTAGTATACTTCAAGCGAGTAGTTGGATGTCTTTTTGAATGAAGATTGAAAATCTAAGATATGGGTCTTCTTATTGTCAATATCCTCTATCTAGAATCATTAATTTCAAAGATTTTCATTCATTAATGAAATAGAAAATCACGCACAAATTTATCTAGAAGGTAAGCAAATATACTATTACTCTTCATGCGGATAACTACAAGAAGCAGATCTTTAAAACCAAAAGCATAAACATAAGAAAGTCAAGAAAAGAGAGATAGAGAAGTAACATAAAGGGAGAAAAACAATGATGAGTAAGGTGAGGGGCCGGCATGCGTTCTCTCTCTCTCCCTTCTCCTTCTTCTTCTTTCCTCATTCTCTCCTTGTGTTGGGAACAAGGTGGGGTCTCTCTCTCTCTCTCTCTCTCTCTCTCTCTCTCTCTCTCTCTCTCTCTCTCTCTCTCTCTCTCTCAAAGGGTTTTGCTATTGGTGTTTTTATAAGACGGTTTTTGAAAACCATCTTATATTTTTGAAAATAGTATTATAAATTATTTTTATAAGACGATTTTGATAAAACCATCTTATAATATCATAATATATATGACGGTTTTGAGAAACCATCTTATAATTTTTTTTTTATAAGATAGTTGTGTTTAAACTGTCTTTTATTTTTCATATTATAAAACCCCAATTATTAGTGCCAAGTTCAATTTCCAGTTCAAAACCCAGCAAGTTGCCAGCACCAATCCACCTAATCTAACATTAAAAAAAAAAAAAAAAAAAAATTATCTAAGGAGCAAACCCATATTTGATTTGATCTCAAGCAATACAAGTTCAATAAGGCATTCACTTCAAATCCCAGCAAGTTGAAGAAAACCCAAATCTCCAACAAGCACCAATCCACCTACAATCTAACATAAAAAACATAATGAAGAAAAGCAAGAAACCCCTACATTTACGTGCTCTTTTAATCTTATCCCCTTTCAGCATTATTGGCTTGGTATACTCTCATAAATCAATGAGAGTGGAGTATGTTCATATATATACGTAGAGTTGCGTGAGATCATGATACAATGACATAATTTCCCTTATATATATATAGCAGTTGCGCTCTAATACGCCCTCTCAAGTTAAATATTCTAAGCATAGAACAGCTCAAACTTATCTCTCAATAGTAAGAATCGGGTAGAAAGTAATGGATTGGGTGAGCACAATTGTTATACTATCCTTTGTAGGGAGGTAATTCACTCGTAGAAGTCCACTCGAGACATAGTCACGGACAAAATAGAAATTCACTTCCACTTGTTTGGTACATGCATGAAATATGAGATTGGCAATTAGATAAGTGGCCCCAATATTATCACACCTTATGGTTGGTTGAGCTGATGGTTTTACAACCAATTCAGTTAATAAAGCAGTAGGCCCAAAGAGGTCAGCCACTGCGCTCAGAATAGCCTTATACTCTGATTCAGTGGAAAGGCAGTCGTCTATTGGTTCCAAGAGGACCAGAGGATGACACTGGATTCAAGGAAAATGGCATAACTATTGGTTAGACCGCCAATCATCTGGATAACCAGCCCAATCGCTGTCACTGTAGACATGGAGAGTAGGCGATGATACTTTTTAGAGCAAGAGGCCATGTCCATGTTCTAAAGAAGGATAGTGACATGCTGTCGTACAACTTCATTGCTATGATAAAAATGAGGACCGTCCATGGTATCCCACCATTAGCGTTGAAAGTAGCTCATCTCCAGTCTGTTAGAACGTCACTGTGCCCTTCATTCAAGGAACAAAATCACCACACGTTATCTTAACTACAGCCGATGATATAACGTAAATGTTATACTCATTCAAGGAGCAAAGTCAGCATACATAAAAATCGGTATTAACTGTAGTATAATTATAGATATTTCCCTTCATTGCAACTCAATTGTAAACATCAAATACAAGGAAGAAAGAAGAACAACTTATCTTTCTCTACTTCTCTTCAGTCATGTTGGTAAGATCAAGCAAGTGTAAACTATAGTTGCGTTGAGGCAAGAGGATACCACGTGGATTGCACAAGCTTGAATACCTAGATAATGATTGAGATCACCAGGATCTTTAAGATCAAAGTGAGACTAAAGAGCTTTGACAATCGTTTGTAGGACCCGGGAATTATTTACGATGAGGATTAGATCATCCATATAAACTAATAATTAAGAACAAATTAATGCCTTTCCGATTAGAAATGAACAGTGAGCCATCTGTAAATGTAATAGACGTGAGAGAGTTTTTAGGGTGTTCACCAAACCCTTTTGTGTAGGTTGCATGCGTTCTTTTCTCAACTACACAAAAGATATATTACAATTACATATGCAGTTCAATCCTTGACTATAGGGATGAGAACAGTAGTTAACCATAATGGGTTATGATAAGATACTAGTGATAAGAATAAATATGCTTGCAGTGATATAATGTAAATATCATTTTGTTGCACACCGCACCAACAACTATCCCAACGCCACTTTGTCACACACGAAATGAAAATCAATCTCAATGTGCTCTGTGCGTGCATGGAAGATAGGGTTGGCCATCATATAGATAGCACATATATTATCACACAAGAGCACTGGAGGGTGACTGAGAAACAGACCCAATTTCGATAGTAAATTACTGTAGCCGTGTAACTTCAAATGCTGCAGTAGCAATGACACTATACTCGGCCTCGGTTGAGGAGCAGGCCCCGGTTTTGTGCTTCTTTGAGCTCCATGAGATGATGTTGTTACCAAGAAGCATTGTGAAACTTGTAGTGGATTTGCAGTCAAGCTTTCTTTCCATTGTTTTAGTCAAGGAACTATCATGTTCACTTATTGAATTTGGGGTGTTTGGGAAGGACATAAGTATTAGCTTGATCTTGGCCATTACTTCTAAACTTGGATCACTTAGGTCCTTGTTTTCTTTTTGGGTACAAGCACTAGCTTGATCTTAGCATTGCTTCTAAACTAGACTACTTAATTCCCCTTTTTTTTTTACTTTTGCTGATGCCTTTGACTAATAATTATGAACTTTGGATCCTTTGGGTCCTATCCACAATGTTGTTGCCTTAGGGCTAACTAGTAGGCTTGGATCACATTGGTCCTTGCTAGCTGTTAGCTTAACACTAGACCATGGTCTATGATGACATAATATTAGGCGTAGTATAGAGCCTTTATTCCTAAGTGGGTACTCCATTCAACTGTATAAGTCTATCTCACAAATCAATTGATTTCTATACATGCCGGTTCACATCTAGCAAGCTTATGATTTTGCCATTTTGGGAACAATGTGACTTGAAGTGTAATACCTGTTAAATTTAAATTCTAAAAATGCATAATTGCATGGAATTTTGATAATTTGTGAAAATAGAGAAAACGAGGGATTCAAAAATTTTAAAGATGAAATCACAAGCTAATGCCTCAATATTTGAAATGTACATGAGAAATGGAATTCAACAGCACTAAGAATGCTAAAATCGGAGACCGGATAAAAAATGACTAATTATTTTAATTTTTCTAATTAATGAAATAAACGAAAGTGGTAGAATTATAATTTCACAGGCATTTAATAAGCATGATGATGATTACCAGTTAAATGCACCTCCCCCCATTAATGCTCATCTCATTTCTCTCCCCCTCCTCATTCCTCCTGCCACCAGCAACAATACAGAGCCCCCCCTCATGCACATGACGGAATTACTCCTCCCCTAGCTCGTTTGACCTGAGGTAGGCCTGTTCTTTTTCCCTTTCCCCATTTTTGATTCTTTTCTATTGAGTTTTCCCTTTGTTAATGCCAGATTGTTGTTTTTCGGTGAGTGTTTTACCTTACTGTTCTGTGAAAATAAACTAACGAAACAATATTAGATAGATGATCTGAACTGTTCATCTTGTGTATGATGAAACCAGGAAGAAACTCATAAAATTTCATGGAAATTCGATGGCTAGGGACGCCAAAAAATATGAAAAAAATAATGGGAAAATTTTTGTGAACGTGATAAAAATTGAGTAAAAACCTCATAATCATGCAACATCAGAGAATGAAAATGTCATAAAGTGAATATACACAAAGTTTTGATACTTTGGGCATCACCTATGGCGACTTGGGACACCCGAGATGTAGACGAAGATGCACGAGATGACATGCATGCCGGCATGCGCGTTTTGTACGGGCATCATGCGGTGCGCATCCCTGATACACTGGATTTAATTATTATTTTAAAAATGAATTAAATTGGACCTTTCAATTACTAAAAGCTAGATTATGGGAGCTACAGAGGTCCAAATCATGATCCGAGACATTCATTGTTTTTATATTGATGATGCAAACCTAGATTTGACATGAAAACTTAGATTTGACCACTTTTAAATTAGTCAAATCACAAAATACTAATAACCTAGATCAGGACAATCAATGGATGATCAGGCTTTAGAAATTGATTATATGTATCAAATATGAGATGATCAAGGGGATTAGGAGAACATATCTCATGTAATTGTCAAAAAAACTGATCTTGGTTGTTGATCTAATAAGGTGTCTTACGATTGGCTGATCAGAGAGCAATTTTACTGTCAGATCGACATGTAATTAAGGACATATATGTAAATTACCAAACAAACATAGAAATTAGATGGATCATGATGAAAATGATTACAATTGATGATCATATGTTGATTATAAGTGATAAAAAGCTATCCAACGGTTGGATCGTCTCCATACTTCATAAGATGAAGGAGATTGACCCTTTTATTTATTTAGGGACATTAATTGAATGAATTATAACATAGATTGATGATCAAAGATGACAGATGACTGTCTATGTGACGACCAGGGTTTTTCAACACTTTTTAATAAAACTTTTAGAAAGGTGGGGCCCAAATTTTGTAAAACCAACAGCGAAAACAATTTCAAAACAATTTTCATTTATAAAAAACCTTGAGGTCAACCGTTGATTCAAAACTTAAATTTTTTTTTTCAAGTAAACATTTTTAAAATAAATTTACTACTCCAAGACTTATCCAATCAACAGCCACATTCCCACAACAATATAATTAAGTCCAATAAAATATACATACATACACAGTCCATGTGAAATCAGAACATACCTCCCAATGAGACATCTCGATCACTATTCATCTAACTCTCCATCAGTCCTGTCTTTCTCCCAATATCTGAGGCATTGCAACAATAACGCAATGCCTCAGCAAGCAATGCATGGTAGGTACAGAGACATTTAATGTGATGACAATTAACAAAATTGAATAATAGTGCTGATATAATAAATCAATCGATATAATAATTATAAACAATGACAATAAAATCTCATAGCATCATATATAATAAAACATGCATCTCATGAATTTTAAAACATGATATGATCTAATGTAAATGAGCATATAATAACAGCAGGGTACCTCAAGGTACGTGGGTCCCACGAGTGTCCCATACACTCGAATCACAAATCATGAGTACTTATATCAAACCTCTGAGTGTCATCACACTCAGGCATACTACAACATCTTCATGCTCATCATGCAAGCATACAAAATAAGAGTATGGATCGTCATGCTACAGTGGCAACCCTCCAGGGTCTCAACCACTACCGCTCCTCGTCAACACCATAACGGGGACACCCCATGGAAAGGCCTGGACCAGTAGTGTGGACTATCCATATTACCAAACCCCTACCAAAAGCCATCTACAGGCAAGTGTCTATCATATCACAATCACATCACAATTTCGGAGGCTGGTTGGCCCTCTCCCTCCTAGCATGACATCCACCAGATGAGAACACCCGTCATAAAACACAAAACATGAAAATCACATATCTCAAAAAACTAGGAGCAATCCCCAAGGCACACCCCTCATCCCGAGGTTAGCTTCTCAAAGGACCAGCCACCAAGCCTCCACTTGCTTTTCTCATGAAAACTCATCAATTTCAGTGATGCAATAAGGAAAGATATTTTTTAGTTATGCAAAAATATGGAGTATCAATATCAAGAAATCACTAATCATAAACCCATTTAATACATTATCGAAATCTAATATCGATCATAGCATAAAACTCTAAATCTCACAAAATCACAGACTAATAATAAGAGCAATTAAATCACAATCAATCATGATGTTATTATAATGCAAGGTTTTTAAAATCAAAACATAACATTAAATGTCGTCACCTACCTTGACGTGAGATCCCCCAACTCAAGTATATAATCTTCTTAGCTTATATGTTTAGATGTACTTGTCAGTACCACAATACTATTTTGTGTTATTTATTTTATTATAATGGAATCTATCGTGATTCAACCATTGGATCATCCTTTAAGATCTTTAATTATGATTTGGTTCTTAATTTACTCCCATCTCATGTCCATCTATTTGTTTTTATGTGTATCTAACATTTATACCTTAATCTGATGGTCAGATCATACTCAGATTAATAATTTCCCAAGATCTAGTTCAGACCAACAGTTTATATCAATTTTTAGAGTAGTCACACTAATATGCCCCTTAGAACCCTTATTTATTGTCATACTTTATCTCATTGTTCAAGTCTTGAGGCCTGATCACCCTTTGATCAGTCAGTTCTAAGTTATTAATTAATATTTTATAATTTAACTAATCTAAAAGTGGTCAAATGTAGGTTTTTAATCTAAATCTAGGTCCGCGTCGTCAAGACAATCACAATAGATGCTTCTGATAGTGATTTGGACTTCTGTAGCTCTCAAAATCAAGTTTTTTGTAAAAAAAATACTTCATAAATTAATATTATTAATTTATAAGGGGTCGGGTGGGCTAGTTGCACCAGTTTACACCGGGTTACATCAGTGCGATGCGGGAGCCGGCGTTGGGGAAGACAACCAAAGTCAAGTCGTCACTAATGACCCCACAGGTGCCCAAATTTTGCGATTTTTGCACCATTTTGCTTGAAATTTCATGTAGTTTCCATTTTTAACACTCCTTTGGATTGATTTTACTAAAAACTAGGTTTTTGCTTGATTTTTCTCATGTTCCTAAAATTCTCCTACGTACTGTTCTTCATGATGTTCAAAGTTACCAGCCGTTGGATCTTCTTCAAATTTAAAGGGTTTGTTCTTGGGTTCCTTATACACTAGATGAACGGTTAGATCTTTGTTTTATCATTGAACATATTATTATGCCAACAGTAAAGTACACCGAGTTGCAGAAAAACTATGAACGCATGTTGTTTTCCAGCATTAATGGACTCGAAATTCCATCTTATATATTGTAATGGAAGGGGAATAAAGGGGTGAGACTTATCTCAGTCAATCAACGGTCGTTGATGCTGCTGAAGTTATTTTTTCAAAGCTCTTTTCGGCATTATGTTTTCTACTAGGGATCTCTAAAATCTCGTTTTTTAGAGTCAAGAGGCTTGGATGGAGTGGTTAGATCGAGGAGGAGTTTTGTTTTATAGTTGATGATGCGTTTTCCCCGGTCCCTGATCAATTTTTCCAGCGAATTAGTCAAATCTGATAGGGAAGGGTGGAAGGGGGTGTCGTTATCAAAAGTAGCCCCCTGTATTTTGGGCTTCTTCAAATTGCCCTTCAACGTCAATGGCTCATAACTTCTCCATTTGAGCTTCGTTTTCTGTATTCTTTATACCGTTCAATTTCTCTTAACGTGTACTTTTTAGTTTTAGGTTTTAGAACCAAATTCTATGCATAAATTTTTTTATTTCATTTATTACTAATTTATTATTTAAAATTTGATGATATTATAGTTTAGATGTTAGAAAAATCGACATCTAATTTATGATTATCCTAATTGAGGGTTAATCATATGATCTGGACCGTTGATCTAGGATTAACTACCAAATCAGGAAAGTTATCACTTGAATTAGCTTATTTTTTATATTAAGGACGCCAAGTGATCGAATGACTTGTTATGTGATAGGTACATCAGAGCGTGCGATCTGATATTGTGACATGCCTGATTGGAGTATCACGTTTTCGAGGTAGGTGATTATAATTGAGACTTTTCCGTGATTTCATTGACCATGACATGTTATCTAAAATCCTTGAGGCATGTGTTTTACGCCCTATCGTGTTTTATTGAAATGTGTTCATTATTTCATGTTTGATATTATGACATTTGATTATATGGTTATCAATGTTTTGACATGTGATGGATTATACTTTATCATAGATTTTGATTTGAGCCTATTGAGGTTTATTTCACATGAGAATTTTTCATGATTTATAGCATATTTTGTTATTTTATGACGAGTGTTGTTGCTCGGTGGGTATTATGCAAGGAGGGTTGTAGGGTTGGCCACTCGTTCTCTGACTTATGATGTTATGATTAGATACCCGCCCCAAAGGGGAGCAATGTACGTAGGGGTGGGATCATGGGTAGTCCACATTATGGGTCCGTCTTCTCCCATGTGAGACGAAGGAAGTCTCTTGTTCTGGTGTTGATGGGAGCGATAGTGGTTAAGACCTTAGAGTAGTTGCCACTACAGCACAATAGCCCATACTCTTATTCTGCGTGTTCATGCAGTGCATATGTGATTGCATACCGATAGTGTGATGCATTATTGAGGGTGATGCCTAGGTAGGTGGCCAGATGTGGGTAGGCCTATGGGCTGTGCGAGCTAATTAGTGTGCGAACTACAAGCTACGAACCCTGGATGTTGGGATGAGTACTCATTACCAGTGATTGAGTGTAATGGGACACTCCTAGGGCTTATTGTGTGTAGTGTCATGTTTATCATGACATGCTTCATATTATTTTGTGGACATGAGTTTTTATCTATTTTGGCAGATGCTTATTTATGTATTGGTCATGCTTTGCATGCCATGATGTTTTGCTTTGATATTGCTTTACTCAGGCAAAAAGCATGTTTTGATCCTGATTGTTTCGTTCAAATTTATGAAATTTAGGTGTCACTCATTATGAATGCTTGATGATTTAAATTGCCTTATAAATGACTTACTCTATGCTACTTGACATGATATTGGTACTCTTGACAAAGTATTTATCACATGTTTTAATTAATTGTAATCACATATACAAGCAATAGCTTGCTGAGGTATTGCTTTGTTTTACAATGAATCAAATTTGGAGTGTGATAGCGCTAAGGAAAAGCAGGTGGAGCAGCACTGATTGAGTGAGGACCTCGAGGAGCATCTGCTATTTTGTACTCAGAGACTAACCTAATGTATGTCTCTCCGACTTGTGATTAGACGCTTTTGAGCTGTACATGGATGCTATTATTTTGGATAGATTGGACCCATACTTTTGTACAATGTACATTTACTTGCACATGTGTATATGATATAGTGATCATGGATGGAACCCTGGGGATTTTGGACATGTTATCATTACTATCTTTTTCACAATTGGTGTTTGATTTGTCGTGGTTTTAGATTGAGCACGCTCAGCGTATCAACAATTTGATTTTGTTTATTACCATGGTTTGGATCTTGGATGACCCTCGAGGTTTTCTTTTAGACATTTCTCTTGAGCGCTTGTGTTATTTATGTTAACTGTAAGTTAACTATTTCAGGGATCCCACCTATATATAAAATATGTTATTATTATTATGATTATTACTGTTATTATTATTATTATTATATGTATTGGAAAAAGGTTTAGAAAGCCCAGGGTGTCACATGAAGTCACTAGTATATCTGTGGCTCACTATACCTTGCCTATGGTTCATCATGTCTTGCTTCTGACGCCTGTGACTTACTACACCTTATTATAAGCTTAGGCTTATTAAGAAATGAAATATTATGATGACATAATATTTTGCTTATTATAGAGCCTTTATTCCTAAGTGGACACTCCATCCAACTGTGTAAGTCATATCTCACAAATCAATTGATTTTTATACATGCAGGTTCACATCTAACAGGCTTATGATTTTGCCATTTTGGGAACAATGTGACTTGAAGTCACTATTATATCTATGGCTCACTATACCTTGCCTATGGTTCATCATGTCTTGCTTATGACTAACCTTACTTTCTTTATGCCTATGACTTACTATACCTTATTATAAGCTTAGGCTTATTAAGAAATGTAATGAATAATTAAATGTTTTGTCTTTCATTTACATTGATATGTAATTAACGACTATAAGAGTTGAAGATGTTTACTTACTTTCTTTTGATCTATAAAACACCATTAAGGAAATATTTTATCTTATTTTTGGGTTGTTGCTTATTACAAATGCATAGAAAAGAGCAATTTAGCTTGTACAGCTAGATGGAATCATTCCTCAAACATGATCATGAAAGCATCCAATGATAATGTTAACAACTAAATGGCCTAAAATTATCATTACTCAAAGATTATCACCAATATCAGCTAATCATATGAATCAACAAGTAAATGGCCTAAGTACCACAAGAAAAAAAGATTAAAGGGCCTAAAATAATCATCTCTCAAAGTTAATCATAAGTAGTGGATCATATGTATCAATAGCTGACCTAAAAATGGTTTGAGAAAGCATTTGCTTGCCTAAATCATGTGTTAGCATAGGGAATAAGATTTCTATTTCATACTAAATCTATTTGTGTTTTGAAATTGGGATTGAGTTTGTTGAAATATAAAAATACTAAACTAATCTATTTGGAAGAGGTGAGTTCGAAATAAGTATCTCAACAACATCCATTGTATGGCTATTAGACCCAAATTGCTTATTCTATTATGTGAAAATGAATTATGAAATGAGGAATGCTAGGCTGAAGGCCCCATTCGGAACTTCCCTAGAAGCTTTCCTTGTTTTTTCTACAAAGGGACCCACCTTTGAATGATTAGATCCACTCATCTAATTGCTTAAGCCTTGGATATCTCATAAACAAAAATTCACAATAGATGAATGAGCTTAGCATCCAAAAAGCCATATTAATGGGACTTGATTTTATGCCATTATTTATATGAAATTTCTAACCATTGATTACTTGTGATGAAAAGCTACATCTGTTCAGGTAATATAATTTTTCTATCTACTTACTATTTGAAATGCTAGATAGCTAGGGCTAGAGAAGTTAGATGAGTGGATCTCTATAGAAAAATGAGAGCCGCTTCCAAGGAAGTTACCAATAGGGCCTTCAACCTAGCATTCCTAAATCTTTAGCACTTTTCTTTTCTCCTTTTTTTTCATTTTAATCTTGATCTTGCTTTTGTTTCAAAAAAATCTTAAACTTTTCAATTTGTTTCAATCTCACCCTCTATCATTAAGTAGACTACTAGAGTTAGTAGGTTGTTGATGTGGACGCATACATTCATTCCACTTAAGTGTTGACTTGTTGACCACCACATCAGTGACCCACTAGTGTTGGAAAGTAAAGAGAAAAGAAATCCAAAACTAGTTTTCCTAAACCCACTCTTATGAGGAAACTCCCTCAAGACCAGTTTTCTTCGTCAAGAAAACCCTCAACCCAAGCAAAGTGATTGGGGGCAAAGTTGTTGCAAAGATAGATGGTACATTTTGGTATTGGAGACATTTGGATCTTTCATTTGGATGTTGCGGTCCATCATTTCTAGCTAAGGGTTTGGTTATATTTGTTTTTTATACTTCGCAAGGTATGTGTTTATGTATTTTTTTAATCATATTCTTAGGTGTTTTTGTGGGTCAATGGTAGTGATTTTGTTCCCACAATGGACACTTTTTAATAGTTTTGCATTATGACACCCCATGTTTAACACAACATATAAATACCAATTCCTAAAAAGTTGAGATCTCTATTTTAAAACTTTGAATTTTAAAATCTACTGAAAACAAAAACTTGAATAAAAAGCATTCATTTTAAAATCCCAGGAGTTATATGATTCACAAAATCACGGATTTAACAGTGAAATGATATTCTCATTTCTACCAAAAATCCGAAGAGTCTCCTCTATATTTTGGACTAGCACATTTAATGCATGCTATGTGACAAACACTTGATAAACATAAATACACAATCTAGAAGACTTAGTCTCTAAATCTATCCAGATCATGCACACATTTTGATAAAAGCATATTAATCAATGGAAGAGTAAAAATAAAAAAGAAACAACTACATTGCTCAGGATTTGTCCATGTACAGCCATTACATCCAATGTAGATACATCCACACATTCAAGTCACAATTCTAAATCAACATATACGTAGTCCATAAATAATATCCAAGGTAAGGTTTTGAACAAGCCATATACATCATTGAAATCTCCTATATGCACTGGTAAATGTCGCAATGCCCTCGCCTACTCTGTCTACATGTCAAACCTGCTATTTTTTACTGTATCTAAGGCATTGCAATGCCTCAACAAGCTAAGCTTGTGTAGGTGAAGACAATAATAATAATAATAATAATAATAATAATAATAATAGTTATGAATATTTACATAGTATAAAATGGTCATGTATCAAATCTCAGGGCATGTGATAAATATCTTTCTTATATAAAATAGTTCTAGCATAATATCAAATATGAGAATAAATAGTTTTGAAGTGGAGCATAACTAGCATAAAAGATCAACCAATCAGAGACAATAGCCAAGGCATCAAAGCCCATAATAATGCTAAATATAACGCAATGCATCTAAGCCTCGTGCGTGTTTTCAAAACATGCTGAGTAAACAAAACCTCTCAAGCTTGTCAAAATGCCAATATCAAATTGGAATAACGCATACCAACCACGTGTTTTAAAATATGCAAAATCAACTGAGCATCTAAAGCTCATAAATGTGCCAAAACCATGTCAATGCAGAGTGTCAAAAGCTCATAGAATATATTAATAAATGTACAATAAATCAACAAGTGCAATGCATCAAATATGCAAGAAATATCTCAATGAATATACACATCATCCATAAAGGGCGCTCTCACATAGGGGTTTTGCGAGTGTCCCATACACTTGAATCTCTAGTCATAAGTACTCATACCACTCCTTCACCCGTTGTCACGCTATGGGTATATAGGGAATGTCCATCCTAACGCGCTCACTGCGCAATATGATACAATCAATCATCAAGAAATGAATGGACCACTATGTTGCAGTTGTAACCAACTCCAGGGTCTACCAACTGCCACTCCCTGCAAACACCAAATGGGAGACTAAGTGTTTGCCATGCATGGAGGCTGATCGGACGCGTAGGGTGAACTACCCATAATATCACTTCCTATAAGTTTTGCCCATCTTAGGGGTAGGTGTCTATCATCTCATAAAGTTAGAGGGTGAGTGGCCAATCCTACAACCCCCATAGCACAGTGCATCAGGGGAAAGCGCCCATCATAAATCTATAAAACAAGAAAATCATAGATCTCATAGTCAATAAAATGAATGTACAATCCTCTAGTGAAATAATAAAAACCAAGAGCACTTGTGGCTTGCCATTCCAAGGTACTACCCCTCATCCTATGGTTAGCCTCTCAAGGACGAGCCACCAAGCCTCCAAATGAAAATCAGGAGCACTTGTGGCTCACCATCCTAAGGCATTGTCCCCTTCCTGGGGTTAGCCTTTCAAGGATCAGCCACCAAGCCTCCTTCATCAAGTCTACGATAAACAAGTGATAAAATAGGGCATCTACATGCCTTAATATGCAATAATAAATCAAATCATCATTTATCATACCAAAATCATGCATTTTCACTATCATGTATAAAATGTGACTCATTATAGTCAAATCATGTGTCAGTGGAACAATAATAGTTAATAAAATCGTGCACATGTGCATTAGTCACAAATAAGATAGATATTTTAGTAAGAATCATAGTATAATAATATATGTATGGCATTCATTCATAAATACTAAGCTGATGCAATGAAAATCTATAATTTCAAACAGAAACATGCCCATTATTTATTGTCGTCACCTACCTCAGACGAAGAACCACTCGTCTTAATATATTGTGTTTCAATACAATCCATTCATTCATAGCCATCAGATCTCAAGGTAAAGCCCGCCTCGATAGGTTGATAATGTAGATCACATTTAGTCAAGGCCACAAATAACTATCAAGTTCATTTCTTAATCACATCAATACTCATACCATATCAATTTTTTTTATTAATTTTGCATTTAACCAACTAATCAGGTACATTTATTTGTAAATCATGCATGGTTTTAGCTAATTACAACCAAATCAACTAAATTAAATAGTTAGGATGATAATCTTACACTGCATAAGTTAGTCTGAAGGACACCCGACTATCTGAGTGGCTGGATCTTAATTGATCATCTTGAAGGTACCCGATCTGCAGTATCCATAGGAATCTGACAATGATTGTCCACTTGATCATCCCAAGTTAAAGTATAAATTAGTTACTATAGTTAAATAATCTCAATGAATTTTTTGAATGGTATGGATTGTCGAATTTGATCCAATTTCATACATGAATCATTGGTTCATCTCAGTCGTTAATCAAGATTAGCTAGATCACCTCAAAATGCTCCAGATCTAAGATATCTCAATAGATATTGATCTACACATCATGAGGATCACAATGAAAATTTTAGATCATAAAATAGGTGAGATCATGACAGATCAAATGATCTGACATCAGATCAAAAGTCTGATCACAATCAATAGTTGGATCTTCCATAATTAATGAATGAAAGATAGATATTGTCCTTGCATTGCAAGGATCATGAAGGTTATGTCGGATCTCTAAGATCTTTCTTGGATTGGCCAGAATAAGGGTCAAAGCTTAAGGGGGTAGTGGGTCCCATTGTGTCAACTTAGCTACCTAAAATGAGTCGGGAGGGAGTTGACTCAGCAATTTGGCCTACCCTAACTCACCAAAGGAGAGAGAAAATAAGGGAGGGTGAGGAGATGGTGGTTGGCAGTGGCTATCTGTTCAGTCACTGTCAGAGCTTGATAGGGAAGAGGAAGAGAGATAGGGTCCTTGCACGTCAGCTTGCCCAATTGCTTGGTTGTGCCGGTGATGTGAAGAAGACAGAGGAAATGGGGTGGGATCAGTGGTGTGTGTGCACACGGACAGCCCGTTGACTGCACTGATAAGCAAGAGAAAGGAAAATGGTGTCAGCCGGGCTGGAAGGAGAAAGCAAGACGATAAAGGTTTTTGACAGTAGCTAATCGTTCCTGACAAGAATGTTGCCTAGAATTGGGACGAAGAAAGGGGAAAAACCCCTACACGCATTGCCAAAAATGGGAGATCCAGTTTCTGTGTGGCTGATTGGAGGAGAAGGAGAAATGGGGTTTTCCAACAAGGGTTTTTGCAGTGGCCACTGCTCGGTCCCGATCTATAACCCTCTCATGAAAGAGGTAGGGGAACGGCAGTGCTCGCCAGTGTCGAAGGAGGATACCTTGCCGAAGAAAATGGGAAATAGGATGGGAATTCTTATGGTGGGGAGGTCGAACGGAGAGGGTGTGGGTCACTAGGGTTTTCTCTTCTTAGCGTTCTCCCTCATCTCATCTCGTTTTCATACATTACATCTCACAAATAGACAAAAAAAGGGGTGCCATTATCAATTTTGGTCATCTCTAAATTAGTAAACCTTTTGGATTTTTCCACTCCGATTTTTATTTCATAAAATTAATGTCATTGGAATTATATCAACATGTACATTTCATTTTAGAAAGTTTCAAGTCCAAATTTTGAGTTTTCAAATGAGTCACTTTCATATAAATCTAATTTTTAATGAAATTAAATTCCTAATTTTTATCTCAATTAAAATATAATATAATTACAAAAAAAGAACCCCAAATTGAAGGTTGTTACATGCACGATCACCCATGACTTTTTTCTTCTATCATTTTTTTTTTTTTTGTAGTGTTATTTCTATATGAAGTGATCCCCTTCATCCATTTTGTTGGGTGGTTTTGTAGGCTCATTGTAGTGATTTTTGTTCCCCATAATGGACATTGTTTAAGGGTTTTGGCACAGTCACTATGGCATCTTTCCTTCTTTGAATTCTTTTTCTTTTTCTTTTCTTTTTCGTTTTGTTATGAGTTCTTTTTATCAAACGTGGTCCCCTTCATTGAGAAATTGGACTAGTAAAAGAATAGATGTTAGTTTAGAACCATGTGCCTATCATAATGTTGGTCTTATTTAGGATGATTCATTTCTAAAGTTTGTACAAATAATATGGATTTAGTCTATGTGTATAGCTAAAATGTTCATAGTAATCCAAATAAGTCCTCTAAGATAGATGGAAGGTTCACAGTAGTGAGATCTTAAGAAAAGAAAGGACTGGTAGTATATAAAGAAACCACAAATGATCTCCCTGACTTGCAGCTAGAATATATTAAGATCTTAATAGGAATGCAAAGCATTACTCTGACTCAAAATCAATTTGCATTGAACTTTAATATTCTTTGAAGTACACAAATTGAATCAAAATAGTGATAGAGATAATGATTTTTGCAGTTAAATAATATTAAAAATTATATGTTAGTGTGAGGCCCTTTCTAAATCTTATAGGCATGGATGGAAATCCCTCTATTTAAATGCATTCAAGTGTTTTGTTGATCCTATCTATAATGCTAATAGTATTTATCAGCAATAGAAAAAGCTAGTACCATATCTTATCTATTGATTATAAGTTTCTTGTGAATTTTTTTTTTTTCTTTTGCATGATGCCTTTCACCATTAATTTTCATCATGATGGAAGACTAATTGAGAAAGGTAATGTGCATTGTTAGATAGGATTGGTAGCAGATTTTGGCAAGTACATTAGGAAGCAGATATCTATTTGACATCATACAATTTGTTATATAGCTTTGTTACAAGGGGAGGAGGTGGAGTTGTTCAATAGGAAACCTATTAATCACTTGGCGAGTGGGAGGACATATCTAAAAAATGATCTTGATGTGCTAGCCATATGTGATTTTATAGATGATAAGGGTGAAATAGATGTGTATGTAGAAATGAATAATGATGATGATGATTACTAGCCTTTGAAAAGACATAGATGGTGATGCCACTTCTTTTTGAGGAGTTGCTTCAAGTAAGGGCTGGGGTGAAGAAACTAAAGGCTACAAAGCCCTATCACGATGAGACTATTAAGGAGGTATCAGTTGATGCTTGTATGAGTGACTATATCTCATTATCAGATTATAATACCTTTCTCAGAAGAGGAAGATTTGTAAGGTAGGGAGAAGGGGAACAAATTTTCCTTATTCAATGACAAGGCAAATGTGCAAAACCCAAAGTTTCATATTAGCATGAGGCTCAATGATGTTTGTGAGGAATGAAATAGTTTCCTACTCATTCAAGGTTAGTAGAGATATTAAGTTTACAAAATGAAAAAAAATCAAAGGATTGAAGCCATATGTGAGGAGTACATAGCTGTAAGTGGAGACTTTATGCATTTTTTGAGAGGAAGGTTGGCCACTTCCAAGTGAAGTATGTATTACCACAGTGCACACATGTGTAAGGTAACATAGAATAGATAACTTAATGCTTTGTAGCTAGCTAAACATTACCTAGACAAGTTGAGGACGACACCTAATTGGAAGTTGGCTTATATGGAGGATAAGGCGAGAAAAACTTTCTAATTTGATGTGACCAATGTTCATTGTTGAAGAGCCAAGGACAAGGCACTAAGGATGATTCATGGTTTCTTAAAGGACTATTACTCTAGATGATGGGATTATGTGGGTGAGGTCAAGGATAAGAATCATAAGTGCACAATGGAGTTGCACGTTCGGAGACCCCATATATACCTGGTGGAGATGCTGTGTCTCACAAGATGTATATGTGCTCCCATGGCTTATGCAAGGGAGAGAGGGATGCAGGAATTTCATAGGATTAGATGGATGTTTTCTTAAATGGTGTTCCAAACGTTAGTTGTTGTCTGATGCTGGCAGAGGTTCCAACGGTCAGATGTTTCTAGTGTCATTGAGTGTAGTTAAAGACAGAAAATAGAGAATCCTAGGCATGATTTATTCAACTTCTTCTAGATGATCTTGGAATCAACAGAGAATAATTTGTCCTTGCTATTATAAGTCACAAACAAAAGGTGAATATATGCGCTTCTTCTTTTTCCTTTTTGTTATGAATTTATTACAATTGTTGTTGCTTTTTTAGGTGAATATCTCATCTTACTGTTAATATTTAATTGGATGTGTTTTTATTGATGCTATCGATAGTCTTAATGCATGTATCTCATCATTGTCTGTTTTGTAGGGCCCTATGAATGTTATGAAAAAGTTGGCGCCCTATGTTGAGTATAGGAATTGTGGCAAGGCATATATATGCCAATAGAAAAAAGGCAAATCAAGAGATTAACTTAAAGCTTGGCTTTTATGCTGTTGCAGAGGCAACCACTGAGTCTTGTTTTGAATGCGCTTTCAAACATCGGTTAAGTAAAGAAGCAATGGAGGACTTCAAGGGCCAAGGTATAGTGTCTTTTCGTGGGCATTCTTTTCCACATTGCCAAAGTATTATGTTATTGATAACAATATTTCTGAAACATTTAATTTTTATATTTTAGAAGCAAGAAGTCCATAATAGACATGTTGGAGGAAATTAGAAGACACTCAAGGGAAGGATTAGCAGAAAGAGTGGGGAAATTGAGAAGCATCGAGGGAGAATGTGTCCACGAATCTTTAAAAAAAGGTAGATGAAAACAAGGAAGAAGCCTTTAAGTGTGATGCTATCTACAATAGATCTCACTTGTATGAAGTCAAATACATGGGTCAAGGACTTATTGTCAATCTAAGGAGTAGGAGTTATGATTGCAAATCATGAGATCTGACTGGAATTCCATGTTCTCATACAATATAAGTTATCTAAACTATGAATATGGTGGTAGAAGACTATGCTGATGACTTTTATTCTGTGGGTAAGTCGCAGACTTGTTATGCCTACAAGGTTAATCCAGTCCATGGTAGTGATTTATGGCATAAGAGAAACCTTGGAATAATCTTGTCTCATGTGGAGAGGAGGATTAGGCGAAGAATGAAGAGAATCAAAGATCCATTTGATGACCCGAAGCATTCAGGTACAAAACTGAAGATATGGCAGAGTCATGACGTGCCAACATAGCTGTTAGACGGGCACAACAAGAAGAGATGCCCTGACAAGGAGAAAGGTCCTTTTTTTTCTCTTTTCATTGCGGACCAAAATGGCTAAGAGGCAGACCATGAAAATATCAAGTAAGAAACACATATCTTTGATCCAAGTATGGGATAATTTGAACTAATTGTTCATAGCAGTCACTCTAACTCCACTGAAATTTGTTGTCACGGGGTTCCTCTCCTGTCTCTGTTAGAACCATAGCTAGAAACAGAGGCAATAGTGGGAGCTCAAGTGGAAGCATGGAACAGCTGCAACTGGCTCTATACCAACAAGATGGAAGACATCATCTAGTAGGCAAGGAAATCGAACTATGGGATGTGAGTTTATATTTCCCAAAAGGATGACTCAAGATATATTTCATGGTAAGATCTAATGCAATATACTCATTGAATGGTTTTACACATGACTAGTAATACCTCTTTCACATCTTATCCTTGTAGATGACTGACCAAACAAGACATCAAATGGTGGACAATGAGGGTACAAGTCAAATTGGGTTCTGGCCGGCATCATTAGCATGGAGAGGGGGGACCTTGCATCACCCCAATGGCCCGAAGAGATGAAAGGGTTGCAGGGCATCAAGGTATTGGCGTATAATTTTTATTCCGAAGCTCAATACCCTTGTAAACTGCTTTCAGTTCATCCTTGTTTGGGTCTCCGATTCCGCAGGTTCCGCATAGTCTCCGATTCCAACGGACTAAGTACCCCCAACAACCCAGATCCTGGACTTCCTTGGGACGAACTGTCCAAATTTGCTTCCGTTTAGGTTTCATCTTACTCTTATTTTTCTTGCAGTTGCCATCTCCACCCACTTGTCTAAGATCTCTGTTTGAGTAAATTCTCTAAATTCAAGGAGAAACGAAGCCCAGTGAGATACAGTTCTAAAATGTCTCTTCTATAGATGATGAGTAAGGCTTTCCTTCAAAGCACACCCTGTTTCTCTCCTTCCATATGGTCCAAATTTCCGCCAGACACAAAGATGTCCAAAGGATAATATCTTTATTTTCATTGTAGGGAAGGAACATTGGGAAAGAAACTCTTCAAAACTATTGGGCAGGGCCCAAAGTAGTTCGAAATTTCTCGTTAATATTGCATTCCGCTCAATCTTGCATTGTAGAAATAGACTATCCCTAGTCTATGATTGTATGATTGGATTTATATAGATTGCACCAAGAGGGGCTGTTCTAAAAGGGCAAGGAAAAGGCCCAAAAGAACGTCAATAGAATTGTTAGGAAAAGATTTAAAAACTTTGAGACTACATGAAGCCATGTACTTAATAGAGCGAAATAGAGGAATAAGATTCATGTGGCCAAACCCTATTTGGGATAAGGTCTTGATGATAATGATGATGACCAAGAGGGGCTGTGCCGTCTCCTAGATATGAGATTATGATACATGAGTATTCATTCCATGAGATAGTCCAGGCAAGGAATAACATTTCAGGTGGAATAAAGAATTGCTAGATAAACTTTGCATGGTTCAACACCTCTATCTGATTTGATAGGATGCAATATACGGACTTCTGAGAAGGATCCTTTTGGACATGGAGGAAGGGATTTAATAACGCATGATAAGCTCGCTTTTTAGGCCGTCCAATTGGAGATTTTCAAGGCCCCTTAGATTCCTAACAAAATGCAAGTGTCACTCCATTTTGCCTTGGCCAATCGCGTAGAAATCTTTGATGCAACCATCAACCCTTCCCGTAGCTCTATATATACAATCCTCTGCCCATATAAAATCTGGTATTTGACCCAAAATAATTCATAATATTTAGAAACATCTCGCCAATGTCCTTGATCCCTTGTTTGCCTCATCTTGATCAATCCACCATTTATGATTAGGTCGGTACCTTTCCTGAATAAGGCGTCTCCATAATAGTGATTTTTCAATAGCAAAACACCAGTGTCACTTGCATAGCAACGCTAGGAAAGTGCGTTTCATGCATGCATGAGAGCCTGGCCTTGACTCAACACGTTCACCTGAGATTCGTGGGCGGTGGAACTGAGGTCGCCAGATATTGGAAGCTTGCCACTCTGAACATCCGAATCAGGATCTTCTCCCATCCCCTCTGAGGCCAAGACAATCCAAAAAAAATTTGCACTTCACTAAGTTCACTTTGATTTTCATCCTAGAGCCCGTCGAAGGGTTGCTGTATGCCTCAATGATGATTTTGGTCTCTTCGCTTGGAACCGAAGAAACTGAGACTCTCATTGTACTGCTACTCATCTGATGTGGAACCTGAAAAAGCTTGAAGGAATAAAGGTCTTTGACCACCAAATAGATAGAGATTTGAATGGTTTAAACTCCATAGTTTTCCATTTCAACGTCACATCTTCAGCATCTTCCTTGGATGGAAGCACCATCGGTACCTCCATTTTTGTTTCAGCCATCCACACGTCCACTCTTCCTTTAAGGTTCCCACTACTCCCCGCCCATTGAGTGATTTTGTTTTTATCCCAACTCTGCACTGGTAGTGAGCCCATAACTGTTCAGCGTAACAGTTACACATTCCTATCCACTGTTTGCGCTGGATTGTAAACATTAGCCAAGTCCTCAGAAGAAAATTCTTCGTCGGGCTCCCCTTCAACTGCTTCAGTGCAAATTTTGCGAGTTTCCATTGTGTTCTTGCATGAATGGCCTGTATGTAGGCCAGCAATATTTTCTGCCTTCTTTGCATTTGACGATCTCGTGCAGAGCCTATATCATTTCCTTCACTTCATTCTTGTCATCTACCCTTGAAGGTCCCGGCTCCCAAGACGTCTTCTGTCAAGATTTGTGCTGTAATCTAGCAAAGATTTATGCTGATCCTCGATTGCTAAGTGTGTGCATTGCTGTCCCTACGCGACCTTGGCCTGAGGCATCTCCAACGTTGGATTCTTCTCTTGAAGTTGTAAAACTCACATATGCAACAAATCAACTCAACGAAGCCAGAAGTTTTGCTTTCCTCTTTATCCTCTTAGAGTCTTTTCTCCATTTTAGTCATCTCTCTCCCATCTAAAAAGGCCTTCTGATTTTTGTTGGAGCTTCTTCTCGTATGAACGCCTAGGGTTGTGCCTTTTATCCGAGACTTATTCTTTTCAATCCGTCTATGCTCATCTCTTCTGATTTTCCGCGCAATCCCTTCTCCAAACAATTTTTCCAATGAGGGTGCTTTCCTTTTCCATTGTTCCCGTCCCGAGTCTTCTGATAAGGACAAAAAATTGAGTAGAGAAGAAAAGAAGAATTCTGGGAGGGATTTTTAGTATTTTTCTTATCCTCTCCTTTGAACAACACAGATCATTTAAATAGTCATATGCTGATAGCTGGACTTCAACAAACTAAACTAAGAAATCGCAATTATCCCACTACAACTAAAGACCCGTTCTTCCTAGAATATTGGACTGAACTAAATAACAAAAAATAGACTAAGTCTTCCCATATAACGAACTAAGGCCCATAACAATCCTTCCCCCTTAAGAATCCTTGTCCGCAAGGATGAAAGATGAATATGTCTTGGTAAATCGCTGTTCATTCTCCCAGGTAGCATCTTCAATTGAAGCTCCCTTCCACTTAATTAAAACTTTAGATTTTGGATGGTATTTCCCTTAGCTAATAACCCGGCGATCAAGTACAGCTTCAGGTTGGGAAAGAATCTCAAAATCATCTGTTATTAGGGGAAGGTCAACAGAAGCTTGAGGAATATCTGGTCCCAAGTATTTTCGTAGAAGACTGACATGGAAAACATCATGGACTTGAGAGCCAGGGGGCAAAGCCAATTTGTAAGCCATAGAACCCACTTTTTGAACAATCTGGAAAGGACCAAAATAATGGGGAGCAAGCTTCATCGAAGCCCAAAATGCTACAGAACAATGTTGATAAGGTTGGAGCTTAAGGTACACATAGTCCCCCACCTCAAAAGAAACTTCTCGTCGGCGTTGATCATCTTGACATTTCATCCTATTATGAGCTAGAGAGAGATTACGCCGCAACGCACATAAGATGGAATCACGATCCCATAAGTACTCATCCACTGCTTGGACGAGGCAAGTGCCTGGAACATAAGACAACAAACTCGGAGGGGGAACACCATAAACAGCTTCAAACGGTGTTATTTTTGTTGACAAATGGACTAATGTATTATAGCTGAATTCAGCCCAAGGTATCCATTTGATCCACTTTCATGGCTGGTCGCCTACAAAGCATCTCAAATATTGCTCTAGGACACGGTTCACCACTTCCGTTTGACCATCAAACTGAGGGTGATAACTTGAGCTCATACAAAGTTTAGTCCCTTGCAACTGAAATAGAGCTTTCCAAAAAGAAACTGATAAATACCTTATCTCGGTCGCTGACAATGGAGGTTGGGATTCCATGGAGGCAAACCACATTAGCCACAAATGCCTTGGCCACAGAGACAGCAGTAAGAGGATGCTTCAGAGCTACAAAGTGAGCATACTTTGTCAAACGATCAACTACTACAATGATAACTGTATGCCCATTTGATGGAGGCAGACCTTCAATAAAGTCCATTGAAACATCTGTCCACATTTGAGCTGGGATTGGCAATGGTTGTAGCAGGCCGGCTGGCTTCATGCAATCAGCTTTGTACCATTGACAGATGTCGCACTGCTGTAAAAATCTTTTTACCATCTGATGCATGTTAGGCCAGAAGAAGCTAACCTTGATGTGAGACAATGTTTTATGGAACCCGAAATGTCTTCCAGTTGGAGATGAGTGGCATTCTACAATTATCTGTTGAAGTAGAGTTGAAGTGGGACTTAAGTAAATTTTGCCACTCCTAAACCACACCCCGTGGCGGTGTATGAGCTGGTTAGGTGATTGTGTCTGAGAAAGATCCTTATAAAAGGAATCTTGCTTCACCTCCTCTTGTAACATTTGCCACCAATCGGCATGAGGCATTGAAATGGATAAAAGCTAGAACTCAACCATACAAGATAAGGAGTCAGCAGCTTGGTTATCAGAGCCTCGCTTATACTCAATTTTGTAATCATATCCAAAGATCTTAGATAACCACCGAGCCTAAGCTAGAGTCGTAATCCGTTGCTCAAGAAGGTATTTAAGACTCTTCTGATCAGTACGGACAATAAATGGTTTCCCAAGCAAATAAGGATGCCATTTCTGAATAGCTTTGACAATGGCCAACATTTCTTTCTCATAGGTAGATAACAGCAATGCTGACCCTTTTAAAGCTTCACTAAAATAAGCTACTAGCCTTTCTTTTTTAGAGAGAACTGCTCCAATGCCGGTTCCACTCGCATCGCATTCAACCACAAAGTGTTGAGAGAAATCCGGAAGACATAGGACTGGTGGTGACGTCAATGCTTCTTTCAACTGTCTGAAGGCTAACTCAACTGATTCATTCCACCTAAACCCTTCCCTGGACAAGAGTTGTGTTAATGGTGTAGCAATGCTCCCAAAATGTCGAATGAATTTGCGGTAATACCCTGCTAATCCAAGGAACCCTCAAATACTCTTCAATGTTGTTGGTGTAGGCCACTCAAGGGCTGTTTGTATTTTTGTTGGGTCAACAGCCACTCCTTGCTCAAAAATGATATGGCTCAAGTAGTTAACTTGAGTAACACCAAAGCTGCATTTTGCTTCCTTAACTGATAATTGGTTGGCTGCTAATATGTTGAGAACACTCCATAGACGCAAGAGGTGCTCCTCCCATGTCTTTGAGTACACAAGAATATCGTCAAAGAATACCAAAATAAAACTTCCAAAGATATGGACGGAAGAGATCATTCATGAGGCTCTGAAATGTGGCAGGGGCATTAGTGAGCCCGAACGGCATTACAACGAATTCATAGTGCCCTTCATGTGTTCAAAAAGTTGTCTTCAGGATATCTTCATCTTGAACCCGAATCTGATGAAAACCAGCTCTTAAATCCAATTTGAAGAAGAATTTAGCTCCATGAAGCTCATCCAAAAGCTCATCAATAACAGGAATAGGGTATTTATCTTTGATTGTTATGTTATTCAAAGCCTGATAATCTATACAAAATCGCTAACCACCATCTGCTTTCTTTACTAATAGAACTGGTGATGAGAATGGGCTATTACTAGGTCTTATCAATCTTGCCTGAAAGAGTTCTCTAACCTGCTTCTTAATTTCTATCTTTTGATAATAAGGGTACCGATATGGTCTCACATTTATGGGCTCTGTGTTTGGTTGTAAAGGAATGCAGTGATCATGTGGTCTTTTGGGAGGAAGTTTATTGGGTGGTTCAAACACATGTTTGAATTTAGCTAAGAGATGGGTTATGTCAGGTGAGTAAAAAGTTGGTGGGGAATTTTGATTAGAAGTTAGAATTTGGAGGAGGAAACCCGTACCTTGGATGCAACTGAATTCTTTATCAGTTAGAGCTCCAATTCCATCATGTCTCAACCCCTGAAACATATGTATAACTCACCAAGATTAAATTTCATGGTAAGCTTCTTATAGTCCGTATCAATCGGCCCAAGAGTCTCCAACCATTGCACTCCCAAGACTAACTGACATGCTACGATAGGAAGAACATAGTAATCTACTATTATTGGCTTACCTTGAATGTTGATGGTAAGCACCAAGCATTGCCCCACACAGTCTATTTTTTGGCGGTTGGCAACTTCAACTTGAAGTTTCTTTTCCTGAATTATTGGCAGACCATACTTTGTCACTAGAGCTTGATCAATGAAATTGTGAATGCTTCCACCATCTATGAGAACCATTACATTCTTATTTGTCAACTTACCCAATACTCGTAGGGTATGGGGATGGTCAGCTCCAGCGATTGCATGAAAGGAGATTTGAGGTACCACCTCCTGATTTTGCAGCTCAGGTTCAGGTTCTATCACAGTATCCTTATCCAAGCTCTATTGAGGAGAATCTTTAATCATAAACAATTGTGGACGAGCACACTGATGACCTGGAACAAACTTCTCATCACAATAATAACATAACCCTTTTTCTCGACGCTCTCTTGCTTCTTGATTTGTAATTCGCCGAACTGTAGAGGGAGCCTTTGAACTTGAATTTCACTGCTGATCTGGCGGTGGGCCTAGGATTCCAGCTGTTGGATTAGAATTTGTCTTTGGGGCTACAAAAGATGGTTGAGAGTGAATTGGTTGATTGACCTTCTTTTGTAATTGATTTCTTTCCTCAATTAGTAGAGCAACCCTTATAGCATCCGCCAAGGTATGAGGCTGTTTAATTTTAACATCCAACCGAATGTCATCCCTAAGTCCTGCAACAAAACAACCAATAAGAAAATTTTCGGGTAAGCCATCAACACGGTGCGAAAGCCTTTCAAATGCTTCTTGATAATTTCCTATGGAAGAAGTTTGTCTAAGCCGAGTTAAAGCTTCAGATGGATCCTCATAGTCAGTAGGACCAAAGCGTAAGAGGATAGCCTTGGTAAACTCATCCCAAGTAAGCGGACCTGGAAATTTCATCAGCCATCAATGCCACTGCAAAGCAATCCCTTCTAAATGGAAGGAGGCAAGCTGAACTTGTTGATCGGGAGCAACTCCTTTGAACTGAAAGTACTGCTCTGCCTTGTAGATCCAACCAGTAGAATCTTCTCCATTGAACTTTAGAAATTGTAGCTTAAGGTGGTGGTGGTGAGGATCCCCAAGGTTATTGGGACAAGAGTTTGAGGATTCTCCTGGGTAGAATGGGTTAATTTCAAGTTGAGTAGTATGTGTACTCCGAGAGATTCGTAAGGCTTGAAGCTCTATTAATATTGTTTGTAAGGCAGCATTAACTTGATCAAAACCTGACTAATGACGAGCTAAGATTTCAGTAACCTCATTGTGAAATTCCGCATTGGTTTTGTTATGAGTATCCATGGCCGTAACTGGCTCTGATACTAATTGATAAGGACAAAAATTTGAGTAAAGAAGAAAAGAAGAATTATGGGAGGGATTTTTAGTATTTTTCTTATCCTCTCCTTAGAACAACACAGATCATTTAAATAGTCATATGCTAATAGCTGGACTTCAACAAACTAAACTAAGAAATCGCAATTATCCCACTATAACTAAAGACCCGTTCTTCCTAGAATATTAGACTGAACTAAATAACAAAAAATATACTAAGTCTTCCCATATAACGAACTAAGGCCCATATCCCCATCGTTGTGAGGGTCGTCTCCATTCGCAATAAAATCATGTGTACTTGGCAAAGGTCCTGCATAGTGCAACGGCCTACTTACACTTGCTTATGCAGTTCGTAAGTTGCAGAAGCATCTATATTTTACCATGAAGGAAATAAAGCGACTGATATCCTAGTGTTAAGATTTAGTTATTTGAAAGATAGTGGTTTGAGTGGCTTTGAAAGTTGGTTAGTAGAAGTTTTATGGGTTTTAGTGGTAAAAGTTAGTAGCAACTTTATGGGAGTTAGTGGTAAAGTGGTGGTTGTTTTATGGGAGTTAGTGGTAGAAGTTAGTAGTTATTTTATAGGAGTTAGTGGTAAAAGTGGTAGTTGTTTTATGGGAAGTTAGTGGTTGTTTTATGAAAGTTAGTGGGTAAGATTAGTTTGTTGTAATGTCTATTTATAGACTTTTACCAATTAATGGATGTGTGCTTCGTGGTTTGCTCTTCATTTTGTTATTTTGCCTTCTATTATTCCTCTTGTTTTGCAACAGTAGTATCAAAGCCACCATGAGGGAAGAGAGTGCTTATGTGCAAAACAAAAATTGTGAAAGTCAAAATAGAAGTGAGATCCTTGAGTGAAGAAAAAAGTGAGAAAGTACAGCAGTAACTTTCTTCTATTGCAGTAGCTACAATTCTTTCATGGCTTAAGAAAACTTTGTGCAACCAGCTATTCCTCACTTTGATGGTCACTATGACCATTGGAGCATGCTAATGCAGAACTTATTAAGGTCCAAAGAATATTGGCAGGTTGTTGATGGCAATGTAGCAAAGCCAACGGTTGGTACAATTTTGACAGATGCACAAAAAGCAAAGTTAGAAGCTTTGAAGCTAAAGGATTTGAAGGCAAAGAATTATCTTTTTCAAGCAATTGACCGATTTATCTTTGAAACAATTCTCAGCAAAGAAACTTCCAAGAAGATTTGGGATTCAATGAAGAAAAAATATCAAGGCTCGTCAAGGGTGAAGCGTGCACAGCTTCAAGCTTTGAGGAGGGATTTTGAGACTCTACAGATAAAACATGGTGAGTCTATTACTAATTATTGTGCAAGGACCATGGGGATAACAAACAAAATGTAATTCCATTGTGAGAAAATAGAAGATGTTGCTATTGTTGAAAATATACTACGTTCCTTAGCATCAAAGTATGATTATGTTGTTTGCTCAATTGAAGAATCTAAAGATATAGATGAACTCTCACTTGATGAACTCCAAAGCTCCTTATTGATCCATGAACAAAAGATAAATCAAAGTTCAACTACAGATGAGCAAGCTCTAAAGGCTTTTACCTTTACTCAATTCTTAAATTCTAGAGGAAGGGGTAGAGGTAGAGGTAAAGGAAGAGGAGGTCGATGCAACAGAGATGGAAGTAGGCAATATCAAATTTTCAAAGCTAATGATGACCAATTTCAAGGCAAAGGCAAAGGACGAGATCAACAATTTGACAAATCCAAGGTAAAGTGCTTCAGATGTCATAAATTTGACGTTCTGAATGTTATACTAAATTGCCTAACGACAAAGAAAAAGGAGAGAAATCAAATTTTGTAGAAAATAAGGAAGTAGATACATTATTGATGGCTTACCATGCCAACGAGGAGCCTGAATCAGATGTTTGGTACGTGGATATAGGCTACAGCAATCACATATATGGCAGTAAGTCTTCTTTTTCTTATTTAAATGAAGGCTTTCATTCTACTGTGACTTTTGGTGATTGCTCTACTTTGAATGTAGTGGGAAAAGGTGATATCAACATAAGAACCAAGAATGGTTTTGTAGAAACAATTTCCAATGTTTTTTATGTTCCTGACTTGAAAAGTAATTTATTAAGTGCTGATCAATTGCAAGAAAAAGGTTATGTAATAACTATTCAGAAGGGTGTTTATGAGATATATGATCCTTTAAGAGGAGCTATTGCTATTGTTCAAATGAGTTCAAACAGGTTGTTTCCATTGAAGATAAAAAATGCCCAATCTTGCTTAATGGCTGAAGTGAAAGATCCTTCATGGCTTTGGCATTTTCACTATGGCCACTTGAATTTTGGTGGATTAAAAACTCTCCAATAGAAAAATATGGTGTCACGACTTCCTCAAATTATCATTCCTTCTCAAGTTTGTGAAGAATGTGTTGTTAGCAAACAACATCGTTCACAATTCCCTCAAGGAAAGTTATGGAGAGCAAAGAATGTCTTAAAACTGATTCATTCCGACATTTGTGGGCCAATAAATCCATCTTCTAATGGAGGTAAAAGATATTTAATTACCTTCATTGATGATTATACTCGAAAAACATGGGTTTATTTTTTGCAAGAGTAATCAGAAGCTTTTAGTGCATTCAAAAGCTACAAAGCACACATGGAAAAAAAAAAAAAAAAAAGCATTAAAACTATTCATACTAATCGTGGGGGAGAATATTGTTCAAAAGAATTTGACGTATCTTGTGAAGAAAGAGGCATTCGAAGGGAACTCACAACTACCTATACACCTCAACAAAATAGTGTATCTGAGAGAAAAAATAGAATCATCCTCAACATGGTGAGAAGCCTGCTAGCAAGAAGGAACAGGCAAGAGGAAACATTCAAAGAACTTCTGGCTAGAAGCAGTGAATTGGAGCATTCATGTGTTAAACAGAAGTCCTACTTTTTTTGTTTAAAACATGATACCTAAGGAGGCTTGGAGTGGGCGCAAACCAAGTGTAGATCACTTCAGAATTTTTGGTTGCATTGCTTATGCATACGTTCCAGATGAGAAAAGGAAGAAGCTTGACGATAAGGGTGAAAAGTGCGTCTATCTTGGCATAAGTGAAGCTTCCAAAGCATATAAATTATTCAATCCAATCCCACAGAAGATTATAATCAATAGAGATATTGTCTTTGATGAGGAGAGTACATGGAATTGGAACAAAAAAGCTTCAAGGCAATAGCCTATTTCAATCACTTTTGATGAAGGTGAAGACAAAATTGAACAGCAAACGCAATCCCCTATTGCAGACCAGCAACCTCAATCTTCTGATGAAAATTCAACCGCAATTGAGCATATTGATGATGTTCAACCACACCCAAGAAAAAGGCCAAACTAGATGATGGATTATGTAAGTGGAGATGACTTATCTGATGATGATTCAATTGCTCATTTTGCTTTGTTTGCAGATTGCGATCCTTTAACATTCTATGAAGCTGTAAAAGATGAAAAATGGAAAAAATCCATGAATGAGGAGATTCAATCAATCAGAAAAAAAATAACACTTGGGAGTTGTCATATCTTCCAAGTGGGCAAAAGTCCATTGGTGTGAAATAGGTTCATAAAACTAAGCTCAACAAGGATGGGGGAATTGACAGGTATAAAGCTTGTCTCGTTGTAAAAGGATATAAGCAAGAATTTGGCATTAATTACAAAGAGGTGTTTGCTCCAGTTGCGAGGCTTGACACTATTCAATTGGTATTGTCTATAGCAGCCCAAAACTCATGGTCCATTTATCAATTGGATGTGAAGTCGGCATTTTTGCATGATGAGTTGCAAGAAGAGGTGTATGTTGATCAACCTCTTGGATATGTGAAACCAGGTAGTGAGAATAAGGTATACAAACTAAAAAAGGCATTATATGGACTAAAACAAGCACCAAGAGCTTGGTATAGTCTTATAGATGCTTATTTTTCTAAAGGGGTTTTAATAAATGTCCTCATGAGCATACACTTTTTACAAAACATGGTAGTAATGGAAAAATGCTTGTTATATGTCTATATGTAGATAATCTGATATATACTGGTAATGATAGAGTCATGATTGATGCTTTTAAGAAGAATATGATGACTGAATTTAATATGTCAGATTTGGGATTGATGCATTTTTTCCTTGGTATTGAAGTTGTGCAATCATCAGCTAGTATTTTTATTTCACAAAAGAATTATGTTTTTAAGATTTTGGACAGGGTCAAAATAAAGGATAGCAATTTAGTTTGTACCCCAACTGAATGTGGCTTAAAGTTGATGAAAGATGATGGAGGGAAGAAGATAAATGCTACTCTTTACAAGTAGATAGTTGGAAGCTTGATGTATCTAACTTCAACAAGGCCTGACATCATACATGGTGTTAGTTTAATAAGTCAATATATAAAGAATCCAACAGAGAATCATCTCTTAGCTGCAAAAAGGATTATTTGTTATTTGAAAGGTACAATTGACTTTGGAATTTTGTATAAAATAGGATCAAAAGAAAATTTGTTTGCTTTTTCTAATAGTGACCAAGCTGGAGATCTTGATGATAGAAAAAGCACATCTAGTTTTGTTTTTATGATGAGTTCTGGAGATGTATCATGGTCATCAAAGAAACAATAAATTGTTACTTTGTCAACTACAAAGGCCGAATTTGTTACAGCAGCATCTTGTTCATATCAAGCTATCTAGTTGAGGAGATTGCTTAAAATACTTCAAAATTGCCAGCAAGGTCCAACAACAATCCATTGTGATAGTGTTTTAGTGATCAAGATTTCAAAAAATTCAATTTTACACAGAAGGAGCAAGCATATAGATGTTAGATATCATTTTTTGCATGATCTTTGTAATGATGGTATATTGATTTGGTATTCTGTAAAAGTGAAAATCAAGTGGCTGATATTATGACTAAACCACTCAAGAAAGCTGTCTTTGTGAAGCTTCGAAGAATGCTAGGAGTATGCTCTTCAAATGATGTTGTTCAAGGGAGGGCATAACAGAATTGTCAAAGTTTTTTTTTTTTTTTTTTTCTTAAACTGATTTCTACAGATATCAATTTAAAAGAGGGTGTTAAGATTTAGTTATTTGAAAGATAGTGGTTTGAGTGGTTTTGAAAGTTGGTTAGTGGTAGTTTAATACGTTTTAGTGGTAAAAGTTAGTGGCAACTTTATAGGAGTTAGTGGTAAAAGTGGTGGCTGTTTTATGGGAGTTAGTGGCAGAAGTTAGTAGTTATTTTATAGGAGTTAGTGGTAAAAGTTAGTAGCAACTTTATAGGAGTTAGTGGTAAAAGTGGTGGCTGTTTTACGGGAGTTAGTTGCAGAAGTTAGTAGTTATTTTATAAGAGTTAGTGGTAAAAGTGGTAGTTGTTTTATAGGAAGTCAATGGTTGTTTTATGGAAGTTAGTGGGTAAGATTAGTTTGTTGTAATATCTATTTATAGACTTTTACCAATTAATGGATGTGTGCTTCATAGTTTGCTCTTCATTTTGTTATTTTGCCTTCTATTATTCCTCTTGTTTTGCAACACCTAGCTAGAGTAATGTACATAATTGACTTCCCTATTAATAAAGTTTTTTGTTCCATCATAAGAAAAATTAATGGTCTTAAAATATTATTAAGTTAATCATCAAACCTAAAACTATTGATCACAATGAGGGTTGAACACACAATCTCTATCTCCACTACTAAACATGAGGCTTTTAAAGTGTAATAACTCGGCTTTTATAACACTTTAAATACAAAAGACATTGACATAGCAAGCTCTATCTCTAATAAAAAAATTATTTTTAAAGACCAAACAACAATGGAAGAATCTTTTCTTTTAAATTCACTTTGAAAAACCTCGAGTGTCATTTTTCTTTTCTCAAAACAAGGATTCTCTGTAAAATGAGCACTCATTTTTACTAAAAATCTAATAAAGTTTCCTCTCTTTTTCGGACATATGACATTTAATGCATGTCATTACAAAATACCTGATAAGTATTCATTGACAATTTTTAAAACATAATTGGAGACTCTGTCTCCTTTTCATACATCTAACCAAAACAAATTACGCACCCAGAATTTTCACATCACAACCCAGTCACATAAGTTATCAAAACTCCCAAAATTACATATAACGCAATCTCTTTCTCATTTCTAATACAATAACTTCAAATCAAAAACTAATTCTTCCCTGTCCAAGTCAAAAGCTTTCGTCGGCACACTCCTACCAATAACTCCTATTGCTTGGAAATCTTCTGCTCTAAGATATTGTAAACAAGTATAATATATAAGCAATGTAAGATTTGGCACTGAGGCCATTTGAGCGATGCTTGTCTTGCATTATTTTTCTTTCTACCACTCAGTTTTTCCCGCTAATGCTAAAGTACTCTCTCTCTCTCTCTCAACGAAAAAAGGGGCAGCCCTGTTGCATGAAGCTCCAGTGTATGCGGAGTTGGGAGAAGGGGCCGACTACAAGGGTTAATAGTATGCAGTCTCACCTTGCATTTTGCAAGACGTTGTTTCCATGCCTTGAACCCGTGACCTCAAGGACAGACAACTCTGTCATTGCACTATCTCAAATTAAATTTGTATGGTGCTAGTAAAGAAAATCCAGGGACTGCTTCTGCAGGTGGCAAACTTTTCTATTTCCTCTGCTGGAATTTTTCTTATGATCAATTATATTTTTTGACCCTGAATTATGTAGGACGTTGTTTCTTCTTTTCTTTAATGCAATTTTTCACTACCAAAAAGAAAAAAAAAAGTTCTCTCTCTCTAGCCAGGACAACTACGAGAAATAAAATTCTACATTAATCGTTGTTTACTTCTCAAAGAAGTAGACCCCACACGAATTAGTGGCTTGGATCAATGACCAGGCAACATGGAACACCAGAGCATTCTCTTGGTAAAGTAATATTTTTTACTGGACGAGATCGTACGTAATTGCTTTTCTTAAAAAACAAGAAAAAGATCCTGGGTGATATTGTAACTGGTTCCCCAATGCCTGCCAAATCTTCACCGTACTCGCGTGATTCATTCGTATCATTCAATGCATCTTGAATGGGGTGGCCCCAATGCACGATCCCACTTTCATTTGTCCAATTCGAAAGAGAGCCAAAATCCCACCTTGACCAATGGCTTACATTTGCCACAAGAAGTTCACTGATCCAACTGTAAACATTGCTCGACAGGTGGATTTAGTGCCGATCCACCGATAGATTTGGGCCACTAGTGTAATCTTTAGAATTGTTGTGCTACGAGTAACACGAGGGCTGAATGGCGGGGTCTTTACATGGACGGTTGGAAAGTAGCGATCGATCCTCATTTTGGAGGTCTTGTGGTCCCAAGGCGTTTTAAGGGCCGAGAAAACTACCACCTAGGATCATCAAATCGATGAGAATTTTGGGCCCCAATGATCGTCTTGGTTGCATCTCATACTAATGATCGTCTTGGTTGCAACAAATCAACTCAGTGAAGCCAGAAGTTTTGCTTTCCTCTTTATCCTATTGGAGTCTTTTCTCCATTTTAGTCATCTCTCTCCCATCTAAAGAGGCCTTCTTTCTGATTTTTGTTGGAGCTTCTTCTCGTATGAGCGCCTAGGGTTGTGCCTTTTATCCGAGATTTACTCTTTTCAATCCGTCTACGTTCATCTCTTCTGCTTTTCCCCGCAATCCCTTCTCCAAACAATTTTTCCAGTGAGGGTGGTTTCCTTTTCCATTGTTCCCGTTCTGAGTCTTCCCCATCGCTGTGAGAGTCGTCTCCATTCGCTATAAAATCGAGTGTACTTGGCAGAGGTCCTACATAGTGCAACGGCCTACTTACACTTGCTTATGCAGTTCGTACGTTGCAGAAGCATCTATATTTTACCATGATGGAAATAAAGCGGTTGATATGCTAGCCAAGTAATGCACATAATTGACTTCTCTGTTAATAAAGATTTTTGTTGCACCCAAATATGACATGAATGAAAACAGACATTCCCTCAAGCTAGGGCATTCCCCGTAAGAGACGAGCTGCATCAGATCCTAGGTGCGGTGAAAAATAGGCAAGGGCTGCTAAGGCGTTCTCCTAGCAGCGACGCGCTGCATCGGATCCCGGGTGCGGTGAAAAATAGGCAAGGCCTGCTAGGGCGTTCTCCCAGAAGCGACGCGTTACATCGGATCCCGGGTGTAGTGAAAACTGGGCAAAGGCTGCTAGAGCGTCCCCTCGGAAGCGACGCGCTGCATCAGAACCCAGGTGCAGTGAAAAGTGGATATGGGTTCATACCATGGAGGTCGAAAAAGGCGATAGTAAATAAGGTATTTCCAAAACATAAGATTCGCATCGCTACATAAAATAGAGGGATACTGATAGGTAAGAGTTTGGAGTTAGTAGACCCGATGAAACGTAGGAGAGTCAACATCGCTTGTATCCAAGAAACCAAGTGGAAAGGGACTAAAGCAAGAGAAATAGATGAGTATAAATTATGGTACGTAGAAAAGAAAAATAACAGAAACGACGTAGGAATAATAGTTGATAAGAAATTAAAAGATAAAGTTGTGGATGTTAAAAGAATCAGCGATAGAATTATAATAATAAAAATTATTCTAGGAGAGCAGATTATAAATGTTATAAGTACATACACACTACAAGTAGGGTTACAAGAGATAATCAAGAAACAGTTTTGGGAATATATTGAGGGAGTCATGCAAGAAATTCCCAACACTGAGCGGATATTTATAGGTGCAGACATAAACGGTCATGTAAGAAAAGATAAAGAAGGATATGATAGAATACACGGTGGATATGATAGAATACACAGTGGATATGGTATAAGTGAATGAAATGAGATGGGAGAGAATATCCTCGATTTTGTTTTGTCATATAACCTATCTATTGCAAATACACTCTTTAAGAAGAGGGATGAACATTTAATAACCTTTAAAAGTGGACTTCATAAAAGCCAAATAGATTTTTTTCTACTTAGGAATAATGAACAATCTACATGTAAGGATTGGAAGGTGATACATGGTGAGAGTTTGACCTCACAACATAGGTTAATGGTTATGAATATTCATATCAAAAGATAGAGTAAAAGAACTAAACTTAATACATACCCAAAAACTAAGTAATGGAACTTAAAAGGAGAGAAAATAACCTCCTTCAAAAATAAGTTATGGTAGAAGGAAAGTGAAACTATGAAACATAAGTAAATACTATATGGACTAATATGGCTGAGTGCATTAAGAAAGTGGCAAAAGATGTCTTAAGAGTATCTAAAGGTAAAAGGGTATTAACAAAAGAAATATGGTGGTGGAGTGAAACAGTTCAAAAAGTTATTAAAGAAAAACAGATGCGTTTTAAAGCATGACAGAAGATTAGAAATAATGAAAACTATCAACAATATAAGAATGCTAAAAATGTTGTTAAGAGAATAGTAAGTGAGGCTAAACTTAAAGCATATGATGAGCTCTACAATAAACTAGGAAGAAGAGAAGGTGAGAAAGATGTGTTTAAACTTACAAAAGTAAGAGAACAGAAGGGTAAGGACTTAGATCGTGTTTGGTGTATTAGAAGTGATGATCAAAGGGTATTAGTCAAAGATGATGAGATCAAACAAAGGTAGGAAACATACTTTCAAAAATTGTTAAATGACAATGGCCCTGAGAATATATGGATTGAAAATACTATAAATCAAAATAACATTGGATATTATAGGTATGAACGTAAGATTAGAATACCTGAAGTAAAAGAGGCATTGAAAAAGATGAAATCAGAAAAGGCCATGGGGCCTGATAGTATACCAATAGAGGTTTGGAAGCATATGGGAGACATTGGCGTAGTTTGGTTGACCAAATTGTTTAACAAGATTATAAAATAAAAAAAAATACCTGATGAGTAGAGGAAAAGCTCTATTGCACCAATTTATAAGAATAAAATACATACAGAGCTACACTAATTATAGAGGGATCAAACTTATAAGCCACACTATGAAACTTTTTGAAAGAGTGATTGAGAAGAGGCTACGTCATGAAACAAGTATATCGGGGAATCAGTTTGGTTTCATGCCTGGGAGGTCTACTATGGAGGCTATTTTCTTACTAAGACAATTAGTAGAGAAATATAGGGAGAGGAGGAAAGACCTCTACATGGTCTTTATCGATTTAGAGAAAGCTTATGATAGAGTCCTTAGAGAGTTAATATGAAGAGTGTTGGGTGGTAAAGGGGTTTTGCAAGGATATATAGACATAATTAAATATATGTATGAGGGAACAGTAACAAATGTTAAGACCACTAGTGGTGTGACTGGTGATTTTCCTGTCACTATAGGATTGCATCAAAGATCGGCATTGAGTCCATACCTTTTCACATTGGTTATGGATGAGCTAACAAAACATCTGCACAAGAAGATTCCCTGGTGCATGTTATTTGCAGATGATATAGTCTTACTTGATGAGACAATGGAGGGTATAAATATAAACCTAAAATTATGGAGAGAAGTATTAGAATCTGAAGGATTTAAAATTAGTCGAACTCAGACAGAATATATGGAATGTAATTTTAGCAAGGAGAATAGGTGTAGAACACCAGTTAAGATTGATAATCAAGAAATCCCCGTCAAAGACCACTTTTGGTACTTATGATCAATAATTCATGAGAGTGGAGAGATTGAGAGAGAGGTTATCTAGAGAATTCAAGCGGGTTAGAACAAATGGATATGTACATCTGGAGTTTTGTGAGATCAACGAGTGCCACTCAAACTAAAAGGAAAATTCTATAGGATGGCCATAAGGCCAACCATACTCTATGGATTAGAATGTTGGGCAGTTAAGGAACTTCATACTCATAGGATGAGCGTCGCAGAAATGAGGATGTTGAGATGGATAAGTGGTAAGACAAGAAAAGATAGAATTCGAAATGAAAATATTCGAGAAAATTTAAGGATATCACTAGTAGGTAATAAGATGATGGAGACTAGACTTAGATGGTTTAGATATATTCAAAGAAGACCAACAACGGCATCGGTTAGAAGAAGTGAGACAATACAAGTAGAAAGTTTTAAAAGGGCAAAGGGAAGGCCCAAAAGAACATGGATAAAAGTGGTGAGGAATGATTTAAAAACTTTGGGACTAAATGAAGACATAATATTTAATAGAGTGGAATGGAGGAATAAGATTCATGTGGCCGCCCCCTAATTGGGATAAGGTCTTAATGATGATGATGTTGCACCATAATAAAAACTAATGGTTTTAAAATATTATCAAGGTAATCATCAAACCTAAAACGATCACAGTGAGAGTTGAACACACAATCTCTATCTCCACTACTAAGCATGAGGCTTTCAAGTGTGACGACCCGATTTTTATAACACTTTTTAAATACAAAAGACATTGACATTGCAAGCATGATCTCTAATAAAAGCGTAAGAATCTTTTCTTTTAAATTCACTTTGAAAAACCCCGAGTGCCATTTTTCTTTTCTCAAAACAAGGATTTTCGATAAAATGAGCACTCATTTCTACCAAAAATCAGGTAGAGTTTCCTCTATTTTTTGAATATATGACATTTAACGTATGTCATTGTGAAATACCTGATAAGCATTCATTGATAATTTTTAAAACATAATTGGAGACTGTCTCTTTTTCATACATCTAATCAGATAAAAATAAATTACTCAAACAAATTACACACCCAAAACTTCCACATCACAACTCAATCACATAAGTTATCAAAACTCTCAAAATTACATATAACGCAGTCTCTTTCTCATTTCTAATATAATAACTTCAAATCAAAACAAATTCTTACCTGTCCAAGTCAAATCTTTCGTCGGTACACTCTTGTCAGTAACTCCTATTGCTTGAAAATCTTCTGCTCTAAGATATTGTAAACAAGTACAATATCTCAGCAAGTTTATGCTTGTATATGTTGAATAAGACGCAATTTTATATATACAAAATCATGATATTTCCATATAGATCAATTTTTCCATGCTGAATCATGCAAACTTTAATTCATTTATCATTTAACTTGAAATAATTCAACATTTATCAAAATCATGAAAGCATACTAGAAATGAAGAAATATCAATGCATCAATACTAAATCACATTCCTTGAAATGCATAGTATGAAATCACATGTCAAACTCAGAAATCATTTACATTTCATGATACTAGTCTTCTCTCTTATAAGCCATTTCACATTACCTGATACTAGTCTTCACTCTTACGAGCCATTTTACATTCACCTGACACCAGTCTTTGCTCTTACGAGTCATTTCATAGTTACCTAATACAAGTCTTCGCTCTTACGAGCCATTTCACAATCACCTGGTGTCAGTCTTTGCTCTTATAAGACATTTCACAATTTCCCGATATCAGTCTTTGCTCTTACGAGTCATTTCATAATTTCCTGGTACTAGTCTTTGCTCTTATGAGCTATTTCACAATTACCTAGTGTCAGTCTTGCTCTTACGAGCCATTTCACAATTCCCTCGTATCAGTCTTCGCTCTTACAAACTATTTGACAATTTCTTGGTATCAGTCTTATATTTTTTCACATAATTTACAATAATACATAGCTTATGCATGAGCAGTTTAATCATGATTCAATTTTAGTATGCGCATTCATCTTATTTTTCGCATAAACTGAAAATACTTGTTTTAATGCTTGAAATTCATATACAAATACATACATAGCGAAAATCTTAGCTGTAATATCCTTAATTTTTAAGATAAAAATAGGAAATTATTAAATAAATTAAAATAAAAATTTATGGATGAAATTATTTCCTGAAAACATAATAATTAGAAAGTGCTCGTCGATACGAATCCAACGCCACCAAGAACGCGAGAAACGGAGCTCAAACGAGGGAGTTATGAGCCGTCAAAGTTGTAAGGGCAAAATGGTCTTTGACGTAAACGTGTTACACGGGGGTCCAAATTGATAACGGCACCTTGTCTACACACGTCTCTACCAGATCGGCGAAATCGCTGAGAGACGTGGGAAGAGACGTGTGGGGAAGGAGTTTCTCTTCCCAAGACTCTAAAACCCTATATCTATGCTCCTCTTCTAGAGCCAAAACGCTTCCACTTTCAGCGTTTTCCATGAATGATACGCAAACCCTAGATCCGTAAAAACTTGAATTTTTCCATGCGAGTGGAGCCCCGGCAACACGAGCAACTCCGGCCAGGTGCAAGGTAAGCCTCAAAACCTATGTTTTTCGTATTTATTAATTAGAAAATTAATTAGAAAACCATTTAAAAATTAGGAAAAAAATCGGATTTTTGGGGGCTTTGTGCACGCTACTGTTGGAGCGTGATTTCATAGACCGAACGTTGTCCGTTTGGAAATCGCACCGTCCAACTAGTGCAAAAGACACCCAAGAGCAAACCCTTTAAATTTGGGAGTGATCCAACGGTGGAATTGCTCGAGAAAATTCAAAACCAAGTACCTGTGGAGGTTTTTAGGAACTTGGGAAAATCGTTTAAAAACCATTGTTTTTGAGAAAATTAGTGCAAAAGGAGGGCATAAAATGGATTCTAGAGAGAATTCTGAAGAAAATGGCGCAAAATCACGCAAAACGGAGTCAGAGTTCACGGAGGCGACGAATCCCGGCCGTTTTCTCCGGCATCGTCAATCCAGCTGCCGGCACCTCAAGGCCGACGCCAAGACGCACACCCCGACGCTCGAGGGACGCACGTCACATGACGTCAGCGCCGCGCGGGCGCTGGCGCGCGCGCGTGCGGAACGTGCGTGGTTGGTCTGCCGCGGTGGGACCGGGACGCGGCGCGTTCCCGGCGGACCGTGACGCACGCGCGCGTGCGTCACGGTGCCGAAGACGCGCGCGCGCGCATCCCGTGCGGCGTCGCGACGCCGTGCGTCTTCGTGCGCCCGCATACGCTGCAGGTATAAACCGGCGGAGTGCGGCGCCGCCGGTTTAAAACCACCTTATGGTGGTCCCACAGCCCCATTTGAGGGTAGTTTTCACTAAAACTTGATTTTTGGGAGCTGAGAGGTCCAAATCACGATCCGAAGAGGCGTTGTGACCGTATTGACGACGCGACCTAGTTTTAACTTAAAAACTTAGAAATGACCACTTTTTATTTAGAAAAATTTTAAAATAGTGATGTGACATGTACAGTGCACTTGAATATACCAATTAAAGGGAGTTATTAGCAAAGTGATCTCACACCGAGGTAGGTGACGACAACTAATGTTTTGACTTGATTTTAAACCATGTTTAAACATAGCATCATGTGTGATTGTGTTTTAAATTGCGATTTTTATTTACCATGGATTTCATGCGACATTCGTACGGCAGATGATTATTCCAAATTGAATTCTTTTACCGAATAAACTTATTTAAAATGCTTTTACAAGCATGATGTTAATTAGTTATGCTTAATTAGAGATTTAATTCTTATTATATATATAGAAAATGCATGGATTTACATGGAAATGAGTATGAGGCTTAGTAGTGGTCCTTTTTATAGGCTAACCCTGTGATGAGGGGCATGTCTTGGGGATTTCAAGCTATAAGTGCTCTTGAGTTTTAAAGATATATATATGATTTCCGTGTTTTATATTTGATGACGGGTGCTCTCGCCCGGTAAGGCGTCATGCTGTGAGGGATAGGGGGCCACCCACCTTCCGAGATTATGATGTGATGAGTTTGTGATATGATTGACACCCTGCCCATAGATGGCATTCGGTGGGGTTTGGTAACATGGATAGTCCACACTACCTAGGTCGAGCCTTTCCATGGGGACGGAGACGTTAAGTCTCCTTTACGGTGTCGACGGGGAGCCATGCGGTGGTCGATACCCATGGAGGGTTGCCACTTTGCGGCAAAGATGATGGCCCATATTCTTATTATGTGTGCATGTATGATGAGCATGGTTATTGATGATATGCCTGGGTGTGACGACACTCAGAGGTTGACTACGTGTACTCCTGATCAGGGATGTTAGTGCGATGTGATGGGACCCATTACCTTAGGGTGCCCTTATTCTTGTTGTATGCTTCATTTATTGATTCATGTCATGTTTTAACTTCGTGAATTTCATGTTTTAGCATATGGAATAAATTGGCATTTATTGAACATGGCATTATGATATCACTATCTTCATAAATGTTAGATTTTTTATCAGTATTGTTCATTATTTCTTGCATTTATTACATTAATTGTCTATGTACCTACACAAGCGATAGCTTGCTGAGGCATTGCTTTGTTTTGCAATGCCTTAGATCTCGAGCGCGACACCAGGAAAGGAAAAGCGGTTGATAAACCTTGAGAGCTGCTGAAGACCATTTTTCTATAGTTTTAGAAAGTAATGTGAGTCATTAGAGTGGATTATCATTTGAATTTTATTATGGACTGCATACCTTATATTTGGATGTGATTTAGATCTTTGGATATATATTGGACATTTATATGGGATGTTATGATGGATAGACCCTGGGCCATATTATTATTGTCTTTTGGATGTTTATTTGATTTAAAATAAAGGCGCCTATTTATTTGACGTTGATTTATACGCGGATCATTTATTTATGTTTAAATTACGTATACGTCATTTTGAGAAAGGAAAAATTAACACCCGGAGTTTTAAGATAGGTTTAGTAAAATGTTAAATAAATCTTTTCTCATGGGATCCCAAATGTTCTTATTTAAATTGCCATAAAAAAAAAAATTGTCTTAAAAAATCCGGGGTGTTACATTAGCAAACTTAATTCCACCCACCTCAATGGAGATCTTTAGATTCTCTGAAGCAAATAATTCATTTAGTTCGCGTATGTGCTCCCAATCAGTCACACCTCTGTAACGATATAAACACATATTTAGACATACAAATCTAGAATTCCTCTTAGCTTCCTTAGCATGAAAGTTTTTCTCTAAGTTAGTTCCCAACGCTATTCGACACAAAGCAAAGTGGTAGTGCTTATTACTATACTAAGGGCATTTCATTAGCTATTAATTATTTGTCAATTGAATAATGTTTACTAGATTTTCAACCCACACCATTGATCCTAGATTGATTATCCAACATTCTTCTTAAGTGATTACAAATTACTTTCACTGTTTAGTGGCCTTATCTTAACTTTTTTAGAGTATCTTAACTTAATAAAGGTCAGAGAACGTCTGATGACCAATCAAAAATGGTTAGGTCCTTATTACTCCACTGTATGATTAGACGTTTTAAGTTTTTCAATCAATTTCAATCTAAATTCTTCAATTTGTGCCATATGCTAGCAATTCAATACTCTATCACTCATCCATGTCATCTATTCATCGATCAAACATTAAGAAGTCACCGTTTAAACAGTGACTGATCAAATGGTTGAGATTCCTCAACAGTTTTTTATCCAAATTCAACAATTCTTGTCACATCATAGATAATTTAGGGTCCTAGGATTCATATGTGGTGTCTGATCATTGATCAGACATTAAGAAGTTACTGTTTGAACAATGATAAATCAAACGACTAAGATTGTATGATCAATTTGTCCAATTTTTTTTTTTTACAATTTTTGTCATATCTCATCTAATAAGGTCATAAAAGTCATCTATGATGTCTGATCATCGATCAAACATCACAAATTTATTTTGTCAACAGTACCTGATTAGACAGCTGAATTTGTTTGATTAGTTTATATCCAAAATTAACAAATTTTTGCTAGATCAAAGATAATTCAGACCTATCTTATGCTTGTTTAAGCATGGATTTAAAATTTAATAGCTAAATCATCACCAAACCTTAGATATAATATAAAACGGTATTAATCTAGCTAGAACTCCAAATCAAGAGATGAGTATCCTAGATCTTACCTCTTGGGAGTGTTCCCAACCCCATTCATTGCTCGAGCCGTTGATTTTTTTGTCATCGACAAATCACAATCATGTGGTACTATCTTCTGCCATTTTTCCTTGCCAAAACTTGGTTGATTAACATGTTCTCATAGGGGTTTCACTCGTTTTCTTGTGTTGATTGAAATGATTGATCCGAGCCATCATCTTCTCCGGCAATGGTTGCATCACCAATAAACCCAAAAACTTGGTTTTCTCCTCTCCTACGTGATTTGGTTTTTTTCGACATGCAGGTTCCCATTCCATCTCTCTCTCTCTCTCTCTCTCTCTCTCTCTCTCTCTCTCTCTCTCTCTCTCTCCTGTTGGATCCTTTTTGCGTGTGGGGTTTGGTCTATTTGAGAACAGATCATACGATCTGTTTTGTTACATCACTAAAAAGAGGGGAGGGGTGCCGTTATAAAAATAGCCCCCTCCTTTTACCTTTTAATTATATATATTTGATTAAAGCATGCCATGATGATTTCCTGCAGACATGATAGTTTTCTAACATAGAATGACTATCTAATCAAATTTTTATAGGTGGGGCCAACTAGTGAAATTACAAAATTACCCTTTGCAAAAAAATTCACAATTTATTCATCTAAACTTCAATTTCAACAAATTTAGTGTCATTGGATTTGTTTTTCCAAGAACAATCCAAATATAAAGGTTTTAAAATCCAGTTTGATGTCTTTCAAAAGATGAATTCAGTGGAACTTAAATATGAAGATTCTTCCATTTATATTTATCAAGATTAATTTATAATCCTTTAAATAAAATTTTAAAATTAGAATGCTTACATAAAGTCAGTATAAAGAAGTCATCATTTCGACTACGAACTTTGTAGATATTTTGCAACTCATTTAGAAAAAAAAAAAAAAACTTTAAAAATCACATTTAAGAAGTTGTTTAATAGAAAATGACTTCTTTAGTCTGGCATAAAGAGGAATTTTTACATGGAAAACGACTTTTAAAGTCCTTTGAATTAAATGACTTCAAAAATTCTACACTTTCAAAGTTGTTCATTTGACTTAAATTAAAAATGGAATTTTAAAAAAAAAATGGAATTTGAAAACGACATTAACTTTTAAGTCATTCTCAGTCAAATGACTTTAAAAATATAGACTTTGTTTTATTAATTTTTTCATCGACTTTTGGGTTTTTTTTTTCTGACTATCTTCATCTATACACTAACTGAAGCTCATATATATAGGTTGGTTTTCATTGTAGGTATTCTCAACCAAATTCCAATTGTGAATTGAAATTACATTTACATATTCTCAATAAATATCGATATTTCAGTTATGGTTAATATCTCTTTTGTGTGTCTTATATATATTATATACATGTTTAAAGAATTTTTGCTTTAAACCTAGGCTTTTTTGCATATTCATGTACTTATTATGTACAAAATGTGTGATTCAATACTAGTTTGTGTGAAACATTATTTGGTGTTGCGTTAATTAGTAAATTTGAAGTAGTGAAAAAAATGAGTTTAAAAAGGACTTTTAAAGTCAATTTTCAAAAAAACAACTTCAAAAGTTCATCTTTTTTATAAAAGGCCAACTTATCTCATTTTTTTCTGTATCCCATGTTCATGTTCTTCATCTTATGGATAACATGACGACCTCTTCCTTTGGTCCTTATGTCTCTCTCTATTTGCATTTTGTAGATCAAATGGGTTTTATCGCTATAGAAAATGGGGTTAAGAAATATGTTAAATCGTTGTGATTTCGACAAAAATCGTATGATTTCATTACAAACAACAACTTTCTCTCTCTCTCTAACTCTCACTATTGGAGAAAGGTAAAACATTAGGATTTGTAATTCTTATCTAAAATTAGGGTTTGATGAAGAGAAATGATACCATCAAGTTAGTCGAGAAAGTTGCAGCTTAAAGCTTTACCCTCTCTCTATTCTTAAAGTGGTGTCAGCTGAATACTAGAAGGACAGATTTTAAGAAAATCATTTCAAATTAGCTCTTTGATCATAGTCTTATATTAATAAATTTTTAATAATATACACATTTGTATATATAATAAAAAGATGATAAATAAGAAGTTATTCCTTATTCTTGTATTTGTTTGTAAATGTATGTGTGTGTACAAAAAATGTATGAATCAATACTAACTATCATAAAAAATTTATTTTATTGTGTATTTATATAAGATATTATAAAGTACCGAAACAAAATATATTAGTTTTTAAAGTAAATTTTAAAAAATAACTTAAAATTCAGTAACTCTTAAAGTTGTTTGAAGAAAACAACTTTAAAAACAGTTACATTAGTCTTTCTCTCACTTCCGCATCATGCGTCTTTTCCGTTAGGCCATGTGATCTACAACATTTATGTTCATGACAAGTCGAATAATTTAGTACCTTGAGAAAAGGCTCAATTTTAGCTAGATAATTATGATGTGCAATCTACGTAAGGTATGTGGAGACTGCTTACGCTTACTTTTATAGATCACCAGTTGGAGAAGCATCCATACTGGCGTGGAATCCAAAAGCGCTTCACCAAAGCGATTTGCTATGGTCTGTTCTTTTCACACAAGACTCAACCACTTTTGTTGAGTTTTGAATTTTTCTCATTCTATGCAAAACAAAAGAAGTAAAAATTTATGTTTCTTTTATTTTGAGAGATATAAATAAATAAATAACTTGGCCACATTACAAATTTTATCACGTTTTGAGTTATGACACCTTAATACCGGACAAAAATAGAGTATCTTGTATCTTAGGTGCCTTTTCTATTAATAAAATGTTCTGTCCACATAATAAAAAAAAAGGAGAAATTACTTTTAAAAAGCCTGTAATTATCGGCTCTAACAATTATACCTGAATTTAAAATAATAAAAAAATCAGACATACCTTTAATTTGATAGGTCTTAACAATGGCAACTAAGTTAAAGGGCGCGGAAGATGTTTTCTTTTTCGAGTTGGCTGCTGCGTCTCATTTGACTGTGCTCGGGGCAGAGTTAGGAGACCCCGGGAAAGCTCAGACTAAGTTTTGAGTGCTAGAAAGCAAATAAGGGAGCAATCGTGTCATCTTTCCCAACTTGAAAATCGTCGTTCCTGATCACCACCGCCCCCGGATCTCCTCAACCGGCGCCTTCTCTGGCACCACTGCCACTGAAGTGATAGACCAGACACTTTAGTTGTGATTCATAATCTTCTCGCTCCTCCAGCACTCCCGCTCTTGATAGAACCGGTTCGTTGGCAAGAAAACTCTCGAGGTGATCAACATGCTCTTTCCCTTAGCAAGGTCCAAAATGTGGATCAGCATCCTCATAGAACCAGGCCAATGAAGTTTCTTTGTCTTCAATTATTGAACACTGGTCAGCACCAGGAATAATCAATACTCATTTCATCAAACACTATTGAAGTTGGTAACTAGTCCTATTGTACGCTGAAACTATGTGCTCCATTGAAAGTTTCCTGAAATTAGGATCAAGAACAATGAATCCAAAACCCAGCACCTCCATCTTAATCCCTACAAGTCCCTTCTAAATCTTGAAGAAAGATTTGACTATTCCAATGAAACCCATTTTCATGAACACTTAGTTTTTCTTCTATAAAACTTAATTTTCTGCTCATTTTATTTACAGATGATATAATTTTGATCTAAACATAAACGCAGAATTACCAAGAGTTGCATTAGAATTTAAAGAATCTAAAATTAGCCAACTAAGACAAATTATAAGATATGCAATTTTAGTAAGAAAAGGAGCCTGCAAAGTATAAACGTTAAAAAAATCAACAATTACATAATTTATTAAGCTATTATTCTTAAAGCTCTCATAAATGAATTAGTCGCTGTATATATGGAACCTTTACTCTTTACGGAGGTACTGTTGGTTTGGAGATTGAAGTCATGAGCATTGACTTTTCAAATAAGCTCTGAATTTTAGTCCACGGCTAATCGTTGCTTAGCCAATGATCCACAGGCAGCAGGTCCTACTCTGCCCATATGCTAATTTCCCCCCCAAAAAATGTTGTCCAAGTTCAACACCGATCTTGTTCAACACCGAATATTGCCGCAAATTTCCCAATTAAATCCAGGAAGAACAAACAGAATTTTTATTACATATTAGCAACTAGATAATCTCCATTACTTCTTCGTGCTCCATAGATCCATACAAAGCCAGCCTTCTCTCATCACATCATAACAACAACATCACATGCAAGCAAAAACACAAACAAAACCAAACACTCCCAAAAAGACATCCCCGAAATCACCCAAAACCCAATTTCTCAACCAATCTTAACCTCAATAGTCTTGGGCTTCTTGGTCTCCGGCGGATGCAGCTTATCACATGCAAGCAAAAACACAAACACTCCCAAAAAGACATCCCCGAAAGCACCCAAAACCCAATTTCTCAACCAATCTTAACCTCAATAGTCTTGGGCTTCTTGGGCTCCGGCGGAGGCAGCTTATGGACGGTCACGGTGAGCACCCCATCCTGACAAACGGCCGAGATCGAATCAGTGTTTGCATTCTCCGGCAACACAAACTTCCTCATAAACTTCCCAACTCTCCTCTCCATTCTCACGTACTTCGCTCCTTCCTTTTCCTCTTCTGCCCTCTTCCTTTCACCGCTAATAACAAGTACATTGTCGTCCTCCACCTGAACCTTGATGTCCCCTGATTTCAGTCCGGGCATGTCGATGATGAAGGCGTAGGAATTCGGGTACTCCTTCACGTCCGCTGGAGTAGATGCCATGGCCTTGGCGTCTCGTACGTAGGTGCGCGTTGGGGCGCTGAATCCCTTCTCTGTTTCATCCGGAATGCCTAGCATGTGCTCAAGGGTCGTAAGGACAGGGTTTTCCAAACCCATGATTCTGAAATCCATTTGCAGCGTTGCAGAGTGACTGGGGTAAGGAATTGGATAGAAAATTGCTGGGTTGCGTCGATTCTTTGCTCCTTCCCTATCTGGAATTTCACCTTCTATGAAAGTCGGAGAGAGTGAAGCTGGATTTTATAGGGGTTTTGGCGTGGTTATGAGGACGGTTCGGGAAGCCGGGGGAAGTGGTTTTCCAGAAGGTTCTACGACTTTCTTTGGGGTCTAGAAGAGAAGCGAAGTTTCCCGAAATGACACTCTTTGAAACGGTGGGACAGCGTGCCTTTACGAGGAAAGCATGTGGGGACAGGTTTTGATTGGTCCTACACAAATATATCTATCCGGATGATCTAGAACCTCCAAAATTTTAAATTTCATTGTCTATTTTGTCTCTTAACTTTTCTAAGCCGTTGATTTCGAATCTACAATAGTAGTGGACTCGTGAATAAAATCTGATAGGCTGATTTCTTAAACTTTTGTTTGGCCCCAAACTTAGATTTACAGGTCACAAATCATATTAAAGATTGACTCATTAGAATATATAGGTCGACACAAATACAATTAATAATCGTGGTCGAGAACCAATGATTCAAACATAACTTGTTTATTAAACAAGTCAACATGACACAAATTGTATAACATGATTTCATAAATGAGTTGTAAGTGAGACGGATCAACACGATGGGTTAATAGGTGGCGAGTCAAACAGGTAAATATGGGTTGACTTGAACATGATATGATTTTTGGTGCATTATTTTTCAGTCAAATTTGAAAATGACACAAATACAATAAAACTCAACTTTAACTCTCTAAATTTGTAAAAAACCAAACTTCCTACCCTCACTAGAAAATGGTTGAAAAAATATATCCCCAATAGAAATGCATGTATATAACTAACCATTAATCTCAAACATCTTAAAAAATAAAGAGTTAAGCAAGACAATAAGACTTAAATTGGTGACTTTTAAGACGACAAAAAGAAGATGATTTTGTCTTTACACACCATCTTTATGGTGTGATGAGAAATCATATGACATGTGTAGTTTAAAAACTAACAAGAAAAAAAGGGCAGCCTAAATGCCAAAAACTCCTGCATTTGCAAGATCCGAGAATGCGGCAGATCACAAAGGTCAATAGTGATAAGAATTGCTCCAAAATGTCCATCTTCTTCGTCTTGTGATCATGCTCCATAAACCACTAGGTACTAGATATTAAAAGGGCATTGAAAACTTCACATGATAGATATTAAAGGACAGAGGAGGAGAATTTCTTCCATATATACACATGTATTTATATATATTAAAAAAACATAAGATTTCAGCACACCTTTTATATTTTTCATTGATCTAAAATGTTCATAGGATTCTGCTTCAATCATATACGCTTGTTATCCCGGTTTACATCTATATAAAATTTCTAAGGTAAGGTTTTATTTCCTGGTCTCTTATGGTTATATAATGGATGTGTAAATTGAAAAAAACCCTTTTACCATGCATCATAAATGTTTTAGATTAATAAAAAAAATACAAAAAAAAAGTGTGTAAACCATTTTTCTTTAGTACTTGTCAATACGTACGTCTGTAAAATAGAAATTCTAAAGAGGGGGGAGATATTCTATGAAATTATTCCCTCTGCACCGGAGATTGCGCTCGTGGTTAGAATTAAAACATGCTGCCAGTTATAGGATGTTCCAATCACGGTGATTATTTGTACGCAGGACATCCACGGTTCGAGTAATTAGATGAACGGATGAGACCATCCAGAGGTGGAATCCACGAAAGGCATTTGAAAAGTGTTCTGCTGTGCATGGACGCTCTTACATGGAGCGTCTGCTTAGCATACCGGAATGCACGTACATCCCCGCAAGGCTCAAGACCGGGCAAAATCTACAAATTTTAATTCCAAAAAGACCCTTATAAAATGCAACAATCCATCGTCTTACACTTTCCAAGTCTATAAATAATACGCAACAGTCCCGTATAGTGCACTCATTTGGCCTTTCCAATAAGACTAAGAACTTTGTGGTAATTTCAGTATCAAACGTCAAGACTACCAGACGGGGAGAAAGAGAAAACCATTGCACTCTTTTAGGCCATCCCTTTCTCTCCCTCTTTCTTTCGCCGGCCATGGCGTTCCTACAACACCATTTCCTGCAACAACAGCAGCAGCAATCCAATAATTTCAGGTAGGTATTTCTCAAATCCACCCCAAATATTAAAAAAATATCTCTTCACACCTAAAAAAATCATCCAAATTTTCTTCTTCATCCTCACTCCTGTAAAATTAATCAGGAATATCTCTACCGTTGATGGCAACGTCTCTGCTCCGATTGCCTTCTTCACCCCCGCGAATTTCTCCACGCAATCTCATCCTCAATACACCTCTCCCTGTAAATTTCTCCTCCATTTCTCACAAATCTAGGTTTTTCTCTTCCCTTCTTATTCTTTTTTACTGATTTTTTCCTTCTGATAGTTCATGTGGTCGGTCTTGCACCTGGTCACGCTCCGGCGATGGACAGCGGGATCGATTCACAGTGGAACGGATGCGAGCCGAAGAAGAAGAGATTAAACGAACAGGAATTACCGGAAAACAACTCGCAGATCTCATCCGTTGATTTCCTGCAAACTCGATCGGTTTCGACAGGATTAGGGTTGTCCCTTGATGATCGGCGAATGGCGTCTTCTTGTGATTCGCCGGCCTTGTCTCTGCTTGATGAAGAGATCGATCGAGAATTGCAGCGGCAAGATGCTGAGATGGATCGATTCGTCAAATTACAGGTGAAGATAAATAATCTTTTTCTGGTTCCTGTTTTCTGTATCCAGTTTTTGAGGTTATACAATGGTGACTGAGGTAGAATTCTGCTCAATCTATTAGAAATGGCAACTATTGTTTTTCTTTAATTGAATCGATCAAATATTTCAAATTTCGTTACTTATTTCACTTTTTGATTAGGTGTATCCGTGTTTTCAGTTAAATTTGATGGAGAAAGTGAATCATTGATGTTGTATTGTGTACAGTTGTTGATAGAATTTGTTGAAAAATGATAGAGATTATTGATATGGACTTTGTACATTTTCCTATACAGTCTACAGTATACAGCCATATCTTGCATTTTTTCAGGAGGCTGTTTTCACACCTTGAACTCGTGACCTCAAGGTCACACGACAACAACTTTACTGTTGCACCAAGGCTCCCCTTCTCCGGACCCCGCATTGGCGGGAGCTTTGTGCACCTCGGCTGCCCTTGTTTTATTTTGTACATTTCAATCTTCTGGGGTTTGTTGGTTGTTCTCTGTACTTTTATTTTGAATTGGTTTGCAAAGTGCATGAAGATGGCAGATGTAGAAATTTAGAATTTGGCTTTGTTCAAAAGGAACCGAATTTTTATTCTTGATTACAGCAAACAATTCATTGGCAGCAAATTTTCAATTCTCAGTTGATGTAGGGAACTCTGTGGACATTCATGTTTTTCTCTAATGGGGGAAGAGAATGGTCATATATTTGGTTTAGAGAGAATGGATGAAGGATGTTGTAGGATCATTTTGATACAATTGGTCAAAAGAATATCAACGATTGGCATAGGTGTTATGAATATTTCATATCCTTTCTCGCCTTTGTTTCTTATTTGTTCTCCTTGTCTTAATTGTGTCAAAACCTGCAAGGAGATTACAGATGGAGAATTGTATGATAGTTGTTATGAAATTTATCAGAAAGCAAAGCCCTTGAGATGATCTAGATACTATTGTCTGTACAAAGTGGAAATTAGAAAACACCACCCTTAATTAGAAACTACCACCCTTAATTAGAATTAAGAATAAGAAGGGGAGCAACTCTGCCAATGCCGGTCCCAAGCTTGGATAAAAAAGGAGAAGGGTCTTGCGTCAGGTACCAGCCGGCAAGGGGGAAGTTGAAGATGATTCTATTATTTCTTTCTTACAAATGAATATGCATTTGTATATTAGTTTGTCAGGAAGAAATGAAAATCATTTCCAGCTTCTTAAAAGATGGTAACCCTTGTGTCAGGTAGCTAGCCGGCATGGGGGAAGTTGAAGATGATTCTATTATTTATTTTTTACAAATAAATATGCATTTGTATATTAGTTTGTGAGGAAGAAATGAAAATCATCTTCAGTTTCTTAAAATATGGCCACCCTTGCGTCAGGTAGCCAGCCGGCAAGGGTAAAGCCGAAGATGATTTTAATGATTTTAATGAAAATCATCTTCAGCTTTTTTAAAAACTATGGCAACCCCAACATGACATGAATCAAAAACTGAAATTTGCTCAAGTTAGGGCATTTCCCATAAGCGACGCGCTGCATCAGATCCCAGATGCGGTGAAAAATAGGCAAGGGTTGCTAGGGCGTTCTCCCAGAAGCGACACGCTACATCGGATCCTGGGTGTAGTGAAAAATGGGCAAGGGCTGTTAGAGCGTCCCCTGAGAAGCAACGCGCTGTATCAGAACCCAGGTGCAGTGAAAAGTGGACATGGGTTCATACCATGGAGGTTGAGAAAGGCGATAGTAAATAGGGTATCTCCAAAACATAAGATTCGCATCGCTACATAGAATATAGGAACACTGACAGGTAAGAGTTTGGAATTAGTTGATACGATGAAACGTAGGAGAGTCAACATCGCTTGTATCTAAGAAACCAAGTGGAAAGGGGTTAAAGCTAGAGAAATAGATGGGTATAAATTATGGTACGTAGGAAAGGAAAATAATAGAAATGACATAGGAATAATAGTGGAAAAGGAATTAAAGGATAAAGTTGTGGACGTTAAAAGAATCAGTGATAGAATTATAATATTAAAAATGATTCTAGGAGAGCAGATTATAAATATTATAAGTGCATATGCACCACAAGTAGGGTTACAAGATATAATTAAGAGACAGTTTTGGGAAGATATGGAGGGAGTCATGCAAGAAATTCCCAACACTGAGGGGATATTTATAGGAGCAAACTTAAATGACCATGTAGGAAAAGATAAGGAAGGATATGATAGAATACACGGAAGGTATGGCATAGGTGAACGAAACGAGATGGGGGAGAATATCCTCGATTTTGCTCTGTCATATAACCTATCCATTGCAAATACACTCTTTAAGAAGATGGATGAACACTTAATAACCTTTAAAAGTGGACTTCATAAAAGCCAAATAGACTTTTTTCTACTTAGGAATAATGAACGATCTATATGTTAGGATTGTAAGGTGATACCCGGTGAGAGTTTAACCTCACAACATAGGTTAATAGTTATGGATATTCATATCAAAAGATGGAGTAAAAGAACTGAACTTAATACACATCCAAAAACTAAGTGGTGGAACTTAAAAGGAGAGAAAATAACCTCATTCAAAAATAAGTTGATGGTAGAAGGAAATTGGAACTATGAAATAGAAGTAAATATCATGTGGACTAATATGGTTGAGTCCATTAAGAAAGTGGTAAAAGATGTCTTAGGATTATCTAAAGGTAAAAGGCTATTAACAAATGAAACATGGTGGTGGAATGAAACAGTGCAAAAAACTATTAAAGAAATAATGAAAACTATGAACAATATAAGAATGCTAAAAACGTTGTTAAGAGAATAGTAAGTGAGGCTAAACTTAAAGCATATGATGAGCTCTATAATAGACTAGGAACAAGAGAAGGTGAGAAAGATGTGTTTAAACTTGCAAAAGTAAGAGAACAGAAGGGTAAGAACTTAGAGTATGTTAGGTGCATTAGAAGCGATGATCAAAGGGTATTAGTCAAAGATGATGAGATCAAACAAAGGTGGGAAATATATTTTCAAAAATTGTTAAATGACAATGGCTTAGAGAATATAGGGATTGAAAATACTATAAATCTAAATAACATTGGATATTATAGATATGAATGTAGGATTAGAATACTTGAAGTAAAAGAGGCCTTGAGAAAGATGAAATCAGGAAAGGCCATGGGGCCTGATGGTATACCAATAGAGGTTTGGAAGCATATGGGAGATATTGGGGTAGTTTGGTTGACCAAGTTGTTTAACAAGATTATAAAATCAAAGAAAATGCTTGATGAGTAGAGGAAAAGCTCTATTGTACCAATCTATAAGAATAAAGGAGACATTCAGAGCTGTACTAATTATCAAGGGATCAAACTTATGAGCCACACCATGAAACTTTTTGAAAGAGTGATTGAGAAGAGGCTACGACATGAAACAAGTGTATCGGAGAATCAGTTTGGTTTCATGCCTGGGAGGTCTACCATGGAAGTTATTTTCTTACTAAGACAATTGGTAGAGAAATATAGGGAGAGGAGAAAAGGCCTGCACATAGTCTTTATCAACTTAGAGAACGCTTATGATAGAGCCCCTAGAGAGTTAATATGGAGGGTGTTGGGTGGTAAAGGGGTTTCTTAGGGGTATATAGACATAATTAAAGATATGTATGAGGGAGCAGTAACAAATGTTAAGACCACTAGTGGCGTGATTGGTGATTTTCCTGTCACTGTCGGATTGCACCAAGGATCGGCATTGAGTCCATACCTTTTCACATTAGTTATGGATGAGTTAACAAAACATCTGCATGAGGAAATTCCCTGGTGCATGCTATTTGCAGACGATATAGACCTACTTGATAAGACAAGGGAAGGTGTAAACATAAAGCTAGAGTTATGAAGAGAAGCATTAGAATTGGAAGGATTTAAAATTTGCCGAACTAAGACAGAATATATGGAATGTAATTTTAGCAAGGAGAGTAGGAGTGGAACACCAGTCAAGATTGATAACCAAGAGGTCCCCATGAGAGACCACTTTCGATACTTAGGATCATTGATCCATTAGAGTGGAGAGATTGAGAGGGAGGTTACCCAGAGAATCCAAGCGGGTTGGAACAAATGGAGATGTGCATTGGGTGTTTTATGTGATCGGCAGGTACCACTCAAACTAAAGGAAAAATTCTATAGGATGGCTATAAGGCCGGTCATGCTCTATGGATCAGAGTGTTGGAAAGTTAAGGAACATCATACTCATAGGATGAGTGTCGCAGAAATGAGAATGTTGAGATGGATGAGTGGTAAGACAAGAAAGGATAGAATTAGAAATGAAAATATTAGAGGAAATTTAGGGATAGCACCAATAGATAACAAGATGAGGGAGATTAGACTTATATGGTTTGGACATGTTCAAAGGAGACCAACAACGGCACTAGTTAGAAGGAGTGAGGCAATACAAATTGAAGGTTCTAAAAGGGCAAGGGGAAGGCCCAAAAGAACGTGGATAGAAGTAGTGAGGAAAGATTTAAAAACTTTGGGAGTAAATGAAGCCATGGTATTTAATAGAGTGGAATGGAGGAATAAGATTCATGTGGCCGACCCCTAATTGGGATAAGGTCTTGATGATGATGATGATGATGAATAAGAAGGGGAGTCTTGGTGCAATGGTAGAGTTGTCGTCATATGACCTTGACGTCATGGGTTCAAGGCGTGGAAATAGCCTCTTGCAAAATGCAATGTAAGACTGTGTACTATGACCCTTGTGGTCTGCCCCTTCCTCAGAGCCTGCATATGCGGGAGCTTCGTGCACTGGGGCTGGCCTGATTAGAATTAAGAATAAGATACTTTTTTTTATGCTTTTTATTCTTTTACTTTCTGCAATACATTATTCATTCGAGGTAGTAAGGCTAGTGTTCTCTATAAATTCTTAAAATCTCAGGTTCTAGGTGATTTCTAGCTTGTCACGGCTTACTTTATTGGTCTTACTTATTCTTATGATCTTCACTTCCTCATTTTGAACTTTTCAAATCTGCAATTCACCAAGGAAGGCCTGTCTTTAATTACTGGATCTTGTTATTTTATCAAATTCTTTTACACTTTGTTTGGTGCATGTCATATTCTTCTTCTTCTATACTTGTACCCTAGTTGCCCCTCTTATTACTGCTTGGTATTGGGTTTTTAATAATTGGTTCATACCAGTATCTGCACAATCTATTGAATCATCTCCATTGATTTTTCCACTCAAATACACAGGGTGAATGCCTGAGACAAGCAATCCTAAAGAAGGTTCAGGCCAACCAACTCCACACCCTCACATCAGCTAAAGAAAGAATTCTTCAGAAGCTTCAGGAGAAAGAGGCAGAGGTGGAAGACATCAACAAGAAGAACACGGAACTAGAAGAGAGGATGAAACAATTGAGCATAGAAGCAGGTGCATGGCAGCACCGGGCCAAGTGCAATGAGAACATGATCACTGCTCTCAAGTTCAATCTTCAGCAAGTCTTTGCTCAAGGCAGGGATAGCAAAGAAGGATGTGGAGACAGTGAAGTAGATGACACGGCTTCCTGTTGTAATGGTGGTGCCATAGATTTCCACCTTCTCGTCAGTAAGGAGAACAAGGACTTGATGACGTGTAAGGTTTGCAGAGTCAATGAGGTGTGCATGCTTTTGTTGCCTTGCAGGCATCTCTGCCTGTGCAAGGATTGTGAAAGTAAGCTGAGTTTCTGTCCTTCGTGTCAGTCTTCAAAGCTTATTGGCATGGAGATCTATATGTGATGAGACAGTCTGGTTACTATATTAAATTTAATGCATTGATACATCAATCATGATGCTGGGTCCATGTTTATCTTTTTGTTTTCCTATTACTTGATCACATATCATGGCCAGTTGTCAAGCATACTGCATAGAGATTAATATTTGTTGTTGGAGTTGGTTATTGGGTACATATCTACGGCCTAACAATTGTCACGGGTGCCTTGTGACTCTAACTTCAAGGTTGAAGGTCGTTTAACATGCTAGAGGACCATCTGACAATATCTGTACTTTTCATGTGTTCAACCTAGTTGTAAGCAGTGAGTGGAGTTTCTAATTCATGTATTCACAAAAAACTGTCCAAGATATTTGTGGACTCAGCCTGCTCTATTGCAACTCATTTCAGTTCATTAAGCATCCCCAGAGTTGATTTGTAAACATAAATGTGTTTTTTTCCTTTTTCATTGTCTTGATTGTCAGTGTGGTGGCTGACCATAATTTTTATTCCTTAGCTATATTTTCCTTGGAAACTGCAATTCTGGTAACAACTCTTGGATATGTTGGTCATAATATTTCTTGGTTGTGATCCAATTTTTTTGATTACTTGGTCATGTGCAATTCGCTGCTGCCATAAAAGAACTTATGTTCATAATGTATATGAGAAGCATATATTGATAGTCTTACACTCATTTTGGTTTTAGTCTTATGTTAGTTTGTTAATGACTTGATCCTATATAGTTCTCTGCAGCCTGTTTCAAGAATGCACTTGTGTGTTTAGCCCATTTTATGTGTTTTAAAGCACTAGTAGACAGACTTAATGGAACTTCACTTTTCTCAGTTGGCATGTTTTATGCGGAGTGTGTCAAAGAAAAATACTTTGCATTCCATTAATGTTCAATTCTAACGGTTTTAAGTTTAGTTATCTCAAAAAGAAAAATTTTCATTCCATTAACGTTCTATTTTAACTGTACATCTCAATATGAAGCTGCTGCATTGCTAGCATTGATGAATTTTCTTTTATGTTAATAACCCATTAGTGGTTGACCTTCTGCCACAATTATTGTGAAGGTTTTAGATAACATCTTATGCCAATATTTTAAAGTTTTGCATCAGAAACTTGAAGAGATAATTTGATTAGCTTGAAACTTTTAGCTATTGCTACACAAGCCACTTGTGTCTATTATTCATTGCTATCAATATCCTGTACAACTCTGTAATATATTGTACTGCAGTTTGCACAAAGTGCATCTGATGTTTTGTCTTTAATTTACTCTCTGTATTATGTTTATGCTATGTTCACAAGAAGGTATTGCGAGTCATTTTGGACCAGTAAAATTCAACTGCTTGTAGTGCAATAGTTAATTTATCTTTGTTTGTAGCTCTGGACATATGATACTTCCTTTCAAAGTGGCCATATAACTGACCAACAAACTTCATCACCAGCATGATGTTATCTGATGGCAGAATATCTGTCTTGTAGCAATTCATACAGTAAATAGTTAACATTACTCTTTTTCCTGTTTCTTTATGCCTGCATGTGTAACAGTCGTGTAATATGCTTTTCTTAGTTTGATTATGGGATTACAAACTGTTCTTTTGGCTCTGTTGGCTGGACTTCTTTTATGTTTCATTTTCATGTGTGATGATCATATTGAGAGAGGTGAATAAAGCTTCATACTGTTGACATCTTTCTGTGTATTTAATGTAGTAAAGAAATATGCTTCTTAGTGGAAATAAAAATCTGAATTCTTTCTGTAAAGGATGGTAAGGTCATTAAATTCAATGATACATTTCCAATATAAGCCTTCCATTGTAGAAGACTATAATTCAAAATTTGTCGACAACAGTAACTCTTAAAGGGGTAGGGAGTTATCTCAATGCCTTGTAATGCAATTCTAGAGGGTATGCCTCAATACATTTCCTGTTTGAGATATAAGCATCACTGGCTTATCTGTGTTAAAACATCAAAGGTGGATCATCCTTAAACCTGCTTTATATATCTGAATTCTGTTTCCTTTTCCGACTTTATCTAACAGCCAATTTGTGTGGTCTGTGCCGTTGCTGTTTTAAGAACCAAAACAACCTTCAAAGTTTGAGAAACACCTATTTCTTAACTACTTCACAACTCTTGACGTGGATCAGGATCGATGATTTTCCATAATTGCTCGTAACTGTGCCTTTTGGACTGGAATTTGACTAAAATAAGCACCTATTTTGGACCTGGAATCCTATTGTCACTTTTTCATTTCCTCCAACACTGCTATTTTGTAAAATCTTCAAATTTTCTCCTCGTGTTTGTCTGGGAGCTCATGTTGTTTGAGAGTGTATTCTGAATATGTGGAATGTAGTGCATTCATGGTATGGAAGAAGGGAATTTTAAGCAGAGATCTGTACAGGAGATAGTTGGAGTTCTGTCTGGGGGTTACAATCATTGTAATTTGTCATCAGAGGTTAACTGGAATTATGAATTATCTGAAGCTTAAGATTATTCATTTTTATTGCTCTCTACTTGTTTCCTAAGCTTCTTGGAGTTAATTATGAAATAACACAGAATTTTTCAAGGGATTCACGGTGAAAGAGTCTTAACTTAATGCTGACATCTGAATTGACCTATTGAGTGATTATCAGGTATCAATCCATTTAAACCAATGCTGTGTAAGCAGATTATGAAGAGACATTATGTTTGTTTCGTGGGTTTCACGGTAAAAGAGTCCTAAGCTGCATCTGCAAATCATGCATCATCATATTGGGTGATTAAGTTGACAATACCTGATTCATTTAAATGAATTTTGCATCTGGCATTTCTTGTTGCGTTTTCTATAAATCACACACCAAAAGCTGTTTTCTAATTCCAAAGGTGTGAAAATCTGGCAACGGAATTTACCCTCAGAAAATGTGGCATCAGAGTTGGAATTCTCATCAAGGGTATGAATTTTTGAAGGGGCTATCTAGATTTGCAGGTAAAGAAGGGGGGGATGAATTCCACTGACAAATTCCCACTCAAGTCACTGCAGAAAAAAGAAACTCTGTTCCAACCTTCCTAGATAATCCAGTAGCAAGGAGTGTGTGAACCCAAAGTGGAAGTATTTTTCATTGCCCAAGAACTATACTTGAGTTCCTTTTGAATTGCCTTCTTGATCAATGACAACCGTTACATTGTCATCATATCATATTATCATATTGTTGTCACGTTTGAGTTTTTAAGATCTTTTTGTTAAATAAGAGTAACCCTCTTTCAATTACAATCTATCATAGTATTTGTAATTTATTGAATTTTTGTATCTTATTTATTTTGGAAAATAATTGTATTGGACAGGTGGATAAATGTTCTATTTAATTGAAAATTGATAAGGTGAGAATTTGTTGGAAATATCTCCATAATTAAATTCTATTCAAAAAATGGAATTCAATGACTCAAAAGAACACTGAAAAAGGAATATGGATGAAAATGTTATGAGTGTTGGAAGATGAAGGATATTTTGGTAATTAAAAGAAAAAAAAATGCATGGGGCTGTTTTGTTAACGGCACCCCCATCTTGACATGGCCATGTCATTCGTGCGTCATTGTCTATGTCAACCCTTTGTCACCATCCACATCTACGCCAGAAACCTGACAGGTGTTGACCTTCTATGGTCTTCTTCGGTAGCACCGACGGCACCGCCTCAAGGACGGCGCCATGGAGACGGCGCACCATCGCCTTCCATATCCCTATAAATTTCCCACTCCTCTCCTTTCTGCCATCGCATCGGTGATCTCTCCCTCTCCTCTCTAGCTTTCCCCTCTTTTTTGTGTTTTCTGGTGGCACTGAGAAGCTCGCACCACTAGAAACCCAACATTTCTTTCCCTCCGACTCAATCAGGCAAGTACCCTCCTTTTCCAACAAAGATTAGATAGGATCCGGACCGAATCTGTTCTCACTGGCCAGCCTTTCACCGGTGGAAATAGATCCATCGGATCTGTTGGACGCCATCTCTGGGACAACTCGAATGGATGATCTAAGCCATCCGATGAGATCAGGGGACCCCAAAACCCAGGATATGTAAAGATAGGAAATATCTGGTCGATCTTAGTCGTTGATTAGAGGTTGGGCTAATCAGACAGTCCAGATCAGACCGTCGTAATCTTGTTCGACTGGTTTGCACCCAAGACTCCTCCCCGTGGCATGTGATGGAAACACTGTTTGAGCGCATCTCCGTGCGTGTGCCACACATGCGGGTGCGTCTCAGTTCGACCAGGACACATGCGTGTCCTGGGAACTGTGATGTAGGCAGTTCCTATTTTCAATCCAAACTGCTGGATTGATTCAAATTACGAAAACGCAAATTTCGAGAGATATATAATTCTAATTAACGATCTGAAAGGTCCATTAGAATCGTATCAACGACGTGGACTTAATTATGCAATAAATTTTAGGATTAGAGAATGATTTTATCTACTTATGGCCTAAAAACCCTAGGAATCTCATAGATCTACAAGATCAAAGATGATTCGAACCTAATAAGTGGTCTATTGGACAACTTAGAAGATTTAGATATCCAAATTAACCCTGAATTAAGGATGATCACCCTTCGTTCATAGATTCGACCATATGTGGATAGGATCGGAGTCTAGATCGATGATCTAGGCCATTAATCTATGAACCTTATTAATGATCGGGAAATAATAGTTAGATTCTTATGTACAGGATACCATAAAGACCTTGAAGAAGATCCAGAATTTAAACTAAAGGAGGACACGAATTAAGTGACATCTTTTGAGGTAGGTAGCCTGATGCTACTAAGATTTCAAATGTATTCCAAAATCTAAATGTTTACTTGACTCTATTACCGTGTTTAGTATGCTTTTTGAGATATGATATTCTTATAATAAGCATGCTGATTGTCCTCATGATTTATGACCTTGAATGCGATTGTTTGCATATTTCATGGACAATTTTTACAAATAATCACTTATAGTCAATTTATATCAAATACTAAAAGGATCACTCAGTATCAATTTTGGTATAACTATGTTCTCACTTAACCTTACCTTCTCTTACTTGACTTTAGTATTAACACTCCTTGAACCTCCTTCTAGTCGTACTTTGTCTGATCTGAAAAATAATGAATTTGGTTGAGTATTCATCATACTTAGTAGGTGACCTGATATTACTAATTTGAAAACACGACATGCAAGATGCGTAATTTCAAGAGAAGTAATAAAATCATGCAATTCCGTTTTGTGTAACCATGAGTATTTATGCATAAATTTTAAAACTCATTTACACATTTCCAAACCATGGAATCTTTTATCGAAATCTGAAAATAGTAGTAGTCAATCAATCCATGTACTAGAATTTCAGCGAACACAACAAGGCAACTGGTGCGCCATCTCCATGGCAATGCCATCCTTGAGGTGGTACTATCAGTGCAAACACGGATGGTGACGCAATAGTGATGAAGGGCTGACATGGACGATGACGCATGAATGACATGGCCATGACGGGATGGGGGTGCTGTTAACAAAATGACTCCCTGTGTTTTAGATCTCTCTCTCTCTCTCTCTTTTTCTTTTTTTTTTCTTTTGTAACTTTTAATTACTGGCAAGCTATTACCCCAGATGTTAGATGCAATCACTTCTTTAGGGAGTTTAGGACAGGTTAAGTTTGTCTGACATTAATATGCTCAAGATGGAGATGGATTCTTTATGAACTTATGGAGAAAGTGCGAAATTTCTGATGGATAATATAGAAACTGGAAAGTTAGACGAGATTATATAATGGGAAAATGTTACAGGGAAATTTTAATCATGAATTTACTAAGATTTTTGGAGGAAACTCTACTGGCCATGGGTTGATATTAAGTTTTCAATTTCAGGCTTACCTTTGATTGAAGAAATAGGCTAAGGGAGCAGATAAGAAGACAGAATTTGTTATTGAAACTATGATTACAGTGTGATGTCCTTCTTCATTGAGGATAAATGGTGGTAAGAGATCAGTATCTTCAGTTGTGCTATTCAGATCCATATTTTTTAGTTGTTCAACTCAAAATTTCAGGGGCTGCCTCAAGCTGCATTTAGACTCTTGAGCACAAGGTCAAACTCAATGTGGTTTTCTAGATGCCTTGAATATACTGGAAACAGGAAATAAACATAATAAGCTGCAAAGGACATTCAAAGAGCTTCAAGTCTTTTTTCAGGTCCATGAACTTTATGGAAACCCATTCCTTCCAATGTTATCATTGGGTTGCGCCACAATTTCATTTATGGTAGCATCTTGAGGGTGGATACTATTTTTTGACCCCTATTTACCTGAACTTCCTGATTTGCCACAATGTATTAGAGGTTTAGGTGTGATATCATAGTTGCAGTTTGGCCCAACTGGCTGAGCCTTACGAACCCTCTGTAAGTAGGAATTTCAGAATGTTCATCGTAAGATCAGGGGACTAAGATACAATCATTTGAGACTAAGAGTCTGATAGATAGTCTCCTAGTTCATTAGTTGAAAGCAATTCTCAATGAAAGAATCAATTACAAGCTTTTCATTTACAATTGAGCAGAAAATGATAGATGCTACATAGTGAATCGTACATATACTAGAGTCTTGTACAGAGTTCCAGTATTACAGATTTCTAGCCTTTCGCGGAGCTAGATCCTTCACTTCTTCCTATTTCCAATTCCCCCCTTTTTCCTCCTCATCCTCCTCCCTTATCTCCCTTTCCATAACTGTCTTTTTGACATATCTAAACAGATGTATCTGCCTCTAACCTATGTAACAGATTTACTGAATTCTATTTATTCTTTGTCTTTACTTCTTCTTGTATAATGCTTGCCAAATCTTCCTTCTTTAGCCTCATTTGATGTAACAATACCACCCCCCCCCCCCCCACCTAACAGTGCCACTTTGTCCTCAAGGTGGAATTTAGGGAATTGCCTGTGAATGTCTTCCAATGGTTCCCAAGTGTTGTCATGGTCTGGCAGATTTTGCTATTGGATGAGGATTTCTACTTGTCCATTAGGAGACTGTCTAATATTTTTTATTGCAGCTAGGTATGCTTATCTTCCAGTTCTTCAGCTAAATTTTGTGGTATTGGTTGAGGCATCAGTGTTGGTTCACAAGCTAGCTTGAGCTGAGAGACATGAAAAATAGGATGTAATTTAGCATATGCTGGGAGCTCCAGCTTATAAGCTACTTGTCCAATCTTCTCTAGAATAGCATAAGGCCCATAATAGCGGGAACGTATTTCTTATTGAGTCTTGTTGAGAGTGACTTGAAGTGAAAAGGTTGAATTTTCTAATAAACATAGTCCCTTGGTTGGAAAGTGAGAGGACAGCGGTGTGTATTCGCCTGGTTTTTCATCTTTGTTTGTGTTGTCTCCAAATTCTTCTTTAGTTCGTTTAAAAGTGAATCCCGTTTAGCTATTTGTTGGTTAACTTCTTCCACCATTGACTCTCTCCAGTAAAGGTTAGCAACATGGGCGGGTCTCTTCCATATAAAGCTTTGAAAGGTGTTATTCCCACCAAACTTTGGTAAGTAGTATTGTACCAATATTTTGCCCAACAGATCCACTTAGGCCAAGACTTTGGTTTGTTGCCAATGAAACATCGTAAATATGTTTCCAAGCATCTATTTACCACTTCTGTCTGTCCATCAGTTTGAGGATGATAGGCTGAACTCATCTTGAGGGATGTACCTGCCATCCTAAACAGTTTAGTCTAGAATTGGCTGACGAAGACCCTATCTCTGTCTGATACAATGGACTGGGGATAACCATGCAATCTAACAACTTCTTTGGTAAAGATGTGTGCTACTTCCTTGGCCGTACAAGGATGACTGAGGAGAATGAAGTGACTGTACTTGGTTAATTGATTAACAACTACTAAGACTGTGTCAAAGCCGTGTGCCTTAGGTAAGCCATTGATGAAATCCATGGATAGCTCACTCCAAACAACCTTAGGAATGGGAAGAGGCTGAAGAAGACCTGCTGGCTTAGTAGTTGTGTACTTGTTTCTTTGGCGAACATCACAAGTGGATATGAATTTATGAATATCCTATCGCATTCCTTCCCAATGAAGCACCTGGGATATGCTTTTATAAGTGCGTGTGAACCCGGAATGCCCTCCTCTTAGTGTGGAATGGAATTCTTGTGAGAAGGTTGGAATGTGAGGTGAAGACTTTGGAATAACCAATTTTCCATGAAATAGTAAAAGACCTTGTTTGAATGCATAACCCGGCTGACTATTTGGATTCACCAATAGGTCTTGAATAATACGACGAATGTGAGGATCTGATTGTATTTCAGCTGGTAATAAATCCAATTCATTACATCGAACCACTAATAGAACAAGGTGATGTAATAGAAAGTCCCCATCTTCTATAGGCTGTGAACCATCAGCTGTATGATCATCTTCCCTAGTTGTATTGTTATTAGTATTGATGGTGGAATACTCCTGACGCCTAGACAATGCATCTGCCACTCTATTATCAAATCCTGGCTTATACTAAATGACAAAGTCATATCCAATGAGTTTGGTTAACCATTTTTGTTGCTCTTCATTCAGCATATGCTGTTCCATGAAAAATTTGAGACTTTTCTGGTCTGTATGAATAATGAACCTCCTTCCCATGAGATAATGTCTCCACTTCTGTACAGCAAAAACTATGGCCATCAGTTCCCATTCATAAACTGATTTTGATTGTGATTGAAGGGAGATGGATTGACTGAAGAAAGCAATTGGTCTACCCTCTTGCATGAGGACAGCACCAATTCCTTTTCCTGATGCATCTGTTTCTAGCACAAAGGTTCTTGAAAAATCTGGTATGGCTAATACAGGAACGGTTGTCATGGCTTTTTTCAATGTCTCAAATGCCTCCTGACCTTCCTTAGTCCACTATAAATCCATCTTTCTTAAGTAGTTTGCTTAGGGGAGTAGCAATAACTCCATAACTTCTGACAAACTTTCTGTAATAGCCAGTAAGACCCAAAAATCCCCGAAGTGCCCTGGCGCCTTTAGGGATGGGCCATGATAGCATACATTCTATTTTAGAATTATCAGCTTCTACCCCTTTTTCAAATATAATATGTCCCAACTACTCTAAAGAAGGTTGTGCAAATGAACATTTCTTTTTGTTGGCAACGAGCTGATGTTCTTCAAGCAATTTTAGGACAATGGTAATATGCTCCAAGTGAATAGAAAGGTTGCTGCTATAGACTAGAATGTCATCAAAGAAGACAAGGACAAACTTGCGTAGATGGGGTTGAAATACCTCATTCATGAGCGCTTGAAAGGTGGCTGGTGCATTGGTTAGCCCGAAAGGCATAACCAGGAATTCATAGTGTCTTTCATGAGTCCGAAAGGCAGTCTTGGTTATGTCCTCTTCCTTGATTCGTATTTGATAATAGCCTGATTTCAAGCCTAGCTATGAGAAGATGGTGGCTCCACCTAATTTGTCCAGCAGTCCATCTATTGTTGGAACTGGAAATTTGTCAAGTACTGTCGCCTTATTTAGAGCCCCATAATCCACACAAAATCTCCAACCTCCATCCTTCTTTTTGACCAGTAGCACTGGGCTAGAAAAAGGGCTTTTACTGGGTTGAATGATGCCTGATTTCAACAACTCCTTTATGATCTTCTCAATTTCATCTTTCTGTGAGTGCGGATACCTATATGGCTTGTTGTGAGGAGGTTGTGTTCCTTTTACCAGCCTGATGGCATGATCATGAGAACAAGCCACAGACATTCCTAAAGGTTGATCAAATATATGCGAAAATTGCTGTAGTAGAGAGGCTATGGCTGATCGGCCCTCTTCTTTAGGCTGGCATTTACTCACTTCCATTCCTTTATATTCAATCATACAACCAAATTCAGCCCGAGGAATGACTCGAAGAATTGATTTGATGGAGATTAAAGAACAAGATAGAGTCGAATCTCCCTTCAAGATGACCTGTTGCTGGTCTACTTTGAAACACATGGTCAGATCACGGAAGTTTGCTGTAATATCTCCCAAGGTTTCTAGCCATTTTATCCCCAAAACTATGTCTACTCTCCCAAGATGGAAAGGGTGGAAATCTTGAACCACCATGATACTGGGTAGCCTTAATTGTATGTCTTGACAGATGCCTTCTCCTCTGATACTGTGGCCGTACCCAACTTGCACTCCAAATCGGCGTGATCTGTCGATTGCTAACGGCAATTCCTTGATTAATTAGTTGGAGATGAAGTTATGGGAAGCCCCATTGTCTATCATCACTATCACCTCCCTTTCCCCAATCTTGCCCTTCATTTTCATAGTCCCGCTGGACATAAACCCTGAAATCGAGTTTAAAGATAACGCTAGGTCTTGATTTTTGGGTTCCCGTTTTTCATCCATCTCGGCCGGAGAAAAAGGAAGGTTTGCGGTCTCCTCTTCTTAGTTGTCAGCGAGGATGAGCACTTGCAAGAGTCGGTTTTTACAGCGGTGCCTGGGGTGATATTTTTCATCACACCTATAGCATAATCCTTGTGATTGCCGCTTTTGTAGCTTGGCGTCAGTGAGCTTCCATAAAGTTTCTCTTTTTCCAGTAGGTTGTTTGACGGTTTGCTTCTCCCGCTCATTTTCTGGTTGGAAACCCTTGTTCTAATCAGCATTGAGGAAAACGATGGGTAAATGACGGAAATGCCCCTGCAAGCCCACTTCCGTCTACACGTTCTTAAAATGAACTTGGATGGGCCCAGACATTCTTGGCCCAACATCGGTTCTTCCTGGGCGGGCCCAAATCTAGCCCAAAGCCCTGTTCTTTTCTTCGATCTTTTGGGCAAGTTCCATCAGCCCAGACAGAGATGTGGGCCTGAAGAGTTTTATATCTGTCCTAATATCTTCCCGGAGCCCATTCAAGAAGGCCCCTTTCAGCACTTTGTCGGAGAGATCCCCCAGATGGTCGGAGAGTAGCTCGAATGACCGGAGGTAAGTACTCTGAGACACTACTGCTCTGCTTCAAAGCCAAGAGAGCTTCATAGTCATCGTTCGATTGGGACGATGGGAAACGACGTAGCAAAGAATATCAGAAAGACCCCCAAGATCGGAAGGGAGTTCAATTCTTTGCCCACAAGAACCAGTGGAGGGCATCTCCCTCTAAGAAAATGGAAGCTGCCGGAATCTTCTCAGAGTTAGAGATTCCGTTAACTTGGAAATAAAGTTCTGCCCTGCACAGCCAACAGTAGGGTTCTTGGCCGTCAAACACTGGTAAATCCAGTCTCCGACCATGCCATTCTTGGTGATGGTGGTTTCCCAACTGAAAGGGACTTCGTCTAGGGTTTTCGGAGGGTTCCCCCATTTTTGGGTTCCGATGGCTACTCCTACCTTCATCTGGCGACTTCCTGTTCTTGATCCATTCTCTAATTTCGACTAAGTATTCTCCAAGTGCACTGACGTTAGTTTGCAATCTCCCAAGATGCTCCCTCACATCTCCTATCTCTCCTCTAACTCCTATCTCCTTCTCCATACTTTCTGTTCTTTCCATCCTGGTTCGAACCATTCCCTTGGTTCGAACCGGCTCTGATACCACTGATAGTCTCCTAGTTCATTAGTTGAAAGCAATTCTCGAGGAAAGAATCAATTACAAGCTTTTCATTTACAATTGAGCAGAAAATGATTGATGCTACATAGTGAATCGTACATATACTGGAGTCTTGTACAGAGTTCCAGTATTACAGATTTCTAGCCTTTCGAGGAGCTAGATCCTCCTCTTCTTCCTATTTCCAATTCCCCCCCCCCCTTTTCCTCCTCTCCCTCCCCCATTATCTCCCTTTCCATAACTGTCTTTTTGACATATCTAAACAGATGTAACTGCCTCTTAACCAATATAACAGATTTACTGAATTCTGTTTATTCTTTGTCTTTACTTCTTCTTGTATAATACTTGCCAAATCTTCCTTCTTTAGCCTCATTTGATGTAACAGAGTCACATGTTGAAATATTTCTGCGGATAAATTTTGAGTGTCAAGCATCCCATATCTGTTTGACACTGTCAGTTTTGATCTGTTTGCTTGCTTGGGATGCACCTTGTACAGGTGACCACTTTTTTCTGACAAAGATATGCCCTCATCATAAGATCATGGCCCAAAGTGGTGGATGTTTTTCTTTGATTTTAACAGATTGCTTGGCAATGGAGTTATGTTTCCCATCCAGCTGAATGTTGGGGAAGTGATAAGTCGTTGTGTCTGAACCATGGTGACAAAGCTCAAAATGCAGATTTTTCAAATAGGAGTCTATGCAGTTTAATGCTGGTAAGTACCCGGCTGATGTGGACCTGAAGGCACGGCATTGTGTCATAATTTCTAGGTGTCTTTTTAGTGGATAGTTACTGCTGGCAAAGCTCTTTTCCTGGACTCTACGATTCAAGAAGGAAAATGTGGAAAATGTGAGACCCATTGACTTGATCAATTCCTGCTCCGAGTCAAGTAGTTCTGCTACCATGGTCTGAACCTAAGTTCACATTTACTAGTATGTTTGACTGTGTATCTCTTCAACATTGGGCCATCAGAGGAGCCAGAGTAGCTACAACCTATTTCGTGCTTGAAGAATTGAGTGACTTCAATGGAAATTTTTCAGTTGGTCTATTTATGTCATAATTTGCAATCTTTGATGACTATGATTGGCAATATAGTACGATTGAAGGTGTTTGCTGATGGTCCAAAATAGAGAATCAATATTTTTCTTGAGAATGACCTTGCAACGGTCTACTGATCAGTGCATTTGGGTGATGATGGTGAGTCATAGGTCTACCTTCTTGTATTGATTCTTTCTCTGAAGTGTCTCCACATAAGTTGTATCCTACACCCTTCCTCTAATGGCTTGGGAGAGGCTCCATTTTGCCCATCAGTAGGCTGTTTCATGTCAATTTTTGCCAGGAGGGATGTGAGTGGAAGGATCATTTTGGGGAAGTTGGACTTACCATTTTTTTGGGTTGTCAATGTAATGCTAAAGAGAGGGTAACCTACTTTTGTTATCTTTTTGATACTCTTTATGATTCATACATTCGGTATTGTAGGAGCCAACCTTAACAACAACATAAAAAAATTGGGCCTTTATGCAAAGTACAGCTGATCTTTGGTGTATGATGAAGCGGCCTACTAGTTTGCAGGATAGTTTGCTAGGTCACAAGTTACAACTGGATTATGGCACACCGATTCTTTTTCAAAGTAGGTGATCGAATGTCATGGGATCCTAGGCACGAGCTCAGGACCTAGTCTGCTCCTTTTCTCTCCCTTAGTGATCAATAGTGGTGGAGGCTGATTATCTAAACATGAGTGGGAAATGAGCACTTATCTCCGGGGTTAGGGCCCTATTGTATGATATTTCTTTCAACTTTAGAAGAGCTGATAACTTGGAATTTGGTTTAGTTGACTTCGTCATGTAACCAGAAAATTGAAATCTTGACTATGATTTTATAAGAACCACCATGGTGGAATTCTCGTTGACGTGGTTACGTCATGATTCTTTTGAAGGCTCATATGGAGTATTGATGTTGCTGTTACCTATTGGGTCATTCAAGTCTTTCAGTTTTCACGGCGACCCATTGTTTCTAACTTTTTGATCTTCGACCGCCAGATTATCTTGAAATTGCTTTGTGCTGCTTTTCTGTTATCTGTGTTCTGTTTCATGTCATTAACTCAAAGATTGATACTTTGGGGAATGCTAGTTGGATTAGATGTTACAACATCTAACTCTGAGATCATGCTCATCGAGACTTTCAACATTTAGTATTAGTTACTGATGACCAGGCTTTCGATAGTTGACTGAGATGGGGTCAAAGATGTTGGTCCTTTGTAGTTCCTGAGGATCGTCAGGCTACTCAAAAAGAGGTGGTGAGTGGAGTCTACTCAATGAAAATTTGACTGGGCTTTAGTGCTTCTCACTGTCCTTTTAAACAAAAAATAACATGGCTTGTCTCATCTTGTAAATGTTTTAGCTCGATTGTCTTTCGCTTTGCAATAACCGTAAGAGTGGTGAAAACCACAACTTCATCTGTTCCGCCCAAGTTTAGCAGTTCAGCTGTGTTTTCCTTGTTGTCCGCTTTAGGGTTTGAAAGGTGATTTGTTGGTCTTTTGCTTTAGGAATTCAATCAGTTGTTGAAGGATTTGAGGTTAACATGTTTGAGATGGAAGTTGGTTTAATTCGGAAATAATTGAGAGAGGATATCTGGGAATATTTTGTACATGATCTATTTGATCTGGCAGTCCCTCCCCTTGCCTTTCTTTATCTTCTGTTTTTGCGAGTTAATGTCGTCCTCCATCTTTCCAGTACAAACCGAGGGTTTTGTTAAGTAATTACTTGTCTTGGTTTACTCTTATGCAGGTTGACATTTAGTTTCTGCTTGTGTTAAGGTTTTGGCTACATCAACAGTGGACCTTCGTTTTTCAGATATAAAAAATTTCAGCTTAAATTGTTTGCATGAGAATCTTTTGACATCTGTGAAGCCTTTGTGGAGGGGTGTTGTTGGATGGGTAAGTTGCCAGGTGAGATTGATGCACTTTCTTTGATGGTGTTTTTGTCCGTCGGTTGCTGGATCTATTTTGATGCATTTGTATATTCGTTAAGCCCAAAACTTTGGCTCAGTAGTTGTTGAAAATAGTTGGAGAACAGATTTTGAGTGAATAATGGGCTGTTAGAACGTGGTTGATTGTAGGAAGATCTAACGCATTTGTATTATGGGGCATCTCTTAAATTTATCCCCACACCAAAAACTACTTTTGTTGCATGATTGCAGTTTTATGTTTTGAATTACAACTATTCAAATAAAAAAAATAAAACAAAAACAACAGTTAGGAAAATCTGAGTGGCAGGATTTTTCATTTGTAGGCTATGTATAGAGGCCCAAACAAGACAAACGGCTTATATTTGGAAAAAAATAAAAAATAAAATGCAATAAGAAGACAGCGTCTGAAAATAAGACGCTGCATTGAAGGTCAAAAGTGACTTTGAAGTTGTACTTCAGCCATCTGTTTTCTTTTGTAGGGGAGAAGTGCGTTTCGCGCTTGCGGTCTACGGAGTGGGGATTCGTTTTCACTTGCTCTATCGAAATCTTTTCTTTCACCGAAAAGCAAGGTGAAGATTAATGATGAAAGTATGTATCGAGAAGTTTGTATTTTTAATGCAAAAGGATTGACACTATTTACTAGATTGACAACCAATCAAGAAGGGGAGCCTCAATCGTAAAAGTTGTCGTCACGTGACGTTCAAGTCGTAGAATCAGCCTCTTGCAAAATGCAACATAAGATTGCTTACTATAGGTCCTTGTGGTCCATCCCTTTCCCGGACCCTGTATAGGTGGGAGCTTTGACAAACAACAATTCTTTACTTTAAGAGTCCTTTTCCAAACGTATGGTCTACTTCTTTGAGAGTAAGCATAAAATATAGAGCCTCAGTTAAAAATCGAGTATACCTTCTTTTCATGCTTGGCAGAAACTCCTTTGTAGATCTAAGCTGTTAATTATGTTCAGAAATTTAAAAAATAGAAGGGGAACCTTGGCGCAATGGTAAAAGTTGTCATCACGTTATCTTGAGGTTACATGTTAAAGGTATGGAAATAGCTTCTTGTAAAAATATAAGGTAAGACTGCGCTCTATAGGCTACTGCGCTCTATAGGCTCTTGTGATCTGCCCCTTCTTTGGACCTTGCATAAGTGGGAGCTTCATGCACCGGGCTGCCCTGTTGAATTTAAAAAATAATTAACTCACGAGAAATTAATGTATTTGGAGAAGTTTAACTAATTTGGCTCTTAGAAAAAATTAATTAAACGGGATGGCCACGATGCTTGACCTGAATAAACATAGACTAAAACCATTCAATGATCATGAAATTAGATATCTAGCTTAGCTAAGCCATTTCCTAACATGATGAATGATTAGATATACAAAAAAGGTTCTACGTACATAAAAAAATGGGCATTTACTCCTTCCTCTCTTGTTGAGTGCTGTTACCGGGCTCTAAAGTATAGGTATATTCTTTATTTAGTTTTAAGTTTCATGTATGGGAAGAATGACACATGTTGGATCTTATGGCCATCAGCCCTCGATTTTGATCTAATGATTGAACAATAAAACAACCACCATTGGTACGCATGCAGTAGTGAATGTTCAAACGATTTACCGCACAACAAACTTCAGGACATAAGAAACGCTTGAAAAAATAATTTCTTTAACAGATTTCTTTAAAAAAATCTGCTTGATTTCTATATTTATAAATTTCTTAAATTTTTAAAAAAGAACTCTTTTAAGAAATTTGAAACTAAATCTGGTATGAAAACTATATTCTTCCAAAATAAAATGGTACGGAAAACATACGAAATATGATCAAGAAAGCAGAGGCAAATTACCCACTTGATTTCATGAAACTTCCAGATGGATCTGTGACTAAAATTATATGCTAGGGAACGAAGTGTTCCTGGGATAATAAGCAAACAACCTTCCTCTAGCAAAATTCCTGTCTAAGTACTGGCCACTCTTTGTATCAACTGGCAACAGGTTTGATCTAGTAAATTTAATCGTGGCTCAGTTCTAAGAAGTTTGACTCAAATAAATAGTTCTTTTAAGGCAAAGCTCAGATGGTGGCTATTTTCTAAGACTGACTCCTTATGGGTGAACCTGATATGAACTCAATGTCTGAAAGGAAATGATTTTTCCAAGTAAACAAGCCTTCCAATGCTTCGGCCATTTGACGAGAGATTCCGAAATCTAGACAGTTTCTTATCCAAGGCATGCTTTCGATTATAGGATGAGGGACTTCTGTAAATTTTTGGGTTTTGATCCTTGGTTGGGTAACTTCGCTATTTGGGAGTCTTTTCACGACTTACTGGCATGGCATTTTGATGATAAATTGACTGTTAGCTACTTCACTGTTTCCAGCACATGGGATGTTGACAAACTTCACATTTTCAGGTCCATATTCATCTTATAATCTTGTTTGTGCCTCTGGACAACATCAAAACTTTTAGAGTTAAATCAGTGTGGTACATTATGCAAGGTGCAATTCCTCTGCCCTCTTGTAATCCTATTTGGAAGACCAGCCTTTTCAACCGATAGTAAAGAACGTTTTGTGGCTTTTCTTACACTCGCTTTCCTACTAAATCAAATATGCTAGCTTGATCACACTCAATATAGATGCATCTTATGTCACAGTGAATAGGAAACATATCCATCTCTTAACTCATTTCCCGGATATCCTTCCATTCATTTTGCCTCACTATCAGTCATCATCCTTTCATGAATCATTCTTCTCATGGTTTAAAAGGGTCAAAAGAAGTTTTAAATCTCCATTTTATTTCCTAGAGTAGTAGCTGGCCTTTTATAGGAGGATTGGACATATAAACAGATGGAAGGTTGGGATCGTGGAATATAACAATACTTTTCAGAGCCGGAATCCATATACTTCTTCCTATTTGCCTCTTCAGTATTGGGAATTGAAAGATTTAGTTTTTTTTAGGCAAGCATATATCCTTATTAAATGGAATCCCCTCCTGATTATGCACAGTTCTCCCTGGATGACTCGGCCAAAGGGAATCCGGGCGCCCAGCTAGGGAAGGTGGGCTGCTCAGGTACCATCTTGGAGGATTCATTGCAGGTTTTTGTTTCTTTTTGGATAAATGTACTAACAATGAAGCTGAAGGAGAAGAATAAATTGGGTTTTCCCTTGATACCTCTTTATAGTGGCCTGATTATAGTTCACAGATTGGATTTCTCTGCTTTGTTAATAACCGGTGACTTATAGCTTATTCTCAAAGCAATGGAGGAAGAGAATCAAAGAGGCTCGAGGAACATGTCTCCACAAAGAAGTTGCATTGATCTTATACGACAGTTTCATGCTACAATCCAACATACATACATGGAGGCAAATCAATGTGCTGACTCGGATTTCCGGTTGGGACTAATAATAACTGGATAACTCTTGAAAAAGAGAGAACTCATGACTTGAAAAAGAGAGAGTTCTCTCTTTTTCAAGAGTTATCATCCATTATTATTATATCTTCTTCAAAAAAAAGTCTCATGAGTTATATCTTTTTCAAGAGTTATCATCTCGTTATTACTAATCTTCTTCTTCAAAAAGGGGAAAAAAGAGTTAGTATATGGTTACTAGGGACGACTACTAGCAACGTGACTGGTAATTTTCCTATTATTATAGAATTGCACTAATAATTGACATTGAGTCCATACCTTTTTACATTAGTTATAGATGAGTTAACAAAACTTTTGCAAGAGGAGATTCTATGGTACATATTATTTGCAAATGATATAATTTTGATTGATGAGACAAAGGTGGGTGTAAACACAAAGCTAGAGTTATGGAGATATGCACTAGAATATAAAAGATTTAAAATTAGTCAAAATAATATAGAGTATATGAAATGTAATTTTAGTATGGAGAGGAACGGGAGTAGATCTCTAGTAAAGATTAATAACCATGAAGTCCCCTAAAAGAACACTTCTCATACTTGGGAGATTGAGAGGGAGGTTATTCAGAGAATCCCAGTAGGTTGGAACAAATTGGAGATACGCCTCTGGCATTTTCTGTGATCGGAGGTTGCCACTCAAGCTGAAAGAAAAATTCTATAAGATGGCTAGAAGGTTGGACATGCTCTATGGATCAGAGTATTGGTCAGTTAAAGAACAAAATGTATATAGGAGTGTTGTCGAAATGCAAATATTGAGATGGATGAGTGGCAAGACAAGAAAGGATATAAATGAAATCATTAGAGAAAACTTATAAGTAACACTAATAGGTAATAAGATGAGGGAGATTAGACTTAGATGGTTTGGACATGCCCAACATAGACCAAAAATGGTACTAGTTAGGAGTGAGTTGATCTAAGTCGAAGGTTTTAAAAGCTATTAAACAATAAATGATTACCATAAGACTATTTTAGATATGCTAAAAGAAATAAGGAACTATTTTTAGAAGAGACAAGTTTTAAACAAGCATGTTTCATCTATTTTGAAACAACTAGACATGATGTACAAATGAGGCAGACCTTTTGGTTAAAGATAAGATAAATTGCAGAGAATGGTAAAACCATCTTATTTGAAATATTAATAGTCCAAGAAAGTTTATATGTAATTCCTAAATACCTACCTGGACTATTGCATTAAAAGTGAGATAGATGTCACTATTGAGTTTATGATGGATATAGTTTTATCTCCAAATCACTATATTAAGTTACTCTTAAAGAATTGTTGAAAACTTAGTTGTAACAATTGTTGGATAAAGTGGATATCAGATATTTTTGTTGAACTATACTAGTCTTCTTCATTAAAAAATAAAAAGAATGAATTGTTGAGATTTATTTATAACTATCAAATTAATGAGAAATCATAGTGAACAATAAGTTTACAATACATAAGCAATTATGATCTCATTAAAAATTGATTTGAAGTTGGAGTATGATCATTGAGGATTTTTGAAGAAAATATTTGAAGAAAATTTGAATCATATGTGATATTGAGTATGTTATTAGAGATAATTGTAAATATATACCATAGAGATGATTCAAACCATAATCTAATTAACTACAAATGTAATTACAAGCTACATCTTGATATGAATAGTGATTAGAGAAGCATTAAGAGTATATTGAAATACATGAATTTGACAATAGTGCATATGAATTGAGGAAGTGAACTTTTTGTACCACCTTATTTAAAAAAGAAAAAGAAAAAGAGATAGTACTATGGTGGAATTAGAAAAAGAAAAAGTAAAGAAAACTTGCCACTTTATCATTTCTTATCTTACTTTCAAATAGTAGAGCTTTTGGGGAGTTTAAAGGAATACATCAGATAAAGACTTGGTATGTATACTAATGCAGTACAAAAAGAGTGATTACTTATGTTATATCATTATTGAGAGTTTTGAGGTTAAAAATCCTACTCAAAATAGTAAATTGATAGTTGGATCATTTGCCTTGAAGATTTAAAGATATTATTGATATAAGATGCGAGGTAATGTAGAATTATTAATAAATTACAAACAATATTAGTCAAGATAGATATATAGTAAAAGAAGTGGGAATTAGTTATCTAGATATGAGATATAAAGATGACATATATATGCAATGCTGATGAATGTGAAAATAGATGGTGCTTATGAAGCTTGGTATATTTTAAGAAAATCAAGAGATTTTGTTTTTGATTAAGAAGAGTATCATCATGAGAGTAGTGATAAAAGATTTAAAATTTTTGGGACTAAATGAAGCCATTCACTTAATAGAGGGGAATGGAGGAACAAGATTCATATGACAAAACCTTAATCGGGATAAGCCCTTCATAATGATGATGATGATGATCATCATCATAGGATGCTACTAATCATGTTTTCATTAGGATTACAAATAGCTAGTGTTTTTAGTTATAATGTTTCCTATTTTTGGTAGTCCTATATATTGTTGAAATTAGTTTAAGCAAATCCAACTCTCATACATGGATCTTAATTCAAACCAAAATGGTATTTGTAGAATTGATTTTTTAATTTTGGAGGGAATCCAAGTTTATTTGAATTTAAATTATAGTCTCCGTTGTAGCTTATATTTCGCTCTTGAAAACACAATCAATTTTAGTCTCACATTGGAAGTGATTTTTTTTTTTTTTTTAAATATTAGCTACATCTATTACATTGTTTTAACAGGCTTACTTTTGAAATGTTGCACAAACACTTGCATTACTGTGAGCCACCCTAAATTCTTTTGATTTTGAAGTGAGCCAATGTATGCCTACTAGGATTGATGGTCAATAAGTTGAGACGTGTGTAGTAGGCTAATTGGAGGAAGCCTAGGAGGTTAAGCCTATTGTAGTAGGGACAACCTAAATTGCCTAGGCCAGTCTCACACCTGGGGCCTGTGAAAGGGAAAGAGCAAGACAAAAGTTTATTTAAGCTTGCTTGAGGGCTGCCTAGGGTGGTTTCTAGAGGTTTTAGGGGGCTAAGCAAGGCTCTCCTCTTTGCACCTCCTCTTCCTATAGCTCTCAAGTGTTTGGTTCCTGTCCGTATAGAGTTTGCAAGTTTTGAAGATACTCTATTTTTTTCTTTTAGAGCATGCTTTTTAGCATTCTTTATTTTCTTTAAGAGTTTGTTCAATTTGTAAATTATCTTTCAAGGATTTTACTACTTGTGAAGTTCTCTAATTTCTTAAGTTCTAGTTAGACAATATTGAGGGTCTTATTTTTCTAATCCTCTAGTTTATAGAGTCTTTGAACTTAAAGTTCTTCTTGATTTCAGTTTGAAACTTTAGATTCTTGATATCTTTTTATATTGTTTCAAATGTGATTTGAGTTTTGATCTTTTTTGTCTCTTTAGAGATTTTACTATGATTAAGGATGAACTTTTGAAGAATTTTAGTTTAAAACATTCATTTTAGAGACAACATTACAAATTGATTCTGATTGTACAAAACAATTAAGGTATAGTTATGAGTCTAGCTTGATTGAATTCTAGAAATAGAGCTGCCATATCCAATGCACAATTTGGGAGGCTTCAACTATCTTCAAGAAACACATTCTCAATTTCATCAATAAAATCAATGTAAATGAAGTTATAAATGCAATCTCGATAGTTTGGAAATGAGACATGGTGCCACTTATTCACACTTGATAACTTGGTAGCTAGAGGTTATCATTATGCAAGTCATTGTGAATTATGTCTAAATGATATTGAGATAATTAATCACATCCTTCTTCATTGTTGCTATGTTACGGATGTTTGGACTTTGGTTTTGCATTGGTTTGATGTAAAATGGTTTTGCATTTGTTTCAACTCTGATATTGGAAATGTGGCTCAAGTAAAGGTAGGAAACCAGAAGTAGACTCTAACGACTATCATTTGGCTTATTTGGAAGGAGAGGAATAACATGATTTTAGAGAAAATCAGTACTTGCACATAAGGCTGGTGAAAAGAAAAAATCAAGTTTTTACTACATGAGCTTTGATCGTAAAGACTTCCGTGCTTATTCCATCATGACAATACAAAGATCATGGGCATCATTCTGCTTGAAGGACTCCAATCAGATGGTTAAAGTTAAATTTTGACGGGCCGCCTTTTTTTTTTTTTTCCTGAGAAGTAAAATAGAATTTTATTAAAAAGCAATCGAGGTAGTCACAAAGCAAAATCAACACTGTAGGAGTTGGGGGTTTAATTAGGGATTATGATGAAGAAGTTTTTCTTGAATTTTCAGCTCCGCTTGGTTTTAAAGATTCCGCAGAAATGGAAAGTATTGCAACAAAGATGGGCATTCTTTTCGCAGACAAATTCAATAATGTTTTGTTAACTATAGATGGTGATTCTTTGGGGGTATTGCGATGGTTGAAGCTTACAAATACGGTTGGTTGAAGATTTCGTAACATCTTTGATGAGATTGCAGATTTTATAATTCAAAGACAATACATCATCAAGCACATACATCAATGGAGAAACGAATACGTGGATCGTCTCGTAAGAGAAGAAGGTCAAGCCACTGATATGTGGATTCCTTTTGGGACAAGGGTGGTCTTCCGAGGCTTTTTCTTTTGTATTCTAGAACAACATGACTCGGTAATGTATTGCCGTTTCCTGATTATTCCTCTAGATCTAATGCGTTTGAGGGTAAGATGGTTCTAGCAGTTACGTCCATTGGACTGCTTGCTAGCTTTGAACTATTCACTCTTGACATCTATGGAATTTTGTGGATTTTATGTATTTTATTCTTGTTGGTTTTTGCGGAGTTATGTATTTTATTGAAATCTTCTCAGTCACTACCACAAAGAATTAGAGATCTGAAAACTATAAATTATTAGAGTACCAACTATTTGTAGTAGTTGAAATATGAAACAGAAGAAATATGTATAGAACCCCTAACCCTTCAGAAAAAATGATAAACAGATAGGCAATAGCTTGTTTGACCAAGCTAGGTACCTTTTGGACCCACATGTGCATGGCTGCATGATCTAATTTATAATCTGACAGCTCGAGTCCTTGTTTAGGTCATCTTTGCAAAATATAGATCATTGGCTTATATATTGAGGATGAGATATCCATGTGGCATGGAAAGAAAACATTATGGTAACCGACGATTGATCTGCAACTTTAACAGTATGGATCCAAAGATAAATTCGTACTCAACCCATCAATAAGAGGCCAAAAGCCTTACTAGCAGTTTGTTGCAGATATCATAGCGTCTCTCCTTGTTACGCTAGGTTGGAGATTTGAGGTGATACCTTTCCTTTATGCGAAAACTTCATGTAGATTTAGGAGTTGGAATATGCTCGTAGATAGTTAGATTAGAGACTCTTTGCTGAAAAAAGAAAAACAACCGTCATTAGAAGACAGTAGTGCATGTATCCTTATCCATATCACGTCTGTCATAATGTTTACAAGATAAATGACTGTTCAATTTAATTGTTTTCGAAAGACAATATCAGACGTGAAGCACAACTGGTCAAAGAATCAGTCTACTTGGAGATGGCTTCAAATGCTCAAAATGACACCTGCTTGGATTCCACTTCTTAACCATTGAAAACTCTGTACTTATCGTTGAGATTTTTAATAGCTTCCACGCATTTGCAGTAATACTACACCGTTTCTTTTCCCTTTTGACCTGAGTTTGATCCATTATTTAAGCTTCAAGTTGTTGTCTCAAGCTTTATGAGCGCCTGAACAGAAGTTAGATAAGAGGAGATACTCATCGTTACCTTATCACAGAAGTTGAAAGAGACTAAACAAGGCAAATACCTCTCTCTCTCTCTCTCTCTCTCTCTCTCTCTCTCTCTCTCTCTCTCTCTCTCTCTCTCTCTCATACACACACAAAGACATCGTCAAAGATCTGATTCGGAATAAACAATTTAACCCTCATAGTTCCATTTTCAGAGATGCAGAAATTTTGAACTAAGGAATTTATCCTAGGTTCCATCCCACGCATAACTATTCATGAACTCTGCAGTAATTTTTCTCATTTCTGTTTGATGGATGTTGATAAGAGGTGCCCATACAATTCCTAGTAGCCGCGCCCATACAAAAACTCGAGCTCTTGAAGCTCCTTTTCTTCCTTTTCTTTCCTTTTAAGGCAGTTCCCCTTTACCTGGTGCATGAGTCTTAGTCTTGCAGTACACGTGCATCTCCTCTCTCTCTCTCTCGTGTGACTTCGAAAGACATTGTCCCACCGTAAGCTATCGAAGTTAGCTTCAGTTTAGGGTTAGGGTTTCGTATATATCGAAACAGTTGCCTGCGGGGCGGTTAGTATATTATTATTTGGGTTCAAAAGATATTCTCTTTCTACTACTCTTTGAAAAGTCCACTATTCTCCTTTGCTTTTTCTACTTTTCCAGCAGACTTTTTCCTTTCCTTTTCTTCTCTTTCTTCTCAATGCCCTCCTTTTCTTTTTGGCTTTAGGTGTGATTAAGATAAACCGGGCTTGCATTGGGCAGACACCCCTAGATGGAAGAGTCAAGCTTTTATACAAAGGGGAGCTTTGAGAGACGGATCTTTAGCAAAGTTGCTTATCTAACAGTCAAAGACCTCCGAAGAAGCTTGAAATAAGAGAAAGGGGAGAGGATCCGAAGGGAGCTTCAGTTGACACAAACTTAAAAAGTGAGAAAAGGCGAAGGTATTTCGTGTAGTGAAGGATTGAAAGTGTTTCCAACTACTAAAACATAGTTTAGTCTGTCACTCATCAGTTTCTCTTACGTTTCCTTGTTAATGACTGAATAAAACCACAACAGTCTTTGGTCAATAATATGATGGATAAGCATATTTCAGAAAGAAAGATAAAGTAGCCAGAAATAAAAGTTAAGCCTAAATATTCAATGATTCAAACCATTGATTTTCATTTTTGGGCATACAAATAAAAAAAACCCGATGAATCACATTAATTTTGGAGCCTTCCTTCACAATTGAAACCCACGTTAGTCAGTCAGTTATCGGCTGCTTTAGTTTCCTTACGATTGATGGACTCTCCCCTCTCTTTGGGCATGTCTTCCACAAAATTTAAGCACCTAAACATGCATCAAAAATATAATTGGAAGTTCCTGAGGTCAGATCATTGGTTCACTAGGCCGTACTCCTATGTTTGGTTGTAACAACTCTCTCTCTCTCTGGCTGAAAGCTAGCCTGAAATACATAGCTCGGTGATATCTTTAAGACCAACTTCTAAATAAGACCACGTATCGGTGTATATTCGCCAGCATTAATTACGTGTAATAATCCGAATTAAGGTCTGTGAGATGCAGTAGAAAACACATTCTAGTGACTAAGAAGACCTATCTCAGCCTGTTCTCATGTCAGCAAGAAATTCAACAAAATCTTCTCTCTTTCATTCGCATTTATGTCACCAGTGCTTCTGTCTATAGAAGGAAGGTGAAGAAACTGAAAAGAGATCCGAAGATCGAGACAATAAATTACATTTCGGAAACTCCTCACTCAAAGTTCAGAGAAAAAGATAGCGTGGACGAATCGCATTCCCTTCTTCACCAAAAACCAACTAGCATTCATGTTAGAACCGATGCAATCGACATATATACAAATACACTCCTTAATATCAATCTCAGAGACAATCAAAGCTCAAAAACAAAAAGAAGAGATATAATAACACCAAAAAAGAAAAAGGAAGCTAAAGAAGAAGCTTGAATTGCTGTAATATTACTAACACTGTGAAGAAGGCATGAGATTCAAACCCAAATCCTCTTTGGTAAACATGAAACGTGCTTTCTGTGTCTCGATTGGAGATGGGGGTCCCGGGTGCAATCTCTTCTTGGATTGAAGAGGCACACCAAATAACTTGGTGGGTTCTTCAACTACTGTTAGAGAGCTGCTTGAAGTGCTACTAGAGTTAAATGGACCCTTCAAATGAGCTTGTTTTGGTTGAGATTGGTGGAGGCCAAGAACATTTTGAAATGGTTTTTGCACTGCACTTGTACTAGTAGTAGTGAGAGGGTTAGAAATCATAAGGGAAGAAGGATAATTAGTGCTAGGAGTGACAGGTCTGACGTGATTCTGCACGAAATATATAATATCGTTGTAGAGTTTTTTCATGTGAGCAAGTTCAGCTAGTAACATAGAGTTGCTACGCCTAAGACGATCATTGTCTTCAGTGAGAGCAGAGACAGAAGATCCAACGGTCGCTGTTGGAGATGATAGAGGGGACGATGAGGACGAGTCGTACCAATTAGCTTGTTCGTCGGAGTCCGCTGGAGAAATACTGGGTCTGCCGGAGAATGGGAGATAACTTAAAGAAGGATTCTGAAGAGTGTGGAGGTGATGGCCCATGGTGACTTGTGGTTGAGATGCTTTCCTACGGTGGATCTCGCAGAGCAAATGCTTCTCTCCCTTTTTGAAGAATTCGTTGGCGAACTCCCATCTGTCTGGGACGATTTTTCTGAATCCCTGCAAAACCAGACATGGAAATCAAGAAAATCAATGAGAAAGAGAATCCCGGAAGGAAAATCGATGAGAAACGAAACCAGGAAAGATAAATATGAATTAGACAGAAAACCATTCATTGGGCAAAAAGGCAAACCCAGAAAGAAAAATCAGTGAGCAAAAGGAAACTCCCAAAGGAAAATGACTGAGAAAGAAAAATCGATTCTGGGAACACATTAGCATCTTTTTTATAATCTTTAGAAGAAGAAGATAAACATACATAGGTATTAAGTTGGCGAACAAAGCTGGAGAAGTTGTTATGTTTGAAGTAGTTGGGGAGGAGGTCTCTAGCAAATTCTGGGGGTCTCCAAACGACGAAAGTTGTATCGTCTTCGCCCCAAGAAACAATGTGGTCTGTGGATGGATCATCAACTAGTTGGTATGTTTTGGTTAGAAAAGGAGCTGGAACTGATTTGTGGGAGTCTAAGGAAAGTAATATAGCGTCACAATTATCAAGCATAAGCGCCATGAGAAGAAGAAGAAGAAGAAGAAGAAGAAGAAGAAGGGGTGTTTCTGTGTCTTTAGTTGTGTGGGTTTGTTCTGATTTAGGAGTAGAAAGAGGTGGAAGAGGAGCGGAAAAGGGAGGTGGGGAAATAACAATGGGTGTGCGTGTGGGTGGGGGGGTGTTTGTAACTTGTATGGTTTTGCGTGGGTTGTTTTTTTCCTCGGTACTCCAGAGGGAGAATATGTGTCTGTCTGTCTAGATCTGTGAAAGAGGGGACTTTCAAGACAAACCCGTGACTCTAATGACTTGATCGCGCGCTCACGCTCTTAAAACACAACGAGAGAGAGAGAGAGAGAGAGAGAGAGAGAGAGAGAGAGAGAGAGAGAGAGAGAGAGAGAGATTAAACTGGTAGCCACACCCCACCTTACCTCTTCCTTTTCTTAATACTGCCCCTATTTTTTTTTATTTGCATCATAATAAAGAAAACCAAAACCCTGACAGAAGTACCTTCTTTAAAAAAAATTTGGGCCCTTTTTGGTTCTGTGGTATCAGTAATGTAAAATACCGTTGGTTTTCATAGAATTTACTTGAATGACTTTCTTAGCGCTTCAGAATTAATCTTTTGAATAACAGTAAGAGTGAATAGCTTCTAAATTGCCCACCAAACAGAAAACTTCTAAAATTGTTATTGATAGCATTATATAGGAGACCCAGAACAATGAGCCTGTAAAGATGGATTTTACCCCTGTACTAACATCTGTTAATGGATCATCTGTGGTTTACTAGAATGGATTTGGTTTTCGTTGAGTATACCTGAACGGCTTTTTTTAGCATAAAATAAAAGATACCCAAGTAATTACATTATTAAATTAGCAGATAACCCTGACTGAGGTCCCTGTGAAGTTGGACTGGGTAACAAAATTATCTTAGTTGATCAATCAATACACTTTTTTGCTATCTGAAACTGGACCTTTCGTTATTTCTATATTTGTTTTCTACGGATCAAACAGTTGAGAAGTTATGAGTAACGCATTTTTAGGCTGATGGCCCACCTCCCATGGTTTTGTATTGTTCGATGTGTTAGCATATCAAACAACCATTTTCGCCAAACACAAACTAGATGAAAATATTTTTGCAGAAATACAAGGCACGAGGAAACTAGATCAGTGGTCACTTATTAGAAACCTAGATCTTTCTGAGTTAAGATGATTTTACAAACAATCCAAATTGCAAGAAAATCCAAAGACAAGGAAAAAAGAAATTGAACGTTATGCCATATCTCCCATCCCTCTTATCTGGTCATTTGTATTTTCATAGTTACCTAAATGGATTGCGATATGGCATAGAGGAACGAGTCCAAAAGAAAATTTAAAAGAATCAAATCAATTAATTTCAGTTTTACTAAAGTCTAATGTGGTTGCTTTGCTGGTTTAGGCAATGAAATATTTGGAAAATAATACCTGACTCCCTTGTTTTCGTAATGACGCTGCTTAGTCCTCTCGTTCATTTTGTTAATCTCCACTCATTAAACAAAACGAGATGTAAAATGCTTTTAAAAGAAGAGAATACTATTTGGACTGATCTTCTAGGACTGACTTTGTGACCCCTCCAGCAAGGCTCAACCTTTGGATGATCTAATCATTGATCTTCGTCACTCTCTCCTATTTAGTTTGCCTAAAAAGATTCCATCTAATTGGATCCTTCTAGATACTAGTTTTCTCATTGAAAGTTCAAAGGTCACGATTTAAAAACTTTTCAATAGGAGAAACTAGTAGCCAGAAACATCCACTCAGTGAACCTTTTGTAGGTGGTTTTAAAAGAGAAGAGAGAGGAAGATGAATGAGTTAGATTATCCAAAAGTAGAACCTAGATCAAGGATTTATTGAGTCCATCACACACGCTTAGTTTGAATAGCATTTTTCGAAGAAGAAAGGAAAAAAAGACAGAGGCATCTCTATAGTCTAAACCTAAAAAGTGTGACTCTGCCTCTAAATTTTGTGAGTGATTCAACACATTTATTGGAAACGAATTCTCTAGATGGGTAGATATAAAAAATATCATGCAACAAATATCTCTGTTAGGTTCTTCCCCATAAAATAGGGATAATATTTTTATAATAAAATTCGTATTTCAGTTAAAGAAACCAATTTCATTCAAAGAAAATTTTAGAATATACCTATTTTGGAGAGTTGCAAATCCCGATCACTCAAAAAAATCAAAGAGGTGAGCCTAACAGCAGGTGGTGTGGACACCTAGACTTTTTTAGCATGGATTGCTACGGGCATTTTTGATATCTTTAGAAGGTAGCGTGGTACAAAGCAGTATCCTTACTGCTTCTGATGTTGTTTTCCCTTTTGATTATTGTAAAGATAACCTTTATTGTTTAAATGGGAGCGCCACCCCGACCCGAGGTCCAGACTGCGAATCCCATCATTTTTCTACTGGCAGAAAATGATACATCGAACTACGTGATGGGATTTAAAGCTGCCTTGACGACATTTCTTCTTCTACTTCTCTTCTCTTCCTTTCTCTCTCTTTCTTCTTCGCTAATATTCCAAACTTCAATGTCATACATGCTCTACTCTCTCCATCTCCTTTCTCTCTCCACCTTTACTGTCTCTTTTGCTGTAACTCTGTTCCTCTTTTGGCTTGGCTTAGCTTCATGCTGATTTGGCTCGGGTGATGGAAGTATTGTCGCTAAAAGTTTCTTGAATAACAGAAAATTGCAGCCTTCTTGTAATGGTCCAAGAAAAATCCTCGATATTTAGGTTATTGGACCCATTTTATGATAAATCATATCATATGGTGGGACATGAAAGAAATCCATGAACTCAGAAAAGAGAAAATACCATCAATGGGAAAATGATGGGTAATTATTTCACAAAGATACCCTATAGATTATTTTGATCATTTTCCGGTCCAACCGAAAAGTGGAAAAAGAACTCTAGGGTGTCAACTTTTTGTTTTTATTCATCTTCATCATCTGTTCATTATAATTTGAAATGTCTTTGATACTTAATCCTCTCTAACTAATTATTATTTGATCCACAACAAAAGAAAAGCCGGCTACAGGTGAGTAAGAGAGAGAGAGAGAGAAAAGCTTTTGATATTATTCATCTTAACGCCCTTCCAATATCATTTAACATGTCATTGAGTACTTCACACTCTCTAAAAATTGATTGGTCCAACACATGAAGTGTCGCCTGCAGATGGTTAAGAGAGAGAGAGATGGGTGCGTTTTTTACATCAATATTGTCTGTATTAAAAGACAGAAGCCATGTCAGCGTCAAGTGCCCTCTATTTAATACAGCAGAATGGTTTACATCGCTGAGAGAAACATCTTCTAAATCTTCCCATCTTCTCTTCTCCTCTTCTTCTCTTTCTTCAAACCTACTGCCAAACAAAAATTACAGTGCCCAGAGGCTGACATGGTGGCAGTCTAGCTTGTTTTGTTTATACCATCCTCGTGATCCTTGTTTTTTATATTAACTTCAACGACTCGATTGGATACACGTCTATGTACTTTAATACAGTGCATGTCTTCTTTCCATTTTTATTATCCAGCATATTTGCTTATACATAGAGATTCACACACTCACACTCTTGCAGTCATTTTCTTGTGAGTTGAAGAGGTTCTTTGAACTCATGCGAAGAACTGGATTGGCACTCTTATATTTCTATCATGGGACATTACTCTTTGTTATAGTCAGAAAAGTATCCACAGCTAAAGAAACTGTTTTGATAAACTTCAGATTTTTCGCAATTTTAAAATTTTAAATTGTCTTTGAAGTTAGAAGAATAGTTGCAACTTGGGCTGCGACAGATGCAGATTTTATGGGTCAATTCATCTCTGAGATTATTAGACGTTAGAATTCCTATCAAGAAGACGTTTCTTTGAGATAAAAAAAAAAAAATTCTCATGCAAAGGGAAGAAACCACCTCAAGGTTCTTTAAAATTAAATATCTATGGTTCTAGTAGAGGGGCATTGGCAGCGGCGGTATTGTTGGTACTATTCGTGATGATATTGGCGATGTGCTCCTTGAATTTGCTAGGCCGATTGCAACTAGAACAAGAATTTTTTAGTGGATCGATTTAGGGTTGTCATCTTTACATTAAAGGAGATTCCAAGACAGTAATTAGTTGGTTTAAGAATCCAGACTCAGTAATTGATTGGAGCTTTGCTAACATAAATGATGAAATCAAGAACGTTCTTTCAGGCCGGAGCTATTCATTGTCTCATAAGCATAGATTGGGTAATGAGAGAGCTGACGCTCTAGCCAAAGAAGGAAGCTGTGTATCGGACCTTCGAGTTACTACTACACCAAAAAGTGATGCTTGGGATAGCTGATTTTCTTATTTAATCAGCATTACATTGTTACCTTATGGACCTTCCATCACCTTGATCGACTTTGTTCTGATTTTCTAAATTAGATATCTTGTAACTGAAAATTTATGATGATTGTACAGTTCTAGTATCTGGTCAATGAATTTGCCCATTGTCTATGCAAAGTTTTTAACCATCTATTTCTAATAATCAAAAGAAGATTTTTCTGTTGGTAGAATGAACCAGTCGCTGTAATTGTTGAGATAAAAGGTATCTAAATTTAGAAAAATTAGAAGAACTAGTTGAGTGAATAGAAGGTGGGGACTATCATGTCAAAGTAGGCACCACTTAACTAGAAAGAGAAAGGGAAGGTAGAACTCAAGGTTGGAAGAATGAAATCTTATCTGTAGTCGAAACTAAAGTCAGTACTTTTAGTAATTCCCCAACATGCTTTTCTAGATAGCTACTGATTCCCTTCAATGAGTTCTACTTTGCCTAGGATTCTATTTGGGACAATTTTTCTGAAGGAAATTTAAAAACAAAAAGGTATGAAAAGAGGCAAAGAACACTTTCACCAAATTGCATCAGCATCTGATAAGTGTTTTTATCATTTGAAGGGGTTGACAAACACATCAATAAAGACAAACATAGTAAAAACTTGGAAGCAAAGGAGATTCCATAATCTACCTAAGAACATTATCATATCTTAAATGCAATTGAAAATGTCATGATATATCACAAAAATATCATGAAATATAACAAAAATAGTATATAAATACAAATTATGATAATTGGCGTGGCTTTGCAAGAAAGATTTTGAAGCAATAAATCACACTCTTATTCATTATAGCTATTCCAAAGTTGTTTGGTTGAATATAGTATGTTGGTTTGAGATCGACTAGGCAATGCCACAACAAATCATGACTTTATTCAAACAATGACAATGAAATATTGTCTTGGTGGTAACATAAAGTACTTATGAGCTTCATGGACAGTTTTAAGATAATAATGTTGAAAATTTTATAAATGAAAACCTTGGATTTTTCATTTTTCTCATTACTACCCCAGATTTTTAACATTGCATTTCAACCATATCCCGGGATGAAACTGATGTTAACATCATCAAAATGGTTGGATGATGGAGAATCTTTGTGTTGTTTGACTTTCCACGTGGAAGTTGCTTTCTTTAAGTTGCTAACATTAGCTGTACTTAACATTGAGATATAGGGTTTCTCTTGTTGGAAAAGAGTTGAAAAACCCCCCTCTTGCAATTTGTCAAGAACCCTAGCTTGTAAGTCGGTCCCAATCTTCAGTTTTAAAACCTCAAAAAAAGGGAGAACCTACTCTAGGAACATGCTTCTAAAGGTTTGAAGCATGCATGTTAGAGGGTCACATATTGATTGATTTATTTCATTGAATGTGGTTGAGTTTTAGAAATTTTGGATGCAATTGTGGCCATTTTTTATCAAATTTTTAGAAGTTCAGGTCAGAAAGAAGAAGCTCTTTTTTGTTTCTGGTAGATAAAGATCCATCTATGTGTCTCAACTGTGTCCAAGTATTTTCTCCATTTTTATACTAGGAAACTCATTTCTTGAAAGATGAGAAAACGACTTAGTTACAAAGTGGTGAATAATGCTTTCTTGAAAGTTTTTATATATTGGGTCTTGAAAACTAAATGTCATAGCCCTAACTGAGTAGCAAAATATGGAGAGGGGTTTCAGTAATAAACTATATGGAGAGGAAAATTTTGTGGTTGACAAGTATAGTGATGTTTTGAGTCAATTGTTAGTGCTATGTGGTAGGCATATTTTTGCAGGATATAAGATGGTTTCTAAAAATCCTCATATATATACTTTTTACTATATATATATATATAGTAAAAAGTATAGGATGGTTGTTCATGAACCATCCTATATTGTGAGTGCCATATATAAACCACCACCCTCTTGGTCGGAAAAATTCAAAACCCTCCCTCTTACCCAGATTAAAACCCAAGAGAAGAAGAAGAAAAAGAAGAGGAGGAGGAGGAGAGAGAGAGAGAGAGAGAGAGAGAGAGAGAGAGAGAGAGAGAGAGAGAGAGAGAGAGAGTGTGTGTGTGTGTGTGTGTGCACGCATGCATGTGCCCCAGCTTTCTAGTCATTGTCCAAAAGCTTTTGCTACCCGATGCAAGGAGAGAAGAAGAGAATAATTAATAATAACAAAAAGAGGAAGAGAGAGAGAGAGAGAGAGAGAGAGAGAGAGAGAGAGAGAGAGAGAGAGAGAGAGAGAGAGAGAGAGAGAGAGAGAGAGAGAATGAACACACCACGACCTTGCTCATCTCCATCCATATAGGAGTTTTAAAAGTCCTATATGGATGGAGATGAGCAAGGTCAGGGTGTGTTCTCTCTCTCTCTCTCTCTCTCTCTCTCTCTCTCTCTCTCTCTCTCTTCTTCTTCTTCTTCTTCTTCCTCTTTTTGTTATTATTAATTATTCTCTTCTTCTCTCCTTGCATCGGGTAGCAAAAGCTTTTGGACAATGACTAGAAAGCTGGGGCACATGCGTGCGTGCACACACACACACACACACACACACTCTCTCTCTCTCTCTCTCTCTTGATTTTCTTATATAAAAATCATTAAAATTGATTGTGCTAAGACATTGAGAATAAGAAAACCCAATTCTTATATTTTCACCCTGACCTTGCTCATCTCCATCCATATAGGAGTTTTAAAAGTCCTATATGGATGGAGATGAGCAAGGTCAGGGTGTGTTCATTCTCTCTCTCTCTCTCTCTCTCTCTCTCTCTCTCTCTCTCTCTCTCTCTCTCTCTCTCTCTCTTGATTTTCTTATATAAAAATCATTAAAATTGATTGTGCTAAGACATTGAGAATAAGAAAACCCAATTCTTATATTTTCAATTTTCATTCAAAAAAGCATCCAATGACGAGCCTAATGTATGCTACTTGTAATTATTCGCTTGTATGACAACAATATTTTGCTTATATTTTAAAGTTGAATTTTTCTTTAATTTAGTGTATTTTTTATTGATCCAAACCATTAAGTATGTTCTAATTTGTGTTAGGAAGAGTTTATATATGTTTTTAGTGAGAACTCAAAGTTTAAATGGTTGAATTTCATTGAAAAAGCTTAACATGTACTATTGTGTAGGTAGGTGAACATGATATGTTTGCAATTGAATATCTCCCTATTGGTTAATTTTTGTTGAAATATAACAATATCATCAGATTCCTTGTTATCTAATTGTGTTAGATACCAAGTTTCACTGCAACTTTCTATCTAGAAGTCATTGAACTTAGATAGTAAATTAGTAGTAACAAACTAAGGGAACCTTGTTAGGGGTGGTTGGGCATACTTTTCAAACAGAAATTGGTCTATCACAACAGAATCCATTTTGAGTTCTTCTAAATATGGTGCTTTCGGGGAACCACTTGAGTTGAATTCACAAGTCTTTTCTTGGGTGGTTGTAGATTGTCTCTTCCTAAAGGTAAAGTATTGTGAATGTTGAAAGCTCTTTGTTTTAACATCTAAGGTTGTGAGATTCGAAGATGGGACATATCTAATGCTAAAAGAAGTTTTTGAGAGTCTAGATTTGACTGGGCAGTGTGCGATTTGATTTTAAATATAAGATGACTAGCTATAAGTTGATTTTTTAACTGTCTTGTATATATGTTTTTAACCATCTTAAAAACCACTAAGAGCAAGATTTGGTGGGACAGAGGATGAGATTTGGTTACATAGATAGATAGATAGATAGATAGATAGATAGATAGATAGATAGATAAAGAGCACGTTAGTACCAACCAAGGAAGTTGGGGAGGAGGAAGAGAGATTGAGCTTTTCTTTGTAAATGGTGAATGTTATTAGAAGGAAAATTATATTGTCAATATCCAATCATACGATCAATATCACATATCTGATTTAAGATCTAGACAACATCCACATCTATAGTCCTCTTGAGCACCTCCCTAAAGGTGTCAACCTCAAACTTAACATGGGGTGCAATTGAAAAAAATAAAAGTCTGTGGTAGGAATAAAGAAAAAGGAATTTGTCGAGGGTTTTCCTACAAATTTTTTCTAAAAAAATTGGAAGACTATTCTATTCTTCATATTCAACTATCAGTTATAGACTATTCATAGTTTCAAGCTCAAAAAGTCATAAAATATGAGGACTCTGACCAAATAGATGTAATAGACATTAAAAAAAGCCTCTAAATGATGAAGGGACTTAACCAAAATAACTTTATCGACTCAGAAGCCTTGAATGTTGAAAATCTTGACCACATATAACTTATCGTGTTTTAAATGATATACTACAACTCCAACATAGTTAGCATTCTGCCCTTTTAATGTTAATCAATCAATGACAAGACATAAATTCTTCTCCAACATCAAGAGACTAAAGGAAAGCTGCTACATATTCTACACATATGCAAATTTATACTGATATACACTTAAGGCTATGGTAAATCTACTTATACTTAAAAGATAAAAAAGAAAACATGTTAACTTTACATTTAATACTAAATAGAGAGGCTCCAAATGCCACACACTTTCTTCGAGTCAATGCAATACTTTGAAAGACATGCTTAATATTAGTTATCAACCAACTCATATCTTAAGATTGAGTTAGTAATTGAATTATGTTGTGAAAGTGATTTAAACAAATAGAAAAGATAATTAAAGCCACTGATTTTGGATTTTTTGAGTTGCGCATAATCAACTTTTAATTAAGGGTCTTTACTTTGCTTGTTTGTATATGTTCAATAATCAAAGATTGATTGTTTGATATATTCACTCAGCAAAGATGTATAATTAGCAGCAAGATGTGGTTGAAAATTGTAATATTAGAACTTGATATAACAAGAGAAATGTACTCACAATCACTTAATATATAGTGAAATATAAAAACTTGCATGTCTCTTTGCATCATCCCACACAATGTGAAATTTGACTTGGATAGTTATACTTAAAATTTTCACCTTATATGCACATTGGTTATTGGATGAGTTGGTTAAGACATGCAATTATTATTTTAGAGAATTTAGGTTCAAATATCAAAGCAAACGAATTATTTTTGTTAAGTAGCAACTTCATTGCAATGAAGTCGGCTAACTTGGACAAATTTTCTTAGTCGATTAGCGAGTTTCAGAATTATGCTTACTTTAGCACCCCAAAAAAAACTAAGAAGGAAAAGCAGGTAATTGTTTGAACTTTATCTTGGTTCTCCTTGTCTTTCACATGGCTGACCACAGTTTAAGATTGTATGTGAGTGTTTGTATGTCAAACTTTCAAACTTTAGAGAAGGCAAAAGGGAAATTTTTATTGAGGCCAATCAAGAGAACTATTGTAAATAGATAAACGAGTTGCTCATTGAATCTATTGATTTGTAATCTCAAAATCAATGGATGTCACACATGATGAATTGTCAATTAAACTTGCTCGATCTGTTCAATTGCATCCTTATAATGCAATCACAACATTCATTTTCCTCATTTCCTCTTCAGAATTCTCCCTAAGCCTTATAATTTTGGAATAGTTATTGTTCTTTGATTCTTAATTTTCTAACTATTAAAAGAAATAATCTTTAGAAACTCAAGATGGATGTGCCAAAAAGCCTAGTAACTAATGGTTTGGTGAAAGTGGTGCCTCTCCTGTTTAACATAAGGTTAGGTTTTTAGTTTACATCCCATTTAGGGGAAGGGGAGCCTTGGCGCAACGGTAAAAGTGGTTGTCATGTGACCCTGAGGTCACGGGTTCAAGGCGTGAAATCAACTTCTTGCAAAATGCAAAGGCTGCCTACTTTAGGCCTTTGTGGTCTACCCCTTCCCTGGATCCCGCATAGGTGGTAGGTTCGTGCACCGAGGCTGCCCAATATATATCTAGGTGTACGTCTGTGATTAGCTTCTGTTGTAATTCTTTGTTTGTTTCAAAAAAACTAAAATAGATGTTGTAACTGTATTTTATCCCTTTCTCACTTTGTAACATAGCGAGAGAGAGAGAGAGAGAGAGAGAGAGAGAGAGAGAGAGAGAGTAAATCTACGATTTTCCACCAAGTTTTTCGTAACGGAAGGGGCTATGTATCCTTGTTCTTTCAGGTAAGAAGATAAATCCAGTTATTAATACTTCATTCCATGAGGGGAAAAAACACGTCAATACTTCGATTGCCACCTGCGACAATCCACAGAAATAAATGCTTCAGAGAAAGAGTACCAAGTCATATGTCATTTGCTCTTTAGGTACAATTGATAGGACATATCAAATCGATGATATATCTAATTTTGTCCAAAATCTATGGCATAAATGTGGAATCGTGATAATATAGCATTTTTTGCACAATTTTTCCAAAACAAAAAGAGAAACTATAGAAGTAGAGTCCAAACAGTAGACTTCCGATTTTTCTCACTTATGCTGATTATGTTTTGTAGATCTAAACCATTCAACATGTTTAAAATAATTAAGATAGACTGGAAATCAAATTTCATCCAATGATAACTTATATTTCTTAAGGTAAAAAAATCATGACTACCTATTTTTATTTAATTTTTCGAACTTCTAAAAAGGTAATTAGCTAAATGCATTTCTCTTATTTCTCACCTGTCACCTAATTTATATAGGATGAACGGCCTAAATCTTCCAAAAAAGAAAAATGAAAAATTCTATACCAGCGTCTACTCCTTTAGAATGTTTAGGAGTGTCTACTCTACCGGGACCTTCTATTGAGTATAAGTAGTACTCTAAACAGGCGTAAATTTCATAACTCGGCTAATCTAACCGCTAGTAGAAAAGGTAAACTAAGTCTTAGTAACTTCATAAGAATTGAAGTTATTCATGCATGCCATAGAGGGGTCCACCACATGTCCGCAGTTAATTTAGAGAGAGAGAGAGAGAGAGAGAAGTAAGTGGGGCACCACCAGATGCCAGGAGACCACAGGGAACCTACAGAAGCCCTCACCTTCTACATGGTGTAGAGGGGAAGAAGATTCTATTCTAATTTGTAAAGCGCAAGGTGGAGAGAGGAGGTAGGCAGCTGCTTCCGATGCTGTCACTCCTCACATGCATGGCCACCCCTAAAACTCCATAGATAATATACCAATTCTCATTGCTCTGTTTCTGAGCCGATTCCAAGAAAAGGCCCACCATCTGTATGGATAAAAGCAATTAAAATACAAACTTGTTCCGAGGCAATATCTTATTGACAAAAAACGTCACATCTGCTCTCCAAGGGAAGGCAAGCCAAGAGAATCCTTCCCATTCTCCACACCACAAAACTACAAGGTTCTCTCTTCTGTCTTCTCTTGCACTCTCTTTTGTCTGTTTCTCTGCCCTCTTCTCTACCAGATACTCTACTTTTTTATACATACTCTGAACTCACTTTTATTTCCTTATACACTCCCAAACAAAACTCTCTCTCCCTCTCTCTCTCTCTATGATGGATCTATGTATGTATATATTTATAAACGATCAAACATGTTGGACTGGCATTAAAACTCAGCATTTAGTGGAGGGGTCACGAGATAAAGGCAGGTCGAAATAATTTTACGTTTAGAGAATTTTGAGTCTGGTTAGGATTATCAATGACACAACACAGTAGCAGATTGATCATCCAAGACGGGTCCAGCAGGATTCAGACCACCAAGCCTGTACTTTTGGCTCTCTATGTAAATGCGTGGTTATATATATACATAACCCTGGTTCTTCTTTTGCATTAAGTGGTGTTCTACTTGTACAGGAAGAAGGGTGCAAATAAGGCAATTGCTTTAGTGATGCACGTGTATTTTGGCTACGTGATTGAAAACAAATGGAACAGGAGAGACGCAGAAGAAGACGGTAAATGGCTACTTTTATGAAGGAGAAAGGGATAGGAGAGCAGCCTCAGGTTTTGATGGACCCAACCAGTTTGGAAATAACATGGGATGAGTGAAACACGCACAACACCACGTACCTTGATTTCTTTCTCAAGAGGGAAAGTGACCCACATGTGAGACGATGGGATCCACCCTTTAGTGCAAATGGGGTCCACAGAAAAACAGTGCAAAATCTGATTGTTAGTGTGCAACGCCATTAAATGCATGTGTTATCTAGGATGGTAGTTGCATGGGACCCAGATGGCTGGTTATCCATATTGCTGCTCGGTCTTTCGACTGGATAGATCCATCGATAGACTACAGCTCAAAGATCTTCTCCGTCCGATCATCTTAACCCTTTGATTGGTTAAGATTTTTGATACAGAAGTTACTCAGCACAATAGTGGGTAGATACCCCATAAAATTTCCACGTGGCTTACCTCTCAAAAAACGAACGGTTTTGATGAACGAAATGCCTGTGCTCCACAATGTACCTTCAGCTGATGGATTCCAGGTAAAGGAATGCTGGGATAGTGCGCGCACCGCAGCTGCTTCATGTTGTGTCTCCCACTTTGGGATGATGGGCCCTACTAATTGTCGATCAGACCTGTCCACTTACTTCTATGCCTCTAGATCACAACTGCTCTGGAAAGGGCAAGGACTGAATAAGTTTAGAATCTAAACAAATGTTCTTTTGATCACAGAGTGTGGACTGTGAGAAACCTTATTTAAAGAACCATCCATATTCAACAAGTAAGAAGCACAGTTTTTTTTATGTTATATTGATTTAATAACCTTGACATTTGGTATCCAAGTGATGTAAAGGCACAGAAATTAAATGGGTGGGTCTGATCAGCGATTTGGGGGGTGATCATGCAAAATTAGGGGAACCTATTTGCACACACTATCCCAGGGACCAAGTTAAAATTTAATATTTATTTACATTATTGTTTCCTGCTTTGATTAGGGCTGCTTGGAAATTGGACTATATAGGGATAACAACCACCATTGAATTTTACCCATGGACATTTTCTTATCCTGTTCAGTCTCTGATTAATTGAAATTGTTTGAAGAAATCCCTATTTTCTGATACCCAATGATTCTACAATTCTTAATTTTATATTTATATATTTTGATTGTCAACAAAGAAATATTTTATTACTAGATCACAAAAAATTACAAAAGCTTTTCATAACCGATGGAAAGGCATGCAAAGGAAAGTCCAAAAAGTCTAAAGGAGAAAGAAATACATATTTACTGAATTAAATATAGATTTATCAAATAAAATTCAAATTCAATAACTTGTCATATTCAAATAACGCTTGTAAACACAGTTACAAATCCAAATTAGAAATGAGATCCGCATAATGCTTTTTTCTGAGTTCTTTCCTAAAGTCTTTGAATATGATTCCCAAATCTGTACTTTACTACTATTAGGCTAAGCGCAGATACAAATATTGAAAGAGAAGAAAATATTCTAAAGGCCTACAAGTCACGGTCGTTTTTTTTTTCTTTTTGACATTTTGGTTGATTTTGATCGTTCGTGGTTATTTATTGGCCATTTGGAAATTATTGTTATTTTTTTCAAAAGAAACAACCATCTACCTTTTTTTAGAAAAAACCTAAAACTCTACCAAGACAGCGACAAACTTTCATTTATCTTATTATTTTATAGCTGTTTAAAGACAAAAAGACTCAAGTCAATTTTGGTAGTGGACCTAATAATCAGTCAACCCATAATAGATGCCTATTTTTAAAATTTTAGCCTGCACTATAAAACTCACAGTCATGGGCAATTTCTGTAACAACTTGAATATTCCACATTAAGGGCTTATAAATTGAGAGGCTCATGTAGGGCCTAGAAATTAAGAGGCCCACTATTTTTTGTTCAATCTTTTAGAGTAAACAAGATGTACTGGCCCATATTGATTCGCCCCACACCTTATATACTCGGCTCAATATTCCTCTCTATCAGATGATATTAACCCTCCAGTAGTTGAATTATTATTCCACCATTCCTTTTTGTTAAAATTATCTTATTGAGATTTTTCTAATTTATGTCATATCTAAGATCAATGGCTCATGTCATTAATTTTCCCCATATCTTCTTCTCTCTGATACACTGATTTTTACACAAGAGAAAGAGAAGGGCAGAAACCATGATCTACTTTTTTCCAGTCATCTAGAATACACGACCTACTTCCAGCCACATCTAGATCACAAAATCTAGGCCCTCCTAATTTTCTAGAATCATCTAGACTGCACGACCTACATGTTCATATTTGTTCATTGCCTAGGTCCAAAACTTGGATATTTACACCCAATAATCCTTTCCATCAGATGATATTAACCCTCCATTGATTGAATTAGTTTTGCCATTCCTATTAGCTACAATTATATGATTAAGATTCTTCTGGTCCATGACTATTTAAGATGAATAATTTAGTATCATCAGCTATTCTTGTAAGTATTAATTTTCTACATGAGAGAAAAAGGGTGCAAAACCAAAAAGGATACGAGGGTAATTGGTAATTTAGAGTAAGTAAAATATATGTAGGCCTTCATATATATTATAAACTCTGTGTAAATAAGTGGACCCACAGTCAAGGTTTTCTAAGTGTTTGAAAAAGACAACTTGCTAGGAAAAGAAAAAACAGCCTGTAACATTCCTTCATTTTCATTCACTTAGGGGAAAAAGGTGGTATGGTTAGTTTTTCCAAGAAATAAATGACTAATACTTTTTTTTGCTAATAAGCATTTCTTTAGAAAAAACAATCTTAGACGACTTTTGTATCCTGGCTAACTGGTTTGTTTATATAATAGGCTTCACAAATTTGACTGTGACTAACAAGTTCATCATTTATTTTGGAATAAAGCGGGGAAGCCTTGGTGCACGAAGCTCCTGTGTATGTGGGGTCTAGGGAAGGGGCAGACCATAAGAGTATATAGTACGCAGCATTACCTTGCAATTTTGCAAGAGGTTATTTTTACACTTTGAACCCATGACCTCAAGGTCACACGATCAGTTGCCTGTAAACAACACAAATGACATAAAGAATTTTATCTCTGTTTTAGGATTGCCGCTACTGAAAGATAAAGCTAACTGTCCATGCATAACTTTTAGAGAAGTAATATAATAATGTGGCTCAATTGGTATGTATGTGTAAAAAAAAAGCCCGTGTTTTACCCACAAGTGCACAGTACGTGTAGTAGAGTGTGTGATAGTATTTAAGTGAAAGCAAAGATCTGAGTGTGAGAATAAAAAGACAAAAGAAGTAGGGAAACAATATAATAAATAGATTAGTCGTCACTCATCTCTTGGATCCAATTATGTGGTGATGTATGCTTTGATAGAAGCAGCATCCCTATCTCCAAACCCTTTTCTAGTTGAAGTATAATGTTATCCTAAAATCTTAAGCGACAAGAACTAATTGAATTTAAAGAGAAAAGTAACAGAAGAAAGATTGAGGACTATGGTTAAACCATAATCCTAAAATTGAGTACAATAGATGGATAAATGAACTCAAATAACGCAGGCCAACTACAAGCACAGCATATGTTAAGGAGTTATTCCAATAAGCATGAACCATATATTAAGAAAAGGATCGTCAAATTAAAAAAATAAAAAATAAAAAATACATTGACATTGTGAATTACCCTACCCTAGATGAATGGATCACTCACAAACGTTTGTCATGGCAATACTCAAGATACGAGAGAAGGTTAGAGAACACTTTCTCATAGCAAAAATAACGTACAAGATGAAAATATATGGAGATCCAAAGAAAAAGATGATATAGCACAGTTAATCGATTAATTTCTACTCCAAATATGCAAATGTAACTCAAATCTAGTCTAGTAATAGGAAGACAAAAGAGAACTCAGCTAAAATAGCCTTTTCAGCTCTGAAATTGCGCCAGTTCTTGTACGCTGATACCCAAAACATTCATAGCTCTCCTCATTTCCAAATAGTTATCAGCATTCGCCATGAAAGTAAGTCTCCAGCGTTCTTTTTCAGATAAAGCCAAAGCCATCGGTGAAGGCAGGCTTTTTTCTTTTCTTTTCAAGTTCCTTAATTTGAAGAACCCAATGAATTTCTTCAAGATTGCCAACCTGAAATCTGGTCTTGACTTAGTGACTCATTTCCTCCCATTGAGACCTGCGCAAATAGCACTTTCCAGGTGACAGTTCCATCCATCATAAGGCAGTTACGCTATGGATTAGAAATTTGACAAACACGGAATCTCTTGAGAAGGTAAGTTCTGATAGCTCCTCTAGATTTTCTTCCATGCTTATCAAATTAGATTTTACGCCTTTTCAATGTAATTCTGCCAAATCATATAAACATATAGTGAAGCTCAAATATGTAATGACTTGGGTTTTTGTAACACATTTTGTAATACATTTTTCAAAGGCAGAACCCTTAGTAGTAAAAAAATTTTGGAAAACAAAGCAGCGGAAATTCTTTTCTTTAAAACTTGTTTTGAAAAACTCAAGTGATCATTTCATACATAACATAAGTAGAATTTTTGTACAAGATAAAATTTCATTAAAGAAATATATTTTTATTAAATTCCAGAATCCATCCAATGGTTCACAATACAGCTCGGTATCAGTACAAGACTTGTCCAAATTACATAATCCAAATTTCAAACCTCACCATATATTAAGAATATTCGGTACAATACAATGCTCTCAAATAAAAATACATATCTTTAAGGAATATACCCTGATTGATTATTCTTTCAAATCTTTTTAAGTCTTGAGCTCCTAATTCTCCTTCTCTGTTTCTGAGATATTGTAAATATTAAAACATTTACAATATCTCAGCAAATCATACTTGGTAGGGGATTCAAGAAGCATAATAATTTGACATTATAATCCTACTACTTCATAATCCCATAGTTCATAACATACTCATGAATCAATATCTTTATTTTGTCATATACGTACATCCTTACACATTCATACGGTATATTGTGTATAAATATATACGTATGGTCAAAACCGTAAAAAATAGTTAATGTCTCAAAACATAATCATATCCAGCTTATGCTGAGTCTATAAATCATCCAGACTCTGCTAAAAGTACTCCCTCATTTGGGTAGTATCGGTAATCCACGATTACCCAACATCTCATCATGCCATATCATAAGGCATTTCATTGTGCCATGTATCATAATACAAAAATACTCAAAGGACTACTATGCATGTAGTCAAAATCTGCAACAGTGCGCCTGGATAACTGCTCAATAATCCACATATAGCATTCTTGGTAAAAATCACACTATCCATGCTCGTATGAGGAGGACTATTGCTGTCACAGTGGCGGCCTTCCCATAATTGCCCCACCTGACTTTTAGCGTCATTTAGGCTTGGTATCCATATAATAAGTTTGGGAGAGCGGGCGGCCAAACCCTACTAACTCTCCTAGCATAGCATCCCCAGGCCTATGCCTGTTTAAAATAAAACCACAAGCCTCCATGCTTGTATGTAAAGTAATTCTCATATGTATTAGACAATCTGTCTATTTACTTAGGGTTGGAATATCTTCTAGTTCCCTATTCACTTAGAGATTTTTTTTTTCAATTCTAACTAAACCCTTTTATATGTGTTTTAGTTGGATCATAAGGGTTTTCAATGGGTTTAATGCAAGTATTACATTATACTTGTCAACTTTTTCAGACATAAGATCATGTATACAACATGTACTTCTCATGTAGATGCATTCATAAAATCCTCCTCCATTCAAGTAGTAATCCATCTCTTTAGATCTTTCATGATCTTGATTGATGTACGAAATCTGTAAACCCATACATACTGTCAATATATATACAATCTAAATAATCCTATATTTTTTACCCTATCATGATCTATCTTCCTCAGATAGTGTTTATCCTATTGATTAATAGATCTGATGGTTAGAATGATCTTCTAATCTTTTATATCTAAGTATTTTCTATTCTAAGTCTTTGTGTATTCCTTTCTTTGATCTTGATCTTTCATAGATCTTTTGATCAACAGTTTATATTGTTGATAAAGATCAAGGGCTTAGATCTTCTATCATTTAGTTCTTCTTTGATTTAAGTTTAGTTGTTTGATCATCCTAAAGATGATGATCTTGGTTATCTTCCTTGAATCATAATTGATCAAGGGTTTAGATCTTCTATTCTATTTTATCTTAAGTTGTAAGCAATATATATCATCATCAAGAAGTATTTATTTCTTTTCATTGTTCTTGATCATTCAAGATCCAATGGATCTTGTTTAATTATCCTTATTTTACATACAATTTTTATTAGAGTTAGATAATTTACTAACCTTTTATGCTCTTATTATTATTATTAAACTAGTTAATGTTTTACTGCTTGAAGATAACTTATTTCAGCCTAAGTCTAGATTGCTTCTCTTATTTCCAATTGGATAAGGCTTACTAGTTGAATGGGTGAGCACAAAGTGGTTACTTCAATTCTCATATAAGGAGGCGTTTGACCTTACAAACGTCAACAAAAGGTACGAGAGAGGGATGCTCTATTAGAAAACCCCCTTAACCACCATGCTCAATATTCACTAGAATGACCTTAAGTCAACCTTTCATAAGGTTTCTATGAGCATGTTAACCCTAAGTACTCTTTCTAATTGATTTTAATTAAGTCAATGAACATTTAAAATTCATTCATGGGGTTTATTATTCTCCTAGTTTAGGCCAAGAATTTGATAATCCTTATATTGTCCTATTAATTATAGCCCTTACTAATATTAAGTCCAAGTCAAATAATTCATCTTATTTATGTCATGAAACTCTACTTTCTCATTAGATTCTATTTTTGGTATTTTATACTCTTTATCTCATAACTACTTTAATAATTAAATCTATTAATAAAATTTAACCATAAATGAATTATAACTTTAAAGCATAGAACTATATAATTGAACAACCTAATGATAATGGTACAAGGTACTTAAGATTACACTAGTATGATTTCTAACTAATGTACTTTATCTAATAACTCAAATTAAATGATCATGGACCTAAGGTATCATCTCATAACATAGTCTAATCTAACATGAAATCCTAGCATGGTCCTAAGTTACAATTGCATGAAATCATACCAACACAGTCCTAAGTTACAATTCATTATTCATGAATAATTTTATGGACATTCGAAATGAAGTTATATAAAAATAATCTATCATGGATCCTATATTCATGAAATAAATCAAATAAAATCAATGCATAACTCAAGCTAACACATTTCTCATTATTAAAGCTTTTACTTATGATCCAACCATTAGATCTTAAGTCTTTTCTTTTAATCAAGGGTTTTAATTAATTTTAGAGCTTTTACTCCATTAAGATCCAAGATCATATCCCTTTTTTTTTGTCATATTCAATCCATAATCTCAATGGATTCCATCATAATATCATTCATTCAATCTATTCCAAGGATCTGATCATACTTGATCTCATTGATCAAGTGGATCCCTTTGTATTTTTAGGATTTTTCTACCATAAAGAGTAGATCCCTCAATTTATCTTAGATCTATCCAAATAAATCATAAATATCACTTGATTTCAACATTATATCATTAGTAAACCAGATCCCCAAGATCTAATCATCTCATATCTTGAAAATCATGACAATTAGAAACTTAATTCATGCAAATAGAAAGTTTCTAGAATATTTTTATCACTATTATAGTTTCAGAAGAAAATGGACATTATAAGCTTTTCGTAGTTTCTTTTTTATCTCAATTTGGAGTTCAGATGACTCCACAATTAAACTATGAAGTTCATAGTCGTTCCTAGGGTCCAGATTTGATCTGGGCCCAGTGGAACGGATGACTCAGATTGATCGGGCGGAGTGATCACCGCACTCGTCACCAGGATGCACGTGTAACGCGCTCTCCCATGACCTGCGCTGTCGTACGGTCATCCTATTGGGACGAAGTCGCACACGGCGCGAGCGCGCGGAGGCGCTCCTGCAAGGTGCATCTACGTACGGCGTTTCACAATGCATCCCACAATCCCAATTTGATTTGGGAGATCGGACAGTCCGTTTTGGACCGTCCAATCAATCCTCTTCAATTAAAGGCTCAAAACTCTATAAAATTTCTTGAAACTTCTACCCTAGGGGTTTAGACCATTCTGGAGTGATTAGAAAGCTTCCATCATCCAGAATTGAAGGGTTCTGGTCACTTACTTTATTTTTATAAATTTTAACCTAAAACTAATAACAGAAAAACAAAAATTACATAAAACAACATGAAATAAGTATAGAAAGTGTTTTCACCTACCTGATTGGAGAAACAATATAGATTTGAAGCCCAATTTGAAATAAATATCCTTTGATGATAAGATAGCCTAATAGTCATTTGTTTTGTGATTTCTCGTTAATTGCATCATTGGATCTTGAAATTGATTTAGGGGTTTTGTAGATAAGGTAGTCTAGGATTGTATGGAGGTTGAGATTTGTGAAATTCAATTTTGAACAGAGTGCCTAATTGAATTTAGGTCTCTTGTTCCAATTAGAGAGAGGAGAGAGAAAGTGCAAGAATGGAGATTTTTGAGAGTTTTGGAATTTCAAGAAGGAATCTAGATATGGTTTTCAAAGTAAGAAAGATGATCTTGTGAAAATTTTAATGAACATTTTTGTAGGATTTTTGGAGGGGTATTTATAGGTGTTTTGCATTTTTCATAATTAATTATAATAATTATTTTTAATTCTTTTAAATATTAAATTAACATTAGATCCTCCACTACCACCTCCTTCTCTACTAGTAGCTGGTAGTAGTTTGACTGCTCATTACATGTTTTCTGGCCGTTGGATTGGTTTGTGGGCCCCATGGTGTGAAAGGACCATTTTTTCCTTTTATGGAGAAAAATCTATTTTATTCTCCCGAATTCGGAATTGAGCGTACTTAGTGGCATTGGATTTTTATTTTTGAGTTCATTCTAAATATTTATGTCTTAGATCTTGATTATGGGTAAAATTATCATTTTAACCTTTTGTTCATAAAAATAAAAAAAATCAGGGATTTTTTTATATTTTAACTCGGAATTGAATATACTCAGTGTCATTTCAATCAATTTTTTGAATACATTCATAATTTGTAAGTTTTAAGTCATGTTTTAATATTTATAAAAAGATAATTTCTAATAACCTAATATTCCAGCCCAGAATTTCTAAAAATTCAAATTAAATTGATTTTCTCAATCAATTTATAATAATTGGGGTTGTTACAAAATATATGAAAACATACACATAAAGTATCCAATAAAACATAGGAATAAGTGCAAAAAATATGAATATATCAATAAAACCCCCTATTTTTTATAAATTAGCCTCACTAATATTTTGGATGGCTATAAATCTATACTGGCCTTGTTTTGTGAAGATATAAATTGTTCAAATTTTTTTCATTGAATTAGGCGAAATATGGTCCAAAGTTCTCATCCATTATATGATCCTAGTTATTATTATCTTTTTGTTATAAAATAGATAGTGAACTTTGCCGTTTATTTTGCAACTCTACAAAACAGTCTCTAAAAGTATCCAATGAATGAGAATTTTGAACTATAGCTTATCTAAGTCAAGGTGAACATTTTGAACAATTTTGATATTCACCTAACGAGGAGCACATGCAATATAGTCAGCCAAAAGATTAGTAGAGGCGATTATATCACTTCCCTAACTTTTGTCCGAACCTTTTATTCGAGTCGGGGATGGAAAGATGTATGTGTAAAAGCAAAAGAGAAGAAGAAGAAGATAGAAAAATCTCCCAAATGCTTATTTCTTGAACCAAAAGAGTTCAATCAAACTAGAAAAGGGTAAAGGGGTAGCTGTGATAAGAGAGTAATGCTTTCTTGGAAGAAACTAAAGCTGCAAAGGGCACTCCCAAGGCTGAGAGAAGCTGAATTGAATAAAACGTTAAGTAGATTACAGTAGTGGTGGAGGGAATAGAACTTCCAAAAGTTCTATTCCTCAGAGACAGAAAAGCAGCTTCCCAAGGTCATTTAGAGAGGAGGGAAAAAGTATAAAAGACAGTCTTTACGCAGAGATAACAGGATTCAATCAAACAGTTGGCATGACCGATAGTCTTTAACAAAAGGTAAGCTTATTCTAACCTTTAGAGCTGCATTAAAAGGAGAAAACAAGATATGTCTTTTCCATGTAATCCTTTTCTCTGTTTGACATCAAGCGCAATCTTTTGCCTGAAAAATATCTTCTTCTTCACGTCAGGTTTCGTGATTGGTAGAATGGAAAAGTACCTTCCATCGACTCTCATACCAAATGGGCATACGAAACGTATATATACCTTGCTAGTCAAACATAAAGAGTGGGTGCTTTGCAACACCCCATTTTTGTATTAGCAACCCTTTCTCCTTTGAAAAAAGATTCCAATACTTGTCCATGCTTGTCGAGAATATACAATATTATAGTTGGATATGAGTGAAAAAAGATAAAAAAGAAAGGTGCAGTAATCAGAACAAGGTAACTAGTCACATGAAGTCATCATCGTCAAGATTTTATTCCAATTAGGGGTTATCTCAATTAGGTTAGTCACTTGAAATAATTACTATATATGTGGAGAAAATAGTATTTGATGCAAGTCACAACTTATTGTGGTTACATATAATGATTGGAGAGAGAGAGAGAGTGAGAGAGTTAAATTTTCCTGTGGGTAGCTTCCTTTCATAAGCGGAGCACACAATTTTGCATGTACCTCTTCTCTAATTGTATTTTTAGTTTTTTTTGCATTTGCTATGATAGATCGATAATGTGTTTAGGGCTTCTTGGGCTTATTGTCGTAGTATGTCCAGGGTCATAGGCTACTGCCCAAGGTAATACTTGAATGGAACTGCATTCGTTAAGGCTAGGCTTAAGATACAGTACACCTCTACAATTACTCTAACTTTTTTTGCTTTTGACTTTTTTCTAACTAATCATATGTCTCCTGTACTTTACACTTGCATTAAATAGCTAAAATTAACACCCCTATATATAAGAGTGTATTAATTTTAGCCGTTTCATGTAGGTGCAATGAACATGTGACATTTGATTGGCTAGAAAAAAGTAGAAAACAGAAAAGTTAAAGAAAATGAAATCACTATATATATATATATATATATATGCTTAATACATATGGATGATGTTAACCACTTTGCTTTGGGTTTCCAAAAAACTGATGGTTGTGATTTTCAACTTAAAGAAAACTAAGCTAAGAGCATCCAATAGCCTATTTAAGCCATTCCATTTATAATTTCTTTCTACTATCGCCAACTACAATAATGGTAGGTTTACTAGGATATTTTGTACTTTAAGAAATTTAACGTCTCCTTCCTTTTGTGTGTGTGTTGTTGTTGGCATAACAAGCTGAAACCCGGATTACTCGCTCAAGCATCAACATCTACCTCCATAATTCTCGGATGATGCTTTTGAAACAGCGTTCTCACTACGAAAATTAGGCACAACAATTGATCCCACAATGAAGGGGCTTTCTTTTACAATGCAGGATGGTATTGTATCTGAAGACGAATTTTCCTATTTCTTAAGGAATGAAGCGTGTTCTTCTATGCAGTGGCTCTAGAAGAGCCTCTTCCATGGCCAGATCACAAGTTGGACGCTCTTATCGGTTATGGGTTATCGTTGAAAACCCAGCTTGCCTCAAAAAAACTGTCGACTTTCTTCTTAACTCTCATCTTTGGTCTTATTCATTCATCGCTAGTGCCTAACGTACTGCAACTAACGCTGCTCTTTTTGTATCTGTTTTTTCTTCGGAAGTCTCTTCCAAATTATTTTGTCAAACATTTAGATTATAGCACAAGTTAGTCTACTTCACAAACTACTTTTTTTGAGTTCCTTTCCTCCTTATATTGACCCAAAAACATGCATATTACATTTGAACATATTATTTGTGAAATTGATAAAACAAAATCTTTCTCGAGAACCCTCTGAAAATTTAGGGGAATGAGAAGGACATGCTTCCTAAATAGCATGAACACACGTTTAGGTGTCACGTGATGCTTTTATAAGTGTCAAAAAGGCGTCAAATGAGTGTCATACTCCATGCAAAGCGCAGTTATTACTGTAAAGATTTGAAATTCCCAAAATTTATTACTGTAAAGATTTGAAATTATGACTATAGAATCATTGAACAAAGAGCAGTTCCAGTTGTAGGAGTTGTAAGGGCACTGAATTCTCATTCCCCTAAATTTTCAAAGGTTAAATACTACACGATACTTGGTCTCAGTCAGGAGCGACATCGATGTGATGGGCCATAAAACAATGTTCTAAAGTATATGGGTGGTCACTTTGCGGCGAGTTTACGCAGGTGATGGTCTTGATTGACATCAAATGCCACCTAAACCGGATATGCTTTAAACCATTTGACGTGAAAATGAAGAACTTATATGGAGGACAAACTTCAGCCTCACTCTAGCGTAGGTTTATTTTGACAAATCCTTTATTATTGTGCATGTCTAAGGAACTATATGTATGGTGGCCAGCTAGAAGTACACGTAGTTCCTCTCTCTTTTGTGATCGATCTAAACTGTTCATGTTGCAGGTCCATCTTAGATTTCCCCTGCCCCACAAATCTCCCAGATCATCAACTGGAATAAAACATGTTACAGTATTGGCCTTAGTGCAGGTCCCTCTCCTAATTGTTCCCCTCTTAACATGCATGAAAGCCCTCCAAGTTAGAAAGAGAGTACCACTTCGACCTCTGCACATGTGCAATGGATTTTGATAAAGTTATATCAATCGATTAAAATCTAAAAGAAGAGAGATTGGGATATGGTATTGTTTACAAGGGGAACACAAAAGGCTGTTGGATCACATGCCTAACACCTATTTCCGTCTCTTCTTTTTATCTAACGTAGCTAATAACATTAAAGAAATGTGTGGGAAAGGTGGACCCCACAGTTCAAGGCTGCAATTCCCTAATCTAAGGGATTCCATGCATCATATCTATTCTTAGTCCATCATCTATGCCATCATTTCATGCACATAAAAAGTTGGAAAACTCCAGCTAGGTCTTATGTCTATTACTTCCATGACAATCTTTCAATCGCAAATTGACGAGATTGTAAACATGATGTGTATATATGTATGGGACGCAGTAATTTTATCAAGGAATTACAGGTGTAAAATGACATTTGATTGGCAAGGAAAAGTTTTTAACTACTATTATTATAACTTTTTCCATTTTCTAATCTTTCAGCAAATTAAATGTTCCCTGTTTCTTGCACCTGCATGAAACAGCTGAAATCAAGAGAGAGACCTTTACTCGAAAGTCATACACATGCCAAGACCAGTCGCTCAACTAGATATTAATTAGATAATCGATAGGTAGATCAGGACTGAACGTTTATCAGGTAGGCTGCTGCTTGCGGCATGCGCTTATGACTACCAGAACAGTTAACTAGGATGGCTAGCAGAGAAGGCAACGAAGATAATCCACTAAGTACTTTTCCATTGACCAGAAAATTCCTTCGACTTGAACAGACCTAGATCAAATGACTCTTGTCATCGTACCCTATTCATTCTCTCCCAGGTTTGGCAAAGGTGGCATTGGGATGTGATCAGGAATTCTGCGACGCAAATTTTTAATGCGTTCTCAGGTTCAATAGGGATTACGAATTCGAATGCAGCGCCATTGCTTGAGCTAAGGAGTTAGACCAGGTCCTTAAGGCCAACCTGTGCATAGCTTTTGAGACGATGAAACAGTCCACTGATTCCCTTACACAATGGCTTAGCCAGAAGGAGGTTTACTTGTTGGTAGACCAGTCTTGCACATGGAGTAATCTCCACCCCATGATTGTACGTATTAGTTCCTCTTGATATCCAAATGAAGCTCTTTCTTGCGAAGTTAGTAGGCATTAAACGATAGTGAAGAAATTAAAGTAAGTTTGGTTAGGGAATTTTGTAAGTCCTTCATTGTTTCAATGGGTTGCTATGTGTTGGAAAAGTTTGAGCGGAAAGAAGTACAAGCAAAGACTATCCATAGAATTGATGCAAACGATTTGTGCATTAGACCAAGCTACTGAGGACTCCAGGCCTCAATTTGTGGCTTTTTAATGGCCATCCCACATATATAATACACATTCCAATCCAAATATAACAGCACAAGTCTAACGTGACAAACTGTGGATTTAGGGACGACTGTGGAGTTTATAGTACAGGGGGAGCCTTGGCACAAGGTAGAGTCGTCGTCGTGTGATCTTGACGTCACAGGTTCAAGGCGTGGAAATAATCTCTTGCAAAATGTAAAGTAAGGCTGCATGCTACTAACCCTTGTGATCCCCCCCTTCCCCAAACCCAGCATACGAGGGAGCTTCATGCACCAGAGCTGCCTCTTCTGTGGAGTTTATAGTACTTAGCATAAAATATATCGATGTATACTCCAGTAGGGTGACCCGCTTTTGCATAAAGGGCCCAACTCGTGTTTGATCCAGCCCATTCATCTAATTTCTCCTACTTGGGATACCTGCAGCCCCGCCAAAAGAGATGCCATTGGATGATTCCAGTACAAAAACAAAGTGGTTACGAGGATTGAAATGTTTGCCGTTGCTCATGCAAAATTTTTAAGAGTTTGTGGCCTTATGATCCAAAATGCATTTCATTGGATGCTAGAATTGTGAAACATGAATGGTATTTGTTCTACTGGATATCCAATGTTGGAGAAATCAGATGAACGGGCTAGATCACCAGTAATTCAGGGTTCCGTTGTGTAAAAGCAGGCTATCTTAAGTTAATTTGATCGAGCATCCCAGACTTCCAATTCTTGATCGTCGGTAATAAACGACCTAAAGAAAATAAAGCAAAGCAACGACCTATGGTCACAAGGAAAGCTGCCATAAATCAAAGAGTTAAGATAGTTTGACAGGGGGACTTTCGGTGCCCAGTCTGCTCATAACACAACGCACAGAAGATAGATAGTGGTTGCGATCATTGGATAAGTGGGCGCTCGCTTGTACTTCTGCAGGCACATATTTTTCCAAGAAAAATTGCACTCTAATGAGTGGGCCAAGAAATTGAAGGGTTACAAGGTTAATGGACCTATGCCCCACGTCTTTTTATTTGGCAAGGTTTTTTCCGTGCACGAAGCTCCCATCTATGCAGGGTTCAGGGAAGGGGCGGACTACAAGGATCAATAATATGCAATCTTACTTTGTATTTTGTAAGAGGCTGTTTTTATGCCTTGAACCTGTACGACGAGGACTCTATCGTTGCACCAAGACTTCCCTTAAAAATTGCCAGCGGATCTCTCTGGATCGCTTTAATAAGGCAATTAACTATGTTGGATACACACTTAGACGGAACTGTTCATGATAGATGCTCAAGAAAATACCTTGGTTAACATTTAGAATCATTGCTTTGCTAGGCCTTGATAAATATGGAGCCTAATCAAATGTTGCATTTCCTTCTTATTCAACAATTCTAGACCTTTGATTTCCGGGGTCCTTTCTTAAGTGATTATAAACCTTCAATCGTTTCTTCCATTTTCTGGCCATCGTTTCATAACTAAGAAACAAATCAGGGGTTCACAATCTTTAGGTACACTGAACATTGATGCAGAATTCATCCATAGGAGGCCCTAGCAGATAAGTGGTTGCGATCAAGAAACAAGTGGGTCCCAGTGGCACTTCAAACCACTCATATTTTCCATAAAAATATGAATGACCTCCATGATAGACGCCTCTACTTGTTAATTTGGCCGCTCATATGTTTCAAATGAAAATATGCGCATTCACCGTACAACCAAGTCTTCTTTGACACCGACACTTCTTTGTTACGTTCAACTTTTCTGATTGGACTCCACGACCTGCAGAATTCTCAGAAATCAGGAGCGTTGGATACGGCAACGATTGCCATTATCAAAAGGAGGGAGTGAGGGACAGCATTTCCCCTGTAAAATCCAAAATTAGAAAATCCTGTGAAGAAAGTCCGAGAAGGTTTGGACGATGGGTTGGTAGCACAGGCGAGATGCTTCAGACTGTTTGTTGAGAAAAAGAAACTCTTTTCAATAACGTAACATGGAAGAGAGAGAGAGAGAGAGAGGCACGTGAGTTTGGGCTCTTCTTTTCTTGCTTACATCGATCAAACGACAAAACGTTGTTGTTTTGGTGGGAAGAAGAAAACTACAAGAAGAAGAAGAAGAAGTGTTTGAATCAAACCTGCAGAGACATAAAACAAAAGTAAAGTCCATCGGTTGGAGAGCATGTGAACGTGAAAGTCTGAGGAATGCTTCGATAGGACACTCACCTTCCCGTGAGGCTGCAGGGACCCTACTTTTAATTAATGGGCCTCATTTTCTGCTGATCTTGTCCGTTATCTGATTTGTCCAATTTGGATTTCTTGGAGCCCAACAATTATTTTATCCTTTAGGATCGATTAGGAGCGGTCAAACATTTACTAGTATAAGTGATCCCCGCTCGTGCTTTGTATCTCTGTAGATATTTCATGTCTATGTCCATTTTCCTTTTGCATGTTAGCTTCCTTATTGCATCTATCAGTAATCAAGGTACAGTAAGAACTTGACCTATTCGCCACAGAAGATTTTGTGGGGCTGTCAATTCGATTGAATGATCTGTAGATTTAACTAGAATCCAATGGTTATGGATTTGAATTTTAATCCTTTTTTGTTTTTATTCTTTAATGGAAGAGTTATGAAGCAAACTACAATAGGAGCCTTGGGACAATGGTAGAGTTGACTTCACTGGTTCAATGTGTGGAAACAGCCTCTTGCAAAATGCAAGGTAAGGCTGTGTACTATTGACCCTTGTGGTCTCCCCTTTTCTGGACCCTACAAACGATGAAGCTTCCTGCACTAGGGCTGCCCTTTAGTTATAAAGCAAACTACTCAAATGCTATTCTCTAATTTCTAAATATTCTAATTTCTAAATCTTCTTGAAATTTCTTCAGTAAGTAAAAAGTGCTATATTTGAATCTTGGATCAAGCATAATAAGGAGAGGCATTTGTTGTCCCTGACCAACTGCACTAGACAGCTTTTGGCTTGAATTTTAATCTACAACATTAGTTGTGACTCCAATCTTAATCAGTTTTGCATGTGAATTCATGCGAAAAATCCGTCGTACAATCTCATGTCCTAACCTAATTTTAAAGATTAAAGTACCCACCTTCTTTTTTAATTAGAGTTATGTTTATATGATTGACAAAATTATAATGTATGTGTTTGCGTGTGCGTTTATCTTCGTCTGTGTATATATTTTACATTTGGGTTTTTTATAAGTTTTCCAATGATCATCTCCACTGTATTCATCTTCGTTCGCTGATTATTGTGTTAGTTATTTGAAAGTCAGTGCCAATGTTCTTTTTGGGCGAATTCGATCCGAGAATATCTAAATCCAACCCAGATCTGAATAAATAGGATTTGGAAATCAAGGATATTTAGGATTTCAAATTGAGCCGGATCCAAATATGAGCAGCTGATGACCATATATATTATAACTCACATTGGCTGATCACCGTGTTAGAATTCACTGTTGCTTTTCTTTTTTTAGGTTGAAGTTTCATTGAAAGGGCAGTCCTCGTGCACGAAGCTCCCGCATATGCAAGTTTGGGGAAGGGGTGGACCACAAGGGTCAGTAGTAACCAACTTGGCATTTTGTAAGAGGCAGTTTCCACGCCTTAAATTCGTGACCTAAAAATTACACGACAACAACTCTACCGTTGCCCCAAAGCTCTCCTAAGATGAAGTTACATTTATGGGTGAAAATTATCCAATACGACGGTTCATGCATAATACAATATGCCTCTAAAAAAAACCGCATAATAAAATATGTTGGTATCCCAGTGGCGGTTCCCACATGATCCACATTGCTCACCTCGTGGATCCCACCTCAAAATGCCCATAACCAAAGTAATTAAATACTTCCACAAAAAAGGTCATTAAATATTTTTAGCCATTCGACATAGCAAGAGTTTATAATTAGCATGCTTTAAATTGCCTTCTTAGATGCCATCATGATGCTCTAAACAATTGTTTCTAAAAGAGTATTTGACCAACCTTTGGCGGCTAGTTGAGAATGCAATTTGGCCATTTAGGGAGATGGTAGATGCTCTTCTTCTATGTTTTAGTGGAAACTTTACATTATTAAATGCCTTTTTAAGTGGTTGTTGATAGGCTCAGAACTATACAACTAACTAGAGAAGTGTGTGAATATAAGGTGTGCCATTATTAAACAACGGAGTTTCAGATTCATTTCAATGATACGACCTTCTTGGATCTATGGCAGAAGGGTTTGCATGGAGAAACTTTTGGCTAGAACTTACATAAGAGAATTTGGGGCTTTCAGCAATCTTTAATAGGCCTGTCAAAGTGCTGAGAAGAAAGTATGGGCATTGAAAGAAACCAACTTATCATCCCCCCTCCACTCTCTCTCTCTCGTTCCTACTTGGGTTTCACAGTAAGTGGGGTTTGCACCACGAAATTCAATGTATATTTAACAGATCACATCATGGGGCAGTCTCGCCGAAAACATGTTTGCCAGCTTAAGAACCCTAATTGATGGAGAATAACATCTCAAATGAAAACGACGTTCTAATGAGAGGCGAAAAGCATCGGGGATGATGGTATATGTCATGTTGCCACCGTCGTATCTCTCGCGGTAAAGCGGTACGGGCTATGATCGCGGTCCTTGGCAAAGTAGAAACCAGACTAAGTGACATTGCCAGAAAAAGCAAAAGCACCAATGTGGACGACGGTCCGGATTCGGTCTACTTCAAGCTCACAAACGGATGCGTAGTGATGCATATGGAAGATGCATGTTAGCTAATATCTGAAACAGTGCCAAGTTTTTGGGTTATGTTCCCATAAGAAAGGAACCATTTGCCTTGTTGGCAAGCCCTAGATGAATTTTTAGCAAAAGGATGGAATGCTTTAGGGATGAACTTTTTCTCCTGCTTTGAAAAGAAACGACAAAGAAGAAAGTGAATATGCTTGCATGATTATACTCCCTTCTACTCACCACCACCACCACCTCCAACAGATCGAATCTTCAGAAACAGTTCTTTTTCCCTCTTTATCTCCAATCACATCCATGGCTTCTTTTGTCTCTGCTTACTCCCACTATCACTGTATGAAGAGGAGGATATGATGCAAACAAAAAGAAACAGTGGATTCATCAATTAGTTTACTGTACGGATTTGGATTATGTTTGGATTCTAAATGATTTCGATACATGGGGAATTATTCCATGCATGATGATCTCCATCTCTTGTATCATTTGGGGATTAAAAGCCCATATTTTTTTCTTGTATTTTTGTTGTGAATAAAGTGGGGTTGTGTTGATTATTGCTTATTATGGTTTTTGTATCTTTAGAAGGAAGTCATTATGGTGCAAGATATTGGATCTTGAGGGCTCTCTTTTTTTGTGGTCCAAGAGTTTCTTTAAGCGGGTTACTGTCAAACTAGTCAGAAGACACTTCATGCATGCATTTCATCCTTTTTGAAGCCCTAAAGTTAAGGAAATCAGACATTAGCATGCAAACGCTTATCTTAAAATTACTAGTAATGGGTGGCACATGTAATTGTCTGCCAAAACTAATTATCATCATGGAATATTCTTCAGGAGGCTCTAAGGCCAACTGGGCCAAGTTGCGAGCCATTGTACAGATACTGTGTGAGAACCACGTAAATTCTCCTCTTCATATTGTATGAGACTTCCTCATACCCAAACTGCTCGAGTTTTTTATGGATTCCATGCTTGAGCAGGAATCTGCTCGCAACATCTTGAGCCAAAAAGTGGACCTATTCTAGTGCATGCTTGACTTGGCCCATTGATTGCAGGTTGGGCCTGAGCTTGAGTAAAACTGACCATAATGGCCCACGGCAGTGCGAATGGGCGTTTTGGAGTGTGTATCCGGTCCAAATGAAGTGCATGGGTGTTGTTCCTAGATAACAAACTCCCCCTACCAACTGGTTCAATTTTGATAAGCCCGTTACCTAAATCCTGGGCCAAGTAGAGTTGGGGGCACAATTGCTGATCACAGTGGCAGGATAATACTGGATTTCTCAGGGCCTCTGGGTATTTGCAACTGAACAGAAGCAGAAGTTGTTGCTCTAGCCTCAGGAATCAACTACTGGACCAATTGAAAATCCAACCTATCATCATAGAAGGTGATTCCCTGAACATGTATAGATGCTACGATAGATAAGAGGCCACGGAAATTCCGGGACCTCTTCGATAGAACGGATAAGCAGCTTGAGAATACTCAAATCCAGATAGTGCACACTTATAGATCAGCTAACAGTCATGTGGATGAATTAACTAAAGACGACGTTCTGTTGGATAAGACTAGAATCAGGCTCTACAACTCTCAAGCGAGTAACATTTTATCCTAACTAATTCTTGGATCAGAGGCCCATTTTTCTCTCCTGGTTCTTCGTGATAAGAGTTTTTTCTAAATGATCTAACATGCTTCATGAACTCAAATAGCATTTAGATCTAATGCAAAATAAGGATCAAATAAAATCACATACCTCTAGCCATTGCCTCGCAGTCCTCTGTTTTCTGGAATGTAGATGTGTTGGGTTAAGGTTCTTCTAAACCTTGATCAATCTCCTTCGTGATGAGGGCTTTCCTCCCCATAGCAACAAAATCCGACCTTTCCTCAAAAAAATAAAAAACAAAAATAGAAAAGGTCAGACTTGTCCAACATATCCCTCCTTATTGGTCATACTTTAACTAATCACGTTGAATGTGGGTAACATTGAACTCTTAGTCCTTGACAAAGCTTGATACCGAGATAAAAAATTTCTCCATCACGGCCCAATACACAAGGTTCATCAACACCCAGTCTTTCTAACAATTTAGCAATTCGGCAGGAGTGACTGGCCACTATATTTGATCTTTCCATTCCAATTAAGATGACAAAGGTCAAGTTTTACTAGTCTAGAACGAAAGAGTCAGAAGAAGAGAAAGTTACCACTTCAGGTCACGCATTCGAGTTCCCTATGAGTGGTTTTGTTTATCTAACAACGTCACGGTTCAAGAAGAGAGAGAGAGAGAGAGAGAGAGAGAGAGAGAGAGAGAGAGAGAGAGAGAGAGAGAGAGAGGTACAATAATCCAACCTTGATGGGCGCACACCCAATCCATTGTTGGAGAAGTTATACCTCCAACTGGGCCTAGCTTTAAGAAGATCTAAAGCATTCACAAACTTGTCGCCTCTTAGATGAGCTGTGCGTTGAAAGTCTTGGAAAATTCTAGCATATAATTTAAGTTGTCAAATGGATGGTAAAAATATGTAGGATGCACCAAATAACAGAAAAGCAGCTAACATTCATCAACAAACTCTCAAAAACACAAAAGGCTTAGAGGCACCAAATAATGGTGGAGAATCTTGAATATAATGGCTCGTCCATTCCATTGCACTTCCTACCAGACTTAAAATTAGTGGCAATTTACATATGACTTTCTTACACGATGAAAGGATATTAAGTTCCTTTAGCATCAGCGCCTTCTAGCTAGTAGCACTAGAAGTCGTCTCTCACTTGTGTGCCTAGGGTTCAGGGTTGTGTATAAGTATGTGTGCTTAACTTTTCTTTTATTTTCTTTTTTAAAAGAAAAAGTTTTTTTAGAAGAACGTAGGTAGGGGATGCAGAGAAGTTTAATTAGGAGAGAATGGAAAGGGGGGATTTGATATTTGAAAGCTAACATTTCTCTCTAACCTCTTTTTTTTCCAAGTTTGTCATTTTAAATTGATATATGCTGATAAATCCAGTTGGATCCTGAATTTAATAGTTTCGATGGTTTCTATTTATTTTTTAAATGAATCTTATTTGTTTGATCTAAATTTGCATATTTTAAATGGACAAAGGGATAGGCGCTAATTATATAATTCATTTTGCCAGCGTTAGACCAAGGTAAATGCAAGTAACAAAGTTTAGTTGCTAGTGGAAAAACTGCAAAGGACATTTGAGTTATTGAATGATGCAAATAGGTCTAGAACACATCATTAGGGCTAATTATTTAGTGTTAAATGATAAGAAATTATGTTATAGCATCTTTCTTTCTTTTTAATGTAGACGTGCACACACACACACCATGCACAACTTCAAACCCAGTCATGCAAATGAGAGACTCCTCCTTGAACCTTTGCACCAAAAGGCTTTGGTAAATTTTGGTATGATTCAATTAAACAAGGCAGATAAGAAAAATCACTTCCAATCATCATGCCCAACAATTAGGCTTGTCATCTAGGAGCTTGCTTATAATCTATTGTACATTAAGCTACGGGGTTTTTTTTTTTTTTCCTTCTTGAAACCTACTTCTATTTTCCCCATGTGACATTTTCCCTTGAACCCTATTTTTCCTTGTGCTATGTAGTATTTTAAAATTTTATAGTTATCTTTATTTTTATTTTATCTCAATAATTAGTTGAATGAGTGGGATCCTAAAAAATCTCTATCCCAATTCCTTCAACTTTTAATTTTAATTGAATACTTTCTTTTACTATCAATCCCCAAAATCTCTCTCTCTCTCTCTCTCTCTCTCTCTCTCTCTCTCTCTCTCTCTCTCTCTCTCTCTCTCTCTCTCTCTCTCTCTCTCTCTCTGTAACTAATTCTATTACTAAACTTCTAATTACAATTTAATATTCTTCTTATATTATAATCATATATAATTAAGTGGTCCCTTTGAAAGTTATTAAGTTCTCTCTTTTTTCTCTAATCCTTTTCTATTTCATTGATAACCTCTTTCTTTCTCTCTACCTATCTATCTATAATCTATGAATTAAGCTCATACTCCTGGTTGCAGGTTGCAGTCTCCACTTACCCCTTTAGCTGTGGATTAGATGTAGGAGTGTGTCAGTGGTAGTGATTTGATTTGTAATTCTTTGCTTGGGCCAGAAAGAAAAAGAAAAAAAGCTTACCTTATGTTCAAAGAAATGGAACTTACTAATTATGGGACTTACTAAATTAGTGCTTGTTTTTCAAAAAAGAAAAAAGAAAAAAAGAAGCCCCCCACCTAAATTAGTAGCTTGGACTAATGAATTAATGGGTGACCTTTTGCATAGTATAGGGCAAATATAAGGATACCTTTTGTCTCTAAGAATTTGGTTAAATATAATAGTTCATACTAAGATGAGGCTAATACAGTGCGTGCACATTTCTTCACTTGTAAAATATCAAAGGGCTTAAAAACAAGTGGGATCCACTATTTCAACAACCTCAATCATTCATCTGGTTTGTCATGCTATGGATGAGAGATATATAAAAGTTATCCATTGTTTTATGATAGTTAGCCTTTAATGTAGGTGCCTTTAGGTGATGACAAATGCAAACCATTGCTTTTACCTCTTTGTAAGTTGTTAGGGGGTTTATTTAACAACACATGTTTGGTGTTTCTAATATATCATGGCATATCTCAGAAATGCAACTTATTTAACCGCGATATCTTTGGCATATATGAGATATCATGTTTATTTAACTGCGATATCTTCAGCATATGTAAGATTTCATGTTTATTTAATAGCAATATCTTTGGAATATGTGAGATATCAGGTTTATTTAACTGCGATATCTCTGACGTATGTAAAATATCATACTTATTTAACTTTATTATATGTGATATTTGAGGTGTTATCTCAAATGTACCAAATGATCATTTCAATGTAAAATCATCCCTCTTTTAGAGAGAGAGAGAAAATAATTGAAACGTGTGTTTTTTTAGAGAGAGAAACAACTGTGTTGTTTCCTCCTCTTCTCACCACCGTTTCTCACTATCAGCCCCCCTCCTTCGCCGACAGCCCCTTCCTTTGTCGCCGATCGCCATCCTTTCTTGTCACCGATCGCTAGTAGGGCTTGTCTCTACCACAAACACCTACTGTAGGTTTCCTGCTTTTCTCATTTGGTAACGAAGGCATATATAGACAGAAGGAAATCTATCAACTTCAAGACATATTGGTCTTTGTCATCTCTAGAAGATCTATGGCAGCAATGAAGGTTTCATTTAGGGCAAAAAACTCATTTCAGGTTGTATAACCTAAACTCCATTTTGGGCAAAAAAACTCATTTCGGGTTGTACAACCTAAACTCCATTTTGGACGAAAAACCCATTTATGTTTCTGTTCATATCTTCTGATTTCCACCAGCACTTCTTCTTCATCATCATCATTCTCAGAAATAGCAAACATGTGAGGGTTTCTTTTTACTTTTTTGTATTTATGTTCATGTTGTTTTGTTGTCATGTAGAGTGATACCACTAGAGTTGGTGGTTCATGCTGGTCAATTTATATCATCAATATCATCAAACAATGTAAAGGTTGTCCTTGGAGGCCTGCAAAAATTGACCAACAATTCTGGTAAACCATCTCTTTTTTGGTAATTAGTGAGATTGATGTATCATTAAGCTATTTGTCTCATACCATCCCATCAAAATTTGGTTACTATAAAGTGAAATTGTTCATGCCCTAATAGAAGTCCTATGTTCATGCCCTAATAGAAGTCCTATGTTCATGCCCTAATATAAACTAATGGCACTCATTCATAAGTGTTTATTGGTTATAGATTGGAAGGCTTGGATCACTGGTGGGTACATAAGGTCTCAAAAATCCACATTTTCCACTTTTGCATAGTATCTTCATTATCAAATTAATGGGTTTACTTCATTGTAAATATGGAGCTCAAGCTCCTCCTCTATCCCATATAGAATAAGAATTCTGACTTGTTCTCTGTTTCTTTTTATTAAAAGCAGTAATAAGTCTAGTATATATTGGATCTACCCATTTGACTTGCACCAGCCTTGTTTCTTTTTAGCTTTTTAGTCTTTGGTTAGTACAATCAATGTAACAAAAGTTCTGAGGAAAACAAGTCTGGAATTGTGGTTTAATTTATTCACCTTCATAGTGATATGTAATTCAAAGATCACAAAGAGGAAGGATAGAAGAAAAGAGTCAGAAGTGGAACTCTAGAATAGCTTGACATTTGTAATGATGATATCATGATTCTTAAATCTGTTATGGGAAAGTTGTCCATTTTGTGGTTGAGAAATGTACTAGAATAATTTTAATTTATGGGAATTTCAAGCTTGCTATTTGATTTTATGTCTTCCTATTTTCTGGTTGAGAAGTGAACTAAATTTTTTTTAATTTCTGGGAATTTCAAGTTTTCTTTGATTTTATGTTCTATCTCCTGGTCTCCCAAGGTCCTTGCCTAGATAAGATTGTGCATGTGTTCTGATTTTGTAGAAAAGAACTACCTTGATTTTGTAGCCATAAAGCTTCTGATTTTGATAAATGTTCTTGTCAGGTCTTGATTGGAAAAAGAAGTGCTTATTATGAACTTTAGGAATTAATAAGTTTGTTATTGCTCTTTATTTGTATGTTGAGATGAAACTAGTCATAGTTGTTATTGGATGTGAAGAAATGGCCGAATGTGTTTCAAGGGTATTGTTTTAGTCTTTTGCCTTTATTGTTGTAAAAATGCATGCATTCATGGACGAATTCTATATGCACATAAAATTCTACATGATTGATTGAAACTGTAGCTCTAAAGCACTCCCATAATCAAATAAACAGGATCAAAAGTTTAAACTAATAAGACTAAAGTGGATTGAAAATAAAATTTGTATATAATTAAAAGATGTAGTTCATTTAACAAGGTACTTTGCTTTTAATACAGACAAATTGGATGCAGACAAAACTAAGCACACATGGAATATTCAAGGCTACACTCAATTAAAAGATAAGAACATTTAATACACACTTATGAACTGATACTTCAAGCTATGAGCATTCCCAAATGTGGCATGCTTAATGTAAAATGCAATTACTTCTGGATCAAAGTACATGGAACACGAAATTTAGCTATGTCTTTCGATGATGAATCATCTCAGACAGTGATCTAGGAAAAAGTGGTGCATAATGTTGATATGGAACTAACATAAGATGTGATAGCAAAATGTTGATAAGGAACTAATGTAAAGGTTATGTTATACTCACGAGCTAACGTAATATGTGATAGCAAAATTTTACGATTTTGATTCTTGTAGTAGATTAGTGTGCATAATGTTGATATGGAACTTTATCTCGTGGGTTCTATAGCAGATCTCTGACTATCCAATGATCATGGAAATTTGATAATATTATCCAATAATGTGCTATTGGTAAATATGGATGGTCAAAGAATGCATATAATATGTTGGGATGTATGATATCTATAGCCTCATATGTGTCACTCATATTATTTGTTTTTACTTGCAATTTAAATCCTAGTGTGCTTCAAAAACATATGTACCTTGTCAGAAGGCAAAAGAAAAGGTCCACACTCCTTAACCAGAATGTGGATCATATAATCCAGTAACACAGATCTGTCAATCATTTTGTTTACGGTTGAGTTGTTGATGACATATGGAGTTTGATCTTTGTTTTGTTTGGTATATGAATGCCTGCAATGAGTACTCCAGAACCACACTCCCCGTTGCTTGCTCCTGAGTCCTCTTCAAGTTCAAAACCTGCTGAATGGCTTTATATGCCAACATTGGTTTTCTTGAAGATGAGGCACTTTGAGGATCGAGCATGGCCATGGGAGAATTCTGCTCTAAGAATAATATTTCTGTAGAAGATGAGGAACTTCGAGGATCGAGCATGAGTGGCAATCAATATGTACAACCAGTTAAGGAAGTATACAGACCCGATATGTCAAACTTAGATGCTGATGCGTTTGACTTACAGGTGCCATATTATGGGGAGGAAGTATAGGGGAAAGTATAAGGGGACAATGATGGATTGCCCCCATAAGATCCATCAGAAGACATTTCGCAACCCCATGTTCGCCCAGTACCTCCACAACATCATCTTTGATTCGCTCATCGACGACTGTTAACCTACGACGAGTGAGGGGAAAAGGAAAAAAAGCCAGTCTGGTAGCATCCTCAACATCTAATGATCCCTAGTCATTCATTGATCCTTCCATTATATCAAGACTAGAAAGACTTGTGCATCTAGACAACATAGCGTGGATGACTACAATTGATACTTTGGAGGGTCTGACTGAGTTAGAGAGAGTTACGACGTCTACAGATGTGTATTAAAAAATGTTGACTATGATATTTTGGATACTTTAGTGTTCTAGTATAATTAACAGGCTTGATGAATCCATGTTGGCTTGGAGGTTCTGGTATTTCAATGATATGCTATAGTTATTGAATTGCTTCTTGAATAAGTTTTCTAATCACACACTTTTAGAGTTAACAAAACTTATTCAAGGATCTTTAGAATAAAATATGTTAACCTGTGATCACAAAAGAGTTAGCTTTAGTGGAGATGAATCTTGTTTTAGTTTCTTCATTTGTATAACATCCTGGGGTTCTAACAGTCACAATATTGTCCGCTTTGAGGTGCCCATACACCCATCATGAGTTTAATCTTCCCCAGTTTCCCAGAGAAAATATTGTGACGGTTAGAGTTCCCCAAACTCTTATAAACAGCCTAGTTTCCTCTCCTTAGGCAATGTGGGACTAACTCTTTGTCCTTCACCCCAGCCAGTCTGCCAACCTTCTCTTGGCTCGCCCTCATCGGCTTAGGGCTTCACATCTTCCCCCCTTAGAGAACACGCGTCCCCACGTGATAGCCACGACAAGGCACCCACATACGGCTAGCCACCACACCACAAGGGGAACTAGCTCTGATACCATTTGTAACACCCCGGGATTCCAACAGTCATAATATTGTCTGCTTTAAGCCACCCATACACCCCTCATAGGTTTGTTCTTCCTCAGTTTCATAGGAAAAATGTGTTGTGACCATTAGAGTTCTCCGAACTCTTATAAATAGCCCAGTTTTCTCTACCCAGGCGATGTGGGATAACTCTCTATCCTCCACCCCAGCCTAGAAGCCTACCAGCCTTCTCTTGGCTCACCCTCATCAGCCCAGGGCTTCACAATTTGACTAGATTGCAAATATCCTTGACAAAGGTAAAAAATATATTATAGCATACAGAGTCCAACAAACTGCATGGATGCTGAAGTATAGTGCCATGTCTTACATGTGCCAAAATTCTCAGCCATTGGATTGTGCTACTCTTAGCTTTTTGTTGTCCTAAGGTATAAATCCTCAAGTCTGTTTGACTTTAAGTCGAGATGTACTTCTGCTATTTATTATAGTGACGTTTCACCTAATCTTAAGGCACCATCTATTCAACAAATTTTGGTGTACCTTAAAACAATTATTTTTGTTCTTTTAGACTGAATATATTTGTGAGACATGCAAATTTACTTATCCTTAGTAGGGCAAGTCATTTGTTAACTTGGATTCTCAAGAATCCAATAGCATTGAAACTACTAAACAACCAAGTATCATTATTTCCAATTTGTCAAGCTATATAGCCATTTTCACTAACATGATGTATATGTTGAATCTTTGTTGCAGACAGCTCCATCATATTGGCAAAATTTGTGTCCTTCTTGGAAGGACATTGATCCTCCCATACGCCGCTTCTTCCACCCTGACGGTACCCAAACTGCTAACCCCGATGACAAAGTTTGGGGTGGTCATGAGTGCACATATTCAATTGTTACAAGCTTTGTAGACAAAGGAAGAATAAGGGAGCATTATGTTAGGATAAATATATGGCCTCGGATGACCGTCTCAAGGAATGAGGACTGGAGTTGGGAGCTGGCAAATCACTTGTATCACTACAGAAGTGTGCCTGACCCTGAGAAGGAGGATGGCACTGGACCGTTATTTTCGGTCTATTAAGTATATGATGCTGGTAACTCCTTGTAGCTTTTAGGTTAGGAAATAGCTGGATCACGTCTTAGAGAAATCTTAGTTAGCTCTTTTATGCATGATGTTGTTTTGTAGTTCTATTGTAAGAACATCAACTGTAGTAGTGTATATATTTGTAGCTAGTTTGATGAGTTCTTTTTAACTAAATGTGGTGGGCAAGCTCAAAGCTTTAGTTGATTGATTGTTTTATAAGAAGCTTGTATATGATGTTATAGTGTTGCTTGCGAGCAGTTATCCTGTAGAATCATTGTACACAGATGAAATGGGTAGCATATGGTGGGAGGCCTTGGATCATCGACTGCGAAAGGCTTGCTGATCCAATTGTGCATGCCATCACTAGGTCCTATCATCTCTCTAGGGGTGTTTGTGTTTTTGTCCTTGTCCTTGTAAAACTATAAATTGATTACCTTGGCTAATGGAACAAGTTCTTCATCATTGATGACCCTTTTGCCTTCAACTCATGAATTTCTTGGTTGTGGATTGTAAGCAATGTGAAGGAGAGCCTTGGCACAATGGAAGAGTTGTTGTCATGTAACCTTGAGGTCACGGGTTCAAGGTGTGGAAACAGCCTCTTACAAAATGTAAGGTAAAGCTGTTTACTATTGACCCTTGTGGTCCGTCCCTTCTTTGGACTTTGCATATGTAGGAGCTTCATGCACTAGAACTGCCCTTTATGGATTGCAAGCAATGTCCTCTTATTTTTACCACAGCCCCTCTAATAGTGAGGTTTAGATTTGATACATGGATCATTCGTATGCGATGATGGACCAACATCTTTATTTGTCAAGGGCTTCCTCACCTATGCACGTTCATATTCTATTAAAGCAAAGTGTACTCATCTTGTGATATGGAATTTGGGTAGGTTAATGTATTCTCTATGGTGGCATGTCATACAAGGATTTCAGTTCAAAACATGTTGTCAGTAAAGAGGAGGATCCAAACTCTTCTTTCATAAGACGTGAAGGGAATAATCCAGCATTTAGGAAGCTACTTCTTGAGCTTCTGCTACTAATAATCACACACTAAAACAGCAAAAAGAATCGGTGTGCTGGACCTTATAACTGTAGGTGTATTCTCTGAGGATCCAATAGATGCCTAGGAAAAAATTTAACTTATCTACCATTTCTGCAAGCCTTAAGTCTACTCTAATCCAAGAAAGAAAGATTAGTGTGTGCAGGTGTAAGATCAAGGTTACCATTTTTTCCTTTTCTCCAGTTTCTCATCAATGAATTAACTACTTTTATAATTTAAAAAATAGAGATCATAAGAGGAAAAGGGGGAAGAAAAATGAAAAAAGGGGAAATTCAGTTCCTTGGTCCTTCATATTTCTCATATAACTGATTCTGTTATTAAAAATTGGGCATTTTTATCAGGAACCATGTAAAACAGAACTGGTACCAAACTATTCTTCATCAATGAGACATCATGCTGTAATCACTTACGATGCATTGATTAATCACCAACATAGATCAACTTTTTACTCATGTTTCTTTCTAGCAGTAAAAAAAAATCATACAAAGAATTAGAATGTGCAATGGCGCATGAATCAAAAGCACATCTTACAGTTGCTCATCATACATTTGTGGCCTTCAAAGATCCAAAACAAATAATGGGGCTAGTATTTAGTGATACAATCCCTGGGCCTTAAGAATATCATGGCATAGATGAATGGCTTCAAATGAATGGCCGAAAAGGTGGTTGACTGGGCTTTCTCCTGGATCAAAGCAAATTAGCTCGCCCCATTGGTCGGTAGAATTGTGCAGGCCCTTGCCCCGGTTGAATGAAATAGGTGGCCGAGTTCTCTTTCTACAACCCTATTGATAGATCATTGATGCATATCAAGGTATTAGTTGATATCATAGCATATGCCAGAAATATAGCTTATTTAACTGTGATATCTGAGAGGCATATATTTCTCATATTTGAGGCATATCTTAGATATCATCTAAAATATCACCAGAGATATCACAGAACAAATATCACATATCTCAGATATCATACAAGATATCATAGAACATATGACACATATCTCAGATGTCACACAAGATATCATGGGAGATATCGCAGGATATGTGCCAATAAAATGCCAAACATGTGCCTTTAAATAAACCCCCCTTAGTACTTTTGGCCCTTATTATTACTTTTGCATAAAACTAAGAAATATATTAACTAAATATTAGTCTTTCTAGGGTCCAGTACAAAAACATAATGAAACAATACATTACAAAGGAATGGTTGAAGTTACCCATCCCAAGAATGAGACAGTATAGAGTTTGTTACCCAAATGCTAACTAGTCTATAGCATGATTACCTTGCCTATGTTAGAGAGATGCAAAATTACACTAAAGATCTTCATATTGAGTCTTCGTCATCAAATGGAGGTTAGCAAAAATGTCATCCAATGGAAACCGTATTAGTGGACCCCCTCTACTTAAAATTTTGGATGGTATTCAAAAGAAGAAAAAAACATAATACAATCCATATTTCAAGGTGAATTAACCCTCCAGAGATGCACCGTTGGATAAGATTTTTCAGAAGCCACTCATCTTGAGGGCAAAAAAATTTGATAAACAGTTCAAAAATCAAGGGCCAGGGCCAAAAACTTGGTGTAGACTCCTTCCACACTTTTTGAACATTAACTCTCAGCCAGAATCCTATTTGAGTTGCATTTGATTTTCCATGAATTTGAAAATCATGAGCTACATAGGAAGGGCTCACTTTTTTTGTTTGAATGCTAGCTAAGTTCACTATTTTGATGATCCAAACCTACAGAAGGATTCTCCACTATTGGATCAATGATTAAACTTAAACTAAATTTTGTTTGTGGACTTTAGATGCAGGCTGCTGCTATTTTTCCTTTGATTGTCTACTTAAAGCCACCTAAATCAGGAGCTTAGCCTTGTCCTTGGTTCATCAATAATACTTCAACCTACAAAATGCATAGATGGTCTGGATCACTAAAAATAGTTGCCATCGCTTGTATTTACTGCTGGTTTTGTTAAGTAAAAACATGCACATCCATTATATGACCATGCTTAGCCAATTGTACCGTGGTCTCATTGAGACAATCTCACCTTTTAACTCCATCTGTTAGTTGGATAAAAAAAGGCAGTTTTGGTGCACGAAACTCCATGTATGTAGGATTTGGGAAAAGGGCAGACCACAAGTGTAATACTCACCATTTTGAGAAAATATATAAATTCCTAATCATGAAATTTCTGAATTTTTGTGGAAATTGGACTTCTAAGAATTTTAAAATTTTAAAAGTGGATTCACTAACTAAAAAATCAATAGTTAGGACATATGTAAAAAATGGAGTCCAATGACATTAAGAACTCTAAAATCGGAGACCGGACAAAAATATTCTAATTATTTTAATTAAATTATTTAAATAAATTAAATACAAAAGGGTATAATGGTAATTATACATGTGGGGGCCCACTCACAGTGTGTTGAAATATGTGAACTGACAGTCATCATGACGAGTTAAGGGAGTGATTACTAGCAATAAATGCTAGTAATCATGCCACATTTAATGAGAAAATAAAATAAAGATTTAGAATAAAAAATTATTAATGGGGGCCTTTAAATGTGCCCCCCTGCATTTATTTCCTCCCCATCAAAATCCCACCCAGCTTTGTTTTTTTTTTTTTTATGCTACCACCGGTGTCGGAGATGTCAACCAGCGAATGATTGTGACAGTGACGCCCCCTCCCTTCTATGGTGACGAAATGGGAATTTGTGCAGAACCAGTGAAGGTAGGCCGTCCACCCCCTGCTAGTTTTCTTTCTTTTTTGTTTTTCTCTCCCCTGGTAGAAAACCACTGTTAACCAAAAAACAATAGATTAAAAGGTGCCAGATTGATGATCTAGACCATTTATCTTGTTCTTCACATGACCACGATGAAAACCCCTTTAGTTTCATGCAAATCCATTAAGAATTGATGCTAAAAAAAGGAAAAAATGGGAAAATTTTCACAACTTGAATAAATCCAGCCAAAAACCCCAAATTTGGGTGAAATTAGTGAATGAAAACTTGATAAAACTCAAATTCATTAAACTTCCAACAAAATGGTGCAATTTGTGCAAATTTTCAACACTGTGTGGGTCACTGATGACAATTGGAATTCGGTTGTCTTCTCTAGCGACAGTGAAATTTCTGGTAACTCATCGGTGATCAAGGCCTTTACTGTGCTAGTGGATTTCACACTTATAGAAGGCCTGGATGAATGATCTGAGCCAAATGAAAACAGAATAAAAATCAGACCATCTAAAACGTAGATCCAACAAAAACAAATTAGACGGTCCGAGCACATCATCCCCAATAAATGTTGCGCCAAAGATGCATCCATGGGACACACGAATGAAATGCGCAATGCAGAATGATGGCATGCACGCACCTGTACAGATGGTGCAGGAGTGCTATCTCATATCAGACGAATCGCACGCATGGCATTCTCAACACGCTTCTTAGAGACATCAATTTTTAATTAATTTTTTACCCATATTTAATATGGGCCATTGAAATAGACCTAAAACAATGATTTAGCAATTTTAGAGCCTACAGAGGTCCAAATCATGATTCGAGACATCCATTGAATTCTTCTCGTCAATGCGGACTTAAATTTATTATCAAAACCTTGATTTGACTACATTTAATAAGACCAAATTACTAAATTTTATCTAATAACTTAGATTGGCCCAATCAAGTGATGATCAGGCCTTAGAAATTGAACAAAGACATCCATAAGAGATGATTTAGTGAAATTGATGAATAGATTTAATGTATTTATCAAAAAAATTGATATTGATTGTCGATCTTGATCATAAACCTTAGAATTAACTAATCAGAGAATGATCGGACCGTCTGATCAACATACAATCATGGACATACACCTAAATTATTAGATAAACATAGAAATTGAACTGATTATGATGAATAAGACCGGATTAGTGATTTGATAATAAAAATATATATATACTATAAAGAATGATCCAACGCTTGGATCGCCTTCAAATTGAACAAGATAGGAGAAGTTAGCTCCCTAATGATCAAGAGACACTAAATTGACCAATCAAAACTTATATTGATGGTTAGAGCTAGCAGATGATCATTTAGATGTTAGAAAAACTAACATTTAGACATGGATTAGTTTAATTAAGTGTAAATCAAATTATCTAGACTGTTAAGATAGGGTTGACTACCAGATTAGAGAAATGATCACACTAATTAATTTACGCTTGGGATTTGAGGAACATAAGAAAAATAGATGAAGATTAAAATGAATAATGAAGACACAATTAGAGTAGCAAATGAATGGTGTGGTATTATGATCTGATAGGTACATCAAAGCACATGAGTTGAGGTAGTTACGCCCCTGATTAGGAGTACTACGCATTTGAAGTAGGTGATTACATGTAGTATATCCCTGATTTCATGGATTTTGATGTGTCCCCTTGAGAGCTTCATTTATGGTAGTAGTAGATGCATGGACTTTATGTCACTCTCATATTTTTCTGACACTATATTCACCATGCATCATTAACATTATAATATCTTTTGTTTCATATGATTTGCACCTTGTTTTCAATGCATGACTGTTAATGTGTTAGCATACCTTATTGACTGGATCCTTTTGAGATGAACTATGCATGGATTTTTCATGCGTTATTTTATGTTTTTGCCTTTTTATGATGGGTGTTTCTACACGGTGGATGCTATGCTAGGAGGGTATTAGGGTTGGCCACCCGCCCTCTAAAATTATGAATGACAAACACCAACCTTGATATGTAGGCAAACTGCGTGCGATTTGTGGTAATTATGGATAGGCCACCCACACACGTCCAACCATCCCTCATGCATGGCGGACACTAGTTTCCCGTTTTGGTGTCTAGGGTGAGTGACAGTGGTTGATATCTTGGAGTGGTTGCCACTGCAATATAGCAGTCCATGCTCTTATTCTATATGCTCGTATAGTATGGATACATTGGGATGTTTAGATCCTGATGGACCCACAGGGTGACGACGCACCCTAAGGATGAAGCCTATGTGGGTGGCTAGATGTGAGTGGGCCTATAGGTTGAGGGAGCTACCTGATGTGCAAGCTATAGGTGAGGGACCCAAGGTTTTTTAATAAGTACTTATTGCTGGTTATGTGAGTGTAGTGGGACATGATAGAGTCAACGCACCCTGTTACTCATGTCTTGTATCCATATATTAGATAACAAAATTGATTGTATTTGACTCCATCAGATGCATAAGCATGTATTATCCATGTCTTGCATGCCATGGTAGTTAGTTATGTTACCTTTATTTTCATGCAAAAATCATGCTTTGATTGTTGTTGCTTTTATTACAGACTCTCAATCCTTCGTGTACTATTTAAATCTAAATACCTGACAATTTAACTTATTATATAAATGTTTTACTCAATGAGATCTATATGACTTCAAAATTTTTATGCCACACCATTTATATTTCATTCAATACAAAATGTAATCACCTACACAAGCGATAGCTTGGTGAGACATTGCTTTGGTTTGCAATGCCTTAGATTTGGAGTGTGATAATAGCAAGGGCAAACGGTGGAGCAGCAGTAGAGAGGACAACAAGGACCATCTATCATATTCAGAGTTCGATCTGATGTAAACACTCATCTACTTATCACTGACTTTTTGTATGGGCTATGTAAATACACTTATATTATGGTGACAGAGTTTGACCAGACTCTTATTGTATTATGTGAGTAGACTTGTACAATAGAGTTGGACGTGGTGATTGATAGATGGAACACTAGGATATCTTTATATTTTGTTGTTATTGATATCCCTTCTCATGACCAGTATTTCTTTAAGTTTTTGGCTTTTGATCAAAGTATGCTATATATATTGTATCGGTTTTAATTGTTATTATGGTTTGGATGACCTTCAAGGTTTTCTTGTGTCATTTCTTTGAAATGATTATAATGATTATATTAAACGCGAGTTTTTCCTCTTTCAGAGATCCCGACTATCTTATTAAATATTATTATTATATAGAAAATAGTTTTAGAAAACCTGAGGTGTCACAACAAGGGTTAATAATACACAGTTTTACTTTACATTTTGCAAGAAGCTATTTTCACGCCTTGAACATGTAACCTTAAGATCACCCGACAACAACTCTATCATTGCACCACGCCTCTCTTCAATTGAATACCTACTACCTACTAAAAAGGCAAAAAGCAAGGTAGTTGAAAAGCAAGTAGCTCTTTAACCCACCTATTTGCTTCCTCGTTAAGCACACAGTTCACCAACATCCTGCACTACCTTCTATCTTACACGTAGTTGCTTTCATAAAAGCAATGCATCATGACAAACACAGACAAAGATTGCTTCTTAAGTCTATAAGCTGCTTGGTCAAGTTTTGGTTTTAACTTACTGAAATGAACCAACACCCAATTTTGCCTCTTATTGGACCATGCACACTTGATTTTGGAGTATTTACAAAGCAATGAAGGTTCCTCACTTGTCCATCCATGTTTCTTGAAGGAATAGCTTTATCTCAAACCAGCTACTAACTTCCATTATTTAATGTAGTCCTCCACTTCTAAACTGCACCATACAAATAACAAGGCCATTAATTAGCTTTCAAATGATAAAGGTCCTTTTGGGCTACTTTCCAGTGATAACAAACTAAGGACGAACTTACGCATGGATAGTGATTTTATCCTTATTATTCCTAGCCTACATCACGGATAAAAAATTTTAGAAACACAAATATTGCTGTTGATGTTTAACCGCAAGTACACAGGCTATTATGGTATAGCTTATACAAGTACGGGTCGATCCCACAGAGACTTGACTTAAAAAGTGAGAATTTCCATAAAATTTAATTATCTAAAATTAAAAATAAATCACTCAAAATTACTGAAATTATTGAAATGATAATCAAAGTTCATATCTAATCAACTTCTCAAAATTATAGAATTTTCAGTTCCTAAATAAAACAAATCAAATCAAATAACAAGAAAAAACTACTTCCCTAGATTAATCAACAAAATCTTCAAATATGATAGATGATCAGCCTTCATATATATCTTCAGCACGTCCTTGATTAGAGATCCATAGGTTGGATTTGTCAAATTCATCAAAATCAAAGAGATCTGGGCTAAATTGTAATTTCAAGATTTGGACCGTTCAGATTGATTTTTGGATCATAGATCGAAGATCAGAAATGTATGCTAAGAAACGAAAGAGAAATTGAAGATTTTAGTTTGATTAAGGCTAACTCGTTGATTGGGTTAGAACTTAATTGATTGGGTTGGATTAAGCTATTCCTTGATAAGTAGAATACAGATAAAACAGAACAAGAATAGTTAGGGACACAGATGTAATTACTAAAAAAAGGACAAAAATGTAATTGAATTTAAAGGGAGAAGGGCAAAACCGAAAATAAATGAAAATTTTGGTTTTTAAGAAAAACTAGACCAAACCCGACGAGGAAGAACGACCGGAGGAGAAGGGGGAAAAGGGAAAGGAGAAGAGGGGTGCGGGAGGAAAAGAGGAAAGGAGGGGGGAAGAAAACCTGGATCTGAGTTTTCTTCTCCTAGTTGGCCAGCGACGCAGAGACTACCGGAGGAGATAGGAAAGCCAAAGGAGAGAGAAGAGGAGAAAAGGAAGGAGGAGAAGAGAGGAGGGGAAACAGAGAGCAGTCGATGTCTGGGCCAGCCGAAGAAACTGGGACAGAGCTGATGATCTGGGCAGAAGAGAGAGAGAGAGAGAGAGAGAGAGAGAGAGAGAGAGAGAGAGAGAGAGAGAGAGAGAGAGAGAGAGAGAGAGAGAGAGAGAGAGAGAGAGAAGAGGAGAATGAGAACGAGAAGGGGAGAAAGACGTGAGAGAGAATGAGAAAGAGGAGAGAATGGTGGGTCTACCTCGTACAGCCCAGCCAAGGGATAAAAGAGAAGTGAATAGAAATAGAAGAGGAGGGAAGAAGAAAGATGGGGGAATAAGAAAAAAACGTGAGAGAGTGGGAAATGAAAGATAAGAAATAAGGAAGTAAAAAGAGAAGAATAAGGAGGGAAAGAGAAAAGTAGGGAAAGAGAGTGGGGGAGGGGTTGCCCTTTGACTCTTATATGCTAATTTGGGTCCTCTTCTTTTTCTTTGGAAACTCCTCTAAAATTGCAAATTACCTTTCCATATTTTCCTTTTTGTCCATGATTCCCAATTAAGCTCCATTGCCTTCTAGGAAACTATCACATCTATCTTTATAGGTGATATGGTCCATCCAATCCTCTTTAAGATGATCTGCACTGTTAACATTTAATCATAGCCATCAATGTGTCTTTTGGTTGATCTACAAAAGAAAAGACTAAATTAAGATGATTTGCACTGTACATTAATCATCTAATGAGCTTTAATGATCATCTGACCGTTGATTTTGAAAATTTAAGGTTTGGATGGTCAATTGGAGCTAAATTTAAAATCAAGATCAATTTTACAAATTTGAACGGTTAGATGATCTAATTGAATGTTAAATTAGGGGTATTTTGACCAAAATTGAACACTTAACAATTGCCCATGGATTGTTTCTCCTTAAATTATTTTATCTCTGTGTTAAAGATTGCAAATATTGGGGAAGAAAATCACGGATCATGTGAAAGTCCACGTAGGCAACTCAAGAGGGGGGATGAATTGAGCTTTTTGAAAAATTAAAATAATAAAGTACAATGTTCAACTCAAGGAAAGTAAATGTGCTTGTAAAGAAAAGAAGCAAAAATAAAGCTTGCTAAGAAAGTAAATAGAGATAAGAGACATAAGGATTTATAGTGGTTCGGTCTGTATATCCAAGACCTACTCCACTTTGTTTTCTAAGGCTAACAACCATCCTTGACGTTTCCACTATTCACTTGCTTTAACAACATGAGGCAAGAATCCCTTTACAACTAAGCTCTTTTGATCTGGTGAAGCAACCTTAAACACCAAGAATCCAAGGCCTTTTGATGAGATGATCCGACCTTAAACACCAAATATAAGAATATAAAGGTTAAGTATGATGAATCCTCTTTTAGGATAGATACGACAATATATAGTTAACTATTTTTCCACACAAAAAAGAATATAAAGATTTTACTAGGCCAAAGGATGGAGCGTGCAAAGTTGATCGTGCACCTGTCATGTGACCTGTTGGTCCTCAGCAATGTCTTTCACGAGTTAGATAGGCTAAAGCTTCTTCTTTTTTATGTCAAAAGCCCCACAACGAGCTATCTTATATCCAACAAGACCTAAAGTTTCTTGCCACCTAAAACTCTACCAAGAAAGCACTGCTTTACGTTTGATCCTATGTGCCCAGAGAACATAAAAGTGTGCTATGAGCAATATGTATATGCAAGACTATGTATGCTCAATATGAAGTTGTTAATGTGCAATGATGTGCGTCAAAATAAATAGGCAGTGAGTTTTAAGCAGAAAAATAAATCTAAAAAGCTTTACTAACAAAAGAAAATAAGCTTTATGTGTGATTAGCATGTAGGGTAGTATAGCAATGAAGAACACAAGTAATAACACTTTTTGAATACTCAAAAGTGGGACTACCAGGAAATTTTCTAGACTAGAGAAAGGCGGCAACTAAAGTGAGCTTCTGGAGTTTAGAGCTTCTGAAAATTTCAGCAAATGGTTTGCAAAAGTATGGCTCTTTGATCACTCAAGAAGAACATTGCTTGAAGGATTTTTCTGGAGAAATATGGGTTGTAGCAAGGCTAATTTTTCTATAGTGTTTTTCCTCTCAATCTCTCTTGATTTCTCTTGTAATGAATGGATGCAACATGAAGAGGTGAAGGGTTCCTTTTATAGCACAATTTGAAGCTTAGTAGAGGTGGAAGCTTGCATTAGTGGAGTCATATGTTCCCCACCATGTTCTCCACAAGAGACAAGTACTAGCATGTGTAATAATATGAAGTACAAGAATACATTAGTGGTGTTATATGTTTCCTATATAAGACAAGTACTAGCATGTGCAACAACATAAAGTACAAGCATGCATTAGTGGTATCATATGTTTTCCATATGAGACAAGTACTAGCATGTGCAACAACATGAAGTACGAGTGTGCATTAGTGTCATATGTTCCCCACTAAGAATAAGATATAGTATAAATTTATTATATATATATCATCAATATTCCTTAAAAGTAATTGTTTCATGTCTTTAAAAACTGCCAATGCACTTTATGACATGATCAATAGATATTTTGAACCATGCCAAATATTTTGTGACATAATTTAATAAATATTTGATCATAAAAAATAATTTAAATTATGTAAAATATTTTTTAAAATGATCAAAATTTAATTTAAAAATAAATTTGTTATGCCAAAAAAACATGTAATAATGAAATGCATGAGTGTGTGTGTGCTTTGCCAATATTCATATCCATTCACACATACAAGCACATGATCTCAAAAATAAACTTTGAGAATTAAATCTTCAAGTCTTCAATTTTGACTTTCTTTGACTTTTCTTGCACGAGGCTTGCTTCTTGTGCCATGAGCCTTGTAGCAATCTTTGATTCTTCATAAAATTTATGATGTCTTGTGTTGATTTGAATAATTGGTTCAACACATACTCAAAAATAATTGTTAGTATAAATGCATAAATGCTTTGTTATCATCAAAATAATTTGAAATATCAATGTTAAAACCTTTGGGGCTAACATCATGGACAACCTTTGGCTTTTTATCCCATGCCGAGTAACTTTTGGATGTACATAGAGAGTTATATATTTAGAAAAGTTTTAATGAGTGCTCTTGTGGTGCTAGACGAGTAAAGATGGCTGATACCCATGAGGCTGATCCTATTGTTCCTTTTGTGACCTGTCTTACATAGTTCATGTCAAAGATTGTATCCATTAGATAATCCTAGCCCTTAGATATTTGAGTTTTATAATGGATCACAAAATTGTTTACCGTCCATACAACAAAGGGCTACCAAGGGTATACGTTTAATTTAGATAGATGAAGTTGCTTTCTTTAGAATTAAAATTTACCTTGGACACAAAGAGCTTATTGCATGAATGAGCCACACTTTTGGATGATCTAAATCATTTATCTAATTACTTCTACTTTAGATATATTGTAAACAAAAAAGGAAAATATTGGCAACTTATAAAATCATACTTTTGGTTGTTGAATAATTGCTTACAAAGTTTTCAACCATTTATCAAAACAATAAAATTTTAGATGTTAGAGTCATCAAATTTGCATGACTTTTCTAGTAGGAGACATCCAAACCCAAAAAAAATTAGATAAACTAGGTAGATTATCTAAAGGAGGACCCCTATTTTGGTTTAGCATTTATCTCTTAATTATTCCCTAATTATTATTTGCTATGTGTTAGCAAAGTCCTCTAGTAAGTACAAAACTACATCTATAACCTTATTGTCTTTTAAGTAGCCAAAAAGTAGACTGAATTGTTAATTTACCAAGCTCATATTCTTCCTTGTTGGCAGTAGTGATTTACCCCTCCTCTACCCCACCACCACCAAAAAAAAAAAAAAAACCCTGTAAAGAGCCTATAATATTGGTAACTAAGTCACTAGTTTATCATATTGAAACTTTTCAATAGTAGGAAAAGTCTACAAGATTACAAGGTTATGTGTTTCTCCGATGCTACATGTTTTCAACAATTTTAGTGAACTTCATTTGTAATTGTCTTGTTCATGCACTAAGCCTATTGGTATAGAGGTGCAAGGGTCTATGACCTCACTAATCAGGGTTAGATGCTATACATAGGGGAGTGTGAGTATTATCATTATACATTGTGTGTCTAACTTCAAAACAAAATGAAATTTGTATTTTATTTATTTATCTATTTATTACATAGAAAGAGTTACAAAGCGAACTGCTTAGGATCTATTACCTAATTCTTAAATGTATTTAACATGGGAAAAGTGTCACCTCAAATCTCTGGCCAAATGTAACAAGGAGAAGCCCCATATTGTACTTATTCACATATGATTAAATTATTAATAAGATTAGTTTTGGTTTGAAGACAGTAATAATACTAATAATAACACCAGAAATATAGTGATAAGCAAATATTATTGAGAAAATAATTGAATAGACAATAGCTAATATTCTAGGTCTTTGATTCATGGCCTTTGAATAGAGATCATCAAAGCTAGAAAACAACTATTTACATTCATCAACAAACCAGTAAATAGTCCTAGGATAGTAGACAAATTTTTATATTTTATTGTTAAGTATTCAATTTTGGTCAAAATACCTCTAATTTAGCATTCAATTAGATCATCTAACTATTCAAATTTGCAAAATTTATCTTGATTTTGAATTTAGCTCCAATTGACTATCCAAATCATAATTTGTCAAAATCAATGGTCAGATGATAATTAGAGCTTTCTGGATGATTAATGTATGGTTCAGATAATTCTAATTTATTCTTTTATTTTGCAAATCAACCAAAAAAAGCATGGATGGCTCATATCGAATCTCAACGGTACAGATCACCCATCAAGAACCAACATGCAAGATGAAAAGGGTTCCTAAAAGGGAATTAATTTTAATTGAAGAATGGAAAATCAATGAAAAAAAGGAAGGCTGCAACAAAACAACAAAGGAAGTTAATGGGGAGATTTCCAAAGTGGGGAAACCAAATTAGAAGTAGAGAAGTTTTAAGAGAAAAGAGGCCTGCACCGTAAGTCTCTCTCCCATTCCACTATCCTTATTCTTCTCTCTTTCCTCTTCTGCCCTCTCTCCCTACTCCCACCTTCTCTCTAACCATTTTCTTCTTCTTCTCTTCATGCCCCTTTAGTTTGGACGCAGGAAGGAGGCAGACCACCCCACTATTTCCTGCTTCCTCCCTCTCCACGCTCTCTTCTCTCTTTCTCTCTCTCTCTCTCTCTATCTCTTTCCCTTACTCTCTTCCCATCACCGCACTGCACTGCACCTACTTCCGCTCCTCTTTCTTCCCGCCTCTCCAACGTAGCACCAAGGCTGCCCCACCTCTTCTCCCCGTCTGCCCAAACCGTCACCCTATCTCCCTCTCTTCCTAGGCTCCTCACCCCCATCTCCTCTTTCAGGCCAGATCGCATCCCCAGTCACCTCTGTTCACCGCACCACTCCAATCGGCCTCTTCTCTCACTTCAGGTTGATCGAGCGGCCCAGCACCCGCTTGATTCTTCTTCATCACCGCACCAGGATCCCCTACGCTTCCCTTCATCTCTGCTTTCAGCACACTCGGTACCCTAGTTGCTCCCTCTTCTCCAACACGCCAGGCTTCCTCCCATCACCGCCCAGACCAATCCGGGCGGCCTGAACCAACTTCACAGCAACACCGCCATCTGCATCCATCACCTGCCCAGATCACCACTCCAATTCCAGATGCCAGCAAACAACCCAGCCCAAGCATCGTCATTGGACTGCAACCCAACACCGGCCAGGGCACTCTTAGCTCCCTATCTGCATCGTCAGATCCATCCCAAGTGTCGTCAACCTCAATCTCCACCAGACGGTCGAGCACAACGCTCTCCTAGTCTCCTCTCCCTCTACCTCTGGATCGCGTTCCCTCCTCCACCGGCATCTTCCTTCGGGGTCTCCAGTAAGCCCAGGGGTTGAAACCCAACCCAGGTTTCACTTCCCTTCTCTCCCCTGTCCTTTCCTCCTCTCTCCTTCTCCCCCTCCATTGCTGGCATCTTCACCCTCCTCGTCGGGGTTCTGTTTACTTTTTAACAAAAAAAGCACCTTTTTTTTTATCAAATTTCATTTTTACCCTTTCATCTTTAAATTCAATTACATTTCTGTCCCAATTTTTAATTCCGTCTGTGTCCCATTTTTTTTCCATTTTTGAGTTGCCTGTATTCTTCTTATCCAGAAACAATCTACTTCAAACTAGACCAATCAAGGCCTAACCCAATTAACAAGTTAGCCTTAATTAACCAAGAATCCATAATTTCTCATATTTTTCTTATCTATTTTTCAATTAAATTTCTAGTTTTATTCTTAGGACATCCTTGGACTTAATTAACATCTATAATCTTTGATCTAAAATCCATAAATCAATTTGAACCATCCAAATCTCAAAATCACAATTTAGCCCAAATCTCTATGATTTTGAGAAATCTGACAAATCCAACCAGCATATCTCTAATTAAGGATGTGCTGAAGACATCTGTGAAGGCTGATCAACTCTCAAAATACCAGATTTTAAGATATTGACAGAGATTAAGCTAGGAAAGTAGTTTTTTTCTTGTTATTTAATTTAATTTTCTTCATTCTAGAACTAGAAATTCTGTAAATTTTAGATGTTGATTTGATATGAATTCTGATTCCAATTCTAGTAATTTTTGTTATTTATTTTTAATTTTAGATAATTAAATTTTATTAAAATTCTCACTTTTTAAGTCAATTCCCCATTGAAGCAACTTGTACTTACATAAGCCATACTGCAATAGCTTGTGCACTTATGGTTAAACATCAACAAGTTTTTGGCATTGTTGTTGAGGATTTTGCAAAGAAGTTTTCATAAAATTTAATTAAAAATAAAAGATTTAGGAATTGCATTTGTTAGCATTTTAGGCAATTTTAGGTGCATTTTTTAATTTTTTTTAAGACACAGTCACCTTGTTTCGTGAATTTGGTACTTATTTTTAATTTTATTTTTCAAAAAATTAAAAAGTGGAGAAAATTGGCAAGTGGATCTTCATCAAATTGGAAATTTTCCTACTTTTCTAGAATATGACTTTCTTTTTTTCTTTTTATTTCTTTTGAGTGAATCTTATAGTGAGGATCTTTGTAAATTACAATTTCCATTTCAAATTTTAAAGGGTTGTATAATGTAATATCCTCAAATTTTAAATAATAAATTAGTAATAAATAAAATAAAATAAAATATTTATGTATAGAAATTGGTCCTAAAAACTCAAAAACAAAAAAATACACGTCTATAGGAATTGAACGATATAAAAAAACGTCGAAAACGGAGTTCAGATGAGTGAGTTATAACTATTTTAAGTGTAAGGGTAAATTGGTAAATTGCCAGGGACGTTAATTAAAGGGATTCATTTTGATAACGACACCCCTTTTTCACTTCCATTAGAGTTCTAATGGAGGAAGGTACTGATCTACCTTCCATTCGAAAAAATCGGGACTTAGCCTATTAAATACAAGTTTCCCCCTCCATTCCCATGCCAAACAACCAGAGGAGAACCCTTGTTTTTCGCTATGCATGCCATGAAAATGAGTTGAAGTTTGCACGCCCTAGAGGGCTCTGATCTCCCATCTCCAACTCTTATCAGGTAAGTTACACATTTTAACTTGTTATTTACTTTATTTTCCAACTTTCCCCTCACAGATCCGGGCTAGATCTGATCAGAATGGCCGTTGGATGGCCTATGGATTCAAAACCATGGAGCATGGTTAGACCTATGTTAAGGACACATCAAATGAGAAGTTTAAGCCTTTCATTGTGATCTTTGGACCCAAAAACCATAGGAACGGTGAAAACAGATAAAAAAAATCGAAGCTTTTAGGGCTCTGATCAAGCCAAAACAAGGTGGACAGCTTGGGTTCATTGTCCCTGATGGACATTAAACCTAAGACGCCCACTAGGATGCACAGACGGAGACACATGCATGCAGGTGCTCCATCGCACATGTGCGCTGGATGTTCTTGCGTATTGTCCCGGACGTTCGAAACGCACTGGGTGTCCTAGGCGCGCAGTGTGCTGGTCTAAGCTGGTGCAAACTGCATCGCTCGTGTAAGTCGGTGCACGCGTACCTACCCATATAAATTAATATATTAATTTATGAAGTATTTTCACAAAAAACTTGATTTTGGGAGCTACAGAGGTCCAAATCATGAGCGAAAATATCCGTTGCTACCGTATTGACGATGCGGACCTAGATTTAGCTTGAAAACCTATATTTGACTATTTTTAGATTAGTTAAATTATAAAATATTAATTAATAACTTAGAACCGACTGATCAAAGGGTAATCAGGCCTCAAGACTTGAACAATGAGATAAAGTATGATCATAAATAAAGGTTCTAAGGAGCATATTAACGTGACTACTCTAGAAATTGATTTAGACCATTGGTCTGAACCAGATCTTGGGAAATTATTGATCTCAGGATGATCTGACCGTCAAATTAAGGTATAAACATTAGATACACACGAAAATGAATAGATGGACATGAGATGAGACTAAATTAAGAACCAAATCATAATTAGAGATCTTATAGGATGATCCAATGGTTGGATCATCATAGATTCCATTATAATATAATAAATAACACAAAATAGTATTGTGGTACTGACGGTACATCTAAACGTACAAGCTAAGAAGATTATATGCTTGAGTTGGGTGATCTCACATTGAGGTAGGTGACGACATTTAATGTTTTGTTTTGATTTTAAAACCTTACATTATCATAACAGCATGAGTGATTGTGATTTAAATTGCACTTATTATTAGTCGATGATGTTGTGAGATTTAGAGTGTTATGCTATGATCGCTCTTTGATTTTAGTCATGTATTGAATGTATTTATGACCGATGGTTTCATGAGATTGATATTACCTAATTATGCATAAATAGAAATGATCTTCCTTATTAGAGAATCCATTCTAAGGATTATATTGCAATCAATCATATCAAGTGGGATGAAATCAACATTCATCTTATTTCTGGTTATCTCCACCACTCGTCCCTAGTCATACTTACAAGTTTTCATAACCCTTTCACTAGTATTCTTGCATCTAATCCCAGATACTGCCATATATACCCAATATATTCCTCAAAGCTCTAATACATAAAGACCAAATCTACTAGATCCTACATCAATAAGTATTTGAGCATGTTTACTAGAAATTAAGAAAATATTTTCTATTGCCCAAATCGAGGTCCATACTTGCTTCCAAGTAATGATAGAGATTCATCACCGCTAATGTGGAGCCATTTCTGCCCTCATCTCCAATGTTAGTCAATCTGACTCACAGTCTTATGAAATAGTCTCTATCAAATACTCTATCTCCCCACAGCCAAAACATTTTAAGGGATTGTAGCCGTAGTGGCTGTTGTTAATGCTATTACCACTATTGCAATAATCTATTAACTCCAAGATATAGTTGTCTAGGTGCCTATTCTTTTACTAATGTACTTTCTCTTGTTCACATCCCAATCCTGTCTAATCAATGTTACTAGCTCAGTGGCCCCTATAATTATGTCAATGAAAAAAAAATCTCTTGCTCTTTCTAGGCTAACTCGAACTACTCATGTTCCCAAGAGAATATCTTTCAATAACCCAAAGTCTAATTCTATTGCCTTTGTCACCAATGTAGGATGCGCTACCATCCTTTAATCAATAATTTCCCAAGATCTGGTTCAGACCAATGATCTAGATCAATTTCTAGATTGTTCACGTCCCAATCCTGTCTAATCAATGTTACTAGCTCAGTGGCCCCTATAATTATGTCAATGAAAAAAAAATATCTTGCTCTTTCTAGGCTAACTCGTACTACTCATGTTCCCAAGAGAATATCTTTCGATAACTCAAAGTCCAATTCTACTGCCTTTGTCACCAATGTAGGATGCGCTACCATCCTTTGATCAATAATTTCCCAAGATCTGGTTCAGACCAATGGTTTGGACCTCTGTAGCTCCCAAAATCAAGTTTTTTGTGAAAATACTTCATAAATTAATATATTAATTTATAGGGGTAGTTACGCGTGCACCGACTTACATGGGCAGTGATGTTTGCACCGACTTACACCAGCACATTGCTGGCCCAGGACACCCAGTGCGTTCCGAACGTCCGGGACAATGTGCAAGAGCGTCCCACGCACGCGTGCAACGGAGCACCCGCATGCGCGCATCTCCATCTGTGCATCCCGATGGGCGTCGTGGTCTCACTGTCCATTGGGGCGATGAACCCAAGTCGTCCACCTTGTTTTGGCTTGATCAGGGCCCCAGAAGCTTCAATTTTTTATCTGTTTTCACCGTTCTTAGGATTTTTGGGTCCAAAGATCACAGTGAATGGCTTAGATTTCTCATTTGAGGTGTCCTTAACATGAGTCTAACCATGCTCCTGTTTTGATTTAGTAAATGACTTCCTATATGTTAACAGAGATACTCTGAATCAAGCAAATGTAGTAAGATAACTAGTACTAAGTGGTACATAAGTAATCAACTTCTAGGTAGAGGTTTGGTTTGTGCAAATTGGGATACTCGTGGGACCCATGTACCTTGAAAAGTTTTATAAATAAATAAAAAAAGTATTGAAAAACCCGGGTTGTCACATATAATACATGGCAAGTGTGGGATGAAGTGGCCCACACTTGATCTTCATCAGAAACCCTAATGTATGTTTCCTCACTTATTTATTTCCTAGATTAGGATTTGCATTTAGAGTAAATTTGCATTATTTGATAGTATAACTCATATAGAAAAGCATCTTTTATAATTGGTGCGTTTTTTGAGTTTTATATTAGTTTACCATTTTAGTTGCATTCTTAGGGCATAGTTAATGCTTTAAGGTGATTTATGTACTGATTGAATTGCCATAGTGTGTGAAAATTAATTAGTAAGGACACCCTACTCCCATAAGATCAAGGGTGGATTTCATCACCACCTCTTAGCCTACTTAGGATAATCACCTTAAGCGCACAACCCTACATTTCATATTAATTTAAAATCAATCAGAAGAGACCTATAGGGCCATCACATGCATGTAGGACCCTCTTAATAGGACACGGTCTATTGTCACTCCAGTAACTTTTAAGCACTTTGGTTATAGTGGGTGTCTTAAAACCTAAGTAATTTTCCCACTGCTTCTATTGACGTTTGTGAGGTCTAAAAACCTCTTTACATGAGGATTGTATTAACCACCTTTCATAAAACCTAATTGGTAAGCAGTAGTTAAATCTAAAAGAGAAGAGGAGCGCCAAACTAGACTAATAAAAAAGCATCGTCTCTACACAAATTCAAGAGAGTCAAAATATTGCTGCTTATTAGCATTAGGATTATTTGCATGGCCCTTTATTTGTGCATCATTCTAGAAGTTAGGTTGCATCATTTAGGTTAGTTTTCCAAAAAAAAAAGAAAATATATATAAAAGATAAAGAAAGGAACCAAAAAGAAAAGAAAAGAGAAAGACATGATCAGTTGCACTTAATGAATAATTTAAACACTGATCAAAAGGGTAATTTACACCCCAGCATTAATAGAGAAGATATTTCTCCATGGAGAAACAATCCACTCTTTAATGATGATGAACCACTTTTCATCTTGGATAATGATTATGTTTCCTCATGGACGAACAATCTTCTCCATAATGCTGATAATCCTCCACCTCTATTTAATGATAATATACATATATGGAGGAATCATTCTCAACCATATGGAAATAGGAGAAAGGACCAATTTAGAACACATGAGGATAATTGGTTTAACCAAAATCCTCGTGGGAAGACATTAAGAGAATATTTATGACCTAATTATACTAGCACACTTTCATGTATACTTTTACCTCCAAATGTTAGTATGATTGAATTAAAGGTGGGAGTAATTCAATTACTTCCCAAATTCTATGGGTTGGATAGTGAGAGTCCTTACATGCATTTAAAAGAATTCAATGAAGTTTGCATGACTCAACATACACAATATATTGAATTAGACATAGTAAGACTCAAACTATTTTCTTTTTATTTAAAAGGACAAGCTAAGATGTGGTTTCATTCACTGCCACCAAGTTCTATACGAATATTGGAAGAAATGACTAGGAAGTTCTTGAATAAGTTCTTTCTTATAGATAAGACAAATGCTCTCCACTGAAATATAATGAATTTTAGCTAGATAGAAAAAGAAACTTTCTATCAATATTGGTAAAGATTCAAAGAATTATTGTTAACTTGTCCACGTCATGGATACAAACTTTGGTGCATCATTAGCTTCTTTTATGAAGGACTTAAATCTGATATGCACTAGTTTGTTGAAATGATGTGCAATGACAATTTCTTAAACAAACAACCTGAAGAGGTGCAAGAGTATTTGGAATGGCTGGCAGAGAGTACACAAACTTAGTCTAATTCAGAAAAAGTAGTTTACCCAAACAAGCCGACTAAAAATGATGATATGAAAATAACATCCCTAGCTAGAACAGTTGAGGCCATGGAAATGAAAAAATGTCCCTCTAAGAAAGACAAACATGTATGTGATATTTGTGAAAGTAATACACACTTTACTCAGGAATGTCCCATTGCTCTTGCATTTTAAGATTCGATCAATGAACCGGCACATTCTTATGAGCAACATTTTTCCCTATCTTCAGAGACATAAAATTTCAACTTGAGTAATCATTCTACTGTTAGAAATAAATATAATGCTAATGTTTCACAGAAAGCCCAACACCAACCCTATCACCACAAACAAGGACCACTTGCTACTAAACCTTACCTTCCTCCACATAAGAGGGAAGTGGAGGATAATTTCCATCAAGTCGTGCAATATCAGGAGAAGAAAATTACTCAAATTAAAGCTTAATTAAAAGAGAACACAAAATATGTGACTGAATAGAAGGACATGATGTCTCAAATGTTAAAAATCATTGATCAAGAGCAATGTCCTATCCCACCAAATGAAAATCTTGATGATATGAATGTAGTAAGTGAGATTAATTCTTAAGTTATAGACATGGAACAAACAAAGGCAGCTAATCATTATTCATATTGGTAACAAATTTGAGAAATTGGGTCCTAAAAAGGTTGAGATAGTATTGAAACCTGTTAGAAAAAGAGACAAATTTGTTGATTAAGAAAATATCACACCCACTAAGCAATATGACATCCTTGCTCCATTTCCAAAAAGGCTGCATCGAGCTCCAACTGTTGTCTCTAATTATGAGAAGTTGCCTGAAGATAAATTTATCCTATCTTATGATAAAATAAAAAAATTTAAATTGCAAGATAAATTTATTCACCATTCCTTTTCAGAGGCATGTCCATCTCATTTTGTATGGGACCCAAGGAAGTTTCGAACTCAGTAATATTTTTTCTCTGAAAATTTTCATCTGTAAAAATTATGTACCTTAGTTTTTACTTTTTTTTTCAGAATTTTTTCTACATTTTCCAATTTTATTTTATTTTTACATTTCTCAATGCATTATCATCATCTTATTTTTTTAAACATTGAGAACAATGTTTCTATCATGTTAGGGGGTGTAGAATTCTAGCAAATTCTAGTTTTTGTTAGTTTTCTCTAAAAAAAATTAAAACATTTGCTTAAAAAGGAAAGAGGGGGGGAGAGAAAATTTTTGAAATTTTTTAATGTTAATTCCTACACTTTGATGAGAATTGGATTTTCTAAAATATAATCTGGATTACTTTAGCTTATTAATGGAATTGAATATGATTAATTCATCAATTTACTCATTTTCTAAAGTATTTTACGCAAGCAAAGTTTCAAATCACATTTGTACACGTAGTTATATATTAATAGTCTAGATTGATAAGTAGCTATAACTAAGAAATTCTAAAAAAAATCAGTGGAGACCTATAACCTAAGTGAGTTTTAAAGTCATTCATTCTTGAGAGGTTATAAATATTTCTAATTTTCTTCAGCATGTATAAAGAAAATTGGTCCTATCAATTCTTAAATTTTGGCTAATTACCAAAATAATTGCAATATTATCTTTAAAATTATAAAAGTCATTGAATCTGATAGATTATAGAAAACCTAAAAAAATTATTTAGGCCATCATTGTTGTTAACTTAGAGACATAAAGCCTACCCAAAAGTAGTTTTTACCACTAGTTAGCAATTTGAGCTTTTTTTATAAGCTATTTCTTTTGTCACATAAATTACCCTTTACTCATATTAACCTTAGTATAAATTATCCATTACCCATTTTCTTTGAAAAATAAGTTAGAGATAAATGAAGGAATACCTTTTAGTTACAATGAAAGTATAAAAGTAAATATCAAGAAAAGAAAAGAAATATTCTTCCAAGTGATTAAAAAGTGTTGATTTTTTTTTGAAAAATGCAAAGAAAAATGGAAAAAGAAATATTCACTTTAAAACAAAGCAAAGAAAAGAAGAATTGTCAACTTTAGAAGACCTCTATTTATTTTTTAAGAAACTTTGAATACCCTTATACTTTTTCTTTGGTACCCTATCCTAAGCATATGTTTTGTCCTAGTCAAAGACCTATTAATTCTAGGAGAAATATAGTCTTAATGAGGATATGAATGGATAGGATTAAAAGAGTGGTATTACTAAATATTCAAAGGTAATGACATCCATTCCAAAGGAATCAAAATAATAAAATTCCTTAATAACTCCCATTTTTCATGAGTTTATGTGAGATAAATTTGCTTTTATTGACTCTGCTCATATAATTAAAAGAGAGATATGATTTGAACCCTCTATCTGAGAGATTTTATTTCTAAGTGTATGTCATTAGTGAATATTGAGGTCAAAACACATTTGAGATAGAGTTCAAAAGTTAGAAGTCTACTTAGAGATAAAGATTATACTATATGTAGATTATACACACACACATACTTACTCTGAAATCTGAGCTTAAGTGGCATGACTTTAGTATATGGGTAGGGTTTTGAATTCTTTAGTCATTTTTATTAGTGTGCTAAAGTTGATAGATTCATTAAAAATAATTCTCTAAGGAAAAAGAGGAGTTGACTTGAAAAATAACTTTTGAAATCTGGTTTTTCCTCATGTTTTGCCTGGGACTAGCAAAATACTGGTTGAATGGTGTGTTAAGTGTTCAATTTTGGTTAAAATACCCCCAATTTAGCATTTAATTAGATCATCTAACCATTCAAATTTGTAAAATTTAGCTCCAATTGACTATCCAAACCTTAATTTGTCAAAATCAATGGTCAGATGATAATTAGAGCTTATTAGATGATTAATGTACGGTTTAAGATGATTCTAATTTTGTCTTTTATTTTGCAGATCAACCAAAAGAAGCATGGATGGCTCATATCGAATCTCAACGGTACAGATCACCCATCAAGAACCAACATGCAAGATGAAAAGGGTTCCTAAAAGGGAATTAATTTTAATTGAAGAATAAAAAATTAATGAAAAAAGGGAAGGCTGCAACAAAACAACAAAGGAAGTTAGTGGGGAGGTTTCCAAAGTGGGGAAACCAAATTAGAAGTAGAGAAGTTATAAGAGAAAAGAGGCATGCATCGTAGGTCTCTCTCCCACTCCACTCTCCCTCCCTTATTCTTCTCTCTTTCCTCTTCTACCCTCTCTTCCCTCTCTCCCTACTCCCACCTTCTCGCCAACCATTTTCTTCTTCTTCTCTTCATGCTCGTTTAGGCTGGACGTAGAAAGGAGGCAGACCACCCCCTATTCCCTGCTTCCTCCCTCTCCACGCTCTCTTATGTCTTTCTCTTTCTCTCTTTCTCTCTTTCCCTTACTCTCTTCCCATCACCGCACTGCACCTACTTCTGCTCCCCTTTCTTCCCGCCTCTCCAACATAGCACAAAGGCCGCCCCACCTCTTCTCCCTATCTGCCCAAACCGTCACCCTATCTCCCTCTCTTCCCAAGCTCCTCACCCCCATCTCCTCTTTCACCGGCCGGATCGCATCCCCAATCACCTTTGTTCCTCGACCCCTTCACCGCACCACTCCAATCTGCCTCTTCTCTCACTTCATGCTGGTCGAGCGACCCAGGCACCTACTTGGTTCTTCTTCATCACCGCACCTGGATCCCTTACATTACACTTCCCTTCATCTATGCTTTTAGCACGCCCAACACCCCGGTTGCTCCCTCTTCTCCAGCACGCCGGGCTTCCTCCCATCACTACCCAGACCAATTCGGGCAGCCTGAACCAACTTCACGACAGCACCGCCATTTGCGTCAATTACCTGCCCAGATCACCACTCCAATTCCAAATGCCGACAAACAACCCAGCATAGGCTTCATAATCGGACTGCAGCCCAACACCAACCAGGCCACTCCAAGCTCCATATTTGCGTCATTGGATCCATCCCAGGCTTCGTTGATCTCAATCTCCTCCAGCAGGACCCAGCATCGCACTCTCCTAGTTTCCTCTCCCTCTGCCTCTGCCTCTGCATCTGGATCTCGTTTCCTCCTCCATCGGTGTCTTCCTTCGAGGTCTCCAGTCGACCCAGGGGTTGAAACCCGACCCAGGTTTCACTTCCATTCTCTCCCCCAACCTTTCCTCCTCTCTCCTTCTCCCCCTCCATCGCCAGTGTCTTCACCCTCCTCGTCCGGGTTCTGTTTGCTTTTTGTTAAAAAGCAGCTTTTTAATCAAATTTTGTTTTTACCTTATAATCTTTAAATTCAATTACATTTCTGTCCCAATTTTTAATTCCATTTGTGCCCTATTTTATTCCACTTTTGAGTTATTTGTATTCTTCTTATCCAGGAACTATCTACTCCAAACCAAATCAATCAAGGCCTAACCCAATCAACGGATTATCCTTAATCAACCAAGAATCCACAATTTCTCATCTTTTTCATATCTTTTTTTCAATTAAATTTTTAATTTTATTCTTAGGACATCCTTGAACTTAATTAATGTCTCTGATCTTCGATCTAAAATTCATAAATCAATCTGAACTGTCCAAATCCCAAAATCACAATTTAGCCCAAATCTCTATAATTTTGAGAAATCTGACAAAACCAACTAGCAGATCTCTAATCAAGGATGTGCTAAAGACATCTATGAAGGCTGATCAACTCCCGAAAGACCAAATTTTAAGATATTGATAGAGATTAAGCTAGGGAAGTAGTTTTTTTTTCTTATTATTTAGTTAAAAAAAAAATTATTCTGGAACTGGAAATTCTGTAAATTTTAGTAGTTGATTTGATCTGAATTTTGATTCCAATTCTAGTAATTTTTGTTACTTCTTTTTAATTTTAGATAATTACATTTGATTGAAATTCCTACTTTTTAAGTTAATTTGCCATGGGATCAACCCGTACTTGCATAAGCTATGCTACAATAGGCCATGCACTTGTGGTTAAACATCAACATTTACTCATCCATTGTACACCCACCAAGATTAATGATTTGGATTGTATTAAATAGTAGGTCCTACTAGCATTTAACGAGCTAATATTTTCAAGTGAAAACGTATCCATTGAGTGGGCACCGCTTTTACTCTCATCTCATAAAAAACCCACGAATTGTTGGATGAACATAAGTATGATGTTGCTTCAATTGTAGGTAACTGGTAGTATTTTGGTGAGGAACAAGAAGTTAAGAAAAAAAAAAGAAAGAAAGAAGACATTATAATACTATATTAACTCTCACAGAGTACACTAAAAAAATGATAAGGAGCTAGTCACTAGCTCGCTTAAGCACGACTTGCCATTTACGTGGCAATTTTGTCTTGAAACTTGCATTTTCTCCTAAGCTAGGAGAAAGGTTTTCTCTTCAACTTGGAGAAAATATAAGTTCCAAAACAAAATTACCACAAGACACTCTTTCATTTGACTAGGTTGCTCAAGCTAGCTAGTGAGCAGCGATAACTTTTCTATGTAAGCGTCATAGTTTTAGGGGAAATTTGGTGCAATGGTGGAGTTGTTGTCGTGTGTCCTTGAGGTCATGGGTTCAAAGTGTGGAAACAACCTCCTGCAAAATAAAAGCCAAAGCTACATAATATTGACCCTTCTGGTCCTCCCCTTCCCCAAACCCCACATATGCGAGAACTTTGTGCATTGGGCTACCCTTTTACCTATAAAAGTCCCAGTGGGGTCATTGTAACATTTAAAAAAAGAGGGGGGGGGGGGGACGGGGGGGACAAAAGGGCCTTAAACAGAGGGATCTGTATTTGATACGGGCACCCCCCCACTTAAGGCAACCTGACGTAGTTGTTGGGTTTGTCTTCCCAAAATCAATAGACAAAAAAAAATAATGAAGAAGAAACTCGATGAAGGGAGAGGAAAAGAAAGAAGAAGAAGAAGAAGAAGAAGAAGAAGAAGAAGAAGAAGAAGAAGAAGAAGAAGAGAATGAGAAGGAGAGAAGAAGGGGGAAACCCGGTGGCCTGGAAACCCTAGGTCGCGCCGGCAAGAGAGAGAGAGAGAGAGAGAGAGAGAGAGAGAGAGAGAGAGAGAGAGAGAGAGAGAGAGAGAGAGAGAGAGAGAGAGAGAGAGAGAGAGAGAGAGAGAGAGAGAGAGAGAGAGAGAGTCAACCTGACGTAGTTGTTAGGTCTGTCTTCCCAAAATCAACAAACAAACAAAAAATGAAGAAGAAACTCGATGAAGGGAGAGGAAAAGAAAGAAGAAGAGGAAGAAGAAGAAGAAGAGGAAGGAGAAGGAGGAGAAGAGAAGAAGGGAGAGAAGAAGAAAGAGGGAGAGAAGAAGAAGAAGAAGAAGAAGAAGAAGAAGAAGAAGAAGAAGAGAAGGAGAAGGAGAGAAGAAGGGGGAAACCCGGAGCGCCGAAAACCCTAACTCGCGCTGGCAAGAGAGAACGAATTGAGGGGGAAACAGCCGAAGAGAGAGAGAGAGAGAGAGAGAGAGAGAGAGAGATGTGTGTAGGCGTGGAAGGGAAAACCAGGGTTTTCCTAGATCATTCGATTCCACGCCGTCGCCGGAGACGATGCCGCCTCTGATTGATGATCGACTGGTCATGTTGTTCAGCACATTGAGCCTAACAAAACCCCCAAGGTTATTGGGGAATCCGAAGTGATCATGACAGTTAATTGAAGAGAGGAACGTTGCACGGCTAAGATTGGAGGTTTCACGATGGATCTAAGCCAATCCAGCCCATCCAACAGTGGAAAATGCATGAAAATGCATTTATAAGGTAAGATCTACAAAACCCTATTCTTGATTTTGAGATTTTAGCTAAATGCACACCATTCATGCTAGATCTAGATTTTGTGGATAATCTAATCGTCCATTTTTAAATCAAAGATTAGGGATAAGTAATTTAGGGCATGATGTAGCTCGGATCACACAAAAAACATTAGATCTAGGCTAAAAATTGATCAGACAATCTTAGCCGTCCGATCGGGTACTGTTCACATAGTAACTTTGTGATGTCGGATCGATGATTAGACATCACAAATGAGTTTCTCGTCCTCAAAAATGATAAGATAACTAGAATTATACAAATTTGAAGTAAAAAAAATCAGATGATCTAGGCCGTCCAATCTGTCACTATTCAAACACCTTGTGATGTCAGATCAATGATTAGAGGTCACAGATGGATTTTTGAACCGTGAATTAGCTTGGATATGATATAAAGTATGGAATTTGGGTAAACTAACAGAAAGAAATTGAGTGATATGAACTGTTCATAATGCTCATTATATCAATTGGATTTAAGAATACAATTATAGGTTGTATTGAAGACTGTAGCATGGGAAATAACACCCAGCTCCAAACCAAGAGTTGATTTGGATAAGAATCAAGGGTTAAGACCACTGAATAGTGAAAGTAACTTGCAATCACTTAAGAAGAGTAGTAGGTAGCCAATCCATGGCCAATGGCGTGGATTAGAAATTCAGTAACTGCTTGTCATTCAACTAGCTATCAACTAATAGCTAATGAAGCACTCTTAGCATAGAAATAAACACTGTCATTTCGCCTTGTGATAACTAGTGTCAAGGACTAACATAGAGGGAGCTTTCATATTGGAAAAGCTAAGAGTAATCCTAGAATTGTATATCTAAATGAGTGTCTATATTGTTGTAGAGGTGTGATTGATTGGGAATGCGTATGCTATTTGCTTCAGAGAACTTGAATATCTCCATTTGAGGTAGGTGGAATTTAGATTGCTGCGATTTTTGCTTTATATGCATGTGTATATGAATTTTAAGCATTGAAATGAAATCTTTTCTGTTATGATGTGGGCGGGCCTTTGGGTTGGACGAGCTTTCGGTTCCTGGCTAGACGAGCTATCGGTCCTTGAGATTTAGCCCCATTATTTTGGCTAGACAAGCTACCAGTCTCTCAGGAGCAAAGCCTTGAGGTGTGTCTTTGGGTCTGGTGTGTCTTTGGGTTTAACCCACTGCGCCGACTCACTGCGCCAAAGAGGATAATATTATTTACTGTGTACTTGATACACACAACAACGCGTTGGTATTTGATATGTGAAATGGCTTGTAAGAGCGAAAACTGGTATCATGAAATGTAAACGACTTATAAGTTTGACATGTGATTGCATACCTTGCTTTTCAAAGAATGTGTTTTGTAATGATGCATTGGTATTTCTTCCATCTAGGCATGGATTTATGATATCAATAAATGTTGAATGATTTCAAGTTAAATGATAATTGAATTGTTGTTTGCATGATTCAGCATGGCTAAATTGATTTATATAATATTATCATGATTTTTATTTATATAAAACATTGCGTCTTATTCCACCTACACAAGCAATTGCTTGCTAAAGCATTGCTGTGGTTTGCAATGCCTCAGATACAAAGAATAGTAGCATGTTTGAATAGGAGATGCTTACCGACAGGAGCGCGCCAACAGAAGCTTGGGAAGAGGACAGGTAAGAATTGGCCTTTGAATTGAAGTTGTCATATTAGAAATGAGAAAGAGACTGCATTGTATATAATTATGGGAATTTGGAAGACTTATGTGACTAGGTTGTGCTATGGAGGTTCTGGGTGTATTGTGTTGAGGTAAATTGTTTTTGTTTTATTAGATGTATGAAAAGGAGACAAAGTCTCCATTTATATTTTAAAATTGTCAACAATGTTTATCAGGTACTTCGCAATGACATGCGTTAAATGTCATATGTCTGAAAAACAGAGGAAACTTTGCCGGATTTTTAGTATAAATGAATGCTCATTTCATTGAGAATCCTTGATTTTTATAAAAGAAACATGACACTCAGGTTTTTTCAAAGTGAATTTGAAAGAAAAAAATTTCTGCTGCATTGCATTCTTTTACAAACATTATTTCAAATTGGATTGATCCTACATTAGAAATTAATTTGTATTTAAAATTTCATTTGAAAACTCGGGTCGTCATAGTTGGTATCAAAGCCCAAGTTCAGTCCACTCATAGTTAGTCACATTAAGTTTTAAGCAGCCTCTAAAGTAAGATGTTGCGACTAATGAGTTTGAAAGTAACTCATAAAAGAACCTTGTGATGAAGGGAAGAATGTCACCTAAGACGATGAGTCAGGGGACAACAAACCCCTCTGCTAAGCCATGTGACCACGGGAGTCAAATGACGGACTTCATAGCCAACATGATGCAAAACCCTAGTCAGCTGGTGCAGTAGCAATAGTATATGCAACCTATGAGGGTTGGTAAGTTCTAAGAAGACAATAGATGTTTAGTTCTGGCATGAGTAAGAGGAGTACTCTTACGAAATTAATATAATTCTTAGCATAAGGAACAATAGTATAAGAGTACAAAGCTTGTACATCGGAATGAAAACTTTATCAGAGATAGATCTATTCACATGGGGCAACCTTTAGAGGATCCAAGTTTTAATTTTGACAATGAGAATAAACCTGTGAGGATTATGATTTCTTTTGCACAATAATATTTTGATTTTAATGAAAAGACGGCAGAGAATAATCACAAGGGAAGAGAACTCATGAAAAATTAAGAGAATTATAATATTAGTCTATACATGTTGAGGATAGATTCGATGGATAAATTTTGATATTAGAAAAATTAGTGGCAGTTGATCTACTTATGTAAAGGAATTTTTTTATTGAAGGAATGAAAACGAGTTATTCTTTATGTATACAGAAATACTGACAGCTAATTTTCATTGAGAAGTAAATGCCTATTTAAATGATTCTTGAGAGTTCTAGTTATGAATTGAAGATGCATAACGTATAGAGGATATGAAGACTATTTTATAAGGATGATTACTAAATGATGAGAAGGAAAAGCAATTGAGTGGAGAATTAAAGCATGGATATAGAAACTTAGTGAATACGTTCAATTTCTAACTTGGACAGTGTGAAAACTTTTGAAAGACCTAACAATTATGGTAACAACAGTAATATGAGCATAATGATGAAGAACCAAGAATGATTGCAATTAATGAGAACTTGAGAGAGTTAGAGAAGCATTGCATTAACCTAAACTTGAAACTGGATTTATTTGACGTATAAATTGTAGTATGGTGGAAATCACTGAAAATTTGATGAAATAAGGTCCTAGTTTTCTTATGGATATATTTCTAAGCGATGAGATGAAAATTAATGAGTTCTTATACATACAAAAAATACTAATAGCAAGAATTAGTGAGAAGAGAATGTTTATGAATTATTGTGAGAGTTTTAATTATGATTTGAAATGTACATCACTTGGAGGACATGACAATTACTTTATAAGAATAATTATTAAATAGAGATGATCACGTGATGAATCAACTAGGGAGAGACAGTTGAACTGAATGGGTAAGATGAAATTGATTATAATTGATTACATCAAACACTGATAGTGATGATGTTGTATTTCTAATAACTATGGTTAGTATGAGAGATTAGTTTTCTTAGATGTGAGATTGACAGAGTTGCAATTGATTTTGACTGATATGACCATGAAACAATTCATTTGTTAAAGGAAACAAAATGATGGAAGTGAAGGCACAAAAATTGTAATTATGAGGAGTCTAATGATGATCATTTGAGAGGACGTGTTCCTCTATTTCTGAGCCCTTTATCTAGAAGGCTCTTAAGAAGGCCGGTAATGATCAATATGTTTGCCTAAGGAGTAACAGGTGATGTAGAGAGAGAGTTTGCTACTTTAAAGCAGAGGTATCAGGCAGCTCAACAGTATGTGAAACAGGTGTACAAGCTAAAGAGATGTGTTACTTGCGAGGGCAAATACCTAAACAGTTTTATCTTAGAATTAGTAGACACCACAATAGAAGCAATAGTATCAATAGCTGTCATTACAACGAAAATATTTTAGACGCTTGACTATAGTGAGTCAGTGCATTTCTTTAAAGACTATTCCAAAGGACAACGAGTCAGACAATTTAACATTTGGATCAGGGAAGAGATGGCCCCACCTTAATAGTGATGAGTTTCTGTTATTACATCAAGGTAAGCACGAGTTTCAAACTAGATGGTGAAGAGTATTTTCTAGATTGTTGGTGGGCATGCTATGATCTTCCTTGAATTTAGGACCCATCTTGCTTAGACATGCCTGGATGTGTTAACCTTTTGATTGGATATTATGACTTCAGCAAGAAAGTTACTGGAGGCCAATGAGTACTTTTAAGAGGCACTTATGAACCTAATAAGAGATAAATGATGAACGATGATCTCATCTTATTTGATATGGTGGATTATGATGTCATCTTTGGGATGGATTGGCTGATCCCACCTTGAAAGTAATGCTGTACGTTTTAGATGGTGCTAAGTTTTAATTCTTGTTTATGTGACAATGGAGGGTTGTTAACTGCCACAGACTGAGCACAAAGATGATGTGCAAGAGTTTGTAATCTTACTTGAGGAGTTTTCATGATGTTGACATAAGCGAATGATTTCGAAGTGGATTTGGCATCAGGTATAATATTATTTACATAGAATGCCAAATGGAATGGCCCAACTGAGCTGGAAAAGCTCCACCTACATGAACTTTTAATAAGGATTTTAACAGGTCTAGTGGGTCTTCATAAAGTGCATTAGTCTTCTTCATGGGAAGAGAGACAGATCCTTATTATTATGCATGGATTGTCATTTGTTTGATAGTATATTCTTAATCGTATATTGATGAATTATTTGATCAACCCAAGATGGTGCATGGTGTTTGTGGAGATTGAATTGAGGTGCGGCTATAACTAGCCTAGGATTTTGAGTATGACACCTTTAAGATCATTTCTAAAACTTGTTATGATTGTTATGAGTTCTGGATGGTGCCAATTGGTGGAACCAATACACTAACAGAAGGCATGGATATAATGGGTTGAATCTTCAAACATATTTGGATGAGTCATGATTATTTTAAGAGATAGTATTGTTGTATACTCTACGAAAAGAGAGGAGCACAAGGAATCATTGTGTATCAATTCAAAACGTTTAAGGATCCATCATTTGTTGCAAACATCTATAACTTGACTTATGGTTAGAGGAAGTGAATTTCTTTTATTGCAATACCTTAAATTGACAAAGACGTAGTTTATTAAGACTGTGATGGGCTGAGATTAGCCAAACTGGCAAATGAGGTTCATAGTTCCTTAGTTTTATAAACAGTTATCATCGAGTAATTGAGTTCAACTAAATAGCAACGATATAGATGCGATTTCTTTTATATTACATAAGTAAGCTTGAGTTTTCACTAAATGATGGATAAGACAGTGATATATAATTGTATATGAAATTATCCTCATACAGGCATTCATAATTTGATTTACAATCTATACTTGTGAGTAGCCGATGAGGGCAGGTGGGAGAGGCACTGGCAGGCTTCTAGGGGCTTACAGTATGATTGTGTTGTTGATTGGTTTTCATTGGCATAAAGTGCCTGTTGGTGAGTTGATATGCTCTAGTTTGGACTACCATATGATTGACAATAAGTGAGATGATGTGCTCTATAATAGATTCGGCATAGATTTGTCTATTGATAAGCTAATGCACTCTGATATAGACTTGGCGTAGAATTACTGATCTATGAGCTGAGATGCATCAATTTGTATTGATACGGTGATTTTAACAATACAAAAGTTGTATACAAATAATTAACCCTTTGATGAGAGTTTGGTTCATGTTAATTGCATTATATGTGGTGATGATGCATTCTAATTGAATTATGAGTTGTTTGATATGAAATGGTGTATCATTTAGCAATTTATATGCAAATTGAAATATGAGGAGATGACATGATGTGAAATTGTCTATTTATAGATGTTGATTCCAGAAATTTTTGGTATGATCTGTGGATCTTAGGATATGAGGATGTTTTAGAATTATTTGAAAAATAATATGAAAAGAATTTCGAGGACGAAATTCCTATAAGGAGGGAAGAATGTAACATTTCAACAAATAAAAGGGACAAAAGGGCCTTAAAACAGAGGGGTCCGTATTTGATTCGAGCACCCCCCCACTTATGGCAACCCAACATAGTTGTTGGGTTTGTCTTCCCAAAATCAACAGACAAAAAAAAAAAAAACGAAGAAGAAACCCCATGAAGGGAGAGGAAAAAAAGAAGAAGAATAAGAAGAGGAAGGAGAAGGAGAAGGAGACGAAGGGGGAAAACTAGTACGCTTGGAAACCCTAGGTCATGTTGGCAAGAGAGAACGAACTGAGGAGGAAACAGCTAAAGAGAAGGAGAGAGGGGGAAGAAGAAGAAGAAGAAGAAGAAGAAGAAGAAGAGAGAGAGAGAGAGAGAGAGAGAGAGAGAGAGAGAGAGAGAGAGAGAGAGAGAGAGAGAGAGAGAGAGAGAGAGAGAGAGCTGCATGCAGGCATGGAAGGGAAAACTAGGGTTTTCCTAGGTTGTCAGATTCCAAGTCGTCGTCGAAGACGACTCCAACTTGGATCGATGATCCGATCGGTCATGTTGTTTAATACGTTGAGCCGAACAAAACCCCAAAGGTTACTGGAGAATTCGAAGTGATCACGACCGTCGATTGAAGAGGGGAACATCGTACGGTTAAGATTGGAGGTTTCACGACAGATCTGAGCCAATCTAGCCCATAATGCATGAAAATGCATCTAGAAGGTAAGATCTATAAAACCCTATTCTTGATTTTGAGATTTTAGCTAAATCTACACCATTCGTGCTAGATCTAGGTTTTGTGGATAATCCAACCGCTTATTTTTAAATCAAAGCTTAGGGATAGGTAATTTAGGGCATGATGTAGCTCGGATCACACACAAAACATCAAATCTAGGCTAAAAACCAATCGAACAATCTTAGATGTCTGATCGAGTACTGTTCACATAGTAACTTTGTGATGTTGGATCGACGATTAGACACCACAAATGAGTTTCTCATCCTCAAAAATGATAGGATGACTAAAACTATATGCATTTGAAGTGAAACATATTAGATGATCTAGGCCGTCCGATCTATCACTATTTAAACAAACACCTTGTGATGTTAGATCAATGATTAGAGGTCATAGATAGATTCCTGAACCATTAATTAGCTTGGATATGATATAAAGTACGGAATTTGGATAACCTAATAGAAAGAAATTGAGTGATATGAGCTGTTCATGATGCTCATTACATCAGTTTGATTTAAGAATACAATTATAGGTTGTATTGAAGACTATAGCATGTGAAATAACACCTAGCTCCAAACCAAGAGTTGATTTGGATAAGAATCAAGGGTTAAGACCACTGAACAGTGAAAGTGACTTGCAGTCACTTAAGAAGAGTAGTGGGTAGCCAATCTCAAGCCAATGGCTTGGATTAGAAATCCAGTAACTACTTGTCATTCAACTAGCTATCAACCAATAGCTAATGAAACATTCTTAGCATAGAAATAAGCACTGTCATTTTGCCTTGTGATGACTAGTGTCAGGGACTAACATAGAGGGAGCTTTCATACTGGAAAAGCTAAGAGAAGTCTTAGAAATGTATATCTAAATGAGTGTTTGTATTGTTGTAGAGGTGTGATTGATTGGGAGCACGCATGCTATTTGCTTCAGAGAACCGGAAGATCTCCATTTGATGTAGGTGGAATTAAGATTGCTACGATTTTTGCTTTATATGCATGTATATATGAATTTCAAGCATTGAAATGAAATCTTTTTTGTTTATACGAAAGATAAGATGAATATACATGCTGAAATTGAATCATGATTAAACTGTTTATGCATAAGCTATGCATTATTGTGAACCATGTGAGAGAAATGTAAGACTAATACCAAGAAATTATGAAATGGCTCGTAAGTGCGAAAGGGGTCGTTATGATGTGGGCGGGCCACAGAGTCGTTATGATGTGGGTGGGCCTTCGGGCTGGATGAGCTACCGATTTTTTGCTGGACGAGCTACTGGTCCTTGAGATTTAGCCCCATTGTTTGGGGAGTTTGACCCGTTCTGAGAGGTTGTTACGATGTGGGCGGGCCACGGAGTTGTTATAATGTGGGCTGGCCTTCGGGCTGGACGAGCTACCAGTCTCTTAGGAGTAAAGCCTTGAGGTGTGTCTTTGGGTCTAACCCATTGCGCCGACTCACTACACCAAAGAGGATAATATTGTTTGTTGTATACTTAATACACACAATAACACGTTGGTATTTGATATGTGAAATGGCTCTTAAGAGCAAAGACTAGTATTAGGAAATGTAAATAACTTGTAAGTTTGACATGTGATTGCATACCTTGCTTTTCAAAGAATGTGTTTTGTAATGATGCATTGGTATTTCTTCCATTTGGGCATGGATTTATGATTTCGATAAATGTTGAATGATTTCAAGTTAAATGATAATTGAATTGTTGTTTGCATGATTCAGCATAGCTAAATTGATTTATATAAAATTATCATGATTTTTGTTTATATAAAACACTGCGTCTTATTCAACCTACATAAGCAATTGCTTATTGAGGCATTGCTGTGGTTTGCAATGCCTCATATACAGAGAATAGTAGTAGGTTTGAATAGGAGCTGCTTACTGATAGGAGCGTGCCAACAGAAGCTTGGGAAGAAGACAAGTAAGAATTGGTCTTTGAATTGAAGTTGTTATATTAGAAATGAGAGAGAGACTGCATTATATATAATTATGGGAATTTGAAAGACTTATGCTACTAGGTTATGCTGTGGAGGTTCTGGGTGTGTTGTGTTGAGGTAAACTATTTTTGTTTTATTAGATGTATGAAAAGGAGACAGAGTCTCCATTTATATTTTGAAATTGTCAACAATGTTTATCAAGTACTTCGCAATAACATGCGTTAAATGTCATATGTTCGAAAAACAGAGGAAACCGAGAATCCTTGTTTTTGATAAAAGAAACATGACACTCAGGGTTTTTCAAAGTGAATTTGAAAGAAATTTTTTTCTGCCGCATTGCATTATTTTACAAAAATTATTTCAAATTGGATTGATCCTACATTAGAAATTAATTTGTATTTAAAATTTCATTTGAAAACCCGGGTCATCACAGTCATGCTCAAGAGCATGTGAAGAAGTCCATAAGAAAAGAACCAACCTTTCATTGTCATGGATCTTGAGACCCATAAGAAGAGCCCAAGTTTATGCCATTATATGATTTTCGCCATCTAATACCATTGATAATAACCACTGAGACATATGCCAAGAATTCTATCACATTGCTGCAACTTAGGACCTTTCTCTTACATAGTCTGCCCCAGTCGATCACTTGTATGAATTGTTGTTCTGATAGCTCGTAAATGTGTATTACTTCACAGAAACTACAAAGGTAGAAAAATCAATAAGCCTCCATTAGAATAATTGTACAATTTACTCATGTTCCAATGCAAAGCACTAATGCTCCTTTCTAGTTGATATTTTTACTAATCAAGTCCAATTAAACCACTCTTGTCCTCAATGTGCAATAATTTATTAATTTTCTAAGGGTCAGGGTTAATATCATTGATGAAAACATTATTTTAGTCATAATTTACTTATAATTTGTTTCAAAATAGAAATTTACAATGTCACAAAATGTCAAAATAAATTATTATTGTTATAATGATGGATGTTTTTCCACCAAAAATTAAACTAGATATCCAAGGACATCCAACAAATGGACTAGATATCCCAATTCCATAGACTTTGGCTTGGACATTCCTAACATCCCAATTGACAAACACCCTATCAGTTCCTACTATGTGACTTTCAAAATCTCATTTACTGCCCACGACTATGACGGCAAATTGGGCCCTATATATGTGTGTGTGTGTGTGTGTGTGCACACACACACACACACACACACACACACACACACACACACATAAATGGAATATAACTCGAGGAAAAGGAATGCGAAATAGAATTCTATATGAGAGGGTTTGAGTACCACTTATTCTAGAGTCCGCCATTGCATAATCCCACTTGTTCATGTGATTATTGTAACTCTAAATGTCTAATCGATTAAACAACATGTTAATTGGATGATTAGTTGATTGCCAAAATTTCTAACCCATTCATTTCGTATTAAAATTTTCTAATCCTACATGCTTTTTGATCTATTAGAAATCCAAAGCTAGAGAAGTCACATGAATCAGTCCCATTAGTATCCAAACCCTCTCATCTATTTAGCATGCCTCCTGAAGGCCTGGCCAATGCTAGTGGCCTCGTTCTCTTTTTCATGGGGAGTGGAGAGTTTGGCACGATTTCGTCATCTTGTGAAGATCAACATTTACATAATGGTCTAGTTGTAGTTGACTCTGCCAATTCTTATGATTTCCCCTAATGTTGGATATCTGACTCTACAATCCGAAGGTGTCTACATTCAATGGACAAAAATATATCTTTTGGAAGTTCAAATTGACCCTTAGGGTTAATAGGATGTAATTTTGTTTTGTATTTTTGCAAGAAGTTATTTTCATGCCTCCAACTCATAAAAAATAGGTTATAACGTATGCTATCCTTCTAATTCTTTTTACGAGGCATCTAACTAAAGAATTTACATCGGAAGGAGAAGAACTTCAATAAAGTTGGCGAAGCCTTCACTAAGGGCTTATGAGACAAAGATTAGAACCTTATATGGATGCATCTGAAGCCATGTGAAAGGACCTCTTTATGTTACTAGAGAATTTCTAAGCTCATGGCACTGTTGATACTGCCTGACTTGCGTTTGCGGTTAATCCAAGCCGTTCATTTCGAATTATGAATGTGCCCTATTGCTAACACAAAACTCCGTTGAAAGAATTCCTAAATCGGAGAGATTCTTCTACCGCCGCACATCCAATGAGATGAACGGCTCGAATCAATCAGCAAATGGTCCTATCATGTGAGAGTAGGGCAGGTCACGTTAACTGGGAACAAACGAGGTCGCAACAAACTGTAGAGAATTTTATTCGCCGACGAGCTCGAAACTGGGGATTACTTCGCCGCCCTTCCTCTAAACTCTACTCTACTCCAGTGAGAGAGAGAGAGAGAGAGAGAGAGAGAGAGACAGACAATGGAGGAAATGGTGATTGCTTCATCTTCGGTAGACGCAGGAATAAGCTGTAGGAACCTGCGTACTGGAGAAGAGCAGCTTCGTTATCGTTCTTGCATTTCCACTTCTCACGGCCTCACTTGCGTCGGCGGCCGTTTCCTCGCCTGCTCTCAGCTTCGCAGTTCTTCTTCTTCTTCCGGTTCGATTCTCTACTGGTCCTGGAACAAGGTTTCTTGCTCTCTCTTCTCTCTTACTATGTTGCCTTTCTTTTCTGTGCACGGTTTGGTTACATATTAAATGGTGTTTATTCGACATATTTTCCTAACTAATAAGACAAGCGTATTTGCTTGTGGGCAGTGGTTTGTTTTCTGATAACTAGAATTTGTTTTCCAAGTGAAGAAAGCCCACAATGCCATCGAACATGGTCGATCCTCTTCTTTACTGTTCAGAGTTCAGACTCGTGTTAGTGGTATTGCCCGAATTGGGTGAATGACATTCAACAGATGGAATTAATTTGCATTCCGGGCTACTGTTGAAACAAATCTTTTTTCGTTACAAGGGAATTTTTTTTGCAGTTAATTTGCATTCCAAGAGGAGACAGCCCAGAATGCAATAGAAGACTTTTGGTCTTGTGTTTTTTCCTTTCAGGTGGTGATTTGATGTTTCGTATTTAGTTTATCTATAGAACCGGCTCATCCTAATTTGCCACTGATAGAAATAATATGCATTTTTGGTGAAGAAAGGCCATAATGCAATAGAATATTGTCGGTCGTCTGTTTTCTCTCTAGGCAGAGCCTGATATTCCTCAGGACACCGTGATTGGTCCTGTTATTTCTCCACTAATGTAACAAGCTTGTCCGGAGACAAGTTTCCATTTTGTGGTGGATAGAATTTATTTACATCTGAAGGGAAGAGAACCCACAGGGCAATGGAAGACTGTTCGTCCTCTGTCATTCTTAGGAAGGGATTCTTATCCCTCTAGTGGTGGTTTTATGTTATTGGTCATACATCAAGCTTGTCCTGGAGAACAAGTTCTTATTGTTTCAGCAATAGAGTCAATTTCCATAAAATACAAAGGAACTCTATTGGTCACTTCTATTTCTTTCTGTCACCTTCATTTATGTTTAGGTTGGTGTGTGGCGTTTATCAAACTTTTGTCCAGAAGCAAATTCTTAGTTTCTCACAGATACACAGATAGAATTAGTTTATGTTGGAAATGAAGCAATGATACAATAGAAGACTGAACTCCTCTATCTTCTTTCTTCAGGCAGACATTTGGTATTCTTTGTAATGCCAGTGTTGGTAGTCTTATGCACTTACGCAAAAAACAAGCCTATCTACAAACAAGTTTTTATGTTAAAAGTGGCAGTGCCGATGCACAAAGGTCTCCCATATGCGGTCCGGGGAAGGGGCGGACCACGAGGGTCAATAGTATGCAGCCTTACTTTGCATTTTGCAAGAGGCTGTTTCCACACCTTGAACCCGTGACCTCAAGGTCATACGGTGAGCTATAGTTGCGCCAAACAAGTTTTTATATTGTTATAGTTAAATTGATTTGCCTCTTGAGTGAGAAAAACAGAACACCTCACGATGGAATAGAAGGCTTTAGGTCTTTCTCCTTTCTTTCAATATCGTGTATTAATCTAGTTGTATGGCATTCATTGAATGTTTGTCCCCCAACAAGCTTTTATTTTCTCACAGGTAGAGTTTATATGTGAAGTGAAGAAAACCCACAATGCTGTATGGAAGTGTATTGGTCCTCTGTTTTCTTCTAGTAGGTAGAGAGTGACATTCCCTTGGGACACCAGAGTTGGTGTTTACCCCCTCCTCCACTGTACATATGTTATTGGGGCCTTGATTGAGTATTCTTACTAATTTGATGGTTCTACTTGTACAGTAAATGTGTTGAAAGTCGATGTTTAGAATAAAAATTCCCATTGGCTGGCACCCAACAGGTAAAAGTTGTAACAGTCAGGGGTCCAACAGTGTGATATTGTCCGCTTTGGCACAGAGTGCCTCACGACTTTAAAACGCATCACAACTGTTAGAGATTCCCATACTCTTATAACCAGCCTATATCCTTCTCCTCAGGCGATGTGAGACTAACTCTCAGTGCCTCCCGCCTTCACCCCTCAACCTATCTTGGGGCCTCCCCCTCAAGGCATATTGACAACTGTAACGGTTCACCTCTCCCCCCCTTATGGGATATGCGTCCCTGCGTGATAGCCACGACCGGCGCCCGCGTGCCACTAGCTACCACACAATGAGGGAAACTGGCTTTGATACCATTTGTAACAGTCGGGGTTCCAACAGTGTAATATTGTCCGCTTTGGCACAGAGTGCCTCACGGCTTTAAAGCACATCACAATTGTTAGAGATTCTCATACTCTTATAACCAGCCCAAATCCTTCTCCCTAACAATGTGGGACTAACTTTCAGTCCCTCCCGCCTTCGTCCCTCAATCTATCTTGGGGCCTCACCCTTAAGGCATCTTTGCAACGGCAACGGTTTACCTGAGAGTTAGTCTCACATCGCCTGGGGAGAAGGATTTAGGCTGGTTATAAGAGTATGGGAATCTCTAACAGCTGTAATGCGTTTTAAAGCCGTGAAGCACTCTGTGCCAAAGCAGACGATATCACACTGTTGGAGCCCCGACTGTTACAAATGGTATCAAAGCCAGTTCCCCTCGTGGTGTGGTGGCTAGCCACATGTGGGCGCTCGTGTGAAGACACGTGGGGATGTGCGTCCCCTAAAGGTGGGAGAGGTGAATCGTTGCTGTTGCCAAGATGCCTTGAGGGAGAGGCCCCAAGATAGGTTGAGGGACGAAGGCGGGAGGGACTGAGAGTTAGTTCCACATTGCCTAGGGAGAAGGATTTGGGTTGGTTATAAGAGTATGAGAATCTTTAACAGTTGTAAGGTGTTTTAAAGCCGTGAGACACTCTGTGCCAAAGCGGACAATATCACACTATTGGACCCCCGACTGTTACAAAAGTGCCATCATTAAACAGATTTATCAGCTAACTTGTGCAGGCTTTGTACATTGTGGCTCAATGGGGTGGCTCAACTGGACCATTGGTTCCGACTGAGTGTTAGGTACTGCATGCTTGGGTAGTCAACTGAGTGCCATCCTTTTGTGAGTAACTAGCACTGTTGGTAATATTTTGGTTAATGTTTGGCTTTTGCAGCCCCAACCAGAGGTTAAAAGCTTTCCTGCTGAGCCTATCAACCCTCTTGTTTCTAATAATGATGGGACATACATTGCTGGAGGAGGGTTGTCTGGTTACATTTATTTGTGGGAGGTAAATTCTGGACTTCCTCTCTTTTGTTCTTTCAATATTGTCAAATGAGAAATAGTTTAGTTGAGAGGGTACTTTTTCAGCTTACTCTAATGCACATTTTGCAATTCAGGTGACAAGCGGCAGACTACTAAAGAAGTGGCATGCTCATTATCGGGCTGTCACTTGTTTAGTATTTTCTGATGATGAGTCCCTACTAATTTCAGGGGCGGAGGATGGATGTGTCAGAATCTGGTCCCTCTTCAAGTAATTTGTTATTCTTTCCATGCAGAAGCTATTTTTGTGATACTGTTTATTGATTCCACCCACCTTATCCCTGTAACAAACTCTCATTATGTGTGCTTGTTTCTTTTCATCTCATCACAGGTTGTTTGATGCTATGGGAGACAGAGTAACAGGATATCTTTATGAACACAGTTTTTCTGAACACACCCTATGTGTGACAGATGTTGTTTCTGGTTATGGGGGATCTAATGCAATTATTGTTTCTTCTTCTGAGGATCGGACGTGTATGGTCAGTAGGGAATTTATATATCATATCTAGTCTCATGTCATAAAAGTCGTGGTCATGTGACCTTGAGGTAGAAGGGGAGCCTTGGTGCAACGGTAAAAGTTGTCGTCGTGTGACCTTGAGGTCACGGGTTTAAGGCGTGGAAACAGCCTCTTGCAAAATGCAAGGTAAGGCTGTGTACTTTAGGCCCTTGTGATCTGCCCCTTCCCTAGACCCAGCATAGGTGTGAGCTTCATGCACCAGGGCTGCCCTTTATGAGACCTTGAGGTAACGGGTTCCAGGCGTGGAATCAGCCTCTTGCAAAAATGGAAGGTAAGGCTGCCTACTATAGGCCCTTGTGGTCCGCCCCTTCCCTGGACCTTGCATAGGCGGGAGCTTTGTGCACCGGGGCTGCCCTTTTTTATCTAATGTCATGTCAGCCAACCCCTAATCGGGATAAGGCTTTGATGTTGATGATGATAATGATCCATTCTCATGTTCAAGCAGTAGGAATGCTTGTCTCTAGGCTTGTTCTTAGTAGAGAAAAACATGATCAGTAGTAGGGCAACAGTTTTAAAGCAAATAAGTTCCTTTCTTCTGGAAATGACATTAGCCATGTTGATTGAGAGGAGTTCCCTTCTCTTACTTAAACTGAATTAGAGGAGTTGTCGGTAGATTTCCTCTGTTAAGTTTTGATAATGATTGGGCATTTGGTCCCTACTTTCTGATTGACAACCCCCTCTTCCTGGTCTGTTTTTTTATTCTTTTGTCAACAAATTTTGGCCATTTATCAAAAAAGGAACAAGGAAAAGAAAACAAGAAGGATTTCCTGTATATAGATGATATTTCACTATATTTTTCTGTCACCTTTTTAAAATAATTGGCTGCTGAAGTACACCAATTAATACTTCTGTCTGTAAGCATCCATTTAAGGTATTGGAGAAATTCTATATAATGCACCAGTGCTTGTCAAAACTTGTTTACATGGGCTTTTCAAACTGTATTGTTGTTGTGCATACTTTTATTATTAATTGCTGGTACAGTTTTAATAACTCGTCAAAAACATAGTTCTTTTCACTGTAAACCAAACACCATTGTCCTATAACTCTCTGCTTTACAATTGCACCATGCCATTTTTTCTTCAGTGCCTTGTGACATGCACTCAACTATTTCATGACCTTGTGCAAAAATCTAGTGAGCTGAATCACATCAGTAAAAATTTAGTGAGCTGAATCACATAATAAAGTCTGTTTTCATGTCTTCTTGTTTTAATGTTGAAGATTCATACTGAGCGATTGTTATTTTCTGTAGCTAAAAGTTGTCTTTATTTTAGTGCTTATTTTTTATTTGAATGTAAAACGTCTCAGATTTGGAGCTTATCTAAGGGAAGACTATTGAGAACTATCACATTCCCTTCTGTGATTGATGCAATTGCACTAGATCCTGGGGAGCATGCATTTTATGCTGGCTGTAGAGATGGCAAGATATATATTGCTGCACTTACTGCTGAGAGTACCTATAGCAGTAGTTACGGAACACACATCATTGGTCTCTTATCTGATAATAGGTTGTTACTTTTCTTACATTCTTTCTAGTATCTTAATATATTGTTCTTTTTATTTTGTATTTTGTAAGCACTTAGGTCATTTGCCTTCACCATGCCATACTGTATCACATTGAGACACTTATGCAGGATTGATAGAATAAACTATAACATTTTTTTCTCATTGCAATGTTTAACTTTTATTGCATGCATAGCACTATACCATGTTGGGATGAGATATCCATATATATGACCTGATGGAAAGGGTGGTTACTTGTTCTTTCCAATCTGTGGCTTTTGTTGCATGCATGCAAAAGTATATTCTACATTGTGAGATAGACATTTATTTTGAGAATATTTTTCCTGCTTCTGTACATGGAGAATTAGTTCATATGTACAATCCAATTATGTACAACTATGCATTAAATTTTGCATGTGATATAGAATATTCACAGACTAGTAACAACGGTGAAAGACACAAAAGTTGGTTTCCCGGTATTATGCCACTTTGACCAAGTTCTGGAAGTGGTCCATGTACATTGCTCTCTCCAGGAGGTTGACTGTGCAAGGGAGCCCGTCTTCTAGGATTGGCTTCTGGGCTAGCTTCTTTGCTCGCTGGCATGAGATGTGATTCATAGTCTTGCACTTCCTAAGCCACCCAATACTTGCCAAATCAGGCCATGCTTGATTTGCATGTTATCAGGCCCTTAATATGGTTGTTGGCTTAGTTGACATTAAGACATTGGAAGGGAAAGATAGAGGTGTATTTCAAAGTTTAGGCAGTGTACTTGAAACTTCATTGAACACGTTGTTTAGTGGATGACTATCTCAATTAGTCATGCAAAGAGATCTGTAGTAGGTATGCTAGTGCCTGAAACGTGGAGATCACATGAATCAAGCTGTTTGATATTGTGCTTTTGCCCATTGAGTCTGAATCAGTTGACACCTTATTTTGATGATTTATCTGTAGGGAACTTTTGGACTACTGTCTAGGATTGCTGAATTGGTGAGGTTCCAGACTGTTGTCTGTCAAAAGGGACTCCTGTTTTGATTGCTGGTTGCAGTTTCTATGCAGTGAATGCCAATACCATCAAGATTGCAGTGGACTACCTGAATTTGGTTTTCAATATGATATTAATGTTCCTTCCTTAGTATTTTTGAGGTCTTATTTCACACGAGGAATGCTATAGTACCCTTGTATGAACTATATTCCAGTACAACACACCATTTTGGCTGTTGGTTTGCAAGAATGGCCTATTAGCGTCTTTTTTAGGGGAAGATAAGTAGAGAATAAGAAAATTGCAATTTATGCCACCTAAATTTAGAGAAATTCTTGGTTCAGCAGTTCATACCCTTTGCAATTTCATTATTTTATACATATCTTCCCTTAAAAAGGAGGTTAATCTCGGCCATTCTTGCAAATCAGTGGCCAAAATGGTGTATTGTGCTGGATTATAATAGATACAACTTGTCTGAGAATTCCTTATTTCTCATAACGATAAAGTGTTTGTTCCCCATATTTATATAAAAAGTAAAATATATTTGAAACTATATAGGTTAGAATTTTGGTGTTTCCCCACAAAAATGTCAATCTATAGTCTACATGAACTGGAAGTAATGGCAAGGAGCATTTATGAGGGAATTGGGTCAAATCAGGTAGCCCTTGTGCAAAGGAAGATGGGGATCAACTGATAACTTTTAGATTAACAAACAAGGACGGTCAAGAGCACCACATAAGGATATCCATTGAAGAAAACATGGCAGCAGGAGAAAAAAAGGAAAAACTTGTGGCTTTGTTGTACGGAAAACAGTGGTGGAGAGAGACTTTTCCAAACAAGTATTGTTTGAGTGCTGAAGCATAGCAGATGGGGGTATTAATCATACATATGGAAGGATGAGCAGCCAAGCTGTTGAAAATAGAGTGTGATCTCAAGATTACTGGTGCCAAGACATTCTAAAATTTTCAAGTCTCCCTAAATCCATATGGTTCATGTGAATAAGAAGGAAAGAAATGGATAGAAGGAGATGACCAAGAAATCCTGTCATGATTGGTTTGAACTTTGAACTCCATTCAGTCAACATTTTTGTGAATTGCATCAGTAAGTTACATATATCATTCAAGTCTGTCAAGAATAAGGGGAGGTATCTCTCCACAAGTTACATAACATCGTCTACTACTCAGCAAAAAACTATTTACGTCAGGCTCAGCTGCCTTTGGTGTTTTGCATCATCTAATTGAAATAGGTAATAGTGATTTGGACTCAGCTCTTCAGAGAAGTGAACTCATATGCAGCTTGATAATGATTTATAAAATGAACTGCATATATACTTCCTAGTTTTCACCTTTTCTATGATCAAGTGGTATTGGATCTCTATGTTCTTGGTCTTTTTATGAAGGACAGGGTTCCATCTCTTAGTCAGGCTGTTATTATCATAGAACATTTCAAGGGTAATGTAGGATTGGGTAACACAGATTGAAATTAGGGTTTTAAAGGAAAATTTCCAGCAAGTTCTAGGGGAAAAATCCTGCTGATTTTGAAGTGCTTCTTAACCGGAAAATGCTTCTTCTAATTAATCTTTTGCCTTGTTTATCGACACAAAGGTGAAAATTCGACTAGAAATAAAGAGAAACAGTCCACAGTTGGACTAGAAGTGAAAAAAGAGGAGAATGAGGAATATAATAAGAGAAAACTCAATCTTATTGAACCATTGGTGAAAACTACACAACTGAAAGCCGTAATCCCTTTTCTAGACATAAGGGAGGCGCCACCTATGCATATGAATTAACTTGTTGAAAACCTTTACTAACCCGAGCCCCTAACATCCTTTACTAACCTGAATGCCTAAAATGCTTCCTAGAGGTCCCTCTTTTGAAAGGAATTCATGCGTCTAGTTTGTACAGGTTGACCTTCTAATCAAGTAGGATTCTTCTAAACTATAAAGTTTGCTTCAAAACTATTACAAGTCCTCAAGAGTATCATCATTATCCTTCCAAAGAAAGATCAGACTGGGTGACTTTCTGCTTCATCCAAGCTGACAGGGTCCCTGCTGATGCAATGGTCTCTAAGATGATGTCATGCTGAAGTCAGCAGTACCAGTCAACTTCTGAGATCATCTCCTCCCTTTTTCCTTCTCCTTAGTAAGTCTTGATGATTTGATTGATTGCATGCTTGTACATCTTTGAAGATTCAAGGATTACTAGCATAGTGCCCTTATTCATAACAACATGGATCTCAAACTTAGTTACAGAATTTAGAGGGTTAGCTACATGCTGATTAACTGAATTTGAGGTCTTTGATGAAGTCATTTGTCAGAAATCAGATTTGACACTGTTGCAGAAAATGAGTTGGACAAAATAATACTTCTCGTTTTTCTAATGCCACATATAATATATATCTTGGTTCTCTTGGCTGAAAGTAATATATTTGTAAAATATTGTTGTCTAGTCTCCATGACCCATCTAGAACTACATGAAGAAACAATCTATAGCAAGTTTTGGGAAATTTTTCTCATAGAAAACTGCATATTAATTCTCCATTTATTTTCTTAAACCATATTTCACCAACCGGACACCTTTTTGTTGAGAACTAGTCATTCTTTGCCAGAATAACTCTTATAATTTCATAGATGATGAATCTTTCATTGGTTAGACCTGATTTCCTCTTACATATTTTTTTAACTTCTGGAAGCTGATTTCTGGAACAGTAAGGCTGTTACTTGCTTAGCATTTAGCATGGATGGAACTTCGTTAATATCTGGATCAGAGGATGGCATACTTCGAGTTTGGGACATTAAAACCCATCATGTCATTCGTGTATCCAGACATGCAAAAGGTAAATTGATGAATATTGGAAACATGAACTAATTGAGGTTTCTGTGATATCTATGGCTTTGTTTAGTTTCCTTTGATGTATATTTCCCATAATTTTTATTTGCCGATCATTTTGACCATCTCTAACAGTTGCTTGGTTGTGCATCAAATAATTGTTATATAATTCTTTCTGGAGAGGTGTACCAAACAATTATTATTGCAGTAGAGATTTCAGCCACCTGGCCATGTCAACCATATAAAGATATCCTGAATCATCATCCCTTTAAGAGATTTAGAAGCTTTAAGAATGATTTACTTGGGGATAAAAAAAATTTCTGTCAAAGCAAAAGGGGAAGCCCACCTAAGTTGTAGACAGATGAAAAGAAGGAGAGAAAATGCAAAGAAGGGGCAGTAGAGGAAAGGAGTAAAAGAAAAGTAAAGAAGAAAAGTCATGACTTGACAGCGAACACATGTTTTTGTAAGCATAGTCTCTTGTTTTTTTGAAAGGAAAAACATAGTTGAATCTAAATAATTACAATATATAAAGAATTGCAATTATTTGTTCTTTTGATGTGAATGTTTCATTAGAAAGATATCTATTTGCTCATAAGCTCCTACAGTTACCTATAAATATTTGCTTTGAGACACTAATAAATATTTTCTGTCCGATGGTGACGAACACATTTTTTCTTCTTGAATTGTCAATATATACTAGGAGCAGTTATAAGCTAACCCCAGATCTCAAAGTAATGAAAGAGAACACATGGACAGAAATTACCTGAACCTATAATGTTACCCAACTTATCCAAAACCTGTAATAGATTGGAAGAAGAAGAAAACATCTTTTTCACATATACATTTATCCACACACATTATGTTTACACAGCAATCACGTAGCTAATTTAAACCTAGTAATGCATTGTCCCCATTCCACATGAAATGCCTGGAAGAAGCTTTAGTTTATATATTTAAATCTGTATAGTGCCCAAAAGTATTCATGGAAATGAATTATATCGATCACTCAACCATTTCATAATATTTGCTATATGTCACAAATCACATTAATCTGGACAGTATCTTGACTTTGAACTATTGAACCATGTAAATATTACGTTTATTGCCCCTGGGAAAATTTCCTTTTTTTGGTGCCAGCCGGCAAGGGGGAAGGTGAAGATGATTCTATTATTTCTTTCTTACAAATGAATATGCATTTGTATATTAGTTTGTGAGGAAGAAATGAGAATCATCTCCAGCTTCTTAAAAGATGGCAACCTCAGATTAGGTAGCCACTCTAAGAAGGGGCGGTTGAAGATGATTCTATTATTTCTTTCTTACAAATAAATATACATTTGTATATTAGTTTGTGAGGGAGAAATGAAAATCATCTTCAGCTTCTAAAAATATGGCCACCCTTGCGTCAGTAGCCACCAAGAAGGGTGAAGTCAAGATGATTTTAATGATTGTAATGATTTTCATGATTTTAATAAAAATCATCTTCAGCTTTTAAAACTATGGCAACCCCAACATGACATGAATCGAAATCTGAAATTCGCTCGTTGTATGCTTCCCATAAGCGACGTCACAGACGGATCCCTGATGCGGTGAAAATAGGCAAGGGTTGCTAGTATGCCTCCCGTAAGCGACGCGCTTACATCGATCCCGGTGTAGTGAAAATGGGCAAGTGGCTGCTAGAGCGTCCCTCTAAGCGACGCCCGCATCGAACCTGTGTGCAAGGAAAAGTGGACATGGGTTCATACCATGGAGGTCGAGAAAGGCGATAGTAAATAGGGAATCTCCAAATCATAAGATTCGCATCGCTACATGGAATAGGACATTGACAGTAAGAGTTTGGAGTTAGTAGACACGATAAAACGTAGAGAGTCAACATCGCTTCAGTATCCAAGAAACCAAGTGGAAAGGGGCTAAAGCTGTGAGAAATAGATGGGTATAAATTATGGTACGTAGGGAAAGGAAAATAATAGAAATGGCGTAGGAATAATAGTGGATAAGGAATTAAAGGATAAAGTTGTGGACGTTAAAAGAATCAAGATAGAATAATAATAATAAAAATGATTCTAGAGAGCAGATTATAAATATTATAAGTGCATATGCACCACAAGTAGGGCTACAAGATATAATTAAGAGACAGCTTTGGGAAGATATGGAGGGAGTCATGCAAGAAATTCCCAACACCGAGGGAATATTTATAGAGCAGACTTAAATGGCCATGTAGGAAAAGATAAGGAAGGATATGATAGAATACATGGAGGGTATGGTATAGGTGAACTAAAACGAGATGGGGGAGAATATCCTCGATTTTGCTTTGTCATATAACCTATCCATTGCAAATACCTCTTTAAGAAGAGGGATGAACACTTAATAACCTTTAAAGTGGACTTCATAAAAGCCAAATAGACTTTTTCTACTTAGAATAATGAACGATCTATATGTAAGGATTGTAAGGTGATACCCTATGAGAGTTTAACCTCACAACATAAAGGTTAATGGTTATGGATATTCATATCAAAAGATGGAGTAAAAGAACCGAACTTAATACACACCCAAAAACTAAGTGGTGGAACTTAAAAGGAGAGAAAATAACCTCATTAAAAATAAGTTGATGGTAGAAGGAAATTGGAATTATGAAACAAGTAAATACCATGTGGACTAATATGGTCGAGTCCATTAAGAAAGTGGCAAAAGATGTCTTAGGAGTATCTAAAGGTAAAAGGCTATTAACAAAGGAAACATGGTGGTGGAAATGAAACAAAGGCAAAAGCTATTAAAGAAAAACGAATGCATTTTAAAGCATGCGAAGATTAGAAATAATGAAAACTATGAACAATATAAGAATGCTAAAAACGTTGCTAAGAGAATAGTAAGTGAGGCTAAACTTAAAGCATATGATGAGCTCTATAATAGACTAGAACAAGAGAAGGTGAGAAAGATGTGTTTAAACTTGCAAAGGTAAGAGAACAAGAGTAAGGACTTAGAGCATGTTAGGTGCATTAGAAGCGATGATCAAAGGGTATTAGTCAAAGACGCCGAGATCAAACAAAGGTGGGAAATCTACTTCCAAAAATTGCTAAATGACAATGGCCCCGAGAATAGAGGAATTGAAAATACTATAAACCTAAATAACACCGATATTATGTATATGAACGTAGATTAAAATGTCAAGTAAAAGAGGCCTTGAGAAAGATGAAATCGAAAGGCCATGGGGCCCGATGGTATGTACCAATAGAGGTTTGGAAGCATATGGGAGATATTGGGGTAGTTTGCTGACCAAGTTGTTTAACAAGATTATAAAATCAAAGAAAATGCCCGATGAGTGGAGGAAAAGCCTCATTGTACCAATCTATAAGAATAAAGGAGACATTCGTGAGTCGCACTAATTATCGAGGGATCAAACTTATGAGCCACACCATGAAACTTTTTGAAAGAGTCATCGAGAAGAGGCTACGACATGAAACAAGTGTATCTGAGAATCAGCTTGGTTTCATGCCCGGGAGGTCTACCATGAAGCTATTTTCTTACTAAGACAATTAGTAGAGAAATATAGGGAGAGGAGAAAAGACCTACACATGGTCTTTATCGACTTAGAGAAGGCCTATGATGTAGTCCCTAGAGAGTTAATATGGAGGGTGTTAGTGTGTTAAAGGGGTTTCTCGTGGGTATATGTATAGACAATTAAAGATATGTATGAGGGAGCAAGAATAAATGTTAAGACCACTAAGTGGCGTGACTGCGATTTTCCCGTCACCGCTCTGGATTGCACCAAGGATCTGCATTAAGTCCATACCTTTTCACATTAGTTATGGATGAGTTAACAAAACATCTCGCATGAGGAGATTCCCCCGTGCATGCTATTTTGCAGACGATATAGTCCTACTTGATGAGACAAGGGAGGGTGTCAACATAAAGCTAGAGCTATGGAGAGAAGCAAGAGAATCGAAAGGATTTAAAATTAGCCGAACTACATTTAATATATGGAATGTAATTTTAGCAAGGAGAGTAGGAGTGGAGCACCAAATAAGATTGATAACCAAGAGGTCCCCATGAGAGACCACTTCCGATACTTAGGATCATTGATCCATGAGAGTGGAGAGATTGGAGAGGGAGGTTACCTGCAGAATCCAAGCGGGTTGGAACAAATGGAGATGTGCATCTAGGGTTTTATGTGATTTCATGGGTGCCACTCAAACTAAAGGGAAAATTCTATAGGATGGCTATAAGGCCGCCATGCTCTATGGATCGAGTGTTGGGCATAAGGAACATCATACTCATAGGCCGAGTGTTGCGTAAAATGAGGATGTTGAGATGGATGAGTGGTAAGACAAGAAAGGATAGAATTAGAAATGAAAATATTAGAAGAAATTTAGGGATAGCACCAATAGGTAACAAGATGAGGGAGATTAGACTTAGATGGTTTGGACATGTTCAAAGGAGGCCAACAACGGCATTCGGCTAGAAGGAGTGAGGCAATACAAGTTGAAGGTTCTAAAAGGGCAAGGGGAAGGCCCAAAAGAACGTGGATAGAAGTGGTGAGGAAAGATTTAAAAACTTTGGGACTAAATGAAGCCATGGTATTTAATAGAGTGGAATGGAGGAATAAGATTCATGTGGCCGACCCCTAATTGGGATAAGGTCTTGATGATGATGATGATGAAATACAAAACGAAAACACCAGTAGCTGATATTACTAATGTTAATGATATTTTCAGGTTTTGTGAAGAAAACCCAGTGCTTTTGAACAGGTCTTAGTGGATCTTGGTTTTATCTATCTTTCCCTGATGAAGGGGAATTTGACCTTGAGTCCAAATTTCTCTATGCTGTCTGCTCTGTCTCAATTGCTTGTACTGATCAAACGTGTTCAAGATATTTGATGCATATATGAAGGAACAAGCAGTAACATATTCATTATTGCTTCTCTTTATCATGGTGGAGGCCCGCTTCCACTTGTTTGACACTGTATTTCATCCAAGACCATTTTTAGAACCACAATTGACTTTGAGGTTAATGTTACTGATTGCCTGGCTATTTGATTTTAGAATGTGTAGAATCCTACTCCTTGTGAGCAGTGGACTATCGTAATGTTTGCCGATGTGTTGAATGTACTTGATTAAATTGACAAAATAGTACAAAGAGGAAGTGGTTTCTGCTGTAGGACCAAGTGGCAGTTCTGGTGTGTATTTTTGCTTCAAGATATATTCATGCGTCTAAACAGCTAGATAATCTTTAAACTGATGGTAACTTGCAAATATGAAGTGGTTTCATCTGAAATTATAATAGGAGAGTTCTTGCTAAAAGGCTTCTATTGTTTGTACATCTAGTAGTTGCTCTTACCTTTCCCATCTATTAGAAGATCCTTGAAGCCTATGGAAAGTGCCAAATCCCAAAATCCTGAACAGAAATCAATTAGTCTAGGAAGATCTCCTCTAGTGGAAATTGTAAATTTTGTAAAAATATCGAGAAAGATTTCTTCCATTGTCTTTGTCTATTCCACTTGGACTGGCATACCATGTGAGGAACTCAGATGCTTTCTTGGGTTCTCAATCTTTTTGATTTACTTATTGTTATCTGTGTAAATCTTAGTTGATCACATCAGTACCACTGACAGATGTAGTCTATCAACAATCCTAGAAGACGTGTTTCACCATAATATATCTTTGTGGTCCAAGGCTAGCTCTAATTTGTGAATCTCTCATTCTGCATGTCACATATCTGCTCTCAAACATCACATGTATAACACTTCCATTTCCATAGGCAGATGGAATCTAGAAGCTTGGGGGGACCGCACTTGATATTTCTATCCATTCTACTTAAGCCTAGTTTGGATTTTAACTCCTTTCTCTTGCAATGTATTAGTTGTTGACTAAATGGGTTCTCTTGTTGTGTTCCGAAATGCTGGTTTTGTACTCTAAGTAACCCCTACATGGCAATGCTATTGAAGGCATATAGAAGGACTAGCAAAAATGGTGTGTTCAAATAGGCTTCATTTCAATTTAAACCATATAAAGAAAAAGGGCCCCATTTGATTCAAGTTATGCAACCATGACGGGCCCCTCTTGTTTTGCATGATAAAACAAATTAAATATTGAGAAGCTTAGTTTTGTAGTTTCCTATTTGATTAAGAGTTTTAGAGAAATAGAAAGTAGAATATCTTGGGAAATAAGTTAGCTTGTTGCCCAAGCACCTAGAAGGCTTTGTTATTGGAGAGACCAAATCCTATATCAAGGATACTTAAATATTGATTTTAGATTTATCTGCTATTTTGATGAATGAATTGAGCTAAGATTTCTCCTCCATTAGAAATACGATGGTTCTTCTCTTGAAACAAGGGTTGGACATCCTTATTGTTCCTTTGGGACTGCGAATATCGACCATTATCCTTCCCTCGACCACATGTCTTGAATCTGGATGCTAATCCTTGTCAAGCAATTTCAAGTTCTTCACATCTTTTAGGCAAGTGTAACTCTTGCTAATTATCCAATTTATGTTTACAAAATTCTATAAAATATTCAACTGGTTCTCCCTTATTTGAATTGCAGTTGTTAAAGCCATTCACTGTAGTTTCTTTCATCTTGTTTGAGACTTTCAGTCACCAGGTGTTTCCTATATCAGATTTTTCGTTTTTCTAATTGTCTGAAAGTTATTAAATTAATTTCCTGTTAAACCAGAAATTTGAATTCTGTGAAATTTAGTGGGTTTTTAGGTATTTGACAGATTTTCAGTCCAAGTTCTTGTTGATACTGGTTCTCTGATTTTCTTGCAAATTTCTTAAATTTTCAAGTCCTTAAATTCTAATGCTGAGTTAATTTCTTGCTTCTGCACTTATTGTTTCTTGTTTTAGCTAGCATTCAATGTCTGACATTTGCTAGAGTAATTTGCAACTCATCGTCTATCAGATAAGGTAGCAGCTAAGTCAAAGAAACAAAACACATGTCAATGTCTGATATTACTAGTTTTGTCATCCTTATGGATTCAAGCCTAATTGGTCCAGCACATGCAATTGAGACTGAGGCAGTGATATAGTACATATTAAACTTCTCCTGTGGAGGTGCTGAAACTATATATTTAGATTGCAAGACTCTTCTGATGATTCCATGGCTTAGTTAATGTTATCATCTGTTTAGGTGTTAGTTTCAAGATTTAGAGAAATGGTGTGTTTCCTCCTTTCTAAATTCATGTTGGAGGCAATCAAGACGAAGATTATACTTGCCAAATTCATGTTAGTGAGAATTAGAACTTTCACCAGAACTATATGCTTGATATATTGTTATAACTAAGACATTCATTTGAAGCTGGTTACTGTTCAAATTTTTGCAATTTCCTTCTTGATCTTTCTTGTTTATTCCCTTCTAAATTCCCTTTTGTATCCCCTTGTAATCAGACAACTTATATATGGTGTTTTATATTGTAAGTATTTGTATCAGCAAATGAAACTGAATCCTAGTCCTCCTTATTGGTGTAATATTTTTCATGGTGTCTTATCTTCTGCAATGTATAATGTTTCTCCTTGTCTCTTCATGCAGGTCCTATCAATAATGTCCTTGTCCTTAGACAACCTATCTTCTCAAGCCCTCAATCATCAGTAAATGCACATCACTCTATATCTAGAAGGCATGTTTCATCACTATTACCACCATCATTGGATAAATATGTCAACTCAGACGATGGACACATTGACACTAAGAGCATACTCCAGCCTGCTTGTGACGAATCAACGAATATTCAATACTTAAGTTCTCAAGTGATGACAAATCAAATCACGGAGCTTCAGGTTCATCCCTTTTGACTGTACATTAGATCTCTTGCATTATATGTTTGTGATAGACACCATCCACATTTTCTTATTGTACTTGTTTGTGGACATTTTCTAGTAGTTTGACTGTGATTGTGTTGGGTAGGTTTTGTTAGTAGAACTTGTGTTCATTTATGAATTTCAAAAGAATTCTTATCTGAGATTGGTTTGTAGAATGTTGGGCAAATTACTAGACAAAATTTTGTTCATAATGCTTTTTGAAGGACCAAAGCAGCAGGAGAAGAAATAGGGTCAATGTCTGGTTGTCTGGCTTTTACATTATCATTTTTCCTTTGCTTTCTTTTTGGTCAAAATGGCACAAGCATCGATCATGTGAACTTTCTCTAGTCTCTACTCTCAATCACTAGATATTTTACTAAGAAAAGAAAAATACTAGACTAGAAGCATGAGTAACTTGAGATAGCTAGAGTTAGTAAGCACTGGCATTAGCTTCATTAAGCAGGCACATTATGAAAGCATGTGTATGGCTCATCATTGTTTTTGCACATCACTTCTAGGGAAGGAAACTGATCATTGTGGATCTTGGGTAGTTGGTTTTGCACTTAGACCTGGCTGCTCAGGCAGGTCACAGCTGCAGTTAAATCCTTATCTGCAACCTAGCAATTGTCTCTTCTTTTTATTGCCACAGTTGCCAGGGTTAGAGCTTAAACGAGCATTCCTCCAGCATGACGTCTTTCACAATACAACCTTTTCTTTATATCTTCTTGTCGCTTTCTTTTACGAAACAATGTTGTTAATGATGGTGTTCCACTGCATACTGTCCATCTCCGCCATAAGAGAGGTAAGAAAGACCTAACCTGTTATTAATGATGGGAACAAAATAGTCTCGGTACAAAGATATGTGCTGCTGTATGGATTCTCATCTGTCCCTTGTGCATAACAGGTTCGACATAGCATTTACTAAACAATGTGAACTTGCATAGCTTTAATCATTTTACAGATGTAGATTTATGTTTCCAATCCATTTGAAAGAGTAACCCCTTCTAGAGTATATTTTTATTGCCAATAATGTTAAATGCAGAACTAAATGCTAATAATACTTAAAAATTAAACTTGTTCACACTGCATTAGTATATATGTTTCTGGAATCATTATGGGCTCATGTAGTGAAATGGAGTATAAAAAGGAGCTGCTTTTCATCTTCCAGTCCAAGATGAATGTGTATGTAAGTTGGTATGGGAAGATCTAGCAGAAAGTTTGTACCAGCATAGGCATACAGAATATGGCTTCGTTTATTACCTATGGCTGCCTGCAAAAGATAACACAATTTTCAGTTCAACAAGAAACCTAACAAAGTCTGGTTTCTTCTTTTTCAGCAACAAAGTTCTTCAGCTGCTTCAGAGATGGAGTTGGAAAGACTACGGTTGGACTGCCAAAGATCTCTGAAAATGGTCAATCAGTGGAAGAAAATGTATCAGGACCTCCTTCATGAATGTGTAGATGAGCTACCACGTGGAGATGCAAATGGAAAAGCCTAGAAAACAGCTCATACTTGTTTGCAGAAAAGTCTGCTAATCTATCATCAAATTTTTGTAGGTAGGCATACCTAATGAAATCTGGTAATATGAAAAAGCTTATTGTTTATTCATTTATGAAGTGCAGTAACAGTAGTCACTTCGCTTTAACTTATGCATGTAATTGACACTTGATTAGATTCCAAGAGTCAACAAAAGCGTAAGAGAATTGAACAGAGAATGTTTATTTTCATTCTTTTGAAAGTTCATATTGAATATTTCTTAGCTCTCAGATTATATTTTCATACAGACCCTTGCGGTCTACCCCTACCCTGGACCCTGCATACACAGGAGCTTCATGCACCACGCTGCCCTTTGACATAAATGTCAGATCTCTGCTCCAATAGAAATTGCCAATCTTATAGTTTCCATATTTTGGATCTTGTTTTTGTTTTTCAGAAATTGCAGTTGGATTTTATTATTACTGAATTGGGGATATCTCTAGGCCTTTGGATGTTTCTTTTCATTAATTCTAGATCAACTAATGGGATAGTGAACTCCCTAAGCTAAAAGAGGAACTAGGAATGATTCTTTGTCTATGAGGCTGGCTCTGCTCCCTTGTACTTTCTCTTCTTTTTGTTGATCTATTCTTTCATCCCTTCAGGAAATATTTCAAGTTATGATAGTTGCTACATACTGACTGCATTATATCATAGTTATTTTGTGTGAGTTAAAATTTTCAATTTGAGCATCAAGTTGCAACAAAGAGGTTACTCTCTCTCTCTCTCTCTCATATATTAAACTTTTATGTTAGTGATGGTGAAAAGCCTCTCTTTTGTTCTGTATATCTGATGCTGCAGACGTGCTTTGATGGAACATGTAATATCAGGTATTCTTATACTTTACAATCCCTATCTAGAAATGAAAGAGCTACTGGACGCAGTTTCACTCTTATAGCTAGATTTTGAGCTATTTCAATAGAATTTGCCAAAGTATTCTCTGAAATAGAGACCCCTATCTATTGATTAGATTTGCCTTTTGGCTCATCCTTGGTTATAGTTGCCTCTTGCCTCCCTCATACTTTGGAATTTTATTCATAATCATTGCCGAGCCATATTTTTGCCTTTGGTTTTCTGATGTGGTATCCTTTCTTCTTAGTTGTTTACCATTTTGTATAGCTATTAATTAAGTGATCAGGGAAGAATAAGTACACTGAAGGTCATCCCTACTCAATTATGAGTTTTGAAGGAAAGAGATTTCCCAAAGGAATCAAGTGCCAAATGACCTTTGCATTTATGGGGTCACTCGATTCAATTGCATTTGCAAATTTTTCTCATAGCAACAGCTTTCTTAATTTCCTGGAATTGTGGTTAGAAACATAACAGTTGATTGCATGAGAGAACTGCTAGAACTTTCTCATCCTCCAGTGGGAAGCTAGTCTTAGTGGAGCCATAGATTCTTCTCAAAGCTTGATAGTAAGTCAGAAGCTTGATTTCAAAATTTAGTTCTTCAATATGTTTTAATCTTTGAATCTTCAGAAGTCATGGTCTCTAAGATCTTGAATATGTCGTGGATATTTGTTTAGATCACAAATGAAAACGTAGAGAAAAAGAAGGGGATTATAAGTAAAATTTTATAACTTTCTGTAATCTATTTACTACTCATCCTTTTCTCCTTCCTCCTAAGAGGTGAAGCACATAATTTAGTAGCCTCTTTTGACAGACATCTGTGTATTATGATATACTTAGACCTTCTAAATTATGCCTGATGTGTATAGGCAAATCCGTACTCAAATTTTTTATAATTACTTTTGATTGGGTGTAGTTATCTTTGTTGTTATCCAATAACCATGAAATAGAATAACAGATGTTTTATGATTGACTTTTAGCCCTCTATCTGCTACTCTTACTAATTAATGGGTAACTACTTAGACTCGAAGTGTATTGTCAGAGTCTCTAGTTTAAGACCAAGTTAAAGGGGATTGCAAGTATGCACCTGTAGTATAGTAATAACTTGTCCGTTCACCAATTCATCTTCTCATCTCTTCCATTTAGAATTTTGAGTCAAACTATTAACACTAACCGTGAATCTGTAAGTTCTACATTATCATGTAGAACTCTGATATTGGACGTCATTAAATTCAAAGTATCAAGATTCACAATGAGTGGTCTTGGAAAAGTAGATCTAGTTCTGTATGTATAAATTCCTTTTGAGCACTAACTTGCCAAGTCTCCACTCTAGTGATTCAGTTGTGTCACCATATATTTATTGTAGAGGCATTATATGTACCGGATGTAGCAGGATAAGCTTCCCATCCTCTCTTACATGGCCGTTAACCGGTTCTGAAGATCCAACTAGTCCTAATGATCCAATAATGTGGTTGGTAACATTTAATTTCATCTGTCCCATTAAAATTTGGTCACTGTTTTTAGACTGCATTTTTTGCTGGAGCGGAAACGAGCAAATGATTGAGAACCATTGGATTGTCTGCAATCCAACTCAAATTTTAAGAAGACAAACACCTTTCAAGTTTTATTTGGAAGCTTTACATACTGGGAAAGGCAAGTGCCAAAGAATACGATTAGATATCAACTTTACCTTTCCCTCTTGGTCTCTCCAGCTCAGAGATTTCCTCATCTTCTTCCATGGAACTTGGAAGCAAAGCATCCTGCCGAGTATATGACCACTTATATGTTTAACACTAGAAGTGTCTCATGTCTCTTTAAACAAAACTGAGCTACGTAATATGATATTAGATTATAAAATAAAAACCTTGTCTAGCCATCATTATGATAAAAAAAAAAGGACAGTCCGGTGCAAGAAGCTCCCGCGTATGCAGAGTTTGGGGAAGGGCCGGATCACAAAGAGTCTATAGTATGCAATCTTACCTTGCATTGTAAGAGGCTGTTTTCATTCCTCAAGCCCGTAACCTGCAGATCCCTTGGCGTCAACTGAACCGTTGTGCCTAAGCTCCCCTTTTTCTTTCGTGGTTATGCAAGGCTTCCAACTTATGAGGCGTCTCCAGCATTAGCTATTCCTTGCTTTATTTATAGCATGTCCACGGTCTTGATTGTGGACTACATTCTGGCATCTTATGATTATGGTAAAAAACACGAGTTATTGCACTCCGGATTAAGTCAGGAAACCTCTCTGGTTCTAAATTGAATCTTAACGTAGAGGGAATTCATCCCAAATGTTTGGAACCAGCTACATTTGGATTTGGACCCGTCCAAGATCAACCATCAATAAAGAATTATACGTTTTTATTCACTTCAGTTTCTAATATATTTCTAGCATTCCATTTGTAGCCAATGCTGAGTGCTCAGGTTGTGTAAAAAGATGCAAGTCAATTCAGAAGATAATTACATAATTCATTTATGGTTCCGGAATTGCTGACATGCAGATTTATATGTCACTAGCAGCAAGCCTCATCAATGGTATTTTAATCCCTGCTACGAAAATGAGTCTCCCAGAGTTACCTTTTCGGTCTACTACATGAACCATGGCTAAAGTTTAGCTGCTTGGTCTAAGGATAGGAAACCCAAACAGGGTTCCACCTTTCCCCTTAAATCCACTCACCTTCCAAAGAAGAGGCAGAACTCCACTTCATCAAGTTTGTGGGGAATGAAATTCATTATTTGAAAAGGAGATTATTTGTTGGAAATAAATGAGAAAACATGGGGTTGGCAGGATATCTTTTCCAATACTGAAACCACAATCTCACAGCGGATAAGTAGGATTCTGCAATTAGAGAGTCTATTCTAATCTAAGTATAAAGTAGACAACTAGATGGTAATTTGATTTTAAGTGATTGATCTGTGGTCTGATGAGAGGATTGTAAGGAAAACTATTTCCAGCTAAGCTTGGGCCTACCTAATGGATTGTCTTTTTCCGCTACAATCCTGCTACTTGTATAATCTAAGAATTGGTATTCCATGGCGCTGAAAACTATGCCATAAGAAATATATTCCACAAAGGTACCAATGATATATGACTATCTGGAAGCACTTCCCTCTAATACACAAGGCCATGTGGAAAGGAAATTGGATTAACAATCCAGTGGACATGATTGCATCCATGAGATTCCCTATTTTACCATGGTGGCCCCACATGTGGTTGATCAGACCTGTTTCACGATTACTAGTCATCCACAGTAATAGAAATAAGATGAACGGGTTTGATAAACCACATCAGAGCCCACAGTGATAAAGTAAGCAGCATGCAGCACCCCTGTTTGCTGGGCGTAGGACTCCAACATTTCTCATAATAGACCATAGAAATGCAGCTCTATCAAACCATCTAACCATCGAGCGATGGAGTTTTCTTGCATGCTAAACAATTGAACAGAGCTCCCAGTCGGGCTGAACCAGATTGAATTCACTCATTTCACAATACTAACCACTATAGATCCCATTCGGGTCAGATTCTTAGACAATTTTTCAGATGTTGTGTCAAAAAGGCAGCCTAATGCACAGAAGCTCTGGCTTATGCAGAATCCGGGGAATTGGCAGACCAGTATGCAGCCTTTGCTTGCATTTTTGCAAGAGGCTATTTCTATGCTTCGAACCCATAACTTTTAGGTCACATGACAACAACTCAGCCATTGAGCCAAGGCTCCCTTTTTTTTAGATCTTGTGCATGATATTTAAATCCTAGCCAAGTTCATATCAGGTCTTAGACAGTCTCAGATATAATATATATGAGGAAATGGAGTGCTTACTATCATAAATATTTTCATACCATGTCCATCATGTTTAAATCTTACTTCATCCGGGTCTCTTGGATTTAAGTGCAAGAGAAACTTTCGACCTTTGAACATCTTATGTCATGCTAGGTCCCTAAATCTGTTAAAAGAAGCATATGACCATCTGGGTTTGCATAAGAACAGCAAACCATCTGCTTATACTTCTGTCTGAGAGGGGTTGTAGGATTATTAGCAAGGACACATTCAGTTTAAGGAGAACAGGGATTTAGGAAAGTGGGAAACTTGGTTCTCGAATATCAACAAAACCAAAAAGTTATCCTATTAACATTGGAGGAGATTTTGCTAATAATTAAGGGTACTTTAATCTTTTAAAATTTAAATCGGATTTCAGGCTATCCTGTGGCTTTTAGGGACTAATCAATAATCTAATATGACCACGTTGATCAAATTAAGCGATTGCATACTGGCAAAACGAGGACATTCAAGTTGGTAATCTTGATTGTGCGCCTGTCTGTTCCAAATGGCTAGAGGTAACACAAATTCATGTTCCATGTTCAAAACTAAGAAATTCTTACAGTATTTCCCATCACACCTCCACTACGAAAGAAGGAAAATAAAACATTACTGAGCCCAAATAACACTCCTAGATTTAATGCTGCTAGAGGTGAAATGGTTGAATTGTTCTAGTGTCACTGCATCCATAGGGCATAAAATTTGGTATATGGCCTATCTAAACCACTCCCAAGATAGTGAATGGCTTAGATCTTTAAAGCTTCATTAACATATATATATATATATATATATATATGAGAGTCTAATCTAGCAAACACTCATCAGTGTCTACACTACATCTCTATTATTTTATTATCTTCAAAAAAGAAAGTAGGAAAATGTAGTAATTTGAATGCTAACTAACAAAATTTGAGAATCAGGTCTTCTTACAAATAGGAATTCTACATTAGGGTACAAAAATACGCGTAGCTTCCATTGGTCTCACCCATTCATCTGGTCTCTTTGACATGGAATGTCTCATAAACAAAAAATCGAGATGATAGGATAAGTTGTTGATGGTGCACCATTGTTTATACAAAGTCTCAAACCATTGCTTGCCTTTAATCAAAAGTACAACTTTTTAGATTCTAGAGTCATAAAAAGTTCGATGCATAGTCTTTGAACTAAAGATAGCCAAAGTAAGAGAGATATCAGATGAAGGAATTGGATAAAGCAAAGGTGGGACCAGTTGGAGTGGGTACCAAGGGGCAACTTACCATATGATTGCCTCCTAGTGTAGCATTCGTGTAAGTTGAAATCTTAGTCACAAAATTCTCCAATAATTATTGAATTTTCAAAAAAGTTGCAGACTTTTATGACTTCATATGAAATAATTCGGGAAGTTCTTATATTTTTAAAATTCAAAGCAAATTCCAAGAAGTTAATATAAATTTACTTAAAAAAGTTTACAAATAATTCAACAAGCTTTAAATATTACATATAAATCTTGTGAAAATTCAATTGAAAACTTAACTTTTAAATAAGAAATGATTTTTCCATTTTTTTTTTTTTTAATTCACCAACATTTGCCAAACTTTTTGAGTATTTGCCTTGCCAGAGATTTACTCTTCCAAATCCAAACTTTGTAACTATGGTTGAAATATATAAAAAGGATTAGGGCATGCATCGAACTTGATTAGGTGTAAAAAGTGAAGAAGGAGTGCCACATCGGCAGCTAAAGAACAATATCTAGATTGTCTTCATGTTGGGCAAAAGGAAAGGGATATAGATGGCATCCCAGGTCGTGCTCATGGCCAATTGCAAAATCACCGGCACGTCAGAGCTTCACGTGGAATCCCCATGCAATCTATGACAAGCGCGTTCGTATTTTCCAGTGACATGAATACAAGGCCAAATACTCCTACTCAAATTCCCCCAGGAATACGACACAAACCCATCTATCTCCACTTCCCCTACCCTAACAATTTCTCCTCACTTTGATTTCCTCCCATTAATTAAGGATAAAGAGAGAGTAAAACAATCAAACCCATTTTTCTTTGTGATTCTAGTAAACATAATGATTCCGATAATCATAATTAAGGAGTTAAATCGAAATCTGGACAAAGGAATTGTGTTTTTGAAGAAGAAGAAGAAGGGCATAGCAGACTTGGATTATGTATAACTAAAGAGTAGGTCAGAGAAAAAGAGGGAAAGAATGTTGAGATTTTAATTTCTAGAGAAATGAAGAAGGGAGGAATGCCTTGGATTCTGAGAAGGCCGTCAATGAAATCTGGATAAGTAATAAATGATGCTTGTCTTCTAATGGATCTTCAGACAAGTAACCTTTTGGAAGAAGAAAATCGTGTAGAGGGATAGAGAGAAACAAGAAGAAGGACAAGAGGAAGTTACCAGAGTCAATTTTGGCTTTTCCGACAATGTTTCAAATAAGAGAGAGAAGATGAAGAAGAAATAAAATCATTAAATAATTTGATTTCAAAGCACTAATAACAGTACTGTTGATGACCAATACGTTGCCGTTCTTTTTTCTTTTTTTTATACTAATGTCCGAGACTCGAGTGCAAACTAATCAAAATAGTAAGTGAGATGAGCGAGTAAACATAATATTTGGAGAAGGAGAGAGAGAGAGGGTAAGCAAAAGCACTGTTGATTAGAGAGAGAGAAAGAGAGTAACAAAAGCAGTATTGATTCTCTGAAGAGAATAACATAATCTGCTAAGATAACTTTCGTGGGAATATGGTTCATCATCAACAATTTAAGACACAGAAATTATTGGTAGAAGAGAAGGAAGAGGATTTGATCTTCAAATAGTAAATCTATTTTATCTATTCAACAGTAAATCTATAACAATCTTCATCACAGACCTTAAAGGTCAGATAACCCCACAGACGTCCAACACTACGAAAAGTAGCCCAAGCAGAAGACATTTTGCACCCCCAAATCCACGCAACTAACCAAACGTAGCTACGTTTTCAGCTAAGCAACTGCGTCGGAGTGACGATCTGTGGCGCATGGTAACCCTTCCCCATCGCCGAATAATTCCCACTTGAAGTCGCCAAATTAAAACCTAGCCCACCATTTCGGTTCTCTGCCGCTCTTTCCAGTGACTGCACTTGGGTTTTCAAGAACTTCACGTAGTGAATTGCTTCATCTAACATGGAGGCCGTATCCATCTTGGTCCCACCAGGTACAAGTCTCTGAAGAATCCTAATTCTCTCACTAATTCGCTCTCTCCGGTGTCTTGCCGCTACACTTTGTGGGTCCTTGGAGATCTTCACATTCCTTCTTTTGGGTGGCTTTATGGATTCAGGGTCTATGTGAATCGGCTGCATTGCAGCAACTCGGAAAATCATTTCTCTCATGGCAGCAATGGAAGTCCTCTTCTGTCCTGGTGCAGTTGCACCATCCAGTTTCCCTTCACCTCCTCTATCAAAGGTTGCAAATACTGGGTCTTGAATGAAAGGTTGATTGATTAATGGGGGTGAAGTTAGAGGTAGAGGGTCAAAAACTGGGTTGGGAGGGTGGAAGTCCACCGGCGGCTGCAATTCGGCAACGTTTGGGAATGTGGAGAAATCAGGGAGCTTTTCCATTTGCATCTGCATCATCATCATGTCCATCTGATCTTCTCTTTCAGGCTTCATTAGGTTGCCATCCATGGGTTCAGAACCTTTTGAGACAACCAAAAAATAAAAGAAAGAAAAAAAATGTGAAAATGGAATGAGGTGCGAAGAAAGGTGTTGGGGGTATGTAAAGCTGATGATAGACTGAGAAAATGCAGACAGAGGGATGGGGAAGGTGAAGAGAAGAGTAGTAGGACTTGGAGTTTAATCAGAAATTGCAGCTGAGAAAAAGGTGTAGTAAAGAGAGGAAAAGAGGAAGGAGAGTTATCAGGAACCGACTATCCATCCAGTAGCAGGCCTATATATATATTATATGGAGCTCTCAATATCTGTTACTTCACTCCTATCTGTATTTATGATGATAAAGTCACTTGGCTTTCTTTTTCTTTTCTTTTATCCTTTTACTTCTCCCATTGGTCGTGAACCTCCGAAAAATAATAAGGGGTGTTGATATCAAAACTCAGGGATTTTTTATTTATTTATTTTTTCCAATTTTCTCTTATTATCTCGTAAATACCAACCGGAAGGAGATTTAAGGAAATTGAAGTGCATCGGACCGGTTGTAGAAAAATGACTGGAATTTTGCCTTTGCTTGTGGGAAATATACGATACCATGCTCCCTTTTCATAGTAACTCTTCTCTTTTAATTTTTAACTTTCTTATTGGCAACTAATCAGCATAGTGGCAAAGCTTGAATTTGGAAATAAGAGGAGAGGAATGCACCATGAATGCGGTATAACGATACATTTTATGGGGCCTTTTTGTGTGATCTGACTCATTCAACTCATTGCTCTAGATTTAGATGTCTTATAGATCAAAGAATATGTGGCTTGTATAACTCTAACAGCTATAAAATTGTGCATTCTTTATGAAGCTTTTAAATTGTATGTTTTTAAGCACAATATTTCATATGTTTTTTAGAAGCTAGAGTCATCCACATCATATGAATTTTTTTATCTATAAGACACTTAAGTACAGACAAATAAGATGAATGAGTAGGATCATTTATAAGTGCGTCCCATAAATGTGATCGCTAGACTGCACTTATAGTGTGGTCAGTTTGGCATTCCTTATAAGATGTCGAAGGCCCTGTAGGCCTCTAGCACCGGATATCTAGTATTTTAATCAGCAAGCAGATGGGATATTTCTAGCATTTAAAAAGTGTAGCTCATTATCATAAGAAATAAATTATTAGAAACTTTATACAAACAATGGTCCAAATTCAAGTTCCAAAAACATGACTTTCAGGATACTAACCTCATAGCCAATGCATTTTTTTGTTTAGGAGACATCCAACTTGAGAGGAGTAAGATTAGTGAGGTCCAATCATTCAAAGGTGAGCACTTCTAAAAAAATCCCTATAGAGCCTTCGGCCAAACATTTCTCCAAAAATAAATTAATATGATATATATTTGAAAGTTTGTGAATAACTTTGCAACTAGTTTTGGAGAAAGTTGGGACAAAAGCATTCTTTCGATGTGAATCTAATATATTATTTGGATTTGTAACTAGATTTTATTGTGGAAAAAAGGTAGATTTTATAAGCAATATTTAACATGTTGGCTAATTAATCAAAATTCATGTTTATGTAATAAATTTGCATTAAACTGAGAATTTGTAGTTCAGATTTTTAAATGTTTAAGAAAAAAAATATTGACTTTTCCGGGACCAATTCAAGGCTTTGAAAAGCCGGACTTTGTCCAAAAACATTAAAAAAAAAAAAAATCATTCGAAGACTTCGTAATTATGCTAAAAGCTAACAATAATTTTTTAAATGATCAACTAGAAAAATATTTACCAAGCCAGGGAAGTCAATTATGATAAAAGGGAGACTGGGTTTAATTTTCTCCGTCTGAAAAATATATAAGAGCAGAAGTATCACTTTAATTCTACTATCATCGCAAGATCATCTTTGGCTCTCTCTTTTTTCTTCTTCTTCTTCTTTTTATCTCATCTTATAAAGAAGCTTAAAATAAGAAGGTGTGGGTCTATCACAGTGAGAGGAGTGAAATACTCGGTTTTGGTTGTCTTTTTAATCTCTAGAACCCCACACTCACATGACATGAGTCAGAAGAACAAGCACAGGCTTTACTAAAACATATATTAAATAAAGAGGTGGGATTCCGGTGGAATTGACGGAAATTGCATAAGTGTCAAGCATCCAAGGGGAGAGAAAGAGCCATTATTCTCCTCTTATCCTGCCGCTGCTGCTGTTTATGCCGGGGACCGCTTTTCTAGAAGGATCAGGAGCATGCTCCCTACAACTTGGTTAACTTCTTTTCCTCTGTTGGATCAATTTGACATTTTTTTTTAATCACTCACCAGATAATTTTTTGTTTCTTTTTTATTATTATCTCCTGTTGCAGTTTAATTACATTAATTCTAAAGTGGTAAAAAGGTGCATGTCAGCCCCCTATCAATACAAACTTGGCCATCAGACCCAATTATGGTATTGAACTATATGTGGCCGGATAATGTACGAGTTGGATGGAAGAACAGCTTCTATTGTGGGACCCATCATTCACCAGTCAAAGAATCCTATCTATACAATCAATGAGCAACCGATAAATATTTGCAATTTCCGTTTTGCTGACATCAATTGTAGGTACCATTACATCTATCGTCAAGAACATGTCTTATGTACTCATCTGCAATAATACAGTTACCATATATGCTACATTTACATGGTCGGCCCTATTTATGAATGTTACGGACTATCCTTCTTTAGGGGCTAATGAATAACGCCACCCACCAATCTTATTTGTCATGAAATTTGGCTTATCTTCCTCATTAGCTGATAAAATCTGTTCCAATTGCCATAAACATACCAACATCCAATCAAAATCTTAACGGATCGAGGAGCACCATTTCATACCACTTAATAAAACTTCTTTTCTTGTTTGTTCCTTCACCTTAGTGAAATCCAATAACTAAATTTGTGCAACCAATAAGTGTTTGTTTATTGGATACCCTTTCTTTTCTCGGTATAATCTAATTAAAAATGTTCTTTGCCAATAATAATAATAAAAAAAAGCTAGCAAAATCCTGCTTGCCATCAGATCTCTTTCTGCTAACTTCATTACTTAAATAACGAGGCACAAAGCTTAAAATTGTCACCACCTAATCTTCCTTAAGTATGCTTGCATATACAAGACAAGCATATATACTTACATATACACACTCTCTCCTAGTTTTATCCGTTCCCTAGTGGGAAGGAAGGTGCTGCCATTCAACCCAGGGCCTAGTTTCAATGAGAGATACTTCCCTTTTCACCAAACCATTGGGCTACTACGCTTTGTGCTTCTCCCAAGCTATATATTTTAAACCTTTTTTTGTAAGTAAAGAATTACAAAACAAATCACTCAATCACACACACTTCTATCTCTAATCTCATACATGTATAAAAGTAAAATAAAATTAGTTAAAAGCTAACTTACCGAGATTTTCAACCTGTTTAGCCTGTGCTGAATAATTTTCTTAGGCCATCAGTAGCAACTAGCAAGGGAAAGAATCCCAGCCAAAAGCCGTTTAGCACAGTTGGTCGTGAACAACATGGCCGTCCTTGTTATGCTTGGTCGAAGTTTAAGATGGTACATTTTCTTTATTGGGGAATTTTAAATATATTTAGTAATTAGGATAATAGATTCTAGGCAGTTTGTTTCATAATTCTTTGCTATAAAATAAAATAAAGGAAGAAAAAGAAATGCCTATTCAGCAATATTACATGTATTAGGCTTTTTTTTCTTATTCCTATCCTTAACAGCCCGGAAGGATATAAAGTTAATAATGAACAGAATTTGTGCTGCCTTTCAAACAAAAAGACGAAAACAGGTTATACACGAACTCTGAATGATTTCCAATCTCTTAGTTATAAAATGAAGATAAAATTACTTAAAAGCATACATATATGGGGATCCAAGGATACAACACTTACTGTATCCACTGTAGCAGTTGCCAATCTTGCTTACGACTCCATACGTTCATTAAGCACTCCTATGTGTATACATGCCTCTTAATAACATATGTTTATGGAAAAGATACATTAGAAATCATGCAGCCTGGACGGCAACCGACCACCTTCATATCATTTGCCTATAGGCAAAAATCGTGCTGGTACATAACACATACATTTATGAACTACCATCAGGTATAAATCAATAGCCTGGACCACAATCTCTTAGCAAACTGACCACCTTCATATCATAACCTATAGGGATCAAAACGGTGGCCCTCACCAATCTCTAGGTCTCTAGATCCATTTGGTGGGCCACATCAACCCTTCCAGATGGAGGAGCCCACTATTGACCTATTATATATACATGCATGAACATGAGGGAGAGGGAGAGGGAGAGGGAGAGGGGGAGAGAGATTAAACAACACTGCATTAGAAAGACTTATTGGTGTTTCGTGCGTTCTCTTCCTTTATTCTTCGGTAAGGTTGGTTAGGAATTTCCGTCCTGATTGATCATCATGAACGAGGCCAATTGTATCTTTGCAGGAGAGGAAAGATCCATGTGCTAAGTGCTGCCTCTTTCCTACAGCAGGCATCGATCCAAAACAGAAGTCCTTCCAACTTTCACAGCACGATACAGAAACCTTCACCCCTTTTCTACAAGAATATATTATCTAGACATGAAAAAAGCAATATGTTCTCTGCAAGAAGAGAAGGGATTTGATAAAAAAAGGAATCCAAAATAGGGAGATCTTGCTGTTGGAGAGCTTTTACTTTGCATTATCACGGGGGGCACACCTTATCTTCATTCCCGCTCAAGAAAAAAAGGGAAAAAAACTTCCCACTACCAACTTCCCCTCCTCCCTCTTTCATTGGGAATTGCAGAGTCAGAGAGACATATAATATTCGGATAGATAGATCGGTTTCTTATTAAAATATTTGTTTGATATGAATAGAGAGAAAGTTGGTCCTTCACATTCCGTCAAGCTTCTTCGCCTTACTTCAAATTTTCTCACATTTCATACTGTAATTCTTTGACATATGACATACTCATGTGTTATTTTTCATTCTCTCTCTCTCTCTCTCTCTCTCATCATTTCACATGATTAATTAATTTGACATTTTTCACCATATTTTCAGTAGATCCAAAATACTAGTCTTTTATTTCTTATGGATTTTATATGGGCACTGAAAATTTAAAGCCATCTCTCTATGTCATTACTTACACTTTCTGATTTTCGCTCGTCAATCCAAAATACGTCAATTTTTCATTCTCTCTCTTCCTCTCATCATATTCCTAGTAAACTTTGTATTTTTCATTTTAATTACTTCAAATTAAAAATATCCAACTTTTATTTCTCATTACTTTATATTTTTCATATTAATTACTTCAAATAGAAAACACCCACCTGTTATTCAGCTTGTCATGGAAATTTACAGCACCTCTCTCACATAATCATCGTCACATTTCCTAGAAAAATTTCACGTATTCTTCTTAATTCTTTAAGACCAGTTTCTTATTTCTTGAGATTTACGGCACCTACGTTTCTCCTTTTCTATCATATCATCTTTATTTCACTTGAAAATTTCCCTCTTAATTCCTTGGAAGGCAACATAAAAATGTTTCATTTGTAATGATTTTTTGTTGTTACTTGTTAGGTCACAAAGATCTTAAGCCACCTCTCTCTCTCTCTCTCTCTCTCTCTCTCTCTCTCTCTCTCTCTCTCTCTCTCTCTCTCTCTCTCTCTCTCTCTCTCTCTCTCTCTCTCATCATTAGTTTACTTAAAAGCTGGCTTACTTCCTGCAAATCCAAAATGCCAGTATCTCATTTCTAATGACTCTTCTTGTAAGGTCATGAGACCTTGAGCCCATCTCTCTCTTTATATATATAAAGGAAGGAATACAAGCCCCCTTTTCCATCCAGGATAAAAAAATTCTAGATGTAACCCATTCACCATGTTTGGAATGACCTAAATAGGCTTGACACTAAATCTCATGCCCATTGATTGTTTTTAGCCTATATTTCTTAAGATAAAAAATCACAACCATCTATTTTTGTTAATTTTCTCAATTCTAAAACAAGTGGTTAGTATCATCTAAATGGACTGATTTATTATGGTTGCCTTTTTTAGAATTTTGAACATGATAAACAGCTTAGATGCATGAAAAAAAGAGCATATATTCCTTCCTCTCCTTTTGAGCATGTACTCTTAGGGGGAATATACATGCATTTCACATTTTCATTTCTTGATCTTTAAATTGAAAATAGAATACCTATCTCTTGTTTCTTGTCTTATTTTTCCTTTCTCGTATAGTATTTTTTGATAAAATGTTTATGCCCTTTGGTAGAAGAAGCTACCTTTGTCTCTCTTTGCGTGTTGTGGAAATCAAATACACATAGTTCTAATTTTATAGCGTTGAGAATCAAAGGTCCCTTTTGTCACTGTTTCATCTCTTCATGTTTTTCATCAACCTTCCAAGCCATTGTTTTCTTCATACACAAAGTCACAAATCAAGACTACAGCAGTAAAAAGGTGTAACTTTGTGTCGCCTGCTTCAATCTTTTATGTTTTTCTTGTCAAATGTAGTGTTGTTGTTTCTTCTTTCTTGCTTTATCCTCCTCTTCATGATTTATTTCTTTTTCTCCATTTTTAGGTCGACCATAGAAGAAACCCTATCAAAATAGCTTATCTCCATTGCTGGTAAAGCTTCATCTTTACTGCTACACAGACTTTGATTAGCCCCCTGTGGCCAGTCTTTTACACCCTTTACATGCATTTGGAAGATACCTTGTTTTTCAATAGAGTGCCATTTCTCTCTAAATGGACATGCATGAAGCAAGCCTTAACTAAAATCCCTTTCATTTAAGTCACAAGTACGACAAAACTACTTGAACATACCCAAACAAAATGAGAGAGAGAGAGAGAGAGAGAGAGAGAGAGAGAGAGAGAGAGAGAGAGAGAGAGAGAGAGAGAGAGTCTACCTATAGGTATAAGTATAGATAGGCCCCATATATTAGTGATAAAAACCATTCAAGGATGGGGCATGTCGATAAAATATCAAGAATGTAGTAAAAATTGGGATAATAGTAAGGATTGAACATATATAAATACACTTTCTTTAAAGTGTTATTTGATTTTACTTTCTAAAGAAGAAATTGCTATGGGATCACTTGCAGACCACTTCATTGAATACTAGAAGTTTTTGTGTATGCCTCTGTAAGCAACTTCTAAAAACCCACCTCGAAATTAATTGGCAAGTTCCGCTTTAGCTGAATAAACTAGAAAGAGAATTTAGAATATACTTTAGGAAAAAAGACATATCCAAGTTCTTCCCAAGTTTTTTTTTTCTTTTTTATTTACATATATTGACCAATCATGCAAATTTTATTTTGAGATTAACTATTTGCTCATGCTTTCTATAATGGAAGCTATGTTATGTATTTGATGGGCATGAGTATCTGTAACCCTTGGATGTGATAGGAATAGACTTTAAATTTCAAACAAGTTCATATCTGACCTAGGTAATGGACAAGTGTTTTGCATTAGTATATTATTGCATTCAAAGTTGTGCTAAAGAAATCTCTTTAGGATAGTGTTGAGACCTAGCATTTTGCATTGGGAAGATGTTGAATATGGAAAAGCAATACACATTTGTGACAATGTCATCACTCAAATAATCAAATATCCATAAATCTTGGTTTGTATAAAATGTTGTTTAGGCTAGAAAAGTGTAAACGGATCAGATCAACTAACTTTGACCCCCTACTTCAAATGATCTAAACCGTTAGTCATGCTCATGATGCTATTTGTAATGACAATCCCTAGGTGTAGTATCTAGGTTGAACAAGAACCTATTTCAATTTTAAAGTCTATGCATGTCACATTCACAAGCTACAGATACTCATGCTCGACAAATACATGTGCAATGTAGGCATTATATACTGAAAATAATATGTAGCTTCCATTGTAAAAAGCATGGGCAAATAGGTAAACTCGGCTCCAATTTTGCATAGAAAATGAAGTCCAAAATTGATTATGAAAAAATCAATGCAATGTGCAAATCAAAAAAAGAAATTTTAGAAGAGCCCATATATGTCTTTTTGCCTAGTTTTTCATCCAAAATGAAGGAATGTCTCCTTTTATATAAATTCAAGGTAGTTATTTTCTCCCAGATGTCTCTTTACTAGTTAGTTAATTTCACCACTTAAAAATGTCCCTTTGCTTAAATTTTAGACACAGCCCTTGATTTTAAAATTTAAAATTTAAATATAGTTATTAAGTCTATCAAATCAAAATTAAACTATATGCATAAATGATAGGTATTTTTCAACTTCAAGCTTCACTTAGTGCACACACCTCTAAGTTTTACCCAATTTTTTAAGAAGAAAGAGGTTCAATTTTGTGCTTAGCACTACAAATTATCATGATAGGGTGGGTGCCACTCAATTGAAAGAAAAACTGTATAGGTAAGGCTAGTCATGCTTTGTGGATAAGAGTGTTAAGTAGTTAAGGAACAACATGTACATAGGATGAGCGTAATTGAAATGAGGATTTTGAGATGGATGAGTGGCAAGACAAGATATGATAGAAATGAAAACATTAGAGAAAACTTATGAACAACGGTAATAGGTAACAAGATGAAAGAAGATAGACTCAGATGGTTTGAACATGTCCAATGGAGACAAAAAATGACACCAGTTAGAAGGAGTGAATTAATCCAAGTCAAAGGCTCTAAAAGTGCAAGGGGAAGGCCCCAAAGGATGTGGATAGAAATGGTGAGAAAAGATTTAAAAACTTTTGGACTAAATAAAGCTATAACACTTGATAGAGAGGAATGAATGAGTAAGATTCGTGTAGTCGACTCCTATCCGGGATAAGGCCTTGATTATGAAGATGATAAGCAGCACTATAAATTGTAATGTGCTAATCCCTAGTTAATTAATGATCCTAAGACAAACCCTCACTTTCATAAGAGGTAGCATCACTTTACGCTCATATAGTTGAAATCCTTATAATGCATTCATTATTTTATATGCACTTATCTAAGATACTGATACTTCTTTAGTGCACAAACCAACCTCATTTTAGAAGAATGGGAAGCATTATTGCTCTTTATAATGCTGATCTTAACCACTTAGTAGTGACTTATTTTGCCCACTTTGAACTTGAGGCTTGAATTTTTGAACCACAATTTGGGTTCTCATTACTGGTGGATCTATAGATTTAAGGAGTTTATTCTTCTCCTTTTAGGTGTTACCATCCTTAATTATTTATCTTCTAAACTCCTATCGTCTCATATAATAATGCCTTAGACATGTTTGTCTATACCTCACATATATTAAGCCACTCGGCCCCTTTCTAGCAGTGGCCAACTAATAGAATTTTGACAACATAGCCAAATGAGAAACATGTTTCTTTGTATATGTATCCAACTCAGAACAGCCTTTTTATGTGCTAAAACTTCTCATAACCAAGCACTTTTATTTTCTCAAATAGTATAAGACTCTGCCAAAGATTTTCCTCTGATTCAATATTCTCGGATTCAATATTCCACACTTGAATTACTTGGAAAGTTATTAAGTTTAAAAACTACAAAGTCAATGAATATCGCAAACATTTGCATTCCAATAGTACCCATTTGGTACTCTTATAATAGGTATTCTCAATATTCCACCATTTATTATTTATTTTAATACTTAAAATGGAACCCACATTCACAACTCTTCTATTTAGAAGATAAAGTTAATTTTGTTCTTTGTATTCCATACAAGAACCCATGATCATCAAATTATGTATATATACATATACACAAGATAGGCACTAAAGTTTGTAATTTTTTTTAATATTAAAATACTATCACCTTACCAAAAACATACACTTAGGTTTATGCTAAAACATTTAGAAAATTAAATTATGAAAAAAAATTAAAATCATAATTTATTATTTTGGAACCCTTATTATAGATATGCATTGGTCTCCCAAAAATTTTGTGGTTTAAAGATGCTCTGAATAGGTCCATTGTATCCACATATCATTTAATACAAGACTTTATAAAATCCTTTCAAAAAAGGCTTTAAAATTGAAATTGATGAAATAACTATAAAGAGTCTAATTAGCTTAACAATCATGATGGATCTAACATTATCTTTCGCAGGAACAATCTCCTAAGAAATCCAAGAAATCATCATATATAATACAATTGTGGCTCCTATTTAAAGATACTCTATTTAAAGTAAATAGTTTTGGCTAACAAAATTTAGATAAACAATACATACTAAAGAGACTAACTAATCAATTGAATAATGATAATGAACCCATAAGAACTTATCTAGAGAAAACATCTTATAATAGACTCATAATGTCTAATCCTTCACCCCTAAAAGTTCTACAAAAATCAGATTTCAAAATAACCTAACTATACATCTTATACTTTACGGGTCCTTATTAGTAAAATCAACTAGAAAATTAAAATCACTATGTTCCACAACTTATTTATAATAGAAAAAATTCAAATAGAATCTTGATTGCCCCACGGTGTCGCCGTTTAATTTTCAAATAATAACTGATTAAGATCGGGCACAAAATTCCAATTTTACTAACATGAGAGACTATCTATTCATGATGTTCCATGAGACCGCTGCAGAGTCCTTACCCTTAGTATAGTTAAAGTAGTCTAATGTACTACCAATTTGTTACGAGCACTTAGTAGTGTGAGTCTCACAGTGATGGACCAACAATGTGACCTTGTGGTCTTTCTTTTACCTCACAACTCGTTCAACCAACTCTCTCGTCCATTAGCTTGCTAGAGAGGGTGGTCAGCTTCAAGGAATGATAATTCTTATTATGGATGCTAGAACAGTTAAAATTTCTTTTGAACAATCTTTTTCTTGAATTTTTCCTCTGTATTTTTTTTTTTTTTTTCTGTTTCATGATTTGTAGTGATGTTTTATGAACATCGAAATCTAGCAGCCGTGACATCCATTAGAGCTCTGGCCGTGATTTTCCCCTGCTTATGATCATCTTGATTTCTGATGTTTGTATTTTTCTACTTAACAATAAATTTTCACTACTTTTTTCAAATATAGAGAAGCTGATTGCTATCTATCAGCCCTCCAGTTATAGCAGGGGGGAAAATAGTTAAACTACAATCTACCAATTTTGATAGTATGTTCGGTTGATGACAATCTTGCCGAAAAATGACATGTCCAAGGCTATCTTGAACTCTCTTTTTCAACTATTTTATCTCTCAGATTCGGAATTGGTTTGTCATGAAACCAAAGGGGTTTGAGCCTACAACCTAGATGTGCTCCCTTTTCTGCTATGCCTGGTCTAGCCAATGGGCCAATTTCGGCACTTTGATTGAGTACAAAAACTGCCCTTTTAATTAAGCATTCAAAAAGAAAGAGTCTAAAGCTTACCTCAGTCTTTGTTCTCCTTTCCTTCCAATGATTCAATCACACATTGATACTGAAATTATTCATGACCTTGATAGTAGCCATATTCATATATACTCAATATTTTAAAATTATTGGTTATTTTCTCCCCCAGCATCATTTCATTCACTCTATAGTTAATTTTTATCATCTAAAAATATCCCTTCATTTGTTTAAGACATAGCTTTAGTTTTAAATTTTCAAATTTGATAAAATAAATTTTAAAATTAAATATATTTAATTAACTCTAAAAGCATCCAAAGGCCATGCTCACAAAGGATTCCTTAACTTGATAGGACTAGGACAGTTGTCCATATCGTTCATTTTCTGGGACCCATCTTAGGTAGGACGGTTCCTAGGGTTCTCGTACATTGGGTGATCGATAGATTTGGAAATCTCACACATTGGATGATAATAGACTGTTCTGTGGAGTTCAATTATGGCTGCTCCTAGTTTTAAAAATAATACATGAACAGCTTTAGAAATTTCAGATTAAAAAAAAAAGAAGCTTAGAAATCAGAAGGCTACTTTGAAGGCTGTAGATATTGCATGAAGGGTCGGCCTGGGTCGATCAGATCCGTTCAACTACTTTCCCGTTATGAATGTCTAGAAGTCCAAAACCATACCAATAGTTTTGGACGACTCTGGCATCCGAAGAAATGGCCCTTTTGATCAGAGGAAATAGATGATCAGATAAAACAACGGTGGACATTCAATGAACTGAAACCGAGGGTTTTGGATGCTCGAATCTTCCACTTGATAATTCTTCAGTTTCCAAGTCATCCAAATGTCAGAGAGATGAAACGAAGGTGGAGATCAACCACAGGCAGGCCCTTCACGCAAAAGTTAGTGTTACCAATTAATCAGTCACATTGTTCCCCTCCTTGGCATAATGGTAGAATTGTCATCATATGACCTTAAGGTCATGAGTTCAAAGCGTAGAAATAGCCTCTTGCAAATTGCAAGGTAAGACTGCATAGTATTAACCCTTGTAATTTGCCCCGGCTACTTTAGAATTCCACAGTAGAAACTAAACTCATTTTCTAGCATCAAATACAAAACATATAACAAAACAAGTTTCCCGTGCACCCACAGTTTATCAACAAAAAAGGAAAACAGCCAAGGGACTCATGGATACAGTGAAGAATGGCATGATCAAATTGGGTGTTGCTGTCTGACGCTTGATTCAATTCATGTGCGAGGTTACAATAGAATAAGATTTCAACGGGAAAAGATGCCCCCACCTTTTTCTTCACTGATTTTAAGTAATGACTAATGGCAGTGAAATGCTGCCACTCAACGAGAATGACACACTTCAGTCACTCCTTTTCTCACTGAAGGAGGCCGGGACTTGGACTTGGGTCTGCGGGGAGCAAACCCACGACTCCAACCAACCCGCCGCACCCACTTTGGAAACTGCACTCCCTCTCACCCGTATTGGCAAATTGCTTTGTAGCGAAATCATATCTTTTTATCTTTTCATTTTGATGTAAAGCAGAACCTGCACTCATCAAAGCACACTTAATTAACGATTTCTAATTAATGAGATTTGGTTCGTAGAATTTGGATGCATCGATGAATCCCAAGGATCTAATTTGATCAATATATGAATGGATCCCTGTTTAAAAGTACAGGTCTTACAGTTTCGATCCAATGGTAAGTTGGATCTGCCTGAGAGAGAGAGAGTGTGTGTAAGGAACAAAATAATGAATGTTCACACATCTGAGGAGAGAAGTAAGGATTTTCTTCATTGGAACAAGTATAAAATTCCAAACAGATCCTCATGAATATGTTACAGCAATCGAAGTACTTGACTGAACCAACCAACTAGATACTGTAGCATGAAATTTCCTCTCTTGGGTAATCCTACCTTTGACAATAATATGTAGATGTCTCTTAATAAATTTTCAACCATTGGAGAAAATAAATAATTTGGAAATGGCATCAATTTAAAATCTGTCTGAAGGGTCAATATCTAGTGGAAGTGGGACAACCAAATGCTACAGTTATTATGAGTCAACCGCGCTTACGCGTTGCAGCCGTCACCTGAACGGTCCAGAGGCTGGTGACCTGAAGACAGCTTTGGAGGAATTGGTAAATCATCACACAGCTGGAACTGATGCAGCACAATTGTATCCATTGATTCAATGACATCACGATTGTTTACCTTTCGATTGGATCAAGATGATGACTTCTTTTTTTCTTTTTTTATGTTTAAGTTTAATTCCTTTCAGCTGATGCATGAAGTTGACGAAATTTATGGGTAGAACATGCAGTCGATTAATTGGATGACAGTCGGCAAGGGCATTGACGAATGGAGATAAGACCAGAAAAACAGCATAGAATGGTAACGACTTCAGAGACTTTATTGCAGGCTAGCTTTAATAACGAATAACTAGACTTCACCTAAATTGATTCAGTTTCAAAATTAATGATATGGAAACAGATAAAGGACTGCACCAACAGCTGATCTCTACTTGATGAACTTGAATGATGAGTAGACTTGAACCATAACCTCTTGGCTGTGAAACGCAGCAATTCAACCAACTTACATGACTTCTCCAGGATTATGCAATTCTATTTAAGCGATTATGCTAGATTATTCCTTACTAAGGGCCCGATTGGGATGGCTTATATAATCTAGTTTACCCGATTATGCCTGATTATTTCAAAATAAGATTTGAAACTTGTCAAGATTCCTGTTCATCAAATGAAGAATGAAGAGCACAGCTACGATGAGTTACTCTAGAGCTTATTTTTTTCTTTGTTTAATGGTAATTATATTGATATAGATGGATGTGATCCACCAATTACAGCATCCAGAAAGAGTTTAAGAGAATAACTATCTCCGAATCCTCCCTCAAAACCAAGCTGGCAGACCATGCAGCCACAAAGCAAACAAAGAAGTAAGCCCCAAAAGACCAGAAATGCCCACCTACGAGCGAAGCTGTGGAGGTAATGGGGTAAACCAAAAACAGACCGCAAAAACAATGGATTGCTGCTGGCAAAATCAGAGCAAAGAATCTTATTCTGGGATCCTACAGACAGACCCCCTCCTCGGCAAGTTCATCGGCCTTTTGATTAGCAGACCTATGCATGTTAGAGAAAAAGTGAAAAACGTCCCTGAGAATGGACTCGATCTCGTCAATCTCCTGTCATCCTGTTGTAGCCCTCTAATCGTATTGGACGAATCTGCCTCGAGAGAGACCGGGAGGAGTTTGTTCACTGCCGGAGAGCGAAGATTTCAACTTCTTGGGTGTTGCCCACACCCAAAAGGTCAGCGCTGGCGAATAGTGTTGTCGTGCCAGTCCCTCAAAATTCCTCCATGGCCATAGTTACTCGGACTGCCAAAGCAGGCTCCGCTGAAGTTCAGCTTGTATGTGCCAGGTTCGGGAGTTTTCGTTGTTGTTTGGATGGGTTGCACCAAATTTCTGTGAATGTGCTGGCCAGACTAGTTGTTGAATTCTCCGAGAACCGAAGACCAACCACTCTAGAGATTTGGTTATCGGATAAGCAAAATATGTTCTAGATCTAGATGTGATCATGAGTAACTGTTGTGTCTTACATGGCTAAATTTACGTTGGAAATTCTACATACGAACACATTTATTCGGCCACCATGAGCTACTGATTCTGTGGTCACCATTAATCCACAATTGTTGATGTTGTTAAAAGGTCCAGTGTTAGAAACTTTGCACAAAGTGAATTTAGCGGACCTTGGCTTAGAGACTTAGTTACAGCAGCTTATTGACGATAGTTTCAGTCTCCTAAATTGTGCAAGTGATGTCACAGTTATATCTCCGAGATTCAATCAAGTCGATCCAATTAGTACTTTAACTGCCTTGCACTATCAGGAGGTCTGTATGCCAGCTTCCATATTTAAATGCTTTTTAAATTATTAGACCAAATCAACGGATCTATAAAAACAGATTTCTATGCTTTAAGGTAAAATAACAATAAGTTCCTGAATTTCAAGGATAAAAATAAAAATAAAAATTCCAGTGCTAAGATCTCAAACAACTCAGATATAAATGGTCAAAAGATGAGCTTGAGGCACTTGGTATCAAACAATCAAGGATATAGACATCCTTAATAGAGAGACAATGTGACGACCTGGGTTTTCCCATGCATTTTTTCAAATGCAATAATTAATGCCTAAGGTGGGATCCCTATTTGAAAAACAATGCAATGCAATGGAAAAATCTTTTTGTTTTAAACTCATTTTGAAAACCCTGAGTATCATTTGCTTTCACAACAACCAAGGTAGTTTTTGAAAATTTCTGTACTCATAAATGTCTTCCCAGGTTTATCTAGTCACAGCTCACAGCCCAACTGTAAATAAATACAGATATATGTCCAAAGGAGTAGAGAGTTTACTTACATTCATACTTGTCTCTTTTTCATTACTTGATTGTAATACTAACAGGTCCTGATGCTTCTTCTACTCGTGAATAGAGCTATCCTGAAAAATAATAGAGTTGGGTGAGTATTTTTCATACTCGGTAGGTGATCTGATACTACTATTTTGAAAACACAGCATGCATTAAGCATGGTTTTAGAAGAGGTTTTTCATGTAAAACATCATGCATATTTTGTGCATAAAACATAAGCTCATTGATATAAGTTTAACCATGGAATCCTTTATCATAATCTATTATTCAACAATATAGATATGATCAAAATCATAAAGTAGAAATCGATAGATTCGTCTACGAAAATCCTCGGCAAACATATCAAATCACGAGTCAAATATAATAATCATTATGAAACTCTTAAAATAGGCATCATTCAAGCAAATGATGTCATTACTATACGTATCATGCACAATGGATCTATTGACGACACATCACGTCAACTGGTCACAAGTACTCGTATACGACCATCTCAATGCTATATGCATATCAATCACACTGAAATCATAGGGCCACTATGCTCCTCCGCAGGCTGCCTCTTTCGGTGATCTGCCCACTTTGGACTCGAGGTTTTGTTCCCACCGCAGGCTGCCTCTTTCGGTGATCTGCCCACTTGGAACTCAAGGTTTTATTCTTATCGCAGACTGCCTCCTTCGGCGATCTGCCCACTTGGAACTCAGGGTTTTATTTCCTATGCAAGTTGCCTCATTCGGCGATCTACCCACTATCCTTACGCAGGTTGCCTCATTCGGCGATCTACCTACTTAGCATAGTGCTCATCAGGCTCAATAGCCCAAAAGCATCTATAGATAAAGCCAAAGCTCAATCATCACAAATCATGCAATTTATGCACTTATTCATAGTAAATCATGCAATTTATGCAATCATTTTCAATGTCGTCTTTGGGTACCTCACACTGCCTGGCCCTTATAGCTGCCTAACCAGCGTCTTTTGGCAACCCTCGAGGATATGCAGTTATCCAAATGATCCAATCTCAATCTTCGTAAATCAGGCAAGTTATGCATTTCTTTTCAAGACATGCGAGCAATGCATAAAAATCACTTTATGCTAGTATCGTGTTTAAAACCATAAAACATGAAGACATGTTTGCATACTAGTATAAAAACATTACTTCTCAACAGCATTTTTCATTCAATGCAAGGGTTTTCAATATATATATATATAAGTCATGAAAGCAAGTCCCGCATACTTGTATGAGAATAGCATGGTTTAAAACACATGCTCAATATAGTAATAAAAGCATGTAACTATGAAAGTTTGGAATGTATTTTGAAAACAGAGTAGGATGAGACGACCTACAAATCAAGTATATTTGAAAAAGCATAGCAGCATCAGACTACTTACGAATTAAGTATATTTGGACAAACATAACAGCATCAGATAACCTACCTCAATTGTCGTCATTTAGCTTGTGTTCCTCTTGCAGACAAGTCCTAGAGTACCTTTATGGGTCCTGTATATCATTTAAACATGAAATCTAATCATGATTTCTAGCCCTAAGGTCTCTCTTAGATTTCTATAGTTTTTAGGCTATCTTCTTCCTAAATAGTCTCTTTCTCCTAAATAGTATTGTATAATTGAGTATGTGCTGAACTTACGGATGCAACGGGTCTTTTAGAGTGTCAGGCGGAGTCTTACAATCTCCATAAGTGCAATTTTTGTGTCCCAAGATCACGGACGAACCAGATTCGTCTTACGCGTAGGGCCCGCGAGTCATGGTTCCCGGGACGCTTGTGTGCCCTGGTCGAACCAAGACCCGCACCCTTACGTTGCGCGTATCTGAGGGCCGCGCCAGGGACCATGCTCGCTCGCCCACACATGCCCCAGCGATGCGCTATGATGCGCGTCCTAGATGGCGTCGCGCAGATGCGTCTTTGGGGCAAGCATGGTGCACCTCAGCTCCCGAGGCGCTCGTGCGTCCCGGTCGAAACTGGGACTGCGCTCGCACGTGGCGTGCATGCGTGAGGACCTCCCCAGGGAGCGCGCTACACCTGGTGTCCCTGGGTCGTCTTCTTCGATGGGTTATCAAACCCATCACGAGTCCGGCATCTTTAGGTCGGAAAAACGACTAGATCCGCCATGGATCCGGCCTGAAGGAAGGAAAACAGAGAGAGAGAGAGAGAGAGAGAGAGAGAGAGAGAGAGAGAGAGAGAGAGAGAGAGAGAGAGAGAGAGAGAGAGAGAGAGAGAGAGAGAGAGAGAGAGAGAGAGAGAGGGAGAAAACTTACCTGGGCAGCCCCAACACAGTGCCCTTCTTCCGGTGATGCGTTTCCCTCTATGCCTGCCGGAAACTCTTGTTGTCCGTAAATGCAGCATGACGCCATAGGGAAGAAGGAGAAAGGGAAGAGGAAGGAAAAGAAGACTTGGGCCGGTGCCAGAAATCTTGCATGGAAAATTGAATGAGGGTTTTTTTATTTTTGCCGAAAACCCCAGCCCCAAATAGCCGGGAAAATGTGATTCGAAGAGGAGGGAATAGGGCTTTTTATAGAGGGTGAAAGGCGGTGCTGCCATTTCCCCTGGTGTTTCTGGAAAAATCGAGAGAGAGGGGGGTTTCTGGAGAAATCGGGATGCAGGGTTGGAGGAGGAAGGAGACGGGGTGCTGTTATCAAAACGGCCCCCTACATTTTTTGTCCGTTTTTCATTTTTAAATGTATTTTACAGAATTGCCCCTAATCTTTAAATGGCTATAACTTGGTCATATGAACTCCGTTTTTGGCGTTCTTTGAGGCATTGGATTCCATTTTTTGAGTAGAATCTAATGAAATAAATATTTCTCACAAATTCATTTATTTCCTATTTTATATAAATTAAAACATTTAGGATAGTAATTCCCACATTAATTTCTAAATTTAGTAAAAAGGGCATAAAATGTTTGGGTCATTACAGACAGCCTCAATAGACAAGAAGAAGGGAGAAGAGAGAGAGTGGCCCAAGGCTAAGGTCTCAAAAGAGCTCAAGGCACTTAGTGTTGAACAATCAAGGACGCATACAACCTAGACAGATTACAAGAAGAAAGGATAAGAGAGATCAACAAGGGCTATCTAAATCTTAAAAACCAAAGAAGAACATAAAGAAACCCAAGAGCAAATCTCAAAAAACTAGGGAGAAGAATGAGAAAATGTATGAATTGAGTTACAAGGTCTAAGGGGGCACCTCCTTTGTATAGAATTTCTCACCTCAACTCTCTTTGCCAGAGCTAGTGGGGAACTATTAGTTTCTATCCATCATAAGAGATATCACTACGTATCACTTATAAATAGGGTGATGTGGGACTAATAATCCCTTTAACTTAAAAAAATTCAATAAGTAGATTGCTTTAATCCTCCAAATAAAATGGCTAGAATGATAAGTGCTGCAATTTTTTGTTGAAAGGAAAGTGCAACCTAAGAACTAATTTGTTTATATAGAGGAAATGACCAACTAAAAACTAGAAGAACTCTAGTTAGTGCTTGAAATGGAGAAAATAACAACAGCATGAGGAGACAATTGCACCTGGATCAATTTGATAAAAAAGCTGAGGGAAGTCATGCCAAAACATACAAGATATGCTAGACTAGCACATATTGGCCTATGCTTGGGGATTGATAACCAACACTTGCATAGGAGAGGAAGAAACACCTTCCTTCACCAAGTAACCATTAATATATTTGCCCTAAGGAAATGACAACCCAAAAACTAGAAGAACTCTAGCCAGTTGCTTGAAACAGAGAAAATAACCAAAGCATGAGGCAACTATTTCACCTAGATCAAACTTATAAAAAAATTAATTGAGGTCAAGTAAAACAAACATGATAAGCTAGACTAGCACACATTGGTCTATGCTTAAGGATTGATAAACAAACTTGCATAAGAGAGGAAGAAACGCCTTCTTCACCAAGTAGTTATTGATGTGTGTGTGTGTGTGGTGCCACACACTTGTGCACAACCTCAAACTCTGGTCACCCAAGTGATGCACTCCTCATTGTGCCACTGTGGTGCAAAACTTTGGTCCATTGCCATTGATATATTCAAGGTTGTTGGATATAGTCCCAAATATTTTGAAACACATTTCCTCATTCCTATTTTTGATGCAAGATATGGGATGTTTTCAAAAAAAAATCAAAACACATTTTCAAATGTATTGAAAATGGGATTTAAAAAAAATAAAAGTGGTAAATGTAATGTCTTGGAAATGATTAATCTAATGTATTATATAATTAGAAGATACAATATTTTCAAAAGCAAAATAGGTTTTCTTTGTAAAAAATCATTTCCTACAATTTTTTTAACATTAATACGAAATGTAACACAATCTTTATAATATTTACGATTGAACCAACATGGCTCGTTCATAAATATTAGGCTTTAAATGGTTAGAGTTAGAAGATATATTTTTCTAGCTACTGAAACCCTATTTCTCCCAAACTCAAAATTTTGTCATTTCCGTTGCATCTTCTCCATTAGCCATAGTTGCTCTTGGAAAAATTGAATTTGCCTTTTTTGTGTACAGATGAAGAAGAAGAAGATTTCTATAAGTAAACTAAGACTCTTGATTTTCTTGAATCTCATGATTTCTCAAAGGATTAATGAAATCCATTCCTCCCCAGTGACTCATGAGTCACAATGAAATAGGTATTTTTTAGTTCTTTATTTTAGCTTCAATTTTTGAGAATTTTTGTAGTATAAGCCTATAAGGGTATGAACCATTAGGTTTATTCCAATTCTCGCATTCTTCATCAGCAATGCAATAGTCACACAAGTCATGTTCGTTGTTCATCATATTTTTTTGGAGGGTTTTGTAATGCTCTCTCTAAGATTTCTTGATCATTTATTATTTTGAAGCAAAGAAAAGTAACAACAATTGCTTAAAGCCTTAACTTACATTTCTAGCCGTCAAGCTGCCCATGTTAAGTGAAAGATCCATAGTCATCTCTCTGACAAAGTATGAGTGATGATGGTCTTTGCTTTCATCTATTTCTTGGTCTATTCCTTACATTTCTATCCTTTTATTGATAAAATATACAAATTTCTTGGATAAAATTTAGTGTGGACAATTTTCGTGAACTGTGAATACTAAATACTAGAGATACTAGTTGCTTGGTGCCAGATACTTGAAAACATGCAACAATGCTATTTTTCCTTCTCAAGTTGATTGACACTATTGATTCTTTGTTAAACCTATAAACTATACTCTAAATATGAATCTGTTTGCAATCTTTCGTCTATTATTATTCCAAAAGTTCACTAGTCCTTGAAGTTTTAGGTTTCTGTATTATCCTAAAAATTCTTGAATAGTTATTATGTAACTATCCTATTTTATTTATTATTTTACCCTTCTTGGACTAAACATGCCTTTTTTATTTTTTAAATTTAACTACCAATTCCAAGTCCACTTAGAGTTCTTGAAATTTCAGCCAACTATGATCTCCAAAATAAAAAATAGTTACAAGTTTATGCATTTATCAATTCTAAAATTATTGATCACAAAAATTGGAGGCTGGTCATGTCCTATATTTCTCTCATTATTCATAAGACATAGAAAGTATATTATTGACTTTGTTCATGAATTTTATGAGTTCTATTATTTTCCTCACAACCCATACCATTTTGAATTATTTTATATCTTTCATGAGGTCTTAAGTGAAATTCATTGATATGTCTATGTGAAACAGAATGGCTAAGGCAATATTGTAGTTTGTCACTTCATTGTCATTCTTCTGCAAATTTGAAAATTATTTTACTACTAACATCATACTTTAACCAATTTTTTTATCGAGGAAAACTAATTAACAAGAACAATGAGTGGAGTTTTTTAAACTTAGGTTTTGAAGAATTATGGATATAAATATTAAGTTATTGAACTATGAAATGTCTCAACTTTCAAGATATGCATGTGTTTTGACTAATGAAATAATTCTCAATCATATTTGTTAGATATGAATGTCGTTATCATCTTCTTTCAAACTTTTCTTGATTGTCATCTATAGTTCTCCTCTTTTTCTCATACAAAATCAAGTACATCTTTTGATCTTTTCCCACCATTTTAGTTTACTGATTATTTTGCTATTAATAGTTTGATACCTAATAGTTGATAGTATACTTCTATAGAATCTATATATCATATGTGATTGATTCAATTATATGATAATTCAATTTGTGTTGCATTATGAGACAATCTCTTATTATTATGTCATTCTAGTAGTAGTACTCTTAAACTTCTTATGTGATTGTTTTTTGTTTCATATAGAAATAATTGTTGTAATTTTCTATATTTTTGGTCTTAATGGCTTCTCTATGTTCGTGGGTCTTAATGGCTTCTCTAATAACATGGCTGTCATCCATAGTGCGCCCATTCTATGTTATTGTCATGCCATCTATTAACTATATACATCTTAAGTCATTGAAAACAGTGCAATGGGCAATCATGATATCCTACTTATTTCAAGACCGTTTGATTAGCTGCACGTATCCATCACTTTGCATCTGATTGCATGTGCATGTGCATGCACACAATATGGCTTGTCATGGAACATATATATATATATATATATATATATATTATGGAGTGTGTTAGCTATTTCATGTAAGTGCAAGGAGCAGGTTACATTTGATTGGCTAGAAAATGGTAGAAAAGAGAAAAAGTTAGATGAAATAGCATTTAGAAAATTTCAATCTTAGTGCATTAAGAACTTGGTTAAGACTTAGATTTTGTAAAATTTGCAATTGTTAGTAGTAAAAATCCTAATTTTTGAGATTTTTGGATATTTAGATATCATATGGATAGCAATAATGTAGAATGAAATACATGCATGAAAGCAAAAAACTGAAAATACTAAGGTTTTTACAATATCCTATTTTTCTATGGGTTTGAACGTACCTACTAGAAAGGGAATATATTTATTTTGGTTACCAACAAATAAATAATGTTTTTACATAATGCCCTCTATGATTTCTCTATTTTACATTGTAACTCCTCTACTAATTAAAGTAACTCCTCTTACACATCACTCTTTATTATAAAAGAATATGTGGGGCGCCTTGTGATTCATCTGACTCATTCATCTTCTCTACATTTTAGAAGATCTAGATTAAACACGACATAAGTTATATCAGGCCTAAATTTTAGAAAATCTTAACCATTCACGTCATTAGTCATGTGAGACTTGGATATGCACTTTAGAATATTTAAATAGTTTAAATCATATGTAAGAGTTGGGTTTACATTTTGGAAGATTGCTCTTTACATTATTAGTCATGTAAGACTTAGCCTCATATTTTAGATGAGTCAAACCATGTAAGGATGGGGCTTAACTTGCAAGGACCAGAGCCAGCCTAAATAGCATTTCTCATTAAGGACATATGTTCCATTCAAGAGTTTCTCGATGCATATGAGTTACAGCTTTTACATTTCATCTTGTTTTGTTACATTCAAGTCGGCTCCACTGTTTCAGTGATCTGAATTGCTTTATATGGTAGGATGTTGTATGGATGAATCATTGGATGGTTCTAATTAACTTGTAGATTTTATTCATAACAGTAAATTGTTATTCTTTAAGCTTCTAGCCATCCATTTAAAGCCCAAAAATAAGAAACTTCTAACTATTAGATATGTCTCATTTTTGTGCAAGGCTCATCCCTAGCTAAGATTGATTATTTTAATCTTCAAATAGTATATTAATTCAAAAAACTCTTTAGGACTATAGGTACTAGTCCACGCCCAAGAGCATATGAAGAGTACCCCGCGCCTCTTTTCAAGATATTAAAAAGCTTTTCTTTAGACCTAAACCACTCATCATGTGCGGAAAGGCTAAGATAGATTAGAGATCAAATTTCACATTCATTGGATGCTTTTAGCATACATTTCTTTGTGTCAAAAATCACAATCATCCATTTTTAATAATTTATTCAAGGACAAAAATGGTGTTAGGATCATTCAAATGTATTGATTTCTTGTGGTATACTTACTTTTGATATTGCAAACATAATGAATGGATTAGATCGACAAAAAAATTCATCGTGCATTAGAAAGGGGAGCATGGACTTCTGGACATGCGCTTGATCTTGGACTCAAATTGGGACCCTTGATCTAAATTCACTTATAGTTACCATTAGCCTCCAATTGTACCTATTTTAGTTTTAACAAAGAGTCATGGTAGGTGTGTACATGCTTTGATTTTTTTTTAACTGGTAACTCACACCCCCAATAGGTCATTTTATATATATCCTTGCTATATGCATCATCGCACAACATCTCCCCATCACTGTACACCCTTGCCACATATTTCTTGGGACACCTTCCTCAATGTGCAAGCACCCTACATCAGATACACTGCCTCAAACCAGTGACCTACATACAAGAGAGGTACCTTAACCTAACAACTGGGCTATATTGGCTTGTGCTCATAGGTATACACATTCTTAGCATGAGAAGAAGTTTATGCCCTATTTTTCATGCATGGTGAAAGTTTTTTTCATAGATCTAATCCATTCATCAAGTTTAAAATATCTTATATAAACCAGAGATCAACTTTTATGTTCACTAGATGCGTTTAATCTATGTATTCACGAGAAAAAAATAATAACTATTTATTTTTATTTAATTTTTTAAGAGCCAAAAACAAGTAGCTAGATCATTCAAATGCATTAATTTTTAATGGATTACCTATTTTTTTGCATTGGGAACATGATGAACAGATAAAATCTACAAAAAGAAATCAGTATGTAAGAAAAAAGAAGGGATTTGAACATTTCTCACGCCGAAGTTTTGCACAACCGTGACTCTTTGACTAAAAAGATGACTTTCTCAAGAGTCAAGAGAGCTCTTTTGCTTAATGAAATGACTTGAATTTCGGTCTTAAGCATCTGCCGAATGGATTACATGTTGAGTCATATATTTACTGTCCATCTATCCGCAAATAGACATCACAGCATATCGTGGATGCATGGGTTTATATGTAGTCCTTATCCTACCAACCTCGTTGAGCAGCACACGCATGCCTTGAATCTTATGACCCTAATATACTCCACAGAATGGATGGACACGCTACAAAGTGTTCTCCATTAGCTGATCCTAACTACTACTATTCCGGAGGGAAATATAGACAGCAAGCTAAAAGGACTGGTCCCAGTGTACAAAGCTTCCACATATGCAGTCTGAGGATGTGGCAGATCACAAGGGTCTATACTATGCAACCTTACCTAGTATTTTTTCAAGAAGCTGTTTCCAAACCTTGAGCCCCTGACCTCAAAGTCATACAACGACTAATACAGCCAGCTCAGAGAGATAAAAGACAACTTACGGTAAAGACATCTTAACTAGTCAGGGTTAACATCATGCAAATAACACTCTCCGGACTAGGAGTTGTTTACCTCCTCTAATCTAAGAGCAGTCTCAAAGATAAGAGCTTGGAATCTGTGGACCAGCAACCATCTCTGTCCTGCGCTTTTAGCACCTATTGTCGACACCCGAACACCATATAGTTTCTACCTAACTTTATTGGTGGCAATACAACTTCCTCTCTTAATTAGAGTTTAAGTTAACAAAACAAGTTGTTAACAGGCTAGACCAAATGTTCTCTGAAACAGATGCATGGGCTGCCCCCCAAGGGCATGAATGAATGATGGCATTGTTCATGTTTCAAGAGTCATGCCTCACTAAAAGCCATGCATTGAAAATCCAGAAAAAGAATTGGTCAACCATCCAATTCCCATGTCCCATGTGAGACATACTGCTAGGATCTCGACATCCCATATAGTTATTGAATATGAAAGAAGATAAGACCCCTTGTCATGAGATGGGGGGGCTATGTACACTGTATCCATCAAAGCACTCTAAACGGCATAAATATCCAATACCCAAAAGAGAAAAAAGCAAGGAAACAAGCCACCAACTTGGGCCAAGCATGAAGAGGGGTTGGAGGTGGACTAAATTTTGGAAAGTGGTGACGATATCAAAATTAGGGGTTATGGCAAGGAAAATACAAAAGCATGGGTATGGTTCGCTGAATACTTGGTTGGGCTCGTTGGTGGATTTTGGTTGGTGGACAAGGACAGATCTCTGATTATTTCTTCACTCAATTCCTTCCTTGTTTTATCTATTTTTGCTAGGTGGGATGTATGAGATTTCATGGACCTTTGGAAGATTCTCATGGACCCTTATTCATAAGGTTTGCAATAAATATGGACATTTTAGGGCATGGGTATTTATATTAAAAAAATAGGCAAGAAAAAGTAAGTAGAAGAATGGTTCAGTGTATTCATCTAAGGGTAATCTAAACTAGGCTCACTCAAAATGTTTGACCCATTTTAGATTGGCGTTCGAGAAGAGAAAAAATAAATTGCAAACTCTCTCTCTCTCTCTCTCTCTCTCTCTCTCTCTCTCTCTCTCTCTCTATATATATATATATATATATATTATGACCCAAAATATTTTTATTATTTTATGTTGAAAAAAGGATACGTTGGCCTTACTTTGTATATTTTTCAGTAATTCAAGCCGTTCATTTGATCGGCATGTCTAAAAAATAGCCAAGGTACTAAACATTTTCTCTATTAGATATCTATAAAACTTCGTTTCCCGGAACTTTTGTGGTTGTAAAATGATGTTTTTAAGTTTATTTTATGTTATACAATCTATATACTATCACAAAAAATCCCGAAACAAGGTCATAAAGGTATCCAATATAGGAGATGTTTGATACCTTAGCTAACTAAGACATGCCGAATCAGATGAGAGCGGCTTGGATCACTAAAAAAATATGCAAAATAAACTCAATATGCCTTTTTTAATGCAAAATAATGACTAGTTTTGCATCACAGAAATTCTGCTCTCTCTCTCTTCCAAAAATAGTAAAGAAAATTCCTTGCAAAAGATGGCAACCAATGGGAACACGGCAAATGACCCTTGTGCAAAGTGTCAGAAATGGTTGGATTATTTATTTATTTAATGACTAGTTTTGCATCACAGAAATTCTGCTCTCTCTCTCTTCTTCCAAAAATAGTAAAGAAAATTCCTTGCAAATGATGGCAACCAATGGGAACACGGCAAATGACCCTTGTGCAAAGTGTCAGAAATGGTTAGATTATTTATTTATTTTATATTTGTTAAGAGTGCGGCCACCATTGGTTGGCACATGCTTGTTTGAATGGGTTGGCAGAGGAAGGATAAAATTTCATGCAATTGATTAGATATATTTTATTGATTTTTTGTTTATCTAATATTTATTTGTGTTGGACGTTTGTAATATTTATTGGGAGAGAAGGTGACAAAATCCTCCTAACCTTATCATTTTCTGCTGCACTCGTGCACAAAATATGAATGTACTAAATGTGGGTGATGTATCTAGCGGCAATTTCTTGGTAAAATCTTTAGAAATATTTAAACATTCTTATGGTTTCAATTTACTGAATTTTTCTTGAACAAAGTTTCTTCATTATGGAGTTGGTTTTTCCTACTTTTCCTAAAAAATCAGAATATGAAGTTAGAAATTTTTTTATTTTTTTTTTCAGATATGGAAAAATAAGCAACAGTGTGGCGGCTGGAAAGATTGTGGAGTTGGTTATGAGGTGCCCTCAAGAAAAAAAATGGTTGGTAATTGAAAGGAAAAAAGATGACAAAAGAAAAGGGAGACGTGGAAACCTCTCTCTCTCTCTCGATCCACGGTAGAAACCATATGCTAGTCATGAGACCAAAGCGGGACTGTAGGGTATGGACGGCCAGAACTCCAAGTGGTCTCAGATCTCATAAGATCCAATCCATTTATAGTGTTTCACATGACTTCGATGGTCCATTAGCTGCAAGATTTGATGCAGCGAATGATCCTGTCAACTGTTTTCTTGCGTTTGTGAAATGGATGGTGAAATTGTTTCACCGTCCATTTTATCCCAGGGATGAAATTTTCTTAAAAATTATTATTCAGATCATAGCTCGTCTAAGTCATGGTCAATGGTTTGGATCTTATGAAATCTAGCTCGCGCGGAGTAACAGCATAGCCATTAATATCGTGGCCACCTTGGTCTCAAAGTATCAGGACTTCCTAGAGCAGTTCAAGCTCTCTAGAATGTCTATCATAGAAAGCTTTTAGTGGCTTAATTGGGAAAAAAATGCATGTTGAGCTCATTGTTTTGATCTTTTCAATGATCAAAGCTGTTCATGTGATTCGGCCCGTTGTAGATGGCCTAGTACCAAAAATCTAGCCTATTGGATACCTCTAAGATTTTATTTATGAAACTTCTTTTATTTTTGTAAAATAGACAGTTTTGAAGCATTTTTTGTATGACAATGTCTATTTTACAACCTTAGAAGGTCAAAGATTAAGGCAAGAAGATATCCAATTGATGAGATATTTGGTACTTCCACAATCTCGAACAGCCTAAATTAGATGAACAGCTTGAATCACTGAAAACTTGAACATTGAGGCCAACATGCATTTCAAAAACACTGAGATGGGTGTGTGCAATTTTTAATGAAAGCTTTCCATGGTACAACTCTCTCTCTCTCTCTCTCTCTCTCTCTCTCTCTCTCTCTCTCTCTCTCTCTCTCTCTCTCCCCCATACCTTTGTTTGATAGGGGGCAGCCTTAGTGCACAAATTTCCCATGTATGCAGGGTTTGGGGAAGGGGCGGATCACAAGGGTTAATAGTACACAGCCTTACCTTGCATTTTGCAAGAGGTTGCAAAATGTATGGAGTGAAAAAAAGAAAAAAAAAACTCTAACCACCTATTTTATAATAATAATAATAATAATAAGAGGTAAAAAATGAAGGCCTTAGATATTCTCAATAGATGTTGAGTTTTGGAAATCTCATTGAGGATGAACCAAATAATTGTCTTAGATGCATGAAAAATTATAAGAAAAGAAAAGAACCCTATTTTTCTTCAATACAAATTCATATGAAGGTTTGTATGATAGAATTCCTCTCTCTCTCTCTCTCTCTCTCTCTCTCTCTCTCTCTCTCTCTCTCTCTCTCTCTCTCTCTCTCTCTCTCTCTATTGGAGAAAGCTTTTCATGGATTTCAATTGAAAAAATGCACACTAGGCCCATCACTTATATTTTTCAAGATCTAAATTGTTCATCTGATTTGAGCTATCCTAGATGCCCTAAGCTTAAAAAATCTCATATGTTAATGTGACACCCGGGTTTTCTTCCCATAATTAATAATAATAATTTACAAAAATAGTAGTCGGGATCCCTGAACAAAAATACTTTAATTTCTAAAGTGACCAAAAATAAAAACTTAAGTGAAAACATTTCTTCCAAACTCCAGGGAGTCATACAACCACAAAACTACGAATTTAATAGTGAAATGAAATACCATTTCTACCAAAAATTCGACAGATTTTCCTCTGTAATTTGGACTATTGCACATGACCAGTGCAATACAAAATCACCTGATAAATAATGTAGAATACATATCATAAGGGAGACTCAATCTCCACGCCCTTCCACAATCAAATGTTGTTTTTAATAAAAATACTCTAACAAAGGATAAGAAAATATATCCACTACCAAATACCCAGGGTCTCTCTATACAGCCATCACATCCAACATAAATCCACATTCTGACATCCAAGCCACATTACCTTTTTAACTAAAGTACAGCCCATACTCAAAATCCAAAGTGAGTTCTTGAACAAACCTGGTCATCTCTAAACATCGTATGTGCCTCATTGGAAAGCTGTCATCACTTTTATATGCTCTGTCAGCGCATCAACTTGCTGTCACTCTTTGTATCTGAGGCATTGCAAATCAAAGCAATGCCTCAGCAAGCTATGCTTGTGTAGGTGATATACATTCAAATTAAACTCAATAAAACAAAATCACATGGTGCAAGGCATAAAGATCATAAAATGATCAAACATAATAATAAGCCCTAAATCACATGATGAAGGACATACCAAGTCCATGAAATATATAAGATAGCATCAACCATGATATCAGGACATGCACATTCCAAGAAAATCTAAAAACACATGAATGCATGTCAAAAGTATCAACATCTGAGTGTCTCACATACACTCACGGCAATGTGAAGTCAGCTCTCTGTACCATCCACTTTCACCCTTTCACCCTCACGGGCACTCAAGCACTCACGGGAACTACGCGCACCACTTTTGCTTTCACCTTTTCACCCTCACGGGTACTCAAGCACTCACGGGAACTACGCGCACCCTCACGGGTACTCAAGCACTCACAGGAACTATGCGCACCACTTTTCCTTTCACCCTTTCACCCTCACAGGCACTCAAGCACTCACAAAAAGTCGCGTTGCACACCCGCTTTCACTCTTTCACCCTCACGGGAACTCAGGCACTCACGAGGTGAAAAATCGCATCCTACCACAGGATCAATAGTCTCAAATATCAAGCCAGAGCAACTCTCACATGTCAAGAAGACCAACAATCAAATGAATATCACGAAAAATATCAAAAACAGTGCATGCAATAACCACCAGAAAGATAGCACGCACATAAAAAGCTACATGCTGAAATCAATCTCATGCATATGGTCAGGCATAAATCACATGCCTCAAAAACTTAAATTAACATAAATCACATGCCTCAAATATCAAGCCAGAGCAACTCTCACTTACCTCGTGTGGCGAGTTCATCCATTGTCCACTGGTTGATTAATCCCGTACACTTCAATCTATTCAAGACATAAAAATTCTTTTCTTAATAACTTCACTTACATATAGTTATGATTTAACTATCTGGTCTTATACCCTTATATCAAGGGTTGAATTTATGTGAGCCTCTAAATTTAGTATTCTCCACAAGATGACAATGACTAATCAACTATTTATAAATGATCTATATATTAAGATTGGCTAAAGATGGTCTAATCCACATTTTTCAGGTAATCCGATGGTCCACATTTACTAAGAGTGATCAGATCCACCCTTTTCAAGTGATCTGACTATACATATCTACTAAGAGTGGTCAGATCTACCTTTTTCAAGCAATCCAATGGTTAAGATCTACTCTAATTGGTCATATCCAACTAATTTAGGGTTGTTGAAGTCGTCCGTAATGTCTGATTATCCATCAAACGTTCAGAAGTTACTGTGTGAACAGTAATCGATCGGATAGTCCAGATCGTCCGATCTATTTTCTAGCACAGATCACGAAGTCCATCAAATATGACTTATCTCAGGTATCGATCTACCCATTACTAAAAATGGATTAACAATTTAATGGTTGGATCGTCTTTAAATTTAGATCTAAGATCAAAACTCACGAATTTATCAAAATTTCAACAAATCAAGATCTGGGTTTTGTAGATCTTACCTAAAGAATGCGTAATCGTGCTTTTCCCCTTCCTGGGGGTGCTAGATTGGCTCCAATATGTTGTGAAATGATCCATCCCTAGCTGCGTGCACTATTCATGGCTCAATCCACAGTCATTTCTTCTTTGATCTTAGCAAATCCAAAGGGGTTTTGCTCACAACTTCATGCTGAAGAGAATGAACGGGTTGGAGCACCAATCCATGCCGCCATTTTCTCCGGCGACCTCTGCAACTCTGAAAAAATAGAAACCCTACGTTTCTACTCCGTCATGGCTGGGCTCTATTCTCCGGCACACAATCTCTCCTCTTCTCCTTTTCTTTCTTTTCTCCTCTCTCCTCTTCTTCTTCTTCTTCTTCTTCTTCTTCTTCTTCTTACCCCTTTCTTTTCTTCCCATCCATTTCCCCCTTTTCAACGAGGTTGGGAAAAAAACCTACATCTGTTTCTCAATTTCATTTAAGTGAGGGGGTGCCGTTATCAAACTGGCCCCCCTCCCTTTAAAAAAAATTAGACGATGTTACATCAAGGGCTAGCCTTGGCTGATGAGGGCAGGCCTGGAGGGCTGGCAGGCTTCTAAGCAAGGTGAGGCTTGAGAGTTAGTCCCACATCGGCTAGGGAAAAGGTTCCTGAGCATGGATAAGGGTCTGGGAGGGCTTTAACCAATAACAATGCGTTTTACCCCGTCGTGAGTAAGAATAAAGCCATGCGGGCCCAGGGCCCAAAGCGGACAATATTGTTATTGGGGAGCCCAGACCCGGGGCGTTACAGTGGTATCAGAGCGGGACCCTGACCTTAAGGGTGGCAGGCTAACCCCACGCGAGGTCACGTGGCCCCTAAGGAGGGGAAAGGGCTAGCCTTGGCCGATGAGGGCGAGCTGATGAGGGCGGGCCTGGAGGGCTGGCAGGCTTCTAGGCAATGTGAGGCTTGAGAGTTAGTCCCACATCGGCTAGGGAAAAGGTTCTTGGGCATTGATAAGGGTCTGGGAGGGCTTTAATCAATAACAGTGCGTTTTACCCCGTCGTGGGTAAGAACAAAGCCGTGCGGGCCCAGGGCCCAAAGTGGACAATATTGTTATTAGGGAGCCCAGACCTGGGGCGTTACAGTTAGATACCTTAAGATCATGTGTGACACCCTAGGTTTTCTAATTTCATTTATATATAGTAATAATAATAACATTGGGATCCCTAAAAGAGGAAAAACTAGTATTTAATATAATTACGATAATCACTTCAAAGGAATGCCAAAAGAAAACCATGAGGGTCATCCAATCTATAGTAACCACTAACCGATACGATACAATATGTAGCATGCTCAAAGTAAAAGCCAAAAAGCTAAAGAAAGACTGGTCATGAGAAGAGATATCAATAACAACGAACATAAAGAAATCACAAGGTTCTATCCATCAATCACCACAACTAACTTTAACATATAAGTCCCAGTACATAATTACAAATAAGAGTTAGGTCCAATTATGTTATCATAATACAAGTGTATCTAAACAACCTATACAAAAGGTCCATAACAAGTAGATTAGTGCATACATCTAATCGATCTCTGATATAGTAGATGGTCCTTGCGGTCCTTTCTCCATTGCTGCTCCACCTACTTGCCCTTGCTACTATTACGCTCCAAATCTGAGGCATTACAAATCACAACAATGCCTTAACAAGCTATTTCTTGTGTAGGTAATCACATTTAATATCAAATATAAATATAAATGATGTGGCATAAAAATTTCAAAGTCATGATAGATTTCATGGAGTATAACATTCACATAATAAGTCAAATCATCAAGTATCCAGAAAAAACGATACATGAAGAATCAAATGTCCGTAGTAAAAGCAATGACAGCCAAAAGCATTATCTGTGCATGAATGTAAAGACATCATAACGAATCATCATGGCATGCAAGACATGGATAATGCATGGTTATGCATCTAATAAAGTCAAATACAATCAATTTTATCATATCAAAACATGGATGCAAGTCATGAGTAACAGGGCGTGCAACCTCTATCGCGCCCTCCCATGAGTGTCCCACTACACTCACATATCCAGCAACGAGTACTCATTCCAATTCCAGGATTCCTCATCTATAGCTCGCACATCAGGTAACTTGCTCAACTCGTAGGTTCACCCCGCATAGGCTTCACCCAATATATCTATATTACATGAGCACACAAAAATAAGAGCATGAATTGCTATGCTATAGTAGCAACCACTCCGAGGTATAAACCACTGACACTCACCATCAACACTAAAATAGGAGACTAGTGTCCACAAGGCATGGGAGTTGGTCGGACATGCATGGGTAGCCTACTCATAATTACTAAATGTAATCACCTACCTCAAGTGCACAGTATTCCTAATCAGGCGAGTGACTATCTCAACTCGCACGCTTTGAAGTACCTGTCAGACCTTAATACCACACTATATCATTTACTACTCTAATTGTGTCTTCATTATTCATCTTAATCTTCATCTATTTTACTTTGTGTCCCTTAATCTCTAAGAGTAAGTTAATCCATGTGATGATTCCTCTGATATGGTAGTTAATCGTAGATTAATGGCCCAGATCGTTTAATTTACACTTAATTAAGCTAATCCATGTCTAGACGCTAGTTTTTCTAACATCTAAATGATTGACAATCAGGTTTGATCATCAATCTAAGGTGTGATTTGTCAATTCAATGTCCTTTGGTCATTAAGGAACTAATCTCTTCCATCTTGTTAAGTTTGAAGACGATCCAACTGTTGGATTGTTCTTTATCGCTTAGATCTAATATTAGATTATCAATTCTAGTCTTACTCATCATAATCAGTCCAAACTCTATGTTTAATTGACAATTTATGTGTATGTCCATGATCGTATATTGATCTAACGGTCAAATTTTCTATGATTGGTCAATCTTAAGGTTCATGATCAAATTGATGATCAAGATTAATTTTCTTGATGGATACTTGAAATTTGTCCATTAATTTCACTAAATCATCTCCTAATTAATGTATTTATTCAATGTCCAAGGCATGATCATTACTTGATCGAATTGATCTAGGTTATTGGATAAGATTTTATTATTTAATCTAATTAGAAGTGGTCAAATCAAGGTTTTAATGTTAAATATTGGTCAGCATCACCAGACGAATCCAAAGGGCATCTTGGATCGTGATTTGGACCTATGTAACCCCCACAAATGTCAAATTAAGGTTTTAGATCTATTTTAACGGCCAAAATAAATTCTGGGTCAAAATTAACTTGAAATTCGGCATCACGGGGATGCTCACATGTGTGACTTGCAGCTGGGATGCATTGGTGTGCATCTCCGTCACCAAGACATACATGGTGCATTCTGATCGTTAGGACGTGCCGTCATTCCGTCGCAGCTGGGAACAACATGCACTTCATCTGCACGCCCGAGGTCGCTCCCAGCACACACATCTTCGACGTGAGTATTGGACGCATTGCCCATCAAGGACGATGTGCTCAGGCCGTCTGTTCTTTCCAAGCTAGATCTATGGTCCAAATCTTGCCATTTTTCTATTGTTTTTCTTCTCCTTAATACTTCGTCCACACACTTGAGGTTGCACCCTAGCGTGCCTCTCCGACGTGAGTATTGAATGCATCACCCATCGGGGATGATGTGCTTAGGCCATTCGTTCTTTCCAAGCTTGATCTATGGTCCAGACCTTGCCATTTTCCACTATTTTTCTTTTCCTTAAGTTTTGGGGGCCCATGAACACGATGAACGGCTTAGATCATCCATCTAGGTCCTCCATTAATGTGAAATCAGCTGGAAATAGTGAGCCCCTAATCATCAGTGGTTGCCAAAAAAGCTCACTATCGCCAAAAAAGATAACTAGATTCCAGTCGTCGTTGGTGACCCATATAGTGGTGAAATCTCACAAATTTTGTACTATTTTATTCAGAATTTCATGAATTTGAGTTTTGTAAGATTTTCATCCACTAATTTCACCTAAAACTGAGGTTTTTAGCTAGATTTATGCATGATGAGAAATTTCTCATATACTATTTTTTCACTTTTTCGGCATCAATACTTAATAGATCTTCATGAGTCCGTAGGGGTTTTGATCGTGGTCTAGCAATGAATAAGATGAATGGTCTAGATCATCAATCTAGCACTAATTCATCCATTGTTTTTGCAGTAACAATGAGTTCCAATTTTTATCACGGTAAACAGTGACCCATGGCCATTGCTGGTGTTAGTAGAGCAAAAAACAGGAGAAAAGGAAGGGAAAGAGGAGGATGGAGGGCCTACCTCGTCGGTTTAGCCCAAGTTCATTTTGTCGTAGGAGGGGCTAGGGCAATGTTGTCATTGCATGTGGATGTTGGTTGGTATAAATGCAGGAGAGGCGCATTTAAAGCCCCTCATAATTGATTTTTTTTATTTTTAAATTCTTATTTTATTTTATTTTCATTAAATGCTATATGATTACCAGCATTTATTGGTAGTAATCACCACCATACACCCATTATGACGGTCATCTCACAGATTTCAAAGACTGGCCCCACATGTGAAATTATCTTTTTACCCTTCTTATTTAATTTATTAAAATACCTTAATTAAAATAATTAGAAACTTTTAGCCTGATCTTCAATTTTAGGGTTCTTAGTATCGTTAGACTCCATTTTTTGCTTATATTCTAATTGTTGAGGTTTTAATCCATGATTCTATTTCTAAAACTTTTAAATTTCCTGAAAGTCCAATTCCCAATTTTTTTTAGAAATGAGATAATTAGGCATTTATATATTTTTCCAATATGGCGTGTATTACATCATGCTTGTGGACCTTTTGAGGTTATGAAATGGACGTTTAAGATGAGATTTTCTTATACTTAGGGCATCTAAGAAAGCCCAAATAAGATGAATGGTTTAGATCATTGAAAAAATATAAGTGATAGGCCCAATGTGCATTGTTATCAATAGAATGTCGTGGAAAGCTTTCCATTATAGAAATTCTCCTCTCTCTCTCTGCATGTGTGTGTGCGTGCGCATATAGCAATAGGTCAATGTAAGCGTTTAATTAGTATACCCTGAACCAAGAACTAGATCAAGAATCAAAAAATAAATTATTACTAGACTAAATTGCCCCAACAATGTTGTTAAACTTAAGTATTTGTGGTTAAAATAGTAAGTTAGAGTTAATTAATTTTTTAAATAATTAAAATTCTAATGCTGTATATTTTTTAATACATTTTATTGTAATCTTGGCACCTAGTTTAAGATTATTTGCATATGAACAATTGTATGAAAAGTTTTGATTATAAGAAAAATGCTAAAGTCAAATTGGGTAAAAGTGTTATCTATTGCAGCTATTCTTTGTTTTTTCTATTGACAAAAATACCTTTAGGCAAACTTTTATGGATGATTGGTGCAAAAAACTCGATGGCAACTCACCCGAAAGAAGAAAATAGGAAGTAATAGGGTTCAATAATCGAGAGGAAAATTCGAGAAACAAGACCCATATCTTAGATTTTGAATCTGATGAATTTTCCAACCATGCAAAAAGATAACACACATGAAGACTATATCTATGGGAGTTTTAAAAAAATAAATCAGTCCTAGGAAAAAAGTGGGAGAGAAAGTGCTCTTTAAAACAGAAGTCGACAATAGGGTAAATAAAAAGAGCATTGCTCTTCTAAGCTTTTGAGAGGAGTTCATTTCTATTTCAGTTCTTGTAATCCAAATGTTGTTGGACTTGCATTGCCTTCATTTATCATGTTATACATTTTATGAATATTCATACAACCTGCTATTTTGAATGCAAGCTGCTTGAATAGTGGTTTTTAAATTATTATTAGTTCTTTAGAATTATTTGAGTAGGATTTTAATTTTAAACTCATTTGGATTGGGTTTTGGAAGTACTGTGTTCCTTATAATGATTGTACCACATACTAGTCCAAGCAGTGTTTTATATCTTTTATACAATTGGTCATGTACATGTGCAATTCTTTGGTGCATCCACGTATATGAATATAATGACAACAATTTCTACCATGCATTCTTCTTAATGTATGATCCCAATATATCAAGTGTGAATGCTTGAGTTTGAAAAGTTTGTAATAGCTGGATTTCCATTCTCTTCTACCATTTTTCTCCTTCTACTACCTCATCCTTTTCTTCCTATCATTGCATTAGGAAAAATTTGGCTCGATATAAATAAAAAGCAAGTTGGAAGATTCCTTTCTCTAGTCAGATTTTACATTGAATTTCTCTAAAAAGTTCAGTCCTATATGGTAGAGTTCTTTCCAATTTTGTGGTCCTCAATATTTAAAATTTAAAATTCAATCGTGATATCATGTGCAGGTCACGGGTCCAATGATTCAAAATTGGCTCCTCATGCTTCTTCTGACAAACATTGGATGGGGACGATTAAGAACCTTCCTCTCTGATTAGGTATCTTTTAAAAGCAACGGTCCACTTATAATGACTAAAAAGACCTTTTCTTTCCATGCTTGAATCATCCCGCTCACCTATTTTTGGGGTCTGAGTTAGAGAAACCAGATGAATGGCTTGATTATCCTAACATATGGTATAAAGTTGTGCAGTGAAACTTTTTCCCTGCCATTTGCATTTTTGCAAAACTTTTCGTTCATTTATAACTGAAGAAAGTGGCTATCTAAGTTGTGACCAACATTGTGAACAGTACGAATCTCTCTCTCTCTCTCTCTCTCTCTCTCTCTCTCTCTCTCTCTCTCTCTCTCTCTCTCTCTCTCTCTCTCTCTCTCTCTAAGTTGTGACCAACATTCTCTCTCACTCTCTCTCATTTCTATCATGAAAAGCTTTTAATTGAAAATTTGTGTTCACTGATTTGGGCTGTCCTAGATGCTCATAATATATAAAATCTCATCTGTTGGATATCCTTAAGATTATAATTGTTTGACCTACGGTTTTGAGCATTTCATCTTCTATTTTACAATCCCAAAAGGTCCAACAAAAATACTGTGAGGGGTATGCAATAGATGAGATTTCTTATATGTAGGACATCTAGGACAAGCAAAATTAGATGAACGATTTAGATCATTAAAAGAATATAAGTATGTGCATATTTTTTTAGTAGAAAGACATGAAAGGCTTTACTTGATCGAAATTATACCCTCTCTCTCTCTCTCTCTCTCTCTCTCTCTCTCTCTCTCTCTCTCTCTCTTTGGGATGTGAAATAGACGGTGAAATGCTCAAAACTGTTCATTTTTTAACTCCAAAAAGTCCAGCAAACATGATATTGGGGGTAGCCAATGGATGATATATACATATATATATATATATATATGTATATATATAAGCATCTCGAATAGTGAAAATCAGATGAACAGTTTAGATAATTGAAAAAATATGCGATGAGCCAGCGTACGTTTTGATGTTCTCCTCTCCTCCCTCTATCTCTAATAGTTTCTTTTATTACTATTTTGTATGTTTCATATGGCTAGAAAAAGAAGAAGAAAAAACTATGACTTCTTTTAGTTACAAGTCAACTATTTTCAACTAAAGGTTATCTTCATCCTGCATTCCCTGCTTTGAATCATGAGGTTTCACATATTTATAATTGCAAGTGCCTGAGTAAAAAGATTCGTTCAATTCTTTTACTTCGTAAAAACTAAAGACTATGTCTTGCACAACTTGTTTATTTTAGTTTAACTCCACAAATATGAAATAAACTACTTACCTCCAGTCATAATAATTTAGATAGAGAGAAGCTTCTAGTTTTTCAAAAAATCCTCATAAAGAGGTGACAAAACCCTAAACTCCAACTTCTTTTAAGACTAGGGCTTCCTTAAAAGCTTTTTATTCTCTATGTGTGCTCTCGTTAAGCATATACATAGCATGATAGAATGTTTTATTTCATACTGAAAAAGTCATATCTTTCTCAACAATGCCTCTGTCATTTGATAAATACCGATAACTCTCATTTACATATAGATCATGAACATTTGGAATCCATATTATAAGAGGAGACGTTGCTTTTGCTAATTCTAATTGAGCAGTGATATCAAATCGGTCTTAAACAGCTTAAGAGAAAAGTCTTCCCACAGTATAATTAGTTCAATGCATATAGGTTTCTTGAACCACTTACTTTGTCCCTCTTACTTGGGCTTTAGATATAAAGTGGTCCTAAGTTTCCCTGTGTGGCTCGTCGTCGGTAGCCACTTTGGCAGGAAAGCCCACTTATGTTGTTCCAGCTGCTCATATGATCTCTCTAATGTTGGATGTATACTAATCCAAAACCGTGCAAGGTCGATCATCTAACCCCTGAAAAATTGTACTTTGGATCCCACGGACTGGATGGTTTGAAACTTTGGACAAACAACGGTCCACATTCAACGACCAAACCAGTCTTGTGGCTGCCAGAGCTGTGCGACAAACTCATTGTTTTGTGACCTCGCCATGCTTAACGACTTCCCCAGCTTGCAAACTTGAGCGCTGGCGGAGATCGCCGGAACTCTGGGAAGCTTTTCCATTGTCTACAGAAGAAACCGCCTTCCGCCTATACTCTCTTCTTCTGTGGTTCATCGCCTGTGCAGTTGAAGCCGTCTGCGCGCCCCTACTTCCTTCAGCAAGCTTCTCTTCTTTTCACTCCCTTCTCCCCTCCAAAAGAAGTCCCCTGTTGAAATGGGTATCGGTTTTCTAGTTGGCCTTTTCGGTTGCCTTACCCTCGCACACGCCGCTTATGCTACTATTCAATGTAACAACCAAATTTCTTTCTTGACGTCAAACGAATTGGAGAATTAGGGTTTTTCCCCTTCTTTCTGTTTACTAATTTGAATTTTGTTTGCAGACAGAGGCATGCTTAAGATCGTCGAGGAAGAATTCTCAGGGCCTCCTCTGAATGTAAGTTCGGATGATGATGATTTTCTTTTTATTGATATTTTTAAGCTTTTTTTTTTCTGAATCTAGGGTTTTTGTTTTTAGGTCGTGATTGAGCTTGTTCTAGGGTTAATTTTCTGCATGTGGGCGGCTCTTAGCGTGCCGGGGAAGTTCCTTTCGATTCTTCCTGATTCAGACGAGAACAGGTCTGCTATTTATGGCTTTTGGATTTCTGAGTTTAAATTCACATAATTAGTGTTTTTCTCGAATCATAGCTGTCTCAAATTTTGGGTCCTGGTTCTCCTTCTCTCTTGTTAGGAAGAACATGGATCTAGAAACCTAATTGTTTGAGGCAGATGATAGAAGAGAGGGAGTTTTTTGGTGATCTGTGTGTTTCTCCATTTATCTGTGTTCTTTTATTCTGTGTGAGGAAATTTCTAGCATTTTTCACGTTCATAATTGTTTCGGTTAGGTTACTTCATAAATCGCCCCATGGAAGACATTTTTTCTGTGTTTTAGTAACATGACGAGTTTTTAGCAAATCTTTCTTCTCTATACTAGATCTAACAGAGATGGTTATCTACAGTGATAGAGAGAACTAGCTGGCAAATTTTGTCTGAGTTCTATTTGTGAAGTCTTTTATCATAATCCATCTCTTGGGTAAGTAGTTTTTGTTAGCTGTAGATGCATTCTATGGTTGGTCCATCTATTCATGGATTTTTTTTTTATATCATATTTGGCTTGGTTAAGCACTTTTTGTTGGCTCTAGATGGGTTCTATGGAGTTTCTGCCTTCATTCAGCAATTCCATGTTAATGGATGAGTTGTTTGGTGTTCTTCTTAACGCATCTCCGTGTCAGTTGATTAAGCTGCGTAACATTCTCTGACTCTATAACTATGTCTTTTGGGTTTGTAAGCATTTGGTCAGAGGTGCCATATCACATGTTCTGGAGATGGTGGGGAATCCAGTGATTCCATCCCTTGAAAGCTGTTAGTGTATTTGAGGTTTTGAGGTGCTGAATAGTGCAAGGTGGAAGAGATTGGAGTAGAAATCTTCAAACTCATGTAAAGCTGAACAGTTCAAATAACATTAAATTGGGGAACAGATGATCACTTGTTGAAGTGGCAGAAAGGGACTTGATTGGACAGAGTGAAAGAAAGAGTGCAGTTTGTAACAAGCTTGAAGTTGGTAAGAAAGATGAGTAGTTTGATGGGATGGTGACTGGGAGAATATAAACCACATGGAGAAGTGGAGAGTAAAGTGGTTGAGACTTGAAGGAGAAGGTTGGAGTAGTTGGAGAGTTCAAAAATGCATCAAGAGATCATCATAGAAAGATCACTGAGGAAAAGCCGGAAAGAGATATGGAGGAAACCACTGTCTGAAATTGCCTAAATCAAAGCTCAACCTCGAGTTAACTATGTGTGGAGCTACGCTTTTATCCGCATTCAAGTTTTGTCCCTAGCGAATCCACTATCGTTACCTACAATTCACATTAGTTACCAAAGTCATTGGAGTACCTGACTGAGCAGGGCTAACTCCTCTCAATTTGCTGAGGACAACCTAAGGTCCTAAAAATTGAAACTCACCTCTTTGAAGCTAACTATGCACAGAGCTGCCATTTGTCCATGTTCAAGCCTGTCCCTAGTGAGCAGGGCTAACTCCTCTCAATTTGCTGAGGACAACCTAAGGTCCTAAAAATTGAAACTCACCTCTTTGAAGCTAACTATGCACAGAGCTGCCATTTGTCCATGTTCAAGCCTGTCCCTAGTGAATTCACTAGTGTTATCTACAACCGACATGAGTCCCCGAAGTCACTGGAGTACTTGACTGGGCTGAGCTACTCCACTCAGTTTGATGGGGACAATCTAAATTGAAGCTCACCCATCTCTAGTTAACTACTCAAAGAGTTGCTTTGTTGCCGGCATTCAAGTTTGCCCTAGTGAATCCACTCGCATTAGCTACAACTCACATGAGTTACCAAAGTCTAAGTACTTGACCGAGCTGAGCTATCTCCATTCAGTTTGTTGAGGACATCCTAATGGTCTATACCAACATTTTCAAACATTCCGAAAAAGTTATTCACCTGTATCTTTGGTTCAAAAATAAAAATGTCATTCTTCTAACGAGCAAAAGGAGAACAAAATCCTCTTTATGGTGTGTGTGCGTGCATGTGCACAAACACACATAGAGAGAGCTGGGGGAAGAAGAGATCAAAGGTCTTGATTATGAGGCATGGCACTTAACCAACTTGGCTAAGTGGTTGAACCAAAAATTATGAGGCTATCTAAAATTTTAAGTGGAAATCCTAGTTATGGATGTTTGTTGAATGGTGCCTTACAAATTTGGTGGAGATATAAAAGCAATCTTTTTTATTGTTCAGATTAGATATAGTTTTTCCTTTTAAGACTTTAATGGTTAGACAAATTTTGTTTTCCATTACTTTTATGTAGTGGTCTACTCATGTGCTATTAAAGAGCTCAAATCTCTTTTAGAATTCTTGCTATAAGGAACCATATAATGTAATTGACAAACCATAATAGCGAGAAGAATATTCAATTGGAAAAACGGCAATATGAGCTTTAAATGAAGTCATCATCATGCATGCCAACACCAGCATTGGCCCCATAGATTTTAGTTTGAAAAAGAAAAGAATCATCATGGAAGCTTGCTTATTTTTCTGGAGGTTTCTTTTATTAGAAATGGTAAAGAAATTCTATAGCGAGGAAGGAAGAGCAAGTGGCTGGTAATAGAAGAAGAAGAAGAATGTAGAAAAAAAGGAAGAGCAAGTGGCTGATAGTAGAAGAAGCAAAATATAGAAAAGAATTAACTAGTTTCAAGCGACTAGGTTGGGATATTTATTTGGAAATCTTTTGTAACTTTGCCTGAGATTTCTGGGATTGTTTTGAAGAGTTCATATATTTCCTGTTGTTAACTCCGTTGATGCCGGTACCAAGCCCGGATGAAAAAGGAGGGTTTTGTGTCAATTGCCAGCTGGCAAGGAAGAAGTTGAAGATAATTTTGATTTTGTTATTTTTTTCCTACTTGCAAATAAATATGCATGTGTATTAATTTGTAAGTAAGAAGAGAAAAATCATCTCCAACTTCTTTAAAGTATGTCAACCCTAACATGACATGAATCGAAAACTGACATTCCCTCGAGCTAAGGTGTCCCCCATAAGCGATGCGTTGCATCGGATCCCGGGTGCAATGAAGAATGGGCAAGGGTTGTTAGGGTGTTCCCCTAGAAGCGACACGCTACATCATATCTCGGGTGTAGTGGAAAATGGGCAAGGGCTGCTAGAGCGTCCCCTCAGAAGCAATGCGTTGCATCAGAACTCAGGTGCAGTGAAAAGTGGGCATGGATTCATGCCATGGAGGTCCAGAAGTGCACGGGTAAATAGGCTATCTCAAGAGCGTAAGATTCGTATTGCCACATGGAATAGAGGGACATTGATAGGTAAGAATCTGGAGTTAGTAGATAGGATGAAACATAGGAGAGTTAACATCACTTGTATCCAAGAAACCAAGTGGAAAGGGGCCAAAACTCGAGAAATAGATGGTTATAAACTTTGGAATGTAGGAAAGGATAGTAACAGAAATGACGTAGGAATATTAGTGGATAAAGAAATAAAGGTTAAAGTTGTGAACGCTAAAAGAATCAGTGATATAATTATAATAATAAAACTTGTTTTCGAAGAGCAGATCATAAATGTTATAAGTGCATATGCACTACAAGTAGGGTTAGAATATATAATCAAGAGTCAGTTTGAGGTAGATATGGAGGGAGTCATGAAAGAAATTTCCAACTTGAGGGGCTAGTTATAGGAGCAGACTTAAATGGCAATGTCGGAAAAGAAAAGGAAGGATATGATAGGATACATGGAAGGTATGGTATAGGATAACGAAATGAGATGGGGGAAACTATCCTCGACTTTGCTTTGGCATATAACCTGGCCATTGCAAATGCATTCTTTAAGAAGAGAGATGAATACTTAATAACATTTAAAAGTGGACTCCATAAAAGCCAAATAGACTTCTTTCTACTTAAGAATACAGAAAGATCAATGTGTAAGGATTGTAAGGTGATACCCAGTGGTAGTTTAACCTCACAACATAGGTTAATGGTTATGGATATCTATATCAAAAGATAGAAGAAAGGAAATGAACTTAATAACTATCCAAAAACTAAGTGGTGGAACTTAAAAGGAGAGAAAATAACCTCATTCATAAATAAGTTGGTGATAGAAGGAAACTGGAACTATGAAATAGAAGTAAACACTATATTGATTAATATGGCTGAGTCCAAAAGATGTCTTAGGAGCATCTAAAGGTAAAAAACAATTAGTAAAGGAAGCATGGTAGTGGAGTGAAACAGTGCAAAAAGTTATTAAAGAAAAACAGATGTGTTTTAAAGTTTGGTAAAAGACTAGAAATAATGAGAACTATGAACAGTATAAGAATACTAAAAGGTTGCTAAGAGAATAGTAAGTGAGGTTAAACTTAAGGCTTATGATGATCTCTATAGTAGACTAGGATCAAGAGTAGGTAAGAAAGATGTGTTTAAATTTGCAAAAATAAGAGAATAGAAGGGTAAGGACTTAGACCATGTTAGGTGCATTAGAAATAATGATCAAATGGTACTAGTCAAAGATGACGAGTTCAAACAAAGGTGGGAAAGTTACTTTCAAAAATTATTAAATGACAATGACTTTGTGAATACAAGGATTGAAAATATTATAAACCTAAATAACATTGGACGTTATAGATATGAACGTAGAATTAGAATACCTGAAGTGAAAGAGGCCTTGAAAAAGATGAAATCAAGAAAGGCCATGGGGCCTGATGGTATACTAATAGAGGTTTGAAAGCATATGGGAGATACTAGAGTGGTTTGGTCAACCAAGTTATTTAACAAGATTATAAAATCAAAGAAAATGCCTGATGAATGGAGGAAAAGCTCTATTGTACCAATTTATAAGAGTAAATGAGACATACAGAGTTGTACTAATTATTGAGAGATCAAACTTATGAGCCACACTATGAAACTTTTTGAAAGAGTGATTAAGAAGAGACTATATCATGAGACAAGTCTAGCGGAGAACCAATTTGATTTTATGCTTGGGAGGTCTATCATGGAAGCTATTTTCTTAGTATGACTTAAAAAAGGTTTGTGATAGAGTAACTAGAGAGTTAATATGTAGGGTGTTGGGCAAGAAAGGGGTTTCACAGGGGCATGTAGACATAATTAAAGATATGTATGAGGGTGAGGTAACAAATGTTAGGACCACTAGTAGCGAGATCGGTGATTTTCCTGTCATTGTAGGATTGCACCAAGGATCAGCATTGAGCCCATATCTTTTCATGTTGGTTATGGATGAGTTAACAAAACATTTGCAAGAGGAGATTCCATCGTGCATGCTATTTGCAAATGATATAGTCTTAATTGATGAGACAAGGGAGGGTGTAAACACAAAGTTAGAGTTATGGAGAGAAGCAATAGAATATAAAGGATTTAAAATCAGCTGTACTAAGACAGAATATATATGGAATGCAATTTCAGCAAGGAGAGGAGTAGGAGTGGAACATCGGTTAAGATTGGTAAACAAGAAGTCCTTGTAAAAGGCCACTTTCGGTTCTTAGGATCAATGATTCATGAGAGTGGAGAGATTGAGAGGGAGGTTACTCAGAGATTCCAAGCGGGTTAGAACAAATGGAGATGTGCATCTAGAGTTGTGTGATCAGCGGGTGCTACTCAAACTAAAAGGAAAATTCTATAGGATGGCCATAAGGCCAACTATGCTCTATGTATGAGTGGCAGGATAAGAAAGGATAGAATTAGGAATGAAAACATTAGAGAAAACTTAGGGGTAGTACAAATAGGTAACAAGATGAGGGAGATTAGACTTAGATGGTTTGGACATGTCCAAAGGAGACCAAAAAGGGCACTGATTAGAAGGTCTTGATGATGACGATGATATCTTTCCCGTTGTTGTTATGTTCTCTTGGGCCTAACTGAAATCTTGAATCAGAGTATAATCTAAAAGAAACTTATACAGGAGCAAAGGGGGGGAAGACCTTCTGTGAGGAAGCATTTAAAGTTTCTATAATTCTTGTATGGTTTTATCTATCATGTGCAAGTCATATAAGCTTTAGGATTATAGCTCATGTTGTTTTAGAAGGTAGAAAGAGTCTGAGACTGTGTAATTGGAATACTGTTTCGAAGTAGTTTATGCAACTACATAAGTTGGTTTCTAGAAGACTTCTGTTCTTTTTTGTAACTATTATGTTGCAAAGCTGTTAGTGGCTCTCTTCCTATTGTTCTGGTTTGTTTTCTGTGGAGTTCTATTTCCATCAATCATTTTATGATGTATAGCAGTATTAATGTCTTGCTAGTGTGGATGAGTAGTTAAGATGCTCCAGTGTTACATATAGGTAGAGGCTTTTGAATCTTATAGCAGTTGATTGAATTGAATCTTGATCCGAAGGTGATATATCAAAAGAAAGGTATAGTTCATAACACAAAGAATTCCGAGGTTTTGGTTGATATCTTCTGGTAAACCATCCTTCCCCAATTTGACTAACTAGATTAGAGGAATATGATTTAAAATATTGTAAGATGGAACAATGTTTCCAGCGATGTTTGACTCTTGTAGACAGATAGGTAGTTATGTCCCTCATGGCAATTGATAGTCAACTTCAAACAAACTGATCTATTATGTCTCAGGTCATTGATATTTTAATGCGATGCCTTTCACTTGCTCCAGAAATTATCAAAAGAGGATTTGGAGTAATTTCAAAGAAAAGAAAAGAACCTAATTTCATCCTCATTTTGACAGAAAGAAAGGAAAGCTTGAGGATACAGGCTTTAGATCTATTGGTTCAGTGGGTGCCTGCAACTTTGTGTGGCCTTTCCCTCACTGTAAGAAGCTTAATGGAAGGGATATATCTGAATGCAAGTGTCTGGATTTAACAGAGAGAAATGTAATCCATGAATAAGAAGTAGATGCTTAAATGCACGTCCGTATGTCATGGAATGCTAAGACTATATGGTCAAAAGGGTAGTGGAACAACATAGAAAATGGATTTTGTTTGTGCCTATGTGATTCAGGTCAGAAGGGCATGTTCAGAGGCTCTAGAGATTTTATGATTTGGTAAACCAGTCCTCATTTCATATTTTGTGGTTAGAGGTTTTGAGTAGTTGGGCCTCTAGGATAACAAAATTGAAATTGATTGAGAAATTTAAGGTGAGAACTTATATTCTATCAATTTCATCCCTAAAGTTTGATCTTTCGGCAAAAGGCATATACTGAACTGAACTTCAAAGGATATGGCTTTTGGGTTCAAGATGAATTGACAAAACACATGCAATGGTGGCTGTAGGCATTGAGGATGGTAGACTGGAACCCTTTGCAAAGGTTGTGGGGTAGAACAAATCATATGCATGTATTCTTCTCATTCTGCAATTTGATGTGGGAATCCTTTCAGGTTGCTTTTACAAGTGTGGATGGGAAGGCTAAAGAGGAACTTGGTTCTGTGAAAGAAATTGCTTCAAACTAGGATGTGGAGGAAGTTATACTAATGAAGGCTTTGTCAAACTTTCTACCTGTGTCTCTTGTATAACATCAAGAACAATGGGGAATATATTCAAGACATATTTTGGATTCTCAATGGCAGGTTTAGTCATGAGAGAAGCATTTTGTACCATGCCCTTATACAAGCTATATTAGGTGTCTGATTGAGATATTAGACAAAAAAGGATGACATGTCTTTTTGTGAGTTGGGGAAATTAGCTGGACTGAACTCAAACTGAATTGATTTAAAACTAATGCTAAGAGATCTAGCCGGTGCAAAAATCTAGAGCTTTTTGGTTGAAAGCTTTACATTTTGGGGAAAAAAGGTTTAAACTACTTGTTGCAAGTTACAATATCAAAAGAATTTGAGGCCAAGAGAGGAATAGGAAAAGTAATCAATGTTTTCCCCGTTATCTTTCATGTCCAATTAATTTCATCCTCGGATCTTTAAGGGGTTTACAACCTCTCTGAAGTCGTAGCTGCATACTTGGAGGTGCCCTTGTCAAAGGAGAAGTTTGCAAGAAAGCCTATGTTCAAAAGAAATGCTATAGAATTTTTGCAAATAATATTTTTGAACTTGAGACTTCATCCATCTTTTGCTGTGTACAAGGTTCACCAGGTCAAATCCTACGTGGAGCTAGAGTTGCCAAGGCTGGATAAATTCCTCATACTAACTAGAGAGGAATTGTGTTGGTTTTCATCAGAAGAGACTTCTCAAGAATAAATTGATCATAACAGCGGAGAAGATGGCTGAATCTTTTCAGATCCGAGAATTGGTGCCCAAGTTTGAAGTTTAAAGACTTGGAGAATAGTGGATGAGGAATGGCATGCAGAGGTGGGAAGGTTTTAGGTTCTCAAGGAAGTTGAAGACCTAGATGGAAGGACTAATGATGAAGATAGAGGAATTGGAGAGGTAAGACTAATGGCATTGGAAAGGAAAGAAACCATGTAAGATTGTATTGAAAAAGGGGATGATATGTGTTTTGATATGGAAGAGATCAATTGATACTAAAGGTCCAACATTTGTCATTAACAGGAGGTGTAGTGAAGTTCCCTCCTCACATATCTCGTGGGTTTGCTTCTCTATATTGACAAATGGGAGCTTGGTGGGTATCTGAAAGTTTTTGGGTCCTCTCTCCCTCATTCTATTTACCTTGTGTCTTAGGTTGTTAACATGGAAACTAGTGAGGTTAATCTGAAGGGAGAGATACAAGCCTGGCAGGGTTTACATTGCATTTCCAGATTTCAGATGACAGATGAGGTGGTTAATTGTGAAATGATATCAAGATCTAGGATGAGTATAGGACTACAGCAGGGGCAAACTTTCTTGATATTTTGAAGGTCAAAGTTTTGACATGATTCAAGCTTTCGCAGCAAAGGGGTGAGTTATAATAGTTACTGGGGCTTCCTTTTGCTGTTACATTTTCAGAGAATGAATAAATGGAAATTCCAGAGGGCAAATTCAGATCAAGAAAGAAAGAAAAGTTACTAATGAATATGGAAGAGGTTGAACAGTGAATATAAGCAGATGTCAGGAACCTTTGTTCATGATAGAAATTCTGAGTTCAAAAGAAGTGTAGTTGTTTCCTGGATAGAAGTTGATTTCATGACTAAAATTTTACCAACAGGGACTGAGAAGAAGAGAATAAAGTCATAAACATTTTAAAGAGGGGTCTGTCATGATCAAGACAATGAGATTAATGGTGCGTTTAGCCTGCAGATTGGATGAGTTAACTACTGCATCAGCTGACAGCGCAGCGAATTAGCAATGGAAGCACAATGACAGGCAGCTTTTTTCTCTTTTGGAGCTCACCTTCTATGAGTAACACAAGCACAAGGGTTTGCATATATTGATATCTGTGCATGAGTTTATTGGATGGAACTCTTATCATGTAACATTAATTCCTAATCTCTCTTATATCATTGTAACTCTTAACAATCTTGAGTAACATCCTAGGAAGTTGTTAAGAAGGAACTTCTATTTCTTGTGTTACAGAAATCTTATTCAACTAGGCAACTAGGTGCAGGTAATGGAACTCGTTGTCCTGTACCAGACTTACTAATGCACCAGGCTTTGCATGTTTTCAAGGACATTAATGTCCAATAACAGTTACGTCTGAGGTCTTTGGTTCACTAGTCTGATGAATTTTCTTGTTAATAGGAGTTGCATAATTTTTGAGTTCATTATGTTGGTCAAGCTAGGTATGTTATTTGAGCCCTTTCATGGTAATTGGCTTTCATATTTGTGAATCTTTCAATGAGATGTTCATCAATTGTAGATTCTTTTGTAAGTCATTTTTCAGATGGAAATTCTGGACTATTTGTTAATGCCAAGTCTATTTCTTTGAAAATGCAGGCCAGTTTCTTTAGCGGCCAATCTGGACTTCATGATATTTAACCACCGTGGCAAAGTACTCCCCCGAAAATTGACGTAAAGCTGAAGCCCTAAGCTTTGAGCAAGACTAAACCCAGCAAATGCTCAGATGAACTTCTGTAAGGGACAGCTCTGTGTTTTTGGTAGTACCCAAACAACAACAGTTGGAACTTCGAAAAGGGCTTCCCCTTCAGATTACAAATGCTTGTAAACTGCAATCAGTATTTCCTTATTTATTTCTTAATTTTACCACTCAGGGCTTGCTCAACCTGATGTCAAACTTCTCTGAGAAATTTTGAACCGAAGGCATTATTTTCTGTGTGTTCCACTGAGATATGCAATTTTCGCTTACAGTTTGATCCGAGCGTTGCCTGCCCCTAGTGTTGCGGAGAGAACTGTTTCAGAGTACTGCCTCGGTTAAATCCTATGGGGACAATGCTGGTGGAATGACTTGTGTTGATAAACAGCTTCACTTTCCAAAGCTCCCTCTACGCACTACATGTATATGAGTGTGAGCAAGGTCAAACTTCCAAGTTCTGTTGAAGCATGCAAACCATTGATGAGCGAAAGATGACGAGTTTGACTTGGGAGCTTATCCTCACTATTAGTATTGCAGCCGTGTCTTACATTCTGAAGACGCAATGATTCATATTGCTGGCATAAGAAGATAAAAGAGCAAGAGGATTCAAGTACAAGCAGGGCCGACTGTTTGCATTAAGTCAACAAACCCTGCAAAAATCAGTCTGATAAACTAGTAACCGATAGATTGATAAATTTAGAATTTTCTTAAGAGCCCAAGATTGCATAAATTAATGATACTCCATTTGAATGACATTTTGTCTGCAAAATGAGTTCAAATAGGGAAAGAAAGGCAGTGCAGATTTATGCGGTCTTGTGGTCCAGTCCTTCCTCGGATCCCGCATACATGGGAGCTTCTTGCACTAGGCTGCCCTGTCTCTGTGGTTGCTTTGTAAGCATTCTCAAAAGTGGATAGTGGGGACTTCTCCCAGCTCTCGTGGATGATCCTAATTTCTGTTTTAGTTTTATTTTTTATTTCAATGGTTGTGGCTCTGAGCACAGAGAAACATGAGGCTACAAGCATCCAGTAATAGTGGGTTTTGGAGTGGGGGTAACCTAAGGGATCCGGAGCAACATGAATGGGTTAGATTTTCTGAAAATAAAGCCTAAAGTTGTAGAAAGTTAGTATCTAAAAATAAGATGCTACCTTAATGTTTGAAAATGCTGGAAGTCTTTCCAAAAAGGAATGCTGGTAGAGGCAAGACAACATCCAATAACAGTGCAACTCTACTTTTGTCTAGTGGGCGCCATGCATCATTGATTCATGCCGCTCATTTAAATTTCCTACCTTTGGATATCTACTGGTGGAAAATACATGCTAAAAGAGCACCTTTAGCATTCAAGAAATGATTCTTTCATCCTGTTAGGTACAGATGGTTACAAATCAATAGCATGTAAAGCGCCTCATACCATTCAAAAGTGGAGGAATTGCACCATTGTTGAAGTGTTGTCAGCTGTATACCGGCATTCTTCTATGGGAAATGCATAATGCACACCCTCTGTAACTTGTTAAGGATGAAAAGGCTACGGTTCCATGAGCAGGACAAGAGAAGGGATGAAACCCATTTATTGGTGCAACACGAGCCATTTGTGTTCTTCGCTAGCACCAATCAACTACTGCTGGGTCCTTCTTGTTCTTCCAACAGAGGTGAATCGAGAAGAATGTGGAGAAAACTATTGACCACTACAAACGGCAAAGTCCTGCAGCGACCAGACCTGCTCCTGTTGATGGTCAGCAGTGCATATATAAGACCTGCGGCTACCTGTCTTATTATAGTGGGTCCATCGCTTGCCTTACGGTGGAGATTGGACAAGGAACTAAAACGATACAAGAAATCAAAGCCGAAACACCTAAAGACGGTGAGAATTGAATTCTCACATAATGTGATGCAATTCCTAACTTAAGAATTGGATTCTAAAGAGCAGATCTTGGATTTGAAATGTGTTAGTCTTGGCTAGGAGATCAAATAATCTGGTAAGGCCATCGAAATAGTCTCTCTCTATATAAAGAGACCCAAAAGAAACAGATGACGGGAAATACACAGGTGGAGGAGCGGCGTGGGAGAGCGAGAGCGAAAGAGAGTTAGAGATTGTTAGAGAGAGCGAGCTAGAGGTCTTTGAATCAAAACCCAAACGAAAAGGTCAGTGAGCGCTGTTCCCCTCATTCCTTGCTTCTTCTTTCCCTTCTATTGTCGAACACCGAACAAGCAAACATAAAATCGAAAAAAAGGAAACATACTGACCTGCAATTCGCAGTCCTAGCAATGAAATTGATGGGTTTATTTCTGCGTGGCTGGTTTTTGTTGTGTGTGCGTGAGAAAGAGGTGTGTGGTCATGTGCAGGCGAAAGTGAGAGATAGAGAGAGATTTAGAGAAGGGAGGAGAGAGAGGTTGAGTTACAGAGAGATTTCTGTTATACAAGGAGAGGAGATTTGCTTTCTTGTCTTCTTCAACTTGCCCTATCAGATTCTGGTATCTTCTCCTGTTGTTCCGTGAATTATGGAAAAGAAGCTCGTGGTTTGTACACCTTGACCCATCTTTTTTTTTTCCCTTTCTTTTGCCTGTTTGAGCAAGATGGGGGTCTTTTTGTTATTGGATTTGTTCTTTGGTGAAGGTTCTGGGTATTCCGTGGGACGTGGATACAGATGGGTTACGAGATCATATGAGCAAGTATGGAGAGTTGGAAGACGTCATTGTAATGAAGGTTTGCATCTAGTTGTCCTTCTTTTGCAGTTTTCTTCATTTGGACTTCCTTGGTTCTAACTAGGCATGCATGTAGGTGATAGGTTTCTAGCAAAAAACAATTTCTTTTTTATCAATCTATTGATCATGGATTTGTTGCCAATATCTTTCTGAAGTTTATGCTTTTTCTTAATCAATTTATTGATCTGAAAAAGGACCGGAAGGTTTTGTATGACTGACTTTTTTGGTGCTTTTCACTTGGAAATTGTTATTTGTTAAACACACATTGATAAGATGAGGTAGCTAAGATGGTATTGCCATATGGCAGAACTAATGCCCAAAGTGTGTGATTAGTGCTGTTGGTGTCCCCTTTGTAGATTTTGTCAGAGCAAAATCATTTGTGTGCTTAGAAACTTGCTCTATGCCTGTAGGTTGTTGTTTGGAATTGGAAGTATTATGCTGTTTCTTGAATTAAACAGCTCGCTAGATTGTTGAGTAGTTCTGGGTTAATGCATTTTAAGACTTTATATTGGTTGTTGTTGTAAATGGGAGCCTTGGCGCAATGATAAAGTTGTCGTCGTGTGATATTGAGGTCATGGGTTCAAGGCGTGGAAACAGCCTCTTGCAAAAATGCAAGGTAAGGCTGTGTACTGTAGACCCTTGTGGTCCGCCCCTTCCCCGGACCCTGCATAGGTGGGAGCTTGTACAGTGGTGCTGCTGTTTATATTGGTTGTTGTTGTGAGATACCCAGTTATGTTGCTTCTATTTGTAGACAGTGTTTCTTCATGTTTAAATCATGTTGTGCTAACTGATGTATGTATGCTATTGTGATTGTTGTATAATCGTGCAAACTCAGTACTTTCTTTTCTACTATGTTTAATGTTAGGAGCGTTCCACTGGTAGATCTCGTGGCTTTGGCTATGTAACATTTGCAACTGCTGAGGATGCAAGGGTAAGATTTTTTTTTCCCTTAGTTAGCATCTGTGTATTAAGCATTCTGTCTTATCCAGTGTCTCTGGATTCAGCATCAGTTTTGCTAGAAGATGTTTGACCTTACTGAACCTGAAATATATGAGCAAGTAGTTGCATCTAAAGCAATTCTCAAATTGCTTGTTACAAGTTTATTCTGTTTCATTCAGATATTTTTCTATGTGGATCTCAGACTGTGTCTAAAAGTTTGTTTGATCAGTTTTCCAATGGCCAAAATGCTGGTTGTCTAGAATTTGTTTAGTTTCTCCAATTTGTTTGCATTTTGCATTTCAGTTTAAGCAAGTCCTTTTATGCAAGGACTGAATGCTAACAATTTAGTTTCTCCAATTTGTTTGCATTTTGCATTTCAGTTTAAGTTCTTTTGTGCGATGACTGAATGCTTGTTAGCTTTCAATTGAGTTATTCTTTTCTCCTTCTTTTTTCTTTCCTCCCCATAAGAAGGTGGTCATACTAGAAGATGGTTAATATATAATATCTGGATTACTTGTTATGTGTAGGAACCGGCTGTTTAATTGGGTACTGAATACTACTGTTGTGTACTTTTTCTTTTTTGGTCTTGAGCAACAAGATGCTGCTTCCTGGAAATGAACAGGGTTTATTCTCTTAATTTTTACACTTTGCAATACACAGACAAGGTTTCATCCATTCTTGACAACAGGGGTAACAAGTAGTTCTGGTAATAGTTTTGTCTTCTGATGTGTTTGTACAAATATAAATATATAAATATGTATGTGCGGTTTATTTAGCAAATAATTTTTTCTGAAGATCAATCATTTTGAGTCTTATGTGTTTGCACAAAGCACGGTGGTTGTTTAGCCAAAAGTTTTGGTTTGTCCTTTCTCTAATTGCATATACTATCCTGCTTCCTCATGTCCAGTGGGCTTTATGCAGCCAATTGTGTTATTCAATTGTTTCATTGGTCACGTTGATAGTTAGATGCTTCTCATAACCAAGGGTATTCAAACACCTGCATCCTAGTTGCAACACCAGAAGATCCATAAGGGATTCCAGTAACTCAAACAGAAAGATGTTTGGTTACATATATTTATCTCTCTGGTAAGTGCATGTGTGATGCATGTATTATTATTGGACTTCTATATCTTGAGCTTCTATTGTATTGCTTTTTGAATGTGTTTTGCATATCCTAAACAGCTCTTTTATAGTTCAGCTTGTAAAAAGGAAAGAGAATGGAGCACTCCCATCCATGGCTATTGTTCTCCTAATGAAGAAATGTCCTTTTCTCTGATTAATAAAATGTATACCTCCCTGTCCTGCATATGTTGTATGTTAGGCAAGATGTAGATCTGTGCCAAGTTTCTATTGCTGTTATACATCTGGCAATTGATTTTTTCTCAAGCATTAATCTGGCATTTGTTTGTAGAATACCATGGTGGTTATGGAACGTTGGCTATTTACCTTTATGGTTTGGCTTTCTTTTTTCTTCAGGGAGCAATAGATGTTCATAGCATCATCGTACTACTTCTATAGTGGCCTTTTTCTTTTTGTTTTGGGTATGTTGGACACACACACACACACACACTGGAAGCTGTGACCTAACAAGGGAGAGGCTCCTTCTGCCACTGCGCTAGAAGGCCTTTCCTCTGTGTCATTTAAGATTTCTTGAAATGTTTGCGCATTATTTTAGTTCTTTTCAAAATTCTCTTGCTTACATTGGACAATTAATGTACGATTCCATTATTTGTCAAATTTTCTTTCCATTTCTTCCCCTTTGAGTCGGTTTTATTTTCTCAAATTGTTTGGTTAATGGTGGAAGTATCTCCATCTTTAGCTTCTAGATATAGCTTGATAGACACTCCGTACACCTCTGACCTGTTATACTTATCTGGATGACAGTAAGTATAGGTGCATAAAGATGGTCAATACATTGAATCATGATATTGGTGGTTTTGAGGAACCTTACACTTATGTCCACATCTTCTATTGGATAACATTCTTTGCGTTTAGTTGATGCATCCTTTGCATCTTCAACATGCCACAGTGTACAGATCACATTTAAAGGCTAGTGTACTTGAGCACATAGATGTATTGATATTATCCTCTAGCAAGGATTTCATATTCAAAGGAGTTTCTGTTCTACTTACACAAAGGTGACCATAGAAGAGGTCACTATGTAATTGGATGTAACTTGTTTCTGTACACCAGTACCTATGGTTCTTTTGACTTTCAACTTGAATAAGTCACTTTCTTATCGACATCAGGTGAGTACCATGTGCCTGTCTAGTAATTCTTGACTCTCAGTGTCCTTTTCATGAGAAAGAGAAAGCTCCACAATCAATTTCTGGGAGCTGAATTTTATTGCCTTATGAAGACATGACTATATTGCTAGAATATGACCAATGTAAGCAACATAGTCATAACCATTGCAGAAGATTCATAACAGAGGGGACTATATTGCTTAGCATACTACTATTTGCATTGGGCAGCCAATGAATAAGTCCTAATTCAACATTTGATGTGGAAGTTATACCAGTCAGTAGGATATAGATCAGAATTGTAGCTAATAGTTAGTAAAATAACTGTCACTGAACTAGCTGCAAATATTGTTTTGCAGTTTTTTACTTCTGAATGCTTGGCATCCTCTATTATTTTAATCTTAAAAATTTATGTCAGCTTTGTAGTATTATATACCCAAATTGTAACGAGGTTTTGATGTGTTTTTGTTTGTACAGAATGCACTTGAAAGCGAGCACATTCTTGGCAGTAGAGTGCTGGAAGTGAAAATAGCAACACCAAAGGTACTGTAGCTTAAACTATGCTGATGACGCTTATCATGTTGCTTGTTTTCTTCAGCTCAGGTATAAGCTGTCTCACTAAAGTAAGCCTCATTGGTGTATCTATGAGGCATTATTCAGGAAATAATCATGCTAAGATCTCATATTATCTAAATATGTTGAAGTAAATCATAGTTTTTCTCAGGAAGAGATGAGAGCACCATTAAAGAAAGTTACAAGGATATTTGTTGCTCGGATTCCTCATACTGTCACCGAAGCGATGTTTCGAAGGTAAACTGTGACATCCATGTAGTTGAGTATAGTAAACATGTGTAGGTGGATTCTACCTGCTCTCTTGACAAGGTATCTTATGGTAAACGTCTATTTAGTGGGGTGCAATTGTTTTTGCAGTTATTTTGAGACTTATGGCGAGATCACAGATCTTTACATGCCAAAGGTGAGAGACAATCATATCATTATCTTATTGGATTCCTCCAAAGATGTGGAAATTGGGTATGAAGTTTTACATGTTAATTTATTTATTCAAAACTTTGCACCCGAAGTATTAACTGTGAAACCATGGATAGTTTGGATTTGCTGACAGTTTTAGTGCTAGCAAAAGGATTTACCCTTCCTTCTGTGTCTGAAAAGGGAAACGAATCTTTTTACCATTCTCTTAGGCTATGGTATCTTAAGATCTGCAGGTGTAACAGTTAGCTTAGGAAGTGATTTGTCCTCTCCCTTTTCAGAAGTTGAACCCATTAAGATTTCATCATCTATGAGTAGGAAATGCATCTATTCTACGTATTTTTGCTTGTTCAATTCACTTGCATATGGAAGCATCTAACGGTGCATAAGTGGAAAAAGGGATGGGGATGTTTAATTCACTGCATTTTTTTAGTGAGAGAATTGAATGAAACACTTTTAGAAAGTTAAAGGCTGTGGGTTCAACCCTGATAACAACACATTTGTTATCAAATAGACCGACTCTTTATGATCTATGTGACTAGCATGTGTAGATCTGGCTGGTTACTAAGGGAACCACTGCTCCTAGCATACCATGGTCAATTTCTAGGACCTGTTTGGGTGGCATTTGCTAGTTTGTCTCACCTGCTGTCTTGTGAAATCTTCATCACACAACTTATTTCTAGAACTTTCTTCAAAAAATCTGCAATAGCCTACTAGAGGGCAGCCCCGGTGGAAGATATTTGGGTTTCCTATTAGCATTTGAATAAGGGAGCTGGTATTTGCATGACCATTTTTGATTGGAACGCAGACGGTTTTGTCGCATAATGAGTTTCATGGGCTGCGGCAGTAAATAGATGCCCAGTCATTTAAAATGTACAATTAAAAAATATAAATTATTTAAAAAATATAAATGAAAGAAAGGAAACGAAACATCCATGTTTTCTTCAAAAAAATCTTGAATTTCTTTCCTTTCAACATTCTGCACAAAAAGCAAACATCACAAGTCTTCCCAGCCATCTTCTGCAAATGACCTATTAAAACATTCTCTAGGTAGACATTCTCAGAATATTCATTCCCCTTTCGTACTTGTTTTTGTCTCTTTTTGGTTTCCCTCTAATTTGCCAACAATCCTAGTTGAGACCATGCGTGTGCAAGATGAGAAACGGGTTGGTGAGATGGATTTGAAATTTGAGTTCTTGAACATCCAGATCAACAATGGGGAAAGAGAGGTGCCTAAAAGCCCCGGTGATTAAATTGTATCTCCTTTAGAAAGTACTTGTGAGAATACAGGCAGCATTAAAAGCAGGTGAAACCTCTTTGCTTTTATCATTCGATTAGGAGAACGGTCTGATATTGGTGGTCTTTATTGCATCAAAGACACTTGTATCTGCATTTCTGACCAAGCTAAGAAGTTCAGTAATCACTACATGGAGGGAGAAAAATTAGGGTTTTTGGTTTGTGGGGTTTTGAAGAAAACTGGAAAGGTGGTGTAGGTTTCTACATCTGTGATTGTTACCTACCTACCTTGCCTAAGCTAGCCACAAGATTCAGACAGCAATAGTGTAATTCTTGTTAAAAAATTCAAAGTCATTAGGTTGTAAATTTGATGCATATATGGGGTTATTTTCGTCATTTTAGTGAAAAATATTTGAAGGGGAGCTTTGGGACAATGGTAAAGTTGTTGTTGTGTGACCTTTAGGTCACAGGTTCGAGGCGTGGAAATAATCTCTTGCAAAAGTGCAAGGTAAGGCTGCGTATCCATAGACGGCCCTTTCCTCAGGCCTCGCATACACAGGAGTTTCGTGCTCCAGGCTGCCCTTTTTTCTAGTGAAAATATTTACAGCTTGCACAATTTTGTAAATTGTAAATTCTCTTATTTATTTTTACAAGTGAAGAATTACAGGGCACTTCACTCTCATGCACACTGCTAAATCTAATCTTTGGCCAAAGGGGAAAGCGGCTTCTCGAATTTGTGACCAAGCATATTCCAGAGGAAATTCCAGGGGAAATGCCAAGTTGTCAATGACCAACTGCACTAGACATTTGTTGGCCATTCTCTTGTTTATTTGCATTTATGTGTTTCTCTTATCTGATAATTTATCCTTTTCTTTCCTTTTACCACAACGATCCTGGCTGAGCGAGGTCAAGTTGGACCAAGTTTACTATGTGACAAAACCGTCTGCTTGCCTACCAAAAATAGGGATGCGGATATCAGCTCCCTTGAATAATGGTAGAATTGAAACTATGATACTTCTTCTTAGTCCAGGTCGTACTCATTCTCCCTCTTTAGTGACCTAGGGGAATCTACAGTCTCATGGCTGCAATATTGAGCTCCTTCCAAATCATAACATTTCTTATTTATATGAATCTTTTTATTATAACCCCTATCAGGAAACACTTATAGTCTAGCAAGCTACTAACTTGCTTTTTTTTGCATGGCATTGCCCACTTTTAGAAATTAACTGTATTGCATGTAGCTAACCAGTCTCATCTGCTTTACTCTCATGTGATTTTTTTGAATCTTTTGGCGCACCTCTCTCTTATTAACGTTTTGAGGGGCATGTAATACTAATACTTCTGCTAGAAGAGAAATGCAGATTACTTCTCAATAAAAAGAAAAATAAAATGAAATATGCAGATAGATGGATGACTAATCTTGGTTCTTGAGTGACAATAAAATCAACTAAAATATTTGAATGACTGACATCTAGTCATCTTTTATTTACTAGAAGCTGGAAGCACAATCAATGTGATGGTTGCCAGATTTAGCATCTTTCCATTTAATTATGGGCTTTTCACCCTAATTATGAGAAGTTCTTTAAATGTCAATGTTAAATTTTCATTTTTGTTTCACAAGTGAAAGAATCCCAAAGCAAATCACTCACACACACTCTTAATTATAGTCCCTGGCCAACAAACTCCTAATTATAATCTCTGGCCAAAGGGGAAAGCAGCAACTCAAAACTATGAGCAAGCGTATTCCGGGGGAGATGCCAAATTGTCTGCAACCAACTGCACTAGGCATTTGTTGGCAATATCATTGTTAGTTCGTTTCAATTTATGTCAAGAAAACATAATGCTGTAAGGTAGGAAAGTGGAAAAACACCAATACCTTTAGCACACCACTCCTCTGTTAGAAGAAATTATTTGCTTTGTATTTGGCTTTTACATCTAATTGCTCTTCTCCTGTTGTGATGCCTGTGATTCATCATGTACGTTCTTTTTTTGTGGTCAAATATGTACTTCACAGGTTCTTTAACAGGAAGAAATGCATTGCAAAATCTGATCTCGGCCACCTTATTGTTTGTGTTTTATTGAAAGTTTTGATAGGATACATTATTCTATATATCATACATATAGGGCACAAGAAACACTTTCTTGATTACTTCTCTCAACCAACTGCAACCTAGACTCTCTAGAGAATGGAACATTAGTGGATTATGCTTTAGGTGATGCATGTGCAATTTTTGAGGGTTATTTTTTGGAGCATACTTGTATAGTATTTTCTTGGCAATTCAAATAGAAAAGATGTATATATGGATTGCATTTGTAATGATGAATAATTCTTAAAATCCCTTTGTAGAAGATTTTCAATTTTGAGTTTGTTCTCAGGATACTGGTGAAACTAGCACAATGTGGAGTGAATAAATCAATAAAAAGATTGATGCAGTCAAGAAACGAACTAAACAACATGACATAATAAAGTAAGATAATATTAAGATCTCATGACAACGTTGGATGTTGTTAATAAAGCAATGAAAATCTTGTGAAAATTTTTCTTTTTAATATTTTGAACTGAAAACTTTTTCAAGAAATTGATTCACATTGTTTCTGAAGTATCAGAAAATATGGCCTTCCTTTTTGAAGAGAGTTGATATTGGGGAAATGCCAAGTCTGGAGATTTAGTTGTGGTTTTGACACGTCTTTATTTCCAATGTTTATAACTATATGAGATTGGTCAAATCCGTAAACTGAAGTAAACAACATTTTCTACGATTTCATGCTAGATAACATCTCTATTAAAGGCTTTTTATTCACATATGGTATCTTTTCTTCTTCCTATTCCTTAAACATTTATGCTTACTATAAAGGTGATTTTACTTCTTCTCATTTTCATTTCCCCAATGATATTTTGACTTCTACTCTTTGAATCATTAGGAAGCTATAGAGTATCCTTGTTCTTATATCTATACCTTTTTGACCATTTTTTCCTTCTGAATGATGATGTCAACTTTACTCCTTAGGCTGTTTCTTTAGGGCTTTTAGGAGAAGTGGAAGGGCAGCGGTGGTATAAAGGAACATTGTTGATGCCCATGGCAAATACTGTAATATATAAGTGGAAAACACTCATGAGACATGGCTTCTGGATCATTTTGAATTTTGACTTGTGACAGTCCTTGTCTGCACATGCACTTAACTTCTGTCAATTTGTTAACCACTTAAATGGGAAAGGTAAGCTTTCAGGAACATATATAATATGAGGAATTATTATGTTTTCTGGTAATACTTGGATGCATGCATTACATTGCAATAAGAGATCAAAGTATAGGCCTTGCTGATGTTTAATAATGTTGTCACATAGTGTCACTCGTTTCTTGTAGGAGCAAGGTTCAAAGGGGCACCGGGGGATCGGGTTTATCACTTTTGCAAGTGCAGGTGAGAGCATATTATATTTACCTTGTGAAAACTGTTTCTGGTCTTACTTCAGACTCAATAAAACCCATGTTTCTTTATGCCAACATTATTTAAAACTACTAGCTTCAAAATCGTGGGTGGACATCAGATCTGTGTGGTTATTAAGAAGAAGAAGCAAAGAAAGCCAGAGCTCCTCGTCCATTCATATTTATTTTAGTTGTAGCTTGTCCTGTCATCGATAATTTCTTTCTTATATAAATTTTCCAGATGCTTCTTGGAGCTACTTAAGATGATACACTTCTTGTACTCATTGCCTGTGTTGGAATTTTGATGTCCTTCTATCTCTTTCCCCGTTCTACTCTTTTCTAGTAGTTGTGTCTTCAACCATTTTCATTATGTTGCACAGCTTGCTTTCTTAGAGAACTCCAGATAGTTTAGTTGTAGATTTAGTTCTTATGCAAAACTTGGCTGTCTTTAATGTTCTGCTACTTCTTATTCCATTGCAGATGCCGTTGACACCTTGATGACAGAAACCCATGAATTGGAAGGTTCTACTCTAGTTGTTGACAGGGCAACCCCAAAGGTAACAATCACATATGTTGCCCTTTCAGACTTCAATTGGTTTCTTCTGCTATGGGATAATGCCTCCTTTTTCAATATATGTTTAGCTTAGTTGAGAGCCTGAGATGGGTTGTTTAATGTTATCAGGATGAAGACTTCAGACAGCCAAGCAGGGTGGCACATGGTGGCTATGGTGCATACAATGCTTATATCACTGCAGCAACTAGATATGCAGCGCTGGGTGCACCAACATTATATGATGGTCCTGGATCTGCTTATGGGAGTAAGATTTCTAGCTTGTGAGTCACTTGCATGCATTTATCAGGTTATTATAGATTGATCAATTCACTGCTACTGTTGATGATGTAGGGGTCCCTGAACCAACTCGAGGGATGGGCAAAAAGATATTCGTCGGCAGGCTTCCACAGGAAGCAAATGCTGAAGATCTACGACAATATTTTGGCAGATTTGGCCACATCTTAGATGTTTATGTTCCTAAGGTGATTGATGAACATTTTCTTATCAGGTAAATTTATGCATGGGTATTGATACATGGCTTGCTTCTTTTCTCCAGGACCCAAAGAGAACTGGTCACAGGGGCTTTGGTTTTGTAACTTTTGCTGAGGATGGCGTGGCTGATCGTGTATCTCGAAGATCGCATGAGATCCATGGACAGCAGGTATAAGATATAAAGTTAATGCTAAAGTTTTTGTCTAAGAACATTGCTGTTCCCTTTGTTCACGATGATATCAGCTACCTAAAAATTTGATTCTCCTGTCTATCATATTTAAATATTTCGTAGTAGATTCATCATCATCATCATCAAGACCTTATCCCAATTAGGGGTCGGCCATTTCATAGTAGATTGCATACAGGAAATTATATGACTTTCTTTTGTCACAGTTCTGCAGATGTCTGACTTCTAGCTTGTCCATTTATTCTTCTTGTAAAGTGAAACTATTTTGGATAATAGAGATGAGCCAAAATCAAACGATGTCACTCTAGATTCTGTTATGAGGGCTAATTACTGTAAAAAATTTGTGTCAAATTTTGACAAATTAGTATTTATTTTTTTAATTTGATATGTCAAATGTTATCAATTTCTTGTGCAGGTTGCCATAGACTCAGCTACGCCACTGGATGATGCTGGTACGAGTGCCGGTTACATGGTGGATCCCACTGAATCATTTGGTGGATATGGTCCCATGCGTCCACATGGCAGGCTGTATGGGAGCCTAGATTTTGATGATGTGAGTGTATACTTCTTCTTGCCTCACTAAAATCAGTTTTCAGTTGCGCCCCCTTCATTAGAATATGGGAAGGGGGTTGTGGCATCATGACTCTTGCCTTTCTGACATGCTGCATGTAATACTATCTGGTGACATACTCCGTCAATTACGGCAGCCTAGTCAAATCTAGGTTTTTTAATTTTTACCGAACTTTTAGTAGGCTAAAAATTTCAAGGTTTTACATATCACATGAAAGTCAGGCCAGCTTTTGGTGATCCAAACCATTAGTACTCTGGACCTTCATCTTAGATGGCCAAGGTTATGATCACGACTTCTTTGCCATACTTATTACGTACCTCATTATGGTAATAGTTATGATCATCCTCCAATACCAAAGAATTTTGGGGCAAAACCTACTATAAATGTGCCCTGAGATAATTGGCTCCAGATAGTTATACGTACTTTTAGCTGTGGTCTCTTAAACCTGGTCTACTTGATTTTGTGGTTAAAGTGTCACTACTTTCTTTCGTTACGAAACAACAAAGCTTACTGGCAAAGAAAGGGGTCTCATCAACCATTTTAATCTTTTTCTTCTGAAGGGATAAATGTTATTTTTAGGAAGCTTGCTTGGGTTTCTTAACGCTAGACCCATATTATGCTCAGGCTCTGAGATTTACTATTGCCTTTAGCAGTTTTGTCCAGTCAATAGATTTTGATTTCCACCTGTTGATATGACTAACGAGGTCCTTTACAGTGGGGAGCATATGGCGGTGGTGCTGGAGGGAGTAGCAGGCCTTCAAGAATGGATTGGAGGTACAGACCCTACTGAAGAGGATCCGGTTGCATTCTCCTCCTGAGCCAGCTTCATGGTGGAAGCCAGTTCTTGTTCAAAGCGCCGTTCCATTGTCGAAGTAGTTTCTCCTCCTTTGTTACATGTTGATTCATGACAATGTTGAGGTGGATAGAAGCAAGCAGTAGGACATTTGCATTTTGCACCGTATCTTTCATTCCTGCAAATCTCAACAAACATCACTTCCTTTCTGTTAATTTAGATGAGGATGGGCACTGGTCTTGGGGATCAACCAATACATTATCTTGATTGATTAGTTCTGGCCACCTTGACCAACAATATTTATTGCTGCTCCTGGTTTGATTTTAATTTCCATTCACCATGCCAAGAGGCAGAGGAAGTTGGTAAAAAAATCTCTAGTTAGAATGTGACGTTTTGATGTGTTATGTGCGCGCCTGAGTCATCACCAAATGACAAGTGAGCTCAAACGGACGGTGTTGAGGTTGCAGGTCTTCCGTCACATTCTAGATACTAAATAAGCCCCATCGTCTGTCTTCCCCACTTCCCAGGCGTCTATTTTCAACGGTGAAGGACATTAAAAATAATCAAATGAAGCAGATTTTTGTGTGGCCTATCTGAGACCCGGCGACCCCAAAATAACCTTACCCTTTGTGTTTCTGGGCTTTATTTACAGCAGATACCGTGTAAACTCTTCCGCAGCCATAGGATCGATCCCTAAGATCAGTTTGGTAAGGCCGGTGGCAAGTCAATCAGAGACCACTTGGACTTGCTACACTCTACGCTGGAGCCGTTTTAAGTAGTGCCTAGAGGGTTGCTTCGGTTGTGGTGTCTGCTTAGCATTGAGTTAATTGCTCCTCCGGATAGGCGTGGTTTGTGTCACTGCAAGCATTAGCCCCGCCCCACCCAACAAGAAGTGTTGGGTGAAAGATATTTGTTTTGTCCTTGTCATGAAAATGAGAATTAGTTAAAAAGAAAAGCTGTTCCATGGCCAGGTACAACAACGTGGATCCCCATGCGTAAATCAACTGAATCCTCACCTAAAACTTGTGCTTGTTCTTAAGCTTCTTCTCAGACGGATTGAAGATGTTGAAGATGTGGTCAGGTAGAATAATTGCTAATGGAAACAGTTGGATTGCCTAACCTTCCTGCAAATAAACATGCTTACGTTGGACGACCTGTATTGGAGGATCGGAGAGAACTATTCGGCTAGTTCTACTTCTCTAAGACCTTACAAGTATCAACTTCTAATCATGTTCAGTTTGGCCTTTACGGTATTCGACTTATGACAATTGGGACATAGAAACCACAGTAAATGTGGGTTTTCATTAGCTGAGCACATAACCCAAACGGCAGGGTGGACGTGAGAGATGCTGCTCTGCCTTTAATTGGTCTCATTGTTTAAATAAAACGATTACAGACATAAGCTTGTTATTGTCTCAAGAGTAATTTCTACTGCCCATACAAATGTTGGACTAATCAAGAATACGTAGCTTTTGTCACCATGAGTGAAGACATTCAAAATAAATTCATCGCATCAATGAATATGTGATGTATTAAGATTGTCTGTGAACCCTTAATATTGACGACTTTGGTAATGGATTTTCTTTCAAAACGAAATTAAAAATTTAGAACTTAAGATAAGCCAAAAGAGAAGTCAAAAGACACAAGATAAATCATATAGCAAAGTTGACTACATTAGAGGAGAAGGCTCGGCACACGAGTTTGAGCCATGACTCGTGAGATTAGGATCCGAGTGGAAGAGAGCAAAATGCCATCCGCATATTTGCACTATAAATTCAGCACTTACTATCGTCTCAAAAATGTGTGCTGCAAATTTCTTAATTTTAGCTTGCCACTCAGTTACTGTTCTTTTACATTCTTAAAGAGGGCAGCCCCGGCACACAAAGCTCCCACCTATGCGGGGTCCGGGGAAGCTCCTGGTGCACTGAGTTACTGTTCTTTTACATTCTTAACTATAAAAAATAACAAATCTGAAAAGCATTTGCTTGGCGGCTACCTTATCAGCTCAACTTACTGATAAAACGGAGTCCTGCTCAAGTCCGAGTTTCCAATTAAGCACTAGGCTACCAAACCAGTTCTCATTTTCTGGATACGGTTGGTTTGTCATCTCGAACGGCTACAGTTACACAGCTTATACAGGACAAATGTGACCATCCTATTATTCACATTTACAACTAAGGAACACAGGAAAGTGTTCAACATGGCGTAAAGTTATGCACGGGTGAAAAGAAGGGAACAATGATATGCCGCTTTTTATTGAGAAATTTGGTATAAGAGTCTTAATCACTTACATTCTGAAGACCCCATACTTTGTGTCTTCTGGAGTATGCTTTATTGAAGCAGATAGACAGAAACCTATCACCTTCCTTGTATCTGCAGGATCAATGATGCCATCATCCCAAAGCCTCGCAGTAGAGTAATATGGACTCCCTTCTCTCTCGTATGCTTCCACGACCTTAGCTTTGAATTCCTCCTCTTCTTCTTGACTCCACTGCAATAACATAGGACATTTAAGGTTCAAATTTTTACTCATCACATACACCTAGGTCTCACCAAAGAGAGCCAAAAATTAGAGTGCACAAAAGAAGATAGAGAGACAATCTTGTGGTAGAATTTAATCTCTTACTTCTGTCTTTTGCCTCTTTCTGTTACTCCTTTCTATTTGAGCTAGGACACCTGCAGCCTTTAGAAAGTACCGAAGCATAAGTCAGTTATCTGTAAGACCCTACGTTTCTGCACAGCTACTATTAATACATGAACAGATTACCTTTTCCTAACTGGTATCCTTACTGTTAAATAATGAAATGCAATTGATAAAGGCAATGAATTCCAACCATGAAAACATTTTCTGTCAGTATTTTGGAAATAGCAGCACAAAAATGGGTGCTTTGATAGCTCTGACAAAAATGTTTTCTTTGTCCTTCTAGAGAGTCGGATTGGCATTTGAACAGCAAAAGGCACAAAGAGTTACAAGGGTCCAAGCCCAGCTACTAAACCAGAAGGGCACAAGCCTGTCCTGTTGCCAGTATCTACTACAAATTTGTCCAATGAAAGCTTCTCTGCGTCCAGAAATATGCTATTAGAATATGCTACTACACAAATGGATAACCAACCAAATAACACTTTAACATGGACCATTCTGTAATAGGCCAGTGGTATCTGATTGCCAAGTAGGAGACACATGAGCACCAAAATTACATACCTACTTGTTCAACGACCAAAAATAGTTATTTGTTTCGGCTCCATGTATGAGCTACACAACCCAATTTGTTTCTCATACTACAATTAATTCCAAGACTTCGCCTTACTGGGAAAATTTCCTTCAAATATTCGCACTCGTTAATGAAGTTAGTGTGCTGCTATACGCAAAGCAGTTTCATGAACAAATAAACAATCCGATCATAAGTGGAGATGCAAAATACTTTTCCCATTTTCCACACTTCTGCTTCTAAAATATAGCTGGCCTCTATATGTTTGGTCCTTTCAAGAACCACAAGATTCTGCAAGTATAAAAGTAAGATACAACGCTATCCTATACATAGTCATATCCTGTTAGTTCTTGTGTGGTCATAGCCGTGGCGGCGGCGCACTCAATCTGGCAACAGGGTACTTCTTTTTTCTACACCCAGACACTAGGAAACTGTTCACAAACACAAAATATCCAATCTCAGGGCTTCCAGTAAAAGGATAACCTGTCAAATCTGGATGATCACATCCTCTTATCTAAATAATTTAGCTCTTTAACATGCTCTAAAATGCATAACATACACAGTGGTGGCCCAAGAGTACCTTTGGCTTACTTCCAGGCATTCTCCTCCAGGGTCGTGAAGGTAAGACTTGATTCAGTGCACAGTAGTACAAGTTCTATTGAATATAAGGTATATTAACGCACAAACCAAGCTAGTGTTCTTAACTTGCTGCCTCACATGTTTTCTTATTAAAGGCTGTTGCAGAGCTAATTGGTCTTCAGTCCATCCATATCTATTTTGAAGATCAGTAGTACATTTTCATTAAGGAAACTCCTGGTTCTCTCAATCTCTACACCAAGGCAGTAACCCCAATCCTCAGATGAAAATTCTACTTTAAGTATTTCTGATCTTCTGAATACATCAGCAACGCTACCAGTAACATAACACTATGAACAAGGGCTTATATTCATTAGCCACCTTCGTCGATGTATTGGATAAAGAGGACTTTTTGGACTTCTTCCTCTTATATCCTTCTCTTGAGAGATCTAACGCAATCAATGAAATGAGGCTCAGGCAACCTGCTTAAGCCCGTACAAAGCCTTCTTCAGTTTGAAGATTCAAGAACTTTACCACTAGCCCCAACTTATACTGATAAGACACTAGAGGAAGTCTAAGGTCGTCTAGGATAATTCACCTTCTCTAAGCAATTATATTCATCCTTAAATCTATCAGCATTTATGTCCTCCGGAGCAAGTCATTCCTGAATTACCTTGGCCGTTAATCATCTTGTCTATGGAGAAAAGAATGCACAGCTGTTCAATCTTTCCCAGTGTTATGTGAGCAAAAACCCAACTTATACTGATAAGACAGTAGAGGAAGTCTAAGGTAGTCTAGGACAATTCACCTTCTCCACGCAATTATATTTCATCCTTAAAATCTACGACCAAGTATGTCCTGCAGAGCAAGTCTTTCCTGAAATACCTTCATCTTGGTTATGGAGAAAAGAATGCACAACTGTTCAATCTTTCCCAGTGTTATATCTGCAAAAACCCACCAAATTGACATAGTAAGGTTGAGAGATAATCAGCCCACTGATCAAACTACAACCCATTTCCTTCCTAGAGAATCAATCCAAAAGTTTCATCTGTGAGAGGAAACATGAACCACAAGGGGGATCATCATACTGCAGTCCTTAACAACATAAAAAAGAACAGTAATTTTCGTCATGCATTTAGGCACATCACAAGATCTAGTTTTCCATATTATTGAAAAACGATAATTGAATGAGAAAGGTTCCACTTGAAATGGTTACATTACATGGTTTCCCTGTTTCCATCTTAACAAACATATGAAGAAAGCAACTCTATGCACGACATTACCCAATTGGCCATTTGGACGCCATCACAAACGTTTCCCCTGAAAAAGCTAACTTGGTTGGCTGATACCAAGTCGCCATGAACCCTAATATGCAAGGACAGTACCATAATAATTTCAATCAGTGGCATTCCATATCTTAAAACAGGAAGAAGAAAGTCAAATCATACACATTAAGGATTGAGTTCCAGATTATAATCATGGAAACCATCCCCGTGGTATAGGTGTAACTATCTTTGCAAGTTAACTATTCAAATGGCAGAACAATGTCATGAGACTTACATGATGTGATTCAACCTAGAAAGAGAATTATCACCAGAAACTCCGAACCACAGTCATCTTTGGTCTAGAAATTTGTTGACCTGCTAGTTTAAGGAAAACCCCATTTAATTCAAGAGGTTAAGGGCCATCTTAGAAATGCATATGTCAAAATTGGAATTTACAACTTTGCCCACTGGCACTAAGCACAACCAGGGTGAATGTAGCAGTCACCTATATAGATATCCTTGGACCCATAGTCTAAGTAGCTGGTTTACTAACTCAGTCCTTACTTCACATACATCATGGTCTGTGAAGGTTTATTCTGGAAAACTTTCTCACAATTCGGCTTTGGGAGATGGTTTACCAAATAGCAATTGAAAAGACATTTATTTTGAAAGCTGCAAAAAGGTGCAGCTGCCACATTCCAGAAGCTAAAGACTGCTACCAAGGAAGCTATAAATTTCTAATGTTCAACTAAGACAACAGATCTAGTACTCCAAAAACTGATGAGATAGGAATACAAGTGTAAATACTCAAGCTCACACTTTCCAGGACTAGTAAAAGACAGTCAATCAATTATCTTACTTCAACAAATCATTAAGTTCAAGGGCCCATTGAGTAGGATAAAAGGACTGCGATCTTCTTTTCTACAATGGTAGTTTGACTGAGATCATCCCTATATCTGAATGATTGAGAAAAATAACATCTTCTGAAATCTGTGACGAGCAGTATTTATGACTATTGATTACCAAGACTGAAGATTAACAGCCATACAGCTGTCTACGTTATCATGTACTGCCTATAGCAGAGATGGATTTCTAGATGCCTCAGCATCAAAATTATCCAACATCACACAGGTTCAAATAAGGATTTTACTACCAAATCAAAGTGTTCAAGAAACTACCTGAGTACCACCCATAACGGAAATTCTAGCTGTTGGCCAAAGGAACAGGAAATTGGGACTATAAGCACGTCCACACATTCCATAATTCCCAGCCCCAAAGCTTCCACCAATAATTACTGTTACTTTAGGAACCTGAACCAATCAACAAACAATTTGTTGCCGTTAGACCATGCCACATAATTATCCTCAATATCCAATCAGTCCAGATACGCTAAATGGTTTATGAGCACACAGCATGGAAGCCAAAGGGCATACATAATTCAAGCATGTATAATACTCTGAAGGAATATAAGCGCCAAAAGAAAGAGCTAAACTAGTCTCATATTTTTCATAAAAGCAACTGTCTATGCCAACCTAGATTGTGATGTAGAAATTGTCCATTAGCTGCAGAAAACCTTATTCCCTAATATCTATCCCCTTTTCTCATTTTGTGCAGGCACTCATAGATCCATATAGGCAAAAAAAAGGAAGATGAACAAACAATTTTCAAGCAAGACCCATATGCATGCAAAGCCATGTCACAACCTATTAAATATGAAAGACCCAAGGTTTCCATAGAGTGGATGTGTCAAAGGGACTATTGATCAGTATTATGAAAAAAAGGGCAGCCTGATAAATGAAGTGCCCGAGGAAGGGGTGGACCACAAGGGTCTACAGTCAACAGCCTTACATTGCATTGATCAGCATAAACTAACCAAATATAAAAGATATACAGTTATGAGTTGATAAATGTCAACATATATTCAGATGCTTTATGTGCTTACCCAATGGCTGTGCTCAAAACCTCCAATCCTTACATACTGACCAAAGCAGATAACTCCAATAAACTATGACTACATCATAACAGATGTTCTAAGATCTAGTAGTTGCACTTATCAAAGGAGACAGAACCAATGGGCTTTCCTGAAAGTGTTCTTCGTCTCAATTAAGGCAATTCATTTTGTCAATTTCCAGGTTAGAGGATCCCACCCACAAAGAGCTCCAAGTTTTCACTAGGAAACAAAGGATTGCATGCTCTACTCCTGATGATCAAATGACTTGATAGTATCTCACAGTAAGAAACAGTGAATAACTGAGACTATGGGACTTCAGAGGGATGGGACCTGCTCATTTAAAAAATCATTAGATCCCAAAGAGGATTTTCACTGATCTTACAATATGAAACTCGCATCAACAGGTCCATGATAATAACACAGAGAGAGGTAGGAAATTACTAGTCTAAAACCATCGCATATGTCAGACTACTGAAAGGAAGCAACTGAACATAAATATGAGTACTTGCTGATAAAGCATTTATTTCATCAATATGGAGTATAACCCCTTGAGACAAAGATCATACACTCAACAATCATCTGAAGACTCAATTATTGTACAGTAATCACAGACCGAACTGTTGTGCAATAATCCTATATTCAAACTGTTGTATAGTAGTCCTAGAAACACAATACTATACATTATATTGCATTTGGAAATCTAATAAACTGTTCTTGCAGTTTTTCTCACAATAAATCATCTCCCACAGTGAAATTCTTGGTATTGACTTCTTTATGTCTGGTAACTACCTGGAACTGTTAGTGCCGTAAGTATTTCACACCAAAGTTTCTCCCAGTAAAGCAAAGCTTCAGAGAAGAGATTAAATTCTTGAATAGAGGCATAAGATTGAAGAACATGAAACATGGATAAAGCATAACCTTTGCACAGGAAACTGCCATCACCATTTTTGCTCCTGCCTTGGCAATACCACTTGCCTCGGATCTGGAGCCAACCTATAAACCATTAATTTGAGTAGTTAATAATGTATTAAAGATAAGTTACAGTTTGTTTACCTTACGTGAATTTCAGGCAATTGAAATTAAAGAGATGCATTTTATTTCTTCAGAAAACTGAAAATGGTAAAATTGCTTTCCATGCATTCAGCTAATCCAGAAAATGCATTATCATTCCCTTTGAAATTCAGTGCTTAACACTAGATCATCTATTTATTCATGGGAAACAAGAAAAGACAAACTTGCCCAAACCAATGGTTAAATTATTTCTTCATATCTCACAGAAGACCTTCCCTGCTACAGTTAGAGACCAGAACAGGTCTCTGTTGCCTGATTACAGCCACTACAGTGTACCATGGAACCGTAATCAAGTCAGCAATCAGAAGGCAATGCTTGCTGATAGACCAGGTTATTGGCTCACATATCACTTCCTTGATTTCATGAATTTGAAGTTACATGAGTTATCCACAAGAAAGAATGAAAAATGATAGGAATTACACAAGAAATGCCTAAGCATAATGACAGATATATGGAAAGAAACAAGTAGATAGTTAGGCCTAGATGGATAGATAAATACTAATGGATGGTTAAGCAAAGGAGGATATACAGACTAAATCCAATCTATTAATCAGATCCTTCAACCAAATGTGCCTGTAGAGGGGAGAGAAGCCATGTTGAGCCACAGAGGATACTTTGATCCCTGAAAGGCCTTCTAAGTGGTACCAGGTATGTGATGCATGACATCCATTTACCCTCAAAATGATGTAGATGGAATGACTAGTCCATAAAAATTCATTGAATTCATACCCGGGTCAGGTGCATTAACCTTTACAAATGTACTTTGAAATAAGACAGATAACCTTAAAATTAGAAATAAAGGAATTCCAGTATCATACCATAAACCCAGTGATGTTCTGAAGAAATATCAATGGTATGTTACGCTGAGCACATAACTCAATGAAGTGGGCACCTTTCAGGGCAGATTCAGTAAATAATATTCCATTGTTTCCAATTATTCCAACTGGTTGTCCAAACATCCTTGCGAAACCAGTGACTAGGGTCTGCATAAAAGATTGATGTATTACAAATGTGTTGAGAAAGTCAAACAAGAAAGCTACAAATGTGTGTAGAGTACGGGTTAACATTCTGACTTAAGTGAACTTACAGTGCCGTACAACTTCTTGAACTCATCAAATTCACTTTCATCAACAATACGAGCAATTACAGTTCGAATGTCAAAAGGCTGCTTGTGGTCTATTGGTGCTAGCGAGTGGAGTTCTTCTACATCATATAGTGGATCTTTATAATCAGAGTTGGAACTTGACAATCCACTGATAGTCTTTTGTTTCCCAGCCATGTACAAATTCTTAACAATTTGCCTCCCAATTTCTAGGCCATGCAGTTCATCTACAGTCAAAACAAAATTTGACAAAATATTATTAGGTATTCTACTAAACTTGTCAACTTATCATGAAGTACACCAATTTTAGCTGTTATTTCAACTTAGCAGAAAAGATTGCAGAGCACATATAAGATCAGTATTCCAACAAAATTAGTCAAACAAGAAACATAAGCCAGGTGAAGTAGGAAAAGAAAGCCATAAGTATCATCAGGAAATGATAAAATATCAGTCAAAAGATTCTTAGAAGTTCAGCATGTCATCAAAGCCAGTAAAAGGAAGAAACATAACCCATGTGAAGGGTGAGAATGTCATAAGTATATCATGAAAAAATAACATGATTCACGAACTGTGTAAACAGTAGAAAAATATGAAAGCTTAAGTTGGAGTTTTATAACATAAAGTAGCATAACAAAATTTGGAAGTAAAATAGTTCTCACTGTTTCACTATGAAAAATATCTTGTCATATTTGGCAGTACCATGATTGTAAAAAGGATGGACCATGTATGGGAAGCAAAACTAAATGTCAGAAGATTACAATTCATGCTTTGCCTACACAATGAAGGCATGTTTGTGAAGTCTGACATTGTGACTTACTTTTTAACCAGTCGGAAAATAAAATGATCTAAAGAGAGACAGACTAGGGAAGGGATGAGTTAGCAAGTCAATTGAATGTGTAAGAACAAAGGAGTTTTATGTTCCACATCTTTGGCTGAGATTTTAATTATTCTCTATGTAGTCACAGTCGCGCAGCACAAAAAGGTGCATGAGTGCAACTTGATTATGGGTAGGCACAGGGGGGAAAGTTGCAGCACGCCTCGTTACTTTTGTGCCCTCGATTTCAGGTGCCAAATCAATCTCAAACCGTTGATCGTCAAAGATGGGAACAGCTAAGAGGAAAGCAAGATCAGAAAAGGAAACGCAGATTTTGCCCAAAAACTAACCATTTCGGTGCATCGATCGTCCGTTCCTTAAACTCGATCATCTGTTCTCCATTGTTTTCAGCAGTGAAAATGGCGATGAGAAGGGGTGGAGCATCAGTTTCTCTCTCCATCTCTCTCTCTTCTCCTTCTCCTCTCTCTAGGGTTTTTTTCGTTTCCTTCATTAGATCCGACTCGGGTCTATTTCATTTTTAAGAAAAGGGGATGCCATTATCAATTCTGACCCCACCCTTTATAAGAAAAACTCTAACTTATATTTATGTTATATATGTATATTACTTGCATTGATTTTTTATTTTGTGCCTAGGAACTAGCGCGCCTAGTCCCTCCAAGCACAAGTCACACCCCTTGCACTGGTGACTACATTGATTATTCTTGTTAAAGAATCAATGGAAGTGATTACTTGTCAGGACTTTCAGACTTGTTTCCGTGGAAACTTGCCCATCAAATATAGAAATATGATAACAAAAAAGAAAAGAAGACTTCATTCCAAATATTTAATGAAAGAAATGTGGCCGAACATCTTTTCCTACCCTATTGTGTGCACAAACTAGTGCAGGTTGCCAAAGACACTGAGCAACATAATGATGAATTAGATTATTAATCTAAAATGGGCCTCCAATTTTGAGAGATGCAAGCTGTTAACATTGGGAAACCCATCCAAAAGAAGTCACTCCAAGCATTCCATAATTCCTTACCATATGCTAAAGTGAAATAGCTATTGATACTAGTTACCCGAGGTTCACTACAACTGCAGTACATGATGATATCTAAGCAGAAACAATGGGACTGCACAAGGCCAATGGTAAAAATTTGCTCTAGTAAAAAAGTACACATGAAGAGAGAGAGAGAGAGAGAGAGAGAGAGAGAGAGAGAGAGAGAGAGAGAGTACCATTGGCAAAATGATCAGAAACCCCCGATGTCTTACAGTGCATGTTTGCACCCCCCAAATCCTCAGCAGAGACTTCCTCTCCGGTGGCAGCCTACCAAAATTGCTCCTTCAGAAATAACCTAGATCTTGAAAAAGTACACTTCATTCTGTTCCATATTTATTCCTTGCATTTTCAATCAGAAAATACATTCCATGAATATGTCTAAAGAAGTTGTGCAGTGACAGAGAGAGTCATGAAATGTAGCATTCTTGACATCAGAACTGACCTTCACAAGAGGAGGTCCAGCAAGAAATATTGTTCCATTGCCTTTGACTATCACACTTTCATCTGCCATAGCTGGTATATAAGCACCTCCTGCTGTGCAAGAACCTAAAACGAGAGCAATCTGAGGAATGCCCACGGCAGACATTTGTGCTTGGTTGTAAAATATTCTACCGAAATTCTCCTTATCAGGAAAAACTTCGGCCTGCCTTGGAAGATTAGCACCTCCACTATCGACAAGATATATGCATGGTAACCTGCAATGGGCGGCAATTTCTTGTGCTCTAAGGTGCTTTTTGACAGTTATAGGGTAATATGTTCCCCCCTTGACAGTGGGATCATTAGCCACAAACATACATAGCCTTCCATGCACTGGTCCTATTCCTGTAATAATCCCACCAGATGGTAATGATTCTTCATACAGCTCATGACCTGCAAGCTTCATAATCAACAGTCTGCAATTAGAAATTACAACAACATAAGACAGGTAGGGATGAAAAATATCAAATGCCAACATATGTATATATATAATATGCTAGGAGCAAAAGATGTGATTTGGGAAATTACTTAGCCAATACAATTCTTAAGTGATTTGGCAAAGGGGAACTAGTAGTTCACCTTCTAATTGGCAAATTTTGGAGAAACATGAACCTCTTTGAGAAATTGGCCATACATGTGTTTGTAAGTTTTGGGTTCCATGCTTTAGTCTTCATTCTGCCCATGCAAATTTCCCTCCATTAACCTTTAACCTTTTCATGTATTTCAAAAGATTTCTTTTTCTTTTTTCTTTTTTAAATTTTCTTCTTGAATGACAAATTTTCACTCATTTTTTCCAAAGAAGAGGACAAGTTTTGGCCTAGATATTCACCATGTAGAAAAGGAGATTAGAATATTCTCCAAATGGAGGCAATTCTGCTGATAAATGCAGACTCTAGAAATACACATGAAATCTTGATTATACATCACAGGATAAAGAAGATCAGTTAGCAGAGATCAAGGAACAGATGATCAGTTTTTTTTTACAAAATTAAGGAAAACCACGAGATGCAAGAGGGTGACCAAAAGTAAGCCAAATTTAGATACTGATGTATAAGCAACTTCACCAGTTCTAAAACTCACTGAAAACGACAAAAGAAGAAGGTAAGTAAAAGAACAAAATTACGGTCCGCATGAATAGTAAAAACGCAAACAGCAACAGTATTCATGTGAATGCTGACCAGCAGGGTATTTTGGAAATTTGGTACCATGTTGGAGTCGATATGCTTTAGGAGTTTATATTTATGGGTTCTCTATTTCCTTAGAGAGTTCTTTTAGAAGGTTTCCTTTAGTTTCGATGTTTCTATTTAGGTAAGAGAGTTTGATTGTCTTATGTTTTTATTAGGTTACTTAGCAAGTAACTAGTAGGTCACTTCGTTAGAAAAGAATAGGTAGGAATCAAATAACTCTCCCTTAAGTCTATAAAAAGGAATGGGGTTTCTCTTATTGTAATCAGTGTATGTGTGCTTAGGATGCAAAATACAGCAGTAACTTGACTAAATTCTCCTAGTTTAGTCATTTATTGCAAGTTTTGCAAAATTTGGTTTTTCTGGGATACCTTTCTGCTTCACCATATAGTCCCACAAACAATGAAGTAAAGGAGGAACTTACACTTTGTTTGTCATAAAATGAATGACATGGAACCAACAAGAGGCTCAAGAATGGGAAGACTAGTTCACAAGCCATGCTAGAGCGCCTTCCATAATATTTTAAGGACCATTCATCAGCACTGTCCAACCAAACATACAAAGATGAAAACCTCAGAAAATAGAAGTTGAAGAGAAAGGGTTGGCCTTATTGTGCAGTTACGATGACAATAAATGATAGCTCCTCATGCCACCACTAAACCCATGGATTTTTTTCTTTTATGTAGACACAGTAGCAACTTTCTAAGTTGCTGTTTGGTTTCAGTTAAACAGAGTTGGCTTTAGGTAGGAGATCGTTGATCTGTTTAAGAAACAATCATGGACCAGAGAGGCGAGACAGGTATGGGTTTAATATAAAGGAACTTTAACTGTGTTTTTTATTCTGGCTTATGGAAAGCAAAAGCATAGACTGAGGCAAGGGGATTAGAGGAAAAAACATTTTACCTTTCTTTCTTATGCGCAAAACATATCTCACCAATAGCATTTTTACTAAACTAGCAATCCTAGGTTGACCATTCACTGGATGGACCTTAATATGCTCTCTCATACTCTAGGATACGTTTTTCCCTTTAGTGTTGACTTTAACCTCCTTGATTCTAATCTTATTTTTTTATGAAGAGGCCGTTGGATGGTAATGTGACCAAAGACTATCAAGGACTCCATTAACAAACACCGTCCAACTTGTCCATTTTCTTGGCAACTTCAAATAATTCTTGCACCAGTCCTCTTCTTTGGTAAGGAGGATGCTGAAAAAGGATCAACTAGATAATTTGGACTGCATATGGAGGAATAGGATGTAGATTATTGCTAATTTCTTCAACAATTCAAGGCAATTTTCTTAAGACTGTCCGAACCAAATGGTCTCACGTTGAAGGTCTAGAATCATCCAGTAAATCAAAGTAAGGTTACTGGATTCTGAAGAACAGAGAAAAAGAAGAAGTGAAGGCATCTCCTCTGCAGGTCCACTTAAGCAAAATTGATCATCTTCTCACAACCACGTCGGTATGCCCACTCACGGTTTGCTGAAAATGGCAAGCAGAAACACGAACAGTTTTTTCCGGGCAAAGGAAAGGTTTATTCAGCCCTCACCCCAAACGATCCAGATTGCAAGCCAAACGTTCGTCTTTAAACTTGAGAAATCAATTCTCAGCTCTATTTCCAACTGAACCAAGAAAGAGACCATTCCAGCAAGAAGATCTAACCTGAGACAGCTCTAAGAATGAAGAACCAGTATCGAGAAGTCGATCAATTCGGTCTCTGGGAAGCAGCTTATTCCGACTCTGATTTCTTTTAACGGCTTCGAGACCACCGCCAGCAAGAACCTGCAAGAACATAAATTCGATTACTTTCAGACTGAGACGAAAAGGGTTTGAATCCAACTATTAGAGCGCAAGGAAAGAATTACCTTCTCGATGTGGCCTCCAAGTTGGGACATGATTTGTTCCATTGCCCTGGCATTACGAGTGAAAGCTTCGGAATTCCTGTCGATGCCGTCTGGTAGGCGAAATCCTCTGGCACTGAGAATCATTGATGGATTCTTCCATGGCCGAGACGAAGGAAAAGAAGAACCCGCTAATCTCCTCGCCAAAACCCTAAGCATTTCCAGAAGACAGTTCTCTCTCCCTCTCTCGTTAGTTAGTTATTTTGTTACCGGATGCTTGATTGAGTGGCCGCGGCCGTGGTCGTGTCTACCTGTGTGTCTCGGTAAGGATTTGACCGCAGCTTCTGTCTCCGTTGGGCGGAGACTTTATCTAATTATTTACATTTTTGGATAGGATAGTTTATAAAGGATAAGATGGGAGCCTCGGCCTAAAGATAAAAGTTATTTTTGAGGTCATGGGTTCAAGACGCAAAATTAGCATCTTACAGAATGTAAGATAAAGTTGCCTACTATAAGCCATGTGGTTCGCCCCTTTGTTAGACCTTGCATAGGCAGGAGTTTCGTGCACTAAACTGCTCTATTTTTATAATTTATAATGAATAAGCAAGTACCAGCCCTATGAATTCATTCCGTAATATATAATAAAGTTATTACTATTTTTTTTAACAAAATTGCCACCAAATTTTCATTAGCTTTTCATTTCCAATCCTTCTTCATGTTAGTTTTTTAAAAATTCTAATATTATCCTGCTTCCAGTTAGTTTTACACGCGTGCTATCTTACAAATGTAAACATGATTAAGTTGCCAACTTTATCCACTAAATTCAATAAATTTCTGAGAAAAAGTTTTAGTAAAATTTAGTATCTAATATAATTCAATAATAAGAAATTTAATGATGCTATAGCTTTCAACAAAAATTGACTAATAATAAAATATTAAATTGCAAATATAGTATATTCACAAATTGAACAACAATATTTATTAAGCTTTTTTAATAAAATTTAATAATTTAAACTTCAATTTAGCACTAAAAATAATAAAAACTTTTTCTAATACCACTTATAATATAATAGATACTTTAGATCAATAAAAATATAATGAATCAAATAAAAATTCAAATTTAAGTTATAAACAAAATGTAGTGATATTTTTACAGAAAATCGTATAAAATGAAATGGATTAAAAAGGGCATTCCGGGTATTAGATCTCAGGACAGAGCCATCTGAGTTGGGTCATCGACGGTATGGATCTTCTATATTGTGGGACCTCCTGTACTTTTGGGACAAACCTTATTATCTAATTTCGGACAAATATCAGCCCATTGCAGTTTCTCATTATCTGTCTTGTTACGCTCCAACTCCGACTCTGCAAAGAGGAGAAAAATGGCGGCAACGGCGTTCCTTGGCCCCTTGTACTGGGCAACTCTCCCTACGGAACCATCGCAACTGCAAAAGAGGAGAAGAAGAGCCTCCACCTCCTCAAAGCGTGCTCCCAAACCAACACCTCTCACTGTTCCCCCTCAAAAGAAGGTCAATCTAACCAAACCAACTCTCTCTCTCTCTCTCTGCATTTCTCCGAGCGAAACCCTAACCCTTGAAATCTCCTTCTCCTCGCAGGTTCTTGTCCCCGTAGGATTCGGCACGGAAGAAATAGAAGCTGTCGTCTTGGTAGATGTACTTCGCAGAGCTGGAGCGCATGTGTTGATGGCGTCTGTAGAACCGCGGCTGGAAATAGAGGCCTCTGCTGGTACCCATCTCGTTGCTGATGCCTGCATTTCGTCCTGCTCGGATGACATTTTTGATCTTGTTGCTCTTCCGGTAAACTAGTACTCTGCAATGCTTCGCTGACTTTACTGTAACTTCTTGTTCATCATGGATGCGGCACATTTTCGGTGGGAAAATATGAGGAGGTTAAAGTCTTGCAATGACCCTGTTGCAAAATAAGAGAAATAATAGAAGACAAAATAACAAAATGAAGAGGAAACCATGAAGCACACATCCATTAATTGGTAAAAGTCTATAAATAGATATTACAACAAACTAATCTTACCCACTAACTCCACTAACTTTCATAAAACAGCCACCAACTTCCCATAAAACAACCACCAACTTCTCATAAAACAACTACTACTTTTACCACTAACTCCTATAAAACAACTATTCTACTACTAAAACCTATAAAACTACCACTAACTAACTTTCAAAATCACTCAAACCACTATCTTTCAAATAACTAAATATTAATACTCTCCCTTAAACTGAAATATGCAAAAATCAGTTTAAGAAAAAAAAAACTTTGACAATTCTGTTATGCCCTCCCTTGAACAACATCATTTAAAGAGAATATTCCCAGTATCCTTCAAAGCTTCATAAACATAGTTTTCTTAAGTGGTTTAGACATAATATCAGCCACTTGATTTTCACTTTTGCAGAATACTAAATCAATTATACCATCATTGTAAAGGTCACGTAAAAAATGATATCTAACATATATATGTTTGCTCCTTCTGTGTAAAACTGAATTTTTTGAAATCTTGACTGTTGAAACATTATCCCAATGGATTGTTGTTGCTGGTGATTTTGAAGTGTTTCAAGCAATCTCCTCAACCAGATAGCTTGACATGAACAAGATGCTGCTACAACAAATTCGGCCTATGTAGTTGACAAAGTAATAATTTGTAGTTTCTTTGATGACCATGATACAGCTTCAAAACTCATCATAAAAACAAAACCAGTTGTGCCTTTTTTATTATCAAGATCTCTAGCATAGTCACTAGCAGAAAAAGCAAACAAATTTTCTTTTGATCCTGTTTTATACAAAATTCCAAAGTCAACTGTAATCTTTCAAATAACAAAAGATCCTTTTTTCAGCTAAGAGATGATTCTCTGTTGGATTCTCCATATATCAACTTATTAAACTAACACCATGCATGATGTCAGGCCTTGTTGAAGTTAGATACATCAAGCTTCCAACTATCTGCTTGTAAATAGTAGCATTTATCTTCTTCTCTCCATCATCTCTCATCAACTTTAAGCCACATTCAGTAGGGGTACAAATTGAATTGCTATCCTTTAGTTTGAACCTGTCCAAAATCTTAAGAACATATTTTTTTTGTGAAATAAAAATACCAGCTGATGATTGCACAACTTCAATACAGAGGAAAAAATGCAGCGATCCCAAATCTGACATATCAAATTCGGTCATCATATTCTTCTTAAAAGCATCAATTATGACTCTATCATTACCGGTATATATCAGATCATCTACATATAGACATACAACAAGCATTTTTCTATTACTACCATGTTTTGTAAAAAGTGTATGCTCATGAGGATATTTATCAAAACCCTCTCTAGAAAAATAAGCATCTATGCGACTATACCAAGCTCTTGGTGCTTGTTTTAGTCCATATAATGCCTTTTTTAGTTTGTATACCTTATTCTTGCTACCTGATTTCACATATCCAAGAGATTGATCAACATACACTTCTTCCTGCAACTCACCATGCAAAAATGCCAACTTCACATCCAATTGATAAATGGACCATGAGTTTTGGGCCGCCATAGACAATACCAATCGAATAGTGTCAAGCCTCGCAATTGGAGCAAACACCTCTTTGTAATCAATGCCAAATTCTTGTTTGTATCCTTTTACAACTAGACGAGCTTTATACCTGTCAATTCCACCATCCTTGTTGGGCTTAGTTTTATAAACCCATTTCACACCAATGACTTTTGCCCACTTGGAAGATATGACAACTCCCAAGTGTTATTTTTTTCGATTGATTGAATCTCCTTATTCATGGCTTTTTGCCATTTTTCATCCTTGACAGCTTCATGGAATGTTAAAGAATTGCAATATGCAAACAAAGTAAAATGAGCAATTGAATCATCATCAGATAAGTCATCTCCATTTACATAATCCATCATCCAGTTTGGCCTTTTTCTTGGGTGTGGCTGAACATCATCAATATGCTCAACTGCTGTTCAATTTTCACCAAAAGATTGAGGTTGCTAGTCTGCAATAGGGGATTGCGCTTGCTGTTCAATTTTGTCTTCACCTTCATCAAAAGTGACTAAAATAGGCTGCTGCCTTGAAGCTTTTTTGTTCCAGTTCTATGTATTCTTCTCATTAAGACAACATCTCTGCTGATTATAATCTTTTGTGTGATTGGATTGAATAATTTATATGCTTTGGAAGCTTCACTTATGCCACGAAAGACGCACTTTTCACCCTTATCGTCAAGCTTCTTCCTTTTCTCATCTGGAACGTGTACATAAGCAATGCAACTAAAAATTCTGAAGTGATCTACACTTGGTTTGCACCCACTCCAAGCCTCCTCAAGTGTCATGTTTTGAACAAAAAAAGTAGGACTTCTGTTTAACACATGAATGCTCCAATTCACTGCTTCTAGCCAGAAGTTCTTTGGAATGTTCCCTCTTGCTAGCAAGCTTCTCACCATATTGAGGATGGTTCTATTTTTTCTCTCAGATACACCATTGTGTTGAGGTGTATAGGCAGTTGTGAGCTCTCTTTCATCACAAAATACTTCAAATTCTTTTGAACAATATTCTCTACCACGATCAGTACGAATAGTTTTAATGTTTTTTCCTGTTTCCTTTTCCACGTGTGCTTTGAAGCTTTTGAATGTACTAAAAGCTTCTGATTTCTCCTGCAAAAAATAAACCCAAATTTTTCGAGTATAATCATCAATGAAGGTAATTAAATATCTTTTACCTCTATTAGAAGATGGATTTATTGGCCCACAAATGTCGGAATGAACCAATTCCAAGACATTCTTTGCTCTCTATGACTTTCCTTGAGGGAATTGTGAACAATGTTGTTTGCTAACAACACATTTTTCACAAACTTGAGAAGGAATGATAATTTGAGGAAGTCTTGACACCATATTTTTTTATTGGAGAGTTTTTAATCCACCAAAATTCAAGTGGCCATAGCGAAAATGCCAAAGCCATGATGGATCTTTTACTTCAACCATTGAGCAAGATTAGGCATTTTTTATCTTTGATGGAAACAACCTGTTTGAACTCATTTGAACAACAGCAATAACTCCTCTTAAAGGATCATATATCTCACAAGTACCCTTCTGAATAGTTATTGCATAACCTTTTTCTTGCAAATGACCAGCACTTAACAAATTACTTTTCAAGTTAGGAAAATAAAAAACATTGGAAATTGTTTCTACAAAACCATTCTTGGTTCTTATGTTGATATCACCTTTTCCCATTACATTCACAGTAGAGCAATCACCAAAACTTACAGTAGAATGAAAGCCTTCATTTAAATAAGAAAAAGAAGACTTACTGCCACACATGTGATTGTTGCAGCCTGTATCAATGTACCAAACATTTGATTCAGGCTTCTCGTTAGCATGGTAAGCCATCAATAAAGTATCTATTTCCTTATTTTCTGCAAAATTTGATTTCTCTCCTTTTTCTTTGTCGTTAGGAAATTTAGTATAACATTCAGAACGATAATGACCAAATTTATGACATTTGAAGCACTCTACCTTGGATTTGTCAAATTGTTGATCTCGTCCTTTGCCTTTGCTTTGAAATTGGTCATCATTAGCTTTGAAGATTTGATATTGCCTATTTTCACCTCTGTTGCATCGACCTCTTCTTCCTTTACCTCTACCCCTTCCTCTAGAATTTGAGAATTGAGTAAAGGTAGAAGCCTTCAGAGCTTGCTCATCTGCAGTTGAACTTCAGTTCATCTTTTATTCATGGACCAATAAGGAGCTCTAGAGTTCATCAAATGAGAGGTCATATATATCTTTAGATTCTTCAATTGTGCAAACAACATAATCATACTTTGATGCTAAGGAATGTAGTATCTTTTCAACAATAGCAACATCTTCTATTTTCTCACCATGGAATCGCATTTTGTTTGCTATCCCTATGGTCCTTGCACAATAATTGGTAATAGACTCACCATCTTTCATCTGTAGAGTCTCAAAATCCCTCCTCAAAGCTTGAAGCTGTGCACGCTTCATCCTTGGCAAGCCTTGATATTTTTTCTTCATTGAATCTCAAATCTGTTTGGAAGTTTCTTTGCTAAGAATTGTTTCCTAGATAGACCGGTCAATTACTTGAAAAAGATAATTCTTTGCCCTCAAATCCTTTAGCTTCAAAGCTTCTAACTCTGCCTTTTGTGCATTTGTCAAAACTGTACCAGCCGCTAGCTCTGCTACATCGCCATCAACAACTTGCCAATATTCTTTGGACCTTAAGAAGTTCTTCATTAGCATGCTACAATGGTCATAGTGACCATCAAAGCGAGGAATAGCTGGTTGCACAAAGTTTTCTGAAGCCATGAATGAACCGTTGCTACTGCAATAGAAGAAAGTTACTACTGTACTTTCTCACCTTTTTCGTCACTTACAGATCTCACTTCTGTTTTGACACTCACAATTTTTTCTTTGCACTCAAGCACTCTCTTCCCTCGCAATGGCTCTGATACCACTGTTGCAAAATAAGAGAAATAATAGAAGGAAAAATAACAAAATGAAGAGCAAACCATGAAGCACACATCCATTAATTGTTAAAAGTCTATAAATAGACATTACAACAAACTAATCTTACCCACTAACTCCACTAACTTCCATAAAACAACCACCAACTTCCCATAAAACAACTACCACTTTTACCACTAACTCCTATAAAATAACTACTAACTTCTACCACTAAAACCTATAAAACTACCACTAACCAACTTTCAAAGCCACTCAAACCACTATCTTTCAAATAACTAAATCTTAACAGACCTAGACCTTTTACTTGGAGGAGCTGGCTATGGATGAGTCTTGTGCAAACATCTCCACTGCTAGAATTGTAGCTCACCCTGCCACATGGGTGGTTGTGAGTGATTATTGGAAGACTGATCCCTCCTCTGTTTTTCCAGCTAGCATTTCTGGAGTGGATTCTTCTATGCTTCTTATACTGCTCTCGATCCCATTATTTTCTTTGAAATTCTTCTGTTTATTTTCTGTCACAAAAATTCAGGGAGGAATGCCGGGTTCTGCAAGGTTAAGAGACTGTGAAATCCTTAGAAATATTATGAAAAGACAAGCTGAGGAGAAGAGATTATATGGTGCTATTTGTGCTGCCCCAGCTGTTTGTCTCCGGCCGTGGGGTCTCCTCAGGAGGAAACAGGTTCTTCCCCAATTCTTGTCGTATTTACTTTGTATGTAGAGTGCAGGCATATGAAACTTTTGGTTTTGTATTTCTGATTTGGAGGAGTTTGCTGTTGCTAGATGACTTGTCACCCAGCTTTTATGGACAAGCTTCCTACATTCCGCGCAGTTAAGTCGAACATTCAGATATCAGGAGAGCTCACCACGAGTCGTGGACCCGGGACTGCCTTTGAGTTTGCTTTATCATTTGTTGAGCAGCTATTTGGAGATGCTATTGCTGAAGATATCCGAGGAATGCTGGTGAGTGGTGGTGGTGGTAATATATTTTTCACTGTCAGGCCATTTTCTGGTGAGCTGTGTCTTTTGTTATGTAAAGACTTTTATGTTTCTATTTGTTACGCAGATGCCTTGAACTCCTGGGCCTCTAATTTTTAGTTAATATCATTTTCCACTTATAATTGGTGGGATGTCCTGATGTTTACCTTTTCTAATGCAGATACACCTGATTTGTGGAGTATTTTCCCTTGTCAATTAAAGCTATTTTAAATTTCCCCTTAAGTGAAGCATATGAAAGTATTACTGGTTCCAACCCCAAAATATCTTTAGCATTATTAGGTTCACAGATTGCATGTTCAAGTTCAATTGCTAAGTAGAAGTCACTTTTACTAATGGATTTAGTACAGTTTTTCTCTTGCTTTTGATCTTCAAGTTTAAAATAATCAACATATCAAGAAATATGTCACTTTGGATTCCACTTCTGGAAATTTTCGTTTCAGGTTCTACTTCTGCTTGGAAGATCTAGGTAGGGCATTGTGGGCAATGGTCTTCAACATCTTAGGCTATTAGTCAATCCTCCAATTCACTTTCTTATACTCTAACAACAAATTCTTGTTGAAGTTTCTTGTCTGCTTTAGAAAAATAAAGGTTCTTCTGTATAAAGAGATTTGAGCTAAGAAGGTTAGTGCCAGCTATGGCTAAAGCTGAGATTTCACTGGAGCGACTAGGAGACAACTTGATTATGCCTTTAACCAGTTCTTCTCTTTCACCTTAAACGGACATTAGAATGCAGCAATTACAATGCTGTTGGACTTGGGGAATGCTCCTTTAGCTAGAAACTGCTTACTTCATTACTCTAGCCTTTATACTGCTCTTCTGGATCTCCCTCCTATGTTATGTTGTCATTGACACTTGTGATTTACAGTGAAAGTCGATCTTAACGGATTATGTATCAAAAGGTGTCATGTATATCATTTCTGCTTGATGTTAGTACACAGTGCACTGACTCTTGTTGGTTACCTAGATTTTGTGCTTATGAACTGAGGCTTTTGGCTCAGTTAAAGGAAATTAAATCATTATAGACTTGTTTCAATTCCATTGTTAATTAGATGTATTAGTCCAATTTATTTTTTTCCAAAAGGCCTAATTCAAACTCTTTTTGCTGCTGTATTTGTAGCTGATGCACAATGATGATGGTCATACTAGAAAGGAAGAATTCAACAAGGTCGAGTGGTCTTTTGATCATATACCTCAAGTAAGTTGTTATTGGTTTCTCTTGAATATGAAAAAACTAGTGACAACATAACAAGTCTTCAATTCCAATATTCATGAAGTCTGCAATTCAAGACCATCGAATCGAAATTCGTAACACACACATATATAGGGAAATGATATATGAGCTCCTAGTTTTCCTTCATCAGCTCCTACTATCTAGCATGGATGGACTCCAGGTGGCCCAGATTTCTGAAGATCCTAAGCGTTCACTACTTTCCCTTAGATGGGGACATGTTCCAAAGGTCTCATCTCATTCATTGAATGATCCTAGCCGCTGTTTACTTAGAGTTGTAAAATGGATAGTAAAATATTTCACCAATTATTCTATACTAAAAGCTGCAGTTGCTTGAATCATCCTTTGGATGAGAATTTTGGAACATGGGCCATCTAAATCAAGGGCAACATTGTGAGCGATTCTGATCATCAGAAATATGGGACCACCTAGATTTACATCCATCCTTATCATTTAGAAAGGTGCTCATGAGGAAAAAAGTATGGTTGCTTATATCATTTCCCTATAATATGTGTGCGTGCATGCATGCACGTGAATGCGCAAATAATGGGCTGTTATCTATGTCATTGGAGTTAGTTTGGCACGCACTGGACCAAAAATTATCGAACCATTCTGTCATTGATTGGGTTATGAGAACACATGTAATATGTTGGCTACTTCATTTGGATGTGCATGGACGTGGCCAATCCTTTTTCTTTTTGTGGTGGGTTTTTCAATATTTTTCCATTGCATCTTTAAGGACCAAAGACATATTTGGCCACTTACTATGATGAAACTATCTACAACTTCTGTTCATCCATATTTGTTTCCAGACGCAATCATTGGGCATCCAAGTCATTCTGTCACCTGTTCCTTTGCGGTCTGTGATACTATTTTATATGCTTTTGAATGATCATTGGATTCAGCCCATGTAAGTTCTTGGTTGATAGGCAGATTACTTAACCAACAAAGGTTGTTCCTTTATGACTGCCTTTGAAGAGATCGCGTGCCTCATTGTCAACTGGCATTATGCAGGTTCTTGTTCCAATTGCAAATGGTTCAGAAGAGATGGAAGTGGTAATGATGGTAGATATTCTAAGGCGGGCAAAAGTTAATGTTGTGGTTGCTTCAGTTGAGAAATCTATGCAAATTGAGGCATCTCGTAACATAAAAATTGTTGCTGATAAATCTATTGATGCTGCTGCTGAGTCAATATATGACTTGATCATTCTTCCGGTGAGATAGCACAATATCATATGTCTTTGGCTCTGTTTATTATCTGAGATAACTATTATGATTTTATGTCTAAGTTGCAGTTTTTTGGTTGTGCACTAAGCATTTGCTATCGTGAATTAGTGGACAACTTTATAATAGCAGAACTTTGCTCCTAGTCTGCCAGTTTAATCACAGAAACAAAAGCACATTTACTTTTAACAAAGATAAAGCAGATCATATTGACTGGTCCAGAAGGAAAGAAGTGTTCTTTTATGACATAGCCATATCATTGTAGGTAGAAGATGACTCATGGAATGTAATTGATTGGGGAGTTCATTGTGGATAATGTCCTATACAGTTACGTCAAATTTCTGTCAACATAGTTGAAGTGTCTCGAGAAAAATATATTCCCTTTCCTCATCCTTGGAGAGCTAAACATAGTAATGACTCCATTGCCGAAACAAGAGATTGTTTTCTTAGAAAGATTTATAGGATATAAGCAACTCTACCCCTTTATAATTTCTTTCATTTCAGTGCTATTGAAATTCCAGCATTTACATTATTTCTGTATGGGATTAATGTTTTCATATTGGATGTCATACAGTAACATTGGGTCCTTCTATGGGGAAAAGGATTATCTTGATAATGCCAACATGAGCATCTACTTTGTGCATGTTGTTCAAAATTCCAATGGAGGAAGCTGAGGTAATTAAACACTCTGTTAGACCTCCCATACACCACACGTATTCCAGAAAGAAGATATAATTGCAAGGAAACAGAAATACACCTGTCGGCAAAAGATTTTCAGATTTCTCCAGAAGATGATCCAGGGCAGTAGTTGGTTAGGATATAATTAGTTGTGATGTAGTCAGTTAACAACCAAGTCATGAAGTCAGTTAGGATATACAGGTATCCAGTCTGTTACAAAGTTAGGATATACAGATATCCAGTCTGTTACAGAAGGAGACGGGAATGGAAGGAAAAAGAAAAGATAAAAGGAAGTGAAGAGGGAGGGAGGGGGAGGAAAAAAGAAGGGAAGTAAAAGGGAGTGGGAAGTGCAGAGGAGGAACTGAGGTTCCTACTTCCTACTAGTTCCAGTAGTTTGTGTTTTGTTCGATTGAATTGTAAGGTTACTTGTAATTTCTCCACTTCATCAATAAAAGAACTTCAGCTCCTTCTGAAAAAACTGCTTATTATCAAGTCTCAATTCTTCCTGGCTCAACACACTCTGAAGTGACATCTTATGGGAAGGGGAAGAGGAAGTGCAGGATGGGACATCTTGTTACTTGAGGGATTGCTCCAAGGGCTGAAGTTGTATTGTTGACAGAAGTGTCATTCTTAAGAATCAAGCTTTTGTTGGAATACTTATCCATAATTGTGAGGAAATATGAGGATAGTCTGGTGAAGCTGTGAAGCTTTTGTGTCTGCATTCAATTTTAGGGCGGGAAAGGGTACTAGAACAAGGGTGGGAAGATATGATGGCACGTCACAGGCCCTTGTGTCATGTTGTTCTCTGATTTTGTGGGACAGTTGCTGAGAAGGTAAGAAGGGGAGCCTTGGCCAACGGTAAAGTTGTCATCGTGTGACTTTGAGGTCGCGGGTTCAAGGTGTGGAGACAGCTTCTTGCAAAAAATGCAAGGTAAGGCTGCATACTATAGACCCCTGTGGTCCCCCCCTTCCCCGGACCCTGCATAGGTGGGAGCTTTGTGCACCAGGGCTGCTCTTTTAGTTGTTGAGAGGGTGAAGTGTATCTCTGAACTGTTTGACATTTGGAGTGGCAGAAGTGGCATTTTAGGGGTTAGGTTTCAAAAGACAACCTAAAAGGCTAGGGTTTATCTTCCATCCTTAATGGAGGATAAAAGAACTTTGTTCCCAGATCCAAACGACCAGGTCTTTTTTTCTTTCCTCGGTAATGGACGGACCCTGATCTTTAAATGGGGAAAGCATGGTTCTCGGAGATCTCCTAAGATCCAATGTTTTGATTGGACAGTGTGCCATCAAATGATCAATGCACTGGACTCTCACGGGCTTATGTAATGCATATTCTCCAATTGTTGCATTATGTGCAACTGCATTTAGGAATCTTGCAATCATCTAGTCCAGCATTGTAGAGCTGCCTTGTCCATCTGGAAATGGATTAATTCCTAGTTTGGTGTGCGAGATATGCTTTTATCAAGCTTCATCTAACATTACTCAATTCCTTAATAAAGGCTAGCTCCATCATCACTTGATAAAAAGGAATACTTCCGTATCTTATTTAGAGAGGTAATTAATGGAGATGTCATGCCCTGGAAACAGAACAAGTAAGAGGAATATGTTGGATATAGCTATTCCATGGAGTGGACCTTTTATTTATTTGGTTTTAGGATGTCTAACAAAATGTTGTGGATGAAAATTTGCAGGGAGGAGTTAAAGGTGCTGACCGGCTGCATAAGTCTAAGGTTCTGAAGCAGCTGCTCAAAGAGCAAGAATCTGCGGGAAGAATATTTGGCGCTATCTGCTCATCTCCGGCCATACTACAGAAGCAAGGTTTACTCAAGGTAACACGAAGGATACTGTAATGATCATGGTTCTGATTCCCAATGTGACATTAGAACTTATCCCTTATTTGCATTGCAGGATAAGAGAGCCACGGCTCATCCCTCTGTTGTCAGCAAGCTGACTGGCCAAGTTGCTAATGGTGCCGGAGTTGTAATTGATGGAAAGCTGATTACGAGCAAGGGACTTGGAACTGCAATGGATTTTTCATTGGCTATTGTTAGCAAGCTGTTTGGTCATGCAAGAGCAAGAAGTGTGGCGGAGGGCATTGTTTTCGAATACCCAAGAAGCTAGAAGGTGTTACAGCTTAAGATAATTTAAGAAACCATTGACCAAAATACATGATAGGTTCCTTCTTAAGTGATGGGTCAATGAGGAAAGGCAGCATTTCAGTCTGATTGGGTAGGACATGTTACTGATCTCCAGCGCAGTTGAAGGTAATGGTCCTACATCATTAAAATTGTAGTTGATATTAGAGTACTATGATTTACTATCTAATTCCCATTGGTCGGATACATGATATGTTGGCAGTTTGGTGTATATATGGTTACATAGTTATGCAAACCCATCCAGATCCTCTGATATCCAATAGTTGTTGCATGTAACTTGGCACTTCTTAAAGTGCCTTGCGACCTTTATGTGACGTAAATCATGATATATTCACTTAGAACAATATATCTGTCTGGCTTTTTTTTCTTTAAAAGAAAAACAAATGCCTTAATCATAAGGGCATTGTGTTGAATGAACATAATGCAGCAGTATAGGCGTTTGATTTTCTATCATTTGTATTCTTCTTTTCTGGATTTCAGATGCAGTTTCATTGAGAGAGCACTGCCAGGCAGCTTCTGTTTTTCTGAACCTCATGCAGTAGATTTTTGCACGGCAAGTGCAACAAGCTATGGTGAAATGATGATGACCATCAAAATTCAGTATGTATCACCAAGAGCAAGTTTTTAGAGGTGAAACGTAAGGCCTAACGTTCTTTGGTCGAGGCTTTGAGATGTTACAGCATATGCCTTTGTCTGTGTCCAACTTACACTTTCAATCTCTGACTAAGCACATTAGGCATCATTATGGCAGAGACCCTACTGATCCCTACTTATTTACTTTATTTATTGAATTTATGTTAGGTTAAATTTTGAAGGGGGGCCTTGGCACAATGGTAAAGTTGTTGTTGTGTGACCTTAAGGGTGCTGGTTCAAGGCATGGAAACAGCAAGGTAAGGCTGTGTACTATAGATCCTTGTGGTGCGCCCCTTCCTCGGACCCTGCATATACGGGAACTTCGTTCACCAGGGCTGCCCTTTTTGTGTTAGGTTAAATTTTCTGGCTTATGTAAACCTGTATCTTTAATTCCATGAGTTATTTAGTGGTTCCTGTTGAATTTGTTTATTTTACCAAAAGCGGATCATAAACCAGAGCTTTCAATATCATACATCCAAATCTGCTATGACATGGTTCATTGTGCTGTAACTCTAGTTACCTTCTTTATTCATTCCATTGAGGCCCAGGCTTTCCAAGCTTGGTTATGTTATTGGTGTGTTTTGAAGCGGATGGTTAGCGGTGATGCTTATGCCATCCTGGATGTATGTGTATCTCTGAACGATGATGATGATTCCATCACTGACAAAGGATTTTTAATTTTATCTGAGCTGAGCATCGAACGAAACTTGGTGTATGGAACCGCAACTGTTTTGCGTTTCTTCTCGCATATATGATGGTTTTATGGCCCAAAATGTGGCAATTGAAGAGTCTCACCTTACTGGATGTTTCTTTTTCCCTCAGTAAGCATTTTTTTTTTTTTTTAATATAAACACGAATCCTTGTTTCTATCTTGAGGACGCAAATTTGCAGCAACTGTTCATCAGGGTCCAGCTGATTGGTTATTCAAATCTTCAAGGGGCCTGTTTAGATTGGCAGTATCCCCCAAGCATTGAAGTTCTGGTATGGGAAGATTGAAAATAAGGTACAATCAGGAGGTAGGCACATTAAGTTGGAAAATTTTGGGTGTGGCTAATTTAAGGCACCTTTTAATTCTTCATCTTCTACTTTATTTTTTGTAAACGTTCCTGTTAATCGTATTTGGTCAATAAAAATAGATGTCATCGGCCTCTGAGTTGATGATCGTGGCAGAAAGTGAAGCAGCAGTTGAATGAGCCGCCAGCACTATTAGAAGACCTCGCTGTTTATGTCTAACATAGAGTGCAGTCATAACTGTATGACCGAGATCTGGAAACGAATGGTAGAAGATAAAATGGCAATGCAGTGCTGTAACTCTTTCATGGGCGTAACATACCGACGGCGTTGATCCTGATTTGAGAAACCTGACGTGCAGATAGAAAATGGTGAAAGTTTATCTCCTCACTGATAAGTCTTCAGCTTTTTCCTCCTGAACTTGGCTTTTCCATTAAGAGAGATAAGAGTTAACTTCCAGCAAGATTCGTGGCAGGACGGGTGTGCAGGGAGAATTAAGTGGAACATTTTCCTCAGGGATTTCTCTTTTTTCTTCTGTTCTACTCAATACTTTGGTTGACAATGGGATGACGGTTGCACATGTTTATTCATATTCAATCACTTTATAACATGATATATTTTATAAAAGAGTCTTTTGCAAAAATGCACTTCCATTTTGGAAAATTTTGCTAAAAAAGCTTAACAAATTTTTAGTTTTGCAAATTTGTCATTAAGTTTCAGTAAGCTTTGCAAAATTGCCATTAATGGTGTTCCATCCTCTTTTCCTATTATGTTCCTGAGACTTCAATATTACCCTTATCTATTTCCACCAAATTCAATGGCTTACCAATGGAAAGTTTCAATAAAACTTGCTACCTAATAGTATTTAATAACAAGGAATCTAATAGTATGGTTAGATTTCACTAAAAATCAACCAATAGTGAGTTGATCAATCACAAGGATAACATATTCACCAACTCATGCAACAGTGCCTATTAAATTGATACAAAACTCTTCTTAACACAAATTAGAATATAATACTTTAAATCAATAAAAAACACAATAAATTAAAGAAAATTTCATGTTTAAATTATAGGCGAAATACTATTACTGTTCACATGATCAATGACAAGTAACAGAATTTGAACTCTTTGTTCAATACTCATACCTTTTTGAATAAAAATTGAAAATCTACGACTTAGGTCTTCTTTTTCTCAATGTCTTTTATATAGCATGATCAATTTTAGAGATTTTAATTGATTAACAAAGTAAAAAATCACACAAAATCCTTTTGTTTGCCATAGTCCATTTGTTAGAAGATAATATCAAATTTTCAAAAAAACTAACTGAGAAGAAGGATGAAGAACTAATAGAAAGGCAATTTTGCACAGCTCAAGAAAACTTAAAAGGTAAATTTACAAAATTCAAAAAATGTCAAAATGTAATGGTATTTTTGTAAAAAAAAACCTCTATAGAATTATTTTTGAACATAGTCCGTTTACCCATTAATATTTTATAACCTCTTAAGGTATACATATGATAATATATAAGATGTTATTAGTACAGTTTTCATGCTTACTGATTATTGCTGTCAACCATTCTCGTGACGGGTGTTCTAGCCGAAACATGAAAAAAGCTGTAAATTTTATAATATTTTAAGCAAAAATAAGTAATCTTAGGATAGCAAATGCAATGGACAAGTGCTAGCAAACAGGTTGAGACACTTAGTGCAAATTTAGGACAACAAAACTATCAGACCTTTTTTGGGTTCGCATTTCCCTATTTCTGTTATCAACTAAGCTTCATTTGACAACTTTTTTGAATGACTGATGAATGGAGAAACCCTATGTGTTATAGACTGCGAGAATTGCTTATCAAAGATCTAATTTTCTGTCCTCATACTCTATGCAAAACCATCCATCAGAGGCATAAAATATGAGAGGCCCGACAGTACTTGCCAAGACTTGACCACAAAACATCCAAGGCAAGAGAAATGGAAAACACCAGAAGTGAAATCCGTGCCCAGCGATGGCATTTTGGCTTAACTAATTAGAGAGAGGGTCCGAGTTCACGCTGACTGTGCAAATAAATGAAAAGAATAAACGCATTGGGAGAAAATAAAGATACAATGCCTATGGCTAAAAAAATGGCAAGACTTATTAGCAAAGAACCCTCGGGAGGGCAAAGGCTGGAAGTTGCACTAAAAACCAGGCAATACTTAATAAAGCAGATGAAGCACTAATACACTTTGAGAGAGGGAGAGAAATCGAGAGAGAACTTTGTTACACCGATGTGATATAGCCACCCACAGTCGTCCACTTGACGAGTTGCTTTGCCATTGCAGTAGACCTCCATATTTCCCTGCAAAATGGATTATGGATCAGCCACTAACTTATTGTATACAATAAAATATTATTTATTTGTTTGCTTGCTCGTGCAGGGAAGAATTATAAAGCAAACCATCTGCTAATATCATTATCCCCTAATTCCTAAATCTATTTGAACTCTACCAACAAAGGGGAAATTGTCATGTTAAACTTCCGACCAGGCATAAAAGGAGAGGCATCTTGTCTGTGACCAGCCGCGCTAGACAGCCTATAGGAATTTATTTGAGTTTCATGATGCTTTCACATTTTCCCTTCAAACCTTTTCCTTTTCTTTCTCTTATGATAAATATATACGGTGATATAATATTCATGGACAAAACTATTATCTGGTGGGCACAGTTCAAGCTTCGGTCCATTGAATACATGCAAGGAAAGCACACCTCATAGCAGAATGCTGTTCAGCCGCTCTAGGCAATTTGGGTCTTAGCCCTTGGTGTTACATTTGCTAACCATTAGATAGGTAGAATGGCAGATCAGTCATAATTTTAAAATGGCACAACGACATGGGTCTAGCAGATTATGAACTACCAATTTTATTCACGATATGTAGTCCAGCGATATGTAGTCCAGGCTGTTTTTAGAATTCTGTAAGAAGTGACTTTAACAATTAGAAGTGAAAGCTGAGAGTAACTTACTGGCAGTTTGAGGAAAAGGAAGACGAAGCAAAGCAAGGTGGTGGGAATCAGAAAGCATGGCAGGTGAAGCATCCACTCAAAGAATTTATTTGCCTGGGCTTGCGAAAGGATACTATCTTATCAGAAGTTTTTGTAAGCTGATTGGCCTGGGAAGCAGCAACCGAACTCCGCATATCTTGGGCTTTTCTCTGAGCTGACCTGAGCTTGTTCATGATCTTGTCCATTGAAGAAGTCCTTATCTTCTCCAGCTTCATCTGAATGAAACAACTCCAAAAATTAGACAATAGCTATAGTTAATAAGCATATATCTAGCTGTTTCTTATAGTAAAAATATAAAGTTTAACACCAAATAAGTGAATACATCCACGGTATGCAAAGATCTGTTAGTTTGGAAGAGCACCTCTAGTTTCCGTATCTCTGCCTCAGCTTTTGCTTTCTGCAAGTTCTCCCATGCTGTGATCTTGGCTTCTTCTCTTTTAAATCTGCAAATAGTTTGAGAAGAGAGTTTTAGAATTCTCCTATTCCAGCTTTTAGCAATAGAAATAGAGCCTGGAAAGCTATGTAGACTTGAACCTGTGACCTACACGGGAGAGGCTCCTCTACTGCTGCTATGTTAGACAGTCTTAGCCCAGGTATTTGATTTGCAAATATTATATTTAATTTAAACCTGGAAGCAGCAAGCACCATCAACAGTAATATGGAAAATGTGACATCTAGGATCATTATTTGATTTCGGGATATTATTAGATCCTCCTCTTTATGAAGGCGTCAGCTAATGGAAATGTCCTGAATTGGCAGATGTTTTGCTACAAAATGGCTGTGATACCTTCTATTCTCATTTATCAATAGCAAACCAAATTTAAACACATTTGTTAAGAATAGATGCAAGTTTTCGGCTGATGAATATCCCACTTACAAGGATGTCCTGAATTAGCAAAATATTTGCCACATAGGATGTGAAACCTTCAATTCTCAATTTTAAAGGGCAAAGAAAATGTTGAATACATTTGGTAAGAACAAAGGCAAGTTTAAAAATGTGATGTCATGGTGGAACACTAGTCCAACCATTACACTGCTAGTAGTATTGACTCCTATTTCTGCTCATTCTCTATACCAACCAAAAGACAACACCAAATATTTTCACGAGGGAGATTAGACTTAGATAGTTTGGACATGTTCAAGGAGACCGAAAACGGCACTGGCTAGAAGGAGTGAGACAATACAAGTAGAAGGTTTTAAAAGGGCTAGGGGAAGGCCCAAAGGAACGTGGATAGAAGTGGTAAGGAAAGATTTAAAAACTTTGAGACTAAATGAAGCCTTGGTACTTAATAGAGAGGAATGGATGAATAAGATTCATGTGGCCGACCCCTAATTGGGATAAGGTCTTGATGATGATGATGATGATGATGATGATGATTTCTCTTTTTGACTGATTATGGGTGAGTTTATGCATCTAAAAAGAGCACTAGGATGCTCTTATCTCCTGCTTTTGAATGGATCTAAACAATGAGAAACATGCATTTATTGGTGCAACAAAAGTCCGTAGTAGCTCCTAAACCAAAGACTATCAAAAGCATTCACAGGGACGTGGTTTGACCATAGCCACTTTTAGATTTCCACTTTCCTTTGTTCTTTTTTCTTCTAATTTCTTTTGGTCAAGTTGATTAATGGAGATGTTTTGTTCTGGCTAAAATGTTCAGAAATAGAGAGATCAACACTAACAAAATGTGCTTCATAAGTTAGTTAGCTATGTTAATAACAGTAACTGGTCTACCAAAACAAAGAAAAGAATGCATGCTTACTTTGATATAGATTTTGCCGCCTCTGTAACTTCCCAGCCTGAAGCTCGTGGTTCCATGGCTTTCTTCTTCCATTCTCCACAATTAGCTGACCCTTTATCAAGCATGCGAGATCCATGTTTCTTGGACCATCTTGTAACTGTGACACGATCATCTACCTGTACATCCCTGATTTGTAATCGAGAGGAATGGTGGCTCTGCACCTCCTCAATGGGAAGGACCAAGTTAGATGAAGAAGAGAGAGAAGCCCGCCCTTTTGGAGATGAGCAGTTGCTACCCTCAGGACTCATTTGGGTTGCCATATCCCTTCTTGAAACAGCAGGAGATATCATGGTACCAGCGTCCTTCGTTCCATCAACTTTCTCATCTGCAAGTTGGATAGATGGTGGCAACTAAATCAGGAAAACTTGGACTGGTTGTTGCATTCCAATGTACATGCAAATTGCAACTGGGTGCAATTGGTTCCAATAAGGGAAACTGAAGTTATGAAAATGTGTTTGCATACAGATCCACCGCACAACAAATCAAATGCTTATGTTCTTCAAAATGTCTCAGATGCTGGCCCACCCAACAGGATTTCAGAAAGAGGAAGCCATGTTGCACTTGTGCTTATCCTGGCATATAGTCATCTTCACATGAACAAGCTAGTGCATATATCCACAAAGGTGTATATCAACATAAGCCCATCTCTTCAGCATGCAATACAGCACATAAAAGATGAGGGAGATCTATATCCATGATTTCCTACGTTTCTAGGCCAATGATCCATGATTTCCCACGTTTCTGGGCGAATAACAAGTGTGTATGCGTTGGCAAACCATTTTGTCAAACCAAGCTTATGTTTGGAAACTATATGAAAAACTTGATGTCATATCTTTCTTCTCTTAATAATATATCACCATTTCCAGAAACAGAACCATATATATTTCGCTAGTTTCAAGGACAGGCTACAACAATTTTACGAGTCATTGGGTTTCCATGAATACTGATTTCCTTAAAACAGACAACATATGCTCAAATAATAAAACATGACCCTTGTAATTCATTCAGATAAATTGTGCGTTCATCTAAGTAACAACAATGCTCCAGATCTGAAGGTAAGGGCCATACCTATTGTTTCAGTACGTCCATGCTGGTTTAATTGTTAGGTCATAAATTTCTTAATTTGTCAGTTACTTATTTTACTCTTTCCATGTGTATTATTTAATCAATCAAATTAAACTTTAACCATTAAAACAACATAGTCATGTGCTATTCTTTACTTGCCCAGGGGCAATGCATCAAAATCCTGTCCTTCAACAGTTGTTTCTCAATCTGCTTTTCCATTGCCTCTTTTTATGCAGGTCCATGTTCCAACAACCATGAAGGTCCTAACCATCTATGGTCAGTTTCTTCTTTCCTTCTTTCTCAAAACTCCACCTAGACCTAAACACCAAATATTAATCTACAAAATCTCTTATTATTTTGTAGCATATGATTCAACCTTATTAGAATCAAGGAGGCATTCATCTAAAAATTAAGTATCTCGAAAGATGGATAGAGCAAACTCTCTCAGATATAGGATAACGTGTTGTTCATATTCATCCTACTTCATGCCAGTAACTTAGATTTCTAACATCTTTACTTTGAAGTATTGTTTCAAATTGGCCTTAAAAGTGCTGCAATGACAAGATTATCTCTTTGATCAACTGCAATGATCTCAAGACAAATCAAGAGTTGTTTGCATGTATGCATTTTAGGCAAGGTGATTAGTCAGATACAGCTTATTGTAACTATATTGTGCCTCCAAAGGAATAGCTTTTGGGATCACTTGATGCTAGATTGAGTGAAGATTCCTAGCTGGTGAAAAAACCAGGACAAGCATAATACCATGGCATATGGATGAAGATGTGCAGACCAGTGGGCAAGTTCCTTGCGCGAAATCCACCAAGCAAGTGGAATGAATTAAATTACGTATGCAGAATGGAATGGATGATTTAACCTTAGTCTGCACTCTGCTAACTGAAGCATACAGGAAATATCCCACAACTAAAGATTCATTTGAATCAGTTATCTTCGAACACCTAAACAGAGAGAAATCATCAGATCTTATTGATTCATAAACAGTAGGTGCATAAGACTAACTACTTACAGAATCCTCAGGTTGAACCTTGTGATTGTAAGGATCCATATGCAATTTTCTCAATCGACAGTAAATCTTAATCATGGATATTTCTTGTTTTATGACATATCAAATCCTTTAACTTGGCCAACTAACTGAAGAACTTGCTATAAAGTCTCTTAACCAGTTAAAGGCTCAACAGGACAACAACTGAAGATGATTCCAAATGGAAACAAACCTCTTCGAGTTTAGCACACAGTTGGGCTTAGACTTAGGTCGGGGGCAAGATAGGTGCAAATAAAATTTACAGAGGAGAAACCCCTAAGAGAGGATTTGGATTGAGAGAAGGAAGACGCATTAGATATAAGTTTCCTGAAACTAAGGTCGTGCTTCCATGAAATTAAAACCTGGTCGTGCTATCTTAGACAAGCCATTATTACAATTCAGTTGTTCATTTTGTTTCTAAATTCCCGCAAATGTTTACATTGTTTATAACTAAAAAGGTCCACTTGGTCCATTTATGTCTTAAAGCATTAAATGCCTCGATCAGTTAGCTTCCCTCACTCCCTTAAACTCCATTACAACAATAGTTTTGAAGTGGATGGTTACGAATTAGGACGACTTGAAACATGTTAAGCAACAATCCACACTCAAGGTGCTCCTTTCAGATTACTAAAGCGTCTAAAGACAAGTGTCAAACTTTTTTAGGCTACGACTTCTCCATAGCAGAGACACAACATGAATGGTCCATATCATGCAGCCACTTGTGAGGTTCAACTGTAAATTGCCAAATTTCCAAACACCTGTCTGTTGTATGTGTGTCGGCATACCTGTCTTGTTCATTTCAGGTTTCAGTAATGTTCCATTGTTGCTAGGTCAAAATGTAGGATGCAAAAGACTAACTCTAAGGGGGGCAACCCCGGTGCATGAAGCTCTCGCCTATGCAGGGCCCGGGAAAGGAGCGGACCACAAAGACCTAAAGTACACAGCCTTACCTTGCATTTTGCAAGAGGCTATTTCCATGCCTTGAACCCGTGACCTCAAGGTCACACGATGACAACTTTTACCATTACACCAAGCCTCCCCTTCATGCAAAAGACTAACTCTCTAAGGCAATATTCGATGCAAAAACCCACCAAGTTTGCTAAGATTGACTGTTATCACAGTAAATGAGCAGTACGACCTCCTTCAAAGGTTTACAAAAATATATTAGCAAATAAAAAGGGCAGCCCAGGAGCACAAAGCTCCCGCCTATGCGGGGTTTGGGGAAGGGGTGGGCCACAATGGCCTAAAGTAGGCAGCCTTACCTTGTATTTTTGTAGGAGGCTGATTCCACGCCTTGAACTCATGACCTCAAGGTCACATGACAACAACTTTTAACGTTGCGTCAAGAGCCTTACATATTAGCAAATGTGAGGAAATATTATTCTACGACTTGGTATTAGTGTGCTTGCTTTCTTACACAAATCAACTAGTACCAGCATCTGTTTACCAATATTTCATTATTTCTTATGTCCAATGTTAAATAAATTTTACCTTTCCCAATATTGAAGACTGATCTTAATGAAGTCCTCTTTGACTTGGTCACACTTGCCCTGTGTGCTGGACTAGTTAAAGGACATATGGGCCCTTGGGACCACCCAATTCTGATCCAAGTTCTTGTACCACTTACCAGGTTCAAATCATTTCTCGCTGTTGGGTCTAATTCTCCATCAAAGAACAAGCAATTAAACAAACAAAAACCTAGACAAGCACAAACTTCAAACAATAAGAATCCCATAAAAGTGGTTCACCAATGTTTGCTCCACTTTAAAAGCCAGTGGACCGCAATTCCCAAGACTAAGAGGGGACCCATTAAACTGTCCCACTTCACTGTGTTCAGAGTGAAATTCAAAGATCAAAGTTGAAATCATTCATGTTAAAAAAGGTGAGGTCCCTTTACTTGGTGCAAAGTGAAAATCAAAGTTCAAACCGAATTGACTATGTTACGACAGTGAATTTTCAAAGTTCGAAGTTGAAACCTAATTATTCATGTTACAAAATGTGAGGGCCCCTTTACTGGGTAAAAGGGCAGTCCCAGTACAGAAAGCACCTTTACTGGGTGCAAAGTGAAATTCAAAGTTCAAACCGAATTCACCATGTTTCCAAAAGTGAGGAATTACCCTTGATTTCTAACCATAAAGACTCATTCTGAATTAAGCTAACGAGTAATAAAGCAAATGCAACAACAATGACCAGGAATGTACCTTGTGAGCTTGGCAATGAAGCCTGGGTCAATAGATCCGACCACCCATGAACACTAACAGAACGCGCTATAGAAGGCTCAGCAGCAGCATTAGATCCTCCACCACCTCCATCAGCACAAAAGCCCCTACCTGTCAATCTATCTGCACCCAAAACCCCAGCCGAAAATGGAGAGCTCGCCATAAAATTACCTACTCTCCCCCCGTCAAAAACATGCATCATAGAAGGCGAGGAAGACAATGCCATCCCAGGTGGGCCCAGAGGCCCACTCTTTGACTTGGGTCTCCTCTGAGGAGGTGGTAACGTCGAAGGCCTATTCCCATCTCCTGTAACAGGACTGAAAATCCACTTCTCTGCATCTTCCCATTTGGATGGCAAAGTCCTGACATTATTGAAAGGCAATGGCGTTGCGTTTACATATCTCCGTGTGCAATTTGCTGGCAATGGTACTCTTTCCGAACTCCAGCCCTTCTGAACTCCCACGTCGCTCTGCCTATAGTTCGGCGTTCCAGGACTCGGAAACGCCCCAGATCTGCGAGAAGATACAGAGGTTGTCTTCTTCATGCCTCCAAATCGCGGCGAAGAGTTAACTGCATCTGTTCCTCTACTGTTGAGATCTAAAGAAGCAGGTCTACTGTGTTTCTTCCCATCTACTGAGATAGCCTCAGACCTGAATCGCCTATTCTGACATTCTGAAGAAGGGAAGGTTAGGACTAGGGTTAGAGCAAGGGTTAGGATTTGAAGTGAAGAGAGAAAATGGAAGAAGGTTTTCTTTACCTTTCAGAGTGTGAGAGAAGGAATGTTTGGACGGATCTTGGACAAGGCTATCGTCTTCTTCTACTTCTGCTTCTTTTCCTGCAGTTCAGAAAGCAAGTAATTGAAATGATTGATGTAAGAGAACTGAACCGAAAGCAGAAATGTAGAGTTTCTTTTGCTGGCCGTAGCTTTTTTACTTTTTCCCAACTGTACCTTGTGCTTTTTCTCCGTTCTTGATAGGGTTACTTTTGTTCTGTACTGAAACGCGGGGAACATCTAGATCCGGACAACACGAAGAATCGTGGAGATCGCGTCCTGCCAAATGCTGGTTCAAATCAAAGATTTTAACTTAAGGAAGTCGACGAACTCTATTATAAGTTTCAGAGCCAGATACCAAAAGCTAAGAAATCATCGTCTTTCATTAAGTTCCAACAAGAAAAAAAAACGAAAGCAGAGTCTTTTGCCTTTACACTTCAGGTTTAAAGCAGAAACAGCATATCCTTCACACACTCTGGTAAATCAAAAGACACAAACAGAGAAGGAAAAAGATCTTCTCTTTTGATCTGTAAAATTCATTCACAGAATCTTACAATTCAGCTTAATCGGTTAAACAAGTATAGATTTCACACGGGTCATTTTCACATGCAGATTCGGCACCCATTATCTCAAACTGCTACATCGAAGCTGAAAATTGATAGCGTCGTAGTTTTCACAATCTTTAGCTCTGAAAACCAGAGAATACAAGAACATTCAGATACAGACGCAGCTTATATGTAGCTTCATCTGCACTTTCAGTTGCAGATGAAGAGATTCTGCTGCAGAAATGATAACCACATACAAACTCACTAGCAGAAGTTATTTCACATGCAAATTCGACCCGCATTATCTGAAAGTACTAGGTCAAAGCTGAAAATGGTAGCGGACTCGTTTTCTCAATCTTTTGCTCTGAAATCTAGAGAAACGGAGGCATCCGGATAGATACATAGTTCATCTGCATTTTTGAGTTGCAGAAAGTGCATCGGCAGAAAATTTTGTTACAGAGATCTGAGTATATAAAAACTCACAAGAAATTATGTAAACAAGCTAGATCCGAGCTGAAAACACATAAAAGAAGCTTCTTTTGTCAAATCTTTTCCTCAAACAGCAAAGATGAAGGGAGAAAACCTGACAAACGCTCTGCATTTTCAGTTACAGAGAGAGAGAGAGAGAGAGAGAGAGAGAGAGAGAGAGAGAGAGAGAGAGAGAGAGAGAGAGAGAGAGAGAGAGAGAGAGAGAGAGCTTGCCTTGTAGAGTTCAGAAACCAGTGATTCCTGGTCATGAACGTCGGATCCAAACGAACAACGTTCGACACTTCCAGAGGCAGATGAGAATAAACTGAAGTTGGATTCCTGAGTCACGATTACGGAATCAGGACTGTCATCTCGTATTTTATACAGCGATCGGGAAATCTTTTGTTCTGGAAACCCTAACCCTAGCATTCTCGGCTTCTTCGCATTACAAACCAGAGAGAGTGAGAAAGGAAGAAAGCTTCTGCAGGCTTCAATGGCGGGTGTAGGGGGGATCCATTTTTTCCTCTTTCTGAAGAGCTTAATATATAGGGAAAACTATCTGGAATTTCGAATTGACGGAAATCGCCACGCTTTGGACCTTATTACCTCCCATTTCTGCTAACGGAGTAGCAGATTTTGGAGAGATATGGAGGGTACTTTAGTCAAGTAAAAAGAGAGACAGATTTTTCGTGGAAATTCATTTCCGTTTTCCTGTATAGGTAAGAACACCATTAAGTTTTGACAGTCCTTGATTCTTCCTCAGCCAATGAACACTCGTACCCTTGACAGGAAGTTGGTCTTTAGCTGGCTGAAATGACGATAAAACCCTCCCATCTAGGATTGTTCTTTATTGTTCTAGTCTTCTATGATATTTAAGATGGTGCTGTTCTGGTCATTGTATAAGAAGCTTGAGAAATATTTCTCATCTAATGCAAGGGCACCTAAGTTGGGCCTATCTTCTGGGCCGTTGATTGCGGGTCCCACACATGCCAATTGCAATAAGATAACTCAGAAAACTCATGAAATTACCATTCTTACTGGGCGGCCGGAGTTTTAATATATTTGTAGGTAGAAATCTACAAAGTGGCAATGGTCAAGGATGGCAAACATGGTTGGCGATCCACAAGCTCGGGTTGTGGGCCACATCTTACCTACGATATCCAAATGATCTTGTCCGTTGGACGAGTTTGGTTCGGTAACTCCAGTTGGCAAGAAAAAATAGGGCGGAACAATTCAGACAGTTCCACTCCCGTCGGTTGCGACCGGGAGACGAAACTGATATGGGTGTGGGTAACAATTTTGGGGGCGGTAACACCAGCCTCCTAATAAATGTTAACCGAATATTTTACGCGGCAAAAGAGAGACGTGGGATGAACGTGCAGAAATGGAAGTTGTCAACCGACGCTGAGGATCTAAATTGTGATTTGGGCCCACTCAAGGGGGAACCTCTTGATTTTAAGTTTGACTGACTTGTTTGTCCAGCTATTTTTGAAGTAGGACAGCGGGGAGCTCAATTTTCGAGGCGATTTTTTTTTTGGGGGGCCTTTCTCTTTGCTCCAGCGAACTGTTTTTTTTATCAAAACATCACAAGCAACGAGCTCGTGGCTTCTTACCCTTGTGTGGTGCCCCACTTTTACCCGAAGCGTCCCGGTTTTGGATTGATCTGATCCGTTCATTTAATTCCTATTCGTTTGGTTATTCAGTTGTCTAAAACTAGTGCGGATTAGGTAACTCTGGCGTCCCAACAATACACTTTAAATTGGTTAGGCTGATGTCTGACAAGGGATAAGTGGTGCTTGAGATGATCTGATCTGAGGTGATATGAGATTATATGAATCATATCTTTCTTAACGGTACCTGAGTTGAGATGAGACAAAATTGTGTCTCCTCATCTCACGATTAGGGGTGCCATAAATGAGTTGAGATGAAAATAATCTCATCTTAACTCATAGTTTAAGTTAAAATTTTAATCATCTCACTTCATAGTGCTAAATTTGGTCACCTCAAGCTGGATATGCAATTATGATAGAACGCCTATGAACTTCAAAGCGAGCAAGTTGATCAGCTATTGACTCCAAGGACCTACCTATCTACTAATCATCTTCGGATGATTTGGCTCAATCATCTTCCTCGGCCTTCTCAATTAAGCATTTGCAAAAACTTATGCCCATTAAATGCTTCTAGTTACTAAAATTTTCAGTTGAAACTTCAACAGAGATGCGTTAAAACTCGAAATAGCATAGCTAAAATCATCCAACAGTCATGAATTTTGGTGTCTAACTAATCTAAGAAAAGCTGAATATGAAGAATGGGTTGGATCACCCAAAAATGGAACTTAGCTGGACAGAGTTCTGGAGTCAGTCTGGAAATTGAGTGCATGTAGCATTTCTTTAAAGTTTAAATGAGACTTTACCATTATAGTTCAATAATCTTCATTAAATGTATTTCTTACCATGTCTTGAAGATTCTAACCATTTTTTGCTTGTACTTTCTGACAATCCGTGTTCATGGACCACAAAACCATTTAATTTGCAAGTTAGGTTTGTCCAATCCCATGCATTATTGGCTACTAGGTGAAGATATCTGAAAATAGGTGCTACCATATCTTGGGTAAATCAATAATGGGTGGGCCTGCTATGTAAAGTTGGTTGTATGCCACAGACATTATGAAGAGGTGGTCCATTGCTAGAGTAATATTGTCCTTTAGTTAGCAATCCAAGAATTATGTATCTACCAGCTGTTAGCACCATTAAAAAAAAGCAGCCCCACGAAGATTCCGTGCCTATACGGGGTTTGGAAAAGGGGCGGGCGATAAGGGCCTAGAGTACACAGCCTTACCTTGCATTTTGCAAGAGACTGTTTCCATGCCTTAAACCCGTGACCTTAAGGTCACGCGACGACAACTTTTACAGTTGCGCCAAGGCTCCCCTTCTATTAGCACCATTACTAGTATCCAATTAGTCAGTACGGAATGGATCTGACATTAACCAATCTATACGACCTACATATTAACTAAGCATTGGACTTTGGGGCATGACCTATATAAAATGAACACTTGGAATGTTAGTGGGCGTTGTCTATCTCATAGATGGATCTTTGGTGGATTATTTTGAAGATATCTGATTGATTATCAACACAGACATAAACTAAGAGTGTAATCTGCTGGACTATCCAACGTTTAGTTAGGATCATAAATTATAACAGGAAGCCTGTAGGAGTAGAAGTTCCCCTAAAGCTGGGGCACAAAAAGATGCAAGCTATTAAAAATTAGGTAATTTATGAGAAATCAATGCACGTGGATGATTTAACCATTTTGGGTCTTTGAAAAAATTAATAAAAATGCATGATTGTGGTTTTTGAAGTAGATAAATAGGTTAAAAGCATTTAGTGGTTAGTGGGCATGAAATTTAATCTCTAGCCTATCTACGTCATTTTGAGCACAATGAATAGCTTATATCTAAAAAAAATTGTGATCATAAATGAAAAAATTAAATTAAATTAAGAAAACATCTAGTTATTGGAATGATTAAGAACGGTGTCTACTCTCACCAGGACTAACATTTATAATGCAAAAATAGCTCCTATTTCTCCAGCTCAAAAATCAACCCTCAACCTCCCTTTGTCTCCCTTCAATGTCCTTTTATGCTACAATCTTTATTATTTAGTTTTTTTGTAAGTCACTGTTTATTTTAATTTTATACCACAATATCAGCTACTTAGAATGGGAAGAAAAATAAATGAAATGGATACTACTATGAAAGGGAGCTTTTGCGCAATGGTAGAGCTTTTTTCATATGACCTTGCAGTTACGGGTTCAATGAGTGGAAATAGTCTCTTACAAGATGCAACATATGACTATGTACTATTGACTCCTTTGTTTTGCCCCTTTCATATGCACAGCTAGTATAATGATGATAACCAATTTCTCTTTTCTCATGAATTTTTGTTTCTCCAATGAACTGCTCCAACCCACCTTAATAATATAATCGCGCGTGGTTGTACGAAGGGTTCATCTTGCAAAACCCTCTCTCCTCCTGTCCTATTTTTGAGTAGGCCTGGCAATTTGGGTTGGCGGGTCGGGTTCGTGTCGTATCGAGACTAACCCATTATAGTATATGGGTAGACACGAACATAACCTGCTTAATAATCGTGTCAAGAACCCGTGACTCGAACATGACATGATTATTAAACGGGTCGACATGACATGACTCGTGTAACACGATTAAATAAATGTATAATAACTAATATATGATGGTTTCTTTTGAAACTATCCTATATTACTATAGTAATATGAGACTGTTTCAACCGTCCTATATTTGTAATATAAGACGGTTTCTAATGAATTGTCTTATATTTTTAACCAGGGGTTAGATAGGTCAACACGACAAATTAATAGGTTGTGTGTCAAACAAGTGGACACAACAGGTCAACATTGATTGACCCGAACACGACATGATTTTTGGCATGTTATTTTCTGGTTGACGTGAACACGATAAGACTCGATCCTAACCCGCTAAATTCATATTAGATTCAAGTCGTATTATCATGTCATGTCATATTTTGCTACCCCTACTTTTGAGCATCTCTTTGCCTTTCTCTATTTATAACGATAGATAGATCCCTTGTCATCTTCTTGCGTAAAAACCTGGACAAGCCAACACATTCAATCACAACAGCCTCGCATTCTCTGTATTGTATGTGTATAAAGAACCGGTTGGCTACACATTTGCAGATACAAATGCAAGTCCAATGACTAGTGGTTCAATTTTATCTGTTGGGTCCCAGCCTCAAACAAGTCATGTGATGACAAATTTCTAATTGGGTGCTTGATAATCCACGGATTTGTCCACATTTGTTATCGTTACTTCGAAGATCTTTTAGTCGTCTATTTTATATCCTAGATGAGTAATGGTGGGTCCACGTGTAAATGGAGATTGTCGAGAGAATGGTGGAACCAGGATTTTGTATTAGAGGACAACTTTTTGCAATTATCTAAAGCCAGCATATTTCGTTAGCGAAAGAAATACTAAAACTAAAATAAAAATATTTTTTTATTAAATTTCTTTGTTTACCATTATCGATGGGTCTTTATATTTTGGAACCATTTTTTATGATGATTTTATTGTCAACTTTATTAAATATATTATTCTCAATGAATTTTATCACATAATTATTCATCCATAAATTTCCCTTCTCTCAAGCAATAGATTTTTTTACTATTTTTATGACTTGGTTAAAGAGTCTTAGTTTATCACTATACTTAGAAGGGGAGCCTTGGTGCAACGGTAAAAGTTTTTTCATGTGACCTTGAAGTCACGAGTTCACGGCATGGAATTAACCTCTTGTAAAAATACAAAATAAAGCTGCCTTCTTTAGGCCATAGTGGCCCGCCCCTTTCTCGAACCCTGCATAGGCGGGAGATTAGTGTACCAGGGCTGCCTTAGTTTATCACTCTACTTATCTTTATCGTCTGTATTTGAGTTTTTAGAGGCTCTTTTTATGTTTTTTATCTGCCACAAATTCTTAAAATCTTGCTCTATCTAATCATACTTTAGCCATGAGCACCACCCGGGCTCTTTGCTAGTGTACATTAACATTGGCTTCTAATTGTCACTTTTATATTTTTAATACCATTGGGGTCCCCCTAGTTGTGAATAAATAGTTAAGATATTAGAAGAGGCAATTTGGGTCAAATTAAAGAAATATTATTACATGTTCAAGAATTTCTAAATTTTCAAGAGAAATACAATCATCCAATTCGATTGCTCTTTGGACTAAAGAGTAAGTAGCAACCATACATCCAAAGCCGGTGAAATCAGATTCAATGCGTCGGATCATCCAACCATAGGGTCCAGCAGGAAAAGTGGGTCATAGCATTCTTCTTCCCCTTCCACTAAAATCAGAACACATTCTCGGCTTCTGTTACATATGGCGAGAAAATGATTGAGAACTAACCACCACATGTTCTTCTTCGTTCAGGTTGGGGTCTTATTTTTTGCAGACACTGGCCTCTCCTGCTCAGGAAATCCTGCAATCTCTTCATCAATCACTATCACATACTTGTACTATTTGGAGTGTTCTTAGACATTTCCACAGGTAAGGATTTCTGCTGAATGTTTGTTTGTCGATTTTCTCTTGTTTATTTTACCCATCTTATTTGATTTATAGTGGATTAGGTGGCAAAAATAAAAGGGCAGCCCTGGTGCACAAAGCTCCTGCCCATGCGGGGTCCAGAGAAGGGGCAGACTATCAGGGCTTATAGTATGCAGCTTTACCTTGTATTTTTACAAGAGGCTATTTCCATGCCTGGAACTCGTGACCTTAAGGTCACGTGACGACAACTTTTACCATTGTGCTAAGGTCCCCTTCTTTTAAGTAGGAAAATATATGATTTATATAATGAGTTTTAGAGTTTATGGTAGACAATCTCTAAGGAATATCTAGAGTTTGTGGTTTATGATTTTCAGTTAGTGTTTTGGATATCAAGGTAACAATTTCTGAAGTTTACGTGGGAAGAGAAAATCGTTTGTAGGAATTGGTTGGAGCTCTTTTCTTTAAAATTATCAGATTTGGTGTGTCCAAGATTAGTTGCTTTGCCACTCGGGGCCCTAGATGTCGGCATATATAACAAGTTCTTGAAATTTCTGTTGGAAGAGACTACTACCTCTGTGGATTTCAATGATCCTTGTTTGTTTATCTGTTAAGAATGCTGGACTTCTTTGTATGTTGAAGCAGACTGAAAGGACAGATAGTCTTTTAGATACATGATCTGTCCCTCTGATGTCCTGCCATCTTTTAGTCAATACATAAGAGCAGTCCCGGTGCACAAAGCTTCTGCATATGCATGATCTGGGGAAGGGCGGACCGCAAGGATTAATAGTATGCAGCTTTACCTTGCATTTTGCAAGAGGCTGTTTTTACACCTTGAAACCTTAACTTTAAAGTCACACGACAAAACTCTACCATTGCGCCAAGACTCCCCTTCATAAAGGATCATTTATTCTCATGGCTTGTAGGGTTTGTGTCCTTCTATTAGGACAAGCATTTAGAGTGCATGTATATTTTATGTTTGGAGTTGGGTAAAATTTCCGTTTCTTCTCCTTTGTGAATGTTTGTGGCAGTAGTCAAGAAGAAATGCTGAACTTATGTTTATGATGTTCTGTAGTTTCCACTTGTTCATTCTTTTACTTTTTCAGTAGGATACTTATTGTTAAATTCTGTATGTTGTTTGGCTTACATGTTGTCTTCTACTCTGATCAGTTTATGTGCCTGTACTTACCTAAACAGTTGTGCTTTTAAGAGTATGATTAGTTTCTGTGCCTGTACTTACCCCAACAGTTGTGCTTGTAAGAGTTAAAGTGTTGAACTGCCTGATATTGCCCTTGTTGGTTTTGTAGGAACCATTGTTACTAGAAGCCACCCTGCATTTTGTGGTTATTAATTGTAAGGGCTTGTAAATACTTCTACCAACACTAGGAAATCTTAAGGCCTATAGTTTAACATAATGATTGTTGAAGTTATTGAGAATCAGCTACCTGAGTGTAGCTTTTGGAAGAAACAGTGTTCGGCGTTGGTTGCTGTAAGGCCTTGAAAACGATGATTGGTTCATTAGAACTTGATCAAGGTCGGGGTTTTCATTCAATGGTCAATTCATCTATGGTGGATGTCCAAGTAGGTGTTGCCAGCTTGACTTCTATCAAATTGCATGGAGAATATCATTGTCGAAATTCTAATTCAGTAAAACTGAAATCTTGTAGCTTGAATGTTCAATCCACTCGAGATATTGGACGAAAATATGTTCATCGTGTCTATGATGCCATTGCTCCCCATTTCAGCTCTGCTCGGTTTGCAAAGTGGCCAAAGGTTGCCAGCATTTTGAACTCATTGATGCCAGGTTCAATCATCCTAGATGCTGGCTGTGTAAATAGAAAGTATTTAGGACTTAATCCTGATTGTTTCTACTTAGCCTGTGATATAAGTCCTCCACTGGTCAGTATATGTGCAGAAAGAGGGCATGAGGTCATGGTCGCTGATGCTGTTAATCTTCCTTAACAGAACTGACTTTGGGGATGCTGTTATCTCTATCCCTGCTCTGCATCACCTTAGCACTGAAAGTAGGAGGAAAGCTATAGATGAATTAGTACAGATTGTCTGAAAGGGTGGTCTGGTTGTCATAATAGTTTGGGCCGTAGAACAAGAGGGCAGTTCATTGCTCACTATGTGGATGCCTAGGGCAGTCCCGGTGCACAAAGCACCCTATTATGCAGGTTTGGGGAAGGGGCAGACAACAAGGGTCTACAGTATGCAGCCTTATCTTGCATTTTTGCAAGAGGCCATTCCCACGCCTTGAACCCGTGACCTCAAAGTCACATGACAACAACTTTACCATTGCACCAAGGCTACCTTTCTACTAAGTGGATGCCTCTTACCTATAAATATGAGGAAGAATGAATACGGACAGGCAGCCCTCGTGGCGGTAGTCCTTCGACTGTAACACTAGAAAGCATCCCAGAGACAGAAGAAAATGGTCGTCGCGATGCAAAGGAATTGAAACAAACACATCATCTGAATCACCTAAAAGATTCTAAGGGACGACCCAAGGAGAAGGATGAGGTGGCTGCTTTGTCTTCAAAAACAAAAGATGGTTCCACGGCTTCTAGGAAGGGGCATACTGAGAATCATTAAGAGTACTTTGTTCCCTGGCATCTGCCATATCATGGGGCTGAAATTAGCGGTGTGTCAGCTTCAGCTCTTACGAATGTTCTAGCCAAGAAAGACGATAAAAAAGGAACTATTGTGTACAATTGATATTACCATGTATTTATGGAAGGATAGCTTGAAAGGTTAGTATCAACTTATGTTAAGTCACAGCATGCTTTCAGTTCTCTCCAATGTTCTTTCATTTATTTTTTTCAGCTTCAGCTGCTTCCAAGTAATTCACTTATCCCTGCAATGACTTGAGTGCTGGCTGTATGTTCTTCATATTGAAATGTAAAGACAGTTTCCAATTAATATCATCATTGGTGGGATAGGCAACTAAAAGGGGAAACATGTGCTAAGTGTTCAATTTTGGTCAAAATATCCTTGATTTAGTATTTAATTAGAGCATCTAGACCATTAATTTTAAGATTTTACATAAAATATTTCATTTTAGCTGTAATTTCGCATCAAACATTGAATTAAAAGATTTAGTGGTCAGATGATCATTAAAGCTAATCAGAGAAATAATGAACTGTTCAGATTGTGCTAATTGGGTCCTGTGCATTGCAGATCAATCGACTCAAGCGTGGATGCTCATATCAAATCAAAGATATCAAATGAAGATGATGAAGTTTCATGGAAATCAGATGGAATTTGAAGAGTCCTAAGATAGGACAAAGTTGGAGCAGAGTTCTAACAAGACCAGGATACTAGTGAACCCCACCTATCCCACTATCTTATCTCTTCTTCTTTTTTCCCTCTTATCCTCCTCTCTCTTTCACGCCTCTCTCTCCCTCTCCTTTTTATTCCCCTTCCCCTCTCAATCCAAAGGACGTTTTTCCCCTCTTGGGAGAGGCTGGGCTGGATCATCTCTCCCCCTTATTCTCTCTTCCTCTTTCTCTACCTCTCTTCCCCTTCTCTCATTCCCCCTTCTCACGATCCCTCACTTCTCCTCTCTCTCTTTCTCACTGCACTCTTCCTCTTCTCTCTCTCCCTCTCTGCTATCTTTCTCAGTCTCCCTCTCTCCATTCTCTCTTGCTTTCCTCCTCTTGGCTGGACGTAGGAGGCAGCCAGCCCATCCCTTCTCTCCCTCTTCGTCCTCTCTTCATTCCCCCTCTCATTCTCTCATTCTCTGCTCTTCACACGACTCTCTCATTACCACCGTCATCTTTAGGCTGGGAGGAAGATCCTCTCCTTCTCCATTCCCTTCTCTCCACTCCACATCTCAACTCTCTCTTCTCTTTACCTCCTTGGCCGGCCATAGGTGTGTGACACACCACAGACCTGGCATCATCTCAACTGCCCAGAATCTCCTTTCAACCTCATCAGCTCCACCTTCCTACCCATCTCCCAATTCTTTCTCTCTCTGCACCAAACAAAGCCCCGACGTTCCTTTCTCCTTCTCCTCCAGGCGTCATCTTCACTGCCCCTGAACCAGACGACGCCCAGAAGGGGCGTCATTTTTTTTACTGAGATCCATCTCCTGCACCTCTCCTTCTCTCAGATTTCCCTCTCCCTCACGTTCTTCCCCGTCGTCGACTTATTCATGCCTCTACCAGCCGGCCTTCACCAGCTCTGCCCTACCCTCCATTTCTCTCATATCGACTCTGGCTGGTGAATCCTTGCTTGCCCCTGCTCACTGCTCAACTCTGAGGAAAAACCCAGATTGGGTTTCCTCCTACTTCCCCATTCTTCTCTCCTCTCTTCTCTTTTCCCTCATTCTTCTTCCCTCTTCTCCTTCTTCTTTCTTCCCCCCTTCTCCGGTTTCCCCCTCAAACAGGTTTTCCTAGTTTTCGATTAAAACCAGGAATCTGAGCAAATTCCACTCCTGCCCTTGTTAAATCTCAGGAATTCCCAACATGTCCCTAGTTTAATTCCTCTTCTGTCCCAGAGCAAATTCCATCTGTGTCCCTAGAAGAATTCCATCCATGTCCTCGATTTAATTTCAACCGTGTTCTCACTTTAATTACATCTATGTCCCGGTTTTGTTTTATTCACATTTTGACTATTCAGGGACAGTGCAATCCAAAGACAAGCTTATCCAGGACGCCTTTTAGTTTTATTTTCTGTTGTCTTTTGAATAAATAATTGTGCAAACTGCAGAAATTGAATAAATTTAGATTTTAGTTTATTTTTAGTATAGTCTTTGTTTTTATTCTTTTATTAATTGAATTTTATTGAAAACTTCATCATTTTAAATCAAGTCCTCGTGGGATCAACCTGTACTTGCATAAGCTACACTACAATAGCCCGTGCACTTGCGGTTAAACAATCAACAACATGACAGACAAATGTGTGCCCAGATTATATCATTTGATTTAGGTTTGGTTCCTCACAACCAATCTATGAATACTCTGCTTGTATGTCAAAAGCTATTTCTTCACCACTTCCTTCGTTTCTTCTTGAGCTCTCTGTTTTCTCTTATTAGGAACCAGCTTTAGAAGGTTTGGTCTTCCCATTTTCAAATTTCCAACTTCTAGGAAGTACAGGAGGACATAGATAAAGTCAGACAGTATGCTTTTAGAGGGGCAAGGAAATCTGTCACATGTTCTATGGAGTTGTTTTCTTATCTGACCTAGATTCATTTTAATTGGATTAAATTCTCGAATTACACTGCACTTTCCGTTCCAACCACTTAAGCCCGTTGAGACCCAAATGCCTACAAATTGACCCATTTGGACAAGTTTTATATGTGGTTGGTTGGGGGCCACCCTTTGGTTTTTGGGTTGTAGTTAACTGTTGGAGTGAATCAATATTTTAATGGGTCTGGAACATTGATCCTCTCGATGTCCCTTAGACCATCGGCCAAAAATATTCTCCTTTTCATTATCCGAGCTTAATGTTCTGAGTCGTAAAATGGACAGTCAGAAATGTCAATCAGGATGAGCCCTAACAGCCAGCCGGTACTCAACATGGTGTCAGTGGTTCTTCAGATCAGCTGATTGACATGAGATGATTTGAGATCTAGATTGAGACGACTTAATTTGTCTAAGATGACCAAATTTAACATGAGATAAAGTGAAATAACTAAATATTCAATTTTATTGTGAGTTAAGATGAGATTTTTCTCATCCTAAGCACTACTAATAGTGCGATGAAGAGATACTATTTCATTTCAGCTCAGCTCAAGCACTACTAATAGTAATATGGTGATATGGTCCACATCATCTCATATCACGTCTGATCATCTCATCTCAAGCACCACTAACCCATGTAAAGCATTTGTGGTGTAGGAGAAGGGGATGCCAGTAAGGAATAGAGTGTAGAGAGATTGGATACTGGGCGTCCATATGCAGCCTGCCACAGCTGATGGGGTACCTTTGAGGAAAGTTAATGGCCTTTTAGAACACCAAAATTTTGTTGGATATAAACTAAAAGCATATATGTCGGCCAAGTGACATGGTGGGCCCATCGATTAGAAGGCCTATATTCTAAAAAGTGTATAAAAGTCAAAGTTTTTAGATTAATCTTTAGAAATATCTAAGGTAGATATTTATAGAGTTACATGGAAAATTCAAGTGTAATTTTTAGAAAAGTGTTAACCATTGATTAAAGATACTTAGAATAATCTCTACCACACATTGAGGAGGTGGTAGGTGGAGGACAAGTATAAATAGAAGTGCACTCCTCATTTGTAAGTAAGTGAGAAAGAAGAAAGAAAGAGGCGAGTGAGGAGTGAGTGGGAGTGAGTCTTGTGCGGGTAATAACCTTGTATTTGTAATTGTTCTTGAGTGAATTTGAGAGAAATTATTATTTTTTCTTTCATTAGTACTTTCTCTTCTTATTTCTCTCACACATCATAGTTATGGGTAAAGGCTTAGCAAAGCCAACATCCAATATAGTGATATCAAAGCAAAGCCAAGTTCAAAGTCACAGGAGTTCTGTTGAAGTTTTGTCCCACATCTCACATCAAAGATGTCTTCCAACTTAGCACAAACTCAAATTCCCATGTGGTTGAAAGACAACTATGAAAGGTGGCAAATTCAAATGAAGGCATTGGTCGAGTCACAAGATTTATGAGAGATTGTTGCTAATGGATACAAGAAACCCATTGCTGAGAAAGAAGATTCCTACACTAAGGATCAAAAGAAAAATCTTAAAAAGCAAAGAAAGAAGGATAAGAAGGCATTGTTCTTCCTCTATCAAGGAGTAGATGAATCAACATTTGAGAAGATCACTGAAGCGAAGTCAAGCAAGAAAGCATTAGAGATTCTAAGCACCTACTTTAAGGGTGTTGACTGGGTAAGAAGGGTCTGTTTGCAAACTTTAAGGGTTGAGTTTGAACTGGTCATGTGAGAGAAGGTAAGTCTATCTCTGACTACTTCTCAAGGCTACTAGTTATTGTTAATAACCTAAATAGGAATGGGGAAAATATTGAAGATGTTTGTGTAGTAGAGAAAATATTATGATCTCTCACAACCAAATTTGAACATGTGGTTGAGGCCATCAAAGAATCTAAAGATTTGGATACTCTCACAATTGAAGAGCTAATGGGATCACTTCAAGTACATGAGCAGTGTATGATAAAGAGTAGTAGCCTAGCTATAGTGGAGTAAGCACTTGAGTCAAAATTGACTCTAAATGATCAAAGAGGTAGTCGTTCTAAACGTGGAGGCATCACCAATAGCAATCGTGGAAGAGGCTATATGAGAGGAGGATTTTAGCATCAAGGGCTAACTCAATGAAAGCTCACCAACAATGGAAGAGGAATGAGTATAGGTAAATGTACTCATGGTTGTGGATGTGGAGATAGAAGAAGTGTCCAGTGTTATAATTGCAACAAGATTGGGCATTATGAATCTGAGTATTGGAGCAACCAATTAGGTAATCAAAATCATCAATCTAATTTTGTAGAAGCATCTAGAGACATGATAGAAGGTGTCACACTTCTCATTGCATAAAAGGAGACACATAATCAACAAGATGTATAGTATCTTAACTCTGGAGCTAGCAATCATATGTGTGACAAGAAGGAGCTCTTTAAAGTACTCATAAGAGGTAAGAAAAAAATTAAAATTTATCAAACGAATGGTGCTCTACAATATATCTCAAATGATATTTTGTACACAACATGAGAATTAATATTCTTAGCATTGGGCAACTCTTAAATAAGGGGTACAAAATACATATGAAGGATGGGTGTCTCTCTTTGAGGAATACATAAGGGAGACTCATTACAAAAGTTCACATGACAATTAATAGATTGTTTCCCCTCCATATTAATACAAGCCTTGAAGAGTGTTTCTATGGAATCATTAAGGATGAATCATGGAAGTGGCATCTTCGCTTTGGGCATCTAAATTTCAATGGACTTAAGCTATTATCTACGTCGAGCATGGTACAAGGATTGCCAAATATAAAGAAGCTAGAGTACGTATGTGAGTCTTGCACTCTTGGCAAGCAGCAAAGAACCCCTTTTCAAAGTGAAAGAACTTGGAGAGCAGTAGATCCCCTACACCTGATACACACCGACATTTGTGGACTCATTGAACCAACTCCATTTGAAGAGAACAGATACTTCATTACCTTTATCGATGATTTCAGTAGAAAACTTTGGGTCTATTTCATGAAAGAAAAATCTGCTGCCTTTACTACTTTTAAAAGTTTCAAAGCTCATGTTGAAGCTAAAAGTGGCCATTCACTTAAGATATTAATGCCTCATAGAGGTGGGGAATACACCTCCAATAAGTTTCAAAGTTATTACAAGGAGAGTGGCATTAAGCAACAATTTATAACATCATATATATCACAACAAAATGGCATCCTGAAGCTATAGTAAGTACATCTTATCTTCTCAATCGGTGTTAATAAAGCGTGTAAAGAATAAGACACCATAAGAAGCATGGAGTGGCTACAAGCTAAGTATGACACACCTTAGGGTCGTTGGGTGCATTGCATATGCTTAAGTACATGAGGCAAAGAGAAAGAAGCTCGATGATCATGGAGAGAAGTGTATTTTCATTGGCTAAAGTGAGGAGTCCAAAGCATACAAACTCGACAATCCACTTGCACAGGAAGTGGTGGTAAGTTAAGATGTGATTTTTAGCGAGGAGGAAGCATGGACTTGGAGCAAAGCAGACGCAACTAAGGAAAATCATCTTTATATGGAGGAACAAGCAGAGTCAAGCCATGAAGCTCCAAAAAGAGGAATCTTACCACTGTCTCCTAATACATCAAATACAGATCATGGGACTCTGCAAAGGCAAGGTATCGTATCTCCATCCTCTACACCAATTAAGATGAGAAGTCTTTGAGAAATTTATGAACAAATTGAAGACATAAATATGTTTTGTTTATATGTTGATGCAGAGCCTCCAACATTTCAAGAAGCTATTAAAAAAGATTGTTGGAAAAAAGCAATGCAGGAAGAAATTCATGCCATTGAGAAGAATGACACATGCTATGCTTTCTAAAGGTCAAAGGAAAATCGATGTCAAATGGGTATACAAAATCAAGTGGATGATTGATGAAAAGATTGAAAGATTTAAGGTCCAACCTGTAGCCAAAGGCTACAAGTAAAAATATGACACCGATTATGAAGAAGTGTTTGCACTAGTCGGACAATGTGACACTGTAAAATTGTTGATCTCTCTTGCTGCCCATCACAATTGAAAGATATACCAATTGGATGTAAAGTCAGCATTTTTAAATGGCAAGTTCAAAGAAGAAGTTTTTGTAGAGTAGCACGAAGGTTTGTAAAAGAAGAGCAAAAGATGTACCGGTTGAAGAAAACTCTATATGGGATATTGAAGATAATGGTTTTACCAAATGCCCATATGAGCATGCCATTTATATCAAGAAGAATGATCACAATGAGATACTTATTATTTGTCTGTGTGTTGATGGTCTATTATTCATAGGAAATAGACAATGGATGATTCAAGAGTTCAAGCAAGCCATGTTTAAGGGGTTTGAGATGATAGATTCTGGTCTTATGTCATTTTGCCTTAGAATTGAGGTATGTCAAAATTTCAATGGTATTTTCATATCTTAAAAGAAGTATGTTAGAGAGTTACTTGAAAATTTTAGAATGAGTTATTGCAATGAAGCAAATATACCTCTTACATCGGGTTTAAAGATAACAAAAGAAGGAGAAGGGAAGAGCATAGATTCTACTCTTTTCAAGAGTTTAATTGGAAACTTAAGGTACCTCACAATCACATGACTAGATATTATGTTTAGTATAGGACTCTTGAGTAGGTACATGAAAATGCCAAAAGAGTCACACTAGTTGGGTACAAAGAGAATCTTAAGACACATAAAAGGTACTTTGGACTTTGGCCTCTTTTACTCTTACAAGGATGATGCAACTTTGCTTGGTTATTCAGATAGTGACTGGGCCGCAGATCAAGATAAAAGAAAGAGTACTTCAAGCTCTGTGTTTTACCTTGGAACAACTACCTTTACTTGGATGTCTAAAAAGTAAAAAGTAGTAGCATTATCAGTTTGCGAAACTGAATATGTGGCTGCCTCTACCATCTGTAAAGTAGTTTGGTTGAGAAACCTCTTAAAGCAACTAAATCATCCTCAAGAAGATTCTACGCCTATATATATAGACAACAAGTTTGCCATTGAGCTTGCCAAAAATCCATTATAATATGGAAGAAGCAAGCACATTGATATAAAGTATCACTTCTTGAGAGACTAAGTAAACCAAAGAATAGTAAAGCCGGAGTATTAAAATACTAAATAGTAAGTGGCTGACATCTTCACAAAAGCATTGCCTACTGACACATTTATCAAATTAAGGACTATGCTTGTAATGAAGAAGCTTTTAGTTTAAGGGAGGATATGTTGGATATAAACCAAAAGCATATATCTGGGCCTAATGACATGGTGGCTCAACAACGTGGGCGGCCCCATCTTAGCCCTTTTCTTCAGTTATGGGCTTGGTCCTAAGTCTTACACAAAAGGCCATCATCTAGAAGGCCTATATTCTAGAAAGTATATAAAAGTCAAAGTTTTTAGATTAATCTTTAGAAATATCTGAGGTAGATATTTATAGAGTTGTGTGGAAGATTCAAGTATAATTTCTAGAAAAGTGTTAACCATTAGATTAAAGACACTTTGAATAATATCCACCACACATTGAGGAGGTGGTAAGTGGAGGACAAGTATAAATAGAGGTGCACTCCTCATTTGTAAGCAAGTGAGAAAGAAGAGAGAAAGAGGTGAGTGAGGAGTGAGTGGAAGTGTGAGGGAGTGAGTCTTGTGAAGGTAACAACCTTATATTTGTAATTGTTCTTGAGTGAATTTGAGAGAAATTTCTTTCTTTTTTTCTTTCATTAGTACTTTCTCTTCTTATTTTCCTCACACATCATAGTTGTGGGTGAAGGCTTCGCAAAGCCAACATCCAACAAATTTGCCCATAAGCAAAATGCAATCCGCTATCATTCAAAGTCAATTAATCAAACTGACAAATGCATAACCAAACGACTCCAATTTTGCAATGAAGAGTCCCACCTTTGGGTGATTCTACCTGTTCATTTGGTTGCTCTAGTTTGGATATCATTTAAACAAAAAATCCCAACATTTGGATAATTCTAGCATCCCATATCTTGCACTTTTGGTGGTTATGTTTAGATCATTTATTGCAATGAGAAGTACAAATTTTAGATGACAGAATCATTCAATCCAAATGCATTTTAAACAATTACACACCTAAAGCCGGAGAAACAAAATGAATGAGCTGTTTCATGCAAAAGCGATGCCCATCACAATTTGATCCTTTTATTTAGGATTCTCGATCAAATTATATCATTGCAAAAACATAGATTCTATGCGTCGGAGAATAGAAGAAAGGATAAAAGCCTTACTCAGCTAGCAAAGAAACTTTTGAAAAGTATGGAGCAAAGGGTTCAAAGGTGGGCAATATAAATGGCTTGCATAAAGAAAAAAGAAAATCTTCTTGGATTGAAGACAGTGAGGCACCAAACTATAGAAGTACTAATTAGCATGTATGTCAGATATCAATACTCCATCAAAATTCCAATACCATGACATGTATAATTAAGTTTTGGTTATAACCCAACTTGTTCAGTAGCTAAAGTTGAAGTCAACAATCCAAATACAGCCATAAAACTTTCTAGAAGTAAATTTCAAATAAGAAACAGTAGATTCAAAATTGATGAAAATTTTATAAGAACCTAGTAGCAACATGCTTACATACAGTAGATGCGATACTAAAACGAAAAAGTTGTTGTACCAGATTTCACAGATTTGGCAATTAGGATTGATTCAATCACACATACAAAAAGAAGCCAAGAAAATTTACATGGTTCAGCCATACTCGGCCTACGTCCATTGGAGAGGAGGATTCTAGTATGATCTGATCACATTACATGGATGAGGCCTCCTCTCTTTCTCTAAGCGCAAACTCTCTCACACACACCAAATCCTTTATATATATATATATATATATATATATATATATTTCCTGAAATGGATATGGATTGATCCTTATCTTGATTAATCCATTCTCTTTACACTTATTCTAATTGATACTTGTCGTGACAGTTTCCTATTGTTGCCAGGTTTCCTCACATTGGTATGGACCACACACTGGTCCACCCCACCAAAAGCTTCTGACATAAAAGTTACATCAATATACAAAGATTGGAACAAGTTCTTCAGGACGTTTGCTTATTGCATGAGCATCATGGCTCGTTAGGTATAGCTCCAACGAGGTCCTATCTAGCCACAACAGTTGAGGTTTTATCTGAATCTCAGAGTGGAACACAACAAAACCATGATTCTCGGACAAAACCACAAGTGCGGTGACTTTTCACAACAAGACGCCATTGAAATATGCAGTGATTGCCTTCAGTTTACAATTTAAAAAGTTCCTCTTGACTTGAAACCACAATCATCTCAGTAGCATTCACGTACGTAGGATCCTAAAACTTAAAACTCAATTTCAGGCTTGGTTTATTTATTCATCAAGCATTACTACTTCAAGCTAACTGCAAAAGAAAACGAGAGTGGATGCTATATTTTCACACATTCTACATAAATCTGCGAGGACAATACTTCACGGCTGGATATTTTCATTCCCAAATCGCATTATATTTACAGGCAGTGCTAAGAGTTGCAGTTCCCAGTGTGGTATTGCGGCAGAATGTGGATCTAGTAACTCTTGAACCATTGGCTGGTGGCAAGAGTAAGAGGGTCAGCAGTAGAAACACTTTCCCCTAGCAAGAAAAGTCTAGAATAGTGAGATCCTTTGAAATTTCTTATATTTCCCATCTATTTCATCTTCCATCTCCTCCTATTACTTGTGAACTACCTTACCATAGTTACACAAAAAAGGGAGTTCTTCATATTTCATTATATTATCTACATATATGGAGAATAATCATGATTTGCAATCTGTAATACAAGACAAAATCATATTAGCCAGACAGTAAATAAGAAGTACCTCCAGTTCCCAGTGAGGCTGCACTAGTAGAGATAGCTCTGCCAACTAGTTTAAATCAACATTTCATGGAAGAAACATGACAACTTTGGAAGCAATTATGCTAGCAATCTCAAAGAGAAAATATCATTCAAAATGATATTGCTAGTTTTTTAAAATGAACATAAGAAAGGGTCAAACCCATCACGAGGTTTAAGCATGGTGCGAATATCATGTGTCTGTAATTTAGCATAATCTGGTCCTTCCTAGGGTGGTGACAAGAAAACCGTATTTGCCTACATTATAGGAAAATGAGATTGATGAATTAGATGCTTTTGACGAACATGGGGGGAAATGCACCTGAAGACGTAGACCTGCCTTAGAGGCCTTAAGTAATTGGTTAAGTTGTCCTCTCTTTAAGCAAGTAATGTCATGTGACCAGGTAAAGACAACCTTAAATCAAGAAAAAAAATAAATAAATCTCACGAGAGATCTTATATCATGGACATTTTAGTATTTAATATACTTTATTGACGAATATTCATTCATCACATCAAGATCCTCCACAAAAATCATCAAGAACTAGATGCAGAAGCGTGCCTGAATCTTCTATGCAAGTTTGGATCGTTGAAGAGATTGGGGCCACCTAAAACTTTTGCAAGATCATATTTTCAGACGAAAATATGTGCATCGATCATATAACTATCCTTCTTCCAATAGTAAGCCAAACAACACATTCTTTACAAGATATTAAGATCACTAACAAAAAGAACATGGAGGCATATTGGCCCATAGAAAATGAAACTCCATGAATATTATTGTTGTCTTTAACCACAAAACCTTATTAACTCCTCTAAGAACACTGCAGAAGGAAAAATCTATCCTCTACAAAGATTTCTTATCACTTCAATAGGGTAAATCAACTATCACATACCCACATTGAGACTTTAATGAAGATAAGAAAGCTAACAATGCATGGCTGAGAGGGTGATAAGCTAACCGTCTCATTGATTAAGCTGTACAAGAAAGAAAGTATGAGAATAGAGAAGAAAGGCTAAGCACTAGCAATAATCTTGTAAGCATCTACATTAGCATCTTTTGTTTTAGTACTATATGGGCCTAGTATTACCAGTTTTGTGAATACTATAACATATTGGCAAGTATATCGGTATATGTCATATTGATAAAAAAATCTGGTGTGGTATTAGTCCGAATATCATTTCAGTTAAAATTTGTTTAATACTAGTTGAATACTGAAATACTATTTGGTATTTTCACATATGCATTTTGTGCATTAAGTTTTGTTTTGTTTTTTGTTTTCCATAAAGCCCTTATATAATCCTTTTTTAGTATTTGATACCATCCAAAATAAGCATTTTGCCCTGTAAGTTGGGGTAGTGTTTTTCCTAAAGACCTTATATAAATTTTCTTCTTACTTTAAGGCTAGATTTAAGATAAATAATGAAGGACTAAATGATAGTAGCACAATCCCAATTGAATGAAAGAGAATCCATAAGAAAGAAAAGAATTTTGGGGCTTTTTTTGCCTTCATTTCTTTGTTGAGCATAGTAATCATGTACGCTCAATAAGAGACTAGTATGTGCCTCATTTTTCATGCATGATGACACTATTTTTGTTAGATCTAACCTACTCATCATGGTAGGAATGTCTTAGATGGGCTAGACATGAAATTCCATGCCCATTGGTTGTTTCTAGCCTATGTCACAACCATCCATTTTTGTTATGTTTTTCAAAAATCTAAATGAACTGGCTATGATTGTCCAATTGCATTGATTCTCAAGAGTATCTATTTCTGGTATTCTAAGCATGATAAACATGTTAGATATGCAAAACTGTTCTTCTATGCATGGAAAATGGGTGTATACTCCTTCCTTTCTTATTGAGTGTGTACTCTTATCGGTATTCTTCTTTGTTTTAGCCTTAGCGAGTTGTAAGCTTTGAAGGAAGAAGAAGAAGAACTTGGTGCTATTTGTAAGAGAAAACGTATGAATCATGAAAAGCATTTGAATTTTGTTAGATGATAAAACTTAGAATGTAGCTAATAATATGTATCAATTGATAGTAATACGAAGTTGTAATTATAAGATATGAAAAAGCTTGTAATTTCAATAAAAATTTATTTTTTCTTATTTTTTAAGAGAACAATGAAAAGTTTTGTTATATTTTTAATTTAAAAATTCAAATACTATCTAGTATGGTATATATTGTTAATTTGTACCATTTTGGAGTGAAGCTGGTACATCATCCGGCACGGTATTGACAATAGTGATATATACACTTAAAGGGTATGACTATGAGCACCCTCTTATTTCTTCCCACGAACCTCATATTAAATGGTACCAATGTCTATAACTTCAGCAGGACTTGATTATGAAGATCAAAACTATTGCCTATCTTGCTATTGACTAAAATGGCCATGCTAAAAAAAATTTATTCCTTGAATTATCATACCAGGAGCTTCTTTTAGTCTTGAAATGGACAACAAAAATTTTCACCATCCATTTTACAACTCAAGAAAATAATGGTAAGGAATCATCCAAAGGATGAGAATATTGGGGTATGACTCATCTAAGTCAAAAGCAAGATATTCAATGGTTTGGATCTTAAAAAATATGGACCGAGCCCTTAGTATCAAAATGCAATATGTTGACTCGGAATTCAGCCAACTCTATGCGGTTTTGGACTTTCCACGTTTTTTCAAGTCAAGAAAAAAATTTATTGGCATATATTTTTTGCAGTAATATAATAACACTTTTATGGTTGGGCACTTGCTGCCGGTAATGTTAAATTACATCCACAAATTTTCTTCATTATCTGAGTTCTCCAACGCATTGACTTCACTTTTGCAAAGTTCATATTGTGTCCACATTTTGAGTTTTGACACTTTGCTTTTATATGCACCATTTAATAAGGCGCTCATGAGATAAAACTAGGGTCAGATGTATCACTGTCCAGAGAGAAAACTATGGCTTAATTTGTTCTTGAATGCAGATCTCTGTTGATATATATTAATGTAATTCTTATGAAGGATGAGAGATCTGATATTGCATTTATAGATTGTCAAACGTGTTAGGGTTACAATGTAAAGGACATTAATGTCCTCACGTACTATGCATAAAATGTATCCTAATAGCTCCCTCAAGATTAAGGTTTATATGAAATAACCTTTAGCTTGTTTCGCATCAATTGGAACTGCAGACTAGTCAGAGACTTGGTCATGATATTGCAACATTCAATCTTCCTTTGCAACTTGATCCCGTACAAAGTAGAAATCAACCTAGACATGCTTGTTCTGGGGCGAAAAACTGGATTTAACTGTAAGATAAGTTCCACTGCTATTATCACATCGAAGAGTAGGCACCAAATTTGATTGAACGCCTAACTTCCAGAGTAGCAACCTTAACCAATTGAGTTCCGCAGTTGCATTTGCTATAGCACGGTATTTGGATTTTGTTGAAGAATGAGTGATTGCTGTGTTTTCCAGTGCACCAAGAAACAAGATTGCACCCCATATAAATTATGTACCCCTAGTAGATTGATGATTATCGGCATTTTCTGTCCAGTGAGCATCGGAGAACTCATAAATCTTGAAAGAAGATGGCGATATAGCATTAATCTGTGTTAAAGTTCTCTCGAGACACCTTAGCATCCATTTCCCATTATGCCAATGGCCAGTTGCAGGTGATTACATAAACTGACAAACCTCATTGACAGAAAATGCTAGTTTCGGGCGTATTAGAGTGACACATTGGCATGCGGATCAACCATCGGATCACCAACATATTTCAATAATTTGATAGGGGATGAAAGTGGTGTTGCTACTAGTTTAGCATCGATCATCTTTGCACACTCCACTTCCTATTCGACTTTCATGTGTTAAGCATGCCACCAGCATTCATCTTGAGCCAGGTCGAATTTCTCATGAGATCTATAGTTGCATTATTTATAGCTTTTTTGTTCGTAGACAAAGCTGATTTGAAATTGTCTTTCCTTCCAACGAGTAACTTGCATTCATGTGCTTCATATTAGCCTGGAGTTCGTTCTTTTTCCTTTTGCTCTTATACCGTCCATTCAATGACTGCTATTTGGAGGGTAAGGATTGTTAGATACGGTTAAAGAATATCTTTTGAGAGTCTTTGTGTTGCTTGTATGCCCAACATAGCCATTTCAGCAGCATGTTTAACTACCAAACAAGAAACAGCAGGTCATCTCGCCTGGCCTGGGATCGCGGTCTGTGTCACAAGAAGACATCCTTGGGTTTCAAGGCCCTCCGCAGCGCATTACGCACAATGTCCAAGGCTCAAAACTTTGATCGACCACCACTCGCAATGTCATACCTCGCTCGAGGCTCAAGTTTAGTCCCACCACACACAAGTACAAGATGGACCTTCTTCTTCTTCCACCTAAGCTGTGCAGGGAAGGCTCAAAGCCAATCCCAAGAAACAATAAAGCTTTATAACATCTTTCTGTTCAAGTGCAGGTAGTCCGCATTTTCACAAACATGTCTCAACTAATCAAGAATATATATTCCTTGCGACAAAAACATGCCAATCTGTGATTTATCTCAATGCCAAGAAAATAGCTAAGATTTCATCGATCCTTCAAAGCGAAATGACATTGCAGAGCCCGCATGAGTGCATGTAACGCTTGAAGGTTGTTCACTGTTAAAATTATATCATCAACGTATTATAAGATGCATATGATGACACCTCTTTGATTATAAATGAATAACAAATTATCTGTCTTCGATTCATGAAATCCAAACCATTATAATTGAGTGCTAAGCTTGCAAAATCAAGCTCGCGGGGCCTGCTTAAGGCTATATAGTGATTTGTGTAACTTTCATACATGGGGGGGCTGACTTTCACTAAAATATTAATCCTGGCGGTTGAGTCATGCAAACATCCTCAGCAAGGCCACTATGTCAGAATGCACTACTGATATCTAATTGAAGAATCATTCAATTATTTGAGCTGGCAAGCGAAAGAATGGTCTTGGTTGTAGTCGATTTGACAACTTGGCTAAAAGGTTCATCAACTGCGGCCCAATGATTGCAGCCCTTAGCGACAAATCTACCTTTATATTTATTCAAGGAGCCATCCGATTTTCGTTTAATTATAAAAAATCTCATTTACAGCCAACCAGATTATAGTTCTTGGAAGGTGGAGCCCAGGTTCCGTTTTTAAGTAGAGCATTAATTAATCTCAATCGGCGTTGGACCCCTCCATTTCTTGAACTTCTTTGCAGTCGTAAAACATGTGGGTTCAAATTCAAACTGAAATTCATGGCCGTGGTGTTTGGATACTTGAAACATATGTTGCCCGCGTGATTTAGTCATGACATATAAGTATAGAAAAAGCAGAGTCATGGTGCAAAGGTAGAGCTGTTGCTGTGTAACTTTAAGTCGTGAGTTGAAGGAGTGGAAACAGTCTTTTACAAAATGCAAGATAAGAATTAATTGTTAGAACAACCATCCGGTCGTCTAAAAACACCTACCGTACTTCTGCCGTTGAAAATTTGTCATGGTTTACAAGAGCAACTGGACTAATATATTATTTCTCCCAGCTAATATATATAATAACAAAAACATGCATGTCCACCAAATCAAGGATCAAAGAAAAAGTAACTGTAAAATTAAACGAAAAGAAAAAACCCTCCTCTCTATGCATAGAGTAATTACTAGTAGTAAGATGCACATGCATGAAGCACTGACGAGAGCTTGGTATAAAAACTTTTCAAAGGGGGAATTGGTGCATCTACCATCCCTTCTAACATCAAAGTCACCATTTTCATAGCAGGAGAATAGCAGGCTGTTCTTGAATGCACCACAATCCCACTTTAACAACTCTCTCTAATGTCTCCATCTCTACCATTTCATCTCTCAATAGCATTACCAACTCTTTACCCTCAAAGCAATCATAAGCGCAGTCCATCTAAACAATCTCATCCTCTGGAACATCCATCTTTGCATTTTCCTACAACATATAAGCACCAATAACACAATCCCAAAGCTAACGACATCTACTTTCACTGTTATCGGCATGTCCTTGTCCATTCAGGGCAGTTTGCCTCTTAGACCATCTAATTCCAGTATAGGTTTTGGTTTGATTGGCATGAACAACTTTGCCAACCGAAAATCAGGTTCAATTCACTTATTACTTTAGGGTTGTCCATAAAAAAAACTCTTGCATACAAAAAATTAAGAAAAAGAAAAGAAAAGATTGTGATATATGCGCTCCTTGTTTTTCTTCGAGCTTTTAATTCTGTGAAGGTCTGAACCATTCACAATATTGCCCTTGACTATGATGGGTCATGCTCCCTAGTTCTAATACATTCGATGGTCCTAGCAACTCCCACTTTTAGGTGTCCATTCTACAACTCAAGAAAACAGCAGCTAAAATCAGCCAATGGAAAAAAATTTTGAACTATGACCCATATAATCGAAGTCAACTTTGCGAATGATTTGGATATTCTGAAAGCTAAGCCCACATGAAATTATAACCATTCTTACCATTTGGTATCCCCCCCCCCACATACAAAAAAAAAAGTCTTCTCCTATTAACTGAAATAGTTATAAACATTAGCTACCATCAAGCTTGTAACTGATAAGAATTAGTTGTTGCAACCATCAACTATCCATTTGTCTAAAATAGTCAGAATACTTGTCACCGTTGAATATTTCCTTAGTACTTACAGCACACCTGGACTCCATATTATTTCTTGTTCCTAATGTATATACTTAAAGAAAAAGATACATGTTCATGGATCAAGTAGCAACTGCCTAATTAAACACAAAGACTATCCTATATGAATACGGTTACTAGTAGTAAGATGCATATGCAGGAAGCATCCTACGAGAGCTTCATATAAGAAGTTTGCAAAGGGGGAGTTTGTGCATCGACGATCCCTTGTAACATCAAAATCACCATTTTCATAGAAGGGCGAATGGCAGGCTCTTCTTGAATACACCACAATCCCACTTTAACAACTCTCTCCAATGCCTTCATCTCTACCACTTCATCACCCAATAGCTGACCCAACTCTCCACGCTCAAAACAATCATAAGCCCAATCCATCAAAATAATCTCATCCTCCGGGGCATCCAACTTTACATGTTTCCTACAACATATAATCTCCAATAGCACAATCCCAAAGCTATATATGTCTGCTTTCACTGTTATTGGCATGTTCTTGTGCCACTCTGGGGCAGTGTACCCCCTAGTTCCTCTAATTCCCGTATACGTTTTGGTTTGATCTGGCATCAACAGCTTTGCCAATCCAAAATCAGAGATTTTTGCATTCCAAACGTCATCCATCAGAATGTTTTGAGGCTTTATATCGCAATGGATGACATGGTCCTCGCACTCTTCATGTAAATAATGTAGCCCTCTTGCCACATCTAGCGCAATATGCAATCGCTCATTCCAATTGAAGTTCATGCCAGCTTTGAATAGGTGGTCTGCAAGCGAGCCATTGCTCATGTACTCATAGACCAGAATCCTGTTAGTTCCTTCATCACAAAAGCCGAGTAATTGTGCCAAGTTCCTGTGGTGGGTTCTCCCTATTCCCTTCATTTCTGCTCGAAACTCCCTTTCTCCTTCTTCTGCCAGCTTTCCTATTTTCTTTACTGCAATGTTTCTTTTCCTGCCACTTGGTAAGAACCCTCTGTAAACTGTTCCAAAGGAGCCCCTACCCACCTCTTCCTTGAAATTGTCCGTCGCTTTTGCAAGCTCACCATAAGTGAATGATTGCAAATTCATCTCTCCGACGAAGCCACGTGAAATATCAGTTGCTTCAAGCTCTCCATATCTTGCAAGATGATTTCTATACATCATACAACCAGAAGCTAGAAAAGCAATTAAAGAACAACTAATAAGAACAATAGTCACAGTCAGAATCTCCTTTCCCAACTTTCTTTTTGGAGAGGGTCTGTTCGTCGGGCCTTGACTTTCTGCCTTGCTGAGCATTGTTTTAATGATAGCCGTTGCTGTCTCATTTGTGTTGCTGTTTCCATATCTCAGTGGCAGTTTAAGTTTACTGCAGCTCCCATCCTTGTACAGAGCTGCCACGCAATTACAATCATCCTTACAGGCCCGAGTGCAGTTTTCTTCGCTTGTTTGTGATACAGATTCAAACTGATCATTTTCCCAACTCGTGTTTGGCAGCTTTGAAATGTTGTAATTCTTGTCATCTTTATCCCCTCCACAATCTTCCAGGGAAAAGTTAAATTTGCAACCTCCAGATGGCTGAGCAAGGTCAATGAAACTGAAACCGGGAGGACATTGGCAAATGAACTCGTCACCACTTATGTGACAATAACTGTTGAACCCGCAAATTCCTTTCACACGACAATAATCTCCTGGTTGGATTGAAGACCATATGACAGTTCCATTTTCGGTACTACCATTAGTCCCCATAAAATGGGAATACAACTGAAACACGCCATTTTTGTCCATCATCGCCCGGTAGATATAGTTTCGGGATTGGCTTTCCTTCAAAATCTTGATGATATTGTTGTCAGTACCATTCAATAGATATGAGTGACCATTATCATCTAGATATAACGATACGTTATTTCCGCCAATCGTCGTAGAGGTGTCAGTTGCCCAATATGCATCGTTAATAGTAACAGGTTTTTGTATTGCATATGACACAAGATTTGCATCAGCTTGCATCGTAGTCCTAAATTTTCCTGTTGAAGGGTTAGTCTCAGAGATAGATGAAACGAGAGAGGAGCCTGTAAGTAGTCTCTGACCACCAAGAAGGGTATCCGTTGGGTGCTCAAAACTCTGCCATATGACCTCAGAATAGGAGTTGTAGAAAACAAAGTTGCCAGAATTTTTCATTGAAGCATGGGAGGCTGCTTCAAGTGTGGGTATGAGTGTGATATTGTTGAGGAGGAGCTTACCGTCACTGGATAGGAGAAGAATTGCATCATTAGAATTCGGCGGATCATCTCTGTTCATCGTCCAAACAACTATTCTGGGGGAGATTCCAACCAGCCAGATTCCAACCTTGAAGCCATCTCCACTTGGATAGAACCCGAATGCGAACCTGCCGGAAGGAGAAAGCCAGTAGCTGGGACTGCTATTAGGAGAAAGAGAGGAGTTTCTAGTTATATTCCGTTGTGCTTGAGCCAAAACAACGGAGAAAAGAGACAGGAAGAAGAGGTGTACAAGTAAAGTGGCCATTGGAGATCGAGTTCCTTTGCTATGAGAGCCTTTGTTGTTGATCTGCAGCTGTATCAGATATTTGAAGAGGCGTAGGCAAATTCCTTTCTCTTTCAGCTTATTTACTTCGTGTACGTCGCGGGCACCGTGAACGTGACGGGAAAGAAAAAACATAGAAAATTATGATTCACCTAAAAAAAGCGGTTCTGATCCATTACACATAAATTTGAAAAATCTGGCAGAAAGATCTTAGTTTCCAACTAGGTGGCCCACTTTACATAATCTTCAAAGAAGGAAGAGAATGGAAATTTCCGGATTTGAGCGAGTCTAGGAACTGGAAGAATCAAAAGCTCGAAGTCAAAGAAAGACGAGTCAAAGTGGCCCTTCAACATTATACCGTTTTGAACTACAGTTCTCCTCCTTACATAGAACACATGTATTGACTTAGGAAGAGGAAGAATGCTAAACCAAGTTGCATAAAATAGGCCAGAGCACTCACTTTTTCATCAAAAGGCTTCCCTTCGGATGATCCAACCCGTTCATCTGGTAGTCCTTGCTTTGGATATCTCTTAACAAAAAATCACAAAGTTTGATGATTCTATACTATCTTAAAATTTAAACCCTTGTTTTTAATATACGTTCCAAATTAACATTCGTCTATTACAATGAGAAACATAATTTAAAAAAATGCTAGAATCATTAACTCAGCATGCTTTTTAAACTCAAACATCCAAGGCAAGAGCATGTCAAATTAATGGGAGGGATCATCCAAAGCTGGGGACCTTTCATGCAAAAAATGTGTGCTTTGATTTGGGCAATTTGGTTTAGCATTCCTTATTACATAGGAATGCTCGCGACCTTATGAAAGTCACAGGAGTGAGGCGACCCACTTCTACATGCATGTGGCTGATCGAGCCTTTTTCATCTGATAAAAAGTAGGCTGATTGGATGGCTTATGCATTTAGAAACATGTCACTTTGTTTAATAGTGATAGATAAAAGATAAAAAAACTATTCCATTTCTTCCAAATGACGGATATTGACAATACTGTGAGAGGTCAAGATAGTTCTATAATGGAAGGTGGTATCCACTGCTATAAGATCGATCTGATTCCAGTTTAGGTTGGGATCCATTTTGGTCAGTTTGGCTAACTTTTGGAACTAGTTTTCGAGCCAACAAGACTCGGACAGAATGTTAATAGTATCATCTGCCTGCTTATAGTTGTCTTGTGTCTCTTGACTCTTTAGAAGTTCATCATCACACCTGTACATATTAACTCTTGACTATGAGCATTCCTTCATTTTTGTGCATTTCATCTGTGCTTTTTGGGGTAGTCTCCTGTTGTACACCTCATGATATAGAGCTTTTATCCTTTGTTCGCAGTTGTAATTTAGTAGAAGCATCTAAAATATATCTTTAAGTGAAGATGAGCCTTGGTGCAACGGTAAAAGTTGTCGTCTTGTGACCTTGTGGTCACGGGTTCAGGGCATAAAAACAGTCTCTTGCAAAAATACAAAATAAGGTTATGTACTATAGGCCCTTGTGGTCTGCCCCTTTTCCAGACCCTGCATAGGCAGGAGCTTCGTACACAGGAACTGCCCTTTTCATCTAAAATATATCTTTAAGTACAGCAAAGGTTAAAGTATTTAATAATCTATACTGCTCATCAGCCGAGCACGTCTAAGATAGGGCAAGCATCAAACGCTTCACCGTTTGGGAGATCCTAAATGGATAAGGCTTTTGGTGATATCCCATATCTAGAAACAGCTGTTATCATTTCTGTTTACTTCTACCATTAAATGAGTTTACACATGCTCAAAATACACTTAGGGCCAGGAAGATGGTTGATTTTATTTGTTCATCTTTTGCATCTGATGGTTCACCTGAAATGATGATCAAACAAACTTTCCCTCAGAGTCTTCGCATCTACATTGGACATGGAAGTGATGAACTGGAGGAGAAGTGATGCTTCACGTGTGCATATTTATGGCAGAGAGAGAGAGAGATGGTGGCATGAAGTTGCATCACAGGCATCTCAAAAAATATATTTTAGTGCCACTTCTTTTAGTTTTAATATTAATATATATTTCGGCGCTACTTCATTTGGTGCTCAGGGTTCAAGCAGTCCCTATGATTTAGCCTATCTTCTCAATGGCTATGCGCCAAAAGTCTCATTTATTAACTCTTAAGACCTTTTCTTTTCTTTTTCACCTTTTTAGATTATAAAATAGTCGGTAGTTTCTTTAGGCCTTCTTCCGTTAGACCATTTAAGTAGTTGGTAACTAAAAAGGGCAGTCCCGGTACACAAAGCTCCCGTCTATGCGGGGTCTGAAAAAGAGGCGAGTCATAATGGCGTAAAGTAGGTAATCTTATCTTGTATTTTTGCAAGAGGCTGATTCCATGTCTTGAACCCATGACCTCAAGATCACATGACGACAACTTTTACCGTTGCATCAAAGCTCCCCTTCTAAGTAGTTGGTAACTATGCAAAGTAATTTGTTTATGTGAAATTCTCCCTTTTAGTTAATTTACACATTTCATCCTCAAATACTAGCAGCCAAGACTAGGTTGAAACTAACAAAGTGGAACTAAGAAGGCCTGCAGTTGCGTCGCCGAGATGGTTAGTTGAGAATCTTCGTCATCTTCTTTTTCTCCCGTAGGTCATGGTTCGAAGCGCTCATGTTGGACATTGTCAATTGTAACGGAAAAAAGAAAAAGAAAAGGAATTGATGGAAATTTAATGGTCAACAGTCAAGATGAAGAAGAAATCAAGAGAAGACATGCTCTATTATCAAATTGTCCAAGTCTGTTCCATTTCATCTGCATAAAATCAGTCCAGGATTTGTGACGCCTAGAAATCTCTCTCCTAAGTTATATCGCAGGCTAAAAAAAGGTAGTCCTAGTACACCAAGTTCCTGCTTATACGGGGTCTGGAGAAGGACGGACCACAAGTTACATATTCGGCTATAAATGAAAAATTCCCTTAAAAACGAAAATTCGGCAAAAGGCAATAATATCTACTGCAGTTAACTCACGCTTCTAATTGAGTCTCCGTCTTTATTAGTCATGGAAAAGACCATGACCAGAAACACCTCTCTTCACTAACAACACTCAACTACTGGGCTTCTCCTTCTGGTTGCTTTGCAGTCAAATTCTACCAAAGTGGCAAAGTCTTCATGGGTAGAATTTGACCGGTCGTAGTCTCCATCAAACTGTTGGTTTTTTTTGGATTATCATTCAACTTAAAATTTTAAGTGTGAGAAAATGGAACAATAATTTTTATGTCTAACACACCCCTTCATGTATAATGCCCATTTCTGAGCTCTTGCATGTGGACCAAGCACATACTAATTTACGTTGTGTTAGAAACTAATATGGGACGTCTCACGGTTTGTACTCACAATCTTTGGGTCAGTAAGTTCTAAAACCATGTTTGGATTACTACTCAACATAAAATCTTAACAATATTTATAGTCCAACGGTTTGGACAATGAATAAAGACAATCCACCAGCTCCCAATGGAACATTAGTTCTTCGTCTGTCCAATAGTGATAGGCTCATTCCCAACCAAATCACACTCATCCTCACCCTTGATGCAATTTATCATGCTTCCGTGCAAGATTCTGGCAACTTTTTTCTTTACAATTCCAATTCGTATGTCATATGGTAGAGTTTCGGACATCCAGCCAATACACTTATTGGTGCTCAAACATTACTCCTACCTCAAGCCCCTTTTCATTTGTCTATGTGACCAACACTTCAATTTGAATGTTTCGAATTGCAATGCAGCATGATGGAATGAATCTTCCATTATATGCAGTAGGAACTATTGATTCTTCTAGAGATGAAAGAGGAGATAACATTTCTTTCAAGATGAATGTTAAACTGACCGCTTCATAAGGAGTCCAGTGACGACATTTTGTAGGGCTTACTTGTATGTGATCCAATTTATTCATTTTGTTGCTCTAGATTTAGAGGTCAATTAGATCAAAAAGCATATGGTTGGGATAATTCTAGTCACTATAAAATTGTGCATCTTTTATGAAGTTTTTAAATTGTCCATTTCTAAGCATAATATTTCAGATTCCAAAGTTAGCCAATTCCCACTATTTTCCCCCTATAAAACATCTAGATATAAAGCAACGAGTTCAAAGAGTTGAATCAATTAGAGGTGGGCCCCATAACATGTACGCTAGACCCCGCTATCAGTTTAGTAATGAATCTAGATAATGATGGTCGCTTGTATCTACTCAATGGCACTAGTGAACAATATTATCAATATTGAGGTTTTTCAATTGTACTCACACCTCATTGATATTGATGGCAAGATCACAAATGGAACACTCATATGGTCTTTGATCAAGTGAAGATTATTCAGTAATTTTTAGACATATAAATATTGTTGGCCTACTTCCTATCAATTTAAGCTTATAGGTTCAATTGGCCTACTTTCTATCAGCCTAAGCTTTTAGGTCAAATGGGTTTACCAATTCAAAGTTTCACCAAATTTCTGATAGTCTAAAGATTTGAACCAGGTAACACTATGCGATAAAATAAAAAAAATACTACATAAATAGTACTAATATCAAGTAAGATATTGAAAATGTTTGCTTAGGGCTATAAATGACATGTGCTAATCTTTAATTCATGAGAAAGATAACCCTTACACTTTTGAGAGGTGACAATGTCTCAATGCTCATATAACTAGAGTTCTTACAATTTATTCATTACTTTTATATGTAGTTGTGTAAAATACGAGTACTTCATTAAGGTAAAAAACCAAGATTATTTTAGTATAATGACTAGCATTATTTCTCTTTCTATAATGATAATTCTAACAACTTATTAATAAATTATTTTTATCACATTGAACTTAAGGCTCGAATTTATCAAACAAGAAGTTGGGTTTCCATAGTTGGTGGTTCTATGAATTTAAGGATTTTGTTTCATCTCTTTGGATGTTAGGACAATTATTTATCTTTTAAGACCTTACCGTATTACATAATCATGCCTTAAACTTATCTGTCAAGATCTCACTTATAATAGGCCACTTGGCTCCTTTTATGGCTATAGCCAACCAATAAGAAAACAATAAACTCTTGTTAGTGAAGCCAAACCATTAGTTCTATTAATAGGAACTTACTAGAAGAACTAAATTGCAACCCAAATCAATAGTTATAAGGACTAAACTATTTTTCTAGAACTTTAAGGACTAAAGTGGCATAATTTTTATATATTACCCACTGTCTTTCTCATTCGTAAGTGACGGGCAAACATGAATACACTAAAGTTGATCCAATCAAAATAAGCTGGCCAGCTGCCTTCCTTCTCAATGACGGAAACCAGTCTTTTTCATTCATAAGTGACAGGCAAACATGAATAGACAAAAGTTAATCCAATCAAAATAAGCTGGCCAGCTGCCTTCATTCTTGATGACGAAAACCGAGGGTAGCTTCATATTCTTCTCAACAAAGATTACTAAGTGTGATTTGATGGGCAGAGACCAACTAGATGACCCACTCAACAGACCAAAACATACCTTAATTATCAAATTGTCCAAGCATTGAGCTATTAATTTGCGAAAAACCACATGCACGAAAAAATTCTATCTATTGGTGAACTTTAAAACCTACTGCTATACCGTAGAAATGGATAAGCAGCCCAGAAAATTTGAGTACAAATTAGAGGGAACATCCAGCAGATAAGAATCTTGGCGTGTCTCATATCTACAATGTGACTAAAAGGAATATTTCCAATTCCTTACAAAGACTGCATTGATTCTGAATCCACCATCCCTACAACATTTCTTCAAAATAAAAAAAATATTTCGGCTGATAACTTTTGATTCATCCCACCAAGAACAAGCCCAGACGTGTCAGTCTTGAGAGTTAGTCCCTAATCGTGGTGTTTGATTTTCTAGAAAGGGCCACCACTGTAGTTTTGTGTTTAAATTAAAATTGGTTTGGATGATCAGACTAGTGCCTCAACTCTACTTCTACCCACTATTGATCTTACGGGCACAAAATATAATTCCTTTATCCCGAGACTGGTCAGTGATTTTCTCCATCCAATCGACCTGTAAATTGGAAATTTCAGCCTCTAAATAAAAAAAATCATCTAATAAACATTGCAGCTAATTACTTGATCATAATTAGATAATCTATAAAGCCAACATATTTTGGGAGACGTCTAGAGATGTAGAAATTAAAATAGAAGAAGGAACAAGATGGCATGTTAATAAAACACCACCCATTATCAATTCCACATTATGTTGTGTACCACTCTTTACATCCCAGGTAATGGATATGCGATCCGATTAAGATCACAGGTGCATGATTGAAAATGTTCACCAGTAGATGAATTTTCTTTTCATTTTTGAACAGATCATACACTTCATTAAGGAGGAGATACAACAACAGAAAGACTCTCATTAGGATCTTAAATTATATTAACTTAAGCTTAAGAATAGAAAAAGATTCAAAACCCTCACTTAAAAGTAGGAGAAATATTCGCTTAGTATAATAGTATAGATAATGTCACATTACATCATCTTTCACAGTTTTACTAAGGTCAATTATTTTAAATCCAACTAATATTAAATCATTGTAATCCACCATGTATCTATGGATGAAAATAATATTACTATAATCTAATTCACCCTACTAACTGACTTTTTCAAGTTTCAAAAGAAAAGAAAAAGAAAACACACAATTTAATTTATACAACTATTCACTTATAACACTTTAGTTCTTAAAGTTTCAGAAAAATAGCTTCGTCCCTGAAATTATTAGTTTGGTTGCACTTTAGTAGAACTAATGGTTGGACCCTATAAGCAATAGTTTAGCTAGGTGATAAACTATTTTTCTAGAATATTAAGGACTAAAGTATTATAAGTGAATAGTTTTAAAGACTAAAATGTCATAAGTGAATAGTTATAGGGACTAAAGTGTAATTTTCTCTTTTTGAGAAAATAATAAACTATTGTTAGTGAAGCCAGACCATTAGTTCTATTAATAGGAACTTACTAGAAGAACTAAATTGCAACCCAAATCAATAGTTATAAGGACTAAACTATTTGTCTAAAACTTTAAGGACTAAAGTGGCATAAATGAATAGTTTCAGGGACTAAACTGTACTTTTTCTCTATAAAAAAAAATCAAATATGAATTTGGGTCTATTTTGATCATTTTGGTCAAGAGTTTGGTAGAGGAAAATGATATTCCCAGTCCTTGTAATTGACAAGCTTCGGTCCCTTAATGGTTACAAACTTCAAACTTTGACTTTTCAGTTACAAAAACTAAGAAATAAATCTTAAATACATAAAAAATACTTAGGGGAATATCATTTCCCTTTTAGTAAATTACGGTTTATATTTCTTTCTTTTGTTAAATAAAAAATGTGGGGAAAGAGTGACTAGTCCGTTACGAAATCTCCAAAATTTTGGATAATTCTGTTCTATGCTATTGAAATTGGAATGCCGCCGAATGGAATTAACAGCTACGAGTTGAATCATATGTGGCTTTGTATGGAATGGTTTCCCTGTGTATCAAAACTTGGAAGGGGTTACAGTGTAAATTCAGTGATTGAACAGGGGATACGTAAAAGGCCCCATAATTTTTATATATTACCCACTGTCTTTCTCATTCGTAATTGAAGGGGAAACATGAATAGACTAAAGTTGATCCAGTCAAAATAAGCTGGCCAGCTGCCTTCCTTCTCAATGACGGAAACCAGTCTTTTTCATTCATAAGTGACAGGCAAACATGAATAGACAAAAGTTAATCCAATCAAAATAAGCTGGCCAGCTGCCTTCATTCTTGATGACGAAAACCGAGGGTAGCTTCATATTCTTCTCACCAAAGATTACTAAGTGTGATTTGATGGGCAGAGACCAACTAGATGACCCATTCAACAGACCAAAACATACCTTAATTATCAAATTGTCCAAGCATTAAGCTATTAATTTGCAAAAAACCACATAAAAAAGGGCAGCTCCGGTGTACACAAAGCTGCCTATGGGGGGTCCGGGGAAGGAGTGGGCCACAATGACCTAAAGTAGGCAGCCTTACTTTGCATTTTTGCAAGATGCTAATTCCACGCCTTGAACCCGTGACCTTAAGGTTACATGACGACAACTTTTACTATTGCGCAAAGGTTTTCCTTCTTGCAAAAAACGACGTACACGAAAAAATTCTATCTGTTGGTGAACTTTAAAACCTACCGCTATACCGTGGAAATGGATAAGCAGCCCAGAAAATTTGAGTACAAATTAGAGGGAACGTCCAGCAGATAAGAATCTTGGCGTGTCTCATATCTACAATGTGACTCAGAAGTCTGAAGAAATTTGCATCAAATGTGAAAGTGAACGTAGACTGCAAGAGGATATCGACTAAAAGGAATATTTCCAATTCCTTACAAAGACTGCATTGATTCTGAATCCACCATCCCTGCAACATTTCTTCAAAATAAAAAAAATATTTCGGCCGATAACTTTTGATTCATCCCACCAAGAACAAGCCCAGACGTGTCAGTCTTGAGAGTTAGTCCTTAATCGTGGTGTTTGATTTTCTAGAAAGGGCCACCACTGTAGTTTTGTGTTTAAATTAAAATTGGTTTGGATGATCAGAGTAGTGCCTCAACTCTACTTCTACCCACTACTGATCTTACGGCACAAAATCTAATTCCCTTATCCTGAGACTGGTCAGTGATTTTCTCCATCCAATCGACCTGTAAATTGGAAATTTCAGCCTCTAAATAAATAAAAAAATCATCTAATAAACATTGCAGCTAATTACTTGATCATAATTAGATAATCTATAAATCTAACATATTTTGGGAGACGTCTAGAGATGTAGAAATTAAAATTGAAGAAGGAACAAGACGACATGTTAATAAAACACGATCCATAACCAATTTCACGTTATATTGTGTACCGTTCTTTACATCCCAGGTAAAGGATATGCAATCCGATTAAGATCACAGGTGCATGATTGAAAATGTTCACCAGTAGATGAATTTTCTTTTCCTTTTTGAACAGATCATTACACTTCATTAAGGAGAAGATACAACAACAGAAAGACTCTCATTAGGTTCTTGCAAAGGAGGTTTTGGTATATCAACAGCCCCTTCCATCATCATGATCACCTTCTTCATGTAAGACCGAAGAGCTGTGTCTTCTTGAATACACCAAAGCACCACTTTCACCATCCTCTCAAACGTATTCATATCTACTACTTCACCATCTAATTGACCCAACTCTCCACACTCAAAGCAATCAGAAATCCAGTTCATGAGAACCATCTCATTTTGTCTAGCATTTGAATCTACATGCTTCCTTCCGCATATAATCTCCATCAATACAATTCCAAAACCGAAAACATCGGCCTTAACTGTTGTTGCATGCTCTTGTTCCATTCTAGTGCGACGTACCTCTTGTCCCTGTTAGCCCTGTTAGCCCTTTTAGTTTGATCTGGCATTAACAGCTTCGCCAATCCAAAACCCGTGATCTTCGCTGTACAAGAATAATCAATTAGAATGTTAAAAGGACAGCCTCAGTGCACGAAGCTGCCGCACATTTGGGGTTTGGTGAAGGGGCAGATCACAAGGGTCAATAGTAGGCAGCCTTGCCTTGTATTTTGCAAGAAGTTGTTTCCACGCCTTGACCTCGAGGTCACACGATGACAGCTTTACCACTACGCCAAGGCTCTCCTTCAATCAATTAGAATGCTCTGAAGCTTTATATCACAATGGATGAAATGACTCTTAAACTAATGTAAATAATGTAACCTTCTCGCCACCTCCAGTGCAATTCTTTCTCTTTCATTCCAATTGCGACGTGTTTTGGACTTGAAGAGGATATGCAAGCGAGCCGTTTCTCATGTATTCATAACCCCAAAGCTCATGAGTACCCTCATCACTGAAGCCAATCAAACGAACCAAGTTCCTGTGATGAGTTCTCCCAATTGCCTTCACTTCTGCTCAAAAATCTCTTTCTCCTTACTGTAGCTGGCCTCTCTATCCTCGTAACTTCAATATTTCTTTTGTCACTGTTAGGTAAGGACCCTAATTAAACCGTTCCAAAACCACCTGTACTAGGCAATTCCTTCAAATTATCTGTCGCTTTCACAAGCTCAACATATCTAAAACATCTCAAATTGATCTTTTCAGTGAAATTGTCTGTGAATTCACACAAACAGTCACCTCTGGATCATCCAAAGGAGAAGATTTTTGAGTTGTCGAGGAAAGATAAATTGACTTAATCCAAAAATCAAGCCCTACAGGATAATCTTGTAGATTTGAACAAAGCATTCTTGGGTCAATTAGACTAAATTTCTGAGTCTCTTCCTTATCTGAAAATGTTTTTCTACGTTTAAAGTGGCGTTGGCAATGTTACAAAGCATAATGCTATCTTCAAAGGTGAGGTTTAGTCAGGTGGGGTTTTAGAGTCAGTCTTGGAACTCGTTCAAGATAGCATTTCTCTAATTCTACTCGTTGACGAAAGGCAATGGGTATTGACAGACGTGGACTTCAGTCTTAAATAGGCCCCACCACATCTATTTTAATGTTGTCCTTGCCTAAGTGGAGTTTCATTTTCCTTTTTTAGTGAGCCCTACCACATTTAAACAAGCCATATTCATGCAGAAGTCCTTAAACTTTTATTCATTTTGGCAAGTAAATCCTTAAACTATCTATATACTAAAAGATAATTCATTTCAAAAACCTCGTAGATTGCAATACATCTTCTTTGAATTGTACAACAAAATTAACATCTACTTTGTGATCATGGGTATTAACATCAATTGTAATATCCAGCACCCATTCAACAGAAAAAGAAAAATAGCTCCATCTAATACAACAGGTCTTAAATCTCTTCCTCTTTTAGTATCTACTTCAATATTTCCTTGAACAACTTCTTCAATTGTTGTTTCAACATGTCTCATTTGACACATGGAATCATCCCTTAGAAGATAGAGGTTGGTCCACATGAAGGATTCACATTTATTTCTTATCCATTTCTAACATAGGTAGAAAATACAACTTTGGAAAATTTAGTTTCTGGGAAAACAATTTTGAGAGGGAAAATGATGTGGGAAAGTCCATTTTGGAGAGGTGGAAGTGAATATTACCATTAATAGGAGATTTCGTACTATTAAAGGAGGAGTGGGATGTATTGTTATAGAAATGGGGAAGATGACTTTTTGAGTTTTCTAAAAGAACTCACCTGTCACTATAAAGATAGTTTATGGATTTGCATGCTAAATGAACAAAAATTGAGGACTTCTATATGTATATGAAATGTTGAAATATGGTGGGCTTATGAAAAAAACGGAAAAAGTCCACTTAGGCTAGGATATCATTAAAGTAATTGTGGTGGGGCTCACTAAAAATAGAAGCAAACGTCCATTGATGTCCGTTACCTTCTATTGATGGAAGCATGTCAGGACTTATGGTGACATCAATAGACTCACCCATTTCAAGTATAGGGGTTTGGACACCTCTTGTGGAGCTGAAGTTGGTCTCTAGAGCACCTAGCGAATTTTGGATTAGTGCATGACCAATGGTAAAAGTACTTGGTTTAAGTACATCTATCTCCTTTAAGAGAAATATGTGTTACATTCCTTTGTTCAGAGTAATACTTTAAGATTCATTTCTTTCTCTAGGGCAGTAGTTTATGAGAAGTACATGTTGCATTTCTTTCTTTGTGGCAATAGTTCAAGATTTATGTCACTAGTTGTCTTGATAATTCTTAATTTATATACACTAAGAGAAAGTTTAAGACTCTTTTAACTTTATCTTATGCATACGTCTTATTTGAATGTTGAAATTTTTTTCTTCTCGGTTGATTTTTTTTATAATGATTTCTACTTCATTTTTGCTCTTGTTTTAACTTCAAACATTTAGGGGAATGTTTTGAGAGTTATTTAAACTTAAAACAAGTGGGGGAAAAGTGACTATTAGTCCCATATCTCCTTTTTTTATAAGAGATATAGAGTACTATGTCTATATATAAGGTAAAAGAACTAATATTTCCACATTGCTTATGACATAGAGATTAGATGAGAGACTCTCCTATATGAAGAGGCACTCCTTAGTCCATTCCTTGCATCATTCTCTTTTTTTCCCATAGCTCTCTCTCTCTCTCTCTCTCTCTCTCTCTCTCTCTCTCTCTCTCTCTCTCTCTCTCTCTCTCTCTCTCTCTCTCTCTCTCTCTCTCTCTCTCTTGTTGTGAGCATCACTCTATTCTCTTGTGATTTTGATTTGTTTTGAGTTTAGAACTTGTCAGTTTTGAGCATCACTCTATTCTTTAATTTATTTAGAGTTTGCTAGTTTTGTGCATCAATCTGTTATTGTTCTGTCTTGAGTTTGCCCATTTTGGCATCACTCTTCAAGAGTTCTCTATTTCTATAGCTTGCCTGTTTTGGCATCACTCTTATTCTAGTGTTCTAAAAATGTGAATTTAAAAAAAATAAAAAATAATAAGATTTTTCTTTAAGAGATTATTGTTTCGAAGAGAGATTTTAAGGACTTGATATTTTACGACATTCATCTTGGAGACTAAAGTATGGATTGATTCTCATCATTCAAATTAGTTGAGGTACAAATCAAGTTTGGCTTAGTTGAATATCAGAGATAAACGTGTCATATCCCTTGCATATATTAGGAGCTTCAACTATCGTCAAGATGTGCATTTTGATGTGTGCCTCTAAGCTATGGTTCATCCAATTTATTTTGTGCAAGTTTTATTATAATTCCAACATGAGTAATATATGCAAATTAAAGATTTTTTATAGCTCTATGGTAATAAGAATTTTGAGCTATAATCCTATTTGAGAGAGAGAGAGAGAGAGTTTTGACAGATCTTCTATCGATTCGCTCGTTTTCGTCGTCGAGTAATTGGGTCAGGTTATTGTTTTGTGTTGAGGACTTCATCCTTATCTTCACCTCTATTTTAGTGGTGGCCTGTAAATTTTCTCTGACATCCATCATGGTGATCTAAATGTGTGGCGTTTCAAAGAGATAAGAGATATATATCAGTGGGGCCCTTCTTGGAGAGAAGCAGAGTGAATTATTCCCTCAAAATCGGAAGAGACAAGAAGATAAATAGGTTTGTAGAAGGCATTCAACCTTGGATTTGTAGAAAATTAATTGTTACCGCCTCCTCCTCTTTTTAGTGTATAGCGTGACTAAGTTCGTTGTCCACCACCCTCTTTAACATTCCACCTATTTGTGAGTTCAATGACGCTCCTGCTTGTCTGCCCATACGCATCAGGCGATGTTATTCTTTCTTTCTTAGAGAAACGGCTAGCACCTTACCTCCTGCAAACCATGGCTGACCACGGGATAGGCTGTTTCTTGCAACATTATCCTAGAAGGTCTTCTTAATTAGCTTGCTGGCTGCAGATGTTTCCGATTTAAACAGGAAACATCTTGCCTTTTGGACCCAACAATCCGCATGCGCTTAATTTACTCTGCCTTTTACGGGTGCAAAGATCGATTGGTGAGGCTTACATAACTTGATTGGGTTATTGGATTATGCCAGATTATCCTGCACAGAATTACAGTGAATAATCAAATAAACCGGATTATTTAAGCTCTGCCAATCAGGCCCTTAGATTCATGCTTGATCAGTGGGCTTTTCTAGAGATGGGACCAATTCTTAGATAACCAATACCATGAGATTTTGATTGTAGAGCAACAGTTGGTAGGATCATCCATAAAGAACATACTCGGTGGATGCCTTATCCAAGTTCTGCTTCAACATTAAGACGAGGAACCACATAACATAACCAGCAAAGTCGAACCATAGGCCTTAGATGGAAATCGAATGGTCATGGTCCTTGGGTTTGAGGTCAGGCTTTGCATTTGGAACCCACTGATTCATATCCGGCATTTTGCATCTTGTCTCTCAGCATCTTCATTCTTCACTCCAAATATATGGGTCCCACATGAAGAGACCATCTGGTGAACCCCCTAATAAACATGACTTAGATCTTACCAGCCGACTATGACGTCCAAAAAGGCAACCGTGAAGCATGTTATTACATGTTCTAAACTTCTCAGGTGGCTTCATCCTTTCTTTAGCAAAAATTCCACTATCCTCCTTTCTTTTCTTTGTATCCTGACCAGGAATAGCTCCATGCACAAGAAAGGTTTTCACAAACACCAAGATATGCATTTACAGTGACCAAAAGCACAACCGGACAGGTCCTTTCGAGATCGGTGATCCAAATCGTTCATCTTCAATCTTCTGGCTGCATCTTTGTTAGGAGTTGCACAAGATCTCCAATGGAGAGCTCTGAACTTACTATTATGATATTATGATGAGAAAACTTCAGCTGAAGACTGTTGGAAAATTCTTAACGAATCGGAGGAATAAATCCATGAACGATCATATCGCATTTCAAAGAAGACCAACGGTTTGGATTAGCACTCTGAGGAACAAATAAAGAGGCAATTTGAGTGCTACTAAGAAAGAAAGAATACGACTTTCTATTTTTTCAAGCATTGAATGGGTACGTAGATGAAATCTACTGATCGAGCACAAGATGCAATAGGACCTACCATGCATGTTACCTCAAAGAAAGCAAAAACGGCCCCGATTCTTTCAAAGCTCCTGTACTGTACGGAAAAGAGGAATCAGGAAAAGGGAAAGAGTATGGCTTTTAAAAGTAGAAGAATGCTTGAGCACCAAAAAAGCAAGGTAGAACAATGCTTAAGTTTGTGGTTGATACATAGCAGGCCAGGGCAAGCTACAATTAACCTGAACCCGCTCATCAGTTATTAAGTATAAGCAACCGTTCAGATTGGAAGGCAGAAACCTGGTTACTCCTACTTACTTGGGAGGTAGGATTTCTTACTGGAATGGCTTGATTCAGATACCACAAAAGATCGAGCATGAGCTATCACATTAAATCTCTAATCTATGAGATAAACTATCACAATCTTTCAAAAATTTGTAAGTCTGATTATTAGTTAAAAGTTTTAACTTTGGACAATAAGTAGCCAGACCCTTATTCGGGGCTTGTGGTCCTTTTACCCGAGAATTCCACCTTTGATAATCTAAAAGTGTTCATCTCAATTATCTTCGCTAGATGAATCTCTGCCAATAATCACATACTTTTGGCCGATCTTACCATTGTTTCTTCTGGGGTATTTTGATCTGATCTACTCATCTTGTTTGTCATGCCCTATTTAGGTCACCCATTGCAATTGATACAAATTCGAGGCATCCAGCTGCTAATTTCTTTATAAAGTATTGCATAGTCATGATTTGAAAAATAATCCAATGATCATATGACTTTAAATGTCTAGCCAATCTAAGCCAGGCTAAACATTATGAACGAATCAAATCATACAAAAGGGGAGCCTCTTATGTAGCATCCGGAAATGGTGTCCCTTTTAGCATTGGCAAAGCATTTTCGTGAGTTTTAAAAATTAAGGACAATTAATTTTCCTCTACAAAGGATCAAGGAGAATTTCTTTGATGAAGAATTGTTTAGCAATACTATTTAAGGATGCCAAGTAAGTATTTTCCAAAAGTATAAACCTTCGGGATCAACTTCATAATTTTCAATGACTATTAATAAGTTACACTTTTTTGTTAAAGAATAGAATTAGAAAGCAAATCACTCATGCACTGGCCAAGTGTATTTGAGGAGAGATGCGAGTCCAACTAGCATAGAATTTTTTGGCTTAAAAATTACTAATTACGTTTAAGGCAGGCAAAATTACTTCCCACAAGGTAAGTAGGATACGCAAAGTGTTTGTCTCCACTTTATCTCATAGTGGAGGGCTCGCACTTCGATCGTCAATGGTCTAGTATAAATAGGTTGTTCTTGAAACGACCTTCCCAGCAACTACTGGTTAAGACACAGAAAATTTACCTCAAAAATGGAGGGCACTTCGTATTCTAGCAGCTGCGTATCCCAGGCAAATATTGAAGACGAATGGATACATAACGTGCTCAAGAATGTCATGGATGGAAAATGGAAAGAAGCGGCACTCATATTCATTGACACCAAGCGAAAGACGACTATGATCACTCGATCAGGAGAAACCATATTGCACCTGGCTGCCGAGGCCGGGAAGACTGACATCATAGAGATGCTTCTGAGTGTGGAGGGGAAGCCTGGGGAGATCCTAATGGTAAAGAATGAAAGAGGTGAGACACCCCTCCATCATGCTGTAGCCCAAAGAGAAGTTGACGTGGTCCGCTGCCTAGTCCGGTACTCTGCCCAACTGGTCATTGTCTCCAACTGCAATGGAGAGACTCCTCTTTTCACGGCTGCTCGTCACGGCAAAAAGAGTGTTTTCCTCTACCTCCATTCCATCATTGAGAATTCCATTGATCCTCAATATATCAACAAGACTTACTTCTACAGAAGAAAGGATGGCAATACCATTCTTCACTGTGCAATCTTGGGGGAGTACTTCGGTTAGTGCTGGTGACTTTCTTCTTCTTGTTCATTTAGATAGTGTAGAGATGCATATATATAGTCATGCTTATACCATCTCTCTCTGTTGTTAGTTTCCTGTTGCATAGAACTATACAGAAAGCAAACAACCAAATGATGCCGGCCTGCGCGGTTGAAATCTAAGAAAAACAACCCGACAAAGAAAATAAGTAGAAATTAGGGAAGTCCTTGCTAATGTAGGATTTCAGGATCTTGTGTTGGGGACGCCTCTGCATCACTAAACAAGTTTTCCATATTTTGCTACAAATATGATGAACAGATGGACATGGACTCAAGTTGCTCAGTACGGCCACTTGTATTAAATTTTGTATTTAGCGTGTTTCGTAAACTTGTTCTATAACTGATTTCTGCCGTCAAATAGAAAAAGATCAATAAAAAAAACTAATAAAACAAGTTTCCAAACACACACTTTCTATCCACGCAAACAGAATCAAATATATAGCCAACCTTTCGTTGATTAAATTTATTTATTATTCATAACCTTTTTTCTAATGCAGACTAAGAAAATTTCTCCTTCATGGTTGATTTTAAGCCTTTTGATTGAGGGTTTCATAATAAATTGTCTTAGGCCTTGAATTAGAATAGTTATCTATGAGGAATATTGGTGAATGACTTCATCCTCCATGACCCAGCCGGTAAAACAGGTCGAATCATTGAAAGAGTGACCCAATTTGTACTTATTCTCTTTTATTTTCAGAAGACCATCACTAATATAACGCTCACACAAACTGATGCGGTACATAAGTCTTTTAACACTGAAAATCACATCCAGAACAATAAGAGATTGAGAAAGTTGAATCGTGGGCATCATCCAAATGGAAAGCAGGCCTTTTTGGTGACCTAAACGATTCATTAATTTGACATAGCCTAAGTACCAAATATCAAATGTATTGAATATCTCTCTGTCTTTTTATTTTTACTTTTTTTTGCAAAAATGATTAAATGGTTACTATGTTGGGGGAGTTTTGTGTTACACTGTCTAAGTTTTTAGCTTCAAAAGTTCCAAAAAAATAAAGAACCAAAGACATTTAATAGATGTGAGATTTTGTACCTAGGCCATTTGAGATGGGCGAATAGAAGAAAGGTTTAGATTGCAAAAAAAATAATCAAAAGATGGCCCCACCATCGACTTTTGACAATGCTTATGATACAACCAATTGTATTATATAATTTAGAGAGAGAGAGAGAGAGAGTTTATTAAAGTGAATAAAAAATATATAGGAAGAAAGTAGGAAAGAACTAAAATATTTGGCCAAGATAACGTAATTGGTTAGCATCCCGTATATTTCAATCTAACAATATTTCAATAAAAAAATCCTATAGAGAGAGATCTGGTACTTATATTAAAGTGAAAAACAAGGAAAATATGGGAAACAAGTAGGTAGAATTAAAATATTCTTCCAATATTATATAACTGTTTGGTGTCTCATATATTTTAGCTCAGAAAAATGTTATCAAGTCAGCAAACGAACGAGGGAGAAAGGAATAGGAGGTGAGGAAATCCACTTTTAGGTCAGTTTATGCCTGCATCCTTTTGAAACCATAAGTGAAATGTTGAGTTTTAAAAATATTTCAATAAACTAGAATTCCACTTAGTCAATGGAAAATCTTTGTTCCCCAATGTGTGTGCGTGTGCAGGCGCACATATCTCTCTCTCTCTCTCTCTCTCTCTCTCTCTCTCTCTCTCTCTCTCTCTCTCTCTCTCTCTCTCTCTATATATATATATATATATATATATATATAAGCAACCAATAGAAAAAATCTAAGTAAGCAAGGACAAGATACCATTCAAATCACACATGGTTATATTCTTAAGTAGAAGAATTAGAAGCTTGGTTCCTATCATTTATGCAATTGGCAAAGTCCTAAAAAAATTGTAATGTAGCACCTTTTTTGAAAAATAGGTCTTATTTTTTTCTTCTCGACTTAACCATAGATATTTTGAAGTCCAACAATGTTGCTAGCTTCATTGGAACTCTATTTTCCTTGCCAGATTCCTTGTCTTCACGTTTTGTTTCGCCTATTGTATGGCATCCCAGGTTTTCTAATACTTTTTCTCAAAACCTTTTACATTTGTGGGGCCTCAAGTTTGGTAAACTATTTAGAAAACAAGAAGCAAAAATATTTTTTCAAGAGAAAACTTTTAAAAAATCTTGAGTTTCATTTTTCTTTTTATAAAAACATGAACTTTTACAGAAGTGAGCTCTACACTTCTATCAAAAATCTTGCAGGATTTCCTCTATAATTTGGACCTCATGTATTTTTCGCATGTGATGCGAGTTCCTGATAGACACAATATAATAAAACAAAATAATAAGGGAGACTTTGTATCCATCCCATCAAATTTACATACACATGTCTGTTCAGTTATAAATAAGAATAATTCTTCCCTTTTTTGTGGTGCCAAAAGGCTAGGAAAACTAAACATGTATTCTTAGGATCACTCCAGTCACAACCATCCACTCAAAATTTAGCAATACACATCCACATGTGCATTCAAGTAGAGTCATAAAAAACATTTCACTCCACAAAATTTGTAAGATGTCTTTGGATGCCTTTACATATATTTAACCTTACCTCAAAATGACTTCCTTGTAGCTCCCAAGTCAACCCTCTGCTCCTTTCCCTTTGCTAAGATATTGTATTTGTTTACAATATCTTAGCAAGCTTTCACTTGTGTAGGTAGTTTCCTCATCTAAATATAAGTTTATGTAGTTTTATATCCAAAAAGGAACACAATCACATTTTATGTATTTTGATGGAAATATGATGGATAATAAGTAATATAATGAACTTTGAAATCTTAATCATGATTTATGAATCAATGCCATGCCAAACCAATTCAATTTTCAGTTTCAATAATAACCTTGCAAGGTATTTTACAAAATATGAAAGATCATCATAACTCATGATATGCATCAGCTCATAAATATTCCCATCCAAACTGAATAGTGAACCATCGTGGAAAAGCAATAAACAAAAAGCATTTAAACATATAATGTTCTATATAATCAATGTGTCTAACTAAATACACACACATATATATACAACCATCAAAACCTCTTTGAGGTCTCACGAGTGTAGAAACACTTGAAATCCAGCCACTTGTTGTTGGTCATGAGTACTCATTATAGACTTGAAATACTAGGGTGCCGTGCACCTACACTATATACATATGAACTTGAAAATAATGGACTCTCTGTGCGACGGACAAGAACCAATCAAGTCCGTGACTATCACGCCTCTAGCAAATGGATAGACTCTCTGCACTATGGTCATGGAAAACATGATAAACAAGCCATGACCTGTCTATGATGTCATTGACTTAAATTCGGCCCTTTGGCCAGGCATCTAACACATAAACAATTTCAAAAGAAGGAGGATGATCAGTCCTCAATCTTCCTAGCATAACATCTACTGGCACCATCATAATATAATAACACTAAGCATCATCACATGTCGGTATAACTGATAAAACCATAGAAATCCATGCATTGTTAAAATCATGCAATTTAAATCTCGCAATTCAATATAGCCATGTAAAAGCAACTCTCACCAAGGGTGAGTTGAGGTTTCCCCATTCCTCGTTATTTCATAAGTCATGAAGTCCATGTAATTGTTTTACATGTATGAGCTTCCAATTTGATAGTAAAAATATTATGACATTCCAACCCAGTAATTTGCATGAAATATAATTATGCTAATTGCATAAATCAGAAATACCAAAATCCCAAATCTTAAGTATTTTCAAACATGATAGAGTAATCATTAGAAGGGGAGCCTTAGCGCAACGGTAAAAGTTGTCGTCATGTGACCTTGAGGTCATGGGTTCAAGGCATGGAATTAGCCTCTTACAAAAATGCAAGGTAAGACTGCCTACTTTAGGCCATTGTGGCCTGCCCCTTTCTAGAACCCTACGTAAGTGGGAGCTTCGTGCACCGAGGCTGCCCCTCTCTATAGAGTAATTATCAACAGTTTTCATGTTTCTAAAGAACAGATCAATGTTAAACTACCTACCTCCCTTATTGTGTTCGTGATTTTGTTATATCCCTCCTTTGATCACTTATCAATCACCTAACCAAGTCAAATTTTTGATTCATTGTCAATGTCGATTCTTATGCTCATAATTACAAGGGAATCTACTTATTCTTAATCAGAATAGTCAGTTTGTCAATCCATTCCCATGGTTTATACTTTAACCATAGGTTTTCAAAGTATATTTATTGATTAAGGGTTAGGGAACATGATGATGGCATCTAATAGTCAATCAGATGTTGCCAAGTTCCTCTTCCATCACTATCTGATCGGATGTCTAAGATTTTCCTATAAATTTTCCTCCAATTTTCATGATTCTAGTTGTTGATTGTTTTACCGCAAGTGCACGGGCTATTGTAGGGTAGCTTATGCAAGTACGGGTCGATCACACGAGGACTTGATTTAAAATGGAGTTTTCAATAAAATCTAATTATTTAAAATTAAAAATAAATCACTCACAATTATTGGAATTATTAAAATGAGAATAAATGTTCAGATCTAATAAACTTCTCAAAAATACAGAATTTTCAGTTCTTAAAGAACACAAACAAAATCAAATAATGAGAAAAAACTACTTCCCTAGATCAATTTTCATCAAAATCTTCACTTCTGGTCTTCTAAAAGCTGATCCTCCTTTACAGATATCTTCAACCCATTCTTGATTAGTGATCCACCGGTCGGTTTTGACAGATTCTTCAAAATGGTCAAGATCTGGGCTAAATTGTGATTTCAGGATTTGGACGGCTCAGATTGATTTATGGATTTCAGATCTAAGATCAGAAGCGTTGGTTTTGTCTAGAGATGTCCTAAGAATGAACCTGTAAAATTAATTTGAATTCCGTTAAGAAACGAAAGAGAAATCAAGGATTTTGTTTTGATTAAGGCTAAACCGTTGAGAGGTTAGGCCTGAATTGATGAGGTATGGATTGAGCAGTTCCTGGGTAAGAAAAACGCAGATAAAACAAAACCGGAATAAAGAAGGACACAGATGGAATTAAATTGGGGACACAGATGGAATTAACAGAAAAGGCCAGAATTGTAATTGCTTTTAAAGAGGGAGGGCAAAACTGGAATTTTGGTTAAAATCTGGTTTTTAAGAAAAAAAACCAGGAAACCCCAACGAATGAAGATGGGGAAGAAGGAAGAAGGGAGAAGAAGGAGGGAGAAGAGAAGGAAGAAAGGGAAGAGAGGAGAAGGTGGGAGGAAACCCGTGTTGGGTTTCCTTCTCTGGGACGTCTGATGAAGAGAAAAACTTAGGAGGCGACGATTTGCATCTCTAGGCGTCTTCCAATTTCTGGGTTCGTACTTGTGCTGGACCGGTGGTGTTGGATGTCTGCTGGACCGATTGCTGAAAAAAATAATAATAGGGAAGCAGGTGCCTGGAGTTCTATGGCGTCACATGGTTGACTGGGATCACCTAGACAATGGAAAGGTGTGGCCAAGGAAGCTGTTTGGTTCAGGCCGCCAGAGTTGGTCTGGGAGCAGAAGATGATATGGGTAGTGTGTGCCTAGGCTTGTGAAGACGCAGGGAAAATCGGTGATGGGGAGAAGAGAGGTATTGGGCTGCTTCAATCTAGCTGGAGTGCAAACGCAAGGAGCGTGGCTTCCTCAACTTGGGCAAGTGCGATGGAAGCAGGGGATGTGGTGAGAGGGAGAAAAGGGAAGGGGGTTGAGAAAGAGAGAGGGACGGTGAGAGAAGAGACTTGGGAAAGGCTGGGAAAGAGAGTAGAGGAAGAGGGAGAGAAGGGAGAATGAGAGAAAGATAGGAGAAAAGAGAGGTGCGTTGAGAAGGGAGAGGGAGTAGAAGGAGAGGAAGAAAAAATATAAGAAGAGAGAGTTGGGTACGTGAGAATGAGGAAGGGAAAAAGAAAAAGGAAAGAAGGAAAAAGAAAGAGAAGGAAAAGGAAAGAAAGAAAAGAGGAAAAGGAAGGGAAAAAGGAAGAGGAAAAGGAAAAAGAAAAAAGAAAGAAAAGAGAAAAGGAAGGAAAAAGAAAGAAAAGAAAAGGAAGGAAAAAGAAAAGAAAGAAAAGGAGTGGGAAAGGAAAGAGAGAATGAAGGAAAGAAAAAGAGAATAAGGAGGGAAAGAGGAAGAATAGGAAAGAGAAGTGGGGGAAAGAGTTGCCCTTTACATGTTCTTTCCATTTTGTCCATGATTTCTATTTCATCTATCTCCATGGGTGATCTGGTCCATCCATCGCCCTTTAAGATGATCTGCACCGTTATCTTTTACTCGTATCCATCCGTGCGTCCTTTGGTTGATCTGCAAAAGAAAAGACTAAATTAGAATCATCTGAACCGCACATTAGTTATCTAATGAACTCTAATGATCATCTGACCGTTGATTTTGACAAATTAAGGTTTGGATGGTCAATTGGATTTATATTCAAAATCAAGCTAAGTTTTGTAAAATTGAACGGTTAGATGATCTAATTGAACGCTAAATTAGGGAAATTTTGACCAAAATTAAACACTTAACACACCCCCAACCAAAGATTTTGCTAGTCCCGAGCAAAACATGCGAAAAACCAAATTTCAAGATTTCAAATTTTATTTTTAAGTCAACTCCTCTTTTTCCTCAGAGAATTATTTTCAATCAATCACATCAACTTTATCATAATAATAAAAATGACTGAAAAATTCAAAACCCTACCCATATGCCAAAATAATTCCAATTAAGCTCAAATCTCAGAGTGAGTGTGTGCATGTATAGTTTACATATGGAATCATCTTGATCTCTAAATAAACTTTTAACTTTTGAACTCCATCCGAAATATGTTTTGACCTCAAGCCTCACTAATGACATACACTCAGAAACAAAATCTCTCAGATAAAGGGGTCAAATCATATCTCTCTTTTAATTATGTGAGTTGAGTCAATAAAAGCAAAATTTTCTCACATGTACTCATGAAAATTGGGAGTTACTAAGGAATTTCATTGTTTTGATCCCTTTAGAATAGATGCCATTACCTTTGAATATTTAGAAATACCACTCTTTTATATTCTATCCATTCATTTCCTCATCAAGACTATGTTTCTCTTAGAATCAATAGGTCTTTAACTGGGACGAAACGTAGGCTTAGGACAGGGTACCAAAGAAAGGGTATAAGGATATTCAAAGTTTCTTTTAAAAAATAAGTAGAGGTCTTCTATTAAAGTTGATAATTCTTCCTTTCTTTGATTTTTTTTTTTTTTCTAAAGTGAATATTTTTATTTCCATTTTTCTTTATATTCTTCAAACTTTTTTTTTCAGAATCTTTTCTTTCTTTGTCAGTACTTTTGACTCACTTTGAAGAATATTTCTTTTCTTGATATCCACTTTTCATTACAACTAAAAGATATTTCTTCATTCTTCTCTAACTTATTTTTCAAAGAAAATGGGTAATGGATAATTTATACTGGGTTAATATGGGTAAAGGATAATTTGGGTGACAAAAGAAAAGGCTTATATTAAAGGCTCAAGTTGGCTAACTAGTGGTAACAATACTTTATGGGTAGGCTTTATGTCTCTAGGTTATAACAATAAGGATGGCCTAAATCATTTTCTAGGTTTCCTATAATCCATCAAATTCAATGAACTTCTAGAATTTTAAAGGTAATATTCTAATTATCCAGGTAATTAGCCAAAATTAAGAGTATGGGATCAATTTTCTTTAAGCACGCTGAAGAAAATTAGGAACATTTATAACCTCTCACAAAGGATGAATGGCTCTAAAACTCACTTAGGTTATAGATCTCCACTGAATTTCTTCAGAATTTCTAAGTTATAGCCACTTATCAATCTAGACTATCTATATGCAACTGCGTGTACAGATGTGATATGAGACTTTGCTTTCATAGAATACTTTAGAAAATGAGTAAAAAGATGAATTAATCATATTCAATTTCATTAATAAGCTAAAGTTATCTAGATTATACTTCAGAAAATCCAATTCTCATCATAGTGTAGGAAATGACCTAAAAATTTTCAATTTTTTCAATTTTCAATTTTTTTTTTTGAAAAACAAGGAAAGCACCTAAAAATCTAAAAAAACTAGAATTTGCTAGAATTCTACACCCCCCAACCTGACAGAAACATTGTCCTCAATGTTTAAAAATTAGGACCTAAAATGAATATGAGTGATGTAGAAAACAACAAAAATACAAAATATGGTACAGAGGGATCAAATCCACTCAATCCTGATAAACAGGATCCTCCAGAGTTGTGGACTCAACTTCTAGATTCTCATAATCTAGGAAAGGCTTTAAACGTTGACCATTCACTTTAAAAGAATGACCAGTCCTAGTATTCTCAATCTCAACAGTCCCATATGGAAAAACTTCTTTTACTATATATGGACCAGTCCATCGAGATCTAAGCTTACCTGGAAATAAGTGAAGCTTAGAATTGTAAAGTAGAACCTTTTGGCTTAGAGTAAAGGATTTTCTCATTATGTTCTTATCATGAAAAACTTTCATCTTTTCTTTATATATCCTATTACTCTCATATGCTTCTTGCCTGATCTCTTCCAACTCATTAAGTTGGAGTTTGCGATGTGAGCCTGCTTTATTCATATTGAAATTGAATGTCTTTATTGCCCAATAGGCTCTATGTTCCAATTCCACAGGCAAATGACAAGCCTTACCGTATACAATACGATAGGGAGACATACCAATCGGGGTGCGATGTGCAGTCCTGTAAACCCAAAGCGCATCGGTCAGTCGAAGAGACCAATCTTTACGATCTGGATTAACAGTCTTTTGAAGGATTTGTTTGATGGCCCGATTAGATACTTCTACTTGTCCACTTGTTTGTGGGTGATACGGTGTTGAAACTTTATGTGTAATATTATATTTTTTCATTAGTGCTTCAAATGGTTTGTTGCAAAAATGTGTACCGTTATCACTTATAATGGCTCGAGGGGTCCCGAATCTAGAAAAAATGTTTTCTTTTAAAAATTTAAGAACTATTTTGTGATCATTATTCCTACACGGGATAGCCTCAATCCATTTTGAACCATAGTCTATGGCTAATAAGATATAAATGTAGCCAAAAGAAGGTGGGAATGGACCCATGAAATCGATACCCCAACAATAAAAAATTTCTATGATAAGAATAGGGTTTAGAGGCATCATATTCCTACGGGTTAGTCCTCCTAACTTTTGACATTGCTCACATAATTTACAGAACACATGTGTGTCTTTGAACAACGACGGCCAATAAAAACCGCACTGCAAAATCTTTGTCGCTGTTTTTTGGGCAGAAAAATGTCCCCCACATGCTTCTGAATGACAAAAGGAGATAACACTATGTTGTTCTAAGTCAGGGACACATCTCCTAATGATTTGATCTGGGCAATATTTAAACAGGTATGGATCATCCCAGAAATAGTGCTTAACATTGGAAAAGAATTTTTTCTTTTCTTGTGTAGTCCAATGTTCAGGAATTTTCCCCGTGACTAAATAATTTGCAATATCAGCAAACCAAGGAGGATGGGAAACATGAAAAAGTTGCTCATCAGGGAAAGTGTCTTTAATTGGCAACTCATCTAAAGGCTCTGTTAGGACTAAGCGAGACAAATGGTCAGCTACCACATTCTCTACTCCCTTTTTATCTTTTATTTCAATGTCAAACTCTTGGAGTAAGAGAATCCATCTAATTAGTCTTGGCTTAGCATCTTTCTTAGAAAGAAGATACTTGAAGGCCGAATGGTCAGTGAATATGACTATTTTAGATCCAACCAAGTAAGACCTGAATTTATCCAATGCGAAGACAACTGCTAAGAGTTCTTTCTCCGTAGTAGAATAGTTCATTTGGGTGCTATTTAAGGTCCTACTGGCATAGTAGATGACGTATGGCTTCTTTTCTTTTCTCTGTCCTAGTACAGCTCCTACAGCATAGTCACTGGCATCACACATGATTTCAAAGGGTAGACTCCAATCAGGTGGCTGCATGATAGGTGCGGTGGTCAACTTGTGTTTCAACTTTATAAAAGCTTCTTGACAATCCTCAGTCCACTCAAAAGGAGTATCCTTTGTGAGGAGGTAACATAATGGTCTAGATATTGCACTAAAATCTTTAATGAACCTCCTATAGAATCCTGCATGACCTAGAAAAGAGCGAATGTCCCTAATAGATTTTGGAATGGGTAGATTGGAAATTAGATCAACTTTAGCTCTATCTACCTCTATACCTTTAGATGACACAATGTGACCTAAGACAATTCCCTTAGGAACCATGAAATGACATTTTTCCCAATTAAGCACTAGGTTCTTTTCTTTACAACGAGTTAAGACTTTTCTTAGATTTTCAAGACATGTTTCAAATGAATTACCGAAAACAGAAAAGTCGTCCATGAAAACCTCTAAAATTCTCTCCACCATGTCACTGAAAATGCTTAACATGCAATGTTGAAATGTGGCGGGAGCATTACATAATCCAAATGGCATTCTTTTGTAAGCAAAAGTGCCAAAAGGACATGTAAATGTGGTCTTTTCCTGATCCTCGGGTGCAATTTCTATTTGGTTATACCCTGAATAACCATCTAAGAAACAATAGTACTGATGTCCTGCAACCCTTTCTAATATTTGATCAACGAAGGGCAAAGGAAAATGGTCCTTCCTTATAACAGCATTCAACTTTCGATAGTCGATACACATACGCCAACCAGTAGTAACCCTGGTAGGGATCAATTCATTGTTGGCGTTAGTTATTACTGTCACTCCAGACTTCTTTGGAACCACCTGAGTAGGACTTACCCATTTGCTATCACTTATGGGATAGATGATTCCCACATCAAGCAACTTTAGGACTTCTGCTCTAACCACATATTTCATATTAGGATTTAACCTTCTTTGCATTTGACGACATGGCTTAGCTTCATCCTCTAGATAGATCCTATGGGTGCAGATTAAAGGGTTAATGCCCTTTATATCAGGTATGGTCCATCCTATAGCACCTTTGTGTTCTTTTAAAGTGTCTATTAACTTTTCCTGCTGAGATGTTTCTAATTGGGAGGAAATTATTACAGGAAAAGTCTCTTTGTCTCCTAAAAAGGCATATTTTAAATCTGATGGTAGAGATTTCAATTCAAGCTTAGGAGGTTCTATGAATGATGGAAGGGGAGTGGACTCCCTCATTGGAAGGTCCTCGAAAGGAGGTTTCCATTTTTCTGTTTCCATGATAGGAACAGAATCCAGGAGGGCATTAACTTCCTCTATTAATGCATCCTCATTAAACTCATTAAAATGGTCCAAACAGGCCTCTAGTGGGTCCGACAAGGAAGATGACTGAAACTGATCTAGGACAACAGAATTGATCATGTTAACACAGTGCAAATCATCAGTAGTTTCACCAGGTTGCTTACAAATGTTAAAGATGTTTAGCTCTAATGTCATATTGCCAAAGGACAGTTTCATGACACCATTTCTACAGTTGATTAAGGCATTGGACGTAGCCAAAAATGGTCGTCCCAAGATGACTGGTATTTCATTCTTCTCATTCACCACCGGTTGTGTATCTAGAACTAGAAAATCGACAGGGAAACAAAATTGTTCTACCTGGACTAACACATCCTCTATTACCCCTCTCGGTATTTTTACAGAACGATTAGCTAACTGGAGCGTAGTAGATGTAGGTTTTAGTTCACCCAGACCTAACTGTTCATATACCGAGTATGGTAATAGATTTACACTAGATCCTAAATCAAGAAGAGCTTGGTTAATCTTGTAGCTGCCAATAATGCAAGTAAGAGTGGGGCAACCAGGATCTTTGTACTTTGGTGGTGTATGGTGTTGAAGAATAGAATCGACTGTTCGATCAAAAATGCCTTCTTCTGGACATTCAATTTTCTCTTTATGGTGCATAAGTCTTTTAAGAATTTGGCATATGATGGGATTTGTTTTATAGCATCTAAGATCGGTATGTTGATCTTGACTTGCTTGAAAATCTCTAAAATCTCATCATTAGAAGCATACTTTGGGGCTTGACGTAACCTTTGAGGAAATGGAGCAGGAATAGGACATTGATCAACAGGTAAAACAGGGTCCTTTTGTTTAGAGTTTTCTTTAACTTTCATGGATTTTTCTACCTTTTCAGTCTTTTGAGGCTCATCTTTCTCAATTCTTCTACCACTCCTAAGAATGGTTACAGCCTTAGTTTGCTCCATGGTAGAGCTAGATGTTTCATCAAATGCATTAATGCTAACTGCATGCACTCCCTTAGGGTTTGCTTGTGGTTGAGCTGGGAACTTTCCTTTTTCCATACTTTGCATCATTTGACTCATCATGTTTTTTTAATTCATTCATGGACTGGTTGGTTTGTTTTATTTGACTCTCTAATTGAGAAATTTTTCTTTCCTGGTTTTGAACGTTTTGATTATTCTCAACATGCCTTTTAGGTGGGGGCAAGTAAGGTCCAGAAGGAGGTTGATGAGTTTGATAAGGTAAGGTAAGAAGTCCTTGGTTTTGTTGATGAGGTTGATATTGTCCTGATTGTGGAACATTAGTAGTAGGTCCATTTTTCCAACTAAAATTTGGATGGTTTCTCCAGTTGGAGTTATAAGTGTCTGAATATGGGGAGAAAGGTCTTTTATATGTGTTAAGTGCATTAGCTTGATCATGAAGTACATCTTGAAAAGCAGGGATTGTAGGACATTCCTGAGTAAGATGTGACGTACTTTCACAAATACTACACACTTGTTCTTCTTTATTTGAGTTTTTCTTTCCCATTTCTATGGCTTCTACTTTTCTCGTTAGGGATGCTACTTTGGCATTGATATCATCTTTTTCAGACATAGCATACATGCCTCCCCTAGCATGGGTGTTATTGGGCTTAGGTCTATCTGTATGTTCTATTCTTTCTGAGTCAGCCCAGGTCTGTGCACTTTCAGCTAGCCATTCCAAATACTCCGCCTCATCTGGTTGTTTGTTGAGAAAGTTGCCATTACACATCATCTCTACAAACTGGCGCATGTCAGAATTTAGTCCTTCATAAAAGAAGCTGATGATGCGCCATGGTTCATAGCCATGATGTGGGCAAGTGAGTTGTAGTTCTTTGAACCTTTCCCAGCATTGATAGAATGATTCTTTATCCTTCTGGGTAAAGTTCATTATCTTGCGGCGAAGCGTATTGGTTTTATGGGTAGGGAAAAACTTCTTTAAGAATTCCCTAGTCATGTCATTCCGTGTTCTTATGGAACCCGATGGCGATGCATTAAACCACATTTTTGCTTTTTCCTTTAAAGAGAAAGGAAAAAGTTTAAGTCTAACAGTATCTAGACCTATATTTTGAGTTCTCTGGGTACTACATACCTCATCAAATTCTTTAAGGTGCAAATAAGGGCTCTCACTATCTAGACCATGGAATTTGGGAAGTAATTGGATTACTCCCATTTTTAATTCTAACGTACCAGCATTTTGAGGAAGAATTACACAGGATGGTGTGCTGGTGCGTGTAGGCTGAAGGTAGTCTTTTAAAGTTCTACTACGAAAGTTTTGATGACCCTCAATATTATCATCCCCATGTTCACTTTGTTGGTCCCACTCCCTATTGTTTCTTCTCCAATCTCTATTTGGTTGATGATTATTCCTCCTTGGTGGAGGTTGATATTCATCTTCTATCAAGGGTGGTGGGTCCTCATTCATGATGAGTGGAGCCCCTTGACTTCCATGGGGTGAATTACCCCTTGAGCGTTGATCAGCCATAGATGTGGCCTGATCTTGCAGTATGTCTTTTTGGTCGTACTTGACTAACCTTCCGGTTTTGTCGCGTCTCCAAAAGTGCATACAAGGGAAGCTTCTTTTTGTTTTTTGTTTTTTTGTTTTTTTCTTTGAGAAAACTAACCTAAATGATGCAACCTAACTTCTAGAATGATGCGCAAACAAAAGGGCACACTCAAATAATCCTAAGGCTAATAAACAGCAATATATTTTCTTGATTTTCTGTAGGGACGATGCTTTTATTAGCCTAGACTAGCGCTCCTCCTCTCTTTAGGAGTTGATTACTGCTTACCAATTAGGTTCTAACCAAGGTGGTTAATGCAACCCTCGTGTAAGGAGGCGTTTAAACCTCAACAAACGTTAATAGGAGGTGGGGGAAGAGCGAGGCTCTATTAGATAACCCCCAATAACCACAGTGATCAAAAGCCACTGGACTGACAAGAATCGCGTCCTATTAAGAGGGTCCTACGAGCATGTGATGGCCCTATAGGTCTCTTCTGATTGATTTTAAATTAACGTGAAAGGAAGGTTTGCGCGCTTGAGGTGATTATCCTGAGTGGGCCAAGAGGTGGTGATGAAATCCACCCTTGATCTTATGGGGGTAGGGTGCCCTTACTAATTAATTTCACACACCATGGCAATTCGATCAGCATATAAATCACCTTAAAACATTAAACATGCCCTAAGAATGCAATTAAAAGCAGTAAACTAATGCAAAATCCTAAAATGCAACAATTATAAAAAAAATGCTTCTATATGAGTTACACTACCAAACGATGCAATTAATTCTAAATGCAAACCCTAATCTAGGAAATAAATGAGTGAGGAAACTCACAGTGGGGTTTCTGATGAAGATCAAGTGTGGGCCACCTTATCCCACACTTGCCCTGTATTATACAACCCTTTAAATTTTAAAATGAAAATTGCAATTTACAAGGATCCTCACTACAAGATTCACTCAAAAGGAAAAAGAAAGTCCTATTCTAGGAAAGTAGGGAAGTTTCCAATTTGGTGAAGATCCACTTGCCAAATTCCTCCACTTTCCTATTTCCCTAAAAAATAAAATTAGAAATTAGTACCAAATTCAGGAAACAAGGTGATTATGCCTTTAAAAAAATTGAAAAATGCACCTAAAATGCTAAAAATTGCAATTCCTAATTTTATGTATTTTTTTTTATTTTTTTTTTAAAAATTTTGATTTTTTTAGATTTTTTTAATTAAATTTTATGAAAACTCTTTTGCAAGTCCCAGGCAACGGCGCCAAAAACTTGTTGATTGTTTTACCGCAAGTGCACGGGCTATTGTAGGGTAGCTTATGCAAGTACGGGTCGATCCCACGAGGACTTGATTTAAAATGGAGTTTTCAATAAAATCTAATTATTTAAAATTAAAAATAAATCACTCACAATTATTGGAATTATTAAAATGAGAATAAATGTTCAGATCTAATAAACTTCTCAAAAATACAGAATTTTCAGTTCTTAAAGAACACATACAAAATCAAATAATGAGAAAAAACTACTTTCCTAGATCAATTTTCATCAAAATCTTCACTTCTGGTCTTCTAAAAGCTGATCCTCCTTCTGAATATCTTCAACCCATTCTTGATTAGTGATCCACCGGTCGGTTTTGACAGATTCTTCAAAATGGTCAAGATCTGGGCTAAATTGTGATTTCAGGATTTGGACGGCTCAGATTGATTTATGGATTTCAGATCTAAGATCAGAAGCGTTGGTTTTGTCTAGAGATGTCCTAAGAATGAACCTGTAAAATTAATTTGAATTCCGTTAAGAAACGAAAGAGAAATCAAGGATTTTGTTTTGATTAAGGCTAAACCGTTGAGAGGTTAGGCCTTAATTGATCAGGTATGGATTGAGCAGTTCCTGGATAAGAAAAACGCAGATAAAACAAAACCGGAATAAAGAAGGACACAGATGGAATTAAACTGGGGACACAGATGGAATTAACAGAAAAGGCCAGAATTGTAATTGCTTTTAAAGAGGGAGGGCAAAGCGGAATTTTGGTTAAAATCTGGTTTTTAAGAAAAAAAACCAGGAAACCCCAACGAATGAAGATGGGGAAGAAGGAAGAAGGGAGAAGAAGGAGGGAGAAGAGAAGGAAGAAAGGGAAGAGAGGAGAAGGTGGGAGGAAACCCGTGTTGGGTTTCCTTCTCTGGGACGTCCGATGAAGAGAAAAACTTAGGAGGCGACGATTTGCATCTCTAGGCGTCTTCCAATTTCTGGGTTCGTACTTGTGCTGGACCGGTGGTGTTGGATGTCTGCTGGACCGATTGCTGAAAAAAAATAATAGGGAAGCAGGTGCCTGGAGTTCTATGGCGTCACATGGTTGACTGGGATCACCTAGACAATGGAAAGGTGCGGCCAAGGAAGCCGTTTGGTTCAGGCCGCCAGAGTTGGTCTGGGAGCAGAAGATGATATGGGTAGTGTGTGCCTAGGCTTGTGAAGACGCAGGGAAAATCGGTGATGGGGAGAAGAGAGGTATTGGGCTGCTTCAATCTAGCTGGAGTGCAAACGCAAGGAGCGTGGCTTCCTCAACTTGGGCAAGTGCGATGGAAGCAGGGGATGTGGTGAGAGGGAGAAAAGGGAAGGGGGTTGAGAAAGAGAGAGGGACGGTGAGAGAAGAGACTTGGGAAAGGCTGGGAAAGAGAGTAGAGGAAGAGGGAGAGAAGGGAGAATGAGAGAAAGATAGGAGAAAAGAGAGGTGCGTTGAGAAGGGAGAGGGAGTAGAAGGAGAGGAAGAAAAAAATATAAGAAGAGAGAGTTGGGTACGTGAGAATGAGGAAGGGAAAAAGAAAAAGGAAAGAAGGAAAAAGAAAGAGAAGGAAAAGGAAAGAAAGAAAAGAGGAAAAGGAACGGAAAAAGGAAGAGGAAAAGGAAAAAGAAAAAAGAAAGAAAAGAGAAAAGGAAGGAAAAAGAAAGAAAAGAAAAGGAAGGAAAAAGAAAAGAAAGAAAAGGAGTGGGAAAGGAAAGAGAGAATGAAGGAAAGAAAAAGAGAATAAGGAGGGAAAGAGGAAGAATAGGAAAGAGAAGTGGGGGAAAGAGTTGCCCTTTACATGTTCTTTCCATTTTGTCCATGATTTCTATTTCATCTATCTCCATGGGTGATCTGGTCCATCCCCGCCCTTTAAGATGATCTGCACTGTTATCTTTTACTCGTATCCATCCGTGCCTCCTTTGGTTGATCTACAAAAGAAAAGACTAAATTAGAATCATCTGAACCGCACATTAGTCATCTAATGAACTCTAATGAACATCTGACCGTTGATTTTGACAAATTAAGGTTTGGATGGTCAATTGGATTTATATTCAAAATCAAGCTAAGTTTTGTAAAATTGAACGGTTAGATGATCTAATTGAACGCTAAATTAGGGAAATTTTGACCAAAATTAAACACTTAACACTAGTCACAACATAGTTACTTCAGAGTTCTATAATTCATCTGTGACATCTGATCATCGATCACACATCACAAGTTCACTATTTAAATAGTTTGGCTCATCCCATCAATTTAGGGATGGCAAGCTTATTAGTAACATCTGATCATCGATCAGATGTTCTGAGACATCATTTACAAAGGAACAGATTAGACAACTGAGATTTTTTGATTAATTTCCAGCCTAGATCAACAATCTCTGTTAGATCTGTGTTGCATCATGCATGTATTTTTCCATTTCTACTCACTAATGAAAAAATCAACAGTTAGATCATCCTAAAACCCTAGATTTAGCATGGACAGTATAAATCTAGCTAAAAATCCTAAATCAAGAATAGGGTTTAGTAGATCTTATCTCTTGGATGCATTTTCATGCTTTTTCCACCCTTGGATGAGCAAGATTTGTCATCATTTTCATTGGTACGGCTTTTGAGTTTTGTCGCTCACTGTTTCCTCTCCAATCGACCATCAAGGTCACCATGGATCCTCCAGTAACCATGGGGTTTTTGTTTGTCTCACGGTGCTGAACAAAATGAACGGCTCAGATTAGTGATTTGAGCTGGCCGTCTTCAATGATAACCTAAAATTCTAGTGACCCGAAACCCTCTTTTTTCCTACTCTTCTTACAAGCCGATGTGACAAATTTCTCTCTCTCTCTCTCTCTCTCTCTCTCTCTCTCTCTCTCTCTCTCTCTCTCTCTCTCTCTCTCTCTCTCTCTCAGGTTGAGAACAAATCGAATGGTATGTTCGTTAAGTTTAAGTGGGAGGGGTTCCCGTATCAAATAAGGCCCCCTTTTGTTTTAAGCATTTCATTTTTTTTTTTTTTATCTTACTTTTACATAAATGTCTATTAAGTGTTCAATTTTGGCCGGCCATAGGTGCGTGACACACCTAGAAGGCCTGGCATCATCTTCTCTCTCTCTCTCTCTCTCTCTCTCTCTCTCTCCCTCTCTCTCTCTCTCTCTCTCTCCCTCTCTCTCTCTCTCTCTCTCTCTCTCTCTCTCTCTCTCTCTCTCTCTCGTCTTCAACGCTCTTTGCCCAACTTCCATCTCGCTCAATCTCCTTCTTCTCTCTCACGCAGAACTCTCTCTGTTCCTTCCTTCATTTCTTCTTCCTCCCTCCTTCTCTCTCTTCCTCTTCAGTTCAACCAGCCGACGATAGGTGCGTGACACACCTGGGCTGGCTGGCATCTTCCCCTTTCCCCCCTTCTCTGTCTCTCTGTCTCTCTCTCTCTTACTCCTCTGCCATCCTGCTTTCTCCAACAATGCCCAGACGGAGGCACCACTGCCCAGACCTCTTCATCCGACGCCCAGAAAAGGTGTCGCTTTAGGCCAGGCACGAGCCCAGATCCGGATAGCTCTGGGGAAGAAAACCCGTAACGGGTTTTCCTCCATTTCTTCCTCCTCCCTTGTCTCATTCCCTTCCTATCCTCTCTTCTTCTCTCCCTTTCCCCATTCTTCGTTCTCTTCTCTCGGATTCGGCGTCTCTGCGTCACCGGACGTCCTAGGGAAGGAAACCCAGATCGGGTTTCCTCCTACTTCCCCATTCTTCTCTCCTCTCTTCTCTTTTCCCTCCTTCTTCTTCCCTCTTCTCCTTCTTCTTTCTTCCCCCCTTCTCCGGTTTCCCCCTCAAACGGGTTTTCCTGGTTTTCGATTAAAACTAGGAATTTGAGAAAATTCCATTTCTGCCCCTGGCAGATTTCAATAATACCATCTGGGTCCTTTATCTGAAATTCCATCTGTGTCCCCCAGAAGAATTCCATCCATGTCCCCGATTTTCCAATTGTGTCCTCACTTTAATTACATCTATGTCCCAGTTTTGTTTTATTCACATTTTAACTATTCAGGGACAGTGCAATCCAAGGACAAGCTTATCCAGGACGCCTTTTAGTTTTATTTTCTGTTGTCTTTTGGATAAATAATTGTGAACATTGGAACAATTGAATAAATCTGGATTTTAGTTTATTTGTAGTATATTCTTTATTTTTATTCTTTTAGTTGAATTTTATTTAAAACTCCATCATTTTAAATCAAGTCCTCGTGGGATCGACCCGTACTTGCATAAGCTACACTACAATAGCCTGTGTACTTGCGGTTAAACCATCAACAATGTCCTTCATACCTAAAATGTTATAACTTCTTCATTTGAACTCCGATTTCAGTGTTCCTTGTGTTGTTGGATTCATTTTTCTAAGTACAATTCAAATATAAATATTTTGGGATCCAATTTGATGTCTTTCAAAAGGTCAATTCTATGGAGCTTAAACATGAATATTTTTCAATTTGCACTTATCAAAAGTAATTTATAATCCTTTGAAATGGAATTTAAAAATTTAGGGTTATTACATATTGTATTCTTCTCATTGCCTATTGTATCTCACATTGTTTTGATTTTTTTATAGGATTTGGCCTAAGAAATGGTTGCATTTGAGATAGCTAGAGGTAGCCAAATCTAGAATTTGTCTACTGAGAAAATTGTAAGCATTGTTGAAAGGGGATATGATTCTAGAATCCAACATTTCATTATCAATCATTTTTTAGATTTGGATATGACTCGTTCTTTGTCACAAATCAAGTTGAATGTTGGACTAGGATACCTGCCAATTCTTGAGATTTCAATGGGAATCTAACTGAAGAGATGATTGTTAGCAAGGTTTAACCATAAGAAACTCTGACAATTCCTCTAATGTTTCCAATCTACAAATGATTCCTCCAATCACCAAGATTCTTCATCTCCAATGAACTTGAGATTATTCATCTTAAGATGTCATAATTTTGAAATGAGAGTTTTCCTATTTCAGGAAGCATATATGATTTTGGAACATAACAATTTTAGTGAATTTGGAGCCCTGAAAGTTTCCTTTTTTCAGCCAAAACAGTGTAGGAGAAGTAGTTGTAAGATGAGGATCAAGAACTTGAGATTCTTCATCTCAGAATCTCAATTGCAATTGGTCTAGAATTCGACCAATTGCATCTTACTTACAAAATATAAGCATACCCTAAGTCTTATGCAATTTTGCATAAAGCAAAGCTATCAAATATGTACTCTTGATCAATTTCATATTTATATATAATTCTCTTGCAAAATCTAACTATATGAACCTTAGCTTAGAAGCATGCTTATGGTAACTTCTTTAAGATAGTTGAAGCCTCCCAAATTGAACAAGGGATTAAGGCAATCTGTCTTGAGGATTCACCAAGCCAAACTTAATATGTACCTCATAGTGATTTGCATAATCAAATTTAGTTCATACATTTGTTTCAAAACTTAATGCCTTAAAGTAGAGTCCCTCAAAGTAAGTGAAAATTATATCACTAGTTTTTCCTTATGACCTCATGTATCTGTCAAACCTTAAAGTGGGATAAACACACTCTGATAACAAATCAATGTAGAAACCTGACCCAAAGATTAAGAATTCAAATGGAAACTAACATTTGAGTCTCCAAGAGTTAGACTTGAAAGAGACTATCAAGACAAAGCAAACTTGAAGAAAGAATAAGAAGAACTTCAAAATATTAGAAACTCCAAAAATGAGAGTGTTAGAAATGTGATACTCTTAGGTCTCCCTTTCTAGCCAGAACTCAAGAAACTAGAGAACTTTACAAGTGAAAGAAATCTTGAAGACAGAATACCAAATGGGCCAACTCTATGACAACAAAAAGCCATGTGAGATCCTAGGAGGTTTTTAGGTTTTGCAGAAGGAGCTTCCTCTCTCTAAATTTAAAGCACAAATACAAAAGAGAGAGAGAGAGAGAGAGAGAGAGAGAGAGAGAGAGAGAGAGAGAGAGAGAGAGAGAGAGAGAGAGAGAGAGAGAGAGAGAGAGAGAGAGAGAGAGAGAGAGAGAGAGAGAGAGAGAGAGAGAGAGAGAATGTTTTTATACAAAATATCGAATGAATTTAAGCAGAAAGCTTGAAGTTGGTTGAATGAGATGTAGGCTTGAATACTTGTTATTTGATATTCAATTTCCCCCAAAGTTGTTCGAATGGTCCAAAAGCCTCCAATCTATAGTATTCTTTGCCAATAGACTTGTTGGATACACTATTTTAGTTGTTGAAAGTAGATACAACTCACCAAGGGACAAGATTTCAAGTTTGCTAGTGATAACTTATGTACTTGTCCCCGTAAACAATTGACTAGAATCATAAATTAAATTGATTAGATTCCATAAATACAGTAATCCTTAATGAGCATGTTCCACGCAATTGACTTCTCATTCAAAATAGACAACTAGATTTTCTACCCAAAAAAGTGAAACCCATATCATTGTGTTAGCAATTGACTAGATTCTCAAAAGCAATCAACTAGATATCTTCAAGCATAAAAGTTCTTCAAGCTTTCTTAAAATGTAAAAACTATGTTTCAAAAGCACATGACTTGCTTTCCCAAAATAGTTGACTTGCACAAAATTCTATCACTTAGTTGACTTGATTCTCCAAAGTAGTTGACTTGACTCCAAAATATAGTCAACTAGAATGTAGGAAAACTTAAAGATGTTACTAGTAAGTTTGTATTATCTAGTTGGCTTGATTCTTTAAACATGTTGACTTGAATCCATAGGTAGCCAATTGTAATGACTTAAGCTTCAAGAATCTTCCAACTTACCCAAAACAATTGACTCGATTGGCAGGAAACTTAGTTCCATGATAGTTATGACAATTAATCCATGTAGTCAACTTCTCCAAAAGAGTCGACTAGAATCTTTCTAAATTTGAACTTTAAATCCATTGCCTTAACTATTATTGAAATCTTAATGACAAGTTTCTAACTCTTTCCTTTGATCGTGAATATTCACCAAACATGTGAGAAGCACAATGTGATGGTTTTGTTATGATCGAAAGTAAGGAGGCTAGGGCTAACAAGCCAAACACTCTAGGTGCTCTAAGGAGAGAAGAGGAGAAAGTGCAAGGGGAATGGCCTTAGGGGCACCCCTTTTATAATGGTGCCTAGCTTGAGTAACAAGAAGTGTTTCTTGGGAAGTAAGGTATATAGCTTGGCCCCTATACACCCCTTGAACTTCTGAACCAATGAACCTTTTCCTCTTTCCCTCCAACGGGCCTATTAGGAGGATGGGCCTTAGGCAGGTCAAGCTATCTCTACAACAACAAACCTAATGTCATGCATTGTCTCAAGATGAATCCTCAAAACAATGTAGGTTGTGGAGGAAAGTTTTACAAGACGAGAAACTTTTCTCCAACTATCCATGTGGGATTGACTTAAGTTGTGTTTTCAAAGCCAAATAGAAAATATAGTCTAGGCTATGGTTCATGTTGATATAAATTTAATTCCTTCCAAAACAAGAAAACAAACATTTCCTCCATTACACTTTTGGCCTGAAATCAATTCCCAAACATATAAGTTGTTTTGACTGGAAATAATAACTACAATCTACCACTTGTTTTAAGTTAAAACAACTAAAAATAGCCCCGTACTTGTGTTTATGTTGAAAAATAACGAAACTATAGAGAAATACAATTAAGAATAATAAGATAAAAGTAAATAAAAGAAATTTAGGAATTCAACAAGATCCATGCATTAAAGAAAGTGAACAGAGTGTTGAACTTCCTCCTAGTGTATACAATTTAACAAATCTGAGAGTAGATGTTGAACCAAGTCTTGAACTAATCCTTAAGTAAGAATTATCACAAATGTCAATTTGCACTCGAATAAGGCACTTTTATTATTGGTAATGCTCTAATCTCGCTTACCACTAAGAGCTATAAAGACTAATCTAAGTCCAGTAGGAGGGGACATCACCTCCAAAACTCACATTGGTGAGTCCATAAATGGTGAGTATGTGTACACCATACTATGAAGATCTATGGATTCAGTAAGACATAAGTTTCCTACATGACTAGAAGTCGTACTTCACATGCCATAGGAATGGGAATGAATTTTATTCACAAAATATTGTAGTATATCTCAATATATCTGAATATCTTGTTTGTTTGGTCAACGACACAACACATGATTGCAACTATTTTTGAATTATAGGTTTTTAAGCCCATTCCTCCAAGTGTCTTACCAACCAACTCTCTTCCTAAGCCTTAGGAAAGTTGTTTGCTAAAATTTTCCTTGGTTTCACATACTATAGACTACAGTAAAAATTTGATAAATGAATGACCAATAAATTGACACTCATGCTAAGATGATATAATGCCTTTGGTCCCAACAAGGGCCAATGTGTTAAATTAACATTCTTCATTTTGAAGGCCTCTTTTTATGAAAAACAAGTTCAAATAGAGATAAATAAGGCTAGTACACATTTATTCACATGAGAGGGAGAGAAGATTAGAGGAAAACTTGTAGGAGGGAAATAATGACAAATACATATTGATGCAAGATAAGAAAAATGAGAGAGAGAGAGAGTGTGTGTGTTAAGTTTTGTAGTTTTAGAAAGTGAGAATGAAAGAAAAAGAGAAAAAGTGAGATTCTTTGATAAAATAATACAAACAACAAGGAGCTCATATAAATTAATTTATTAAGTCTTTTAATAAAGTAAAATTTCACGGAGTTAATAGAAACCTTCTAACCTAAGAAAGTAAAATTTGTGAGACTTTTAATATATGTAGAAATTATATTGTCTTTGATCAATTCTCTCACTTTATCAAATTTAAGATAAAGTTAGCATGATTTCTTAATATAGCACTCACTATACACTTTAATTTGTTATAGAGGCATTGTTATCACAATAGATGATACATTTTTGTTACAACTGCATTGTTATCACAATAGACAGTAATAGCAACACAAGCTTCAACCAAATTAATACATCTATCAATAGGTTTCTTGGCATTGTTTACTTCCTCACAAGTGGAAGCCAAAGCTATAAACTCATATTCCATAATGAAATGAGTTTGAGGGGGAAACCGGAGAAGGGGGGAAGAAAGAAGAATGAAAGAGGAAGGAGGGAGAAGAGAAGACGGGAAAGAAAGCGTGGGAAAGTGGGAGTGGAAACCTGACTTGGGTTTCCTTCCCCAAGACATCCGATTTAGACCACCCGGATGGGTCTGGGCATGTGTCCCGTGGAAGAGGGTGGAGCGTGGAAGAAAGAACCAGAGAAACCTGGGTTTTGATCTGCTCAATGAAGGAGATGACACTGAGTACTGGAGTGAGCAGAACAATGGGAGATGAAGGACGCCAGGGGTGTTGGATCTCGGTGAAAAAAAATGACGCCCCTTTTGCGTGTCGTTTGGTTTAAGGGCGGGGAAGATGATGCCTATCTGGGCAGATGGAAGGTGAGAGATGAGGGAGAGAAAAGCTGAGAGAAGGAGAGGTGAGGTAAGGGGATGATGCTAGGCTTGTTGGTGTGTCACGCACCTATGGCTGGCCAATGGGGAAAGGAATGAGAATGTGAGAGAGAAAGAGAGAACAATAGAGAATGGAGAGAGGAGAATAAGAGAAGAGAGAAGGGGAAGAGGTTGGCCATGTAGGAGGGTAGAGAAGGAGAACAGAGTAAATAGAGATAGCAGAGGAGAGGGTGACCGTGGGAGAGAGAGAGAGAGAGAACAGACATGATGAAGGGTGAGAGAAGGAAAAGAAGAAGAGAAGTGGGAGGGAGAGAAGAATAGAGTTCGGGAGAGAGATGGTTGCCGTGGAGGAGGGTAGAGGAGTATTGGGAGAAGAGAATAGGAGAAGAAAATAAGAAGAAGAAGAAAAGTGGAGAAGAAGAAAGAGGAAGGAGGGTGAAGGGGTTGATGGCTTTTCTCCTCTCCAGCCCAAAAAAGAGGAGCCTCGAAGAGAGAGGGAGAAGGGGGGTTAAAAAGGGAGAGAGAGAGAGTCCATCAGAAGTCTAGTCTTGTTAGAACTCTGCAAGTCTTTAAAGTCTTCAGTCTTCTCTTTCAATGCAACTTCATCATCCTTATTTGATATCCTTGATTCGATTTGGAGCGTCCACGCCTGAGTCGATTAATCTGCAATGCCTCTCTTGTATTATATACACACAAGCACATGCACGTTTGATCATAAGACTAGAACACTTGAGGTGAAAGAGGCCTTGAAAAAGACAAATTTGGGAAAGGCCCTAGAGCACAATGGTATACTAATAGATGTTTGAAAATATATAGGAGATATTAGTGTAGTTTGGTTGACAAAGTTGTTTAACAATATTTTAAAGTCAAAGAAAATATCAGATGAATAGAGGAAAAGCACTATCATACCAATCTATAAGAATAAAGTAAACATATAGAGTTGCAATAATTATCATGGTATCAAAATTATGAACCACATCATGAAATATTGGGAAAGAGTTGTTTAGAAGAGGCTACGATGTGAGAAGAATGTATTGAAAAATTAGTTTGGTTTCATGCTAAGGAGGCCTACTGTGGGAGCTATTTTTCTCCTTTGACAATTTATGAAGAGAGTGACCTATGCATGGTCTTTTTTGACTTTGAAAAGGGTTATGGTAGGGTCCTTGGAGAGTTAATATGGAGGGTGCTAGGTGAGAAAGGAGTTTCACTAGGATACATAAACATAATTAATGATATGTGTGAGGGAATAATAACAAATGTTAGGACCAAACTAATGATTTTCCCATCTCTAGATGATTGCACCAAGGATTGGAATTGTGCATGTACCTCTTTACATTGTTTATAAATGAATTAACAACATCTACATGAGGAGATTCCATGATGCATGGTATTTGTAGACGACATAGTTTTGATTGATATAACAAGAGAGGGCATAAACACAAACTAGGATTTGGGGAGATCCTATAGAGTCTAAAGGATTCAAAATTAGCCAAACTAAGGAGTATATAAGGAAAGCAATTTTAGCAAGGACAGGAGTGGATGCAAATTAAGGATTGGGCAACTCTTAAAGAAGTGGTACAAAAATACACATGAAGGATGGGTATCTCTCTTTGAGGAATACGTAAGGGAGACTCATTACAAAAGTTCAGATGACAATTAATAGATTGTTTCCTCTCCATATTAATGCAAGCCTTGAAGAGTGTTTCTATGGAAGCATTAAGGACGAATCATGGAAGTGGCATCTTCGCTTTGGGCATCTAAATTTCAATGGACTTAAGCCGATTGCCAAATATAGAGAAGCTAGAGTACGTATGCGAGTCTTGTACTCTTGACAAGCAGTAAAGAACCCCTTTTCAAAGTGAAAGAACTTGGAGAGCAAGAGATCCCCTACACGATACACACTGACATTTGAGGACTCATTGAGCTATCTTCATTTGGGGGCAACAAATACTTCATTACCTTTATTGATGATTTTAGTAGAAAACTTTGGGTCTATTTCATGAAAGAAAAATCCATTGCTTGTACTACTTTAAAAGTTTCAAAGCTCATGTTGAAGGTGAAAGTGTCCATTCACTTGAGATATTAAGACCTAATGAAGGTAGGGAATACACCTCCAATAAGTTTCAAAGTTATTACAAGGAGAGTGGCATTAAGCAACAATTTATAACATCATATTTATCACAACAAAATGGCATCCTGAAGTTATAATAAGTACATCTTATCTTCTCAATCGGTGTTAATAAAGCGTGTAAAGAATAAGACACCATGAGAAGCATGGAGTGGATACAAGCCAAGTATGACACACCTTAGGGTCTTTGGGTGCATTGCATATGCTCAAGTCCCTGAGGCAAAGAGAAAGAAGCTAGATGATCATAGAGAGAAGTGTATTTTCATTGGCTAAAGTGAGGAGACCAAAGCATACAAACTCTACAATCCACTTGCATAGGAAGTAGTGGTAAGTTGAGATGTGATTTTTAGCAAGGAGGAAGCATGGACTTGGAGTAAAGCAAACGCAACTAAGGAAAATCATCTTTAGATAGTGGAACAAGCAGAATCAAGCCATGAAGCTCCAAAAAGAGGAATCTTACCATTGTCTCCTAATACATCAAATACAGATCATGGGACTCCGCAAAGGCAAGGTATCGTATCTCCATCCTCTACACTAATTAAGATGAGAAGTCTTCGAGAAATTTATGAACAAATTGAAGACATAAATATGTTTTGTTTATATGCTGATGCAGAGCCTCCAACATTTCAAGAAGCTATTAAAAAAGATTGTTGGAAAAAAGCAATGCAAGAAGAAATTCATGCCATTGAGAAGAATGACACATGGGGAGTTAACTATGCTTTCTAAAGGTCAAAGGAAAATTGATGTCAAATGGGTATACAAAATCAAGCGGATGACTGATGAAAAGATTGAAAGATTTAAGGTCCGACTTGTAGCCAAAGGCTACAAGTAAAAATATGACACCGATTATGAAGAAGTGTTTACACTAGTCACACAATGTGACACTGTAAAGATGATGATCTCTCTTGCTGGTCATCACAATTGAAAGATATACCAATTGGATGTAAAGTTAGCATTTTTAAATGGCAAGCTCAAAGAAGAAGTATTTGTGGAGTAGCACAACGGTTTGTAAAAGAAGAGCAAAAGGTGTACCAGTTGAAGAAAACACTATATGGGATATTGAAGATAATGGTTTTACCAAATGCCCATATGAGCCTTCCGTTTATATGAAGAATGATCATAATGAGATACTTATTATTTGTATGTATGTTGATGATCTATTATTCATAGGAAATAGACAATGGATGATTCAAGAGTTTAAGCAAACCATGTTTAAGGAGTTTGAGATTACAGATTCTGGTGTTATGTCATTTTTCCTTAGAATTGAGGTATGTCAAAATTTCGATGGTATTTTTATATCTTAAAAGAAGTATGTTAGAGAGTTACTTGAAAATTTTAGAATGAGTTATTGCAATGAAGCAAATATACCTCTTGCATCAGGTTTAAAGATAACAAAACAAGAAGAAGGGAAGAGCATAGATTCTACTCTTTTCAAGAGTTTAATTGGAAGCTTAAGGTACCTCTTAATCACATGACTAGATATTATGTTTAGTGTTGGACTTTTGAGTAGGTACATTAAAATGCCAAAAAGGTCACACTAGTTGGGTACAAAGAGAATCTTAAGATACATAAAAGGTACTTTGGACTTTGGCCTCTTTTACTCTTACAAGGATGATGCAACTTTGCTTGGTTATTCGAGATAGTGGTGGCCGGAGATCAAGATAAAAGAAAGAGTACTTCAAGCTATGTGTTTTACCTTGGAACAACTACCTTTACTTGGATGTCGAAAAAGTAAAAAGTAGTAGTATTATCAGTTTGCGAAGCTAAATATGTGGCTGCCTCTACCATCTGTAAAGTAGTTTGGTTTAGAAACCTCTTAGAGCAGCTAAATCATCCTCAAGAAGATTCTACGACTATATATATATATATATATTAACAACAAGTCTGCCATTGAGCTTGCCAAAAATCCATTATAATATGGAAGAAGCAAGTACATTGATATAAAGTATCACTTCTTGAGAGACCAAGTAAACAAAAGAACAGTAAAGTTGGAGTATTGCAATACTAAATAGTAAGTGGCTGGCATCTTCACAAAAGCATTGCCTACTGACACATTTATCAAATTGAGGACTATGCTTGTAATGAAGAAGCTTTTGGTTTAAGGGAGGATATGTTGGATGTAAATCAAAAGCATATATCTTGGCCTAATGACATGGTGGGCCCAATAACGTGGGCGGCCCCATCTTAGCCCTTTTCTTTGGTTATGGGCTTGGCCCTAAGTTTTACACAAAAGGCCATCATCTAGAAAGCCTATATTCTAGAAAGTGTATAAAAGTCAAAGTATCTAGATTAATCTTTAAAAATATCTAAGGTAGATATTTATAGAGTTGTGTGGAAGATTCAAGTCTAATTTCTAGAAAAGTTTTAACCATTAGATTAAAGACACTTGGAATAATCTCCACCACACATTGAGGAGGTGGTAAGTGGAGGACAAGTATAAATAGAGGTGCACTCCTCATTTGTAAGAAAGTGAGAAAGAAGAAAGAAAGAGGTGAGTAAGGAGTGAGTGGAAGTGTGAGGGAGTGAGTCTTATGAAGATAACAACCTTGTACTTGTAATTGTTCTTGAATGAATTTGAGAGAAATTTCTTTTTTTTTTTTTTTTTTTTTTTTTTTTTTCTTTTAGTAGTACTTTCTCTTCTTATTTCCCTCACACATTATAGTTGTGGGTGAAGGCTTCGTAAAGCCAACATCCAACAAATTTGCCCATAAGCAAAATGCCATCCACTATCATTCAGAGTCAATTAATCAAACTGACAAATGCATAACCAAAATGACTCCAATTTTGCAATGAAGAGTCCCACCTTTGGATGATTCTACTTGTTCATTTGGTTGCTCTAGTTTGAATATCATTTAAACAAAAAATCCCAACATTTGGATAATTCTAGCATCCCATATCTTGCACTTTTGGTGGTTAGGTTTAGATCATTTACTGCAATGAGAAGTACAATTTTTAGATGACAGAATCATTCAATCCATATGCATTTTAAACAATTACACACCTAAAGATGGAGAAACAAAATGAACTAGATGTTTCATGCAAAAGCAAGGCCCATCACAATTCGATGCTTTTATTTAGCATTCTCAATCAAATGATATAATTGCAAAAACATATATTCTACGCGTTGGAGAATAGAAGAAAGGGTAAAAGCCTTACTCAGGTAGCAAAGAAACTTTTGAAAAGTGTGTAGCAAAGGGTTCAAAGGTGGGGAATAGAAATGGCTTGTAGAAAGAAAAAGGAAAATCATCTTGGATTGAAGACAGTGAGGCACCAAACTATAGAAGTACTAATTGGCATGTATGTCAGATATCAATACTCCATCAAAATTCCAATACCATGACATGCATAATTAAGTTTTGGTTATAACCCAACTTGCTCAATAGCTAAAGTTGAAGTCAACAATCCAAATACGGCCATAACACTTTCTAGAAGCAAATTTCAAATAAGAAACAGTAGATTCAAAATTAATGAAAATTTTATAAGAACTTAACAGTAACATGTAGTAGATGCGATACTAAAATGAAAAAGCTGTTGTGCCATATTTCATAGATCTGGAAATCAAGATTGATTCAATCACACATACAAAAAGGAGCCAAGAAAATTTACATGGTTCAGCCAAACTCGGCCTACGTCCACTAGAGAGGAGGATTCTACTATGATCTAATCACATTACATGGATGAAGCCTCCTCTCTTTCTCTAAGCACAAACTCTCTCACACCCTCACACACACCAAATCCTATATATATATATATATATATATATATATATATATATATATATATATATATATATATATATATATATGATTTTCCTGAAATGGATATGGATTGATCCTTATCTTGATTAATCCATTCTGTTTGAAACTTATTCTAATTGATACTTATCTTGACAGTTTCCTATTGTTGCCAGGTTTCCTCACATTGGTATGGACCACACGCAGGTTCATCCCGACAAAAGCTTCTAACATAAAAGTTACATCAATATACAAGGATTGGAACAAGTTCTTCAGGACGTTTGCTTATTGCATGGGCATCATGGCTTGTTAGGTATAGCTCCAGCGAGGTCCCATCTAGCCACAACAGTTACGTGTTGTCTGAATCTCAGAGTGGAACACAACAAAACTATGATTCTCGGACAAAACCACAAGTGCGGTGACTTTTCACAACAAGACGCCATTGAAATATGTAGTGATTGCCTTCAGTTTACAATTTAAAAAGTTCCTCTCGACTTGAAACCACAATCATCTCAGTAGCATTCACGTATGTAGGATCCTAAAACTTAAAACTCAATTTCAGGCTTGGTTTATTTATTCATCAAGCATTACTACTTTAAGCTAACTACAAAAGAAAACGAGAGTGGATGCTATATTTTCACACATTCTACATAAATCTGAGAGGACAATACTTCACACTTGGATATTTTCATTCCCATATTCCATTATATTTAGAGGCAGTGCTAAGAGTTGCAGCTCCCAGTGTGGTATTGCGGCAAAATGTGGATCTAGTAACTCTTGAACCATCGGCAAGTGCCAAGAGTAAGAGGGTCAGCAGTAGAAGCACTTTCCCCTAGTAAGAAAAGTCTAGAATAGTGAGATCCTTTGAAATTACTTCTATTTCCCATCTATTTCATCTTCCATCTCCTCCTGTTACTTGTGAACTACCTTACCATAGTTACACAGACAGGGAGTTCTTCATATTTCATTATATTATCTACATATATGGAGAATAATTATGATTTGCAGTCTGTAATACAAGACAAAATCATATTAGCCAGACAGTAAATAAGAAGTACCTCCAGTTCCCAGTGAGGCTGCACTAGGAGAGATAGCTTTGCCAACTAGTTTAAATCAACATTTCATGGAAGAAACATGACAACTTTGGAAGCAATTACTCTAGCAATCTCAAAGAGAAAATATCATTCAAAATGATATTGCCAGTTTTTTAAAATGAACATAAGAAAGGGTCAAACCCATTACGAGGTTTAAGCATGGTGCAAATATCATGTGTCTGTAATTTAGCATAATCTGGTCCTTCCTAGGGTGGTGACAAGAAAACTGTATTTGCCTGCATTATAGGAAAATGAGATTGATGAATTAGATGCTTTTGAAGAACATGGTGGGAAATGCACCTGAACATGTAGACCTACCTTAGAGGCCTTAAGTAATTGGTTAAGTTGTCCTCCCTTTAAGCAAGTAATGTCATGTGACCAGGTAAAGACAACCTTAAATCAAGAGAGAGAAAAATATCACGAGGGATGTTATATCATGGACGTGTTAGTATTTAATATACTTTATTGACGAATATTCATTCATCACATCAAGATCCTCCAAGAAAATCATCAAGAACTAGATGTAGAAGCGTGCTTGAATCTTCTATGCAAGTTTGGATCGTTGAAGAGATTGGGGCCACTTAAAACTTTTGCAAGCTCATATTTTCAGATGAAAATACGTGCATTGATCATATAAATGTCCTTCTTCCAATAGTAAGCCAAACAACACATTCTTTAAGAGATATTAAGATCACTAACAAAAAGAACATGGATGCATATTGGCCCACAAAAAATGAAACTCCATGAATATTATTTTTGTCTTTAACCACAGAACCTTATTAACTCCTCTAAGAGCACTGCAGAAGGAAAAATTTGTCCTCTGCAAAGATTTCTTATCACTTCAACAGGGTAAATCAACTATCACATACCCACATTGAGACTTTAATGAAGATAAGAAAGCTAACAATGCATGGCTGAGAGGGTGAAAGCTAACCGTCTCACTGATTAAGCTGTACAAGAAAGAAAGTATGAGAACAGAGAAGAAAGACTAAGCACTAGCAATAATCTTGTAAGCATCTACATTAGCATCTTTTGTTTTAGTACTATATGGGCCTAGTATTTCCAGTGTTGTGAATACTATAACATATTGGCCAGTATATCGGTATATGTCATATTGATAAAAAATCTGGTATGGCATTAGTCTGAATACCATTTCAGTTAAAATTTGTTTAATACTAGTTGAATACTGAAATGCTATTTGGTATTTGCACATATGCATTTTGCGCATTAAGTTTTGTTTTGTTTTGTTTTTTTTCCATAAAGTCCTTATATAATCCTTTTTTAGTATTTGCATACTGTCCAAAATAAGCATTTTTCCCAGTAAGTTGGGGTAGTGTTTTTCCTAAAGACCTTATATAAATTTTCTTCTTACTTTAAGGCTGACTTTAAGATAAATAATGAAGGACTAAATGATAGTAGCACAATCCCAATTGAATGAAAGAGAATCCATAAGAAAGAAAAGAATTTTGGGGCTTTTTCTGCCTTCATTTCTTTGTTGAGCATAGTAATCCTGTATGCTCAATAAGAGAGTAGTATGTGCCTCATTTTTCATGCATAACGACACTATTTTTGTTAGATCTAACCTACTCATCATGGTAGGAATGTCTTAGATGGGCTAGACATGAAATTCCATGCCCATTGGCTGTTTCTAGCCTATGTCACAACCATCCATTTTTGTTATGTTTTTCAAAAATCTAAATTAACTGGCTATGATTGTCCAATTGAATTGATTCTCAAGAGTATCTATTTTTGGTATTCTAAGCATGATAAACATGTTAGATATGCAAAACTGTTCTTCTATGCATGGAAAATGGGTGTATACTCCTTCCTTTCTTATTGAGTGTGTACTCTTATCAGTATTCTTCTTTGTTTTAGCCTTAGCGAGTTGTAAGCTTTGAAGGAAGAAGAAGAAGAACTTGATGCTATTTGTAAGAGAAAACGTATGAATCATGAAAAGCATTTGAATTTTGTTAGATGATAAAACTTAGAATGTAGCTAATAATATGTATCAATTGATAGTAATACGAAGTTGTAATTATAAGATATGAAAAAGCTTGTAATTTCAATAAAAAATTATTTTTTCTTATTTTTTAAGAGAACAATGAAAAATTTTGTTATATTTTTAATTTAAAAATTCAAATACTATCTAGTATGGTATATATTGTTAATTCGTACCATTTTGGAGTGAAGCTGGTACATCATCCGCCACGGTATTGACAATAGTGATATATACACTTAAAGGGTATGACAATGTGCACCCTTTTATTTCTTCTCATGAGCCTCATATTAAATGGTACCAATGGCTACAACTTCAAGTAGGACTTGATTATGAAGATCAAAACTATTGCCTATCTTGCTATTGACTAAAATGGCCATGCTAAAAAAATTTATTCCTTGAATTATCGTATCAGAGCTTCTTTTAGTCTTGAAATGGACAACAAAATCTTTCACCATCCATTTTACAACTCAAGAAAATAATGGTAAGGAATCATCCAAAGGATGAGAATATTGGGGTATGACTCATCTAAGTCAAAAGCAAGATATTCAATGGTTTGGATCTTAAAAAATATGGACCGAGCCCTTAGTATCAAAATGCAATATGTTGACTCGGAATTCAGCCAACTCTATGCGGTTTTGGACTTTCCACGTTTTTTCAAGTCAAGAAAAAAATTTATTGGCATATATTTTTTGCAGTAATATAATAACACTTTTATGGTTGGGCACTTGCTGCCGGTAATGTTAAATTACATCCACAAATTTTCTTCATTATCTGAGTTCTCCAACGCATTGACTTCACTTTTGCAAAGTTGGTATTGTGTCCACATTTTGAGTTTTGACACTTTGCTTTTATATGCACCATTTAATAAGGTGCTCATGAGATAAAACTAGGGTCAGATGTATCACTGTCCAGAGAGAAAACTATGGCTTAATTTGTTCTTGAATGCATATCACTGTTGATATATATTAATGTAATTCTTATGAAGGATGAGAGATCTGATATTGCATTTATAGATTGTCAAACGTGTTAGGGTTACAATGTAAAGGACATTAATGTCCTCACGTACTATGCATAAAGTGTATCCTAATATCTCCCTCAAGATTAAGGTTTATATGAAATAACCTTTAGCTTGTTTCGCATCAATTGGAACTGCAGACTAGTCAGAGACTTGGTCATGATACTGCAACATTCAATCTTCCTTTGCAACTTGATCCCGTACAAAGTAGAAATCAACCTAGACATGCTTGTTCTGGGGCGAAAAACTGGATTTAACTGTAAGATAAGTTCCACTGATATTATCACATCAAAGAGTAGGCACCAAATTTGATTGAACGCCTAACTTCCAGAGTAGCAACCTTAACCAATTGAGTTCCGCAGTTGCATTTGCTATAGCACGGTACTTGGATTTTGTTGAAGAATGAGTGATTGCTGTGTTTTCCAGTGCACCAAGAAACAAGATTGCACCCCATATAAATTATGTACCCCTAGTAGATTGATGATTATCTGCATTTTCTGTCCGGTGAGCATCGGAGAACTCATAAATCTTGAAAGAAGATGGCGATATAGCATTAATCTATGTGTTAAAGTTCTCTCGAGACACCTTAGCATCCATTTCACATCCTGCCAATGGCCAGTTGCAGGTGATTACATAAACTGACAACCTTATTGACAGAAAATGCTCGTTTCGGGCGTATTAGAGTGACACATTGGCATGCGGATCAGCCATTGGCTCACCAACATATTTCAATAATTTGATAGAGGATGAAAGTGGCGGTGCTACTAGTTTAGCATCGATCATCTTTGCATACTCCACTTCCTATCCAACTTTCATGTGTTAAGCATGCCACCAGCATTCATCTTGAGCTGGGTCGAACTTCTCATGAGATTTATAGTTGCATTATTTATAACTTTTTTGTTCGTAGACAAAGCTGATTTGAAATTGTCTTTCCTTCCGAGGCATAACTTGTATTCATGTGCTTCATATTAGCCTGGAGTTCGTTCTTTTTCCTTTTGCTCTTATGCTGTCCATTCAATGACTGCTAATTGGGGGGTAAGGATTGTTAGATACGGTTAAAGAATATCTTTTGAAAGTCTCTGTGTTGCTTGTATGTCCAACATAGCCATTTCAGCAGCATGTTTAACTACCAAACAAGAAACAGCAGGTCATCTCGCCTGGCCTGGGATCGCAGTCAGTGTCACAAGACGACATCCTTAGGTTTCAAGGCCATCAACAGCGCATTACGCACGATGTCCAAGGCTCAAAACTTTGATCAACCACCGCTCGCAATGTCATACCTCGCTCGAGGCTCAAGTTTAGGCCCACCACACACAAAGACAATATGGACCTTCTTCTTCCACCTAAGCTGTGCAGGGAAGGCTCAAAGCCAGTCCCAGGAAAGCTTTATAGCATCTTTCTATCCAGGTGCAGATAGTCCGCATCTTCACAAGCATGTCTCAACTAATCAAGAATATATATTCCTTGTGACAAAAACATACCATCCAATCTGTGATTTATCTCAATGCCAAGAAAATAGCTAAGATTTCATAGATCCTTCAAAGCGAAATGACATTGCAGAGCCCGCATGAGTGCATGTAACACTTGAGGGTTGTTCACTGTTAAGATTATATCATCAACGTATTCTAAGATGCATATGATGACACCTCTTTGATTATAAATGAATAACAAATTATCTGTCTTCGATTCATCAAATCCAAACCATTATAATTGAGTGCTAAGCTTGGAAAATCAAGCTCGCGGGGCCTGCTTAAGGCTATATAGTGATTTGTGAAACTTTCATACATAGTGGGGCTGGCTTTCACTAAAATATTAATCCTGGTGGTTGAGTCATGCAAACATCCTCAGCAAGGTCACTATGTAAGAATGCACTACTGATATCTAATTGACAAATCATTCAATTATTTGAGCTGGCAAGGGAAAGAATGGTCCTGGTTGTAGTCGATTTGGCAACTTGGCTAAAAGGTTCACCGAAATCAACTGCGGCCCAATGATTGCAGCCCTTAGCGACTAATCTACTTTTATATTTATTCATGGAGCCATCCGATTTTCGTTTAATTATAAAAAATCCCATTTACAGCCAACCAGATTATAGTTCTTGGAAGGTGATGCCCAGGTTCCGTTTTTAAGTAGAGCATTAATTAATCTCAATCGGCGTTGGACCCCTCCATTTCTTGAACTTCTTTGCAGTTGTAAAACACGTGGGTTCAAATTCAAACTGAAATTCATGGCCGTGGTGTTTGGATACTTGAAACTTATGTTGCCCGCACGATTTAGTCATGACACATAAGTACGGAAAAAGGGAAGCCATGGTGCAAAGGTAGAATTGTTGCTGTGTAACCTTGAATCACGGGTTCAAGAAATGAAAACAATGTCTTGCAAAATACAATATAAGAATTAATTGTTAGAACAACCATCCAGTCGTCTAAAAACACCTACAGTACTTCCGCCGTTGAACATTTGTCATGGTTTACAAGAACAACTGGACTAATATATTATTTCTCCCAGCTAATATATATAATAACAAAAACATGCATGTCCACCAAATCATGAATCGAGGAAAAAGTAACTGTAAAATTAAAAGAAAAGAAAAAACCCTCCTCTCTATATGCATAGAGTAATTACTAGTAGTAAGATGCACATGCATGAAGCACTGATGAGAGCTTGGTATAGCAACTTTTCAAAGGGGGAATTGGTGCATCTGCCATCCCTTCTAACATCAAATTCACCATTTTCATAGAAGGAGAATAGCAGGCTGTTCTTGAATACACCACAATCCCACTTTGACAACTCTCTCTAATGTCTCCATCTCTACCATTTCATCTCTCAATAGCTTTCCCAACTCTTTACCCTCAAAGCAATCATAAGCGCAGTCCATCTAAACAATCTCATCCTCTGGAGCATCCATCTTTGCATTTTCCTACAACATATGAGCTCCAATAACACAATCCCAAAGCTGACGACATCTACTTTCACTGTTATCGGCATGTCCTTGTCCATTCAGGGCAGTTTGCCTCTTAGACCCTCTAATTCCAGTATAGGTTTTGGTTTGATTTGGCATGAACAACTTTGCCAATCCAAAATCAGGTTCAAGTCAATCATTAGTTTAGGGTTGCCATAAAAAAACTCTTGCATACAAAAAAATTAAGAAAAAAAAAAAGATTGTGTCCATTCTACAACTCAAGAAAACAGCAGCTAGGATCAGCCAATGGATAAAAATTTTGAACTATGACCCATATAATCGAAGTCAACTTTGTGAATGATTTGGATTTTCTGAAAGCTAAGCCCACATGAAATTATAACCATTCTTACCATTTGGTATCCCCCCCCCCCAAAAAAAAAAGGTCTTCCCCTATTAACTGAAATACTTATAAACATTAGCTACCATCAAGCTTGTAACTGATAAGAATTAGTTGTTGTAACCATCAACTATCCATTTGTCTAAAATAGTCAGAATACTTGTCACCGTTGAACATTTCCTTAGTACTTACAGCACACCTGGACTCCATATTATTTCTTGTTCCTAATGTATATACTAAAAGAAAAAGATACATGTTCATGGATCAAGGAGCAACTGCCTAATTAAACTCAAAGACTATCCTATATGAATACGGTTACTAGTAGTAAGATGCATAAGCAGGAAGCATCTTACGAGAGCTTCATATAAGAAGTTTGCAAAGGGGGAGTTTGTGCATCGACGATCCCTTGTAACATCAAAATCACCATTTTCATAGAAGGGCGAATGGCAGGCTCTTCTTGAATACACCACAATCCCACTTTAACAACTCTCTCCAATGCCTTCATCTCTACCACTTCATCACCCAATAGCTGACCCAACTCTCCACGCTCAAAACAATCATAAGCCCAATCCATCAAAATAATCTCATCCTCCGGGGCATCCAACTTTACATGTTTCCTACAACATATAATCTCCAATAGCACAATCCCAAAGCTATATATGTCTGCTTTCACTGTTATTGGCATGTTCTTGTGCCATTCTGGGGCAGTGTACCCCCTAGTTCCTCTAATTCCGGTGTAGGTTTTGGTTTGATCTGGCATCAACAACTTTGCCAATCCAAAATCAGAGATTTTTGCATTCCAAACGTCATCCATCAGAATGTTTTGAGGCTTTATATCGCAATGGATGACATGGTCCTCGCACTCTTCATGTAAATAATGTAGCCCTCTTGCCACATCTAGCGCAATATGCAATCGCTCATTCCAATTGAAGTTCATGCCAGCTTTGAATAGGTGGTCTGCAAGCGAGCCATTGCTCATGTACTCATAGACCAGAATCCTGTTAGTTCCTTCATCACAAAAGCCGAGTAATTGTGCCAAGTTCCTGTGGTGGGTTCTCCCTATTGCCTTCATTTCTGCTCGAAACTCCCTTTCTCCTTCTTCTGCCAGCTTTCCTATTTTCTTTACTGCAATGTTTCTTTTCCTGCCACTTGGTAAGAACCCTCTGTATACTGTTCCAAAGGAGCCCCTACCCACCTCTTCCTTGAAATTGTCCGTCGCTTTTGCAAGCTCACCATAAGTGAATGATTGCAAATTCATCTCTCCGACGAAGCCCCGTGAAATATCAGTTGCTTCAAGCTCTCCATATCTTGCAAGATGATTTCTATACATCATACAACCAGAAGCTAGAAAAGCAATTAAAGAACAACTAATAAGAACAACACTCACAGTCAGAATCTCCTTTCCCAACTTTCTTTTTGGAGAGGGTCTGTTCGTCGGGCCTTGACTTTCTGCCTTGCTGAGCATTGTTTTAATGATAGCCGTTGCTGTCTCATTTGTGTTGCTGTTTCCATATCTCAGTGGCAGTTTAAGTTTACTGCAGGTCCTATCCTTGTACAGAGCTGCCATGCAATTACAATCATCCTTACAGGCCCGAGTGCAGTTTTCTTCGCTTGTTTGTGATACAGATTCAAACCGATCATTTAACCAACTAGTGTATGGCAGCTTTGAAATGTTGTAATTCATGTCATCTTTATCCCCTCCACAATCTTCCAGAGAAAAGTTCAATTTGCAACCTCCAGATGGCTGAGCAAGGTCAATGAAACTGTAACCGGGAGGACATCGGCAAGTGAACTCGTCACCACTTGTGTGACAATAACTGTTGAACCCGCAAATTCCTTTCACACGACAATAATCTCCTGGTTGGATTGAAGACCATCTGACCATTCCATTTTCGGTACTACCATTAGTCTCCATAAGATGGGAATACAACTGAAAGAACCCATTTTTGTCCATCATCGCCCTGTGGATATAGTTTCGGGATTGGCTTTCCTTCAAAATCTTGATGATATTGTTGTCAGTACCATTCAATAGATATAAGTGACCATTATCATCTAGATATAACGATACGTTATTTCCGCCAATCGTCGTAGAGGTGTCAGTTGCCCAATATGCATCGTTAATAGTAACAGGTTTTTGTATTGCATATGACACAAGATTTGCATCAGCTTGCATCGTAGTCCTAAATTTTCCTGTTGAAGGGTTAGTCTCAGAGATAGATGAAACGAGAGAGGAGCCTGTAAGTAGTCTCTGACCACCAAGAAGGGTATCCGTTGGGTGCTCAAAACTCTGCCATATGACCTCAGAATAGGAGTTGTAGAGAACAAAGTTGCCAGAATTTCTCATTGAAGCATGGGAGGCTGCTTCAGGTGTGAGTATGAGTGTGATATTGTTGAGGAGGAGCTTACCGTCACTGGATAGGAGAAGAATTGCATCATTAGAATTCGGAGGATCATCTCTGTTCATCGTCCAAACAACTATTCTGGGGGAGATTCCAACCAGCCAGATTCCAACCTTGAAGCCATCTCCACTTGGATAGAACCCGAATGCGAACCTGCCCAAAGGAGAAGGCCAGTAGTTGGGACTGCTATTAGGAGAAAGAGAGGAGTTTCTAGTTATATTTCGTTGTGCTTGAGCCAAAACAACGGAGAAAAGAGACAGGAAGAAGAGGTGCACAAGTAAAGTGGCCATTGGAGATCGAGTTCCTTTACTACGAGTGTCTTTGTTGTTGATCTGCAGCTGTTTCAGATATTTGAAGAGGCGTAGGCAAATTCCTTTCTCCTTCCGCTTACTTCTTGTACGTCGTGTGGACCGTGAAAGTGACGGGAATGAAAAAATATAGAAAATTATGATTCACCCAAAAAAAGTCGTTCTGATCCACTACACAGAGATTTGAAAAACGCGGCAGAAAGATCTTAGTTTCCAACTAGGTGGCGCACTTTACATATTCTTCAAAGTGGGAAGAGAATGGAAATTTCCGGATTTGAGCGAGTCTAGGAACTGGAAGAATCAAAGCTCGAAGTCAAAGAAAGACGAGTCAAAGTGCCCCTTCAACATTATACCGTTTTGACCTACAGTTCTCCTCCTTACATAGAACACATGTATTGACTTAGGAAGAGGAAGAATGCTAAACCAAATTGCTTTAAAAAGGCCAGAGCACTCACTTTTTCATCAAAAGGCTTCCCTTCGGATGATCCAACCCGTTCATCTGGTAGTCCTTGCTTTGGATATCTCTTAACAAAAAATCACAAAGTTTGATGATTCTATACTATCTTAAAATTTAAACCCTTGTTTTTAATATTCGTTCCGAATTAACAACAATTTCTATGTCTAACACACCCCTTCATGTATAATGCCCATTTATGAGCTCTTGCATGTGGACCAAGCACATACTAATTTACGTTGTGTTAGAAACTAATATGGGAGGTCTCATGGTTTGTACTCACAATCTTTGGGTCAGTAAGTTCTAAAACCATGTTCGGATTACTACTCAACATAAAATCTTAACAATATTTATAGTCCAACGGTTTGGACAATGAATAAAGACAATCCACCAGCTCCCAATGGAACATTAGTTCTTCATTTGTCCAATAGTGATAGGCTCATTTAGGCCTGGCAATTCGGGTGGGCGGGTAGTGTTTGTGTCCACACGAATATGACACGCTTCGAGTTTAGGCCGACACGAACACAACCCGCATAATAATCGTGTCAAAAATCCATAACCCGAACATGACACGCTTATTAAACGAGTCGACACGACACGACTCATATAACACAAATAAATAAATAATATAATAATATATGATGGTTTCAGAAGAACCGTCCTATATTACTGCTCTAATATAAAATTTATGGCGCGACAAAAGATAAATTCAGACAACACAGGTCTATTATTGCAGGGACACTTGATTAGGCGGAGGTACACTGACTTCATACAAAAGATATTGAGAAGGAACCGGAAGATCTGGTTGGCTGCGCAAAGGCCCCAAGCCTGTCCAATCGCCGTCACCTCACTTAAACAACCCAAAACCTTTGCTATTTGGTAGATGTTTGGACATGGAAGTTCATAATGCAGCTGGAGCACCGCCTGTACTACTGCTATCATATCAGCGAATTTGGCTGCCTATTTGTTCTTTTTGGCGCACCGCCTGTACTACTAATAGCTATACTACTGCTATCAACTAGAAAGGTTCATAGTCTAGCTGGAGCATTGTAGGAACTGGAAGATCTGGTTGGCTGTGCAAAGGCCCCAAGCCCGTCCAATCGACATCACCAAGCCCCGAGCTGTACTACTGCTCCAGCTGCATTATGAACCTTTCCATATCCAAACAGCTACATGGCGAATTTGGCTACCTATTTGTTCTTTTCGATGAACCATATCATTCCTACCTTTACTAGTTCATTGCCTTTTGTTGGTATAATATAAAATGGTTGTAATATTACAATATAGGAGTTACAATATAGGAACCATCCTCTATTACAGGTGGAAGCCCAGATAGTTTCTGAAATGCTGAATTTGTTTGAGGAGACCACACATTTATCTACAAAAGCTTTCAGTTGTTAAAAACTGAATATCAAATTTAAACAACCATGGAAAATGAGAGATGAAACTGAAGTGGTGCCTAGTTACAATAGCATCCCAAAGCTGGAAGAATTGTTCACCTTCTTAGTTCTTACCAACCTCCATCTTTTTCAGGTAGTCCTTAACAATTTTAGTACCTCTTACAATATAGGACGGTTCTGGAGGAACCGTCCTCTATTACATGTTACATATAGGACAGTTTCAGATGAACCGTCCTATATTACTATTAGTTTACGATAAATAAATCAGTCGCGTGTCAACAAGTCAACACGATGGGTCATGTTGATTGACCCGAACACGACACGATTTTTGACATGTCGTTTTCGGGTTGACCCGAAAATGACACGAACACGATAAGACTCCACCCAAACCCGCTAAATTCGTGTTGGGTTCGTGTCGTGTTATCGTGTAGTGTCATATTTTGCCACCCCTAGGCTCATTCCCAACCAAATCACACTCATCCTCACCCTTGATGCAATTTATCATGCTTCCATGCAAGATTCTGGCAACTTTTTTCTTTACAATTCCAATTCGTATGTCATATGGTAGAGTTTCGGCCATCCAGCCAATACACTTATTGGTGCTCAAACATTACTCCTACCTCACGCCCCTTTTCATTTGTCTCTGTGACCAACACTTCAATTTGAATGCTTCGAATTGCAATGCAGCATGATGGAATGAATCTTCCATTATATGCAGTAGGAACCATTGATTCTTCTAGAGATGAAAGAGGAGATAGCATTTCTTTCAAGATGAATGTTAAACTGACCGCTTGATAAGGAGTCCAGTGACGACATTTTGTAGGGCTCTCTTTGTATGTGATCCAACTTATTCATTTTGTTGCTCTAGATTTCGAGGTCAATTAGATCAAAAAGCATATGGTTGGGATAATTCTAGTCACGATAAAATTGTGCATCTTTTATGAAGTTTTTAAATTGTCCATTTCTAATCATAATATTTCATATTCCAAAGTTAACCAAATCACACTATTTTTTCCCTATAAGACATCTATATATAAAGCAACGAGTTCAAAGAGTCGAATCAATTAGAGGTGGGCCCCATAAAATGTACACTAGACCACGCTATCGCTTAGTAATGAATCTAGATAACGATGGTCGCTTGCATCTACTCAATGGCACTAGTGAACGATATTATCAAGATGAGGTTTTTCAATTGTACTCACACCTCATTGATATTGATGGCAAGATCACAAATGGAACACTCATATGGTCTTTGATCAAGTGAAGATTATTCAAGAATTTTTAGACATATAAATATTGTTGGCTTACTTCCTATCAATTTAAGCTTATAGGTTCAATTGGCCAACTTCTTATCACCCTAAGCTTTTAGGTCAAATGCGTTTACCAATTCAAAGTTTCACCAAATTTTTTATAGTCTAAATATTTGAACCAGGTAACACTATGCGATAAAATAAAAAATACCACATAAATAGTACTAATATCAAGTAAGATATTGAAAATGTTTGATTAGGGCTATAAATGGCATGTGGTAATCTTTAATTCATGAGAAATTCAAAGATAACCCTTACACTTTGGAGAGGTGACAGTGTCTCTATGCTCATATAACTAGAGTTCTTACAATTTATTCATTACTTTTATATGTAGTTGTGTAAAATATGAGTACTTCATTAAGGTAAAAAAACCAAGTTTAATTTACTATAATGACTATCATTATTTATTTTTCTATAATGATAATTCTAACAACTTATTAATAAATTATTTTTATCACATTGAACTTAAGGCTCGAATTTATCAAACAACAAGTTGGGCTTCCATAGTTGGTGGTTCTATGAATTTAAGGGTTTTGTTTCATCTCTTTGAATGTTAGGACAATTATTTATCTTTTAAGACCTTACTGTCTTACATAATCATGCCTTAAACTTATCAGTCAAGATCTCACTTATAATAGGCCACTTGGCTCCTTTTATGGTTATAGCCAACCAATAAGAAAATAATAAACTAGTCTTAGTGAAGCCAGATCATTGGTTCTATTAATAGGAACTTACTAGAAGAACTAAATTACAACCCAAGTCAATAGTTATAAGGACTAAACTATTTTTTTAGAACTTTAAGGACTAAAGTGGCGTAAATGAATAGTTTTAGGGACTAAAATATACTTTTTCTCTAAAAAAGAAAATCAAATATGAATTTGGGTCTATTTTGATCATTTTGGTCAAGAGTTTGGTAGAGGAAAATGGACAAGCTTCGGTCCCTGAATGGTTATTACAAAAACTAAGAAATGAATCTTAAATACATAAAAAATCACTTAGGGTCTAGGGGTGGGAATATCATTTCCCTTTTAGTAAATTACGGTTTATATTTCTTTTTCTTTTTTTAAATAAAAAATGTGGGGAAAGAGTGACTAGTCTGTTCTGAAATCTCCAAAATTTTGGATAATTCTGTTCTATGCTATTGAAAATGGAATGGCCGCCGAATGGAATTAACAGCTACGAGTTGAATCATATATGGCTTTGTATGGAATGGTTTCCCTGTGTATCAAAACTTGGAAGGGGTTACAGTGTAAATTCAGTGATTGAACAGGGGATACGTAAAAGGCCCCATAATTTTTTTTTATATTACCCACTGTCTTTCTCATTCGTAATTGACGGGCAAACATGAATAGACTAAAGTTGATCCAGTCAAAATAAGCTGGCCAGCTGCCTTCCGACGGAAACCTGTCTCTCTCATTCATAAGTGACTGGCAATCATGAATAGACCAAAGTTGATCCAAAAAAATAAGCTGGTCAGCTGCCTTCATTTTTTATGACGAAAATCGAGCGTATCTTCATATTCTTCTCACTAAAGATTACTAAGTGTGATTTGATGGGCAGAGACCAACTAGATGACCCATTCAACAGACCAAAACATACCTTAATTATCAAATTGTCCAATCATTGAGCTATTAATTTGCAAAAAACCACATAAAAAAGGACAGCCCCGGTGTACGAAGCTGCTTATGGGGGGTTAGGGGAAGGAGTGGACTACAATGACCTAAAATAGACAGCCTTATCTTATATTTTTGCAAAAAGCTAATTTCACGTCTTGAACCCGCGACTTTAAGGTCACACGACGACAACTTTTACTATTGCGCTAAGACTTTCCTTCTTGCAAAAAACCACGTGCACGAAAAAATTCTATCTGTTGGTGAACTTTAAAACCTACCACTATACCGTGGAAATGGATAAGCAGCCCAGAAAATTTGAGTACAAATTAGAGGGAACGTCCAGCAGATAAGAATCTTGGCGTCTCTCATATCTACAATGTGACTCAGAAGTCGAAGAAATTTGCATCAAATGTGAAAATGAATGTAGACTGCAAGAGGATATCGACTAAAAGGAATATTTCCAATTCCTTACTAAGACTGCATTGATTCTGAATCCACCATCCCTGCAACATTTCTTCAAAATAAAAAAAATATTTCGGCCGATAACTTTTGATTCATCCCACCAAGAACAAGCCCAGACGTGTCAGTCTTGAGAGTTAGTCCCTAATCGTGGTGTTTGATTTTCTAGAAAGGGCCACCACTGTAGTTTTGTGTTTAAATTAAAATTGGTTTGGATGATCAGACTAGTGCCTCAACTCTACTTCTACCCACGACTGATCTTACGGCACAAAATGTAATTCCCTTATCCTGAGACTGGTCAGTGATTTTCTCCATCCAATCGACCTGTAAATTGGAAATTTCAGCCTCTAAATAAAAAAAATCATCTAATAAACATTGCAGCTAATTACTTGATCATAATTAGATAATCTATAAATCTAACATATTTTGGGAGACGTCTAGAGATGTAGAAATTAAAATTGAAGAAGGAACAAGATGACATGTTAATAAATCACGATCCATAATCAATTTCACATTATATTGTGTACCATTCTTTACATCCCAGGTAATGGATATGCAATCCGATTAAGATCACAGGTGCATGATTGAAAATGTTCACCAGTAGATGAATTTTCTTTTCCTTTTTGAACAGATCATTACACTTGATTAAGGAGAAGATACAACAACAGAAAGACTCTCATTAGGTTCTTGCAAAGGAGGTTTTGGTATATCAACAGCCCCTTCCATCATCATGATCACCTTCTTCATGTAAGACCGAAGAGCTGTGTCTTCTTGAATTCCCCCCTTCTCCGGTTTCCCCCTCAAACGGGTTTTCTTGGTTTTCGATTAAAACTAGGAATTTGAGAAAATTCCATTTCTGCCCCTGACAGATTTCAATAATACCATCTGGGTCCTTTATCTGAAATTCCATCTGTGTCCCCCAGAAGAATTCCATCCATGTCCCCGATTTAATTCCAACTGTGTCCTCACTTTAATTACATCTATGTCCTAGTTTTGTTTTATTCACATTTTAACTATTCAGGGACAGTGCAATCCAAGGACAAGCTTATCCAGGACGCCTTTTAGTTTTATTTTCTGTTGTCTTTTGGATAAATAATTGTGAACATTGGAACAATTGAATAAATCTGGATTTTAGTTTATTTGTAGTATATTCTTTATTTTTATTCTTTTAGTTGAATTTTATTTAAAACTCCATCATTTTAAATCAAGTCCTCGTGGGATCGACCCGTACTTGCATAAGCTACACTACAATAGCCTGTGCACTTGCGGTTAAACAATCAACAATGTCCTTCATACCTAAAATGTTATAACTTCTTCATTTGAACTCCGATTTCAGTGTTCCTTGTGTTGTTGGATTCATTTTTCTAAGTACAATTCAAATATAAATATTTTGGGATCCAATTTGATGTCTTTCAAAAGGTCAATTCTATGGAGCTTAAACATGAATATTTTTCAATTTGCACTTATCAAAAGTAATTTATAATCCTTTGAAATGGAATTTAAAAATTTAGGGTTATTACATATTGTATTCTTCTCATTGCCTATTGTATCTCACATTGTTTTGATTTTTTTATAGGATTTGGCCTAAGAAATGGTTACATTTGAGATAGCTAGAGGTAGCCAAATCTAGAATTTGTCTACTGAGAAAATTGTAAGCATTGTTGAAAGGGGATATGATTCTAGAATCCAACATTTCATTATCAATCATTTTTTAGATTTGGATATGAGTCGTTCTTTGTCACAAATCAAGTTGAATGTTGGACTAGGATACCTGCCAATTCTTGAGATTTCAATGGGAATCTAATTGAAGAGATGATTGTTAGCAAGGTTTAACCATAAGAAACTCTGACAATTCCTCTAATGTTTCCAATCTACAAATGATTCCTCCAATCACCAAGATTCTTCATCTCCAATGAACTTGAGATTATTCATCTTAAGATGTCATAATTTTGAGATGAGAGTTTTCCTATTTCAGGAAGCATATATGATTTTGGAACATAACAATTTTAGTGAATTTGGAGCCCTGAAAGTTTCCTTTTTTCAGCCAAAACAGTGTAGGAGAAGTTGTTGTAAGATGAGGATCAAGAACTTGAGATTCTTCATCTCAGAATCTCAATTGCAATTGGTCTAGAATTCGACCAATTGCATCTTACTTACAAAATATAAGCATACCCTAAGTCTTATGCAATTTTGCATAAAGCAAAGCTATCAAATATGTACTCTTGATCAATTTCATATTTATATATAATTCTCTTGCAAAATCTAACTATATGAACCTTAGCTTAGAAGCATGCTTATGGTAACTTCTTTAAGATAGTTGAAGCCTCCCAAATTGAACAAGGGATTAAGGCAATTTGTCTTGAGGATTCACCAAGCCAAACTTAATATGTACCTCATAGTGATTTGCATAATCAAATTTAGTTCATACATTTGTTTCAAAACTTAATGCCTTAAAGTAGAGTCCCTCAAAGTAAGTGAAAATTATATCACTAGTTTTTCCTTATGACCTCATGTATCTGTCAAACCTTAAAGTGGGATAAACACACTCTGATAACAAATCAATGTAGAAACCTGACCCAAAGATTAAGAATTCAAATGGAAACTAACATTTGAGTCTCCAAGAGTTAGACTTGAAAGAGACTATCAAGACAAAGCAAACTTGAAGAAAGAATAAGAAGAACTTCAAAATATTAAAAACTCCAAAAATGAGAGTGTTAGAAATGTGATACTCTTAGGTCTCCTCTTTCTAGCCAGAACTCAAGAAACTAGAGAACTTTACAAGTGAAAGAAATCTTGAAGACAGAATACCAAATGGACCAACTCTATGACAACAAAAAGCCATGTGAGATCCTAGGAGGTTTTTAGGTTTTGCAGAAGGAGCTGCCTCTCTCTAAATTTAAAGCACAAATACAAAAAATAGAGAGAGAGAGAGAGAGAGAGAGAGAGAGAGAGAGAGAGAGAGAGAGAGAGAGAGAGAGAGAGAGAGAGAGAGAGAGAGAGAGAGAATGTTTTTATACAAAATATCGAATGAATTTAAGCAGAAAGCTTGAAGTTGGTTGAATGAGATGTAGGCTTGAATACTTGTTATTTGATATTCAATTTCCCCAAGGTTGTTCGAATGGTCCAAAAGCCTCCAATCTATAGTATTCTTTGCCAAAAGACTTGTTGGATACACGATTTTAGTTGTTGAAAGTAGATACAACTCACCAAGGGACAAGATTTCAAGTTTGCTAGTGATAACTTATGTACTTGTCCCCGTAAACAATTGACTAGAATCATAAATTAAATTGATTAGATTCCATAAATACAGTAATCCTTAATGAGCATGTTCTACGCAATTGACTTCTCATTCAAAATAGACAACTAGATTTTCTACCCAAAAAAGTGAAACCCATATCATTGTGTTAGCAATTGACTAGATTCTCAAAAGCAATCAACTAGATATCTTCAAGCATAAAAGTTCTTCAAGCTTTCTTAAAATGTAAAAACTATGTTTCAAAAGCACTTGACTTGCTTTCCCAAAATAGTTGACTTGCACAAAATTCTATCACTTAGTTGACTTGATTCTCCAAAGTAGTTGACTTGACTCCAAAATATAGTCAACTAGAATGTAGGAAAACTTAAAGATGTTACTAGTAAGTTTGTATTATCTAGTTGGCTTGATTCTTTAAACATGTTGACTTGAATCCATAGGTAGCCAATTGTAATGACTTAAGCTTCAAGAATCTTCCAACTTACCCAAAACAATTGACTCGATTGGCAGGAAACTTAGTTCCATGACAGTTATGACAATTAATCTATGTAGTCAACTTCTCCAAAAGACTCGACTAGAATCTTTCTAAATTTGAACTTTAAATCCATTGCCTTAACTATTATTGAAATCTTAATGACAAGTTTCTAACTCTTTCCTTTGATCGTGAATATTCACCAAACATGTGAGAAGCACAATGTGGTGGTTTTGTTATGATCGAAAGTAAGGAGGCTTGGGCTAACATGCCAAACACTCTAGGTGCTCTAAGGAGAGAAGAGGAGAAAGTGCAAGGGGAATGGCCTTAGGGGCACCCCTTTTATAATGGTGCCTAGCTTGAGTAACAAGAAGTGTTTCTTGGGAAGTAAGGTATATAGCTTGGCCCCTATACACCCCTTGAACTTCTGAACCAATGAACCTTTTCCTCTTTCCCTCCAACGGGCCTATTAGGAGGATGGGCCTTAGGCAGGTCAAGCTATCTCTACAACAACAAACCTAATGTCATGCATTGTCTCAAGATGAATCCTCAAAACAATGTAGGTTGTGGAGGAAAGTTTTACAAGACGAGAAACTTTTCTCCAACTATCCATGTGGGATTGACTTAAGTTGTGTTTTCAAAGCCAAATAGAAAATATAGTCTAGGCTATGGTTCATGTTGATATAAATTTAATTCCTTCCAAAACAAGAAAACAAACATTTCCTCCATTACACTTTTGGCCTGAAATCAATTCCCAAACATATAAGTTGTTTTGACTGGAAATAATAACTACAATCTACCACTTGTTTTAAGTTAAAACAACTAAAAATAGCCCCGTACTTGTGTTTATATTGAAAAATAACGAAACTATAGAGAAATACAATTAAGAATAATAAGATAAAAGTAAATAAAAGAAATTTAGGAATTCAACAAGATCCATGCATTAAAGAAAGTGAACAGAGTGTTGAACTTCCTCCTAGTGTATACAATTTAACAAATCTAAGAGTAGATGTTGAACCAAGTCTTGAACTAATCCTTAAGTAAGAATTATCACAAATGTCAATTTATACTCGAATAAGGCACTTTTATTATTGGTAATGCTCTAATCTCGCTTACCACTAAGAGCTATAAAGACTAATCTGAGTCCAGTAGGAGGGGACATCACCTCCAAAACTCACATTGGTGAGTCCATAAATGGTGAGTATGTGTACACCATACTATGAAGATCTATGGATTTAGTAAGACATAAGTTTCCTACATGACTAGAAGTCGTACTTCACATGCCATAGGAATGGGAATGAATTTTATTCACAAAATATTGTAGTATATCTCAATATATCTGAATATCTTGTTTGTTTGGTCAACGACACAACACATGATTGCAACTATTTTTGAATTATAGGTTTTTAAGCCCATTCCTCCAAGTGTCTTACCAACCAACTCTCTTCCTAAGCCTTAGGAAAGTTGTTTGCTAAAATTTTCCTTGGTTTCACATACTATAGACTACAGTAAAAATTTGATAAATGAATGACCAATAAATTGACACTCATGCTAAGATGATATAATGCCTTTGGTCCCAACAAGGGCCAATGTGTTAAATTAACATTCTTCATTTTGAAGGCCTCTTTTTATGAAAAACAAGTTCAAATAGAGATAAATAAGGCTAGTACACATTTATTCACATGAGAGGGAGAGAAGATTAGAGGAAAACTTGTAGGAGGGAAATAATGACAAATACATATTGATGCAAGATAAGAAAAATGAGAGAGAGAGAGAGAGAGAGAGAGAGAGAGAGAGAGAGAGAGAGAGAGAGAGAGAGAGAGAGAGAGAGAGAGAGAGAGAGAGAGAGAGAGAGAGAGAGAGAGAGTGTGTGTGTGTGTTAAGTTTTGTAGTTTTAGAAAGTGAGAATGAAAGAAAAAGAGAAAAAGTGAGATTCTTTGATAAAATAATACAAACAACAAGGAGCTCATATAAATTAATTTATTAAGTCTTTTAATAAAGTAAAATTTCACAGGTTAATAGAAACCTTCTAACCTAAGAAAGTAAAATTTGTGAGACTTTTAATATATGTAGAAATTATATTGTCTTTGATCAATTCTCTCACTTTATCAAATTTAAGATAAAGTTAGCATGATTTCTTAATATAGCACTCACTATACACTTTAATTTGTTATAGAGGCATTGTTATCACAATAGATGATACATTTTTGTTACAACTGCATTGTTATCACAATAGACAGTAATAGCAACACAAGCTTCAACCAAATTAATACATCTATCAATAGGTTTCTTGGCATTGTTTACTTCCTCACAAGTGGAAGCCAAAGCTATAAACTCATATTCCATAATGAAATGAGTAATGCATGATTTCTTCTCTCGATTTCCTTGAAATCATAGTAACACGGTAAATATCCAAGTGAATACAGATTTTCATTTATTAGGATTTGAATTCTAGGTAGTATTTGTACATCCTTCTACTACACTAGTTCTCTGTCATAGTACAATCCATAATACAAAGTCTTCCTTAAGATTCTAAATCATTCTCCTCAAACATTTCTAGTATGCTTCAGTTTGATTGTTGGTATATTGGCTTAATTTCTTAACTGTAAAAGCAATATATGGTCAATTATGGCATGGCATACAAAAAGCTTCAAAGTACAATGGAATACTTCAACTATTCAACTGGATCCCCATCATTCTTCAATATTTTGACATTTGATTCAAATGGAGGATTCATAAGTTTGCAATCAAAATAATCAATTCTTTGGAGAACCTTCTTAGTATAACTAGAATGAGTTATAACTAGTTTATTCTCCTCTCTAATGATCCTACTACCTAGAATTATATCAGCCTCCCCCAACTCCCTCATATCAAAGTTTGATCACAAAAATTGCATGGTAGCAACTATACCTTGCAAACTAAATCTGTTCCAAATATCTACATACCGTCTACTTGGAGGCATGTGATCACTTTTCTGTCATAAGTGAACTTGTCATGCACACAAATGTTGCCCATAATAGAGTATGTATCCATTCGACACAAGGACTTTCATTAGCATCTTATGCCACTATTTTGGAGCATGTTTCTACTTGCGTAGTGACTTAAGCAATCTGCAAACATTGTGCTCTTGCCCTAATACAACATACACTCAAGTTCTTGCATATAGATATCTAAAATCCATATCTCTCTTAAAAAATGTTATATTTATATCCATTTGATGCATTGATAATTTGTGAATAGCTGCAATTACAATAAGTAATATGATAGTAGAGATTATGGACTGGGGCATAAGCATTGAAATAATCAACACTTTCATATCTAAATCTCCTAACTAGTACCATGGCCTTGTAATTATCAAGAGTCCCATCAGCCCTCATCTTTCTTCACAAGATCTACTTGCAACCAATTGCTTTGTACCCTAGTGGTGAATCATCTAAGACCCACATGTTATTCACGATAATATAATGTATTTCATCATCTATTTTCTTTCTCCAAAGTATTGTGTCATGTTGAGTCATTGCTTTTGCAAATGTGGTAGGATCATCTTCTATTAAGTAGACTTCAAAGTAAGGCCCAAAGCCTTCTTTCTTTTCCCTTTTACTTCATCTTACTTTAATCACATCAGTTTGTGAAAATCTCTCATCCTTTTGCTAGCTGAAGGAATAACTTTTCCTTTAGTTTGAACAATTTTCAAATTACACATTATACAAGCTGATAGAATTGCTTTTGCTTTTGATGAACTAGTTTTAAAGGAAATGAATTCTCAATAAAACTAATATTAATTATTTCCACAATGGTATGAAGATGAGGAGCTTCCAAGTTTACTATACCCACCTTAGAATATTTATAGCCATGAAAAATAACATGAGCCAAGCACTGCCACATTTTTAAGTAATGCATGTTAGCTTTCCTACCTTTTCATAATTCATATGGAATGTGTTGAGTCCTTAATTTTGCCAAAAATAACCTTAGATTACTATTTTATTAGATCATTTAATAAGCTAATTTTGTGATTTTGAATCAATTTTAGCTATAATGGACCATCTAACCGTTAATTTGAAAAGTCAAACGATTAGATGATCATTATAGTTAATTACCTGCATAAGTTAATTCTAATTTTATATTTTGCTTTGTGTAATCCAGAGTGCATTGGACAGTTCAGATCAATTTATTTTGATGGATCCCACACCACAAATCTGGGCAAATCATGGCAAATCATGACAAATCTAGACATGTTGACCAAGGAAGGAACCCCCTTATAAAGAGAGGGTGAAAGGGGGAGAGAGGACTCTCTTCTTTTTCACTCTTTCTCCTTGAGGAGAGAGGTGGAAGGACTCTTCCTCTCCACCTCTCTTTTTCCTCCCCTTCTTCTTCTTTCTTCTTTCTTCTTCCCATTTTCATTTGTCTTTCTTCTCCTTTTGAGAGAGAAGAGGTGGAAGGACTGTTCCTCTCCACCTCCCTCTCGTGCTCTCCCTATTCTCACTTCTCTTCTCCACTATCCCCAGCACCATCTTCTTCTACACATAGCCTGCCTTCGTCACCCTTTTCACCGTCACCCAGAACTCCCTCTCTTACAGCCCATCTTGATCTTCTCTCACTCTCACTCCCGCTCCCGCTCCCTCTCCCTCTCCTGCTCAGTTCCTCTACCATCTTCTCCTCTCTATTACTCTGTCTCAACCGTTCTCCAGTCACCGCACAGACCCAGTCTGGCAAACCCCAGCTTCTCTTCTTCGTCTTGCTCCTAGAGGAGAGGTGGAAGGACTGTTCCTCTCCACCTCCCTCTCTTGCTCTCCATCTCTCACGCACTCACCTAGCAGAAGTTTCCTTCCTCTGCATCTGTCTCCCACGCTGCCCAACACTGACCAATATCCCCATCTCCACCGGTTTCCCAGTTGCTCTCCACCTCTCTCCCTCTCTCGTTCTCTCTTTTCACTCATCTCCCTGTCGTCTCCACTTCCCTCGTTCACTCTCTTCCGATTCCTTGCATCTGGCTCTCTCGCTCTGTCGCACCCAAACCCTATTCTCCCCTGCTCTTCACTCCTTGTGTTTTCACCGCACTCTTTCTTTTCTCTCCCTCATCTCTGTTAGCACCACCGCACTAGCTCGCTGCTTCCTTCTTCCCATCTCTTGCTTCCCTCTCTCTCATTTAACCTATGGCTTCACCATTTCTCACCTCTCCTCTGCTATCTCTCTTCCCATTACCCTTTCTCCCCATCATGGGTGCCTCCTTTCCCCTTCCACTATGTCTTTCTCCTCTGCTGCTCTCTCTTCCAACGTAGGCCAATAGATCTCTCCCTCAGCTTCCTCGATCATCTGCCCCTTCTCCAACACCGGAGTCCACTCCTTCTCATTTCCCTAGCTCGCTTCTTCTCTGTCTAGAATGACCCAACTTCCAGCATCGCCCAGAACCCTTTTTCTCCATCTTCTCCCCCTTACCTTCTTCTCCAAATCGGACGGGCCTGGGGAAGAAAACCCAGAACGGGTTTCCATTCCCAGCGTCCCGCATTCCCCCTTCTTCTCCTTCCTCTTCTCTTCTTCCTCCTTTCTCCTTCTTCTTCTTTTTCTTTTCTTCTCCTCTGCTTCGATTTACTGTTCATGAATCGAGTTACTGTTCATGAACAGTGACTCTGGGTACTATTCATAAATAGTACCTCGATACTGTTCATGAACAGTGCTTTCTCATTTTTCTCCCAATACGTTTTTCTGTTTTCGTTTAAAAATCAGAACCCCCAAAATTACCTTTTTGCCCCTAGCAAATCTCAGGAATTCCAAATGTGTCCCCTGGCAGATTTCAGAAATACCAACTGTGTCCCCTGTTTAATACCAAATGTGTCCCTAGTTTAATTTCATTTATATCCCTGACTAATCTGGTTTTTACTTTATCCTTGTTCTGCCTATTAAGGGACAGTGTTGTCCAGGACTGTTATTTAGCTTTATTTTCTGTTTTTCTTTTAGAATAAATAAGTCTGTACATTCCAGCAATTAAATAAATATGAGATTTTCTTTTATTGTTGGTTTATTTATGTTATTTTTATTGTTATTAATTGAAATTTATGTAAACTCCACATTTAAGCTGAGTCCCTGTGGAAATCGACCTAGACTTGCACTAGCTAGACTACAACAGCCGTGCACTTGCGGAAAACACTCAACAGAATGGTTTCAACTCTCCTATAAGGAACTTTATTCAGGACAAGGCAGGCTAAGAAAAGTGCTATGTGAAAACTCTTTGACATTCCTAAACTCATAGGCATGGAATTCACCATCTTAATGGGAGTCATGTTCTTACATTTAGCAACACCATTTGCTGAAGCATGTATGGAGCATTGTAGTCTCTGATAGCACTAACTTTTGTGCAAAAGGGAAAATTCATTTCTCCTCCCAAATCAAATCTCAGTGTCTTAACCTTGACATTATGAATAATTTCAACTTCCTTTGTAAGCCATAAAATGTTCATAAGATTTATATTTACTATGTAAAAGGAAAATATATAAATATCATGAGTAATCATCAATGAATATAATGAAATAACTTTCCCCCGACTCTAGTTAGTGTTCCATCCTCTCACTTATATAACTATGAATTAAATCAAGGATAGAGGATTCACTTTCTACTTGAATTCTTATTGACTTTGCACTTGCTACAAACTTCATATTTATATGTAGTTAAGTTCTCAATTTTGGAATAAGTTGATGTTACACCATTCTTTTCATAGACTAAAGTAATGTGTCCTAGTTGACCATTCCACACATTAAGAGAATCACTCACAATATATGCAAAATTTGGACTTTCATTAACAAAATCCGGTTTGAAGATTCCAATGGTAGCTTACCCTTTCCTAACAAAAGTCCCATTCTTAAAATGAATAAACTCATCAAATTCTATCACCATTTTAAGTGCATGCTTATTGAGTGCAAATCCATAGACCATATCCTTGTTGATGGTCAGAACATCAACATGTTCTCTAGTGCTAGGACCTTACTAAAAGTAAAGTTCAAGTTTGTCTAATTGGATAATCATTTCAAATCCATCCCCCTTTTTTGTAGGTTTTGGACAAACAACAATTGCCTATCACATGTTGAGTTGCTCCTATGTTTAAAATTCACTGATCTCTTGCAAGAAAGAGTACATTAATTTCAAAATTAGGGCAAGTGAATGGCTTAGATTTCTCATTTTTCATATTGAAATTGTCTTTTTGATTCTCATTTTCATTAAAGTTTTTGTTGATAAAGGATTCCTTTTGTACATAGTATTTAGTCTTGATTCCATACACATGGCAGCCCATCTCCTTTCCAATTTCCTTCCCAAATTGCCCAATTCTCGGGAAGAGCTTCCCTTAGGACCATGTTTTTGGTCATTGAAGTTCCTCTAAATGAAGTTCCTATTCTTCTTCTCCTCCATTACATGTGCCTTTGCAGTAGGTTATTTTGGCTCCATGTCTTAATGTGTAGGTAATGTAGTAAATGATTATGTATCATCTTCTCATTTTTATACGAGAGCATCACACAAATATCCTTCCAAGTAGGTTGCAACTTTGAAATAATGGCATTGACATAAAAACTATCAAGAATTTTGACCTTCATTTGCATTTATTTCATTTGTAATGATCTAAGATTCCAATATGAACCATTGGTTTGTTGTCTACAAACTAAAAGTCCAAATAGCATACAATTAGAAATTTCTTGTTGGTTTCTTCTTTCTTAGTATAAATTCTATTCATAGTATGCAATAGCTCTTTTGTTGACACGATGTTTTAGAGTATTGATCATAAAGTCTGTCAGGAAGAGCTAAAATGATTGTATTTCTAGCTTTATCATCGTCTTTTTACTCATTTATAATTTTATTATGTAGATAAGCATTAGCCTTCTAAGTAACTACTTTATAAACATTGTTAGAAGCCATGGTTTTCACATATTTAGGGAAATTTTAGTAAATAAATATGATATTTTATGTATTTTTAGATTAAAAAGTTGTTTTCCTACCACCTTCTTAAGTTTGTGCAATCAAACTTCTAAATCATTGGCATGTCGGGGATCATGATATTAGAGTTGAAGAAACTAATTCCTGCAGTAGATGTTAATTAAGTTTATAGCGTCCATTGTGATATTGAATATTTTTAAGTAAGAAAAATAGTATTATCTTATGTAAAATGAATTCTATGAATCTTATCGTAGAGGTGTGCTTATAATAGCTTTTTGAAGATTATTCAATCCTCCCAAATTGTCCAAAGAATTAAGGCAGCTCCATCTCTAAAAATTAACTAAGCCAAACTCAATATGCACCTTAATTGTTTTGCACAATCTAAATCAGTTTGTACCTTTATTGTGTCCTTAGTTTGCCCTTATAACATAATCTATATGTGATAGACTGAAACCTCTAGGTGAGATAATGTTGATTGTTAAACCGCAAGTGCACGGGCTATTGTAATGTAGCTTATGCAAGTATGGGTCGATCCTACGGAGACTTGATTTAAAATGATGGAGTTTTCAATAAAATTCAATTAATAAAAGAATAAAAATAAAGAATATACCAGAAATAACCTAATAATAAACTAATATCTAGATTTATTCAACTGTTACAATTTACACAATTATTTATTCAAAAGAAAATAGAAAATGCAACTAAATAAGCAGTTTTGGATAAGCTTGTCCCTAGATAGTCAGAATGTGGATAATGTAAAACCAGGATATTCAGGGATACATATGGTATTAAATCGGGGATACAGATGGTATTTTAGGCAAAGGACAGAGGTGGAATTACTGAGATCTTCTAGGGGCAGACTTGTAATTTTATTATATTCCTAGTTTTAATCAAAAACCAGGAAAACCAGTTTGAGGGGGAAACCGGAGAAGGGGGGAAGAAAGAAGAATGAAAGAGGAAGGAGGGAGAAGAGAAGACGGGAAAGAAAGCGTGGGAAAGTGGGAGTGGAAACCTGACTTGGGTTTCCTTCCCCAAGACATCCGATTTAGACCACCCGGATGGGTCTGGGCATGTGTCCCGTGGAAGAGGGTGGAGCGTGGAAGAAAGAACCAGAGAAACCTGGGTTTTGATCTGCTCAATGAAGGAGATGACACTGAGTACTGGAGTGAGCAGAACAATGGGAGATGAAGGACGCCAGGGGTGTTGGATCTCGGTGAAAAAAAATGACGCCCCTTTTGGGTGTCGTTTGGTTCAAGGGCGGGGAAGATGATGCCTATCTGGGCAGATGGAAGGTGAGAGATGAGGGAGAGAAAAGCTGAGAGAAGGAGAGGTGAGGTAAGGGGATGATGCTAGGCTTGTTGGTGTGTCACACACCTATGGCTGGCCAATGGGGAAAGGAATGAGAATGTGAGAGAGAAAGAGAGAACAATAGAGAATGGAGAGAGGAGAATAAGAGAAGAGAGAAGGGGAAGAGGTTGGCCATGTAGGAGGGTAGAGAAGGAGAACAGAGTAAATAGAGATAGCAGAGGAGAGAGAGAGAGAGAGAGAGAGAGAGAGAGAGAGAGAGAGAGAGAACAGACATGATGAAGGGTGAGAGAAGGAAAAGAAGAAGAGAAGTGGGAGGGAGAGAAGAATAGAGTTAGGGAGAGAGATGGTTGCCGTGGAGGAGGGTAGAGGAGTATTGGGAGAAGAGAATAGGAGAAGAAAAGAAGAAGAAGAAGAAAAGTGGAGAAGAAGAAAGAGGAAGGAGGGTGAAGGGGTTGATGGCTTTTCTCCTCTCCAGCCCAAAAAAGAGGAGCCTCGAAGAGAGAGGGAGAAGGGGGGTTAAAGAGAGAGAGAGAGAGAGAGAGAGAGAGAGAGAGAGAGAGAGAGAGAGAGAGAGAGAGAGAGAGAGAGAGAGAGAGAGAGAAGGATGCAGTCCATCAGAAGTCTAGTCTTGTTAGAACTCTGCAAGTCTTTAAAGTCTTCAGTCTTCTCTTTCAATGCAACTTCATCATCCTTATTTGATATCCTTGATTCGATCTGGAGCGTCCACACCTGAGTCGATTAATCTGCAATGCCTCTCTTGTATTATATACACACAAGCACATGCACGTTTGATCATAAGACTAGAACACTTGAGGTGAAAGAGGCCTTGAAAAAGACAAATTTGGGAAAGGCCCTAGAGCACAATGGTATACTAATAGATGTTTGAAAATATATAGGAGATATTAGTGTAGTTTGGTTGACAAAGTTGTTTAACAATATTTTAAAGTCAAAGAAAATATCAGATGAATAGAGGAAAAGCACTATCATACCAATCTATAAGAATAAAGTAAACATATAAAGTTGCACTAATTATCATGGTATCAAAATTATGAACCACATCATGAAATATTGGGAAAGAGTTGTTTAGAAGAGGCTACGATGTGAGAAGAATGTATTGAAAAATTAGTTTGGTTTCATGCTAGGGAGGCCTACTGTGGGAGCTATTTTTCTCCTTTGACAATTTATGAAGAGAGTGACCTATGCATGGTCTTTTTTGACTTTGAAAAGGGTTATGGTAGGGTCCTTGGAGAGTTAATATGGAGGGTGCTAGGTGAGAAAGGAGTTTCACTAGGATACATAAACATAATTAATGATATGTGTGAGGGAATAATAACAAATGTTAGGACCAAACTAATGATTTTCCCATCTCTAGATGATTGCACCAAGGATTGGAATTGTGCATGTACCTCTTTACATTGTTTATAAATGAATTAACAACATCTACATGAGGAGATTCCATGATGCATGGTATTTGTAGACGACATAGTTTTGATTGATATAACAAGAGAGGGCATAAACACAAACTAGGATTTGGGGAGATCCTATAGAGTCTAAAGGATTCAAAATTAGCCAAACTAAGGAGTATATAAGGAAAGCAATTTTAGCAAGGACAGGAGTGGATGCAAATTAAGGATTGGGCAACTCTTAAAGAAGTGGTACAAAAATACACATGAAGGATGGGTATCTCTCTTTGAGGAATACGTAAGGGAGACTCATTACAAAAGTTCAGATGACAATTAATAGATTGTTTCCTCTCCATATTAATGCAAGCCTTGAAGAGTGTTTCTATGGAAGCATTAAGGACGAATCATGGAAGTGGCATCTTCGCTTTGGGCATCTAAATTTCAATGGACTTAAGCCGATTGCCAAATATAGAGAAGCTAGAGTACGTATGCGAGTCTTGTACTCTTGACAAGCAGTAAAGAACCCCTTTTCAAAGTGAAAGAACTTGGAGAGCAGTAGATCCCCTACACCTGATACACACTGACATTTGAGGACTCATTGAGCTATCTTCATTTGGGGGCAACAAATACTTCATTACCTTTATTGATGATTTTAGTAGAAAACTTTGGGTCTATTTCATGAAAGAAAAATCCATTGCTTTTACTACTTTAAAAGTTTCAAAGCTCATGTTGAAGGTGAAAGTGTCCATTCACTTGAGATATTAAGACCTAATGAAGGTAGGGAATACACCTCCAATAAGTTTCAAAGTTATTACAAGGAGAGTGGCATTAAGCAACAATTTATAACATCATATTTATCACAACAAAATGGCATCCTGAAGTTATAGTAAGTACATCTTATCTTCTCAATCGGTGTTAATAAAGCGTGTAAAGAATAAGACACCATGAGAAGCATGGAGTGGATACAAGCCAAGTATGACACACCTTAGGGTCTTTGGGTGCATTGCATATGCTCAAGTCCTTGAGGCAAAGAGAAAGAAGCTAGATGATCATAGAGAGAAGTGTATTTTCATTGGCTAAAGTGAGGAGACCAAAGCATACAAACTCTACAATCCACTTGCATAGGAAGTAGTGGTAAGTTGAGATGTGATTTTTAGCAAGGAGGAAGCATGGACTTGGAGTAAAGCAAACGCAACTAAGGAAAATCATCTTTAGATAGTGGAACAAGCAGAATCAAGCCATGAAGCTCCAAAAAGAGGAATCTTACCATTGTCTCCTAATACATCAAATACATATCATGGGACTCCGCAAAGGCAAGGTATCGTATCTCCATCCTCTACACCAATTAAGATGAGAAGTCTTCGAGAAATTTATGAACAAATTGAAGACATAAATATGTTTTGTTTATATGCTGATGCAGAGCCTCCAACATTTCAAGAAGCTATTAAAAAAGATTGTTGGAAAAAAGCAATGCAAGAAGAAATTCATGCCATTGAGAAGAATGACACATGGGGAGTTAACTATGCTTTCTAAAGGTCAAAGGAAAATTGATGTCAAATGGGTATACAAAATCAAGCGGATGACTGATGAAAAGATTGAAAGATTTAAGGTCCAACTTGTAGCCAAAGGCTACAAGTAAAAATATGACACCGATTATGAAGAAGTGTTTACACTAGTCACACAATGTGACACTGTAAAGATGATGATCTCTCTTGCTGGTCATCACAATTGAAAGATATACCAATTGGATGTAAAGTTAGCATTTTTAAATGGCAAGCTCAAAGAAGAAGTATTTGTGGAGTAGCACAACGGTTTGTAAAAGAAGAGCAAAAGGTGTACCAGTTGAAGAAAACACTATATGGGATATTGAAGATAATGGTTTTACCAAATGCCCATATGAGCATGCCGTTTATATGAAGAATGATCATAATGAGATACTTATTATTTGTATGTATGTTGATGATCTATTATTCATAGGAAATAGACAATGGATGATTCAAGAGTTTAAGCAAACCATGTTTAAGGAGTTTGAGATTACAGATTCTGGTGTTATGTCATTTTTCCTTAGAATTGAGGTATGTCAAAATTTCGATGGTATTTTCATATCTTAAAAGAAGTATGTTAGACAGTTACTTGAAAATTTTAGAATGAGTTATTGCAATGAAGCAAATATACCTCTTGCATCAGGTTTAAAGATCACAAAACAAGAAGAAGGGAAGAGCATAGATTCTACTCTTTTCAAGAGTTTAATTGGAAGCTTAAGGTACCTCTTAATCACATGACTAGATATTATGTTTAGTGTTGGACTTTTGAGTAGGTACATTAAAATGCCAAAAAGGTCACACTAGTTGGGTACAAAGAGAATCTTAAGATACATAAAAGGTACTTTGGACTTTGGCCTCTTTTACTCTTACAAGGATGATGCAACTTTGCTTGGTTATTCAGATAGTGACTGGGCCGGAGATCAAGATAAAAGAAAGAGTACTTCAAGCTATGTGTTTTACCTTGGAACAACTACCTTTACTTGGATGTCCAAAAAGTAAAAAGTAGTAGTATTATCAGTTTGCGAATCTAAATATGTGGCTGCCTCTACCATCTGTAAAGTAGTTTGGTTTAGAAACCTCTTAGAGCAGCTAAATCATCCTCAAGAAGATTCTACGACTATATATATATATATTAACAACAAGTCTGCCATTGAGCTTGCCAAAAATCCATTATAATATGGAAGAAGCAAGTACATTGATATAAAGTATCACTTCTTGAGAGACCAAGTAAACAAAAGAACAATAAAGTTGGAGTATTGCAATACTAAATAGTAAGTGGCTGACATCTTCACAAAAGCATTGCCTACTAACACATTTATCAAATTGAGGACTATGCTTGTAATGAAGAAGCTTTTGGTTTAAGGGAGGATATGTTGGATGTAAATCAAAAGCATATATCTTGGCCTAATGACATGGTGGGCCCAATAACGTGGGCGGCCCCATCTTAGCCCTTTTCTTTGGTTATGGGCTTGGCCCTAAGTTTTACACAAAAGGCCATCATCTAGAAAGCTTATATTCTAGAAAGTGTATAAAAGTCAAAGTATCTAGATTAATCTTTAAAAATATCTAAGGTAGATATTTATAGAGTTGTGTGGAAGATTCAAGTCTAATTTCTAGAAAAGTTTTAACCATTAGATTAAAGACACTTGGAATAATCTCCACCACACATTGAGGAGGTGGTAAGTGGAGGACAAGTATAAATAGAGGTGCACTCCTCATTTGTAAGAAAGTGAGAAAGAAGAAAGAAAGAGGTGAGTAAGGAGTGAGTGGAAGTGTGAGGGAGTGAGTCTTATGAAGATAACAACCTTGTACTTGTAATTGTTCTTGAATGAATTTGAGAGAAATTTCTTTCTTTCTTTTTTTTTTTTTTCTTTTAGTAGTACTTTCTCTTCTTATTTCCCTCACACATTATAGTTGTGGGTGAAGGCTTCGTAAAGCCAACATCCAACAAATTTGCCCATCAGCAAAATGCCATCCACTATCATTCAGAGTCAATTAATCAAACTGACAAATGCATAACCAAAATGACTCCAATTTTGCAATGAAGAGTCCCACCTTTGGATGATTCTACTTGTTCATTTGGTTGCTCTAGTTTGAATATCATTTAAACAAAAAATCCCAACATTTGGATAATTCTAGCATCCCATATCTTGCACTTTTGGTGGTTAGGTTTAGATCATTTACTGCAATGAGAAGTACAATTTTTAGATGACAGAATCATTCAATCCATATGCATTTTAAACAATTACACACCTAAAGATGGAGAAACAAAATGAACTAGATGTTTCATGCAAAAGCAAGGCCCATCACAATTCGATGCTTTTATTTAGCATTCTCAATCAAATGATATAATTGCAAAAACATATATTCTACGCGTTGGAGAATAGAAGAAAGGGTAAAAGCCTTACTCAGGTAGCAAAGAAACTTTTGAAAAGTGTGTAGCAAAGGGTTCAAAGGTGGGGAATAGAAATGGCTTGTAGAAAGAAAAAGGAAAATCATCTTGGATTGAAGACAGTGAGGCACCAAACTATAGAAGTACTAATTGGCATGTATGTCAGATATCAATACTCCATCAAAATTCCAATACCATGACATGCATAATTAAGTTTTGGTTATAACCCAACTTGCTCAATAGCTAAAGTTGAAGTCAACAATCCAAATACGGCCATAACACTTTCTAGAAGCAAATTTCAAATAAGAAACAGTAGATTCAAAATTAATGAAAATTTTATAAGAACTTAACAAAGAACATGTAGTAGATGCGATACTAAAATGAAAAAGCTGTTGTGCCATATTTCATAGATCTGGAAATCAAGATTGATTCAATCACACATACAAAAAGGAGCCAAGAAAATTTACATGGTTCAGCCAAACTCGGCCTACGTCCACTAGAGAGGAGGATTCTACTATGATCTAATCACATTACATGGATGAAGCCTCCTCTCTTTCTCTAAGCACAAACTCTCTCACACCCTCACACACACCAAATCCTATATATATATATATATATATATATATATATATATATATATATATATATATGATTTTCCTGAAATGGATATGGATTGATCCTTATCTTGATTAATCCATTCTGTTTGAAACTTATTCTAATTGATACTTATCTTGACAGTTTCCTATTGTTGCCGGTTTCCTCACATTGGTATGGACCACACGCAGTTCATCCCGACAAAAGCTTCTAACATAAAAGTTACATCAATATACAAGGATTGGAACAAGTTCTTCAGGACGTTTGCTTATTGCATGGGCATCATGGCTTGTTAGGTATAGCTCCAGCGAGGTCCCATCTAGCCACAACAGTTACGTGTTGTCTGAATCTCAGAGTGGAACACAACAAAACTATGATTCTCGGACAAAACCACAAGTGCGGTGACTTTTCACAACAAGACGCCATTGAAATATGTAGTGATTGCCTTCAGTTTACAATTTAAAAAGTTCCTCTCGACTTGAAACCACAATCATCTCAGTAGCATTCACGTATGTAGGATCCTAAAACTTAAAACTCAATTTCAGGCTTGGTTTATTTATTCATCAAGCATTACTACTTTAAGCTAACTACAAAAGAAAACGAGAGTGGATGCTATATTTTCACACATTCTACATAAATCTGAGAGGACAATACTTCACACTTGGATATTTTCATTCCCATATTCCATTATATTTAGAGGCAGTGCTAAGAGTTGCAGCTCCCAGTGTGGTATTGCGGCAAAATGTGGATCTAGTAACTCTTGAACCATCGGCAAGTGCCAAGAGTAAGAGGGTCAGCAGTAGAAGCACTTTCCCCTAGTAAGAAAAGTCTAGAATAGTGAGATCCTTTGAAATTACTTCTATTTCCCATCTATTTCATCTTCCATCTCCTCCTGTTACTTGTGAACTACCTTACCATAGTTACACGTACAGGAGTTCTTCATATTTCATTATATTATCTACATATATGGAGAATAATTATGATTTGCGATCTGTAATACAAGACAAAATCATATTAGCCGACAAGAATAAGAAGTACCTCCAGCTCCCAGTGAGGCTGCACTAGGAGAGATAGCTTTGCCAACTAGTTTAAATCAACATTTCATGGAAGAAACATGACAACTTTGGAAGCAATTACTCTAGCAATCTCAAAGAGAAAATATCATTCAAAATGATATTGCCAGTTTTTTAAAATGAACATAAGAAAGGGTCAAACCCATTACGAGGTTTAAGCATGGTGCAAATATCATGTGTCTGTAATTTAGCATAATCTGGTCCTTCCTAGGGTGGTGACAAGAAAACTGTATTTGCCTGCATTATAGGAAAATGAGATTGATGAATTAGATGCTTTTGAAGAACATGGTGGGAAATGCACCTGAACATGTAGACCTACCTTAGAGGCCTTAAGTAATTGGTTAAGTTGTCCTCCCTTTAAGCAAGTAATGTCATGTGACCAGGTAAAGACAACCTTAAATCAAGAGAGAGAAAAATATCACGAGGGATGTTATATCATGGACGTGTTAGTATTTAATATACTTTATTGACGAATATTCATTCATCACATCAAGATCCTCCAAGAAAATCATCAAGAACTAGATGTAGAAGCGTGCTTGAATCTTCTATGCAAGTTTGGATCGTTGAAGAGATTGGGGCCACTTAAAACTTTTGCAAGCTCATATTTTCAGATGAAAATACGTGCATTGATCATATAAATGTCCTTCTTCCAATAGTAAGCCAAACAACACATTCTTTAAGAGATATTAAGATCACTAACAAAAAGAACATGGATGCATATTGGCCCACAAAAAATGAAACTCCATGAATATTATTTTTGTCTTTAACCACAGAACCTTATTAACTCCTCTAAGAGCACTGCAGAAGGAAAAATTTGTCCTCTGCAAAGATTTCTTATCACTTCAACAGGGTAAATCAACTATCACATACCCACATTGAGACTTTAATGAAGATAAGAAAGCTAACAATGCATGGCTGAGAGGGTGAAAGCTAACCGTCTCACTGATTAAGCTGTACAAGAAAGAAAGTATGAGAACAGAGAAGAAAGACTAAGCACTAGCAATAATCTTGTAAGCATCTACATTAGCATCTTTTGTTTTAGTACTATATGGGCCTAGTATTTCCAGTGTTGTGAATACTATAACATATTGGCCAGTATATCGGTATATGTCATATTGATAAAAAATCTGGTATGGCATTAGTCTGAATACCATTTCAGTTAAAATTTGTTTAATACTAGTTGAATACTGAAATGCTATTTGGTATTTGCACATATGCATTTTGCGCATTAAGTTTTGTTTTGTTTTGTTTTTTTTCCATAAAGTCCTTATATAATCCTTTTTTAGTATTTGCATACTGTCCAAAATAAGCATTTTTCCCAGTAAGTTGGGGTAGTGTTTTTCCTAAAGACCTTATATAAATTTTCTTCTTACTTTAAGGCTGACTTTAAGATAAATAATGAAGGACTAAATGATAGTAGCACAATCCCAATTGAATGAAAGAGAATCCATAAGAAAGAAAAGAATTTTGGGGCTTTTTCTGCCTTCATTTCTTTGTTGAGCATAGTAATCCTGTATGCTCAATAAGAGAGTAGTATGTGCCTCATTTTTCATGCATAACGACACTATTTTTGTTAGATCTAACCTACTCATCATGGTAGGAATGTCTTAGATGGGCTAGACATGAAATTCCATGCCCATTGGCTGTTTCTAGCCTATGTCACAACCATCCATTTTTGTTATGTTTTTCAAAAATCTAAATTAACTGGCTATGATTGTCCAATTGCATTGATTCTCAAGAGTATCTATTTTTGGTATTCTAAGCATGATAAACATGTTAGATATGCAAAACTGTTCTTCTATGCATGGAAAATGGGTGTATACTCCTTCCTTTCTTATTGAGTGTGTACTCTTATCAGTATTCTTCTTTGTTTTAGCCTTAGCGAGTTGTAAGCTTTGAAGGAAGAAGAAGAAGAACTTGATGCTATTTGTAAGAGAAAACGTATGAATCATGAAAAGCATTTGAATTTTGTTAGATGATAAAACTTAGAATGTAGCTAATAATATGTATCAATTGATAGTAATACGAAGTTGTAATTATAAGATATGAAAAAGCTTGTAATTTCAATAAAAAATTATTTTTTCTTATTTTTTAAGAGAACAATGAAAAATTTTGTTATATTTTTAATTTAAAAATTCAAATACTATCTAGTATGGTATATATTGTTAATTCGTACCATTTTGGAGTGAAGCTGGTACATCATCCGGCACGGTATTGACAATAGTGATATATACACTTAAAGGGTATGACAATGTGCACCCTTTTATTTCTTCTCATGAGCCTCATATTAAATGGTACCAATGGCTACAACTTCAGTAGGACTTGATTATGAAGATCAAAACTATTGCCTATCTTGCTATTGACTAAAATGGCCATGCTAAAAAAATTTATTCCTTGAATTATCGTACCAGGAGCTTCTTTTAGTCTTGAAATGGACAACAAAATCTTTCACCATCCATTTTACAACTCAAGAAAATAATGGTAAGGAATCATCCAAAGGATGAGAATATTGGGGTATGACTCATCTAAGTCAAAAGCAAGATATTCAATGGTTTGGATCTTAAAAAATATGAACCGAGCCCTTAGTATCAAAATGCAATATGTTGACTCGGAATTCAGCCAACTCTATGCGGTTTTGGACTTTCCACGTTTTTTCAAGTCAAGAAAAAAATTTATTGGCATATATTTTTTGCAGTAATATAATAACACTTTTATGGTTGGGCACTTGCTGCCGGTAATGTTAAATTACATCCACAAATTTTCTTCATTATCTGAGTTCTCCAACGCATTGACTTCACTTTTGCAAAGTTGGTATTGTGTCCACATTTTGAGTTTTGACACTTTGCTTTTATATGCACCATTTAATAAGGTGCTCATGTGATAAAACTAGGGTCAGATGTATCACTGTCCAGAGAGAAAACTATGGCTTAATTTGTTCTTGAATGCATATCACTGTTGATATATATTAATGTAATTCTTATGAAGGATGAGAGATCTGATATTGCATTTATAGATTGTCAAACGTGTTAGGTTACAATGTAAAGGACATTAATGTCCTCACGTACTATGCATAAAGTGTATCCTAATATCTCCCTCAAGATTAAGGTTTATATGAAATAACCTTTAGCTTGTTTCGCATCAATTGGAACTGCAGACTAGTCAGAGACTTGGTCATGATACTGCAACATTCAATCTTCCTTTGCAACTTGATCCCGTACAAAGTAGAAATCAACCTAGACATGCTTGTTCTGGGGCGAAAAACTGGATTTAACTGTAAGATAAGTTCCACTGATATTATCACATCAAAGAGTAGGCACCAAATTTGATTGAACGCCTAACTTCCAGAGTAGCAACCTTAACCAATTGAGTTCCGCAGTTGCATTTGCTATAGCACGGTACTTGGATTTTGTTGAAGAATGAGTGATTGCTGTGTTTTCCAGTGCACCAAGAAACAAGATTGCACCCCATATAAATTATGTACCCCTAGTAGATTGATGATTATCTGCATTTTCTGTCCGGTGAGCATCGGAGAACTCATAAATCTTGAAAGAAGATGGCGATATGGCATTAATCTATGTGTTAAAGTTCTCTCGAGACACCTTAGCATCCATTTCACATCCTGCCAATGGCCAGTTGCAGGTGATTACATAAACTGACAACCTTATTGACAGAAAATGCTCGTTTCAGGCGTATTAGAGTGACACATTGGCATGCGGATCAGCCATTGGCTCACCAACATATTTCAATAATTTGATAGAGGATGAAAGTGGCGGTGCTACTAGTTTAGCATCGATCATCTTTGCACACTCCACTTCCTATCCAACTTTCATGTGTTAAGCATGCCACCAGCATTCATCTTGAGCTGGGTCGAACTTCTCATGAGATTTATAGTTGCATTATTTATAGCTTTTTTGTTCGTAGACAAAGCTGATTTGAAATTGTCTTTCCTTCCGAGGCATAACCTGTATTCATGTGCTTCATATTAGCCTGGAGTTCGTTCTTTTTCCTTTTGCTCTTATGCTGTCCATTCAATGACTGCTAATTGGGGGGTAAGGATTGTTAGATACGGTTAAAGAATATCTTTTGAAAGTCTCTGTGTTGCTTGTATGTCCAACATAGCCATTTCAGCAGCATGTTTAACTACCAAACAAGAAACAGCAGGTCATCTCGCCTGGCCTGGGATCGCAGTCAGTGTCACAAGACGACATCCTTAGGTTTCAAGGCCATCAACAGCGCATTACGCACGATGTCCAAGGATCAAAACTTTGATCAACCACCGCTCGCAATGTCATACCTCGCTCGAGGCTCAAGTTTAGGCCCACCACACACAAAGACAATATGGACCTTCTTCTTCCACCTAAGCTGTGCAGGGAAGGCTCAAAGCCAGTCCCAGGAAAGCTTTATAGCATCTTTCTATCCAGGTGCAGATAGTCCGCATCTTCACAAGCATGTCTCAACTAATCAAGAATATATATTCCTTGTGACAAAAACATACCATCCAATCTGTGATTTATCTCAATGCCAAGAAAATAGCTAAGATTTCATAGATCCTTCAAAGCGAAATGACATTGCAGAGCCCGCATGAGTGCATGTAACACTTGAGGGTTGTTCACTGTTAAGATTATATCATCAACGTATTCTAAGATGCATATGATGACACCTCTTTGATTATAAATGAATAACAAATTATCTGTCTTCGATTCATCAAATCCAAACCATTATAATTGAGTGCTAAGCTTGGAAAATCAAGCTCGCGGGGCCTGCTTAAGGCTATATAGTGATTTGTGAAACTTTCATACATAGTGGGGCTGGCTTTCACTAAAATATTAATCCTGGTGGTTGAGTCATGCAAACATCCTCAGCAAGGTCACTATGTAAGAATGCACTACTGATATCTAATTGACAAATCATTCAATTATTTGAGCTGGCAAGGGAAAGAATGGTCCTGGTTGTAGTCGATTTGGCAACTTGGCTAAAAGGTTCACCGAAATCAACTGCGGCCCAATGATTGCAGCCCTTAGCGACTAATCTACTTTTATATTTATTCATGGAGCCATCCGATTTTCGTTTAATTATAAAAAAATCCCATTTACAGCCAACCAGATTATAGTTCTTGGAAGGTGATGCCCAGGTTCCGTTTTTAAGTAGAGCATTAATTAATCTCAATCGGCGTTGGACCCCTCCATTTCTTGAACTTCTTTGCAGTTGTAAAACACGTGGGTTCAAATTCAAACTGAAATTCATGGCCGTGGTGTTTGGATACTTGAAACTTATGTTGCCCGCACGATTTAGTCATGACACATAAGTACGGAAAAAGGGAAGCCATGGTGCAAAGGTAGAATTGTTGCTGTGTAACCTTGAATCACGGATTCAAGAAATGAAAACAATGTCTTGCAAAATACAATATAAGAATTAATTGTTAGAACAACCATCCAGTCGTCTAAAAACACCTACAGTACTTCCGCCGTTGAACATTTGTCATGGTTTACAAGAACAACTGGACTAATATATTATTTCTCCCAGCTAATATATATAATAACAAAAACATGCATGTCCACCAAATCATGAATCGAGGAAAAAGTAACTGTAAAATTAAAAGAAAAGAAAAAACCCTCCTCTCTATATGCATAGAGTAATTACTAGTAGTAAGATGCACATGCATGAAGCACTGATGAGAGCTTGGTATAGCAACTTTTCAAAGGGGGAATTGGTGCATCTGCCATCCCTTCTAACATCAAATTCACCATTTTCATAGAAGGAGAATAGCAGGCTGTTCTTGAATACACCACAATCCCACTTTGACAACTCTCTCTAATGTCTCCATCTCTACCATTTCATCTCTCAATAGCTTTCCCAACTCTTTACCCTCAAAGCAATCATAAGCGCAGTCCATCTAAACAATCTCATCCTCTGGAGCATCCATCTTTGCATTTTCCTACAACATATGAGCTCCAATAACACAATCCCAAAGCTGACGACATCTACTTTCACTGTTATCGGCATGTCCTTGTCCATTCAGGGCAGTTTGCCTCTTAGACCCTCTAATTCCAGTATAGGTTTTGGTTTGATTTGGCATGAACAACTTTGCCAATCCAAAATCAGGTTCAAGTCAATCATTAGTTTAGGGTTGCCATAAAAAATCTCTTGCATACAAAAAAATTAAGAAAAAAAAAAAAGATTGTGTCCATTCTACAACTCAAGAAAACAGCAGCTAGGATCAGCCAATGGATAAAAATTTTGAACTATGACCCATATAATCGAAGTCAACTTTGTGAATGATTTGGATTTTCTGAAAGCTAAGCCCACATGAAATTATAACCATTCTTACCATTTGGTATCCCCCCCCCAAAAAAAAAAAAAGGTCTTCCCCTATTAACTGAAATACTTATAAACATTAGCTACCATCAAGCTTGTAACTGATAAGAATTAGTTGTTGTAACCATCAACTATCCATTTGTCTAAAATAGTCAGAATACTTGTCACCGTTGAACATTTCCTTAGTACTTACAGCACACCTGGACTCCATATTATTTCTTGTTCCTAATGTATATACTAAAAGAAAAAGATACATGTTCATGGATCAAGGAGCAACTGCCTAATTAAACTCAAAGACTATCCTATATGAATACGGTTACTAGTAGTAAGATGCATAAGCAGGAAGCATCTTACGAGAGCTTCATATAAGAAGTTTGCAAAGGGGGAGTTTGTGCATCGACGATCCCTTGTAACATCAAAATCACCATTTTCATAGAAGGGCGAATGGCAGGCTCTTCTTGAATACACCACAATCCCACTTTAACAACTCTCTCCAATGCCTTCATCTCTACCACTTCATCACCCAATAGCTGACCCAACTCTCCACGCTCAAAACAATCATAAGCCCAATCCATCAAAATAATCTCATCCTCCGGGGCATCCAACTTTACATGTTTCCTACAACATATAATCTCCAATAGCACAATCCCAAAGCTATATATGTCTGCTTTCACTGTTATTGGCATGTTCTTGTGCCATTCTGGGGCAGTGTACCCCCTAGTTCCTCTAATTCCGGTGTAGGTTTTGGTTTGATCTGGCATCAACAACTTTGCCAATCCAAAATCAGAGATTTTTGCATTCCAAACGTCATCCATCAGAATGTTTTGAGGCTTTATATCGCAATGGATGACATGGTCCTCGCACTCTTCATGTAAATAATGTAGCCCTCTTGCCACATCTTGCGCAATATGCAATCGCTCATTCCAATTGAAGTTCATGCCAGCTTTGAATAGGTGGTCTGCAAGCGAGCCATTGCTCATGTACTCATAGACCAGAATCCTGTTAGTTCCTTCATCACAAAAGCCGAGTAATTGTGCCAAGTTCCTGTGGTGGGTTCTCCCTATTGCCTTCATTTCTGCTCGAAACTCCCTTTCTCCTTCTTCTGCCAGCTTTCCTATTTTCTTTACTGCAATGTTTCTTTTCCTGCCACTTGGTAAGAACCCTCTGTATACTGTTCCAAAGGAGCCCCTACCCACCTCTTCCTTGAAATTGTCCGTCGCTTTTGCAAGCTCACCATAAGTGAATGATTGCAAATTCATCTCTCCGACGAAGCCCCGTGAAATATCAGTTGCTTCAAGCTCTCCATATCTTGCAAGATGATTTCTATACATCATACAACCAGAAGCTAGAAAAGCAATTAAAGAACAACTAATGAGAACAACACTCACAGTCAGAATCTCCTTTCCCAACTTTCTTTTTGGAGAGGGTCTGTTCGTCGGGCCTTGACTTTCTGCCTTGCTGAGCATTGTTTTAATGATAGCCGTTGCTGTCTCATTTGTGTTGCTGTTTCCATATCTCAGTGGCAGTTTAAGTTTACTGCAGGTCCTATCCTTGTACAGAGCTGCCATGCAATTACAATCATCCTTACAGGCCCGAGTGCAGTTTTCTTCGCTTGTTTGTGATACAGACTCAAACCGATCATTTAACCAACTAGTGTATGGCAGCTTTGAAATGTTGTAATTCATGTCATCTTTATCCCCTCCACAATCTTCCAGAGAAAAGTTCAATTTGCAACCTCCAGATGGCTGAGCAAGGTCAATGAAACTGTAACCGGGAGGACATCGGCAAGTGAACTCGTCACCACTTGTGTGACAATAACTGTTGAACCCGCAAATTCCTTTCACACGACAATAATCTCCTGGTTGGATTGAAGACCATCTGACCATTCCATTTTCGGTACTACCATTAGTCTCCATAAGATGGGAATACAACTGAAAGAACCCATTTTTGTCCATCATCGCCCTGTGGATATAGTTTCGGGATTGGCTTTCCTTCAAAATCTTGATGATATTGTTGTCAGTACCATTCAATAGATATAAGTGACCATTATCATCTAGATATAACGATACGTTATTTCCGCCAATCGTCGTAGAGGTGTCAGTTGCCCAATATGCATCGTTAATAGTAACAGGTTTTTGTATTGCATATGACACAAGATTTGCATCAGCTTGCATCGTAGTCCTAAATTTTCCTGTTGAAGGGTTAGTCTCAGAGATAGATGAAACGAGAGAGGAGCCTGTAAGTAGTCTCTGACCACCAAGAAGGGTATCCGTTGGGTGCTCAAAACTCTGCCATATGACCTCAGAATAGGAGTTGTAGAGAACAAAGTTGCCAGAATTTCTCATTGAAGCATGGGAGGCTGCTTCAGGTGTGAGTATGAGTGTGATATTGTTGAGGAGGAGCTTACCGTCACTGGATAGGAGAAGAATTGCATCATTAGAATTCGGAGGATCATCTCTGTTCATCGTCCAAACAACTATTCTGGGGGAGATTCCAACCAGCCAGATTCCAACCTTGAAGCCATCTCCACTTGGATAGAACCCGAATGCGAACCTGCCCAAAGGAGAAGGCCAGTAGTTGGGACTGCTATTAGGAGAAAGAGAGGAGTTTCTAGTTATATTTCGTTGTGCTTGAGCCAAAACAACGGAGAAAAGAGACAGGAAGAAGAGGTGCACAAGTAAAGTGGCCATTGGAGATCGAGTTCCTTTACTACGAGTGTCTTTGTTGTTGATCTGCAGCTGTTTCAGATATTTGAAGAGGCGTAGGCAAATTCCTTTCTCCTTCCGCTTACTTCTTGTACGTCGTGTGGACCGTGAAAGTGACGGGAAAGAAAAATATAGAAAATTATGATTCACCCAAAAAAAGTCGTTCTGATCCACTACACAGAGATTTGAAAAACGCGGCAGAAAGATCTTAGTTTCCAACTAGGTGGCGCACTTTACATATTCTTCAAAGTAGGAAGAGAATGGAAATTTCCGGATTTGAGCGAGTCTAGGAACTGGAAGAATCAAAGCTCGAAGTCAAAGAAAGACGAGTCAAAGTGCCCCTTCAACATTATACCGTTTTGACCTACAGTTCTCCTCCTTACATAGAACACATGTATTGACTTAGGAAGAGGAAGAATGCTAAACCAAATTGCTTAAAAAAGGCCAGAGCACTCACTTTTTCATCAAAAGGCTTCCCTTCGGATGATCCAACCCGTTTATCTGGTAGTCCTTGCTTTGGATATCTCTTAACAAAAAATCACAAAGTTTGATAATTCTATACTATCTTAAAATTTAAACCCTTGTTTTTAATATTCGTTCCGAATTAACAACAATTTCTATGTCTAACACACCCCTTCATGTATAATGCCCATTTCTGAGCTCTTGCATGTGGACCAAGCACATACTAATTTACGTTGTGTTAGAAACTAATATGGGAGGTCTCACGGTTTGTACTCACAATCTTTGGGTCAAGTAAGTTCTAAAACCATGTTCGGATTACTACTCAACATAAAATCTTAACAATATTTATAGTCCAACGGTTTGGACAATGAATAAAGACAATCCACCAGCTCCCAATGGAACATTAGTTCTTCGTTTGTCCAATAGTGATAGGCTCATTTAGGCCCAGCAATTCGGGTGGGCGGGTAGTGTTTGTGTCCACACGAATATGACACGCTTCGAGTTTAGGCCGACACGAACACAACCCGCATAATAATCGTGTCAAAAATCCATAACCCGAACATGACACGCTTATTAAACGAGTCGACACGACACGACTCATATAACACAAATAAATAAATAATATAATAATATATGATGGTTTGACGAGAAAGTTACTATATTACTGCTCTAATATAAAATTTATGGCGCGACAAAAGATAAATTCAGACAACACAGGTCTATTATTGCAGGGACACTTGATTAGGCGGAGGTACACTGACTTCATACAAAAGATATTGAGAAGGAACCGGAAGATCTGGTTGGCTGCGCAAAGGCCCCAAGCCTGTCCAATCGCCGTCACCTCACTTAAACAACCCAAAACCTTTGCTATTTGGTAGATGTTTGGACATGGAAGTTCATAATGCAGCTGGAGCACCGCCTGTACTACTGCTATCATATCAGCGAATTTGGCTGCCTATTTGTTCTTTTTGGCGCACCGCCTGTACTACTAATAGCTATACTACTGCTATCAACTAGAAAGGTTCATAGTCTAGCTGGAGCATTGTAGGAACTGGAAGATCTAGTTGGCTGTGCAAAGGCCCCAAGCCCGTCCAATTGACATCACCAAGCCCCGAGCTGTACTACTGCTCCAGCTGCATTATGAACCTTTCCATATCCAAACAGCTACATGGCGAATTTGGCTACCTATTTGTTCTTTTCGATGAACCATATCATTCCTACCTTTACTAGTTCATTGCCTTTTGTTGGTATAATATAAAATGGTTGTAATATTACAATATAGGAGTTACAATATAGGAACCATCCTCTATTACAGGTGGAAGCCCAGATAGTTTCTGAAATGCTGAATTTGTTTGAGGAGACCACACATTTATCTACAAAAGCTTTCAGTTGTTAAAAACTGAATATCAAATTTAAACAACCATGGAAAATGAGAGATGAAACTGAAGTGGTGCCTAGTTACAATAGCATCCCAAAGCTGGAAGAATTGTTCACCTTCTTAGTTCTTACCAACCTCCATCTTTTTCAGGTAGTCCTTAACAATTTTAGTACCTCTTACAATATAGGACGGTTCTGGAGGAACCGTCCTCTATTACATGTTACATATAGGACAGTTTCAGATGAACCGTCCTATATTACTATTAGTTTACGATAAATAAATCAGTCGCGTGTCAACAAGTCAACACGATGGGTCATGTTGATTGACCCGAACACGACACGATTTTTGACATGTCGTTTTCGGGTTGACCCGAAAATGACACGAACACGATAAGACTCCACCCAAACCCGCTAAATTCGTGTTGGGTTCGTGTCGTGTTATCGTGTAGTGTCATATTTTGCCACCCCTAGGCTCATTCCCAACCAAATCACACTCATCCTCACCCTTGATGCAATTTATCATGCTTCCATGCAAGATTCTGGCAACTTTTTTCTTTACAATTCCAATTCGTATGTCATATGGTAGAGTTTCGGCCATCCAGCCAATACACTTATTGGTGCTCAAACATTACTCCTACCTCACGCCCCTTTTCATTTGTCTCTGTGACCAACACTTCAATTTGAATGCTTCGAATTGCAATGCAGCATGATGGAATGAATCTTCCATTATATGCAGTAGGAACCATTGATTCTTCTAGAGATGAAAGAGGAGATAGCATTTCTTTCAAGATGAATGTTAAACTGACCGCTTGATAAGGAGTCCAGTGACGACATTTTGTAGGGCTCTCTTGTATGTGATCCAACTTATTCATTTTGTTGCTCTAGATTTCGAGGTCAATTAGATCAAAAAGCATATGGTTGGGATAATTCTAGTCACGATAAAATTGTGCATCTTTTATGAAGTTTTTAAATTGTCCATTTCTAATCATAATATTTCATATTCCAAAGTTAACCAAATCACACTATTTTTTCCCTATAAGACATCTATATATAAAGCAACGAGTTCAAAGAGTCGAATCAATTAGAGGTGGGCCCCATAAAATGTACACTAGACCACGCTATCAGTTTAGTAATGAATCTAGATAACGATGGTCGCTTGCATCTACTCAATGGCACTAGTGAACGATATTATCAAGATGAGGTTTTTCAATTGTACTCACACCTCATTGATATTGATGGCAAGATCACAAATGGAACACTCATATGGTCTTTGATCAAGTGAAGATTATTCAAGAATTTTTAGACATATAAATATTGTTGGCTTACTTCCTATCAATTTAAGCTTATAGGTTCAATTGGCCAACTTCTTATCACCCTAAGCTTTTAGGTCAAATGCGTTTACCAATTCAAAGTTTCACCAAATTTTTTATAGTCTAAATATTTGAACCAGGTAACACTATGCGATAAAATAAAAAAATACCACATAAATAGTACTAATATCAAGTAAGATATTGAAAATGTTTGATTAGGGCTATAAATGGCATGTGGTAATCTTTAATTCATGAGAAATTCAAAGATAACCCTTACACTTTGGAGAGGTGACAGTGTCTCTATGCTCATATAACTAGAGTTCTTACAATTTATTCATTACTTTTATATGTAGTTGTGTAAAATATGAGTACTTCATTAAGGTAAAAAAACCAAGTTTAATTTACTATAATGACTATCATTATTTATTTTTCTATAATGATAATTCTAACAACTTATTAATAAATTATTTTTATCACATTGAACTTAAGGCTCGAATTTATCAAACAACAAGTTGGGCTTCCATAGTTGGTGGTTCTATGAATTTAAGGGTTTTGTTTCATCTCTTTGAATGTTAGGACAATTATTTATCTTTTAAGACCTTACTGTCTTACATAATCATGCCTTAAACTTATCAGTCAAGATCTCACTTATAATAGGCCACTTGGCTCCTTTTATGGTTATAGCCAACCAATAAGAAAATAATAAACTAGTCTTAGTGAAGCCAGATCATTGGTTCTATTAATAGGAACTTACTAGAAGAACTAAATTACAACCCAAGTCAATAGTTATAAGGACTAAACTATTTTTTTAGAACTTTAAGGACTAAAGTGGCGTAAATGAATAGTTTTAGGGACTAAAATATACTTTTTCTCTAAAAAAGAAAATCAAATATGAATTTGGGTCTATTTTGATCATTTTGGTCAAGAGTTTGGTAGAGGAAAATGGACAAGCTTCGGTCCCTGAATGGTTATTACAAAAACTAAGAAATGAATCTTAAATACATAAAAAATCACTTAGGGTCTAGGGGTGGGAATATCATTTCCCTTTTAGTAAATTACGGTTTATATTTCTTTTTCTTTTTTTAAATAAAAAATGTGGGGAAAGAGTGACTAGTCTGTTCTGAAATCTCCAAAATTTTGGATAATTCTGTTCTATGCTATTGAAAATGGAATGGCCGCCGAATGGAATTAACAGCTACGAGTTGAATCATATATGGCTTTGTATGGAATGGTTTCCCTGTGTATCAAAACTTGGAAGGGGTTACAGTGTAAATTCAGTGATTGAACAGGGGATACGTAAAAGGCCCCATAATTTTTTTTTATATTACCCATTGTCTTTCTCATTCGTAATTGACGGGCAAACATGAATAGACTAAAGTTGATCCAGTCAAAATAAGCTGGCCAGCTGCCTTCCGACGGAAACCTGTCTCTCTCATTCATAAGTGACTGGCAATCATGAATAGACCAAAGTTGATCCAGTCAAAATAAGCTGGTCAGCTGCCTTCATTTTTTATGACGAAAATCGAGCGTATCTTCATATTCTTCTCACTAAAGATTACTAAGTGTGATTTGATGGGCAGAGACCAACTAGATGACCCATTCAACAGACCAAAACATACCTTAATTATCAAATTGTCCAATCATTGAGCTATTAATTTGCAAAAAACCACATAAAAAAGGACAGCCCCGGTGTACGAAGCTGCTTATGGGGGTTAGGGGAAGGAGTGGACTACAATGACCTAAAATAGACAGCCTTATCTTATATTTTTGCAAAAAGCTAATTTCACTTCTTGAACCCGCGACTTTAAGGTCACATGACGACAACTTTTACTATTGCGCTAAGACTTTCCTTCTTGCAAAAAACCACGTGCACGAAAAAATTCTATCTGTTGGTGAACTTTAAAACCTACCACTATACCGTGGAAATGGATAAGCAGCCCAGAAAATTTGAGTACAAATTAGAGGGAACGTCCAGCAGATAAGAATCTTGGCGTCTCTCATATCTACAATGTGACTCAGAAGTCGAAGAAATTTGCATCAAATGTGAAAATGAATGTAGACTGCAAGAGGATATCGACTAAAAGGAATATTTCCAATTCCTTACAAAGACTGCATTGATTCTGAATCCACCATCCCTGCAACATTTCTTCAAAATAAAAAAAATATTTCGGCCGATAACTTTTGATTCATCCCACCAAGAACAAGCCGAGACGTGTCAGTCTTGAGAGTTAGTCCCTAATCGTGGTGTTTGATTTTCTAGAAAGGGCCACCACTGTAGTTTTGTGTTTAAATTAAAATTGGTTTGGATGATCGGACTAGTGCCTCAACTCTACTTCTACCCACGACTGATCTTACGGCACAAAATCTAATTCCCTTATCCTGAGACTGGTCAGTGATTTTCTCCATCCAATCGACCTGTAAATTGGAAATTTCAGCCTCTAAATAAAAAAAATCATCTAATAAACATTGCAGCTAATTACTTGATCATAATTAGATAATCTATAAATCTAACATATTTTGGGAGACGTCTAGAGATGTAGAAATTAAAATTGAAGAAGGAACAAGATGACATGTTAATAAATCACGATCCATAATCAATTTCACATTATATTGTGTACCATTCTTTACATCCCAGGTAATGGATATGCAATCCGATTAAGATCACAGGTGCATGATTGAAAATGTTCACCAGTAGATGAATTTTCCTTTCCTTTTTGAACAGATCATTACACTTCATTAAGGAGAAGATACAACAACAGAAAGACTCTCATTAGGTTCTTGCAAAGGAGGTTTTGGTATATCAACAGCCCCTTCCATCATCATGATCACCTTCTTCATGTAAGACCGAAGAGCTGTGTCTTCTTGAATACACGAAAGTACCACTTTCACCATCCTCTCAAACGTATTCATATCTATTACTTCACCATCTAATTGACCCAACTCTCCACACTCAAAGCAATCAGAAATCCAGTCCTTGAGAACCATCTCGTTTTGTCTAGCATTTGAATCTACATGCTTCCTTCCGCATATAATCTCCATCAATACAATTCCAAAACCGAAAACATCGGCCTTAACCGTTGTTGCCTGCTCTTGTTCCATTCTAGTGCGACGTACCTCTTGTCCCTGTTAGCCCTTTTAGTCTGATCTGGCATTAACAGCTTCGCCAATCCAAAACCCGTGATGTTTGCTGTACAAGAATAATCAATTAGAATGCTAAAAGGACAGCCCCAGTGCATGAAGCTGCCGCACATGTGGGGTTTGGTGAAGGGGCAAATCACAAGGGTCAATAGTACGTAGCCTTGCCTTGTATTTTGCAAGAAGTTACTTTCACACTTTAACCTCGAGGTCACACGATGACAGCTTTACCACTACACCAAAGCTCTCCTTCTATCAATTAGAATGCTCTGAAGCTTTATATCACAATGGATGAAATGACTCTTAAACTCATGTAAATAATGTAACCTTCTCGCCGCCTCCAGGTCAATTCTTTCTCTTTCATTCCAATTGCTACGTGTTTTGGACTTGAAGAGGATATGCAAGCGAGCCGTTTCTCATGTATTCATGACCCCAAAGCTCATGAGTACCCTCATCACTGAAGCCAATCAAACGAACCAAGTTCCTGTGATGAGTTCTCCCAATTGCCTTCACTTCTGCTCGAAAATCTCTCTCCTTCTGTAGCTGACCTCTCTGTCCTCGTAACTTCAATATTTTTTTTGTCAATGTTCCAAAACCACCTTTACTAAACAATTCCTTCAAATTATCGGTCGCTTTCACAAGCTCAACATATCTAAAACATCTCAAATTGATCTTTTCAGTGAAATTGTCTGTGAATTCACACAAACAGTCACCGCTGGATCATCCAATGGAGAAGATTTTTGAGTTGTCGTGGATCTAATATGTCGAGGAAAGATAAATTGACTTAATGCAAAAATCAAGCCCTCCAGGATAATCTTGTAGATTTGAACAAAGCATCCTTGGGTTAATTAGACTAAATTTCTGAGTCCCTTCCTTATCTGGCAATGTTTTTCTACGTTTAAAGTGGCGTTGGCAATGTTATAAAGCATAATGCTATCTTCAAAGGTGAGGTTTAGCCAGTTGGGGTTTTAGAGTCAGTCTTGGAACTCATTCAAGATAGCATTTCTCTAATTCTACTCCTTGACGAGAGGCAATGGGTATTTGCAGACGTCGACTTCGGTCTTAAATAGGCCCCACCACATCTATTTTAATGTTGTCCTTGCCTCGGTTGACTTTCATTTTCCGTTTTTAGTGAGCCCTACCACATTTAAACAGACCATATTCATGCAGAAGTCCTTAAACTTTTATTCATTTTGGCAAGTAAATCCTTAAACTATCTATAGAGTAAAAGATAATTCATTTCAAAAACCTCATAGATTGCAATACATCTTCTTTGAATTGTACAACAAAATTAACATATAATTTGTGATCTTATAGAGAATTGACATCCTATAACATGGGCATTAACATCAATTGTAATATCCAGCATCCATTCAACAGAAAAAGAAAAATAGCTCCACCTAATACAACGGGTCTTAAATCTCTTCCTTTTTTAGTATCTACTTTAATATTTCCTGTAACAACTTCTTCAATTGTTGTTTCAACATGTCTGATTTGACTCATGGAATCATCCCTTAGAAGATAGAGGTTGGTCCACATGAAGGATTCACATTTATTTCTTTTCCATTTCTAACATCGATAGAATTTACAACTTTGGAAAATTTAGTTTCCGGGAAAACAATTTTGAGAGGGAAAGTCCATTTTGGAGAGGTGGAAGTGAATATTACCATTAATAGGAGATTTCGTACTATTAAAGGAGGAGTGGGATGTATTGTTATAGAAATGGGGAAGATGACTTTTTGAGTTTTCTAAAAGAACTCACCTGTCACTATAAAGATAGTTTATGGATTTGCATGCTAAATGAACAGAAATTGAGGACTTCTATATGTATATGAAATGTTGACATATGGTGGGCTTATGAAAAAAAAGGAAAAAGTCCACTTAGGCTAGGATATCATTAAAGTAATTGTGGTGGGGCTCACTAAAAATAGAAGCAAACGTCCATTGATGTCCGTTACCTTCTATTGATGGAAGCATGGCAGGACTTATGGTGACATCAATAGACTCACCCATTTCAAGTATAGGGGTTTGGACACCTCTTGTGGAGCTGAAGTTGGTCTCTAGAGCACCTAGCGAATTTTGGATTAGTGCATGACCAATGGTAAAAGTACTTGGTTTAAGTACATCTATCTCCTTTAAGAGAAATATGTGTTCCATTCCTTTGTTCAGAGTAATACTTTAAGATTCATTTCTTTCTCTAGGGCAGTAGTTTACGAGAAGTACCTGTTACATTTCTTTCTTTGTGGCAATAGTTCAAGATTTATGTCACTAGTTGTCTTGATAATTCTTAATTTATATACACTAAGAGAAAGTTTAAGACTCTTTTAACTTTATCTTATGCATACGTCTTATTTGAATGTTGAAATTTTTTTCTTCTCGGTTGATTTTTTTTATAATGATTTCTACTTCATTTTTGCTCTTGTTTTAACTTCAAACATTTAGGGGAATGTTTTGAGAGTTATTTAAACTTAAAACAAGTGGGGGAAAAGTGACTATTAGTCCCATATCTCCTTTTTTTATAAGAGATATAGAGTACTATGTCTATATATAAGGTAGAAGAACTAATATTTCCACATTGCTTATGACATAGAGATTAGATGAGAGACTCTCCTATATGAAGAGGTACTCCTTAGTCCATTCCTTGCATCATTTTCTTTTTTTCCTATAGCTGTCTAGTCTTTGGCTTTTCTCTCTCTCTCTCTCTCTCTCTCTCTCTCTCTCTCTCTCTCTCTCTCTCTCTCTCTCTCTCTCTCTCACATAATTTACTAGTTGTGAGCATCACTCTATTCTCTTGTGATTTTGATTTGTTTTGAGTTTAGAACTTGTCAGTTTTGAGCATCACTCTATTCTTTAATTTATTTAGAGTTTGCTAGTTTTGTGCATCAATCTGTTATTGTTCTGTCTTGAGTTTGCCCATTTTGGCATCACTCTTCAAGAGTTCTCTATTTCTATAGCTTGCCTGTTTTGGCATCACTCTTATTCTAGTGTTCTAAAAATGTGAATTTAAAAAAAAATAATAAGATTTTTCTTTAAGAGATTATTGTTTCGAAGAGAGATTTTAAGGACTTGATATTTTACGACATTCATCTTGGAGACTAAAGTATGGATTGATTCTCATCATTCAAATTAGTTGAGGTACAAATCAAGTTTGGCTTGGTTGAATATCAGAGATAAACGTGTCATATCCCTTGCATATATTAGGAGCTTCAACTATCGTCAAGATGTGCATTTTGATGTGTGCCTCTAAGCTATGGTTCATCCAATTTATTTTGTGCAAGTTTTATTATAATTCCAACATGAGTAATATATGCAAATTAAAGATTTTTTATAGCTCTATGGTAATAAGAATTTTGAGCTATAATCCTATTTGAGAGAGAGAGAGAGAGAGAGAGAGAGAGAGAGAGAGAGAGAGAGAGAGAGAGAGAGTTTTGACAGATCTTCTATCGATTCGCTCGTTTTCGTCGTCGAGTAATTGGGTCAGGTTATTGTTTTGTGTTGAGGACTTCATCCTTATCTTCACCTCTATTTTAGTGGTGGCCTGTAAATTTTCTCTGACATCCATCATGGTGATCTAAATGTGTGGCATTTCAAAGAGATAAGAGATATATATCAGTGGGGCCCTTCTTGGAGAGAAACAGAGTGAATCATTCCCTCAAAATCGGGAGAGACAAGAAGATAAATAGGTTTGTAGAAGGCATTCAACCTTGGATTTGTAGAAAATTAATTGTTACCGCCTCCTCCTCTTTTTAGTGTATAGCGTGACTAAGTTCGTTGTCCACCACCCTCTTTAACATTCCACCTATTCGTGAGTTCAATGACGCTCCTGCTCGTCTGCCCATACGCATCAGGCGTTGTTATTCTTTCTTTCTTAGAGAAACGGCTAGCACCTTCCTCCTGCAAACCATGGTTGACCACGGGATAGGCTGTTTCTTGCAACATTATCCTAGAAAGCCTTCTTAATTAGCTTGCTGGCTGCAGATGTTTCTGATTTAAACAGGAAACATCTTGCCTTTTAGACTCCAACAATCCGCATGCGCTTAATTTACTCTTCCTTTTACTGGTGCAAAGACCGATTGGTGAGGCTTACATAACTTGATTGGTTTATTGGATTATGCCAGATTATCCTGCACAGAATTACAGTGAATAATCCAATAAACCGGATTATTTAAGCTTTGCCAATCAGGCCCTTAGATTCATGCTTGATCAGTGGGCTTTTCTACAGATGGGACCAATTCTTAGAGAACCAATACCATGAGATTTTGATTGTAGAGCAACAGTTGGTAGGATCATCCATAAAGAACATACTCGGTGGATGCCTTATCCAAGTTCTGCTTCAACATTAAGACGAGGAACCACATAACATAACCAGCAAAGTAGAACCATAGGCCTTAGGTGGAACTGAATGGTCATGGTCCTTGGGTTTGAGGTCAGGCTTTGCATTTGGAACCCACTCATTCATATCCGGCATTTTGCATCTTGTCTCTCAGCATCTTCATTCTTCACTCCAAATATATGGGTCCCACATGAAGAGACCATCTGGTGAACCCCCTAATAAACATGACTTAGATCTTACCAGCCGACTATGACGTCCAAAAAGGCAACCGTGAAGCATGTTATTACATGTTCTAAACTTCTCAGGTGGCTTCATCCTTTCTTTAGCAAAAATTCCACTATCCTCCTTTCTTTTCTTTGTATCCTGACCAGGAATAGCTCCATGCACAAGAAAGGTTTTCACAAACACCAAGATATGCATTTACAGTGACCAAAAGCACAACCGGACAGGTCCTTTCGAGATCGGTGATCCAAATCGTTCATCTTCAATCTTCTGGCTGCATCTTTGTTAGGAGTTGCACAAGATCTCCAATGGAGAGCTCTGAACTTACTATTATGATATTATGATGAGAAAACTTCAGCTGAAGACTGTTGGAAAATTCTTAACGAATCGGAGGAATAAATCCATGAACGATCATATCGCATTTCAAAGAAGACCAACGGTTTGGATTAGCACTCTGAGGAACAAATAAAGAGGCAATTTGAGTGCTACTAACAAAGAAAGAATACGACTTTCTATTTTTTCAAGCATTGAATGGGTACGTAGATGAAATCTACTGATCGAGCACAAGAAGCAATAGGACCTACCATGCATGTTACCTCAAAGAAAGCAAAAACGGCCCCGATTCTTTCAAAGCTCCTGTACTGTACGGAAAAGAGGAATCAGGAAAAGGGAAAGAGTATGGCTTTTAAAAGTAGAAGAATGCTTGAGCACCAAAAAGCAAGGTAGAACAATGCTTAAGTTTGTGGTTGATACATAGCAGGCCAGGGCAAGCTACAATTAACCTGAACCCGCTCATCAGTTATTAAGTATAAGCAACCGTTCAGATTGGAAGGCAGAAACCTGGTTACTCCTACTTACTTGGGAGGTAGGATTTCTTACTGGAATGGCTTGATTCAGATACCACAAAAGATCGAGCATGAGCTATCACATTAAATCTCTAATCTATGAGATAAACTATCACAATCTTTCAAAAATTTGTAAGTCTGATTATTAGTTAAAAGTTTTAACTTTGGACAATAAGTAGCCAGACCCTTATTCGGGGCTTGTGGTCCTTTTACCCGAGAATTCCACCTTTGATAATCTAAAAGTGTTCATCTCAATTATCTTCGCTAGATGAATCTCTGCCAATAATCACATACTTTTGGCCGATCTTACCATTGTTTCTTCTGGGGTATTTTGATCTGATCTACTCATCTTGTTTGTCATGCCCTATTTAGGTCACCCATTGCAATTGATACAAATTCGAGGCATCCAGCTGCTAATTTCTTTATAAAGTATTGCATAGTCATGATTTGAAAAATAATCCAATGATCATATGACTTTAAATGTCTAGCCAATCTAAGCCAGGCTAAACATTATGAACGAATCAAATCATACAAAAGGGGAGCCTCTTATGTAGCATCCGGAAATGGTGTCCCTTTTAGCATTGGCAAAGCATTTTCGTGAGTTTTAAAAATTAAGGACAATTAATTTTCCTCTACAAAGGATCAAGGAGAATTTCTTTGATGAAGAATTGTTTAGCAATACTATTTAAGGATGCCAAGTAAGTATTTTCCAAAAGTATAAACCTTCGGGATCAACTTCATAATTTTCAATGACTATTAATAAGTTACACTTTTTGTTAAAGAATAGAATTAGAAAGCAAATCACTCATGCACTGGCCAAGTGTATTTGAGGAGAGATGCGAGTCCAACTAGCATAGAATTTTTTGGCTTAAAAATTACTAATTACGTTTAAGGCAGGCAAAATTACTTCCCACAAGGTAAGTAGGATACGCAAAGTGTTTGTCTCCACTTTATCTCATAGTGGAGGGCTCGCACTTCGATCGTCAATGGTCTAGTATAAATAGGTTGTTCTTGAAACGACCTTCCCAGCAGCTACTGGTTAAGACACAGAAAATTTACCTCAAAAATGGAGGGCACTTCGTATTCTAGCAGCTGCGTATCCCAGGCAAATATTGAAGACGAATGGATACATAACGTGCTCAAGAATGTCATGGATGGAAAATGGAAAGAAGCGGCACTCATATTCATTGACACCAAGCGAAAGACGACTATGATCACTCGATCAGGAGAAACCATATTGCACCTGGCTGCCGAGGCCGGGAAGACTGACATCATAGAGATGCTTCTGAGTGTGGAGGGGAAGCCTGGGGAGATCCTAATGGTAAAGAATGAAAGAGGTGAGACACCCCTCCATCATGCTGTAGCCCAAAGAGAAGTTGACGTGGTCCGCTGCCTAGTCCGGTACTCTGCCCAACTGGTCATTGTCTCCAACTGCAATGGAGAGACTCCTCTTTTCACGGCTGCTCGTCACGGCAAAAAGAGTGTTTTCCTCTACCTCCATTCCATCATTGAGAATTCCATTGATCCTCAATATATCAACAAGACTTACTTCTACAGAAGAAAGGATGGCAATACCATTCTTCACTGTGCAATCTTGGGGGAGTACTTCGGTTAGTGCTGGTGACTTTCTTCTTCTTGTTCATTTAGATAGTGTAGAGATGCATATATATAGTCATGCTTATACCATCTCTCTCTGTTGTTAGTTTCCTGTTGCATAGAACTATACAGAAAGCAAACAACCAAATGATGCCGGCCTGCGCGGTTGAAATCTAAGAAAAACAACCCGACAAAGAAAATAAGTAGAAATTAGGGAAGTCCTTGCTAATGTAGGATTTCAGGATCTTGTGTTGGGGACGCCTCTGCATCACTAAACAAGTTTTCCATATTTTGCTACAAATATGATGAACAGATGGACATGGACTCAAGTTGCTCAGTACGGCCACTTGTATTAAATTTTGTATTTAGCGTGTTTCGTAAACTTGTTCTATAACTGATTTCTGCCGTCAAATAGAAAAAGATCAATAAAAAAAACTAATAAAACAAGTTTCCAAACACACACTTTCTATCCACGCAAACAGAATCAAATATATAGCCAACCTTTCCTACGCCATTTGAGATGGGCGAATAGAAGAAAGGTTTATATTGCAAAAAAAATAATCAAAAGATGGCCCCGCCATCGACTTTTGACAATGCTTATGATACAACCAATTGTATTATATAATTGAGAGAGAGAGAGAGAGAGAGAGAGAGAGAGAGAGAGAGAGAGAGAGAGAGAGAGAGAGAGAGAGAGAGAGAGAGAGAGAGAGAGAGAGAGAGAGAGAGTTTATTATATATAGGAAGAAAGTAGGAAAGAACTAAAATATTTGGCCAAGATAACGTAATTGGTTAGCATCCTGTATATTTCAATAAAAAAATCATATAGAGAGAGATTTGGTAGTCATATTAAAGTGAAAAACAAGGAAAATATGGGAAACAAGTAGGCAGAATTAAAATATTCTTCCAATATTATGTAACTGTTTGGTGTCTCATATATTTTTGCTCAAATTCCTTCCCTTAGAAATCTCAAAAAAAATGTTATCAAGTCAGCAAACAAATGAGGGAGAAAGGAATAGGAGGTGAGGAAATCCACTTTTAGGTTAGTTTATGCCCGCATCCTTTTGAAACCATAAGTGAAATGTTGAGTTTTAAAAATATTTCAATAAACTAGAATTCCACTTAGTCAATGGAAATCTTTGTTCCCCAATGTGTGTGTATGCGGGTGCACATACATACATACATATATATATATATATATATACCTTTTACATTTGTGTGTGTGTCTATATATATAAGCAACCAATAGAAAAAATCCAAGCAAGGACAAGATACCATTCAAATCACACATGGCTATATTCTTAAGTAGAAGAATTAGAAGGTTGGTTCCTATCATTTCTTCTCATTTATGTAGTTGGCAAAGTCCTAAAAAAGTTGTAAGGTAGCACCTTTTCTAAAAAATAGGTCTTATTTTTTTGTTCTTGACTTAACCATAGATATTTTGAAGCCCAACAATGTTGCTAGCTTCACTGGAAATCTATTTTCCTTACCAGATTCCTTGTCTTCATGTTTTGTTTTGCCTATTGTATGGCATCCCGGGTTTTTCTAATTCTTTTTCTCAAAACCTTTTACATTTGTGGGGCCTCAAGTTTGGTAAACTATTTAGAAAACAAGCAGCAAAAATATTTTTTCAAGAGAAAACTTTTTAAAAATCTTGAGTTTCATTTTTCTTTTTATAAAAACATGAACTTTTAGAGAAGTGAGTGCTACACTTCTATCAAAAATCCTGCAGGGTTTCCTCTATAATTTGGACCTCATGTATTTTTCGCATGTGATGCGAGTTCCTGATAGACACAATATAATAAAACAAAATAATAAGGGAGACTTTGTATCCATCCCATCAAATTTACATACACATGTCTGTTCAGTTATAAATAAGAATAATTCTTCCCTTTTTTGTGGTGCCAAAAGGCTAGGTAAACTAAACATGTATTCTTAGGATCACTCTAGTCACAGCCATCCACTCAAAATTTAGCAATACACATCCGCGTGTCCATTCAAGTAGAGACATAAAAAACATTTCACTCCACAAAATTTGTAAGATGTCTTTGGATGCCTTTACATATATTTAACCTTACCTCAAAATGACTTCCATGTAGCTCCCAAGTCAACCCTCTGCTCCTTTCCCTTTGCTTAAGTCCTTTGAACCTAAGATATTGTAAACAAATACAATATCTCAGCAAGCTTTCATTTGTGTAGGTAGTTTCATCGTCTAAATATAAGTTTATGTAGTTTTATATCCAAAAAGGAACACAATCACATTTTATGTATTTTGATGGAAATATGATGCATAATAAGTAATATAATGAGCTTTGAAATCTTAATCATGATTTACTAATCAATGTCATGCCAAACCAATTCAATTATCAGTTTCAATAATAACCAGGGTGTCGTGCACTTGCTATATATATATATATATATATATATATATGAATTTGAAAATAATGGACTCTCTGTGTGACTGACAAGAACCAATGAAGTCCGTGACTATCATGCCTCTACCAAACAGATAAACTCTCTGCACCATGGTCATGGAAAACATGTAAACAAGCCATGACCTGTCTATGATGTCATTGACTTAAATTCGACCCCTTTGGCCAGGCATCTAACACATATAAACAATTTTAAAATAAGGAGGATGATCAGTCCTCAATCTTCCTAGCATAGCGTCCACCGGCCCCATCATAATATAATAACACTAAGCATCATCACATGTCGGTATAACTGATAAAACCATAGAAATCCATGCATTGTTAAAATCATGCAATTTAAATCTCGCAATTTGATATAGCCATGTAAAAGCAACCCTCACCAGGGGTGAGTTGAGGTTTCCCTATTCCTAGTTATTTCATAATTCATGAAGTCAATGTAATTATTTTTCATGTATGAGCTTCCAATTTGATAGTAAAAATGTTATGACATTCCAACCCAGTAATTTGCATGAAATATAATTATGATAATTGCATAAATCAGAAATACCAGAATCTCAAATCTTAAGTATTATCAAACATGATAGAGTAATCATCAGAAGGGGAGCCTTGGCGCAACGGTAAAAGTTGTCGTCATCTGACCTTGATGTCACGGGTTCAAGGCATGGAATTAGCCTCTTACAAAAATGCAAGGTAAGGCTGCCTACTTTAGGCCATTGTGGCCTGCCCCTTCCCCGGACCCCACATAGGCGGGAGCTTCGTGCATCGAGGCTGCCCCTCTCTATAGAGTAATCATCAACAGTTTTCATGTTTCTCAAGAATAGATTGATGTTAAACTACCTACCTCCCTTATTGTGTTCGCGATTTTGTTATATCCCTCCTTCAATCACTTATCGATCACCTAACCAAGTCAAATTTTTGATTCATTGTCAATGTCGATTCTTATGCTTATAATTACAAGGGAATCTACTTATTCTTAATCAGAATAGTCAGTTTGTCAATCCATTCTCATCGTTTATACTTTAATCATAGGTTTTCAAAGTATATTTATTGATTGAGGGTTAGGGAACATGATTGTGGCATCTGATCGTCAATCAGATGTTGCCAAGTTCCTCTTCCATCACTATCTAATCGGACGTCTAAGATTTTCCTATAAATTTTCCTCCAATTTTCATGATTCTAGTCATAACATAGTTACTTCAGAGTTCTATAATTCATCTGTGACATCTGATCATCAATCACACATCATAAGTTCACTGTTTAAATAGTGACATATAGGACGGCCTAGATCATCTAATCTATTTCACCTTCAAATCATAAAAGTTTGGTTCATCCCATCAATTCGGGGATGGCAAACTTATTAGTAACATCTGATCATCGATCAGATGTTCTAAGATAGCATTTACAAAGGAACCGATTAGACAACTAAGATTTTCTAATTAATTTCCAGCCTAGATCGACAATTTTAGTTAGATTTGAGTTGCATCAGGCATGCATTTTTCCATTTCTAGAGATCATCCTAAAACCCTAGATTTAGCATGGACCGTATAGATCTAGCTAAAAATCCTAAATCAAGAATAGGGTTTCGTAGATCTTATCTCTTGGATACATTTTCGTGCTTTTTCCACCCTTGGTGAGCAAGATTTGTCGTCATTTTCACTGGTAAGGTTTTTGAGTTTTGTCACTCATTGTTTCCTCTCCAATCGACCATCAAGGTCACCACGGATCCTCTAGTAACCATGGGGCTTTTGTTTGTCTCACGATGCTAAACAAAATGATCGGCTCAAATAAGTGATTTGAGCTGGCCATCTTCGGTGATGACCTAAAATTCTAGTGACCCGAAACCCTCATTTTTCCTGCTCTTCTTACACGCCGATGTGACAAATTTCTCTAGCGTCTCTCTCTCTCTCTCTCTCTCTCTCTCTCTCTCTCTCTCTCTCTCTCTCTCTCTCTCTCTCTCTCTCTCTCTCTCTCTCTCTCTCTCTCTCTCTCTCTCTCTCTCTCAAATCAAACGATATGTTCCTTAAGTTTAAGTGGGGAGGGGTTCTCGTATTAAATAAGGCCCCCTTTTGTTTTAAGCATTTCATTTTTTTTTTTATCTTACTTTTACATAAATGTCCTTCATACCTAAAATGTTATAACTTCTTCATTTGAACTCCGATTTCAGTGTTCCTTATGTTGTTGGATTCATTTTTCTAAGTACAATTCAAATATAAAGATGTTGGGAACCAATTTGATGTCTTTCAAAAGGTCAATTCTATGGAGCTTAAACATGAATATTTTTCAATTTGCACTTATCAAAAGTAATTTATAATCCTTTGAAATGAAATTTAAAATTTTAGGGTTATTATATATTGTATTCTTCTCATTGCCTATTGTATCTCACATTGTTTTGATTTTTTAAAGGATTTGGCCTAAGAAATGGTTGCATTTGAGATAGCTAGAGGTAGCCAAATCTAGAATTTGTCTGCTGAGAAGTTTGTAAGCATTGTTGAAAGGGGATATGATTCTAGAATCCAACATTTCATTATCAATCATTTGTTAGATCTGGATATGACTCATTCTTTGTCACAAATCAAGTTGAATGTTGGACTAGGATACCTACCAATTCTTGAGATTTCAATGGGAATCTAACTGAAGAGCTGATTGTTAGCAAGGTTTAACCATAAGAAACTCTGACAATTCCTCTAGTGTTTTCAATCGACAAATGATTCCTCCAATCACCAAGATTCTTCATCTCCAATGAACTTAAGATTATTCATCTTAAGATGTCATAATTATGAGATGAAAGTTTTCCTATTTCAAGAAGCATATATGATTTTGGAACCTAACAATTTTAGTGAATTTGGAGCCCTGAAAGTTTCCTTATTTCAGCCAAAACAGTGTAGGAGAAGTTGTAAGATGAGGATCAAGAACTTGAGATTCTTCATCTTAGAATCTCAATTGCAATTGGTCTAAAATTCGACCAAATGCATCTTACTTACAAAATATAAGCATACCCTAAGTCTTATGCAATTTTGCATAAAGCAAAGCTATCAAATATGTACTCTTGATCAATCTCATATTTATATATAATTCTCTTGCAAAATCTAACTATATGAGCCTTAGCCTAAAAGCATGCTTATGGTAACTTCTTTAAGACAGTTGAAGCCTCCCAAATTGCACAAGGGATTAAGGCAATCTGTCTTGAGGATTCACCAAGCCAAACTTAATATGTACCTCATAGTGATTTGCATAATCAAATTTAGTTCATACATTTGGTTCAAAACTTAATGCCTTAAAGTAGAGTCCCTCAAAGTAAGTGAAAATTATATCACTAGTTTTTCCTTATGACCCCATGTATCTGTCAAACCTTAAAGTGGGATAAACACACTCTGATGCCAAATCAATGTAGAAACATGACCAAAAGATTAAGAATTCAAATGGAAACTAACATTTGAGTCTCCAAGAGTTAGACTTGAAAGAGACTATCAAGACAAAGCAAACTTGAAGAAAGAATAAGAAGAACTTCAAAATATTAGAAACTCCAAAAATTCGAGTGCTAGAAAAGTGATACTCTTAGGTCTCCTCTTTCTAGCTAGAACTCAAGAAACTAGAGAACTTTACAAGTGAAAGAAATCTTGAAGAGAGAATACCAAATGGGCCAACTCTATGACAACAAAAAGCCATGTGAGATCCTAGGAGGTTTTTAGGTTTTGCAGAAGGAGATGCCTCTCTCTAAATTTAGAGCACAAATACAAAAGAGAGAGAGAGAGAGAGAGAGAGAGAGAGAGAGAGAGAGAGAGAGAGAGAGAGAGAGAGAGAATGTTTTTATACAAAATATCGAATGAATTTAAGCAGAAAGCTTGAAGTTGGTTGAATGAGATGTAGGCTTGAATACTTGTTATTTGATATTCAATTTACCCCAAAGTTGTTTGAATGGTCCAAAAGCCTCCAATTTATAGTATTCTTTGCCAATACACTCGTTGGATACACAATTTTAGTTGTTGAAAGTAGATACAACTCCCCAAGGGACAAGATTTCAAGTTTGCTAGTGATAACTTATGTACTTGTCCCCATAAACAATTGACTAGAATCATAAATTAAATTGATTAGATTCCATATGTATTTAGTAATCCTTGATGAGCATGTTCTACGCAATTGACTTCTCATCCAAAATAGTCAACTAGATTTTCTACCCAAAAAAGTGCAACCCATATCATTGTGTTAGCAATTGCCTAGATTCTCAAAAGCAATCAACTAGATATCTTCAAGCATAAAAGTTCTTCAAGCTTTGTTAAAATGTAAAAACTATGTTTCAAAAGCACTTGACTTGCTTTCCCAAAATAGTTGACTTGAATTCAAAATAATGTTAACTAGAATGTAGGAAAAACTTGAAAATGTTATTGCACAAATTTCTATCACTTAGTTTACTTGATTCTCCAAAGTAGTTGACTTGACTCCAAAATATAGTCAACTAGAATGTAGGAAAACTTAAAGATGTTACTAGTAAGTTTGTATTATCTAGTTGGCTTGATTCTTTAAACATGTTGACTTGAATTGTGAAAGCAGTTGACTTGAATCCATAGGCAGCCAATTGTAATGACTTAAGCTTCAAGAATCTTCCAACTTACCCAAAACAATTGACTCGATTGGCAGGAAATTTAGCTCCATGACAGTTATGACAATTAATCCATGTAGTCAACTTCTCCAAAAGAGTCGACTAGAATATTTCTAAATTTGAACTTTAAATCCATTGCCTTAACTATTATTGAAATCTTAATGACAAGTTTCTAACTCTTTCCTTTGATCGTGAATATTTACCAAACATGTGAGAAGCACAATGTGATGGTTTTATTATGATCAAAAGTAAGGAGGCTAGGGCTAACAAGCCAAACACTCTATGTGCTCTAAGGAGAGAAGAGGAGAAAGTGCAAGGGGAATGACCTTAGGGGCACCCCTTTTATAATGGTGCCTAGCTTGAGTAACAAGAAGTGTTTCTTGGGAAGTAAGGTATATAGCTTGTCCGCTATACACCCCTTGAACTTATGAACCAATGAACCTTTTCCTCTTTCCCTCAAGCGGGCCCTATTAGGAGAGATGGGCCTTAGGCAAGTCAAGCTATCTCTACAACAACAAACCTAATGTCATGCATTGTCTCAAGAGCGAATCCTCAAAACAATGTAGGCTGTGGAGGAAAGTTTTACAAGATGAGAAACTTTTCTCCAACTATCCATGTGGGATTGACTTAAGTTGTGTTTTCAAAGCCAAATAGAAAATATAGTCTAGGCTATGGTTCATGTTGATATAAATTTGATTCCCTCCAAAACAAGAAAACAAACATTTCCTCCATTACACTTTTGGCTTGAAATCAATTCCCAAACATATAAGTTATTTTGACTGGAAATAATAACTACAATCTACCACTTGTTTTAAGTTCAAACAACTAAAAATAGCCCCATACTTGTGTTTATGTTGAAAAATAATGAAACTATAGAGAAATACAATTAAGAATAATAAGATAAAAGTAAATAAAAGAAATTTAGGAATTCAACAAGATCCATGCATTAGAGAAAGTGAACAGAGTGTTGAACTTCCTCCTAGTGTATACAATTTAACAAATCTGAGAGTAGATGTTGAACCAAGTCTTGAACTAATCCTTAAGTAAGAATTATCACAAATTTCTATTTATACTCAAATAAGGCACTTTTATTATTGGTAATGCTCTAATCTCGCTTACCACTAAGTGCTATAAGACTAATCTGAGTCTAGTAGGAGGGGACATCACCTCCAAAACTCACATTGGTGAGTCTATAAATGGTGAGTATGTGTACACCACACTATGAAGATCTATGGATTTAGTAATACATAAGTTTCCTACATCACTAGAAGTTGTAATTCACATGCCATAGGAATGGGAATGAATTTTATTCACAAAATATTGTAGTATATCTCAATATATTTGAATACCTTGTTTGTTTGGTCAACGACACAACACAAGATTGCAACTATTTTTGAATTATAGGTTTTTAAGCCCATTCCTCTAAGTGTCTTACCAACCAACTCTCTTCCTAAGCCTTAGGAAAGTTGTTTGCTAAAATTTTCCTTGGTTTCACATACTATAGCCTATAGTAAAAATTTGATAAATGAATGACCAATAAATTGACACTCATGCTAAGATGATATAATGCCTTTGGTCCCAACAAAGGCCAATGTGTTAAATTAACATTCTTCAGTTTTAGGGCCTCTTTTTATGAAAAACAAGTTCAAATAGAGATAAATAAGGCTAGTACACATTTATTCACATGAGAGGGAGAGAAGATTAGAGGAAAACTTGTAGGAGGGAAATAATGACTAATACATATTGATGCAAGATAAGAAAAGAGAGAGAGAGAGAGAGAGAGAGAGAGAGAGAGAGAGAGAGAGAGAGAGAGAGAGAGAGAGAGAGAGAGAGAGAGAGAGAGAGAGAGAGAGAGAGAGAGAGTTAAGTTTTGTTGTTTTAGAAACTGAGAATGAAAGAAAAAGAGAAAAAGTGAGATTCTTTGATAAAATAATACAAACAATAAGGAGCTCATATAAATTAATTTATTAAGTCTTTTAATAAAATAAAATTTCATAGGTTAATAGAAAACTTCTAACCCAAGAAAGTAAAATTTTTGAGACTTTTAATATATGTAGAAATTATATTATCTTTGATCAATTCTCTCACTTTATCAAATTTAAGATAAAGTTAGCATGATTTCTTAATATAGCACTCACTATACACTTTAATATGTTATAAAGGCATTGTTATCACAATAGATGATACATTTTTGTTACAACTGCATTGTTATCACAATAGATAGTAATAGCAACACAGGCTTCAACCAAATTAATACATCTATCAATAGGTTTCTTCGCATTGTTTACTTCCTCACAAGTGGAAGCCAAAGCTATAAACTCATATTCCATAGTGAAATGAGTAATGCATGATTTCTTCTTGGATTTCCATGAAATCATAGTAACACGGGTAAATATCCAAGTGAATACAGATTTTGATTTATTAGGATTCCAATTCTAGGTAGTATTTGTACATCCTTCTACTACACTAGTTCTCTGTCATAGTACAATGCATAATACAAAGTCTTCCTTAAGATTCTAAATCAATCTCCTCAAACATTTCTAGTGTGCTTCAGTTTGATTGTTGGTATAATGGCTTAATCTCTTAATTGTAAAAGCAATATATGGTCAATTATGACATGGCATACATAAAGCTTCAAAGTACAATGGAATACTTCAACTAGTCAACTGGATCCCCATCATTCTTCAATATTTTGACATTTGATTCAAACGGAGGATTCATAAGTTTGCAATCAAAATAATCAATTCTTTGGAGAACCTTCTTAGTATAACTAGAATTAGTTATAACTAGTTTATTCTCCTCTCTAATGATCCTACTACCTAGAATTATATCAGCCTCACCCAACTCCTTCATATCAAAGTTTGATCACAAAAATTGCATGGTAGCAACTATACCTTGCAAACTAAATCTATTCCAAATATCTACATACCATCTACTTGGAGGCATGTGATCACTTTTTTGTCATAAGTGAACTTGTCATGCACACAAATGTCACCCATAATAGAGTATGTCTCCATTCGACACAAGGACTTTCATTAGCATCTTATGCCACTATTTTGGAGCATGTTTCTACTTGCATAGTGACTTAAGCAATCTGCAAACATTGTACTCTTACTATAATACAACATAAACTCAAGTTCTTGCATATAGATATCTGAAATCCATATCTCTCCTAAAAAATGTTATATTTATATCCATTTGATGCATTGATAATTTGTGCATAGCTGCAATTACAATAAGTAATATGATAGTAGAGATTATGGACTGGGGCATAAGCATTGAAATAATCAACACTTTCATGTCTAAATCTCTTAACTAGTACCATGGCTTTGTAATTATCAAGAGTCCCATCAGCACTCATCTTTCTTCATAAGATCTACTTCAACCAATTGCTTTGTACCCTAGTGGTGAATCATCTAAGACTCACGTGTTATTCACAGTAATATAATGTATTTCATCATCTATTCTCTTTCTCCAAAGTATTGTGTCATGTTGAGTCATTGCTTTTGCAAATGTGGTAGGATCATCTTCTATTAAGTAGACTTCAAAGTAAGGCCCAAAGCCTTCCTTCTTTTCCCTCTTACTTCATCTTACTTTAATCACATCATTTTGTGAAAAACTCTCATTCATTTACTAGCTGAAGAACTACTTTTGCTTTAGATGAACTAGTTTTAAAGGAAATGAATTCTCAATAAAACTAATATTAATTATTTCCACAATGGTATGAAGATGAGGAGCTTCCAAGTTTACTATACCCACCTTCGAATATTTATAGTCGTGAAAAATAACATGAGCCAAGCACTACCACATTTTTAAGTAATGCATGTTAGCTTTCCTACCTTTTCATAATTCATATGGAATGGTTTCAACTCTCTTATAAGGAACTTTATTCAGGACAAGGCAGGCTAAGAAAAGTGCTCCGTGAAAACTCTTTGACATTCCTAAACTCATAGGCATGGAATTCACCATCTTAATGGGAGTCATGTTCTTACATTTAGCAACACCATTCTACTAAAGCATGTATGGAGCATTGTAGTCTCTGATAGCACCAACTTTTGTACAAAAGGGAAAATTCATTTCTCCTCCCAAATCAAACCTCAATGTCTTAACCTTGACATCATGAATAATTTCAACTTCCTTTGTAAGCCATAAAATGTTCATAAGATTTATATTTACTATGTCGAAGGAAAACATATAAATATTGTGAGTAATCATCAATGAATATAATGAAATACCTTTTCCCCGACTCTAGTTAGTGTTCCATCCTCTCACTTATATAACTGTGAATTAAATCAAGGATAGAGGATTCACTTTCTACTTGAATTCTTATTGACTTTGCACTTGCTACAAACTTCATATTTATATGTAGTCAAGTTCTCAGTTTTGGAATAAGTTGATGTTACACCATTCTTTTCATGGACTAAAGTAATATGTCCTAGTTGACCATGCCACACATTTAGAGAATCACTCACAATATATGCAAATTTTGGACTTTCATTAATAATATTCTATTTGAAGATTCCAATGGTAGCTTACCCTTTCCTAACAAAAGTCCCATTCTTAAAATGAATAAACTCATCAAATTCTATCAACATTTTAAGTGCATGCTTATGTAGTGCAAATCCATAGACCATATCCTTGTTGATGGTCAGAACATCGACATGTTCTCTAGTGCTAGGACCTTACGAAAGGTAAATTTCGTGTCTGTCTAATTGGATAATCATTTCAAATCCATCCCCCTTTTTTGTAGGTTTTGGACAAACAACAATTGCCTATCACGTGCTGATTTGCTCATATGTTTAAAATTCACTAGTCTTATGCATGAAAGAGTACATTAATTTCAAAATTAGGGCAAGTGAATGACTTAGATTTCTCATTTCTCATTTTTCAAATTGAAATTGTCTTTTTGATTCTCATTTTCATTAAAGTTTTTGTTGATAAAGGATTCCTTTTGTACGTAGTATTTAGTCTTGATTCCATACACATAGCAATCCATCTCCTTTCCAATTTCCTTCCCAAATTGCCCAAGTCTCGGGAAGAGCTTCCCTTAGGACTATGTTTTTGGTCATTGAAGTTCCTCTAAGTGAAGTTCCTATTCTTCTTCTCCTCCATTACATGTGCCTTTGCAATAGGTTATTTTGAAGTAATCATTTTGGCTCCATGTCTTAATGTGTAGGTAATGTAGTAATTGATTATGTATCATCTTCTCATTTTTATATGAGAGCATCACGCAAATATCCTTCCAAGTAGGTTGCAACTTTGAAATAATGGCATTGACATAAAAACTATCAAGAATTTTGACCTTCATTTGCATTTATTTCATTTGTAATGATCTAAGAATCCAATATGAACCATTGGTTTGTTGTCTACAAACTAAAAGTCCAAATAGCCTACAATTAGAAATTTCTTGTTGGTTTCTTCTTTCTTAGTATAAATTCTATTCATAGTATCCAATAGCTCTTTTGCTAACACGATGTTTTAGAGTATTGATCATAAAGTCTGTCAGGAAGAGCTAAAATGATTGTATTTCTAGCTTTATCATAATCTTTTACTCATTTATTAATTTTATTATGTAGATAAGCATTAGCCTTCTAAGTAACTACTTTAGAAACATTGTCAGAAACCATGGTTTTCACATATTTAGGGAAATTTTAGTAAATAAATATGATATTTTATGTGTTTTTAGATTAAAAAGTTGTTTTCCTACCACCTTCTTAAGTTTGTGCAATCAGACTTCTAAATCATTGGCATATTGAGGATCATAAAATTATAGTTGAAGAAATTAATTCCTGTAGTAGATGTTAATTAAGTTTATAGAGTCCATGGTGATATTGAATATCTTTAAGTAAGAAAAATAGTATTATCTTATGCAAAATGAATTCTATGAATCTTATCTTAGAGGTGTGCTTATAGCAGCTTTTTGAAGATTATTCAATCCTCCCAAATTGTCCAAAGAATTAAGGCAGCTCCATCTCTAAAAATTAACTAAGCCAAACTCAATATGCACCTTAATTGTTTTGCACAATCTAAATCGGTTTGTACCTTTATTGCGTCCTTAGTTTGCCCTTATAACATAATCTATATGTGATAGACTGAAACCTCTAGGTGAGATAAATACACTCATATCTCAAATCACTTCAGAAACACGACTAGAGGATCAAGAATCTAAAATTTCAATGAGAAAGTCAAATCAAGTCTCAAAGAGAATCCTATTAGAAAGAGAATACCAAAATCACTAGACTTAGACAAAGAACAATTGTTTTCTAAGTTACCCTTTTTAACTTGAAACAAGTGCACTAATTCCTCAGTTGTTTTATGTTAAAAATAACTTGCAATATCTAAGACCCAAGTTTGATCATGAGCATTCTTAACAGTAGTTGCTTGGTGGTAGATTAGGAAACTCAAATCCTTAACCATTTACAATGTGAAAATTTAGATTGACAAAGGAAACTTCGCACATATAAACATGTCATTTCTTTTTTCTATATTTCATCTTATACATATCTCACCATGTTTATTGTTGCATTTGTTAGAGCTAGCCTTTGAGATCATTCATCGCTATTGGACAACTATTCATTTTCACAATGAGAAAGGAGAATCAGCACTTCATCTTCTGGCTAAAAATGCATCTGCCTTTCGTAGCGGATATTCCCTTGAGCCAATAGAATACCTCATCTACTTAGGTGAGTAATTTCTCTCTCTAGAAATTATTTGATACAACCAATTGCATGGAGGTTGCAATTATACCAAATAATTAATGAATATCATAAGTTGGCTCCATTTGTTAAGAGTTTTTTAATGAACCAAACTGTTCATCTATTCTGAAATGCATCATATGACCTAAGACCTAAAACTCTCATCTAAAAGCAGATATCAGCTCATAGCAGATAGTTTAGGTAAGAAAAATCTTGTCTGTTGTACATCTCTAAGTTCTTTATTTTTTTAAAAGATTTTAAATTAAAAAAAGAATGAAGAAATACAGAAAAGCCTCAAAACATAGAAAGTACCTTATTATTATTATTATTATTATTATTTAGCTTCAAAATATTCAAAAATAAGTAGCTCAGAGATATGCAATAGACAAGATTTTTCATACATAGTTTATCTATGGTGAGACAAATCATATGAGAATGGATTTGATTATAGAAGAGATTGGAAAAAGAGGGCATGCTAACTACTTTTGAGGACACCAATCATGCAACCAGAATGAGACCAGTTGTATTATATAATAATTCTCTAACACAATTATATGATAGTCCCTAAACTTGAAAAGCAATCCCATGTTTTATGTTTTCTCAACGATCTAAATGATAGGTACCAAATTTCATTTCAGTTGGATGCGTCCGGGTCCTCCACTTTTAGAGCTTTTGATGCAAAAATATAGATGATATTTTGTGTATTAGAGACATGCTTTAGAGATTTGCTATGTTGCAATGTCTATTTTTTAATTCAAAATCTCTAAAAATGGAGGACAAGGAGAAATCTAATTAACATGAGATTTGGCAGCTAGGCTATCTGAGATAAGAAAAATCATATGAACATTTTGAAAGATTGAAAGAAAAAGAAAAAGAAAAAATGGATCTACTTATCAATTTTAAGAATTCCTATGAACAGTTGGGATACATTGTACCTCCCGTTTAACCTGCTACCTACACCTATTTAAACTAGATAGGAGTAGCCATTCCATTACTTGTATAATAATTATTTGTTACCCAGCCAACCCATCTATTTTAAGATAATGAAAGGACATGAACTCAAGATTTCTAGGACAACACTATGACACACCAACCAGCAACGCTATCTTGTACATATCAAGTGAAAATTTTATATTTAATCCAAGTAAAAGTTGGAGCACTAGCAAATAAGTTGACCATTCATTTTGTAATGGAATGCAACTTCTTTCAAAAGATTTATGCCATTCATCTTGTTCGGCTTACCCAAATTAGGGAACCCACAAAACATACATTCATGTGGATGATTCTAACATGTTGGTTTTGGTCTTTGAAAGAAAAAAAGAAAAAACTAGTGGCTATGATTTCAAGTGTACATCAAAATAGACTATGAATATGCAATGATCTTGAAATTTGGTATTCAACCTATCCAAGTCATTCCAAAAATAGACAAATGCTTAGATACTCCAAGAAGTCACCTGACTTGTTTGCACATCTTAGTGTAGACTCTTATAGGGACTCTTGTATATATAAATCCACTTGCCTTACTTTCAAATTGAGTTGACTTTTTAGTTTTAAAATTTAGGTAATTGTATTACTACACGCATAATATAGAATCTTAACTTGATAAATTGAGGAAGATTGGTGAGTACACTAAGATACTTGCACCACCAATTCAAAAAATCTTAGCTATTCCTCATTAGTGGTGACCATTTTTTACACATCTAAGAGATTCATCATCATTAGAATGACTTAGATAGACTAAAAAATCAAATTTTCATGTCCAAATTCTATGATTTCACATGGGTTGCCTAATTTATATACTATGTATATGATGAACAGCTCAAATCTTCAAAAAAATTGTTCTACGATAGCAAGTAAACTTTAGACTATTTTATTTGTTTATTGTATAAAACTTTCTCCTTATATAAAAAAGGGTACTTCAGTTAGTTAGAGTTCTCCTTCGTTGAGTAAGGTTCCTAATATCAACTTTTATGCTTTTCACCATAGCACCATGTGAGGCCCAATGCTCTACCCTCTTAACAACATGTGGATCCATCCATATTGTGATATCTCTCAAAGCCAAGTAACACCTTCAGTGCCCATAATTGAGAAACTGTGTTGAAGGAACTCAAGAAAAAGGAGCTTCAATGCTACTTTTAGGTTGCAAATTTGATTATTTGAGAATCTCTTGTTCCCCCCTATTATAAATTAACCATAATTACTTGAGTGTCACCTTTAAAATATGCCTTAATGTTATTGCTAAATCTCCATTATTGAGACAAATGTAAAAAGGAGCAATGGTAGATGCAGAAGATCAATAACCATTTTTATTTACTCAACAAAATGGAAGAATTGAGTAAAATCTTCAATTACTTTTGTCTTCTAATTCACGAGAGTCATAATACTAATTTCCATGGACTTTGGTTTAACTTAACAGGGACATGGGTCCAACCACTGAAGTTTAACTCAACATCCAACAAAGAAGTACCAAAAAGTTGCATGGGAGCGAGATACAATTTTGGTGAGTAAAACTATACTTGTCATAGTGGGACTCATTAAAGAAACAAGATCTAGAGATATACTTGAAACATGCACATATTGCTTTATAGTTCATTTGTTTTACATTGTTAAGATAACCAAAACAAAAAATGTATTGCATTTAAAAGGTATGTGTACATGTGTTTAATCAATTCATGCCTTGGGGTTTGTCATATGTTTTCTTTATAGGTTGGTACCTTACACAAAACCCTCTTCCTTTATATCTGGGCTTAGGATTGTAAGTAGTGGAGTATCTACCTTGTATTATATATACACAAGCACGTGCACATGTGATCATAAGACTAGAACACTTGAGGTGAAAGAGGCCTTGAAAAAGACAAATTTGGGAAAGGCCCTAGAGCACAATGGTATACTAATAGATGTTTGAAAATTTATAAGAGATACTAGAGTAGTTTGGTTGACAAAGTTGTTTAACAATATTTTAAAGTCAAAGAAAATATCAGATGAATAGAGGAAAAGCACTATCATACCAATCTATAAGAATAAAGTAGACATATAGAGTTGTACTAATTATTGTGGGATCAAAATTATGAGCCACATCATGAAATATTGGGAAAGAGTTGTTTAGAAGAGGCTACGATGTGAGAAGAATGTATTGAAAAATCAGTTTGATTTCATGCTAGGGAGGCCTATTGTGGGAGCTATTTTTCTCCTTTGACAATTGATGAAGAGAGTGACCTCGGCATGGTCTTTTTTTACTTTGAAAAGGGTTATGATAGGGTCCCTAGAGAGTTCATATGGAGGGTGCTAGGTGAGAAAGGAGTTTCACTAGGATAGATAAACATAATTAATGATATGTGTGAGGGAATAATAACAAATGTTAGGACCAAACTAATGATTTTCCCATCTCTAGATGATTGCACCAAGGATTGGAATTGTGCATGTACCTCTTGACGTTGTTTATAAATGAATTAACAACATTTACATGATGCATGGTATTTGTAGATGACATAGTTTTGATTGATATAACAAGAGAGGGCATAAACACAAACTAGGGTTGTGGAGAGATCCTATAGAGTCTAAAGGAATCAAAATTAGCCAAACTAAGAGAGTATATAAGGAAAGCAGTTTTAGCAAGGAGAGGAGTGGATGCAAATTAAGGATTGATAATTCATGAGAGTTGAGAGATTGAGAGAGATGTTACCTTAAGAATCCAAGCAAGTTGGAGCAAATGGAGATATGCCTCTAGTGTTTTGCGTGATTGGTGGGTGACACTCAAACTAAAAGATAATGTCATTGTAAAGGCGATCATGCTTTATGAATTAGAGTGTTGGGTAGTTAAGGAACAACATATGCAAAGGATGAGCATAGCCAAAATGAGATGTTGAGATGGATAAGTAACAAGACAAGAAAGGATAGAAATAAAAATAAAAATATTAGAGGAAACTTAGGAGTATCACCAAGAGGTAAAAAGATGAGAGAGGGTAGGCTTAGATGGTTAGGACAAGTCCAACAAAGACCGAAAATGACCCTAGTTAGAAAGGAGTGAAGTAAGTCAATCCAAGTCAAAGGATCTAAAAGGGCATGGGGAAGTCCCAAAAGGACGTGGTTAGAAGTGGTGAGAAAAGATTTAAAAACTCTTAGATTTAATGAAACAATGATACTTGATAGAGGTGAATGGGGAACAAGATTCGTATAGTCGACCCTAATTGGAATAAGGCTTTGATGATAATGATGTTGATATATATAAAGGGCAACCCAATGCATGAAGTTCTCATGTATATAGGGTCCAAGGAAGGGGCAAAGGGTCTATAGTATATAGTCTCGAACTCACGACCTGCATGTCAAATAGCCATAACTCTATTGTTGCACCAAGGCTCCCCTGATACACACACGTGCCTTTTTTATAGGAGAGTGTCATGTAACACTTTCTCCTCTACTTTCCATCTACTTTTTAAATATAATAAACGATATATTAACTATTCATAATATAGAATGTAAAGATATATTAACATGTATCTTCCAAAAGTGTCGTATTGGTTTTTCTAAAAGGATTTTTCAACTACATTATAAAATATATTATGGAAAAAGAAGTATTGTGGATCCTACAAGCACCTAGAAATTAGGATTTGTTGATTTTTATCCTAATAAGATTAGAATTTTCTTTTTCTAGTCAAAACAATTTATAAATTTGAGATCTTTTCTTTTTAAGCCTGAAATATCATAGGAGACCATAAACAATAAGAGATTAGATTATCTGATTTTATCCCTAGAAAATAAAATGTTTAATAATTCCAAATTGCAATATTTTTTAGAAAGAGTTTTTAACAATATCACAAGTGGGGTGTGATATATGCATGCAAATTTACTATTCATATATCTAGATTTAATAGTTGTTTTGAAATTTATATTTTAAAAATGTTTTATTACATTTTGTTTTTTGTCTATATTTTTTACATAATAGTATATGTGAATTTGTATTTTTTCTATTCTCTGGCTATAGAAAATTTGGATATATTAGATTTTTTATTTTGCATTACTTTGTCTATACAAGAGTTTTCATTTCTTGCCAAGAATTGGGTTTGGGAGATTTATCTTCTAAAAGTGATATATTATTTTTTTATTTTCTTTCCATATTATAAACATGATTTAACTAAGTCTCTCATAACAAATGTTCAATTGGAATTAGGTGTATATAATTGGGTCTTTACCTAGAAATTTACTAATTAAATGTTAAATTATATAGATTTTTTCACATCTTTCTTCCATAAGTGTTATGTGTGTGTGTGTGTGTGTGTGTGTGTGTGTGTGTGTGTGTGTGTGTGTGTGTGTGTGTGTGTGTGTGTGTGTGTGTGTGTGTGTGTAATAGTAGATAAGGTTTAGTATTTTGAAATGCAGATATATATAGGTAATATTTTAATGAGAATATTTTTTGAAGGAAATTTTTTATTTTTTATTTTTTGTCTGTATAAGATTTGGTACCTCTTTTCTACTATATATGTATGTATGTACACACACACACACACACACACACAGAGCTATCACATTTTCTTGAAGCTATTGAATCCCTTTTTTTTTTTTGGTACCATATAAGCATTTCTATATGTTTTGAATAATTTTAGGAAAAACTTCACTTGCCCTTTAATTATTAGTGATGTTTTATCTTACACCCTACACTTTTAATTGAACTAAGCCACATCAATGTTCTATTTAATATATATATATATATAGACACATTAAGCTATCACATTTTCTTGAAGTTGTTGAATCCCATTTTTTTTTGGCACCATATAGGCATTTTTATATGTTTTAAATATTTTTAGGAAAAACCACACTTGCCCTTTAAATATTAGCTACATTTTATCTTATTCCCTACACCTTTAAAGGGTAAGCAGGTTTGCCTAGTCCACATGTGTTTCATTTTGACTGACATGGTAATTGATATAGTTTGAAAGCTTGCCATGTTAGATAATGAATCAAACAAGATAGGCCTAGCAAGAATGATGTGGAGTCCTTCTCTGTTGATGCTTTTACCACCATTACCACCCTTGTACCATCACCTTTACCACCAAGGCTTAAACACAATGACTAATCACTAAGGATAAGACAAACACATAAAAATTGAATAAAAGCATATGTAATCACACAGATTAAACAAAATGTTTCAATATTATACGTATTTTAAACAAAAAGAGAGCCAAAAATATAGTTTGCCCATTACTGAACACAACAAACATAGAAACTAGATATTTAAGTATGTGATGGTTTAAAGTTTAAACCTAAAAATATAACAAAAAGGGTTTTAAATTGTCCAAAAACCAACTTAATAGATATTTAAATGGATTTCTTAAATCTAGGAATGGGATCAAAACCAAGAGTGGTCTCATCAGAAACAAAGAGATGTCGAATGGTCTTGTTGCAATTGTAGAGGGTTTCTTTTTGTTCTCCTCCACTTCATCTCCTCTACCTTCTTCTTCCTCGTCACTTTAGAGAATGAGATTATAGAATCTATATTCAACGGGTTCCTCTTCTTGTGCATGGTCTCTTTCTTCAAGTAGTTGAAAGTCATTAAATTTTCTCTTATTTTTTAACTCTAATATTTTCTAATTCTATCTCATGGTTTCTCATAATTGTCCTAATCTCTTTATCTCTTTCTTTTTTCTTTTTTTTTTTGCCTTATCCATCTACATGTATTGAAAGCTAACTTTATTAGACACTTTAAAATTTTATTTCTAAATATGGACCACAATAAAATCAATGTTAGGATAAATGGATAAAAAATAGGTCACCCCGTTCATGACACAAGGTAAATAAACTAGTATTCTTCATATATATTCTAAAGTTATTATCATGAATTGTAATCAATGTTACACATGTGTGCATAACTATGGCCTCCTCCCAAATAGTAATGTGGGATTTGATTTTGGTCGATCAAAGCACTCTTATCTTCCATCCTACCTTAGATAGGTTATATACTAAAAATCACAACCATTGGATTATCTTAGCCTATGCTGCTTGGAGTGTAAATCACAATCAATCATTTCTTGTTGCTAGATAAACTAGTGATTATAGCCATCCAATAATTATGAATTTTGGTATGTAGTCTTCAAAGACAAGCGCTAGTTGATGAATGGCTTAGGTTGCATTTAGATATCGTTTCTATAATTTTCTTTAGAAAAAAATGAATTCTTTATAAAATTTCACTTGAAAATGTAGTTAGTTCCTATTCTTTCCTTTTTCATATGTGTACCCAATTGAACAAGGAAAAGGGTAAGTAACACATTTTGAGAATCCATATCCCATAAATAGTGCTTGGATATTGGATATTAGCAAATTTTTTTGAAGAAACAATATCTAAATGTGGCCTTTGATACTCCAAAGAGACCTATAATTTATTCCTCATGAGGGAGCCTATAATTTTTATTTTCCCTTGGGCCAATTACTAGACTGCATAATTATTAAAAAAATAATAAATAAGATAAAATTTGTAGTATGCAATCCTCATATTGTATGGATTTTTCTTACAGTCACACGCAACTTCCTACCCAAGGACAACATTGAAGGTGACATAGAAAAACCACAATTGATCAATGCTAGAGGTGAGTCACATAATATATATCTGCATGTTCATAGTTTCACTTCACGTGCCTATGTTTATTCATTGTTAATTAAAAATGAGTATTTTAATCAACATATAAATATGCTTTTCAAAATTTGCATGTTCATCTAGATTTAACTCCCTCTTCCATGCATCAAAGGAATGTTATGGTCTCTTTTCTATTCTTGTTTAGGACAAAATGAGATGAGCAAGTGCATGAACATTAATCGAAAATTTCTCGGCGACACTATTTTGGATGATGTGAGTCTTCTCCTAGCAATGTTGCTAACACCTCTGGGATTATCAGGTTTGTGATTCTTAACCCACTAACCTTCTTAATTTTCATATCTAACTAAAGGAATTGATATAATTACACTAAAATAAAAAAAAGATATAATTGCTCCCATTTTTTATCCATTAGCCTCTTAATAATGTTATGGATGGCTATAACTCCAAGAGGGTCCATAATTTATTTTTGAAGATTTTAATTGTTCATAATGCTATCCTTGACTTAGATACTCCATACTCTAAAATTCTTAAGCATTAACCAGATGACCCTAATCATTGTTTTCTTGAATTGTAAAATGAAAGATCAAAAGTTTCATTATCATTGTATAACTAGAATTAGTGATGGCTAGAATCATCCAATGAATAAGAATTTTGGGGTATATCCCATCTATTGAAAGGAAAACATTGTGAATGCTTTTTGAATCAACAACCTTTGGATGGGGAACAAGAACACCTTTTCAAGAGAAAAATGGTGAAGGAGAGAGGAAACCAGAAAACAGCAAGGAAGAAATAGAAGAAAACATCTCAATCAATAGCCAAATGCAAACTAGCAAAAGATTAAAGACAGTGGTACAAACTTTAATCAACGAAGACAAAGTTGAGAACAAAGACAAAAATCAAAGAATATCTCATTCCATCTGATGTTGATGTCCAATCATACTATGACTCTTATAGATCCAGCTCTTTAGACGCAGGATCAATTTGGTCCCAAAGTTCAACTAGTGATCATTGGTCAACCATGATCTCAAAGCACATAAAGAGACCCTTGAAGGCAATAGAAGCAAAAAACCTTGAAGGTTGGAAAGAGTATAAGGTGTAGTAGAAATTAAGTATAAATGTAGCCAAAAGCACTCTTTATTTGGTAGGACAACCTTCTACATAACATAAAGGTAGCCTAATGCACAATGCTCCTATGTATGCAAGGTTTGGGGAAGATGTGGAACACAATGAGGTCAATAGTATACAGCATTACCTTGCATTGAAAGAGTTTGTTTCCATGCCTCGAACCCGTGACCTCATGGTCACATGACAACTACTTTACCATTGTTTCAAAGTTCCCTTCAGTCTACTACATCAAATATCTTCTCTAATTGCATGATCCACCTCTCTACTTCTAGAGGACTCAGAACACCTTTAAACGAGGGTGGGTTCAGCCCCTTGAATTCCTTAAGGTTGTGACTATGATGGTCAGATGTTGTCTCCTCAGACTTATTTCTATTATTTTGCACTTATTGTTGTAGAATTGCAGCTATGCCTTTTGAGTGGCTTTATGTACCCCATCATGAGTAGCATTAGATTCATCCATCATCAACATTTCATCTTCCAATCACACCATGTAAACATTAGTTGGAACTATCCGCTATGTGAAAAAAGACTCATGCAACAATTTTCTACCCTGAGAACCAAAACTAAACCCTTCAAGGCTTACAACCTTATGACAAGTCTTTACTTTGATACTAAATGTGTCATGCCCCAAATTTGGATTCTTTTAAGGGTTTCAAGTGTGATAGTTCCCTAGGGCAGTTGACCAAAGATTAAGCAGATAATCCCTTCTAACTGGTGCCATTTTCAGTCTCCGTTGGTTATGTTCAAACCAACTAAGTCTACCTTCCTTCATCTTGTTACCTATTGGTGTCTTTCTAAGTTTTCTCTAACATTTTCATTTCTAATTATATCCTTTCTTGTCTTGCCACTCATCCATCTCAACATCTTCATTTCAATTACACACATCTTATGTACATATTCCTTAACTATCCAATACTCTAATCCATAGAGCATGGCCTGCCTTATAAACATCCTATAGAAATTTTCTTTCAGTTTCAATGGCACCTAGTGATCACATAAAACTTTAGAGGCACATCTCCATTTGTTCCAACCCACTAAGATTCTCTAGGTAGCATCCCTCTTAATCACTTCACTCTCATGAATTATCGATTCCAAGTATCAATAGTGGGATTTTTGTGGGATTTTTTGGTTATCAATCTTTATTGGTGCTTCACTCCCACTCCTCTCCTTACTAAAATTGTATTCCATATACTCTGTCTTAGTTTGGCCAATTTTTAAATCCTTTAGACTCTATAGTATCTATCTAGAACTCTATCTTTGTGTTTACCCTTCCCTTGTCTTATCAATAAAAACTATATCATCTGCAAATAACATGCACCAAGAATATTTGATGTGAAAAGATATGAAGTTAATGCCAATACGTAGTGCAATCTTGTAGTGATAAGGAAATCATCGTTCTCTTGGCTAGTGGTCCTAACATTTGTTACTGCTCCCTGATACATATCCTTAGTTTTGTCTATGTAACCCTTTGAAACTTCTTTCTCACCCAACACCTATCATATTAACTCTTTGGGGACCCTATAATAAGCTTTTTCAAAGTCAATACTACATAGAGATTTTCCTCCCCTTCCTATATTTCTCTATTAATTGTCTGAGTAGAAAAATAGTTTCCATGGTGACCTCCTAGAAATGAAACCAAACTGGTTTTTTTATACACATATCTCATATCTTAGACTCTTCTCAGTCACTCTTTCCCAAAGTTTCATGGTATGGCTCACAAGTTTGATCCCACAATAATTAGTGTAACTATGTACTTCTCCTTTATTCTTGCAAATTTGTATGATAGAGCTTTTTCTCCATTCATCCAGTATTTTCTTTGACTTTGCAACTTTGTCAACCAAACTATTCTATCATTCTCATATACTTCCAAACCCCTATATGTATACCATGGGCCTAAGGGCCTTTCCTAGTTTCATCTTTTTCAAGGCTTCTTTCACCTTAGGTATTCTAATACTATGGTCATGACTAGATAGCCCAACATCATTTAGATTTATGGTTCTTTTAATATTTATATTCCTAGGATAGTTGTCATTTAGCAACTTTTGGAATTAGCTTTCCTACCTTTGATTGATCTCATCATCTTTGACTAGTATCCTTTGGCCATCACTTTTAATGCATTTAATGTGGTCTAAGTCCTTACTCTTTTGTTCTCTTATTTTTGCAAGTTTGACCATATCTTTCTTATTCCCTCTTGATCCTAATATATTACAGAAATCATCATAAGCCTTGAATTTAGCCCAACTTACTATTCTCTTAGCATCCTTGTATTACTCAAAGTTTTCATCATTTTTAGTTCTCTTCCATGCTTTAAAACAAACTTATTTCTCTTTAATTACTTTTTATACCTTTTCACTTCACCACAAAGTTTTCTTTACTAGTTTCCTTTTACCTTTAGATACACATGAATGTCTTTTGTCCCTTTCTTCATGGACTTAGCCATATTAGTCACATGGTGTTTAATTCTATTCATTGTTCCTCTTTTCCTATTCCATCAACTAGTTTGTGAATAATGTTATCTTCTCTCCTCTTAAGCTCTACTAGTTAGTTTTTGGGAACCTACTAAGTTCATTTATTTTCTTTCATCTCCTAGTGTAAATATTCAAAACCACTAACGTATGTTGTGTGGTTAAACTCTCACCAATATCACCTTACAATCCTTAAACATTGATCTTTCATATTCGCAAGTACAAAAAGTCTATTTGGCTTTTCTATGATCCACTTTTAAAGTTTAATAATTGTTTATCCATCTTCTTAAAGTATGTCTTTGCTAGAGTAAGGTTATTGCCAAACTGAAATTGAGGATTTCTTCCCCCATCTTATTTCTTTCTCCAACACCATACATTCTATGTATCCCTTCATATCCTTTGATTTTTTTTCATACATGACCATTTAAGTCTACTCCTATTAAGATCCCCTCCATGTTGGAAATTTATTGTATCATTCCTTCCATATCTTCCTAGAACTATCTATTGATTCTATCTTTTAACCTTACATGTAGGGTGTATGCTCTTATAACATTTATGATCTTCTTTCTTAGAACAAATTTTATTAGTAAAATTCTTTCATTGGAATTTTTTAATGTCTACAATTTACCATTTAATTCTTTATCCACCACTATCCCTATACCATTTTCATTGTTGTCATTTCTTATATACTATAACTTATACTCACCCATTTCTCTAGTTTTAACCCATTTCTACTTGGTTTCTTGGACACAAGTTATATTGACTCTCCCATGTTTCATTGTATCTACTAACTATGTACCTTTACCTATCAAAGTGCCTATATTTCATGTGGTGAAATTAATCTTATCCTCTTGAGCTAGTGCCTCTACCTACGCACATCTCAAATACTGCAAGAACCCTTGCTTACTTTCCACCATACCTTGATTCTGATGTAATGTGTCACTTCCATGGGAACACTCTAACTGCCCTTGACATTTTTCACCATACCTAGGATTCTATGCAATATGCCATTTATAGGAGAATGCCCTAGCATCCCTTGTCCATTTCCCACTACACCCAAGATCTAATGCAACACTTCTCTTATTAGATGCACCCTAACCTTCAAGAATGCCAATATCATATTCATGTCATTAGATTAGCAAGAGGGTTTTATGCCTACTTTCACCCTCCTATATCTAAGCATGGGATCATCAACGAGGTTATAAAACCACACGCACAATTTAATAGACTAATTTATTAAAATTCAATAAGTTTCCTATCCAAGCATTCAAACACTATCCTACATCCTCATTGCTAACTCAGTAGAGGTCACTGCCCATTTGTTAGATGGGTTGCTTATACAAATTGAGTGGAGATCCACATAATTCATGTTGACAAGTCAACAAAGGCCATTTACCATCGATGATCATATGATGGCCACTTGTTTGAACCAATAGTTCTTTAAAAGAAATCTTTTTGTGATGTCTTAATCAAGGTTACTAATACCATTGATCATATGGTTCCACTATATATTTCCAGTGATGTCTCAATTGGAGCCACTACCCCAATATGTCCCATTTGGGTCAATGATCAGAGATGGTCTAGTCAGACATTCATTTAGACGCTGATAATTCAACTAAGAACTTTGAAATACTGGCCCAATTCATATTATCAAACTCACTAACATATCATTTCAATTAGAAAACAAAACATCATTAAACAATTCATTTATTTCTCATACAATGAGTCCACTAATTCACTAGAAACTAGTTTAAAACATTACTACAAAGCAAGTCACTTGAAGCATAAAATCATATGTAAGAAAGCAATTTCATAAAATTTATTTAGAACCCTATTTGAGAAGATCCTTTCAAAAATCTAATATATAAGGAAATCTACTCATACTTAACATGTAGAACTCCAAAATAAGTGAGGAGAACTTAGTGTTGCAAAAGGATGCTACAAAATGCATATAGACCCTCATGAAATATGTAGAATTAAGATATATCAAGAGACATACAATGTTGAATTCTACATAAAAATCTAGTGCATAACTAACTTGAAAGCACTTTTATAACTTTATCTTCAAAACTTTTCTTTTAGAGCAAGTTTTTAGAAACCAAATTTTAAAGTCATGCTAGAATCAATGATATCTAATTTCGAGATTCATTATGAAAATTCATTGAAACATGGTTAATTTCATTGAGAATTCAAAAACATGAAAACTAAGGAAAAAAAATTTCTAAGAAGTAGGGGGAAAATTAATTGTTGAAAGAAAACCGTTAGAATTGCATTAATTACTCACTTTGATTTTATTATCTTTGAAATTCTTAGTCTCTCTTCTACTCTTGTAACTTACCTCTTTTCTTTTCCTTTATCTCCTTGTGATTCTTTTTCTTTTTTGCAATTCTCTTCTAGTTATCTGGGAAATGGGAATTTGAAGTTGAGGGAAATAGCTAGATATGTTCTCATGACATGTCGAAGCTACTAAACATGATTGCATGTATAGCTTAATATAAAGGTGACACATGGAAGCCTCTAATTATACTTGCATGCAAAGCATGCTATAAAGGTAATAGGTGGGAAAAATAGTCATACTTGCATGCAAAGCATGTTATAAAGGTGACATGTAGAAGGAGTTGCTCAACTACCTAATAAAAGCTATACTATATTTAAGTGACTACCTACATTAAGATCAAGTATATTCACATACTAAAACTTATATGTTTATCCATTTAAGCATGACGTAAAATAAAGTCTCTCTCATTATTGCTTATAATATTTTTGGTCCTTACATTTCACCCCATTAAAAGAAATTTAATCCTCTAAATTTCAGATTTCTTGTGAATGAGAAGGATAAGAGTACTACTCCTTGATTTCATCTTCATGTTCCTAAGTGGATTCATCAACGGATTGATGTTTCTATAACACCTTCACTAATAGAATCACCTTGGACCACAATGCTTTTCCTTCCTGTGTAAGATTCAAGTAGGTTGTTCAAATAGTTCAAGTCATCTATGGTTTGAATTGGCTCAAAGTTTAGAATATGTGATAGATTCATTTCATTTTTTTTTTTGTGGGCACATGGAAGTCATTATCGATTGCTAATAGTTTTGGAGGTAAAGATAGTATTTATGCTACTTCTACAATCCTTTCTAAGATTTTGAAAATACCAATGAATCTTACACTAAGTTTTGCTCTTTTTCCAAATCTCATGATGCCTTTGGTAGGAGATACTTTAAAGAAACCATGATCACCTACTTCAAATTCTAAGTTCCTTCGGAGATTATTTACATAACTCTTTTGTTTATTGTAGGCCACCACGAGCCACATGGGAATAAGTTTGATTATGTTAGTTGTTTCCTCAACTATTTCTAGCCCAAGCAATTTTCTTTCTCTAGCTTCATCTGAACATACCCATGACCTACATTTTCTTTCATATAAAGCCTCACAAGGTGTCGTTTGAAAGTTGGAAAAATACTTGTTGTTATTTGCAAATTCTACTAACAGTAAGTGATCATCCCAATTTATGTTGAAGTCCATAAAAACACACCCTTAACATTTCTTCTAATATCTAGATAGTCCTTTCTAACTGACTATCAGTTTGGGGAAGCCATGCTATGTTAAAATTTAGTTGTGTTCCCATTTCTTCCTACAAGCTTTTCCAAAAACAAGAAGTAAATCATGAAACACTATATGATATAATTGTCATATAAATTCTATGTAATTTTACAATCTATCAAATGTAAAGATTTGTTAAAAAGGTCTAACAAGCTAGTCACTTGAATAGCAAAAAGGTGAGAGGACTTTGTCTATCTATCCACTATAATTCAAAAACTTCCATGATTATTTTGGGTTCTCAGTAATCTGGTAACCAAATCCATTGTATTTTGTTCCATTTCCACTCAAGAATTGGCAAGGGTTGTGAAGCACATGTAGGCTTCTATTGTTCTACCTTAATTTGTTGGCACACAAAACATTTGGACAAAAATTGAGCATTTTCTATTTTCATATTGTTCCTCCAATAGCCACTTCTTAGATTCTAACACATTTTGGTGGTAGTAGGATACATAGGCATCTTGATCGATGAGTCTCTTCTAAGAATACTTTCATTAAGTTTGAATCTCTTCAAACACAAAGCCTTCCTTTAAATCGCAAAGCACCATCATTTCTAACTTCAAACCCCTTCTAAGACCTTATCTTGATTCTACTATGATGCCCATTATTGAGAATCCCCTTGTTGTGCTTCTTTAATCTTCTAAATTAGAGATTGGTTTGACTCAATTGGTAAGAACTTTGCCAGGGTTCTCCACTTTGATGTTTGGACTCCATTCCTTGACATCCTCTAAAAGCTGTAGTTCCTTCATTATTAAGTGAGTAGCTAAAAGTCCCACAATCTTCCTACTTAGAGCATCTATAACATCATTAGCTTTACCTAGAGGGTAAAGAATGGAGAAATCATAGTCTTCTAAAAAGTCTATTCATCTCCTTTGTCTTATGTTCAGCTATTTTTGAGAAAACAAATATTTTGTGCTCTTATGATTAGTATCCACTTCAAATTATTTGTCATAAAAGTAATACCTTCAAATCCTTTATCACAGCTACAAATTCCAAATCATGAGTTCAATAATTCTACTCATAGCTCTTTAATTACCTTAATACATATGCCACTACCTTCCCATTTTGCATTAATACACACCCAAGCCTTTTCTTAATGTGTTGCGATAAATAACAAACCCTTCACTTCAAAAGGAATAGTTAGGATAAGTACTAACATCATTGTGACTTTACCTCTTGGAAGCTCATTTCACATTCTTCATTCACTTGAACCTAACATTCTTTTGAGTTAATTTTGTCAAAAGAGCTACAATACAAAGAAAACTTTTTAAAAATCTTCTACACAGCCCTATTAACCCTAAAAAGCTTCAAATAGTCACATTACTTTGCCTTTCCCACTTGATTGCAATCTCGACTTTTCCAGGATCAATAGATATACCTTCTTTACAGATCACATGCCTAACTATGCCACTTATTCCAACCAAAACTTGCATCTACTCAATTTAACATATAAGTTATGCTCTATTAGCACTTATAAGATAGTCTTCAATTGTAGCACATGGTCTTCTTGGTTTTGAGAATAGATGAGGATGTCATTGATGAATAGAATAACAAATTTGTTTAGAAATGCCATGAAAATTCTTTTCTTCAAGTCCATTAAGGTTGTTGATGCATTTATTAACCCAAAACTCATCACTATGACTCATAATAGCTTTATCTTGTTCAAATTGTTGTTTTAGAAATAACCTCACCTTTGATCCTAAGATGATGATAACATGATCTAAGGTCAACCTATGAAAACACGTGTGCCCCTTGCAACTAGTCTAGCAAGTCAACAATTCTAATCAATGACTACTTATTCTTTATATTAACTTGATTTAGTCATCTATAATCAATGCACAATCCAATAGTTCCATCTTTCTTCTTAACAAACAGCACTGGTGCATCACATAGCGAGACACTAGGCTGAATGAAACTCTTATTTAGCTATTCCTCTAATTGTTCCTTGAGTCTTTTCATTCAGCTAGTACAACTTGATAAGGAGCCCTAGAAATAGGCTAATTCTAGGATGTAAAACTTAATAACAATCATAACCTTTCTCATAGGTGGTAGTTCTACCACTTACTTTGGGCTTGGTTTGTCCTTGGAATAATTTAGCATGTATGCAAGGAAGCCTTGGCAACCTTTCCTAAGGAGGCAATTGGCACAAAAAGTAGAAATGAGGCCTAGTGGGTAGGCTCTCTTGACTCATTCAAAGCGAAATGTTAGTTGCTCTACCAGGTTAAATGTGACTACTTTCTAGAACAATCAACACTTGCATGGTAGCCAAAAGGACAATCCATGCCAAGAATAATGTTAAAATCTTATATTTTCAAGAGAATCATATATGCAAGTAATTCCTTATCTCCTACCCTAACTATACAAAAATTTTATACCGAATCAGTGGTTAGGAAATCCCCAATTTGTGTGGCTACACTAAGAACAAACTTTGATGTCTTAGGTTCGCTCTCTAAGGCACACACAAGGTTTCAATGACCCAAACGAATGTGAAGAACTAGGATTAGTAAGAACTTTATCAATACTCTTAAAGAAAGGAAGAGTACCTTTAATGATAGATTTAGATGCTTGAGCATCTTTTTCAGTGATTGCATGTACTCTTTCTTGGACTTTACCACATTTAAAATGAGTTTTAGTCTCCTAAGGACAAAGTTCTAATCTATGGTTCTTCCTACAATGCTTAAACGGCCCAATTGAGTTTTGTTTAGATTGACTTGTCACTGTTCACCTTAAATCTCCTTCTCTTATCAATTTGTTTTTGTTTCGGTGCTTTTTGTTGATTTGTAGCAGTTTACACTCTATTCCTCTTGTTATAATCATCACAACATTTTTCTACAATCTGAGCTCTATCCACTACTTTACTATATGTCTTTAGGCCCTCATAGAATAGGTAGAATTAAGATATATGAAGAGATGTAGAATTTTGAATTCTATATAGGAATATAGTATCGATCTAATTGAAAGCTCTTTGACTTCAGCTTCAAAATTTTTCTTTTAGAGCCAGTTCTTAGAAACAAGAAAATTTAAGGGCATTCTAGAATCTAGGATATCTAATTTTGAGATTCATTACAAAAATTCATTCAAACAATGGATAATTTCATTGAGAATTCAAAAACAAGAAAACTAGAAAATTTCTATTCCCTAAGAAGTAGGGGGAAAAAATTATTGTTCAAAGAAAACCCTTAGAACTAGATTAGTTACTCACTCTAATCTGATTATCTCTAGGGTTCTTTGTTTCTCTTCTCCTCTTTTGACTAAGCTTCTTCTCTTCTTATGAGTAACCTCCTTTATTTTCCTTTATCTTTCTAAGATTCTTTTCTGTTTTGCAATTTCATTCTAGTTATCTAAGAAATGAGAGTTTGAAGTTGAGGTAAATAGGTAGGCATGTTTTCATGTCATGTGGAAACCACTAATCATGATTACATGCATAACTTACTATAAAGGTGACATGTCTACTAATCATACTTGCATGCAAAGCATGCTATAAAATTAACATGTGGAAGCTACTAGTCATAATTACAAACAAAGCATTCTATAGAGGTGACAAATGGAAGTCACCAGCAATACTTGCATACAAAGCATGCCACAAAGGTGACATGTGGAAGCAGTTGCGCATCTGCCTACTGAAAGTTACAATGTTCAAGTTACTACCTACATTAAGATCAAGTATATTCCCTTACTAAAACTTATATGTTTCTCCATTTAAACACCTCATATAATAAAAAGCATCTCACTAATTCATAGAATGTTTCAAGTCCTTACATTCGGCTACAATTTTCATAACATTCTACCTTGGTTCATCATGATAATATGAATACACTAATCCAAAAATATACTACAATTGAGCAAAACCTCCTAGATCTTGATTTAGAAACAATTTTGTAAATGCTAGTTGTTACATTTGAGGGAAGAGAAGAAAAGGTAAAGCTGTTTTTATCATCATTTAAGAGATCAAAACAAAATGGAAGCCTAAATCTCTAATGCACCGGGGTAATTCCAATTAAGTATAGGACATCCATGCTTGATATTGCATCAAAATGAAGATTCTCTTGTGGAATGTATGGGGAGCTAACAACTCAGACAAGAGAGTGGTTATCAAGAAGAACATGCTTTTGAATAAACCGGATATCATTCTTCTGCAAGAAACCAATTTCAATGAGATGAATTTATTCCTCACTAGATCTTTGGGTATTTTAAAGGAATTTCTATGCGTTCACAAAGGTGCTCAAGGGCCTTCTGGGGGTATTCTTTTAGCTTCGAAGGAAAAGAAATTCATATTGGTTAAAGAAAAAATTTGTAGTGGGTCCATTAGAGTGAAATACATCAATGCTTTAAACGTGTTTGTTTGAGTAATAGCCTCAGTCAGTGGAACCTTCTTTGAAACCAAAGTTCCTTCAAGAGCTCTTCAATAAAGTCATCTATTGGAATTTACCTTGGGAATTAAGAGGGGATTTTAATTGATTAGATTCCTTCAAAAATCCATGGGGATGCCACACTTACTCAACACGTGGAAATGATTTCTGACTTTATAGATATTCCAAAACTCATGGATTTTCCCTTGTTAGAAGGAGCATTCCCTTGGTTTAACTTGCAGAATTGCCCTATTCTCAAAGGGCCTGACTGCTTCTTAATCTCTATAGTTTGGGTTAACATTTTTCTAATGTATCACATACACTTCTCCAAATAGAAACATCAAATCACTCTATTATTCTTTTTAGAATCTAGTATTGAGTCTTAGGGACCATTTACTTCAAATTTGAATTAGCTGGTTCTATTGGACAAAAATTGCCTCAATCTAATTTAGAAATGGTGGGAAAAAGCCCAAACTCACCAAAGACTCTCAACAAAATTACAAGTTATCAAATCAAAACTCAAAGGCTTGACAAAAGACAGGGAAGCAAATAGGAAAACAACCATTTCCCATAAAAAGCCATCATCAACATATTAGAAGAATAATAATCTTTGTCACAACAAGGATTGAGAAGAAGATAAGAAGCAAAGAACAAACTTAGAAGCACTGCAACCAAGGAAGAGGTGAAACAAAAGAAGGGATCAAAAGCTAAATGGATGAAAGAAGGTAATAAAAACGCTTCCTACTTTCACAAAGTTGCCTCAATCAAGGCTAGATGCAACAAAATTTCTTCAATTAGCATAAATGATAATCCCACCTTGGGTAAATAAGAAATTGCTTGAGAATTTGTAAGCTACAGCCTTCACGCCTTCAAATTAATGCCTCACTTGATTTTCATTATTCTTCTCTAGAAGTTCCATCCACTTTAGAGGAAATTGAAAATGGGATTAAAATTTGTAATAGTGACCAGGGCACTTGCCCATATGGATTCACGTTACAATTTTTAATGCTCATTGGTCCTTTATCAAAAAAGACATCATATGATTGTTTCATAACTTTCACTCTTCATGCACACTATACAAAAGAATAGCATCATCATTCATTGATTTAATTCCCAAAATCCCTTCTCCAGTTATAGCTATTGATTTCAAACCTATTGGACGTGTTTCCAGCATTTACAAGATTCTTTCAAAAGTTTTAACTAATAGACTTCCAAAGTTGTCCACTCGTCTCTACTACCCAATCAACATCTGTCAAAGGTAGACAAATCCTTGATGAGGTTCTTGATTCACTTAAGAAGCAAAATACATGTGGTGTCTTGATTAAACTTGATCTTCAAAAGGCTAATGACTTTGTGGATTAGCAAGTACTAGACTATCTTCTTCTTAGGATGAACATTGGGATTGAAGAAAATGGATTAAAGATTCTTTATCTTCACCATGCTTGTCAGTGTTGGTGAATGGTTGTCTACAAGGATACTTCACGCCTAGTAGGGGATTAAAACACGAAGACCCCATATGTCCTCTATTGTTCTCACTTATTGGAGAGATCAATAGTAAAATCTTAACAAAAGCTGACTAAGTAGGTATCTCCGTAGGCTTTCAAGCTTACCCAGAAAGTCCATATATCTCCCATATCCTTTATGCAAATGACACCATTCTCTTTTCCCCTACTCAAATTGCCAATATGAGAAAAGTCATTCAAATTTATCACGTTGTTTCAAGGTAGACAAATACTTAGTTTGAATCATCAGTGTGAGGAATTCACATCCCACCTGAGAAACTTTAGGTCAATGCCCAAATTCTTCAATGCAAAAATGCTTTCTCACCTATTTTATACCTTGTGCTTCTTCTAAGCATTGGTAAACCAAAGAAGCATTACTTGGATCCGTTAATTAAAAGGTTTCAAAAAAACTTGTAGGTTAACAAAAACAATACATATCTTTTGGGGGTAGAATTACCCTCAATGAAGCAGAACTTTCTAGTCTCCCCATCTATATGGTTTCACTTTTTCAATGTCTAAACTTTGTTTCTAAAAAAAATTGAACAACCATAGAGGAACTTTCTCTAGAATGATAAGTAAGGGGCTAAGAAAATTCACTTGGTTCAGTGATCTACTATCAACTCACCTAAAACCATGGAGGACTTGGGCTAATAAACCTCAAAAAATTCATAAAGCTCTGCTATATAAGTGCCTTTCATGACTCTAAGCTCACCCTTCCTATCTTTGCGTTTGATTCATTACTTCATAGTATGGTTCATCACTTGGTACTTGGAGACCAAACATTAGACTGTCTCACTACTCAAGATTATAGAGAGGCATTTTAGCTATTGCACAGACTTTGTATGATCATGCCAAAGTTCTACTTAGGTTAGTAACCAAGATCATATTCTGAGAAGACATTTGGGTTGGTGAAAGCCCACTGAAATGCTAGTTCTACAAACTGTTCTCTCTTGCGTCAAATAAAGAAATCTCTGTTTCATCTAATCATTCATGCTCTTTCAACAAAATTCATTAGGAGATTGAATTTAGAAGACCTTCGAAATTTTAGTATGAACGTCAGTCTTATCAAGACTTGCTGTAAATGCGTAAATTTGTTCAAATCTTCCCAAACCAACAAGATAAATTTACATGGGATCCTAACTCCTTTAGGATTTTTTCAATTAAATCCTTTTATAAGGTCATTGCTTCTCCCATTGAAACAAGTTCACCATTGGGCAAGTTATTGTTAGTTAAAGCTCCTCAAAGAATTCTTACATTTACATGGACACTCTTCAAAGGAGGAATTTTAACATCTAATAACCTTATGAGGAGAGTATGAAAGCCTCCCCTCCAAACACATGCTTTGTCATCGTGCAACTGAAAATATTGATCACATTTTTATTTTTTGTTTAATCACCTATCTAATCTAATGTAAAATTTTCAAGTTCTTTAATTGTTTAATCTCCTATCTAGTCTCCCCATCTATATGCTTTCACTTTTTCAATGTCTAACCATTGTTTCCAAAAAAATTGAACAACCATAGAGGAACTTTCTCTAGAATGATAAGTAAGGGGCCAAGAAAATTCACTTGGTTCAGTGATCTACTATCAACTCAAGTAAAACCATGGAGGACTTGGGCTAATAAATGTCAAACAATACATAAAGCTCTGCTATGTAAGTGGTTTTCAAGACTCTAAGCTCACCCTTCCTATCTTTGGGTTTAATTCATTACTTCATAGTATGGTTCATCACTTGGTACTTGGAGACCAAACATTAGACTGTCTCACTACTCAAGATTATAGAGAGGAATTTTAGCTATTACATAGACTTTGTATGATCATACCAAAGTTCTACTTAGGTTAGTAACTAAGATCATATTTTGAGAAGACATTTGGGTTGGTGAAAGCCCAATAAAATGCTAGTTCTATAAACTGTTCTCTCTTGCTTCAAATAAAAAAATCTCTGTTTCATCTTATCATTCATGCTCTTTCAACAAAATTCATTAGAAGATTGAATTCATAAGACCTTTGAAATTTCAGTATGAACGTCAATCTTATCAATACTTGATGTAAATGCTTAAATTTGTTCAAATCTTCCCAAACCAACAAGATAAATTTATATAGGATCCTAACTCCTTTGGGATTTTTTCAATTAAATCCTTTTATAAGGTCATTACTTCTCCCATTGAACCAAGTTCACCATTTGGCAAGTTATTGTTAGTTAAAGCTCCTCAGAGAATTCTTGCATTTATATGGACACTCTCCAAAGGAAGAATTTTAACATCTAATAACCTTATGAGGAGAGTATGAAAGCTTTCCCTCCAAATATATGCTTTGTCATAATGCAACTAAAACTATTAATCACATTTTTATTTATTGTTTAATGAACTATCTAATCTAATCTAAAATTTTCAAGTTCTTTAACGTTAATAGGTACTCCCTACTTCTATTTCCCATCTTTTGATTCAATTCAATATCAACAAGGGACCAAAACTCCTAAAAGTTGTGGCAATTAGTTTTTTATGTGACAATATGGTCGCCTAAGAAAGAAAGGTGTAGATCTATCTTTAATGACTAGACAACATCTGCATATGCCATTTATTGAGGGTATAAAATCTACCCTTATTTTTTTGAGTCATGGCTCTAAATCTATGCCACAATCACAATCATTAAATTGATTAGAAACTTCAAAATTATTCTCATGCTATAAAACTAATGCCAAAATGGACCCCTCCACCTCATAGAGATGTCAAGTTGAATTTTGATGGCTGCGGCCTCAAAAATCCTGGGAATTTAGAGATAGATGGATTCTTGAGAAATGATCAAGGGGGCATTGATTTTTTCTTGGGCTGGTGACATTAGCTTTCAATGGTCAATCAAGGTTGGTTTAAGGTTATGCACCAAAGGAATCGGTTATCTCTTGACTTCAAAACCTCACAAAGGTTCCTTCGAAGTTGGCCAACCATGCACTTAAAATTGAAGATTGGATGAGTGGAAAAAACATACAATTTGTTTATACACTCAAAGGTGCCAATGAGGTGGCAGATCATCTTGCAAAATTATGGCCAATGGTCAGCACATGTGGGAGGAAAGCTTCCATCCTTCGATTTCATCTCCCCACCTAATTACAACATGATGTTTCTTTGCATGGTGCTTTCAGTGTAAAGAAGTTTTGTCAATTAGGATCTCTACTCCTTCTTATTGGCATTTTGCACTTTCTTTAATCAATTTATATGACTCCACCTTTCAAAATAAAAAACGCTATGACTGTTTGGATCTTTATAAATCTTGTTCCACTTCTTCTTCTTTTTTCTTTTTTTCTTTTACAAGTGAAGCATTATAAAACAAATCACTCACACATACACACTCATGTACACTCCTAAATCTAATGATTGGCCAAAGGTGAAGTGGCAACTTGAACCTACAACCAAGCATATTCCAAGTGACATGCTGGGCTATCTCCAAAAGATTGTGATAGGTATTTGTTGGCAATTCTTGTCCACTTAGAGTTATAGCTGTTGTACCATTGAGTAAGGGGGCTAATGAATAAAAAGTGGAGGGTGATTATATCACTTTCCTTAATTCTTAGTATATAAGATAGTTGAATCACATATTAGGTAGTTAGTTATATATAGTGAAAAAGTTGAGCAAAAATGAAAGAGCTGAATCATGTTTATGTTGTTGAGGATGCCGAACTAAGGCTTAACCACATTGTAATACAGTGAAGCAAAATTGCTTCTACATAGTGGCTCCACTTATGAATGATCTAGACCATCCATCTACAATTTGAATATTCAATGGTTAGAAAATTAAGACAATTGAACATGTCATATTTCTCATTAATCACTAGATGATTTTTTGTTTATATGTGACTGTTGACTATCATATTCAAGGACAAAGAAAATTAATTAATTGGATGATAATGTCACATAATTTGCATTACATTTGATTAATTGGATCTCTAATTTGGTATGGCATGATAGAGGGTTCAAATCAATCATAATTGGAGCCCATTAAGTATAGAAATGGGGGTTCCTCATGTATTACAACGAAGTCATGCCCTTTTGGAGCACCCTTTAAAGTTGAAAAGTTACAATTGATGAATTAGGGTTGATCATAATCCATGCGATCCCTGTCGCATTTCATTTTATAAATAGTGATTCAATTATATGATATGTATTACATGGCACGTCAGTAAAAGAGAAGGAATGTGAGTGCGTGAGATGGTGCAAGAGCAAGCCTCCATCGTGACAGTCACGAGTTGGAGGCTGCTCAAGGGTGTATCCACCATTAAAAGAGTTAATGTGAAATAAAAGAAATTGGAAATTTTACTTGTGGCGGCTTAGTGTAAAGATATCTGCTAGTTGCAAGATGATGGCACAACCCGAGTAAAGAGAGCACCCAGTCACCTACTGCAGCCTTTTCTCTCGAAAAATGGTAATCCAGCTTGATGTTTTAAATTCGAGCAAGGCATAAGTGGGTTGATAGGCACATATAACATGGTGTTAGCGGTGCTTGATATGAAGTGTGTTTGCTTGAGATAACTTGAGCTGGGTTGAATGGACCTAAACTTGGAACGAGATGAAGTAAGATGACTGAAAATTCAACTTAAGAATGAGTTGAGAAGACTCAACTGATCTCAAGCACCACTAACAGTGAGTTGAGAAGGCAAGGCATTTATGTTATCGTTAAACAGGAAAAGTCGAAAGGAAAGGCAGATGCCAATTTCTCGTAGTAAACATGGGACTCCGAATTGCTACTTGGCATAGCAAGAAATGCAATTGGCTCCAGCCTCCAAAAATAATCACATAATAGCATGTGGTAATTCGTGGAATAAGTGGACGGTGGTGCTAGTCAGCGTCCGAAAAAGCATACATAAAAGGGGACTTTGAGCAATGATCATGGCATCTTTAACATACCATATATACGTTTAACTGCCCGAAAATAGCGCATGAAGGAGATGCATAAACTGACAGTCACTATCTATTGCATGAGTTAGATCAGGTCTGGTGGATATTGGACAAAGCCTACAACACTCAAATATTATTTAGGGTCAGCTGGAACAGATTCTCTCCTTTGGAACCTATATTTGGCTACAAGAGAGGTGCGAAAAGCAATAGCTTGAAGAAAAAGGTCCTCCAGGAAAGTAGTTGACCTCTACCCCCAAGAAGTAACATAAGAGGCCTAAGTCTTTGAGTTCAAATTCCATTCCCAATTTTTTAAGCCGATCAAGCAACCTTGAGTTATTGCTAGGGAGTAGAAAATCGTCAACGTGACAAGGAAATGACTTAAGCTCTATCAAAGAAAATGGAAAGATTTGAAAGCAAAGTAAGGTCAGCAACCAACAAAGCTGTCACTAACAAAATGGAGAGATTTGAAAGAAAAGCAAGGCTAGGAAATAACAGTTTTTTAGTATAATTGGGGCAGATCCATTGAGAATGAAGAAGCTCATATTGCTGAAGAAGAAGCATAAGGAGGCAACCCAGATCATGACAGAACTTGTTAAGAGAATGACTGATGATGGAGCGGATGAAGTCAAAGAATGCAAAGGGCGTCGGGCGGAACAGTGGAAGTATACAAGCAATGGTATGGAGCCTCGGCGACCTACAACCATCAAGTACAGTGGCAAAGACGAGCCTAGTACTAAGTGCTTAGCGCCTGCAACCATCAATTCCAGTGGCAAAGACGAATCTAAAGGTAATTGCTTAGCTTTAACTTTCCTCCAACTCACCATTTAAAAAGGAACAATTTTCCCTCCAACTATTAAGTACTTTGCACCACTACACATTTTATTTTCGGAGAAACTGGTATTGTTGATAGCACACAATAACTTGTACACTTTTCTTTGGTCGGCGAAGCCACCCACACAGGTAGGACAGTGATAAAGGCAGTTAATTTGTTATTGTTTTACCTTTTTATTGTTGAATTTCTGATATCTGATCTTTGAGACTTCACTCACAGTTCTTTGAAAATTGAAAAAATCTCATCGTTAGAACCACTCCCACTGAAGGTTGAATATTCCAGCTAGGCTTGCATGTGGGATGTAATGTGTCTTCAACTTAATTTCACAAATTACTAATAACAATGATTAGTATATAAATACATTTGAGATAAGTTCCACCATAGGAGAATAGATGCAGATAATCCATCTAAAAAACAAAACTGACATTTATCAAAACATTTTCAGCAATTTGAAAAAAAAAAAATTCCTATCCAACGACACTAATCATCGATATTAATATATGTGATGTTTCTAGTTGAGGTTGAGACACCAATCTTGGTAGCAGCAAAGATGGGGGTGATAGAGGTGTTGAAGGAAATACTGAAAGTTTTCCCCACAGCTATCAAAGACACGGATCGGGATGGCAAGAATGCAGTTCTCTTGGCGGCAGAAAATAGGCAACCTCATATATACAACTACCTCAATAGATTTGCTTACGATAATCCCATGGAAGAAGCCTTTGGGAAGGTGGATAAGCAGGGGAATAGTGCCCTCCACCTGGTTGCCAAGCAAGCTAAGAATCTCCCTTTATCAATTCCTGGTGCTCCTCTACTACTGCAATGGGAGCTCAAGTGGTACAAGGTAACTACCTCTTATCTTTTTCATTTTCTTGAAAACTTGGACACACACCCATCCACGGCCTGGAATTCTAGTCACCCAGGTTAGATACTGGTTCTTGCACCACTGCGCTAGAAAGGAAGCTGGGCAGAATTACAAGCATGACGTACACGTTTAGTGATTGAAGGGTTCGTGTGCTCCACAGTGTTATGGACGATCCGGTGAAGGATGTATTCAAACATGACTTAGAGAAAAACTTTTAGAAACTAAAAAAATAAAAATAAAGATAAAGATAAATGGCAAAGTGTTATATGACAAAATAAAGAGAGTTTAGAAGTTCTAAATTTCCTTATTTTTCAAAGAAGTAAGGCTTACTTGAAATGACGGTTTGGATCAATAAACCAACGGGCACAGGGCAAATTACTAGTCCTCATACTATAATATTAAGCTCCAACACTTAATAAACGAATGATGCCATCCATACTGCTATTGACGATCAAGGAGGAGGCCCCACCTAACCATTTCGAATTTGGATCTTAACATGTTGGTGGTTTTTAACTGTAGGCATCTCACCCTATTCTTTTGATTCAACTATCCGAGCTACTATCAGTCCACTTTCTTCTGATTCCCCTCCTTCTTGATCAACCAATGGAGTGGTTAAATAATGTGACACTTGATCACATGAGTAGGCCCTACCTAAATCCCTAAAATCTCTTTTTCTCTCTAACTTAACCTATTTATCTTATTCTAACTAATTCTCTCTATGATATAATGTTTGAGAATGCTAAATGAAGCATTTGTAAGTGCTTTGCCAAAGTGGTCCAACTTTTTGCATTATATGGTCCACCTATAGATAATCTACCTAATCCATCTAACTCCTTTGGCTTTGGATGTCTCTTAATTCCAAAATCATACAAATTAGTATATTACAAAGTCTTTTTTTCTTTTTTGAATATCAACTATTGGTTAGAATGTTTCTAGCCATCCATGAAAAGAAGATTTCTTTACATGTTAGAATCATCCAATATGGATTTTGGGACTACAGACATCCAAAACCAAACGAATTAGATGAACTAGGTAGATCATCTATAGGTGGACTCCATCATGTAAAAAGTAGAAATGCTTTCATTTAGCATTCCTTTATTTTACAATTAGTTGAATAGAAAACTATGCTCTTCCCTTTCTTCACGTGTGATGATTGTTCTCTCTCTCTCTCTCTCTCTCTCTCTCTCTCTCTCTCTCTCTCTCTCTCTCTCTCTCTCTCCTATTTAATTATCCTTATATTGTATCTCATACTATTAATTGGTTGGATAAGTGGGTGTCTTCAAGAGCAAGAACTCCCATTTGACACTTTAGACATTTTAAAAAGCATCAAATGACACCCATATGGGTGTTTATTTGAAATGGGTGTCCTATCATTTCCAGTCATTAAATTCTCTTTTGTTTTTCTAACTTTCTTATATATTGTTGTATATATTTTCTTAAAAAAGAACTTCTAAAACAAATTCAAATATCTTCTTGCTTATCATTAGTCACTACAGATATTAAGAAAACAACCTATTAAAAGTTCTAATTTACTCATTTTATTTTTATAAAATAGTAAGCCCCCATTAATTAGTGCTTCTTTTCATTAGGAGTTTGTATCATTAAACAAATGGGTCAACCCATGCATTGCACAAATTACTATTATGAACTGAAGGAGTAAACTTTAGGGTAGTAGCATATGTGTCCCCTTGCTTTTTTCTTATGACCCCCCCTCTAAATGGTATGAATAGCTATAACTCCAAGAGGATCCTAATTTTAGAAGATATAAACCATTCTTGATATTGCTCTCAACTTAGATGGTCCATGATCTAAAATTGTATCCATTGAATGATCCTAGCAACTACTGCTTTTAGTTGTAAGATGGATGATGAAGCGTTTTACCATCCATTTTGTGACTCAATAAAATAGTTGCTAGGATTATCCAATGGATGAGAATTTTGGACTATGTCCTATTTCAATAAAAAAAAATAGTATAAATGATTTGGATCTTAAAAAATCTAGGCCCACCTAAAGTTATAGTTGTTTTGTACCATTTAGTGAGCTCATGATTTATAGCTGTTTTTTATGCTATTTTCTATAAAGTATTTTATATTTATGAGAGAAAGGTCTGAAGTTAGTATGGTCAGTTAAGTATTAGATAATTAAAAATTAGGAGTTCAAGTCGGGCACAACATTTTTACCTTTAAAATGGACAACTTGGAATGTTGAAGGCTTTCCAGACTTTTAGCATAGTGATGCAAGAAAGAGCCAAAAGCCATCTAGCATAGTAGGTCACTAAACAACATGGTGCCTCCCTTGTTATACTTGGTCAGAGGTTCAATTTAGTACTTTGCCTTTGTTGTGGAGATTTAAAATATATTTAGAAGTTAGAATAATATATTGTAGGTAGTTTGCTTCCTAACTCTTTGCTGGAAAAAAAGAAAAAAAGAAAAAAAAGAAGAGCTTCTCTTGTGTCTCCAATATTCAAGAAAAAAAGGGTCAAACGACTTGTACATTTGCTCTAGAAATCATCAAATAAAAGAACACAATGTTATACCACCCATCTATACTATGGATTTCTATGTGGTGGAGACACACAATATGCTTGGAAAGTAGAAGTAGAGCATACAAGGATCCATTTTGCTCACGGGATTCACCCTCTTCCAAAATGAGGTCATACCAAAAGTCTTACCCAACCAGTCATCCTAAAGTGGTCCCCCATAATGCGTGGAGTGTGAAAAGTGCTAAAAAAAAAAATGGAACCTTTGTTAAATACCATCCACATTTCAAGGCAATGAGCCTACTTTTCAGGTAGCGATTGGATGAAATTTTTAGTGTTCTCCTATCCTGGGGAAAGGACAAATATGATGAATAAAATTGATCTCTCAAAAAAGGAGCCACGAGGTCCATACATCCAACTTCTATTTTGAGAGACATATTATGCACCTACGCTATATAGAACCCCATACAACATACTTGATCATATTAAAAGAGGAAAACTCCAATACCATGAATTTTAGGGGGAAATAACTCTTATACTCTTTTGCTAATCATACATAGCAAATGCCACAGAAAGACAAATTTGTATTCCAATGTCTCACATAGAGCATTTAATTTTTTGCTTTGATATTTATTTATTTATTTTTCCTTTTTTACTTAATTTTCTCACTCTTTTCAGTGGCAATACCTTGAGGAGAGGCTTAGAATGAGTTAGTCTGATATGTCATATGGTAATTGAACTCAAGGATATAAAAAGCCAAGATAACTCTAGGACATGGTGAAGATTGAATCTATGTGAGATCCCATCATCCAAACCATCCATTTCTGAAATAGGTATGGTTGTAAATTACCCAAAGAGACTACACTACATGAACACCCAAGAACCACACAACAATGGAATAGAAGTAGAAAAAGCCACTTGCTCTCTTCCTCATAGGTACCAATAACTTCTCTTTCTATTTTCTCTACCATTGGTCAATCTATGAACATGATTGGCTGAGAACTATACCCCCTTCATGTCTCTATTAATCATGTCAAACAAATCACAGAACATCCATGGTCTAAGGTAGTTTTGATCTAACCATCTAATGGTGTTCTTTGAATTTCCTTCCATAATAAGGGCTTGAAGCTAGAGATCACTAGAGACTAGAGTATTTCAACTTCTAATGAATCATAAATACCTAGAGGACCTGCAAGTCCATTAAGATGGTCTCATTGCAATTTGAAATGAACCTCCAGGACCACTAGGTCCTAGATTCAAGTAGCATGCCCTATCAAAAAGTTAAGATAATACTAAAATATTGTGCCAAATATTAAAAATTCAGTTTTTTCTTTCTATAATATTTACAAGGATATGACTAAGTAGAAGAATAATAGAGATAATACCCACAAAACTAGAGGTATTAGATATTTCCTCAATAAAGACAAAGCATAAAAAAAAGGGCAGCCCCGGTGCACAAAGCTCCCGCCTATGCGGGGTCCGGGGAAGGGGCGGGCCACAATGGCCTAAAGTAGGCAGCCTTACCTTGCATTTTTGCAAGAGGCTGATTCCACGCCTTGAACCCGTGACCTCAAGGTCACATGACGACAACTTATACCGTTGCGCCAAGGCTCCCCTTCAATAAAGACAAAGCATGATAAAGACAAATTGGCCAAAAGATTATTCTAGCCTTTAAATTTTGTAAAGACCATTTCACTACCAATTTTACTATTCTACCCCATGTATTTAAAAAAAAAAAAAAAAAAAAAAAAAAAAAGATTTCATGACCTTTCTACATGAATGTCTCTTCTATCCATGTAGTCGTTAGCACCCCAATTTGATCAAGAAAATGACATTTTCATCCCAACTCACGCAGAAGTCAAACAATAAAAGTCGTTACGTTTCTAATTCTATAATGATAAACACCATGGTTTTACCCACATTTACCAAATAACTTAGTAGCACATGTGAAACTCATTTCATATACCAATACAAAACCATCTATGGAATAATGTAACTTTTCCAACATGTTTGGGAAACACCTAAAAATATCAATAAAATTTTTTTTTATCTAAAACTTAGAAAAAACTGATGAGAAACTCTATTGAAATACAAGAAAAACACTTCTTCAATTACATATATGCTTTTATATACACCTAAAGTTCTAAATATTTTAATTATTTCCATTGTACAACCATTTCCCCTCCCTCCCCCCCCACCCTCTCTCTCTCTCTCTCTCTCTCTCTCTCTCTCTCTCTCTCTCTCTCTCTCTCTCTCTCTCTCATTATCAACTTTTACTCAACCTTTACTGTGTACTGATCATATCTGAACTGTCGCCAGTTCGTTGAGGATTCGATGCCATCTCATGAGTCCATTCAAGTCAACAAGCAAAACATGACTCCTGTGCAGATCTTCACCGAGACTCATCAGGAACTAGTTAAGAAGGCCAGCGCAGAATTAACCAGTATATCTCAAGGGTGCTCCGCCCTCGCAGCAGGCATTGCTACAGTAGCTTTTGCCACAGCTGCCGCTGTGCCGGGTGGACTCAAAGAGGAAAAAGGAATTCCAGTCAAACAAGGCAAAGATGCATTCGACATCTTTGTCCTTTTTTCGCTCATCGCACTATGCTTCTCCGTTGCGTCTCTTATCACCTTCCTCCTTATCCTTACTTCTCGGCATAAGGAGAGAGACTTCCAACGATACCTTCCATGGAAATTGCTACTTGGTATCACCTACCTCTTCGTCTCAATCGCTGCTGTGCTAGTTTCCTTTTTTTCTGGCCATTACTTCGTACTTAGAGAGGAGCAGAAAAATTTTGCCCTTTATATATACATACTCGCCAGCTTGCCCTCCCTAATCTCATTGGTACCACATTGCTTCCATTACTACCGTGTAATAGAGGGAACCGTTAAAAGAGTACCTCCACGCGCTTACCAGGAGTCTCATTTTATTTAGTTAATATTTGTTTGTTCATTTTTCTATTTTATTCCAAGGGGAACTCCAGCTCAAGTATTACAAATAAGGCTTGACACTCGTTTCTATCTTTCCTTGTCATTACATACTTGATAGAGTGTGGTTACATATGCTCTAGATGCCTCGTATCAATGTTTGCTATGTTTGATATCCTTACCAGGCTTACATATCTACCAATTGTATTATTTCCTTACCCTGTTGGGTTTATGAATCTATACAAGACACATACAAACATATGCTCGATCCCTCAATTATAAGCTTTTACATCGTATTGTTGGGATGCACAGCTCTGATACACTGTTGCGGAAGCTATTGTTTATTGAGAAAAAACACAAACACACACACAAAAGAGATAATACAGAGATTTTATGTGGTTGGGCTTGATATGGCCTACTTCTACAGAAAAAGAAAAAAATACTCACCAAATTGAATAGAAATACAATAGAGGAGGAGGAGGATCACAACCAGATCCTCACTCGACTCTACTCTCACTCTTTCCCTTTTCAGATCAACTTATTTGTTTCTTAGACCCATTTTTTAGCAGCGATCAGATCTTCCTAATTTATAAGGTGCAGATGATCCGATTGTCAAAAACTGCAGCACAGCAGATCTTGACAAATCCACAGATTCATTTTCTGAATTTTGACTGTGCTGATTTTCAATTTTACTGCACTAATTCTTGACTTTTAGTTAAGTGTTTTGACTTCGCATGTCTCCACGTGGGTATAGATCCATCAGGTATCAGACAATTGAATGATCCTTTCACGCTTCTTTTGCCCCCTTTTTTTCTGCCGCCTTCTTGTCTACTGCACTTCTTCTCCTTCTGTGCGTTCGTTCAACTCTCCTACATGGCTTGTTTTAACTATGCAACTCCCTGAGCCCAAACCCAGAATCAGTGCTCAGCATCCATTGTCACCACCTTGCAACCTATCACAAAGCTGCAGAATACCAGCAATCCACCATCCATAAAACTCAAGCTCTGAAAATTACTTACCATGGTGAATACAGTCAAACCAATCCTTGGATCAAATGGAATGACCAATCTAACCAACGGAACCGATCACAGTCGTTTCGAACCATCCCTGCTATCCTGACACTACCATCCCCAATCTCGCCTCAAAAGAATCAGAAGCTACTTTCATAGATCATAGGTAGCTGCTTGGAAGATGTGCTACCTTATTCACGAATGTGAAACGTCCAGTTCTGCGCGGGCTGCACTGGAGCAAGCTTTCCGTGTGATCAATCACATCCAACTTATTTAATTGCACATGCAGCTTATTCAATTCAAACGTGGATCAGATCCAGTGCTCGTTTATCTGTGTAAGACACAATTTTTTGCAGATAAGTTGGTGCTGCAGGATATACCATCTCCAACAAAAAATTCAGTGCAATCACATACTCCAATCTTGGCCAGTATTTCAGTGAAATCGAGGGCGCTCTCTTACCCCAAAACCATGACCTGTCGTTTCATGGTCTCAGCAGCCAATTACACACTCATGAACTGCGTAATAAGGACCGTCTAGAGGCGGAATCATCAATTACACCATCGCAAATGCTGCCTATCGAAATCACTCACATATAGGGCGCGGAAATAATAGAAACTCATCCAGCGGTAAGCATCGCGTTCCCAATAACAACAATACATCTCTTCAATACAACAAAAGGCCGTGGACGAGGATCACCTTTTGACAATCATCCTTCTTCATTCAATAATCCCTTTGTTCATCATCGTACCAGTGACTGTCATTTTAAATGAGAGAACATGTATTCGGACTCGCAACAAAATCCAGTCGCTTCTTATGCAGCCACGCCATCTAAAAAGGGCAAAAGCTCCCACATATGTTTGGGGAAAGGGACGACCACAAAGGTCAATAGTACGCAATCTTACCTTGCATTTTGCAAAAGTCTGTTTTCATACCTTGAGCCGGTGATCTAAGGTCACACAACGACAACTCTACCATTGCGCCAAGGCTTCCCTTCTAGCCACACCATCTACCATATCAAATCTCAATAAATGGCTGGCCCATGATGGTGTTCCACACCATATCACTCATGATCTCTCTAATCTAAAACCTCGCTGCCAACTCTAATGGGTCTGATCGTGTCCATGTAGGGAACGGATCAGGTTTGATGATCTAGAATATTGGCTCATCTAAACTCTTTGCTTTATCTAGTTCTTTTACTCTCTCTCAGATCTTACATGTTCCTCAAATTAAGTCTTACTTACTTTCAGTACCAAAGTTTTGTACATAATATTGTGTTCTTCGAGTTCAATGACATCTTTTGTGTCAAGGACATCCAAACAAGGACGCCACTTCTTCCAAGGAATCTGTGAGGATGGACTCTACAAAATGGATGCTGCAAAATCCTACCAAACTCCCCTTGCAGCCGCAGAAAAACTCTCCTATTTTGGTGTTCAACATCTTGATGATCCGATCAACTATCGATAAGTGGTGGGTACCCTGCAATATATCATAATCAACCTGAATTTCCTTCTCTGTAAATGAAGTTTGTCAATACATACAGTGGCCCATCAATATCCATTGGAAAGCAATAAAAAGGATCCTCGGATATCTCAAGCATTATAGCCTCATAGATTACTAATCTCTAAAAATCGATCCACTCAAATTCATTGTGTTTCGGGTGCTGATTGGGCTGGATGTGTCGACGATAAGAGATCCACCTGTGGTTTCGCCATTTATTTGGGAAATGATCTCATTTCATGGTCCTCACGGAAGCAAAGCAATGTTGCTAGGCTATCCATGGACTCAGAATATCATGCCCCATATAGTTTAGATCCCTTTTATCACAACGTGGTTTCAAGAACATGGCCCCACCAAGACTATGGTGAGATAATCTTGATGCCACAGCTAATGGCCAATCCAATCTTCTATGCCCGTAAACAAGTCGAAATCGATTATCATTTGTAGGAGAAGTCAACAAAAATTTTATCCATGTTTCATTCATATCCACCAAGGATCAAGTAGGCCGATGCACTCAACAAGCCATTACCAACGGCATGGTTTATGTTCTTGGGGGACAAGTTGAAGGTCGTCTCTCAAGACCCTTCAACTTGAGTGGGTGTTTCATTGTATGATTATATATATATATATATATATAAGGAAACAAAGGATCGAGAAGGCAATACTTATAGAACAAAGGTGACCCTCATGCGAAATCCAAATGAAAGAAAACTTCAGAATCTTTATTGAAGAGAAGGAAAGATTACAAGGAAGGAAAATACAAAAGAACTGGACTCAGAATGAAGCACTTAAGCAGCGGACTGAAGTAACTAAACAACCGATCTACTACCTTTTTATAAACTTCATATTCAGACTTAATTGCCTTTAGAATCCATTAATTATTGATAGATAAACATTGACATAAAGGTTCCCTGTATTATTGATGCTGACGTCGATCGAAATTTGGCTGATAAAGACCTAAAGTGGATTCCCTGTATTATTGCTGGTGATGACTCACTGTCTTTATTAAAGTAACTTTAAAAAGAGGATTTCCTTTAGACTACGTTGATGAAGTAGTCATTTTTCCACTGAAAATAGATTCTTCATCATGTGATTATTGAGGTAGACATTTACTCGAACTGGGGTTTATTCGGAGGCATATTCTTCTTCTCTTCTTTCTCTTATTGTTAGTGTCATCATTGGGTTCTTGGCTTTCTTGAATGGGATTATCTTCTGACATATTATCTACCGATAATGATTTTGTTTATTATTGTTAATTTTGGTCAAAATACCCCTAATTTAGTGTTCAATTAGAGCATCTAGGCCATTAATTTCAAGATTTTACATAAAATATTTTATTTTAGGTTTAATTGGCCATCAACCATTGAATTGAAAGATTTGGTGGTCAGATGATCATCAAAGCTAATTAAATGAGAAATGAATGGTTCAGATGATTCTAATGGGGCCTGTGCATTGCAGATCAATCGACTCAGGCGTGGATGCTTCAGATCGAATCAAGGGTGTCAGATAAAGAGGATGAAGTTTCATGGAAATCAAATGAAATTTGAAGAGTCCTAGTACAGGACAAAGTTGAAGACTTGTAGAGTTCTAGCAAGTCTAGAATTCTAGTAGACCCCACTCTCTCTCTCTCTTCTCTTTTCTCTTATCACTTTCCTCTCTTTTCTCTTTTCTCTTTTCTCTCTCTATCTCACACGTCTCCCTCCATCTCCCACTCTCTCACATTTCTCTTTTTCTTCATAAACCTCTCCCTTCTCCACTCTCGAAAGGACGTTTTCTCTCTTTTGGGGGGGAGTGGTCCTCTCTCTCTCTCTCTCTCTCTCTCTCTCTCTCTCTCTCTCTCTCTCTCTCTCTCTCTCTCTCTCTCTCTCTCTCTCTCTCTCTCTCTCTCGCACCTGCCCATCATCCCTCATTACCCAGCATTGGTGTGCAACACACCTTTGTTGGCCATCTCCCACCTCCCTCTTGTTCTGTCTTTTTCTCACCGCACCTCTCTCTCTTTCTCCTTTCTCTATCTCACTCTCTTTCTCTTGTTCTCTCTTGTTCTATCCCTCTCTTTCTCACCTCTTTCTTCTCTCGTCTACTCTGCCTCTAACCCCTCCACCCGATGACGTGCCCAGTTCTGTTTCCAAGCACCAACGGCTGCTTCTATCTTTGTCGTCTGCTTCTATTCCCAGCACCGGTGAACTCCAATCTCCGACACCCTCTTTCACCTTCTCTCTCTCGCTCGGGTCCTCTCTAATTCCACAATCACCGGACTGCCCCAGGTTCAGCTCTATCTTTCTCTCACCTTCTTCCCCATCTCTGGCGATTTTCTAGCGTTCGGACGATCCCAGGGAAGAAAACCCATAACGGATTTTCTCCCGCGTTCCCACTTCTCTCTTCCTCCTTTCTTCTTCTTCCTTTTCTCCCTCTTCCCATCTCATCCAGTTTTCTCCCAAAACACATTTTCCTGGTTTTTTTCATTAAAAACCAGAAACCCCCCTAAAGATCTGAGTAATCTCATCTGTGTCCCCAGTTTAATACCAACTGAGTCCTTACTTTAATTACATCTGTGTCCCTGTGCTATTCCAGTTTTACCTTATCATCATTTTGACTATCCAGGGACAGTGCAAACTAGGATAGGCTTATCCAGGACAGCTTATTGAGTTGCATTTTCTGTTTTCTTTTGAATAAATAATTGTGTAAATTGCAACAATTGAATAAATCTGAATTTTAGTTTATTTCTACTATATTCTTTATTTTTATTCTTTTATTAATTGAATTTTATTAAAAACTCCATCATTTTAAATCAAGTCTTCGTGGGATCGACCCATACTTGCATAAGCTATACTACAATAGCTCGTGCACTTGCAGTTAAACAATCAATAAGTTTTTGGCACCGTTGCCGGGGACTTGCAATAGAGTTTTTATAAAATTTAATTAAAAATCCAAAAAACCCAGAAAAAAAAAATTAGGAATTGTATTTTAGGCATTCTTAGATGCATCTTTAAATTTTTTTAGTGCATAACCACTTTATTTACTGAATTTGATACTAATCATTATTTTTCTTTTTCAAGAAATTGGAGTGGAGCATCATCACTTAGATAGATTTTCCTTGCTTTCATAGATTAGGAGTTTTTATTTTTGAGTGAATCTTATAGTGAGGACCCTTTGTAATTTGCATTTTCCATTTCAATTTTAAAGGGTTGTAATAATACAGGGTAAGTGTGGGATAAGGTAGCCCACACTTGATCTTCATCAGAAACCTTACTGTAAGTCTTTTCACTCATTTATTTTCTAGATTAGGGTTTGCATTTAGAATAATTTGCATTGGTTGGTAGTTAAATGGCATCTAGAAAGCATCTATTATAATTGTTGTATTTTAGGATTTTGCATTAGTTTATTATTTTCAATTACATTTTAGGACACGTCTAACGCTTTAAGGTGGATTATATGTTGATCGAATTGCCATGGTGTGTGAAAATTAATTAGTAAGGGCACTCGACCCCACACGATCAAAGGTGGATTTCATCACCACTCCTTGGCCCACCTAGGATAATCACCTCAAGCATGCAACCCCACAATTCACATTAAATTTAAATCAATTAGAAGAGACCTATAGGGTCATCACATGCTCGTAGGACCCTCTTAATAGGACACAAATTACTATCACTCCAGTTGCTTTTGATCACTGTGGTTATTGGGGGTTGTCTAATAGAGCCTCGCTCTTCCCCCACCTCCTGTCAACATTTGTTGAGGTCTAAACGCCTCCTTACCCGAGGGTTATATTAACCGCCTTGATTAGAACCTAACTGGTAAGCAGTAGTCAACTCCTAAAGAAAGTAGAAGCGTTATATCAAGCTAATTAAAAGCGTTGTCCCCACAGAAAATCAAGAAAATCAATATATTTATACTTGTTAGCCTTAGGGGATTGCTTGATTGTGTTCTTGATTATGCATCATTCTAGACATTTATGTTGCATTATTTAGGATAGTCCTCTTCTAAAATAAAAAAGAAAAAAAAAATGAAAAGAGAAGAGAAGAGAAGAGAAGAGAAGACATGATCAGTTGCACCTAATGAATAATTTAAACACTGATCAAAAGGGTAATTTACACCCTAGCATTAATAGAGAAGATATTTCCCCATGGAGAAACAATCCACTCTTTAATGATGATGAACCACCTTTCATCTTTGATAATTATGATGTTTCCTCATGGACGAGCAATCCTCTCTTTAATGCTGATGATCCTCCACCTCTATTTCATGATGATATGCATCAATGGAGGAATCATTCTCAATCACATGGAAATAGGAGAAAGGACCAACATAAAACATATGAGAATAACCAAAATGCTTGTGGGAAGACACTAAGAGATTATTTGTAGCCTAATTATACCAGCACACTTTCATGTATATTTTTAACTCCAAATGCTGGTATGATTGACTTAAAGGTGGGAGTAATTCATTTACTTTCCAAATTCTATGGGTTAGATGGTAAGAGTCCTTACATGCATTTAAAAGAATTCGATGAAGTATGCATGACTCAAAATACACAAAACATCGACTTAAATATAGTAAGACTCAAACTATTTTCTTTTTCTTTAAAAGAAAAGGCTAAGATGTGGTTTCATTCACTGCCATCAGGTTCCATACAATCATAGGAAGAAATGACTAGGAAGTTCTTGAATAAGTTCTTTCCTAGACATAAGACAAATGCTCTCCGTCAAAATATAGCGAATTTTACCCAGACAAATAATGAAACTTTCTATCAATGCTGGGAAAGATTTAAGGAATTATTGTTGACTTGTCCACATCATGGATACAAACTTTAGCATATCATTAGCTTCTTTTATAAAGACTTAAATCTAATATGCATCAATTTGTTAAAATGATGTGCAATGGTAATTTCTTAAATAAACAACCTGAAGAAGCACAAGAGTATTTAGAATGGTTGGTAGAGAGTGCACAAACCTGGGCTGATTCGAAAAAAGTAAGTTTTTCAAGAGAGCCTAAGACTACCACCACATCCTCTAGGGGAGAAATATATGTTATGACTGAAAAAGATGATATAAAAATAACATCCCTAGATAGAACAGTTGAGGCCATGGAAATGAAGAAATGTCCCTCTAAGAAAGTCGAACAAGTGTGTGATATTTGTGAAAGTAATACACACCCCACTCAGGAATGTCCTATTGCTCCTGCATTTCAAGATGCTCTTCATGAATCGACACATTCTTATGAGCAATATTTTTTCCCATCTTTAGAGACATATAATTCTAAATGGAGTAATCATTCCACTTTTAGAAATGAATATAAGGCTAATGTCTCATAGAATTCCCAACATCAACCCTATCACCACACAGGACCACTTGCTCCTGGACCTTACCTTCCTCCACATAAGAGGAAAGTGGAGGATAATTTCCATCAAGTCATGCCATACCAGGAGAAGGAAATTTCTCAAATTAAAGCCCAATTAAAAGAGAACACAAATTCCATGACTGAATTGAAGGACATGATGTCTCAAATGCTACATACTATTAATAAAGAGGAATGTCCTATTCCACCAAATGAATATCTTGATGATATGGATGTAGGAGACGAGATTAATTCTTCATTTACAGACATGGAACAAACAAAGGCAGCTACCATTATTCATAATGGTAACATAATTGAGCAATCTGGACCTAAAAAGGCTAAAATAGTATCTGAACTGGTCAGAAAAAGAGATGAATTTATTGATTAGGAAAATGTCACACCCACTCCATTTCCAAAAAGGCTGCAACGAACTCCTACAATTGTCTCTAATTATGTGAAGCAGCTTGAAGATAAATTTATCTTGCCTTGTGATAAAATGAAAAATTTTAAATTGCAAGATAAATTTATTCATCATTCCTTTTCAGAGGCATGTCCAGCATATTTCGTATGGGACCGAGGGAAGTTTCGAACTCAGAAATTTTTTTCCTCTGAAAATTTTCATTTGAAAATAAAGTATGTAGCATAGTTTTTACTTTCTTATTTTTCTTTTTCAGTTTTTTCTATATCTCTCAATTTTTTTTTGCATTTCTCAATGCATTATCATCATCATACTTTTTAAACATTGAGGACAACGTTTTTGTCAGGTTGGGGGGTGTAGAATTCTTGCAAATTCTAGTTTTCTTTTAGTTTTTAGGTGATTTCCTTGGTTTTTCAAAAAAAAAAAAATTGAAAAAATGAAAATTTTTAGGTCATTTCATATACTATGATGAGAATTGGAATTTTTGAAGTTTAATCTAGATAACTTTAGCTTATCAATGAAATTGAATATAATTAATTCATTATTTTACTCATTTTTTAAAGTATTCCATGAAAGCAAAGTTTCATATCACATTTGTACACTGCAGTTGCACATAGATAGTCTAAATTGATAAGTGACTATAACTTAGAAATTCTGAAGAAATTTAGTAGAGACCGAAAACCTAAGTGAGCTTTAGAACCATTCATTTGTTTTGAGAGGTTATAAATATTCCTAATTTTCTTCAGCGTGCTTAAAGAAAATTGATCCCAAACTCTTAAATTTGGCTAATTATGTGAATAATTAGAATACTACCTTTAAAATTCTGGAAGTTCATTGAATTTGATAGATTATAGGAAACCTAGAAAATGATTTAGGCCATCCTTGTTGTTAACTTCGAGACATAAAGCTTACCCAGAAGTATTTTTACCACTAGTTAGCTAAGTTGAGCCTTGAATATAAGCCTTTTCTTGTGTCACCCAAAATACCCTTTACCCATATTAACCCAGTATAAATTATCCATTACCCATTTTCTTTGAAAAATAAGTTAGAGAAGAATGAAAGAATACTTTTTAATTGCAATGAAAGTAGAAAAGTGGATATGAAGAAAAGAAATATTCTTCAAAGTGAGTCAAAAGTACTAAAAAAGAAAGAAAAGATTCTGAAAAAAAAAAAAAAAAGTTTGAAGAATACAAAGAAAAATGGAAGCAAAAATATTCACTTTAGAAAAAAGCAAAGAAAAAGAAGAATTGTCAACTTTAGTAGAAGACCTCTACTTATTATTTTGAAGAAACTTTGAATACCCTCATACGCTTTCTTTGGTACCCTGTCCTAAGCCTATGTTTCATCCTAGTTAAAGACCTATTGATTCTAGGAGGAATATAGTCTTGATGAGAAAATGAATTGATAGGATTAAAAGAGTGGTATTTCTAAATATTCAAAGGTAATGGCATCAATACCAAAGGGATCAAAATCATTAAATTCCTTATTAACTCCTGTTCTTCATGAGTATATGTAAGATAAATTTGTCTTTATTGACTCTTCTTACATAATTAAAAGAGAGATATGATTTGAACCCTCTATATGAGAGATTTTATTTCTGAGCGTATGTCATTAGTAAAGATTGAGGTCGAAACATATTTCAGATGGAGTTCACAAGTTAGAAGTCTACTTAGAAATAAAGATTATTCTATGTGTAGCTGTATGCGCACACACTCACTCTGAGATCTGAGTTGGAATGTAATATTTTTAGCATATGGGTAAGGTTTTGAATTATTCAGTCATCTTTATTAGTTTGCTAAAGTTGATGGATTTATTTAAAATAATTATCTAAGAAAAAAGTGGAGATGATCTAAAAAATAAAAAAATTTGAGTTGATTTTTTCGCATCTTTTGCTAGGGACTAGCAAAATGCTGGTTTGGGGGTGTGTTAAGTGTTCAATTTTGGTCAAAATACCCATAATTTAGTGTTCAATTAAAGCATCTAGGCCATTAATTTCAAGATTTTACATAAAATATTTCATTTTAGCTTTAATCAGCCATCAACCATTGAATTGAAAGATTTAGTGGTCAGATGATCATCAAAGCTAATTAAATGAGAAATGAATGGTTCAGATGATTCTAATGGGGTTCTGTGCATTGCAGATCAATCAACTCAAGCGTGGACCCTCCAGATCGAATCAAGGGTATCAGATGAAGAGGATGAAGTTTCATGGAAATTAAATGGAATTTGAAGAGTCCTAGTACAGGATAAAGTTGAAGACTTGTAAAGTTCTATCAAGTCTAGAATTCTAGTAGACCCCACTCTCTCTCTCTCTCTCTCTCTCTCTCTCTCTCTCTCTCTCTCTCTCTCTCTCTCTCTCTCTCTCTCTCTCTCTCTCTCTCTCTCTCTCTCTCACACACACACACACACACACACACACAACCCCGTCAGGCCCACAGTAACAATATTGTCCCGTGCGTACTCACGTGCCACGGGTTTTGCTCTTCCCCCGCGTCCAAGGGAAAACCGGTCATCACTGTGAAGGGAGGCATTCCCCCTTATAACTCAGGCCCATCACCCCCCCTAGCCGATGTGGAACTAACTCTCAAGCCTCACCTTGCCTAGAAGCCTGCCAGCCCTCCAGGCCCGCCCTCATCGGTCAAGGCTAGCCCTCTTCCCGTTGTTTGATATTCTGAAAAGGCATATGCATGGTTGAGACTAGAGGTGAGGGTTCTAGTCCTAGAGGATCTACGTTGTGTGCACGTGATCTTGTATAGGAAGTTATTGGATAGATGGCACCATTTACAAAGGGTATTGGACCAGATGAGGATTGGACTTGGGGAGTCTCGCTCACATAGTCCCAAGGACAAGAGGAGGAAAGGATATCTTCCTTCGGCGCAGAGTGCTTAGGCACGTTCTCTACCTCTTAGATGACTGGTAAGACTTGTTTTAATTGTGGGCAATGAGGCTATTTTAAGAGGGACTGTGCTACGCTAGGAACATCAAAGGGTAGTGTGCAAAATAGCAACAGGCCATGTGTCCAAGGATGTCCACCGCATAGAGGTCAGGTATACCAATTAAATGTGCACATCCCACCTTCAAGCAGAGGACATAGGGAAGAGTTTATGCACTGACACAGTTTGGCAACCAATTAGACCATATTATCATAGAAGGTGCATTCTTACTATTTTATACTTGGGTTAGAGTGTTGTTTGACTCTAGTGCAACACATTCTTTTGTTTCATCTTCAATTGTTTATGACTAAAACTTGGACATCGAACTACTAGATTCAACATTGCAAGTTGAGTTGCTAATAGGGATGAGTTTTAACTCAAACAGAGTTTGTCCAGGATGTGATAATAACATTGCAGATCATAGGGTGACGCATGATTTGTATTTCATCGTGTTTTTGTTTTCTTGCATGTGGTGAAAGTTTGATTCACGATTTATACTTTTGGGTAACCGATGAGGGTGGCCTACGAGAGCAACCAATGAGGGCAAGTGCATGTGGCACTGGCAGGCTTTTAGGTGGTAGGCTTCTAAGTGACAACTTCTAGGTGGCAAGCTTTTAGATGCTTATGATAGGATTGTGGGTTTGACTGTGATGAGCTGGTATGCTCTAATATGGATTTGGCATGGAATTACCTATTGTGAGCTAACATGCTCTGATGTGATATGGCATGGATTTGCTTATTATTGAATCGAAAATGATTCAATTGATTTATTGTTTTATCACAGAATTATGCATACTAATAACATGGATTATCCTTATATGGATACCTTATGATTTTGCATGCACTGATGTTGTACATGGATGAGATTCTGTTATGCTAATTGTGATATATATGATCAAAAATTTATTTTGATTTAACTTGGCTTAGATTTTGCCTACTTAGTGATTTAGTGTATTGCTAGATAGATATTACTCCTTATAATTTAGTCTTAGGGATATATTTCTTGCTCAAGTATCGTGCTATTGTTGATTGTGATCGAAAAAGGGTTGCTTTTGTCTGGCCTAGTGGAGTTCATTTTTATCTCTCCTCCACAACAAAATTTAGTTGCCCACTAATCTATGTTGGCCACAAATGTCAGGAAGACTATAGTAGGTGGATGGCGACCATGGTAGGTTGCAATGATGCTAATGCAAGTATTGAGTCCATTCTAGTAGCAAGGAAATCTGCAAACGGTTTCTCCAATGAATTACTGGGCTTACCTCTAAGGAGGAAGGTCGACTTTGCCAGTGAGCTTTTACTTGTCGTTTCTCCAATTTCAGTTGCTCCACATCGAATAGCACATGCTAAATTATAGGAGCTAAAGGTGCAGTTGGAGGAGTTGCAAAGCAAAGGTTTCATTTGCCCTAGCACGCCACCACGGGGAGCTTGTGTTGTTTGCAAGGAAGAAAGATGGCACACTACATCTATGCATTGATTTCTGGCAATTGAATAGGGTGACAATCAAGAACAAATACCCATTGCCAAGGATTAATGACCTGTTTGATCAGCTGAGGGGATCTATGTGGTTTTCCAAGATTCACTTGCAATCTGGATACCATTAGCCATAAGTGAGGGACGAAGATGTCCCTAAGACAGTATTCAGGACTTGATATGGTCACTTTGAGTTTGTCGTGTTTGTGGATGATGTGTTGATATACTCAAGGTCTAAGAAGGAGCATGAACAACACTCGTCTATTGCATTGTAGTTGTTGAGGGAACACCAGTTGTATGCAAAACTTAACAAGTACAAGTTTTGGGCAATCAAGGTAGATTTCCTTGGGCATGTAATTTCTAGTGATGGGATTTTAGTCGAACCGTCAAAGACTGAAGCCATGATGAGTTGGGAAAGACGGAGGGATGTAGCCAAGATAAGAAATTTCCTTGGGTTGGCATGTAATTATAAGAGGTTTGCAAAGGGCTTCTCATGCATTACAACATCTATGAAAATGCTTACGAAAGAAAAAGAAAAAAAGATGTGGTATTTGAATGGGACGATTCATGTGAGCATTCAATTCATGAGCTAAAGAGACGATTGACGTCTGCACATGTTCTTATCATTCCTGAACAAAGTATGGGTTATGCAGTGTATTGTGATGCCCCACACTTAGGACTAGGATGTGTCCTAATGCAAGAAGGAAGAGTATAGCGTGTGGTTCTCATCAATTGAAGCTAAATGAGAAGTACCCCGCTCATTACGTAGAACTGGCAGCAGTGGTGGTTGTATTGCAACTTTGTAATAGCATATGAATGATTGTCGACAGATTGACTAAGTCAACACATTTCCTAACAGTGAAGGTTACAGATTCACTGGAGACATTGAGTCGATTATACATACATGAGATTGTAAGATTACAAGGGGTGCCTGTATCCATCGTGTCAGATGGAGATTCACTGTTTACTTTCCAATTCTGGATGGATGTAGAGGAAGCAATGGTTACAAGGTTGACTTTAACTCTGCATTTCATTCCCAGGAAGATGAACAAATTTGGTCTTCTAAGAGGATGTCTCATATGAGGAGAAGTCAATACAAGTGGTTGATTGAAGGGACCAAGTTTTAAGCTGAAAAGTAATACCACTTATAAAGGTAGCGAGGCAACATCATGGAGTAGAAGGAGCCACATGGGAGCTGGGGTCGGAGATCTAGCAAAGGTACCTAGAACTATTGGACTAAGATATTTCTTTAAATTTCGAGGAAGAAATTTTTTTTAAGGAGGGAAGTGTTGTCACACCCGTGTCCTACAATCAGGTTAAAACAAGAATCAACTCATTAATTTTCTTAGATTTTATGAAACAGGACAACCAAGGCAGGATTGAGTAGGTGGGCCTGCATGATTCCAGTTGTAAATGGAAGACTAAATTGTATATCTCGTAAGGATTAGATGAATTGAAATTTCATTTGGATTCATAGCAAAATGTGAGCAAACATATTTGAAAGTGAAAATTTTATAGAAATTCAAGTAATTATAAAGTAAACTAAAAATATTAAAATCTAGCAATGAAAGTTTGATTATTGGATTGTGCTCGATGAGAGCTTTCCAACGACACTAAGAACACGTAAAACAAAGACTGGGACTCAAAAATCCGAAAGAAATTTACAAATAATAGGGGGTCCAAATTAATAATGGCACCCCCTGACTAACTCTTTTACACAATGTCACAGGGAAGCGAGTCGACGCATGGGAGTCAGACTCGCCACGCGGACTCAACCCCTTCCACTCCCACGCATCTATAACAGGAGAGAGAGAGAGAGAGAGAGAGAGAGAGAGAGAGAGAGAGAGAGAGAGAGAGAGAGAGAGAGAGAGAGAGAGAGAGAGAGAGAGAGAGAGAGAGAGAGAGAGAGAGAGCCATCACTGGATGGCTTTCGCCCTCCACTCCCTTCGTTTCTCCTTCTCCCCTACCCTCTAGAATCAACAAGAGGTTCTTGACTGGTGGATTATCTTCTCCCCATGTTCCAAACCCAACAGCCATGAACGTCGTCGAAGAAATCTCTCGCCCTCTTCTTCCCTCCTTGGCCCCTATTCTGGAGTAAAATCTCCCTCTCGCCAGCCGTCTTTGTGATGACAAGGAACGCAGAGAAGAAGAGAAGAGAATCTGGGTAAGAAATCTGTGATTGCGGAAGAATCGAACTCCCAATGCCGATCATTGATGGCCTTGAAAATGATTTGGCCGCCAAATCTCCACCCCCGAAAATTAGGTCCTCCTCTAGGGTTGAAGAATATGGGCAATACCTGCTATCTCAATAGCGTCTTGCAGTGCTTAACCTATACTCCACCTCTCCCCAAATTCTGCCTCAAGAACCAACATTCCTCTCTCTGCGAATCCTATAACATTGAACGAAAACATCACTGCCCATTCTGCATACTCGAAAAGCGGATCGTACAATCTCTCACCCTTGATATCTCGCTCAATTCGCCTTTAAAGGTCCAAAGTTCTTTGAGGATTTTTTTCCGAGCACTTTCACTACGGGCGCCAGGAGGACGCGCATGAATTCCTTCTGTACGTGATCGATGCCTGTCATAATACCTATCTCAAATTGCTCAAGGAGAGGAGTGAGAAAGCGAAGAACCCGAATGGAAGTCGTAATGGTGTGGAGAATTATTGCGGTACAGTTGTGAAGGAGATCTTTGATGGGGCGCTGCAAAGCCAGGTGAAGTGCCTATCCTGCGGCACGGAATCTAATAAGATTGATGAGATTATGGATATTAGTCTGGATTTGTTCCAGAGCACCTCGCTAAAGGAAACTATGCGGCGGTTTTTCCAGCCAGAGATACTAGATGACAGCAACAAGTACAAATGTGAGAAGCCTCTTCTGCATTTCGCATACCCATGACCTGGAGACAGCTCCACGCTCTTGCTGTCAAGGTGAGTCACGCTTTTCATGTCCTCATAGCCTGTAATAACTTTGATACGTATTTAAAACTAGTGTGCGAGAAGATGCATTGAAGCTGTTTGACAAAATTCCCAAATGGAATATTGCTACTTGGAATGCATTTATTACTAATGTTGTCCTTGAACGTAAAAGGGTTGATGCAGTAGCTACCTTTTTGAAACTTCAACGCACTAGTCGTGAACCAAATTCAATAACATTCTGCATGTTACTGAATACCTGCTTTGACTATTCTGATCTTTGGCTTGGGGCCCAGTTATATAGATTCGTTATTTGATTGGGGATGGAAACATATGTCCCCATTGCCAATGGGCACATTGACTTCTAAGGAAAATGTCACCAAATTACTGATGCTGGGGTGGTCTTTGATGGAATTTCTTATGTAACAATGTCTCTTGGCGTTTGATGATTGCAGTGTGTGTACAAAACAATGAGGAAGAGAACACACTTATGACTTTTTAACAGGCGAGAAAGGAAGGCAGTGAACTAATTGATTTCATGGTTTCCAGCATGCTTAACACTTGCGTAGGGCTTGTTATGCTTGAACTTGCAAGGCAGTTCATGCTCTAGCTGTTAAATCCTATGTTGAGGACAACATCTACGTGGGAAGCCCCCTTATTTATATGTATGACAAATGCAGGAGTATTATGAATTCTGAGAAAGCTTTGAATAAAATGCTAGAGAGAAACTTGGTAACCTGGAATAGCATCATAGGTGGGTATGAAAACCATGGTCATTCCGAGATGGCAATTGCTTTGTTTGAAGAAATGACAGTGTCGCCAACATATATTATGTTTGTTTGTATACTATCAGCGCTTAATAAGGCTGGGAAAGTAGAGGAGGGATTGAGGATTTTTGAAGAGATGAAAAGGAAGTATGGAATTGAGCCAGGGTGTGAGCATTATGCATGTATTGTGGACTCGTTGGGGAAGCTAGAATATTGGAAAAGGTGTATGAGTTTATCAAGGGAATGCTCATACAGCCTACGATGTCTATCTAGGGAGCACTTTTGTGGGCTTGTAGGGTACATAAGAAGCCCCAGATGGGAAGCATTGAGACTAGGAAGTTGTTTGAGCTTGATCCCATGGACTTTGGGAACCATGTGTCACTGTCAAAACATGTTTGCCTCTTCCGGCGGTTTTAAATGCAGCTTGAACGACATAGGTTATTGAATTGTGAATCGTACTACAAATGCAGGTAAGGACCCCGAACCCTTTCATTCCTTAAATTCTTGTTGATCTGCTCTCTTGAAATTAACTTTATGCATGTGTAAAATGTATATATTGTCACCTTGGTTCAATGGATGATAGAAATTGTAATTTCTTATTAAAAGGGTCATGTTATAGTATGATTTAGTATGCTTAATTGTTGTGATGATGCAAACTATTATAAAATGGTCAAGCCCAAAATAGTAAGCCCAAAGGGCCGCCCGGTAAGCTATGATGACGCTTTCCAAGATGGTAAACCCTGAGGAATGAGCTGGTGTAATGACCCCAATTTTTGTAATATTAAAATCCCATGAAAAGTTCAGTTTTGAAGATAAGGGCATTTTAGTCATTTCACTATTCACCTTGACTGAACCCAAGAATTTGGTCCTAAAAATGGTGCCAGGAGAGCCACCAAGGACCCAGGGACGTCCCCTGGGTCTCACTAGTTCGACAGGAGTCAAACTAAGGTGTCCTGAGGACGCCTCGATTCCCCAACGAGCGGGACGTTCCAGTCGGAACGTCCCACATCGACTCCCGTTTGAAAAACCAAATGGGTGCGTCCAGGGACGCGCCCGCAAAAGAGAGAGACGGGCGGGAAGTTCTGCGTGTCTGCAGAAGCGCCGGCTGAGGCGAACATCACAGGCGCACAGTACACTAGCGTCACTATTTTTTTTGGTTCCTTAAGGAAGTCGGGGCCCACGTCGTAGACGCGCAGCGCCCTAGCATTCCGTCTTTTTATTTTTAAGACTCCTATGTGCGTACGACACTAAAACGCTTATAACTTGAGAGCTAGAGCTCCGATTGAGGTGCCGCAAAAGGCGTTGTGTCCGTGTCGACGACGCAGACACAGTCAAACTATAAAATCACTGATCAAGGCCCAATCAAAGGTGGGCATGACCCTTAGAATAGGATGGTGGCGCGTGGCCACTAGAACGTTGGAAAACTGAGGATACCAAGGCCCAATTAGGACCTTAGGACACCCATAGGCATAGAGATGGACCCCTAATGCCTAAGTAAAAAGACCAATTACTCTAAAACCCATAAAAGATAGGTCAAACTAACCTTGATTCCCCAAACCATGATCAGGAGCGTCCGAGGACAAAAGGGTTAGCGCAACCTAGCCAGGTAGGTGCTCTATCACTATTAGATTCTTTTAAAAGAACTATTATTGTTTTGAGAACATATGTTTTAAGTATATGACTTGTTTAGCATGACTTAATTCAGCATGCATGTGATAAATGCTTTGTACATAGACATGTTTTGTAAATGATTGCATATATATTATGCACATATATGTTTTGCAAACTATTGCATATATTGCACGATTTGTGAGCATTAAGTTCTTGCATAAATCGCATGTCCTTGAGGGTTGCCAAAAGACACTAGAGTGCCGAGGGCCAGGCAGTTGTGAGGGACCCAAAGAGGACAGGTTTTGAAAAGAGGTTTTGGCTTATTTGATCTTATGTGATTTGGGCTAGAAAGCCCGTGGGTGCTATGCCGAGGGGTCTGGGTTGGCCACCCGGCCTCTACCACTATTAGGTGGATGGGTACCACGCCCAAAAAGAGGCAAGTCCCTACGTCGACTGCATGTGGTACAGGGAGCTACCACTGGTGTCACGGCACTGGGTCGACGTGTCATAGGCCTCGTGGAGGCTATGACCGAGTGTCCTCAGGTACCCGGGGACCACACGACAAGGAGGTCGTGGGCATAATAGACCCTATGGTTTGATGATTTATGTGCATTTCATATAGCATGATATGAGGTTGGTCGACCATACCATACTAGAGATCCATGAGTTGGACTCCATGAAGCATCTATTGCATATCATGATGTTATCATATATATGTATATGATACTTTCAATTTTGGATTATATGATCCTTTAAGTCTTTAGTATTTCAGTTTGACAATGGATTTTGATGTCAATATTGAACTTGAGTATTCAGACATGCACATGTTTTGGAAAGAGCATATGATTTTAAAACATCGCATGCATTATAAAACTAGTAGTGATAGACTCCTACTGAGTATATTATATACTCACCCTATCCTTAACATTTTTCAGAATAGTTCCACTCATAAATAGAAGACGTCTCAGGAGATATTAGTGCTACGAGCAAGTGAATCAAAAAGAAGAATGTTATACATGTAAGTAAACTCTCAACCCTTTGGACATGAAGTTGTATTTAATTACAGTTGGGCTGTGTCTTTGTATTTGGAAAGACCTGGGGAAAAATATTTATGATTTCTGAAGTTTTTCAAAAAACTACTTTGGTTGTTGTGAAGGCAAATGACACTCGAGGTTTTCAAAAATGAGTTTAAAACTAAAGGTTTTCCGCTGCATTGCATTGTTTTTATAGAATGGTTTTCAAATAGGGATGCATCCCGCCTTAGGAAATTAGGTATTGCATTTAAAAATGCATGAGAAAACCCAGGTCGTCACAGCTGGCATGTTGAGTTACCCAAGATGGTAAACCCTGAGGGAAAGGGCTGCCTGGTTGATTTCGACTAAGGTGGAGTCACCCAAGATGGTAAATCTTAAGGGAACCTGACTCTGGCGCTGCCCAAGATGGTAAATCCTGAGGGTCTGGCTACCTTAATGATGATACTCATAGTGGGCCACCCAAGATGGTAATCCTTGAGGGAGATGACTATTGGATCCTGATGTAATGTCGGCATATTTAATATTACTAAGGGAATCATTAATGAGTATGCAGCTTTGTTGGATGTAACGCTTATGGTTTGCATTTAACTATAGAATGAGGTCCACGACTTAGTCACTCATCTATTGAATGTCTTGTGGTCGTTGTCACGCCCATGCCCTAAATAAAAGAGTAAAATGTAAAAATAAAAATAAAAATCACGAACATTAGAAATCCATGATGTCAAGTCACTCATCAGACTGTGCTCAGAGAGAGCTTTCCAACGACACTAAGAACGCGCGAAACGGAGATCAGGAGCAAAAGATAAAGAACTTTACTATCAATGTGGAGGGGGTCCAAATTGATAATGGCACCCCCTCTACCAAGCATGACCCAAAGAGCCACACGTGGGAGCAACTCTACACGCAGGAGTGGAACTCACCGCGTGGAGCTCTACTCCCACGCATCTTCAAACAGGAAGGGGAAAAGCTGGCTACCCTCCACCCCTTGCACTTTTCCGGTAATCCTCCATTCCTGATTTCCTTGGTCCTCCCCCCTCTTCTGATCACTTTCCGGCAAGTTCCTTGCCCTCTTCCCTCTCCCCATCCCCTTGTTTCCCTTAACTCCATTCTTTCTGATGAGACACAACTCAGCTTCAACTACGACGAGAAGGGAGGTGGGTTACCATCTTTGGGTCACACTAGTACATGCTCAACCCAGGTAAGCTTCCACCTCTCCCTACTCTTCCCCATTTCCTCTTCTTCTTCAACGTGAATACAGCGTTTTCTGAAGGACTAGACGGTGAAAAAACACCGTCGGATTCAAGGCATACAGGGAATAAAACGGGATTAGATTGAAAATCTAACTATTAATACTGTTCTTTAGATGTTTCTGAGTGAAACCCCTTTGGTTTCATGAAAATCCAGTAAGAAACGACGCCAGAATCTTCAAAAACCAGCACCTAGGGTAAGTTTAAAAACCCTTGAAAAATCCGGCAAAAAGTGATAGTTTTAGCAAAAATCGAAAGGGGAAATGTTAGAAAACAAAAATTCAGGAAATTCTGAGCATTCCCATGAATTTTTGTTGAAAAATGACGTCACCTGTGTCGCCGACGATAACCGAAATTCGATCATCTTCTCCGGCGACGGTGACATTTTCCAGCGACCCCTAAAAAAATGTGAAAAATGAAAATTTTCAGATATGGACGATTCGCGCATGATCTTTTCATCCACGAAGACGGATCGTCAATCAGGAATCGATTGGTCCACAAAATTGCTTGTTAATGCATAGGGGAATTTTGAAACCTTAACATCCGACCGTTAAAAATGTGATCGGGAGGTAAATTTAGGTCAAATACAACTCCAAGTAACCATTGGTGATGAATTATCACAGAAATGACAGACTAATTATGGATAAATTGATGAGAGATCCTATCTGACCATTCAATACTCGATCAGCGAATGTCAAAGGTCAGGAAAAGATATCAGACCATGAATTATGGCTAAAAGCATTGAATTGAAACTTCTAGAGGTACGCGTTTGATTTAGACCATCGATGTAAGACCAATGGTGCTAATCCTATTGGATAGCGACCAATTAGTGTGCAAATCCTTAATTTAGATATATGAGGTTAGATCAAGAACATTGTGAATATAGATCTAGAAGTGATTATAGAAAATGACATGAAATTCTGAAATTTACTTAGAACTTGTATTTGTTGCAAAGGTTTGAGAGCAGTGTGAATGGGTCTAGCAGTAGAACCTTGAGTTGCACTTTGAGAGTAGGTAAGGACCCTGAACCCTTTCATTCCTTAAATTCATGTTGATCTGCTCTCTTGAAATTAACTTTATACATGTGTAAAATGTATATATTGCCACCTTGGTTTAATGGATGATAGAAATTGTAATTTCTTATTAAAAGGGTCATGTTATAGTATGATTTACTATGCTTAACTGTTGTGATGATGCAAACTGTTATAAAATGGTCAAGCCCAAGATAGTAAGCCCTGAGGGCAGCCCGGTAAGCTATGATGACGCTTTCCAAGATGGTAATTCCTGAGGGAAAGGGCTACCTAGTTGCTTGCAACTAAGGTGAAGCTGACCAAGACGGTAAATCCTGAGGATTGGATTGTCTGGTATTGAGCCTCCCAAGATAGTAAACCCTAAGGGAAAGGGCTACCTGGTTCTTTGGAATCATGGTGGAGCCGCCCAAGATGGTAAACCCTGAGGGATGAGCTGTCAGGTATTGAGCCTCCCAAGATGGTAATTCCTGAGGGAAAGGGCTGCCTGGTCTTGTGGGATCACGGTGGAGCCGCCCAAGATGGTAAACCCTGAGGAAAAGGGCTGCTTGGTTGATTTCGACTAAGGTGGAGCCACCCAAGATGGTAAATCCTGAGGGAACCTAACTTTGGCGCTGCGCAAGATGGTAAATCCTGAGGGTCTAGCTGCCTTGATGAGGATACACATAGTGGGCCGCCCACGATGGTAATCCTTGAGGGAGATGACTATTAAATCTTGGTGTAATGCTAGCCATGTTTAATATTACTGAGAAAATCATTAATGAGTATGCATCTTTGTTGGATGTAACGCTTATGGTTTGCATTTAACTTTAGAATGAGGTTCATGACCTAGTCACTCATCTATTGAATGTCCTGTGGTTGGACACGAATGGGAAATCCTTATAGGGTGTGCTTGTTTGCATGCGATGACTGTTGCGTCATATTGGAATTTGGGGAAAAACTGTAATTCTGCTCTAATACCCATAGGCCTTACTTGATAGCACATGCTACTACGTTGTATATGACTAGTTAAAATGGAAATAAATGCTCATGTTATATTGAATGTGTTTTTAAGCATAGCAATGAGAATGATTGGATATGCATGGGTTTAGTTCTTTTCCCTTACTGGGCTTCGCAGCTCACCTTATTATTTTGCAGGTACCAGTCAGGCAGAGAAGAGAAAGGTCGTTGAGTGAATTGAAGAAAGCTTGCTCGAAGATGTTAAATTTTGAGTTGTATATATCTACATGTATATATGTGCTAATGCTGTAAACGAGTTATGTCTTATTTTTTACACTGATCCTTATGCATCATATATGTTTTATTATGATAGATAGTGTGGAGACTAAGTCTCCCTTCAGGAAATTATAATTGCTATATTGTTTATCAGGTGAACTACATATCATGCGTTAAATGCATAAGTCCAAAAAATAGGGGAGACTCTGCCGAAATTTTGGTAGGACTCGGCTGTTAAAGGAGAGAAATATTTTACTAGTAAACTGTGACTTGCACAGGACCAGAGCACCTAGCTCTCTCAACACTTCCGCTATGATATAAATTATGAAAAAAAAAAAAAAGAAGAAGAAGCAAGGCCACATAGGCCTAGCTCGTCCAATCGTTAGGCTTGATTAAGCCTAATCGCAGCCCCAGGGGTTGGGGTGATGACTCTCTCTCTCTCTCTCTCTCTCTCTCTCTCTCTCTCTCTCTCTCTCTCTCTCTCTCTCTCTCTCTCTCTCTCTCTCTCTCTCTCTCATTGACCAACATTGGTGCGTGACACACCTTTGTTGGCCATCTCCCACCTCCCTCTCGTTCTGTCTTTTTCTCACCGCACCTCTCTCTTTCTCCTTTCTCTATCTCACTCTCTTTCTCTTGTTCTCTCTCGTTCTATCCCTCTCTTTCTCACCTCTTTCTTCTCTCGTCTACTCTGCCTCCAACCCCTCCACCCGATGATGTGCCCAATTCTATTTCCAAGCACCAATGGCTGCTTCTATCTTTGTCGTCTGCTTCTATTCCCAGCACCGGTGAACTCCAATCTCCGACACCCTCTTTCACCTTCTCTCTCTCGCTCAGGTCCTCTCTAATTCCACAATCACCAGACTACCCCAGGTTCGGCTCTATCTTTCTCTCACCTTCTTCCCCATCTCTGGCGATTTTCTAACATGCGGACGATCCTAGGGAAGAAAACCTATAACGGGTTTTCTCCCGCGTTCCCACTTCTCTCTTCCTCCTTCTTTCTTCTTCTTCCTTTTCGCCCTCTTCCCATCTCATCCAGTTTTCTCCTGAAACATGTTTTCCTGGGTTTTTTATTAAAAACTAGAAACCCCAAAAAATTACGAGTCTGCCCCTGAAGATCTGAGTAATCTCATCTGTGTCCCCAGTTTAATACCAACTGAGTCCCTACTTTAATTACATCTGTGTCCCTGTGCTATTCCAGTTTTACTTTATCATCATTTTGACTATCCAGGGACAGTGCAAACCAGGATAGGCTTATCTAGGACAGCTTATTGAGTTGCATTTTCTGTTTTCTTTTGAATAAAGAATTGTGTAAATTACAACAATTGAATAAATCTGGATTTTAGTTTATTTCTACTATATTATTTATTTTTATTAGTTATGGACGTTAAAAGACTCAGTGATAGAATTATAATAATAATAATGATTCTAAGAGAGTAGATTATAAATATTATAAGTGCATATGCACCACAAGTAGGGTTATAAGATATAATTAAGAGATAATTTTGGGAAGATATGGAGGGAGTCATGCAAGAAATTCCCAACACTAAGGGGATATTTATAGGAGCATACTTAAATGGTCATGTAGGAAAAGATAAGGAAGGATATGATAGCATACACGGAGGGTATGGTATAGGTGAACGAAACGAGATGGGGGAGAATATCCTCGATTTTGCTTTGTCATATAACCTATCCATTGCAAATACACTCTTTAAGAAGAGGGATGAACACTTAATAACCGTTAAAAGTGGACTTCATAAAAGCCAAATAGACTTTTTTCCACTTAGGGATAATGAATGATCTATATGTAAGGATTGTAAGGTGATACCCTGTGAGAGTTTAACCTCACAACATAGGTTAATGGTTATAGATATTCATATCAAAAGATGAAGTAAAAGAACTGAACTTTATACACATTCAAAAACTAAGTGGTGGAACTTAAAAGGAGAGAAAATAACCTCATTCAAAAATAAGTTGATGGTAGAAGGAAATTGGAACTATGAAACATAAGTAAATACCATGTGGACTAATATGGCTGAGTCCATTAAGAAAGTGGCAAAAGATGTCTTAGGAGTATCTAAAGGTAAAAAGCTATTAACAAAGGAAACATGGTGGTGGAATGAAACAGTGCAAAAAGCTATTAAAGAAAAACGAATGCGTTTTAAAGCATGGCAGAAGATTAGAAATAATGAAAACTATGAACAATATAAGAATGCTAAAAACTTTGCTAAGAGAATAGTAAGTGAGGCTAAACTTAAAGCATATGATGAGCTCTATAATAGACTAGGAACAAGAGAAGGTGAGAAAGATGTGTTTAAACTTGCAAAAGTAAGATAACAGAAGGGTAAGGACTTAGAGCATGTTAGGTGCATTAGAAGCGAGGATCAAAGGGCATTAGTCAAAGATGATGAGATCAAACAAAGGTGGGAAATATACTTTCAAAAATTGTTAAATGACAATGGCCCTGAGAATATAGGGATTGAAAATACTATAAATCTAAATAATATTGGATATTATAGATATGAACGTAGGATTAGAATACTTGAAGTAAAAGAGGCCTTGAGAAAGATGAAATTAGGAAAGGCCATGGGGCTTGATGGTATACCAATAGAGGTTTGGAAGCATATGGGAGATATTGGGGTAGTTTGGTTGACCAAGTTCTTTAACAAGATCATAAAATCAAAGAAAATGCCTGATGAGTGGAGGAAAAGCTCTATTGTACCAATCTATAAGAATAAAGGAGACATTCAAAGTTGCACTGATTATCGAGGGATCAAACTTATGAGCCACACCATGAAACTTTTTGAAAGAGTGATTAAGAAGAGACTATGACATGAAACAAGTGTATCGGAGAATCAGTTTGGTTTCATGACTGAGAGGTCTACCATGGAAGCTATTTTCTTACTAAGACAATTAGTAGAGAAATATAGGGAGAGGAGAAAAGACCTGCACATGGTCTTTATTGACTTAGAGAAAGCTTATGATAGAGTCCCTAGACAGTTAATATGGAGGGTGTTGGGTGGTAAAGGGGTTTCTCAGGGGTATATAGACATAATTAAAGATATGTATGAGGGAGTAGTAACAAATGTTAAGACCACTAGTGGCGTGACTGGTGATTTTCCTGTCACTGTCAGATTGCACCAAGGATCAGCATTAAGTCCATACCTTTTCACATTAGTTATGGATGAGTTAGCAAAACATCTGCATGAGGAGATTCCCTGGTGCATGCTATTTACAGACAATATAGTCCTACTTGATGAGACAAGGGAGGGTGTAAACATAAAGATAGAGTTATGGAGAGAAGTATTAGAATCAAAAGGATTTAAAATTAGCCAAACTAAGACAGAATACATGGAATGTAATTTTAGCAAGGAGAGTAGGAGTGGAACGCCAGTCAAGATTGATAACCAAGAGGTCCCCATGAGAGACCACTTTCGATACTTAAGATTAGTGATCCATGAGAGTGGAGAGATTCAGAGGGAGGTTACCCAGAGAATCCAAGCAGGTTGGAACAAATGGAAATGTGCATCGGGTATTTTATGTGATCGGCAGGTGCCACTCAAACTAAAGGAAAAATTCTATAGGATGGCTATAAGGCCGGCCATGCTCTATGGATCAGAGTGTTGGGCAGTTAAGGAACATCATGCTCATAGGATGAATGTCACAAAAATGAGGATGTTGAGATGGATGAGCAGTAAGACAATAAAGGATAGAATTAGAAATGAAAATATTAGAGGAAATTTAGGGATAGCACCAATAGGTAACAAGATGAGGGAGATTAGACTTAGATGGTTTGGACATGTTCAAAGGAGACCAACAATGGCACCAGTTAGAAGGAGTGAGGCAATACAAGTTGAAGGTTCTAAAAGGGCAAGGGGAAGGCCCAAAAGAAGGTGGATAGAAGTGGTGAGGAATGACTTAAAAACTTTGGGACTAAATGAAACCATGGTATTTAATAGAGTGGAATGGAGGAATAAGATTCATGTGGCCGACCCCTAATTGGGATAAGGTTTTGATGACTATGATGATGATGATGATATTCTTTATTTTTATTCTTTTATTAATTAAATTTTATTGAAAACTCTATCATTTTAAATCAAGTCTCCGTGGGATCGACCCGTACTTGCATAAGCTACACTACAATAGCCCGTACACTTGCAGTTAAACAATCAACAATTATGAATCTGCAACTGTAGAGAATTTCTCTGCTGAGATATTGAAAGAGGTCATTATCTAATTTTTCATGCAATCTATAAATTTGACTAATATTTGTTCTTCTGAATTAGCCAGATATTTCTATTGAATCATTTTCTTAACTTCTTCAATTGAAGATGAAGATCTGATAACTGACATATTTTTCATTAAGGCTTTATTAGGCTCAATAACTTGGGATATTTCTTTAGCCTTTCCTTTTGAGTCAATTTTTGTCCATTAATCAACAAAATATGTTCACTTGAGGGTTTGAATATTTAGGTTATCTTTTTCTATAATCATTGACCGTTTCCAAATCCATGACATTTTGAAATTTGGTAAAGTATAGAAATTCACAATAACCTTTAATTAATTCATTGGAAGGAATCTTATTAATTTGGGATTCATATTCAACCCATTTATTATAAAGGTTTTTTAAATTCTTTGTTAATATTTCCAGAGTTGATCCAATCTTTTTCCACCAATGGAAGAACCAAGTCGGAACTCATACAATTTATTTTTTAGAGGAATTTCTCCATCATATATTGATTTTTTCCTACCCTTATTGGCTAGGGATGATCTTGTATGTGTCTAACTGTAACATTTCAAGGGTTTGTTGGATCGCACCATTGAAGATCATCTGTATTAATATGCAAGATATTATCCCAATAATTTTTTAAGATAATTTTCTACAGTCATTGTCATAACTTCTTTTATTGTCTTTTAGGGTGTAAATTGCTATTTTGGAATATTATCCAATGATAATTGAAAAGGGGCATTATCCAAAGAAATTTCCTTTGGAGTACTTCTTGATTTAATTGAAGGAAATTCTTCCATCACCTTTGTCTCAGGTATTACTTGGGAATAATCTTTCCCTGCCCTATTCATGATCCTTGTAAAAACTCACGAGTGAAAAAATTAGGTAAAGAGTTATATTCTCTCTTAATATGTTAGTTGTCAAAATTAAAAACAAATAACTATGCATGTCATCTGAAAAAAATTTACTTTGAAACTATATTTTTGACATCTTTTTTAATAAATTGTTTGGCAACACTGCAATCAATTCTAAGAAGAAACCTTTATTTTGAAAGGTCACATTGAAATTTTGAAATACATTTGACAATCAAAAGTATTTATTTTTTAATTGTAGAATATCTTTCTTGAGTAATATTCCACTTACTTGAGTAGAACCAAAATAATTCTTCTTTATTTGTTTAAGGGTTTTTCTATTCTAAAATACCCCCAAAGCCAATATTAGAATCATTAGTTTCAACAATTTTAAACCATTCAATATTTTCCAAATTTAGGCAAGGAAGTCTAAAGACTTTTGATTTTATTTTTTAAACTACTTTAGTATGATCTAAAGTCCATGGTTTAGGATTCTTCTTTAGCCTATTAAAAAAAATAGCAGTATCTTGTGTAAGATTTTGATAATATTTAGAAATATAATTCAAACACTTTAGAAATCTTTGAAGTTGTTTATTATCAATAATTTCATCAGAAAATTTGAAAGAAAATTCAATACTCCTTTGTATCAAAATAATTTTTCTTTGGAAAATTTTATTTCTTAAAAATCTTACTTCATCTTGAAAAAGTTTTATTTTGGGGATTGATAAAACAAGACTATTCTTTTTTACCAATCACTTCGAAGTTTCTCTATGTTTGAAGTGTTGGTCAATTGATTTTAAAAATACAAGTACATCATCAATATAAGTAATGATAAATTAGATGTAAAGATTAAAAATATCATTCATAATGTTCTAAAATTCAGAAGGGCATTTTTTAAACTAAAAGGCATAACATTCCATTCAAAGTGTCTAAAAGGAACTATAATTCAGTCTTATACATGTTTGTTTCAATAATCTGAATTTCCCAATATCCATATTTTAGATCAAATTTAAAAAATATTAGAGCACCTTGCAGTCTATTAAGTTGATCCCTTTTATTAAGAATCAGGTACCTAATCCATTTGAGGATTTTATTAAGAGGCTTATGGTTTATTACCAATATAGGTTTTCCTCTTTCCCATTTTGCTACCTTATTAACATAGAATGTAGTACAACTTCATGGAGAAGAGAACTTTCTTATTAATTTTTTTTACTTATTAGGTCATTGACTTTATTTTTATGTAGTTGTAGGTAAGTTGCATTCATTTGAGCTAGTTTGACTTTGGTTAAGATATTTTTCTCATTAAAAGATTCTTCATATAGAAGAGAGACCAAGTGGATTTTCCTATTCTAGAAAGCATTAGGAAGTTTATTACATAGTTCTTTAAGTAAGGATTTGAGATTGTCTTTAACTTTATTTTAGAAATTATTATTTTGAAGTGTTTTCTTGATGTTAAGATAAGCTATCTCTTCACAGATAAAAATAATTTGTTATTCTTTCAAAAAAAAATTTCTTACTTCATTTAGCAAATGCTTTTTTGGATTTATAATAAATTTAAAGAAATTTTTTTCTTCTTCTTTTGTAAAATAAATTCTTGAAGGATCAATTTTATTTATAAGCATCAATTGGTGTAAAAAATGGAGTGTCTAAGATTACATGATGATGAAGGTCCTTGACTAATAGAAATAACGTTGGAATACTAATATTATCATTATAGAAAATAAAATTTGTTAATTTGAGGTTTATTTTAGCTTATTATTACTTGCCAAAGTTAGACTTTAAAATATATATATATATATATATATTGTGGGGATTAACCCTTCTTGTATGCAGGTGATATCAGCACCACTATTAACAAGGGCTATTAAATCAGTATGGTACCATTCTGTACCAATGGCAATAGTTATTTTGATATGCCATTTCTGTTTCTTATTGTATCTGAGTATTGAGAGATATTGAATTTTTTTGTATTAGAATTTTTTTCTTTTTCAACAATCATGTTTTTTTCAATATTACTTAATCTTTTATTTATTAGACTTTTTTTTATTAAAGCAATTTCTATTTTGAGAGTATTAATTTCTCTTCTTAGATCTTGTATAGTAACATTATTTGAAATTGAAGATCTATTGTTTAACCTTTGCTTACTTCTGACATCCTATAGTTATTGTCTATGCCTATAACTTTATTATCTTCCTCTTTATTGTTTGAAGCAATTTTGAGTATTTTTTTCAAGTATTATTTTCTTGATATTTTTATCCTCTACTTGATCTACTATATCTAGTAGATCTTATTGAGATTGTGAAAGAACATTGATAGTTAGATTATTCATTTCAACACTTGCTTTCTAATATTCTGCATATTTATTATTTCTAAGTGTATTACATTATTCTTTGCAACAAGAATTGTTATTGTCCTCTGATTCTAAGGATGATGAGGACTCATAGGCATATATATCAAAAAGGTCTGAGTCTGAAGAATGAAGCATTATTTTACACAAGGATTTTTTCGACCCTTCATCGATATTAAGTTCTTGAATTTTCTTTTTAGTATAACATTTACTAGCATACTGACTAGCTTTACCACATTTGCAACATTTATTTTTTGATCTTTTTTTTTTGTATATTTATTATAATTTCTATCAATTTTTCTTCTTAGAGGTTTATTAGGATCTTTGTGTCTCTTGTACTTATACCTTCTATTATTGAATTGTCTTATTTTACCTTTATTATGTATTCTTATTTTGGGTATATTAATCTCAATTTGTTGGCAAAATTCTCCCAAATTCTTTCTCTTTTTAATTGGTTTCTTAATTTTATTTCATTATAGAGGGTTAATCCCTCATTTAAGCATAATGAACTAATTGTCCATAAGTTAATTTTTCATAAGGTATATTATCCTCAAATTTGTTCTTAAGAGTTTTCTTAACTCTTTCAACAAACAAGTATGAAGGCCCTTCAATAAATTTCTACTTCTGGTGACTATGATTTGCATCATTTAATTGCAAAATATGGGCTAAAAAGACATCCTTATACCACTTAAAATGGGTTAGTGTGGGACTTCTTAGATTTTGTAATAAAAGCTCTAGAGTTTTCAAACTTGCTTTTAATATTACCAATGAAATGTTCTACAATTGTAAAAATCAAAGTATAGACTGTCTTCTCTGGGTTGACTTGTACGAGGTTCAATGTTAATTGTGGACAGAATTTTATTTTATTGATTTGGTGAGATACAATTGATCCACTATCCTTTTAGATTTCTTGTAAATCCAACTAGTATCATATTAGCTATGTTTCTATCTGTATTTCTTCTTTGTTTGCATACAATAAAAAACATTAACATTCTGCATCATTTGAAAATTTTGATTATCTGCCATTCTATCTATATTATATTCATATATTGCATTCACTCTATAATCATTCTGAATATGAACATCATTTTCTTTTATTAAGACATCTGTCATGTTGGTCTTTTATAGTAAAACCTATCTAGTCTTCTAAGTTACTTTTCTATTCCATTTATTTGTTAAAATTGGGTTTGGACCTACATTATTTTAGTGTCAAACATATTATCTGAACTTATTTCTTTTGAATTTTCTATCTGACTTAATTGACTCAGTTTTAGATCCTTGAACTAATAGGGTATTGAGTTTTGAGTTATCAAGTATTTCTTTAATAAACTTCATTATATCGCTTGAATCCTCTTCTATTTTGAAATTATTAATGTTAGAAGGAGGCTTTAAAGAGGGTTCAATTTTTGAAGGATTTTGTGCTCTCTCTTTTTTTTCTTAAGTTTTACTTCTTTTATGTGGTCTAGAATTTTATTAATTCCTTTTTCTACTTTTATTACTTGTTCTCCTACAATCTATAAGTAATGGTTAGCGTAATTATTTTGTTAGAAAGTTTCCTTGTGCAGCATAAGCTATGGTTTCAAGAATACTATCTAAAGGTGATAGTCTTAATGAACCTGTAGGAGGATAAATAGAGGAAACCTTTTCACCATTCAGAGTATTCCATTCTCTGGTAATTATATTAAGTTCATTAAGAAATAATTTAGGAACCATGGAATAAAGAACATAGGCTTCTGCATTCGTTCCAGATGTTTATAAAATTCATCTTTGTAGAATTGGAGATGGTTTTTAAAGTACCAATATCTAAATTGTTTATTAACCTCTAATTGAAATTCTTTGCTAATTATTTTTCTAAGATCACTTTCAGGATTAAAATTCATAAATTTATAGATTAAAATCAATCTCTAATGGAGTAGGAGTATTATCTTGAGGTTTCTGTAGATAAAATTCATAAATTTATAGATTAAAATCAATCTCTAATGGAGTAGGAGTAATATCTTGAGGTTTTTGTAGATTAGATGTAGAATATTATTGTTTAAGACTTTTAATTCCTCTATTGAACTGGAACTTGGCTTTTCTTCTTGGATATTATCAGAAGATATCATAAATGATCTAGATGAAAAAGATGTAATTCTAGGAAGTCTAAAAGATTTTTTATTATCAAATCTAATTTCTCTATCACCATCATCAATTTGTATTATTTGGTCAAGATTCTGATCAACTACTTCTCTTGCCAAAAATGCTTCTACCATATTGGTGTTCTTAACATGCTAATAGATGCTAAGAGTAGAGTCAGTTGTAAAGAGTCTTGTAATGTAAGTGTGTAGTCTAGAAATATTTTTAATAATCTAGGGATAGTTTTATAATATTTTATTCTCATGTCTTACTCGACTATCAACAATTTACGGCAAATCCCTCTACAATCATTGCCACGGGAATAAAGGCATATGCAACTTTGGTGTTGATCCATAAGACATTTTGAATGTATTATTATAAATTAATACTTAGAATAGAAAATAATAATAGGCAATACTAATTACACTGTAAGTCTTTAAATCAACCCTACAAATGCTTGTCCGCACATTATGTCTTTGATACCAAAATAAAGGAAACAAAGGATGGAGAAGGCAATACTTATAGAGCAAAGGCGACTCTCATGCAAAATCCAAATGAAAGAAAACTTTAGAAACTTTATTGAAGAGAAGGAAAGATTACAAGGAAGGGAAATATAAATGAACTAGACTTGGAATGAAGCACTTAAAGTGGACTCAAGCAACTAAACAACTGATGCCTAACAAACTGGAACACTACCTATTTATAGACTTTGGATTTTGACTATTAGTATGAAGCATAATTATGAAAATCGTTTTGAACATATTTTAGTCCATACCAAAAATTGAGATTTCAGCATAAATTTCAGTAAAATATGGACAATATTAGCTATTTCGGCTAAATTATTGTCTTCTTTTTTTTTTGTTGAAATAAATATTTTGGCCATTTCAGCTATGAAACGATATTTTGGCCATTTTAGCTCCTTCCCCTATCCAAAACTCCATCTGATTTTCATCTAAAGATGAGATATGGGTTAGAAAATCTCTATCCTCAAATTGTATTAATTTGTTTGTTTGAGGACAATGTACCATTTAAAATCTTGCAAGCTTCATCATCTGAATAAAGGAAAACTCCAGTAGTAAATTCTTTTGAAGTTGTAAATGAATAAAAGATAAGAGCATTTTTATTCTTTCGGTAAACAAAACATTAAGAACCGGTGGTAACAATTCTCTTTTGCCTAATATTCGACTGAAGATTTATAGCACTAATCCATTTAAAGTTATGAGGAAATTAACTACCCATGCTCTATCAGACAGGTAGCTAAAACAATGGCACCAACATCAACCATTTCACATATTAAGAAATGTTGAGAAATAACATAAAAGCCTTTTGGTTCGGAGTTCTATCAAGGAGACGTTATGATGATTGAACCATTCTGCCAACCTAAGAAACGTGTTTTGAGAGTTGATTACTTTAGATTGTTGTTATACAAATTTCTAACGGATCTATGTCCTGTACTTGATCAAAAGTTCAATTTTCATATCTTAGGATCATCCAATATGCGTGCTTCTTTAACAACTAGACAGCAAAAGGTAGGGGCCCTTCATTGCATTCCTTTAGCATTCCTCGTTTAGACTGTTTAGTTGAAGAGTGCTACTATAAGTTGTTGGCATTTCCAACAAAGCTCTCACTTACAAAATGGAGAGATTTGAAAGCAAAGCAAGGTTAGTGAATAGCTATCTTGTACTATCATTGGTGCAGATCTATTGAGAGTGAAGAAACTCAAAGTGATGAAGAAGAAGCAGAGGGAGGCAACCCAAATCATGAAAGAAAATTTTAATTGAATGGTTGACGATGAAGACAGTGGAACAGTGGAAGTAAGATATGACAGAAAAAATTATCCAAATATGACATAAGATATCTCATGAAGGGGCAGTTGGATGGCACAGTTGTTTCCAGCAAACAGTCTCATTCAACATCCAAAATTTCACGAGTCCATTTGATGAACGCTTGGGCTGGAGGAGACCATCATATTGTATCTGCAAATGTAATGCTTTAGTGACAACAGTTACTTAGCATACACCACTCAGTATCTTTCTATATTTGATTTTTCTGTTGTCTATTAAGAAATCATATGTTGCTTTTGTGATTGAAAGTTAACATAGGTCAAAAAAATTTGAGAGTTCAGTTTGACATCTTAACTAAAACTTGCTACAGAAGCGACAGAAAGAGCTTAGCAAACCAAACACCTTGTAAATATTAGGACTGCCCTCACCCTATGAATCAAACAAATCACTTACCACAATAGGAACAGACTGGAAACCATCCATTAGATTTCGAGGTACATTACATGTATGTAAACAAACATTTAGTTCATGTCCACGCTATCCTATATATAGCGGAAACTCTATTGTTAGCATGTTATAGGTGTCTCTAATGCTTGATATTGCTTGGCAGATGGCTGAATACAGAATATCAATATATGGTAGAAGACAAAATGAGTGGGACCATCTCGCAAGTTGGATAAACGAACTATACAGTGAAAATGCTGTTTGGTTGATGCTGGTGCTTGCTGTATGCTTACAGTTTATCATCTGGTGTACTACTGTTCTACTATTTAAATCATGATTCCATTATTCTTGTGCCTGACATTTCTGTTTCTTTCTTTTTTTCACTAAGTAATAGTGTGCTTGTTAAAATCTGTAACTCTTAGTGGCGAAATTTTGTGGATCACAAGCAAAAAAAGAAGAAAAAAGCTTGCCTTTGCTCAAAACATTCAATGTAATTTCTCGAGCCTAATGCAACTTGGGCTAGTTCAACCCAAGTTCCTGTTTGGTTGGTGGGAAATGGACAGGATTAATTTTCACACAGAATACAAGGACTGATTGGAATAATTCACTGATTGACTTGCTTGCTTTCCCCACCGACCAAATTGCTGCTAAAATAGAATTCTCTATGAAAAGTGTTTTATGTCTTGAAATTAAATTACTCCAGAGACTCAACAAAGAACTGATATATTATTGGATTACCATCGACCTACAAGCTCAATCTAATAGGAAGTGGGCCCTTGAGAAAGGCCTATTAGAGGAATGCTATTGCAGAGCTCACACATGAAGAGTTGCCATGTAGTGCACACTTTTGCATGAAGAATCCCACCTTTGGATCATCTGATCCATTTATTTGCTCCCATTTTTGAATGCCTAGTAATTTAAAAACTTCAGGGACCATTAGAACTCCGTTCAAATACTGTCTACATTCAAAACCCAACACTGAAGTCCTCACAATGATAGAATTTCCACCCAATTAATCTTTTCAACTGTGAAGGGCAAAGGATAATTTACTGTATTCCGGTTCGAAGCCTAAAGATCTTCCTAGTCTTCTTGTACATATTTGAACCAGGGAAAAGAATACTCACATGCATCCACAAGAACAGTTCTCCAGGTGCTGCACCCAGACATGTTTCATTTCTTATCTGCATGCTAAGAATTTGGTCATTCTCAGGCGGTAATTTTTTCTTTTTTCTTTTTAAACTTGTTAGTCCTATAGAAGGGGAGCCTTGGTGCAATGGTAGAATTGCCGTCATGTGACCTTGAGGTAATGGGTTCGAGACATGGAAACAGACTCTTGTAAAGTGGAAGTTAAGGCTGCATATTATTGGCCCTTGTGGTCTGCCCCTTCCCCATATCCTGCATATGTGAAAAGTTCATGCAGTGCGCTGCCCTTTTTAGTCATACTTGTGACAATTAAGGTTGTTGGCAGATTCATAGTAAAGTGTGACCAAAGGTATCTAGTATAAAGCACAAGAAAGAATGGAAACACGGGTGAATGACCATAGAAAACAGTTGATTGTCTATTTCTTTAAACCAATAGTACAAAACGGCAAATGTATACATTTTGAGAATACTAGAGAAATAGCTGCATCATTCCGCGACTTGAAGCTTAAATTGGAAATCCATTAACTTGAAACTATTGAAGATCTAGCCGAGGCAAGCAACCATAATCAACCCGGAAATCCTAACACAAGCCTTAGCACTTATAACCCTCGGTCTCATTGGTTCTTTACCAGAAGGTTGTTTCCTATCTTTGCTATTAGGTAAGAATAGCCGGTAGTAAGAAGCCATCTGTGATTTATTTGACAAGACCAGCCCATAGTCTTCTTCGGGTGCTTCCGATAACAAATTGACCTTACAACACTTCCATTCTGTTCAAATGATTTTCAAGATAAAGCTAGTACGCTATGCCATATCAACTGCTATTTACATCTTTTATCCATAGGACCAGCAAAACCATGTTTGAACTTCATCCAAAAATTTGACTCATCTTACCTCTAAATGATGCTTCATTTTGCCCTGGGAAATACCTAATGACTCCTAATACTCAAATTAGAAGGCAAAACAAGTTTTCATGTTTCTTTTTCGAAGAAATAGTTCCTCAAGGTCCACTAGAACACAACTTAAGAAAGTAAGAATTAGTTAAAAATACCAACTGTGAAGATAAAAATGATAATACACAGCTACAAAACCCCGTGATCTTTTTCTGCTCCTTTTCCTTCTAAAGAACGTCTACTATATCTCTTTTTCATGTTGTTCTAATGGATGTGAAGCACTTACCACATGGATCACGAATTCCAAATATGGAGAGGAGATGCAGCAATTCCTGAAGATGTGTACGAGGGAGGTTTCCAGTATATATCCTACTCTGACTCGTGGTAAGCTTTTCATCTTTGTTTTCATCGTGAAAATTGCCACCGAACTTGCATACATGAGTGGAATGCTTAGGAACAGGCGATCCTCATGCTTCGTACAAGCATTTGTAAGAAGCATCAAGTGCTTGTATTCATGTCCTTCTGGCACGACTTTTGCCATCCAATGCTTTGTGTTTGCAGACGGCTAAGAACCAAATGTATCTTCTTAAGTCTGCATTTGATGTTAAAGCTTTTTATGTCTGCCCACATTAGCTGGCAAGCAGCTTATGTTGGCCAGGAGAAAGCTGAGGGTCAAGGAAGTGGTTGCAGAGTCTCCTTACGATCACTGAAAGATAGATATCTAATACGTTGAAGAGATCATAGATAAGTTACCATCACTGAACACAGAGAAACCAGACGAGCAGAGCAGATTTAGGGTCCAAGTCTAAGCCTTTGATTTATGGAAAGTTTATTTTCACTAAGAGTACTGTTAATCTTCACCACCATCAGAACACCGGGAATTTCCAAAGCAGACACAGCTGATGATCCCTATTGATCAAGTGAGAAGCTCCACCAAGATGCATCAAAGCCATACTTGCAGCTTGCTGATCACTGCAGCACTCAGTTAGAAAGTAACATCTCTGAAGGATCTCTGTGGTGCCAGCATGATCACAGTGCCGATCACTGCAATCACTGTCACATTTCTGGGGGACCCAACTAATAACAAACAACTCCGTTGCTGCAATGGATAGATCTTTCTCTGTTATTACTATCACTGTTGTCTCTTACAAATCGCATGCCTGAAGGAATGAAACACAAACTACCCAATACTGATGCTGCAAAATTTTAGTTTGGGTAAATAAATATGGCAGAAACAAAACATTATACTTTTCTTTACTTCTTCTTTCTTTCCTCCTGCTTTATCTCTTCAATTATGCCGTCTGCAAGGGAATCTGCATCATAGTTCTTCCCAAAGAACTTTACGAACTGCATGTTTGGGTCCATCAAGTATCTGTGATAGTAGAATCAAGATATCGTCATGATATAGTTTAGCTACTAAAACACTCGTACGGAGGGGAAAGGTTAAGACTTTCAATATTTGTTGCAAATAATCATGCCATGAGATTTATTTCAGAAAGCTCAGGAGCCGCTTGCTAGAAGATTTAAACAACAAGAGAGACTGAATCAGAAGCAATGGATCTCTATTAGCTAATTCTGTCATCATAAAAGAGCCTAACCAAAAAGAAAAGTGAAACAGAAATTTTCAATTGTTGACTGGCCTGACATAAGGATCTGAAGTGAATAACATGGAGAAGAGGGAGGTCAGCCACTCTTCCACAAAATTTAGAATTTCAAACCCACTGTGAGAGAATAGTTCCCTTTGTAGATATCCAACAAGACATGCAGAAACTAAAACCCAAAGCTAAGCTGGAAACACAAAAGCTAGTTCCTCATGCTCCATTCTCAGAGTTCCTTCAGCACTAAATGTTTATTTTCCTCTTTTTTATTCGAACAAAGGGCCTGAGTAATGCAAAGAAAGAGGCAAAGGACATGGCAACACAGTGAAAAAAGAAATGAACTGGTAGAGCTGGTGAGATTTCCACTCATGCAACAAGCTCATGCTAAGGGCCAATCTAAGCATATAGACCACAAAAGAGTAATACATCCAGGTCACATGGTTGAAGTACATATAGTATGGCAAATCTATTCACTTATCCTACATTTACAAGTAGAGCAGTAACACTACCTAAAGTGGTATTACACCCACATATTCTGGTAGATTTCAGTGATCTCTTATACCTAACACGATTCATTACTGATAAATATCAGTATTATATAAAACTATAATAGATAAATAGTCACATGACAATTTTGTTAATGTCATTTCATTGATTTATGGATCAGTCGGGACTATAATCTTGGTAGTTACCATGCTTCTTATCCTTAAACATTGGTTATGATTACCAGCATATGACATAGGTACTCAGTCGAAGTGACATATGGTCAGAAGTACTCGGCACAGATTTCAATAGCCAACAATAAAAATGGAGAGAGGGAGACCAGGGACATGGGGAATGGAGGAAGCTAAGAAAGAAAAAGGGAACTAGCAGAAAAACCCACAGATATAATTACAAGGCATGAGACCAGATAAGGAGTCCTATTGAATCTACTGCAGGTGGATGCAGCTCAACAGCATCTTCAACAGGAATGAATTACATTTCATCTTTTCTCAAGGGCCTGCCAACATTTGAAAATTGAGACAAAGGCAAGTAGCAGTATCTCTTATTAGTCAGCAAAGCCGAGCAGATTAAAAAAGTGACCCGCTCGCACCACATCACGTTTGGAGAAAGATTAGCAGATATAGTATAACTTAGTCAATGAAGCAGAAGAGTTAAAGCAAAGCCAAGCAGATTAAAAGGTGACCACTAGCACCACATCCCATTTGTACAAAGATGAGCAAGTATCATATAGCTGACTATCAATGAGGCATAAAATGTTAAACAGGCAGAACAGAAAAGTGATTCCAGTTTCCAAAACCTAGGACATAGAACAGCTATACATACGTGACAACAGAATGGTCAACAAGATAATCTGAGCCCGCTTCCTTTGTCTTCATATAATAAACACGATAGGCACGAGCAACATCTTTTACTGCATCAGGACTGCCAGTTAACCCAATTAAACGTGGGTGGAATACTGCAGGAAACAAATTAAGGACTGTGACTTCAAGATGCCATGTAGCATAGGATTCCATGAATGGTGAGAGTAACAGCAATTTCAACTCTGGATGCAAAAAGGATGGCATGAAGTTTATTCATAACATACACTACAAGTTATCAGAACTAGAAGATACATATAATGAAATAAAAATTGATCTGCAAGTACTTCACACTTCAATATGCATCCATATGGATATTCCAAAGACTTGGACCAACTGCAAACATGAGGCAAGGAGGCACCTTTGACATATTCACCAATTTGCTCAACAGTATCTCTCTCAGGATCAACTGAGATGAAAATGGATACAATCTCCATCCCTGCCTTTTCCTCTAAACGCAGCAAGAATGAAAGAGAAAATCAGATTAGACACCTCATCAAGGCAGAAGAGAATCCTAAAAATAATTGTTACATACAAGAAAGAATCCAATATGGAAGAAGCATTACTTGGTCTTTTTGTAGAAACAGTCGTTGTATAAGAAAGTAACAGTGCTTCTCATCACCAATAACATCAATAAATCAAATATGTAATAAAAATCTTTGTATGAGAATGCCAGATGTTCTCCACAAGCAAATAACTAGTTGTGAAAGAAGGAAAAAAATTAAGGAAAATTTGGAAGCAGCTATTAAGGTGGACTTAGAAACCACAGACATTTCATATTTATTACCACAATTTTAGAAATACACCTTCCCAATGATAGGAGTAAAATATTGCTCTACGAGTTGTGATGTGTTAGAGATATAATTACTATTGGCCCACTTCCTATCTGCTTAAACTTTTACCATGAATGGTAAACAAGCATAGTGTCGCAGCTTTATTGACCATGAGGTTGTGAGTTCGAATCCTGAGACCTTCTATTTATCAAATCCACATGCAAAGAGCCCAAAAAGGGTTTTGAACGTGAAGAGGTTTTAGAGATATAATTATTTGTGGCCTACTTCCAATCAACTCAAGCTTTTAGGTCGAATGGTAAACTAACATTGTACTAGAGCTTTATTGACCAAGACGTTAGAAGTTCAAATTTGAGACCTCCCATTTACCAAATCCACGTGCAAGAACCAAAAATTGGCCTTCCGCCTGAGGTGCATTAGAGATATAAATGTTGTTGGTCCACTTCTTATCATCTTAAGCTTTTAGGGCGGACGATAATCCAACATTGTTAGTTTACCATTCAAACAAGAAGCTTAAGCTGATAAGAAGTGGGCCAAAAATAGTTATATCTCTAACCCATCTCCTCATGCAAAAGGCCTTTTTTGGGCTTTTGCACATGGATTTGATAAATAAGTGCTCTCAAAATTCAAACTCACAACCTTGTAGTCAATAAGATTCTGATACAATGTTAGATTATCATTCTTTCTAAAAGCTTAAGATAGTAGGAAGTGGGCCAACAATAGTTATATTTTTATCATACCCCTTCATGTAAAGCTCTTTTTTGGCTCTTTGCACGTAGATTTGATAAATGAAAGGTCTTAGAATTTAAACTCATGACCACTTGGTCAATAAAGTTTTGATACCATGTTGGTTTACATTAGACCTAAAAGCTCAAGCGAATAGGAAGTGGGCCAAAAATAGTTATATCTCTAATACACATCCTCACGCGGAAGGCTAATTTTGGGCTCTTGCACTTCGATTTGATAAATGGGTGGTATCAAGATTCTAACTGACGACCTTACAATCAATACGGCTCTGACACCATGTTAGATTATCAGTTGACTTAAAAGCTTAAGCTAATAAGAAGTGGATCAACTATAGGTACATCTATAATAGTGTGGTGTGTGCATGTTTATAACCCAAAAGAATGAAAGCTTACTTATTTTGTCAACTGCAGCAGCCAGCTTTATGAGTTCGTCGGGACAAATATCAGGGCAGTGAGTGAATCCAAAGTATATCAAGATCCAATTCCCCAGGAAATCCTGATCAGTAACAGTTTTTCCCTCATGGTTCACAAGCTTGAATGGGCCACCTATAGCAGCTTTTCCAACTGAGGGCCCCAGCTTCACTGCAGTTGAGGTAGCCTTCAGTTCTGCAAAATTACAACTAGAATAAGCACCAAACAAAAATTTAAACATAGTACCAGCATCCTGCACTGTAAACAAAGAGCATAATGTAAATGGAAGTTGAATGCAATCTGGGAGCATCTAAATATTGGCAAAAGAAGAAAACAAAATTGATGCATTCCAGGAAACTAGAACCATATGGATAAGCACTAGTAACAAGATAAGTAAGCCGAATGACCTTCATTTGAACCTGAAACATTGGAGAATTGATTAAGTCCATGTCTGATCTGTTAGCAGCTACTACAAAGGGACCTTGAGAAAAGGATTAAAGAATAAAGATAGCTTCCACTAACCATACAGATAGTACATTAAGCCTTGGGATGGGAAGTGATAATTGATAATCTTGTTCTTCGTTCTGTCAAGGATTCTTTATATTGTCCGTGCAAATAACTCATCAATGTGCCTCTGAAGCACCACATGTTCCCCGCAGGTTTTGCTGCTAACTGGTTTATTTGATAGCTTGGACATGGAAACAGGTCTACATTTTGTTGGAGGTTTGATAACTTTAACCTGCAATGAGGTCTATTTGTCATTGGGTGACTCTCATAAGAGGCATCCTCCTGATAACGTTTGGTATCTCTTTCACAAGGCCACAGTAGACAGGACTCTGGTTCAGGGGTAATATTACAAAGGAAAAATCACCATGGCAAGTGACACTCAATATCACATTATGGACTTCTTGGAATTAAATGAGTATGAGAAATCCAAAAGATCATTTAAACCAATTAGTCATTTATATCCAAGGAAAAGAGTTGTTTAGGTTGAAACATAGGAGGGTCTTCTCGAGATGGATAATGGTTGCCTCTAGCTATAATAGCCTGGCGTCTGGGCAGCATCAGTGTGAGATGGAAACATACCCATGATCTCTCCATAGCTCAAGAAGAATCTGGATTTAGCTACTGGTTTGGGGTATTTAGCTAGAGAAAATAGTTATAAGGTATCTGCGTATCCTAATGGGATGTCTTCTTTGGACACTTTACCAGCCTTCAGGTTTCAAGGAAAATCTGGCTAGAAACTCAATCCTGGAGACCACTATTCTAATGCAATTAGGTGGGTAAAATGATCGTGCTCCAGAAGTTTTCAACTGCTATAGAATTGAGCTACAAATTATTGCATCAGTAGAGAACAAAATCCCTCTTCTGGACACATGTTTTGGTTTGCAAATGACACTACATCAAAAAGGAAGGGGAAATCCACCGATTTTGTTGCAATGATTTTCCATCCCATAGTTGATGTCTATGATTCACCAGCATTAAAGTATGTGCATTCCAGTGTGCAACTTTGGTTGTTTCCTGTGCCTTGAGGTAATCTCAACCCCAGCCTTGTATTCCCTTCCAGGGAAATGTTGCTACCGTCAACAGAAGTATCATAAATAAATAATGTACATTAATGGCGGTTTATCTTATATTAAACCAATTCAACATTTTGGTCTTTTTTCTCAAATTTTGGAAATTTAAATTTCAAGAGCAAAGGAGAAAAGATTTCAAAAACTTATGTCACTCCTGAAGTAGAGGCTAACGTCTTATACTACAACTTTCATTTTTAAATATTCTTCCAGATGTGTTGACTCAGAGATCCCATCAAGCAAGCACGGTTGAGGTGAGGGGATCTTAAGAAACAAGTTTCAACAACTTTTGATATAATTGTTTACACTATCTTAGTAAGGATCTGAAAAGAAAAACCAGATTTGGAATCTCAAACAGAACAACAGCATAGCAGCATTCCCAGATCAGCTACATGGAGTCGGATATGCACCCATGACAAGCAGTTGCCTTTCCATCTCAACTTTCAAAATAAAAAAACAATAATCGACAGCTGAAAACTGAATGTTCAAAGAACACGGCAAAAGATTTTCTCTGGTGTGTACTAAGAAAAAATTGCTTCCGAGTTCAAAGTAAACTTCAACTAGTAAAAGAAAGAACATAAAATCTTGGAGACCATGAAACCTGAATAGCATAACAAACCACTGCAAAAGAGCCTACCTCCTACTCCCCATAGTAATTTACCTTCAATATGCTGTTTCTTCTCCTTGTCATAATAATATAGTAGTCCTGCCCCCGTTGTGATCAGCAAGAGAAGGCTCAACCACGAGACAGGCTGCAATATTTATTCATTTGGGTCACTCAGATTATTGTTTATCAGTAATGGAAACAAATCAGTAGATGAGAAAGAAGCGTAAGCTGAAAATGCCATAAGCCATGATGCAGTTGTATGAACAAACTGATGCATGACCAGTTATGGGAACCTAAATCCACTGAAGTGTTGCATAGTAAAGTGGGAAAATAGAACTTAGAACCAACTAGCAGGACTAACAAATGATAGTTATATCCTAGTATTGCCCTTTTTGGTGGAGAAGCTGGGGTTTTCCATGGACCTCTACCAGATTTATAAGGAATAAATAATGGGTTACATCCTAATATACTCCTTCCGCAATATTTCATCCTCGTTTAAAAAAAACAATAAGAGACACTTTTACACGGACAGTGACACAGAAAGGTATGCTACAGCAACTAAGAAAAGTTAGGGGCAACAGCAGAAGAAAGAATCGATAACTGAAATGCAATTAGACTAAGCAAGCAGGAAATGAGATTACCCCTCCTCGAATGGGTTTCCCAGCAGGACCAGTCTCATGTGATTCGCCTGCCCCCTCCTGACCGTCAGAGGGACCACTTTGATGAGATTTACTACCCGCGTCCCCTTCCTTAGAAGAAACTGAAACTTCCACAGGCTTCTTATTGCTAGAAATTTCAGGATCACCGGTTGCAGTAGATAGATGTTTATAGGATAATATTGAACACCTGCTTGCATAATCCACATTTACACCCTGCCAAAGGAGTGAGAAGCAGTAAAATAGGGATCCAAAAGTTCAGTTCTGGTTGCAGAAAGAAGTCTATTATCCAAATATTCATCACAAAGTAACAAGTGGTTGAAAGTTTTTTGGTTCCGATTGTACAACAAACAATCTGATTATTCTAGTCATATAGTATCCATGTTTGAATAATTTTACCCATGATTTAAGGCTACCAATAGCAAGGGATTAACATTTCCATCACAGAGTATTTTATTTCATTTTCAGCTAATTATAAAGATGCAAAAGATAAAAAATAAAAATAAAAAACACAGGGATCTATGCTGTTCCGTCAAAGGTACGTCCGCAGGCTCGGCGGCCAAAAAGTAGCCGTCATATATATAAATATGGCAAAAGACACAACTGCCACCGTTTAACTTTTTCTTTTTCTTTTCTTTTTTTTGGTCTGGACCGATTCGATATGGACACAACAGGATCGAGCCAACCGCACTCACAGCACAGTTGTTTGCCATCGTCCTCACCGAAGTAGCAATGGACTCGCTGAAAGAATAAAAATGCAGTAAAACCAAGAAATCCGATACCAGAACACGTTAAATGAGGAAGACAATCTTCAGATGTAGTCTTAGTAAGGTGAAAGGAACAGATTTTACAGAGAGAAAGGAAGAGCAGAGACCAACCGACTGAAAGAGAGGACAGACGCTCGATCGAGAAAGGGACAACTGCTCGAGGGACGTCGACGGTTGGCTGGTTGGCCTCGAGAGACGCTGAGAATACAAGCAAAAGCTCCGACTCAAGTAACGAAGAGAAGTGTTCCTGAAGATGCCAGACGCCATGGTTTCTCCCGCTCCGTAAATGCAGTCCCGCGACCAACTACAGCGTTTGCAGTTCAACTAGAAGAAACTCACTTCCACTACGCTTATTTACACGGGAGAAATGATATTGCCACTCCCCTTTGGAGTAATGGTTAAAACCAGAGGTGGGGCCATCGTTTTTTGATGATCCGAACCGTTGTATTAACCATCGAGACGTAGATGGCCGTTCGCCAAACGAAGAATTTCTCGAATAGATTCGGGAAGAAAGCGCAGAATCTCTTCCCCCCACATAATTAATATAATAAAACCTTATGGATGTGGGAGATTTTTCCCCCTGGTCCAATAGATCAACGGCTTGAAGTTGTTTGTACTTTTCGCCGCCTGTTTTGCTCAATCTCGACCGCTCGGTGGGCTCAAGAGTCGCACAATCTTCGACGTGAATTCCAAATATATTGGTAGAGCTAAAAGAGAAAACTAAAACAAACTTTGAGAGGAGTAAAGGGGATATAGCAAAAATCAAGAGAGCAGTAAAAATAATTTTACTATCTTTTTTTTTTTTCTCTTACTGGCAATAAATTACAAAGCTATTGACTCACACTTTCTCTTAAATCTAATCTCCCGTGTAAAGAGAAATGCGACAACTCAAATATGGCATAGGAGATACCAACTTATTAATATTTTTTTATAAAACAAAGAATTGCAAAGCAATTCATTCGCGTACTTAGATCTATTCTATAAATTTTCACTGTATCTAAAGGAAAAAAAAATCCTTGTTAATATAATTCTCGGATAAAGATAAAAAAAAACAGAAACTTACGAGCAAGCATATTTTAAGGAAATGCCCAATTATATGTAACCAGGCCTAATAATAAAATAAAATAAAATCCACAAACACAGGGCCCACTAATGCAATAAACCTTTTTTGCCCAATAATGCACTAAGTTACGTAAGAGAACAGTTCAAAGGCAGCACCACAGATGCAACGAAAGGACAAGGTTATTACCGTCATGTAAAAAGGTAGTAAAAAACACGGCAATTTGCCCACTCTCCATTGAGTGAGCAGCAGCACTAATCAAGCCGCCTAATTTAATTAACTAATTTACCATTTATGGCCCAGGGACCCACAACTTCCCCACATCCTCGTTGCTTCCTTGGATAAACATTTTATCGCCGTTCCGTTTTACACCAAGAAACATTCCACTTTAGGAGTGACTGGGTTAAGTCCAGTTAAAGGACAGTTTCAGGGCACGAAGTTCTTGCCTACGTGAGGTTTGGGGAAAGGGCAGACTACAAGGACCTAAAGTATATAGTCTTACCTTATATTTTGTAAGAGATTATTTTTACGTTTTGAACCCGTAATCTTAAGGTCATATAATAATAACTTTTACCATTACAACGACAACGTTTAAGTCTAATTACAATTGCCAAAAGGAAAAAGCATCCTAATTAATTAGCATCATCGAATTAAAAAGAATTTGGGGAAGAGCAATGGCACACAAATCCAATCCCGTCGGGCTATTTGTAGCTTTGAAATGGACGGTTAGGGAACAAAGAAACGACCGCGTATGGCCAATTCAGCCGGTTAGAAAAATTCAATGGCCGAGGTTTCTTTTCGTCAGTCAAATTTTCTACCACCCTGGGAAACGTATGGCTAATCTGAACCACACAAACTTGTTTAAGTAAACGTAGAGGGATGGATCTATACATCACCTAAGATTTGGTCATGTCCACGTGACATAACATTATGTTGTCCTTGGATAGGTTGATCTGTTTTTGGAATGTTTAGATGGGGTGATCTTAGACCGTTGATCCCCGAAGCCTAGTTTATGATTCTATCAGCAGCAGTGATGCTTGATGGACGTGATTTAACCACAAGTTCTACGGTCTTGATTTCCAGATTAAATTTACATTTCTCTAGAAAGGTGACAGTAACGTTAGACAACTGCAGCAGAGGATAAAAGCTAAATAGATTGCTCCCATTTGTCTAGGACCCACATACATCCCGCGATCAATCCGTTAATCTAATAGTTGATGACCACTTGAATACATGATCAAATACCTTGATCCATAATCTCCGTTAAGCACGAGTCCAGTGCAATGGCAATTACAGAAGACAAACCAAAATTTCAACGGCCAAGATGATGTATCATATCACCATGTGATGGGCGTGAGCCGTCGGTACAAACCCTAACAGTACCGTTCCCACAGTCCAGAAAGAAAATGTTTGATTTTCTGTTATTCACCGTCTCCAGAAACTTCCACAAACCCTTGTGAAAACCCTACTAAAACCCTAACAACTCCCAACTCTGCAGCCACAGAGGAAGAAGAAATCTTTCCGTCACATTCAGCAAAGCCGGTGATCAAAATGCACAGGGTTTCGAGGCGTTCAGTCTCTGCCATCCTGCGCAACGGTGGCGTGCGTCACCGGAACTTAGCTCCTCGAGCTTGCGCCTCCCGGGATTTGGTAAACCTCCCGAAAGCCTTACTAGTGTCATTTTTCTTCAAGTCATTTCTCGAATCTCCTATGAGTTTCAAAATTTTAATGTGTAAGGTCTCTGTGTTCTGTTTGGGTGCTTCCAGATTTTGTTATGGTTGTAATATTCTTCGTTTTTACCTTTGATGGTTTGCCTACAGTGGGGTTTTTCTCCTATTTTTATTTAGTTTTTGGTCTTTTCTGATCAGAAATTCGGGTTCTGGTTGATTAATTTTTCGAGCATTTGTTCACCATATGAACAAATATGGCTGCTAATTCGTGGTTGTCCAGTGATTTCTACTTCTGTGGTGACTCGGTTTATTTTTCCTTTATAGGATTTGAGACTGTGTTGCTTCCTGTGTTCATCTGAGCTGTTTCACCACTTCATGAAATTTAATGCCTGCTAGCCCCGAAGGGCTGATGCTGTCATATGGTCGTGTTTTTAACATTCTTGTTTAGCTCCCAATGCTACTATCTTTGGAGATCTTCTGTCATGCCATGTACCGTATGGGATATGTCAGGTTGGAGTTACGGTGAATATGTAACATAATGTTGGTCCTATGCTGCATCAAAATTTTGCTAGTCTTTGTAACTGTGGCGTGCTGTCTAATTTCTTTTGTAACTTAGTTATCACACTGAGAGATGTTGAATTTTGACCTAAATTAGTTAGGGAATATGCGGAATGTGCTTGTATTTTCCCTTACAATGTCTATTAAATAACTACAGTGCTCATGCCAAGTAGCGAACAGCTTCCTCTGTTAATCATGGAATTGACAGATTCCACTCAGTTTTCAACATTGGTACTGACGATATTTCACTGCAGAAATTGACTCTTGGGTGTGGTTTTTCCTTTTCTTTTTTACTGTCTCTCTCTCTCTCTCTCTCTCTCTCTCTCTCTCTCTCTCTCTCTCTCTCTCTCTCTCTTATTTTTTACGTTTCTAATCATTCATGAGGTGCTACATAAAACTTGGGTTTATTGTATTGCTGTTACATTCATGGATTCGTTCTTCTGTGAGATACTGGATGCAAACCAGCATGTAGTAGAAAGTTGATGTTGTCTATTTTTGGCATTTCTGTAAGTAGTTTCTTTTCCTATCATACTGATCAGCTTGGAATTTGACCAAGTCAGTTGTGCTTTTTATGGAGGTATGAGTATTATGTTGCCAAATTTTGTGTACTGATTATTGTCTTGCCACTTGAACTGGATGAAGTTTTAATTCTTGAATTGTGTCAGTTCTATCGAGAATCCTTCTTTGGTTGCTGTAGTCAGTGGTGTCTTTAATGTGTTGAATGTCATTAGTGCTTGGAATTTACAGGTTGTGGAGGGTGAATCCAATTTTCTGCAGTTCCCAAGAAGAGGGCACTCGGTGCTCAGTGCAGCAAAACAGAATCCTTCTGGCTCTGTACCTCATCCAAGCACTAGATTTGGCCTTCTCATTGGCAATCGATATGAATCAACTGCAGCAGCTGCCGATTCATCAGATCCGCCAGCTGAGAAATTTGAGTACCAAGCTGAGGTATTTCTCCCAATCTGAAGTCATGACTGGGTTTTCTTTTCCTTTTTGTCCTTTCTCTCAGGGTTCACGTCACATCTTATGCTTCAAGATGGGAATTACTGAGATGTTACAATTTGAGAATTATAAGTTTCTAATTTTGCTAATGATAATATCTGGATGCAGTAGAACGTATCAGGTATCTAATGTTGTCCTTTGTATTTAGACACTTAAACAAATCATATTTTAGCCAAAACCATATCATAGTGCAACTATAAGAACAGCAAAACTTCCCGATTAAGGATTCTCAATGATATTGAACCCTTTGCAACATATTTGAAGGATGCAAATAAGTAAATGGAACAAATTGTGAGATGCTACTTGATGATGAAGCACAAATCCCATAATATTTCGACCAAGACCTATGAGAAGCCTGATACTGGTGTCAATCTTGTGATTGTTTGCTGCTTGAGCTCAGCTGGAAAGCCATTCTTAGATATTTTCAAAACCTATTAAAGAAAAGTTTTTGTCTCATGAGAAAATCCATGTGCACATGCATGCATTTTAATTGTAAATTGTGCAAAGAATTTTGAAAGTTGGAGTAGTTCAATGACAAATAAATGAAAAAGAGGACTGATGACCTTGTTTTCCTTTGTTCCTTCATCTCCTTTGCTTCACTATTATGGGTTTTTTTTCTTTCTTTCGTCTCCTTTTTGCTTGATTTCTTCTACTGTGCATGATTTTAGGTGTGATTATTTCAGCTGTGTAAGAGATCGTGCAAAGAATTTTGAAAGCTGGAATAGTTCAATGACAAATTAAATGGAAATTAGGATGAGGACTGATGACCTTGTTTTCCTTTGTGCCGTCATCTCCTCTACTTCATTATTGTTTTTTTTAGTCTCCTTTTTGCTTGGTTTCTTCTACTGTGCATGATTTTTAGGTGTGATTATTTCAGCTGTGTATGAGTACCACACTTTATTACAAGACAAGAGTTTGATAAACACCTTGCGCTCTCTCTCTTGCTCTCTTTCAAGTTAGACTTGCATGCCCCATGAGTTTGAAACTTGTTCTATTTCTGCTAGTGTCAATATAGTTTAAATTTGTTGGTCTCTGATATCTTGGCTTGTTTTTTCTGGGTGACAGGTTAGCCGTCTCATGGATCTCATAGTGCATAGTTTATATAGCAACAAGGAAGTATTTCTCCGAGAGCTGGTTAGGTAAGTTTCCACTCAGATCTCACTTCTTGGCCATAGTTTGTGTCTTCAGATATACACACTCAAGTAAACAGTGTTACTTCAGACTGTCAATCAAACTTTTTTCTTTTTCTTTTTCCTCAGGGGCATAGATGCCCCCATTGGGTAAAGACCTTCATGATAATCTGTAGACTGGTGACTGTTGTTTTAATCTTTGACCATGACATGCCCTTGGGCAGTTAGGCTTTGAGCATTTAGGTGCCTCCATAATACCTTAAATAGCACTTTTGTTGCATGCTGAGGCTCAGAGTATCGTGCATCTCATCTCCCATTTCAGTATGACCCTTGGTGATGTGGGGCATCATATGTGGCTTTTGCTGGTCATGAATTACACACAAATGGCTGAAACAGTAACTTGAAATGTTTACTTTCCATTACAATGCTAAGGGTCCAGTTTCAATGTGTGGCATTTCTTAAAAGAGCTGAATCCAGGTTCCATTTGATTTTTTCTAACAATCAAACCATATCATAAAGATTGAAATTTATCACTGTTCTGATGCCATGCAAACCAAACAAAACCATGACTCTTCCGATGCCATGCATAGTTGTCAATTCCATTCTTCTGGTTGTTTTGTGTTGACCCTACTGTAGTGGAAAATTCTGGGTTCTTACTAATTTGGGAATGGAATTTAAGGCTGGGATGGACAGAACAGACTGGATTTGACCTGAACTTCTAAAACGCTGTTCTGTTCCTTTTTCCATTCTGAAATAGAATGATCAGGGAAATCCTGGAGGAATGAAATTGAATTGGCAAGCATAATATCATTTCATCAAGGGCAAACTGTAAATTGTTTAATTCTACATGTGATATTGCATTGATGACTTTAAGCAAGAATCACAAAAGCTTTGATAGACTGAGTTGGAATCAGGATTTATAGTATGCCCTTTGTCATGAACCTAGTGACAGTGCTTACTGCAGTTTTACAGTTTGGTGATAGTAATTGTTGATAGACTTCACATTGTTTCCATAACTGGATCATCCTTCCAGTACTAAGAATATGAGCACCATGTTAGGAGTGGCATTCTGTTCAGCACAAGTGGTGGGATGTCTGGAAAACATGCTCTTTCCTTCAAACTGCATATAGTTGTCTTTTGCATATTATGCACTAAATTTATTTGGTTAAAATTGTTATTTTCAGTAATGCAAGTGATGCTTTGGATAAGCTGCGGTTTTTGAGTGTCACGGAGCCTGAACTTTTGAAGGATGCTGTTGATCTTGATATTCACATCCAGACAGACGAAGACAATGGGGTTATTATAATTACGTAAGATTTTGTCGGGATAACTTCAAATTTTCCATCACCATAGCTAGTTGAAGCCCTTGTGTACTGACTACTGAGTATCTTTTGTTCCTTATGCAGTGATACAGGGATTGGCATGACCAAGCAGGAACTTGTTGACTGCCTTGGGACTATTGCACAAAGTGGAACAGCGAAGTTCTTGAAGGCGTTGAAAGTGTGCACAACAGCCTCTTGATTTTGATTATACTAGGTTTTTTTTTTATTCAGCTACTCTGGAACATTTTTATGCTCTACTGAATGTTTTATACTCTGTGTCTCCATTCACAGGATAGTAAAGATACTGGTGGTGACAGCAACTTAATTGGTCAATTTGGTGTTGGGTTTTATTCAGCATTCCTTGTTTCTGACAAAGTATGACTTGGACCTGATTAATTTCAAAATATAATTTAAAGAGAGACATTAACCCCGCTGAAATTCTACTATATATTTAAATTATAAGCTAAAGTTTTTAATTTTGTATTTCACTGATATGTGGTCTTGTTATTTGCAGGTTGTTGTTTCAACCAAGAGCCCAAAATCTGATAAGCAGTATGTATGGGAAGGAGAGGCGAATGCCAGCTCCTACACAGTACAAGAGGAGACAAACCCAGAGAAGTTAATCCCAAGAGGAACTCGCTTGACACTTTATCTTAAGGTTTATTATTAGTTTCTTTGGCTACACATTCCAAACAAACAATGTAGTCTGAGACTGTGTTGACAATACTATCCATTTGTTTTATTTCTGTGAGTGTAGCGTGATGACAAGGGCTTTGCACATCCAGAAAGGATTCAGAATCTTGTGAAGAATTACTCACAGTTTGTATCTTTCCCAATATATACGTGGCAAGAAAAAGGATTTACTAAAGAGGTAAATCTACTTGGCAAGTTGATATCATTCAGCATTTTCCTTTTTGAGTATTATGTTGGCAGTGACAGAGAAATCCAATGTCTGTAGGCCTGGATGCTATTTGCATTGTTTAAGGCTTCTGCTTTTGTTTGATACTTTTGTACTAATATGGAACTGTTGTTAATTAGGTTGAGGTTGATGAAGATCCAGCTGAACCTAAACAACAAGAACAAGGAGATGCAACATCTGAGGTAACTTCCTCATGACATGACACGGTTTTTTGTTATGGCAACTGTTCCTCTAATGTTGGGTTTTGGGTAATACATGGTCTTGACTTTGTCTTTTTTCTTGCGTCTGTCCGTGGTCTTCTTACAGAAGAAGAAGAAAACTAAGACCGTAGTGGAGAAGTACTGGGACTGGGAGCTCACAAATGAAACCAAACCTATATGGGTGCGTATGGAAACTGTCTTCCTTTAATAGTATCTGGTTTCCTCTATATTTGGACTTTAATTCTTCAGGCATATATGGCATTTTCCTAATAAATTTGCATTTTTGGCAGCTCCGCAATCCCAAGGAAGTCACAACTGAGGAGTACAATGAATTTTACAAGAAGACCTTCAATGAATACTTGGATCCTTTAGCATCTTCACATTTCACCACTGAGGTAATGTTGTTGCTTGATTTTGTAGTTCTATGGATTCATGCTTGGTTAAATGCCAGTTGTTTCTCCTACTGAGCTGATGGAGGTTGTCTGTTTCAGGGTGAGGTAGAATTCAGGTCCATACTTTTTGTGCCAGCCACAACTCCTATGGGAAAAGATGATATTATTAATCCAAAGACAAAGAACATAAGGCTTTATGTAAAACGAGTTTTTATTTCAGATGATTTTGATGGGGAGCTGGTGAGTAAAAATCAGTGCTTTGTGATATTAAACACTTAACTTATTGGACTCCCATTATTTTTTGCGGAGCTGCAATGAACTATTTCTGAATTCCAGTTCATTGAAGTTGTATGTGTTTGCTTGTCAAGTTCCCAAGATATTTGAGCTTCGTGAAAGGAGTGGTCGACTCAAATGACTTGCCACTAAATGTCTCACGTGAGATCCTTCAGGAAAGTCGCATTGTAAGTATCATGCTTCTGCCTACCTTGGAATTTTTGGTCTGTTATTATTTCCTTTTTCTTCTTCCACTCTTTAAACAATCAAATAGTTCAGCTTCACTCATTTGCCTTTTTTTCCAGGTGAGAATCATGAGAAAGAGATTGGTTAGGAAGGCATTTGACATGATCTTGGGCATATCCATGAGTGAGAACAGAGATGTAAGTTATCTCCTTTTCGTGTGTGCTACCTGTAATGGGAGCAAAATAAAACTACATCTATGAGGAATACCCAACTTGTCATTTCTTTGTACTCCTGATTAGTGTTGCTTATTTTTTGTTTCTATTTCATTTTCCTTGCAGGACTATGATAAGTTCTGGGAGAATTTTGGCAAAAACCTGAAATTAGGTTGCATTGAAGATCGTGAAAACCACAAGCGTATTGCCCCACTGCTCCGATTCTTCTCTTCTCATAGTGATGAAGAGCTGATTAGCTTGGATGAGTATATTGAGAGCATGAAGCCTGAGCAGAAAGATATCTACTACATTGCGTCTGATAACCTGAAAAGCGCAAAGAACACTCCTTTCTTGGAGAGGCTTCTTGAAAAGGATTTTGAAGTATGCTAAAGTCATATTCTTTTTGTTTCAGTTGCATTGCTTTCCCAAATCTATTTTATTTTTTCACGCTATAGAAAAACTGAAAGTCTCTGTTATCCAATTTAACTTTTTGCTGGATAACATGACATAAGTTCTAGGTGGGATCAGAGAGAGAGAGAGAGAGAGAGAGAGAGTTATAGATCTGTACAAGGTATTAACAGCCAGTCAGATTCTAGAATGAGGATAGGGTAGCAAGTACAAAAACCGAGGATACAATGCCCTATTTGAGTTTTAGGGAAAAGGATGGTTGCTTCTACACTTGGTCCTTGGATGCTCTATCCTCTGGGGACAACTTTGGGATCTTTGTATGATCACGATTGGACTTGGATTATTTCTCTTTAGCAAACATTTTCCATGGTTAGACTGATTGCTAAGGCCTTGCTTGCATCCTCGTCATGTAGGTGCTCTTCTTAGTTGATCCAATAGATGAGGTTGCCATCCAAAACCTCAAGTCCTACAAGGAGAAGAACTTTGTTGACATCAGCAAGGAAGACTTGGATTTGGGTTGGTTAAACGACTTAACTCTTGTATTAATACCCTAGGTTTCTTTGATATTAACGTACTTCACTTATTCCGGTAGGTGATAAGAATGAGGAGAAGGAGAAGGAACTAAAGCAGGAATTTGGCAAAACTTGTGATTGGATCAAGAAGCGGTTGGGTGACAGAGTTGCAAGTGTTCAAATTTCTAACCGCCTGAGCTCCTCACCTTGTGTTCTTGTTTCTGCAAAGTTTGGTTGGTCTGCCAACATGGAGAGGTAAATCCCAGCCATACCTGTTCACTTCTTGGGTGGTCCAAAAATCTAGGATGTTTTTAATTGTGTATCGGAACTTTGTTGTAGGTTGATGAAGGCACAGACACTTGGAGACACCTCTAGCTTGGATTATATGCGTGGAAGGAGAGTATTTGAGGTCAATCCAGAGCATCCAATCATCAAGGATTTGAGTGTAAGCAAGAATTCCCCTCACAGTGTCTTTTTCTTGTAAATATGATTCCTCCTCTTTACTGATGCTCTTAATTGATTTTCTACTATCATACAGGTTGCATGCAAGAATTTCCCTGATAATCCTGATGCACTGAAGGCCATTGATCTGCTATATGACACTGCTCTTGTCTCAAGTGGCTTCACTGTAAGTACTCTCAGACTTCAAGGGGATGTTCTCTTGAATCTTGACAGTTGGCAGCTGGCTAAGTTAATCCTTTAATTGCGGCAGAGTGCTTCTCTTGGTTCTTGATATGGTTGTTTGTATTATTACTATGCCTGGTGACTTTTCCAGTTGAAGACATCCCATTTTTCTTATGAGATACAGTAGTGGTCCAGTTTCAATTTGAGATATTATGAGAGACGAGTTAACCCACATTCAGCCATTAATAGGTGTCCAATTAGAGCTCATGCCCATTGATCCAGATCCAATTCATGCGGCATATCTTGGATGGCCATGGTCCAACTATAGCACATTTCATGCTTGCCTAATTTTCTGGTTGATATCCTCTGCTCAACTGTCAGCAAAACTTTTCTTGGTCAATATTTTCCACTTTTCTTCTCTTTCTTTTGACGAACTGATGAGTAATATTAATAACGAAGAAAAACAAAGAACATCTAGGCTTTCTTGCTTCTCACTCTCGTTGTCAACCTTGACCTTTAATACATACATAAATGACTGTTCCTATCGACTGAAGTGTGGCTCTTGAGAAAATTTTGGACAGAGAGTTACTAGTCATTAGCTGTTTAATCTTTTGCTTTAGACAACGGAACATGTGATGCTTCTTTAGAATACTAAATTGCTAGTGTTTGCAAGTTTTCAGAATGGTATAATATGTTCTTATTCCTTGGAGAACATTGCACTATGCTAAGTTTTGGCCAAAATAGCCTCTAAAATGACAGTTATTTTTTTTCATCTTTAATTTTTATAATATGCTGAATTATCTTGTGTAACTATTGATCAATTTATGTTGTGATTAATATATGCCTTTTTTCGTAACTGAGAAACTGATGTCAAACGTTGGTTAAGGGGAATTCTTAAGTCTGCTTCACTTCTTGACAACATCTTTCGTGGTTGCAGCCTGAAAATCCATCTGAACTTGGTGGAAAGATATATGAGATGATGGGAATGGCATTGGTTGGCAAATGGTCTGCAGACCCAGCTCCGGAGGTGCAACCAGTGATGGGAAGCCAACCGGGAAATCCTGGAAGCTTAGGTACCATGGAAGCGGAGGTCGTGGAATCAGTTCAAGCTGAAGGCCAGAAATGATGGAACAACTGACTGATCATGCTCTCTCTCTCTCTCTCTCTCTCTCTCTCTCTCTCTCTCTCTCTCTCTCTCTCATTTTCAAGTTTTGGAATAGGTAAAGAAATCTGTTACTACATACAAGGGCTTCTGGAGGAAACATTTTAAGTTGTCTCTAGATGATCATGCATAAGTTGTAGGATCCAATCATGTTAATAGAACGATGAATGTGCCAATTAGCATATTTCTTCGAAGGTGTCAGTGTGTTGTTGATGAGTTGTTAGGTCTTATATGATTGTTTGCCCTGGGCAGTTGTGCAAACCAGCATGTATTTAACTTGGGAAAAGTTCTTGCATTCCTATACTTGGTGGTTGTACTTTGAAACTTGAACCAATATTGATAGTCTTCAAACGCTGCTGTGGGCCTCGTGGTTGCGCAGTTTTCAAAATCAAACCACACAGTTAATGTGGGATGAGTAGTGTCGTTGTCTAATTTGAATGTGGAATTGGTAAGAGGAAAACCTGTGATGTTTCCAAAACGCCAGGGCTTGTCATGCCTTTGGCCGTCCATGGCAGAGCTTGGTGATAAACATTGGGTCCTGGATTTGTTTTTCAGCGTTAAGGAACTAACCAATATGCCAAGCACGGCTTATCTCTACCCTACTAAATAGTCTATAGTTCTAGTTGTCCTTGATTTTTAGGAGAGATTCCCTTCAGGCATAATCTTTTTTCAGTTTTCTTCCCTTCTATTCCTTATTGATCAATACAGATTATAAGGAGGGCCTTCTGAGGTAGTAAAGGGAGAGGAACTTGTTCGGGCTAATAGAGAGGAATCCTTATAACTACTCACCTGAATGATGTAAAGATCAGCCCAGCAGTGGATCAAGCCAAAAAACGCATCCTTTTTAATCATCATGGATATCCATTAAGGGTACTTCACCACATATGGATTGACATCGATTACCTGATTCTGTAGTTATGATTCACTGCGCGAGTAGCAGCAAATGAGCTTGACTAATTTTGTAGCTCGCAATGTGCCACTTCAAAGAGAAAAATAACAGAAAACGAAGTATTCTGATGAAGAAATATGGAATTTAAAATAGTTTTCTACCGGCAACTGGCACGCCTGGTTATGATCTTACCAGCTGCGTCATTGCCCAAAAAGATAAGAAATATTGAATTTGGACAGTTAAAAAGTCCAATAATTTTGCGCAATTGTTAGAGTGAAATTAAAGCCAAACTAAGATAGAGCATGTGGAATGCAATTTTACAAGAGTTTGAGCAATGCACTAGTAAAGATTCATAACCAACAAAGTTCCTCAAAGACCATTTTTGATGCTCAGAATTAGTAATGCATGAGAGCTGAGAGATTGGGAGGGATACTGTAGTAGGGAATCTAAGCTGGTTGCAAGAAATGGAGATTTGCCTTTTGAATTTTGTATAATCGTCCATTGTCCCTCAAACTGAAAAATCTTATAAGTTGGGTGTAAGAGGAGCTATGCTCTATAGATTATTGTTAGCAGTTAAGAATAGCTGAAATGAAGATGTTGAGATGGATGAGTAGTAATTACAAATGAAAACATTAGAGGAAACTTATGAGTAACACCAACTGGTAACAAGATGAGAAAGCGTAGACTTAGATAGTTTATACATGTGCAATAAAGATTGAAAACGACATTGATTAAGAGTGGCTCTAAAAGGACAAGGGGAGGGCCCTAATAAACGTAGATAGAAGCGGTGAGAAAATATTTAAAAGCTTTTGGACTAAATGAAGCCACAATACTTGATAGAGGGGAATGGATAAAAAAGATTAATGTAGCATACCCCTAATTGAGATAAGGTGTTGATGATGATAATAATGATCATGTCAAAACACGAAGGTGCTTAACATCTTGTGTTATACTTATGCCGGCTACTATTTTTTGTCTATTTTATAGTAACACTCCGCCCTATAAAAACTCCTGAGGTATAAGATATACATTTAAAAAAAAAGTAGCCCCGTGCACAAAGCTCGCACCTATGCGGGTTTGAGGAAAGGGAACCACAAAGGATCTATGGTACACAACTTACCTTACTTTTTTTTTTAAGGGGCTCCTAAATCCCATTTACTCCTATAATTTAAGAATCTTGCTTTTTCTTTATCACATGGCAATTATTCAAATCAAAAGAAGATTCCATTGCTTTCTAAAACATTAGAGGTAGACTATGGTTTTCAACTCTTGAAGAAGCTGATCATTCCACTGATTCTCATATCACGCATATATGGAGTAACAGGGGAGCCTACCAGTCAACTACACAACTCTTGCAGCAATGCAAATGTCATCTATTTCACCAAGAAGCCTGCTTGTTCTACTGCTTTTCGTGATAATTTCTCCAAGATCGGGTAACTCAACAAGAACCCATTTGATCTTCTCATTCATTTTATATTGATTTCATGTTTAAGATCACATATTGTGTTTAGGACAACTGTAGAAACGGAAACAGGTGAAATGAAGACTTCCAAGGCTTTGATCAAACAAAGAATGGATGAAATAATCCCTTTAGTTTCAAATTGTTTTCTTTCTAGCTTTCATGTTTAATATCAGAACCTTTCAGTGGTCAGAAAATCCAAGCCTGCTAAGCTGAATTGAAGCCCATAATTTGTATGTTTGAGATTAGAGTGACTGCATTTGAAGACACTGAGACATTGATTTGTTCTTGTTATTGATCTTTCTGTTCCTTGTGTCAACTCTTTATTGATTTGTCTTGGTTTCCCTCTCCAAGATCAAAAAGCTTCACTTTTATGTTCTTTTTGGCTTACTGTTTCTTATTTTCATTTCTAATAGATGGACAAGCGCCACAATGGTGTGTGGCGGATGAACAGACACCTGATGAAATTCTGCAGAAAGCTCTAGATTGGGCATGTGGCAGAGGTGGTGCCGATTGCAGTAAGATCCATGTGAACCAGCCCTGCTATTTTCCCAACGCTCTCAAGTTCCACGCCTCCTATGCTTTCAACAACTACTGGCAGAAATTTAAGAACGTTGGAGGGTTTTGCTATTTCAGTGCTGCTGCCATTATCACAGATTTGGACCCGAGTAAGATATCTCCTGTCTCTATCTTCTCCTCTTCTACATATTGAAATTTCTCTCACTCTCCTTTTCCTTTTTATTAGGTATATCATGAAGTTTTTACAGGATATAATTCTCTCAAACAAAGGGCACTGCATGCAAGTATGTACATGCTCATATTTTTCTTATGAACAAATATGACTTGGTAGACATAAAAGGGAAAATGCAAAATGCAAGGTAAGACTGTGGACTATTGACCTTTGTGGTCTTCTCTTCCCCTTTTCCAGACCCCAAGTATGCAGGACCTTCGTGCACTAGGGTTGCCCTTAGACATAAAAGGGAAATATGACCTGATAGAACTGCACTTGTTAAATGTTGGACGCATAACTCCATGAGGGGTCTCGAACCAGTCATCTAGCAGGGGCAATGATGCTTGCGCCACTGCACTCTTGTGAAAACTTTGTTGGTGGAAGTAGCCCATTGTTTTTAGAGCAATGCTAAACTGACCCCACTACGAGGTGCATCTAGCTAGTTAGCGATTACATTTTGTGGAACCGACCTTCGCATGATGGAATCATTCAACTCATTCGTCTAACTTCATCTTCTCACAGACAAAAAAAATTACATGATAGGGATGATTCTAACTTCTAAGAAATTATCTTTGGTTTATAGTACAGGCTATTTCTAAGTACATTTTGTCAAATGCTAAAATCATCCACTTATATCCTTTTAGTCTATAAGGCATCTAAATATGTGATAATGAAATAAATGGATCAGAACATCTAAAAGAATGCTCCAAAAAACGTGGTTGCTAGACTGCACTCATGGTGCAGTCAATTTAGCATTCCTCTTGTTTTTACGTTCATGATTCAATTAGCTTGACTTAGAAATTTAAAATTGTCAAATGAGTTCAAAAAGTGGTGCATGGTTCATCCTCCAGGAACTAGTGCTTTGGATCACCACACTTTGGACTACTAGGCATCCACAGCACAGCAGGAGCAATCAGATGATATTTCTTATTGAAAAACTAAGTATTAAATGCATCACATGGCCGTTAGTCTTGTAACCCAAGAAAGGCAATGTCATGTAGCCTCAAAAAGTGTAATCCATGTGATTTTCTGGTGGTCATGCCTTGAAGCTTGTTCTTTTTAACTATATGGAGTAAGTCCCAAGGAATCTACCACTAAGGCTCTTAATGATAGCTTGTGCCTCTCATGTAAGTCTTTACTTGAGAACTTGGTCCAATGTTGACCTCATATAAAACAATTAGGATGTTTACTCCAAGCCTACAAGGATTGCAGAGTCAGGACAGGGATCTCTGCAAACCTTGATTTGAATATGGGGCATGTGATCCTTTCTTTATCATGATTATGTGCAACGGTTCACATTTCAGGGCGAGAAATACATTTAAGTTGAAATAAGATTGACATATTGGTTGTTTAACAAAACAAAGATTAGCATGGTTTTCAAGCCAATAGACATGACAAGCCCGCCATGTAAAAGTGGGCTTGCCTCATTGGAATGCAGTGAGATAGTGCCCTGCTCTGTGCCTGACTTAGTTGTAGATTTAGTTAAAAAATGAATACTAATACTTATCATATGACGTTCCCCATCACTTTTCAATGGAATGATATCAATGCTCTCTTAATTCAATAATCACACTTAGGCATTAAACACATTTTCTATAGACACTACTAGTAGAGTTTTGAAGCTTTGTATTAGCTTACCAACCAAATGAGAAAATCCACTATTAGCAAAACAAAAATCTAAATGAAAAAATCAATGCATTTTAGAAGTATGGATATAATTTCCTTTCGTCTTTCTTCTTTTTTTATTTTTGTGGACTATTTTGTGCATATTATTAGCTAGCAATGAGGGCACTCACAATTCTTTTCATGTTTTCTTTCAGGTCATGATTCATGTCAGTTTGAATATCTACCCTGACATAAAAATAAGGGCAGCCCCGATGCATGAAGCTTTAGCCTATGTGGGGTCTGGAGAAGGGGCAAACTACAAGGGTCCATAGTACGCAGCCTTATAGAAGGATGAAAATATGATAAGGCTACACTTGGATACCGTTTCTATGTTTTTTTCCTTTTTTCTCAAAAGAAAATTGAATGCTTCATAAAATTGCATGTGAAACCACTTCTTCTTTTTTACCAGATACACAATTGAACAGGGAAAGGGAAAATTAATGTGTTTTGAGAACCTGCGACTTATAGGCTACGTTTGTATATTGGATATCAAAAAAATTTCTTAAAAAAAAAAAACATTAATCCACATGCATTGTTAAAGTACGTAAAAGGCTGGGACTTTCTTTTGTTATTTTCGTTTAACTCGAATCCTGCTAGTGGGATGCTTTTTATCATTCACATTTTCGCTGAAAATCATTACTACTGTTGTAAGAGTAAAATAAAAATAGGTACAAGCAAGTAATGGGACTAAGTTGATGTGAGCAAATGAAAACATTATAATCAACTGAAGAAACAGATCCATGGGTCGAGGTGCAAAAGTCCCTGGAGTCACATAAGCAGCTGAACCACATGTCATATCCAGGTTGTTGGTGACCCAGTCAAATTGTTCATTTGGTGGGACCAAATTCAGATTAGAAAATTAAAGGGCAGCCTAGGTGCATGAAGCTCTCACATGTGCAGGGTTCCAAGAAGGGGCAGACCACAAGGGTCAGTAGTACACAGCCTTATCTTTTATTTTACAAGAGGCTGTTTCAAGGCCTTGAACCCGTGATTTCAAAATCACACTACGACAACTCATACTGTTGTACACAACCAAGGCTCCCCTTCATGTTAGAAAACTGCTCCAAAATTTGTTCTCCACTGGCTGATCCTAGCAGCTATAGTTCCGGTGAGCAGTGTCATCTTATACATATCGAGGTAGTATACTCAAGAATTGCAGATAAAATGGACCGTATAGGCCAGAGACCTACACTAATCCAGAACCAAAAGGTTGAAACTGGGTTTTTCACACCAGACACTCCAATCATCTGCTTTGGTAAAGAGCTCAGAAGGCATAGGATCAAAACTCTGGAACGTGAACAGGTTCACCAGTATAACGATGTTTCTTCCGAACCAGTTACATCGGATTTTCTCTATGTTTATGGGTGCTTTCCTTCCTACCCAAAGTGTCTGTACACTAATGAACCAGAGATGCCTCTTTTCGGTAGGAGTGAAGGCCTGGATGAAGATTCGGACCCTAATCACAGCTATCAATATCAATTGTTTCACACACCTCCTATTTAGAAAGCTACACCAGGCTCATAATCCCACCACCATAAGAATCTTGTATCACTGTCAAAGGAACGATCTGTCAATTAATGATTCCAATCATCCATGTAAGCGAGCAACACTATAGACTAAATTCATTTTCTTGCTGGCATAGAACAAAGTTTACAAGTAAACAGTCTTTCCACAATATTGAAACGGTGGGCCTCAACCATGAGAAAGATGTATTGGACTTGCAAGTCAAACACATGACACGTTTAAACTCAGAGGGCAGGTGGGGGTTGTGCCCATGGAATTATTTGCACTATCACGTAACTAATAGATGTAATTAGAATCAGGCAACTGATTTTAACGGGTAACAGATGTAAATTATGGCAAGTTTCTTATGCACAACCCCTTAATTTTACTTACATGTATTAGTTTCATAACTAGTGTAACTAATACTCACTGCATAACACCCCCTCAACCCCTAAGTGGCACTTTGCTCTTAATAGAGTATAACGAGTGAGCAGAGAAGTCAACCTTTATCTTAGGCAAAGATGGTGATTGTGCTTTATACCTGGAGAGAAATGGCAGTGAATCAGCACCAACAATTTGTGATGAACAACAGAGATCTTACATTCAGCTTCTGTTCTCTAATACTAGTTCTTTTTGTGTTGACAACATCTCTATATACTATTTCACAAGTAATGAAAGTTTCTGATGATGCTTTTCAGATGTAAGCCTAGACAAGTAGGCTGGTCCAAGCAGTAATAAATGCAAAACCACCATACGGTGCCATAAAAGCATACTTTCTGTCTTCAAGTAATGTCACCGTGTAGCACCTGCAAAAACCAACAGGGAATTGCTTGATTTTATCCCGAGCAGCAAATTTGTTATGTTATATGCGCAGATGAACAAATTACCACAAGTTTCTTTTTTCTTACCTCTCTGTTTTTAAATGGTAAAAGGGCAGCCTGGTGCACGAAGCTCCCACGTATGAAGGTCCAGGTAAGGGGCAGACTACAAAGGGTCTATAGTACGCAGCTTTACCTTGCATTTGTGCAAGAGACTGCTTCTATGCCTAGAACCTGTGACCTGCTGGTCATTCAGCAATAACTCAACCGTTGCACTAAGGATCCCCTTCTTCTGTTTTTAAATGATAATTAGCACAAATTGTCTGATGTCTTGAAATGCATTTTCATTTGAACTGTGAAGCAACACGTAAAAGAACCATCAGTTCACTCTCCCATCTAGTACTGCTTCGGTTGCAAAAACAAGCTAGAACTCAAATAGGAAGGCTCAGATAAAGTTTACGGTCTGACCGTGGTATTGAAAGAATAATGAGCCATAACATTCTACTACTTATGCATCATATGCATCAAGAAATGGCATAAAAGTGAGAGTTAATGCCCAAGAGATGAATAGAAAAGGGTGAGATCCCACAGCTTCTAAAAAAACAAACTGAAAGAAAATTTGGTTGCATGACTCCTCAGTCTCCTTGAATAAAACAAAGCTAGTTGCCAAGTTACACGCTTCCACTTTGAAGACATTGGCACTTAATCTTCTGTGACAACATCCAACACAAAGTTTGTGAAATTAGGTAGGATAAAGGAATTTCTGACCCTTGTTCGACACGTGAAAAAGCTGGTTGAACAACAAACAGAGTCATGCCTAACGTGTAATTTCATGCATTATAAGGCATACAAGTGGTTTTGCGCTGAGTTCCTGCTATTCAGAAACTAGCCCACTGCAATTTTTTTATTTTAGAAAAGAGTTCCATGGGAACACTGTCAAAAAATGCCTTACGATTCACATAAAGTGTGACTTGTATGTAATACAGATTCTTCAGAATAGACAGTCTCCAGCATATTTGAGAACCTACAAATAGTGGGTTTGTCAAGAATAGATTTCATTCATCAAATTTAGGAACTGTACTATCATAAATTTTCATCTACCAATTCATCATCATCGAGACCTTATCCCAGTTAGAGGTCAGCCACGTGAATCTTATTCCTTCATTAAATACCACGAGACATTATAAGTATCAATTCATCATAAATTTTCATCTACCACTTATGGGGGAAAAAAAATCATCTACCACAAATTTCCAGTTCTGCAAATCCTAATAGTAAGCTTTGCAGATGGATATGAAACACAACATTGACGCAATCTATTCAAACTACCATTAACAGACTTCTCATAACTTCATCACTATGAAAATCATTAACTTCAAAATTTTGATAATGGACTATGTTTGAGGTGGAGGAAAAACTCCCTCCAAGCAAGAAAGAGATAAACATCACTAAGTGAAAACATTACAAGGCCTATCAAACTCGAGCTTCAACATTTCATTTCAAGCTAAGAACACACGACATTCTGAACTAGCAGCAAGACAGCACAACTTGTAGTTGCTAAAATATCCCGTGATCTTATGGTTATATTAAGAATTAATGCATCAAAATAAATAAATTTCTGCCTCCTTTGGTAGAGGGATGTGGTTAACACAAAATGCCAAACACTCCAACAACAGAATCCATAAAGGTATTCAATGGAATAACATATGCTGATGTTGGATAGTCATCACGGTATTCAATTTGCGTGGAATTTGCAGAAGCTATATAGTACAAACATTACAGATAGCAGTCCAAATGTAATTGTCTAATTTACACTAGGAAAGAACAAAAAGATATGCTTACGTTGCTGAAAATGCCAGAATACCAGTAGTCAGAAGGCCTCCGAACTGCATCGAAACAGAAATAAGAGGTAATCAACAACCAAGACATTCTCTCTGCTACTATCTACACCCATAACGCATCACAGACAGAAACTCAGGTTATTTGAGAACAGAAAATGGTACTAACAATGCTGGGGTGCTTGGTGAGTGGAGCAGCAAGGATGCTGTATGTACTAAATGGTACAAAGATGCGGTTTGCCAAACCTTTCAATTAAAACATCATAAACAAATTAGTGCATGAGTCGATGAAAAGTAAAATTATAATGTAGTGACATCACCCTCTTGTAGCAAAGCTGATGGATACATCTCTTTAGGCTGGGTTTTCGGGCATGAAGACATGGGCCCCATAGGTACCAAGAGCTAGAGCAGCCATACCTGCTTACACTAATGTGTGAGTAAAATTCATAAAAATTGATGCAGAAGCTCAATGAATCTTTACTTCATCCAATGCCCACAACAGAAAATTCATTAGAAAGAAAGAGATAATTTAGAGAGAAACAGGGCATAAATTACAGGGTTGATGATGGAAAACAAGAAATTCAGAGCACATGAAGACCCAAAACAAGAAATTCAACTTTCCTTGATTTATTCAACGACTCTGCAGGAAATTTCATGAGAGAGAGAGAGAGAGGAGCGCAGCAAACCCAAAAGAAAACTCCAATGAGAGAGACAGAAAGATACCAGAGACACAAGCAACTTTGTGCCACATGAGAGGATCCATCACTAGTTTCTGCAAATACAGGAGGCTTGAAACTTGAGGAATTGAAGGAGGCCTAGTTATGGTAAATATATTTATTGATTAAACACAAAATACCCCTGGCAATGGTTGGCTATGCTGGCATTTTCCTTATTTTTAATTCAGAATTACATCTGTAGAAATCGTCGGTTCTACTCAGACAGCTAGAAATGGAAACTTGAAACCATTAATCATCGGCCCCATCTCTGTGGGTGATCATCCAAAGTTGGGGCAGGGAAATTTTTTTACTATTATTTCATGATTCATATTTCCCATCACAAACAGCCCCTTTACGTTTATATTTGGTGGCTTAGAAAGTCTAAAAGCAACAAAATAGAATCTTTGGGAGCCTCATCCTTTCAAATAAATAAATAAATAAATAAATTGGAAGAAAAAGTTTGAGGGAGCGTCACTTTATCGGGCACTAGGGGATGAGATCTATCGTTGGGTGATGTGTACAGTGCACCTAGGACGAGTGGCTCATGTGTGTAGGCCTATCACTGCGCAGATAGTCCAGTGTTACAATGTCCAACTCTTTCCAACTAGACCCACTGGTAAAAAAAGGGGCGCCCCAAGGCATGAAGCTCCAGCCTATGCAGGGTTTGGGGAAGGGGTGGACTATAAGGGCCTAAAGTACACAGCCTTACCTTGCATTTGCAAGAAGCTGTTTTCACGCCTTGAACCCATGACCTCAAGGTCACACGACGACAACTAGACCCACTGGTATGAAGGAAAATTATTTGAGTGGCTTTGAGAAGCCACGTTAGGTGCCTTGTCCCCCAAGCAGGGCCACTTACGCAAGCAAGGCTCCATTACATAATGGAGTGCCCTCTAGTCCAGTCCTTGTATTATCTCCTCTCTCTTCCTATTCTTTGTTTTCTCTTCTACTTTGGCTTTTTTCTAAAATTTGCACATTTTAGCATGCTTTTCAAGGGTTTTACTATTTGTGAAGATCTCTTGTTCCATACTCCTCTTGTTTAAGAGTTTCTAAACTTTTGAATTGCAGTTTCTTTTGAACTTTAGATTCTTGATTTGTTTCAATCTCATCTTCGAAGTGAATTGAATTTCTGATATTGTCTCTTTGAAGAGTTATTTGTAATTTGAAGAGAGATTTTGAACATTTTATTTTAAAACAATTATCTTGGAGACAAAAGTATGGACCAATTATGATCGTGCAAATTAGTTTAAGTACAAATTGAGCCCGACTTAGTTAAATCTCGGCGATAGAGTTACCATATCTCTTGCACAAATTTGAGAGGTTAGTTTCATTCAAGATTTCCAACAATTTAGACTAATATTTTTCCTATATTGCAAATCATTGATAGGATGGGAATAGTTTGGCTATGGCCAATTATATTATTATGTTAATTGATGTCCTTTATTTGGTTAAGATCATCTCTAACATTATTGCATTCTAAGCTATACATAGGACTCTACTAGTGCATTTGGGAAAAGGCGTTTTTGGTTTCTTGCACTAAGAATAAGTTTCATAAAATTATGTTTTTTTTTATTCCCTCTTCTATAGTTTGTACTTGCTATCCACAAACAAGTGATTCTATAGTTTCTGCCTCCAAACACTAGAAAAAGAAATAATAATAAAAAAGTTGTCAAACAAAGCCTACCTTGTTGGAAAGGACAATGAAGAAAGGAAAGAAGATAAGGAGCACATGTTACAGCTATAGGCAATGAAAGGGAAAAAGAAAGGTCCAATGTTTAAAACATACTCTATTTTTCATATTCTTTTCTATATCTAGGCTACTTTTCTTTTCTACATATAAGCAATTTATCTTGTTTGACCCCCCAATGTTTAGCCTATGTGTTAAAAACCACGCCCATAAAGTAATTCTAGCTACTTGTCTATTTTATTTCAAAATATAAATTATTATAATTTAAAGCACAAAAAAAATATGCTAGAAAGATCTAATGTGAGTGATTTTAGATGTTTTAAAATCTAAGACATCCCAAAGAAGTTGATTTGGCCTAGTTAGTAGGGGAAATGGATGAAAGGGATCTGACTTGAAACTCTATGTAAGCTTGAGTTAGAACTTTCCAAAACATTACCTAAAATCACAACAAGCTAGAGTTTGTGAAAGCCTTATTTAGGCATTGACATTTATCAAAACTCTACCAAAATAATAGAAAAATAAGACCCTAAAACAATAGAAAAAAACAGACCTTAAACTAAAAATTGCAACTAACCTTGCAAAGATTAAAAAAATATTTTTAGTTTGATGTTTTCACACTATTTATAGTGATTTATAGCTATAAGAATTATGAAAAAAAACTAAGTTTAGGTTAGCAAAGAGGACAAGAAGAAAGAAAAAGAAGAGAGGAAATCAGAATGAATACTAAATGAGAGAGTGTGGGAAAATATGCCTAATCATGGTTGCCTGATGGTGAAATAAAAGTAGAGGTTGAGCCTATTTTTTGCATTTTTTTATGATTTAAATTAAGTATTGGTTTCTCCTCATCTCAGATAGTCTAGTACAAAATCTTACACGTATTAGGTGTACCTAAGCCCTTTAATTATGGAACTTTCAAGAAAAAAAAGGGTGATGTGCTGTGTTTTAGGTATTTTCCATGTTAGATAAATTCTTATCAGTCGTCCATGTGATCACACATAAGAACAAGTCTGGCATCATCCAAACGGAGGACATTTTTGGAGGTGAACGGCTGTGATCACCAGAGATGGGCCCCAGCAACATTTGAACCGCCAGGGCAAACACTCATAGGTATTTGATCAGCCGAGCACTATATAAAAATTCCCAAAATGCCAGCCAGCTCTCACAAATATCAGTCGCCCCCTTGGGTTCTAAAGTAGAGTGTGCTAGGAGAAGAAAATACCTTCTGCGACAGATGGAGGCGAAAGACGGTGGTATCGCCGCAGCTGCGGCGGGGGAGGAGCTACCGGCAGCGCAGCGTAAGATAGAGAATACAGCATACGATATGTTGGAAGAGAGCCGTACATCAATGGAGGAAATATTAGCCAAGATGCTGTTCATAAAAAAAGAAGGAAAACCCAAGTCTGAACTCAAAGAGCTCGTCACTCAAGCCTCTCTATTATTAGTCCAATTTCGCCAGGTGCTTCTCTTAGTCTGGTTCTAGTTCTGGGTTTTTCTTTTCTTGTTTCATTTTCTCATTTTGGAATCCTTTTCTTATTCGTTTTCTCATTTTTGAAACGGGGTTCACGTTAAAAGATGATAATTCAGTTGGGTGGTACATGGGTATTATTGTGTTGGTTGAAAGGATTGATGGGTAGTTTGTTATGGGCTTAGAGTTAAGATTCTTGATGTTACCCAATGTATTTTGAAAGTGATGTTTGAGGATTGGATATGAGAGGGTTTACACAAAATTTATTGGGGGAAGTGGCTTGATTGTCTATCCAGAGGTTGATAAGTGTGATTAAATGGTGGGTTTGAGAAATCTCATCATATAAGTAGTTTTGTGGAAGCTAATCCTGGATTGGTAGGTGCAGTAGGTTAACCAGAATCAACCAATTCTAATTTTTATGTCTAAATTTTTCAATAACTGGTACTTTATGGGGATGCTGAGAGAGACATCATTTGATGAGGCAGGGTCGAAATTAAATAGTTATGCTTTTTATAAAATCTTTTGAGAGTGGCACTAGTTAATAATGTATCTAAAGAAGATTACGAAAGAAAGAAGTGAATTTTTGCATGAAACTAAATAGATAATGCTTACTATCTTTCAAGTTCCTGTATTTATGTATCACCGGTATGTTGGATTTTGGAGACTTGGCCAGAGATGGTTTAGAAGGAGTATGGTGTATCACAATCTCGAGATGCTATGTTTAGCCTTCCATAACTCTTGCCTCCAAAACCTATTAGGAATAGGATGACCTTTGGACTGAAATAGCGAGACAATGAGAATATCAATTAGGAATGTCAAGAGACGTCAAACTATTTGGGCTTTGGTGACGGAAGTGTTCTGGAAAGGCTGTTCAAGATTTCTGAGCTACATTGATACAGAGTTCTCTAGAAAATCTTGGTCCTGCATGGGTGGGGATACTTTTGAAGGATTAAGATGGCAAATTATAAATAATTTTTCCTTTTGCGGCATTTCAAATTCAAGTGAAGCTGAAATTTGCACTTCTGTTTTTCTTAATGAGTTGGATAGTAGTTGTAGGCTTTAGGTTGAGGATGACTCTAAAGTGATAGGATAGATGCTGCATCAAAGCTGCCTCGTTGTAGTGAGCATTATGTTGTGATCTGGAAGTTTGCAGAGAGCTTGATGTTTCTTTCTTTCATGTGTCAGGACCCAATGCTTAGAGGGATATTAGTGGATTCTTTAGGGTGGAAAGGTTTTAGTAGAAATGTTTATATGCTAGAGGTGTCTGGTAAGTCTGATCCTAGATTGATTTTGCTTTTCCTTTAATAACTCTCTAGTTAATTGTACCAAAAGGAAACATACTTCTCAATGCCTCACGGTACAGTTTGCCTTCAGTTTTACTTGGAAAACTACTTTGCTTTCTCTATCTCTTGAGTTGATCCTCAGTTTAGTTAGTACACCTTTATCACAAAAGGAATAGAAAAGGAAAGGAACTAAGTCCTAATAGTTGCAATTTTATAAAAAAAAATGAATTTTCATTAAACTGAGGGTGCATAAATTGTAAGTGCAACAGATATTTGAGTATTTTTCCTTTATGCATTATACCTATGTATGTATTTATGCACACCTACACCCATCTAATGTATTTGTATATAATGACAATGTATAGCCAAAATTGTATAGAGAGGGAAAAATGATGAAAAGGCAGTGAGAATAGTCTTACATGTGCACACTTTTGTTGGTGATTTGTGAAGTCATTCTTCTCTAAATGCATGAATTAAATTGAAACGTCTGCCTACGTGACACAAGTGTTAAGGTGTTTCTTGCAATATGGTCAAGCTCCCAAAGACTTGAACTATGACCTTATTACATGACACCCTAAGGATGACATCTACTGGTCACACTTTTCCAACCACTATTTTCCTCTTAAAATAATCTACAGATGCTGGAAGATAAGGAGAGGACACTGCATATGCTACATCTGAATCTACAAAGCCAGTTTAACAGGAACATGTATCGCATCTTGCATTTGTCATTTGTAGAAAGGTAGCAGCTCCCACTACACAATGATTTTTCATAAGATAACTCTACGAAACCGTTGGCAATTTGACAGTGTGATTCACCTTATTCAGTTCTTCTCGTTTAGTTCCGCTGGTAAATAATGTTCCCTGTTTCCTGTGGAGGATTCGAACCTATGACTACTCAAAAGATCTTCTTTATATACATATATGCACATGTGTACATATGGATATGTATTATATGGGAAGTTTATCTTTATTTCTTTTAATACAGAATCTTACTCATGAATTTTGCTGCAAAGTGGAAAGGCAGTTACATTTTTTTGTCTGGAATGGAACATAATGAATTTCTGCCAGATTCAGTGTTCATATGGGAAAAGAAACGAGCATAATTTTTAGTTTTAGAGATTTTATACTCAGACCAAAAGTAGGACGAGAGGATAAGAATAATAGAAAAACAGTGGGAAATATAACTTTGTGTTTTGATTAGATGTACCATTTTGTAATACCACGTGAACAACTATATAAATTGACTCAATGTAGATACATCATATATCAATCATGTAAAGTAAGGTTTTACTGTTTCTAAAGAGCACCATTTGCTTTGAGATTTTTTTGCAACTAAAGGCCCTTTAAGGCATTTCTTTTCTAGGAAAAGAATGAGATAAATTTAAGAAAAAATAAATACTACTAGAATGTCCAGAAGGCACGCTAGAATGTTTCTATACAGTTTGTATCCCAGAATGAGATGCTCCGTGAATTCTGTTTCTCATGAATGAAACTGATAACTAAGAATAGCACTCTCCTTTTACACTTTTCTGGTTAGGTGTTACAGGCCACTATAAGCATACTCACAACTCTCAGAAACATGTTGAGATGCTATTATGAAAGCCAATACATTTGATCGACAGACGTATTGCCTTGCCTGTCAATCACGGAAGTGTCACTGTCAAAAACTACAATTGCAGATATAGTACATGTGTACAAGCTCATACACTCACATATATGCATACTATGTACAGGTATTTATGTATGTGTGTATTTGCCTTTACATTTCTATCTATATGTTGTAGTTCGTGGGTCTGTTATTATTACTAACAATTCCCGATCTAGGTCATGGGTTTGAAAACCTTTAAAGAATCATGCAGGAATGAGCTAGATGAACCACCTAAAGTTGAAGTGAACTTCGTGTTGGCTTGTTTTACTGTTCTTTGCCAGAAATCTGGGTTTTTTCTAAAATATGTTCATCATTCTTTCATTTATAATTTCATGATAACTTATGTCTATGCGAACCAATTCTTGCAATTTATTTGTTGTTTAACACAGGCATTAACAAATAGTAAGTTATCCTCTGCATCTTGCTGTTGCTCAGTTACATGTTGCTGAAAACTTCTTGTAGGCAAACCGTTCCATCTTGCTACAAGAAGATCGTGTCAAAGCAGAAACTGAAAGTGCAAAAGCTCCTGTTGACTTTACTACCCTGCAGCTTCACAACTTGATGTATGAGAAAAATCACTATGTAAAAGCCATAAAGGCTTGCAAGGATTTCAAGTCAAAGCATCCTGATATAGATCTTGTACCTGAAGAAGAATTTTTCAACAGTGCACCTGAAGAAATTAAAGGAAGTATGTTGGCAAAGGATAGGACACATGACTTAATGCTAAAGAGACTGAATTTTGAACTATTCCAGGTAGGATTTCTATATCAAAGTAATTGGTAGATGATTCATCTTTGCGTTTTTTGCAAATGCAATTACATTTTGGCAGTTTTGCAAAAAAATCTAACATGCTTGAGTTTTACAAATTTGCTATTAAGTTTTTGTGAGCTTTGCAAAATTGTCATTCTATTAGTTTTCCATCTTCTTTTCCTGCTAGTTTTTTTCGAAATTCCAATATTGCACTTCTCTATTTCGCATTCAGGTTCTATACTTTAGAATTGTAACTCGTGATTAAGAAACTGACTTTGGCCACTAAGTTCAATGACTTCTCGATGGAAAGTTTCAGTTAAACTTGGTATCTAACGCAATTCGATAACAAGAAATCTAATGTTACGGATAGATTTAAACAAAAACTAAGCAATACTGAGATATTCAATTGCAAACATACCATGTTCACCAACCTATGCAACAGTACCTGTTAAGCTTCTTCAATGAAATTTAACAATTTAAACTTCGATTTCTCACTAAAAACTGATATAAAACTCTTCCTAACACAAATTTTAACATATCAATGCTTTGGACCAATAATAAACACAATAAATTCAAGAAAAATTCAAGTTTAAATCATAAGCAAAATACCATCATTACTGTTCATGCAAACAGCAATGAGTAGATGACTTTAAGCTCTTCATTCCATGCCTTTTTTTAATGAAAATTGGATCTAAGACGTGGGTCTTCTTCTGCTTCATGTCTTCTATCTAGCATGATCAATTTCAGGGATTTCTATTGATTAACGAAGTAGAAAATCACGCCAAATTCCTATTGTTCACCATCGCCTGTTTGCTAGAAGGTTAATATTGAAATTTCAAAAAAATTAATTGGGAAGGAGGATAAAAAACTAACAAAATGCAATTTTGCGAAGCTCACGAAAATTTAATGCCAAATTTGCAAAATTAAAAAAATGTTGGACTTCTTTGCAAAAATGCCAAAATGTAATGGCATTTTTGCAAAAAACCCTTCATCTTTTTCATTTTCTTGTTCATTTCTGTATATATGTTCTGTCAGATCTGTGCAGTTGTGTCAGTCATGCTTGTGTTTTTATATTCCTACCTGATGCTGGTTAGACCACTGTTCTTGCCTTCTTTAACTTCCCTGTTACATTGTTTTGCTGCTGTCAGACTGAACCTCTGTTCCTTGATAGAAGCCTATTCGTCATCATGTAGTGTCTGCTTTCATTTCTAGATCTTTACTAGGATCTTAAGCCTATTCAGTCATCACTGAATCCTCTTGCATAGCAAGTTTTGCTCTTAAAGCATTGTACCTTTTACACAACTGGGAATCAGCAAAAAATATTTTGTTTCATACTTTTGAATTCCAATGCAATATCTTCAAAACTCTCTGCTTCCTATTTTAAGATATATCTTGTGTTTCACTGTATAGCGGAAAGAACTCTGCCAACGCCGTGAGGAACTGGAGCAGCGCAAGAAAAGTCTCTTAGAGACAATTGCAAACCGAAAGAAGTTCTTGAATAGTCTCCCATCACATCTGAAAGCTCTTAAGAAAGCTTCATTGCCAGTGCAACAACAACTAGGAGTTTTGCATACGAAGAAATTGAAGCAGCATCACTCAGCAGAATTACTTCCACCTCCGCTCTATGTAATTTACTCACAGTTTTTAGCACAGAAAGAAGCATTTGGAGAGAATATTGATCTGGATATTCTAGGAAGTGTCAAAGATGCTCAAGCTTTTTCTCAGCAGCAAGCAAACAAGGACACTGGTAATTGAGTAATTTCTGGAATTTCAGTTTGCTTGTACATGGTGACTGGATATTCATTTAACTGTTGTTGACTCAGGTGTTAGTACCAACACAGACAACAGCAAATTGGAAGATGATGTACCTGATGATGATGAGGATGGGCAGAGGAGGAGGAAGCGGCCTAAGAAGGTTCCGGTTAAAGATAGCATTGACCATGCAGGAGTCTATCAATCTCATCCCCTTAAAGTGATCCTACATGTGTATGATGATGAGGTTTCTGATGCCAAGCCTGTGAAGCTTGTTACTTTGAGGTTTGAGTACTTATTAAAATTGAATGTTGTATGTGTTGGGGTTGATGGTTCACAAGAAGGACCTGACTGCAATATTTTATGCAACTTATTCCCTGATGATACTGGTGTTGATCTTCCTCAGCAGGTATATGTTTTGCCTTCCCTGCTGCATTCCAAGCCCTCTTTTCAGACACAGGAAACCACGTCTTCTCTGCATCTGATTAGCACAATTTCTTGTGCAGATTGCTAAACTCTTTGCTGGCAATACAGTCAGATTTGATGAAAAAAAAACTCTACGCCCATATAAGTGGGCACAACATTTGGCTGGAATGGATTTTTTGCCTGAGGTACCCCCTCTTCTGCTAACAAGCTCTGAGACCCAAAGTGGTGAAAAAGGTGCAGCTGTGCTTTCTGGACTTTCTCTTTATCGTCAGCAGAATCGTGTACAAACAGTGGTGCAGAGGATCCGCTCTCGGAAGAAGGCTCAGCTGGCTCTTGTGTGAGTCCTGCTCTGTGAATTTTGATGTCTTGGACAGTTCACATAGATTGATTCTCTGTCCAAGGCTAAACCCAGCTATGTACTAGCATACTAGTCAGACATTCCTTAAAAGTTCTCTTACTTGTTTCAGTATTCTAGGAATTGTTATTCAGTTTTTTCTTTCTAATTATCTAAAAGTATATCCTCTAGCAGTGTGTTTCTGCTCATGGGAACACTTTCTGCAAGACAAGTTCATAAATTTTGATCCTTTTAACATAGTATTCTTGGTTATGCATGTCTCTCATGGTGGTTTTGTTACAGCATCTTCAGATTTGTTGGCTTTCTTTTGCTGAGAAGCCATACAAATGTGTTTCTGTGGTTCCCACTGCATAACTTAATATTATCTCTTGCCTGAGTTGAAAGTTTGGAATCTTTGGTTGGCTTACAGGGAGCAGCTTGATTCCCTGATGAAGCTGAAATGGCCCCATTTGAGTTACCAAAATGTTCCATGGGCATCACATAGCCTTTTGTGTACCTTGCAAGGTTGGTCAGAAACATCTAACCAGGCTTCGTCCATTTCTGCTATTGTTGCGGAGGAAGTTCCCGATTCTATGGAGCTTGGGACAGATGGGAGATCTGGAACACAGAAGGAAGAATTAGAAAATGTAACTGAAGATGGAGAACTTCCAATAGTAACCAATGCTCCAACACTTCTAAATGAGTCCAAACTCACTCCCTCTAAAGGATCTAACCTAGAGCATTCCAGAAGGCTGGCTCTGATTTCAAAAAGCATGACACCGAGCAGCATGGGAAAATCTCCAAGTTTCAGAAAATTTGATGATAACTCAGAACTCATAGTTGACAGTGAAAGTGATCTGGAGGAGCCTGTATATGTTGACCATGAAGCGGAGAATGTGTCAGGTGTTGGTTTCCACAGTATTGTTCATAGATACTGGGAAGAATATGCTGGCAGAGAGTTCTGTTTGGCATTGTGTAGGAAAATGGATAGAAATGAGGGTATTGTAAGTTTAGAAGCCAAGGTATGTAGATATATGTTGTTTTACCCTTTGTCATTCGTTGGTTCTGCTCTTTGATCTCTTCATTAACTTTCTTCCTGGCAGGTCAAGATTAGCATGGAGTATCCCCTTAGACCTCCTTTTTTCACTTTGAGCTTGTCCACCACCAGAGATACTTCTTCTGAAGAGGCAGAAAATGAATCTTTGCCATGTGGGGAAAATGGCATCAAATGGTATAATGAACTTCGTGCTATAGAAGCAGAGGTTAGTTGTTGAACAACATGCATTTTGGATTCTTTTCTTGCTACTTTCAGCTTTGTTTCTCAAAATTATCTTTTGAAAGTGTAATATATTTCTGTCTTCCTGTCCCACAGGTCAATCTTCACATATTGAAGATGCTGCCTTTGGACTGTGAAAACCACATCTTAGCTCACCAAGTGCATTGTCTGGCAATGCTGTTTGATTTTCAGATGGATCAGGGATCCCTATTTTCTCGAAAAAGGAAGAGTACTTCTGTGCTTGATGTTGGGTTATGCAAGCCAGTTTCTGGATCAATTCTTGCTAGATCTTTGAGGGGTAGAGATCGTAGGAAGATGATCTCTTGGAAGGACGTAGAGTGCACCAAGAGCTATCCTTACTAGAAGTAGAGCACTTGGGATTCCTCTAATGACAAATGAGCTACTATGAATCTTGCAGGAATAGCAAGTTTACTTGCAATGATAAGTTGTCTTGGATTGTGTTGCTGGTGGTGGCTAAGTGGTGGAAAGAGTTCTGTTCATTTTGCAGTTTTAATTCTCTGAGAGTAAGATTTAGGACTTGGGAATTGACCATTGTAGCCATAAATAAGTAGTTAATCATGCGCCGGATCTGGTGTATCATAAGGATTTTGCCTTTTCTATTGATTCCTACAATTGGATTAAAAATAAAAAATATAAAAAATCTTGAATGAGATATTCAACTCTAAGAGACGAATGAATAGAGAAAAAGAAATCTTTGTTGCTTTGTACCTCCTATTTTTGGAGAGAGAATGAATGTCTTTACGGATGAGACGAAAAAGTGGCTTGGATCTCCTGAAATTTTGTATGCCAAAGATTCAGTTTCAGGTTTGGGCTCCTTGGGAAGTTAACTTCAAGAAGTTCCGCCATTGACCTTTTTGATGCTTAGAACATTCAAAGGAAAATTTCTCTGTGTCAAATGTTTTGGTCTGGACTTCAACATTCTTTATGTGCTTCTGTTGCTTGGCTTTAGGGTATCCTTGCAATCTTCGTAATTATCTGGTTTACGGCATCTTAGTTGAAGTTATGCTTGTTTTGTCTCGTAAAAGCTGTGCGATTGGCGTTGATTTTTTCTTGAGAAGGGAGCTGCCTGGAAACAGTGCTTGTTATGGTACAGAGCATTGCAATTGGCCCCAGATTGCCATTCTTCTGGAAACATATAAAGTTTGCCATCAGGCCATCTAGTTGGTTCCTCCTTTACTGCTCATCTTAATCTGAATCACGGGTATTCTGCAGCGGAAAACAGAGGGCTCATAAAGTCGAGAGGGAAAGGGTCAAAATCTTAACCTACCAGACGTTTGAGATCATCAAATGTAGCAGCAATCCCGTGGGATAACCATTTAGATCCTCTGTACTTATGGCGTATAGATCTGTGTGGTCTAGAGCATGAAATGTAAGAATCACGGAGCTGGTGCTTGGAACTGTCTTCATCCGTCTAGCCATTGGTTTACTTTTCTGGCTGACTTCAGCTGGGGCCTAGTTGGGAGGCTTCATCCCTCTCTAACAGTCTTTGAGTAGCAAATGGGAAAAAGTCAACAGTTTTCAACAAACGGAGATTTACTGATAAGAGGGTGGCAGCCTGTTTTTTAGAATGTCTGACGGTCTCAATCAGCAAATGACAGTTCCAAATCCCGTGCTCACACCATAGTCCATAGATCCAAAGAATGGAACCAGTATAAAGCAAAAGTTCTAGTAAGAGTAAAATTTTCATCCCATGCTCCATGTTCATTCTGCCTTTTCCCGCGATAGAAACCATGTGTCAGTGATGCGTCCTCACTTTTTTTCTTTGCACAGTGAGACTCGTTCAGCTTCAACAATCTTTAACTACCATCTCATTGTACCATGTTGTTTTTCACTCTTCACATTGTGCTTTTCACCAAAGAGAAGCCTTGGTGCAACTATAGAGTTGTCATCGTACAACCTTGAGGTCATGAATTCCAGGTGTGAAAACAGCCTCTTGCAACATACAAGGTAAGGCTGCATACTATTGACCTGTGTGGTCTACACCTTCCCCGGACCCTACATACGTGGGAGCTTTATGTACCGTGCTGCCGGGCGAGCTTATCATTTCCCCTTCAAATTCAAGACTTACAGGACCAGTCTCTCTGCTTTTCCACAATAGTTCAACGAGTTTGTTTTCACTTCATCACTTAACTGCACACAGAAGAATTTGACTCGTCATATCCTGTACCCTGATCCTGTTTGTGACCATTAAACAGAAGAACATCCAGATTCCAACCAGTGAGACAAACCAGCAAGCTAACCCTCACAGCATGTTGGCTCCCGCGCCTGATATGCAGGCAGCCTCGAACCTGTGACCTACCACAACAGAGGGTCCTCGCATCACCACGCTTGAAGGCCTTAGGTCAAACTGCCATATTAGTTGGCTCCAGAAAAGGAGACGAGAGTAGATGATGTCAATAAACCAGCCAATGAAAGAAGGTAGAAAAAGAAAACAGAATTGGGTGGTAAAGCAAGTATCAGCATGTATAAAAGCCAGCTTTGGGTATGTGGGTGCATATGCTTTACGTGCATGCGTAAAACAGAATTGGCTACATATCTTTACATATGGCACCTGCCTATCTTAAGGGATAACTTGGTTGATGATGGATGAGATCATCAGATCTTCCCAAAACATTCCTACTGAACAACATTTTGTTCTCCTATTCTTGATGCCAAAAACACTAGGACATCAAAAGAGAAAACAAATAGAGATCAAAGAATGGGAAACTTAATCGACAGGATAAAACTATCACTCACAGTCTTAATTTACAGCAGGACTCGTTTCCCTTCTATATGTACACAGAAATATCCCTATCCACTATCCAGTAAACTCCATAGCTCAATCCTGCTCTACCAGGGCCCTGTCTGCGTCCTTCTCAAGCATCGCTTCTTAGACCCGTTTTGCTGACTAAGAATTTCCAAAACCTGCTGGAAGCCAATTGAAATCATTCTGTTAGCCAATCCAAAACTAAACAAGCAACATCCTTGTAGGTCCAATCAAGAGATAATTGGGATGAAAATACGGAGTGTTGGGAGCTTTTACTACGGCAATTCAATGAGACTGGAGGCATATTGATAATGTCAAGTATAATACATGACCACAATTCTAAGCTTAACACTTTTTGTGCATTAGAAATTGGCAAGCGTCAATACTGTAAAGGGTTTTGTGACCACCCAATAGCGTAAACTGGTAGTCCTGATTAATGTTGCTTAATTAAGAGGGAGGAATTCGGTTGAGTTTTCCTTGTTTGTGAAATAAAACACTAGAAGTTAGTTAAAAGTGGGTAACAGTGACAAATGGATTTTATTTTGGGGAATTGAGAGAGACCGTTTGCGCTTTTGGTTATCACTAACCCACCTAACTTGGTCTTTTCAAATTAAATAAGATGAGATGTGGCGCATTACAATTTTCAAATAAGGAGAGGAGATACTGCAATTAGAAAGGAAAACAGAGGTGATCTTTTACATTTTATCTTTTTCGAAAGAGAGCTAATACAGAAGGAAAAAGGAAAGACTGCTTATTCTATCCCAACCTTAGTTGTCAACTTGGTTTTGATGAGCATTCCATTTTTCTTCAGGATTGGAACTTTCTGGCGTTTTGCTCGTTTCTGTGTTCCGTTTCAGAAAAAACGTGACAAAAGCTCTCAGAAGTTAAAATTCTGAAATTACACATGATTAAGAACAACTGGAAAATTTGATGCAAAACATAATTACATGGTTTGTTACAATTATCATGTTAGTCTATCTACAATCAACACAACGTCAATACAGACTGCTATTTCTTATGAGAAATAGCAGAAAGCAAATACTGACTTCAAGAGAACATAATAAATGGAAACAACCAATATGACTGGCACAGTTCTCAACCCAAAACAAATCTTGAAATATTGTTTGGAAAGGAATGGAACAGAAAAATAAGACTTTGACCTCCTACCTAGTTGATCTCTACTATCACTGCAACAAAAGTTTCAAAAACTGGCTAGGTGATCTCTCTCAACCAAAAAGACACTGTAAGATAATGATGGAATGAAATGTAGCTGCACAGGAAAATGTATGGATATAGGTGCTTTGTACAACAGTGATGCAAAATGGATGTAACAATTTCAATGAAGTTTGATGAGATACAACTAAAAAAACAAAAAAATTATTAAACCCAAAAGAAAAAAAAGAGAGTTAAAGAATAGCAAGTATTTTCAAATATTTTGATGTAAAAAATCTGCCAGCAACCACTGTAAACCCAGTTAACTATACTCAATGGTTAACTACCTGCCATCTAATATTTACTCTATTGCCTGACATTGAGAAGAAACACCTAACGTTGGAACAAATAGGGAACTCAATGCACTTGGGTTTATTGACACTAAGCACAGGGGAATAGCAAATTTTCAGTTCATCACATCCCAGAAAAGGAACAAACCAAAGAGCTAAAGCCACTCCATGTTCTCAAATATGTCACAAATAAAAAAAAGGGCAGCCCCAGTGCACGAAGCTCTGCTATGCAGGGTCCAGGGAAGGGACAGGCCACAAGGGCCTATAGAACGCAACCTTACCTTGTATTTTTGCAAGAGGCTGTTTCCACGCCTTTAACCCGTGACCTCAAGGTCACATGACGACAACTTTTACCGTTGCGCCAAGGCTCCCCTTCTATGTCACAAATAAATGATTGAAGAAATAATACTGGCACTAACTCTTGATGCATTAAAAGTCCAAACTCTTTTAATGTACTATAGTTTCTTTATTATCATGTGAGTTACTTGTATACTTTTAACTAGAGCTTTATTCTTTACAGTGACATCTTTCTCACCAGTTACATCAATTTATTCTAATAAATAAAGAAGTTACGTTCAGCATTTGATTACATGTACTGGTTAAAGATCGCTGAACCTAAGGAAAAATCGAAGCAGAGTAAGGGAATCAGAAATTTTCCTATATTGGTAAAACTATGTTCAGGGCACTTGGTCCTCCTTAATCAGATTAAACGTTTTAAATAAAAGGGTCGCAAACTTTCACATCTTCAAAGGCCAACCTTCCAGAATTATAGAGATGATCTAATCATAACAAAATAGTAGAGCTTTTATATCATTTCATCAACAAATGGTTCAATCAGCATATTCTTTCTAATGAAGAATGAGCTATGACCCAGAGAAATTTTAAGAAATGTAGGAACTCTGTGTTCCCTGAGTGGGCAAACATCACGTAATGGAATAACAAATGACAGTGATCCAGGTGGAGCAATCCTGATTAGCATACCACGATGATCAAGTTCAAATGTTTAACAGTAAAATAAATACATACGAATTGTGGTAACCCTAGAATCATAAACTAGTTTTTTAAGATATGAGATGGATGACTGCACGTGTTTGTAAAAATCTGAGTAGTTGCTGTTCCATATTATTTTTGTTCCTCAGCTTTAGACCTAGCCACAGTCAATATATTCTCCAAGCCAATCATGCAATTATGGGAGTTCAATCCATTTTTGGACCAACAGAACCAATGAATTAATGAAGTGACTTATAGCAGTAAATAAATGCTCCTAAGCGTCAATCACCACTTGCTGAGCTCACCTTGATTTGAGTAGGATCAGTTCTCATCAACAACTTCAGAAATTCAACAGAGAAGTAAAAAAAAAGCCTTCTACTTCATAAGGCTACTCTCTCTCAGTGATTAAAAGCAAAAACAGATAATAAAAAAAACCTTGTACTTCATATGGCAACTCAGTGACTAAAAGCAATAAGGGCAAAAACAGATACAAAGAAGCCGAACTTATCTCCGTAATCTAAAGCTCCTCTCCCAACCTCTTGATTACAGAGACAATCAGCATCCACATTAGTGTATGAAGAGGAGCAGTAATCAACTTGGTATCCATAAAGACAATCCAGAACTTCTATTGCATTATCAACCAGCCAAGAACAGCAAACCTTCTCTGAAAACTAACTAATTTCCTAGAATCCCCTTTAGTGATCACAAGGCCTATCCATCGAGCCTCAAATAATGTATCAGCCTTTATAGAGCTTGGATTTCAATGTACGGTCGTACAAACATAACTTGAATATTCAAATTATAAGCACTCAACTAAGACCGTGAAAGATGCCCCCAACATCAGTCATGCCAGGTAAACTAGCTGTGTCAAAATAAAGCTTTAGCATACCTAATGTTGGAGGGGAACACTCAGATGAAGGAACCACCTTTCTCTGTCCTAGGATTACACACCATGGTGTATGCAAATTGGCTGGCAATATACCTTTGAAATGCTTGGAAACCAGACTCAAAATCTTGCTGCATGTCTTCCTTGGGAATTGGCCTTGACTCTAAAAAGCCATATATTACTCTTTCCACAGTAACTCAAGGTGGCTATACCAACCAGGTTCCACAAAAGATACCTGCCCACCAAAAATTTCATGCTTTCACAATTTCCATGGTTGACCTACGCATGACCCAACTCATCCAAACCATGCTAAAATGCACATCCTGCCAACTTATAATGAACCGGTAAGTTATTTACAGTTGGAGCACCTTCGCAACACATATTATATACGTATTAACCATGATACACTGATGATGAATCAAATGGTGAATAGTAAGTATTATGCCTACATATGTGGTTGATGCAATGGTAAAAGTTGTCGTCATGTGACATTGAGGTCATGGGTTCAAGGCGTGGAATCAGCCTCTTGCAAAATGCAAGGTAAGGCTGCCTACTATAGGCCCTTGTGGTCCACCCCTTCCCCGGATCCTGCATAGGCGGGATCTTCGTGCACCGGGGCTGCCCTTTTTTATATGTGGTTGACACAAAAGCAATAAAGCAACCATGTGATGACTTCTGAAATCATAAAAGATGTGTACTTGTTGGGCTGCACAACCAAGTGACAGTAAAACAATCTGACATGGCAAAAATCAGAGACTCCCAGCCCCAAAGTAATATCATCCGACAAAATGAAGAGAAACTTGCATACTTCTCCACCTCATCATCAAAACAGTTCTTCAGAATCTTTTACCATAAAAGGTTGGTCTAGGAGTAGAAATTAGCAATGATCAAGTTTAATTGCTCTGCCATATGACAAAGTGAAATCTAGTCATCAAGGTGATGCCACCACAGCAGGTTTTTTTTAGGGGGGCAGAAATGGGATGTCAGCATAACCACAATCAAATCCAAATTGCACCCAATTCCCAGCTCATCCCAATATCAGATAACACTTCTAAACTCCTACTCTGTGGCCAATATTCCGGCATTTACTAGCTTTTGCACATAAGATTCCATTGATAGCATCTCCCATCCACCTCATGTCTCACATACTATGAACCAATTGCATCATCTCCTGCTGAATTTTTTAAACCCGAAATCCCAACAGCAACCTACTCATGGCGGGAAGCTTCTTCATTCTAACCTCTTTCTTCCTTAAGCCAAAGAAAAACCCCCCCACTTGATCAAATAATACTTCCTATCATCCATCCAATCACTCCATGAAACATCACAATGCAATTCCTGAATCTACAAATCCAAGTGACAAGGCATCTAAACAATGAAAGCTAATAGATAAGAAGTTTTCCCATTGTTGATCTAATAAAGACATGTAACCCCAAACAAGTAAAGAGCTTCTTTCAAAAAGTTCCATCATTATTTCCCATACATTCCTAGGGGTGGACCCCTGCATAAAGATTTAAAAACAAAATTTGTACAAGGAACTAGATGATTCAGTAATGAAAACTAACAGTGTATCTAAAGACCACGCACGTAAACAAGTCCTCAGAAACATGACCTCTGAGATACAAGCTAACCCTGCATTTAGTAGTACCTCCAAGTTGATGGGGACAACTTCAAGAAATTACAGCTCAACAGTGCAAATTCACATCTGGCATCGACCACCACCACTTAAGTTTACCTATATACTTTTTAGTTTGCTACATATTGGACAAACTAAAAGGTGAGGCACCTAGTTTAAGGTTATCTTTACCCCTTTACATCCATCGTAGTTTCCTCTTCTAATGCTAGAGACATACACTCTGTATTGATATTGATAGTGATGACAGGACAAGAACTTCTTGTTCTGTTTGTCAGTTTAAATTTGATTGTTTGTTATCCATAAGGATTTAAAAATGAAATATATATTGGTGGTGAATGACCAGGTGAAGTCACAAGAACTAGATTCTATCTCTCTGTTGCCAAATGCCATAGTGGCCACTGATATTTTAGCAAACACGCCAAAAGCAGTACAGTATCTTCTTTCTTTAATCACCCAAGACCATCGTGTACTGAAAGTCTGAAAGCAACTTGCCCTAGGATGACACAATCTAATGGTGTAAAATATCACATAAAATATCCATTGGTAATACATTGCAGAGCAGATAATTATGCAAGTAGTGGTATTACTGAAAGCATTAGGTCTAGGATGATTCACCCAACATTGGAGAGCAGGAAATCTCCTTCCAGTAAGACAGTGAATCAATCAGTTCCTCGAGATATTAAGAAAAGAGAAGCATAAATGATTATGCAATAGGAAAATCCTTCAGCAACCATGAAGAGATTGGCCAGAGATCTTACAGCAGCTTCATATTGAATATACAGACATCTCAGGAACAGTTAGAAGAAAAATACTTAGCTGAGCAGTGGATTTACCTGATTCTTCTGCATCTCCATGATTTCTTCCTGCAACAAAAAGGTTATAGTCAAAAAGGATTTTGAAGTACAACAAGTTCCTGATATATTCATGAGAACATACACCGATTCGATGGGGATACTACAATAAACATGCAAACTTCATCCATGCTTCATTGGGATTCTAATCAGGAAGGATCCCACTGCATGAAAGGTTAGTTACCTGTTTCTTCTGCAGATCTTTGTTCTCCTCTTTAAGTTTTGCTACTTCAGCTTCTAGTTCCATGGTATAAGCCTGGAAAAGCCCAAACCAAAGAGATAAGTAGAGGTTACAAACACGGATACCGCAGAAAGGATGAAAAGAATAGCAGTATGGTTAAAGCTATCCATATTAAATGTCTCTTTGTTCTAAATAACATTTATTTATTTAATGAAAGTTGAGTACTCAAACAGACTATCTTCTGGTGAGACCAAAATAATATCTTGTTTCACGTTGTAATTTTCTCTATCAAATGTAATTAAGGCCATAATATAAAGCTAGATTACCTATCTGGTAGTACGGAAGTCTTCGGCATCTCGTCCTCTGCCACCTCTAGTTATATCATCTATACATGCCGCTGCTTAAAATAAACAATTTACAGGGGAAGCTTCTAGATATAGAACATCTGTAACATGATAAATGGACAATGTTCCCACATCTTAATAATGAATGGATCAGAATAAACCTCTTTCAATTATTACTCTTTTCTATCTCCCAGTCAGAAGTCATTTTCTTACTCGCCCTTTTATGCTTTCGGTAAGTACATGTAGTGATTTCCTAAGTTTCAATCTAAAATATGCAACAATAATATAAAAATAAAAAAAAACCCAAATCCCAGTTCCACAATCATGAGTCTGCTCAAGATTTGAAAACAGCTTTAGCAGTAAAAGCAATTCTAACAGCAACGCTCATGGTTACCTTGTCTTAAATAAGGAAATTTTCACAGTATATCCCAGTAAAACTTACCGTTCAAGCAACCCATAGTATCCCAATCCTCTCAACTCTGATACTACTATCTTTATAGGCTACCATATTTGACCAGTTGAATGCCATCTAGAGAAGAGAAGCCATGCATACAGCATATAATGAAGAGTGAAGGACATCAAGACGAGCCTATCATTTAAACATTTTGAAACAGTTTATAACAAGGATGTTAACAAATTACCTGCTTACGAGCCCGAGATCTCGCAGCTGATTCTCTGTTCTTAATCATACGCCTCTGTCTCCTCTCGACCACCTTCTCTACAGATCCACTGCATTTCCTTCCCCTAAGACCTCCACTGAAGACAAAAGGAACTGGAGACAAGGAAGAATTATCCCCGTTACTCTTCCCGAGCCCATCTGAAGAAAGCTGGTTAGTAGGAGACCCTGTACCAACCGTGACTCCAGCCGATCCCAAGCCAACCATACCCATTCCAGCTCCACCCTGCATGAAGCTGTTGTTCATTGTCTGATCTGCCATGCTCACAACTCCACCTCTCATACCTGATTTCCCCGACTCCGTACCATTTCCTACTTGCATTGAGGAGGCATAACCACCCATTGGAGCTTGCTTTGGAAAGAGCTGCTGTTGCTGCTGAGAAGATCTCACGCCATTTAAATTCATCGTCAAATTATGTGATTGATTAGGAATTTGGTTGCTAATGTTCTCATTCATCCTATTACCAACAACTCCATTAGTCCGAGGTTGCGGCGGATACCCAAGAGCTAGAGCAGGGTTATTGTTCGAATGGGGCAATTCACCATAAAACCCATTATTATTTGATCTTCCCGTCGGCTGGGCATCTTCTCTAACCACCCCTGCTCTCACCAAGAACTCTTCCAAAGTCATCTCTCCCAGAGTCTGCTGCCGATGCGGCAAATTCAACCCTGCATTACTACCACCATCCTTCCCACTATTCTCCTTAAACAAATCTCTCCAAACTTCATCAACCGTCTTCTGACTAAGAGTCCGCGGCAAAGTTAACGACCCCTGCCGCTGCAAATTCCCACCAACAAGCGCCCCTTCGTTATTCGCACATATTGCCGAAGCCATAGCTTGGGTCTCTTCAGCAGTCCATATATTCTTAAGGAACTCATCCATGTTCATTGATCCAAAATCCTTTCCTAAACCACCCATGGAATTCTGGAACTCGTCCAAAGTCAGAGTGTAGATTGAAGGCTGTCGAGCTAAAGGGGGATTGCCCATCGGCTTCCCGTCGTTCCCATCGAAGTTCCTGAAGTTTATGTGAGATCCCATTTGCGAGCAACCCAAAATCAATCATATAATTCTACCACAAAACCATCATACATGCACAAATCGAATCGAAGCCAATCGAAACCAACCACCGCACCGCTCCGTCTTTCTACTTCACTTTCGAATCAAATACATGCCGGAATCAGATCAAATTCCCAACCCTAGAATCCAAAAAAAAACACAGCTAAATAAACAAAAACAGACGACCTTCTCAACATTTCCACTACGTTCAAGCTGAATTAATAAAAACCTCGAGCTCAAAAGATCAAACAACAACTCCAAACAATTGGAAAAGAAATATAAAACCTAAACCCTAACTCATTTTTTCTACTGATTCCACCACTAGAGAGAGTAGAAGCTTAAATACACCAAAAACCAACCAAAATTCCGGACAAAAAACGTACAGCAACGGATTAGATGCCAAAATCGGAAAGAATCAAAGACCGACATAGGACAGTAAATCCAAAAAGAGAAAGAAACTTTATATTTACATCTCACAAACAGTATTTATTTTCGGAAAAAGATAGGGAAAATAGAGGAAAAAGAGATTTTTTTTACCTTTTTATTTGATTTTTTGCGGAACGCCAAGTGTCGTGCTACAAGGGTTTGGGAGGTTCCAGTGAGCTCTCCCTGCATTTAAGAAAGAGGCGAAACGATTAAAAGTGTCAGAAAAGGCCGCCAGAACCAACCGATTTCCGAAACGTGGCCCAATTGGAGGAGAGTACGCGACCCTGATGTGACATTCATCCTATCTCCTGGTACAAAGTGGGATGATCTCATCCGTACATTTGGAAGCAGGGGATGGTTAGATGAAGTAGGTGTTTTTAATTTTTGTTTTTTGTGCGGGGTGGACTCTGACTATAGTTGCAGAAGAAGCGCGTGCGCGGAAGTGTCGGTTTGGTCGATCGCGGGAGTTGATGAATTGGTGGGCTTGTCTAATTTTTGACGTCCACCAGTTGCGGAGTAGATCTGAGATTGAATTATCTAGTATTCTCGTTTTTTATATTTTTTTATTTAATTATGAGCAAATAATTACAAAATAAGTCACTCACAAGTTTTCCTAAATTTAATATGAAAAAACCATGACTAGAACATGCAACTAAGCTTATTTAAGGGGAGTTGTCGTAGCCTTGGAGTTGTTTGCAATCCATTGTGCTAGATATTATCGATAGTCGAATAATCTTTTATTCTTTATATTTTTTATAAGCAAAGCTCTCGCCCTTGTTCTCTTAGATTAAATCCATGTCCAACGGAGAAAGCTACAACTCAAACCTACATCCAAGCATATTATAAGAGAAGATTCCGTGCTGTTACGACCAACTATGCTAGATATTTAATGACATGTAGTATTTTATATTGCAAACTTAAAAAATGATAAAATAATTTATAAAGAAAGCACAATGGTTTTAGGGTTCATATTATCTATGCACCATTTTAGCCATCGTAGCGACTTTAGGAGATATTAAGAGAGATATTTTGAGCTATATATTTATTAAGATATTTTTTTAGGTAATGAAAATAATAATTTCAAGAGCGAAAATGACTTGGGAGAAAAGCTACAAGGATAGCTTTCTAGGCCCCCAATCTGCCATGTGGACATGATCGTCTCCATTAATTTTACTGGCATTGACTTGTATGTCATCGTACCCTAGTTTCTTTTATTGATGATCTAAATTGATTGATCTATCAAGCTCATTTAGACTGATTTGAGAGAGAATAAACAATTGGTTTTATTGGGCTTAATCTTGCAAACAATAGGTTTATAGATTGTAGCAGTTGGGGGTGGCAAAATATGACATGATACGATAACACGACTCGAACCCGACACGAATTTAGCAGGTGAAGGTCGAGTCTTATCGTGTTCGTGTCATTTTTACCAAAAATCGTGTCTTGTTTGGGTCAATCAATGTTGACTTGTCGTGTCGACGTGTTTGACACACGACCTATTAATTCGTCATGTTGACCCATCTAACCCCCAGTTGAAAATATAGGATGGTTCATCAGAAACTGTTCTATACTACTATAGTATAGGATGATTCTTTTGAAACCGTCCTAATATTATTATAGTAATATTGGATAGTTTTTCAAAAATTATCATTTATTAGTTATTTTATATTTATTTAATCATGTTATACGATTCGTGTCGTGTCAACTAGTTTAATAATCGTGTCGTGTTTGAGTCATAGGTTCTTAACACGATTATTAAGTGAGTCATGTTCATGTTGACTCATATACTATAATAGGTTAGTCTCGACACGACACGAGCACGGCCTGCCAACCCAAATTGCCAAGCCTAGTAGTAACTAGCACAAGAGGTTGAGTAGCGGCACTTTTCCGTGGGACCTATTTGATAATTGGATAAATTGCATAAAAAGTCAAATATAAATAGGATCGTCTAACTCATATGATGAGACATCTAGTAAGGCTAATCTCCACTCGGTCCTGTCAATAGCTGGGACCTCCAGCTAACTAGATCCAATTCTTTGCATAAAAAATCCAACAAAGAGGACAGTCCAATTCGTAGGATAAGATGTCTTAAGAGATTAAACTATCGGTAAAAAGGGTAGCTTGGTGCATGAAGCTCCTGCTTATGTGAGGTCTGAAGAAGGGGTGAATCACAAAGGCCTATAGTAAATATAGTCTTACCTTGCATTTCGTAGTAGGCTGATTTCACGTCTTAAACCCATAACTTCAAGTCACATGATGACAACTTCAACCGTGGTGTCAAGAGTTTGCTTCTAAGAGATTAAACTATCGGTAATAGCTTTTTAATCTGACATTTTTGTACTTTTTTATTTATCTTTTTTGTAGATATTTGCATTCTTTAAGGAGAAAAAGTCTAGGAGGACCCACTTTTGTCAAAGATCCAAACCATCTATCTCCTAGGCCATGATAGATGGATAATTGAGGCCTCAAAATTACAACCCATCTGCCAATTCAACCGTATGCCTTTTTTTCACAACTTATCAGGCAAAACCAAAAAGAGAAAAAAATTTAGCACTCTTATTTGTAGCCTTCAATCTGAAACTTAGAGACCGAAGAGCAAATATCCAGCCAGATGAGTGATTTGGATCATTTAGATAGTGGGTCCCGCTTGATTTTAGAAAATATGCGTATAACGGATAATGAAGAAGAGAAAGTCAAAAGCGAGTCCACTGATCTTTTCTACTCTCGGACCACGTTGCAAATTTTCCGCCGAGGCTTGAACTTCGATAACCCGACTGGGGAATCATATTGTTCCGTAGTCCCTTTCTGTTTTGGTATTGGCGCTCCTCTTTTTCACACTCATTGTGCATTGATTAGCTTGTTGGACACCGAGCCTGAATGTAAAGTAACTTGGCTCATAGCAGGTCCCACCTTTGGTTGATCCGGCCATTAATCTGGTCTCTCATATATTGGAGATCTGGGGTTGAAAAATCACATCCATTGGATTGGATGATTCTACCTTCCAGAAAATCATATTTAAATACAGTTAAATCCAATTTCTTTAGTTATTTTTGTCCCTCATAAATTTTTTTTTTTTTTGAACTAATAATTCACACAAAATAAAGTTCCAAGTGAATGGAGGCGGTTTTAGACATTCTGTGTTTTGGGTCTTAGACTTGCCAAGTTCTGAAGGGGAGCTTAGCTTTGGCGCAACTGTAAAAATTGTCGTTATATGACCTTGAGGTCACAGATTTAAGGCGTGCAATCAGCCTCTTGCAAAAATACAAGATAAGGTTACCTACTTTAGGCTATTGTAGCCTGCTCTTTCCCTGAACCCCGTATAGGGAGGAGCTTCGTGCACCGGGGCTGCTCTTTTTATTTGCCAAGTTTTGCTAAGTCAAGAATAAAGGTTTTTACCTGCAAAAATATCAACCAATATTATAGTTACAAAAAAACATTGAACAATTAATATATTTTTTTTAAAGATCCAAAAAAAAATTCTCATGATTTTTGCCAAATAATTCAGTAAGTTCTTACATGTTTCTAATGTTGGACAAATTTACCAAATAAACATGAATTTATAAAGTTAAACTCAAATTAAAAAAAAATAATTTATCAAATTCTGTGATACTATCTATAGTTCCAGTGAAAATTGTAAATTAAAAGATAAAATTCATATCCTTATCATTCTTTTTATTTCAACTTTTTGTACTTTTTCTAAAACTTTCTTAAATTTTACAAATTTTTGCCTTGCTGACTTGATCTTGAATCAGAACCTTTGAAACTATTGCCAGTATTTTGTAATTATGTGTTAATCCCAATTGTACTTGTTATGGCTAGTCTTCATTTTGAGTCCTCACCTCCCCCTTCATTTGATGTTATAACTAGTGGGAGAAGATAAAGGGCAGCCTCAGTGCACGAAGCTCCCACATATGCAAGCTTTGGGGAAGGTGCAGACTATAAGAGTCAATAGTATGCAATTTTACCTTGCATTTTGCAAGAGATTGTTTTCGCACTTTAAACCTAGCGGGAGAAGATAATCATAGAAATAATCTATATTCACTTTTAAATAAACAAATTGACCTATCATTGGCTTCCCAAACGTTGCCTTGGTTTGTTTAATTACCGATTAAGACATACTCTTGAGATATGATGCAATGACATGCGATGATGAACTCAAGATGCATTATAAATCAAGCCAACTTACTGCTGCGCGTGAAACAAAAAGATAAGTGTGCTTTACCTTCCTACTTTCGGCTAGTATATACTCCATAAATATTTGTCTTTGAAAAAACGATGTCTGCATAAGTATTTATATTTACGCGCTCTCTTTCTCATACATGCATACATACATACATATATATTATCATTTGTATTGTTAAGTGACTTTAGCGGAGCCACGCCGTCTGCAAAATGCTAGCCCCACCATATTCACTACTAAGGTAGAGGATAAAATTCTCATCCTCAGCTGTGCAGAAATATTATCCCAAGCAATACATGGACACTGGCTAGCCATTGACTTTGTGGGGGAGGGGGGTTGCATTGATTGGGCCTATCACTAATAATTAGGCAGTAACCGAACCAACCGTGTCAAGAAGATAAGTTGGTTGGTGAGTGAAGTAGTATCTTGGGGAATTAATAGCTCCCAGGCACATGGATGTGCCGACTTCCACCCTCTCCATAAAAGTCGGAGAAAGGTGGCGATAAGAATCTCACCACTGAGATGAAAAAGCCAGCATCTCCTTGTATTATATTAATTGCCCTTCCTACTTCTAGCAAATCACAAATAATATAAACTTAGCTTATTGACTTTTATGTGCTATCGGCGGCTATAGTTGTCGCCATGTGGCTTTAAGGTTACAGTTTAAGACATAAAAATAGTTTTTTATAAAATGCGAAGATAAGACTACGTACTATTGACCCTTGTGATATGCAGGAATTGTGCCTTTACATTGACTAGCTGAAGGTGTCTCCATTTTTGTCTTCTTCTTTTGATTATTGGGCTTTCACTTTCATCTAGAAGGAGATTAGTCTTTTTAATTTAATCAGGAAAAAGAGTAGTAGCCCGGGGCTCTTCCATAATTACTAGTCCTGCCATATCTATCTTCAGGTGGCCATTTGTACACCGACTGATTGGCAGTGTCTTTTGATGGGCTGATAGCGATCCAATCATCTGGTATTTTTGAATATATTAGTTTTCGTTCTTTTGAAGTGCTCCACCATAATTACGGTATATATTTTTGTAAATTGGTCATGATTATCTGCTGAGTGCAGCATTTATTGATGCCCGAAGTTTCTAATCATGAGGTTTACCGTATGAAAAATTCCTAAGATGGTGCTTCCATTTGTACGGTGGAGATCAGGTGAATCACCTATTGAGATGGTCATGCAAGGGGCAATCCCACACTTCCAAATAACCAGTTTAGTCACTTTAGGTAGAGTATAGTACAACCCAGTCTGTGTCCACGTTTTCATGGATCTCATGTGCATGGAAGAAAAGGACAAAAACCTAAACCAATATGGTAGGACCCAAAGTTGAATCTGTTCCTGTCGATCGTGCCGTAGAATAATCCATGTGGAAGACATCCAGGGCTTACTCTTTAATTAGTTGCCGCACTGAGAAAGCTAACTAGAACGTGGTCCTTGACGTGCCAAGCACAACAGGTGGCGGTGATAAAAATATGAAAGGGCCTTGTCTTGACGTAAGGGGCTCCCGGAGGTGGGCCCTCCTAATCAAGACGGTACATCTTCTACACGTGACGTGATCTCAACCGTTTATACCTGTCTGGCCTTTGAGATTAGTTAGGGTGCCCTAGTTGTCGGGTTGAAGAGCTTAAACATTTTCACATTGAAAGGGATTGTAATTGCTTCTTTCATTTCAGAAGGTGTTTAGGAGATAATTGTTGTAGATTGATGGTCCTGATCGTGCCACGTGGGCCTTGCTTACTGATCCAATTGGTTGACACAATTATAACTTCCCACCGTTGATCTTAATTTGTTTTGCTGGTTGTAGAACTAACATCCATAGATCAAGCTTAAGTTAGGGTTTTGAGGGTTAAAAGTGCAAAATTAAGGGCAACTTTGACAACCTCAGTGTCAACTATGTGGGTTCGAAATCACGCACTCTTGGCACGATTGAGGCTCGGCTGTTGCCTATCTTGGAAGCTTTGGGCCCTTTGCCTTGAGAACGAAGGTTACGTCTCTCAGGAACTTAGGTCCAGATACTGGTGCGACCCAAAGATCTTGAAAGAATGATCCCACAATGAACTGAAGTCCAATGACACGTTGGGGTTGTAGTTTTGTCAGTTATGTGACTAAAGTGCCCAGACCTGTCACCTGAGGATACTGTCCAGTGGCTTTGAAAGAATGATCCCACAAGGAACTGAAATCCAATGATCCTTTGGTGTCGTTATAACCATCTATTTCAAGGCCTACAGTGTATGAAGATTGGATGTCAAACTGGGCACTTTTGTCGTACACGCGGAATTACGTGAGGATAAGGATTATCCACTAGGCAGTCCAAACTGGCGCCATAGAATGCGGGGAGGTTTTATGCATTATTGATGTCACTAATCTTATATATATATATATATATATATAAAGGGCGGCTCCGGTGCACGAAGGTCCTGCCTATAAGAGGTTTGGGGAAGGAGCAAGCCATAAGAATTTATAGTATGCAGTTTTACCTTGCATTTTATAAGAGGCTGATTCTACGTCTTGAACCCGTGACTTCAAAGTCACATGACAACAACTTTTACCGTTGCACCAAGACTCCTCTTCATAGAAGTTTTTAATTGCCCATTTCTTGCTTGCTTAGTTATGCAAAGCACGTGTATATTTTCCAATACGTGTAATTGAAAGTTGTTACTTGCTTAAGTGCACTAGTAGGGACTAAAATTGCTGGTCTGCATTTGATTGCTAATGATGTTTTAAATCAAATTGTCTCTACCAATTTTGTTTGGGTAGTGATATATCCGCTACTTGTTTTACTTTGAGATCTCTTCATTAAATGGAAAAATAACTAGCTCTACGTGGGCCTAGATTTCTGAAGATCTAAATCTATACGGGGTCTAGGGAAGGGACGGACCACAAGAATTTATAGTATGCAGCCTTACCTTGCATCTTTGCAAGAGGCTGTTTCCACTCCTTGAATCTGTGACCTCAAGGTCATATGACAACAACTTTGCAAGAGCTTTTTTGACAGCACGCTCAATATACTTCGTTCGTGCATGAAAGATTGAATTTGCCACCATATACATAGGACTTAGGCTGTCACAATAGAGTTGGGGAGGTTGGGTATGTAGAATTTGAGTTCTTGAAGTAGAAACTAAACCTAGTCAAGATCGACAGTGGCAGAGGCTAGTGGCCAGTATCTGAGCTTCATCTGATATTGTAGGTTGTTTTCTTGAGCACCACAGAACAAGGTTCTGGCCAAAAATGATACAATTTCCTATGGTTGATCGAATGTCTTGTTGGCTATATACAATAAATAGGATAATGCAACCAGCAGAAGAGTGCTTACAGAACAAGCTACAATCCACAGGCACTTCTAATAAGATTATGAGATTTAAGAGCATTACTGAAGTTTGAGTACCAGGCCCCAGGCAACTGTTTTAAGCAGTAGATGGCTCCATGAAGACAACACACTTGGTTCAACCCAGGTGAAATTTTTTCTAAATTAATTGGGTCATAATTAGAAGCTTTCTAAAAATGGAGAATGGGCATTTTTTTGGAATGTCTCTTTGCTAGATCTCCACCTTCCATAAAATCATCTGATGAACCTCTTCATCTTTGTAACAAAATTTCAATATGAAAAATCCAATGGCTAGGATTAATCTTGTAATAAAGTACACAAGTTAGCTATTTGAAAGTCAAAACTCAAATATCTTATTCTTAAATGAGTTAATTCTAATTTCTAACAAAATGAACTAATGTTAGCTCCTCTACAAAATAGAAAATAGAATACAAAGTTATAAATTGATACATAAATAATATTCATCAATAGTTTGCCGTGTCACCCAACTCTGTAACTTGATCATGAGCCTTTCCTTATTTTAACTTTAGAAAGTAGAAGGCACTTAATTTGGATAATCTCCCATAACATGGCATCTAAGTCATGTGTTAACTTAGCTACTCATAGTAAATTACACTCAAAATTAGGATGCATAGAGCATTTGACAGATTGAAGGATGATGTAGATGTTGGAATAGGTATGTGACCAACGTGAGAAGTTGACAAATGTGAACCATCACCAATTTAATTGTAGTATTACCATTATAATCCGACTTACCATGCAGTAGAGAGGATCATAAACGATGTGATTTGTAGCCCCAACATTGATAATCTATTGGTGAGCCATGTTATTGATGTTCATGGTTAACATGGTCTTATTTAAACATCTTTTTAGTTACTATTCTAGATTGGCACCGCTCACAGGAGTTATGCTTCTAGTTTGATTTGTAATTAAAGTGTAAGTGGTAGCGACAAGCGGTGGAGTGAAGTACCCTAGATGGTTATAGTCTAGTAGCTGAAAGCATCACTATCTTATGCTTTGACCCAAGTAGCAAGGGACACGTGGAATCCCGTGTGAATCAATAAGGACCACCTTGCAAGGCTAAATACTCCTGGGTGACCGATAACAAAGTAGTACTGTGAGGGAAAGGTGAAAAGAACCTCCGTTGGAGAGTGAAATAGAATATGAAACCGTGAGCTCCCGAGCAGTTGGAGGAGAATGCGGTCCTAACCCAATAAGGGCGTAAAGTACTAATACTCTCTAATGGGTGCTCCTCTGAGGGTGTTTGCAAGTTCCTTGATGTGTTGAAGGTACTCCATAAAGGTCATGGGACCTTTTTTATGAGATTCGATATTGAAGGGGAGCCTTGGCGTAATGGTAAAGTTGTTGTCGAGTGACCTTGAGGTCACGAGTTCAAGGCATAGACACAGCCTCTTGCAAAGATGCTAAGTAAGGCTATGTACTATTAGACCCTTATGGTCTACCCCTTCGCTAGAGACCTTTCTCGAAGGAAACCAAGTTTTCTTGTTCACATAAGCCGGGGTTCTTTCCAGAACAGCAAGACCCCAAACCAAGAATCCTAGCAGACAAAAAATGCACCTAAAAATGTGCTAAAATCATTCCGTTGAACTCCTTTATTCTAGCACACATCTAATCTCTAGTGGGAACCTATTCTAGGGGCCCTTATAACAGCTGAGGCCCACTAAACTTATCTAACAAGGATATGCTATGATCTCTTACTTAGTGGTTCTCATGAATAACTTTTCCTTGCAGGATCAGGAGCCAAGTCAAATCTTGTGGCAGAGATAAGACACTCATCCTGTCACAGTTAAAAAAAAGATGAATTCTGCAGTTGCAAAACTTCCTGATGAATGTTTAATCCTAAACAAAAATGGGAAACAAATGCCCGTGAAGCAACTAGGTGATGGTTCCAGTTGTGGATCGGCCAAGCTCCACATAATTCAATCTAATAAAGCCAAGAAAATTATACAGAAGTTGGAGGTTTGGGCCCTCTGTTTTTATCAGTCATCTCTGTCAGTATGCGATAGACATGTTTGATAATGCATACTGATGATCATTTGTGGATAAATGAATCAGCCTATTTGCTCTAGGGGTTGGCTTTTCTTGCTGCAGGCTTCATTCAGCAGTTGAACAGAGTGAAGTCCTCCTACATAGGCCCCTCAAAGTGGAGTAACAAGGAGGCAAAGGTTAGATCGAGAATCAAGCACCCAGTAACAGTCGATTAGCGCAAATGGCCACACGAGTGACACAGACATAAAAAAAAAAATTTGATTCAAAAAGCTCAAGATAGAAAAGAACCAAACAGGGGAAGAAGGCTTCAGAGAGGAGAGACTGCAGAGTAACTCGGTATTTTCCTTGGAATACACTTGGTTGTAGGTTCAAGTCTCAACTTTTTCTTTAACCGGGAATAGAGTTAGGAGTGCATGTCAGTGATTTGCTTCGTAATTCTTTGCTTATAAGAAAAAGCACTCGAGAAGTACAAGAAGCAAAATATGGCAAATTTTGAAACCTCATTTACGGTACATGAGGTATTGTCACAAAGTTCAGATTCAAAAATAAATTAACAGGCCAAATATTCATAAAATTTGGCAAGTACTTGTTCATGAAAAATAAAATTTTTTTATTAAAAATAAAATTTCATACATGAGTCTAAGCTTTTCACCATAATTTTTAATGATATTTGTAAATACTATTTGAGAATTTGGCAAATTGCTTGTAGATTTTGAGTTTTGTTAGATAATTCATGTTAATTTTTTGAAATTTGCTTTGAATTGATGAAATGTAGAAACTTATGATTCGTTCCGGAAAAAGTTAGGGCATCAAAAAGTGGGAACATTTTTTAAAAATTTTCAATTATTCAGAAAATTTTATGACTATCATACACAAAAAGAAACTGAAACCACCCAACTGATAAGATTTGGAGCATGGCCTGATATGAACGGTTAAGATTACCTAAGTGTAAGCCGCAACTGCCATTTTGTTTTAACCAGCTATACCATGTACCAACAACACCACCACATCTATCAGCCCGTAGCTTGGCGGCATTTCTGTGTTTGCTAGATTTATGTTCGCCAAACAAAATGCACTACTCGGTCTGGTGCCATTGCCCAACGGTAACCGCATTCCAAAATTCCTACCACTCCAACGTTTTTCTTGCCCATACACTTCTCCTGCGACCCCAAACTCCCTGCAAACTTCACCAGATCACCATGCCAAAAGCCACATTGAAATGGATCTCAACTGTCTCTATCTCTTATGCACTAAACTCCACTTCGTTAAGCAACTTCACGCCCATCTCGTCGTTTCTCCGCCAGCCCATACCGTTTTTACCTCCACAAAACTTGTCAATCTCTATGCCAATTTTGGCGATCTGGGCTCCTCCCGCCTTGTTTTTGAACAAATGCCCAGAAAAAATGTCTTCACCTGGAATTCCATGATCTCAAGTTATGTCAAAAATGGTGCTTTTCATGAAGCAATTGATTGTTACTACAAAGTGGCAAGCTCTAGTGTTAGGCCCGATTTTTTCACTTTGCCCGTAGTTTTAAAAGCTTGTGAGGATCTGAATGATGGGAGGAAGATTCATTGTTGGGGTTTGAAGATGGGTTTTGGGCTTGATTTTTTTGTGGCAGCTTCTTTGGTTAATATGTATACAAGATTTGGGCTGGTGGATGAAGCTAGGAAGGTGTTTGATGAGATGCCTCTGAGAGATTTGGGTTGTTGGAATGCGATGATTTCTGGGTTTAGTCAGAATGGGAAGGCAGTAGAAGCTTTGGGGGTTTTTGAAGAGTTGAGAATGGAAGGGGTGAGGATGGATTCGGTTACTGTGTCAAGCATCCTTCCCATCTGTGCACCGTTGGATGATTTATTACTGGGGAAGTTGATCCATGTCTATGTAATGAAGCATGGCTTGGAGTTTGATATTTTTGTGTCTAATGCACTGATTAACATGTATGCGAAATTGGATTGTGTCAGAGAGGCACGAATGATCTTTGATACGATGGAGGTTAAAGATTTGGTATCATGGAACTCTATGATTGCCGCATATGAACAAATTGGCGACCCGGTTACTGCTGTTCTTCTTTTTGACCAGATGAAACAGAATGGTTTTCATTCTGATGTCCTTACTCTAGTTAGCTTGGCATCTGTTGCTGCTCAATCAGGGGATTGGCGTGGTGGACGATCTGTACATTGTTTTATTGTTAGAAGGGGATGGATGTCCAAAGATATCTTTGTGGATAATGCTATTGTTGATATGTATGCGAAATTGGGTAAGATAGATTATGGGCAAAATGTTTTTGATAGGATGCCCATTAAAGATGTGATTTCTTGGAATACAGTGATCACGGGCTATGCTCAGAATGGGCTTGCAGAAGAAGCGATCGATGTCTACAATTTGATGATGACAAGTGAGGGATTAACTGCAGATCAAGGGACACTAGTTAGTGTTCTACCTGCTTTTGCCCATGTAGGAGCCCTGCGACAAGGGATGAAAGTTCATGGGAAAGCGATTCGAATCGGTCTGCACTTGGATATGTTTGTAGAGACATGTCTTATAGATATGTATGCAAAATGTGGCAGGCTGGATGAAGCAATGCTACTCTTTGAGCAGGTTCCGAGGATGAGTTCTGTCCCTTGGAATGCTATCATATCTTCTCATGGAATTCATGGACATGGTGAGAAAGCATTAAAGCTTTTTCAAGTAATGCAGGAAGAGGGAGTTAAACCTGACCATGTCACTTTCATTTCTCTGTTGTCTGCTTGTAGTCATGCAGGTTTAGTTGAAAAGGGCCAAGAGTGCTTTCAACTGATGCAAAGAGACTACGGCATTGAACCTAGTGTAAAGCACTATGCTTGTATGGTGGATTTGCTTGGTCGAGCAGGACATTTGGCTAGAGCATATGAATTTATAAAGGGTATGCCAGTTAGGCCTGATGCTAGCGTATGGGGTGCCCTTCTTGGTGGTTGTAGGATTCATGGAAATGTTGAATTGGGTACATTGGCTTCAGATCACTTGTTTGAAATTGATTCAGAGACTGTTGGATACTATGTTTTGTTATCAAATATATATGCCAAAGTTGGGAAATGGGAGAGGGTGGATAAGGTCAGATCTTTGGCGGAAGATAGGGGATTGAGGAAGACTCCTGGATGGAGCTCAATCGAGGTGAATAATAGGGTCCATGTTTTCTTTACTGGTAACCGGTCTCACCCCCAGAGTCAGGATATCTATGAAGAGATAAGGGTTTTGTTGGCTCGTATGAAGAGCATTGGATACGTGCCTGATTACAGCTTTGTGTTGCAAGACGTGGAGGAAGATGAGAAGGACCTTATCCTTTCAAGTCATAGTGAAAGGTTGGCTATTGCATTTGGTATTATCAGCACACCACCTAAAGCTCTTGTTCAAATCTTCAAGAATTTGAGGGTATGTGGGGATTGCCACAATGCTACTAAGTTCATATCAGTGATTACTGAGAGGGAGATCATTGTGAGGGATTCAAAACGTTTCCATCATTTCAAAGGTGGAAGCTGCTCTTGTGGAGATTATTGGTGATGATAGTTTGACAATTACTGTTTCCATTTTTTCATCGAAATCCATGATAACACGGTTGTAGCTATAATTAGCAAACACAGTCTGACAGTGAACAGAAAGGAAGAAGCTGCACCTGGAACCTTTGAAGATTCTGGCTGATATCCTTCCAAGAGAATGTACAATTCCTTGAAGCAATTAAACAAAATTTTAAAATGACAGGTGATGCATCTTATTGTTGAACATAAGAAGTAAATTATCAAGTTTATTCAGGGGAAGAGAGAGGGAAAACAAATGTACTGAAAGGTGGGCTGGAGATTGGACAGCAGTTCTTTGCAGAAAGGAACATAAGAAAATTAGTCATTGTAGGGAAGAAGTCCTTTATGAAGAAAAGGGAGAAAAGAACAAGGATTGAAAAGGTGAAGAAGGTAACGGAATAGAGACAAAGATATTGGAAATTTTCTCTGTGGCTGGTTATTCTCTCTCTGCTGAAGGCCTTGCCCTTTATAGTTAACCGCACTAAAAGAAGGCTCATCAGTATCTTGGGAATTCAGTTAGATGAGCTTCTGTAGTCAATCTCTTTTCGAGCAACAGAGCTCTCTTTGGCTTGTGTTATTGGACGTTGCAAATGTGAGGAATTCTTGGTCCGCATGCATTAGATTCTCATCTTGTTGGGAAGATTTGATGGATGTTCCTTCAAATATTTATACTAATGAAAATTAAAATGAATTTATTTTTATTTTATGGTGGAAGTTTCCCACACGCTGGCATTTTGAAAGTGATCTGATTCGTGACATCGTCTTTCACCTTCCTACATTTCTATTTTTCAGCTAAAACTAGATCTTTTGACTTCGTTTGTTAGGTTTGATATTCATTTAATTCTAATATATAATTGATTGAGATTGAATCAAACCATAATTGGCATTACAGCTGAGAGCCAAGGCTTCTGCTTGGTGGTGCAGGAGGGAGCCTCTCCTTTGGGAGGTCATGGCTTTGAGGCTACTTGTGAGTCTGTGTATCCAACATTCAAAAAGAAAAGGGTGTCAGTATCCCGGAAGCAAATATTGAATGTGTCGTCTAAATGTTATAATGGTTTCCTTGATTTTATTTTGAAAGATAACAACAAAGCTTTACTGGAAAGATAAGCAGGGAATTACCCAAGAGCGAAGAGAAACTATCCTCTGCCTCTGCACACGAGGAAGCGGACTACGAACAAGCGAGTACCATATGGGCTCCTCTCGCCAAAGGACTCTCTGACATGATTGGTACTCTGTGTGATTAATCACAGTTGGAGACATCTCTCTACTTAAAGCATCCTGCTTACTGTCTTTGACGGCAAGGAACGCATCTTGATCTTAAAGCTAGTTGCTTTTGCTTAATGACCTTCCACCCACAGTCAACTAGAAAGCTTACCTTTGGAAGTCTATAATCCAGGAGTAACACGAACTTCTGCTTCATATTAGAGCACATTCCGAATGACCCGCAAGTACATTCAGAGAATCTTTCCTAATTCTGCACAAAAGCAGAGCCTTGGCGCAACGGTAGAGTTGTCATCGTGCAACCTTGAGGTCATGGGTTAAGGCGTACAAACAGCCTCTTGCAAAATGCAAGGTAAGGCTGCATACTATTGACTCTTATATTCCGCCCCTTTCCCGAACCCCACATACGCTAGAGCTTCGTGCATCGGGGCTGCCCCTTTATCTTAAAGTGCTGTAGTGACAATGGAAATCTAGAGAACGATACCTGAAGCTTAATAATGTGGGATGTCTAACATTTGACAGTGTGACAGCCATCGAGTGAGCAAGAACTTCGAATGAGATTCTCTCGACCCTTGTTCAAGCTCGAGAAAGAGGAATGATCTTAGAAACATCTCTAGGAACAGCTCTAAGCCAATTCAAAGCTGTAAATAGTGTCAAACTAACCTGGTATTCTGTGCCTAGTTTCAATGGATGAACAAGCCATTGATAATAGCTTCCGTGCAGTAATTTTCTTAGGGTAGCAGCATGAGTCGGTGCTCTAATATGTGCAAAGAAGTTGACGCTCCATTTTATGATGGAAGGTGATTTCTAATCAAAACCACTTCTTCTTCATACGCTAGAATCATGCAACCGACACACTTTCCGGATTAGTACACATGCACAGCTACTACAATCAGAGAGCGGGTTGGATCCTCCAACGCTGAGCCTCATGCATAAGTGGGCACTACTGGGCAACTTGGCCATGGTGTTGCGCTCGATGATAGCATTCCTCGTATTCAAGTAGTGATGGAACAAACCACGAGTGACTCATGGCTGGAGTTGATGGACTACCTGACCGACATCAGACATTCCAACAGACATATAACCATGATGAAGGCACTTCTATTGATATTTATCCAATCCACCGAATGCATAGACAAACCAAGTACCCGCTCGAATAAACAATGCAATAATGTGTTCATCTAAAAGTAGAACTTTTACCCTATGTTATTGCGATCTGATCCAATTAGTTTGGGCTTGCAATCCACCAACTTAGGTCACGCAACAACCAGACCTACTTAGTGGCAAGCACACCTTTCCTGGTTGCTAGGTTGCAGCAATCCCCAGCCAAGAGGTGGTGGGTTCAATCTAGTCTGTTCAACTCCCAACATTTTCCACAAAATAAGAAACATTCAGAACTGTTTACACAAGCCTGAAGCCTGATCATCCCACCTAGTAATGAATGGCAAGAGAGAGAGAGAGAGAGAGAGAGAGAGAGTTAATGCCATTATCTTAGAAGGAAAAGAAAAGGGAATTAGGCGTGCAGCTAGAGGGGATGTTGCCAACTACGAGTGCACCAAAGCTTTCTTATACGTGAATTATTTACAGTAGATATGTATTCAGCATCTCCACCTATATTATATGCGCAAGACTTACTGATCGAGTGCCTTCTCTCACAACGAATCATATACAAGTTTAATAGATCAAACAGTTTTTTATTCATTTGAACTGATGAACATGGAACTTGTACTATTGTACATTCTAAGAGGTTCCAACTGATGCATGTTACTTACTACAATAAAAGTGTGATAAATAAATGACCCATGAATGGACAATTTTGCTAAGATAATACAATATCTCCGGTCTTACATTTTCTCTTAAAGAAAAATAAAAAAAAATACAATGTCTCCACTTCTAACTTGGGTCAATGTGATAAATTAATAATCTCAGTGAACTTATTAGATAATATTTTTGACATTGCATTAAAGGCCCATGAATTACTTAAATTAATAATTTTTATTTTGGGGATCTTGTTTTGGAAATTGAGATCAGATTGGGATAGATATTCATGAAAGAGAGAGATAGAGAAAGAGTTGGAGGAAAATTAGGCGTCAATAAAGATCAATCACATTGAGGCAAAACAAAAGGCAAAGAAAGGGATAAATTTGGAAGTTTCTCAATAACAAGAAAAAAGATAAAAATCTTCTCGATAATACTATAAATAACAAGGTGCCCATGTATATTAAATTTTGAAGAACCTTTTGTAAACAGCAAAATCCCAATAAGTTAATAGAAAACCTTTGTTCCAAGGGTACTAATTTATTAGACTTTTACTGTACTTGGTTAGTCTAGGTAAATGGATGGTGGAATGGACTGAAATGGCAGTGCAAGTGCTTATTGGAGGCATGCAGGCATCACAAAATCTGATGGACTAAACTTTGAAATAATGTTATCAAAAGTCCGACTCATGCAATCCTGAGACTAAAACGAGATACGTCCACAGAAAAGAGAGAGAAAGACAGAGAGAGAGTGGTTGGAATTGGAAGTTTGGTGGAAGATAATGGGCCATGTAATGCTCTTATTATTTGTTGTTTATTGTAACATGAGAGGGCGCTTGTAGTTCCCTTTACAGGAGTAGAGTTGTTGCCTAATAAAAGGGCGAAATCTTTGTTTAGATTACTAAAGTTTCTACAGTAATCCGCACTAAAGAAGTAAAATATTTGCTCTGTGTAGAAGTTTACTTAAGAAACACATGCCTGAGTGGTTGAGATGCTGGCCAAGGTTGCAGATAGGCCTACCATGAGAAATCAAATTTGATCATAACCATTCATTTAACATGCTTATGGTTTGGAAAATTGAACGTGATGGGAAATACCAGCGGTTGGAAATGCAAGTGGAGTCTACACGTTCAATTTTCTAAACCATTGACTTACTAGACCCTAGATGGGCATTCATCGCACTTCTTCCCATTTGATAATTCTTAGCCTTTGAATTGAGGGTGGGTTAGTACATGTTGACGTCGCTTTTCATTTCTAAGGTCCATTTAGAAGCAAAAACTAGAGTTGCAATGGTAAATGGGGTTGAATTTTCTTGCATGAGTCAAAGCCATGGTATGTCTAAAAGTGTTTGGATCATTGAACATGTGGATCCCATTTGGACCACCCTATACATTACTCCTCTAATACAAAAGGAGCCAGTAAGGACGTGCACAAGCTAACACATGCACACACACATATATTGGGGTGTGTTAGTTTCAGCTGTTTTATTCAGGTTCAACGAGTAGGTGAAAAATGTAAAATACAGAAAAAGTTAGAGGAAATAGCAATTAGAAACTATTTATTACACCTGCACCTCCTTGCCCCATATATATATGGGAGTTGTAATAACAACAAATTAATGCAACCACGAGCAGCAGCTACACTCTGATTGGTTAAGAAAAAGTAAAAAGTAGAAAAAGACAAAGAAAATAATAGCTTTTTACTTTTTCTCAGCCAATCATATGTTAGCTACTACTTACACTTGTAATACCCCTATATATATATATATATATATATATATATATATATATATATATATATATATATAGAGAGAGAGAGAGAGAGAGAGAGAGAGAGAGAGAGAGAGAGAGAGTGTGTGTGTGTGTGTGTGTGTGTAGGCCCTTGTGGTTCGCCCCTTCCCCAGACCCCGCATAGGCAAGAGCTTTGTGCACTGGGGCTGCCCTTTACTGAGCAAGAGGATTAGAATCACAGGATGTATAACATGGTGTTAGTGGTTCTTTAGACGAGACAAGATGACCTGGCTTGGGATAATTCAAGCTGAGTATTGAGATGCTCCAAATTTGGTTTAAGATAAAATGAGATGATGGGCAATAGTGCTTAAGCTGGGTTGAGATGAGATGAGAAGATGGATTGAGATAAGTTGACATGCTCATTTTCATCTCAAGCCTAGTACAAGAGTGAGGCTGAATTTTAGGATGAGAAGAAATAGCTCTCTTTTACACCACCAGGAACAAGATAAGATATGTAATGGATTGGGATGGAAGTGATGTGCAAACCAGTTACAATGAATTGGGTTGAGATTATTTTGATCTCATCTCGAGCAGTAAGCTGGGATGAGATGGTTTTTATCTCAAGCACAACTAACAGTAAGATGTGGAGATTCACTTCTTTCCCTAACATTCTCACTGAAATTCAATCCCAGTACTGCAATATCTGAACCATGATATTTGCAAGCCATATGACTTTGCAGATGAAAGAAGGAGAGTCATGGCACAACAGTAAAGTTGTCGTCGTCGTGTGAAGTTGAGGTCATGGGTTCAAGGCGTAAAAACAGCCTCTTGCAAAAATGCAAGGTAAGGCTGCGAACTGTAAACCCTTGTAGTCTGTCCTTCTTCAGACCCTGCATAGGCAGGAGCTTCGTGCATTGGGGCTGCCCTTTTTTATGACTTTGCAGATGAAATCCACCATCGAGATGAGAATCAAGCCAAATGTAAGGCATGATGGTGGGCCTGGTAGCTCATCCGATCAACTGTCACAATTGGGAGATAAATCTTCCCAAGGGTCAGTAGATCTGTTATCTCACTCATTAATTTGGATTCTAACTTGTGCTTGCTTTAATCAGAAATGAGGACACCTTAAGGGCATTACTTTATTGATCTGTACGCCCCCAAGCCTAGAACATCTTTCACAATGTAATTATGTCCCCACTCCAAATTGGGCATGCTCAGTTTCTCTGGGATTCACAAACGCACAGCCGATGTTACAACACAAGTACTCATGGATTAGATCATTAAGAAACTAAGAATGCTTAATTTGTTTCGGATTCACAAACGTACACCTGCTGTTACAACACAAGTAATCATGATTTAGCATGATTAAGCCATATAAGCAACTCGGTGGTTCCCCAAAAGATTAGCCCAATTATAGAGTCGGGCTGTGACTTTGCTTTTGTCTCTCCTAAGCCTGATTATCATGTGAAATGAACATCATCCACTTAGATAACTGCATTTAGTGATCCAATCCGCTAACCTTAGATGGATAGTTTATACCTCAAAAGCCTTGTTCTTCAGAAAATTCCACCCCTGACTTGGTATCAGAGCTAGTTCCCCTTGTGGTATGGTGGCTAGCCGCAAGTGGGCACTTGGTCGTCGCTATCACGCAGAGACGCATGTTCCCTAAGGAGGAAAGATGTAAAGCCCTGGGCCGATGAGGGTGGGCCAAGAGAAGGCTGGCAAGCTTCTAAGCTGAGGTGAAGGACAGAGAGTTAGTCCTACATTGCTTGAGGAGAGGAAACTAGGCTGTTTATAAGAGTTTAGGAAACTTTAACAGTCACAATGCATTTTCCCTAAAAAACTTGGGAAGAACAAAACCGACAATATTGCGACTGTTGGAACCCCGGGGTGTTACACTTAGTTTAGCCCATCTCATGTAAATGGTTCCTGAACTTGAAACCAAAATTCTTGGGCTCGGGCCAATTGAGGCAAGAGAAGGACGGGTGTGACCACCCCCTGGTGGAGAAGAAGTTTGCGGCATTGCTTGCTATAAAGAGATGAACCGTACAAGCAATAAAATGATTGAAAAACCAGACTAAAGTCGACATGGTTGTTTCAATGGGGTCATGGTCCACGGAGGAAACAAACAACCATAACACGAGAATCAAAAAGGGCAGCCCCAGTTCACAAAGCTCCTACACATGTGGGGTTCAGGAAGGAGCAGACCACAAGAGTCAATAGTGCGCAGCCTTATGTTGCAATTTCCACAAGTGGCTGTTTTTACGCCTTAGAACTTGTGACCTCAAATCATACGACGGCAACTCTACCGTTGCACCAAGGTTCCCTTTTTAGACGACCATAACAATAATTAAGAAACCCAAGTTCCTTCCTTGTAAGTTAAGTTCTTTGCTCTTACTAAAAGTTAGATAAAGGAAAAGGGTAAAGAACAAAACTTTGAGCTTGTACAGTGATAGGGGGTAATCAAGACCATTGATAATCTTGTAATCGAGAAGTGCACTCGCTTGCTTGAGCAATAAGTACGTATCAACGAGCATCACGTGGCACTTTTTCTTGAAACTTGTGATTTTTCTCCAACAATTTTTCTTAGAATTAGTTGAAGAAAACACAAGCTAGTTCCCTTGTTCACTAAAAGAGATTGCCCACACCGTTTCATTCTACACTACAACAAAGAAGAAACCCTTCCCCTAACAAGGGCTGAAGCATCAAGCTGCCATTTTTTGGTCCTATTGGCTAGTAGTTAAGGTTCCTGAGGAAGATATGGTAATTGAAGGAGACTTGGACTAGTGAGTGGTTCAAGCCAGGGCCGTGGAGGCTGAACATGCTTTCAATGAGATTAGAGCTACTTGCTCTAGTAAGTCTTACACCAGGAATGCTAAACTTACCACAAAGGGAGGTGTGTCCAGCCACCACAATTTTCCGGTGCCCGCCGTTGCATGATGTGACTCTTATGCCTAACGTATCAAAAAGCACGTGGATTGGTTAATTATAGGTCTATATTTATAGACCGCTGTTTATGAAAGTATCTAAACTATTCATTTCCATACAAGCACTCTTTGACCGTTAGACATGATTGAAAAGCGGAGCAAGGAGACTAACAAGTCGGATCATGCAAAAGTAACTTTAGAAAATGTTGCCATTAGATGGGACATGCTCCAAGTATCTCAGGCATCAGACAATCCTAACCATTCGATCTCCTAAGCTTTCCTGTACTGTCTATTTTAGCAATTTTGTGCTGTCCATTTTATATCTTAGAACAAGAAGGTAGGATCATCTAATGACGAAACTTTTGCCATAGTTTATCTGATAGCCTAGAAGACGGATCGATTTGCATGTTGTTATAGACTTGGGCTTTGTGGTAGAGCAACATGAACAAGAAGATCCACAGTTACATCGATCTCAGTCGTTCATTCGTGGTTCTTTCTTGTGATCGAGCTAATGCTAGAGTGATTAGGACCCCCTACTGATGATTCAAAACCGTTGATATTGACGGATTTTTTAGCATAGAAATGCTTCCCATGATTTGTGGTCATGAGCCCATTGAGTGCTCCAATCCTTCCCAATTGTCGGATGAGCTTGACTTTCCTGATAATTTTTGGTGTAATTCCAGATTCTTGGCTGATTGAGACTGACGTTTCACCCACTCTGTGTTCCGTTGAGCCATGACCACCTTTATTCTGTAGAAGAGAAGGGAACCCAATTATGAGATTCAGGAATCCCAGAACTATGCCAAAGCCAACAGTTCAAGACGGACTATGAGAAAATTGCCATAATTGCATTGCCCATTGTTTTAGGACTGTGTCTTCCTTCTTTCTCCCTGCAACGGCTTCCTGCCTTTGTAATTCTCCTTGGTTGCTTTTGGCTTTGATTTGCAATGGATGAGTTAGGCAAAACCAATCTCAAAGTACAAGACAAAGAGAGAGTGCCATGATGAAAATGGGAGCGTAGATATCATTTCCTAAGGCCCACAATGAGAAAGATAACATCAGATGGATTAAGTCTAATTATTTCAGTGTAAACTATAACATCGTTGTCGAGATGGAGTGTTAGGTCAAATTTTTGCTTTTTAACCATAAAGCAAGAGGGAAAAGGATTATGATGATGACTAATTACAAGTGGTTTAATTAACGATGAATTCTTTGTCGAGGAGCGGTCTTTCATCATTGATAGTGCTGCATATGATTGATCTCCGCCACTAACAAAGTTGGGCATCCAAGGATCATCCCTGGCCCTAAACGATCCGTCTCTCTGAAATGCGAATAATTGCTTGTCTATAAATTCTGACCAGAATCTATTAAAAAGGGCTGTCTGGTGTTCCAAGTAAGAGTTTATAGTATGCAGTCTTACTTTGTATTTTTGCAAGATCACGTGACGATAACTCGGCCAAAATCCATTAGCAAACTCTAAATAAGCTGGGTAAAATGGTCCAAAGAGGAGGGGAGAGAAGGGGTCCAAGGGAAGTGTCGCTCTCAACCGATGCAGGCCGATGGAAACACAGAGTCTCCGTGTAGTCGTTTATGAAAGGACGGTTCTTGTTTAATTTTCTAGTGTCTACGACAAGTCAACCATGTATTGATGAAGGAAGCATCTTTGCACCCAAGGGGGAAGACATCCATGTGAAGGGGCGGTGCTTCAAGGTCTCATGCATCCAATCACACGTATAGAATACATCCATCATCTAAGATTCTATACCCCACCTTCAATAATTTGTTTTCTATTCGGCTTCATTTGTCAAATTCAATATCTGAGAGAGAGATTGTAAACCATCATATTTTAGTCGAGGCTTGATTTGACATGGTGACTTTGCTAGTCTGAATTATTCAATTTTTTTCTCAGGTTAAGATTTTATTTAGTCTTAAAAGTTTTTAAATCTTTTCTTATGATTTCTATCCAAGTTAATCGTGCATGTTTAATATTAAAAAAAATAAAAATAAAAATATTTTGTTGTATCTCTAAATCTTGGACAGAAAAGAAGGCAGATTGCATGGAAAGGGCAGCTTCACTGCACGAAGCTCCCACCTATGTAGGGTCTAGGGAAGGGGCAGACTACAAGGGCCTATAGTAGGCAGCCTTATTTTGCATTTTGCAAGAGACTGATTCCATGCTTTGAACCCGTGACCTCAAGGTCACATGATGACAACTTTTATCATTGTGCCAAGGCTCCCCTTCCCAGATTGCATGACAAAAGCTCAGATAAAGAACAAAACAAAGTGGAACTCAAGATGCTGAAAATCCTCGGATCTTACTTGAACAATAAACGTACAAAAGCTGATTTCCTAAACCAAGAATGATGGAAGAATCCTTCACCAATGAACCCACAAACGACTGGCAAAATTATATCCGTCCCTACTGTGGCTTATTCTTTCACAGTGACATATAAGCGTGCATGGGAATGCCCCACCCCACAAGTTAGAGAGAGAAGGGGGGGGGGGGTGGAGGAGCACCTATCTTTATGGCCACAAAGGGCACTAATCAAATAAAAAACAAAAGTAAAACCCCACACGGGGGGGGGGGGAGGAAGGGGCTTAATTTAATCAAGTAAAAGCAGCAGCATCTCTTTATAACAAGGGGAAAGGTAAGGGTTGCTTGATGATGGCTCAATTCCCTCCTATGCAAATGGTATCTCTCAATCCATCTCTCACTGTGGACACTCCCTTTTTTTTATCTGCACCCATTGATCTATTATGAAGCAATCATACACTTTTGTAGGCTTTAACGACCCATTATTCCCTGAGGGATAAAATCTAAGATCCAACAAGCCTCCTCATTTCCTTAGCATTTTTGTATTGAACAAGCACATGGATGCTGCGTCCTTATTTTATTCCCACCCCCAAGCACGCTTTGGTTTCTTATATACGGACGAATTATTTATTAACCTTCTCATTACATCATGACTGTGCCATCCTTCAATGCCCTTGCATTGCATGATTCAGTTCAAACTGCTATTAGAACAATTGGTGATCAATGTGTGTGCTCTTTTTTCCCTGGCTTTCCTCTAAACATTTTGAGTGTTATTCTCCAACCTGAACAGTATAATCACTTGCTCAACTAGAATAAATCGACTTCACGAACATTTTCAATCTGACGTGATGCGCAGGGTCATTCTCAACGTGGCTTAAAAGCTCTTCTTCTCAAGGGAGTTTTGTTTAGTTCAGTTCCCAAAATCAATTGATCCCCTTTTTCAGGGACCTTTGATACTCAGATTTTAGGGCACAAGTCCATTGATAACCCGTAGTAGAAGCTGGTGTATTCCCACTAGTCTTTTCTCGCTTTGGCACAATTAATTCGTCTTGTATAATGAATGGGCAACCGGCAATATACTACATAGTCAGTATGAACCAACAACTAGAACACAAACAATCCGAATAAGAGGAACCCAAAACTAGCATCAAGGAAACTGACACCATGACTGCAATAAAATAATAGGAATAGGAGCTCATCTCTTATCTCCTAATCTGTAAACATTCTATTAGTATTACTTTCGCCATCTAAAGGTACCAATTTGACTGTTTCATAAAGAACTCCAAGTGAACAAATTCGCTCTGAATTTGTAAGCTAAATCAGTACTTTCATAAGCCTAACCAGGCGAGGACTAGTCATTGGCACGCCCCAACTTGCCCATTGCTTCGAAACAACTGTATAGGCATGAGCTAGAGAATTGAGGAGCACGTTCCCTGTATGTCCACTTTGGTAGCGTCCATTTGGAGAGTTGCTTGCTCCATGTCACCTGCTAAGACCACAGAGCGCACCCTGGCATCACCTTTACGAAACCTTTATGTAGTCCAATTAGCTCGCCCACATCACTCCCTTGTGTTCTTCAAGCCTAAAGGGACCTGTGGGGTGCTACTTTTGCAATGGGAACAGCATCGATCTTCGAAAATCAATGGAAACGTGTGTTCTAAACAAGACTATCACTTGTTGGAGCAGCTCCGGTGTACAAAGCTCCCGCCTATGTGAGGTTCAAAAAAGGGGCAGACTACAAGGGTCTATAGTAGGCAGTTTTACCTTGCATTTTGCAAGAGACTGAGCAATCTAAATCTTTGACGTCAAATGATTAAGACTTGATCTTTGATCATACATTCTTAAAAGAGGAACAGATTTCAAGAAGCCATGTTAGGTTCTTAATTTCTAGTATTGCAGGTTAAGTTATCAAGGGAGTTATTTTGAGTACACTATTTTAATTATGACCTCCTAATGGTGTCCTTCAAATCTAAACCATTCATCTCTTCCACAACATCTTTCGTGGGTCCTGCACCAAGGAACCTTGTTGATTGGTGAACTCTGAACCCTGAGCCCTGAACTCTAAACCCTTATTCTTCTGCTGCAAAAAAAGTGGATGACTTACAAAGTTTGATATCAATGCTCGTAAATTGGTAGCCAAATTGCCGAAAGTCATCTAACACAGTTGATCGCAAACATCATGCTGTCTATCCTCTGGAGGTTTGTGGCCGGACTTTTCCATTGTAAGGAAGATTTCGAGTAGATTTAGGATATACTTCTAGTAATTTGCTTATAAAGTTTTGTTGTAAAATAAAATAAACTAAAAGTTGTTGACGAAATGGGATCAGGATAAATTATGGACACAGCCAAGAAAATCAAGGGTTTGGATTGGATGACCAAAAACGTTGGGTTCCACTCTTAGCTACTGGGGTGGAATGAGAATCTTTGCAACGCGCAAATCACGAAAATGAAAATTGTTAAAAAAGAGGAGAGTGTGGATACAAGTTGAGCGGTCGGTCATCTTCGCACGTGTGTCTCACATGAGTGTGATGGGAAGGACAGTCCCCATGTGAATGCGTACAGAAGATAAAAGTGGGGGAGAAGGTAGGGAAAGAAATTGCCGTCCTCTGCCTGCTTTACTTCTCGTCTAAGGGCAACTTACAGAAGAGGTAACAGCTACTTCTTTCTCTTCGAGGGTCCCACTATTTGTGCTGAAATGCAGTAGGATCTCCCATATTGCACTGATCAGAACCATTCATCTTTTGTGGGGGCCAAACTTGATAAGTCGTGCCCCAAAAAATCTTCACACTGGATGTCCTCAGATCTCTAAAAGTAGCGGGATAAAAGGCTCAAGAAATCAAGGGCTCGGATTGCTCGATGAGTAATATTTTTCTAACACGGCTTTATCTTGACATGCTCATCAAGATGAATGGTTTAGATTACTGAAAATTTGGCCCTACTTACTTTTTTGCCGGCCAGATAACTCGACATCTTTTCTAGTCGCTACTTTTTTTTAAGTAGAGATTAGATTTAGGAACGTGTGTGATCAATTTGCTTTGTAATTCAGTGCCTGAACAAGAAAACATCATTCCCATAGAGTTTTATGAGTTGTAGGGCCCATTCTACAGTAAGAATCAAGGCCAATCCTGGCCTCCAAATGACAATTTGCCATCTCGTCGGGCCCACATTTTAGGAATCCTTGGCAGCAGGGACCCACCGGGCCAATCCTCAGAACCTGCCCCATCTCTTGTTGGTCCATAAACTAAACCAAATGTCCGATCGGATCAAACCCAACTCCAGCTGGCTTTGCTCTCTCCAAACCCAACGCTGTAATTTCAGCCAAACAGAAGTGAATAAAGAAGAAAGGAAAATCAAGAAGTGGGTCCCATCCTAAACTGCTATATATATGCTTCCTTAACAAGCAAAGCGCCCAAAAGAAAACACCCACCGTCCTTGTACTCTACAAAGCAAAAGGCGGAAGAAAGAACCCAAATCATACATCCATACAGACAGACAAGCAGCGAAGCCAAGTCCACTCTGCGGCATCTTCCCGGGCATTCCAGCCATTCTCCGTCCAAAACTCCGGCTATGGTGGACGTGGACCGCCGAATGGCGGGCCTGAACCAGGCCCATGTAGCTGGCCTCCGGCGTCTGTCCGCCCGCGCTGCGGCAGGCCCCACTCCAACGACCACCACAAGCTCCGAATCAGGCTCCTCACGCAAATTCCTTCTATCATTCTCATCTCTCACCGATAAAGTGATGGCCCACCTCCGAAACTCTGGGATCCCCGTCCATCCGGGACTCTCCGACGCCGAATTCGCCCGCACGGAAGCGGAATTCGGATTCGCCTTCCCGCCCGATCTCAAAGCTGTTCTTTCGGCGGGCCTACCTGTGGGCCCAGGTTTTCCCGACTGGCGATCCGCCGTCCCTCGCCACCACTTGCGTGCCGCTTTAGATCTCCCACTCGCCGCTTTGTCTCTCCAAATTGCCCGGAATGCTTTCTGGGCGAAATCTTGGGGACCCAGACCGTCCGAGCCCGAAAAAGCGTTGCGAATAGCCCGGAATGCCCTAAAGAGAGCACCACTTCTCATTCCTCTCTTTGATCACTGCTATATCCCCTGCAATCCCTGTCTCGCCGGAAACCCAATCTTTTTCGTCGACGAAAATCGCATCTTCTGTTGTGGATTTGATTTATCGGACTTCTTCGAACGGGAATCGGTTTTCCGGGCATCTGATACGTGTTTAAAGCGAAATCGATCTGTTAGCGAAAAGGGTGTTTCTTCTTCGTTAAACTTTTCCAGAAGAAGTTTGGATTCCGGTGGGAAAGCACCCAGATGGATTGAGTTTTGGAGTGATGCCGCTGTCGACAGAAGAAGGAGAAATTCCTCTTCCTCCCCGGAAAGGTTTTTTGAGATTTCCCGGCAAAGGCAGGTCTTTCCGGCGAAGTTGCCAAGCTGGGTGGAGACTTATCTGGGTCGGATCGCAAATGTGTTGAGAGAAGGCGGGTGGGAAGAATCAGATGTCGACGAGATCGTAACGGTTTCGGCTTTTGGGTTTTCCGAAAACGATACGGTTTTGTGGGATAGTCAGGTGGTTTTGGATGTTCTGCTTTTGAAGGCCGACCGTTTTTCCGATTCGTTGAGAAGAGCTGGTTGGAGTTCCGAAGAGGTGTCTGAGGCTTTGGGTTTTGACTTCCGCCCGGAGAAGGAGCGTAAACCGGCAAAGATCTCCCCGGAGCTGGTGGAGAAGTTCGGAAGATTGGTTCCTCTGTCTTGAGACAGAGGTTTCCCGGCGAACCGGTAAACCGGGTGTTGTTTTATCTTATTTTATTTTATTTTATTTTTTCCTTCTTCCAAAAGCGGCGGGTTTGTTTGCCCTGTTCCGGGTAAATCAGAAATTGGGGGACACGCTGTATTCTACTAAAAAAGCTCATAATTTCAAAGAAAAGGATTATATTAACATTTGAAAAATAATAAAATAAATTGATGAAAATATAACTGATGGGAGTTTCTCTTCCGTTTTGTTCTGTGTTTTTGTGGTTTCGCGAGTTTCGATCTCGGCTTCTCTGGTTTCTCGCGCACGCACGGGTTGCCAGATTTCGAAAAAGAGCCCGTTGAGTTGCCGTGGGTCCCAGCCTTGTGTGGTTTAAGGAAGTGTGGGTCCCGATAGGGTGTGCTGGGAGTGATTGGGCGTGGAATATTTAATTGGTGAGAGAGTGTGGCCGAGCTTAGCTGTTGTGGTTTGTTGTTCATGGGAAGGGGATGAATCCGTTCGTTCGTTCATGGGGGGGGTCTTGCTACAATGTACCTCCAATACTCGGGTTAATCTGAGCCGTCAATTTGACGAGTAAGATTGGCAAAGGAACATATTGGTCGTGCGGTTCTAAAATTGAATATCAAACATGGCTCCTAATTTTTAACGGTTGGATAATTTACCGTTGTTACCGGTTAAAAACTAAGGAGGGGGTCGGATCACTTCTTCAATAGGACCCACCAAGTGTTTCGTGTGCATTACAACTTGTTCTACAAAAGCTAAATTATAGTTCTGGTTGCCACCCCTGTAACCGTGACTTCCACTACATGAGACGGTATTATTCACTAATTGGATTGTATGGGGTCCACAGAAGATGGAAAAATAAGTACCCCACTAAGTGGCAAGATCAACTGACAAGTGCCAAATACAAATCAAGACCACACAGATAAAAGTTGGTCCCACATGCCATCAAATTCCAATGTGGGCCCGACAAAAGCGGAATTGAATAGCCCACCAGCAGAACAATCCGAAAGGAATTCGTACTTTCATCAAGAAAACGGACATTTCTGGGTCGGTCGTGAGATATTTGAGTGATTTGCCCTCAGAAAGCGTCCAAATTTACCTAAACAACCCTCTTAGCAGCCTAGCCTACGTAGTAGTACGGGGAAGCTCCTTCCCTGCCCGGGAGTGACAGTCTCGAAAAGGAAAGATTTTATGACGCGCGTGTGTCGTCTTTCGAATGTGGGCCCGAGAAGAGAAGGAAGGGCTTCGCGACGCATCCCTAAAAAGAAAGAGACTATCCATCGATCGATGATGCTTTCGAGTTTCGATCCACGAAAAGGAGACGGCCAAGACAATAAATTATGCCTCTCTGCTTTCCAAGGACGCCCCCTCCGTTTGTCCTAATCCGTGTAATGAGATGAACGAGTTGGATCTTAAAAAGGTGGGCTCCGCAAAGCATGGTTATTTCATCCCATGTCATGTCCAGTCAGAGCACAAAATCAGACATCCTAACCAAATTTGAAAACTAGACGGCCCAAAATCCCTATATAAAATTCGAAAGGATCCAACGGCTAGGATCGGCCAAGGCAGACGAGATGCGCAACTAGGATGAGAAGGAAAGTGGAGGCCCAGTTTTGTTCGGCCGACCTTTATTTAAAGCAGCGTCTTTATCAGCTCGATTAAAAGGAGAAACTGAGACTGGGCGAGTAATTGATAGGGACACCCTTCTCTTTCTGTCGAAGGTCTAGACCTCGTTTTCGTCATCGGGAATGTAAGGGCGAAAAGAACGGTGGGTGCACATGGCCGAACAGCAAGGGCAAGGCCGTAAACATCCACAGCACACCTCCCACAGAGAACAAAACAGCACCCCGCCAAAGTCCGTACGAGAATGAAGGGTAACGCAGTAATTTTACTTATTCCTCCGGCGAGGCCACGTGATGTAGGCAGACGTTGTTGCAGGTATTTTGGTACGGACCAGGGATTGCTGGTGCCACATGGCACTCGCTAAGGAAATGGGAAATGGCGTGGTGCGGGGCGCAATTTGGATGCCGTTGTAGTTTCCGTCGATGGGCCGTGTCCTTGCAAAATCGGCGACCTGCGCGAAACGCGCGCGCCTACCCGCACCAACTTGGCACTGAATGCTACGACGCCGCTGGATAGTTGATGCTCTCTCTCCCTCTCTTTTGATATCGGCACTCCTGATACTCGTTTAATGCAATGTCGGTCCTACCTCTACATGATCTGACCCGTCCATCTTATTCTTATATACAGACTTTATTTCAATATTCATGATTGTTGGATAGATCAAGTTATGCCTTTTTTATTTTGAAATCATGACCATTGTATTTTTCAACTAAAAAAACTGGGAAAGAATCCAATGAATTTAGAGTTTTTTAGGGGCCTAAAGAAGGTTCGGTTGTGTATTGCAGAGAGGACCCACAGATGGCTGTGTCCAAGTAGCTATACATGGTTTGGTGATCTGAAAATCTACCGCATAGCATTTGCTATTTTCTACTTATGAGAGGTCACATGATATATCTGACCCATCAATAGTTATAGATCTTCTAAATAATGGCCCTACTCTTTTGGATTTTTAAAAAAGTGGGCTCAAATCTTATGCAACCAATAATTTGAATGATTTAAATATTCTAAAACATGGGCTCCACTCTTATATAACTTATGATTTAAATAGTTTGGATAAGATCTGTTAGCGAAGTTATGAACTAAACAGATCTACATCTTTACTGAATTAATTAATTTTAAAAATAATACAAATATATTTATATAGAAATGAGATATTAATAAATAATAAATATAATGCGAATCTGTTTAGTCCGTAACTTTTCCAACAAATCTTATCTGACAGCAGAGTAGAGATGGACGGTTGGAGATGTGATAAAGTAAGTTGAACGGTGGAAGGTGGGTAGATGGAAGGAGCAAGAGGAAGGGGAATCGAAGCGTGAAAGGAGGCGAAGGTGGTGGAGTGGGAGGACGAATAATAAATGCCCGAACAGTCACATATTATTATTAGAAAAAATCGACCGTCGAAATGGCAGGCGGTGGAGCACCGCTTGTTGCGACTCTTCCCCTTGCGGCCACGTGAAATGACTTGACCAGAAGCTAGAAGCTAAGCTAACCCGCCGGGTTCAGCATGTTTCCCGCCATGTGCGGCGCCTTTCGCACCGGTTGATCACTGTCAGACTCGGAACTCACACCCACGGCCAGGGGAAGCCTAGTTTTGTACGAGCCATCTAACAAGTGGGTCTAGCTTTTCTATTCATTGAATGATTCTACATCCAAACGACTGTGTGTCGGTTGTAACACTTAATTGTGGACTCGTTCTTCAGATTGTAGACTCGTTCAGACGAGGAATCAAAGCTCCCTCAACGTTCCTCATTTCCTGGTTGCATAATCAGAAGAGCAACCTTATTATAGTATATGACCTTGAGGTTACGGGCCCAAAGCATTAAAACAATCTTTAAAAAATACAAGATATGACTGTGTATTAGACATCCTTGTGATTCGGCCCTTTCTCAGACCCTCCAAAGCAAAAACCTTCGTGGAGCTGTCCTTTGCTTAACAGGCATAATCTCATCCACATTAGCTTTTTATGTGTTTTACCATTAAAGGGGGTAGTCCCAGTGCATGAAGCTCCCACCTATGCAGAGTCCGGGGATGGGGTGGACCATAAGGTCCTATAGTACGCAGCCTTAACTTGTATTTTTACAAGAGGCTGTTTTCACGCCTTAAACCCATCAAGATCACATAACGACAACTTTTACCATTGTGCTAAGAAAGAATAAATCACATCCACTCATACAAATTAAAGGACCCGCAGCAGTGAGAAGACTGACCAACCAGCGAATTTGGTAGTCTCACTGAGCTAGCATTCTCTGCTTCCAGTTGGTGCCTAGTTGCCAGGCCATAGATTTCTTCTTCTTCTTTTTCATTGTTTCCTTGTCTGAATCTATGATTTCTTGCAAGTTTTCTTCTTGTTCGTTGCCCTTTTAGATGGTAGATTTCTTGCAAGTTTAACAATGACAGCCAGATGAGTTGATCTGCTACCTACATATCCAACCATCTATTATGTCAATCAGTCTCAATGGCTTGCAGCCTCCCATATTGGGTGAAAGGGACGGGACCCAGACTAATTCTCAGCATGAAATAGTCCAGGAATTGGCCCACTCGAATTGACAACTTAGCTTGTTTTTCCACAAGTATACTAAATCAACCACTTGGTAACAAAATTCAACTATTCCACGTGATTGTGCCCTTTAGAGGTTGTCATGGGACCCAATTACGCAGTTGGGGACCCACACAATTTCTTGGCTGTGGTAATCATGGGACCCAGCTGAGTCCATAAACCTTTCTTTGAGTGGATCCCTTCAATTCCCCAGCGTAAACAACACCAGTATTCTTAATTCACTGTACTTGGTATGTTCACATAAGTTGATGGAAAAAGGGACCAACATTTAATCTCAACTCGTTTTACTCAGTGGGAAGTGGAGGACTAAATGGCTCAGGAACCGATAGCTCTTGATCTCGTGCAATTAATGCTTGAGGATGGGGCCTTGCTCATTGTCTGGTTATTGTGTCTGCAATTGTTGAGGCAAGGAAATCCAAGACACCAGCCACCTCCTTGTCTCTTTCTCCACGCCCTCTTTTTCCACACTACACCAACTGTCCTGTCATAGTCCCTTTGTCTCCCATTCCTTAGATCCCACACGGGTCCCACTTTTCCATCACCGTCCGATCTTATTACATCACTTGGAAAGCTTTGGACGATTTGGATTTTTCCGGAGACCCCATGTTGCATTCGACTTCGAAGACTATGTCAACCCATCCTCTATTTAGTTACTTTCATTTCGAAAGTTGTTTCTATTTGTACATTTGTTCTTCTTCTTTTTTTCAGTTTCTTAATAATAATAGGCGACGGTTTTCTGCCTAAATAGTCGACATAGGTGATAAATCAGAGAATACTAAAAGTTCGAGGCATTGAATTTTTTAATTTTAAAAGTACATTAGGGCTAATAAAATTATTTTGCCTTGTCCGAAATAATACCAAACCATGCCATGACTTGCTCATAGAGGAGTGGAAATTCTTAAGGATACGTAGGACCTCCCTTGTCTGGGGAGACGTCTCTCTTATTGCAATCAGAGATGGGCGGATTGTAATGGTATGGGAAGACACCACGACTTGGGCTGGATTTAATGCTGTCCCCTATTATCCGGTTATCCTCTGGTCTTGATCATGACCACCTGTTTTGATGACCATGCGTGGCTGATGGGCGATTTGGAAGTCATAGGTTTGAAGCATAGAAATAACATTTTGGAAAAATATAAGATGAGGACGCGTACTATAAATCCTTTGTGGTCCGCTAGACATTGCCTGTGCAGAAACTTTGTGCCCGAGCTGCCCCTTGTATATTGAATTTTTCGTATTTGAATCATCTCCACCGTCCAACGATGCACGTGTTCGTGGGTTTCGTCCTTATAATTTGACGGATCATAGCTCCGAAAAGATCATATCGAGTTGTCCTAATCACCCGATTATGGAATTTTGTGTGCACAGCAAAGCGGCGGTCAATTAGTTTGGGATCCTTCGAAAGCCAACATACGGCTAAGAAGAACGAACGAGCACAAGTATTAGGGTCTTGCTCGTCCAATGGACAATGCCTATAAGTACTGTCAAAGCAAATGCTAATACAGACAAAAACACGCTCAAAGGGAGGGCATTTCTATTAATATTGAGGGGAGCCTTGGCACAACGGTAGAGTGTCGTCATGTGCCCTTGTGTTCACAGGTTTAAGCGGTGGAAATAGCCTCTTGCAAAATACAAGATAAGACTGCATATTATTGACCTTGTGGCTCTCCTTTTCCCTAGATTTCGCATATGCGGGAGCTTCGTGCACCAAGACTACCCTCTTTTAACCAGAAACAACAGTGTGTCCACTCTTGGCTCCCTTTCGTTAGTGTGTCAAACAACTGTATGTGCGATTAGGGTCATATTCTATGGTTATGATTCTACTACATGTCTTTTTCATTTTGTCAAAAATTGATCTTACAGCTTAGGCGCTTTTGACCTCCTCCTTTGTGTCCGCGGCAATGATTCTTCTGGCATTAGGACTTTTACCATCACAATGCTGTTTATAGATCAAATTATTTCGGAAATTAAGTTTCACAATCTAAGGCTTTATTGCGTGTGATCCGGGCACTATTAGAGTGAACCAAAAAAATTAAGTTTTTGTATTTTATACCAAGAATTTGTCACGGCTTGAGTAAAGCTAACTGCCTTTCGGTTGCCTTTAAGGTCTGTCTGTCTCCTTGTTCCTAGTAGTCTAGGCCTGATCTTGTGCCCCACTTTTGCTACAACTCCAGCCTCAATATTTTTCTGTGACTCAATTAATTGTCAATTCTTCTTCCATTCAGACGGCTTTCGGCTCTGTACTTGTAGGTCCAGACTACCCACGGAAAACAGAACAGACAGTTCTTCAACCATTGTTTAAGACCATTGAGTGTGAACCACCATCTCCTCTGTGTACTGATAGGAAGCTTCAAGGAACTTTATTTCTGGTTGACTAGACCCCTTCCTGCCTCTTGCTCAAACATAGGGTTTCTCTCACTACTGCATTTTGTTGAGAATATAACCTCCTCAAACCAATCTTGGTTACTTTTCACCTTTTTGGAATCAGTAGCTAGGCATCCTATGCTAGATTTCTAATCTCATTCAAGACCTTGTTATTGTACATTTTGACCGTCCAAGTTAAGATTTTCAATCACCCTAGATTAGAGACACTGTTGGTTGTGGCAGTAATAAGTTACATTGGCATAGTGGGTCACCACTAGTCAACTATAATCATTGGATTGTTCTAAGCCCTCATTCAAATAGACGATCAATTAGGCCTTAGCATATCCCTTCTTTGAACTAGTGGAGATTAAGAGGTAAAGGTCAGATGGGGAGCATCAGCAGGAAGTTACCACATTTGGCTGTTTTCAGTTGGATTGTTAACAAGGAATAAGGCGAGCCCCAGATCATGTCCGAGATTTACCCTCCAACTTCCAGTTTGATTCAATGAGGACCTGCACAGAGCTTAGCTCTCAGGTGAAGATCAGAGATGGCAGTCATTCTTTCAAACTCAAAGGTCTAAAGTTAATTAAAGACATGATTGTCATGATCTAGCAATAACTAGACGTCAATCGCTGAAGTACATCTTACTGAATATTATGATTTTATTTTGACATCCATGCCAGTAATTTTGAGCCTGGACACTGTGATGAGATTTTAATCTTTTGTCTGCCTTTCATTCTTCTATAAGGTGCCTGATAACATTCTAAGCCCTATGTTTTTCTTTTTTTTCTTTTTTTTACAAGCTAAAAAATTACAAAGCAAATCATTCATGGACACTCTTAAATCTAATTTCCGACCAAAAGAGAAAAGTAGAAGACTCAAACCTGCAACCAACTATGCTAGACATTTTTTGGTTTACAGTTCTTTCTCATGTTGACTACTAGAATGAATAAAAAAGTTCTTTGGACCTTTTACGGCAAAGCTTAAGACTTAAATCATGAATAAAAGAGTTCATTGAGCAACTCAAGACTAGTTTTTGTCTGAAGTACTAGAATTAGTAACTATAACTAGCACTAGTAGTTGCTACAACTTACTGGAATTTGCACTAGAACTAGTTCTGAGACTAACTGCTAACTTTGGTGCCCAATGTACTTCCTTCACTAGGTGGTAGCGTTAACACTTAACTACTAACCAAAGTAGTTGAAGTGTGGAAAAGATCATGAATTGCTGTTTGAACTTTGCAGAGGAAATATCACTACTACACGTTTTAGAGAGAGAGAGAGTTCTGTGCTCACCCAGTCCATAGTAGAGATTATGATTAAGAAAGAAACCCCGCCATGTTCCAACATTTCCTCACCTACCACTCCCTTTATCCTCTGCTCTCGATTAAACAGATTACGATAAGGAGAGAGACTGTGGTATAGGGTGACAGGTTTCTTCATGCCACTCTTTTTGTTCTTTTACTTTCTTCTTCAAAGAGCCTTGGTATAATGGTAAAGTTGTCGTCATATGACCTTGAAGTTAAGGGTTCAAGGCATGTAAGCAGCCTCTTACAAAATGCAAGGTAAGACGGAGTACTATTGACTCTTGTGATCCATCCCTTCTCCGAACCCAGTAGACAGGAGAGCTTTGTGCACAGAGGCTGCCCTTTTGACCATCTTCTTCAAGCTTATAATAGTAAGTCACGAGAGCACACAGGTAGAGAGCTCCATAACTATTCATCAATGTCTTCATGACATTTAGCTTTCACAAAGACAACTACCCGCAGAGTAAGTTTGTCCGGTCTATGCAACTGACAGAAATACGCTAGGTAACACTACATTTTTGGCCTGGAATTCTCAACCACAGAGTGCCACAGCCATAGATCAGTGCTAGCTGTGTTATCAGGAGATTATGTAGTACTTGATTTCTCCGCTTACAATGCCTCTATCATCTTGAAGCCATGCATTTAAGTAGCAAACTTTTTTTATTAATTCTCAAGTTAAATATAGCAATCTTAAAATCTGCACGAATGATAGCATAGTGCGCGATACTACACCATCTTAGTGTAATGTCGCCTACGTTTGCTTGATGGCCCCATCGCTGGTTGATCAGACCCATACGTCTAATTTCTCTTACTCCAGATATCTTGTACACCACTAATGGAATATGGAATTGATTGGATGATTATAACCTTTAAAATTTTTACATTTACTAGTTGATCACGGATCCGTTCATTACAAAATTTATTCAACTATCAATCTCCTGTAATCGTAAGCCCATTTTTGCGGGTTCTAGGCTCATCCAGACCTGACAGTTTATGGGTCAATAGTCATCCTACGTTGGAGGCTTCATATGGACTGGTCTGATAAACCAGGGCGGGGTCCATCACGCAAAGGTGGGCAACAATACCCTAACTTGGTGGAGTGCCCCAAGGCCAGTAGAAACACTTTATAAATCAATCAATTCAACGAATCACTAGAAAGACTTATTGTTGGACTCATACGTGAATTCACGTGCAATGAAATGGTGGTGACCCACCCAATCTACAGCCCTGATCATACCAATGCTAGTTGGCCAATGGTCCCCAAATAACGTCTTTTTCCATTATCAACAAATTGGAGTCCTTAAAGGCATACACAATTCTCACATGCTCTGGAGATTGTTCTCTCGAAAAGGCCACATCACAATCGATACAGTTGATCTCAAGAGACTGCCAACAGACGTCATTAGCAGCATAGTGAAAGTCCACCCTTTTATGTCAACCCTTTTGAAGAGGTAGTTCTAAAGAAGATGGAAGAAGCAACTTTCCATCAACCTTCATGCGGAAGGAGACAGCGCCCAGCTAAGCAAGCTGTACCAACCGTCTTCATGTGTACCGTATCATGATCCATTTCACTCTGACTTATCATGCAGCGGTATGACAAGCCGGGCTGTTCGAAGTGAGGACCGATGTCAAATATCAAGCACGCGTAAAGCTCACCCAAAAGACAAAGCACGGACATAAGAGAGAGAGAGAGAGAGAGAGAGAGAGAGAGAGAGAGGAGAGCCTTGGTGCAACGGTAGAGTTGTAGTTATCATCGTGTGACCTTGAGGTTACAGGTTCAAGGTGTGCAAATGCAAGGTAAGGCTGCATCCTATTGACCCTTGTGGTCCACCCCTTCCCCAGACCCCACATGCAGGAACTTCTTGCACCGAGCTGTCCGTTATATATGTGTGTAAACCAAATAAGCTACAACATCTTATAAATAAAGCACAAGGAGTCTTCAAAATCTCCGAAAACAAGATGATGCCTCTCAAATAAAACTTACATCAGAGTTATATTTACACGGACTCCCTCCACACAACATGCTGGAATAGCTTTAGAATCTTGAACGGCTCCTTACCCTGCGATTGCAAAGCTTATTTTCAGACAAAAGGGCAAATGCAACACATCCACATAAATAGCAGTAATAAAAGACATCAATTTACCTAGGCGATCTAGAACGTGAATAATATCTTCGAGGGCTCCTGCTGCTGCTTCTACTTCGACTCCTGGTTCTGCTTCGGCCATGATGGTATCTTCTGCAGTAGTACACAATTCAGATGGGACAGCAATACCAATATTTTTCCTTCATTTTTTTTTTCTCTTTTCTTGCTAGTTTTTGACAATAAGACAGTAGTCAAACACACTTGGGGCAGGACAAATCTGATGAGCAGAATTACTTGTGGAATGAGATTTTCAGTTCAAACACATCTTGGGGGAGGATAAATCTGATGAGCAGAATGGATTAATAGAAAACCCAAGCACAAGGCCCCATGCTCCAAAAAATGCTTCGCTTGTGATAAGCCAAGCATATTATGCATATGCACCATGTAGGAACCATGGAGAAAGACACTAGGATTTTATTGGCCTGCACAGAAGCCATACAGTATAGAATACATCCTTAGTCACCAAGAGACAAACATGTTCACCCTTCCACTAAGTGCAAAACGATCTGAGGAAAAACCCCATTGGTCATTGAAGATACAAAGAATACAGTTCTATACTTGCAAACTTATAATGCAAGAAGACATGCTCACATAATTTGTTATCCTCCCTGCCACTGGTTCGCCATGACACAACTCTTGTTCCTAAGCATGTCAACAGTCATCATTTTGATCTTTTGCTAACAAACCATCCTGTCCTGAATCATTGGAATTTAGGTGGAACAGATGGATTGAATACAAACCCCAAAATAGACCAATAACTTGAACATTCATTCCCAAATTGAATTGTTATTTGATTGCCATAATCATTTTCCACTTGGCTATTGGGCTGTGCAGCTCCTCTGTTATTAAATTGATCTTGCTAAGACTGAGCCTGTACAGTACCCATGCCTAATCCGAGAAACAGACTCCTTAAATCACTCTAGACAACTATCTTGACGACTCTTCCACGGTTTAAGATGTTAGATAGCATATCTAAATAAAGAACTTGCACGAGCACCAGGAAAAAATTTGTTACGGTCAAAACTTCATTTCTGAAAATTCAAACAATTTAATGGCGTAGCTGATGGAATTAGAATTGAAAATGTATTATTGCAACTAGACTCTAAACCACTTCAAACCCAGATTTGGTTTAAGAGAAATATGCAGCAAGCTTGTAACCACAATTCCAAGCATAATGCTGATAGCTACGTGTAAGTGAATCTAGCAACGAAGGGAAAGCTAGAAGCCCATACAGTACACCCAGTGAAAATCCATCAAAGAGAAGGAAAAAGAAAAACAAAGCCCAAGGCTACAAGTAACCTATTATTTTCTGTTTCTACCCCAATCAAACTTTTATTTCTAGCTACAGACCACCTTCAGTGTCTACAAAAGAATACTCACCCCAGTTTGCAGTTGTTGCATGACTTGCATTGTAAGTCATCTTATTATTGCATGATGAGTCTTAAGATAAGAGAAACCCATTTCAAGAAGACTAAACTTGTGTGTGTGTGTGTGTGTGTGTGTGTGTGTGTGTGTGTGTGTGCACATGCGTGCGTGTGTGCACAAATTTCTATAAGCCAGTCAACACAACGTGATCATGTTTCTTCAATTTCCCACCCAAAGGATATATCCTGATAGCATAAGCAAAAATGTGGTTCCATTCAGAACTTATTACTGGATTTCTTTCATCTTGCATATCTTCGTTCCATTTTGCAGCTCGCTTGCAATGCTGCACTGCATGATTACTTGGCTCCTTTATTCTGGAATATCTCAAGCTTAGGAAATGCTTTCTAGTACATTGAACAGTTTCAGTCCAAGACTTTGAAGCAGTGACAGGAAGCTTTGATATTTTGCCACCACTTAGTCCTAACAGGAGGACAATTTTTATGCCCGCACTCATTTCCAAGTAAGGACCAACAGAAACCACCCTTCCATTTGTCAAGCAGTAAAGCCCTTGCTTGAATTACAGGCTGAAAAGGTTGTATCCTGATTCCAGCCTTTCTGAACTTCTGTTAGACTGATAAAACATTAAGTTGCCATTTCCAATTGAGAAAGAATTACTAAATGTTGTAGTAGCAAGCATAAAGGAAATTTAGAAAATACAAGCATCAGGCTCTCATCATCATCATCATCATCAAGACCTTATCCTAATTAGGGGTCGGCCATATGAATCTTATTCCTCCATTCCACTCTATTAAATACCATGGCTTTATTTAGTCCCAAAGTTTTTAAGTCTTTCCTCACCACTTCTATCCACGTTCTTTTGGGCCTTCCCATTGCCCTTTTAGAACCTTCAACTTGTATTGCCTCACTCCTTCTAACTGGTGCCGTTGTTGGTCTCCTTTGAACATGTCCAAACCATCTAAGTCTAATCTCTCTCATCTTATTACCTATTGGTGTTATCCCTAAATTTCCTCTAATATTTTCATTTCTAATTCTATCCTTTATTGTCTTACCACTCATCCATCTCAAGATCCTCATTTCTGCGACACTCATCCTATGAGCATGATGTTCCTTAACTGCCCAACACTCTAATCCATAGAGCATGGCAAATCACATAAAACACCCGATGCACATCTCCATTTGTTCCAACCCGCTTGGATTCTCTAGGTAACCTCCCTCTCAATCTCTCCACTCTCATGGATCAATGATCCTAAGTATCGAAAGTGGTCTCTCATGGGGACCTCTTGGTTATCAATTGACTGGTGTTAAACTCCTACTTTCCTTGCTAAAATTACATTCCACATATTCTGTCTTAGTTCGGCTAATTTTAAATCCTTCCGATTCTAATGCTTCTCTCCATAACTCTATCTTTATGTTTACACCCTCCCTTGTCTCATCAAGTAGGACTATATCGTCTGCAAATAGCATGCACTAGGGAATCTCCTCATGCAGATGTTTTGTTAACTCATCCATAACTAATGTGAAAAGGTATGAACTCAATGCCGATCGTTGGTGCAATCCGACAGTGATAGGTAAATCACCAGTCACGCCACTAGTGATCTTAACATTTGTTACTGCTCCCTTATACATATCTTTAATTATGTCTATATACCCCTGAGAAACCCCTTTACCACCCAACACCCTCCATATTAACTCTCTAAGGCCTCTATCATAAGCTTTCTCTAAGTCAATAAAGACTATGTGCAGGTCTTTTCTCCTCTCCCTATATTTCTCTACTAATTGTCTTAGTAAGAAAATAGCTTCTATGATAGACCTCCCAAGCATGAAACCAAACTGATTCTCCGATACACTTGTTTCATGTCGTAGCCTCTTCTCAATCACTCTTTCAAAAAGTTTCATGGTGTGGCTCATAAGTTTGATCTCTCGATAATTAGTGCAGCTCTGAATGTCTCCTTTATTCTTATAGATTGGTACAATAGAGCTTTTCCTCCACTCATCATGCATTTTCTTTGATTTTATGATCTTGTTAAACAACTTGGTCAACCAAACTACCCCAATATCTCTCATATGCTTCCAAACCTCTATTGGTATACCATCAGGCCCCATGGCCTTTCCTGATTTCATCTTTCTCAATGCCTCTTTTACTTCAAGTATTCTAATCCTACGTTCATATCTATAATATCCAGTGTTATTTAGATTTATAGTATTTTCAATCCCTATATTCTCAGGGCCATTGTCATTTAACAATTTTTGAAAGTATATTTTCCACCTTTGTTTGATCTCATCATCTATGACTAATACCCTTTGATTATTGCTTCTAATGCACCTAACATGCTCTAAGTCCATACCCTTCTGTTCTCTTACTTTTGCAAGTTTAAACACATCTTTCTCACCTTCTCTTGTTCTTAGTCTATTATAAAGCTCATCATATGCTTTAAGTTTAGCCTCACTATTCTCTTAGCAACGTTTTTAGCATTCTTATATTGTTCATAGTTTTCATTATTTATAATCTTCTGCCATGCTTTAAAACGCATTCGTTTTTCTTTAATAGCTTTTTGCACTGTTTTATTCCACCACCATGTTTCCTTTGTTAATAGCCTTTTACCTTCAGATACTCCTAAGACATCTTTTGCCACTTTCTTAATGGACTCAGCCATATTAGTCCACATGGTATTTACTTCTGTTTCATAGTTCCAATTTCCTTCTACCATCAACTTATTTTTGAATAGAGTTATTTTCTCTCTTTTTAAGTTCCACCACTTAGTTTTTGGATACGTATTAAGTTCAGTTCTTTTACTCCATCTTTTGATATGAATATCCATAACCATTAACCTATGTTGTGAGGTTAAACTCTCACCGAGTATCACCTTACAATCCTTACATATAGATCATTCATTATTCCTAAGTAGAAAAAAGTCCATTTTGCTTTTATGAAGTCCACTTTTAAAGGTTATTAAGTATTCCTCCCTCTTCTTAAAAAGTGTATTTGCAATGGATAGGTTATATGACAAAGCAAAATCGAGGATATTCTCCCCCATCTCGTTTCGTTCACCTATACCATACCCTCCGTGTATGCTATCATATCCTTCCTTATCTTTTCCTACATGGCCATTTAAGTCTGCTCCTATAAATATCCCCTTAGTGTTGGGAATTTCATGCATAACTCCCTCCATATCTTCCCAAAACTGTCTCTTAATTATATCTTGTACCCCTACTTGTGGTGCATATGTACTTATAATATTTATAATCTGCTCTCCTAGAATCATTTTTATTATTATAATTCTATCACTGAGTCTTTTAACGTCCACAATTTTATCCTTTAATTCCTTATCCACTATTATTCCTACGTAATTTCTATTATTTTCCTTCCCTATGTACCATAATTTACACCCATCTATTTTTCTAGCTTTAGCGCCTTTCCACTTGGTTTCTTGGATACAAGCGATGTTGACTCTCCTACGTTTCATCGTGTCTACTAACTCTAAACTCTTACCTGTCAGTGTCCCTATATTCCATGTAGCGATGCGAATCTTATGTTTTGGAGATACCCTATTTACTATCGCCTTTCTCGACCTCCATGGTATGAACCCATGTCCACTTTTCACTGCACCTGGCTTCTGATGCAGCGCGTCACTTCCGAGGGAACACTCTAGCAACCCTTGTCCATTTTTCACTACACCCGGGATACAAGCATCAAGCTTTGAGCAAATTAAATACCATGGTGGGGAATGGCTACGATTTCTACTACAATTTTGGCGCCTGTATAGACTTATTCTGCTAGTTTCTGCAAGTTTTTCCTGCCTTTGTCGTTCCTTTTCTCGCTTTTTGGCCATCTCAGCTGCAGAATCTTTCTTAACTGCAGAAAGTGTCAAGTTGACATCCATACCCAGCAGAAACAATCAGAATCAGATCAATATTGACTAAATTTAAGTTCTTACAGTAAATCCAATTCGTGCTGCTCTTCATTAAAGCATTGGAGCCAATTTTGCTTTGCAGAAATATTACTAAACAGACATGCTATACATCTTACTTTGTTTATTAAGCTGTTTGCTCATTATGCGTTTAAGACGCTCCTGAGGTGTCTCCTTCTTTTCAGTCTGCTGTGGTTTTAATGGGAGCCCAGTAGCAGTCGGCTTGCTTAGCTTTGCTATTGCTGACGGTGTGCTACAGATAAAGGAGAAGCATTTGGACAGAAAAGTTAGGAACAATAGCTGGCAAGCACACAAATTGGTGATATAGAGAAAACTGCATCCAAACAACCACACATGTCTCTTTTATATGTGTGTACCAAGCAACCTAAGACCCAAAACAAACAGCAAAGATGTTTAAGCAGTTCTGCATATTAAAGTTAAGCTACCTGACAGGTGATTTTAACACCTTAGGGTTGTTCTTTTCCTGATCAAGAGACGCAGCAGATGCGGGATCAATATGTAATGCCTCAAGTATACGACCAGATGATGGCCTGCAAAGACGTAAAAGCATTAGCAATACCCGTGGATATGGTTCAACACCTTCTAAAGATCAGCTTTCTGAAAATGATTATACACAAAAACATCTTCAACTATGTGCTTTTTACTGAAGTATCCATCTAGTAATCCCAAGAAGAATGTGTTCACATGCCAGTGTCCCCCCTGCAATCATGCTGTTAATCCCTAGGTCCGAACTACCCTATACCCCAAAACTTGGCTTAGATACTCAGAATGAGCACCATAATAAGCTGCAGGAGAGAAAACATTGTCCAATCTATCTTTGCAAAAAAAGGGTCAAGTGCTCCAACCGGTTCAATGCATTAGCTTGAGATGGAGGAGATAGTGGTGGAGACATCCCTAGCTTCTGATTGTCCAAGTTAAGAGAGCCCCCAAACTCAGTTATAAACTCTATTTTTGAAATCTTCGACTTGCTGCAATGCCCATTATCACCATGCACGCTACGATTATGTCATCTTGAGTATGATGGGGAATATGACCGTGATTTGGATCTTGATCTGTCAAACATGAGCAATTTTTGTCAAGATAACTAGCAGTTAATGACAAAGAGATATCCAGCAAAGATAACCATCCTGGACAACTGAAATAAAGCGCACAGCATACTTTCTGGAACGAGAATAAGCTTCATAAGTAGGACTGCCCCGAGGCTCCCTGCAGATCATGAATGAAATTCTGTCAGAACCACTTGCATTAAACAGAATGTTTTGTTTAAGTACTAACCTTTAACCATGTCTGTTTTGCTCAAAAATGCATATATGGAAAAAGGTCACAATTAAACTTTGTCTGTAGGGATCATGATGGTGCAACCGGCCTCCTGTTATACATACAGCCTCCCTCTCTCTTTCCCTTTCAATCTGAGAAGCCTTTCTTCTTTCTTTGCGACTCAATTTTCTCTGCTTATTTGGATAGTACCACCATGGATATGTAAGGAACAAACCTTATACAAGGCCAATGAAGATACACCTTGCAACCAAAGATCATAAACTTACAATTGCAGGATCTCCCTTTACTACTTTTGTCTTTTCTCTTCCTCTTTGGCTTTCCCATCCATATATACAAGCCACCTAAACCTCTTCACTCCAAATTCTTTTGCAATTATATCCATTCCTTCGTCATTACTATCATCACTACTGATCTCCTTTTTCATCATCATCATCTTCATCATCAAGATCATCATCCTCATCATCAGTGTCCAAAAGATTGGTTTCCTCTTTCCCATCTCCATCATAGGAAAAGCCCACCTGTAAGTATGTGCCCTTGCTTGCTGGAGGATGTGATGGTTGAGACCTAATCCAAACAAACAGACCTCTATAAGCTATGCTCAAACAGGTACACTGTCAATGCAGGACAAGTCTCAGTCACAGAAACATTTTTAAAGTACATAATACAATATTTTCAATAAAATAATTTGGTAAGATCTTCAAACGAATTGTAGGATTAAGAGCGAATACCTGTCAGATTCCTATGAGATGAAGGTAAGCATCAAGAATGGATGTTTAACAAACTGACGCTATCACATATATAAGATTAAGTCGCTTATAACATAAACAAGAAACATACAAGCCTAGTCATACGATCTAGAATGGTCCCAGCATAAAGCCAGTACATTTGCAGAATTTAGCCAGGGCAAGCCACTCTTTTGCCGTGTCTACATCATCAAAATTTTTGTAGGCACCATAGTAATGGTTGAACAATAAATCAAGACAATGCCATTGGCAGGATGAGAATCCTAGAGGTCAATATCAACAGAGCATCACCTCACCCAGTGTATCAGGATTCATCAGACTGCTAGGCATAAGTTAGCATCACAGAGAAAATAAAAGACAGTTAAGCCTATACTTGTATGATGTTTGAAAGTTTGCTTTGTGTTTTCTATAGGAATCTTCCAAACTAAAACTTCATTGCTAGATGTTTCAATTGCAAAGCAATAGTAACAGTACATCACAAAAGTTGTTCTCAATATTGTCTAGAGTAGCCAAAATCTATGGAACTTTAATAAGTTGGTATTCCTGTTTGGATTGGGTCTTATATCAGTATTGTCAATTTGTGTGCATGCCATGCCATTACTTTTAACTTTTCTGCAAAGACCATTATTCAGCAAGCTCTGAAACATTCCTCAATATATTGTCTCATCATGTCTAAACAAGATTTCTAGAATTTCAACTAATTAAACTCATAAAATGTAAGATGGTCTCTTGGATAGAGGAGTCCTTCAATTCCAAGACAATTACATGATATGGACTAGAAAAGCAGTTAACCCATAACATCCAATGAGCGTGAAGAAAAGCAGTTAATGCCAGAATAACATCCAATAAGCATGAAAAATCAAGTAAACACATGCTTATGCATTAATAGACAATGGATGAAGAAAGTGATAGAATTATAGATAGAAATTTCAAAAGTAGTCCTTTACAGGCCAGTCAAGCTATTAATTTGACAACTGTAAAATGCATAAAATGCATTCAAGGATGTCATAAGGATATACATCATATACCTCTCAAGTGGAAAAGGAATAGCAGTCTTTGCTTCCAGCTCTTGGTTAACATGTTTCAAACCCACTTCATCAGTAACTGTTGGATGGAAATTGATACGGTTGTGCAGAACGACAACAGTGAGATAGTACTTCTCAAGGAAAACAAGGATGGAACTTGACATGTATTGTTAAATCATCATGAATACAAAAAAATTCTAGATAGAGTAACAGCAGGAAACTAAATTATTTAAGTATTGCAACACAGGGTAAAAATAAAAAAAAGTACCGACATCCTTTATGGCGATGCTTAATTAAATCCCGATAACGCTCAAAATTAACAAACTCTTCTAGTTCTTCTTCTTCCTCTGTTTTCTCTTCGACCAGGAAATGCTGGGAACAAGAATCTAGAATAAAATCGAGAAGAGCACGACCATCAAATCTGCTAAGTGGAAACCACATGAGAATAGATTTCCATAATACAAATGTACAGAAAAATGAGCACAAAATTCACCTGTCAATCAATATATCCTGTTTCCCATTCCAAGGTATCCTGTCATTGGAAAAAGTGATGCACAAATTGTGAGGGAGAAACTATATGTGCAGCATAAACAATTTTCATCACTATGAACATCCAAAAAGGAGACAGAAGAGCCTTCCCTATTAATCTTAATAAAGATAACTTATATGATAAAACAATGCTGATCATTTTCATGAAACCCACAAGATTGAACTGTAACTGTCTGTTAGAAGAAAGAATAAAAAGAAGAATTTAACACCCTACATACAACAAGAATGTGCTAGTATCCTGATAAATGACAAAGAGCCGACATGGGCAGCAGGAATTTAATATCAATCAGTACAGTAGCCACCCAAGAGGTCCATGCAATTGGAAGTTTGAGGGCCAATGCTTCACAGCTATTAGTTTATTTCATTATGTTTTAATTGCATAAAGCTAAATAAATTATTGCCATGTAAGTATTATGTTCATTTGCTAGTTGTTTGGTCCAATCCTATTGATGGATACCAAGTGGGGCAGGGTACTTTAAAGAGGTTCTTTTACTTTCTAAAATCTAAGTGTTATGTGTTCAATTTTGGTCAAAATATCTCTAATTTAGTATTCAATTAGAGTATCTAGGCCATCAATTTCAAGATTTTACATAAAATATTTCATTTTAGCTCTAATTGACATCCAAATGTTAAATTGCAAAATTTAACGGTCAAATGATCATCAGAGCTAATTAGAAGAGTAATTAATGGTTTAGATGATTCTAATTGGGTCCCGTGCTTTGCAGATCAATCAATTCGAGCTTGGATGATCCAGATCAAATCAAGGGGATTAGATCAAGATGAAGAAGTTTCCTGGAAAAAGAGGACTTTGAAGAGCAGTGCCAATGCACAAAGCTCCCGCCTATGCAGGGTCCGGGGAAGGCGCAGACCACAAAGGCCTATAAACCTAGAGGGATTAAGACAGAAGGCATTTGAAGAACTAAGGAGTTTTGGTAGAGTGGCAAAGGACTTGGGCTGTTGGTGGATTCACTACCATGTTCTCTCATTTATCTCACGTCTCTCTCTCTTTCTGTGACGACCCGGGTTTTTCAACCCTATATATGTAAAAATTTTCGAAAGGTGGGGCCCCATTTATTTTTTTTTCAAAAAACCCAAATAGTGAAAATAATTTAAATCGAATTTCATTTTTAGAAAAATCCTGAGGTCAGCCATTGACACAAAACAAGATTTTATTTTTATTTTTATTTTCCAAGTAAACATGTTTAAAATAGATTTGCTATTCCAGGATCATCCAGTCATCAGCCACATTCCCATAGCAGTATAATCAAGTCCAATAACATATGTACATACACAGTCCATGTGAAATTTGAACATACCTCTAAATGAGACTTCTCGATCACTATTCTTCTAACTCCTCATGTGTCCTGTCTTTCTTTAATATCTGAGGCATTACAACAAACGCAATGCCTCAGCAAGCAAGGCTTGATAGGTACATAGACATTTAATGTATATCAAGGGACAAAATCGAATAATTGTATTGATACAGTGAGTAAAGTAATTTTTACAAGAATATAATTATTTTAAGCAATGCTAATGAAATCTCAAAACATCATATACGATAACACATGCATCTCATGGATTTAAAACATGATATAATCTCATGTAAATGAGCATACAATAACAACAAGGCACCCTAAGGTATATGGGTCCCACGAGTGTCCCATACACTCGTATCACAGATCATGAGTACTCATATCAAACCTCTGAGTGTCGTCACACCCAGGCATACCATCACATCTTCATGCTCATCATGCATGCACACCAAATAAGAGTATGGATCGTCATGCCGCAGTGGCAACCCTCCATGGGTCTCAACCACCGCCGCTCCCCGTCGACACCATAACGGGAGACTTAGCGTCTGTCCCCATGGAAAGGCCCAGACCGGTAGTGTGGACTATCCATGTTACCAACCCCTACCGAATGCCATCTACGGGCAGGTGTCTATCATATCAAAATCTCATCACATCACAAATCTCGGAGGGTGGGTGGCCGGCCCTCTCCCTCCTAGCATGACGCCCACCGGGTGAGAGCACCCGTCATAAAACTCAAAATACGAAAATCATGTATGTCGAAACCAAGAGCACTTGTGGCTCGCAATCCCCAAGGCACGCTCTTCATCCTGGAGTTAGCCTCTAAAAAGACCAGCCACCAAGCCTCTACTTTTCTTTCTCATAAAAACTCATCAATTTCAATGATGCAATAAGGAAAGATAATTTTCTAATTGTGTATAAGTAGATAATCTCAATCTCATGAAACCATCGGTCATAGTCCATTCAATACATGATTGAAATCAAACAAAGAATCATAGCATAAAACTCTAAATCTCACAAAATCATCGATTAATAATAAGTGCAATTTAAATCACCATCAATCATAATGCCATGATAATACAAGGTTTTAAAATCAAAACGAAACATTAAATGTCGTCACCTACCTCAATTGTCGTTACTTAGCTCATGTCCCTCCTTCAGTCGAGTCCGAGAATACCTTGGTAAAGTCCTGAATGACGTTCAAACATAAGAGCTAGACGTTATTTCTAGGTTCACAGGGTAAGGTTAGATCTATATGATTTGTTGGTTTCTAGGGGTTACTCTCTAATATTTTTTTGGTTGATCTATACCTAAGAATGTCTTGCATTTTATTGTATAATTGGGTCCGTGTCAAAATTACGGACGCAACGGTCCTTTTGGCTTGTCAAGCGGAGTTATATAGGCTCCGAAATTGGATTTTTCAAGGTCGCGCCTTAATGGGCGACCCAATTGTAGTGCCTAGGGTCCTGCGCGCCACGGTTCTAGAGTGCGCGCTCTACGGTTTCTAGTATACGCGTGCACCCTGGTTGCACCGCAACCAGGTTGGGTCATGTACGCACGTCCGAATGGTGTGCTAGGGTGTGCACTCTGGACAGCATTGCGTGGACGCATCTTAGGCGTAGCTACGGCGTGCTTTGGCTCCTAGGACATCCCATGAGTCATGATCGAGCCAAGAAAACTATTCGCACGCGACGCGTGCGCAAGGACAGCCCCCAGGGGGCTTGGTACAGATGTGTGTGTCAAGCTAGGCGCCCCTTGGACCGTGCCATGCACCCGAGGACTTCCGCACCCCTGGGACGCTCGTGCGCCCCTGGGAGGCGCTCTCTCTCTCTCTCTCTCTCTCTCTCTCTTGACGGGTTTTCACCCGTCTGGTTTTCCTCCCCAAGGACCGGTGATTTCCGGTCGGAAAATTCCTAGATCCGGCGAGGATCTGGGCTGTGAATGAGGCGGAACAGAGGGGACTGTCTGGGAAGCCTGGAACGACACCCTGGTCGTAGGCCTAGGGTTTTGTAACAAACCCATCTTCTCCGAGTGGAAAAACCGGCTGGGCTAGGACTAGATCCGTCATGGATCTTGGCCTGGGGGAAGCAAAACGGAAAGGGAAAGAGAAGTGGCTTACCTGGGCAGCCTAGGGACGTCCTTTTCCCGGCGGTGCATTTCCTCTACACCTGCCTGAAAATCCTGTCGCCGGAACCCGTAAAGAAGGGGAAAACCCCAATGTCGGTCAAGACTGAAAAAGAGAAGAGGGAAAATGGGGAGACGGGGATGGCCGGTCTAACTTAACCTGGCCGTTGCCGGAGATTGCAGAGAGACGGGTTTCCGGCACCGGAAACCCCAGTCTCAAACGACTGGAAAAGACGCCGGAAAAATGGGGTTTTTGGAGAGGGCAGATGGGGTTTTTATAGCCCTGCCATGGCGGTGCTTGCCAATGGCGGTGCCGCCATTGTCGGTGGCAGAAATCTCTGGAAACTAGGGTTTCCGGAGAAATCGAGAGGAAGGAGAAGACGGGGTGCCGTTATCAAAACGGCCCCCTGCGTTTTCTGTCTTTTTCGTTTTTAATTTAAATTACAGAAATACCCCTATCTTTAAACGGCCGTAACTTCTTCATACGGACTCCGTTTTGGGTGATTTTGGTCTTGTTGGATTCTTTTTTCCGAGACGCATCTAATGGTACCATTTTCAGGACCAAGTTTCTGGGTTTAGTTAAGGTGACTAGTGAAATGACCAAAATGCCCTTATCTTCAAAATTGAACTTTTCATGGGCTTTTAATATTACAAAAATTGGGGTCATTACACTTTCACATCTCTATCTCTATAGTTCCCTCTCTATCCCACATCTCTCTCTCAAGCCCCCTCTCTATCCCACATCTCTATCTCTATAGTTACCCGTCAAGCCCCCTCTCCCATTCTGCTCCTCATACCTCTCTCTCACCACCACCTCTTCTCTCCACCCTTCTCCTCCTCACTTCTTCGCCCTAGGCTGAACCGAAGGCAAATTCTCTTTTCTTCTCTCCCTCCTTCCTCTTCTCCCTCTCCCAACATCCCTCTCTTCTCTCTCTCTATTCATGTTCTCATTCATCTCTTCTAACCCCTTCTCTGTCCACATCGCACCAACCCAGCCCCAGCTCTCCTTCCCTCACTCCCTCCTCTCTCATGTTCTCCTTCTTTCTCTTCACTGCACCCTTTGCCTTCTTCTCTTCCATGCTCTTCACTTCCTATCCCCTTTGGCTGACCCGTGTAAGAGGCAGAACGGTGCACCCCCATTCTCTCATCTTCCCTCTCTCTCTCTCTCTCTCTCTCTCTCTCTCTTGCAACGCTCCTCTTCTTCGTCTCCTTTTGAGCACCTGCTCACCCCCCTCTCTCTTACGTCTCTCTCTCCTAAGTGGGAAGAGGAAACCGTTTCCTCGTTTTCCCTTCTCACTCTCCTCTTATATTCTTCTCTCTCTACTCTTTTATATATCTCTCTCTCTCTCTCTTAGGCTGGGCTGGAAGCAGGAAACATGCTCCCCCCCTTCTCCCTACTTCCTCTTCTCTCTTTCCTTTAGGCTGGACGTAGGAAGGAGCAGACCTGTCCACCTCTCTCTCTCTCTCTCTCTCTCTCTCTCTCTCTCTCTCTCTCTCTCTCTCTCTCTCTCTCTCTCTCTCTCTCCACCTTTATTTTCCTCCAGCTTCACCCCTTGGCTGGAACACAAAGGAGGCAAGCAGATCACCGCCTGACGCACTCTCTTCCGGCTTCTTCCACCGTCTCCGGCCATCTCACGAGAGGAAACCCAACACTTTCCCTCCTCTCTCTTCCCCCCTCCTTTCTCCTCTTCCTCCTCCTTTCCTCGTCCTCCAGCTTCCTCTTCCTTCTCAATTGGGTTTCCTTATTTTCGTTTAATTCTAAATTTTTTTTCCAAAAATTCCATTTTTGCCCTAGTCAGATCTGAGTTAATCCCATCTGTGTCCTCTTTTTAATTCCCTCTGTGTCCCATTCTATTCCAGTTTTACTTTATTTGTGTTTTGCTTATCCAAGAACAATCCAATCCAACCCAATTAACAGGTTAGCCTTAATCAACCAAGAATTGCCTGTTTCTCCTCTTTTTCTTATCTGTTTTTCAATTAACTTTATATTTTCATTCTTAGGACATCTCTGAACTTAATTAACGTCTCTGATCTTTAATCTAAAATCAATAACTTGATCTAGACCGTCCAAATCTCAAAATCACAATTTACTCCAGATCTTTATGATTTTGGATGGAGAGAGTGAGTGCGCATTTTGTAACTTTTAGAATGTTCAAGCTTTCAACATTTCTTTGAACTTGCAGCACATTTTGATGGTTTCTAGAGGTCTATACTTTGTACATAGAATTATGATTTTTACAAGACAATTTTTTTTATGCAAGTTTATCTGGAAATTAACCAGGGTAAGAAAGGATAAAAAAGGGAATTTGGGCTAAAACTATCCACAATTATAGAATATCTATAGCTTACGATTTAGCTTGTCAAAGAAAAGGAGCATGTTTCTACATCTGTATGGATTTGCAGGTTTGAGTCTGACGGTAGTCCGCATCAAATTCCAAAGATATTTCTGTTGTGTTTCCTCCTTGCTTCCAAGTTTAGTATCTCAGTGAGGAAAACATAACAGTCAAGTTTGTGACTCATGGTACATGATACCAACAATTACCAGAAGAGTCAAATAAATTCAGAGAAAGACTCTTGAAACCTGCATGGCAGTTCAAAGAACATTTTCCATGAGATGATTCTAATCTTCCTGGCAAAAAATTTAGAGTCTCCTTCCAAAATGAGTCTAAAAGCCGAGGATGGCATTTCAAGCCACAAGTTATGGTGTTCCAGTTAGTTGTACACCTAAAACTGTTCAGGTGACAACAGTACTAGAAATTCTAGAGGTACATCCTTCACATGTTTATGACACCCAACCAAAGACATCAATGAACACTGAGAATAACATATTCATTACTGAAATTCACATAGCACTTTGAAGAACGTTTTCCATAGCCTTCAAGTGCAGTGACACAAGGACGAACTCTCACCTCAGTGACCAGGGTGCGAGGCTGTGCATGGTTAGTTCTGTGTCTAACTTTCAAAGGTATAAGAAACTCATATAGCAGTTTGAAGAATGTTTTCCATAGGTAATTCTAGCCACAATATATTTGTTCCTAGGAAAACATTTGGGTCTCCTTCAAAATAAGCCAAAAAGCAGAGGGCATTCAAGCCACAAATGATAGTGTTCCAGTTCATTTCAAGACTAAAAACAGTCTCAGGTGGCAATAGGACTAGAAATCCTATAGTGGTACACCTTTATATGTTTATGACAATACAATAGTAAGGTGGCTACCCTCTGCCACTGGGATGAGACTTTAAGCTAAGCATGTTAGTGTGTAAGGGCTTACACACAATTGATCTATTTTATACAGGATGCCTATTGAATACAGCTAGAAGGAACATATACACCCTATGTAGCATGGGCGCAAGGCACACCCAGGAGCAAGGGTTGCAACTTGCTCTTAGAGGGACTAGGCGCACCTAGTCACACGACTAGTTCACAAGGCGCACATGAATCAGTTGTTTCTAGGATTACAATGGTGACATTTAAACATTTGCTACAAAAATAAAAATTGTACTGTTTTTAGTGAAAAAAATAATGGGAAAAATAAAAAAGGAAAGAAAGGCACAAAAAACATCCATGTAGTCCATGGGTCAGTCGTTTTTAGCTTATAATAGTGACAATATGGAAACTTGCTTAAAAGGGCAGCCCCGATCCACAAAGCACCCGCCTATGCCGGATCAGGGAAGGGGCAAACCACAAGGGTCTATAGTACGCCACCTTACCTTGCATTTTTGCAAGAGGCCGTTTCCGCGTCTTGAACCCATGACCTTAGGGTCACATGACGACAACTTTACTGTTGTGCCAAGGCTCCCCTTCTAATATAGAGATTTGCTTTTTAAAAAAAATACAAATTACTGATGTATTTTACATTTCTGATAAAAAAATATACATAAAACTACAAAACAGTGCATAATACGCTAAATCTATAAAAATAGATGTAAAGAATGAAATGGAGTTTTCTCTTTTCGCTTTAGAGTGTATATATGTTGAGATTTCAAAGAAAAATGAAGCATTCCGCATGAAAATTGAAAAAACGGTGCTGTTTTTACCCTTTCTTACATAAAAGTGATAATAACAAAACAAACAACAACAACAACAACAAAAAACATTAGATTCCTACCTCAATCACTTCAACATGCTTCAATCAACAATGGAAGATGAGTACTGTTGCAAGAAGAAGAAAGGGAAGTTGGGTAAAAGGAAAAGAAAGAAAAAAAATGAAAATGAAGGTGTTATTTCACTTATGGTGCGCCTGGAGTCAGGGGCGCAAGGCGCAACTAGTCGCACCTTCAACTACATAGTATACACCAATAACCAATTTCATTTAAAGCCAGATCACGATACTTCTGGTGGTCACAAAATGAGGAGCCAAGCAAGCAACCTACATAAACTTAAAGGTATTAGCTCTAGACATCAGATGGAATCAATTATTCAATGGAAATTATTTGACCATCAAGGTTTCCCCTGCTTCCAACAAACCATGACCTTCTTAAACCTCATGAAAGGAACCTTTTTAGTGATCTTTTCATGCCCTTCCAAACAAGGTCAGTGAAACAAAATACTTGATGTCCTCCACACCCCAAAGCAAGGGAACTTAAGGAACAAAAGACAAATTTACATTAACCGATTGATAATAAAAACAAAAGTCCTCCACCTACAGAATAATAATAATAATAATAATAATAATAATAATAATAATAATAATAATCCAAGGATTCCTCATGAAATCCCAAAGAAAACTAATCGAGCTCAAAGCCTGGTCCTTATCAAGGTGCAAAATGCTCTTTTGACTTCATCTACCCAGAAATAAGCCTGAAGAGAGTCTTTTCCCTCAGAAGAACAACAAGAGAAATTGCCAGGACCACAAGTTATTGCTCCAACCAGATACTTAGTGGTGAAGTGGCAGATAATAATTTCCCTCCAAGTATTTTCCAGCTTTGAAAATGAAACCACAAATAGAAAATCTAAGGCAGAGGTTTCTCCGATGCTTGGAGGCAGCAATTATATGGAATCATAAATGTTCCACTCCTCAAAGTATCTTAGAATCTTTGATCTCAAATTCAAAACCTTTTCTCTCAACATTCAAGACAGGTTCATTCATACGTTTGGGGAGTCTAGCAGCCCTCTTTCCATGAAAGTTTAGCAGAATAATTTTAACTATTGTTAGTTTGCAGTGGGCTGGAAGCATCTACTATGTTCAACAGATTGAGAAGTTCCTGGAATTGAAGTTCAGTTTGCTCGTGTCAAAAGATCTGCCAATACCTTGACAGATTCTTTAGCAGGAGGAGTGCTAGCAGATCCTGTAACAACTGTATCCAATGTATAATACTTCAAAAATATACACTACTTGTTTATACTGTCCATAATGGAATATTTCTGACCAACTTGGGCAGTAATAAATCCTTACAAGTCAAGAAAAAAAAATGCTTTCCTTATCAGCAAGTTTAAAATATTCTCATCATTCCACTTTAGCAATCTATACAGACTTTCACTTGTCTGGAACAATCTAATGCTAGGAGGTGCATACAAGTGTTTGATTTTCCATCAATTATAAATGAAATGTTTGAAATCTTTACAAGAAAACCATGCATGCTCAAATCTAAAAGGTCAGGTTTCTCCAGTTACAGATTGCAGGAGTGGTTTAGATCAAATGCGGGAGCAACCTCCAAGAAGGATTCAGGAAAGCTTCCCCGGCTCACCTGAGAGAAGTAATTAATCCAATCTACTCAGGAGAAGAGAAGACTCACTGCTTGATGAAGTAGTTTCCCACCCAAAGGAGGACATAAAGTTCACCGGAACAACCACAGCAATCTAGAAAAAGCCAGAGCCAATGGCAGGTTACTCCACCAACACATAGTAGCAACCCCAAGAAACAACAAGAACCACAAGTAAGAGAACTAAGCAGAAGAACTTCGGAGCCCAGACTTCTCTTTCCAACTCAAAGAATGGGAAACATCAGTTGCAGTCATGCTTGAAGAAGAAAATCTATCAACTCTATACATATTCCAAGGGGTCTTAACCTTATTAATGACAATTACAATGACCTCAACCCCCAACCACAAAGAAGAGGACTATCTGGAAGAACATCAAGCCCAGATTTCTGTCTCAAACTCAAGCAATGGGAAAAATCAGTTGCAATATGTGCAATGAAAAAAAATAAAAAAATAAATCTATGAACAGTATATGTATTCCAAGGGATCTTAACCTTATTAATAACAGCTGCAATGACCTCAATGCTCAAACAGCTTTCAGCATCTTCATAATTTCACACCAAAAAGACCCATCAAATAAACATGGCTTCAATTCCTAGCTCCACAATGACTCCCATGAGTTCACTAAATCTCTTTTACACAAACAACTCTGAGAACCAACTCAAGAAACTCCAAGAAAATATTGTCACCCGAAAAATTCCAAACACCTGCACAACCACCAACTCACATACCTAAAAACCTTATAACTGCTAATCCCACCTATCCATAGCAAAGAGTTATACATACCCGATTGAAGAAGCTATTCTACCTCCTCAAAGTCCATCATAATTCAATCACATGACATTCCCATTGGTCCAAATGAACGTGCAAATGGATGAAAGCTTTTGAGTAGATCGTTAATCCTAATTCGTCAAATTCCAAAACTTATTATCAGTAAATGCCATTATGAAAGACAAAAGAAGCTTATTAAAGTCCCCAACCACTAGCCACTCAGAAACAAAGTACAAGTAAAAACATGAAACTCTCCAACTGCTTGGTGAAAAGTAGCCTTTTCTAACATTTCTTCGGGAGTTTGTTTCTATGTTTTTAGTTCTTTTACTGATTGAAGAAAGACAATACTATGTTCATGTCTATTGCCTCATCTTCAACGGAACCTGACATACTATCTTCATAGTCCAAAAATTTTGCATTATATTTCTTCAATTAGGTTTCCAATTTAGCAATGAAACTGCACTTAGTCTTCAGATAATCACCAACTCCATCAGCCACCAGTTTCAAAAGAAAATATTGCCAAGTCCACATTTCTGTTGTAAGGGCTACAAATAATCTCCTCCAATCCAAATATGCACAAAAATCAAGTTGATCGCAAGAGCGTGATTTGGAGGCCTCCCCTGATATATGCAATAAGAACATACCTCAACCAATCCATGGTCCAATGAAGAAAATAATTTCTCCCACAATCTGTAGATCTATCATCACAGGAGCATGCCATCCTCATTCACATATTCTCACCACAGAAAACACATAATCTCAAGCCAAGTTTCATCTAAGGAATTAGATAATAACAGCTTCTCAAAGGCTACTATTAACAAGAAAAACCTCAAAAAAGGGGCATGCTTCCCATGAAGATTAGTTCAAGCAGTATAAAACTGGGAAAGCACATTTTACGCAGAAACATAATCTCAAGCTCCAACGTAATAAAACAAAGTGTATTCCAGCAGTAGTAAGCAAATACAAATTCTCGTATTTTCAATTTAGCACATGCATCTACAAGATCAAGGCAGTGTAATCTCACAACCGTTTCACGTGTAGTATGATAAAGCCGCATTCTTAAAAGTCAAGTGTCTCACAATAGCAGATTCTTGATTCCAGATATTGAATATCATAAACCTGCTAACTCCCTCGACACAACTTAGTAATTAGTAATTAACATAAAAATCTCATTATTGAGGCACCCACTCGTAAACAACAACCAAACCGTTTAAAAGATTTCCTAGACAAAAATGGAGTTATACTAACTAAAAAGCCACAATTATTTTTCTTTCCGAGAAATGGAGCTCTACTTTGTTCACTAAGCCAAAATCATATACCTACGAATCAATACATTTACTATCAAACCTAACTCAAAAAAATGCATAAAAGATGAAAGCAAAAACCAGAAGAGAGAGAGAGAGAGAGATCTAAAAAAAACCTCGAAACAAAAGCATTGAGAAACAGAAATTCTTACAGGCCTTGCTGATCTTGAGTAGCTTGATAAAGGCCATCATCACGATACATACGGCACCGAGAACCAACAACCTGAAGAGACTGCTGAGGATCGCCACGCCTATTTGCCAAAAACACGGCGCGCCACTGAGCTCGCTGGCGAGCGGCGTCCATCAGACGGTGAACCTTTCTCTCCGATCTTCTTGCTTCGTCCCACATCTTCTCGATCGATTTGCAGAAGAAATTTGATTTGGAAATTTGAAGAACAAAACCTAACCCTAGCGAGAAATCTCTACATGAGAGGAGAAAATGGCTCGGGCGCAAGAATTTTGCACGTTTTGTTTCGGTGATCTATTTCTGTCTCTCTGCTAATCTATTTCTGGAGGGAGAACGTTTCATACGTCGCGATCTCACGATAAGTCACAGTGAGACACCCGACTTTCTGATTTTTCCGCGTAGGATGCTTACATCGCAGATTAGACGAAGGAAAGCAACTTCCGATTAATTACAGCGAAAAGCAAGGGGAGTTTGGCGCAACGGTAAAAATTGCTCTTAAATTGGGGGTGACGGGTTTAAAGTTATGAAAATAACTTCTTACAAAAATACAAAATAACACTGCTGTCTATTATAGGTTCTTGTAATTCATTTCTTTTCCAGACCTTATATAGGCGGGAGCTTCATGCATGAGGGTTGTCCTCAAATAAAATTTATTTGAAAAAATAACTATTTACATGGATTTATCCATGGATATCTTTTAAAAGGGGCAAACTTAGAAACAAAATTTTCCATTTGACATTTAGGACTACTTTTTTATACGCTTTTTTATGGTCCAACCTATGCATAAGATTTGCCCCCTCATTATAAAGGGTTAAAAATAAATCTCATTCAATGAACACCTCTATAATGGGCTCTCTCTAACTGAAATATGAACGGTAAAAAAAGGCAACCCAGTGCATGAAGCTCATGTATATGCTAGTCTAGAAAAGGGTGGACTACAAAGAGTCTATAGTACACCGCCTTATCTTACATTTTGTAAGAGGCTGTTTCACATTTTACAAGAAATGGAAACGATGTTGACAAAAAAACTATATAATGTTCACATTTTAGAAATGGAACCCACCATATAGTTAACCAATTCTTAACTATATTTTAAGTTACCTGTACATGCACAAACTATTGCATATTTCCTATAGAAATGAGGTGATGGCAAGTGAACTCTTATATGATTCCCCAACACATGTTGTATTGTCCACTCTGACATGCATAATCCAGTCCACCCACGCATTACATGGTCTATGGGCAGTCCCAGTCCACGAAGCTCCCTCCTATGCAGGGTCTGAGGAAGGGACGGACCACAAGAGCCTAAAGTACACAACCTTATCTTGCATTTTGTAAGAGGCTGTTTCCATGCCTTGAACCCGTGACCTCAAGGTCACACGACGACAACTTTTACCATTGCGCCAAAGCTCCCCTTCTATACATGGTCTAAGAACCTTTTAAATGGAGGAGAGACATTAGACTCAATGAAACCAAGTTCATTCTATCCTAAGTATTTGTCAAAGAGCATCTCAGTTAGCTCCTAAATAACATAGGAAACACTAAAAATTGTATGAAGGGAGAGTGAGCTTCTAAAAGTTGTTGTAGAAGGGGACAATGGAAGTTCTTTTTACCATGAATATGACAGCTATTGGACTTATATTTTAAAGTTAAGGGGACATAAACCCCACATTGACTCTCTCGAAGGCAAAGGAGTATAGGCATCCATGTATAAAAGCCTTCCACCCTCTACCATTGAGTGTAAAAAAATATGGAGCAAGATGTATGTGTGTGGCATGCCTAGTAAAAGAGGCCAAAGTGTGAGGCACATTGCCATAGATATAGCCTGGTGTTAAACAAACTATTTCTCATGTGGGTCTCATATACATCCAAAGAGATTGATAGTGGCTTCCTGCAGGCTTGCCACCTAAGGTAATTGCCCCATCACCTAAGCTAAGGATTTTTCTATATAAGAGTCACTCCTAAATATTCTAGTTGCCATGTCAAATTTCTGTTCTTCCAAAATCTATCTAGTTAGATATATTTGTATTTTCTCTCTTCTCTCTAGAGCCTATTCATTTAGAAACATTCATTGTTCTTTTATATTCTAAAGTATGCCTAATTAGAGACATTTTCTACTTTGGTTGATTAAGATGTTGCACAACTAGAGTCATTCTTTTCAAAGATTCTTCTACTTGTAAATTTCTTTATGTCTAGAGTTTAAGTTAGAAAGATGAGACCTCAGAGTGTTTCTTTTATAGTACTCTTGTTCATAGAGTTTCTGAACTTGAGAAGTTCTTGTTTCATTTTTAGTTTCTCACTAAAACTTCATATGATTGATAAATTTTTACATTGTTTCTGAAGTGATTTGAGTTCCAAACTTGTTATTCTCTTTAATAGGCTTCGTTGTGATTTAAGACATTCATCTTTGAGACAAAAGTATAAGACCTATCATGATAGTAAAAACAAGTTGAAACGTAATTGAGTATGGCTTAGTTGCATCCAAAAATAGAGTTACCATATCCCTTGCAAAACTCTAGAAATCTTCAATTATCCTCAAGAAGCTATTATAAGTGTGCTCTCTGGTAGGGTTCATGGGTGTTAGTTTTGTGCAATTTCTAATAACATCTCCTAAGAGTCCAAAATTCTTTGCTAAAAGAGTGAAATTATATAACCGTGTCTTTAGAGAATAATAAAAATCAACCAATAATAATTGCAATCAACATCCAACTTATGAATAAGAAGGCAAGCTAGAAATGTGGCCTTATAATGTCCAAGAAAATAATGGTAGAAAACCCATACACAATACCATGTTGGTTTCTAAGTTTGTCCATGTGTGTGTGTGTGTGTGTGTGTGTGTGTGTGTGTGTGTGTGTGTGTGTGTGTGTGTGTGAGAGAGAGAGAGAGAGAGAGAGAGAGAGAGAGAGAGAGAGAGAGAGAGAGAGAGAGAGAAGTAACTGCAACAAAACCTCTAATAGTTAAACCACTTCGATCTCTTTCTTAATTTGTTAGCATAAGAAGATTAGTTTTATAGTGACCCAAAAGGTTAAATGCTAGTATCATATAACAATAATTGATGCACATATGCATATATGAATTGAAATTATCTCATACTTTTCTTAGTAACATAGATAGATTAAGAGAAAATTAAAGGAAATGAGCTCAGCACCCAAAAAGAGACTAGGCCCCAATTACAAAGTTTTGCATATTTGTCTTCTAGCGCATCATAAAATGGTTTGGTGTAACCACACTCCCAATTTCTAAACACTACCTTGGTTGCCTCCACCATTTTTCTTATTTCCTAGTGCTTCTCTCTCTTTCTTCCTCTACAGTCCTCCACATTTGAAGAGAGGCCAATGATCTAATGACCACAAAGGAGTCCACTTCCACATACAACTCTACAAAGCTAGATCACAAATGAGGTTAAGTCAAATATCAGTGCAACTATAAACCATGTAACAAAATTTTGTCTTTCAGCCCAAAGACACACTATAGCCACCACCAACTTGCCATCATGATAATGAATCAGGCCTCCAATTCTTGCTAGCCTGTTTTTATCACAACTAGCACCATCAAAATTGAACTTGAAGAAACCAAATGGTGGAGGCATTAATTGAAACCAAGTAATAGAAGAAAGCTTCAATTTTAACTTAATCCGATCCATTTCAGTAAAAACATGAGTTGGAAAGGAAGAATCAAGTTTGAAAGATTGGAGCAACTCATGCATATGGGAGAGAGTAGAAAACCAAATGTGATCAGTGCATGGGAGATGAATAAGTTTCATTACATGATATCCAAATTGACCATGCCATGCAAATAGGTCGTCTCAAGATTGAATAAGACTCCCTACCTATTGAAAAAAAGGATTTTAGACAAAAGAAAGGAAATGATCTCCTCATGCAAGAAGAGAGGGGTATAGTGATATGAAATTCACTTCACATAATGTTCCAAAGAAGGGAGACAATCCAACATGAAAAAATCATATGAATATGTGACTCTTAATCTTAACCACAAAATGGACATCCATAATGGATAGTATCTTAGCCCTGAGAAATGAGGTTTTATCAACTTTTGCATGAGTAGGTGGCCTCTCGCCCAAAGCCAGAGAAAATGTATGACCTTTAGTTGCATCTTGGCAATCCATATGAGTTTCCATACAAATGAAAGGTTGTGCATAGAATTTTGTCCCCAAGAAAACAACTTTTATCTCTCGTACTTGGCATATGAAGTCCAAATTATCTCATACTTCCCATAAGAAGGTGACTTTGTGGAGCTATCAATCCAAAAGGGTTTCATATAATTCCACTTTCTATGCAAATAATGTTATGATATATCTACAACATGTGATTGACCATGCAAACTCATTATGCATCTAAATATTGTTTTGGAACTCTCCATTAAATAACACACAGGAATAAGCAAGTGTAACTTTGAAATTGATGTAGTGAAGTTTTCATTGTTAAATGTAGATATTCAAGTATCTTACATGGTCTTTAGGAAGGATATGATTCATGATTTTAGTTTTTGATACTCTCACAAAATATTCACAGATATTGGTAAGGTGCTTCATATTGTATCATATTATTTGAAACCCAAAATAATCTACCCCAAATGAATTTGATATATATTGCAAATCTTACATGTAGATTGGATTTGCATTCTATTTTAAATATTTGATTTATTAGGATTGGTTGTAAGGCACAAAATTTATAGATGATTAAATTCCAACTGGTAGACTTTTATAAGACTAAAATTCCTTTGTCATTTTAATTAATGTTACTTGCTATGCAAGAGCAGAGTAGTCTTTTTACTTGTACAGTATTTCTTTTAATCATATTTCCACCTATACAATAGAAAAGAGGAAGAAGAAGAAGAAGAATCCACTCCTTTCTAAAAGGAGAAAAGAAATGGTTGGTATTCCTTGAAAGAGCAAAAGTTGTTGAGACTAAAATGGCTTTTGGTCATTCAATGTGAGATGTGAACTAGCATATATGCAATTCACATTAAAAAAAGCATATAAACAATTCAAAAGAGAGAGTGTAAGACCCCGGATTTTTAAGACATTTTTTTTTTATATATTGCATTTAAATAAGAGCATTTGGGATCCCATGAGAAAAGTTTTATTTAACCATTTACTAAAACATATCTTAAAACTCCAGGTGTTATTTTTCCTTTCTCAAAACGGCATACATATAAATTAAACAATACGCGTATCAATCAATGTTAAATAAATCAGCGTCTTTATTTTAAATCAAATAAATGTCCAAAATACAATAATAATATGGCTCAACATCACTGTCTAAAACTATAGGAAAAATAGTCTTCAGCAGCTCTCACGGTTTCTCAACAGCTTTTCCTTTTCTGGTGTCGCGCTCAAGATCTAAGGCATTGCAAAACAAAGCAATGCCTTAGCAAGCTATCGCTTATGTAGGTACATAGACAGTTAATGTAATAAATGAAAGAAATAATGAACAGCTCTGATGAAAAGTCTAACATTTATGAAAATAGTGATATCATAATGTCATGTTCAAATAAATGTCAATTTATTCCATGTGCTAAAACATGCATCTCACATAGTCAAAACATGACATAAATCAATGTAAATGAGCATATAATAATAATAAGGGCACCCTAAGGTAATGGGTCCCACCACATCGCACTAACATTACTGATCAGGAGTACTCATAGCCAACATCTGAGTGTCGTCACACCCAGGCATACCATCCATAGCTATGCTCATCATACATGTGCACATAATAAGAATATGGGCCATCATGCTGCAGTGGCAACCCTCCATGAGTATCAACCATCGCCGCTCTCCATCGACACCATAACGGGAGACTTAGCGTCTGTCCCCATGGAAAAGCTCAGACCGGTAGTGTGGACTATCCATGTTACCAAACCCCTACCGAATGTTATCTATGGGCAGGTGTCTATCATATTACAGTATCATCACATCATAATCTCAGAGGGTGGGTGGCCGGCCCTATCCCTCCTAGCATGACGCCCACCGGGCGAGAGCACCTGTCATCAAATATAAAACACGGAAATCATATGTATATGCTAAAACTCAAAAGCACTTATAGCTCGAAATCCCCAAGACATGCCCCTCGTCCTAAGGTTAGCCTATAAAAGGACCAGCTAATAAGCCTCTATTCTTATTTCCATGTAAATCCATGCATTTTCTATATATATATATAATAAGAAATAAGTCTCTATTTAAGCATAACTAATTAATCTCATACTTATAAAAGCATTTGAAATAAGTTTATTCAGTAAAAGATTTCAATTTGGAATAATCATAATGTACTCAAAGTCGCATGAAATCTACGATAAATGATAATTGCAATTTAAAACACAATCACACATGATACTATGTTTAAACATGGTTTAAAAATCAAGGTAAAGTATTAATTGTCGTCACCTACCTCAATGTGAAACTACTAGCTTGCTAATAACTCCCTTTAACTAGTACATTCAAGCGCACATGTACATGTCACACCACTATTTAAAAATTTGTCTAAATAAAAAGTGATCATTTATAAGTTGTTAAGTTAAAACTAGGTTCGCGTAATTAATATGGTCACAAGGCTTCTTTCGGATCGTGATTTGGACTCCTCTAGCTCCCAAAAATCAAGTTTTAGTGAAAATCATATGTAAATGGGGCCTGCCGGGTCTATACCAGCGGTTCCATTTTCCACCGGTATAAACCAGCGAAATTCACTGACGCAGTTGATGACACCAGAGAAGACGATCGGATTCTGATCGTCTTCGACGGAGCTACAAAGCTCCGTTTTGTGTGATTTTGGTGGCGTTTTTCTCAGAATCTCCTTTAGAATCCATTTATCCCCTCTTTTTGCACTGATTTTGCCAAAAACCATGCTTTTTAAATGATTTTTTCCAAGCTCCTAAAAACGTCCATAGGTACTGGTTTTTGCGTTTTTTGGAGAAACCTACTGTTGGATCTCTCCCAAATTTAAAGGGTTTGTTCTTGGGTCTCTTATGCACTAGTTGGACGGTGCAATTTTTAAACGCACATGGTTTGATCCATAAAATCACACTCCAATAGTAGCGTGCACAAAGTTCCCAGGAAATCTGATTTTTTTTTCTGATTTTTAAATGCTTTTCTAATTAGTTTTCCTATTTAATAATTATGAAAAAATAGAGTTTTAGGGCTTACCTTGCTCTTGGCTGGGTTTGCTCGTGTTGCCGGGGTTCCACTCGCTGGAAAACTCAAACCTTGTAGGGCTAAGGTTTTGAGTTAAAAACGCAGAGAAACACTCAAGGTGGAGCGTTTTGGCTCTTGGGGAAAGGTAGATATAGGGTTTGGAGTCTTAGGAGAAGAGAAACTCTTCCCCACATATCTCTTTCCACGTCTCTCCGGCGATTTTGCTTGATTGGTAGAGACGTGTGGAAGACGGGGGTGCCATTATCAATTTGGACCCCTGTGTAACACGTCTCTGTCAAATGATTAAAATGCCCTTACAACTTCGACAGCTCCTAACTCCCTCGTTTGAGCTCCGTTTTTCGCGTTCTTAGTGGCGTTGAAATAGTATCGACGAGCACTTTCTAATTCTTATGTTTTCAAAAAAATTTCCATTTATAAAATTTTAATTTGATTTATTTAGTAATTTCTTATTTTGTACTGAAAATTAAGGATATTACATCCTTCCCTCCTTATAAAAATTTCATCCTAGAAATTTAACTACACACCTCTATGTAAATAATTCTGGATGAATCTTTCGCATCTCCTCTTCTGTTTCCCAGGTAGCCTCCTGAAATGAATGATGCTGCCAAAGGACTTTGACTAAGGCAATGGTCTTATTCCTTAACTCCTTAACTTTTGTATCCAGGATGCGCACTGGTCTCTCCTCAAATGTCATGTCAGACTGTAGCTCCCCTGAGATCTGCTCCAACACGTGTGAGGGATCTGGCACGTATTTTCTCAGCATAGACACGTGAAAGACGTCATGTACATTTGTCAGCTGTGGTGGTAAGGCGAGCTGGTATGCCACCATTGACCCAACTCTGCGTAAGATCTCGAAAGGTCCAATATACCTGGGGCTAAGCTTCCCTTTATTTCCAAACCTCAACACCCCTTTCATAGGAGAAACTTTCAAGAATACATGCTCACCTTCAGAGAACTCTAAGTCTTTTTGCCTCTTGTTTACATAACTTTTCTGCCGACTATGAGCTGTTAGTAATCTTTTCCGAATAAGTTGGACTTTCTCTGCACATTCTTCCACTAACTCAGACTTCACCACTCATCTTTCTCCTACATCACTCCAACATAAGGGTGACCGACAAGGTCTGCCATAAAGTGCCTCATATGGAGCCATGCCAATACTAGCATGATGACTATTATTATAGGCAAATTCCAACAAAGGTAAATGATCTTCCCAGCTACCCTTCCAATCCATAACACAAGCTCGTAACATATCCACGGTCTGATTCTGTCCGATAGGAAGAAAATGAGCGGACTTGGTCAACCTGTCCACAATGACCCATATCATGTCGTGGCCGCTAGCAGTCCTCGGAAGACCCAGAATAAAGTCCATGGCAATATGGTCCCACTTCCACTTAAGAAGGTCCAGTGTCTGAAGTAGTCCTGATGGACGCTGATGCTCAGCCTTGACCTGCTGACAGGTCAAACATCGTGCAACGCACTCTCCAACATCCTTCTTCATACCATTCCACGAGAAATGCCTCTTGAGATCCTGATACATCTTCGTACCCCCAGGATGAATTGTATACGGGGATTGGTGCGCTTCTTGAAGTAACTCACGCTTCAATTTGTCATCTGCTAGTACTACCAACCTTCCCTTAAATCTGACCCCTCCAGCTGGTCCCCTCGAAAAATCTATCTTATCTGTCAAATCCTGCATTTCCTTATCTTTGTCCTGTGCCTCTAAGATCCTGTCAAAGGACTTTGACCGAGTCGACAAATTGGCAATCATTACTCCAGACTTCCTACTCAAGGCATCTGCAACGACGTTAGCCTTCCCAGGATGGTATTGTATAGTGAAGTCGAAGTCCTTGAGATACTCCATCCATCTACGTTGCCTTATGTTCAAATCACTCTGAGTAAAGAAGTACTTGAGGCTCTTATGATCAGTGAATACCTCAAATCTCTCACCATAAAGATAATGTCTTCAGGACTTCAACGTAAATACCACCGCTGCTAATTCCAAATCATGTGTTAGGTAATTTACCTCATGTGTCTTCAGCTGTCTATACGCATAGGCAATTACCTTCCCATGTTGCATCAACACTGCTCCTAATCCCTTGCCAGAGGCGTCGCAATAAACCACATAACCGCCTGCACCTAATGGCAAAGTCAATACTAGAGTAGTAGTAAGTCTCCTCTTGAGCTCTTGGAAGCTCTCCTCGCAAGCCTCGGTCCATACAAATTGAGTGTCTTTCCTAGTCAAGATGGTCAATGGTAATGCAATCTTAGAGAATCCCTCTATGAAACGACAATAATATCCTGCCAAACCGAGAAAGCTGCGTATCTCAATCACTGTCTTGGGCCTCTCCCAGTGTAGTATTGCCTCTACCTTCGCTGAATCCACGGCCACTCCATCTTTAGATATGACGTGGCCTAAAAAATGCACCTGGTCTAGCCAAAAATCACACTTACTGAACTTGGCATACAACTGATGTCGTCGAAGTGTGTTCAATACCGTGTGGAGATGCTCTCTATATGCCTCCTGACTAGGCGAATAAATCAAGATGTCATCCACTAATACAATCACTAACTTATCCAAATAAGCTCGAAAAACACGGTTCATTAGATCCATGAACATTGCAGGTGCGTTCGTCAATCCAAACGGCATCACTAGGAACTCATAATGACCATAACGACTCCTAAAGGCAGTCTTCGAGATATCCTCTTCTCTAACCCTCAACTGATGATACCCTGACCTCAAATCTATCTTGGAGAATACTTGTGCGGATTGGAGCTGATCAAATAAATCATCTATGCACGACAAAGGGTATCGGTTCTTTATAGTAACACTGTTCAACAACTATAGTCAATGCATAGTCTCAGTGATCCATCCTTTTTCTTAACGAAAAGGACTGGTACTCCCCATGGTGATCCGCTCGGCCTCATGAAGCCCTTATCCAATAACTCTTGCAATTGTACCAAAGCTCTCTCAACTCTGCTGGAGCCATCCTGTACGGTGCCTTAGAGATAGGCGATGTACCCAGCACCAAGTCAATGATAAAGTCAATCTCCCTACTTTGAGGCAATCCTAGTAATTCCTCAGGAAAGACATCAGCAAATTTATGGACAACATCAATCTCGTCAAGTCGTGGTTATTCCTTGTCCTCAACAGTCACATATGTGAGGAATGCGTTACACCCTCGTGCATAAAATCGTGCCGCCTTTATAGCAGAAATGATGCATGTACTTGACTGATCTTTCCTACCCTAGAACACTATTTATGGTTGTCCCAGGTATAAGAAAAGTGACTCGCTTCTTTCGGCAGTCTACCATAGCCCAATTGTTTGCTAACCAATCTATCCCAAGAATAACATCATAGTCTACCATGTCTAGTAATATGAAGTCAGTATCCATACTCACACCTGATATCTCTACAGGTATATCTCTAAGATATTCTGTAGTCTCTACTGTCTCTCCCACAGGTGTCATAATATCTAATCCAAATGCTAGTTTGTGTACACATGCATCAAGGCAAGATGCAAAAATACATGATATAAAAGAATGTGTAGACCCTGTGTCAAAAAGAACTTTGGCATGTCTATCTGAGACTAGAAGAGTACCTTCTACGACCTGGTGTGATGCCTGCACTTGTCCTGACGTGATGGCAAATACTCGCCCCTGGTTACGTGGCGCGTTAGCTGTCTCTACTCCCATCTCGGTCTGCCTCTCTCTACCCCTTAGGACAATCCTTAATGAAATGGCCGACGTCTCCACAGTTGAAACACCTGTATGGCTGTCTCTGGTAAAGTGCATAGGGCTGTCGCTGTGGTTGGGGCTGCCTTTGTTGCTATGGCCTGTCAAATCTATTGCACCCTCGTCTAGGATGCCAACCCTTACACCTATCACATCTCTTCCGCTCAATATCTCTATTAAATTTGGCCTGTGGTGGATGACCTGATGCCCATGTGTCTGCATAGCACCAAACGGCCGCTTGCCCTTAAAGGGCTGGAACCCACTCCCTCTAGTCCTGAGAGAGTTCTTCTCATGCATGGAAGCCATGTCAGCAGCATCCCGCACAGATGTAGGTTGTGAAGATATCACCCGATCTCTCAGCCAAGGTGTCAACCCATCCACAAATTTGTCAGTTGCCTTTGTGTCTGAGGCCAGCGCGTGAGGTGCAAATCTCCTTAGTCGTGTAAATCAGTTCAGATACTGCTGAGCCGTCATGTCCCTCTGCTCCAACGTGGCAAACTCCTTCTTCATGGACTGTAATGCATGGGGTGGAAAACACTGAGTGTCGAAAGCCTGTTTAAAGGCTGCCCATGTCATCATCTCGGTCGGATTTGGTCGAGTGAGTGTGAAAGTCTGCCACTAGAAGCCTGCCTCACCTTTCAGTAGGTAGGAGGCTACTCTAACTTGATCCTCTGGTGAGATCTTCATAGTGTTGAATATCCTATCTGCCTCAAATAACCATCGCTCGGCCTCCTCCGTGTTACCATCGCCATAAAATGGTTTTACCATCTTTTGAAACCCATTTAATAATTTGTCATTCTTCTTAGAGTCACTCGTAGCATCGCCCTCTGTGGCTCTAGGTACGGGTGGTTCCTATACTGGTTGTGAGGATTGAACTAATGAAACAATGGGTTCCACTTGAGGTGGTGGAATAGGTCTAGGGTTAGCAGCGTCAACAGCTGTCCTAACCTGCTGCTGTATAAGTGGTACAAGTCCTGACATTAATTGATTCAATAACTCAGCATCTCGATCCCCTTGATCAGAGGACTCAACAGGTGGAGCAACGGGTGTAGCAGGGGTAGACCTTGTCCTTCTTCGAGGAGCCATCTGTCAAAAGTTTTAAATGTCATTAAGTGTAAGTTCCTCTCTCATAGTTTCTCTCTCTACAACTATTATGGACTGTTACTCACATATAAATGGACATTTACAAGGATTATGATGGATTAGACTGGGCTCTGATACCAACTTTGTAACACCCTGGATTTTTAAAACATTTTTTTATTGCATTTAAATAAGAGCATTTGGGATCCCATGAGAAAAGTTTTATTTAACCGTTTACTAAAACATTTCTTAAAACTCCGGGTGTTATTTTTCCTTTATCAAAACGGCATACATATAAATTAAACAATACGCGTATCAATCAATGTTAAATAAATCGACGCCTTTATTTTAAATCAAATAAATGTCCAAAACACAATAATAATATGGCTCAACATCACTGTCTAAAACTATAGGAAAAATAGTCTTCAGCAGCTCTCACGGTTTCTCAACAGCTTTTCCTTTTCTGGTGTCGCACTCAAGATCTAAGGCATTACAAAACAAAGCAATGCCTTAGCAAGCTATCGCTTATGTAGGTACATAGACAGTTAATGTAATAAATGAAAGAAATAATGAACAGCTCTGATGAAAAGTCTAACATTTATGAAAATAGTGATATCATAATGTCATGTTCAAATAAATGTCAATTTATTCCATGTGCTAAAACATGCATCTCACATAGTCAAAACATGACATAAATCAATGTAAATGAGCATACAATAATAATAAGGGCACCCTAAGGTAATGGGTCCCACCACATTACACTAACATCACTGATCAGGAGTACTCATAGCCAACATCTGAGTGTCGTCACACCCAGGCATACCATCCATAACCATGCTCATCATACATGCACACATAATAAGAATATGGGCCATCATGCTGCAGTGGCAACCCTCCATGGGTATCAACCACCGCCGCTCTCCATCGACACCATAACGGGAGACTTAGCGTCTGTCCCCATGGAAAGGCTCAGACTGGTAGTGTGGACTATCCATGTTACCAAACCCCTACGGAATACCATCTATGGGCAGGTGTCTATTATATTACAATATCATCACATCACAATCTCGGAGGGTGGGTGGCCGGCCCTATCCCTCCTAGCATGACGCCCACCGGGTGAGAGCACCTGTCATCAAATATAAAACACGGAAATCATATGTATATGCTAAAACTCAAGAGCACTTATAGCTCGAAATCCCCAAGACATGCCCCTCATCCTAGGGTTAGCCTATAAAAGGACCAGCTAATAAGCCTCTATTCTTATTTTCATATAAATCCATGCATTTCCTATATATATATATAATAAGAAATAAGTCTCTATTTAAGCATAACTAATTAATCTCATACTTATAAAAACACAATCACACATGACGCTATGTTTAAACATGGTTTAAAAATCAAGGCAAAGTATTAATTGTTGTCACCTACCTCAATGTGAAACCACTAGCTTGCTAATAACTCCATTTAAGTGCACATATATATATGTCACACCACTATTTAAAAAATTTTCTAAATAAAAAGTGATCATTTATAAGTTTTTAAGTTAAAACTAGGTCCGCGTCGTCAATACGGTCACAACACTTCTTTCGGACCGTGATTTGGACTCCTCTACCTCCCAAAAATCAAGTTTTAGTGAAAATCATACGTAAATGGGGCCTGCCAGGTCTATACTAGGGGTTCCATTTTCCACCGGTATAAACCAGTGAAATTCGCCGATGTAGTTGATGACGCCGGAGAAGACGACCGGATTCTGATCGTCTCCGGCGGAGCTACAGAGCTCCGTTTTGCTTGATTTTGGTGGCATTTTTCTCAGAATCCCCTCTAGAATTCATTTATGCCCTCTTTTTGCACTGATTTTGCCAAAAACCATGTTTTTTAAATGATTTTTCCTAAGCTCCTAAAAACGTCCATAGGTACTGGTTTTTGCGTTTTTTGGAGAAACCCACCGTTGGATTTCTCCCAAATTTAAAGGGTTTGTTCTTGGGTCTCTTATGCACTAGTTGGACGGTGCGATTTTCAAACAGATGTAGTTTGATCCGTGAAATCACGCTCCAATAGTAGCATGTACAGAGTTCCCAAGAAATTCGATTTTTTTTATTTTTAAATGCTTTTCTAATTAGTTTTCCCATTTAATAATTATGGAAAAATAGAGTTTTAGGGCTTACCTTGCGCTTGGCTGGGTTTGCTCGTGTTGCTGGGGTTCCACTCCCCGAAAAACTCAAACCTTGTAGGGCTAGGATTCTGAGTTAAAAACCCAGATAAACGCTCAAGGTGGAGCATTTTGGCTCTTAGGAAAAGGTAGATATAGGGTTTGAAGTCTTAGAGGAAGAGAAACTCTTCCCCACACGTCTCTTTTCATGTCTCTCCAGCGATTTTGCTGGACTGGTAGAAACGTGTGGAAGACGGGGGTGCCATTATCAATTTGGACCCGTGTGTAACACGTCTCTGTTAAATGACCAAAATGCCCTTACAACTTCGACGTCTCCTAACTCCCTCGTTTTGACCTCCGTTTTTCGCGTTCTTGGTGGCGTTGAAATCGTATCAACGAGCACTTTCTAATTCTTATGTTTTCAGGAAAATTTTTCGTCTATAAAATTTTAATTTGATTTATTTAGTAATTTCTTATTTTGTACTGAAAATTAAGGATATTACAGAGAGGAAATTTTGTATGAAAGGCCTCAAAATTTCGAGCATGGTTATATCCCAGATTTTGGATTTTTCTAGGCAAACCACAAAACATAACTTTGCTAACAGCTACTCCTAAAAGGTAAATTTGAGAATGATTCTGTTACCATTTCTTTTTACTTGGTGTCCCACTAGGATGCTAACTGCTAAAAAAGCATTAGACCCTTCTAATGTGGCAATGTCATTGGTTAGCTGTTTCGATTTTCTTTCCTACTTGTCTGAAAAAATTGAATAAACCTTATATCTCTTAAGAGTTTATATTGAAAACCCTTGATTTTGAACAAGTTTGGTGAAGACCCTGCAAATTAACAATCTAATTACACAATTAATTTTTACTTCTTTTTTCTTTCTTTTTTTAAGAGTTAGGGCACACAACCATGCATAGTCTTGAACCCTAGGGTTCTAAGAGAGAGACTCGAACACATGCACAAATTCTTTTCTTGAAGGGGATTTGTTCATCATTTAGTTCAAAGGGCAATGGTTGACTAACTTGTAAGAGTTTAATTTGTGATTCTAATTCTAAGCTCTCTTTTTCTTTCTTTCTTTTTTTCAGAGCTTGATAAGTCATCACAGCATTATCCAACTAGGTATACTACTAATTTTGACAAAAGATGATGTACTAGTAATTTATGTAGAAGATGCAATAGTTGATTTTAATTTGTGCTAAATCATCAAAGCAACGTCAAATCTAAGTAGGTGTACTTCTAATTTCTACAAACAATGGTATATAGTTCCTACAGAAAATGTTACGCCTTTCATCACTATTTTAGCTAAAAATTCACTTAATCATCCAAGAAATTGGTGTACACTTGTTCGCATAAAATCATAATTTTTTATTTATAATTTTACATGATTTCTCAAACTGAAAGGAAATTCTATAGGATAGCTATAAGGCTGGCCATGCTCTATTGATTAGATTGGTGGATAGTTAAGGAACAAAATGTATATAGGATGAGCGTAGCTGAATTGAGGATGTTGAGATAGATGAGTAGCAAGACAATAAAGGATAGAATTAGAAACATAAAAGGAAACTTATGAATAGTGCCAATTAGTAATAAGATGAGTGAGATTACACTTAGACATGTCCAACGGAGATCGAAAACAATGCTGGTTAGAAGGAGTGAGGCAATCGAAATTGAAGGTTCTAAAAGGGCAAGGGGAAGACCCAAAAGAACATGGATAGAAGTGACGCGAAGAGATTTAAAAACTTTAAGACTAAATGAAAACATGATACTTAATAGAGGAGAATGGAGAAACAAGATTCATGTGGCTGACGCCTACTCGGCTTAAGGTCTTGATGATGATGATTCATTTCTATAGAAATAGAAGTTCATTGGTAGCATTAGTTAGAGTCTAATGCAACTAGTACCAACTAGAAGTTTTAGGAATCTTGTAGAAAGAGAAGTTCATTTATAATAGTCATTAGAATGTAAACTAGAAGTTCATTTCTAGTTATTTCGTGTTCCAATTTTTTGGTCTGTTTAGTCCAATTTTCAAAAATCCTTGCATGTTCCACATAACTTTCTCCAATAGTTCTAATCTTTCATATTCTGCCTCCCTGATTTGTGAAACTAGTAATCTTCAGAAGGTTATGTTATCTCCCATTAAATATCATACATCTAAGGAGAAGATGCCAGAAAAATGGTCTCTAACAGAACCCTATTTTCTTTTTCTTTTTTTTGGGTTTTCCTAATTGGTAATCAAATGCTCCATAGGGCAGCCCTGGTGCACAAAGCTCCATCCTATACGGGGTTCAGGGAAGGGGCGGATCATAAGGGCCTATAGTAGGCAGCCTTATCTTGCATTTTGCAAGAGGCTGATTCCACGCCTTGAACCCGTGACCTCGAGGTCACATGATAACAACTTTTACCGTTGTGCTAAGGCCACTCCCCTTCAGGTCGGGGATACATATGATGACCATATCCAATAAAGAAGGCCACTTTAGCAACAACAAAAAAATTGGAGATGGCATCATTCGCCTTTTGCCCTTAGTTTCAACAATTAATGAAGTTAAATTTTGGGTTCATCTAAAAAATCCAAAAATCCAAGATATAACTATGAGAACTTCAAAAAATCGAGGTTTTCCATGCACATTTTCCAAAGAGAAACTCGACATTTTCATTTAGATAATAAACGTTAGCTCTTATAAGGCTATAATTCTCTTGCCTACTAAGGAGTAAAATTTCTTTGAATTCATTACTTCAAATGGTCAATGGATCTAATACCTCTTAAACTCAAAGTCCCTCTAACACGAATAGGCATAGCTTCTATGTAGTTTGCTTCAGAACTCTTTGCTGCTAACAAACAAATATATAGAATTCTCACTAAATTAAACCCGAAAGAGCCAAAACCCATCTAGCATAGTTGGTCATAGACATCATGATATCTCTCCTCATTATGCTTGGTTTAGTCAGAGGTTCGAGGTGGAATGATCTTATTATCTCACTTAACAAGAGGGATCAAACAAGATGAATGGCTTAAATCTTCCTATTTCTATTAAGATTACTTTTTATTATCAATCCTCTTAATATTAAATTAAATAATTAATTAATATTTAAAAAGACTAGAAGCATTTTTAAAGCTCCTATGAGGAAGCTTATTAATTCTTGCTTTCATACTTTTCTCTTATTGAACTTCAAAAGGTCCCAAATAATTTGTCACTTGTTTCTAAATACAAATGCACTAAATTAAACAACAATTTCCCAAATCAAAACAATTTCCAAAACCTCCATCTAGTGTAGCTAGTAGCAAAGGAGAAGGCAATGCACCTTGGTTGGAGGTTCGAGATGGAACTTTCCCCACAAGGAGATTTCAAATAGACTTAGGAACGAGAATAGGTGATTACCAGTTCATAGTTTGTTTGCTTCATAATTCTTAATTATAAATGAAGAAAAAGTCCACATGATTTGCATATTTCTCTACAAAATCAAATTTGAAATTCCTTAATTCTCCCAACTCTTTCAAACCAAATCCCAAATTTCGATAATTCAGTGGAAATGCTAAAAGAGGTAGTTAGGAGTGGAAATTGATATTTAGACCTCCTATTTTGGTACCACTAAAGTAGAAGGGTCCGAAATTTTGAAATAAAGGAGAGGGGGTAGTATCAAATTAGAAGGGAAGCCTTGGCGCAACTGTAAAAGTTGTCGTGTGGTATCAAAACAAGGGGGTTGTCATAAAAAACCAAAACCTTGAGTTAGATCTTTGTTAGCTTTGCAACAAACAAGCACAAAACCGGAAAAGACAACATAAACAAATAAATAAAAGAAAATTTGAGATTAATTGGTTCTAAAGTCAAAAGCAAAATCCATTACAACTGGTTTTTTTCCTCACTTTTCCTTTTCCTTTCTTTCTTTTCATCTTTTTTCAGTCACAAAGAGAGTGAGTCTAATAAGAATCTGACGGTAACCAAGTCTTACGGGAAAGAATCTGGTTCTGTGATTGACCGGTCTCTTCCCAGAAAATTCAGCTAGATTGTCGCACCGAACAGGCAACAACCTGGGCCCACTGTCTCAATCTCGTCTTCACAAGCTGTGGATTGTCACCTTTGAACACAAACAAACAGATTAAGAACATAATTAGTAAAAAAATTATTTTCAAATACTGAAAATTAAGCAGCTAACGAGGAACACGTTATTAGCCTTAACCACAAGACAGTGACCGTTTCAATTTATAAGGAGCTAAAGATGATCTCGGCCGTTGATTTAGCATGTGAATCACGACGTAGATGAAAACGTAACGAAAGATCATTTCGTGCAAACGAGCGCCGGTTCACGCGGCGCGATTTTAGAATACGGACAGTGAATTAATAATATATTAGCAGCCACCCTTGCAGAATTGATACTTCCACGCCCCCTAAAAAAAGGGTCGGTGGAATATCAACTCCGGGATCGGCAACTGATCGGAGGAAAGTTAATCGACAGCTAAGATTATCTGCCTTGGCTCTCAGCACCTGAGAAGTGTGCGGAGAGAAACAGAGACTTCTTTTTGGTTCTTCCACCTTCCCCGGAAATGGACAACAAAAACCAAGCCGGCCGGAACATCAGCTTGAAGTGAGATCGACGGTTCGGATTACTGAGCTTGTTCTGATATCTACCCCGCAGTTGAAGTAATACAAAACTAAAAAGAAGTCTCGAAATCAGCTAGAGATTCAAGAATGGGAAAGTATCCAATAGACGAATTGGATCGCCCAGCTTCGACTGAGCACAAAATGTAGATCACGTTTTGATATCCTCACCCCCAATTAGAAAAGGAGAACAAAATTCGATCGACGTTCGGATCCTCTGGTTTCGGCTAATAACGGAAGCAAGAGAGAGAGAGAGAGAGAGAGAGAGAGAGAGAGAGAGAGAGAGAGAGAGAGAGAGATTACCCGACCCAAATATGTTCCGTTGCGGACTATTGACCGGTGACCCATCCGACTCAGACGGAGTTCCAGATTTGGCCACGCTCTCATTGTACTGCTTATGAACAGCATAATACAGATCGAGCGCCGGCAACGTATCAGCCAGGCGTTGATCTCTTTGCGGCGAATCGAATCCAAAACCCAACTCAATACATCCCTTTAACTCATCCAGATCCTCATCCGTAACGCTTTTGCTCCTCCTCATCTTGTTATTGTCTTTCCTTCTCGACCACGCCTCGTCCCGATACGCGTCGTTAGACCACGACTTCTGCTTGTACAAGGGATTCGGCCGGATCAGATCGGACATGGTGGCCTTCGACCCCCCGTATCGGTGGAGGATTTTCCCGTTGATCCCGCTGCAGCTGCTGCTGCGAGTCCGTCGGGGAATGGTTGGCGTGGGGGGGTTTAAGAGAGGGAGAAGGTGGAAAGGCTTGGACATGCTTTGGTGGTCCGCGTCATCATAGTTGTCATTTCTCCCACTTTCTTTTGAAATGAAATTTTTGGGTTTCTTTGGTCGAAGAGATTGATACTGTGACGTGCGTCCGAGAAACTAACTCGAGTATCTTTCTCGGACACTCGTTAGATGCTTTCTGTGGGGCCACGAATTGAAGATTTAAGGACTGATCATACATTTTGGAGTCATGATTTCGTATTTATAGATCGAACCATCCAAGGGGACAGCTCACATCCGTGGATGTACGATCGTGTTGGCATCCTAAATGACCTATCGACCAAAATCTCATCTCTTGGATGATTCTACTCTATGGTTTTCTAAGTTGAAGCAATGGACGAATCTGATTATCGTCCAATTTAGTTATTTTAGAACTCCAAAAATGAAAATTTCACTACTTAGCTCATCTACGGTGGAGAAAAGATTGTGAATAATTTGGATCTTACATGAGATGGTCTAATTGCAGCTAGAGGTTGCCTGTAGTATGAGCCAGCATCAACAGGATGAGATGGGTATTGAGAAAATCTTGTCTAATTTCGAAAAAATTGAGATATAAAAATTCTATCTCAAATAAGGTCTTTGTCCCAAATGATTTATTATTTTCTCAAAAAAAATATGTAAGGATAATTAAAATTTAAGCAAAAATATTATTTAGATAAAAGTTTGATTGCCAATATCTAAAAATTCATATAATTTTATGTGAGAAATTTCTAACATAAAAAGATAAAGTATCAGTCGCTAAAAAAAATATGTAAAAGGAAGAATCAGCCAATCATCCAAGCCTCCGACTTCTAAAATTTCCTCAATCATTACATGTGATTATTAAATTAAAAGTTGAATTTTCCAATTTTACAAACTGCAAAATAGACAAAAGAAATAGTAAGAAGAAAGAAATAAAAATGTAAATCAAGAAGGAATTTTCGTAAAATATAATTTTTAAAGGAAAAAATATAATTATATTTTAAAAATAGAATAAATAATCTCACCAGATTGTCAAGCTTTTATTCTCCCATCCTAAAACCCTAGATTTGGGATAAATTTTGGGTTTTCCCAAAATAGCAGGACATTTGCTGGTGGGTGTGATTATTCCATAATAGGCATCTAAATGAACACCTACAATATAGGTAGTGATACATGCACCCACCATTTTTCATGTGAGCCCTTTATTAAATGGTACAAAATGGTTGTAAATCCAAGTAGGCATATATTTTTTAAGATCTGAACCATTCAATATATAATTTATAGCATAGTGGGCCATGCTCCAAAATTCTTATTGGTAGGGCAATTGTTAGCAATCGTTTGCTTCTCTTTTACGACTTAATGCAGCAGCTGCTAGATCATCCTATCATCCTATAGATAAGAATTTTTTAGTGTCGCCACCTAAGTCAAGACCAAGATTGTCAACGGTTCAAATCTTTAAAATTCTGGTCCACAACAAGCTCTACTGAATAAATGATTTTGACTATTGAAATAGTAGGCCCTACTTATACTTCTGTCACTTCTTAGTTATTATTATTGCTACTATTTGCAAATTATCAAATACACTTTTTTTAGGTTAACACATGCTTATGCAATGGTAAAAGTTGTCTTCACGTAACCATGATGTCACAGGTTTAAGTTGTGGAAACAATCTCTTACAAAATACAAGATAAGGTTACCTACCATACGCCTTGTGGTCCGCCCCTTCTGTGAACCCCGCATAGGCTGCCCCTTTTTTTTTAAATGCCTATGTATAATTTCAAATTCAAGATTTTGAAACTAAGTTTTAATCACTCAATAAACTTGCACCCTTTTTTGTTTTTTACAATTAAAAATAAATCAATACACTGACTTAGGCGGATTAGAAAATACATGTAGGGCCAACCGCCTACATGGTTGGTCATCTACTCATCTGAACCATTAAAATACTTCGGAACTGTTGGATGATAAGTATTATACATTCCTCCAAGCGGTCAAGATTTCTCTGTCGTTTTCTTTTGGGGAATGAGATCAAGGATTTACACGCAATTAAAAAGCCAGTGGAGTCCATGAACCAAAAGGCTCCTCCAGTGGGTGATCCTAACCGCTATTAATCTACTGTGAAAGATGAACGGTTAGGATCATCCAGCGACTCTGGGCTACCCCAGCATTTCTTGTAAATGGTAACTCCGCACGCGCAGACTCCACATAACTTCCCAGTGTTAGGGACAGACGAGTTTGGGATGGCGTCCGGAACGTAAGGCCGGCATTCAAGTGGGTTATAGCGAGACGAGTCTGATGATCGAAGAGCTGGGAATGACGTGGGGTCCGCAATTTGTTATGGCGTAAACGGCGGAGGTCTTCTTTAATTGTTGCGTGACCTGTACGCAACGGCTGATATGGTGGGGCCGTTTGGAGGGTCCACCTAGGTAAGCAATCAGATCTGACTTGGCAGGGGGCATCTATGGTAGGGATTTCTCGAATAAAAGATTATTCTCTTGGGAACAAATTAAAACCTCCTCTTGTTGGGGCCCATGTGAATGATTGATGGGTCTCACTGGTTCTCATTTAATGGGTCCCGTAAAACTAGCTGATTAGTAGATTGCCTATGTTTATTTCTAAATTGAATCTGTACTTGTTATGAAAAATTTGATTGGTCGAAAAAAAAATTCTAGCTGTCATTTTCTTTAACCTCTTATATTTTTTTACTTTTTTCTAGCTGCTTGATGCAGGTGCAAAGAGCTCGTAAATTTTGATTGTCTAAAAAAAAGTTAAAAGCCAAAAAAATTAGAGAAGATGAAAGTAAAAAACTTTTTCTTAGAAAATCAAATGTCACCTATGCTGCACGCGGTTATTTAAGCAATGAGTTGCGGCTGCGGGTGTAAAGTACAAGTAACATTTGATTGATTAGGAAAAAGTTTCTAACTTACATTTTCTCTAACTTTTTCCCGCTAATCAAATGTTACCGCTCCTTGCACTTGCATGAAATATTTGAAATATATATATAACAAGGGGTTGTAAGTGTAAAGTACAGGTGATGTTTGATTGGTTAGAAAAAAAATTTTAACTGCCACTTTCTTTAACTTTTTTTGTTTTTTATTTTTTTTCAGCTAATCAAATGTCACATATTTCTTACACCTGTATAAAACAGCTGAAATATATATATACATATTATTTACAATGAAAATTTACAAAAAAATTTATCTAAAGCCTGTTATCTTAATTTCAAAATCTACAAACTTCCAATCAAGAATAACGTGAAAAAGCATCTCGTAGGCTGCGCCAACTGCGCTGAACCCTTGAAATCCATTGACTTGCCTCGTTGTCTGACTAGCCTAGTGATTTTTACAAAACTAGCCTATCTCATTAGCAGTTAGTTGTGTTTATCTAAAAGGGCAGCCTTGGTACACCAAGTTCTTACCTATGCATGGTCTAAGAAACGGCTGGACCACAAAAGCATAAAGTACACAGCTTTATTTTGTATTTTATAAGAGACTGTTTTTACGTCTTGAACCCGTGACCTCAAGTCACAGACAACAACTTACAATAACTTTTACCGTTACGCCATGGCTTTCCTTCTAATTGTCTTTATATCTCCTATAAAATAAATCGATTAATAGTGCAAATACCCTTTCCTTTTTGGATGGGAATGATGGGAAGATGCAAACATATAACTTCAAAACGATAGGCCATTCAACCTTTGACCACGTTAAAAGGTTGTAAAGCTCGACAGGCTATACAGCATCATTGCCGGTGTGAATTTGTTCCACTTTGGGCAGAACCAACCTTCATCTAAACAGCTGTTCTTATGTTAACATACACATGGATGGGCCCCATTCGTGGTTTTGAGACAGGAATAAAAGAAGGCTGTTTTTTCTTTAATGATTGTGTTTACGTTTATAAAAAGGGCAGCCCTAGTGCTCGCCTATGCAAGAGTCCAAGAAAAGGGCCGGGCTTATAGTAAGCAGTCTTATTTTATATTTTGTAAGAGGCTGATTCCACTATGCCTTAAACCTAAAATCTCAAGATCATAGGACAATAACTTTTACCTTTGTGCCAAAGCTCCCTAATTTTTAGGCCTTCAATTCAAAGGAAGGAATTATGTCCACCGTTCTGCTTTTGCTCGAAATGATAGTGAATGAGTAAATAAATCAAGTAAGCGTGCGTTTGGAGGAGAAAGGCGTGGAGGGACGCACAGTTTGCTCCCTTTGCTCCTCCCCTCTTTGCAAGCGAATTATATTTCTTGCGTGCAAGTCATTCAAACAGACTTTTTAGACTCTGGTCCGCCTATCACCCCATAGGATTTATGCATGGAATGAACATACGAATGGACGAAGTTCAGTGCAGGGAGAAGCGAAGCTTAGCGAGCTTTTATGAGAAGGCTATGAACTTGAATGCCGAGAACAAATTGAAGAAATAATCTTAAATCTTTGTGTAATGACTCTAATCAAATTATTTGGAGTTTAGAGGCGAAAGAAATTATTTTATCTATGAATAATGACCAATCAGGGATATACAGGACGTAACAGCTCCCTTAGTAGGGGGCTGTGCCGCCCTACCTGTTGATCTATACATAGTTAAGAAGGCCGATCACGGGTGCTATAGGTGTGGGCGAGATTTTGTTCGTTCTAAACCAGGCATGTGTTTTGAGATGTTAAAAGGGTGGCTCGGACGGCTCAATATTTAACTTCATTAAATTCTTGAACAATATATCTTAGGGTTAGAATTAGCCCATCTAAAATAGAATATTGGAGGAATGGTCTGGATCTCAATGAATCTGGACCTTACTTTGCAGTTTTAGCCATTGTAGCGGATCACAAGATTATTATTATTTTCAATTACACGCCAACAATTACAAAGCAAATATCTGACACACTTCTAAGTCTAATCACCGGCAAAAGGAGAAAGTAATAACTCAAACTTGGAACCAAGAATATTTTAGGGAGACAGCCAAGTTTTGACACCATTCACGCATTATTTGATCAAGAGAAAATAACATATTTATTGATAGTCCTGGTACAACCAATTTGTGTAGGCAACTCCAATCAAGTCATGGTAGTATGCAAGTGTAGACCCCATCAGTCACTTGGTGGGACCCCATTAGCGAGCTTTGATCTAGATAATCTTAATTACGGATGTGGTTGGTTTGACCATCATTATGGGGGTCGGTCAGATCTGGACTGAGAGAGATGATTTGTTAAGACAGAATTAATTGATGCGTTAGCTTAGATTAAGGCATGGAAACAGTCTCCTGCAAAATACAAGGTAAGGCTGTATACTTTAGGACCTTGTGGTTATCCCCTTCCTCAAATCCCTGCATATGCGAGAACTTCATGCACCGGGTTGCCTTTTTTTAGCTTGGATTACATCCTTTAATTCTTGGTTTACAGAAAACAAGTGATTAAGATGTTAAAAGAGGAGGCTAGTGAGAGACAAGAAGACGACTCTTCCACTCAACAAATTGAAAGGGACTTGAACCCAACTGAATAAACAAAGGCCACGATATAGAACAAGTGGGAGTGTCAGTACAATATGAATGGTTGGATTGTTTGATTGGTGGGTCCAGTGGGTCGCGGATCTAGATATGGCGATGCCATGTGGGCCCCAGGGGATCTTCTCATGTGGTAATTTTTAGTACCCATCTCAACAAGGAGTCCATATGCATGTTATTTAATGGTTTAAATGATAAAGAGGCTGGCTTGATTAATGAAGTTGATAATGCAACTCAATCTCCACCGTGCACGTGGAGATTAGATTGATTATGTATATAGACCCCACCACTACCTCGAGTTACGAAGTAAATTACCTAGAATCTATTATCCTAAGTTATTAAATATATTGAAATCTCTCCAACAAAAAAAGGTGCCACTTGAATATACGACCAAACATAACAAGAAGATGCCATGTTGTTTGCGACCAACTTTGCTAACCACCAGCCATGCAGCCAGTGCATGCCTTGCAGATGTTGTGTTGAAACCAATCTAGTGAAATTTTTTCACACCTAGAGTAGAATGATGAACATGTACGAATGCACGATTAGAGTGGATTATCTACTTTGCTAGTGAGATAATCACGATCCTTCCCCATTGAAGAATTACTTTGAGATACTGAACCAAAGGTCAATATTGGCTAACATAATGGGCCCACTCTTTACGTATCAAAATCATAAGAACCTTGACTCTCTGCTGGTATTGGACAGAAGTAGTCCATCAATGACATGGGCTCCGGCCTAAGAATTCCGTAATTTACGGTCGTCTTGAAAATTCAACTTAATTGTGAATTACGATGAGATAATTTTCATCTCAACTCATCTCGACTATCACTAACAGTATGATGAGTAAATACTATTTTTGTCTTGTCTCAGCTCAAGCACTATTGACAGTGATATAATTCTTATCATCTCCTATCATGATTATATAATATAGTCGTCTTATAAATTAATATAACATGCTTTCATGTGACCTTGAGGTCACAGGTTTAAAGTGTGAAATCAGCTTCTTGTAAAATGCAAGATAAGACTGTCTACTATAGGCCCTTGTGGTCCACCCCTTCCCCGAACCCTGCATAGGCAGGAGCTTCCTGCACCAGAACTGGCCTTTTATGCTTTCGTGTTTAGACTGAAAATTTTTATTTTGAACTTAGACTTTGTTAGATTACTACTCAGGCACGCTCTTGGCCTTAGAGAACTCGAAATCGTGACTTGCACAACTTAGACCCACTGGCGCCAGTGCACCACGTCCTCACCCAGATTAGATTGAAGATTGAAGATTGTGAGTTGCCTTGTGGGGGTTTGAATTTTCAAGAAATTCACCATAAACTGATCTATTGCATTGCTTGGTTGATCGCCATTGACTTAGATCTTTCGGTCTCATGGTTTTTTTTTTCCAACAAATGTGATATATTTTTTCAAGGTAAGGCAGATAGGTGGACGATACAGATTCATCAAGGGCCAAACTTGGTGAGATAGATCCACCTGAGCAGACCTTAGGTTGCCTGATAAGTCTTTTTTACATGCTAATGAGGTTGTCATTTGGTCGAATTAGTAGCAAGAAATAAGGCTACCTAATGTTTCTGATGTCTGTTAAATAAGGGTAATAGTAAAATTTTATAAAAATTAACAAGAAATGAGAACGAAAACTAACAAAATGGCAAATTTGTAAAATATTTTTAAAAGTTAATGGCAAATCAGCAAAAACCTTAAGTTTTTTTTTGCAAAAAGGCCAAAAACTAATGGCAAATCTGTATAAAAAAAAATCTTAATAAATAATGTGCACTTTTAATATATGAATATTTATCAATATTGTAGGTCGACCAGTGGAATTTTCTCAACGACCCAGTGGAATTTTCTCAACGACCCCCCCCCCCCCCCCACCCCCCTCGACTCACAAATTTTTGCCCCATCACGAGTGTAGTTTATTGATCTACACTCTACAGCTCCAACCCACCCCAACGGGTGCAGGTCAGGGGTGTCACAGGTTTAACCCGCCCAAGTATCATTCCTACTTTTACGTGGTGAACCCATGTTTGATTGATCAGATAAGTTTATCTGATTTCTCAGACTCTTGGATGATTGGTAATCCTAAAACAATGCAGATTGGATGAGGTTAGAAGCACTGCTCAAGGTGGCCTCAGATTCGATGGCCTCATCATCTCATCGTCAAGGCCTTACCCCGATCAGGATCCGGCTACACGAATCCCAAGTAGATGGCCTACATACCAAAAATTAGATCTAATACATACATGGAAGCCCCTCTTTCTTGGGCAACTTGGCATTGTCAAATAGACGGTATGGATTGAATGGCATCTTAGACTGTCCGTTTTACAATAACAAGTGGCCCACGAAAGAGAGCTTATATGCATGTTGGATGTAATTTGTTGCTAGGTAGGCCATCTTTTCACCTAGCATGGGGGAGAGGGGATTGCAGCTATTGGGCTCACTTTTGTTTCTTTTTTCAATATCCAGACCATTCATCTGAATTGCCTCGCCTGAGATGTCTAGGGTACCAAAATTTTCATCCAGTAGACATCTCTATGTCCTTCCTCTTTTGACATTTCAAAGCCTAAAAAATAGACGATATTTTGTACATTATAGCCCTTTTTTTTCTTTTTATTTCAACAGCTAGTTTTTGGCTTCAATAGGTTAAAAAAAGGCACTTAGAGATATTTGTTAGATGAAATCCTTGATACATTGAATGTTAGAGGCGGGAAGAATCAAATGAATGGTTTGGATCATAAAAATAAAGAAAAGTAAGCCGCCAGCCAATTGCAAGATGCCCGCAATGAGATCAGTTGAATCATATAATTCCTCTCTCTCAAATTTCTATGATACAAAACATGGCATTTTTTGCATTAATAAAGCATGCTGGGCCCACTATGCATATTTTTAGTGATCCAAGTCATTCATCTGATTTGGCATATCTCAGATAACAAATATACTGAAAGTCTTCTCCATTGGAAATCTATAAGACATTGTTTCCAAGGCTTCTCAGCTATAAAATAGATAATGAAGCATGAAAAATGCCCAAAACCATTTACAACCACAAGGGATTATTATAGATATCCAATAGAGGAGACATTTGGTAACTTGCTATCTGAGATATGCCTAATTCGATGAACGGCTTGGATTACTGAAAAAATATGTAAAGTGAGCCCAACATGTCTTTTTTTTAAATGCAAAACATTTGTATCGTAGAAATTCTCCCTCCCTCTCCTCTGTTTCTCTTTATTATATGATGAAATCGGTCTCATTGCGGTTGCTTCTCTTTATTATATGATGAAATCGGTCTCATTACGGTTGCATCATAAGCGTCTTGAAAAGTGACTATAGTCCACTTTCTTCGTCATATAATTCTTAGACATTAAAACCTCAAAAAATAGATGGTAGTAATTTAAAGCGCTTTTTTTTTTTTTTCCTTTTTTTCATTGTCCATTTTTTTACTTCAAAAGGTCAAAAAAGGACTTAGAGATGTCATTGCGTGGCATCCTTAGTACCTTGAACATGTAAGTAAGCCGAATCAGATGAACATTTTGGATTGGGAAAAATGGCATTTAGGCCTACTTTTTTGTATTTTTCATCGATCTAAGGTGTTAATCTGATTTGGCTTCAATCAGATGTTCTTATTTTCAAAACTCACATGCAATAGGAATATCAAAGGCCTTCATTTCTGAGCCTATTCTGGGCATATAATGGATGGTGTAAAATGAAAAAGCCGTCTTGCCATCTATTTTACGACTATTATAAATTTCTAATAGATGTGAGTTTTGGTACTGAGGAAATATAATTGAAGCACAATTATAGGAAGACCTTGGACCTATAAAAAATACAAAATTCAGCCCAAGCACCATTTAGATACAAATGCATGAAAGAAATTCTAGAGAGAGGGGTTATTGAATTTGGAACTTGGGCCTGTTTTTTTTAATATTTTCAATATTTTCAACGATCCAAGACTTTCATCTCATCTCATATGGCCTAGCAACCAAACTTCAAATCTGTTGAATGTCTCTAGGTGCTCTATTTAGGACCTTTTCAAGCAAAAATATATATCCTGTGACATAGCTAAGCTACAGAACATTAAATAACATCTTTTTTTTTCTCCTTCAAAATGTCCAAAAAATGGAGAAGCTAGAGACATCAAAAGACCTGGGTTTGATAGCTTGGCCATCTGAGATGAGGCAAGTCAGATCAACGTCTTGGATCATTGAAAGAAATTGAAAAGGTGGGCCCAATTTTTAAATTTATGAACACCTTATATCATGTAATTAAGAGAGAGAGAGAGAGAGAGAGAGAGAGAGAGAGAGAGAGAGAGTCACACAATGTACCATGGGCTGCTTGGAATGGGAACAACAGGGAAACAGTACCTGCACTTCCCCATGTCCATGAAAAAAAGGGCAGCCCCAGTGCATGAAGCTCTCGCCTATGCGGGGTCCGGGGAAGTTTGGAATGCGTAGAGTGAAAATAAACTTTGTCAAGCACTTCTTCCATTGATTGTTGTTAATTTTGTAATACCCATTTGCAGCTATAAGAAACAGTAAACTAAGATAGAGGAAAGTGGCTTTCCCATTATCAAAACAATGGAGCACCAAAAATGACTGTTATACGCTGAAGTACTGAGCCATCAACAGAGACTCTTCACAACAATCATCATTTTTTTCATACCAACAGATTACGCAGGGAATACTGATTGTTAAATGCAACCCAGAAGACAAGGAATGAGATAAGACTATTTGGATTAAGAGAAATGCAGCTCAGATATGTTAATTAGAAAAGAATAGATACATAGAGAGACTCTGATTGCATTTCACCAGAATTTGGAAGGGAAGTTGTTGGGCAAGAACAGGCAGAATAAGACAACCCATTTTCCAGTCTTCTTCTCATCTTCTTATTCTAGCACCATCGCCCATATTCAAATGCAATTCAAAATTATAAAGAGTATTTCTACAACCGATTGGAGGCAAACCCCGGTTTCCTTCACTCATTCCGCCTATGCCGTCGGAAATGTCTAAGGATGAAGCTGTCAGCATATAAGGGGTAGTTCTTCCTGATCAGGCCTTTAATGCATTTCCAATATGAGAAATCAATAGTCACCCCATCTTTACGGACAATGAATAAACAACGAGAGTTTTCAAAATCTGGGTGGTAACCAATCTGTCAAATAACAAGGAAACTGAATTACTGAACACTCCAAATTTTAATCAGCAATCTTTTATAAAACTCAAGAAATGCATTACATGTAAATTCTCAACTAAGTTTGGGTAGAATTCTCTCTGCAGGAAACAATTTGGTAACTTCGGAGAAAGAAAATATGGTGCATTCTTCTGTAATATTGAAGTCCCTTGCACAAAAAACTTGCTTTTCAACAATTTAATGTTGACCCTGCAGAGAGGCAATGAAGAAGAGAATTTCCCTATGAGAAGTCAACTGAGAGTTGATGGCATCAGTTGGCAGTCATTCAAGACATTTCTACCTGCCCGACATAGATATTGAACATTGCATCTGTTCCATACAGGAGAGTTGAAGAAAATGACTCACAAAAGCAAGTTTGCTCTTGCAGTGAGAGCGAGAATGTAAGCTTCCGCAATATAAAGTACCAAAGACGCACATATACCCTGGTGTAATGGTACAATTCCAGCAGAAACTGCTGCTTACTGAGACTCAGAACAATGAGGCTCAAAGTGAGAATTATGCAACAGGCAAGGTGCGCTTCTTCTGATAGGAGTATGAATGTAGATCTTCAGAAGGTAAGTACTAAAATCATGTATATACTCTGGAACGGTTGCAAAGGTATAACGCAAAATACACAACTTGTGTTAAATGATTTGCAAAGCTAGTCACCTGTGACTGACGCAAAACGAGGCAACGACAAGAAGCAAGATCAGCAAATATCCTTACTTCAGATGGAAGCAAGAAACAAGAAGCTTCTTTTTCATAAGGGAACAAACAAGAATTTTTTTCAAGTATCAACTACCATTGAAGTCCTCTAAATTAGCAACAAATAAAAAGAACACTCATGCTTCCAATCCAAGATTAACAGTTGTGGAAAAATTCAAGGCATTACTGTCACAGAGATCTACTACTCTAACTTAGAGAAATAGCTAGGTGAAAGTTGTACAGAGGTTCTGGTGGGATCCGAAAAGTTGGGCAGTAGGTACTTACCAGGAGACCGTTCTATCCAACCCCAACAAGAAAATTCTCAGATTCAATGCATATTTGGATGTGTTAAATTTTAATACTTTACATGACATTGGGAACCTAGTGGCTTGTACAGGGTAGATGGAATGTGTAATTGTAGATCTATCTCAGTGGAATTCAAAAAGAACAACAATAAGAAAGAAACTCAGGAAGTTTCACACACAAATACGTGGCATCAAAATCTGAGATGTGACTACTATGAATACTTTGGGCATCTAGAAAATCCTGTGCAGCGTAGAATGGATGCCAATAGCGACAGGACAATGATAAAAATTGAGATTCCGATCAGGAAGAAAGAGAGTTGTTGGCACAAGTAGGCACAGACAGAGACTTACTGTGATGAAATCTATTCCACAGCCTATCTTTTTCTCAGCCTCAGGATGATATGGAAGTAACCTTTCCAAAATCGTTTTCTCATGCTCTGCACTCAATCTGTCACCAATCTCGTATCTGCAATCAGAGTTTGCATTGATATCAATAATGAGTAAAAGAACTAACAAATTTAACAGCACTGTACTCAAATTCCAAAGTAAAGCCAGTAACAAATAGGATATAGAGGTAAGTACCATCACAGAGCTAAGGACTCAATTTCATTTTAGGTGGGTGTAGAGTTTGGGTGAATATAAATTCTCAAGAACTTACAAGTTTTTTTTTTTTTTTTTTTATAAGGTCTCATAAGTGAAAAGTACGGTGGGAGCTTCGTGCACCGGGGCTGCCTTCCCCCCCCCAACTCCATTTTTGTCTAGGAAATCTTTTAAACAGTTTGGTTGTTGTGTCGAGGGAGTTAGCAGGTTTATGATAAGTGAAAAGTACCAATAATTTAAAAGTTCTGTCACTTAAGAGAACTTTTTTATAAGTTCTCATAAGTGAGAACTTAAGTTCTAAAAGATTATTATAATATTTTTATGACGGAATTATATTAGTAGTTTTAATATTCAATACTATTAATAACATGCGGGGCATCTCTTAACAACATTGTGGGTCCAACTATAAATCCCACGTGTCCTATGCTGTGTGGGTTCCAAAAAAGCACTTGTTTGCAACAATCACATGTAGAAATCCAACATATGCTCTCTTGGTTCCTGTAATTAAACCCGTATGGTTCGTAGTATTTGTGTGGGCTCCTTAGGAAAACATCTGTTTGCAATGATCGTAAGTAAATTTAACATGCCCACTAGCTCCTGTAACTAACCCGTGTGGGTCCCACTGCTTGTGTGGGTCCTAAATAGGTATCGAATACATCCTACCTAATAAACACTTGTTTGCAATGATAAAAATTTAATAGTTGTAGAAAACACCTTGCATATAATCAACCTCTAATTGAAGTATATGCAATCAATAGAGGCAACAAATACATCCTTTATGATAAAAAAAATAAGGAAATGGGTCATCAGTACATGTGTAAATAACTTCTATATCCAGAATTACACACTTAGGGTTCCGGGTTCACTTGATACTAACATGTTGGGCCCAGAATTGTGGGTCCCACAAAAAAGCTCATATACATCGTAAAATACTTGTTTGTAATATACATATATTTAACAGTACTTAGGTCTCATTATAACACTCATGTGCGACCCACAATGAGAAAAGAGAGGTGATGATAGATGTGGGTGTATATGAGAGAAAGAAGGAGAGCGAAAATAAGTATAAGTTCTAGCATTGAGAACTTATATTTTCCCAAGCTCACACCCGCGTCAGATATAAATGACAGCAATGGTTTTGAATATTTCACCAACAACTTATTTACTCTTTCTTTTAACTGCAGGAACAACACTAACATGGTTAATGTTCTTAAGCAAATGATTCCAGTGATAGCAGTTCAAAACTTCAAATTCCACTGGGTGCAACACCTTGAAGTTTGCACTGAACTGCTACCCAACAATTCAAGTGTCAGATGCTTACACATTACAAGCTGTTGTACATGCTATAATCAAACACATTTCTATAGACATATCTACTAAAAATACTTATTTGTAATATAAATATATTTAATAGTACTTAGGTCTCATTATAACACTCGTGTGGGTCCCACATTATAAAAGAGAGAGGCGATGATCGAGGTGGATGTATATGAGAGAGAGTAAACAAATATAAGTTCTGGTAACGAGAACTTATATTTTCCCAAGCTCTATACCTACCTTAAATGTAAAAGGGGCAATGGTTTTGAATATTTCACAAACAACTTATTTACTTTTTCTTTTAATTGCAGGAACAGTACTAAAATAGTTAATGTTCTTAAGCAAATGATTCCAGTGATAGCAGTTCAAAACTTCAAATTCCACTCTCTGCGACACCTTGAAGTTTGTGGTACCAACAATTGGTGTCATATGCTTACACATTACAAGCTGTAACCAAATACATTTATATAGGTGGATGTACATGAGAGAGAAAATTAATATAAGTTCTAGCAATGAGAACATAAATTTTTCCAAACTCCATGTCTTCCTTAGATACAAACCAGGGCAATGGTTTTCTACATTTCACCAACAACTTATTTACTCTTTCTTTTAACTGCCGGAACAGCACTAACATAGCAAATGTTCTTAAGCAAATGATTTCCAGTGTTAGCAGTTCAAAACTTCAAATTCCACTGTGTCTGATAACTCGAAGTTTGCACTGAACTGGAACCCAACAATTCAAGTGTCAGATACTTACACATTACAAGCTGTAACCAAATATATTTATATAGGCATATCTACTCAAGCTGTTCTACTCTGCTGTAATCAAATATATAATGCCTACCATCGAGATACTTACAACATGATACTCATTCTTTATATTTAGCAATACCAATGCTGACAAATCATTTAAGGCAAAATATAGGAAATGGACAAGATATTCTAATCCAACAGAAACAAGCCTCCCTCGTTTACCTTCTGAAAAAGGAAAATGGAAATGGTGTGGGTGAGCCTAGAGATGCACCTCTGATATTGCTGGAAGTGCTGGTCAGACAGGGACTCTATGTTATTACTGTTCCCTGTTGCCAATAAGGGTGACTGTAGTTATAAAGACAACTGTCTCAGTGTTGAGATTGGGGTTGGCAATGAACAGATGCCTTCTTCACAATAGCTACCTGCTGACGATCATGAATGTGTTGGGATCCTGATACCTCTTGAAAGATGATAGCTTTTGGCTTTTCATTAAAGCATATTGCTTAGGAGAAAGATGGTAAACTAGAGGTAGATGTATATTTATCTTGGATAGTTCTATTTGATTTAGTGCAAGGCAGTCAGTCAATCATAGAGGAATCAGCTTGAAGGATGGAAACCAGAATCCATGCCAGCTCTAGTGGGGTTCTACCAAAATTAAGCCTCTTATATAATGAAGAACTAATTAATCGAAACTATCCATTTCAACCTCTCCTGAGGATTAGATTGCCACCTGCTCGTGGAAAATATATTAAATAAATCTAAGGAGACAAAACAAGAGATTTCCACTTGTTCAAGATTTCTATAAGGATGATTGACTGATGCATCTGCCTCCCTTCACTCAGTCTTCATAAATGTTTAAATCTTAATCGGCAACCAACTAGAATTGAGGTGGATTCCTTATGGGAAACTGATTAATATGGGCAGACTTTTTATGAGCAACTGACCAGCATGGGTTTGAGTCTTTCTGGGCAATTAACTAGCATGAGCCCACTAAATACTCATACTAGGTTCTTTTAACCAAAGATCTTCCCCAATCACCTACACCTCACCCACCACTCACCACAAACCTGTAGGAATAAAGGACTCCAATGAAAAATAAATGGACTTTCATATATCTAAACTTTTTCCTAGTGGGGTTTCTGACACTGCTATCACCCAATCAAACCTTGTTATGATCATAGTATTTCAAAGAGCTTATCTTTTCTTCTCTGAGTCTTAAAGTGCTTTTCCTAGGAAAGACATATTCATCTCTGAATTATTCCAACCTCAATCCATCCCACGACTTATAGTTTAGAACTTTCTCCAATAAATCAAGTGTTCTATTTTGCCTACTTCTTACTTTTCTTCGTAGAGAAAACCTCTTTTCTTATTCTCCAACTAGTTCACCATTTTCCTCAGGGTTATTGAAAAGAAACAAGAAATAGATAGGAAACAGATAAGGGGCACGGATAAGATTTATCCTTCCATCAAGACCTAGATAGCTTGTATTTCAAGATAAGAATTTCCTTCCTCCATCAAGTTCCATGGAGATCTTGGCAACAAAACCAAACATAGCAGCAATACAAGATATAGAAAATGTTTCCAATTGACAACTGAACTATCATATTTTCTCAATCTTCTTTACTTAACGTTTAAACCAACCAACACAACATTTATTAACTTAGGACTTGGATAAAACTAGCCAAGATAGACCAACATGACTTACAGCAAGTCACTAATTGATGCAGTCAAATTCTTAGAACTTCAATAAAACTCAACCAAGGCCCAACCAACCTGACTTCAGCAAGTTTCTGATTACAGTCAAAATTTCAAAAGTCTACCGAATTGAAGGAGCCTCTAATGAACTCGAGAAGAAAGCACTTAAACATGGATGAGAAATTGGCCATGGTAAAACCAAGACAATCTGCGCAAGTGGGTGACTGAACTGAAGCAAGGAGTTTTTGAATAGCACATCACCAAAACTCTTGCCCAAGTTCAAGTTCAATCTCAATACCTAGAATGCCCGAACACAAGTGACCTGGTCCTCCATGAAATTTATGTGAATGAGAGTATCATCAAGTTTTTTCTTTTTTAAACGGTGGAGAGTATCATCAAGAAATTGAAGATGTGATTTCATGCAGAACCTTTAATTAATCCTGTTTTCTCCTCTCATTTAAATAATTTTGGAAACAAATTATGGGGCCAACTTGTCCAACGATTTCCATTCCATCTCCTTCAGCTTGGTAGCCTGCTGCAACATTCTTTCTAATGCTCTTATCTTCTTCAGTCTGTCCTAATTGCAATTGAAATTGGACCAAAAAGATAGTGGAGCTACCCATTTTCACTTTCAATATAATGGGAAAATGCACAAAAATGTCTCAAATGGGTGTAGAGATCAATATCATAACTCCAAGGTCGGGCATGACTATAATGTTGTCCACACACACCAAGACATACCTGGCCGCTTGTCTAATAAACAAGAAGTTGCCTAACTTTTCCAGTACTGGCAGCTCCTGATGTTTAAAGTAATCTCCTAAACCAAGCATGTGGATGTTCCTGGAGAGTACATTTGCCACTTAGTAGAAGATTTCTTGACACTTGAGGTACACAGACTATCCAGACTTGCTGGCTAAGGCAATGACTAGTCAAGCAGTACCAATCCTCTGAACAGGACTAAAATTTCATCATTAGTCTAATCTATCATGTTTGAAGGGGAGCACGGTGCAATGGTAGTGTTGTCGTTGTATGACCTTGAGGTCACGGGTTCAAGACGTGGAAACAGCCTCTTGTAAAAATGCAAGGTAAGGCTATGTACTATTGACCATTTGTGGTCAGCAGCTTACCCAGACCCTGCACATGTGGGAGCTTCGTCCACCAAGCTACCTAGTCAAATCTATTGTGTTCGTTATAGCAAATTCGAATTCATATCTATTGTATTATACGATCTCTTTTGAGTTTATAAACCCATTTATATCGTAAAAGCTAAGACATTCTTATCATATGGTTTAGCAAAAATATCTCCAGAATCATTCTGTACATACTATATCATTTGGCAGCCACGCAGCCCGCAACCCATTTGTCACTAATACTAGTTTCAACAAAGGAGCAATCACTTTTTCTTGTAGCTATGTTGGCTTGTATAAAATCTATGACGTGGTTCAATAAAGTGGAGATGATGTCATCTCCATTAGCAGAAACAGTGCACATTGATCTATCCTTAAGCTTATGGCAGTATGAAATGCTTCTTTTGAATAGTGCAGCAAGAACTTTAAAATGGGAAGTTCTTCTCCCTCCAGGAAACATTGGCTCTTTCTCCCAGCGAGCCCGTTCTAGGATGTTGTAAGAGGAGAAGAGAATTAGTGTACTATGCCTGCTGAGAAACAAAAGTCAGTCTTGAAAAGCCTAAAGGTACATCCCTTTTGCCACTAATGCGTTGGTGCTAACTAGTGAGCCATGATGCTCAATGATATAAAAATTGAAGCAAGAGAAGGTGGATGAACTTATATTTCAAAATGAAAACCTAGAATGACATGTGGAGTCATCAATGCAAGCAACATAAGAGCAAGATCGAGACAAGGCAACACCACAAAATCAAAGTCCACAAACTCACATGGGAAAGAATAATTCAATTGTTGTAAGAGTTAAAAGGGTATTCAGACGGTTTGCGTGAATTGGAATTTACAAGTTTCTAACATTCACAAGCATCGGGTAAAGATCGTTCTTAACATTCATTAGCTTATGAGATCTCTGATGCACTAGTATCAAATGATAATATGCATTAATGATATAACTTATTCCTCCTAAGATGCTATTAGTAACTATAAATAGACAGGTTCAAACAATGTTTTCTGGAAGCATATACGGCATTCTCCAAATAAACCTCAAACTCTACACCATGGACTGCAATTTGCCTATTTATGCCCAAGTACCATTTAACTCAGGCTGCTATTGCGAGAAGTGGATTCTGGCCCTTTTTAGGCAAGTTCCCATCCTTCCATTGGAGAAACCCATTTATCATTCTGAGTTTTTGATGAAGCCACTATGGAGTCCTCTTAATGTAATAGCTTTATGACAAGGAGCAGGAAACTGGATGCTGGCCCTTCTTACGCAAGTTCTCGTTCTTCCATTGGAGAAACCCATTGCTCATTCAGCATTTTTTATAAAGCCACAAACAGAGTCCTCTAACTCTAAGAGTAATAGCTTTATGACAAAGAGTGGTACAGGAACACCAAGTGGTAGGATGTAAAGTGCTTTAGTCAATCCCACGGAATAGATAAATGACGAGCAAACGACAGGGAAGCCAACTGCTATCTACAACTCTCTGTCTTGAAAAAGGAGCAATGGTTCTTTCCAAGTGTTTGTCACTTCTTCATTTTCTGAACAGATATGAACAAAAGAAACTGCAAGCTGACTTACATCATTTAGATGGAACATCACAACAAGTGAGTTATTTCAACAAAAAAATGTAATATGTTGGATTCGAGTAGGCTGCAACACTACATTTCATGACTACAGTATGAAAGTTATTCAATTCTTGAAAATATTCTAAGAACTCGTCAACTCAGAGTTCTGTAGAGAGATAGAGGCTAGTTTTTAAATCCTCTGATCATGAAAAGCAGGACCCATTAAATTTATCATTCATCAACAATCACATTTTCATTTGAAAGAGTAGATAGGGTTGACTCACCAAAAGAATGACACAGCTTAAAGCCATAACCTTCACTAGTACATTGATGCCACTTTTGGGAAGGAAAGTCAACACATTGTTTATGTAGTTTATTCTTTGTTACATCCAGAAAATAGTTATTGTAGCAATTTAGACAACCCACTAGGTCTACAAGTGGAGGCAAGGCATCTGAGTTAAGAGAGAGATGGAAAGGTAAGGCCACCCTGCTTGAGATTCATCATCATCATCATCAAGACCCTGCTTGACATTATGGAGCAAAAACTGCAGTATATTTAATCATAATAATAAGGTTTTATAAAAACTCAAATGCATGAGTCAGTTTTCGTAAGGATGATTTGGATGCAACCTCCAAGCTAATTATGAGTTACAGAGCCTTTTTTTCTCTTTTGTTGAGCTTCATTCATATGAAGCTTACGTGTTAGTCACAACAATTTATAGAGTGGCTGAAGTAAAATCAGATGATGCTTATGAATTCCACAAGTGAAACTAGTAACAAGAGTTGTCTATGCAAGGAACAACACAAGACTTCCTAATGGGAGAATGAATTCCAAATACTAGCTTGTAGTTTTCCTATTTTGTGTTGCTGCTCCTATGATGAATGAGATTGCGTGATAGATATTTGATAAGCAAGAGAATTGCTGGGATTTCACTCAAGGCTTGTCTATTGCTCACGGATACATGTAAAGCCTAGAAATTCATAGGAGAAGCATATATCCAAAACACCAACCACATATACATCTGGTCAAATCTTAATTTTATGTTGACTTCATAGTAATAAAGGGAAGCCTTGGCACAACGGTAGAGTTGTCGTCATGTGACCTGGAGGTCATGAGTTCATGGCGTGGAAACTGCTCTTGCAAAAATGCAAGGTAAGACTGCACAATATAGACCCTTTGTGGTCCGCCCCTTCCCCAAACCCCACATAAGCAGGAGCTTTGTGTACTGGGCTGCCCATTTTACTTCTTAGTAGTAAGATCAGCTAAACTTAAGACTAATTATGACAATCTAGGAGCAACTACTCACGGCCATACTGGAAAAATTCGTCACGAAAGTATACACTGTCTGCACAAGTTGGGCAGCTACAGACAAACAAACTTGGAGGATCTGAACCCATACATGATAAAATCCAGATTGTTAGTGAACCAAACACTTCATCTTCTGGACCACATTGTAGATGCGCAACAAAAAGAATACTCTTCATTGAATGATATTAGCACTCTCGTTGATTAAGACTTAAACTGCCCTTGTTCCAAATTTTCTGACAACTCCGTCATCTCCAGCATAAATGTGGTTATCATCGTCCAATGAAAATCATTTCTAATTCCTGGCCTATGTAAGATAGGGAGAAAAAGGAAGATGAAAATTTTGACTAACAAATCTTTCGACCCATGTGTACTTTACGCTGCAAGTAAATCCATACGCTAATTTACAACCACAAACACCATACATAAAAACTGAGCTCTTCCTAAGCCAAAGCTAAGTACTAGAATCGAATTAAATTAGTCCAAATCAATGAACTATTGCACACCCATCATTCAATATCTACAAAAACAACCAGATTACACATAACTACCAACCTTCCAACTCAATCTACCAAACCCAACAACAGAAACTGAAAATAAAACAAACCAAACTTACTTTCCAGAGTGAAGAATCATCCTAACAAACCCAACAAGCGGCACAGTGTCCTCCAAAATCTGATCCTCCCAATCCACCCATTCGTCATCCTTCTTTCCCTCGTCAACATCACCAGCAAGGCTATCTCTCACATCTCCACCGTAAGGAGAAGAAGAAGATGAAATAGAAGGCTTTCTAAGCAATGGGTCTCCAGCAGCTTCATGACTATTGGACTTTTTCAAGGCACAAAGATGAGTAGAAAGAGGGGTCTTGAGAGATGATAGACAGAGAGAAGAAGAAGGAAAAATGGGAAGAGAGAGAGGGCTTTTCTGAAGGAGGAGGGGAGGCGAAATGGAGATTGAAGCCATTGAAGAGCTTCTTCTTCTTCACATCATTTTCGCATATTTTTCTCCCGTCTTTTGGTTCCTTGGCTTGGAGGGGTGACTGTTGGGGGACAACGGTTTCTGTATAATCTTTGCAAAGGATAAGAGCTGCTGTTATATCATGGATGCGCGTATTTTCAGTTTGGAAAATACTAGCGGGAATTCATACTGTAGGGCCCAGATGTTTAAGTGATCTAAACCGTCTATGGGAAAGCACCAAAATTTGAACCGTCCAACTATTATTCACCTTTCATTTGCGTGAAATTAATGCATGGCTGGGAAAGAAAGATAATACTACATGAAATTTAACATGCCCTTACAAAAAGGGACAATGTTAAAAACTTGAGCGATTATAGTTGGGATTTTCAAGGGAGGAGATCCCTCCTTGAAAAAACTTTCTATGATGATGATGATGATTGGGCTATGGGTGGACGTACACGTCTAGAAAGAAGAACAATTTAGAGAGAACCACCACTTACAACGGCTGCAACCTTTCCATGTGGTCCATCCTTCACATGAGTAGACTATAAGGTAAAATTATTTTTTATAAAATGAAATCACCCTGGCTTAAGTAACATGATTGTTCTTCTCTAAGTTGCTCAACTCATCCTCAATAGGGCCAATTGCAAGCCCCAAAACCTACTCTTTTTCTTGCCTAACCTCTCCGATGGCAACTAAAAATAGAGGAAATCAACTTGATGATTCTTTTGTTGCTTCTATCAGGTTAGGAGGTCAGTCCAATTTCACCCCATTATGAGGTTCTTTTATTCAAAGGCAGATATACTAGCAAGAAGGAATTCAACTTGAGTACCTAAGAGAAAGTCTGCTCTTGGTCTTGTCATATTCTCATGGATTATTTCTATTTGTTTGTTAATGGAGTTAGTTGGTCCCTTCATACGAGGGCCCAGTGCTCTATGTTCTTCTTTTTGTCCTTTTGATGGTTTCCTTTTGTCCCAACCTTTCTATTTCCAAAGGTAAAAGTTGTTGTCTTGTGACCTTGAGGTCACGGGTTCAAGGAATGGAAACAGCCTCTTGCAAAATGCAAGGTAAGGCTATGTACTTTAGGCCCTTGTAGTCTGCCCCTTCCCCGGACCCCGAATAAGTGGGAGCTTCATGCACCGGGGCTGCCCTTTTGTCCTTTTGATGGTTTCCTTTTGTCCCAACCTTTCTACTTCTAAAGGTTGATTCAATGGTTGTATCTCTAGATCAGTAAACCAATGAGATGTCAAAGTACTTTACATAAGTTTAGTGTGAATGCTCTTCAAGTTAATAATTATCCTATGTTTTTGTGAATGCTCTTCAAGTTAATATATATCCTCTGTTTTTGAACCATTAGGGCAGTCCCGGTGCATGAAGCTCCCGCCTATGTGGGGTCCGAAAAAGGGGTGGACCACAAGGACCTAAAGTACACAACCTTACCTTGCATTTTGTAAGAGGCTGTTTTCACGCCTTGAACCTGTAATCTCAAGGTTACAAAAACAGAAGCTCCCCTTTTGTCCCCTTCTATTTTTGTGAATGCTCTTCAATTAATATATATCCTATGTTTTTGAACCATTAAGAACTATTATTTTGTTTCTAAACAATACCATGTTGTGAATAATACCTAGCCTTTGTGTGAGAGGGTCAATTATTTCCTTATCTTCACAACAACTTTACAATCATTTTGAACATGACATAAGTGGTTACAACAATGAAGATGTTGCATATAGACATATGATGGGAAAAAGTTGGAGACCAAAAATGTTAAAAAATGGGATACTAGTTAGGCAAAAGATGGCAGATTTCAAAAAAAATTCAAAAAGAAATAATAGCAAAATATTTCTTGATAAGCATAAAGTTATATCGTGATAAATAAAATTAGACATCATATCCTAGATAGAAAGTTGAAGGGGAGCCTTGGCGTAATGGTAAAGTTGTTGTCATGTGATCTTGAGGGCACAGGTTCAAGGGGTAAAAAATACCTCTTGCAAAAATGTAAGGTAAAGCCACGTACTATAGACTCTTGTGGTCCACCCCTTTTCCAGCTCCCTCATAGGCGGGAGCTTGGCCCTTTTGTTAGATAGAAAGTATAAAGAGACTTTAAGTTTAAGCTGAAATATTGAGGAAAACTTAGAAAATGGGAAGTTGAAAAAAAGGAAAAGTCGTAAAAAACATATATATATATTTAAAATACTGTTTTTGAACAAAAATCTTAAAAAAGAGTCTTATTGAAAAAGACATGTCTTTTTAAAGGTTGACACGGCTCATGAAAAAGACTTGACTTTTGAACAAAAATGAAAAAACAAAGTTTTTTGTAATTATGTGTGCACATTTGGGTTTCATTTCAACAAGGTAAAAGGGGCAGCCCCAATGCACTAAGCTCCTACCTATGCGGGGTTCGGGGAAGGGGCAAACCACAAGGGCCTAAAGTACACAGCCTTGCCTTACATTTTGCAAGAGGCTATTTCCACTTCTTGAACCCTTGACCTCAAGGTCACACAACGACAACTTTTACCGTTGCACTAAGGCTCCCCTTCTCATTTTAGCAAGGTATAACACAAAATAGACCATGTTAACCAAGTGAATTATGTCTAATTCTTAAGCTTTTCTCTAATGATAAATTATTAAGTGGACAATAATCGATAGTGGTACTATCATTATAATATATTATAAAAACAGCTACATTAGAGGGAATGTTAAGACTCATGCTTGTATAGATAGCTATCCAAGCACCAAAGCCTTTCAGCGCAGTGGTGCAAGGAGTCTCTCACCTGAGTGACCCAGTGTGTCTACCATATAAAAGAAAATGTAGCCATCCAAGGATCATGGAATGACTTATTGGAGCATAATCAGGTATGTATGATTCCATGAATATTTTGCAATAAATTGGCATCTTGGCAAAAAAGTCTCTAAAACATGCTTTAAGTCCTTCATATGAGTAGACCATAAGTTAAATTTATTTTTTGTAAGATGAAGTCTGCCCTTCCTTTTTTGTTCTTTTTTAACCAAACTAGTGTAAAATGACAGTTCTTTTGTAGATTGCTCAACTTAGGTGGAACCACTATCCAAGAGAAGCAATTTTAAGGCTGCAAGCCTAAATAAAAGAACAGCCTGGTGCACAAAAGCTCCTGCATGTGCGAGGTTGAGAAAGGGGTGGATCATAAGGATTTATAGTATGCAGTCTTACCTTACATTTTGCAAGAGACTATTTTCATTCTTGGAACCTATGATGTCAAAGTCACATGATGACAACTCTATTATTGCGTCAATGCTCCCCTTATGCAAGAATTATAAATAAAATAGAAGAAATTCAATATGAGGGTTTCTTTTGAGCTCATTGGTTCTGTCACGATTGGAATTCCCCTCCAATTTCACCTTGTTAGGAAGTCCACTGAACTCCGCTTGAGTAGAGAGAGAGAGAGAGAGCTTTTGTCCAATTCTTCACGGACTAGTTCTATTTGTTTGCAAATGAAGTTGGGTAGTCTAATTCATGGAATTTCATTTTCTTCGTCCTTCTTTGTTATTTTTTATGGTTTCCTTTTGTCCTAGCTTTTTGGTTTCTAAAGACTGATTTAGTGGTCGTATCTTTAAATCTTCGTAACGAAGGGAGTCTTAGCACGACTGTAGAGTTGTCATAGTGTGACCTTGAGATCATAAATTAAAGGCGTGAAAACTACTTCTTGCAAGAAAATGCAAAATAAATCTGCGTATTGTAGGCCCTTGTAGTCCACACCTTCCCTAGACTCTGCATGTGACACCCCAAACTTTCTAAATCTATTTCTAATACATAAAATAATAGAAATAATTTGTTTTATAAAATAGGCAGGATCCCTAAAAATAAAAACTAGAAATTTATAAATCTTACATAGCGTCAAGGAAAAATACCCAAAAAGAAAACCCCGAAGGTCATCCATATCCCCAAAAAGAGCGACGATAAACAAAATCAAATTCAAATACTCTGAGCATGCTTAAATTTAAAACCACGATAAATTACACAAACTATAAAAAGATAATGATGATACAAGTCCAAAAGACCCAGGTCCCATCCATAATCACCACATCATCTGCGTGTGAGTATATGCATACTATACAATGGTATGGGTCCGATATATCCAAATATACAATCATCCAAGTAGAGTCACAAGAGTTTAATACAAGTCTAAGAGACGTATACTAATCTGTCTTCGAATACAAAAATAGATGGTCTTTAGCTCCTAGCCCAAATCAATGTTACTCCACTCGCTTTCTTTTTCAGCTATCATATTCCAAATCTGAGGCGTTGCAAAACAAAGCAATGTATCAGCAAGCTATACTTGTGTAGGTGATCACACTCAAAGCTTAATAAAATCACAGTGATCACATTCAATTAAAGCTTAATAAAATCACATGGTGAATCTCATGAAATAAACATATATAAGACATGTAAAATAATTGGACTCTCATAATGGAGTAACATATGAAAATCATAAATCTTCACAAATAGATATCAAGTTAAATCATGATGGCATGCAAGGCATGATCAAAATACAGATGTGGGTCCATAAAAACAATACGAGTCTATATCCACAAAATAATATGCATACATGTCATGATAAATAGGACATTGATCAAAAACAACCCAAAGAGTGTCCCATGACGCTCAATCACTGGTGATGAGTACTCATACCAACCTTGAGTCCCTCTCGTGTTTCCCACATCAGCCATCAGAGTCACTCACGGCCTAGGCTTGGCTTACCCCGGTTTACCCCACATATAAATCCACATGAGCATACAGAATAACAGTATGGCTACTATGCTGCAATGGCAACCCTATTAGGATTTGAATCATTGCCGCTCCCCCTCAACACCCAAACGGGAGACTTTCTCTGTCCCAATAGGGAGGAATAGACTCGTAAGAGGGACTACCTATGATACCACCACTTATGTACCTGGTCCTGTACCACTCAAGTGCGGTGTCTAATCATCATTAGCACAAAGTCAGAGGGCGGGTGGCCAACCCTACAACCCTTATAGCATAGTATCCACCGGGTGGAAGCACTCATAATGAATAAACAAAAAGTCATAAATCATGGAAATACTTTCTAAAATAATCTCAATAAGTATGATCAAAGCCCATGATAAATACAGTACATCACATGTAAAACATGGTTATTTGCAAAAATGGAATGTCATGCTACCAACAAGAAGTAGGGACATATTTATGTTAACTTGAGAAGATATAAAAACATGTGCCTCAAAAACTTTAGAGAACGGGTCATGGTTGTTGAAATCATGGAGAATTTTGAATAAAATCACCTACATCGATAAATGTGGTGCTCTAATCAGGCGTATGAGCAATGTCATGTCACACGCTCTAACATACCTGTCACATCATAAGTCATCTATCACTTGGTGTTCTCGCATCTAAAAGCAAACAAATCCAAGTGATAACTTCATTGATCTAGCCATTAATCCCATATCCATGGCCCAGATTGTTTGATTAACTCTCCATTAAGGCAGTCATGAGCTAGATGTTTGTCTTTCTAACATCTCGATCATCATATGTCATCTCTGATTTCACTCATACTCATTTTCATCACGATCCATTTAATTTCTATGTTTGTATAGTAATTCACATGTATCTATATGATTACGCGTCGATCTGACGGTCAAATCTCTCTCTGATCAACCCATCCTAAGGCACCTAATCAGATCGACAGTCAATATCACTTTTCTTAGAAATTCCAATGAGATCTATTATTTTAATCCCCTAGGTCATCTTATATTTGATGTATCCAATCAGGTCTAAGGCTTGATTGTCCATTGATCGGCCTAATATAGGTCATTTAATGGTTTTTAGTGGTTTAACCATTTAAAGAGTGTTCAAGTCTAGATTTTTATCTTGATTCTAGGTCTGTGCCATTGAGACAATCACAACGCATTTTTTGGATTGTGATTTGGGACTCTACAGCTTCTAAAATCACATTTTTTGTGAATGAACGGCTCAGAAAATCCAAAGAAATCAAGGAAAAAGAGGTACTTAAATCTCCCCGTTGTCAAGGACAACAACCAGACTGGTTCGCCGTCGCCAGAGATGACGGCTGGACTTCGGTTGCCGCTCCCAGGTGCCCAAATCTTGCTAATTTTGCACAATTTTGCTCAGTTTTTCACGTACCTGAAGCTTCCCATCAAGAGATTTTATCATTTTCGCATGTTTTTACACTCTTTTTACCACTTTTTTTTTAAATAATTATAATTATAATATTCATATTACTGTTTTCTGAGTTTTTTGGAGTTCCTGTCCGTTCGATCACTATGAAATTTCATAGGTTTGTTCTTTGTATTATAATGCACAAGATGAACGGTTCAGATCATCATCTGGCATCGTTTCATCAACTTATTTTGAAAATAATGGTAACTCATATCCCTTCACCAGAAAACGGCAATCCATGCCGTTTTTCGGTGTTAAAACAACGAAAAGAAAACGGAAAAGATGGGGGAGAGAATGGAGGATGGCCTGACTCAGTCAAGTTGCCCACTCCTAGTTGCTTTTCGTCACCAGTGCATGCACAAAATGGAACAATCAACGGCGTCCTCGCCGTGAAACTTTGTCGCCGGTGATGTCGTTGCCGAAGATGCGAAAAACGATAGAGTAATTGTAGAAAACCAAGTTGTATTTATGGTGGGGGAGGCGCATTTAAGCCCATCCCATCATTACTATTAATTTAATTTAATTTTATATTTATGGTGATATGATTACCAGCAATAAATTCCGATAATCATCACCTTACCTCTTAAATGCCTGTCCCATCGTGAATGTCTTGCTTATTTCATTGGCCTCAATTGTTAAATGACTGTTCTGCCCCTCTAGATAATTTTAATTAAATATAAAAATTAAAATAATTAACTATTTTTACTCTGATATCTAATTTTAGTATTTTTAGTAGCGCTGGATTCTATTTTTTGAGCACTTCTCAATTATTAAAGTTTTAACTCGAGATTCTATATCCAAATTTCTCAAATTCTCAAATTTTCATAAATTCACAAAATTAAATATTCTAGAATTAAAAAATAGCAAATATTACATTGCATAGGCGAAGGCTTTATGCACATACTTGCCTTTTTTGTTATTAGATCAAATTTTTAATGAAAATTTTAAAGTGACATGGAATAAGCATAAATGAAGGATATTACCATTTGTTTCTTTCTTTTCTTGGAAGAATGATTCAATACAATGATTGTGAATAGGAATATCGTTTGATAAAGAGGCTAGCTAGTGATCTGAAACCGTTCATCTACTTGGCTCTCCAAAAAATCTTCTCCAGTGGACGAGATTATACACCTATATAATTGGTCTGGATCTTTCTATTACTTGCTGACGTAAGTAACAATAAAAAAAGAAGAAAAAGCAGAAAAGAAAACACCATATTACAGCGAATAAATAATCTGGAGTTCTGGAAATCGAAAAACCCAGGCCCCACGTCCAGCGAATTCTTACACAGACGACTCAGGATCCAGACCGCCATATAAGCCGCTTGGCAACGAAGCACCCATTTTTTTATTAAGGGGCCCACTTCCGGTTGATCCGAATCGTTAATCTGATTGTTCTTGTTTGGATATCTTTGTAAGCAATAAATCACAAAGATTTTGGTATTTTCCAAAAACTCCTATTTTCGTCATTCAATTCAGACTATTGTTTAAGAGAAGTCTCCAAAATATCCATTTCCTGTGATCAAAATATGAATTTGCAGCTGATAAAATCATCCAGTCCAGGCGATGATCAAGTTACTAGACATCCGAAGCTGGAGAATTCAGATGAACGGGTGGGATCACCCAACTGTTGGGCCCGTTATCCAAAAAATGGGGCTCCTGCTTGCACGAAGCGGCTTGACATCCTGGCAGCGAAGGACTTGACAGTTCAGACCTCGTACAGAATCTAATTAAAAATCGGTATCTGCGTACAGATCTCCCTACCCGGGAGCCACCAAGCGACGGTGCGCATATAAATAATTTTCTCACGCGCGCGATTCACCCTGGCAAATCGGTCCAACGTGACCCCGGTGACTCGCACAGTGTCTGGTGCTTCCCGACAGCGCCACCTTTCTCTCCCTCTAAGTTCTCGTTAGATCTGTTGCGTAATCCTACGTTCTTCCCAAATTCAGCGGCCGGCAACTCCTTTTCCAAGGCCGAATACCGTACTCCCGGGCCCCACCTCCTGACATTACAGCCCAAAATTGTCTTCTTCCAATCCCCTCCACCAACTCTCTCTCGCTCTCTCAGAATTTGAAAGAAATAACACGGCATGACTGACGCGCATGCAAGGATCAGACCACTCGAGAAGAACGTCGCGCTCTCTCTCTAACTTCTCTCTCTAGATCTCGTGTTGGAAATGTGAAATCTCCTCGTATGATAGGCTGGAAAGTTTCTCTGTCACCATCAAATCTAACGCCATCCGTATTGTAATTCCGGTTCTTTCGACTCATATCCAGCTGTTCTTGTTTTCGATCTGCGTTGCTTCTTTTACGTTCGCCGTACGAGGATTGGGTGAAAAAGATGGTTTCGATCTGATTTACTTTCCACTAGTTTCAGCTGAATCGGTAAGTCATGGAAGGTGGAGATAGTGGAGTGAGATTGGATACGTTGAGGTTGAAGGAAGATCGGGGATTTGGCGGGGGTTTTAGATCCGAGAATTTAAATCTAGGGCAGGATTTTTCAGTTTCGTCGCCCGTGACGCAGCAGAAGGCTGCGGCGGCGAAGCGGATTATTGAGAATCAGTATAGGAATCGGTTGCAATGGGATCGGGATAGGAGGGAGAGGTATGTGGTGTAATGATTGATTAGTTTGCGGATTTTGTATTGATGAGTAGGTTTGCAGAGGTTTTAGTGTATATGTTCTTGTTTTTTAGTACTCACTGAGAAAAAAGAGGTCTTTTTCTACTTTAGTTCTGTTTGTTTTTCATGCTTTTGGAATGATTTGCTTCGAGTTGAATTCTGTGTTGGATGAGGACTATAGTTCTGCTGGATTACAATTAGCTGAAGTAAGTGATTTGTGTCGATTTTCTTGTTTGACTTTGATTCTGCGATGGAATCTGTGCTTTTGGAATTAAATTCGTTTGTGTCGAATTCTGTTTTATGAGAATTATCAAATTGGATTGCAATGTGGCTTTTGCTGTTCCAACTTTGTTGTGAATCAACTGTTGCTTCTTGCTGTAATCTTGTTTTGGATGAGAAGTGCTTTGGCAGGAGAAGGATAGACCCGGTTTAGATACACATATTACACGTGTAGGAGTAGGATGTTTGACATGACATCCCAAGTGACAAGACAAGAAAATATCATCAACCACACTAATCTACTCTGGTGGTGGCTCTCTTCAAATCTGTAACTCCATAGATATCATTAAAGTTACCTTGGAGTGGTGGGATCTTCACTGGTTTCATAGGATTTTCCTAGAGCTAGTGAACCTAGGGATAGATCTGAGAGCTGATTTTTTTTTTTTTTCCTTTTATAGTCTAAAACAGCAAGTCCATACTGGTGCGAAACTTACTAAATAAGCAACAGTGATTTGGTAATTGTAGTCAAATCATCTTTTGCTAATGCCTTAGCTCAGGAGTTACCAATTCAAATGTATTTATTGAAGCTCTATTTGAATCGAGTATTATATGCAATTTTGTGATTCTTCCATCTGTCTTTTGATTATATCAAGAAGAGGTGAGACGGGATTAATAACCAAAAGGTAATTAGGGTTTCTCTTTCATTAACATATATTTATTAGCCGTGTTCTATACATCATACATTAATTACCTCTCGTGCACATTATTTCATAAAGATGGAATTATTCGTGTTTTTTTACCCTCCCTGCATGTTGAATATTTGGTACGACACATGAATATCTTCTTTTTAAAGAGTCTATCTCTCTCCTTTGTTAAGAGCCATTATGAAAATGTCAGTAATCTGATCATTTGCCCAAATATATCTCCTGCCAGTTTCTGTCGTCAATCTTTTATCTTTTACTAACTGGTTATCCAGCTGAATATGCTATTTTAGACCATGAACGGTGGATTTGGATGTCTGGCTAACTAACTTAGTTATCACAAGTGAAAACATTGGCATGTAAATATCTTTCAAGGTGATAGCTGTGGTCATCCATGAGATTTCAGCTTTAGAGGCTGCTAATTTTTCGGTTTCAGTGTTAGACTTTGGGATGGTCTTGCATTTTTTTGACCATCTATTGATGCGCTCCTGGCATGTGAAATAAATGCTCTTAACTGGGTCTAGTTAATGTGAAGCAAACAGTGAGGTGAGAATTGCGGCCCAAATTGTTCAAGACCTAGCCTATGAAATAAGATCCTGGTTCACATTCATTTTTGTGATGACTAGGCAATATATCGACTCTTTTAGGGTCTTAGCTACTCTAACCAATCAAGATATCGATAACTTAAATAGAGGAAAGCAATTAAAGAGGGTCAAATCTGTTAACGCTTTGTTGGGTTGCTTCAGTAAGATTAGTGATTAGTTTAGAAAGTCTAGTGTGTGAGAATAAATTATCTATGGAGATGCATTGATTGGAGAAATACCCGTCTTAAGATAATCAAGATCCGATCTCAATCTGCTTATATAATGTTGAGGCAACACAACCTGACTACTGATGATTGTACCTAGCAGTTCATTGTTAATGGTGCAAAGTGCAACTAAAATGCGGTCAGAGTCAGTTCCTTGGTCATTATACTCATGAACTTTGTATTGATATTAGTCAAGACTTGAGATTGAAGAGAATATACAAGAACATTCTATGACATGCTATCAACTGGGTGAGTGTGTGTCTTATTGTACTCCACAACTTGTGCGAAACAGTCCGCTGTGATGACAGTCGATGGAACTCCATCTATGAATTGTGTTGAGAGTTTAGACAACTATGGCAGAACAGCCATTTAGGACCAAGAATGATTCTTTTAGTATCCACTGCTCAATGTGCGAGTCCTTATATAAAGTGTTAAATATGCAATAAAGGGATCACTTATCAACTGTTTTTCCTACTAAAAGGTTCAACAATAGTGCAGAAGAGCTATAGAAGAAGGAGGTTCCCACTTTTTAGGCTAAAGCAAAGGAATTGCTTAGCTTGGTGGCCTGACAACTCCTAACTGCCTTACAAGGACTCAGCTTGCTGATCAAGGAATCATTGCAATTTATTCGACTGAGATGTGACTAAATCTCATAGTCAGGACTAAGAGGAGCTGCCATTGCAACCTGAGATTTTCTCTCTGATTTCTGTAATCTAGTCCTAAGGAGCAACTTAAGCTTCCTCCATCTGTAACTTCAGCATGTTATAAATCCTACCATATGGATCGCATGGAACAAATGAAATAAAGAGAAAGTTTGACATTACTCCAAAAAGGCTTCATTAAAGAAAACTTTAGCTGTTGTTCAATGCCAGTATTAACTAAACAAGGTAGATAGCTAAAGAGCATGTGCTGATAGTTGAGCCATTAATGAGAGTCCCAATCAAGTACCACTCTCCATTTCCAAGACCTCGATAATCTGCTTGATTTTATGACTGGATCCGCAAATTTTGGAAGATTGACATGTAATGGATACCAGAAAATTAGTGTCCATTCCGGTACATGAATGGTTGGTGATTCCATTTAGATTGAAGGATCTTATCAATGTCCATGAATGAGAAATTATAGATCGAACTGCAGAATCGGAGTGCTTCAAGCACTTCTATGCTTATTATGGTTAAGGTATTGCCCCTTCATTAGGAAGTCTCTTGTTGTTTATTTTGATGATATCTTGACCTATATCAAAGGATCAAAGAGCATGTAAATTGCCTCTCTCTCTTGCAATGGGAAAATCTCTACATTGACTTCATGCAAAGCAGTCACATATTATGAGGTTTTATTCTCTTATCTTGTGGCGCTGAAGCTGTTTGTGAAAAAGTTCCTGCAACACTGGATTTACCAACTCCTTCCATATATAAGAGTTCCATGCTTTGGCCACTTTCTGTGATGCTTTATTTGAATTGTCAGCACTACAAGGGTTCCAATCACAATTTGCATGAAGAGAAGTCTTGGATGGGCAGAGGCAACAATCAAAGGTTTTTATGCCATCAAGGAAAATATTATGGATGCATGCTTCTGATGCTTCTCATATTGGCATTGGCAAAGGAGGAAGGGCATCCTGTGACTTCATTGACGAGTAGAGTTGGAGCAAAAGAACAATACATTACCATGCGACTTTATGCTGTGCACTAAAATATTGACTCACATTATATTGACTCTAAAACATCTCTTAACTTACTAAAAGAAGCCTAATGCTTGAAATGTGAAGTGAGCTGCTTATTCTTGGAGTTTTCTTTGGTATTGAAGCCTAAAGCTGGATTTGAAAACAAGGCAGCCAATGTCCTCAGATGAAAACACATCTTACTTGGTTCCATCATAGTTTGTCTGACAGGTTCTAAAGAGTTGAAGAAGCCTATGTAACTATCATGATTTCTCCAAGATCTACTCTTCCCTTTCACTGAGTGAAACTCAATGCACCCAGATTTTACCTTACAGCTATTTGTTCTATGATATGAGTCCATAATTTTGTTGGTTGGTGTTGCAAGTAGTAAGGGTTGGCTGGTGATTTTGTTCATGATAAGATTAGCAACAGCACTAGTCGAAGATATATTATTCTGACCCAAAATGAAGTGAGCCATTAGTAGCTTACTTCATCATCATCATCATCATCAAGACCTGATCCCAATTAGGGGTCGGCCACATGAATCTTATTCCTCCATTCCTCTTTATTAAGTACCATGGCTTCATTTAGCCCCAAAGTTTTAAAATTTTTCCTCACCACTTCTATCCATGTTCTTATGGGCCTTCCCTTTGCCCTTTTAGAACCTTCTACTTGCATTGCCTCACTCCTTCTAATTGGTGCCGTTTTTTGTCTCCTTTGGACATGTCTAAACCATCTAAGTCTAATCTCCCTCATCTCGTTACCTATTGGTGCTACCCCTACATTTCCTCTAATATTTTCATTCCTAATTTTATCCTTTCTTGTCTTACCACTCATCCATCTCAACATCCTCATTTTTGTGATGCTCATTCTATTAGCATGATGTTCCTTAATTGCCCAACATTCTCATCCATAGAGCATAGCCGGCCTTATGGCCATCCTATAGAATTTTCCTTTTAGTTTTAGCGGCACTCATCGACCACACAAAACTCTAGATGCACATCTCCATTTGTTCTAACCCGCTTGGATTCTCTGGGTAACCTCCCTCTCAATCTCTCCACTCTCATAAATTATTGATCCTAAGTACCGAAAGTGGTCTTTTAAAGGGACTTCTTGGTTATCAATCTTGACCGGTGTTCCACTCTTACTCTCCTTGCTAAAATTGCATTCCATATATTCTGTCTTAGTTCTGTTGATTTTAAATCCTTTAGATTCTAATGATTTTCTCCATAATTCTAGAATTGCATTTACACCCTCCCTTGTCTCATCAATTAAGACCATATCATCTGTAAATAGCATGCACCAGGGAATTTCCTATTGCAGATGTTTTGTTAACTCATCCATAACCAATGTGAAAAGGTATGAACTCAATGCCGATCCTTGGTGCAATCCTACAGTGACAGGAAAATTATCGGTCTCACCATTAGCAGTCTTAACATTTGTTATCACTTCCTCATACATATCTTTAATTATGTCTATATACCCCCGTGAAACTCCTTTCTCGCCTAACACCCTCCATATTAACTCTCTAGGGACTCTATCAAGTGCTTTCTTTAAGTCAATAAAGACCACGTGGAGGTCTTTCCTCCTCTCCTCAATCACTCTTTCAAAAAGTTTCATAGTGTGGCTCATAAGTTTGATCTCTTGATAATTAGTGCAGCTCTGCATGTCTACTTTATTCTTATAAATTGGTACAATAGAGCTTTTTCTCCACTCATCATGTATTTTCCTTAACTTTATAATCTTGTTAAACAACTTGGTTAGCCAAACTACCCCAATATCTCCCATATGCTTCCAAACTTCTATTGGTATACCATCGGGCCCCATGGCCTTTCCTGATTTTATTTTTTACAAGGCCTCTTTCATTTAAGGTATTTTAATCTTAAGTTCATATCTATAATATCCAATGTTATTTAGGTTTATAGTATTTTCAATCTCTATATTTTTAGAGCCATTGTCATTTAACAATTTTTGAAAGTATGTCTTCCACTTTTATTTAATCTCATTATCTTTGACTAATACCCTTTGATCATCACTTCTAATGCACCTAATATGATCTAAGTCCTTACCCTTCTGTTCTCTTACTCTTGCAATTTAAATACATCTTTCTCATCTTCTCTTGTTCGTAGTCTATTATATAGCTCATCATATGCCTTAAGTTTAGCCTCACTTACTATTCTCTTAGCAACGTTTTTAGCATTCTTATATTGTTCATAGTTTTCATTATTTCTAGTCTTCTGCCATGCTTTAAAACACATTAGTTTTTCTTTAATAACTTTTTGCACTGTTTTACTCCACCATCATGTTTCCTTCACTAATAGCCTTTTGCCTTTAGATACTCCTAAGATATCTTTTGCCCCTTTCTTAATGGACTCACCCGTATTAGTCCACATGGTATTTACTTTTGTTTCATAGTTCCAATTTTCTTGTACCATCAACTTATTTTTGAATGAGGTTATTTTCTCTCCTTTTAAATTCCACTACTTAGTTTTTAGATATGTATTAAGTTCATTTCTTTTCCTCCATCTTTTGATATGGATATGTTGTGGGGTTAAACTCTCACCGGGTATCACCTTTCAATTCTCACACAGTGATTGCTCAGTATTCCTAAATAGAAAGAAGTCTGTTTGGCTTTTATGAAGTCCACTTTTAAAGGTTATTAAGTGTTCATTCCTTTCTTAAAAAGTGTATTTGCAATGGCTAGGTTATATGACAAAGCAAAATCGAGGATAGTTTCCCCCATCTCATTTCGTTCACCTATACCATACCCTCCGCGTATTCTATCATATCCTTCCTTTTCCTTTCCTACATGGCCGTTTAAGTCTGCTCTTATAAATATCCCCTCAGTGTTGGGAATTGCTTGCATAACTCTCTCCATATCTTCCCAAAACTGTCTCTTGATTATATCTTCTAACCCTACTTGTGGTGTGTATGCATTTATAACATTTATGATCTGCTCTCTTAGAACAAGTTTTATTATTATAATTCTATCACTAATTCTTTTAACGTCCATAACTTTATCTTTTAATTCTTTATCCACTATTATTCCTAAGCCATTTTTGTTATTATCCTTTCCTACATACCATGGTTTATACCCATCGATTTCTCTAGCTTTAGCCCCTTTCCATTTGGTTTCTTGGATACAAGCGATGTTGACTCTCCTACTTTTCATCATGTCTACTAACTCCAAACTCTTCCCTGTCAATGTCCCTATATTCCATGTGGCAATACGAATCTTATGCTATGTAGATATCCTATTTACCAATGCCCTTCTCGATCTCCATGGTATGAACCCATGTCCACTTTTCACTGCACCTGGGTGCTGATGTTGTGCGCTACTTTTGAGGGGACGCTCTAGCAGCCCTTGCCCCATTTATCACTACACCCAGGATCCGATGTAGCGCGTCGCTTCTGGGAGAACGACCTAGCAACCCTTGCCCATTTTTCACTGCACCCGAGATCCGATGTAGTGCGTCGCTTATGGGGAACACCCTAGCTTGAGGGAATGTCAGTTTTCGATTCATGTCATATCATGTTTGCTATAGTTTTAAGAAGCTGGAGATGATTTTCATTTCTTCTTTACAAGAAGGAAAGAAATAACTAAATCATCTTCAGCTTCTCCTTTGTCGGTTGGCACCTGACGTAAGGGTTGCCTTATTTTAAGAAGCTAGAGATGATTTTCATTTCTTCTTTGCAAACTAATATACAAATTCATATTCATTTGCAAGAAGTAAATAAATAACAAAATCATCTTCAACTTCTCCCTTGCCGGCTGGCTCCTGACGCAAGACCCTCCTACTTTTTCATCCAGGCTTGGGACTGGCATTGGCGGAGTTAGTAACTTACTTCAACAATGTCAAATTTGTCAAGTAGTAGAAGGACAAAAGTAAAATGTGGGGTTATAGATGATGTAGCCCCACTGCAGCATCAATTGGAAGATCTTAGCACGGACATTTTTCCTAAAATTTCCTAAAATCCACCTAGTCTTTGACTTCGTTCTTGTTGTTGATGATTGATTCTTAGAGATGGCTTATTTCCTTCCTCCCAAGAAGACATCAGAAAAATCTTCCGCAGATCATCCTTTCTTTAATGTGTGTTCAATTTGATGGGCTTCCGAAGATGGTTGTTCCTGACTTGTGAAATAATCATCAGAGTTACTTTTGTAAACTTTACTAAGAAAGCTACAATGGAGTAGTGCCTATCATCCACAAGTGGACAGAGTGGTTTGCAGAAGATTGGGCAATCTATTTTTTACCCTAGTTGGTGAAAGGACTACAATGAGTGAGCAGAAAAGCAAGAGGTTAGCTTATGTCTTTACAAAGAAGATCTGCCGGTGAGTAGTACATATTGCATCTTAAAAATAAAGACATGCATAACAGAGTAATTATAATGACCTATCATTTTCCAAAGTGCATTTCACAATGTAGAGTTGCTCATGTTACCAGTTTGAGGGAAGCAATTAACATATAATTCTCAATGTTGAATAGATTTGCATAGCTTAGAATTTGGATTTTGGATACTATTTTACTTCAGTAGTAGTTGCTTGAAATCTTGCATAAATGGCTTAAGTTTTATTGGTTGAACATTTTGTTCTATAAATTTATCCTCTCAAACTGTATCACATGATAAAAGAGCTCTCAAGCTACTAGATTCAAGAATTCTGTATTCAATATGCTTTTGTATGATTTACACGGTCACCTATCCCCTAAGTATATCCTCGTGGTAATTTACTATTGGTCACTTGGTTTCAGGCGCCGGGCAGTTGAAAAGCTAGCAGAAGAGGCTCAGGTCTCGAGTGAAGAACAACGGGAGATGCTGAGAACTTTGGAACGTAAAGAAACAGAATATATGCGTCTGCAAAGACATAAAGTTGGAATTGATGACTTTGAACAATTAACAATAATTGGGAAAGGTGCATTTGGAGAGGTACTGAGAAGATGACAATTGTAAATCAAATGGTGTAAGCCAGTAATGGGCAGCTATATTTGATAAGTTCTTAGCACTGTGTTCATGTGTATCAGCATAAATAACTGCACTAAAGAAATTTAAGTTGTCATACCACCACTGCCCATGCAAACTCTCAGGCTAGAGGTGATACTCAGAATTTCTTTAGAAGTTTGAACTCATTCCAGTGAATAGAGATCAATTTTCTCTTTTTCAAATCTGTTAGTGCAATACCTTTGTACAGCATGCTATGGTCTATGAGGTTTGGTTTGGTGATTACAAAAGATCAAGGGCATTTAGGCCTTAGATAAGTTTGGCAATGTGAAAGAATGTGCCTCATTATTTTTTTAGGGGCTTCACACATGCTTACAGGAACCAACTCAAAGTGCAAAGTACAATATAAGAAAACTAATGAAATTTAGTCATCCGTACATGCTTGTATTTTATATTCTGGAGGGCGAGCTTGGAATAGTCTCTGATTGGGGTACTCAAAATTCATTTAGCAAAGATTGGAAAAGTGTGATTGCCCAGTTCTCTTTGCATTCAGTTGAGTACAATATAAAATCAATGCAGTAAAAAAGTACCCAATTTTGTACCTAATGGATTCCATTATGAATTATTTATTTTTAAGATCATATTCTCCTGGCAGAATCACTATGTAGTTACATATCACCACCACATCTTCACTTGTCTTTTACATGCAGAGTACAACAGAAATGTTTACATTTCGTTTCCTTTTAAGTTTAAACTTTCTGTATCATAGTGAATACGTACAGAAGTAGAGGTGTTGCTGGGACAATTATTAGTTAATTGTGAAACTTGGTACATGATTAGGACAAATATTGGTGACTGTTAAACTTTCTCCAGCTGTTTTTCTTACATGTATGCTGTTTGACTAATACAGGTGAGGCTTTGCCGTGCTAAAAACACTGGTGAAGTTTTTGCAATGAAGAAGTTGAAGAAATCAGAGATGCTTAGTCGTGGACAGGTAAAATTCTCATATTGGAACCCTTCATGCAATCTAAGCATGACCCAGTTGGAGTGTTTATGGTTAATCTGCTAAGGAATGTTCTCTTTTCAAATCTCTTCTTAACAATATGAGGCTTCATCTTCTAGCTTATAATCTAAATGTTTCTGTATTTTAATTAATTAATTATTAATTTTTCTTGGTGATTAGGGAGACAACTCTATATTAGCATGAACAATCTGAAGCTAAAGAAAAATTAATTATATGGCTGCATAATTACAAGTTATATGATCAGATAAGTAGCTCGTTCATAGCCTGTTGCAATTGATCCTGGTTACTGGACAAGTGGAAACAAAATAAGGGTACAAATTGGATTTATGTAGATAAATTTCTCTCCTATGGCCCAACCACTCTTCATTTTCAGGGCTGCATCAGTGTGATCAATGGCTAGCGATACTTAATAATCTTGGTAAGAGTATATATGAATATCATGACATCTTTGGGTCTTTGTCGATTTTAGATTGAACCTACATAAGAGTACAATGAACAATGAGAAATGTGTCATTCAGACAGTTCCTATCTTTAGCTTGATTTCAGTGAAGTCAACTTTATTTCCTTGATGCATCCAAGGCCTTGTTACTTATCATGACTGTTTTTTATATTTCAGGTTGAGCATGTTAGATCTGAACGGAACTTGCTTGTTGAGGTTGATAGCCGATGCATTGTAGAACTGTACTATTCATTTCAAGATTCTGATTTCTTATACCTTATCATGGAGTATTTGCCTGGGGGTGACTTTATGACTCTTTTGATGAGAGAGGATATTCTTTCTGAAGATGTTGCACGATTTTATGTAGCAGAAAGTGTACTAGCTATTCATTCTATTCACCAGCACAGCTATGTTCACAGGTATTTACATTGTAATTTGATGCTAGAAGTGAGTGGATACTTGGCTACAATTAATTTAAGTCTGGAGTGATGTTTGCTACTTGGAAGTAGTCTCCTTGTGCATTTGCCTTTGAGTATGTTCTCACAATCAAGAACTGTCTTGGGATGTAGTGAACTTGCTATTAGATATGCAGGAAGGCACATGCATTTTGATCTATGTATTAGTTTTTCAGATATTTGATTCATAACTGGAATCTTCCCTGGATAAACTAAAATGCATGAACAAGAATTGCTTTTGGCTGCAGGGACATCAAGCCAGATAACTTGTTACTTGACAAAGATGGGCATGTGAAACTCTCGGACTTTGGGTTGTGTAAACCCCTGGATTATAAGTATTCAACAATTCTTTGGGAGGATGAAACCTTCGCCAATCAGGATTCAGCACAAGTAGCAGCTGAAGAGCAACCTGGAATCAATAGAGCTCCTTGGATGATGCCAAAAGAACAATTACAACAATGGAAACGGAACCGTCGTATCTTGGTAATCTGTTTCCTCATAATACAATACACTTATGGTTGCTTTTTCACAATTGATCATGCTATCACTATCCATCATCATCATCATCAAGACCTTATCCCAATAGGGTCGGCCACATGAATCTTGTTCCTCCATTCCCCTCCATTAAGTACCATGGCTTCATTTAGTCCCAAAGTACCATGCTGTTACCATCCGAGACTATTAATAGACAACAAGAAGCCATGCTGTTTCTGTAGATTGCTCATATTTTGTAGAACAGCATTTCACCCCTTGTCTGAGCATGCATTTTAATATTCCACAGGCTTATTCTACCGTTGGAACGCTTGATTATATGGCTCCTGAAGTGTTGCTAAAGAAAGGTTACGGGATGGAGTGTGACTGGTGAGAATCAGTTCTTATTTGTTGCCTTTTGATTCACTGTGGAATGATATGTTATATCTTTCTTATGTATTAGAGGAACCTTCATGCAGTCCAGCAATAAACTTGCCAAAAAAAATTGTTCAAGATCCTGAAAGTTGCACCTTAAATTTCACTGAAACTATAATAGGTGATCCTGTTACTGCTGTTTGAAAGAGTCACTATTCCCTGTGACCACAATCATGAGAAGGTATAGATGTTCATAAATGGTCATAGCATAAGCCTTCTTGTATGTTAGAAATCTGAACCCCTAGTTCTCATGCCATTCTTGTTGATATTACAATGTCGAATTTTGCTATGCAAGTTTTGTCAGTAGTGCCATTAGGTACAGAAGGATGTAGTTGCTTACAATTTGGAAACAGTGTCACGTAATGAGACTGTCAATGTAATAACTGGTGCTCTAAACAATTTCTTTATTATTGTTGCTAAAATAGTACTCTCCGTTTATATTAGGTGGTCTTTGGGGGCAATAATGTATGAAATGCTTGTAGGATATCCTCCCTTCTGTTCTGATGATCCCAGAATTACTTGCCGAAAGGTATCTGATATTACTTTTTCATCCCTGTTACATCAGTAAATATTTGCCTTGTCCACTCTGTCGGTTTTGATGGCAAATAATCTAAATGCATTTTCTGATACTCAGATAATTAACTGGCGAACATGCTTGAAATTCCCCGAAGAACCAAAATTATCTGATGAGGCTAAGGATCTGATCTGTTGTTTGCTATGCGACGTGGAAACTAGGCTGGGAAGCAGAGTAGAAGAAATAAAGGTGGTTGTTTATTATGAACATAAATTTATAGCCCTTGCTAGGCCGCTTTGAACTTTGCTGATTGCCAAGTCAAATTTGCTTTTGTGGCATATCAGCGGATATTATACCCCCTTTGCTATGTATTTCTTCCAATTATTGCAATGTCCTTCTCCATATTAGTAGCTTGCATCTGGTTCTTAAGATTATAATAGCTGATATCTACCTCTTTTAACAACTTATTACCTTGTCCATAATAGCAGCATCCATGAAACTTCAGATACTGTTTATTCTTTATATGGATTCGTCGTTATTGTGCATTTCAACCCAACTGAGTTTTCTTATCTAAGTTGTTTATGATTCATCAGGCTCATCCATGGTTTAGAAGCATTCAATGGGACAAGCTGTATGAGATGGAAGCTGCCTACAAGCCAATTGTAAATGGGGAGTTGGACACACAGAATTTTGAAAAGTTTGATGAAGTCAGTTTTTTAGTTATCTATTTTAACTGCATACTTACTTGTACTTGGGCATGTTATTTAATTTTTCTGTAAACTGGTTTTGCAAGATCTGCATGCAGTTGGTGATCCTACTATCACTATAAACTGTTGATCAAGCTTTTCGATTAATCTTGGCTCTTATACACTTTCCTCTGTTGCTCCATGAATCATTGTATAAGATTCAATTTTAACTATGAACATCTCTGCGGGTTTTCCCCTTCTTCCAAAGGGACTCGGTTCCAGTTGGTGATCCTACTATCACTATAAACTGTTGATCAAGCTTTTCCATGAATCTTGGTTCTTATACACTTTCCTCTGTTGCTCCATGAATCATTATATAAGATTCAATTTTAACTAAGAACATCTCTGTGGGTTTTCCCCTTCTTCCAAAGGGACTTGGTTCTAAACCTTTTTCCCTTTATAGGTAGAAGGTCCATCACCAGCATTGTCAAGAGTTGGACCGTGGCGCAAGGTATTGCTTTTCTGGTCCTTTCAACTGATCTGAACTTCAACAGTGGAATTTTCATCAGAGAGTAATTTTAAAACTGATACTCCTTTGATGAGTGGTCTCAACTTAATTCTTTCTATCATATTATGCACATTTGATAAGGGAACATCTTTGATAGCATGGGCTTGAGAACTTAATGAGTTGGTTAAGTGCCTCAGTTCTCAACTAAAAGGACTTCAAGATGATTTTTTTTGGGCAGCATACACATGTTACTCTTTGATAATGTTGGGAAACTTATCACTTATGTTTGCTTGTTTGCTCTTTCCTCTTTACTTGAGTGGGTTAATATAGAAACTAGGTTACTCATGACCCTTTTACACCATCTACAGTATTAACAGCTCATGTATCTTTGTATTTTTGTACTTCATTATTAAATCTTTCCTGGTTAGAGAGGAAAAGAATGTGAGACAAAAAAAAAAGAAAAAAGAAAAATCAATTGTCTACACCTTGCTCATTATATACAGAGATGAGTGCTGTTTAGATCTTTTTGTAATTTCTAAAATTTCACAACAGCAGTCTTTTATGTTTTTATATTCAAATTTACCAAAAAAAAACTTATAAACTCTCCTTAGACTTTGTACAAGAAAACCTCTCTTTCAAGCTGTGGCATGATTTCACTTGTGGGCTAGAGTTCAAGTGGGGCCCAATCTTCCAGTCATAGACACGTTTATTTGATAGACGTGCTATGTATGAGGCATAGGTAAAATTTCTCCACTGTTGGATAATTCTAAGACTGCATTTGGAAAAGGGGTTTCTGCGGTTTCCCATGTTTCTTTAGAAACGGCAGAAGTGCTTTTGGGGGAGTAGATTTTGTGAAGAAACATTTCTAAGAATAATCCCAAAAAACTCTAAAATGAGAAGCAAACTGGGAGATGCATCTTGTTTCTAGGGAAAATTGGAAGCACTTCTTTTCGGCTCTAGAAATAGGAACCAAAAAAATTGTTACCTAATGCAGCCTATGCCTCTTATTTGTGAAGGGGAGCCTTGGCGCAATGGTAAAAGTTGTCGTCGACGTTGAGGTCATGGGTTCAAGGCGTGGAAACAGCTTCTTGCAAAATGCAAGGTAAGGCTGTGTACTTTAGGCCCTTGTGGTCCGCCCCTTCCCCGGACCCCGCATAGGCGGGAACTTCGTGCACCGGAGCTGCCCCTTTTTTATTAATGAAGTGTAACTCTTGTGTTTTCATTTTCTAAATATCCATTTAAAGGCCACAAATCAGAGGCTTAGAATTGTCAGAAGGTTATGAGGTTTGGTACATGGCTCATCCATAACACGACCCACCAGTCAGACGGTTTGAATTATTGAACAGAGTAGACGAGCTTCTATTTTGCTCCCTGATATTTTCCAACTTAAACTATGTGCGTCATGATATAACTTCCTTTTGTTTGTCCTTTACTCAGAAATGACCACATGTTGCATATATAGTTTAATTTGAATCACCTATTTCCCGAGTCTTATCAAGTTAATAATAACTCATGAAACTTCATCTCATCTAATCCAGTTGAAAATGTGCACGAATGGGCAACATAAACAGATTTAGAGCTGAGTCAAAGAGCAATTGTGTATAAATTGGGTTGACTAGGAATATCCTCAACCAGGGTCTAGTTGACCTGGTCACAAGTCAAGTAAGAGAGTTTTCCAACAATGACTTGTGCAAAGTATAAAACCATGAAAACAATGTCGTGTTGTGATAGGTGGTATATCTTATTGTCTACTTTAAGCTACTTGGTTCTGTGCCTATGAGAATCATGTAAACTTGTTGAATATTGCAGATGTTGACATCAAAGGATTCCAACTTTATAGGATTTACTTTCAGGAAATCAGACATGCCTAAATCATTAAACGCTTCAGGTTTGATAATTTATAAACTCTAAATCTTTGTTTCTGAGATATCCTTATGTTAGGTTGCTATTTCAGTTTTCACAGATTCTAAATTATATTCGGTGCCATATTTCCCTTTCCTCTTCCTATTTTGGTTTGAGTTAGTCGACCACATATTTCTTTTCCCAAATGTAAGACAGTCATGTATAAATTTCCTTGGCAAACCATATACACCTGCATATTACAAAGTTTGAAATGAATCATATACCACTATGAGCGATCTTATGGAAGATGTTCTTCAAACTCATTTAGAGAGATAAGTTCGAAGGACAATAGCTCTAGCCTAGTTCAAAAAGCAAAAAACAGGCGCCAGAATAGTTCCGCCCAATCAATGAAAAAGCTGAACAATCTTATGGTCTTTCTCTCTTTGGAAAGATTGGGAAGAATGTTGAAAAGCAGGAAAAACGGCACCTAAACAAGTGATCCCACAAAGAAAAGAAAAGGAATGATTTTGGTCTTGGTTGAATGAAAAATCATTACGATTACAGCATTAATGGATAAATAACCGTTCTACCTTTTTGTGTATGTTGCATAGGACAAATTGGTCAGAGAAGTGGTCATCTATGCCTCTATAAAAAGTCTTGCCTTAGATTCATATTTCTCATTTAGTTCCATGAAGAAAAGAAAATGCGCCAGCAATAAATTGTAAGAGAAGACACTCTCTTTCCTAGGTCGAAGGGTAAAACTGTTGTGCATGTTATAGTAGAAAAAGTGATTATGTTTTCTTATAACTGCTTTGCTGGAGTTTTAATTTTCTATTGTAGGTGAAAAAAACACAAAAGTTACAACTTCGATTCTCACTCTCCTGAATTAGGGAATCTTTTCGGGCTTGGAATTATTTATTTATTTTTTATTTTTTAAGGTATGGAAGTCCACATTGATTGATTTAGCATGCAGGTACTTTGTCTTAGTGGTGTTAAATGTAGGGCTAGAGTGGGTTTTGAACTATTCTATGATCTGGAATGGGATTGGCTGTCAGGAGTTTAGTCTACTTGGTTATCTAACCAAGACTGCTGGTGCAGAAGTTTGTGATTATTGATTGCTGACAGACCGGGTGGCTTTAAAATGCAAAATTGTTTTTCCTGGCAAGTTATACATTAAGTCATGAAATATTTTCCACTTAGACTAGTATCCATCGGCAGTGAAAACTTGATAAGTTCCACTGAACTTTATACGGTACAATGTTTTAGGATTAGATGATGTGAGATAACAAATTAATGCATCTAGTGATCTGGTCCACAACTTCTACATGTAGGTTCCAAGTGGAGTGACATTTGGGTTAGGCACATCATCTTGTGATTCTCTAAAACACTATTTGATGGGAATCAGCTGGAGCTCTATTGGGACTTTTTTCCCCATTGAAGTAGTGAATACAACCTACATGCTTTCAAAATATTTTATTTACTTGATATTGCATGAATCCACTTTTGATGAAAATTTCATTTACCAAAATAGAGTGGGAATTCTCTTATTTTTATTTGTTAGAAGAATACAAATTTTATATCTAGGCTTTTATTTGGCAAATAAGGTGTGGTGAACTTCTGAGCCCTAACAAAATAACCTTTACCATATCTGGAAACACTGGACTGGAAAGTTTCTGAACTAAGACCAAAGCCAACACTAAAACTTGAGCAGTTCTTGAAAACTCACCTTGGATATGAAACTCTGAGCATGTGGCATTCTTAGCAATTCTTACTTGTCTGCACCTTTCTCCTTCTTGATGTCCTTCTGTTGTGACAGCTCCTATCTGACTGACAATGTTTGGTTACGTTGGTTTCCTGATCACCCCTTTTGACTTTCTCATGAAGTTCTTGAACCTTAAAATACTCCATCCAGTTTTCTTTTTTGTTTCCTTTGGTTGAGATTGATTATAACCCTTGCAAGATTTTCCTGATTTCTTCTATCACGTGAACATCAGTAGAATCGCTTTCATCTTAATCGTAATTAGCTTAAACAGAATGAGGCTGTGGCACAGGGTTAACTAACCATGGTCAAACTTGTCCATATATTGGTTGATCTAGGAACAATAGAATTTTTTTTGTTGTTCTTATTATCTGTCCCTGCTTTAAGATGTTGAATAGCATGTGATAGGATATCTATCCATGTAAAAGCTAGTGCACGGATAAGTATCCGTATCCCAAACAGCCCCAGTACGGTGGAGCATGATTAGTAATCAGTTACAAGAACACACATACTGTAATGGCAAGTAAAATACAATGAGCAGCACTAAATTGTTTGTTCATGCATAAACTGTGAGGTTCACACGCAAGCCGTAAAGGTAATTTTTTGCGTGCTCTATTATTGGACTAAAATTTGTCAGCAAATCAAGTATATAATTACATAGTTACCCCAGCAAACACCAGTAAATGTTTGTTCATGCAACATGAGGAAGATATGCACGAGCTGTAAAGACAATTTCTGAGTACATAGAATCATGTAATGGTGATGGGCAAAATTTTGTTGGGAAAACACATAAAGTTGTTGGATTCTGAAGCTGTTTGATTATATAGATACTTCTTGGAGAGAACTGAACCACATGACATTGCTCAGACTACCCTTTATTCTTGGAAGAAAACTTATTCTGGTGCAGCAAAATGTAAATGTTTCAAGTAGTGCCTCAAATCAGTGTGCAGAATCATTGGACATTTGGCGAAAGCAAACTCTGAAAGCTTTCCTCTAGCTATTGTCATAATGAGTCAAAGATGCAATTTTATCAGTTTTAATTAAGTACACTGGCACACTAACACACTGAGACAGCTTTTTAATTTTTGTGAAGTCAAAAGTAGGTTACATAAATCCTATGCATGTTTTCCTTGTTGAATGGTTGTATACCTCCTTGAAAACTCCTCTTGGAGAGAAGTCTGACTTTTTGAAGCAAGTTTTCTGGCCTGGATTGCAGCCGCATCTGTGAAGTTCTTGTGAATGGACTGAACATTATTAAAAGTTTCTTATTAGACTTAACATTATTTAGTTTCTTGTTATATCTTTTTTTGTTAGGACTGTGCTAATTGTATGAAGGGGGGCCTTGGCGCAACGGTAAAAGTTGTCGTCATGTGACCTTGAGGTCATGGGTTCAAGGCATGGAAACAGCCTCTTGCAAAAGGCAAGGTAAGGCTGTGTACTTTTGGCCCTTGTGATCCGCCCCTTCCCCGGACCCTGCATAGGCGGGAGCTTCATGCACTGGGCTGCCCTTTTACTTTGCTAATTGTATCTTATGTCTGGGTTATTTCTGAAACCCCTGATATTTCCTACCTGTAATCAAATTCATAAACTAGTATATCTTTTTTCCCACCTTTAAACTTCAAACAAGCTATCCAATCATATCCTACAAACTTCTTTTATATCTGATTTTTGTTTATTTAATCAAGTTGGGCTTGGTGATCAGTGATAGATAAAAGTGTTTATCACTAAACAGTTCATGCACATAATATGACGACTGTGCTGTGGATATATGAAGTTAATATTGTGGATATAATGGTACTAATTGCAGGTACAAATGCGGAGCAGAATGATACTTCCAAGAAGCCATCTCTAACTACCTTGTTTGGTATGGGATTTTTCTTCAAATTTCTTGTACCAGTAAATTTTTTTTTGGGAAATGACATATGCACGCCTAGCTTTTCCCTCGCGAGCCCCTTACTAATTGGTATAGACAATTACAAATCCAAGTGGGCAGATTTTGCAACATCCAAAATTGTTCACAATGTTCCGTTGACTTAGATGGGCCATGCTCTGAAATTCTCATTTATTGAATGATCCTCGCCACTGAATGGACAGCAAAAGTATCACTATCCATTTGACAAGGGGTTCATAGGGAGAAGTTAGGGGAACATATATCATTTCCCATTTTCTTTCTAAATATGATACTTTCCTAGTTTGACTTGGATGAGTAAATTTGTATATAATATATCTCATTTTGTGAAACAGCATGAATATCAGGTTTAAGTCCTTTCAAATCCCGCTAAGAGTCCAGCAAGATGATGTTTAGGCATATATTTAAATTGTGGCTCATGGAAAAAGATAAGACAAAAATCTAGGCCCGATTTACCTCATGCAGCAGTCAGTATTCGAGAAACAAATGTTAACTTAATGTAATTTCTCTTTCACCATAGAGTCCTTTAAATTATTGGCTCACATCTTAGTAAGACCAGTAGAGAAAACTAAGTTGGGTCTTCTCCAGCATGTCTTCATCCAACACAACAAAGTGTATCCTTCAGAAATCATTAAGGATATTGAATCCATTTAATTGATTTATCACTGTTTCAGTTCCTCTTCAAGGAAAAAAGAAAAGAAACTCAACACATTTAGTTGCAGTTCTTGACACCTGACTGTTACTATCTTTCTAATTAAGAGATTTTTTTTTATAAAAATGTTCTCAATAGTTTTAGGATCTCCCTCATTTTACAAATAAACATATCAAAGGAACATACCAACAAGATGGATGACACAATTGTTCGCATGGATGTGTCTGCTAATTGTCAGGTGATGCATTACTTTTATAAGCTCAGAACATACAGATTTTTATCCTCAGCCCAATAGCATCAAATAGTAATGATCTTTTAGCCCAGTACTTGCACATTTTCATTGTCCAAGAATCTCTTGATATCTATGTTGGGCCTGTGGTCGTCTCATAAGAGTCAGCATAAAATCATCCGGAGTTAAGATTAGGTGTTTTTATTTCTGAGTTTAGTAAATCATTCATTTCTTGCCTTCAATGCCCCTTGGTTGGATTCACTTTATCTTAGAGATTTTGTCTTTTACTATCCCACTTTATGCTTCTGCAGTCATTGTCTTACACTAGTGCAGCATCTGTTGTTTTATTTGGTCTCTAGAACTGCATGCTAGTTGCTGTTGCATATATTAAGGATTTAGAAATTGTTTTATTTTTGCTTTTACTTTCTGTAGCTGCTTCCAATTGACTCATCTTGCATTGAAATCTGAGTACTTACTATGGGGCCTCTTTCAAATGGAACCGACTGACTAGAGCTATGAGATTCCAGAAGCTGATTTAATTTGTATTCTATTCGTTAGATCAATGTTTAAAACCTGTAATTGGACAAAATCTTATCCAAGGGAAAAGACAGAGTCAACTTGGTTGGCCTGATACATATTTATCAACGTCATGGGAGTGAGAGGGATTTTTAGTTGATGAAGGTACATAACCAAGTCACAAGTTCAGTCATTTGTTGGTTGCTTAAACATAATTGCTTTGACATTTCAAAAGTTTAATATTTCAAGAACTTATAATCTGCTCAATACTAAAGTGCAAAGATGTGAACAATAATAGAATGTCATCCTCACTGGTCTTTTTCATTTACTTTCCTGACTGCTAAATAGCATATTTCTTTAGATGCAGTCCAATAAACACCTTCATACTCAGTTTTATGCTTCACAATAATGTGACTAGTTGCATATCTGCATTGAACCTTCTCTTTCTCTCTCCACTTGAGTATGCTGGAATTGGATATGTAACCTCAATTTGACATCTTACTTGCAAGTGAACCAGGTTTTGATCCTTATGTTGACTGACCGAGTGTTTTATTCACTCCTAGTTATCCTATAAACAGCAAACACAGAGCATTATATTGTTTCAAATTGCTGGTAAGAAGATGAATGCCACTTCTTAACGTTTTAATGATTTCTTCCTGCTGATGTAGATCGGATTGACCTGCAAGAAAGTGTGAATCCGAGTGGCAAAGATAAACAGAGCAGCTGAGTTCTATTTCTTTCTTTTTCATCTCAATTAATCCTTCCACGCCCTTGTTCTCTATGTCATGTTGAATTGCTGCAACAGGAACATGGTCAACTCTGTCATGTTTCTGCCGATTGTTATTTGATCAGAACAATCTCATCCATGTATAGAACAGAATCGACTATGAATAATAGCACCTTGGCAAAAATGCCGATGCTCATTGGCAGTTCAGCAAACTCTCACGGCAATTTCACTTCAGATTTTGATTTCTTTCGTTTGTTGGTCCGTACCATGGATTATGTTATGCCCCCAGAAAAGACTCCAGATGATCCAAGAAATTCATATTATTGGATGTGACGAACAGTCTGTGAGGGTAAACTCAACACTGCAAAAAGTCTCTATTAAATAGGTGCCCAGATTATTCAATACAAGAATAACTTATCAAATAACTTGTATTGAATAACAAGATAAGGGTGTGTACTATAGACCCTTGTGGTCTGCCCTTCTCTGGAGCCTGCATATGCGGGAACTTCATGCACCGGGCTGCCCTTGTTGAAGAATAACTTGGTCTGTGTAGGGCGTGAATGAGGCAGCACACCCTATTTTTCAAACTTACTGGCTGAGGCCATATACTTCTCCTTTTTAGCTATTATCTACACCTTGATCTGTTGAGTAATCTGCAACCGTACCTGCTAACATCTACGGTACAGATTGAAGATCATGTGTACTACTTAAAGAATTTAAACCTCGTAGAATCATACGATCAGCGGACTCGTTTTTAAATCTGACAGGTGCCATAGGGCCATGTGGAGTTGGGATCGTACATTCGAGTTATTCATGAATTGTGATTTCCTCCGATGTTATTTGCTGCCTTGAAACAGAGATAAAACCGAGAGTCGGACGATCTTGTTTTGATGCAATGTTGAATGGGCTTCTAGATCTAAGCCGTTCGGTATGTTTGGCATATACAAGATAGGTAATGAACAAGAAATCGATACGTTTGGATCATCTCAGCCACTTGTCCTGGGCATGCGAATTTTTTTTTATAAAAATGGATGGTGGTGATTTGCAACTGAAGTAAACATACGTTAGAAGCGTGCAATGGGCATATGTCATTTGTCTCTGGTCCCAAGGTACTCTTAACATGGGGAATGACTTGGATTTCCCAGCTGATTTCACCATGCAGTAGAAGAAGGGGAGTCCACCTCTTCAAATGCTTCAAAGCACTGACTGCCACCAGGACTTCTTAACAAACTGCCTCTGTAAGATTGCGGTTCTTACGCGTAAGCCTGAAATTAATAGCCTGGTGGATGGACCGACGGAGTTTTTCTACTGCATTTGCAGGGTTTATTTTATCGGATAATCCTCTTTATCATTTTTGTGTATTTATAATAAATTTTGCTATTTCTTATTTTTTCCTAATGTAATCTCCTTCTCCCATGCCCAATTTTCTCTTCAATAACTAAAAATATTACTCCTCTCTCTGTAATAAATTTGAGCTCCTTTTATTCAACAAAACAACAACAACAATGATCATAATAATGATAATAGTAATAGTACTAATAATAAACTCAAGTGCTTTTTCATAGAGGTTTTCAAACTTAGAAAATACCAATTTTATATGCTCTATAGAAAATCTTAAAGAACTTATTACTTTATTAGCTTAGTGAATTTATTACATTTTCTGTTTTTCCCAAGTTGAGACCAGACACTAGTACAAGTAAGGAATTATAAAGCAAATAATTTTCATACACTCCTCTAACTCTAATCTGCAGTCACAAGAAATGGGAGATGAGAATTAAGGATAGAGATGGAGTCTTGAGAGAAGTATCAAAAACATTTTAAATGTTAGATTTATTTTTATCAAACAATTATATATATTATTTGATATATTTTCATGGCTATCATAATTTACAAAACAATTGATAATTATATTTTTTTATTATCAAAAGCTTAAATTTGAATGATAACTAGCGTTATGGTATGAAATTCTTTGCTCTTGAGCTTTTTTTTCACAAGCAAAGAAAGTGGCAACTCAAATCCAAAACCAAGGGTGCTTCAGGGAAGATGCCGAGTTGTGACTAACTGCGCTAGACATTTGTTTGCCTTTGCTTTTCAACATCGGGTCATTCAAAATTTGAGTTTGTCAACTCTGACATGGAGATATACAGTATCATATTTTTATTTTTTTAATAATACCCACACCGGTACACAGTCTCAAAACCTAGTCACCCAGATTAGAGACTCCTTGCCCAAATGCGTTTAGTCCTGCCATTGCCTATCAAATTCTAACTACCAGTGCTCCAATTTAATGAGACCAAGCAGAACAACTTTCCATTGGCCGATCTGGAAGGATGACTAAATGAGATGTGAGAATCACCCAGAAGACTGCAGTTCAGAGATCCGACCGACCCCCCCAAAAAAACCCCAAAGAAGAAAAAGCAATTTGTGGCTGCTGGGATTCGAGCCCAGGTCTCCACGGCCACAACGTGGAATTCTTACCACTAAACTACAGCCACATGTTGTTGTATCATCTCAACGATTATTATTAATTTAAACAGAAAGAACAGACGCAATCAGATAGATTCCCAAGTTGCCTTTCTGGATATTCCCACGGAAAATTAATGCTTAGCAAGTTAAGCATTTAAGTATTTGATTAAGCACATACTAGAATTATTCAAACCTCATGCCTTTTGAACTACTAGGCATCTAAATCTGAATACAATTAGATGAATGGTTGAATCATCCAAAGGTAGGCCCATTCATGCAAAATTTGGGGGGCTCCGATACCATACACCTTTTACCATTTAATTTCTCCCTCTAATACAATGTCTGGGATTCCAAGTTGGAGGTGTTGACAAGAACAACTGGCTACTTGGAGGTCTTCTATGAACATAGAAGGGCTGATTGATTGAATCCTGTATATTCATGGTGTGGATTGTGCTTTGCTTGTCCTGTATTTCCTGTTTAATCGATAAGAACATGCCACAAAGACAAGGCCAGGATCACTTTCCTGCTTTCCTATCCACTACCAAACTACTCCATTTAGTTTGATTTTCTTATGTTGCAAATCAAGAAAGAGAATGTCATCATCTATAATGGTGGGGTGGAAATTAAATTTTGTGACTTGCTTGTTTTTCCTTTAATCAAAGAAATAATAAACTGAAAAATGGAAAGCCCATATATCTCCTCCCTATTCTTGTGCTTCTTCTTCTTCTTCCCTCTCCCTAAGAACGGCTCCAAAATGGTTTATCAAGATATCCACGACTAAGGGCACCATGTCCTTGCAAGGCACAGATTTCTTATACAATTGTCCCAAGTGAGAGTCACTGCCAATTCTCCCACCCAAGTAAACGTCCACACCTTCGACAACCTTGCCTTTCTCATCCCTAGCCATGCAGCCCATGAACCCAATATCAGCCACTTGAACCTGCCCACAAGTATTGGGGCAGCCTGTCCAGTGCATCCTGACTGGCCTTTCTAATGCAACCCGCTTGTCCACTTCCTCCGTCACCTTCAATGCCCTTGCCTTCGTCTCAATGATGGCTTGCCCGCAAAATTGGCTCCCAGTACAGGCTACCAGCCCTTTCATCAAAAGGGCTGGCTTAGGAGAGAACCTCTCCTGCAAGAGTGGCTCCTTCAGCAAGGCCTCAACTTTTGAGTCTTGCACATTAGGAATTATGATGTTTTGCTCTACTGTGAGCCGGAGCTCGCCTGAACCATATTCATCGGCTATCCGGGCAAGGTCTATCATTTCCCGGGCTTGGAGTCTGCCCACTGGTACATGGAGACCCACAAAGTTTAGGCCTGCTTGCTTTTGAGGATGAACACCAAAGTAGTCTCTCCTCTCCCATTGCTTTTGCACCAGATCTTCTTCCGATGCTCTCTCCAATTCACTCTCGGGCATTCTTTTTGCCACCTCTGATCTGAACCCTTCTATTCCCTACATTTCAAGAAAAACTTGAGATCAGCAAAGTTTCATGCACCTAATCATACATGCCGATCAGAAGGAAATGGGCACCTTACCATCCAACCAACCTACAGCCTACAGCCTACAGCCTATAGATCACAGATTTATGATTTGATAAACTTTGAGCCAATACTTCGGATCAGTTCTCTTTCCTAACACAAACTCAACTTGACTACAACTAAGCCAAAGAAAGGTGTGCTTACAAGTTCATCAATTAACCACATCATCCGGGTCTTTTGCCGATTTCCTCTTGTGCCGAGATCCCTGTACGCCTCTAGTACTGCTTTGCACACCGGCAGAATGTCTTCTCCGGGAACCCAAGCATCGAGGGGCACTGCCTCTGCACATCGCTTTGGGCTAAAGAATCCCCCAACTAACAAGTTGAATCCGAACCGGCCGTTCTTCGTAGCTGGCATGTATGCAAGGTCATTGATGTGAGGGTGCTCGAACAGATCATGAGTTCCCACAACGGCCACGTTCCATTTCCTTGGCCTGCTCAGATGAAAACATGGATGCAATGTGCATGAGACCACGTACAGTGTGGCTTTTCCCGTTAATAATCACATTCACACTTATCATGCCATGAATACTCACAGATTGGTGAAGGCCGGATTTCCACGGCCATTGCCGGTGATGAATTGAGAGAGAAGATTGGTGTAGGGCCTAGTATCAACTATCTCGCAAGGATCAATGCCTGCTAGAGGATTGCCCACAGGGTTTCGGACATTATCCATTCCGCTCTGGAGGCTTGTTAATCCAACTCGATCGAGACCATGGAGTATATCCGGCACCTGTGGCAGCTCTACACCCCGAATTTGCCAATTCTGCCTGGTTGTAACGTCTGAACATCCATTCTCACCATATTTCATTATCACATTCCCCAAGTAACGAGTCTGCTCGCTGGTTGTCACTCCATTCGGCAATTTCAACCGCATCATGAATCGTCCGTCTACCAATAGATCAAATTTCAACCAATAACAACAGCAATGAAGTTGTTACTTAAGATTATTATTCAGTAATCTCAAAATCCAAAAGAAGAGCCAAGGAAAAAAATAAAGAATCAACCAAACTAAAAGACAGCCCCGGTGCATGAAGTTCCTGCATATGCAGGGTACAGAGAAGAGGCGAATTACAGGGGTCAATAGTACGCAGTCTTATCTTGCATTTTGCAAGAGGCTATTTTTACGCCTTGAGTCTGTGACCTCAAGGTCACACAATGACAACTCTACCTTTATACCAAGGCTCCCCTTCAAAGAATCAGCCAACATACAGGATCATAATAGTTGAATAGAATAGTTATTATCCGAATCAAGTTTTTATGTTGTAAAATGGTAGAGGTTCTATCATAGTCCCTGCTTACTATCAGACCCTTCTTCCCCGTTGTTTCTCTTTCCTATTTTTGGAATAATTTTGAAGAAAATACACATAACCAATAGACGAAACCACAGGTCTGTGCCACTGATATTGCACCCTCAGGCCTTTAATAGTGCCACATTTGGATTTTTATGAAGGATAGTCTATAGTTTAGTGGAAAAATAAGTCCTCAAATAATACTTAATTTCTTTACACAGTCGTGATTTCTTCAAACAAAGGAGGGTATCAATGTGTAACTAAACAAATATTAGAAGGCAATATGGAAGACAGACGGTCGGCTCATCTGATCAATCCATGTGGATGACACATTTTATATTAGTCAGAAGGATAAGGATAAGGTAACCTTTATAGCCTCTTCCGTAGATTGTCTTTTGCCTCTGAATATAGTAAGATCATATCCTATTCCTCAACCGTCCATTAGTCAAAATGAGCCACATTTGTAGAAACCACCATATAAACAGTTTGATCAAAATTTATAAAGGTTGAGACGTGGATTAACATTTTAGGATGCAAATTTGTAGGCCCACTAAAAATCAAAGGTAGGAAATCCTAGTTACTCAAATAACAGCTTGCAGAACGGAGGATAGAACCAGGCACGATCGAGTGGTTAGAGTTTTCTTGATCAGATCAATTAACCTGAGAAGTGACCCACTTGCTGAATTGAATATAATCACAATATTGATCAGATCAAGGGCCACCATCCTTTCCCAAGTATAGAGATGCAAACAGAAGAAAGGAAAAGTATGTCAAAATATCCAATTAAAGTTTAGAAAATCAATTAAGCCCAAACAATGAATTGAATTTAATCACGATAAATGGTTGGATCATAGTAATTCAAGGGCTTCCCCAAGTTTCGAAGAATCTATCTTGTCGACCTGAGGGAGATCCAAATCAGCTCAGACCATTATGCAAAACTTAGAAACTTGAAGAAGAAGAAGAAGAAGAAGAAGGAGACTTACAGTGGTGCTTCCTTCTGTGAAACAGTCCAAGCCATTTAAGCCTAACATCAATATCATCCTTACTAAGCTTGGATGCCTCAATCTCTTCAAACGGTGTCTTGGCCAGTTCTTCAATCCCACGCTCCATAAAAAGCTGCATCGGCTCCTTCTCTATCTTGACCTGCAAAACACACACCCTCCATATTACCAACCACACCCCTTACAGAAAGGACATATTCCTTCACCCTCCCAATTGCTCCTACCTTTTCCTGCGGATTAATGCCTTGTTTGAACTTTTCCTTGAGAACCCAATAACCATCTCTCTCCTCCACCCTTGGTTCGAGCCTTGACACGTCTACATCCGTGGATGGTGCAACTGTTGGGCTTGTAGCCGCTTTCAGCCGTCGATTTGGCCGGACCGACGGCACGTTAGGAGTGAGAAATCTTAACGACGACATATCTAGCTAGTCGGGTCTGTGTAGTCTGGAAAATTAAGCCCGATGGTTTCATTGTGTGATCGATCTGATTTGCTTTTGTAGCAGAAGAACAGTGAATAGCTTGGCCTCTTGGGAGCTTCGAAAGGCCGCTTCTCGTCCATGGGACTTCACATTACCCTAAAATGCCCCTAGGTTGGGAATTTTGGCATCATCTTAGAATGTGGCCTGTGGAGGCATAAAGTACGTTAATGGCTCCCTAAAGCTCCAAGAGTCATTGGTTTGCAGCCCGCAGCCACGGCCCATTTCGGACCGACGACCACGTGATGAAAGAGGGTGTATTTATCAAAAAGAAGGGATACATGTTGACACTAAGACCGACTTTATACTGGTAGGCGCCGTGGTTTGGGGATCCTGGCCCTGGCTGGCACAGCCAACACCAATCATTAAGATAATACTATTTTACTCAACCAGATTTCATTTCTCAATAAAATATATTAGATTATAACAAATGGCCTTTAAAATGCTTGTTTATTGTTAAACTCCTCTAATTTGTTTATTAAGAAGAAAACTTTCATTAGACTGGGATGATTGCATATGTGAAGGGTGGTCAGGTGTTCATCCCGATCTTGTCTGCCCTCTAGTCACCCATATGCTTTTACTGACTTCCCGTAGGGACGAGTTACTCATCTGGGTTGACCGTTGTCTATTTTCTATCAGCTTAAGCTTTTAGGTCCAATTGGAATAGACGTGCATCTTCTCTTTTAGATGAATATAAGTGGGCTACCTGTTTAATGATCTGAACCGTTGTACTTTAGAGACGAACCCTGCACCAAATTCTGGTCATCTGCAGGAAAAGTCTCTAAAAGTTAAGGATCTTCTCTATGGTTGGTTGATGCTGCATCAGGGCAATGCACATGAGTACCTGGATTCCTACTTTATTAATATTAGTGGTGGGTCATGTTTCTTTGTTTTAAGCTCCTCTTTTGATTTCAGGCTTAATGAATGGTGCAAAGTACAAGGTCCCCTGATTAATATAATAAGAGAGAATGGTTCCAAACCTTGGATATTCCCTTGCATCTAATATATACTAGGCAAAATGGATTGAAAAATCTGTATCCAGCTAGCTTGCCTTCTTTTGTCCGTTCACCTCCACTTCCCTTTCTAAGATATGATATTGTTCAAGTTTAGAGAAAGTGGCAGCAAAAGCAAGCTATCGAGGTGGACATGCACCTGAACAAGCAATCACCCACTGCCTCCTTCCATTGGCTTGATTTTTTATGGGTTTCAAGTGCATATCTAGAGGTTGCGGCTGCAACTAGAATTGCCAAATTAGGAAAGAAATGGACACTGATACCTGTGAGCAAACCAGCACGTAGATTTGGCTGCACATTCATTGTGCAGTAACTGCAGAAGGTCGGTCTGTAGATACACGACAAACATACAAACCATGTCCAAATTGGGAGCAGTAGTAAAGGAAAACAAGTTGCGTGTCTAAACTAAATTTGCAGAGCCGTATGCCAGTGCAGTTGGTGACAGAAGAAGAAGCTGGACGCCTTCCCATGGTTGCAAGTTGGAGGTGGTTCTTTCTCCATTGCTTGGAATAATCTGAACAATCAGGTGGAAGGGTTGGATAACAAACGTAAGGGGCCTATCATGTCAAAGTGGGCACCACAACTATGCCTTACAAAAGCATTTCTCAAAAAGTTATCCATTGATTGACAGCCATTTGCCTTTTGTTCTCTTGATGAATTGAAAGTTTTTCCGTAAGTGTGGACACCTGAATCAAAGACCGTCGCTTTATTGTTGTCTATCTAAAGGCTACAAACCACAGGATTTAGAACTGTCAAAAGGATCTAATTTGGTGTCTGCTCAGTCAATAGCCTATCTTAATAAATAAATGGTTTGGATAGTTGGAACTGTGGCTACCCATTTGCATTTTCTGCTCACTGATATTCTCCAATAGAAAAGATGCACATCATACATATAAGCAGCCCAATCTAGTTTGCTTAAAATGGAACAAATTTTCCTAGGTACCATTCTTTTTATTTAAAGGTTAATGAACCATAATGTTCCTAGACTCCAGTATGGAACTCTCAACAAAATCAAAGGCTCAGATCATCAAATGGGGAGCCATGCCAGCTCCCAGTTGATGAACAGGTTGTTGGATGTAACATGAAGTGAGACGTGAACAGATCTATTTGGGTTGCACCAAAAGTCCTCCATCGCAGCTGCTTGCTGAGAAATAGGTGTCTCCTCTGGTTCACTCTCTCGCTCACATGTTCGCGGTAGGCACTTTCCTCTTTGGAGATGTGAAACTAGATTTAGGACTGACGTAATCTAGGCAATTTCGTTGGAAAATCCTTCGTTGTGCCCTGTTTTGGACACTGTCGACATTCATTTTTAGGCACAATAACATGTTTTAGCAACCAACTCAATGTACAGATAGGCGTTAATGGGTGATCTGCAGCTTGCAGCACAACCATTCAGAAATATAGAATAAGAATCCCCTGCATGAAGCACAAATTACCTGATCTGATCTTCCAATTTTATTGTGGACTAGCCAAAAACTTGGTGCCATTATCGACCAAGTAATCCAGTTGCTTTCCTGTAAATAGACGTTAAACGGGAAAAGCTTCCTGCCCGGCCAATATTTGCAGGCCATCACTAGAATAGCAGGATCTAATTAATTACACAAGCGATCACATGGGTCTTTAAAAATGAAAATGTAGACACATGATATGAGTGACCTTAATGTGACCATTCTCATGAATCATGTGAACAGAACAATGGTTCTTGGCTACTCATGAACGTGGAAATTCATTTGCTGTGCCAATCATTAATACATGAAGATTGAAAACAAAGCCACACCACTAGAAAATCCTCAAAACATTGACAACTTTGTAACTTGATTTCAATCAGAATTTTCCATAATCAATACCGTCTGTATATTATACCCAAAAAATTGGTCAATTTCTGTCTCGTGTATCTAATTCCCTGTAAAATATCTCAATATGTTAATACTTTAAAGAGATGAAACAGGCCAGGCATGAGATCCAACTGACATTAACTCATACTGACCTCAGAACTTTTTTGAAAATGCCTGGGGCAATGGCCAGAGTCAGGCAACTTTCGAGGCTCTTCGCTAAACAAAAATGACTTCAAACTTTGCACAGGGATTGTCCTCCACGTACTTGCCAAAATCAGTATCATCAGTAAATCTGAAAGTGTACAATGCTTGTCTCTGGTTTAGGTTCGAAGGATATATTCTATATATTTTCAGTTCAGCCCCTCCTCTTATACTTAGTGGTCTTTCTTGCTTCCAGACAGGTACATGATTCAGAGACTTAAACTTTGCTAGCACCACAGATTCCAGAGCTTGTAGTGTCAAATTGGCAGACCTGCTCATCAGTGTAAAGAATGAGAACTGCACGGTACTTGAAATGAAAGGAAGCTTTGGCTGTCACAGAGGAAACTAAATGAGTGAACCCTTAAAAAGTAAGTGCCAGAGCATCATGTCCTATTCTGCGGTAACATTAACTAAAAACAAGAACCAATATCTGAATGTGTCCAAGATATGCCCAAGGTTATGAGTGACAAATAAGAAAAGAAGTGATGCCAAGGTCCAAACTGGTGCCTTGAATGTACAGAGATAAGGAAAAGAAATAAAGTACTAATCACAAATACAATAAAACAAATGTTGGGAGATAAAGGACAGAGAAAATAAATCTGTTATGCAGTTATTTAAAAACAAAGAAAATAAAGGTTTATTAAGATCAATTTACTCTTAGGCAAAGACAATTTAAGTGTTTGTGCTGTTCTTTTGAAGCTGAGTTTTTCAAACTCTTAGGTAAGTTCAGAACTGCAAATCATTAGATGAAAACAGACAATATAAGATCACTTCAATAAAAATGGACGCATATTTTACAAAACTTCTATTTGTCAATCCCATCTTAACATCCCTCTGGAATCATACAAGTACCATTGCTATATTCCACATAAAAGTTGTCCCAGTGTTAACTTGTCACTTCAACTGAGATGGTTTTTGAACTAAGTACGCTCATAGGCAGAGCATCTGACTTCTATATTCCACATAAAAGTTGTCCCAGTGTTAACCTGTCACTTCAACTGAGATGGTTTTTGAACTAAGTACGCTCATAGGCAGAGCATCTGACTTCTCTAAGAAAATAATCAAAAAATGAAAAGGAAATGGCAGAACCCACTGTAACAAAAAGAAATGACCACAGTGAGCACTCCCACACCAGTATGTTTCAAAACAAGTGTCCCTCTGACCCTGCTACCAGGCACAAATGTTTCTTACAAGTGAAGGCAGAAAGTAATTCACAAGAATTTCTTACAAGTGTGACTTAAAAATTCATTTTATTGGATAGAATATTAAGTGTCTGACATATTTCTATTACATTCTTATAATTCCTTCAAACTCAAGGACAATCAAATTCTTGGACAATCCTCAGTCAATCAAAGTGGGTCTGCCGTGATCTCTAGAGTGCATATGGGCACAAGGAGAATGGGTGTCCTCAGTCATCAAGTGGGCCCACTATGATACACCGTTGACTATATATTTGTTAAAATCCAAAACTTATGAAATCCAATAAAACGACACTGACTGAATGGTAGTGTAACTTGATAGATGCTCATAGTGGCCCATCTGATATGATGTTCAATTACGATACAATTCAATGTGTAATGATAGTTGACAAAACCTGCCAATGAGAATAGTCCAAGGACCAACATAATCTTAACTCAAAACACAAATCAAATTATTGTAGCAACATCAAGGATCTGTTATTATCTTCAAGGTAAAAGTCAATTGACAAAAATGTCAACAAGTCATATGCAAAGCCAACAAAGATTAGAGTATTTTGACTACAAACTTCAATAGTCCATGGACTGCCATTCTTTTGACCTTAAAATAACCTACAAGTTAAAATTGCAACATCAGGTATTTTCCAGTTATCTTTAAGTTAAAGGCACTCGGTAGACAAAGCAAGGGCTGTGAATGCATATCTATAAGACCAAGTGTAAATTACCTCAGGAAAATGGACTCCATCTCAAATCTTCCCCTTTCTCTCACAAACAAATGGTAAACAGTTCTTGTGCCTCTAGTGCAATTGCAAGGGCGTTTCTGAAACCTGACACTCCTTTCTTCCTGCTCCCTGATTTTTGTAGCAAGATGGATGCAAAGCCGACAGGATGAGTGAACTGCTGCCATGTCAACAAGGGCCTTGAAAGAATCAGATGGACCCTCATACTTCCACCTACACCATGAACACCCAACATTAACTGGAGACTTTCAAGGACACAGAGATAACAAGCAAAGAATTACTTGCTATCCGCTCAAACAACCTGTGTCTCTCTCACATATTAAGGGGCCCAAAAATCACTTTGATCTTGCTTTCAGACTAAATTGATTGTTCAGAAGATACTGTTTAGACGATGAAATATAATTCAAATAAGTGCTATTATCAAGTTTTGATAAGACATTCGCAGTCTGCAAACCCCAGAAAGTACTCTCTGGCAACAGCTTCTCATACTTACCATGAAGGAATGAAAGACAAATGGTGTCTTGTATCTTTGCTGCTCCAAAAATTGCAGTTTCCACTTTCTACTCCTTCAGTGAGATATTAGGTGGATGACAATGATTTGAATATTACCTTAGTGATTGACTGAAAGCATCAGGATTCACTGCAAGGCGTTTCATGGTCTTGGCAATTGAAGTGACATCCTTCGGCTCTTTGATATGTAAAACTGAACCAGGAGAAGGTGCAAAATCTTGGATATTTGGAGCCCCAACAACCACAGGGATAGTTCCTGTTAGGTTTCATCATAAAAGCATCAACATCAGCCAGAGATGAAAAGCTCATTAAAAGCTTTCTATGCCGACTAAAATAATACAACATAAGAGATGAAGCTATGTACACTTGAGAAGGCAAATCATCTAAATGAGGCACTAAGACCATCCTAATCCTAGAATTGCCCGTGTAACAACCATACCAGCAACAAGTGACTGGAAGAATTTCTCTGTGACATAGTCCTCCTCATTGGAGTTCTCAAAAGCCAAGCTGAACTTGTACCGCTTCAGAGTTTCTACTTTGTCCACTGTAAAATATGAGAAGTACATTATTCTATGCGCTTCTGGTAAAGAAACCAATTGAACTCCTAAAAGGATTAGAATATCCATTTAAAGTCAATTTCATGGATCCTATCACAGAAGTATCTACTAGAAAAAATGTCATATTGTTAAGAATAAAAGGATTAGAATAGATATACAATGAGAAGTTTAGAAGGGGAGCCTTGGTGCAACGTTAAAAGTTGTCATCATGTGACCTTGAGGTCACGGGTTCAAGGTGTGGAATCAGCCTCTTGCAAAATGCAAGGTAAGGCTGCCTACTATAGGCCCTTGCGGTCTGCCCCTTCCCTGGACCATGCATAGGTGGGAGCTTTGTGCACCAGGGCTGCCCTTTATATAATGAGAAGTTCCACTCATACCTCCGCCATCGCGGTTCCGATGGCATCCACCATATGAATCTACTTTAATATTCAGTTTCTCTAGCATATCAAGGGCCTGTAAACGGAAATTGCGTGCACCACAGTTTGATATAAAGGCAGCTGCAAGGGCCACCTCAGTCTTTGGTTGCACAGGTGCCATAATGTCATACTCGGCCCAAGAAAAATATCCAACAGGAACATCCGATGAAAGGCTAGTTGTCATCACGACTTGGAACCCTCTCCTAAGACAAGTAAACAGGCAGGGTCAGTTTTGATTTAGGTAAGTTGGAAACTCTAAATGATCCCTGGGTCACAGATGATAGAAGAATGACTCATTGGCCAGAAATATGACAAAATTACTTACAGAGACCTGATTCCGACATAAAAAGGAATGAGGCTACTTAGCCAGTGCATATCAGTTTCAATATCAAGCAAATAAATTCATTACTCCATAGATCTCTGTGACTTGTCTTTCTTTCTTTTTATGCTTGCTCATATAGACACAAATAAAGAAAGGAACTTCAAGCACAGATATTTAGCTGTTGGAAGCAGATGACTCTGAATTCCCTTCTTGGAAACTGATATACTCTTAGCTACTGCTACCATTTCAACTTCCAATGAGAGAATTTTTCATGGTAAAGTTGTCGTCGTGTGACCTTGAGGTCATGGGTTCAATGCGTGGAAACAGCCTCCTGCAAAAATGCAAGGTAAGGTTGTGTACTATAGACCCTTGTGGTTCGCCCCCTCCACAGAACTTGCATAGGCAGGAGCTTCATGCACTGGGGCTGGGCTGCCCTTTAATGAGAGAAATTTTCACATGCAAGAATGCTATCAGAAGCTACATTCCCAACAAAATAAATTATCATGGAATTTCATTATCAAGAGAGAATGATAACCAAAGCACCAAATTTTGTACAAAAGTGCCCTATCTTTGGATCCAATCTGTTCATCTGGTTTCTCTTGTTTTGGATATCTCCCAACGCAAAAATATATTGTTTGGACCAATCTAGCATGTTATAAATGCCTTCCAGGTCACTGAATTTAGACTGTTGTGTTAATAAAAGCTGCAACCCTCTATTTGTTATGATCAAATGTTGAACTGTTTCAGATGATAGAATCATTCAATCAGCATGCTTACTGAACTACTAGACATCCAAAGTAGCAACAGCAAGATGAACAGGTCAAATCATCCCAAGATGGGTCCCTAGTATGCAAAAGTACAGCACTTTGGTTGGGGTGCTTAGTTTTGAGTGCTTTGGTTAGCATTCCTCTTGCCAACAATGTTCTTAGATAAATATCAGTGCTTGATACTAAAGATCAATTGGTGACAGTACGCTCAACATCAAAATACGGAAAATTTTAATATCATAAGACCACAAGGCTATTCACCCACAACAGGCAGTTGGTTCTCAGCTGTACTCCACAACCAAGGAATAACTGATTGGCATCATCATGCCAAAGGAAGGTATAGTAATAATGATGGAATAACAGAACTTTACAAAAAACTTTTGCAGAAAAACAAGATTCCACTTAGCATGATCATCCAAACTGAAATAAGCATTTCAGGATAGTGTATATAATACAATAGGTTGCTATAACAATCACATTTATAGCGGTATCTCAGAGGCTAACAGCCCAATCACAGTGGCCATAGTTTCACCCAGAAACTTTGGAGTAGCAAAGACTAATATTCTGGAACTCAAAAACAGCTGCATGCAGTAAAGAAAAAGAAAAAATCAGACTGTGCTTACCCACCGTCGTGCCTGGTCAAGGTTGTTTTCTGCATAGTAGGTTGCTGATTCCATGGATCGGAGGACACCAGCTATTACTGGGTCATGAAGTAAGCCAAATGCAGCATCAGGCTTCTTATCAGATCCTGGGCTAGATCCAAATTTACAACCCACTGAGCAGGAGTGCCACTCCTGTATGAAAGACAGACACCAAGAGGCCATCGTTATTCAATTTCCAGACGTTCCACAAAAATGGTTATGCATGTCATCTTGAGATCCTCATAGAGGAAAAATAGATATGCAACACATCTGAACAGTGTAACCAACCTACAGGGTTACATCCCTGATTGAAATTATCTTCCATCACAATATGTGAAATCCCTAGCTACCAAATTCTGCAGATTTCTTACTTCTCCACTATGACCACAGATAGTCCATTTGACCATACTGTTTGACTGAGACATGATACGCAAATGACTCTGAGCACATTATTCTTCTTCTTAACAAACAAATTCTCTGAACTCTTATATATTGCCCAAAAGAAGACTGTTGGAGATAATTCCATAAATATGAAATAAACTTTCCAGTATGGGTACATCAACCAAAATAATTTTTACATTTCTAGCCACAGAAAATCTAGTTTTAAACTCATTACACCTAGATACTTGCATACGAACTATGTACTGATGACCCGCTTATACAGTGCCAAATTCTGTTTGTAAAATATCTATAATGTATGAAATATATGGACTTTAACCAAATTAGCTATAATGCCCTTTTGTTTGTTAGTGTCGCATATTTATAGGTTAAATTTTGAGTATGTAAATCTTATTAAACTCACAGTCAATATAATATCAGTTCCTTAATCCAAATTGAATTACAGTTTGCAGTTCTCCATTAATAAATCTATGTATATCATGATGCACCATTGTTTAGGATCTTATTTCCTGAGGAGGAGATTTCCATTTTTCAATTCTCATCTGACGCTGGTGCCTAGGTGTTGTGGTTTTGAGTTTTCCTTTCTCAGAAGTTTGCATGTACTCCTCTTTTCTTTCTGATGATCATCTCGATCTGCACCTCTGTATCTTTCTTTTAATTCATCTGACTCTCAAGGGAGAGAACGTTGTGTATATCATGGTATGGGATACGCAGATCCACACCCTGGATTGTGCAAAATATTGAGGCATAATATATTCCAGTATATAACTAAATCTTGATACAGTCTGTATAAAATACGAGGCATATATCTACTGTAGATGTAAAAGTATTTGTACTGAATCCCTAGAATATCAATTTCCAAAATCCTTTAGACTTTTGTTGCTATTTTGGTTTTAATATGAGGGAAGTTAGCATTATCGCTCTTTGAGTTCTTAGTGGTGAGATTTCATACTGAAATTTAAAGGTCCATGGTAAGATGCAATAGTTGCCCATAAAATGATCAACCAATGCTTACGTGTTGTTTCTTTAAAAGGTTACTTCTCATGTTTCTTGTAACCAACACCAGAAGAATCTTTCAGAAGAAGAGCCAAGGTCCATTTTGGAATGACCAAAAGCTGATAGGCAATTATGACCAATTTTATAGAACTCTCTTAGTTAATCATTACTTGCCAGATTCAACTTGTTGTAGGCTCTCTTGTTCCAATCAGGAAGTCATTCAAATTGCTTGAGAAATAAAAGAACAGTAATACAAACCATAGACTGAGCTGGTTTGAAGATCTTCATTGAGTTTTTGGGGAAACTAGGGTCTTTTAACACTTGTCAGATATAGAAAGATTCATCTAGAAAGAATTGCCGAAATGGAATTTCAATAATTTGTAATATATAGTTAGCACCCAACCAGGAAGAGCTTAATTTTATGCAGTTGGAGGAACAAGAGGCTTGCATGACATCAGAAATGTTGTGCTTCAATATATAGCTAATAGTTGCAATTACAAAACAAGTGTGGACCCAACTCCAGCATGTCTAACATGATAGCTACCAGCACTAGCAGTCTAGTACTAGATACTTCATGGATGCCTCCATTTGTCTAATTGCCTAGCTTCTAAATATATCCACTTTACTGTTGTATACACATGACTTGAGCATATTTGATAGCTTTCTAATCAAATAGACTAGTAACAACTTTCTAAGTTGAATCTATGTCAATTCCAAGTCGTATCTCCACTCTAATGTCCATTTTCTGTCTAGGTATCTTCCACACAATTAGCATCTGTAGCTACTCCAGATGCAGGTAAACATTTAGTAGCGACATACAACAACACCAGCAGCAACACTGACTCCTGTATTCTCAAAACTCTAGTTGAAAACCGATTTGAGAAAAGGCTCCTCAACAATGACCATGAACTGGAACATCTGAATACCATAAACTTCTGCAATCAAATAAAGGGATACTGTAGAAGAAGTTAAATATGGATTATTAGAGATAGGCTACAACATCCAGCAAGACTTAACTCTCAAGTTCTCATGAGTTGGCAGATGAATTTGCAACAAGTGGAGTCAGAAACGACCACCACATAATACAACCTCAATATCATGTTTTCTTTGAGCAATACAGACAATTGTATTAGCTAAAGATCTAAGCCACCCATTAAGCATTAACAGGGATCAAGCCTTGAGAGGAAGAAATGTTGCTGCATTGAAGAGTCACTATCAGCCCACGAACACAACATAAATGAAGAAGATCCTAACACACTAGGTTAAAGAATTCAACCTTTTCCCTTCTTTTTTTTCTTTTTTGAATGTTGAAAACACACACACACACACACACACACACACACACACACACACACACACACACACACACACACACACACACACACACACACACGAATGAGCGGCTTCAAACACATGACGTACAACGACAAAGGCTCCCTCTTGAGCCACTGCACTAGGACGCTTTTGCTCTAGCCTCAAACCCATTAAAAAACTTGACCTGGCGACAAATGTAAGCTTCACTTGTGAAATGTCCCAGCATATTATTTGAAAGCAGAGAAAAAAAAATGCTCTAGTAACATACTAGTAGAACAATTTTCATTCACGTGCCACCAACATCTACAAGTATAAAATGACACCTTCCACATTAGTCCGCTATGGCAGCTAGAAGATCTTTCTTGGATTATCAGTCATTTGAGACTCTCTTTATAAGCCAAAGCTCAATAGGAATCAGAATTCCCAAGTTAAATTCCCATGAGCCTTTTGAACCATCAAAACCTATGACAACTACCATGAACTTCAGAGCAGAAGTTAGTGGGAGCAAGAACCTTGGCTGAGCTGAGCCACAGGCCTTGGTTGCAACAATCCTTTCACAGTGGAAATTCGAATTAGACTTCTCCTCATCATCAGACTGATATATACCCAATAGATATTCATGATTAGGCAAAAAGGGTTAGGGAACAAAAAGAAGTATGCTGCCCTCATAGTTCTTTCTTTGCTGGTTGAAACTGAAATCAAGTTCCTCTAGAAAGGGGCAGCTCTAACCCAAAGGGGCAAAACTTCTAAGTAAAAGTAGTTATCTTTCCGTATTAGTATATATTAGAATCACCTAAACTTTCACCAACCCCAGTTTCATGCTTAAAAGCATTGATCTTATTAATTGTAGGATTGAAAACCTTCTATCTATTTTGCTCTTTGCTCACCGAGGAAAACTTTTACTATCACCGAAACAGAAAGGAGTAAGCATTTTTACCACATCAGGAGGGAGCAACCAACACAAACAGGTATTCAGAAACTTGTTCCTCTTAGCCAATGCAACATAACAGACATCCATGAGAAGTGCTGATAATACATATGATAGACCTAGGGTGTCAATTTCTGTGGGAAACAACATTCAAAAGGAAATGGAACTAAGTTTATTGATGGTTGGTGTGAATTACAAAGGATTTCATGTCACACAAAGGCTAAAGATCTGATGTATGTAAACAAGTAGGAAGTTAGGAACTGTAGTTCCTCCTTTGCACTCCCCTACTCCTTTCCTTTTTCTTCCTCCCCCCCATCCCCTCCCTATCTTCTCCCTTTTATCTTCCCTTCTCTTCCAACCTCCTCAACCGTGTATCCTTGATTGGTAACTACCTAATAATCTGTAATCCTTTCTATAACAGATTGGATACTAACTGTATATTTGGTATATCCTAACCAACTGACTACATCTCTTCCCCAGCTGGATTGTAGCCACCTGATCCCCTGGAAAATCTTCTGCCAACAAACCTGTATACGGTTCTGCTTCTTTTGTAACTACCTTCTCTTTCTAGAGTAAGTCTGATATATTGGAGATGTAACAACATTAAACACCTAGTTATCTTATCTTCCCATATTACGATCCACAGGAATCACCTAAACTTTGACCAACCCCACTTTCATGCTTAAAAGCAACAATCTTATTAGTTGGAGGATCCAAAACCTTCTATCTATTTGCTCTTTGCTCGCTGAGGAAGACTTTTATTACCACCAAAACAGAAAGGAATAAGCATTTCTACCACTTCAGGAAAGAGCAACCAACATTCAGAACCTTGTTCCTCTTCGCCAATGCAACATAACAGACACACATAATAAGTGCTGATAATACATTAAACACCTAGTTATCTTATCTTCCCATATTACGATCTACTGGAATCGCCTAAACTTTGACCAACCCCAGTTTCACACTTAAAAGCAACAATCTTATTAGTTGTAGGATCGAAAACCTTCTAGCTATTTGCTTGTTGCTTGCTGGGGAAAACTTTTACTATAACCAAAACAGAAAGGAATAAGCATTTCTACCACTTCAGAAGAGAGCAACCACTAGGAAGCAGGTATTCAGAACCTTTCTCCCTTAGCCAATGCAACATAGCAGACTTCCAGGACGAGCATTGATAATACATTAAGGCTGACACCTATCTTATGTTTCCTATTAGTATCTACCAGGCTCACCTAAACTTTCACCAACCCCAGTTTCATGCTTAAAAGCAACAATCTTATTTGATGCAGGATTAAAAATCTTCTATCAATTTTGCACTTTGCTTACTGAGGAAAACTTTTAGTATCACCAAAACAGAAAGAAATAAGCATGCCAACCATTTCAGGAGAGAGCAAATAACACAACGCAGGTATTGAGAACCTTTTTCCTCGTCAGACAATGCAATATAACAGACTTCCATGACAAGCACTAATAATACATTAAGGCTGACAGCACTTGACCTTTACCCAAGATATCGTCACCTTTTCTTACTCAACGCATACCTCATTGAACCACACATTACTTAGTTAAATCCAGAACGAAGGCTCTTTCTCTTTTTGCCCCAAAAATTTCTCTTCACGATCCTCCCTATCATCTTCTAGCATTAGATATGAAGGGTCTGAACATGGTAATTCAGTATCAAGAATGTAATCAATTATGAGGAGTCATAACATCGTGTTTCAGCATGAAGTAATAAACTATACTATACTAATAGAAACCTCAAACATAGACTCCTCACCCGTTTCATCTGAAGCCCAAATGGTGAAATCCAAACTCAGAGAAGAATAATATGCATGCGCTACGTACATATGTATGACAGGAACCTCCACCAACTACTTTGTCAAAAGATTTGTCTCTTTATACAGACCCCTTTTAATCAGAACGAGAAGCATCATTCTCAACATGGGGGTTATCAATTGGCAAAAACAAAGATATAATTGCAACACAACGTACATGACCAACCAGAAAGAATAAAGCATTTCCCTGATACAACTTACAGCAACAAAACAACACCCACTTCTGCTATAAACTCAACTCACAAACCTTGCTAAAACAAAGTACTTCAATCAATAGAAACCAAGCTAAGACTTCACGTTTTTACTGACAATAAAAGACCCCGATTAGAAACAACATCAGATCAAAGGTAGAAAACATAACAATTAACAAAATTTTAACAGGAAAAAATAGACCAACCTGCTCAGCTCCCGAAATCCAAACTGGGTCCTTATCAAAATCTCTAGAATAAGAAATACTACCTTCTCTCTCTAACCATTCCTCACAATGCCGTTCCTCGTGGCCTACTCTATCAAACTCATCTTCCACACCCGCCGTGGCAGAAGTAGCCTTTGAAGAAGAAGTTTTTGATGGGTAATAGAAAGTATTAGTCCATGTATTCACCATAGAAACATTCTTAGCCATATCAAGTTGACCCAAAAACATAATTTCAGCAAAAACAACAAGACCCACAACGAGGGGCATCAGACTCGACCATTTCTTCCTGCTCCCTTCTTGGGTCGTTGTTATGGGTAGTCCTCTGTGGCTTTGTGCAGAACCCACCAAAGAGTTCTCCGTCATTTCTCTGTATTCTCTCTCTCTCTCTCTCTCTAACTTGGTTTGCTCTACAGCAACCGGTGCAGAAAGAGATCTAAGAAGAAGAAGAAGAAGAAGAAGAAGACGAAGAAATTGTAGGAAGGAGAACCATTTAGATTCTGCTTGCCTTATTTAAGAATCCAGGGGTTATGTCGTTGATCGTTGTTGGGTCATCGCTGGATTTGGTCGATTTCTTCCCCCACTTCGGAGTCGACGGAAAGTCAGATCATACTCTATATATATATATATATATATATATATGTATGTACCAGCGGCAGTGGGTTTGGTGCAATTACCAACGTACCACATTGCTTTTTGTGATTGATGTACTTATGATATGAGCGCAGCAAAACTGGTACCCACTTTTCCACTGATCCATCCCGTTCCATGCCATGGATGGGAGGATAGCAGAAAATTCTGCAGTCCTGGACAATTCTAAGTCTTTGATTTGCGGAAGGTTTGTTGATGAATGTTGTCGCTGTTTCCTTTGCAACTCATCCAATCAAATAGAAGTAAAAAAGCTTGAGCGTTAGAATTTTGAAACAGGTTTACATTTTTGTCCGTGGCCCATTGGTAGCACAACGTAAATGATGGTTTAAATCAGTTAAAGTTGCATGTATTGGTAACAGCTGATTTAGTTGTGGGCAAGAAAACGTTTTTTCTCTTGGAAGATGGGTGGTCTGTAACAGAACGAAGGAAGGAAAAGAATAAAAGCGACAATACAGCAGATAGTCCAACAAAAACAAGAAGAAAGCAAAGGGATCCGATGGGCAAGGCCTATATAATCCTGTTTATAGCCGTATTATATCCTAATGCTGGATATAGGAACAGTTCAGCATAATCGCATGAATCAGATTATATACACTCCTTGCCACTCGGGTCCAAACAGAGTTCGGATGGTGGTGGCAGGAAGCTAACACTGCAAGCAGCGACACACAATTAACACAGCATCCAAAAGCAGCATCTAAAGTTCTTTTGACAAGAATGGGGAAACTTTCCGTTGTCTCAATTCATTGATATATTTTCAATGAAATCAACCTTTTTTTCAAATTTATTTTAACCCAAAGAGTTATAAAGCAAACGATTTAGATTCTGTTATCCTACTTTCTAAATATACTTTAAGATTTTTCCGAGCAGTCATCTCTAACCTCCAATTAAGTATAACGGGGAGAGGCGTTTGCCACCAACTATGCTGCAATGTGAATTTAATAAATCCTTTGTGGGCTCTTACGATTTGACAAATAGGAGTCTCAAAATTTGAAGTCACGAATCCTCATCCAACAAGGCTTTGGTACCATATTGGATTATCATTCGACTTAAAAGCTTGAGCTCGAATGAAGTGAGCCAACGATATTTTTATGTCTAACGTATAATGAAGGAATAGGTAAGAAGTATCTTTCTACAATGCTTCTAAGACATGAAAGAGCACATATCCGAGGGTGAAAAAAAGGGACAGTGATACCACCTTTTGTGCTTTTTCTCTATATCCAAACTGTTCATCTAATTTAGCCTTATCTAAATGCATGAGTATCAAAACTCACATCTAAAGGTAATCTTTGAGATCTAATTTACTGTTGATTTTTCAACCACAAGACTTATATCATCTAGATAAGGCCAAATCAGTTTAGATATATAAAAAATGATCGAAAATGAGCTCGCTAACCCTTTTCCCTCTTGAACAGATAAATGCTACCTCATATGACAAAAACAAAGGGCCAACTGGCCTTTTTCTCTAGACTGACAGTTTGACATGAAGGGCAGTCTGGGTGCACAAAGCTCGTGCCTATGTAGGGTCTGAGAAAGGAGTACACCACAAGAATCTATAGTATAAAGCCTTATCTTATATTTTTGCAAGGCTGTTTTCACACTGTGACCTCAAGATCACACGTCTGACATATGCTGCCTAATGCTCAGGGGGCACCATGTAATTCCTCTCTACCACCTCTGACATTGGGACAAGTCAGTCAGATTCTGGGACACATAGCTCAATAGCCCAAATTGCTCCTGCTCCAAGAACAGAAGACTGTAGGTTGTAAGGATGTGAATCTGCCTGTTGCAAGGACTTCAAGTGGTTAATTTTCCACTGAGAAGCCAATGTTGTTGATTCTGCAGGGAGTGCATGACTTACGATGTTTTTGTAGACTGACTATGGAACAGACTTGAAGGACCCACGCCCGCCCCCCATGGAAAAAGAAGTTTACCTGGCTTACAGCTTCTTCAGATATTTCTCTGTGGCCGTAACTTGACCTGGTTCTTGTCCCTTCTAAGATTAGTTTATCCTTGTCTCCTAAGCCCATATCATCAGATTCTTTATCTATTTTACTAGTTTAAGACATTGATCAACTGAACTGCATTGCATTATCTCAACACTGTGGTAAATACAAACACAGATCAAACTGTCCTTGGAAGGTGTGTTCTAGTTAACTACAGGAACCACCCGTGGGCTCTAAACGTAAAGGGGCAGCCCCGGTGCACGAAGCTCCCACCTATGCAGGGTCCGGGGAAGGGACGGGCCACAATGGCCTAAAGTAGGTAGCCTTACCTTGCATTTTTACAAGAGGCTGATTCCACGCCTTGAACCCGTGACCTTAAGGTCACATGACGACAACTTTTACCCGTGGCTCTAAACGTAGAGCCCGTAAAAGCATAAATAGCCGTGTCGGCAGCAGCTTTACTGTAACCAGAGAAACACCCCTGCTTAACCATATACAAAAACGTATCCATTCCATCAATTCATCTGATTAGTAGATGATAGACCGCCCAGTATCATCGCCTTGAAACAACAACCGAGTGGATGCAGAAATCAAGTACCCACATCCAACAGAAACCATGGGAGTACCAGAGAAAACAACTAAATAAGCAATTATTCAATACACAAAATAGATAGAATACCATGTAATTTAAACAATTATGTCTAGCTTCTAAGGAACCGGAAGCCCATTTTTCAGCTTCAAGCCCATAAACATAATCTAGACTGGACGTACGTATATATAGACCTATGACTATCCCCACCGTTGATTCACATCAAACATTACCAAAAAGAGTCTTTACTCTTCAGTCATTTCTGTCTATCCACAAAAATTAAAATAAAAGAAAACCATAGCTAACTTGCACACAAGTGGTTCCGTTTCCCTTGCAGTGCGCACCACCTCAAATGCAGACCTTCCCGCTGCCCCTAGGCGAACTAGAGATCTTCATCCATGGCTCCTGTACATCCATCCTCATCTCTTTGATAGGGCCCACTAAATCCTCACGTGCCCTCTTCTTACTCTTATTCGTCTTCTTCTCCCCAACATCAAATCCTTTCAGCCAAACACCAAACAGCTTCAGTTTCTCCTCTCCTTCTTCTTCCACTTTGTCTGCTTCTTCTTCTTCTTCTTCTTCTGCCAATCCGCCCGAGTTCGAATAATCTTCTCCCTGCGTCATAATCCTATTAATCTTCTCTTGATCAGCATATTTAGACAGAAACGAAACAAGCTCTTCGCACTGCTTTTTGGTCTGGGCAAGCTCCATGCTGAGGAGAAGGTTGTCTTTTCGCAGCTTCTCGTTCTCGTCCGATAAACCCGAGATGTGGGTATGTGTCATTTCTGCCGATACCACGTTTCTGGGTGACGGATGATTGGCAGTTGAGGTGGAGGAGGAGATTTGCTCGTCGTTGGAATTGGACGGGGATGAAGGAGAGCCATTGGATTTCGTGATGGCGGGAGGATGAACGGCGGCTGGCGACGCTGTCTTTCTACGGTGGATCTCGCAGAGTAGATTCTTCTCTCCTCTCCGGAAGAACTCGTTCGCGAATTCCCATCTGTCAGGCACGACTTTTCGGAATCCCTGCGTAAAGGTTTCGGAGAAATGGATCATCAGAGAAAAGAGAACGAAGCCGATGCACATGTGCGTATGTTAGCACAAGCGTTTGAGAAAGTGGGTCAAACAAGGATGGCGATGGATAATATCACTTTATAGCTTTCTAAGCAAAGAAATTTGACTGCATATTACAATCTAGAAGCTACTCAAAACGGCCCTCAAAAATGATCAAGACACCCTCATATGAGATCAATGATCTACAGATCTGGCAAATCGAGGTTGATCAGAGCCGATTTGAAGGAAATACAGAGATGATTAGCATTCCGATGCGATTATCGAGTTCTTATAATGGTGGGTGCCCACATTGGATAAATGGTTCTCAACCACTGAACAGTTGGCCCACTTTTTCCTGCTCTATGATTCTCCTATTTGTACGTATGGTCGCCAGAATCGGCACAACCAGGACGAAATTCAACCGTCCAAAAGAGTTTGAACATAGAGGTTTCTTTGAATTTCTAATGCAAAGGTGGTTGGCATCACCACCTCCCTTTTGATATCGACACTCTGCTCGATAGTGCAAATGGAAAGGGGAGGTGATCTGATTTTGTGGTCCAAAAATATAATGGAAAGAAATAAACTGAAATTTTCATTTTCTCCGCTAAAAAAACATATAGTTTCGGAGACGCATGCAAGACTTTGATGCACCCCGGCTTAGTTTAGCGTACTCTCAAGGAGAGGCCACTTTTGCACGATGGGATGCACAAATCGTTGATCAAACCTTCCATCTAGTTTCTATGCTTCTGGATCACATGTATATCAATCATCAAGGTTGTTGAATGAAAATAACATCTGAAAATTGCACTGGTTAATTGTTGAATATGGACTGTTGTTTAGACAAGTTTTCCCACTGTCCATGTTCTGTGATCAAAAGAGCATTTGTTTAGATTCTAAGTTCCTCCAATCCTTGCTCTTTCCAAATCAAGTGATTCAGAGGCACGGAAATCAGATGGACGGGTCTGATCAACGATTTGTGGGTCCATTATGTAAAAGTGGTGTACGCACCACCACATCATTCCTCCTCGAAGGAAGACGAAAAAAAGAGAAGAAAACAGAGGAAAGGCATGGTGCTCACGTACATAGGTGTTAAGCTGGCGCACAAAGCTGGAGAAATTATTATGCTTGAAATAATTGGGCAACAAATCTCTCGCAAACTCCGCGGGCTTCCATACCACAAACGTGTTCCCACTTCCGCTCCACGAAATAATACTATCCGTGGACGGATCTTCCACGAGCTGGTAAGTTTTTGTCAGAAAAGGTGCCGGAATGCATCTGTTAGCCATGCCGAACTTCTCTCCACAAAGCCCAGAAGCCGGAAATCCAGAAAAAGTTGATCTAGAAAGTGGTTGGAGGGAAGATAAAAAAGCGATGTCTTGCCCTTTCTTCTTCAGTTTCTGCTTTTAGCAGAAGAGCAAGAGAGCTGTCAAGAACTCCCAACCCCAGCAGTAGAACCCAGTAACAACGGCGGAATTCATGAGAATCCAATGAAATCTCGAGTATCGCAAACCCGCTCCTGCTCCCATTACAAGACGATCATACTTGCAGTTTCCAGCAGCGATTCTTCGAGTTGTAGATGGGTTTATGTTGAGATTGGAGACAAACCAAGGCTGGTTTCGAGAAATTTCGAGAATCAGCGGGGAGGGGCAGAAATGAAGGAACGAAGTGTAATATAGCTGGAGATGGAAGGGAACGGAACGGAACGGAACGCGGTTTGGATTTGCTATAAGTCTTGCCCGTCATTTCATGAGAAGCTTCGTTTCCTTAGTGCGGTATTTAACGGATAAGATTTGAACACGTGGCATTCATCTGCAGCTTCTTTCTTAAACAAGCATCGTTTCTTGAGAAGCTTCCTTTCCCTTTCGCGGCTTTTGACGGATAGGATTTGAACAAGTGGCGTTGATCTGCAATTTCTTTCTTATACAGCACGGCTCTACCTCATTTTTCCTTTCTTTCGCTTTCAGGAGTTGTGTAAAACGAGAGGTGCCAAGTGGGCAAGACCTCTCTCTCTCTCTCTCTCTCTCTTCACGTGACCTCTTTTTCTCTCTCTAGCTCCGGATCAATGTTGGAATTTTGTTACCTGTGAAATTGACTTTTGCACCCCCTATCAATTTTCAATTTGTAGCTGGTGGACCCATTTAGCGCAGGAGGACCTAGGCTTTTGGTGATCAAGATCGTTCATATCCTGCGAGCTATCTTGGATAGGGCCTCATGCTACCAAGCTCTTCTTGATTGGATGATCTTAGCTTTTAGTGATCTGGGTGGAAGGAGTTTTGATTGTTTAAGTAAGAGGGTAACCTAGTCCATGAAGCTCTCGCATTTACAGGGTCCGACAAGGATGGACCATAAGGAAGATTTATAGTATACAACTTTATCTTATATTATTATAAGAGACTATTTTTACACTTTAAGCCAGGGTTCTTCGTTGAGTTTTGATTGTTTAGTTCAATATCTTAAGCTTTGGATTCATGACCATGCAAATTGGATGAAAATCTAGCTTTGATCACGGGAAATCAATGGTTAGAAACACATCTTTTGGTTTCTAGATTCATCCAATCGTCGTTGATTTTTGATGTGGGAAAGCAATCAAGGGGTGGTATCAACCAAGGGTGAGGTCCTGCTAAAGTTTTACCGTGTGATCGACTAATCAAACTGAAAGATCGTTAATGGCGTTTTATCCAGTTAACCTGTTATTTTCCTTGAGGAAGACGGGAAGACGGTAATTGGCGGTGCGTGCATGGTGACGGCCTCACGCCAGAAGTTTCCATGTCAAGAAAACGCGCGGCCTAATCAAAACGTTGACCAACACACAATTGAAATTCTCTTCCTTTGGGCAAGATTTCTCGTGCTTAGATCACAGCATCGGAGAATCAAGCTTATCAACTCCAACGTAACAATGGGTCCCACTTCGTTTCCATTTTCAGATATATTTTTGAGGGGTAGGTCAGATTTCATTGTTCAATCAAGGCCATCGTGGGCTCCGGACGATGGATCATTTCTAATTTTTTCTCTTGAAAATTTCAACAAGTTTGAAGAATCACCCACACCAATATTCCGTAATTTCCTATCAGATTTGGCCGTCTCTAGATTTTCCTTATTTACGCCCACAGTTAAGTAGATCTAGCACCTAATTCATGGGTCCCATCTGTAACACAGGTGTCTTACAGGTGGGGTCCGATCTGTTCTGCTCACAGCCTTTGATCAGATAAGTCAATCGAAAGGGAACTTCCATTGTTGATTTTTGACGGTCTGTGGGGACAGTGGAATAAGCCAAGTATCATTTGTTTGTATACTTAAAAGTGATATCGTCCTATTATTTGTGGGCCAGGAGTGAGCAGTATCTTACTTTCACTTTTGCCGGCTTGCGCGATTGGATTGAGATGATGCATCTAACCGTTGATCGAGCATGATCCTTAGTTTCCTCTTTCGAGTGTAAAATGAACGCATGGAATGTAAGAATTTGCTAAGATGGAGCTGTCGAGAAAATTCGTCCATAAATTCAATGCAGACCAACCCTCTCATATATGCACCACGTCCAAATATGTAAATGGGCAACCGGAGACGGTGCGGACCACAAGGGTCTACATTATACAACTTCTAGAGGCTGTTTCGAAGCATTTAATCTGTAATTTCAAAGCCAGACGATGACAATTCTACCATTGCACTAAGGTTTCAAATATATCAAGATAATTTTCAACGCAAGTGAAAATTTTATGAGCTCAACCGTTTGCAATAATCTTTGGCTCATTCAAAGCATCAGATAGTCCACACTCGACGGTTGTTCAATAGTTTTCTGAGTATTTTCTGACTTTCTAAGCCGTGCATCCTGCAACCCACGACGGTCCCGTTTTGGTAGTCTAGTGGAGAAGACTTTTGGGGCACGGACTATGGACGAAGCGCTTGACCAAACAAAAACCAGTCCGATTCCACGTGCATGTACTTTCAGCAGCGCGTAGATTGCATAATTGCTAAAGGGCTGTACCGGTGCGCGAAGTTTTCGCATATATAAGGTGAAGAAGAGGCGGACCACAAGTGTTAATATTACACAGCTTTACTTTGCATTTTGAAAGAAGTTATTTTTACGCCTTGAACACATGACCTCAAAGTCAAACGAGGACAACATTACAGTTGCGCGAAGCTTCCCTGACTGGTATCATTTAAGAATCATAGACTCATCATTTTCAAGGCATAATTTTGATACCGAGTCACCGTCTCTTTTTATTGATGTTGTTCTGGATTAAACTTTCCCGATGAAGATTTTGTAAGTTTTAGTAGCTCTTCAAAGAATTGGCCCACCCCCAAAAAAAAGGCTGCAAAATGGTGCACAAAGCCCCTGCTTATGCATGATCCAGTTTATAGAGGGTTTATAGTATATAGCCTTATCTTGAAGGGGAGCCTTGGTGCAACGGTAAAAGTTGTTGTCATGTGACCTTAGGGTTCAAGATATGAAAATAGCTTCTTGCAAAATGCAAGGTAAGGCTATCTATTTTAGGCCCTTGTGGTCCTCCTCTTCCTTAGACCCCGCATAGGCGGGAGCTTCGTGCACCGGGGCTACCCTTTTTTAGCCTTACCTTACATTTTGTTAAGAGGTTATTTCTGGGCAGGGCAACATGAGATTTTTAACAATCGTTTAATTAAGCAACACCCTTTATGCCCCCGTAACCGCTAGTTCAGATGACGAGAAGTCAAGTGTTGTGCCAAGGCTTCCCTTCTAAAGATACTTACTTAACGTCATGGTTTGCTAATGATCGAAGCCTCAAATCTATTATAACTATTCCAACGAGTGGCTTTCCTGCTCCTGATCCTAACAACAATTTCAATGACTAGTTTTGCTGCTCCTTATCCTTCTCTAGTTCCTATTCTTAGATGTATTATTCAGAAATTGGGCAAGTAGAACACGCTCAAAAACTAAACCTTTCTACATCCATCTGTCCGTGCCAATCATTTTATCCATTTGTCAATACCAATCCCTATCTCGAGAGCGGAGTAGAAGAACCGAGTAAGGCAGTGTCGTCTAAACTGAGATAGTGCAACACAAGTAATTACTTGTAAAAAGTCCAGCTTACCAAGACTTGCAGGTGTAAAGTACAAGTCATCCAGAAAAAGTTTTTAACTGCTATTTCATCTAACTTTTTCTATTTTCTACTTTTTTCCAACTAATCAAATATCACCTACTCATGAAATAGGTAAAATTAACATACGCGTCTAATCCAAACAACCAGTTTATATAAGCCATCCAATCTGGAGGTCCTGAGTCTCCAAGGATCCCTGTTCAGGCTGATGACTCCTGGGTCAGTTATATTCGGCTTGTGGTGGGGAGTCGCTATCTTGCCGAATTCCTGATAGGAACAAAACTGTTCCTCTTTCTTGGCCTTTGTTTGCTGCCTCTTACGTAATTTGACTCCCCTATATTTCAATACAATCCACATTTCATTGGGTAGATGAAGAAAACGTACATAAATGAAAAGTCATTGTTGGGCGTTTGCTATGGACGCATAGGAACAGAAATTTCCACATGAAAAGGAGTTTCGATGCTGACTTTGGCCGTGCAAAAAGTTGATTGCCCAATTGAAGTTTCTGGATAGACTTATTGGTGGGATATTTTTTACTCGTTTGTTTAATGTCTTCTTCGTTGTTGGTACGACAACCAGTGGCATCCTTGCACACCTCACCGCTGGCGTCTCCTACCTCCTACTGTGTCTGTCTCTTATATGGAAGATAAAGTTCTTTATTCAAGGGAGGAAAAGGGAGAACCCAATTTGGCCAATTTTTCTACAAGATAAATGCTCTTCATCTTGTTCCCCCTCCCATCTTTAATTTACAAGAAAAAATCACTCAATCATTTATTTATTTTATAAAAAAAGAGCAGCTCCAGGTGCATAAAGTTCCCGTGTAGATCATAAGAGTCAATAGTATGCAGCTTTACTTTGTATTTTGCAAAGGGCTGCTTTCGCACTTTGAACCCGTGATCTCAAAATCACAAGACAACAACTCAACCGTTGTGCCAAGGCTCCCCTTCATTTATTTGATTCTTAAAATTAATTGTTGTGATTTTTCATCCCAAAGCAACATAGGTTATGATCATCCAATGGACGAGTTCTTTTGGTGAATCACCTATTCAAAGAAAGGCTAAGAAGATGAATGGCATAGATCTTTTCCAAAAATTGTTGTGATTTTTCTATTCGGAGCTTTTTAATTCCTAGAGTCTTGATAATTGCAGACACTTAAACTGCATCTATTGGGGGGATTGTCTTTTTAGAGTGTCACATGAGAAGCTGACTCATGTTTTGATTAAAAATGCATTAAGAGAGCTAACTAGACCCTGCAGAGTTAACTTTTCATGTAGCACTCTAAAGTCTCCCGCTAGATACGGTTTAAGTGTCTTCAAATATTAAAACTCTAATTCCTATTACTTTTAGAGAATGCGGGGACTTAGTTTTTGGACTGATTTCGGGACCCAGTATGGCTAAGCCTCACCTTAGGATGATCTGATCCATTTAGCTTGTTCAGAAAAATTGATGATTCTTTATGTTTTAGCTATGCCCTTCTAAGTTTTCAAATCATGACTATTTATTTTTGTTTTTAATCTAAAAAAGCTAGTATCTAAAACCATCTAATTGGTACGAGTTTTGCCCAGTGCTCAAATAGAAGAATCTAAATAAGATGAATGGGTCAGATCATCATATAGTCAATCGGAAGTTTACTCGGTAAAAGAGAACCTCTACTTTCATAGAAATATTTCTATTAGCATCTCCCCTTATTAACATCTAAAATTCATAGAAGCAGTAGCAGGTAGAGGTGGAATACCTTCTTATCCCCCAGCCTGAGGTGCTCAGTTTTTGCATTTCCCTTGTTGATTTTTATTGATGGATTAAAAAAGGCAGACCCGATGCATAAAGCTCCTGCATATGTAAGGTCTGGAGAAGGGACAAACTGCAAAGATCTGTAAGTACGTAGCTTTACCTTGCATTTTTGTAAGAAACTGTTTCAACTAACAAATGAACCCACTTAGGTTCGTCACTTTCTTTCCACTTTGCTATAAATGTGGTCCAACTTTCTCATTTTCTTCCACTTCCAGTGAATTATAAGACCTGATAGAGGGCCACAATGGACATCACATTGTCAACTGAAAAAAAAATGATCGACAAATTTCAGGGGTCCCACATGCATCGACGGCTCCCGTTGGTAGAAAGTGATGGAGACCACCATCTAGTTTGTGTGCATCACATGTATATGAGTGCGTGGCTTCCACCTTTCACTTTCTTGATAATTCACATCTCATTTCGTCAAACTTGATCTCCATGGGTTATGACTTGGGAAAATAAAGACCCAACATTTCCACAGCTAAACAAGAGAAACCTGCAACATCCATTTGGATTCCACTGAAACAAAGCTTCCACGCGCAAAATGATGGAAGAAGAAGAAGAAGAAGAAGAAAAAGTAAGATCAGGTGAGTTAACAGTAGCTGACTCACTTCATTTCTGTGGTTTTACTACGTCTACTAGTTGTCGTATGACTAAAGGGGCAGTCTAGTGCACGAAGCTCCTGCATACACAGGGTCGGGAAGGGGCAAACCACAAGGGTCTAAGAGGCTGTTTTTACCCCTTGAACTCGTGACCTCAAGTTCACACGACGACAACTCTACTAGTGTTCATATGACTCATTAGGCAAAATGGTGATCATATATATAGTAGCTGGAGAAATGTCAATTACATGATCATATCTCTGAAGCCTATGCTCTGGGGGATTTGCCCCGAGCCCCAGTTCGTAGAACAACATAATTTGATACAGGCACAACATAATCAAGCAAATTAACATCGCCTGCAAAACCAAAAATAATTGTTAAAAATAATCTGGATCGTACCATTTGTGTTGGTATGTTTGTTGGATGCTACAAATTAAAAAAAGACATGTATCATTTTCAAAGAAATTTTCTTTTACGTACCAAATTGTCTGGAGCCCCATATCTGTACGTTTTCGTACCTTCTCATCCATTGTCTTGCCAAACCTCGCTTTCCCTAACAAAAAATAGATAATAAATAATAAAATACTAGATCATTGATGAGCAAAACAGAATTCATTAATATTAACATTAACATATCAGGTTATTTCAATAATCCAAGTATTTCTAGCCCCCAGTTTTGACCTTGGATTATCGCTATTATTTACCAACTGATAGACGTGCGTATTCTTGTCATTTGCTGGCATGGAACCGCTGGATCAGTGGACTAACCAGGAGGGTGTAAAACTTACATTAATCCTAACCGTTTGATTAATTAAAGAGGCTCATTAACAGGGGAAGTTGAACTGCCAAGAGACTGTTTCCTACAAAGACAGTCTTTCACAAGATAAGAATACAGGGATACGTTTGCAGTTTGAAACCAAGCCTTGTCATGAACTCCCGCAAGCATAAAAGGGCAGCTCGGGTACACGAACCTCTTGCATATGTGGGGTTCAAGAGAAAAGACCAGACCACGAGGGTTAATAGTACGCAGCCTTATCTTGCATTTTGTAAGAGACTGTTTTCATGCCTTGAACTCATGACTTCAAGGTCACACAATGACAACTCCTGTGAGCATGCATTAGGAAAATATGTGAAGGAATCAAAACCAAAGCAATGTGGGTGCCTTAATCAGGACAATATTAAATCATTACTACACAGAAAGGAAACTTCTTAAAGTAAAAATTAATATAAGATTATTCATTGGAGAAGATTTTCAGTTCATGATTTCATCTAAGACGTGACCTACACGGTTGACGCCCTTGCTAGTGACTGTAACCACCATTTGCAACGAATCTTCTCCTTCTAAATTAGTGGAGCTGATTCTTATTAGTAAAGTTAGAGAAGACTTTGTATGGCATTAATCTAATCAATGGTTAATATCTGTTTCTGTTTTCAATTGCTTATGCGCTTAAGTTTCATTGATCTGGGGGCTCTTAAAATAGATTAGTGGTCAATCGCGTGCTCCACGTGGTCTTGACTTAAGACCCAACAGCCACGGTTCCAAGGCCACACCTTTCACATTAGCATTTCAACAGCTCAGCAGGAGGATTGGAGTGCATCTTAAGCTTGTTTATATGTAAAAAGCAAGTGTATGATATCAAATTTTCATGAGGGTAGCTAGACTTCCAAATTTCAAATCTAAATACGTAAGAGGACATGGATTGAGAATTAGAAACAAATGGAATGGGTTACCTTAAATAATAATATATAATAAAAAAACATCCCATTCCTGCATATGTAAGATCTGGAGAAGCACGGACTACAAAGGCTATAATATGTGGCCTTAAGATCACACAACAACAACTCTACTGTCTCGCCGAGGCTCTCCTTTTGAATGAGTTACCTCATAACACAAAAAAAAAATAGAACATAGAATGGGTCATTTCATTCCCTAACAACTTTAACCATTAATCCAATATATAAAAAAGGATAGCTGCGTAAGAGGCAGACCACGAGGGTCTATAGTACACAGCCTTACTTTGCATTTTTGCAAAAGACTGTTTATATGCCTTGAACCTGTGACTTCAAGCTCACACAACGACAACTTTACTATTGCTCCAAGGCTCCCCCTCAACCATTCTCCATCCACCAAAGCACCGGTTTTCATTTAAGGAGTCGAGAACAGGCCTATTGGATCAACCACCACCTAAAACTAATTTCACCCAAAATAAGCAAAATAAGTATAAGATGACATAAATTATTACCAAATAAACAAGTTTGAATACCATAAGCATTTTTTTAGTAGATTCTTCTAATTTGTTTGGAAGAATCCCCTTAAATGTTAATCAACTGTAGTTGAAGTCAGTTCCAAAGAATGGCGGCATCCCACAAGTATACTTTTACTCTCTCCATTTGGGTTCACACTGGAAAGACCCATTCAACCAAAGACCAAGAACATTTCATAGCATAGGCAAGCTATCACAAACAGGAAAACAGACATGGTGAGGCAAGCCAGAATTGTCGTTTTCTCTTCTCCAGTCTTCACACTTGAACAACCTTCTTTACATTTGTTGAGAAAATGACACTTCTGGAAGAATCTCAAACTATAAAATAAAATACAATGAAGAAGATTATCTGTTCAAGCAATAGAATCCTCCCTGTTGGCTTATGCTTACGTCCCCTACTACATGATATAAGTATTAATCAAATCAAGGCCACAGTGACCCACTGCATGTAAGGACATGATTTTTGAGTCTTAAAGTTCTAGAGCGTCCCCTCGGATCCCGGGTGTAGTGAAAAATGGGCAAGGGCTGCTAGAGCGTCCCCTCGGAAGCGACGCGCTGCATCAGAACCCAGGTGCAGTGAAAAGTGGACATGGGTTCATACCATGGAGGTCGAGAAAGGCGATAGTAAATAGGGAATCTCCAAATCATAAGATTCGCATCGCTACATGGAATATAGGGACATTGACAGGTAAGAGTTTGGAGTTAGTAGACACGATAAAACGTAGGAGAGTCAACATCGCTTGTATCCAAGAAACCAAGTGGAAAGGGGCTAAAGCTAGAGAAATAGATGGGTATAAATTATGGTACGTAGGAAAGGAAAATAATAGAAATGGCGTAGGAATAATAGTGGATAAGGAATTAAAGGATAAAGTTGTGGACGTTAAAAGAATCAGTGATAGAATTATAATAATAAAAATGATTCTAGGAGAGAGCGGATTATAAATATTATAAGTGCATATGCACCACAAGTAGAGCTACAAGATATAATTAAGAGACAGTTTTGGGAAGATATGGAGGGAGTCATACAAGAAATTCCCAATACGAGGGAATATTTATAGGAGCGGAACTTAAATGGCCATGTAGGAAAAGATAAGGAAGGATATGATAGAATCCTGGGAGGGTATGGTATAGGTGAGCGAAACGAGATGGGGGAGAATATCCTCGATTTTGCTTTGTCATATAACTTTATCCATTGCAAATACACTCTTTAAGAAGAGGGATGAACACTTAATAACCTTTAAAAGTGGACTTCATAAAAGCCAAATAGACTTTTTCTACTTAGGAATAATGAGCGATCTATATGTAAGGATTGTAAGGTGATGCGGTGAGAGTTTAACCTCACAACGTAGGTTAATGGTTATGGATATTCATATCAAAAGATGGAGTAAAAGAACCTAACTTAATACGCATCCAAAACTAAGTGGTGGAACTTAAAAGGAGAGAAAATAACCTCATTCAAAAATAAGTTGATGGTAGAAGGAAATTGGAATTATGAAGCAGTAAATACCATGTGGACTAATATGGTGAGTCCATTAAGAAAGTGGCAAAGATGTCTTAGGAGTATCTAAAGGTAAAAGGCTATTAGCAAAGGAAACATGGTGGTGGAATGAAGCAGTCAAAAAAAAGCTATTAAAGAAAAAGCGAATGCATTTTAAAGTATGGCGGAAGATTAGAAATAATGAAAACTATGAACAATATAAGAATGCTAAAAACGTTCTTAAGAGAATAGTAAGTGAGAAATTTAAACTTAAAGCATATGATGAGCTACTATAATAGACTAGGAACAAGAGAAGGTGAGAAAGATGTGTTTAAACTTGCAAAGGTAAGAGAAACGAAGAGTAAGGACTTAGAGCATGTTAGGTGCATTAGAAGCGATGATCAAAGGGTATTAGTCAAAGACGCATGAGATCAAACAAAGGTGGGAAATATACTTCAAAAATTGTTAAATGACAATGGCCCCGAGAATATAGGGATTGAAAATACTATAAATCTAAATAACACCTGGATATTATAGATATGAACGTAGGATTAGAATGCTTGAAGTAAAAGAGGCCTTGAGAAAGATGAAATCGGGGAAAGGCCATGGGGCACTGATGGTCTACCAATAGGGGTTTAGAAGCATATGGGAGATGTTGGGGTAGTTTGGTTGACCAAGTTGTTTAACAAGATTATAAAATCAAAGAAAATGCCTAATGAGTGGAGGAAAAGCTCTATCATTGTACCAATCTATAAGAATAAAGGAGACATTCGAAGTGCACTAATTATCGAGGGATCAAACTTATGAGCCACACCATGAAACTTTTTGAAAGAGTCATTGAGAAGAGGCTACAACATGAAACAAGTGTATCGGAGAATCGGTTTGGTTTTCATGCACAGGGAGGTCTACCATGGAAGCTATTTTTCTTACTAAGACAATTAGTAGAGAAATATAGGGAGAGGAGAAAAGACCTACACATGGTCTTTATTGACTTAGAGAAGGCTTATGATAGAGTCCACAGAGAGTTAATATGGAGGGTGTTAGGTGTTAAAGGGGTTTCTCGGGGGTATATAGACATAATTAAAGATATGTATGAGGGAGTCATGTAACAAATGTTAAGATCTACTAGTGGCGTGGTAGTGATTTTCTGTCCTTGTCGGATTGCACCAAGGATCGGCATTGAGTCCATACCTTTTCACATTAGTTATGGATGAGTTAACAAAACATGCATGAGGAGATTCCCTGGTGCATGCTATTTGCGGATGATATAGTCCTACTTGATGAGACGAGGGAGGGTGTCGACATAAAAGCTAGAGCTATGGAGAGAAGCATTAGAATCGAAAGGATTTAAAATTAGCCCAGAACTAAGACGGAATATATGGAATGTAATTTTAGCGAGGAGAGTAGGAGTGGAGCACCGGTCGAGATTGATAACCAAGGGTCCCCATGAGAGACCACTTGGAGTACTTAGGATCATTGATCCATGAGAGTGGAGAGATTGAGAGGGAGGTTACCCGAGAGAATCCAAGCGAGGTTGGAACAAATGGAGATGTGCATCGGGGTTTTATGTGATCGGCGGGTGCCACTCAAACTAAAGGGAAAATTCTATAAGATGGCTTATAAGGCGGCCATGCTCTATGGATCGAGTGTTGGGCAGTTAAGGAACATCATACTCATAGGCTGAGTGTTGCAGAAATGAGGATGTTGAGATGGATGAGTGGTAAGACAAGAAAGGATAGAATTAGAAATGAAAATATTAGAAGAAATTTAGGGATAGCACCAATAGGTAACAAGATGAGGGAGATTAGACTTAGATGGTTTGGACATGTTCAAAGGAGGCCAACAACGGCACCAGTTAGAAGGAGTGAGGCAATACAAGTTGAAGGTTCTAAAAGGGCAAGGGGAAGGCCCAAAAGAACGTGGATAGAAGTGGTGAGGAAAGATTTAAAAACTTTGGGACTAAATGAAGCCATGGTATTTAATAGAGTGGAATGGAGGAATAAGATTCATGTGGCCGACCCCTAATTGGGATAAGGTCTTGATGATGATGATGATGATGAAAGTTCTATACCAATCCATGGCCTGCGAACAATGTATCTATAGTCAAAGATTTCAGGCTGATCCACATACTGATAAAATCATAGAAAACCAGTTTGAGCAAGTTAAATCACATATATCAATACCACTGATATACAAGAAAGCATGTTTCGAGCTCTAATTCTGAGATCAACTTACAGCCCATGCTCCCGTCATTGATTCTCTTGGTGAGGATCTGATGGCTGAAGAGATCATTCAAGAGTTATTTAACGGGGAGGCAAAATCTCTCTCCTTAATAGTCTGCATAACATGACACTTCAAAAACAAGTTATAAAAATATATCACAGTTATGAGAAGTATGCTTTTACTATGGTGTTCACAAACATATCAAGAGGGCAATACATAATCCAGTTACAAAAATTATGATCTCTTCCTATGTGGCTGAGTTGCCAGTTTTGCTTGTTGAAGTAGAGCTATATAGTCATTGATGTATATACTCCAAGAAGAACTAGAAGGAGGCTACCAACTAACAGTATTGATTTGAAAGTATCACTTCTGCCTACAAGATTTTCTATGAACGACATCTAACAACAATGTACTTGTCGTTTCTCATAATAATCCTGCACCCCTCGACCTGATCTTTCTCAACATCTCCTTTCTCAGATGGTCATGTTCAGATGAGGAAAGCAGCTTGTGTTTTCTGGACTTCAAGTTTCTTTCTTCCCTTTAGCTGTGATTAGTAGTTAGAATGCTCACTGTCTCCATTGTCTCTGTTATCATCAAAGAATTGAGACTTGGATTCTAGACACGAAAATCCAGTAGTATTCTCTAATTCAATCTATGCGCTTGCACCTTTCCTCCTCTGCATAAAGAAATTCTCACTGGGGTTCACTGCCGTTTGGAGGGTGTCCAAGTGGAACGACCTGAAACATAATCAAAAGAACAGACAAAAGTGAGATCTTCCACCAAACCCACAAGGAACCAACTTTGTATTTGCCTGTCAAGTCCAGGATAGAAGAAACAAATTACTTGATCTTTGCTCGAACCATCTGCAACTGCAGTCGTCACCCGTTTTCTCTTGCATGTACTGCTCAGTTGCTTCGCCTCCCGACAGCCACAGCTTTCATCCACAAAGTTCTGATCCGATACTTCTGCGAAAGACAATTCAAGTAAAAACTGAGCTATATGATATGAAGTAGAGTCGGTACCCATTTTCTTCACTTTAATTAGTATCAATAGCTTTATAATTTCCAACAAAAACTCTCTTATAAAAAAAGTGTGCTTGAATCCATGGAATGAATTTAAAAGAATTCTTCAGTGAAACACAGAAGAGACAACTACTTGGAGGATTTTATCACTGATGCAGCCAAATATTGCAAATGTCCCAATGCAGGACTTGGTTAAGTCATGGTAGACTCCAAGCATACAAGCACACAAGATTTTTGCAACAACTGCTAGATTTTCTTGCATGGGCACATGTGGGATAGAAATCGAACATAAGCTTCTTTGTTGAAGAATCTGAGCATGCGTCTGATTTGCTCATCATTTTTCTTATTTTTTGGATCGGGGAGTTCACATCATCTGTTAGAAATATTCCTAATATCTACATTTAGCTGCCTATAAAATTTATCTTGCTGCAACGAGCCTTAAATCCATTGTGAACAGAACGAGTTGTGTGTCCACAATTGCATTAAGTTACTTAAACAACTGCCCAATAAATTCTGCAGGCAATCTATGATGTATTATGAAGTTGGATTGCATAATCAAGAACATTAGGATCTGTAGTCGATCATATACGTAAGGCTGCCTACTTTAGGCCATTGTGGCCTGCCCCTTCCCCGGACCCTGCATAGGCGGAGCTTCGTGCACCGGGGCTGCCCTTTAGTAGATCATATAGGTAATGCGCAGAAGAAAAGGCCAAAATAAAAAAACGTGTAAGAGTGGACAGAGTGATGCCAACCAGATTCAACCCTAGGTAAATCTTTGAAACTTCTTCCATGCAGTAGTAACCCCAGTTTAGGCCACTATCCTCACCATGGTTGTCAATTCTGTTTCAGTGCTGGATCCGTTTTGGCTACTGGAACGATACAATCAGGGATTTTGTCAATCTTGGAACAAAGTTTCAGTCACCGATGAAGATAATTTTTTATTTAAAAAATTAAAAAAACAGGAGATTACTGGAGTTCTTGACTGGAATGACCACAACAGGCCTAGATGAAGCTAATTTTTTATTTAAAAAATTAAAAAACAGGAGATTACTGGAGTTCTTGACTGGAATGACCACAACAGGCCAAGATGAAGATAATTTTTTATTTAAAAAATTAAAAAACAGGAGATTACTGGAGTTCTTGACTGGAATGACCACAACAGGCCAAACTGAGCCCAAATGGGCAGAATTGACCAGAATATTTTAAGGTCAAATCCATTCCGTTTTCCATTCTGGAACAGAATGCAATAGACACCTATGATGCCTTTCCTGTTCCCAAAAGAGCTAGTGAAACAAATTGTAGGAAACATGGAATCCATTAGATATTATTTCTTGATTCATACTACGACATAAACCTGCATCACATTTAAAATGAAGAAAGCTGCTGACAATTTTAAAAGAATGTAAGGATTCCTGAACCTCCAGTACAATTGCAAGAATCTGGATCTGTAGATTAAAGACCTGATGGTCCAGACTCTCTCTCTCTCTCTTCGCATTGGTTATGTATGAGTTCATAAAACATTTGCAAGAGGAAATTTCATGGTAACTATTATTTGCAGATGATATAGTTTTTATTAACAAGATAGAGGGGGGCCTAAACACAAGGCTAGAGTTATGGAGAGATATTATAGAGTATAAAAGATTTAAAATTAGCCAAACTAAGAGTATATGGAATGCAATTTTAGTAAGGAGAGGAGGGGGAGTGAAGTACTGGTAAAGATTGTTAACTAAGAAGTCTCCCAAAAAGACCACTTATGATACTTAGGATAGATAATTCATGGAAGCGTAGAGATTGAGAACGATGCTACCTACAGAATCCAAGTCGGTTGGAAGAAATGAAGATGCGCCTCTGGAGTTTTGTGTGATCAGTAAATTTCACTCAAACTAAAAGTAAAATTCTGTAGAATGGCTTTAAGGTTGGCCAAGCTCTGTGGATTACAATGTTAAATAGTTAAGGAACAACATGTACACAGGATGAGCGTAGTTGAAATGAAGATGTTGAGATGGATCAATAGCAAGACAAGAAAGGATAGAATTAGGAATGAAAACATTATAGGAAACTGAGGAGTAGCACCAATAGGTAACAAGATGTGGGAGGGTAGACTTATATGGTTTAGACATTCCAATGAAGACTAAAAACGGCTGGTTAGAAGGACTGAGCCAATCCAAGTTGAAGGCTCTAGAAGGGCAAGGGAAAGGCCCAAAAGAAAGTGGGCAAAAGCGGTGATAAAAGATTTAAAAACTTTTAGACTAAATGAAGCCATGACAATTAATAGAGGAGAATGGAGGAACAAGATTCATGCAACCAACCGCTAATCAGGAGACGTCCTAGATGATGATAATGATGACGATGATGATAAAAGACCCTATACATGACTTAAATAACTAAAAATCCTTGTATAACCATCATACAACAGGGCAGTTATGGAACATCATGTTCATAGGATGAGCATAGAAGGAGAGCCTTGGCACAATGGTAAAAGTTGTCGTCGTGTGACCTTGAGGTCACCGGTTCAAGGCGTGGAAACAGCCTCTTGCAAAATGCAAGGTAAGGTTGTGTACTTTAGGCCCTTGTGGTCTGCCCCTTCCCCGGACCCCGCTTATGCGGGAGCTTCATGCACCGGGGCTGCCCAAAAATGTTCATAGGATGAGCATAGCGGAAATGAGAATGTTGAGATGGATGAGTGGCAAGACAAGGAAGGATAGAATTAGGAATGAAAACATTAGAGGAAACTCAGGGGTAGCACCAATAGGTAATAAGATGAGGGATATTAGACTTAGATGGTTTGGACATGTCCAATGAAGACCAAAAACATCATCGGTTAGGAGGAGTGATGCAATGAAAGTAGAAGGTTCTAAAAGGACAAGGGGAAGGCCCAAAAAAACGTGGATAGAAGTGGTGAGAAAAGATTTAAAAACTTTTAGACTAAATGAAGACATGGTACTTAATAGAGGGGAATGGAGGAATAAGATTCATGTGGCCAACCCCTAATTGGGATTAGGTCTCCTTGATGATGATGATGAATCATACAACAACTGAAATATGCAGCAATATGTCATTCTTGGAGTTCTTTATATGACATTTTAGATCAGTTACTAAAGAATAATGCATGAAATGGTATTGATTCTGAAATGCAAATAGTATGTAATTCATCCAAATATAAAGCCTTGTTCTTGAAAGCTTCTAATAAAAAGAGGGATCTCAACCTTAACATAGGTGTAGATGTGTAAGTTACAACCATAAAACTAAATACTGAACTCAGTTATAAGAGTTTAACCATGCAGTGATAAAACTGGAAATATACCAAGACTCCAGTATCAATACCACCAAGTGGAAAAAAAGAACCACATAACAATTACTGCTAAAATAAACAATGATATTAAGAGAAAACTACTGAGAGCCATGCCAGAAGCATATGAATAAATGACAGCAACATTAAACGGTTTAGTAGTAACAGACAGGTAACTACCACCACAAAGATAATTGACAGATATGAGAAGCGGTCCTAGTCCTCAAATGCGATTAGACTAGACAGGAATGGTCGAAGCTCAGCATCTAGCATTTCAGAGTCAGCATCAGCAACTACTGCTTATTCTTTCAGAGAAAGACACCACCCTTTTGTTGATAGTTAAGACATGACTATAAAAGAATAGCTTCACAACTAACCATTCTTAATTACTGAGACAAGCCCAAGTTAGGGATTGGCTATATGAGTTCTTAGATATAGCAGCGGGGAAGACAAACCAACGGAAGTTAGTCATATAATTTGGAGAACAAGTATCAGTTGCCTAAGAGGATTTAAGAATAAGGACTGTGATATTTATACATAATTTCTGGGGACACTATTAGTATGTACATTTGACAGATGATTCTCATTTATTCTCAACAAGCTAATTGCTCAGGGACAGACAATTCAGCCCAAATATGCATTTTCCCTCGAAGTATGCCTGAATAGGTACTCAAATTGGCAGTCCACGGAATGACACGAACTAGATGGTCACAACTGTTCCAATAGCTGGAATGATTCTGGTCTTGACTGTGGTCACAACCACAGAACAACTAGTAATTCATCTCTACTTACAGCAGTGGAGCAGATTGACTAATGGTTAACAATGAAAAAAGAAGGACTTTAGTTCCTTCTGTATCATGGTTAAGAAGATATGACACGACATTGACAATATGCTCTACTTTTGTTCCTAAGCATGGACATAAAAATTCCAAGTATTGGTTGGAAAACCAGATAATGAGGCGGATGACATTGCCCACAAACATTCAAGACTTATAACTTGAATCCGCAGATGAAGGCAAAACATAAATTTTATACTATGTGATTCTCTCCCAGAACTAATGCACACCAATTACACTGATAAGATCATTCAGAAGAAAAATTGAATTACGTTGATAAGTTACCCAGTGATGTGTAGACAACTGAATTTGAAGGGTCTGTCTATACCAATACTGTAAACATGGATTTTAGGTAACAAACACAAGAATAGGATTCATTGGCACAATCACTTTCCATAGCTTTATCTCCAAATTAATAATTCTTAAGAATCAGTAATAACAGAATCTAACCCTATACTGATTTCATATATTTGCAAGTTTCCCTGCCAGTAAACTATTAATTCATATTATATGTTTTTAGTTCCTAACTTCATGTCCTACGTTTGGTTAAAAAGGTAGTGGAACCATGTTCTTCGATGTTTACTCAATGGAATTCTATCATCTAAAAGAACAGAAGTTTTGCTCAGAGCCCAAGTAGGTTGTAACAACTGATTAATACAGAGCTACACTAGACCACATAGGTAGAGTTTCCATAAAGTTTTAAAAAACATGCTAAATCAAGAAAAGAGGACTGCTCTTGCAAACTGTTGCAAAAGAATTTGCAATGGAAGAAAAAAAAAATCCAGCAGATTGATATTTTTAACTTTTTAGAAAATTGATCCAGCAGGTTTGTCTTTTAGAAAGTTGCTTCAAGCAGATCAAACTTCCAGAAAATTGCCAATCTTTTTCTAGAAGGTAACTGCTGTTAATCTATATTTCAGAAGAAAATGTTATTAGGATACTGTCATTTTCTGTTAGAAAGCAACTATTATTAGCATGCCTTATTTATGTTAATAGTTACAGCTACAGGTTACCATCCAAGTTGAAGTCTTAGTTCAGTAACTCAGGTAGAGTAGATTGCTACTTTAGTAAGTTTCATTTGCTTCAAACGTTTCTAAAGAATTCAGGTCTCATTAGAGGGTCTTTGAAGAGTTCATATAAACATGTATCAGGTTGGACGAATTCCAAATTATTTGATGAATAAAGAGAATTTTGTTTATTTTAGAGGTTTTCCAGGCTGCATTGTTCAATTTTGTTTCTTTTAAAGTTCTCTTGCCTACATTGTTCTTGGGTCCATCACTGACGTATCTGCTAGGTTTATTCAAGCTACTGTATGATAAAATGAAGACGGCAAGCCTTTTCCATTTGAGCTATTAAATTGAGATTGAGTTGTTGTTCTTTTTCATATGCCAGAGCTACACATCGACTTCATATATTTGTCCAAGACAACACTTAATATAAGAGCTAAGACGCTTCTGAGAGGGCATCCAATCCTTATCATGGCAAGAATCAAGCAAACTTAGCACTAACTGTAACCAAGAGCAGTTCTGGTGGCAGGTAGTGTGAACTCTAGAGATAATACCACAACAAGAGCACAGACATAAGCAAGGATTGGCACAAGGTGAGCAAGACCAGAAGACCAAATTCACACAAATCAGCATATCCAACTAAAATTGAGGAGGAAGAAAATACATGCAATGAATTCCAGCCATATGGTCAGCCTCTATACAACAGATAAGTTCCACACATCAAGAACACAAAAACTACAATGACCAATCTGACAAAAACACAATCTAGAGCTTATTTGGGAGTTTAGTGCTAACGAATGGTGATATAGCTAAAGAAAGGTACAGTAGTAGTGAACATCACAAACCTAAAAACAAAATGTGGGGTCTTATTGAGATATTATGCAAAGCATTACTTAAGTGTGAGTTCTTTTTGAAAAGGTAAACAATGTAGTAGAACAGCTCAAAATACAAAGATTACCACATACTAAATTGATGCAAAACTTGCGAAACTGATGGGGATATTTCCATCCACTGTGATCTAGAAAGAACCATATGGAACAATATTCTCGTGCCTTTTGGTATCCCTTCATATTTGCCATTAGTTTGCCAGCCTTCCTGAAGGGTCCAAACATTGGCAACTTGGTCAAGTGGTAAAATGATTTTAGAGCACAAGCTGTGTGATGGTAAAATGACTTTTTCCACTCAATTCTTTTAAGCATTAGTTTTCTTATAGATAAAAATCTTCATAATTCATTAGATACGAATCACTCGTGGGTTCCCAACAAAATCTGAAGAGATTTTGCTGGGGACCATCACACACATCTTCCCATTCTATCCATAGTAAAGGGCTGTCATTATCAATTAGGAGTTTTGTATCATGTTATAAGCCATATGTGCTATATGTTCTAAGTTGTTTAATATTTATTTCAAGTTATGGGCCATGTTTAGAGTTAGGTGAAGGATAAGAGAGTTCTTGTTTTGTTGCTTAAGGTTTTAAGGAATCTCAAGTAGCCTTTAGGCTTTGTGGTGCATGATTTACTAAATCAACAATTTACCAAAATCAGAGTTGACCAAATCAGTATTGCAAAAGATTTGATTTGGTACACTTGCGATTTTGGTAAATTGAATGCATGTTTGGAATTCTTGGATTAGTCAGAAAGCAACTTTCACATAGGCAAAAATGCCATGTACAGCTCACTGTCCTTGGTATTTTAAAAACGATTTTTCTCATTTTGAATTCTTTCTTTTTCAGCTTGGTGATATCGTCCTTTCCAAAAGAGAGCACTGTAGTACGAAGATATCACTTGAATTTTAGGAAATCACAATTTGAAGGGATATCATTATTTAAAAGTCTTGCATGAGGGTTTTTCAAACATGAACAGAAGAAACTATGACTTATGTTACTTGCAATTTTGGAAACTCACACAAAACTGATTGTTGGGCACATCCAAATGGTATCTTAAGTCTATTAAAGAGAGTGGTTTTGTCTATCGTGCTCAGTTTTAGAAGATGAATGAATAAAATTTTGGTTGTGACCTTCTATGGAGAAAGAATCTCAATTCTTTTTTAGATGTGACTTCACAAAACTCTTGATGAGACTTCAAGAGCTCCTTAGTGGGACTCCAAACAGAAATCCCATTCCATTGGTGGCAATGAAGTTAGTTGATGAAACTTGAACATGTTTCTCCATAATATATAGGTGTAACTCCTACATCCATCCTATCCTTTACTTTCGGTCTTTACTTCTAGTCTTTCCTTTAGTTTACAGAATTTCCGTGTTAGTCTTGCATCAGATTGGGGTGTTACCTCCTGAGGGTTCCATCAACTTTTTCATTTTCTTTTCAACATTTTTTCTTTAGTGAATATTACATGTTTAATGATAGTTTTATAAACGTATGTAAAGAAATGGTTAAGCCGAGCTGACTCGACTCTTTTGCCCGGTGCCATTTTTTATCCACATAACAGTTTCCCAAATAATGGTAGTGAGAAATGTGCAGATCTCATATCCAACTTTCTTATCTCCCATTTTGATAGAAACACCAGTAAAGAGCTTAAGTTTTTATCAAAGAAAGGGAAGAAAATTGCAGGCCAAAGGTTTCCTTGTTTGTTCTCTCAGTCAAAATCAGAAAGTAGCAACATCAAAGTCTCTTTATTTGTTTCTCTGCAAGTTAAAGTTAGAAAGTAGCTTCCAATGTTCTATAATTTCAGTTAAGCTATTCTAGGAACTCTTTAAGCTTTGATTTCCACTTCTATCATAAAGATTTGAAGCTGCTACAGTCACAAGTTGATAAACAAAGACACATGCCAAGGTTTGCCAAGTTTAGCTCCAGGCCTTAGGTTGGTAGTTCAAACTTTAACAAGAAGACTCAAAGTAGTGGAAAATCAGGAAGAACATGTCCGGCCTAAAAACAGGCAGCCCCAGTGCACGAAGCTCCCATGTATGCGGGTTCGGGGAAGGGGCGGACCACAAGGGTCAATAGTACACAGCCTTACCTTGCATTTTGCAAGAGGCTGCTTCCACGTCTTGAATCAATGAGCTCAAGGTCACGCCAACATGTCCGGCCTCTCTACAAATATGGAGATACTATTACAACCTAAAGATATCTACAAAACCAAAAACTTTGAAATCTTATAAAGCTTCTTGCCTTCAAATTCTCGATGTTGGTGTTATTTCAAAGAGGAAATCGAGTTCTTCAAGCTTATTTTAGCCTCTTTTCTAGCACATCATAGTTGTTGATTCCTGGTTCAAATGTTTTCTATCTTTTTATATGGTGTCACTAGTTTGACAATGAGACAACAAGCTGTTCTGATTTCCTGTTCAGGCATCTCCTCCCTCTTCCTAGTCAGACTTTGTGTTCTTAATCAATCCTTTTAGGTAGTAATTGATACAAGATTCATTATAACACCAAACACAACTGAGAAGATAACATGTGCAGTAACTAATAAAGGAAAATAATAAATAGTACTGCTGCCGCTTTGCAGAAAAGACTCAGAGGGAAAATTTCAATTTGTTTACTAACATAAGTGATATGTTACAAGAACAAACAAGTGTATGGTGTGTCTGTGGGAGTGCGTCCATGTATGTCTCTATGTGTGTGTGTGTGTGTGTGTGTGTGTGTGTGTGAGAGAGAGAGAGAGAGAGAGAGAGAGAGAGAGAGAGAGAGAGAGAGAGAGAGAGCATATATCATTCTAACATACTCTGTGCAAACAGATTTAGCTTAGCCCAAGAGACTACTTTGAATATTACCCAACTTTTTAATTTCAGAATTCCAATTTACAATTTCCTATCTGGGAAACATACCACATACATTAATATGTCCAAAATTTCACTTTACAGGTTACCAAGATTTTATAAGCATAAACAATATTTGCTAAATTAATAATCACCAAAAGAGACCTGGCCAAATGAGAAAGGTAACTCCATAGATTCCAAGTATAACAAAACAGAAAACTAAAAAGTTCCTATCCTCAAAGTGTTTACTGACAAAAGATTAGACTTCACTTGCTGCCCAAACTAAAAATCAATACAACAAATTCGTACACTCCAAAATCAATGGAACCTTTCAACCACCATCAAACCATGATGTCATATTCCATAAGGTCTTAGTTTCTGGTTCTTTTGATTCTTTCATTTCTCTTTATAGTTTAAGTGTTTTGCAAGTCAGAAGTCAATCATGCATCAAGAAACCAAAGAGATCCTCCTTGAAGAACCACCATTATGGTTCTTCTACATCAGCTGCTAGATGTATGCATTTCTCTTCCCCTAATAAATACATCTTTGCATGATTTTATATATTCTGATAGTACTAACCTTCATGTCTTAGTACGCTTATTGTGAGGAAAGACTGAAACTAATAAATCACTTACCAACCATACAAATTGCAAGAGAGACAAAGACGTCGATGTCTTGGTATCCCATAAGCAAGGGACAAAGGCTGCATGGTGGGTTAACATTAATGGGAAAACTGAAATTCAAATACACCTGTTTTATTCTGTATGTCTACCTAGAGGTTAATTCATCTTCTAGAACTGCAATTCAATGTTATAAGATTGGAGTCCTATAGTTCTTTTTGCAAAGGAATAATGTATTATCTAAAATGGCTTGTATTAGTGTTTATGAAAGAAATGTCAATGACTTCTTTGCTCATTTTAATTTCATAGCAAATAGTAGCTGCGGAAACTATGCACTGACCATTTCTACATCATAAATGCCTAATTCTTTTCAGTGGCACTTAAAGCAAATATTTTATAACTGAACCAACTTAATCAAAGAAATAAGAGTAGAACTACAATTAATTAAGCAATACAATGCATTCAAGTGTAACATGAAGCTAAAAGAGAACCCAGAGACAGAAAGAATTTGGCCACAACCAGAGCAACTACCATGTTGTAGTCAAAAGTTACCTGTATTGCTGCCAATAGAATCTCGGCAATGAGCGCTAGAACAAGATGAAGGATGCTGTTTTGAGCTTGTAGCTAGTATAATATTTTTGGTCCCATCCTTCCATCCTCCAAAGATGACTCCTTCACCAGCTTCTTGCTGACCAGGTGATGCCACTTCTAGCCCTTTGCTCGTAGAGGCTGACCTGAAGTGCTTGACCCATGGATTTGACAGAAGACCACGAGACTCTTTTCCAGCATCCATCTGAGTCCTAGCCCTTTCAAAATTAAGTTTCTGCCAGAAGCCATATTGGAGAACCTTAAACTACAAAAGGATAGAGTTCATTCAGTTAAAAGACGGTCTTGCTTGGAACTGCAGAAATATAGTGGATTTTTCATTTCAAACCTGGCCAGAAGAGAGGCAACTGTTGGCATTTGATGTTGATGATTTTGGAGCAAGAAGTTTCTGTGTTCTTGAATCCATCAAACGGTATTCATAATTGTGTAATTGTTTAACAAAGGATGCTTCAATGGAATTGAGGTATAAACTGTGCTTCTCATCTGTCCACTCATTTGTCGGAGATTCCATCATCTGAGAATGCTGATATAGAGATTCCACCAGTTGAGACCAGAATTTTTCTCATGAGGATTGAACCAGGGGGTCATTGCAGTAGGTAAAAAACAAAAATTTGTATTCATGAATTTCTGGTAAGCAGAAGAAAAGCATATATAAACAGGCATGGAACCTGATACACATTTTAACTGAAACTATGGAAAGGAAAACATTACTAATATAATCCAAGAACAATATCATGGACATCCACCTGCAGCTCATTTGAATGGCACAGGACGACAAGAATGACACAATGCAGATAATATTTGTTTCAGCAATTCAATAAACTGTCACAATGGATGATGCAATGCTGAAGTTCAAGAAATCCTACCTTGAATAAATATTATCCTGACAGATCTGGTGAAAATGATCCATCACAATTGCCAGAAATGTTTATTCTATCCACCATATTAACAATGGCCAAATAAAATCATACACACACATATATATCAAATGAATGAATATTGATGACTAGAAGTTCCAATTCAAGCATTGACGGCAACAGAAATCACGGGCTAATTCTTTTCTTGTGGAGAAAGTTTTTACAAGATATAAACTGCTTATTTGAGCCAGTGTATCAGAAAGTTTTACAAAAATGAGAAAGAAAACTGCTTGGTTCATAACTATCAGATGGCAATATCTCGTAATTCACTTGGAACTTAAACCATCAAAGAAAGCTATGAAATAGAAGTTAAAGAAAAAGGAAATGTTGAAATTGAATCAATGCATCATTCTTCTCTCACTTGATCTATGATTCTCATCATTCAAAAGGAAAAAAAATGAGGATCGATGCAGTATAAGCTTCTATCACAACAGCAGATCAAAGAACCACATAGAACAGCCACAAGAAATAAGGAAAATTATCAAACTCATCAAAGAAAGTACAAAAAATGAAACTATAGCTAAATTCAGATTCTCCAAACTGAAAAAACAAACAAATGAAATGACTGGATAAAAGCAACTAAGGTTCCATCTTCCATTATGCAACCAAATAAGAAAAGCACAATAACAACAATAACCACACCATAGCTAAATTCAGATTCACCTAGTAGCAGAGAAGCAACAAATGCAATCAGAAGATAAAAGCAACGAATGCTCCACCTTCCATTATCCAACCATAAGAAATGGCCCCAAAAGAAACCTCATAAAACCATACCTCAACTCAGATTCCCTATTCACAATTAAAAACCATCAATTACAATCACTAGATGAAAGGAACCAATGTCTCATCTTCCATCGTCCAACAGAAAAAAAGCCCTTCTGTCACCCCCTTTCCAAGACGACCAAAAAGAAAATCGCCCATAAAAGATCAAACCGCATTCCATCTGCAGAAAGTTGTCTCTACTCCCCGCGCGCCCCCCCCCCCCCCCCAGCCAAATAAAAATGTAGTTCTTGTGACCTAACTAACCTCACAAAATTTTCAATTCAAAGCAGAAGCCAGATACAATTGCAACTCATTTCATTTCACATCTGAAAAACAAGCAATTAAAACTACCAAATTGAATGAATTACCATGTTCCGATCCTCTTCTGGTCCCACTTTAAGATCGTTTCCACGGGTCATTCCCGACGTCTGAGAAGAACCCTCCATCCTTTGATTCCCATCCATTTCTATTCAAATAATCTCTACACCATTTATACAACAAATTCCCAGAAAATTCTTCCTAGAGAAGAAAACGGAGAGAGAGAGAGAGAGATGGGTCATAAGGCCCTCCACCTGGCGTGCTTTACACGTGTCACATGCACAGAGACTGACACGTCATCGACGAGAGGAGATATTTTGGCGGAAAAGATCTCTGACATGATGATGACGTGGTGCGTCTCTCGGTGCTTTTTGTCGCCTCTCCCCTCTTTATTGCCATTCTCATCGTGGCAATTCCTTAGATATAGGGGTCACAGATAAGACGGGGCCCACTATGGACTATCGACGGCTGCGATTTCATGTTGATTCTATTTCTTGGATCGGTAGGGCTTATCTTTAGATGGAAGCTTTTCAAAAGGAAATTCTTTAACATCAAATCTTTCTTGAACGGTGGATGAGTAATGAAGGCAAGTGGGACACATCATTTAATGATCTAAGCAAGTCTATCAGTGAGCCATCTACCCGAATTCAGATCGTTTGACAATTCTAAGTCCCTGATTTATAGCCTCCTACCCAACAAAAATCTAGATTGTGAGACAAACGGCATAGCTCAAACGATAAAGATGTAAATTCCAGTCTTGGCCTTTAGCCACAGGCATTCCATGGATAATCCTATTCTATAAACAGTAATATGTGACCAATCACACCGTCAGAAGTGGTTAACGCTTGATTTTTGTGTATCCAAGATGGGGCCCAAGTGTCACCCAACAGATGCATGGTTTTGATTAAACCATACAAATAACAGAACTTAAGAGAGGGATCACCTAGTCGGTTGCATTGCAAGTGGCCCACAATCCAAAAGCTCAGCATTCATACAATCTTAACCTTTCAAATTCTGCCAATCAAATGGATGGTGAGAAACTAAGATCAATTCAGGAAAATCTATATAAATTAGATGGTTGGGATTAGTCAAACAAGAGCGATATTTAGGGGCAGGGCCATTACTAGGGGTCGACCAACAATCTATAATATAGATGAAGGAAACTCCCTGGGTCATTAATTTATCATAATCCAGGTTCTGGTTGAAGCTTGTACAGTACAGTATCTGCATGAAGGGCATTTGGCTGCTCTCGAGCCGTGGGTATACTGAAGGATGATTGCCCCGACTTTATCATTCTGACTATAGCCTGTAGCCAAGAGGTAGGGTGACAAGTTGTGCTGCAGTCTATAGTACATAATCTTATTTTGCATTTTATATGAGGCTATTTTTACACCTTGAACCCATGACTTGAAGGTCACATGGCAAGAACTCCACTAATGCATCAGGGTTCTCCTTCTCTGCTTAGTTCAAATTAAAAAAAAAAAAAAAACACTGGTTTAAGTCGGCAATATTTTCATGTTTCAACAATAACTTTCCCAAATTAGGATAGCTATTAATGCATTTTTTGGAGAATAAAAGTCACCCCTCTTTCTTCGAGAAAAATACTCTCTTTGGTAATGAAGTTATTAACAATTTTCTTTTCCTAAATAAAAAGCCCTATCCTCTCTCTCTTTCTCTCACTTGGTCAACATGTGCAAGTGCATATGCTTATGTACTTATTAGTAACTACTTTCTAGAATAATAAAGTGTTGGGGATTTACAGTCCTCGCCTAAGATCAAGCACACACAAAACTTTACGTGGTTCGGCCAATATGCCTATGTCCATGGGAGGAGAACAAATTCACTAAAAGAGAGAGTATTATAGGGTATATGCAGACATTGGATGACTAGGAATGGGTGATGTTCTAAATCGATCTTCAGCTCCTCCCTATTTATAGAGTTTTCAGAACTTAATTTTCAATAAATTGTTCACAAAAGTCTTAGGCGGTGCTACTATTATTGACATGGAGACCGACGGCAGGGCCTGCCACAGTTGACATTGGCAGCCGTTAAATGGGACTGGACTAACAAATCTCCCTTTCCAAGCCCATTAACTGAAAGAGGTTTCTTCATGCATTGACTTCTAGCAGAAGCCCATCTCAGCCAATTCCCTATAAATCTCGAACTTGCTTTGAGGTAATGCTTTTGTCATCATATCCCAATTATTGTCGTTAGTATAAATTTTCTCAAGCTCTAATGATTTCGAGTTCATAAGATCATGTATCTAATAATATAGAACATCAATGTACTTTGACCTCCCATGAAAAGTAGAAATCTTGCTAAGGGTATAGCACTCTGACTATCGCAAAATAACACATATCTCTTTTGCATAAAGCCAAGTTCGTTCACAAACTTCTTCATTCATAGTAGCTCTTTTCAAGCCTCTATCATAGCAATAAATTCACTGTCATAACACAGCTCCCTCTGCAAAAGTAATCAATAGCATGAAGTAGACTTTCTCGTGTCAATATCACCAGCCACATCTGAATCAGTGTAGCCCTCAAGTATGGGCTTGCTAGTGCCAAATCCCAAACTCAACTTGCAAGTACCACGTAGATATCTCAATATCCACTTCACTGCATTCCAATGCTCTTTTCTTGAATTTGATAGAAAATGCTCACTATATCAACTACATATGCAATGTCTGGTATGGTGCATACCATGGCATACATAAGACTGCCAACAATTGAAGCATAAGGAATATCTTGCATGTATTCCTTCTCGGCATCACTCACTGAACTTGATTCTTACTAAGCTTAAAGTGAGTAGCAAAAGGTGTACTAACCTTTTTAGCTTTATCATGTGAAATTGCTGAAGTACCTTTTCTATGTATTTCTTCTGAGACAGCCATAACTACTTATTCCTCTTGTTATGAATAATAGAAATCCTAAGAATCTATCTCGCAAGTCCCATGTCTTTCATAATAAAGACCAGCTCCTTTAGCTGACTGATTCTTGAAGAGTTGTTTCCAATAATAAGCATATCGTCGACATAGAGTAGCAAGAAGACAAAATCATCATGTGAGAATCTCTGCACAAATACAAAGTGATTTGCAGTAGTCTTTCTACAACCCTGTTTGGTCATGAACTGCTCAAATATCTTGTACCACTGTCTAGAAAGCTGTTTCAAGCCATACAAACTCTTTTTCAACTTGTAGACGTACTTTTGTTAAGTGTTCAATTTTGCCTAAAATAACCCTTAATTAGCATTTAATTAGATAATTTTAAATTAATTTTAGCTCTAATTAATCATCTAACCATTGATTTTAAAAGTTAATGATTAGACGATCATTAGAGATAGGTACATATGTAATTTAAATGATTCTAAAATAGTCTTTTATTTTTCAGATTAACAATGATGATGTAGATCAATTTAGCTTTGTAGGCCCAATGATATACAGTGGAGATGTAATACTAGAAGATCTTCAACGCATGCAACCATCACATGGCACCACTACATGGCAAACAACACAAGTATGGGCTGACTACATGAAGCATGGGAGACACCACATCGGCAGGCTTCATGAGTTGATGGGCAAGGAATGGGCAAGCTGCACAATTGACTAGAAAAATAATCAGGTGTTAAGTGCTTCATTTTGGCTAAAAGACCCCTAGTTTAGCATTCAATTAGATCATCTAATCATCCAAATTTCAAATTTTAGCTTGATTAACCATCTAGACCTTAATCAATGGTTATATGATCATTCGAGCTTATTAAAGGATTAATGTACGGTTTGATTATTCTAATTTAGTCTTTATTTTTGCAGATTAATTAAAGGAGGATTGGATGACTCAGATCTATGATCAACGGTGCAGATCAATATGAGAAGAGTCCAAATTAGAAAAGAATTACTAATGAGAAGAGTCCTAAATTGAGAGAGGATAAAGTTTCCTGAAAGGGAGTTATCTCTTCAAGGAAGGAGTTGAGGAAGATAAGGAAGGAGCAGAGAAAACAAGGAGATGCAAATGCTATAAAGAGGGGAAACTGTATGGGGGAGAGGGAGTGTTTTTTGGAGAGTGTGGAGTTTTTGGAGTTTTTTAGTTGTTTTACTTATCACTTTCTTTTCCTTGTTGTTTAGAGTTCTCTTGCCTACTCGTATCTATTTCACTTTCACAACCATCTATTCCTCTTTAACATCTAACTTTCCATTTGTTTAAGGCACCATCCCCACCTTTTCTACTAGCTTCTTCCCTTCTCAGCTACGTTTTCCACACCTCTCCCATCTCTTTCATTAATCACACCCAGCTCGTTTCCAAAGCCCTCTTCATCAACCTTCACATAGCCAGGCAAGAGTTGGCTTTGTTCCAGACGACGCCCAGACCAAAGGTGTCTTTTTTCTCTTGTTCAACCCACCTTTCGTCGCACCTCAACACCAGTCGTTCATCTTCACAGGCCAGGCATGAGCCAGTCCTTCAACACCTAGTGCGGCTGGGGACAACGCCAATCATCACCCTTTGCTCCCATTTGCCCTTCACTCGCATCCTAATTGCATTCTTCCAGAACCAGTACCTTCACATCTTCTCTTCACGTGGGCACCAGACGACGCTCTTCCTAGGTGTCAATTTTTTCGAACGACACCACCGGCCAAGCCGCCCAGGCTCCTCTGCTCCCCATCGTTTCCACCGACAAGCCCAGGGAGAGAAAACCCAAATCGGGTTTCCCCCCATCCCTTCTTCTTCTCTTTCTCTTTTTTCCTCTCCCTCCTTCTTCTCCCTCTTCTTGCTTCTTCCCTATATCCTCCAGTTTTTCCCTCAACGAGTTTTCCTAGTTTTTAATTAAAACCAGAAATCCAAAAAATTTCCAAGTCTACCCTTGTCAAATTTGTGGAATTCCAAATGTGTCCTCATTTTAATACCAACTGTGTCCCTGTGCTATTCTGGTTCTATCCACGTTCTATCTATCCAGGGATAGTGATATCCAAGACTGCTTATGTAGTTTCATTTTTTTTTGGAATAAATAATTTTGTAAATTTCAACAGTTGAATAAATTTGGATTTTCTTTTAGTGTTAGTTTATTTCTGGTATATTCTTTATTTTTATTCTTTTATTAATTGAATTTTATTTAAAACTCTATCAACTTAAAGCGAGTCCCTGTGGGTTCAACCTGTATTTGCATTGCTATACTACAATATCTCGTGCACTTGCGAAAAATATCAACATCAGGCTCCCTATATGTAGCAGGCACATTATGAGAGACAGGTTGGTTAGGCAGCAATGGGATTTCTCTCTTCTAACCCTTCACGGAAAGAGGCAGAAGGATAGTTCCTCTCTCTCTCTCTCTCTCTCTCTCTCTCTCTCTCTCTCTCTCTCTCTCTCTCTCTCTCTCTCTCTCTCTCTCTCTCTCTCTCTCGTTTTGATTGATGCAGAGCTCTCCTTTCTCTGCTCCCGGCTCCTCTCTCTTGTTCCATTGACCAACTCTCACTCCACCACCATCTCTGGCATCACCTCCTACAGAGAACCCAATTCCTATCCCTCTTGTTTCCTCACTAGCCAGCATTGATGAGTGACACACTAGTACAGGCTTAGGCAGTGGTTGCTTTCGTCTTCTCCCCTCCTTGTCTCCCTCTCATTCCTCATCCCCCGCTGGCCGACATGGGTGCGTGATACACCTTCACAGGCCAGACAATCACCCCGGTTTGCCTCTCTCTATTTCTCATTGCACTTTCCCTTCTTGTTCTTTTCCCCGCATCACCTCCTCTATCAGCCTTCTATTCTCCAACTCTCCTTCTCCCTCGATTCTCTCTACCCTTCTCTCCCTCTAATCTCCAAGGGGCAAACAGACCGCACCACATCCTCCACCTCCATTCCTCCTCATAACACAGATCTCTCTCTCTCTCTCTCTCTCTCTCTCTCTCTCTCTCTCTCTCTCTCTCTCTCTCTTGTCGCTTTTTCCCTGTTGTTAACCGATACACACTGGCAGGAAACTACAGTTCCCTTTTCTCCTCCTCTGCCCAAGTTACCATCATCTATGCTCCATCGGAAATCCTTGTAGCCAAACTCCCTTGGACACTAGCATCTCTTCGCACCATCTCTCTCAGGTCCTCCCGTTTTCCTGCCAACACCGGCATCTCCTTCCCCAGCCCTCTCTCTCAGTCTCTTCTTCCTCTATTCCCTTTTCTCTCCGGCTACCCAAAGCCAACCCCCTTCTCTCCTTCATCCCCATATCTCTGCTCCTCCCACCAATCTCTCTCAATCCCTCTGTCTCTCTTCATTTCTCTATCTCGATTCCTCTCCAGTTTATCACCTGCCTAGCAGAGCCTAGCATTGATCCATCACCAGCACTGCCTAAACCAATCAAGAGGTAGCCCCGTTCATCTGCTTCCTACCTTCGCTATAGCCCCCATCTAGCATTGCCCTCTTCTCTGATCTCCCCATCGCCCATACCATCTTCTCCATCTCATTACCACAGGCAAACTGTGACACCCCGGGTTTTTGACAATTTGTTTCCCATATTTATACAAAAATAATAATAGTTTATTGCTAGAAAATAGATGGGATTCCAAAACTTAAAACTCATAATTTAAAATTTGTCGTAGCGTCAGGCAAATACCATTTTAGAAAACCCCGAGGGTCATTTCACCTTAAAATCACACTGAAGAACATAACGAAAAGTAACCATTTTGAGCATGCTCACAAATTAAAACCACGATGAAATTTTTGCTACTGTAAAGATACATAATAATGAAAGTTCCAAAGCTCCAGGGTCTGTCCAAGATCACCACATCATCCATGAATAAACATAACCTCTATACAGTGATTTGGGTTTAATCTATCAATATATACAATGACTAAGGAGAATGTCAAAAAGCCAATACCAATCCAACCAAAAGTACACCACTCTGTCGGTATCTGACATTCTTTGTCCTCAAGCCCCCGTCCAACTCCACGCTAGTCCACCTTCTTCCCTTTTTGACGGTCGCGCTCTGATTCTGAGGCATTGCAAAACAAAGCAATGCCTCAGCAAGCCATGCTTGTGCAGGTGATATACATTCAAAATAACTCAATAAAACAAAGCATATGACGCAAGGCATAAAGATCGAAAGATGATCAATCATATATAAAGTCTTAAATCACATGATGAAGGAATACCATGTCCATGCAATAAATAAGATATCATCAACCATGATATCAGGACATGCACAATCTGAGAAAATCTAGAAACATATGAATGCATGTCAAAAGTATCAAACCTCATACACAGTCAAGCCCTATGAGTGTCTCACATACACTCATGGCAATGTGGGGTCAGCTCTCTGTACCATCCACTTTCACCCTTGCACCCTCACGGGTATTCAGGCACTCACGGGAACTACGTGCACCACTTTCGCTTTCACCCTTTCACCCTCACAGGCACTTAGGCACTCACGAAAAGTCGCGTTGCACACCCGCTTTCACCCTTTCACCCTCACGGGCACTTAGGCACTCACGGTGTGAAAAATCGCATCCTACCACAGGATCAATAGTCTCAAATATCAAGCCAGAGAGACTCCCACATGTCAAGAAGACCAACAATCAAATGAATATCATGAAAGATATTAAAAACAGTGCATGCAATAACCACCATAAAGATAGCAGCACATGAGAAGCTACATGCTGAAATCAATCTCAAGCATATGGTAAGGCATAAATCACATGCCTCACCATTTAAAAATTATGAAAAAAATTGTGAATGGAATCACCTACCTCAATATCGCAATATCCCCAAACAACACGTAACCAATATCAAGGGGTATGCCATGATGTACCTGTCATGCCATAAATCATGTCATGGTTAACACATATAACCAAAATTTAAAGCTTGATCATCTATTGATCAGCTCGATCTGAATCATCTAATAGCATTTAGTAGTTTTGCTATTAAAAAATTACTCCAAACTAGATTTTTATCTTAAATCTAGGTCCACCTTGTTGAGACGATCACAATGCTTCTTTCGGATCATGATTTGGACCATTGTAGCTCCTAAAATCAAGGTTTAAAGGGTAAAAAAAACCAAAATCCAGCAAATGGGGCCCGCTATACACGCGCGCACTGTGCGTGCTGGGCTCTTCTGTGGAAGCGCTTCGTGTCAGAACCCGCTCCAGGGGAGCGGGCGCTTCTATGGACGCGCTCTGCGCATGGGGGACGGAACAGTGCGCGTGGTGCATTCTAAGCTCGTCGCGGGCACGCCTTCGTCACGCCACGTGGCATGCCATGGACCATGTGTTTTCCCCCATTCCAGTCGCCATTGCCGGAGACGACGATCGGACTGGTTCGCCGTCGCCGGCGACTCTAGGTGCTCCGTTTTTTGTGATTTTTACATCTCCGAGTCTGGTTTTTCACATACATTCCATTTCCACCTTCCATTTTCCCAAATCCCACCTAAATCTATCAGTTTTTCACTATTTTTAACCCATTTTCAAAAACTCCCATACTACAATTTTTTGTGTTTTTCGGCGTCCCTAGCCGTCCGATCGTCATGAAATTTTGTGGGTCCTTTCCTCTCCTCATCATACACAATGTGAATGGTCCAGATCTAAATCTAACACCTTCTCATCCAAATTTTTTATGCAAATCAGTAAGCATGGATTTTTGCAAAAACCTACATATTCATGCCTTTTTTTGGTGTTTACAAGTGTATAAACCTTGAAATTAACACAAAAGGGAAGGGTGGAGTGATCCTATCTCGTTCTCGGCTATTCAGGGGTGAAGAAATCCGCCTCCCCAGTGCGTAATTGTCCACGTGAAGGTAGAGACAATTAGAGAGAGGAGAGTGCGTTTTGAGCACTCTCTCTCTTCTCCTTACCTTACCTTATATTTTTATTTATTTATTTATTTATTTGTTATATTATATTATATAGTTATTTTATTTTATTTATTTTCTTGTTTTAAAAAAATCAAAATGTTACACAAACCCAAATTCCACACGCACCGGCTGGCTTAAAGAAGGAAACATGATCTAGGTTTTCCTTCCTTCCCCTCGTCTCACTCTCTCTTCTTTTCCCTTGCCCCACTTCTCTCCCTTTGCACCCATTTTGTTCCTGCGTTTTTCTTCTTCCACGGGAAGAAGATGAAAGAAGGAGATAAAGAAACCATTTTCTATAAAATTCCAGAACTAATCTTTAGACTTTAATAAAAATGTCATTTATGTCCTGTTTTGTCTTTTTCCTTATTTCCTCTTTATGTGTATTCTTGTTTTACTTTTTCTAGGATAGTCTTATTCTCGCATTAGTTCTAAACTATGTGTTTTTAATTCTTGTCGTTGCGTGATTCAAAGATCAAGATAGTGAAGTTGTATTCATATTGTTATTGCATTTACTTTCTTTAAATTCAGATCTTTGAGTCTTATTTTTGGCAATTTTCTAAGTTAAAATTTGTGTAAACTCCACCTTTTCAAGTCGAGTCCTCGCGAAATCGACCCAGACTTGCACTAGCTATTCTACAATAGTTGTGCACTTGCGTAAAACTCAAACAAGTTTTTGGCACAATTGCTAGGGACCTGCAATGGTTATGAAATTAGAAAAAATAAATTTTTTCAAAAAATAAATTTTTTTTGGAGCTGCATTGTTTTAACATTTTAGGAATTTTGGGTGCATTTAAAAAAAAATAAAAATTAGTGCATAAATTCACTTTCTCCTAAATTTTGGTACTTACTGATAATTTTTATTTTGCAGGGAAAATTGGAAAAGAAAGGAGAAATTCAAAAAGTTTAATTAGGATAATTACAGTTTATTTTTTAGTGAATTGTAGTGACGATTTCATAAAATTATTTATTTTCACAATTCAGTTAAAAAGCTATAATAACAAAGGTCGAGGGTGGGCTATCGTAACCTAGACGTGGAGGTGGAATGTAAATGGTCCCACCCTTGCACAAGAAGACATTTTCCAGGACCTTGCGGTGAGAAATTTCTAAACTCCTTAAAAGCTCTAGTTTAGGTTATACATTATAGATTAAAATTGCATTTGTTATTAGAATAAAAATCATATAGAATCCATTTGATACATGTTGCATTTTTAGGGTTTGCATTAGTTTGTTATTTTTTATTGCATTTTTAAGGCACGTTTAACTGCGTTGAGGTGATTATATGTTGACCAATTTTCCATAGAATGAAAAAATTATTTGGTAAGGGCAACCGACCCTACAAGATTAAGGGTAGATTTCATCACCACCTCTTGGCCCATTTAGGATAATTACCACAAGCATGTAACCCAACCTTCAAAATTAATTAAAATTAATTAGAAGAGACCTATAAGGCCCACAACATGCTCATAGGACCCTCTTGGAAGGAGGTGACCTATTTCCACTCTAGTGGCTCTTATTTAACTGACTGCGCTGGTATTTAAATGACTATCTCTGTAAATACATTCTATGACTTAGACTACCTATGACTAGCTGAGGAGGGTGTGAAGTGGTTGGTTAGATTGGATCTAACTACTAAGCGGTGGGGTAAGTCTAAAAAAGAGGAACGTTAGATTAGGTTAATCTAAAAGCTTCTCCCCCACATAATTTCAAGACAAACAAAATTTCTGCTTGCTAGCCTTGGGGGTGTTTGAATTTTTTTTGTCCTATCACTAGCATTTAGGTTGCATTAGTTAGTTAGTTAGTTAAAAAGAAAAAAAGAAGAAGAAAAAAAAGAAGAGAGACATGGTCAGTTTCATTCAAGATCTGCACACTAACTAAAATGATAATTGGTGCTCCAGCATTAATAGAGAAGATATTTCCCCATGGAGAAATAATCCCGTCTTTAACGATGATGAACCACCTCACATCATGAATAACAATGATGTTTCTTCATGGATGAATAATCCTCTATTTGATGCTGATAATCCTCCACCTCTATTCAATGATAATATATATCAATGGAGGAATCATTCTCAACTACATGGAAATAGGAGAAGGAATTATACACAGGCAATGGGCCCAAAATAGATCAATGGACGATAATTGGCATAACCAAAATTCTCCTAGAAAAACATTAAAATATTTTTTACAGCCTAACTATACTAGCATACCTTCATGTATAAATTTACCTCAAAATGTTAGTATGATTAAAATAAAGGTTGGAGTAATTCAATTACTTCTAAAATTTTATGGGTTGGATAGTGAGAGTCCTTACACACATTTATAAGAATTCAATGAAGTGTGCATATTCCAACATACACAAAACATTAAATTCGATATTGTAAGACTCAAACTATTTCCTTTGTCTTTAAAGGAAAAGCTACGATGTGGTTTCATTCACTGCTACCAGATTCCATACGAACATGGCAATAAATGATTAGGAAGTTCTTGAATAAGTTCCTTCCTATACATAAGACAAATGCTCTCCACCAAAACATAATGAATTTTACCCAGAATGATGAAGAAACCTTCTATCAATGCTGGGAAAGATTTAAGGAATTGTTGTTAACTTGTCCACATCATGGATACGAACTTTTGTGTATCATTAGCTTCTTTTATGAAGAACTTTATTCGAATATGCGCCAGTTTGTTGAAATGATGTGTAATGGCAATTTCTTAAATAAACAACCGAAAGAGGTGCAAAAGTATTTGGAATGGTTGGCAGAGAGTGCACAAACTTGGGCTCATTCAGAAATAGTAGGTTACTCAAACAAGCCTAAGTCCACCACCACATCCGCTAAGGGAGAAATAAATGCTATGATTAAAAAAGATATATGAAAATAGTATCCCTAGCTAGAACAGAGGCCATGAAAATGGGAAGTTTTTCCTCTATGAAAGTTGAACAAGTGTGTGATATTTGCGAAAGTAATACACATTCTTATGGGCAACATTTTTCCCCATCTTTAGACACATATAGTCTCGACTCGAGTAATCATTCTACTATAAGTTGGAGAAATGAACGTAATGCTAATGTCTCACACAAGGCTCAGAACCAACCCTATCACAAAAAACAAGGACCACTTGCTCCTGGACCTTACCTTCCTCCACATAAGAGGAAAGTAGAGGATAATTTTCGTCAAGTCATGAAATATCAGGAGAAGAAAATTGCTCAAATTCTAATCCAATTAAAAGAGAGCACAAATTCCATGATTGAATTGAAGGGTATGATGTCTCAAATGCTTCATACCATTGATAATGAGTCATGTCCTATTCCACCCAATGAGAACCTTGATGGTACGGATGTGGTAGGTGAGATTAATTCTTCACTTACGAGCATGGAACAAACGAAGGCAATTACCATTGTTCATAGTGGTGACACAATTGAAAATTTTGGTCTTAAAAAGGCTGAAATAGTGCTCAAACCTGTTAAAAAAAGAGACAAATTTATCACACCCACTGAGCAATATGACATCCTTGCTCCATTTCCAAAAAGGCTGCATCAAGCTCCTACAAGAGTCTTTAGTTATGAAAAGCAGTCTGAAGATGAATTTATCTTGCCTTGTGATAAAATGAAAAATTTTAAATTGCAAGATAAAATCACTAATTAGTCCTTTTTGAAGGCCTGTCCATCTCACTTTGTATGGGACCCAGGGAAGTTTGGAACTTAGTAATATTTCCATTCTCTAAAAAATTTTCATCTATAATAATTATGTACATTAATTTTTCTTTCTTTCTTCTTTTTTCTTTTCTTTTTCAGAATTCTTTTACATCTCCTTATTATTTTTGCTTTTCTCAATGCATTATTATCATCCTACTTTTTAAATATTGATGACAATGTTTCTTTCAGGTTGGGGGTGTAGAATTCTATCAAAATTTAGTTTTTATTAGTTTTTTTATTTTAAAAAAAATTAAAAAAAATCTTAAAAAGAAAATAAAAAAAGAGAGTTATAAGAAGTTAGGTTTTCTGAATATTCATCTTAATTTTTTAACTTTAGTTGATTAATAGAGTTGTATGCAATTAATTCACTATTTTATTCTTTTTATAATGTGCCTCATGAAAAATTAAACTCGAAATATCAATTGCTCAAAATAGCTATATATAGTTAAGTTAAAGAGAAAATATAACTTGTGGAGACTTATAACCCAAGTGAGTTTTGAGCTATTCTTCCTTTTCTGAGGGTTATACATAAATTCAAAATTTTCTTCAACAAACATTATTTCTTAATTGGTCTCATTATTTTTCATCTTGGTCGACTATTAAGAAATATCAAAAGAATATACCATATACCTCATAGGTTTATGATCATCTTTAAGTCATATGAAACCTAGGAAATGATAGAGGCTATCCTTGGTAAAACCCAAAGCCTTTAGCCTTCCCTATATTATTTTCCACTTGTTTGCCCCTTGAGCCCTTTAAATATCAGCCTTTTCTTTATTAACCAAACAACCTTTATCTATATTAAACCCCTATAAAAATATCCATTACCCATTTGTTTTGAAAATATGTGGAGAAAATTGAAGAACATCTTGAGAAAAAGTATTAACAATACAATTCAAGAGATGAACATTAAAGAGGTGAAAAAGAACGAAAAAGTCCAAAAAGGCTATACTTAAAAAAAATGATGATAGCCAATGAAAAAGAAAAATGTTCACTCTTTCAAGGATAAATGGAAAAATTGTGAATATATCGATAGAAGATCTTTACATACTTTCCAGACAACCTTTCTTTACCTTCATATCCATCTTTTTTTATAACCTTTACCTAAGCCTATATTTTGTCCTAATAGAAGTCCTTACTTGATCTTAAGAGAAGTATGGCTTGAATATGGTTATAAATGAATAGGGAGTTGGGTGTAGTATAATATTCTTAATAGTTGATATCCTTTCATGAGACCACTACCATTCTTTCTATGTTGTCATTCTTTTATATGAAATATGTGAGACTTGGACTTGATGAAAAACATTTTACTCACATATTAATGAGAGTATACCTTTCTAAGTGACAACTATATCTTGTGAGAATTGAAGTTAAAGCATACATTTAAATGGTAATTTAGGTTATATTTGACTCCAAAAACTATTATTATATATCAGCTATGGCACACATACTCACCTTCCAAAGTTTAATGAACTAATGAGATATCTTTATCATAAAGGGTAGGATTTTAAACCTTTTGGTTCATCTTTATTAGTAGGCTAAAGTTAAGGATTTAATATAAGCAGAATAGAAGAAAATTTTCTCAAATAAATAAAGGAAATTTGAGAATTTTGTGGGAATATTCACTGCAAACCCTCACGAGGCATAACTCGTCGACTAGGTGTAACCTAGGGGTTTGAGGGGTTGTTGCATATGCTAAATGCAACCGTGAGTACCTATGAAAATGGCAGTGTAAGTCAAATTCAATAAATGATTTTTTGCATGTTTTGCTAGGGACTAGCAAAATGTTGGTTGGGGGATGTTTTAAGTGTTCAATTTTGCCTAAAATAACCCTTAATTAACATTTAATTAGATCATTTAATTGGATAATTTAATAATTTTAAATTAGTTTTAGCTCTAATTGATCATCTAACCATTAATTTAAAAAGTTAATGATTAGATGATCATTAGAGTTAAGTACATATGTAATTTAAATGATTCTAAAATAGTCTTTTATTTTTCAGATTAACAATGATGATGTAGATCAAGTTAACTTTGTGGGACCAATAATACATAGTGGAGATGCAATACTAGAAGATCTTTATTGCATGCAGCCATCACATGGCACCATTGCATGGCAGCCAAGCCATCACATGGCACCACTACATGGCAGGCAGCACAAGTATGGGCTGATTGCATGAATCATGGGAGACATTGCATGGGCAGGCTTCATGAGTTGATGAGCAAGGAATGAGCAAGCTGCACGATTAACTAGAAAAATAGTCGAGCTCCCTATATGTAGTAAGCAGATTACGAGAGATGGGTTGGTTAGGTAGTGACGGGATTTCTCTCCTCTGACCCTTCACGAAAAGAGGTGGAAGGATCATTCCTCTCTCTCTCTCTCTCTCTCTCTCTCTCTCTCTCTCTCTCTCTCTCTCTCTCTCTCTCTCTCTCTCTCTCTCTCTCTCTCTCTCTCTCTCTCTCTCTCTCTCTCTCTCTCATTTTGATTGATGCAGAGCTCTCCTTTCTCTGCTCCCGGCTCCTCTCTCTTGTTCCATTGACCAATTCTCACTCCACCACCATCTCTGGCATCACCTCCTAAAGAAAACCCAATTTCTTTCCCTCTCGTTTCCCCACTATCCAATACCTGTGAGTGACACACTGGTACAGGCCTCGGCAGTGGCTACTTTCCTCTTCTCCCCTCTCTGTCTTCCTCTCATTCCTCATCCCTCGCTGGCCGGCACAGGTGTGTGACGGCCAGACAATCACCCCAGTTTGCCTCTCTCTGTTTCTCATTGAACTTTCCCTTCTCGTTCTTTTCCCCACATCACCTCCTCTGTCAGCCCTTTGTTCTCCAACTCTCCATTGCCCAGACCATCTTTTCCATCCCATTACCACCGACTAACCAAGATTCCATGCACACTGGCCGACTTAAAGAAGGAAACCCAATTTGGGTTTTCCTTCTTTCCCCTCATCTCACTCTCTCTTCTTTTCCCTTGCCCCACTTCTCTCTCCTTGCATCCATTCTGTTCCTGCTTTTTTCTTTCACAAGAAGAAGATGAAAGGAGGTAAAGAAACCATTTTCCATAAAATTCCAGAAGTAAGCCTTAGACTTTAATAAAAATGTCATTTATGTCTTGTTCTATCTTTTTGCTTATTTTGTCTTTATGTGTATTCTTGTTTTACTTTATCTAGGATAATCTTGTTCTCGCATTAGTTCTAAACAATGTGTTTTTAATTCTTGTCGTTGCATGACAGAGCAATCAAGACAGTGAAGTTGTATTCATATTGTTATTGCATTTACTTTCTTTAAATTCAGATCTTTGAGTCTTATTTTTGGCAATTTTCTAAGTTAAAATTTGTGTAAACTCCACCTTTTCAAGTCGAGTCCTCATGGAATTGACCCGAACTTGCACTAGCTATTCTACAACAGTCGTACACTTGTGAAAAACTCAACAACTTCTCCTTGCCTTTAGAAACAAAACCTTTTAGCTACTCCATATATATCTCCTCCTCTAAGTCACCATGGAGGAACGTTGTCTTCCCATTCATCTACTCAATCTCCAGATCAAAGTTTGCGGTCAAACCCAATACAACTCAAATTGAAGACATTTTGACCACATGAGAAAATATCTCCTCGAAATCAACACATTTTCTTTAACCAAAGCCTTTCACCACAAGTTTAGCTTTGCATTATGGTTGTGAAGTGTCACCCTCATACTTCACCCTATAAATCCACAGAATCTTCAAAGCTTGTCTTCCTTAGGCAATCTTACCAACTCAAATGTGTAGTTGTTTTGCAAGGATTTCATCTTATCCTTCATAGCTGCAATCTACTGTACATTCTCTTCACTTTCAACTGCCTATGTGTAGTTCTCAGGCTCTCCCTTGTTAGTGAGGAGCACATACTCATCTGATGAATACTGAGTGGAGGGTTGACGATCTCTTGAACTCTATCTCAATGAAACTATTAGCTCCTCAATAGGAATCTCCAGCTAAACATCATCAGCCTTTAATGAAACATCCATGTCTTTAGCAGCTTCATGCTCACCCTCGGCTTGATCATCTTGAACATCAGCTGGCGTACCACCATGGTCACTGGCACCATCTACACCTAGCGTATGTGAAATAGGAACTTGATCCAAATTAGTCAGAGTATCAGAACTCTAAGTTTTTTATCCTTTGGCTTTATCAATGTGTTCAATGGTTTGGTCTTCCATAAAGACCACGTCACGGCTTCTAACCAACTTCTTTGCAATAGGATCATATAGCTTGTAGCCAAACTCATCCTGCCCGTAGTTGATGAAAATACATTGTTTGATCTTGACGTCTAGCTTGGACCTCTCATCCTTAGGTATATGTACAAACGCCTGGCACCCAAATACCCACAAGTGATTATAAGAGACATCTTTTCTATACTATAGCCTGTTAAGAATATCTGCATTCAAGGCAACAGTTGGAGGTAGTTAATAACATAGGCTGTTGTGTATAGTGCCTCACCCCAGAAGGAACTGGGCAACTTAGCTTTAGAAAGCAAGCATCTGACCCATTCCATCAATGTCCTGTTCATCCTCTCTGCTAAACCATTTAGTTGAGGAGTCTTCGGAGGAGTCCTTTGATGTCTGATCCCCTACTGCTTACAATAAGCATCAAATGGCCCGCAATGCTCGCCACCATTGTCTGCGTGAATACATTTCAACTTCTTCCATGTTTAATGCTCAACAGAAGCTTGAAACTCTTTAAACTTGTCAAGCACCTGATTCTTAGATTTCAAAACATAGACCCAAAGTTTTCTGGAATAATCATCAATAAAGGTGACAAAATATAATGCAGCACCAACTATTCATACCTTCATAGGACTGCACACATTTGAATGTACCAATTTAAGCATACATAGCTTCCTAGAAGAAGGATAGCTTTTGAAGTAAACCCGTTGTTGCTTCTCGATAAGACAATAAGCACACTTGCTCAACTTTGCAGCTTTGAGCCTTGAAAGCAAATTCTTCTTGACTAGAAAATCTAGTGTCTTCTCTATGAAAACCCCAAAATTTTCTAGAATTATTTGAAATTAATTAAATTTGTTTTTACAAAAATCCAGGTGGAATATTATATTTAATATAATATTATTTTAAAAAAAAAAAATCAGGTCTTGAAACATTGATATTTGGAATCATTTATGGGAAACCAGTCAGAATGATTGTAAGCACACTGAAATCTGAGCTCGTGTGAAAAATCCTTATTTTTCATAATTTTTGTGAATTTATATTTACCCACAAGGGTAAAATGGCCATTTCACTTTTGTGTGGGGAATATGCTTTTAATTTTATAAGAAAAGTAGAAAATTATTTAAAATAAAATAATTAAAATAATGCAAAAATATCCTTATAAATACCCCTCTTATAGGTTGCACGAAATTGCACAAACTCCCTAGACTCTCCCCCTCTTTCCTTCCCCTTTTCTTTCTTTTCCCCTAGATCTGTCGGGCGCGTCCACAAACACGTCGTCCCCGACGAACCAAGGTTTCACCCTGGGTACTATTTTTCAATTAGATGTTATATTTTCACCAATTTTCAAAAGCCCTATGATTTCATGATGATTAGAGACTTATTTGTTAGTGAAATCACTGAAAAATAGTAAGTTCGAAGATCTATATTTTTTGGCATGGATATCTCTTTTTTGACCATATTTTTTTATTTTGGACACTACAGGTAGGTACCCTTCATCCCCCTCTAGCTATTTCGGTAGGTTTCAATGTATAAAGATCACTAGACTGAATTTCCTAGCAAGATTTTTTTGGTGAATCTAATACCGGGGAACTAGGTGAAAAACACCTATAAAACATAAAATTTTGAAGATTTTGAGTTGTTGGATGGATTCAGAGGGTGCCAAAACCCCAGGTGGATGAAATATAAGATATTGGATAGTTCAGATCTAGGAGATCTAGGGAAAAGCTGATCCGACAATCCAATTGTACCATCTCGACTATCCTAGGTCACATCTCCCCATACATAGGCTATCACTGGTGGAACATGACGGGGATGGGCCGTTGATTGATATGTGAACCTAGATTGAATCTGAGCCTTATTTTGATATGAAATCTTAAAAATGCAATTTATAGCTCATTTTAACTTCAAATCAATATTGGAAAGAAGCTTTAAATTCTTGGTGAAGAGTAGATTTAATGGAAATATAAAAATTAGATTTTATTCACTATAAAATTTTATAAATTACAAAAAGAGGTACTAATTTTCAAGATCAGTCAAATCTGACATGATTAGACCTTAGATTTTTGATCCATCAGTGATCTAGTGATGAGAGAACATGGAATCAAGAGTTAGATGTGACTGATCTGGGATAAATTAAGAAATTCAACCTCAATGGAAGAGAAATCTTAAAAATAATCATGGATTTACTTGATCTGAAACCATAAAACAGTATGGATGATGATCTAATAATAAGATCATGCGAAATAAATGGCCTGATGTGGCTAATTTGGGATATATTGAAATCTATGCCCTTGATTTGGATAAATTGACTTAAGATTTTCATGATCAGTTGGATAAAGAAAGATCAGATTGTTGATTGTTTAACCGCAAGTACACGGGCTATTGTAGTGTAGCTTATGCAAGTACGAGTCGATCCCACGAGGGCTCGATTTGAAGTGATGGAGTTTTAAATAAAATTCAATTAATAAAAGAATATAAACTAACAATAAACTAAAATCCAACTTTATTCAATTTCTGCTATTTGCACAATTATTTATTCAAAGGATAATAGAAAATAAAATTAAAAGGCATCCTGGATAAGCTTGTCCTTTGATTGCACTGTCCTTGGATTGCATTGTTCCTGAATAGCACTGTCCCTGAATAGTCTGTTTTGGATTGCACTGTCCTTGGATAGTCAAAATGAAGATAAGGTAAAACCAGAATAGCACAGGGACACAGTTGGAATTAGTCTGGGGACAGTTGGTATTAAACAGGGGACACAGATGGAATTTCTGACAAAGGACAGATTTAGTATTAAAACAGGGACTTAGACGGAATTTCTGAAATCTTCCAGGGGCAATTTTGGAATTCTGGGGGTTTCTGGTTTTTAACGAAAAAACTAGGAAAACGATGAAACCCGGTGAAGGTGGGAAGAAGGAAGAAGGAGGGAGGAAAAGAGGAAGGAGAAGAAGAGGAAAGGGAGAGAAGAAAGATGGGAGAAAACTTGAGTTGGGTTTTCTCTCCCAGGGCCGTGCCACTCGGAGAAGAAGAGGGAAAAGTGGGCATGCACTCTGGATCCGACCGGCGATGAGAAAAACACCGGATTGGGAAGAGGAGGAAAAGGAAAGCAGAGGAGAGAGAAGAAAGGGGAATAAGAGGAAGTAGGAGAAGATGGAGAGAAAACCCAACCTGAGCCGGTGGTGGTCTGGTTCTGATCTGGCTCGTGCCTGGCTGGTGCGCGATGGTGTAGTGAAGGGTTAGACAGAGAAAACTCAGGAAGATAAAGAGGGACTAGAGAGAACTGGGGTGCGAGCAGAGATGGGTGCTGGAAAGAGATGAGCTTGGGCAGAGTAAGAGAGGGAGATAGAGGAACTAGGTAGATGTGAAGTAGCCGGCTAGGTGTGTCACACACCTATGGCCGGCTAGGGGGGAGTGAAATGGAGAAGGGAACAAGAGAGAGAGAGAGAGAGAGAGAGAGAGAGAGAGAGAGAGAGAGAGAGAGAGTTTGCAGTGCATTTATGGAATTGTGCGAGAGGGATGTTGGGAGAGGGAGAGGAGAATGGAGAGGGGGATAATGTGGTAGAGAGAAAGGGAGACGTGAAGAGAGTTGTGGGAGGGATGAGAAGAGGAGATGGGGAGAGTTGGCCGGCCCCTCCCAAGAGGGAAAAAAAAGTGTTTTTGGAGAGAGAGGGGAAGAGGTATAAAAAGGAGAGTGAGAGATAGAGACGGGAAAGAGAGGGAAAGGGAGACAAGAGAGAGATAGGAGAGATGAGAGAGATAATAGAGAGTGGGGTCCACTAGAAGTTTAGACTTGCTAAAACTCTGCAAGTCTTAAACTTTGTTCTGTCTTAGGACTCTTCAAAATCTACTTTTTTCCATGAAACTTCATCTGATCTCCATCTTGTATCCTTGATTCGATCTGGAGTGTCCACGCCTAAGTTGACCTATCTGCAATGCACAGGACCCAATTAGCGCAATCTAAACCGTCTATTAGCTTTAATGATCATCTGACCATTAATTTTGCAATTTAACGGTTGGATGGCCAATCAAAGCTAAAACAGAATATTTTATATAAAATCTTAAAATTAATGGCCTAGATGCTCTAAGTGAACACTAAATTAGGGGTATTTTGACCAAAATTAAACACTTAACACACCCCCAACCAGCATTTTGCTAGTCCCTAGCAAAAGACGTGAAGAAATCAACTCAAAATTTTTTATTTTTCAGGTCATCTCCACTTTCTTTCTTTTTTTCAAAGAATTATCTTCAATAAATCTATCAACTTTAGCAAACTAATAAAGATGACTGAAGAATTCAAAACCCTACCCATGTGCTAACACTATTCTACTTGAGCTCAGATCTCAGAGTGATTGTGTGCATATACAGTCTACACATAGAATAATCTTTATCTTTAAGTAAACTTCTAACTTTTGAACTCCATCTGAAATATGTTTTGACCTCAATCCTTACTAATGGCATATGCTCAGAAATAAAATCTCTCAGATAGAAGGTTCAAATCATATCTCTCTTTTGATTATGTGAGAAGAGTCAATGAAAACAAATTTATCTCACATATACTCATGAAGAACGGGAGTTACTAAGGAATTTACTTGTATTGATCCCTTTGGAATGGATGCCATTACCTTTGAATATTTAAAAATACCACTCTTTTAATCCTATCCATTCATTTCCTCATCAAGACTATATTCATCCTAGAATCAATAGGTCTTTAATTGGGACAAAACATAGGCTTAGGATAGGGTACCAAAGAAAGGGTATAAGGATATTCAAAGTTTCTTCAAAAAATAAGTAGAGATCTTCTACTAAAGTTGACAATTCTTCTTTTCTTTGCTGAAGTGAATATTTCTTTTTCCATTTTTCTTTGCAATCTTCAATTTTTTTTTCTTCTTTTTTTTTCACTTTTCTTTCTTTTCAAAATTTTGACTCACTTTGAAGAATATTTCTTTTCTTGATATCCACTTTTCTACTTTCATTGCAACTAAAAGATATTCTTTCATTCTTCTCTAACTTATTTTTCAAAAAAAATGGGTAATGGATAATTTATATTGGGTTAATATGGGTAAAAGGTTAATTTGGGTGACAAAAGAAAATGCTTATATTCAAGGCTCAACTTGGCTAACTAGTGGTAAAAATACTTCTGGGTAGGCTTTACGTCTCTAGGTTAACAACAAGAATGGCCTAAATCATTTTCTAGGTTTCCTATAATCTATCAAATTCAATGAATTTCCAAAATTTTAAAGGTAGTATTCTAATTATTCAGGTAATTAGCCAAATTTAAGAGTTTGGGATCAATTTTCTTTAAGCATGCTGAAGAAAATTAAGAACATTTATAACCTCTCAAAAAGGATGAATGGTTCTAAAACTCACTTAGGTTATAGGTCTCCACTGAATTTCTTCAAAATTTCTAAGTTATAGCCACTTATCAATTTAGACTATCTATATGCAACTGCGTGTACAGATGTGATATGAGACTTTGCTTTCATGGAATACTTTAGAAAATGAGTAAAATGATGAATTAATCATATTCCATTCCATTAATAAGCTAAAGTTATCCAGATTTTACTTCAGAAAATCCAATTCTCATCATAGTATAGGAAATGACCTAAAAATTTTCAATTTTTTCAATTTTTTTTTTAAAACCCAAGGAAATCACCTAAAAACTAAAAGAAAACTAGAATTTGCAAGAATTCTACACCCCCCAACCTGACAGAAACATTGTCCTCAATGTTTAAAAAGTATGATAATGATAATGCATTGAGAAACACACAAAAAATTGAGAGATATAGAAAAAAAATTTGAAAAAGAAAAATAAGAAAGTAAAAACTACGCTACATACTTTATTTTCAAACGAAAATTTTCAGAGGAAAAAGATTACTGAGTTCGAAACTTCCCTCGATCCCATACGAAATAAGTTGGACGGGCCTCTGAAAATGAATGATGAATAAATTTATCTTGCAATTTAAAAATTTTCATTTTATCACAAGGCAAGATAAATTTATCTTCAGGCTGATTCTCAGAATTAGAGACAATTGTAGGAGTTCGATGCAGCCTTTTTGGAAATGGAGCACGGATGTCATATTGCTTAGTGGGTGTGACATTTTCCTGATCAATAACTTCATCTCTTTTTCTGACCAGGTTAGATACTATTTCAACCTTTTTAGGACTAGATTGCTCAGTTATGTTACCATCATGAATAATGGTAGCTGCCTTTGTTTGTTCCATGGCTGTAAATGAAGAATTAATCTCGTCTCCTACATCCATATCATCAAGATATCCATTTGGTGGAATAGAACATTCCTCTTTATCAATGGTTTGTAGCATTTGAGACATCATATCCTTCAATTCAATCATGGAATTTGTATTCTCTTTTAATTGGGCTTTAATTTGAGCAATTTTCTTCTCTTGGTATTGCATGACTTGATAGAAATTATCCTCCACTTTCCTCTTATGTGGAGGAAGGTAAGATCCAGGAACAAGTGGTCCTTGTTTTTGGTAATAAGGTTGGTGTTAGGCCTTCTGTGAAGTACTGTATTCATTAGTGACAGCAGAATGATTACTCCAGTTGGAACTATATGTCTCTAAAGGGGAAAAATGTTGCTAATAAGAATGTGTTGATTCATCATCAATGGGACATTCCTGAGTGAGGTGTGTATTACTTTCACAAATATTACACACCTATTCAATTTTCCTAGAGAGACATTTCTCCATTTCCATGGCCTCAACTATTCTATCTAGGGATGCTATTTTTATATCATCTTTTTCAGTCATAGCATATATTTCTCCCCTAGAGGATGTGGTGGTGGTCTTAGGCTCATTACTTTGCCTGAATCAGCCCAAGTTTGTGCACTCTCTACCCACCATTCCAAATACTCTTGTGCTTCTTCAGGTTGTTTATTTAAGAAATTACCATTGCACATCATTTCAACAAATTGATGCATATTAGATTTAAGTCCTTCATAAAAGAAGCTAATGATATGCCAAAGTTTGTATCCATGATGTGGACAAGTTAACAATAATTCCTTAAATCTTTCCCAACATTGATAGAAAGTTTCATTATCCGTCTGGGTAAAATTCGCTATATTTTGACGAAGAGCAATTATCTTATGTTTAGGAAAGAACTTATTCAAGAACTTCCTAGTCATATCTTCCCATGTTCGTATGGAACCTGGTGGCATTGAATGAAACCACATCTTAGCCTTTTCCTTTAAAGAAAAAGAAAATAGTTTGAGTCTTACTATATTTAAGTCGATGTTTTGTGTATGTTGAGTCATGCACACTTCATCGAATTCTTTTAAATGCATGTAAGGACTCTCACTATCCAACCCATAGAATTTGGGAAGTAAATGAATTACTCCCACCTTTAAGTCAATCATACCAGCATTTGGATGTAAAAATATATATGAAAGTGTGTTGGTATAATTAGGCTGCAAATAATCTCTTAGTGTCTTCCCACCAGATTTTTGGTTATTCTCATATGTTTTATGTTGGTCCTTTCTCCTAGTCCCATGTGATTGAGAATGATTCCTCCATTGACGCATATCATCATGAAATAGAGGTGGAGGATCATCAGCATTAAAGAGAGGATTGCTCGTCCATGATGAAACATCATAATTATCAAAGATGAAAGGTGATTTATCATCATTAAAGAGTGGATTGTTTCTCCATGGGGAAATATCTTCTCTATTAATGCTAGGGTGTAAATTACCCTTTGGATCAGTATTTAAATTATTCATTAGGTGCAACTGATCATGTCTTCTCTCTTTTTCTTTTTTTTCTTTTTTTTTTTGAAAGACTATCCTAAATGATGCAACCTAAATGCTTAGAATAATGCACAATCAAAGACACAATCAAGCAATCCCCTTAGGCTAGCAAGCATAGATATTTTGATTTTCTTGATATTCTGTGGGGACAATGCTTTTAATTAGCCTAATCTAACGCTTCTACTCTCTTTAGGAGTTGACTACTGCTCACTAGTTAGGTTCTAACCAAAGCGGTTAATACAACCCTCGTGTAAGGAGGCATTTAGACCTCAACAAACGTCGATAGGAGGTGGGGGAAGAGCGAGGCTCTATTAGACAACCCCCAATAACCACAATGATCAAAAGCAACTGGAGTGACAGTAATTCCTGTCCTATTAAGAGGGTCCTACGAGCATGTGATAACCCTGTAGGTCTCTTCTAATTGATTTTAAATTAATGTGAACAGAGAGGTTGCGCACTTGAGGTGATTATCCTAGGTGGGTCAAGGAGTGGTGATGAAATCCACCCTTGATCTTGTGGGGTAGGGTGCCCTTACTAATTAATTTTCACACGCCATGGCAATTCGATCAACATATAATTCACCTTAAAGCGTTAGACGTGTCCTAAATCCAATTGAAAGCAATAAACTAATGCAAACCCTAAAATGCAATAAATATAACAGATGCTTTCTATATGCAATTAACTACCAAACAATGCAAATTATTCTAAATGCAAACCCGAATCTAAAAACTAAATGAGTGAGAAGACTTACAGTGAGGTTTTTGATGAAGATCAAGTGTGGGCCACCTTGTCCCACACTTGCCCTGTATTATTACAACCCTTTAAAATTGAAATTGAAAATGCAAATTACAAGGGGCCTCACTACAAGATTCACTCAAAAATAAAAACTCATAATCTATGAAAGTAAGGAAAATCTATCTAATTGATGAAGCTCCACTCCAATTTCCTGAAAAAGAAAAATAATGATTAGTACCAAAAAAGGAAATAAAGTGGTTATGCACTAAAAATTCCTAAAGATGTACCTAAGAATGCCTAAAATGAAATTCCTAATTTTTTGTATTTTTTTTGGATTTTTAATTAAATTTTATAAAAACTCCATTTCAAGTCCTCGGCAACGGCACCAAAAACTTGTTGATTGTTTAACCGCAAGTGCACGGGCTATTGTAGTGTAGCTTATGCAAGTACGAGTCGATCCCACGAGGACTTGATTTGAAGTGATGGAGTTTTAAATAAAATTCAATTAATAAAAGAATATAAACTAACAATAAACTAAAATCTAAATTTATTCAATTTTTGCAGTTTGCACAATTATTTATTCAAAGGACAATAGAAAATAAAATTAAAAGGTGTCCTGGATAAGCTTGTCCTTTGATTGCACTGTCCTTGGATTGCATTGTTCCTGAATAGCACTGTCCTTGAATAGTCTGTTTTGGATTGCATTGTCCCTGAATAGTTAAAATGAAGATAAGGTAAAGCCAGAATAGCACAGGGACACAGTTGGAATTAGTCTGGGGACACAGTTGGTATTAAACAGGGGACACAGATAGAATTTCCGACAAAGGACAGATTTGGTATTAAAACAGGGACTTAGACGGGATTTCTGAAATATTCCAGGGGCAATTTTGGAATTCTGGGGATTTCTTGTTTTTAACGAAAAAACTAGGAAAACGATGAAACCCAGTGAAGGTGGGAAGAAGGAAGAAGGAGGGAGGAAAAGAGGAAGGAGAAGAAGAGGAAAGGGAGAGAAGAAAGATGGGAGAAAACTTGAGTTGGGTTTTCTCTCCCAGGGCCGTGCCACTCGGAGAAGAAGAGGGAAAAGTGGGCATGCACTCTGGATCCGACTGGCGATGAGAAAAACGCCGGATCGGGAAGAGGAGGAAAAGGGAAGCAGAGGAGAGAGAAGAAAGGGGAATAAGAGGAAGTAGGAGAAGATGGGGAGAGAACCCAATCTCCCTGAGCTGGTGGTGGTCTGGTTATGGTCTGGCTCGTGCCTAGCTGGTGCACGATGGTGCAATGAAGGGTTAGACAGAGAGAACTCGGGAAGATAAAGAGGGACTAGAGAGAACTGGGGTGCGAGCAGAGACGGGTGCTGGAAAGAGATGAGCTTGGGCAGAGCAAGAGAGGGAGATAGAGGAACTAGGTAGATGTGAAGCAGCCGACTAGGTGTGTCACACACCTATGGCCAGCTAGGGGAGAGTGAAATGGAGAAGGGAACAAGAGAGAGAGAGAGAGAGAGAGAGAGAGAGAGAGAGAGAGAGAGAGAGAGAGAGAGAGAGAGAGAGAGAGAGAGAGAGAGAGAGAGAGAGAGAGAGAGAGATTTGGAGAAAAGGAGTTTGCAGTGCATTTATGGAATCATGCGAGAGGGACGTTGGGAGAGGGAGAGGAGAATGGAGAGGGGGATAATGTGGTAGAGAGAAAGGGAGACGTGAAGAGAGTTGTGGGAGGGATGAGAAGAGGAGATGGGGAGAGTTGGCCGACCCCTCCCAAGAGGGCAAAGAAAGCGTTTTTGGAGAGAGAGGGGAAGAGGTATAAAAAGGAGAGTGAGAGATAGAGACGGGAAAGAGAGGGAAAGGGAGATTGAAGAGAGATAGGAGAGATGAGAGAGATGAGAGAGATAATAGAAAGTGGGGTCCACTAGAAGTTTAGACTTGCTAGAACTTTGCAAGTCTTAAACTTTGTTCTGTCTTAGGACTCTTCAAAATCCACTTTTTTCCATGAAACTTCATCTGATCTCCATCTTGTATCCTTGATTCGATTTGGAGCGTCCACGCCTGAGTTGACCGATCTGCAATGCACAGGACCCAATTAGCGCAATCTAAACCGTCTATTAGCTTTAATGATCATTTGACCATTAATTTTGCAATTTAACGGTTGGATGGCCAATCAAAGCTAAAACAGAATATTTTATATAAAATCTTAAAATTAATGACCTAGATGCTCTAAGTGAACACTAAATTAGGGGTATTTTGACCAAAATTAAACACTTAACACAGATCATATGATGAGATGCATTAATGATCTAATGATGATATCGCATTAAGAAATGTAATAGATTTGAATAAAAATGAAAGATCAAGATCTAAACCCTTAATGAGATGAAAAATGAATAGAAATCAAAATATGATCATTTGATCAAAATGAATAAATATGATGTATTGAAATGAGCATGTGAATTATTATATTCTGTTGTAAATGTTCTTTTAATTTCTTAGTAAGTTTAATTGTTGAATTTAATTGTTTATACTTTAATTATTTATGTTATGTAAATTACATGAAAAATGTAATTAAATGAAAATAAATATTAATGAACATTTTTAATGAATATAGATATGGACCTAATGATAGTAAGGGCTATAGTTAGTAGGACAATATAAGGAATATCATTTTCTTGGCCCAAATTAGGAGAATAATAAACCCCATGAATGACATTTTAAATGTTCATGGATTTAATTAAAATCAAATAGCAAGAATACTTAGGGTTTAATGCTCATAGGAACCTTATGAAGGTTGAGCTAAGGTCACCCTAGTAAATGTTGAACATGGTGGTTAAGGGGGTTCTCTAATAGAGCCTCGCTCTTCCCCCACCTTCTAACGATGTTTGTGAGGTCTAAACGCCTCCTTACATAAGGATTGAATTAACCAATCTGTGAGCAGCTTTTAACTGGTAAGCCTTAGTCAATTCTAAAATAAGGAGCTATCTAAAATTAGGAGTGCAAAAATTATCTTCAATTAGTAAAACATTAATTGGTTGAATAATAATAAGATTATAAGAAGATAGTAAACTATCTAATCCTAATAAAAATGGTAATTAAGATAATCAAAGTTTAATAAGATCCATAAGGAGATCTTGAATGATAAAAAATAATAAGAATCATAATATTGTGTGTATGTTTTGAAGTAGTATAAATATTAGATTCAAATGTAGATCAATAGATTAAACCCTAGATCAATATGATCCAAGGAACAAGATCCAAATCATCTTATATAAGGATAATGAAAAGAATAATTAGGAAGTATAAATGAGTTGAGGAATGACTGTATACATATGATTTGACAGATACATGAAGGATATGATGATCGAGATCAATGAGAAGGTGGATTGTTGAAAGTAAAGGTAGGTGGACCTTAAGAATATATTCAATATAGAAGATACATGTATTTTACACATGATCTTATCCTAATAATTATATATTGATTATAATTGCCTTAGAATTGTGTGTGAATCAACAAATGACGTTGAAATGAATACAAAGGGATTGATTAAGTAATTATGAAATTACTTAAGACAACAAATGATGTTAAAATAAATGGAAAGAGATTCATTAAGTAATAAGCATGTTCTATTACTTAATGGGTAGAATAGGAAGATTTGAACTATATAAGTTCGACCACCAAATCTTAAGGAAAGAAGTTATAAGCATGTCCTATTATAACCAAATACACAATATGTAAGTATTGAAATATTATTTTCCATACAAGCATGTATGCTTGTGATTTTGTTTTAAGACATGCTTATGCCTGGGGATGCCAATGCTAGGAGAGTTTTGAGGGTTTGGCCACCCACTCTCTGAAACTGATTATGATGATGATACTGTGCCCAAAGAGAGGCAAAACATCAGGTTGGGCAATTATGGGAAGGCTGCCACTATGACAGTCATGATTCCCCCCATACGAACATGGATCTATATTTTCCACCATGGTATCAGTGGAGTATTAAGTAGTTATCCGGGTGCCCTGTACAGATTGAGACTACAAGCATGGCAGTCCTTTGATTATTTTGCATTATGATGCAATTGATTATGGCATGATGAGATGCCTTATGTTATGGCTCAATGAGATGCCTTATGTTATGGCACGATGAGATGCCTTATTTTATGGCATGATGAGATGCCTTATTTTATGGCATGATGAGATGCCTTATATTATGGCATGATGAGATGCCCGGTAAAAGTTATTATCGATGTTATATTGGAGGATGATTCCCAATACGATATGATTATATATTAACACCTAGTGTTAATATTGAAATTAGTTTGGAAATGAGATATTATTGATGATATTAACTATATTCATGATTTTCAGTGATTTTATATATATTTAGTATATACATATAATTTACATGATGAATGAAGGATAAAATTTATATTCAATGTATAAATTGATCTATATCCTGGATATAAAGAATTGTTGCTTTTGAGATATATTGAATATATTTCTTAAATCCCCTACCAAGCATAGCTTACTAAGATATTGTAAATGTTTGAATGTTTACAATATCTCAAATATAGCTAAGGAAGATTGAAAGCTTAAGACTTGTGGATAATCATCATCGACTTATGACTCAGGGTATTTACTTTGAGAAAGATTGTATTGATTGTTTTGTAATTTGAATTGTAATATTTGGACAAGGTATGTAATGACTACCAGGGCTGTGTATGTGACCCATTAGATTGATCCTGATTTTAATAAAAGTATTTCTATTGATATTTAATAGAAATTTTATTTTATACAAAAATCTATGTATGATAAGTAATTTGAGGTGGTACTCTGATTTTTGACAAATTAATTTCAAAGAAAATATATTTTCATTGTTTGTATTTTAAAAATTTTCAAAATCAGGGCCCTACCTTTGCAAATACTTATAACAATGTGTTTTAAAAACCCGAGTCATCACATTCTCACTCATGTAATTGAGCCACCTGTGCCACAACTCTGAAAAACCAATAACGTCAACCGTGTTCACAGAGTTAATAGGAATCGAAGCTTGCATCATAGACAAGCCACATGATTTCTTCCCTCAAGTAACCACAAGCGCTCCCTTAGAGAGCTTCCACTGGCCATCGCAAAAGGTACTACAGTACCCATCATCATCAAGCCTTACTGCTGATATTAAGTTCAACTGGATATTTGGTACATGTCAAACTTCCTTGAGAATCAATCACATCCCATTGTTAGTGTCCAAATAGACAGATCCAATACCAACAACCTTTAATAGCTCATCGTTGCCAATCTTCAACACTCCAAAGTCACTAGGAATGTACGAGGTGAAAAACACCCTCCTAGAGGTAACGTGGAAAGAAGCACCGCTATCAACAACCTATCTAATCTCACTAGAAGCTAGGTTGATCTCATTCTTGTCATAGACCATAACAAGGCCTGAAGTGGTGGTGGCCACACGATCATTCTCATCACCATTTCTTCTCTCTTGCTTAACATTTTCTCTCTTATTCTCAGCTTTCCACCTGTAACACTACTTTTTGATGTGACCCTTCTTGTCACAATAATTGCACTCCATATTCTTGTATCTGGAATTAGAAATACTTCTGCCTCTATTATTCTTCTCCTAACCTTTGATCTTGCTTCTCTCCGTGTTTTCTGATATCAGAATCTCATACTGTGATGTAGTGGCTACTTAAGCTCGTAACCTCATTTTTTCATTTAGAACTGCACTTCTCGCAGATGCCCACATCACAGCACCACCTGGAGCAGAATTGACTAGAGAAACATGAAAAACATTTCATAAGTCAGGCAAAGTATTTAAAAGCCATAAACCTATTATGTCATCATCAAACCTGCACCAACGTCGGATAACTATTGAAAGCATCCGATCAACGTGTTCAAGTGGTTAGAAATAAAACTCCCTTCCTTATATCTCAGGTGCATCACTTGATTAAGTAGGAATAACTTATTATTGCCAGTTCTCGATGTGTACAAGGTTTCTAATTTAATCCATAGAGTTTTAGCATGTGTTTCATTTTGAATATAATTCAAAAGATTATCTTCTACCCACTCTCGAATGAAACCACATACCTGTTCATGTTCGAAAGCCTACTCATCTTTAGACTTATCCTCCTATTTTTGAGAAGTAAAGATAGGTATATGCAATTTCTTGACAAAAAAATCTTTCATCTTTCCCTTCTATTTGTGATAATTAATGCCATTCAAGAAAATCATTTTACTCATATTAACCTCCATAGCTAAAGATAGAGTGCTTACAGCAATTTCAGGAGAGAATCTGACAAATTTGAGAACACCATTGCGTCCAAAATGCTCAATTTAGCCAAGAACCAGTCTATCTCCCTCGAAAATGGGTCAAAAATAGGCCTGCTTTAGTTTGGTTTACTACTATAACTCATCACTGTGCAACGCGCTACTATTTGCACTCGTACTGTTACAACTCTGCACTATTGTAACTCGTACCTATTGAAACTCGAACCATTGTAACCTACCTCTAGTACACTGTTGCAACTCAGTACTGAAACAGAATGATGTCATGTAACATTTTGAGTTAAAAAATAAAAATAAAAAATGATATAAGGTAAGGAGAAGAGAGAGAGTGCTCAAAACGCACTCTCCTCTCTCTTAAGTCTCTCTGTTTCATGTGGACCATCACGCACTGGGGAGGCAGATTTCGCCACCATTGAACAGCCAGGAACAAGGTAGGATCACTCCACCCTTCCCTTTTGTGTTAATTTCAACGTTTAAGTACCTGTAAACGCCGAAAAATGGCATGAAAACGTAAGTTTTTGCAAAAATCCGTGCTTATTGATTTTCCTAAAAAATTTGGATGAGACAGTGTTGGATTTAGATCTGGCCCGTTCATATTGTGTACGATGAGGAGAGGAAAGAACCCACAAAATTTAGTGACGATCGGACGGCTAGGAACGCCGAAAAACAGTAACACGAGAGTTTTTGAAAACGAAACAAAAAGCATGAAAAAATGCTAGATTTAGGAAGGATTTGGGACAATGAATGGTGGAAATGGAATGTACGTCAAAAACCGGACACAGGGTTGTAAAAATCACAAAAAACAGAGCTCCTAGGGTCGCCGGCGACGGCGAACCAGTCCGGTCGTTGTCTCCGGCGACGGCGACCGGAATAGGAAGAATTACATGGCTGAGGGAGCGCCACATGGCGCGATGAGGGTGCGCCATGCACTGGGCACGTGGTGCGACTCATGCGAGCCACGTGGAGGGGCTGGAACGCGCCACGCGCGCTGTTCCGTCCCCCACACGTGGAGCTCTTCCACAGAAGCGCCTGCTGCCCAGATCGGGTTCTGATGCGAGGTGCTTCCACAGAAGCGCCCAGCACGTGCTGCGCGTGCGGCGGGCCCATTTGCGGGATTTTGGTCTTTTTTGACCCTTTTTGCCTTTAAACCTTGATTTTAGGAGCTACAGAGGTCCAAATCACGATCCGAAAGAGGCGTTGTGATCGTCTTGACAATGCAGACCTAGATTTAGGATAAAAATCTAGTTTGGAGTAACTTTTTAGTAGCGAAACTATGAAATGCTATTAGATGATTTAGATCGAGCTGATCAATAGATGATCAGGCTTTAGATTTTAGTTATATTTGTTAACCATGACATGATTTATGTCCTAATAGGCACATCAGGGCATATACCTTGATATTGGATACGTGATTTTTAGCGATATTGCGATACTGAGGTAGGTGATTTCATTCATACTTTTTCTATTATTCTCAAATAGTGATTTGATGATTTGAGTCTTTGAGGCATATGATTTATGATTTACCACATGTGTGAGATTGACTTCAGCATGCAGCTTCGCATGTGCTTGCTATCTTTATGGTGGTTATTGCATGCACTATTTTTGATATCTTTCATGATATCCACTTGGATTTTTGGTCTTCTTGACTTGTGGGAGTCGCTCTAGCTTGATATTTGAGACTATTGATCTTGTGGTAGGATATGATTTTCACCCCGTGAGTGCCTGAGTGTCTGAGTACCCGTGAGGGTGAAAGGGTGAAAGCGGATGGTACAGAGAGCTGACCCCACATTGTCGTGAGTGTATGTGAGACACTCATAGGGCTTGACTGTGTATGAGCTTTGATTCTTTTGACATGCATTCATATGTTTCTAGATTTTCTAGAATTGTGCATGTCATGATATCATAGTTGATGATATCTTATTTATTGCATGGACATGGTATGTCCTTCATCGTGTGATTTAAGACTTTATATATTATTGATCATCTTTCGATCTTTATGCCTTGCGCCATATGCTTTGTTTTCTTTAGTTATTTTGAATATATATCACTTGCACAAGCATAGCTTGCTGAGGCATTGCTTTGTTTTGCAATGCCTCAGAATCAGAGCGTGACAGTCAGAAAGGAAAGAAGGTGGACTAGCGTGGTGTTGGACGAGGGCTTGAGAACAGAGACTGTCAGATACTGACAGAATGGTGTACTTTTGGTTGAACTGGTGTTGGCTTTTTGGCATTCTCCTTAGTCATTGTATATATGGATAGATTAGACCCATATCACTATATAGTGGTTATATGTTTATTCATGGATGATGTGGTGATCTTGGACAGACCCTGGAGCTTTGGAACTTCACTATTATGTGTCTTTGCAGTTACAAAATTTCATAGTGGTTTTAATTTGTGAGCATGCTCAAAATGGTTACTTTTCGTTCTGTTTTTCAGTATGGTTTTGAGGAGAAGTGACCCTTGGGGTTTTCTTAAATGGTATTTGCTTGACACTGCGACAAATTTTAAATTATGAGTTTTAAGTTCTGGAATCCTATCTATTTTCTATAAATAAATTATTATTATTTGAGTATAAATATGGGAAATAGATTGATAAAACCCGGGGTGTCACAGTTTGGTATCAGAGCTTCAGCGCAGTCCATCATCACCACTTTAAGGGTCTAATTAGCATGATAGCTCATTCGTTATTGGCTTAGACTGAGAAAGGAGAAATGCTTAGACCATGGGTTATGTGTTGTTAACAAATGGCTCCTCGACGAAGGACCAGGTCTACCCCCACTCCACCAGTTGCCACCCTGTTACCCCTGCTGCTACACCAGAGCAAGGGGGGTAGGAGGCAGACATTGCGGCTCGAGTAGTTGAGAGCCTCTTACCATGCCTCACAGAGCATATTTCGAGGCAGGTTCGGGCAGAGGTTCGGGCGGAGGTGCAGGCCTTACACCCTGTCCACCCGGCGGCGACTGCAGTAGTCCTAGAGGAATCAGCAGCACAGTCGTCCCATGTAGCACCGTTGGCGCTCACACAGGTAGTTGCTGAGGGAGGATCCTCAAGCATGCGTGTTCCACCAGCGAAGCAACTCGAGGGGTTTCGGAGGATGGTTCCTAGCTTCCATGGGGAAGGGGAGCCAACAGCAGCAGAGAGATGGCTGTTCGAGGAGGAGAAGGCTTTTATGGGGATGGAGATTGCACTTGAGGATCAGGTTAGATTGGCTTCGTACTTGTTGGTCGGAGAAGCCGGGTTTTGGTGGAAGACCCAGCAGCAGATACGTCCCCCATCTTTAGTGCCATTCTCCTGGTAGGATTTTCAGAAGATATTTGATGCACAGTATTTTCCTCCTCATGCTCGACATGCCATGAAGAGGGAGTTCTCCACATTGACATAGGGAAGCCTTACGGTTCAACAGTACTTGAACCAATTTACTAGGCTGTGTAGATTTGCAGATACCCCTTTTGCTTCAGAGCATGAGGCAATAGACAGATTCATCGACGGGTTAGTGCCACAGTTGAGGCACGAAGTATTGATAGCATACCCAACTACGATGACACAGGCGGCAGATAGGGCTGCGATGCTAGAGAGGGATTCGAGATGGAGTAGAGGAGAGGTGAGTCTGCCCTCAAAGGGCAAGAGGCCCTTCGCATCCACACCATCTCAGGGGGGATATGATTCGCGGTACTCTCCTAGACAGAGAAGAGATCAGGGTTGGAGAGTGTGCCCTCGTTGTAAGGGCCGACACGTGGGGCAATTTTGCCCAGTACAGGGCCGTCAGCATCAGGGCCCACAGCAGCCCCATCAGTATCAGCAACAGCAGCGCCAGCAGCCTTTTCGGCCGATCGAGCCATTTAGGTGCTATGGCTGTGGCGAGACAGGACACATGATTAGACAGTGCCTGAGAGGTTTGGGAGACAGACCATCGAGGACAGATGCCACCGCGGAGGCAGCGCCACGCAGTCAGGGCCGCGTCTTCGCCATCACTTCAGGCAGGCACAGGCCTCAAACCAGGTGGTGGAAGGTACTTTTTTGGTAGCTGATAGACATGCCAGGGTTCTTTTTAATTCAGGGTCTACCCACTCATTTATTGCATGTACATTTGCATCTTGCCTTGACTTGCCTACGAGTAAGCTTGCATTTGGGTTAGATGTGTCGATGCCATCAAGAGAGACAGTGGAGGCTACTGAGTACCTTGAGAGGGTCTCAGTGGAGATATCAGGTATGAGGATGGATGCCGACCTCATTTTATTAGACATGGTGGATTTTGATGTCATCTTGGGGATGGATTGGCTAGCGATGTTTTGGGTTACTATAGACTGCCGCAAGAAGCAGATTATGTGTAGTGTACTAGGTCAACCAGTGGTTGTAGTCCAGGGCAGGAGGAGTGATAGTGGCCCTTGTACGATTTCCACCATGAGAGCAGCTCGATGTTATGCTCGAGGGTGTCGAGTGTTTTTGGCTTACGTCATGACGACTGATAGGGAGCAGCCAAAGATTGAGGAGATTGACGTAGTACGAGATTTTGCTGATGTATTCCCAGACGAGCTGCCAGGACTACCTCCACGTAGAGAGATTGATTTTACCATAGACTTGGTGCCGGGTACATTGCCTATCTCTAAGGCGCCTTATAGGATGGCCCCTGCAGAGTTGAGAGAGCTCCAGGTGCAGCTGTAGGAACTTCTGGATAAGGGGTTTATCAGGCCGAGTGGGTCTCCTTGGGGAGCACCAGTCCTCTTCGTTAAGAAGGATGGATCATTGAGGTTGTGTATAGATTACCGGTTACTGAACAGTGTTACTGTGAAGAATCGGTATCCTCTACCACGTATTGACGACTTGTTTGATTAGTTGCAATCGGCACAGGTGTTCTCTAAGATCGACCTGCGTTCAGGCTATCACCAGTTGAGGATTAGGGAGGAGGATATCCTTAAGACTGCATTCAGGAGTCGGTATGGCCATTACGAGTTTTTGGTAATGCCGTTTGGGTTAACGAATGCACCGGCAGTGTTCATGGATTTGATGAACAGGGTATTCCGAGCTTATTTGGATAAGTTCGTGATTGTCTTTGTGGATGATATCCTGATTTATTCTCCTAACCATAGAGCCCACATGGAGCATCTTCGCATTGTGTTGGACACACTTCATCATCATTGCTTGTATGCGAAGCTCAGTAAGTGTGAATTTTGGTTAGGACATGTGCAGTTTTTGGGGCACGTGGTGTCCAAGGATGGTGTGGCCGTAGATCCAGCTAAGGTGGAGGCAGTTTTGCGTTGGGAGAGGCCTACGACGGTGACAGAGGTCCGTAGTTTCCTCGGTTTAGTTGGTTACTATCGGCGATTCATTGAGGGGTTCTCGAAGATTGCCTTGCCCATGACCACTTTGACTAGGAAGGATACCAGATTTGTTTGGACTGACGCTTGTGAGGAGAGCTTCCAGGAGCTCAAGCGGAGGTTGACTTCTGCACCAGTACTTGCCCTACCTTTAGGATCAGGTGGTTACGTGGTGTTTTGTGATGCATCAGGCAGAGGTCTCGGAGCAGTGCTAATGCAGCATGGGAAGGTCATTGCTTATGCGTAGAGACAGTTGAAGATGCACGAGGTGAATTATCCGACACATGATCTTGAGTTAGCCGTAGTTGTGTTTGCGTTGAAGTCCTGGAGACACTATTTATATGGCGAGAATTTTGAGGTATACAGTGACCACAAGAGCCTCAACTATTTCTTCACTCAAAGCGATCTGAACATGAGGTAGAGGAGATGGATGGAGTACCTCAAGGACTTCGACTTTACGATACAGTACCACCTGGGGAAAGCTAACATTGTAGCTGATGCCCTGAGTAGGAAGTCGAGAGTGATGCTTGCTAACCTCTCGACTCGATCTAGGTTTCTTGATAGGATCCTTCAGGCACAAGTGAGCGATGCTGAGACGCAGAACATGACCGATAAGGCCAACTTTTCTAGAGGGCTCGATGGAGGTGTCAGGTATAGGGGCAGATTGGTAGTACCTGCAGATGGGCAGTTGAGACATGACTTGTTACAGGAGGCACACCAGTCCCCGTATTCTATTCATCTCGGAGGTACGAAGATGTACCAAGACCTTATACGACACTTTTGGTGGAATGGGATGAAGAGGGATATTGGTGAGTGTGTAGCACAATGCTTGACCTGTCAGCAGGTCAAGGCGGAGCATCAGCGACCAGCTGGGTTATTGCAGACTTTAGATCTTCCAGAGTGGAAGTGGGATCACCTCACTATGGATTTTATAGTGGGTTTGCCGAGGACGGCTAGTGGGCACGACATGATATGGGTTATAGTTGACAGATTGACAAAGTCAGCCCATTTCCTTCCTATTAGACAGACTCAGACCGTGGACAGCTTGGCGAAGGTGTACGTTAGGGAGATCGTGAGCCTTCATGGAGTACCATTGACGATTATCTCAGATCGAGACACACGGTTTACCTCAAAGTACTGGCAGAGTTTACAGGAGGCTTTGGGGTCGAGATTGAGATTCAGTATAGCGTTCCACCCTTAGACAGATGGCCAGACTGAGAGGACTATCCAGACTGTGGAGGATATGTTGAGGGCTTGTGTCTTGGATTGGAGAGGTAGTTGGGATGAGCAATTGCCACTCGTGGAGTTTGTGTATAATAATAGCTATCATACGAACATTAGCATGGCGCCTTATGAGGCACTGTATGGCAGACCATGCAGTTCTCCTTTCTGCTGGAGTGACGTAGGAGAGAGATGGATTGTGAAGTCAGAGTTGATTAAGTAGTGTGCAGAAAAAGTTTGATTCATTCGGAAACGATTACTTGCAGCTCACAGCCGTCAGAAGAGTTATGCGGATAGGAGACTGAAGGACTTGGAGTTTGAAGTAGGACAACATGTATTTTTTAGAGTTTCCCCTATGAAGGGCGTGATGAGATTCGGTGTAAAGGGAAAACTTAGTCCCATATACATTGGTCCTTTTGAGATCTTACACAGAGTCGGACCAGTCACATACCAGTTAGCCCTACCCCCACAGCTAGCTGGAGTACATGATGTTTTTCATATCTCTATGCTGAGGAAGTACATACCAGACCCATGCCACGTGCTAGAGTAGATACCACCAGAGGTACAGCCTGACTTGACATTCGAGGAACGCCCCATACAGATCTTGGATAGCAAGATCCAGGAGTTGAGGACTAAGACCATTCCTCTGGTCAAAGTCCTCTGGCAGCATCACTCGACACAGGAGGCTACTTGGGAGCTGGAGGATGAGATGAGGCATACCCACCCAGAGCTCTTCTTATGAGGTATGCATATTTTAAATTTCGAGGACGAAATTTTTTTATAAGGTGGGTAGGATGTAAATTTTGAGTTAAAAAATAAAAAATAAAATGATATAAGGTAAGGAGAAGAGAGAGTGTGCTCAAAATGCACTCTCCTCTCTCTCAAGTCTCTCTGTTTCACGTGGACCATCACGCACTGGGGAGGTGGATTTCGCCACCATTGAACAGCCGGAAACGAGGTAGGATCACTCCACCCTTCCCTTTTGTGTTAATTTCAACTTTTAAGTACCTGTAAACGCCGAAAAACGGCATGAAAATGTAAGTTTTTGCAAAAATCCATGCGTACTGATTTTCTTAAAAAATTTGGATGAGACGGTGTCGGATTTAGATCTGGGCCGTTCATATTGTGTATGATGAGGAGAGGAAAGAACCCACAAAATTTCGTGACGATTGGACGGCTAGGAACGTCGGAAAACACGAAAAACAGTAATACGAGAGTTTTTAAAAAAGAAACAAAAAGCATGAAAAAATGCTAGATTTAGGAAGGATTTGGGAGAATGAATGGTGGAAATGGAATGTACATGAAAAATCGGACACAAGGGTGTAAAAATCACAAAAAACGGAGCTCCTAGGGTCGCCGGTGACGGCAAACCAGTCCGGTCGTCGTCTCCGGCGATGGCGACCAGAACAGGAAGAATTACATGGCTGAGGGAGTGCTACGTGGCGCGATGAGGGTGTGCCACGCACTGGGCACGTGGTGCGACTCATGCGCGCCACGTGGAGGGGCTGGAACATGCCACGCGCGTTGTTCCGTCCCCCACAGGCAAAGCACTTTCCACAGAAGCGCCTGCTGCCCAGATCGGGTTCTGATGCGAGGTGCTTCCACAGAAGCGCCCCGCACGTGCTGCGAGTGCGGCGGGCCCATTTGCGGGATTTTGGTCTTTTTTGACCCTTTTTGCCTTTAAACCTTGATTTTAGGAGCTACAGAGGTCCAAATCATGATATGAAAGAGGCGTTGTGATCGTCTTGACAATGCGGACCTAGATTTAGGATAAAAATCTAGTTTGGAGTAACTTTTTAGTAGCGAAACTATGAAATGCTATTAGATGATTTAGATCGAGCTGATCAATAGATGATCAGGCTTTAGATTTTAGTTATATTTGTTAACCATGACATGATTTATGTCCTGATAGGTACATCAGGGCATACACCTTGATATTGGATACGTGATTTTTAGTGATATTGCGATACTGAGGTAGGTGATTTCATTCATACTTTTTCTATGATTCTCAAATAGTGATTTGATGATTTGAGTCTTTGAGGCATATGATTTATGATTTACCACATGTGTGAGATTGACTTCAGCATGTAGCTTCGCATGTGCTTGCTATCTTTATGGTGGTTATTGCATGCACTATTTTTGATATCTTTCATGATATCCACTTGGATTTTTGGTCTTCTTGACTTGTGGGAGTCGCTCTGGCTTGGTATTTAAGACTATTGATCTTGTGATAGGATATGATTTTCACCCCGTGAGTGCCTGAGTGTCTGAGTGCTCGTGAGGGTGAAAGGGTGAAAGCGTGAAAGCGGGTGTGTAACGCGACTTTTTGTGAGTGCCTGAGTGCCTATGAGGGTGAAAGGGTGAAAGCGAAAGTAGTGCGCGTAGTTCCCGTGAGTGCCTGAGTGCCTGAGTACCCGTGAGGGTGCAAGGGTGAAAGCGGATGGTACAGAGAGCTGACCCCACATTGCCGTGAGTGTATGTGAGACACTCATAGGGCTTGACTGTGTATGAGCTTTGATTCTTTTGACATGCATTCATATGTTTCTAGATTTTCTCGAATTGTGCATGTCATGATATCATAGTTGATGATATCTTATTTATTGCATGGACATGGTATGTCCTTCATCGTGTGATTTAAGACTTTATATATTATTGATCATCTTTCGATCTTTATGCCTTGCGCCATATGCTTTGTTTTCTTGAGTTATTTTGAATATATATCACTTGCACAAGCATAGCTTGCTGAGGCATTGCTTTGTTTTGCAATGCCTCAGAATCAAAGCGCAACAGTCAGAAAGGAAAGAAGGTGGACTAGCGTGGTGTTGGACGAGGGCTTGAGAACAGAGACTGTCAGATACTGACAGAATGGTGTACTTTTGGTTGAACTGGTATTGGCTTTTTGGCATTCTCCTTAGTCATTATATATATGGATAGATTAGACCCATATCACTGTATAGTGGTTATATGTTTATTCATGGATGATGTGGTGATCTTGGACAGACCTTGGAGCTTTGGAACTTCACTATTACGTGTCTTTGCAGTTACAAAATTTCATCGTGGTTTTAATTTGTGAGCATGCTCAAAATGGTTACTTTTCGTTCTGTTTTTCAGTATGGTTTTGAGGAGAAGTGAGCCTCGGGGTTTTCTTAAATGGTATTTGCTTGACGCTGCGACAAATTTTCAATTATGAGTTTTAAGTTCTGGAATCCCATCTATTTTCTATAAATAAATTATTATTATTTGAGTATAAATATGGGAAACATATTGATAAAACCCGGGGTGTCACCTTTCACTGTAGCAGAATGGTGATGTTTTTACACTTTAGTAGATTTTTTTTTACTGTAACAACATTATAGTTGCAACAGTCTTCTTCCTTCTCGCATTGATCGTCATTGGTCTGCAACTCTCATTTTCTGCCTCTGTTTTACGACAAAACTTTGCTCTGGTACCACTTGTTGGGGATTTACAGTCCCCGCCCAAGATCAAGCACACACAAAACACACAAATTTTATGTAGTTTAGCCAATATGCTTACGTCCACGGAGATGTAGAACAATTTTACTCTAAAATGAAATTATACACGGGAAGAATTATAGGGGTATATACAGACATTGGATGACTGGAAATGGGTGATGTTCTGAATCAATTTTTTGCTCCTCCCTATTTATAGGGTTTTCAGAGAGAACAAATTCACTAAAAGAGGGAGTATTAAAGGTATATACAAACATTGGATGATTGGAAATGGGTGATGTTCTGAATTGTTCTTCAGCTCCTCCCTATTTATAGGGTTTTCAGAGAGAACAAATTCACTAAAAGAGGGAGTATTACAAGGGTATATACAGACATTGGATGACTTGGAATGGGTGATGTTCCGAATCAATCTTCAGCTCCTCCCTATTTATAGGGTTTTCAGAGCTTAATTTTCAACAAATTGTTCACAAAAGTCTTAGGTGGTGATGCTATTGTTGACAGCGCGGCCAACGGCGGCGCTTGCCATAGTTGACGTTGGCGGCAGTAGTCGGCAGCGGCACCCACCAGAGTTGAAAGGTAGCGGCCGTCAAATGGGACTGGATTAACATACAGAGGGCAGTTTTACTTATACTATGTATTGATAATACACTCACCATTATCATTAATTGTGGGTGCAAAAAGTGTTATTTATCAAGTCGTTTCTTGATTTAGGGTTATCCTTAAGAAACCGCTTGTCTACATACCATATTACTATTAGTGGTACTTGAGTTGAAATGAAATAGTATCTCATCTTCTCAATGTTAGTGGTGCTTGAGATGAGTTTAGATGAAAATCATTGCATCTTAGCTTGCAGTTAAGTTGAACTTTTAGTTATCTCACTCATTTTTCATGCCAAATTTAGTCATCTCAAGCTAAATCTTATATCATCTCATCTCACGTGAGCTCATTTCATCTCAAGAACCACTAACACCATGTAAAGGTATAAAGAGTGCCAAATATAAGGCAGGGTTATTGTTAATAGAATCAGATCTCTTTTGAAAAATCTTGTGTCTAAAGAGTAGAATGCATTTGTTCCTAGAAGAGTTATACATGATAATGTTCCGTGTTGTTATGAATTCTTATTAGAATTCAATGGCAAGAAGAATGTTGCTACTAAACTTGATATTTTCAAGGCATATGTGTCATGGGGTAGCAACAATGCATGTCTGTGACAAGATGACTCACTAAACTAGAGTTTTGTTCATGATGTTCTTCAACATAAAGATTCCTTGACGGGCTTGTTAAACCAATTATGTTTTCAATAACCACACCTAGCTACTATGTGATTGCAAATGGTGGAAAGTCTGATTGGTTAAACCAAAGTGTGGCATTAGGCAGGGCAATCATCTCTCACCATACATTTTTGTATTATGCATGGAAGTTTTCTCAACACTGATGCATGAAGCAATTGATAGATGTAGCATCTCTCCAGCCATTAATTGTCAAAATTAGCTTATGACATCTCGTGTAACTTATACTGATGACTTAGTTCTATATCTTAAAGTAGAATTTAAGTCTTGTGTTGGTGCTAAGGAGTTCATTAACAAATTTGGAAGATTCAAGGCTCATGATTACTGAAGTTAATTCTTCTATTCTCTTTTCAAAATTGTCCACAAACTTGGATGCAAGGCACTTATGAGAGTCTTGGGAACTAGAATGGAGTTTAAAGTAACTACCTTGGAATTCCTCTTTATCTAGATGGTAGAAGCTTAGCATATTCATTGTCTCTATAACATAAAGATGATTAAAAAAAAAATTGGTAGCTTGGAAAGTACACACTCTTTCAAAGGATTGTTCTACTAAAATTTGTTACTTGTTCACTTGGAAATTACTATATGGCTACATTAGTAACACCAAAAAATCAACTCAATGCATTTAGAGACAACCTAAGGAAATTTCTTTGAAATTCAAATAGTTTTTAGATGGTGGAATTAAATGAGCGAGATGGGATCAGGTACGTAAAAGTAACTTGCATGGAGGGTTAGTAGTGAGAGACATGTTCAAACTGGACATAGCTTTCAAAATGAACCTTGTATAGAATGTTGTGGCAAACCCAAATTCTTTATGAACCAGACTTGTTTTTGCAAGATACTTAAGTAGGAAAAGTTCTTTTAAGTTGAACCTAACTCCCTTGGATCTCCACTTTTGGAATTGCTTACTTAATTGTAGATAATTAGTCAAATAGAGGATGAGAATTGTCATTAGGAATGGAAAGTCACCTCACTTTGGTTTGACAATTGGGTTGGTTAAGGGGCACTTATTGACTTTGTCCTAGTTGCTATATGGAATGAATTCCTACTTGAACTCAAAGTTTTTAATTAGTGATGAATAGGACAAGTGAGATCTGGAAAGGATCCCTTTTTTGTCTAATGAAGGTGAACAACTTATATCTGTCAGCAAATTTTCTACACCTACATGATAGAATTGTATGGTTGCTTGCAATTAATGGTAAGTTTTTTATTAAGTCTGCTAATAACTCAGTGCACCAATTTGAAATAAAAATATCCTCTCTGCATGTGGAACAAAATGATTTTGATCTCTATCTATTTCTCTGATGTAGATAAGTGAATGGCTTATGATGTGAACTCCATTAAAGAATTTAATATTGATACATAGGCTTCTAGTACTGTTAAGGAGGCTTTATTTAAGGGCTTGAAAGTTGGAAATAAGAAGTTTAAGTTCAATGTATTATGTTCTATTGCCTTTGCATATATATTTTTTACTATACTTGGTTACGAAGGAATAAAATTCTTATTGGCCACCAAATCGATTAGAGAAGGATTGTTGCTAATTGGAGGGCTAGAACAATTGAATACTCCAATTTACTTAATTCTAGGCCTCTGGTCTATATTGAACAACTCCTAATTCTCAAGAGATGAAACCAAAATAACATCATTCAAGCTAAATGGGGAATCTTCAAAGTCTAGTGGAAGCCTTCAAACCCTGGAAAAGCTCAAATTTATTTTGAAGGTTCAGCCTTGGGAAACCTAGGGCCAATTAAGGGCATGTAGCCTTATTAGAGACAAATGGGGGAGATAATTAGTAGCATAATATAGCATCTCCATAGGCAGAAATAATAATAATGAAGTTGAGTGATATGTCCTTTGGCATGGAATCAAGATTGCTACTGTTTATGTTTAACCGCAAGTGCACGAGCTATTGTTGTGTAGCTTATGCAAGTAAGGGTTGATCCCACGAGGACTTAACTTAAAAAGTAGGAATTTCAATAAAATTTAATTATCTAAACTTAAAAAGAAATCACTCAAAATTACTAGAATTATTGAAATGATAATCAAAGTTCATATATAATCAACTTCTCAAAAATACAGAATTTTCAGTTCCGAAATAAAACAAACAAAATCAAATAACAAGAAAAAACTACTTTCTTAGATTAATCACTGTCAAAATCTTCAAATATGATAGATGATTAGCCTTCATATATGTCTTCAGTACGTCCTTGATTAGAGATCTACCAGTCGGATTTGTCAAATTCATCAAAATCAAAGAGATCTGGGCTAAATTGTGATTTCAAGATTTAGACGGCTCAGATTGAATTTTGGATTTCAGATGGAAGATTAGAAACTTCAATTATGTCTAGGGATGTCCTAATAATGAACCTGTAAAATTAATTTGAAATCCACTGAGAAACGAAGGAGAAATTTGTGAATCTTGGTTGATTAAGGCTAACCCGTTAATTGGGTTAAGCCTAAATGATCTGATTTAGATTGATCTGTTCCTGGATAAGAAAAACACGAATAAAACAGAACCGGAATAAATTAGGACACAGATGGAATTTCTAAAAAGGGACAGAAATGGAATTGATTTTTAAGACGAGAGGGCAAAATCAAAATTAAACAAGAATTCTGGTTTTAAAGAAAAAACTAGACCAAAACCCGATGAGGAAGAGGGAGCCGAAGGAGGGAGAAGAGGGAGAGGAGGAAAGGGGGGCGGAAGAAAATCCATTCCCGGTTTCTGTCTCCGGGATGTTCGGTACCAGGAAAAAACCCGACAATGACGACTGGGAGAGGGTGGTTTTCTGGCGTCTAAACCAGAACCCAACGAAAAGAGAGAAGAGGAAGCCAAAGGAGGAGGAAAGAAGGAAGAAGAGGAGAAAGGAGGGGGGAAAGTAGGGGAAAATGGAGAAAAACCCAATTCCGTTTTCTCCTCTTGATCTGACCGTGGTGAAGATACTAGAGAGAGAGAGAGAAAATCTGAAGGAGGGCGCCGATCTAGTGCGGTGCTATGGTCGTCGGGGATCAGGGGAGAAGGGATCTGAGTGAGAGGGTGAAGATGGGGTACTAGAGAGAGAGAGAGAGAGAGAGAGAGAGAGAGAGAGAGAGAGAGAGAGAGAGAGAGAGAGAGAGAGAGAGAGAGAGAGAGAGAGAGAGAGAGAGAGAGAGAGAGAGAGAGAGAGAGAGAGAGAGAGAGAGAGAGAGAGAGAGAGATGGTGGGTTTTGGTTGCCGTGAGAAACTAGCCAAAGAGAGTAGAGAATGATAGGGAGAAGAGGTTGGCTGTGGAGGAGAGAAGAATGAAGAGGAGAAGGGAGGTGAGCGAGTGCGGTTTTGAGAGAGAGATATGGGAAAGAGGAGAAGAGTTGGGGGTTGGTGCGATGATGGTGAAGGTGGGTGGTGCCATTGAAGAAGAGGGAGTTAGAGAGAGGGAGAGAAGGGAGAAGGAGAAAGATGAGAAGAGAGGTGGGTACGTGAGAGAGAGAGAGAGAGAGAGAGAGAGAGAGAGAGAGAGAGAGAGAGAGAGAGAGAGAGAGAGAGAGAGAGAGAGAGAGAGAGAGAGAGAGAGAGAGAGAGAGAGAGAGAGAGAGCAGAGAGAATGGAGAGAGACGTGAGACAGGAAGAGAAGTGAGAAGAGGGAGAGGGAGAGGGAGAGGGGGGAGAAGAGCCATGAGAAAGAGAGTAGAGAAGGAGAGGGAGAAGAGAAAGAAGAGAAGAAAGAATAGAGGAGAGAATGGAGGGGAATAGGAAGGTTGTCTGGAGTTGTGCGTGAGAGAGAGAATATATGAGAATAGGAATTTATAACGTGGGTGAGAGGGAAAGGAAAGAGAGAAGGAAGGAAAGAGAGTAGAATGGAAAGGAGAAGTGGGGGAAAGTAGGAAGGTTTGTGGGGTTTGCCTTGTACAGTTAAGGTAGGGGTTGAGAAAAGAAGGGAAAGTTCCCCCCACCATGTGAATGTTGCCTTCCTTCTAACTTTTAAGAGCTTTCCAATTGCCTTCTAACTTGGTTTCCTCTATGGGGACTTCCAATTAAGTGCACTTTTCAAATCTTTTCCATATCTTCCTTTACCATAAAGTTTCTTTTAATAGCTTATTACATCTGCACCGTTAGTCCTTATTGAATGATCTATAACATTGATCCTTAATCTTGTCCATCCATGCCTTATTTGGTTGATCTATAAAATAAAAGACCAAATTAGAATCATCTGAACCGTACATTAGTCATCTAATGAGCTCTAATGATCATTTGACCATTGATTTTGATAAATTAAGGTTTGGATGGTCAATTGGAGTTAAATTCAAAATCAAACTATATTTTACAAATTTGAACGGTTAAATGATCTAATTGAATGCTAAATTAGGGGTATTATGATTGAAATTGAATACTTAACAGCTACTAACATGAGTTTCAAATGTCTAAAGATATGTGGAGATTCTAGGTTGGTTATACTACTATGAAGGGCGGGTTAGACACTCTATGGAGGATAGAATAAACAAAAGCAAATTGCCAAAAAATGTTATAAAATCAAACTATATTTTACAAATTTGAACGGTTAAATGATCTAATTGAATGCTAAATTAGGGGTATTATGATTGAAATTGAATACTTAACAGCTACTAACATGAGTTTCAAATGTCTAAAGATATGTGGAGATTCTAGGTTGGTTATACTACTATGAAGGGCGGGTTAGACACTCTATGGAGGATAGAATAAACAAAAGCAAATTGCCAAAAAATGTTATAAGGAGTGAAAAGTTGGTTTAAGCATGCCTACAGAGAAGCAAATGAGGTCACAAATTTCCTATGTAAAAGAGCATCAACAATAGGGAGATTAGAAGAATGACAAGGCCCTTAACCCTTAACACTAGCATTTACCTTTCTGAATGATTTAAGAGGCATACATTTTGAAAAATGTAGACACTAATTACTCTTTCGGAATATGTATGGGACTATGTTGAACTGTTTCTTTATTTTGATGAGTCTTTGTTAAAAAAGGGTGCTATTTGAATATCTTCTATTTAAAATTTTCTATTGGTCTTTCCATCCATCCATTAGAAATAGTCTTTTCATTTATTCTTTAGTAGCATATTTTATTCTAATGAAATAACTAACTATTATTTTGTACGTGTAAAATATGGAATATTTTTCAGTGATTACTTGTTTGGCTGCTTGAAATGAACACTAAATCATTGAAACCTTTTTTCATTAAAATTTTGTTTTTGCTATTTTTTTAAAAAATGAAGATGAGTTTTATTAAGTGAGAAAATTTGAGGCGGTCTAAATTACAAATTTTTGAAGAAAGAGAACAAAGTTATCAAATAAATTATTCAATGCCATGCAAATGAAAGACATTAACTTTCAAGTCTTGTGTCAAGCATCCCTCCTTGCTAGAATATGTACATCAAAATTAACAAATTAAATAATGTACTTGAAGACAATTGAGACAGTGCCAACTTGTGAATAATATCATTAAAGATGTCCCTAATTCTCCATAAGGGGATAGTTGCCCTGAGAATGGCGTTTAGGAAAACTCATATTTCATGCTATTTTCTTACTATCTCTTAATATGGAATAGCTGTAACTACTTAGAGACTACAATTTTGATGGTGAAAATAAGAGGGTTCCCTATATTAAAAGCTATAAAAGGAGGTCCTAAGGATTCCACTTTTCCTTCTTATTTCCGTTTCTTTTAAAATCTTGTTCTTCATTTTAAGATTGATTTTTCACTACAATTTTGGATTAGATGCACTAGATTTAGATTTAGTGCTTTCTCTAGAAATTGATGTTCATTAGAAAAACTATATAGTAGCAATGATAAATCAATAGACATGGAGACATTTACTAGCAAAGGTAAAAGGTTTCACCATCCATTTCACAGACTAAAATCAGGAACTACTAGGATCATCCAATGAGAGAGAATTTTAGAGCATTGCCCATCTAAGTTAAGAGAGACATTGTGTACGATTTAGATCTTAAAAAATCTAGACCCACAAAAAGTTATCATCATTCTTACCATTTAGTAAGAGGCTCAAGAGGAAAAACAATGGGCATATATATCGCTATTCCTTAAAAACCTTCTATTAGTATTACATTTATCTATATAGTAGTATAATAGTTAAGTTGAAAAAGTGGAATCCTAATCGAGCCTTAGTTTTTGCATGACCACTACATGTACATTATTATCAATGATGGAGGTTATTTTGCCATCTATTCATTAGATCAACATCAAATGTTACAAAATATACCTACTAACTTCTTGAGTGAAATCAAAGAAAAACAATGGCTAGGGTCATCCTTCTTAGCCTACTATGTAAATAATTTTTTCTTTGAAAATAGGTGTGGATATTAATTTATGATGCCATATCCCCAATTTTTAAACTTAAACTCCAGTGAATAACAACTTGCAGTTGTTTTTTTTTTTTTTCCAAGCTAAAGATATGCTTCAATTTAAGCTAGCAATAGACTTGAAACTCAGCATAGCTTGAGATGGCCTTTAGTAAGAAGGAGCTAGGCTGAGTTTTTGAAACTCCTGCTAGCTTAGGTATGATAAACAAAGATTTTGCAAAAGCTATGCCAATAATTGATCTAGCCTGATGTCACGGGCTGAGATTTTCAGACGCCCGTGCGGCACTTAGTCTTGGCTTCTCACCCCGAACCAACTAAGTAAGCCTGACTAAAGCTCAAAGGAGAACAACTGAAAGAACACTTTGAAGAAACTTGTAGCTTTATTGCTTGAAGATGCATACAACTTTCTTGGATCCCTCCTGGATCACTCTTACACACTTGGATGGCTCACTCCTTGAATCACTGGATCCTTGGATGCCTTACAAGTGAGGAAGCAACCCTATTTATAGGTGCTTGCCTCCCTCCACCTCCTCAATGGATGGTGGGGATGATTACAAATGTTAGCTATCCAACGGTGGAGACTACTCTAGAATCCTCTATCTAGAAGTCTCTACATAAGCCCTTGGTTCCTCCACACTCAAGAACCTCCTAGACCATTCTAGAGTCTAGAAGTGTTGGGGTCTTTCTAGAATATGGATCCTTTGGATGGATCCAAGTCCTCCATGCTGAACCTGTGACTTAAGCAGGCCTCCACGTAGAACTCCACGGGTCTTCGATAGCAAGCCTAAGTCCTTCAGGCTAGGTCCACACCCTAAGTGTGCCTTCCTTAGAGGCTGTAGACCTTGGTCACGGGCTTTACAACGTAAGTCCGTGACACTGACCTAGCTAGAAAAAATCTAGAGTGGATTTCATAAAAATCAACCTAACTTAAGTATGATTGATAATAATATGGCCCAATGATGGAAAATTTGGTTACACTAGCCTTCAATTGGTCTTGCTCTGATGAAATCAAGATCCATTAACTTCATGTTAGTTAGACTTTTGAAAACAATCCATCTAGAAAGATAAGAGAAACAAGGCTTTCTAAGCCAAATCAGGGCTAGGGTCTTCCACTGGTTAAAATTTTGTGGTCATGACCATCAATATGGTCAATTTAGAATATGAATATATAAGAAGTAATGTTGTGGAATTTATTTGGGCAAACTTGGTTTTTTTTTATTTTAAACTTAATAGACTTAGGCCTTTCTCTACCCCCAAAATCAAAGAAAAACAATGACTAGAGGTGGGATGCTTTCTCGGCCCTCATAATCAAAGAAAATACAATGGCAGGGTCATCCTTCTAGGCCAATTAAGTAAATAGCTTTTCATTAAAGGTGCATGTGGATATTAATTTTTGATGCCTAAACCCAAGTTTTTCAAACTCTATAACTCTGGTGAAAAACAGCTCTCCCCTGTGTTTTTCTCCTAGCTAAAGATGGCTTTCAATTTACACTAGCAAAAGGCTTAAACTTGAAACTTAGTATAGCACAAGACGGTAGTCAGTAACAATGAGCTAGGCTGAGTTTGTGGACTCTTGGTAGCTCAAATATGATTAACAATGATTTTACAAGAGCTAGGCCAATAATTGGTCTAGCTTGACCTAACTAAAAAAAGATCTAGGATGATTTTCATGAAAATCAACCTAGCTCAAAGTATGACTAATAATAATCTAACATGATAATGGAAAGATTGGTTAAACTCATGCCAAATTGGTCTAGCTCTGATGAAATATAGATTGATTAACACCATATTAGGAGGCTGCTGCTCAGAAAATCCATCTAGCTTTCTTAGAAAAACAAGGGCTAGAGTCATCCACTCGTTAAGATTTTAGGGACATGGCCATCGACATGATCAATTTAGAAGATTAACAGATTATTTGCTAGATGAATGCTAAGTTGCGGTTTTATAAATAAAAAAAAAGAATATAAGCCATAACGCTGTGGAATTTATTTGGGCAAACTTAGATCTTATTTGCAATTTATTAGACTTGGGCCTAGGGGAAACCCGGGCCTGGTGGGCTTTGCTTAGATGAAACAGTACTACTCTCCAATCTCTGCTTGAATTCACTTGGGCCATTGGATGAAGAGAAGATACAGATGCTGAAGTCATAGCTGCCAAAACAAGAATCCTTCCCCAATCATGAATGAATGGATTTGCGACCCAGGTATGCTTGGCCGGTGTTTCGCTAAAGCATTTGAAGAAGAGGAGAGTTCTTATGATTCATTAGGAAGAGATGGGATGTCTAATCAAGCGTTTCTTATTTCTGATGGGTCTCAAAGTATCCTCTTTGCTTGCTTTCATTTGGGTCTTGTGTCTGTGTGCTTTGTTCTGTTTCCTATCTTCTTTTTTGTTGCTCTCAGTTTCTCATTTTCTCCTCGGTGTTGATTGATGGGTTTCTTCCAGTATAACTCAGACATGGAACTCGACGTCCTGAGTTTTCTTCTGCCTAGAGTGAGCGAGCTTTTGATTTTTGCTATGATTGTTTGAACCTCCAGATCACATCCCATGTTCACTCAAGCGCATTGGTTATTCATTGTAGGGATGGTGTTCTAAGGCCAAGGTTGTGTTCAGGAAGTTCCCTCCTATTTCGGGTTTTATCTTGCTGTTATTGTAGAAGGCAATTTGGCCTTTCCTTGGGGGCCATAGATATCAAATGGGCCCTTGTCAACCATGAAATTTATCAATCAGTTGGAAAGTTCTAGCAAAATCATCAAAGCTAGTGTTTACTACCTAACTATTTTTTTTCTGAACATAGCAAAATGAGGAGCAGATTTCAGTGATCCAAGCAACATATATCAGTCTTCATATCTGCTGGAACCAAAACCTTTGTGCACCAGCTATTGTCCACGGACTAGCTATGGCTGATCCATTAAGTGTAACCCCTTACTTTTTCACTGCAGGCAAAGGCATGGGCTTAAATGTATTACCACGGAGAAAACGAACTCTGACAACTACATGCAAACATGGGAGCCTCACAGCTTTCATTGCAGAAAAAGGAATGTTTCAGCAGGGACCAGATTGTAACATAGCAAGGTTTGCTAACATAACCAGGTCTGCAAAATTTTTCTGATGGGTCTCACGATGATTGATCCAGATTATATTTCTTAAAAACAAAAACAGTTTTAGATTTCTTATAACTCAAAAAATCTTGCTAATTGATAAAGACTAACTCCAATCAAATGCACTTTGGTTGTCCAAAGTGAACCCCCGTTGCTTTAGTCCTCAATAGTTTCTTTTTTGTTTTCTGAGTACCAGATACCCCTGTAGTGCATGCTAGGATCCATTTTGTACAAATGCCAAAAACACATTTGGTGGATCCTAGGACTTGCTACCTTGCTATTGATGTGATCTTTGAGCTGTAGAGATCAATCTAGGATTAAATCAGATGGATTGTTCAGATTAATCCTACATAGGGATATGTTTAGCCTCCTAGTTTGGGGAAGAATGATGTTTCTAGTGCTAAAGCATTCCTCCTTGCCCCGCACCCGCATGTTTTATCAGGTCTGCCAATGGACTGGGTCTAATCAGAACGGAAGCAAAATGGGCCGTCTTCATTAGCTTTATAGTTCCAGGACTCCGGTCCACATTCATGACCTTTTGCTCTGAATCCAATTTTATTTTAAGGGTCTACCGATTAAACATTTCTTACTATAGACCTTTGTGGTCTGCCTCTTCCCTGGATTCATATGAAGGTGTTCATGCATAGGGCTGCCATTTTTCTTCTTTTCTTTTTTTTCTTCTGATAATATCTATTTTTTTCTTTGTTCATATATCTTAGAGTTTGGATCATTTTTTTTATTTTTTTTTATCTCTGAGGATCTAAGGAATAAACTGATGCATGACTAGTCTCCTTTTTTTCGTGTAACTTCCTCACTAATTCTGTATAAAAAGGTGGGCTGACTGCTTCAGATACACAGTAAGATATTTAGCATGATTTAACTTCACAGAAAGGTTTAGAAGCCAATAATTATAATAACAAAGAGTAATGGTTAGTTGTGGTAGAAAGATGTCCGTCAATCTCCTACAATCCATAATATGGCCGACTGGATGGCTAAAGAAGTTTCAATCAGTAAATAGTAATGGGATCTCCGAGATGATTAATTCGATCTTCCTAACTTGACTTATTTCCTTCCGTGATAGCTTTGAACCGGATCCGAATGTTCAAGGTAAGAATGGGAATGGTTGCAAATTGCAAAAGAAAATTGCATGAAATCACTTCGTAACCTTGCATGAGGTCCCAAGTAGTAAGTTAATGACTAATATAGACAAAAACATTGCTTATGAACGCAGGCGTGGAACTTGTCACTAAGGATGAAGATGGTTCATGTTGCCGAGTGCTGGTAGGGGCTTAGTCGGTGTAGATCCCGTTTGACTGGCAAACATTCGAAGGCTCAGAAAAATTAACCTAAAAGTATTCCCTGCTCATTGATAAGCAATGTGTCACTTACTTGCATTGCAAGGCCTATGACCAGGGTCCGTAAGTTCTAAGGAAGGCTGCTTAGCTCATGGACTTGGCTTGAGGGATTTAGGCACATTGTTAAACATCCATGGATTTATAGTAGTTTCCTTGTAAATATCTAGAAAGAGATAACTTCTACAGAGAGTTCTAGAGTGCTCCTCAACAATTAGATGGTTGACATATGTATTAATCCTAGCTATCTATTGAGGAGGTGGATAGAGGAGGGCAAGTATAAATAGAGGTTAGCTCCTTATTTGTAATTCAAACAAAATCATTGTAGACAAGTTCAAATAAGGGAGAATAAGTTCTATTTGAATAAGTCTCATTTCAAAGTTCTTTTTATTACTTTAGTGGGTGAGCGAGTATAGCCCTAGTAAGCCAGAGTGAGAGTGAAAGGCTGATTTGTGATTTGTAAAGGAGTTGCACACAAGTACCGCAACCATGACCCCGTGACAAATGGATCATCGTTGGTGGTAGAACCAAAAACACCAATGTAAACTTTTCTGATCATAGCACGCAATGTTGATTGTGCATGATTGATAGAGTTGGTTCCCTTAACCTTTGTGTCCCACATCAATGAACTTGCAAATCCTTTACCGCAAATACATTCTCTGTGAAAATCGAAAAAAAGAGAAAAAAAAAAAAAAAAAAAAAAAACAAGATAAGACTGCATACCATTGACCCTTGTAGTCTTTTGTGAAAAACAAAATTGCTTATGCATAATCCTTTCACATTTAAGGCATGGTTTAGCTAGTGTTCCATGCGTATGTGATGATTTCCTTCATAAATCAGGTGGCTAGACAATTCTGAAAAGAAAAAGAGAAAAAACCAGACCTCACAATGCAGGAGCTTCATGCACCAGGCTACCCTTGCTACGACTGGACACCGCATCAATAGACTCAAAACCAATTCTCAAAAACTTGATTTGGATATCAGAACTTGGGCAAGTCCATGGATGAACCGAGTAGTCTCCGTTAACTTAGTTGGGAAAATCAAAGGATTACTTGGAAGTTCTTCATCAACTAGTAGAATCATAATGGCTGATACTATTCTCAAACTTTAATCACCAAACGAATACAATGCATGGAAGATGCCGGCATTGCCAAACCACATAAATCGTCGTCTTTCTTTTCCTGTCTTGTGATTGTTTGATCATCTCATCGTTTTCTCTTTATTTTATATCCTAATTTCGCATTTGTCATAACAAGTTCCTTTTGGTAATTGCAACACCCTCAAAACGGAGCAGGAACCCATCACCAGAAGGCTGAAAAATTTATGCTTCCAATATCAACATCATCTCGACTCCATGATAGAACCCTATTCCCACGCTACCCTTACATGATGAAACCAAACCCACCAATTCCCACCCCGCAGTACTACTTTGCCAGCTAACCAGTAGAAGAGTCTGGAAACCAACTTCAAAAGATCGTCTGGACATACACCAACGTGTTCATTCAGCATTGGTGAGCTTGATTGATTGAAGAAAAAAAATGAAAGATCCACACAAGAGGCAACCACGGTCAAGCAAAGAAAAGATGGCTAGGTGTTAACACCTGTCCCGATTAACCAAATTAGGTCAGGCAGCCATGTGCAGAGCCATCATTGAGAGTCCTCCATAGATAGTCGACTTTTATCTCCTACCATTTCAACGTCAAACACTTCCATGTTCTCTGGTGAAGAATCCAAATCCCACAATCCGTTTTGGATCCACGCATGCAAAATAATTGATTCCTTCAATTCAGGGATCCCACATGAGGTGCTATCAAACAACTGTTTATGATCATGAGAGGATACGACGTGGGTCCTCCTTCGGACACTCCACTTTGTCCATTGATGACGACTGGATTGGGAACATCGATAGCCCGTCTTCATCTGTGGGTAATGAGCACTGCATGTTTCCGAGTATGAAGTTGCAGACATGAAAAGCTTAAAAAACCAGCAGTTAAGATCATCTCAACGAATGAGGTTTCTGGGACATGGCTGATCTTGGCAAGAACCTCAAATATGAATAGTTGGATCAGTGAAGTATGGGTTACAATTGAACTTGAGACAACTGACTGGATATAGGACTCTATCCCGCATTTAGGCTTCTAGTCAATATATAACCTTATTGTCAGTCAGGCAGTGGATCGGACTGCATATAAGGGTTGTTGATCATCTTCTGGACGGTCTTTTTATGTCATGCACAAAAATCTGATCATCCATTGGATGTTTTGGATCGTAAAATCAATGACAAACATTCTTATAATCGATTTTACAACAAAGGTTGATAACGTCAGAAGAAGATTTATGTTTATTCTTATAAATTTATAGTACATATAGAATGAGCCTTCCAGGTAAAGGGAAAATGTGAATCACGCAGACTTTAATTAGTTCACCAATGATCAAGGCCCACATGTACTTTCAGGCAGCAGGACCACTACCATGTAATCCAACCTACTGTTGCCACAAGCACACAAGCACAATCTCTCTCTCTCTCTCTCCTCCCACCTCACCCCACCTAATATGGGAAGATCTGTAATTATCTCTTATCCTGATATGGGTAGATCTCCATTTGGAGTATTTTTCCGAGTCAGCCGTGTGATCCAAACAGGTAAGTATATATCTATAGCACAGGTCAGCCTTTTGATCTGTCTTTGGAGCTATAGTTAATTGAATATGGATATGAGGTACACAGGAACACTGGAAGTATTTGTTCAGTGTTATTCACACAGATTTGCATATCATCTTAGAGCACGCTTTCTTTCATCTCCATCATTACAAGAGATACAGGTGTCTGAGAACTATGAACTGACAGTGCTTGTGACTCAGAATCCTTCACCTAAATTTCTTCTACTTGCTCAATTTTAGCATGGAATGCTAATAAAATCAACAGAGATTCTAATTCCATAGCCTTTATATATATATATATATATATATATATATATATATATATATATATATATATATATATATATATATATAACCCATGTCCATACAGCTAACCAATGACCCATGCGTGTCCCTTTTTATTCTGGTAGTTGCTCAATATAGATATGGTTGCAAAAGAGTTCCAAATCATAACAGGAAAAACCATGTTCATGATCTGACCTAGAAAAGAAACGAGGAGGAACCACTTCTGAAATGGACACTTATTAAAGACCCATATGCTTCTAATGATCATTTCTCTTTGTCTCTGCTATACTTTTCTCACTGATCACTGATCAGGCCAAATGTTGATGGTGACTTCGCTTGTTGTTCAAGTCAAGTCAGAGCTAGTTTTGAGCATTTTAATACTTATCCAGTCCATTAATTCTACAGTAAGATTACTGCGGTGGCTGCATATCCCACCTGGAATAGAGATAGTGATAGATATAGATACAGACACACACACAAAAACACAAACACACACACACACACACAGACCAAATGATGGAACTTCTATGGCCTGTAGTAGGTGTGCGGACTCATGAACTTTGATGTTGAGAAGTGTCTTTTAATAATGTGATTCTGGTAATTTGTACTCTTATAAGTAGGTAACATCAAAATGTATTATGGAGTCTCTATAATCCAATGGATTCATCAAATCGACCTGAAGTTTAAGCCTTAGTTCTCCCATTCGTTTAATGATGGTCCATAACAAGTCATGAACTCATAGGTTCTCTTCTTCCTGAAATTAAGGAATCAATTACGTAGCGGTCTCAATGGGCCAGGTAGAATGTCGGCCCATACATTATCGAACCAAAATTCAAGGCTGAAACTTAAACTTGAAGTCTTTGCACATGTTATCAGGACTAGAGTTAGCAAAGCCTTGTATCAGAAGCATTAGTTATAAAGGCATTCGGTGGCTACTAAATAAAGTTGAAATAACAAAAGAACGAAGTTAAGTGGGCAGTTCAAGTAGTTGTTTGGGTATCCTGTGCTTTACTAGCACAATTTTCTGGTTCATGCGTCCCCTTCATACGTTATGTTAAACTTCTACATTTGGTTCCAGATACTAGATACAGTAAAAGTTTGAAAAATTGCACCAAAGCCTCCTAGTGTGTGCTAGTAGTAGTAGTAGTAGTAGTAGTAGTAGTAGTAGTAGTAAAAAAAACATAAAGAGATGGATTTGTTTTTTCTTAGAGAAAAGGGGAAAATATAATAAAAATAAAAAAGATTGAGTTTATCGATAAAATAATAAAAAAGCAACAAGAAGCCTTTATATATTAACTTATGTTTTTATAAAATAAAATCTTGTTACATTAATTAGTGAGACTAATCACAGTAAAAGTTCAATGATTTAAATTGTAATTAAAGTGAAACTTGCTAACGTTCTTCACTCCATAATCTAATACCCTTAATGGGTATGTCGTTATAAGTTGAAAGTTGTAATTATTTGAGATATTTAACGCAACACTTGAGGAGCCTAAGAAACCATGACCCACTAGGTATCACATGAGAGGTCTTCTTGTGCCATTGTGCTAGAAGGCATTTGATTGAGTTGTATTATATAATAATTCTTCTAATCTGTAATTTGACAATGAATTAGCAATTTCTATGTATTTAACAGAAAATCATTATATTCATAACAATCGCAACTAGAGGATCTAAATCTCTTTGGATAACTAGTCTGTTAGAACTCAAAACCCATAAGTGAAGCTCTAATACGATGTTGGATTACCATTCCACCTAAACACTTTAGCTAATGGGGAGTGAACCTGCAAATAATTATATATCTAACATAGTCTACCCAATAGCTCAAATCCATCATCAAAATCCATATAAATTAAGTGCATTATGAAGAGGATCTAACATCCCATTTGCAGACATGAACTTAAATAACCTCATTATAAATAGGGTTTGGATACATTGTATATGAACAGGTCTTAATTCTATCTAGTTTTGGGAACATGTAAACTTGAATAGGTGCATATATCACCTTCATGGCTACGTACATCGTTGTACCGAGAAATATACCTGACACTTTCGGGTACAATATAGCAACCATACTCTTAGTCTAAAGTTTGACTATTACTAGATATATAGAAGAAAACAGAAGGCAGATGATGCAGTTGTCCTTGAAGTAGTGTAAAAATTTGCTAAGAAACATAGGAGATGGGAAGACTTAGAACATGTGCAGATGCTATATATCCAGAAGTAGACAGGAGTGAAGAACTCTTCAGGATCCCAAGATTGGCCTCATGATTTAAAGGAAATTTCCCAAAGTGATACCTGTAGAGGAGTACTGTGATTTAAAGGAGATTTTCCAGTGTGATAGCTGTTTAAAAGAGATTTAAGAAACCAAGGAAATATAACTATTTTTTACCTCTATTTCCTATACGGCTGATGGATCTTTTATAGTCTCCACATTAGGCCTTCAAAAATTGAGATGCGTAATGCCTGTAGGGGCCATCGTAGGCATACTGCCCAATCAAGCTATGTGTGCAATAGCAAAGGTGGTCGGTGTGAGTTATCCGGTGAGAGTTTCATTTTGGCCAATGTGAACTTGTACTGTATCAAACAAGAGCAGTATCTTAGCTCTCGTCCTTTGAATCCCCGTGATCTGGCGAGAGCCTAAAAGATGCTGCCCAATGTACAGCATCCAAAATGCTCAAGCTATACTTGAAACATGGGACAAGGAGAACAACAAAAGGAGACCTAAAAAAGGGCAGTCTCGGTGCATGAAGCTCCTTTGTATGCAGCGTTTGGAAAGCGGGAAGACCACAAGGATCAATAGTATGCAGCCTTACCTTACATTATGAGAGAAGCTGTTTTCATGCCTCGAACCCGTGACCTAGGAGAAAACCCTCATCAATGACTCAACTTACGTGTTGACAGCTGATAGCATACCTTTTGAAGAAGTCAAAGACTTTTCTAATGACCACAGTAGCCTGATATAAAAGAAAATAACATAAACAGGTGAATCGCCTGCCACAGAGAAACATACGAAAGTTCTGAACTAACTCCCCAATGATCCATAGGGGGAGCCCCATATGTTTGCAAGTTTCTTTAAGAGTAAGATGACTGAATTTTAGGAAGCATATGATGGATATAGCATGGTGTGCATGTGAAGATCTCTATTGGGTGATGCAGTCTCCTTGAGAGGCACACGGGTTAATGCAGTTAGGGTCTGAAATTCATGCATGTCGTTGTGAGCAACCTACCAAGATCGTGACACACTGTGCCAACCAATTGAGGTATGGGCTATTTGGATGGGCATTGCACGTTCAAATACTCAAATTGTTATTCTCAATGATCTTTCCATAACAAGTACTATTCTCGCCCATTAAAAGAATTTGGATCCTATTCCCTTATAGAAATGAATGACTTTGACAAGTAGCCATACTCCTAATTTGCATATATAATTAAAACCATCCAAGTACCATAACTAGCTACATGATCCACACTTTTACAGTGATCCAGAAAGGAGAATTTCCTGATGGATCTCTCGTCACATGGTAGCCTCCTTCGAGTCCTTATTTGACATGTGTTAGTGTTAGGAGACATGGCAACGCGTGACCTGCTCACAATGACACATGAGGGGGAGTTCATCTTTTAGGTACGTCCCATTTCGAGTAGGCATGATTTTTCATGCAAAAGGTATTTCCATCTCTAAATGGAAACCATTTTGGAGCTGAGATGCACTCGTTGGCACTCTATACACTGCTTCAAAAGAACACACGAAAATAAAAGCTCTGAAGTTACCTTTTAATAAACATAGAGCTAGGACATACGTGCCATGTGAGACAGAGAAATGCAGAAACTAGGCTTGTGTTCTGACTAGAATCTCTTCAATGTGATCACTGTCTGTATATATATAGGCTATATGCGTGTGTGTGTGTGGCCTACGGACCATATTCTACTGATGATCATAAGTAAAGGTGAGAGCCCGTATTTCAATGACCCAAAATTGTTCAAAATTTGTGCCTGTCTTAGATAGGCCGCGCCCCAAAATCTCTACCATTGTGTAATCCTAGCCTTACTTTGTTGTTCAGAGAGAGAGAGATTTATTGGCTTTGCATGCTAACTGGCAGCTTAACCATTACGAAACTTTAAAATGATGGATCTAGAAGGAGAACAAGCATCACCTTAGGTCACTCTTATTGGTGCACTATTATCTTTGGACATTCCAAATGTTCCTTGCTAGCTCATTGGGAAGAAGCAAATGACAGAAGTGCTGTCCACGTTGTCGTCTGCTTCTTGGATCTTGTCGACAATTACGAATTCAATCCCTTTGTATGGAGATCCACTTAAATGATAGAATGGTCCGCTCCTTTCTTAGATCCTGCACAGGCGGGAGCTTTGTATACCGAGACTGCTCTTTGAATGGGAGTCTTGGCCCAACATTAGAGTTGTCGTTGTGTGACTTTGAGATCACGCGTTCAAGACATGGAAACAGCCTCTTGCAAAATGCAAGATAAGGCTGCATACTATTGACCCTTGTAGTCCACCCCTTCTTCAAACCCTACATATGCAGGAGCTTCATGCACCAAGACTACTTTATTTTTTTATTATCTTAATCTATTGATCGAGGGTGATTTAAAGATATAAAATTAGAGATGTGTTTGCGGGTTGCGTCCTTATGTTGCATATGGATTAATCTCTTTCTAGTGTAGAAAATAGCAAACGCAGCACATCTTTCCTTTTTTTGTTAGAAAAGCTTCGAATGAAATTAATAAAATTACTGAGTCCAGCTGGCCTACTACAGCACTGGAAGAAGAGGCTTCCGCACGTGACCCCTCTATCTAGACCCATTCTTGGATGGTTTCATCCATCCATGCATCTTCTTTGCGCTTTCTTATTTAAGCATCCTACAAAAAATAATACCCATTTGATGCTCTGACTACTAGTTTTCGAAGTTGAATTATTTTTTAATTGTGATCATTGGACTTTCAATAGAGGAAACCAGAGAAAACTACTTAGGTAAAAACAACCAATGATGATCTTTTGCGGGCATCCTATTTAGGAGAGAACAAAGAAGATGAATGGGTTAGAATTTCATATCATACAAATATGGCTCTAGATGGAGGGTTCACAGAGTCAGTCCCAAAGCTTAGTTGCGATAGTATTTCTCATACTTAACAGGATTACTTTGCCTTCTTCTTCTTTTTTTTCAAAGTCACAAATTACTGTCCTTCACATATCATTAAGATGATGAAAGCAGTAGGTGGACCTATAGTTTGCAAAAAATTTCCTATTAAAGGAGGTGGAAAGATCAACCATTATCTTAAGCCCCATTTATAATGTAGCATAGCCAAGATTAGCAGGTTGTCAAGATGGAAGCAACCATGTCAACAAAGAGTAAAGCTTAGATACAAAGCCAAAATTTCACCCCAAAAAATTAAAATAGAAAAATCAAATGGCTTTTCTAAAAGGACTCAAGTAGTTACTAATCTACCTATCTTCCATTGGTAGGCAATTTTTTCTCTTTTCCACGAGCTCAGTAGTCGATATGGTAGTTCTTCATTTTCTTTTTTCTTTTTTTCAGATGAAAAAGACAATTACAATAGATCAGGATAATAAGCTCGGAAACTAATGTCTCATACATGTCATTCGAGGTTGATGCAACAACGTAGGTGACAAGTGCATGCCTAGCTTATTTCATGTTGTGGACGTATGCACTATCGCACACTAGAATGTCATCATCGTCATGGATAGATAGCTGTAGAAATTAAATGCAACAATTCTCCCAATTGTGTGCCCCCTTGTACATGGACATGGGTAACAGTATGGGATCTCCTAATCTCTATAGCAGAATTTTTTAGTTTAATGGCCGACCAAGAAATACGACGATCCACCGAGCTGTGTTATTTGATTGATTTCATAAAAAATAAAAAAGTTAATAAATAAAGGCTAGAGATGCATTAGACTTCTTGTGGTTGCTGTTTCCTATCAATATGGACAAATTCTCCAATTTTTGAAGTCATTTTAAGCCTTTGAAAGCCATGAGATAAGTACAAGAATAATTCTTTTAATCCAAACAACCATTCTTGCTAATTATCATCTTTCAAAAGTCCTTTTGAATGTATTTCTACTTGGAAGATACTTGGTTGTTCTTATAAAAAGAAAAAAGAAATTCTCTTGTTTTAATCACTTTTTTATACAATTTTTAATCTCAAATCTTTTGAAATTTTAGGAATTGCAAGCTTTTGCATATTTTATCCCTGAGTTTTATTTTTATTTGTTTATGTATTATTATTTATGCTATTTATATTAAAAATAATATGCCACCTCCGTGTTTTCACCTTAATTCTTCCTCTTGGTTTTTTGGTCACGTTTATTTGTTTTTAGGCATTTAATGTTAAAGTCAATATTTTACAAGTACACATGACCAAAAAAACAAGAGGCGGTAGGACTAAGTTGAAAACAAGGGAAAGGTATATAAACTTCCTTTATATTATTAATTATTATTATTTGGTAGTGTTGGTGATATGTAGACAGCATGATGTCGTTTTTATCATGAATTGGGTGGGTTTGGTCTTCTTTGAACATAACTGAATTCATGTTCTAGGAAAATATGAACCTTTAAATCATTCCAGTAGCAAAACATATAATAGCAAGAACATGGTGAAAGTAGAGGGTACTTGCAAAAGGATACTTTTTGGTTAGTAGGATTTGGAAAGAAAATCAAACGATGCCTTGATATATTGATGGTCCTTTCTTTTAGGAAATTGAAATATAATTTTCCAAAATAGGCAAATGAAATTGATAGAATATCATATCTCTTTAAGCCAAAATAAGAGATAAAAGAATAGTGAAAAAATAATACAAATGTGGACAACATAGATTGCAAAGAAAATATTAAAGTGGTGATCATGAAATCAAATGGGTATTTGAAACTCATGGAGAATTTGACATCAAATGAGTATATGAAAAAGAATTTGGGGTCAAAGTACATCCCTAGGGTCAAGGATTTTCTTTGGGTTGCAACTCATGAGAGATTACCATTAAATGCAACTTGTCATGGTTTGCATAGAAAGAAAAAGTGTATCCTAGATATAACCAGCAAAAAGAAACTCCCATTCATGCAATTGTTAAATGCTTAAAATTGAAACAACTTAGAGAAATTGTGGAAAGAGACTTAAAAAATCAATGTTTTGATGTTGTTACATTAATGGCAACTATCCATTCAACAAGCTCCAAGAAAAGGTAGAATAAGAAGCCTTGCAATAAATGCAACAGCGTGGATGATTTGGCAAAGTAGGAATGAACTTATGTTTGATAATGCCTCACATAATTTGCTACAACTAAAGCACATGTTGTGACACCCCGAGTTTTATCAATCTGTTTCCCATATTTATACTCAAATAATAATAATTTATTTATAGAAAATAGATGGGATTCCAGAACTTAAAACTCATAATTTAAAATTTGTCGCAGCGTCAAGCATATACCATTTAAGAAAACCCCGAGGGTCACTTCTCCTCAAAACCATACTGAAAAACAGAACGAAAAGTAACCATTTTGAGCATGCTCACAAATTAAAACCACGATGAAATTTTGTAACTGCAAAGAAACGTAATAGTGAAGTTCCAAAGCTCTAGGGTCTATCCAAGATCACCACATCATCCATGAATAAACATATAACCACTATACAGTGATAGGGGTTTAATCTATCAATATATACAATGACTAAGGAGAATGCCAAAAAGCCAATACCAGTCCAACCAAAAGTAGACCACTCTGTCAATATCTGACAGTCTCTGTCCTCAAGCCCCCATCCAACTCCACGCTAGTCCACCTTCTTTCCTTTCTGACTGTCGCGCTCTGATTTGAGGCATTGCAAAACAAAGCAATACCTTAACAAGCTATGCTTGTGCAGGTGATATACATTCAAAATAACTCAATAAAACAAAGCATATGGTGCAAGGCATAAAGATCGAAAGATGATCAATAATATATAAAGTCTTAAATCACATGATGAAGGACATACCATGTCCATGCAATAAATAAGATATCATCAACCATGATATCAGGACATGCACAATCCGAGAAAATCTAGAAACATATGAATGCATGTCAAAAGTATCAAAACTCATACACAGTCAAGCCCTATGAGTGTCTCACATACACTCACAGCAATGTGGGGTCAGCTCTCTGTACCATCCACTTTCACCCTTTCACCCTTGCACCCTCACGGGTACTCAGGCACTCACGGGAACTACGCGTACCACTTTCGCTTTCACCCTTTCAGGCACTCACGAAAAGTTGCGTTGCACACCCGCTTTCACTCTCACGGGGACTTAGGCACTCACGGGGTGAAAATTGCATCTTATCACAGGATCAATAGTCTCAAATATTAAGCCAGAGCGACTCCCACATGTCAAGAAGACCAAAAATCAAGTGGATATCACGAAAGATATAAAAAATAGTGCATGTAATAACCACCATAAAGATAGCACGCACATGTGAAGCTACATGCTGAAGTCAATCTCACACATATGGTAAGGCATAAATCATATGCCTCAAAGACTCAAATCATCAAATCACTATTTGAGAATCATAGAAAAAGTGTAAATGAAATCACCTACCTCAGTATCGCAATATCCCCAAACAACACGTAACCAATATGAAGGGGTATGCCCTGATGTACTTGTCATGCCATAAATCATGTCATGGTTAACACATATAACAAAAATCTAAAGCTTGATCATCTATTGATCAACTCGATCTGAATCATCTAATAGCATTTTGTAGTTCTGCTACTAAAAAGTTACTCCAAACTAGATTTTTATCTTAAATCTAGGTCCGCCTTGTTGATACAATCACAATGCCTCTTTCAGATAGTGATTTGGACCTCTGTAGCTCCTAGAATCAAGGTTTAAAGGCAAAAAGGGTAAAAAAAAAAAGACCAAAATCCAGCAAATGGGGCCCGCTGCAAGTGCAGCGCGCGCCGGGAGCTTCTGTGGAAGCACCTCACATCAGAACCCGCTCCAGGGGAGTATGCACTTCCGTGGACGCAATAGCCGCTTCTGTGGAAGCGCTCTGCGTGTGGGGGACAGAACAGTGCGCGTGGCGTGTTCCAGCCTCTCCATGTGGCGTGCACAAGTCGCACCACGTGCCCCTGCATGTGGCGCACCCTCATTGCGCCATGTGGCACTCCCTCATCCAAGTATTTCAGCCAATTACAGTCGTCGTCGCCAGAGACGACGACCGAACTGGTTCGCCGTCGCCGACGACCCCAGGTGCACCGTTTTTTGTGATTTTTATACCCCTGTGTCCGGTTTTTCACGTACATTCCATTTCCACCATCCATTTTCTCAAATCCTTCCTAAATCTATCGTTTTCTCACACTTTTTGTTTCGTTTTCAAAACTCCCGGATTACTGTTTTTCGGCTTCCCTAGCCGTCCGATCATCACAAAAATTTGTGGGTTCTTTCTTCTTCTCATCATACACAATATGAACGGGCCAGATCTAAATCCGATAGCGTCTCATCCAAAATTTTTAGGCAAATCAGTAAGCACAGATTTTTACAAAAACCTACATTTTCATGCCGTTTTCCGGCATTTACAGGTAATTAAACGTTGAAATTAACACAAAGGGGAAGGGTGGAGTGATCCTACCTCGTTTCTAGCTGTTTAAGGGTGGAGAAATCTGTCTCCACGATGCGTGATGGTCCACGTGAAACGGAGAGACTTGAGAGAGAGGAGAGTGCGTTTTGAGCACTCTCTCTCTTCTCCTTACCTTATATCATTTATTCATTTCATTTTTTTTATATTATATTATATTATTTCGTTATTTATTTATTTATTTATTTTTCTTGTTTTTGAAAAATCAAAATGTTACACATGTGGATGGCATACGTGTATGAAATTTCAAAAGAAGACAAGGTCAATAGTAGCTATGCAAAGAAGGATTTTGAGGTGTTAGCTAGATGGAAACAAAATGGGATTCAAGAAACTTTTTGCAAATTTGTGTGGATGACATGGGAACCACCAACTAAGGATAAATATCTCATTAACTTGGATGAGGCGTTTAAGAGAAACTAATACTTAACAACAATTGAAAGTGTTTTTATTTTATGAACATGAAATAGAATAATTTACTATAGGCAATTTAGAGAATCACCGAAAAGTACAAAGCTAATAAAAAAGTCTCCATTATCCAATTGAGAGTATGAATGAGTTTACTTAGACTCTACTAGCGCTTCAAGTGGTGTTCTCATGGCATGGACTCATCACTATTGGAGGTTATTGAATCTCATGCTAGCTTGTACAATATCTCAACTAAACTTAAAATTCTAACTAGTGAAGCGGTTATGTCTGTGTTAGCAATTGAAGGAGTTATTAGAGATTAGAGATGATAATTTGATGATGGATTTGCTGCTTATCTTCACAAACAAAGATGTAAATTTAGGAACTAGGATAATAGGTTCTATGTAGTTTGCCTCATAATTCTTTGATGCAACAAAAAAAGAAAAGAAAAGTAGTTATGTTAAATGTATGATTGTTTTTGAAGGATTGAAAATGGCTATTGACTTAAATCTCAATGATATTGATGTACAAGGGGATTCATAGCTGATATCAGCTTATCGAAGACAAGGATGTAGCAGTCATTATCATTGACAGTTCAGAACCTGAAGATGGAGCTTCAACAACTGATTACAAAGTGGACAACACCCTCTTTAACACACTGATATAGTAAGGCGAATAAAGTAGCGCATGCATTAGCTAATTATGCCTTAGATAATCAAGACAATTTTGCTTGGTATGTTAACCATCCGATATTTATTAATTATCCAACTGTTACATAATAATGCTAATGGCACATTTGTGGCAAGACTAATGTAAACTCTTTTTATTAGTTTAATATTACTCTTACTACCTCTTACAAGAAAAAGAACATAGTGAGCCAAAACCATTTATTAAGCCATCTGTAAACATAAAATGAAGGAGAGACACGAGGGGCCTTACACCGACATTTTATAAAACATTAAATAGTATAAGATGAATAAAGAGTACCATAATTAATTAACATTAATGAATGCAATTACATATTGAATAACTAGGTTAGCTAAGGTTGGCTACACTTGTATACAAATATATGCATATTAAATATCTTTACAGCAAGCAAGATTGGGATATATAGATAAATATTAAATATTTAGGTTAGCTAAGGATGGTCAGCTTGGACATTTAGAAGTTGTCAATCACTCCAAACGTATGTCATGCTTATCATGACAAGCAATTATAGAACTTTTCCCTAAAGCTAAGAGAAAGAGAATTTTCTAGAGAACCCACTCAGACATATGTAGACCCTTGAGTGTTAGGGCAAAGAAAGGTTCTTATTGCTTCATTAATTCGAAAGATGAATTCCTAGGTATGGTAGCATCTATGACGCATACAAAAAAAAAAAGATCAACATGTATGTGTTTTATATAGACAAACATTTATGTACCGTGCAAAAATTAGTATGGGGAATAATAACATAGTGTGCAACAACACAAAACTTGCTATAGTGCATCCACTATGCATGATGGGGCCCCCTTCTAATTGATCAAACCCATCTATTAGAGTCCTCTAGTTTTGAATAACTATGGCTCCAAAAGTAGCAAGGATTAGGTGAACATGAAATTAGAAAAAAAAAATTAAAAATTAAAAAAAAAATGTACTTTTGATTATCGCACTTGGATGGTGGGAAACATTGCTCAAAGAATACTCCCCATTCAATGAGTAAGAAGTATAGTTTTATAAAGTTATAAACATCCAATCACCTTGATTTTTGGCATACAAGATATCTCAAGCATGAGAAATCACATGGACAAGTCTAATGAACCATAATTTGGTCCTATCATACAAAAATTGCATGCTACAATAGTATGTTATATTGTCCTACACTGACATCATTCTTCTATTAGTAGATACTAGTATGTTTGCCAAGACCCATTTAATCATTAATTTGAATATTAAAGTAGGCATATCTCTTTTAAAAGTAAGCATTAATGCATGCAAAGCCTATTTTTGAAAATCACAGCTAAAGAATTTAGTTCTATTCATTTGATTTACTTATATGAGGAATGATAAATCCAAGTGTGCACTTGGATCTTACTTAGTCTAAGTGTGCTATACTTGCATCTTTTGTATATCTATGCCATATTGGGAATGACTTAAAGATGCTAAATACCAAATTCCATGCTCCTTAGATGATTTGTCCTATGATTCTTTAAGTTCAAATTTATAGCCCCACTTTATCAATATTTTTCTTTAAGTTGAAAATTACAGCTCAAGAAGTATAGGATAAAAACATGTATGTTCTAGTAATAAGGAAGAAGAGGGATGGATAGACTCAGAGAGAGAGAGAGAGCAATTCTTTTTTCTCACTCATTCACCTAATGGAACAACCAAATTATTTAGTGGCCCACCTATTCAACCTAAAAAATAAGATAAAATAGAAATAAAAAAATAAAAACTACTTACATGGCACAAAGGAAAATAGGGTTCATAGGAAGTTATCTACGTGAGACAAGGAGAAGTAGGCTTCAAAGAGCCCAAGAATAACCACATTTGATATATATATATATATATATGTAACACCCCGGATTTTTAAGAATTTTTTTTTTTATAATAATAATGGCATTTTAAATAAGAGCATTTGGGATCCCATGAGAAAAGATTTATTTAACATTTTACTAAACCTATCTTAAAACTCCGGGTGTTAATTTTCCTTTCTCAAAATGACGTACATGTAATTTAAACATAAATAAATAATCCGCGTATAAATCAACGTCAAATAAATAGGCGCCTTTATTTTAAATCAAATAAACGTCTAAAAGACAATAATAATATGGCCCAGGGTCTATCCATCATAACATCCCATATAAATGTCCAACATATGTCCAAAGATCTAAATCACATCCCAATATAAAATATGCAGTCCATAATAAAAATCCAAATGATAATCCTGTTTAATGACTCACATCAATCGCTTCATACTATAGAAAAATGGTCTTCAAGGCTGACTCTCACGGCTTCTCAACAGCCTTGCCTTTCTTGTTATCGCGCTCGAGATCTAAGGCATTGCAAAACAAAGCAATGCCTCAAATACCTATCGCTTGTGTAGGTACATAGACAATTAATGTAATAAATGCAAGAAATAATGAACAATGCGATGAAAAATCTAACATTTATGAAGATAGTGATATCATAATACCATGTTCAATAAATGTCAATTTATTCCATATGCTAAAACATGAAATTCACTGAGTTAAAACATGACATGAATCAATAAAATGGAGCATACATCCAGAATAAGGGCACCCTAAGGTAATGGGACTCACCACATCGCACTAACATCCCTGATCAGGGGTACACGTAGTCAACCTCTGAGTGTCGTCACACCCTGCATATCATCCATAACCATGCTCATCATACATGCACACATAATAAGAATATGGGCCATCATGCTGCAGTGGCAACCCTCCATGGGTATCAACCACCGCCGCTCTCCGTCGACACCATAACGGGAGACTTAGCTCCGTCCCCATGGAAAGGCTCAGACCCAGAGTGTGGACTATCCATGTTACCAAACCCCTACCGAATGCCATCTATGGGCAAGGTGTGTCATCATATCACAAACTCATCACATCATAATCTCGAAAGGTGGGTGGCCTACCTATCCCTCCTAACATGATTTCCACCGGCGAGAGCACCCGTCATCAAATATAAAACACGGAAATCATATGTGTATGCTAAAACTCAAGAGCACTTATAGCTTACAATCCCCAAGACATGCCCCTCATCCCGGGTTAGCTTTATAAAAGGACCAAATTTAATAAGCCTCTATTCTCATTTCCATGTAAATCCATGCATTTTCTATATATATAATAAGAAATAAGTTTCTAATTAAGCATAACTAATTAACATCATGCTTGTAAAAGCATTTTAAATAAGTTTATTCAGTAAAAGATTTCAATTTGGAATAACCATCCTGTACGCAATGTCGCATATGAAATCCACTCGTAAATAATAATTGCATTTTAAAACACAATCACACATGATGCTATGTTTAAACATGGTTTAAAAATCAAGGCAAAACATTAGTTGTCATCACCTACCTCAGTGTGAGACCACTAGCTTGCTAATAACTCCCTTTAATTGGTATATTCAAGTACACCTGTACATGTCACATCACTATTTAAAAAAATTTCTAAATAAAAAGTGGTCATTTATAAGTTTTCAAGTTAAAACTAGGTCCGCGTCATCAATACGGTCACAATGCATCTTTCGGATCGTGATTTGGACTCCTCTAACTCCCAAAAATCAATTTTAAGTGAAAATACTTCATAAATTAATATTTATTAATTTATAGGGTGTTTTGCGGGTGCACTGGTTTACACCAATGCCGTGCCCCGTTTACACCGAGTTACCCGGCGACCGGTGTACACCGGGTTACACCGGCGGCCGGTTTACACCGGGTTACACCGGCACCTGTACACCGGGTTACACGGCAGCTCGGTTTACCGGCTTACACCGGCGATGCGGGAACCGGCGCTGAGAAGACGCACGGCTTCCGATCATCACCGGTGACCCTACAGGTGTCCAAATCACTTGGTTTTTGAACCATTTTGTTCCAAATTTTGTCTAGTTTCCATTTCTATCATCCTTTTGCATTGATTTCTCCAAAAACCATGTTTTTTAAACGGTTTTTCCCAAGTTCCTAAAAACATCCCTAGGTACTGGTTTTTGGATTTTCTGGAGAAATCCACCGTTGGATCACTCCCAAATTTAAAGGGTTTGCTCTTGGGTCTCTTTTGCACTAGTTGGACGGTGAGATTTCCAAACGGACAACGTTTGGTCTATGAAATCAAGCTCCAACAGTAGCGTGCACAAAGCCCCCAAAAAATCCGATTTTTTTCCTAATTTTTAAATGGTTTTCTAATTAATTTTCTAATTAATAAATACAGAAAAACATGGATTTGAGGCTTACCTTGCTGCTGACTGGTGTTGCTCGTGTTGCCGGGGTTCCACTCGCCGGAAAATCCAAGTTTTGCAGGGCTAGGGTTTTGCGTAAACACTCAGAGAAAACACTCAAAGTGGAGCGTTTTGGCAACCTGGGGAGGGTAGATATAGGATTAGAGTCCTAGGGGAAGAGAACCTCTTCCATTCACGCCTCTTTCCATGGCTTCTCCGGCGATTTTGCCGGATCTGGGTGCAGACGTGTGGAAGATGGGGGTGCCATTATCAATTTGGGCCCCTGTGTTATACGTTTCTGTCAAATGACAAAATTGCCCTTACAACCTCGTTTGAGCTCCGTTTTTCGCGTTCTTGGTGGCGTTGGACTCGTATCGACGAGCACTTTCAAATTATTATGTTTTTAAGAAAAAATTTCATCCATAAATTTTTATTTTAATTTATTTAATAATTTCCTATTTTATCTTAAAAATTAAGGATATTACAATATATGTATGTATGTATGTATGTATGTATGTATGTATTTGGGTTAAAATATTCAATCAAAATTTCTAAAAATCCAAGATTCAGCCTGAGTATAAGTGCAATGACTTCATAAATGAGATACAAGCCCTTTCCTAATAGCAACTTAAAGTACCTATAGTACATGGTTTTGATTAATGCATGCACATACATAGACTCATTTGTGGATGTAGATTATTTCTCTATCTTTCCTACAATGGCTAAATTACCACTCTCTTAGATGACTCTTACTATACTACAAAAAAAAGGAAAAAATAATCTCTCATATAACAGGCATGTATGAATAAGAAATCATGCCTGCCTTTGAGAATATATATATATATATATATATATATATATATATATATATATATATAGTATATAGAAATAAAGAATCAACTTTCACCATCTGTAGGCACCCCTTTCTTTGTCATATTCTAAACTATTTTCCTCAAAGAAATGGCTTTGCTTATCTGAGGTTCATCCACCAAAGGATGAAGAATTAAGTGCCTAGTGTCCCACTACAGACAAATGCTTAGACTGCTCGACAATGCAAATTTCTTACTCACAACAAGGCATTATCAAAGATGAAAATGGGGCCCACTTACCAATTGGTCCCCAACAAGACAACAAAAAATGTCATTTTATCTCTATAACTAGCCACATCTCCAACCTTATCCTTTAGCTAGGTAATGAAACATGGCCAATATGGTACACTTCCTAGGCAAGCCAAGGGTTACCCAAAGCAAAAGATATGACTATTAGTTATCATATCAACTATAGTAACTTGATATAATAGAAAATATCTTGCCAAATCTGGTTGGATAGATCCAACCACATCAATTGAACAATGTTCCCATCAGTAGGAGGTGCCAAACAAGCTAAGAATATTCTTAAACACTTAGAGAATAATCATAGGATTGCAAGAAGAAAAAGAGCTTGAAGGGTTCTTTTATTTTTATTTTTCATCAAATTGCCCTAAGGGGTCTCCTTTCCACCTTTTTTCTTTCTTTATCAACTTCAAGGAAATGAGTCCCTTTTCAATTACCTTCAAAAGCCTAGATCTCCACAAAAATTATTTCTTTATTACTTTTCTTCTCCTTTCAGCATGTGTAGCCTCTACAATAATGAGCCACTGGTACTATTGCTAGTACGTAAATATTTTTCATTTGAGTCTCATTTTATTAAAGCCAGAGTATTATTGGAATTACACCTAACCAAAATACACTTTATTCTAGCTTCTTTCCTTCTCTCATATCCTCTTTAAATCTTTAGGTGTATTGTGTTAAGTGCTCAATTTTGTTCAAAATACCCCTAATTTAGTGTTCAATTAGAGCATCTAGACGATTAATTTCAAGATTTTACATAAAATATTTTATTTTAGCTTTAATCGGCCATCAACCATTAAATTGAAAGATTTAATGGTTAGATGATCATTAAAGCTAATCAGAGGAATACTAAATGGTTCAGGTGATTCTAATTGGGTCATGTGCATTGCAGATTAATCGACTCAGACGTGGAAGCTCCAGATCGAATCAAGGATATCAGATGAAGAGGATGAAGTTTCATGGAAAAAAGAAGACTTTGAAGAGTCCTAGGACAGAAGAAAGCTGAAGCTAGAGTTCTAGCAAGACTAGGAAGTTAGTGGACCCCATTCTCTCTCTTATCTCTCTTTTCCCTCTTTCTTATCTCACTTTTCTCTTATCCCTTTCCTCTCTTTTCTCTTTTCTCTTTCTCTTCTTTCTCTTCTATCTCTTTTTCTCCCTCTCTTTCACATTTCTCTCTCCCTCTTCTTATACTCCCCTTCTCCACTCCCCAAGGACGTTTTTTTTCCCCTCCTCTAGGGAGGTTGGGTTGGTTCTCCACTCATCCTTCCCCCTCCTTCCTCTTTCTTCTTCTCCACTTCCCTTTTTCTTTTCTTCTCTCACCCTTCATCCTGTCCATTCCCTATCACCCTTACCTCTCCTCTTCTCATCCTTCTCTCTTCAACTCTTCTCTTGGCCGGCCATAGGTGCGTGACACACCTAAAAGGCTTGCCTGGCATCATCTTCCCTCTCTCTCTCTATCGTTTCTCGTCTCCTCTCTCTCTCTTGCTCCTCTGCCAACCGGCTTTCTCCAGCACCGTTCCCATTGTCTCTCTGCTTCTTCTCTTCTTCCCCCTTTTCTGTTCGTACAATCGCGCCCTGCCCTAGCACCGTCAGAACCAGACGTGAGGCAACCCAGTTCGTTTGCCTCCCGTCTCCACCAACCACCATCTCTCTCTCTCTCTCTCTCTCTCTCTCTCTCTCTCTCTCTCTCTCTCTCTCTCTCTCTCTCTCACGCATCCAGCCTGGATCGCACCCCCTGCATCTCCGGCATTTTTCTCCAAGTCGCACGGACCAAAGAAGAAAACCTGTAACGGGTTTTACTCCATTTCTTCCTCCTCCCTTGTCTCATTCCCTTCCTATCCTCTCTTCTTCTCTCCCTTTCCCCATTCTTCGTTCTCCATCTCTGTTTTCGGCCAACTTAGGGAGAGAAAACCCAAATCGACTTTCATCCCGCGTCTCCATCCTTCCTCTTCCCTTCTCCCTTCTTCCCCTTTCTTTCCTCTTCCTTCTTCCTCACCACATTTTCCTGGTTTTTTCGTTAAAAACCAAAAACCCCAGAAAATTACGAGTCTCCCCTAAAGATCGGAGAAATTCCATTTGTGTCCCCAGACTAATTCCAACTGTGTCCTCACTTTAATTACATCTGTGTCCCTGTGTTATTCTGGTTTTGTTTTATTCATATTTTGACTATCCAAGGACAGTGCAATCAAGGACAGATGGTTTAGTTTTATTTTCTGTTTTCTTTGGAATAAATAATTGTGAACATTGGAACAATTGAATAAATATAGATTTTAGTTTATTTGTAGTATATTCTTTGTTTTTATTCTTTTAGTTGAATTTTATTTAAAACTCCATCATTTTAAATCAAGTCATCATAGGATCGACCCGTACTTGCATAAGCTACACTACAATAGCCTGTGCACTTGCAGTTAAACAATCAACAAGTTTTTGGCACCATTGCCGGGGACTTGCAATGGAGTTCTTATAAAATTTAATTAAAAATCCAAAAATAATAATAATAATAATTAGGAATTGCATTTTAGGCATTCTTAGGTGTATCTTTAGGCATTTTTAGTGCATAACCACTTTATTTCCTGAATTCGGTACTAATTATTATTTTTCTTTTTTAGGAAATTGGAGTAGAGCTTCATCAATTAAATAGATTTTTCTTGCTTTCCTAGATTAGGAATTTTATTTTTGAGTGAATCTTGTAGTGAGGCCCCTTTGTAATTTGCATTTTTAATTTCAATTTTTAAAGGGTTGTAATAATACAGGGCAAGTGTGGGATAAGGTGGCCCACACTTGATCTTCATCAAAAACCTCACTGTAAGTCTCCTCGCTCATTTATTTTCTAGATTAGGGTTTGCATTTATAATAATTTGCATTGTTTGGTAGTTAATTGCATATAGAAAGCATCTGTTATAATTGTTGCATCTTAGGGTTTTGCATTAGTTTATTGCTTTTAATTGCATTTTAGAACACATCTAATGCTTTAAGGTGGATTATATGTTGATTAAATTTCCATGGTGTGTGAAATTTAATTAGTAAGGGCACCCTACCCCTACAAGATCAAGGGTGGATTTCATCACTACTCCTTGGCCCACTTAGGATAATCACCTCAAGCGTGCAACCTTTCCGTTCACATTAATTTAAAATTAATCAGAAGAGACCTATAGGGCCATCACATGCTCATAGGGCCCTCTTAATAGGACACGAATTACTGTCACTCTAGTTGCTTTTGATCACTGTGGTTATTGGGGGTCATTTAATAGAGCCTCGCTTTTCCCCCACCTCCTGTCGACGTTTGTTGAGGTCTAAATGCCTCCTTACACGAGGGTTGTATTAACCACTTTGATTAGAACCTAACTGGTAAGCAGTAGTCAACTCTTAAAGAGAGTACGAGCGTTAGCTCAGGCTAATTAAAAGCGTTGTCCCCACAGAAAATCAAGAAAATCAAAATATTTATGCTTGTTAGCCTTAGGGGATTGCATGATTGTGTTCTTGATTACGCATCATTCTAGGCATTTAGGTTGCATTATTTAGGATAATCCTCTTCTTAAAAAAAAAAACAAGAAGAAAAAGAAATGAAAAGAGAAGACATGATCAGTTGCATCTAATGAATAATTTAAACACTAATCAAAAGGGTAATTTACACCCTCGCATTAATAGAGAAGATATTTCCCCGTGGAGAAACAATCCACTCTTTAATGATGATGAACCACCTTTCATCTTTGATAATTATGATGTTTCCTCATGGGCGAGCAATCCTCTCTTTAATGCTGATGATCCTCCACCTCTATTTGATGATGATATGCGTTAATGGAGGAATCATTCTCAACCACATGGAAATAGGAGAAAGGACTAACATAAAACACATGAGAATAACTAAAATTCTTGTGAGAAGACACTAAGAGATTATTTGCAGCCTAATTATAGCAGCACACTTTCATGTATACTTTTATCTCCAAATGCTAGTATGATTGAATTAAAGGTGGGAGTAATTCAATTACTTCCCAAATTCTATGGGTTGGATAGTGAGAGTCCTTACATGCATTTAAAAGAATTTGATGAAGTGTGTGTAACTCAACATACACAAAACATCGACTTAAATATGGTAAGACTCAAACTATTTTCTTTTTCTTTAAAGGAAAAGGCTAAGATGTGGTTTCATTCAATGCCACTAGGTTCCATACGAACATGGGAAGATATGACTAGGAAGTTGTTGAATAAGTTCTTTCTTAGACATAAGACAATTGCTCTTCGTCGAAATATAGCGAATTTTACCCAAATGAATAATGAAACTTTCTATCAATGCTAGGAAAGATTTAAGGAATTATTGTTGACTTGTCCACATCATGGATACAAACTTTGGCATATCATTAGCTTCTTTTATGAAGGACTTAAATTTAATATGCGTCAATTTGTTGAAATGATGTGCAATGGTAATTTCTTAAATAAACAACCTCAAGAAGCACAAGAGTATTTGGAATGGTTGGAAGAGAGTGCACAAACTTAGGTTGATTCAGAAAAAGTAAGTTTTTCAAGCGAGCCTAAAACCACCACCACATCCTCTAGGGGAGAAATATATGCTATGAGTGAAAAAGATGATATAAAAATAGCATCCCTAGATAGAACAGTTGAGGCCATGGAAATGGAGAAATGTCCCTCTAAGAAAGTCGAACAAGTGTGTGATATTTGTGAAAGTAATACACACCCCACTCAGGAATGTCCTATTGTTCTTGCATTTCAAGATGCTCTTCATGAATCGACACATTCTTATGAGCAACATTTTTCCCCATCTTTAGAGACATATAATTCTAAATGGAGTAATCATTCCACTTTTAGAAATGAATATAAGGCTAATGTCTCATAGAAGTCCCAACATCAACCCTATCACCACAAAGGACCATTTGCTCATGGACCTTACCTTCCTCCACATAAGAGGAAAGTGGAGGATAATTTCCATCAAGTCATGCAATACCAGGAGAAGAAAACTACTCAAATTAAAGCCCAATTAAAAGAGAACACAAATTCCATAACTAAATTGAAGGACATGATGTCTCAAATGCTACATACTATTAATAAAGAGTAATGTCCTATTCCACCAAATGAATATCTTGATGATATGGATGTAGGAGACGAGATTAATTCTTCATTTACTGACATGGAACAAACAAAGGCAGCTACCATTATTCATAATGGTAACATAATTGAGCAATCTAGACCTAAAAAGGCTGAAATAGTATCTAAACTGGTCAGAAAAAGAGATGAATTTATTGCTCAGGCAAATGTCACGCCCACTGATCAATATGACATACTTGCTCCATTTCCAAAAAGGCTGCACCAAACTCCTACAATTGTCTCTAATTATGTGAATTAGCTTGAAGATAAATTTATCTTGCCTTTTGATAAAATGAAAATTTTTAAATTGTAAGATAAATTTATTCATCATTCCTTTTCAGAGGCCCGTCCAGCTTATTTCGTATGGGACCGAGGGAATTTTCGAACTCAGTAATATTTTTCCTCTGAAAATTTTCATTTGAAAATAAAGTATGTAGCGTAGTTTTTACTTTCTTATTTTTCTTTTTTAGATTTTTTCTATATCTCTCAATTTTTTTTGCATTTCTCAATGCATTATCATCATCTTATTTTTAAACATTGAGGACAATGTTTCTCTCAGGTTGGGGGTGTAGAATTGTTGCAAATTCTAGTTTTCTTTTAGTTTTTAGGTGTTTTACTTGGTTTTTCAAAAAAAAAATTTGAAAAAATGAAAAAATTTAGGTCATTTCCCATACTGTGATGAGAATTGGATTTTCTGAAGTATAATTTGGATAACTTTAGCTTATTAATGGAATTGAATAGGATTAATTCATCATTTTACTCGTTTTCTAAAGTATTCCATGAAAGCAAAGTCTCAGATCACATCTATACATGCAGTTGCATATAGATAGTCTAAATTGATAAGTGGCTATAACTTAGAAATTTTGTAGAAATTCAATGGAGAACTATAACCTAAGTGAGTTTTAGAGCCATTCATCCTTTTGAGAGGTTATAAATGTTCTTAATTTTCTTCACGTGCTTAAAGAAAATTGATCCCAAAATCTTAAATTTGGCCAATTACCTAAATAATTAGAATATTACCTTTAAAATTCTGGAAGTTCATTGAATTTGATAGATTATATGAAACCTAGAAAATAATTTAGGCCATCCTTGTTGTTAACCTAGAGACATAAAGCCTACCCAGAAGTATTTTTACCACTAGTTAGCCAAGTTGAGCCTTTTAATATAAGCCTTTTCTTTTGTCACCCAAATTACCCTTTACCTATATTAACCCAATATAAATTATCCAGTACCCAATTTGTTTTGAAAAATAAGGTAGAGATGAATGAAAGAATATCTTTTTGTTGTAATGCAAGTAGAAAAGTGGATATGAAGAAAAGAAATATTCTTCAAAGTGAGTCAAAAGTACTGAAATACAAGAAAAGATTCTGAGAAAAGTTGAAAGAAAAAAAAAGTTTGAAGAATACAAAGAAAAATAGAAAAAGAAATATTCACTTCAGCAAAGAAAATGAAAGAAGAATTGTCAACAATAGAAGACCTCTACTTATGTTTCTGAAGAAACTTTGAATACCCTTATACCCTTTCTTTTGTACCCTGTCCTAAGCCTATGTTTCGTCCCAATTAAAGACCTATTGATTCTAAGATGAATATAGTCTTAATGAGGAAATGAATGAATAGGATTAAAAGAATAGTATCTCTAAATATTCAAAGGTAATGGCATCCATTCCAAAGGGATCAACACAAGTAAATTCCTCAGTAACTCCTGTTCTTCATGAGTATATGTGAGATATATTTCTTTCATTGACTCTTCTCACATAATTAAAAGAGAGATATAATTTGAACCCTCTATCTGAGAGATTTTATTTCTGAGCGTATACCATTAGTAAGGATTGAGGTCAAAACATATTTTAGATGGAGTTCAAAAGTTAAAAGTCTACTTAGAGATAAACATTATTCTATGTGTAAACTATACGCACACACTCACTCTGAGATCTGAGCTTAAGTGGAATAGTTTTAGCATATCGGTAGGGTTTTAAATTCTTAAGTCATCTTTATTAGTTTGCTAAAGTTGATAGATTTATTGAAGATAATTCTCTAAGAAAAAAAAAGGAGATGACTTGAAAATTAAAAAATTATGAGTTGATTTCTTCGCATCTTTTACTAGGGACTAGCAAAATGCTGGTTGGGGTGTGTGTTAAGTGTTCAATTTTGTTCAAAATACCCCTAATTTAGTGTTCAATTAGAGCATCTAGGCCATTAATTTCAAGATTTTATATAAAATATTTTATTTTAGCTTTAATCGGCCATCAACCATTGAATTGAAAGATTTAGTGGTCAGATGATCATTAAAGCTAATCAGAGGAATACTAAACGGTTTAGATGATTCTAATTGGGTCCTGAGCATTGCAAATTAATCGACTCAGGCGTGGACGCTCCAGATCGAATCAAGGATATCAGATGAAGAGGATGAAGTTTCATGAAAAAAAGAAGACTTTGAAGAGTCCTAGGATAGAAGAAAGCTAAAGCCAGAGTTCTAGTAAGACCAGGAAGCTAGTGGACCCCATTCTCTCTCTTATCTCTCTTATCTCTCTTTCTTTTCTCTCTTTTCTCTTATCCCTTTCCTCTCTTTTCTCTTTCTCTTTCTCTTTTTGTCCCTCTCTTTCACATTTCTCTCTCCCTCTTCTTATACTCCCTTTCTCCACTCCCCAAGGACGTTTTTTTTCCCCTCCTCTAAGGAGGCTAGGCTGGTTCTCCACTCATCCTTCCCCCTCCTTCCTCTTTCTTCTTCTCCACTTCTCTTTTTCTTTTCTTCTCTCACCCTTCATCATGTCTGTTCCCTATCACCCTTACCTCTCCTCTTCTCATCCTTTTCTCTTCAACTCTTCTCGTCTCTCTCTCTCTCTCTCTCTCTCTCTCTCTCTCTCTCTCTCTCTCTCTCTCTCTCTCTTGCTCCTCTGCTAGCCGGCTTTCTCTAGCACCATTCCCGTTGTCTCTCTGCTTCTTCTCTTCTTCCCCCTTTTATGTTCGTACAATCGCGCCCTACCCTAGCACCATCTGAACCAGACGTGAGACAACCCAATTCGTTTGCCTCCCGTCTCCACCAACCACCATCTCTCTCTCTCTCTCTCTCTCTCTCTCTCTCTCTCTCTCTCTCTCTCTCTCTCTCTCTCTCTCGCATGCACCCAGCCCGGATCGCACCCGCTGCATCGCTACATCTCCGGCATTTTTCTCCGAGTCGCACGGACCGAAGAAGAAAACCCGTAACAGGTTTTACTCCACTTCTTCCTCCTCCCTTGTCTCATTCCCTTCCTATCCTCTCTTCTTCTCTCCCTTTCCCCATTCTTCGTTCTCCATCTCTGTTTTCGGCCAACTCAGGGAGAGAAAACCCAAATCGGGTTTCATCCCGCGGCTCCATCCTTCCTCTTCCCTTCTTCCCCTTTCTTTCCTCTTCCTTCTTCCTCACCACGTTTTCCTGGTTTTTTCGTTAAAAACCAGAAACCCCAGAAAATTACGAGTCTCCCCCTGAAGATCTGGGAAATTCCATCTATGTCCCCATACTAATTCCAACTGTGTCCTCACTTTAATTACATCTGTGTCCCTGTGTTATTCTAGTTTTGTTTTATTCATATTTTGACTATCCAAGGACAGTGCAATCTAGGACAGATGATTTAGTTTTATTTTCTGTTTTCTTTGGAATAAATAATTGTGAACATTGGAACAATTGAATAAATATGGATTTTAGTTTATTTGTAGTATATTCTTTGTTTTTATTCTTTTAGTTGAATTTTATTTAAAACTCCATCATTTTAAATCAAGTCCTCGTGGGATTGACCTGTACTTGCATAAGCTACACTACAATAGCTCGTGCACTTGCGGTTAAACAATCAACATATTGCAATCTAAAAGATCATGTGAGTAGAGAGAGTGGGAAGTATGCCTTGTGGGCCTTTATTAATTTGGCCTAACAGATTCCTTAGAAAGTAATATCCAATGATAAATTGTGGTATAGAAGATCATTTAATGACATTATGTATTTTGTTTTTAGCTTTCTTTATGTTTCTTTTTTACACTTTTGTAAGAGGAGTGCAAAGGTATGTCATACTCATGAAGTTTAGGTCATTTCAGTCGTAGCCTCCAATTAGAAGGTTAAGCATTCCATCATTAGTCTTTTCCTATTAGCCATCATAAAGAATATCATAGGATAAGTAGGGACCACTATCATGGGCATGGTGGGTGCAACTAAGGATGACAATGGGTAGAGGTAGATTTTTTTGGTCGACCTTGATCCTAACCCCAACCCTTTTCTCATGCCCCTTATCAACCCTAACCTTGCTCAGGTCAATTTTTTTTTACGCCTAGCCTTTGACCCATATAGGTCATTTGTGCTGCGTTCCCTAATTGAGCATAGCTTGCTACAACATTCAAAAACATTTTCTCAACCTATACTATAATTCAATTTTACAATGTTCAAAAATAGTTTCCAAAACTACACCATAATGTACTTTTAGATGAAAGCTTTAGAGTTTTGATCAATTTCTTGTTATTGTATGATAATAAATACCATAATGCCTCAATTATTTTTATTATAAAATCAACTTATATGAGGGCACTTATGTTATTTGAAATAAACTATATAAGAAGCTCAAGTTACCTAGTTTTAATTACTCTAACTCGCTGTGGGTCATAGATGTTTTGACCTTACCCTACTTAGGTCATAAATATTACTACCCCTGACCTTGATCCTTGTGGGTCATTATGGTTGTGGGTTCCCTTAATTGACCTGGCCCATTGCCATCCCTAGGTGCAACCCATTTTGGTTCATTCCTACTCGGTAATTGAGGCAAAACCCTAATCTTTAGAGATGCTATGGACCATAAGTGCTTCACTTATATTTTTATAGTTTTTCTTTCTTTGAGGTAGGCTTGGTTAAGGACCTTAGGTCAAACAACCTTGCGGACCAGTAAGCCTAACTATTGGTTATCTTTCTTTTTTAAATTCTTATACTTGCATCATATGCATACATATTTTCAAGGTGATTAGCGATCTTTGACAATAACATAGTCTCACATGTCTACTAGCCACTCTAATCTCCATTTATATCATGTTCATCACATAAAATCATGCAATCTTGCCTTCCTTTTAGGAAGGCCTTATTAAGGACCTACATCCTAGTGGCTTGATGGATTACTAAGCCTCCCACTTGTTATCTTTCTCGAGTCCCATTAGTTCAAAGCACCTATTAACAACCCATCATCTTATTTAATCACTTAAAAAATAACCTCAAGTGGTATGCGACTATGAATGAATGGACCCACATACCACTATGGACCAAACTAGTAAATAAGGTCTTAAATCAATCTAGAAACCTTGTGAGCCTAGCTTGGCACTCTAGTTTAGGCAAAAGCCATGAGTAACAACTCCAAAAGTTCCCTGTCACTTTGGTGGAATAAATGAGCACTTCCAAGTTTGTACTTTGTGGAGCTCCAAAATTTGCATTGTGCATATTACACCAATCTTATGACAAGATTATGACACCTCATTCAATTATATATTCTTATGGGCATACTTTCCACATTAAAAGGAGTTACCCCCAAGTCAAACAAGCATGCATTCACATAATGTAAAATGGTAGCCAAATCACATAAACATGAGTAAATTGGTTCCCAACAAAAATAACTAGTACTATTTTTAAATGAAAAGATTTTTTTAATAGAGAGATAGTGGTCTGTTAGGCTTTTCCATAACATACACTTTCTAGACACCGTGTATGATAGTGTATGTTGACCTAATTGGCAAGCACAAGCTAGCATATTACATCTAATGCTACCTTTTTAGATGATCACCTTAGCCCCATGATCAATAAAAACTCACTTTGGATTTCACCAAAATACCAGGTCTTAATTTAGCAGATGTGATGTCCTTCAGATCTAATGTTTGATCATAATTAAGGATAAGGACACTAATATGGGTGGTCTGGGACGATGTTGTCAAATAATAGTTGGACTTCTTTTGGGGGAATGGTTTGGATTGCATTAAGCAGAAAATACTTACATGGGCTCCTTGTATAGCTTTGAATACTCTCTCTTTCTCTCTCTCTCTCTCTCTCTCTCTCTCTCTCTCTCTAGACAGTCAGACTATGGTTCAGATCGAGCCCTCAATTTGACACTAACAAGTAAAATAAGGGTTATACTAAACATGCCATAACAATAAGTTTTCACTAGTGACCTTTCTAAAAAATAAGTTTCAATCAGTGTAGTCCTTAACTACAAGTTACTGTAAGCTACTAAAAGACTAAACTAAGTGTTAACTGTTCAATTTTGGTCAAAATATCCTTAATTTAGCATCAAATTTGGTCATCCTATCAATTAATTTTGAAATTTTACATAAAATTTTGTATTTTAGCTCCAATTGACCAATCAACTATTGATTTGTAAAATTTAAAGGTCAGATGAAATTCAAAGTTGATCAAATTATTCTAATTTAATTTTACGCATTCCAGATCAATCAAATTGGAATTGGATGATCCATATCAAATTACAACCAGGACACAATGTGATGACCCAGATTTTTAAAACACATTTTCATAAATATTTACAAAGGTAGGGTCCTGATTTTGAAAATTTTTAAAATACAAGCAGGGGAAATATATTTTCTTTGAAATTGATTTGTCAAAAACCCAAGTCCACCTCAAATAACTTATCATACATAGATTTTTGTATAAAATAAAATTTTCATTGAATAACAATAGAAATACTTTTATTAAAATCAGGATCGATCCAGTGGTTCACATACACAGCCCTGGTAGTCATTACATACTTTGTCCAAATATTACAATCCAAATTACAAAACAATCAATACAATCTTCCTCAAAGTAAATACCTTACGCCATAGTTCGGAGATGGTTATCCACAAGTCTTGAGCTTTCAATCTCCTTAACTATATCTGAGATATTGTAAACATTCAAACATTTATAATATCTCAGTAAGCTATACTTGGTAGGGGATTTAAGAAATATATTCAATATATCTTAAAATCAATAGTTCATTATATCTATAATATAAATCAATTTATACAATTGGATAATCATTTTATTCTTCACTCATCATATGAGTTATATGTATATATTACATATACATAAAATCATTGAAAATCATGAATATAGTCAATATCATCAATAATATCTCATTTTCAAAGTAATTCCAATATTAACACTATGTGTTAATATATAATCATATCGTATTAGAAATTATCCTCCAATACGACATCAATAATAACTTTTACTGAGCATCTCATCATGCCATAATTAATTACATCATAATGCAAAATAATCTCAAGGACTAACATGCTTGCAATCTCAATTCGTATATTGCACCAAGATAACTGCTTAATACTCCACTGATACCACGGTGAAAAATACAGATCTATATTCATATAGGGGGGGACCATGACTGTCACGGTGGCGGCCTTCCCATAATTGCCCCACCCAATGTTTTGCCTCTCTTTGGGCACTATATCATCATCATAATCAGTTTCGGAGAGTGGGTGGCCAAACCTTCATAACTCTCCAAGCATTGGCATCCCTAAGCATAAGCCTGTCTTAAAACAAAACCGCAAGCCTCCATGCTTGTATGGAAAATATATTTCATACTTACAGACTGTGTGTCTGGTTATAATAGGACATGCCTATAACTTCTTTCCTTAAGATTTGGGGGTTCAAGTTATATGATTCAAATCTTTCCATTCTACATATTAAGTAATTTTATAATTACCTAATCAATCCCTTTGTATTCATTTCAACATCATTTATTATCTTAAGTAATTTCATAATTACTTAATCAATCCCTTTGTATTCATTTCAACATCCTTTGTTGATTCATAACAATTCCAAGGCAATTATAATCAAAACTCATTTATCAGGATAAGATCATGTATAAAATACATATATCTTATATATTGAATATATTTTAAGGTCCACCTACCTTTACTTTCAACCATCCATCTTCTCATTGATCTTGATCATCATATTCTTCATGTATCTGTCAAATCATATGTATATAGCCATTCCTCAACTCATTTATACTTCATAATTGTTTTTTTAATCATCCTTACATAGGATGATTTGGATCTTGTTCCTTGGATCATATTGATCAAGGATCTAATCTATTGATCTACATTTGAATCTAATATTTATATTACTTCAAAACATACTTATAATGTTATGATTCTTATTATTCTTGATCATTCAAGATCTTCTTATGGATCTTGTTTGATCTTTGATTATCTTAATTACCATTTTTGTTAGGATTAGATAGTTTACTATCCTTTTATGATATTATTATTATTCAACCAGTTAATGTCTTACTGGTTGAAGATAGTTTATTTCTTTCCTAACACTAGACAGCCCCTCCTTATTTCAGAATTGACTAAGGCTTACTAATTAAAAGCTGCTCATAGAGTAGTTAATTCAATCCTTATGTAAGTAGGCATTTAGACCTCACAAACGTCGTCAAAAGGTGGGGGGAGAGCGAGGCTCTATTAGAGAACTTCCTTAACCACCATGTTCAGCATTCACTGGGGTTGACTTTAGGTCAACCTTCATAAGGTTCCTATGAGCATTAAACCCTAAGTACTCTTACTATTTGATTTTAATTAAATCCATGAACATTTAAAATGTCATTCATGAGGTTTATTATTCTCCTAATTTGGGCCAAGAAAATGATATTCCTTATATTGTCCTACTAACTATAGGTCTTACTATCATTAAGCTTATGTCCATATTCATTATAAATGTTAATCAATATTTATTTTTATTTAATTATATTTTTCATGTAATTTACATAACATGAACAATTAAAGAGTAAATAAATAAATCTACTAAGTAAACAAAAGAACATTTACAATATAATTTAATAATTCACATGCTCATTTGAATACATCATATTTATTCATTTTGACCAAATGATCATATTTTGATTTCTATTCATTTTTCATCCCATTAAGGGTTTAGATCTTGATCTTTCATTTTTATTCAAATCTATCACATTCTCTTCATTTGATATCATCACTAGATCATTGATGTATCTCATCATATGATCTGATCTTTCTTGATCCAATAGATTAAGAAGATCTTAAGTCAATTTATCCAAATCAAGGGCATAGATTTCAATCTATCTCAAATTAGCCATATCATGCCATTCATTTCTCATAATCTTATCTTTAGATCATTATTTGTACTATTTTATAGTTTCTGATCATGCTGGATTAGTTAGATCAAGTAAATCCATGATTATTTTTAAGATTTCTCTTCCATTAAGGTTAAATTTCTTAATTTATCCCAGATCAATTACATCTAACTCTTGATTCTATACTTCCTCATCACTCAATCACCGATGGATCAGAAATCCAAGGTCTGATCATGTCAGATTTGACTGATCTTGGGGATTAGTGCCTCTTTTTGTAATTTATAGATTTTTATAGTAAATAAAATATAATTTTTATGTTTTCATTATATTGTAATCTTCACCAGGATTCTAGAGCTTCTTTTTTATCTTGATTTGGAGTTAAAATGAGCTATGAATTGCATTTTTAAGATTTTAGATCAAAATAAGGGGCCTAGATTCAATCTAGGTTTTCCAAATTCACGAATCGATTAGCAACCTACCCTCGCCGTGTTCCACTGCTGATAGCCAGTGTATGGGGAGAGGTGACCTGGGATAGATAAGATAGTCCGATCCGGACCGTTAGATTAGCTCTTCCCCAGATCAACTGCTAGATCTATTAGAAATCTCACTTTGAATCCAAATCTGGGGATTTTGAGACCCTTTGAACCGATCCAACAGTTCAAAATTCCCAAATCTGATTGATTTGGTGGTGATTTCCACCTAAGTCATTGGATTTTGGTTCATCGGTGAACCAATTTCAATAGTGATTTGGTTGAAAAAACATTGGGTTTTTGAAGAGGAGTTGAGGGAGACCTACCTGGATCCCGTTTGAAGCAAAGAGAGAAGCCAAAGAGATGTTTCTTACCGAAATTTTGAAGCCCTAGCTGGACGGCTAGGGTTTCTGAAATTATTTTGTCGCCGGGGTGCTTGCCGGTGTCTGGGAAGATAATTGGTAAAGGGGTTTTGAAATCTGGGTTCCAACTTTGTTTCCGATGCTAGAGAAAGGAGATTCGTGGAGGAGCTACCAGTTGGGGAAAAACCCTAGCCAGCCTATTCATTGTAGACGTAGGGTGGAAGGCGCGTCCCTGGATGTGCCAACCTAGGACAAGTTGGTTCATGGGCTAGGTGCGTGTGGGGATCGCTACTTTGGCTGGAAAGAGAGGAGAGAGAAAAAGAAAAGAAAAAGGGAAAATGAGAGAGAAAGAGAAGGAAAGAGTGAGAGAAAGAGGAGGAGAGTTCAAGGAATTTATGCAATTTCATGTAGTCTGTAGGAGGGGTATTTATAAGGTTATTTTTTGCATTATTTTAATTAAAAATTTGATTATTTTAATTTAAAATAATTTTTTTTACTTTTCTTATAAAATTAAAAGCATATTCCTCATCATGTTTATTCTTCATCATTGATATTCTCTGAGCTGGCTGTTTATTAGCTCACCTAACTTTTGTGGACCCCACACAAAAGTGAAATGACCATTTTACCATTATGAGTAAATGTAAATTTATAAAATTAAGAAAAATAGGAATTTTTTACCTGAGCTCAGATTTGAGCGTGCTTACAATAATTCTGACTGATTTTCCATGAATGATTCCAAATATTTATGTTTCAAGACCTGATTCTTTTTCTAAAATTTAATATTATATTAAATATAATACTTCACCTTGATTTTTATAAAAAATTCAATTAATTCCAAAAAAATTGGAGTTTTCACACACAAATTTTTAAATTTGGATAAGAGAGAGAGAATTAGAATAAAAAAAACAAATCCAGTCAGAAATCTATATAAAGACCAAAGAAATGGTTAATGGAAGAAGCATAAGTGGGTGGGTCTCTCTCTCGTTCCCTCAATTTCCCTCCCGCACTTAGTTCTCTCTCTCGCATTGCCCCTACCTCTCTTTCTTTACCTCTCCCTCTCCTGGGCTTCCTTCTCCATAAAGATTATCTCTCTTTACCACCTGTTCTCTACTTGCTTCTAGTAGAAAACCAGTCACCTGCATTCCTCATCTCTTTCCCTCTTCCGTTTGCCATCGGCAACTGCATGGCAATTAGCTGCCTACCCTTTCTCTCATCTCTCTCCCACTTATCTCCCCTGCCGCTGTCTCTCTCGGGTTACCTTCTCTACAGGAGAGACCAAACCCGTGAAACTCTAATCAGCAGCTCTCTCCCTCTCTGTCTTTTCTTTGTCGGGAAAACCCGAACTACAGACTCTAGCTCCTTCCCCATCTCTCTCTTCCTCACTCACGTATCTCTCTCTCTCTCTCCTACCCCTACTCTTTTTCTACCTTCGACTATTCCTTTTCTTCTCTATCGGGCTCTCTTTGCACAGCAAAAGAACCTGAACCCTTGTCTTGATCTCCGTCGACTATCTCCACTGTAGGGAAGACCCATATCCTTCCCTGTTTCTCCATATTCTCACTCAGTCATGGTTCTCTCCATGTCATCTCCTTGTTCTCCATGCATCACTACATTTGCGCTTTTTCATCATGATTTTTTCCATTGTTTTAATCACTGTTTCATCCTCTAGTTCATTGCTTTTCAGTTGTAGTTCCTCTCAACTTCTCTTCATAGTTTATAATCACCGTCTTCCTTTGCTTTCCAACCGTTTTCAATTTCTTCTGGTCACCACTGTTTGCTTGATTTTATTGTGTTTTCTTCGAAATTTTATTTCTTTTTTTATAAATTTCCATCGTTTTAATCAAAACCCAAGTTGGGTTCTCCTTCAATTACTCCGTATCCTCCTTCGTTTCATGTTTCAAACAAACAGCTCACTGCATTTTTCATTTTTCTCTTGGTTAGGGGTGAGGAAGAAAAAGAATTTTCAGTAAAAATTTCAATTCTACCCTTAGCTCAATTTTCTTAATTTCTTATAAATTCATATTTCATTTTTTGGCCCAATTTCTCTTTACCCCTATCCTTGTTTACAATATTTAGATTCTGTTTTATTCATAGATTAATTTAGGAATAAAGTAATTCAATCATGTTGATTTAAGTCTAACTGAATCAATGGTTTAGCCTAAACCAACATTATCACTTTATTTTCTGATCTTTTTCTCATCAAAATTTCAATCAATTCTCAGATGTTCACCTTAGGACAATTCCTAGATAATTCATCAGTTCTGATCTTCAATTTGAAATAAAAAAAAATTGATCTAAGCTATCCAAAATCCAAAATCTTTTCTTACTCCAGATCATCAAAATTTTAGAAAATTCAAAAAATCTAGCTGTTGAACCTTTAATCAGAGATATCAGTAAAAGATTGATAAAGGCCGATCGGCTTTTCTGATACCAATACCAAAATTTTAAGTCGAGTTCCCATGAGATCAACCCGTACTTGCATTAAATGTACAACAATAGCCCATACCAAGCCTGCCCAAAATACCAGACCAAATACAAGAAAATGCTCAAAATCTGACCACAAAGAAACCCTAGAACTGAAAGTTTCTTAGTTCTAGAGGGTATCTTGCATTATATTACATTGTCGATACGCAAACCAAACCAAATTGAAAGGCAAATTATATCGGGACCCAACTATTCTGAGACTAGCTTCCCTTTGTTTAGACCTCTTTGATAGGTAATCAGTGGTTACCAAGAAACTTAATTACCAAGTTCTATAATCCAAGCACCTTTCTGATTGACTGGTGATAATTTTCTTTACATTAGAACAAAGTGACAAACTGAGAAAGCTAGGCACATGGCTCCACCCATATATTAAGCCTAAACATCAAATAACTAACCTGCCGACCCTAATTATGATAAGGTCTTAATGATGATGATAATTAAATAACTAACCTCACTTTGCCTGAACTAAAAGTCGGTGAAAAAGGAACAAGTCATTTTCTTTGGCACGGGACGTGCGTTTACCATTTAAGGATAGAAAAAAGCTAGTTGAGATGGTGTCGAAGGAGGCTGTGCCATTTTGGGAAACAATCCAAGGGGACAAAATTGGACGATGGGTGTTTTACAACACCAGAACGGGAGGAGTTGTCTTTCTCACACAGACATGGCACTAAGATTGGAGATCGATGCCAAAGAGTATTGTTCTACCACCCGCTAGAAATTTCCACACACAGTTAGGGTCCAACTGCGAAGTTCATACAATCTGATCTACTGGATTATGCCAGATTATTCCTTATGTTGGTTTCTGGATCATGTATAATGTGTTGGTACCGAATTAGGGAGGAATAATTTGGTATAATCAATGTAATAGATTGGTGGATTTCTCACTTTGACTAATAAAGTGGATAATTTAATTTAATTTTTTTTTTTTTACAAGCAAAGAATTATAAAGCAAATCATTTATACACTCTCACTTATATGCCTCGATCTAATTTGGACCATACGGGCGACTCAAACCTAAAACCAAACATAATTTAAGAGAATAAGATGCTGAGTTGTATGCGACTAAGCTAAACATTTGTTAGCCTGTTCATTTTATTTATAAATACAGTAGCTAGAATTATCTAATGGATGAGACTTTTAAATTGGGACTTATGGAAGGTATGAACACACATTGGATAGGCAGCATTTTTCACTAGTAGAGATGGGTTAAAATGGGTCAATTGGGGTAAAGACAGCCCCCAGTGCATGAAGCTCCCTCCTATGCGGGGTTTAGGGAAGGGTCCATCACAAGGGCCTATAATAGGCAGCCTTATCTTATATTTTTTTGCAAGAGGCTGTTTTCACTCTTAGAACCTGAGATCACACAACGACAACTTTTACTGTTGCACCAAAACTCCCCTTCAAAATGACATCAATCGTAGTAAAACAGGCAATTTCACATCGGGAGTTGTACAATGCCATAAAAGGGAAATGAAAAGTAAATTTAAGTTTCGTTACCGACAAGTCGATCCATCAAACTGGTACCGACTTGTTCCTTCCCATATCCAAACTCTCTCGAAATTGACCACTACGATTTAGACACGTGACCAGCTAGCTAGATTGACGGTGACTATCAGCTGATGTTGTCGCAAGGGAACGGACGTCTCAATAGTTGGGATAAAGGAAATTTGGGCCCACTTGGGTACAGCGAAAAGGTGGGCCCCAAATTGGCTGATTGTCGAAGGATCTCATAGCCTATGGAATCTCGATCGGTGGTTGGGATGGATTGTGAGCTGTAAGTCACTGATTGTGGGGCCACTAGCAGACCTGCCCCCACTCTATGAGTGCCGGCTTTTAGATATGCGAATTGGACAGAAATCACGAGGAAAGGAAAGAGACGAGAATACCCTCTTCCCCAAACTTTTCCGCCTTTAGTTTAGGGAGAGTGACTCTTTCTAGACACCACATTTTCTCAAATTATTTTAATTTTTCTGCTTTTTATATAATTGTGTTTTCAAATAAGTTCAGCTGAAATTGAAACTGGTGCAAGGATGTATTGGTAATCTAATTTTGTTTAATTATTAATTTTACAAAATAAAAGTCACGATCTATTTTTACTGGTGATTCCCACACACCCTATATTTGGAGACAAATGCCTAGAAAAACTTTTCTATTTTTGTAGGATGTCTAGAAGTTCCTCGATAATTCGGATTTCATTAATACTATAGCTCAAACTTGATTGTGTCCGGCAATAAAGGTAGAGTTGTCATCGTGTGACCTTGAAGTCACGGGTTCAAGAAGTGAAAACAGCTTATTACAAAATGTAAGGTAAGACTGTATACCATTAATCGTTGTGGTCCTTCCTTCTCCGACCCCACATATGTAAGGGCTTCGTGCACCGGGGAGGCCCAATTTTCATATAACCTATAGTTTGGATGAGTACTTTTTTGCAACGCAGACACAATTAATACTTGCTTAGTCTAACATTAAAAGGTAAAAGGATGGTTTATTTTTGTTTTGAATGATCTAGAAGGAAGTTATGGGTCATCTTCAAGATCTAGAAAAAGATTTGTGTGGTCAATATCAACTAGGTCTTCATCAAATTAGTACGATATATGGTACCAGAAATCTGTATTTGGGTGGGTAAGAAAATATGGGAGGAGAAAAGATGCAATCAAACAAGATAGGACTGTAAACAACAGTTAAATGTCTAGAACCTTGGGTGATACTCTTCTTATCAGGGCTTGAGTGGGGTGTACATATCATAAATGCCACCCCACATATATTCCAGTTACGTTCATGGCCTAATAATTAAAAAAAATTTATGTAGACCTCACGCTCGCCTTCTCCACCTTCTATATAAACCCATCCAACGTCTCCAAAACTCTGTAGGAAAAACCACCATCGTTGCCCACTAAAGCTACCAAAATCCATTTCACAAAGCTTCTCTGGTTCTGCAACTCACGGCTGCAAAAGCACAACAAGACACACAGAAGCATCACGAGGAAGATCTGCCCATCTTCATTTGATTTTATTGGGGGATGGTGATGGGCTATATTCTAGTTGCAATCCTCCTTTTTGTTCCTGCCTTTGTCTGCTGTATGTTCATGAGAAAGCACAAAGAAAACCAAGCGAGTGCAAAGCTTCCACCTGGTTCAATGGGGTGGCCTTATATAGGAGAAACCCTGCAACTGTACTCTCAAGACCCAAATGTTTTCTTCCAGTCTAAACAGAAAAGGTTTCCTATCTTTCTTTAGCTCTTTCACAGATAAGATCTTGATTTACTTGTTCTATGTTTCGTTTCTCTTACTTGGTTTTTTTCTTGAATGTCGGGCTACGCAGATATGGAGAGGTTTTCAAGACACATGTTCTTGGTTGCCCTTGTGTGATGATCGCCAGTCCAGAAGCTGCTAGGTTCGTTTTGGTGACTCAAGCCCACTTGTTCAAGCCTACGTATCCAAAGAGCAAAGAACAGATGATCGGCCCATCTGCCCTGTTTTTTCATCAAGGGGATTATCATACTAGACTGAGAAAGCTTGTTCGGAGTTCTTTGGCTCCTGAAACAATCCGAAACCTAGCCTCTGACATTGAAGCTACTGTGATCTCTGCATTGGAGGCTTGGGACGGTGGTCATGTTGTGAATACCTTCCAGGAAATGAAGAAGGTTGGTTTGGTCTTCAACCTTTCTAATGATTTTGAGTGACAATAACATAGTCTTAGTACCTGTTCTTTTATTTGAGTGACCCACCTTGGTGTTTGGAGGTATTTTAATAGGGTGCGTTCTTTTGCATTGCTCTGAAATATACTTCAGTTTGACGGCTTCTTTGTGATCTGGCAGATCTCCTTTGATGTGGGTATCCTTTCAATCTTCGGTCGATTGGAAAGTAGATACAGAAAAGAGCTTAAGAAGAACTACCGCATAGTGGATAGAGGCTACAACTCGTTTCCTAATAGAATACCAGGAACTACATACAGCAAAGCAGTACAGGCAAGTGAGATTTTGTTCATCTTCTCTTCTCTGTTATTTCTTCTTTGCAAGTTCTCAGACTGATCATCTTTTATTATGTTCGAAAGGCGAGGAAGAGGCTAAATAACATTCTCAGTGAAATTGTTCGAGAGAGGATGGAGAAGGGATCAATGGAGAAGGATTTATTAGGTTGTCTGATGAACTCCACAGATGATAAGGGAGTGCCTCTGACCGATGATCAAATCACCGATAACATCATCGGCGTCGTCTTTGCCGCTCAACATACCACTGCCAGTGTTCTCACATGGATTCTCAAGTACCTCCATGATAACCCAAAACTTCTAGAAGCTGTTAGGGTAAAGCCCCACCTTCACTCATTCTTTTTTTTTTTTGGCTGGATGTTATTTTACCTGTTTTTATGATATAACTGACGATAATTTTGCCTCCTGCAGGCTGAACAAATGCCTATATATGAAGCAAATGAGGAAGGAAAACGACCCTTGACATGGACCCAGACAAGAAACATGCCACTTACTTATAAGTTATGTATATATATCTGCTTCTTCTAATGCATGTTTCAGCACTTTTTTTACTTTTATGATTGTTTTTATTCCTACTAGCTTTCATGGCTGACAAATAGAATTGGGGATTTGCAGGTTGCATTAGAGACCTTAAGAATGGCGAGTGTAGTATCTTTCACCTTTAGAGAAGCAGTTGTAGATGTTGAGTACAAAGGTAAGCATATGATTTCCATGAGAAAATGAGGCCTTGGTTTGGTGGGTCTATGTTTGTTCTTGTGATCTCCAAAACAGTAAGTCATTGGGAATTGTTACAGGATATTTGATTCCCAAAGGATGGAAAGTGTTGCCTTTGTTCAGGAACATTCATCACAACCCTGAATTTTTTCCTGATCCTCACAAGTTTGACCCTTCAAGATTCGAGGTATGTGAGATTGTGGAAAGTAGAATCGCTTTTTTCTTTTCTTTTTCTAAATTTTTGGTGGGTCTTACTTATTCTCCCTTGTTGTTAATTGGTGAATGTAGGTTTCACCAAAACCCAATACGTTTCTGCCATTTGGAAATGGAGTACATGCTTGTCCTGGAAATGAGCTTGCCAAGCTGGAGATGCTTATTTTGGTGCATCATCTAGTGACCAAGTTCAGGTAAGAAAGAGAAGGTTAAAGTAATCCTATTTTTTTCCGATAGAACAATGGCTCTAAAAGGCAGATTTTTACAGGGAATTAGACTGAATGTGTAATATTTGAAAAGATAAAGTGGTAAATGAGCGGAATCTGACGTTGGTTTTTTTACGGTGCCGATTTTTTGCAGATGGGAGGTGGTGGGGTCACAAAATGGGATTCAGTATGGCCCATTCCCGGTCCCTGAGAGTGGTCTGCCTGCCAGGTTTTGGAAGGGGTCAAGCAGCCAAAAGACGAGTGTGCATGGTAGCACATGACACCCCACGAGCACATTAGCTGAGACCCTAATCATAAAGAGAAGACTCTGTCTCTCTCTCTAGTAAAACTAGGAAAGCAAGTGAGAAAGAAAGTCTCCGTTTTTTGTTGTCTTCAATTTTAACCAAAGCAAGGGGATAAACGGGTTCTCTCTCTCTCTCTCTGTAGCTGGTCCCCTCAACCCTTCTCTTTCCAACATGTAAGTGTAATTTTATTTCCATATATAGTATTTGAAGTATGAAAATTACAAGTTGTACTTTTGATGGTTTGGCCCCATAAAATCAGATGATATCCTGGACTACTCTAGTACAGACACGTGTCATCATGGCATGAGATAGGCTCCTAATCAAGTGATCCTTTCCTGTTGTGGAAAAGCCACGTGTTCAGGTTGTGATTGGCTGAGAGTGAGGGGGTGCCCTTGGCTGGAAGGCACCCTGGAAAGGACTCCTAGTCTGTTGATGGTTTTGCTTTGGTGGGTTCTACTAGAAAGGACACCACATTTGGTGCCTTCTTGTGAGGTCACAACCAAATGTGGTTCCTAGGCTACGGCTCTGTAGTCCCCATCCAGCCAGATGGATGGGTGTCTATTTTGGCCGGTGCCCCTGTTCTTCTCGTTTTTTTAAGGACCCAAGGGCAAAGGACAAGCAACTACTTCATCGAGAAGCCTCCAATGGGTTGTTTGGTTGCATTTATATAATATCAAACAAGTTAAGATCCTGGTAAACCTCCTTTTCTAGCTCGTTCTAGTATAAACATATAGTATTGGAACTCAATTTGAGCTCTAAATTGGATTCCCAATGGGACCACCGAATCAAATTCAGTGCATCTAGACTCGGGATTGTTTAGTTTTCATAATATAGACAAAAAATTTAATGTTTTCTTTAAGTTTGGCACAAACACATACATCCCCATGAGCAGCTTGGAACCTTCAACCCTCCGAGGGGAAGACTCTTTATGCCACTACGCGAGAAGGTTTGGGCTCAGAAACTATCCCAGTTGCAAGTTGTTTCACTTCAAACCACTAGTTGGAGTTCGAGTTGGCTCAATGTTCACCAAAAGTTCTAATTAGAAAAAGGGGCTCTTTAGCGGATTATTTAGATCTGAACAGAATCTTACTCAGCAAAGAGAGTCGTAGAAAACTGATATCAAAGAGTCATTAAACCTTCAAAATAGAAAGCGGAGACTGATAAAAAGAATCGTGGTCATGCTTGGATACTTGCTTGGAACGACAAGCAATCCCTGTTGGCCTTCAAAGTGCACTTGATAAGAACCTCACTCATGTTGGGATCGAGTCAGATGCATTTAATGCAGTGGACACCGTTAATGCTCATATGACACGCGCCTGATCGTTGATCCGAGTGTGTTATGAAAAGGGCAGCCCTGTGCATGAAGCTTCCGTGTATGCAGGGTTCGGGGAAGAGATAAACCACAATGGACTTATAGTCTTCAACTTTATTTTACATTTTGTAAAATGTTGTCTCCACACCTCGAACCCATGACCTCCAGGTTACAGCAACAACTCAATCGTTGCACAAAGGCTCACCTTCTAACTGTGTTGTGACATCAGAAAATTACTTGACATATTCGTTCATTGGAAGGTCTTGCATACATGGAGATACGCAAAGCACCCACAGATTACACCTTAGCTACACTTCTAGCCTAATGACCTTCATTGTATTATTAACGATGATAGAGTAGGAAAAGTGTATGCACTCATGTAACTCTTTATACCCTGTCAACAAGTTGGTTTTGAGTAATCCTTGTAACCAGCTTGCCAACCAAAAAAGGACCAAAAACCGGGTTCCTAGAATAGATTTTAAAAATGATTCCATTGGTTGTAATGTGCTTGTGATTAGTATCTCATCTAGTAGTCACTGCATTGCTGCTTTGCTTGTTCTTCATTAAATTACGCATCTTTGGTCAACTATTAGCAGTATCCAACCTGCGTTTTCCTAGCAGCACAAATTATCTTTTCCCTGCCTTGCTAGAAAGAAACAACAATAAGTCAGTATGGTAACTCCCATCATGTAGCTCTTATTAGTTGATCTAGATCATCAAACCATAGAGCCTCCCTTGCACTGCTTAGAAACCAAGAATTACTTGCTGATGATCTTATCAACTGTTTGAACTAAGGGCTTGTATGGTTAGGAGCATTAAATCTTATCTATGGCAGCACCAGAACCAGGTTAACTTGATTGGACTGTCTTCAGTAGTAGGGTTTGTCACGTTCTCTTACATACCATGATGCATCGCCCCAATCAGATTGCTTCTCAGACTAATACCATTCCAAGTGAGCTTGATTTGATTTACACCCTTGAGAGGCCATGATCTACCCCTAATGGGTTGAATGGCTAAATACATTTTCTCGTGCTACGAAAACAACCTTCTGATTTTGAGGATTTAATAGCTCTACTATTCATATGCAATCCTATTGGCCCATTAAACTGATGCATTTACTTGACTGTCTTGAGGCATCGGAAAGTTCTGTCTGCTTCAAGGTCCTATTTCACCAACTAAAATTGCAAATCATGTGCTCCGTTCCTCACGCCAATAAACCTTAGAAAAGGTTGGCCATGTCAAGTATCTGTCGCTAAAAGGCGGTGAGATGTCTGCCGGCAAATACCAACCAAACTGAAAAGTCGGTCGTTTCTTTCAGGAAAATTTTATCATCTTCACAATATCGATGTAGATGAATTATCTGCATACAGTCGGGTTCACATTCAGAGTCCATACCGACAATCTTAAACGACCACATCAAGTAGCACCTTCATGCAACTTCCTTTCGCTTTAGATACTGCACGGTAACCCAAGTCAGGTCCATCACGCAACTGAAAGAACTCTGCCTGCTTTACCAAGACAGGATGGCCGTCATAGTATGTACGTGCAAGAATTAGCAAGTCAGCAAGTTATCCTTCATCTAGGAAAAAACACTCGGTAGGTTACACAGTTGTTAACCTGGGAATATTTTATCAGAGAAACCTGTTAGAAAGATAGTGCCGACTGATCTTGATGGTGCAGTTAAATGGTGAATGTCACAATGAACAAACAGCTCTTCTATCAATAGTGACTGTTTGATGTTATTCATTGAGTACCGGATCCCAGATGCAATACAAAAATGTAACAAAATGGCAGAGTCTTGGGAAGACAATCAAGGAAGTACAGGATTCCAGTATCTTTGAGTCGGTCATTAACACAGTAAAAATAAAACTTGTCGACGCACATTTTCTACTGTAATAGATCTAGGATAAACAAACTCTTATCTATGGTTCCTGAGAAGTAGGAGCTGTATGCATAAGGATGGCAGCCATTATTGTATCCTTATCTCTAGTTGGAAATGCATCCAACAGCTTTCGGCTTTTATAGGAGTGGAAGAGGGGTACTGCCTGCATCAGTCCAACATATCTGTAGGTTCAGTAGCATGTAGCGACATATGTGGCCTTTTAATCTAACTATGACACTTAGACAAAATCACTAGAAAAACTAATTCACTGTCTCTGTTTCTCCTTTTATTTTTGGATTCATTAGCAATGTATAAATGAATAAAGGAAACTAACTTAGAGGGGCAAGAGTTTCATTCATTGATAACCTGTATGGACCGACTCCCAGCAAGTGATTTGTCTGATTCATTAGCTCCCTAAGAAATAAGCAAAAGAAGAAAGTCATCTTTGGTGCATAAGTCAATTAGATTATCATTATTATGAATCTCCATGGAATACGGATGTCTTGTTTACCTAGGCATTGAAGTCAGATGAATAACCTCACGGACACTGTGATCGAATGTACAAGTGCTATTTATGTAGAGGGAACAAAATTTGGGTCTGTCCCAAGAACAAAGATAATCTTCCCAAGGATCCCATATCACAGCCTCTAGACCAATGGGATTAATGTTTCCTAAAGAAGCACCGGCAAGAGTAAGCTTTAGCACATTGGCAGAAGGGGTTTCCAGCACACCTTCTTCCCTTTCAGAATGGTCCTTAATGGTGATGTCCCATTGCCTACCGGCATTACTGAACTACTGTTCTTTAAATTTATTCAGCATCAAAAGAGCACCCAACTGCCACAGTCTTAACCCTCCAAATTGGGTTCAATGCTCTCTCTTTGACTATAAGAGGTTACACTGTTCTCTTATTCAATCAGAAGCCAAGGGATCCAAACAACCAATACTTCCTGCCCTAATAGCAGTAATATTTTTTAGAAGATTTTAACAGAATTGAGGAATGATATGCAACCAATTAATTACAAAGTGTTTCCAAAATAGTGATGCTTAACATTGCTCACATGGCAGGATGAATATTTTGAAAGTCATAACAAATATAGTCTCAGTGGTGGAGGGAGAGGTGAGAGCACTACAACACTTATCTTTCATAATCAGAAGAGATAAGCCAAATTATTTGTTCTTGCTACAACACTTATCTTTCACTGTAAATGTAAGATGTTTATGCACTACAATGAATAGTTAGAATTTCTACTTCCAAGAAGATTTACCTTTATTTTGTCTGTCAGCAACCTAAGAATGCTCATCATACTCATCAGTAACCTAAAGTAATACAAAGAATTCAATACATCATATTAATATGATGAAAAGGAATATGTACAATCAAATGCAACCCAAGAACTTTTTGTTACTTACATGATATTTCACATTTTATTCTTGGGAATTTTCTTGCAGATGTACACTCATGGTTCTTCTACATTAAGTCATTTCATGCTACCAAATATCACGGCACATGAATTAAATATCCACAGAGTGATTCAGTGGAGATTACACCTCCCAAGCCCCAAGACAATAGTTTTCTTACGCTCATACACCACCACAGAATGTTGTTGCTGAAGGAAGCACAGTTACATTGCTGAGGTAAGAATTCATGTGGTATTTCACGCAGGTTAGTCAGAGCACCAAAGCAATGCTGGGGGGAAATACGCCTCGGCTGCAGGTGTTCTTCCTTCATGGACCATCTCAGTATGCCATTGCCAAGAGAAAGCACAGTAACCTCCTATTATGTTTCACCTTGTTGCTTGGCACTCATAACAGAGACATTTCGCACAACCACTTCTTTATCAAGAGAAGTCCTTATTCTCTGCTTAATCATTGGAATGTCCCCTACCTAGAATTTCTTGAAAAACAGCAATAAGCATGCACATATAGTTGTAATATCTCAGTTCAAAAAAGATTATAATATCATGCCATTCTCCTTTGGTGAGAGCAGCTTAAATGGTCCACGACCATAGCTCATGATTTTCGCAGTGAGACAGATCCAGGCATCACATGGGTCCTACACAGAGGTGTGATCTCTACTCATTATTATGCCTTCATTGATCCATAATACAGATTCTTTTATAATTGTCAACATTGACAGAGGCAACCATAGAGGGCTGATGTTAGCAAGCTTTCTTCCTTTGCTAAAGTTCATATCATTTCCAGATAGAACCCATACCAGAAAGATGCAACTTTTGTATAGAAGTTACTCAGGACATTCTTACTAGACCAACTGAAAGAAAATCATAGGACTCAAATTAGTTTACAAACTCAAACAAAAACCAGATATAATTGATCAATATAAACGTAGAATTTTAGGTGAAGGATGTAGTTAATAGCATGACCTGGATTATGATCAAGAATTCTTCCATTGCATGAGAACTACATACAACTATTCCCCCAGTTGCGACAGCCACTAAGTTTGAACAGTCCTTATCACAGTGATTTCAAAGATGCTTTACCATGCAGCCACTTCACAGAGTAAGTGTATGTGGAATATAAGAAACAAAGGAATCATAGTTTTATGCATCATTTTAAAAGGAAGATATGTGGACTAAAGTGAAAGTTCTTAGTATCTTGGTTTGAAAGACTATATCAGGCATTAAAGAGGTACCAGTATCAAAGGAGTAATGCAGACATGAAAACACATAGTTGTGTATAGATATAGCTTTTCTTTATATTGGACGAGTTGATCCACCTTCTGTCTGTACAAGGAAATGGCGTGTGAGGATGGAAAGAAAACAAAGATCTCCGCATACATATAGGAGGATGATTAGATCTATTATGGTACCACTCTCTTATTAGATCTTATGTTACTTAAGCCCTAAATTGATCAGTAAATGCATGATGCTAAAGAACCTTCACGCAAAGAAGTTAATATTGCATAGACATAATGGGAACCATTAGTTTGGATTGGTCTCTGACTACAGGATACACATGTGATAGCAATGAGCAACTCAAATGCCAATTAAGTAGGAGAGTCAAACAACATGAGGGTGGTTACGTGCTTCTACATTTTCATTTGGATATGTAACAGCTGGGAGTCGGATTGGATTCCATGCTTTCCCAGGAAACACTATTGAATTTATCAAGTAGATGAAAATTGATCACACTAGCAGATATTTCTTATACCAGCTAGAATCCATGACAGTTGACATCTAAAATTGTGGACTTTATTTGGAGGTCAATTCATTAGTGCATTACACCAAAGTGTGGAATCCAGCATAGAATTCAATTCTGTCTTGACTGATGGCCCCTTAGAATCATGGAGCAATAAAAAAATAGAGGTCTTTACCTCAATCAAGTGCCAAATCTAAATAAAGCATGGCTTCCACTACTCCAGAACTTGCCTTGATCAGATATTTGGTCCAAGCACTTGCCTGATCATTACAGTTATCTTGTAACAAATAGTGCAATCAAGATGTCACAAAAATCCAGTTTTCCGTGCTAGCACTGAGTACATTTCGATTTACTTCATTTCGTTGGGATATTACAAGCTATACTTCAGGCACAGAACAAGTTGGGCAACACAATTTAATCCTTTTTTTTTTTTTTTTGCTCTTTTCTTTGTTTTCTTTACAACGACGGTAACACATGGTTATCTTGAGGCAGGAAATCTAACAGAAATGGTTACCTGTTGGTGCTGAGATGAAATTTCCGGCGTGGAGGGAAGGCAAAAAAAATTGGACGAGCAAAAAATCTGGGTCTGGTAGTTGAGACAAGTGCTTTGGAAATGTAGAAAATTAAAGAGGACTTTCCTGTTTCGTTAGTGGTTTTGAGTGGCCTACAAGCTCCATTCCCTTCCACACAAATAAATTCAGCCAAACCAGTCTAGTCCCTTTCATAATCGAGAACAAACGGAAACATTTGGCGGGTGGGTCCAATCGAGTATGTACATCCTGATTCCTGGTGCTACAAGTACAGTGGGACCAAGCTACAGTTGTCCAGATCATTCAGCTTATGGATCATGCAGGTGAACTTCTGGGCAAGGATAGCTGCGCCCCAGCAAACACGTAGCTGATTTTAATGTATTCACTTTGATGGGGGTTAGCCACCCACCATACAGAGACTCTTCTTAATGATGTAATTGTAGTCGGCATGATTGGTTGCATCAAGCGGCTTCTTCTCATTCCAGTGTGGACCCTTGCTGCTTCTTCCATAGTTAGCTGCTTCTCCTGTAATTTCTTATCCTTTTGCTCTGGTTAAAAACCCTTATACTTTCTCAGTTTTCGTCTCTTTCGTTTTAGCCTGTGGACCAATAGCTTATGGTCTACACATGAATGGTGGATGTGAAAGGTTGCTGATTGGGGGACCTCTATCCTATGCTCCATGCTCAAGCAACCAAGAACACGTAAGAGCAGTAACATCCGTGGAATGAATTATCCATGGAAGGTGATTGAACAAGTTTATCGTTGTGTTGAAAGACTGAGAAGCAAGGAGACAATCAATGTCCATTGATGGATCAATTTCAAATTTGTTGCACGCATGCCAAACAGCTCCAAGGTTTATATTGACAACATTTTAAGCCATTGGACATCTCATATCCATACATTGGGCTAGCCACTGTTTTCCGTTTTTTTTGTTTTGAATGGTAAGAATCTTATTCATCGGCCACCAAAGCCTTCTAAGCACAGTGGTGCAATGGTTGTACACCGGTGTGTCTATCATTCAAAAGACAAAAAAGTCTTATTTATTTACCGGTAATAAAATATTAGCAGCCTGCCTGACAAGAAGAGCTTAGTCATTGAGCTAGAGCTACTTTGAAGATCTCGGTCACTAAGAGAGTCAACTATATATTTGGTGGATGGAGAAAAAACATGCCTATTTTTGGGTGGGAGGTTGAAGGGGAGCCTTTACACAAAAGTAAAGTTGTCGTCGTATGACTTTGAGGTCACAGGTTCAAGGTATGAAAACAGCCTCTTGCAAAAATACAAGGTAAGGCTGTGTATTATAGACCCTTGAGGTTTGCCCCTTCTCCAAACCCGGCATAAGTAGGAGCTTTATGCACCAGACTGCCCTTTAGGTTGACTCTTGCTAAAGCAACTTTGGACAATTTGCCTACTTATTTCATGCCAATCTACAGATGTCTCAACGTTGAGATTGCAAAGAAATTTCCTCGAGGTGATGGGTCTGACAAGGGAAGGTATCACCTTGTGCTATGGGAAACGGTGTGCTTACAACGGCTGAAGGCGAGCTGGAGATTAGGGACCTGTCCACCACGAATAGAGCATTAACACTTTAGTGGCTTTGGAGACTGGATTATCACCCCAACTGTTTGCGGCAAACTATCATTAAAAGTAACTACGGTAATTTTGGGTTCAGGGATTGGCTGAGAGAAAGAAGAGAAATGCTCTCCTTTTGCGGAGAGATGTTGCCCTTGATAAAGAGGTTTCCATTGGTCAAGACTTCCATCCTTGTCAGGAATGGGAAGTACATATTTTTCTGGGACCATACTTGACTAAAATGAAAGAAGATTTAAGCGATGATTTTGAGAGAATATATTGAGCTTGTTCATTGAAGGAAGGGTGTGTGACTTCTATCAAATTATAAAATGGACAATGGTGAGGAACCTCAACCTTGAGAGATCACTGTGAATTTGAGGAAGAAAAATTTCTCAATTGCTTCAATTCCTCTAACACTAAAGCGGTCTCCCCTGCAAGGAATGATAGATTGTGCAGGAAATTTCACCCATCTGGTGAGTTTTTATTAACGTTTGCATATGAACTTCTTAGAGGCAAAGATAAGAAGCTTGTGAAGCCAAATTCATTTGGACTCCTACTGTCCCTCCAAGAGTTAGTGTGACTAACTGGTTCTAAGGAAAAACCATAGACTTTTGACAATCTATAGAAGGGGGCTGGAAAGCCATTGAAGTGTTATTTTCGTGATGCACAATTAGACTCTATTGACCACTTGCTACTGAAATGCCTAGAAGCTCAGTAAGTTGGCTCTATGTGATCATCAGATTTCAGGGAAGTGGGAGCTTCTCGGTATCTTAAAGGATTTAATTAATGGCACAATGAAGGCTTCCAAAGATTTCAAGGAGGAATAGATTGTTATGGCACTCGTATGCTATGGCGATTGTCTGGCTGACTTGGGTTGAGAGGAATACACTATGATTTGATGAACTCTAGTTTGCTCTTGAGCAGTGGCTCAGAAGAATTCACTGGATTCTCTATTACAGAATTAAGAAGTTTGAATCAGAATATGCTCTCCATCATTTTTAGAACCAAGCCTTCACCCTCTTGTTGTCCTCCACCTCTTGGGTTGCTGAAACTAAACTTCGATGCGGCTCGTTTTGGAAACCAGGGACTTGGTATTGGGGGCGTGATACAAGATTGCTCCTCAGTACTCCTTGACTATACTGGTCCACTCCCCTATGTGCACTCTCACTCAGCTAAACTTATTGCAGTTTGCAGGGGATTACTTTAGCTGTGGATCATGGACTGTTGGAGCTCATTGTGGAGGATGACTCTAAAAATATTGTGTTAAGGTCAGATTGCCAATCAGCGCAAATCTGACCACCAGGATCTTTAGATTAGAGGATCACACCCTAAACACACACACATACAAAGAATAGGAGAGACAGAGTTTTACGTGGGCCAAACGGCCTACATTTACGGGAGAGGAAATACTATTCTAATCAGATTACAATCTTTATAACTCTCACACTCTCTCAGATCTTAATCTCATACTTAAAGAAATACAGGTGTATGTATGTCAAAATTAGTTGCTGTTACAGTCACCTTTCATAGCACTGTCAGCCGTTATTATGAAAGTTTGAGGCGATGCGAACGTTCTTGAATTTGATAAATATCTCACATGGGCATAGACCATAGTGGGTCCACCCCAACAATCTTCCTCTCCATGCTCATGGGATGAGAATACACTAACCATTGCTACTTGTTCAGCTCCCCCAAATTTCAATCACAATTGTGATCTAGTCTCTGCACTTTTCAGCAGCTCTGCTTCCTTTGCTCAACACTCCATAAAGTGTAAATCACTCATCAAGTAAACCGTAAGTACCTAGAAGCCTTGCCACTTAGAAGCCTATCACCTGAGGCCTGCTAGTGCCTCTTACACCCACCCTCATTAGTCACCCTTGTAGGCCACCCTCGTTGGCTGCTGACAAACATAACTCGAAGTGGTCACATCCACTGGTCAAAGGGTCCGCTCATAGAGTTTACTCAGAATTACACTTTTCACCGAGTCCTCTGGCCACTATTCACTAAGCCTTCTTACAACTGTTCACATGTCATCCAACTACTGTTCTCGAGTCCTCTAATCACCGTTCCTAAGTTGACCACACTCGCGGTCATCCAGTCCACTTACAGTAGTCATTGTGTCCACCTTTTACACTTGTTCACCAAATCAACTCATCAACTATCACCAACTCCACTTGTCATCAATTATCGAGTCTTCTTATCAACTAAATCTTCTTGAACATGGGTGTTCTTGGGGTGCATCTTTATTGCTACTATTGCAACTCATTCACTGTTGCAACTTGTCCACTGTTTGCAACGTGTACTGTTTCAACTCTGCACCATTGCAACTCTCTACTATTGCAAACTTGCAATGTTACAACTCTGCACTATTGCACTCGAATTGTTGTAACTCGTAATTGTTAAAACTCGGACTGTTGTAACCCCCCTTTGGTGAATTGTTACAACTCAATACCTGTAGCAATACTGTATACCGACATTTGTCTTGTAGCAATTTATTGTAGCGGCATAATGTTTTGCACTGTAGCAGTCACTGTATCAGTACTGTTATAGTACTGTAGCACTAACATAATAATTACTGAAGCAGGCTGTAGTTGACATCATTACAATCCTGTATAGTCCATGTAGCACCACTGTAGCACCGACAAATTTTTTATTTTTATAAACATCTCTTTCTTTATTTTCGATACTGTCATCTCCGTTTTGACTGTTTGGGGTGCTCCATTGGCAACTGACCACATTCTCTCTTCCTTTACAAGGTTGAGTCTCCCCCTTACCTCGTCTCCATCTCATCTAGCTTCCAGCATCTCTACCTGGTGCCACCATCTTCACCGTCCGGTATCTACACTCCAGCCCACAACCGAAGCTCCCTTTGTCACATCATTTGCGGCTACGCCTACAATTTCTGTTGCTACAGCCTGCCTATCTTCTCCATTGTGAAGCACAAACCCTTCCTTAGGCTACATCTCCACTCCAAACTCTGAAACTTCCCCAACAACTCAAGCGGAGGTTATAGGCCATGAATGCACTTCATAGCACCATCAAGTACTAGAGTCAACACAGAAGCACAATCTGCGTTCCCGTCCAATGCAGTTTCTACAGCTCTCTCCCAAACCTCATCCATGTATTGCAACTCCTTGGCTTGGACCTCCTTATCAGCACGAATTTTGGGTATGACTTGACTTAGGCTGTGAATTTCATCCCTTGCAGCACCCAGCTCCCTTTGTAAAGCTAGATGATCTTCGGCTAAATGGCGGTTTTCAGCAATGAGCTTCCGTATTTCTTCATACTGAATTGCAAGTTTCTCCTCATTATTGCAGGGTAAAGAGGCATGGGTGGTCCATGTCTTACAGGAGGTGGAGGGACATCATAGAAACCTCGCAAGGCATCACTGTTGCGGTTGTAACTTCTAGCTCTACTACACAATCACCTTGCTCTAATATCACTTTGTTGATAGGGTCAGATCACCAATCGGCACAAATCTAACCATTAGGATCTTTAGATTAGAGGATTACACCCCAAACACAGACACATAATAGGAGAGACAGAATTTTACGTGGTTCAGCTAAATAGCCTACATCCACGGGAGAGGAAACACTATTCTGATCAGATTACAATATCTGTAACTCTCACACTCTCTCAGATCTTAATCTCATACTTATAGAAATACAGGTGTGTGTGTGTGTGTGTGTGTGTGTGTGTGTCAAAATTAGCTGCTATTACGGTCACCTTTTACGGCACTGTCATCCGTCATTATGGAAGTTTGAGGCGGTGCAAACGTTCAGGAATTTGGTAGATATCTCACATGGGCATGGACCATAGCGGGTCCACCCCAACATATTATCAGATGATTTTAAGCACAAAAGACCAACTTATATTTATTGGAACAAGATGGACAGAACTTCTCCAGCAGATGCAGGTGTCTTATAGTTCATGTTCATGAGTCAGCCAATTCAAGTGCATATCGGTTCGCAAGGGGCCGCGTTCAACTTACATGCCTCACAAAAAGAATTACCTAGATCTAGTTCTACCTGCACTAATGTGGGCTGGTTGGTTTGGAGGCAGCTTTTGTCTCTGATGCATGTGTTTTGATGTCTCCCTGCGAGTTGTAGCAGTTTTCAAGCCTTTGGTTTTTTAGTCGATGTTTCAAGTTCCAATTATTTGGCTGCTTGAGAGTTGCTGTTTGTAGAGACATTTTTATTTCCATCTATCAAGGATCCCTGATCGATCTTCACCTCTATAAATCTTTCTAACAGATTTTATTCTTTTATGTAATTTCAATACGAGTTCTTCCCATGAAAGGAAACGAAAATCTCCCATGTAATGCCCATAAAAACATCTCACAAGTGTAATAACATCATCAGTGTTTATTTATTTCCTTTTTTTATGGTCTGCTCTTTATCCAGACCCAACATAGGCAGAGCTTCGTACACCAAGGCTGTCCTGCCCTATCATTTACTGTATCATTTATTAGTTCTTACATTGTATCAGACGGTAAGCTTGCGTGGACTATGACCAACAACATTGATTCCACCAACAACTCAACCCGTTCCATTGCTCTCTCTCTCTCTCTCTCTCTCTCTGAAGTTTATCAACGAATTGGCTGTTGCACCCCGTTCATTCATTGAATCTTCTGAAACAAGTGAAAAAGGTTCTGATCCTGATTTTACTTCTTGGGAGCGAAATGACAATACAATCTCTCTGAACCTATCTTAGCACAAGTCGCAATGTTGCTAACTTCGCATGCCATTCGGCAAGCCTTAGAGCATAGTTATCCGGCCCTGTCCTTGATTAAGGGGCAGCCCCAGTGCACAAAGCTCCTGCATATGACGCTCTGGGGAAGGGGCAGATCACAAGGGTCAATAGTACGCAGCCTTACCTTGCATTTTGTAAGAGGCTGTTTTCATACCTTAAACCTGTGACCCCAAAGTCACACGACAACTCTACTGTTGCCCCAGTCCTTGACTAGAATTGTCAAATTACAAGGACAAATTCTGAAAGGCTCAATGAGTATTACTAAATATTTCCAATAGATTAGAGCAATTGCAGACGCTTTTGAGATTGCACAGGTGCCCATATCTGATGCAGATCTCACTTTATATGCCTTGACCCGTCTGGGACCGGATTGTGTTGCCGCTGCATCTGTTCGCTCACCGCGACCTACATTCATTGAAGTTTCTTTGATTTTGCTCAGTCATGTGTGGTTTTTTGAGAAGGGAAGCCTTGTGCAATGGTGAAGTTCTCGTCGTATGACTTTGAGATCACGGGTTCAAGTTCAAGGCATAAAAACAGCCTCTTGAAAAAATACAAAGTAAGGCTGCGGACTATAGACCCTTGTAATTCACCCCTTCTCTGAACCCTGCCTATGCGGGAGCTTTGTGCATCTGAGCTGCCCTTTTATGTGTGTTTCTTGAGCCCTTGACTCAACTCATTCGAGATCAGGCTGAGTAACATTGGCTTCAATGCTAAGAGGGGACTTAGACATTCCAATTATCATGAGCTCCCCTCCAAAGACTTATCACTAGACTTTTCTTTTCTGTTCAAAGTGTAACAAGAAGGCTCTCGTAAAATTATTGAGGAATTATCTGATCCTCTGTCTATTATGCGAGTTGGAAAGATGGGTTAACAATGGATACCAGAGCTATCAACCATCTGATTTCGAATCCATCTATGGGCAGTCTGGTGCATGAAGCTCTCGTGTATAACGGGTCTAGGAAAAGGGCAGAAAAGATGGTCTGTAGTATGCAGCCTACCATGCATTGTGCAAAAGGCTGTTTCTACGTCCCAAAACTGTTACCTCAATGTCACACAATGACAACTTTAAAAGCTCCCCTTCTTGAGATCCATCTGTGCTTCATGCTAAAACTTAGAAGAGCTATTAACCATCTGATTTCGAATACATCTACTATGCTTCGTGATAAAACTTATTACACCAATAATGGAACATTCGTGCTGGTTATGGTACACCTCTTCAAATCTCACATAGTGGATCTACATCTCTAAATTTGTGTTCATCTCCTATTCATTTACATAAACTCCTGGGTGCTTGTCATTTAAAAGTAATTTATCTTTTGTTTCTCAATTAACAAAGGTTTTATGGATCTACACCAGAGCACGAGTAGAAGATAACTTATTCTACTCAATTTGATCCAACAATCACCTTGATATTTTACATTCAGATGTTCGGAGGGCATGGATTCAAGGTGAAGGGAGCCTTGGCGTAACGGTAAAATTGTCACTGTGTGATCTTAAGGTCATGGATTCAAGGTATGAAAACAGCTTCATGTAAACCGATGGCGGATGGACGATTTGTTCCAAAATATAAACTAAACATGAAATTCGTCGGTTCCCGGCAGGTCCGACACTTAAAAAAAGGGGCTTGCACAAATGGCAGTTCATAAAAGAGCCTCTGGTATACGCAGTTTAACCTTCTACCATTATCTGGAGTCTGCAGTATTTGGGGTCCTTTCATTTCTCATTGTGGAATGCCCCATTTTTTCTTAATCAAGCCCGTATCTGATTGATCCAGTCCGTTCATTTCATTTCTAATGTTATTCTATATAACAGATTATTACAGCATCTGAAAAGCACCTGTGATCGTCACCGTGCATAGTTTAAAGACTTACTTAAAGCAATGATCTAATCTCGTCCGCGAAAAATCAGAACCAGGGATCCCCCAAGGTGGAGCCCATTACGGTAAAGAGGTGCCTCCATGCAACTTTCCGTGAGGTCGCGCCTGACACCAAGAAAACGCTTCCTCTTTAAGAAACAAAGTGAGTGAAAGAACGAACACAGGAGAAAGCCTGCGTCGTCAACGGCCTCTGAAACCAAAACCTCCGGGATTTCAATGGTAAGGATCCTCTCATTCGTCGAAAAGTTCAATTTCTTGCCTTGCTCTTCTTCTGCTTCTTTTGATACCCATTACACTGTTTATTAGGTTTTCAAAATTCGTAGTTGAATTCCTTCCCTGCAGTTTTCTCTTCGATTTCGCTGATAATGTCTGAAATTGTATGGCCTAGAGTTTAACTTATAACCGGCTTCGATTTCTTCGGATTTTCGGTCTGGGTTTTCGCTAAGGGTGGCCGATTGATTTGCAAATCTGAGACTCTCAGTATTCCCTTTCATCGGTTTATATGATCTATAATTACATTCAGTGATAAGGCAATCGTTTTGCCTGCTGAGGGAATTTTATGACTATTCTGTTCTTTCTAACTAGTGAATTATGCTTATAATTCTATACTAAGATTATGTATATGCACTTGTTTGTCATGCCCATTTGGTTCTAGAAGGTACCCTTTCTATGGTTGATCTTGTTGTGATGTTGCTGGGAACTAGACCCAAGGTCTTTTAATGTAAATTTTATAGCAGTTTCTATGTGAATTCCAAGTAGAGGCACTTGGTCTAGGAATAGGTATTTGGATCTTTGGTACCCCGTGGAATTACTTAGGCCCCCCTTTCTCAGGACTGCAATTAGCAAGCCGTGTGAACCCGTGGAGCCTACTGACTAATTGCAGGGCCTACTGTAGTAACAGTCAGGGCCTACTGTAGTAACTGTACTGATGGTCAGGGGCACTGATTCATCCCAGGTGTGGGTTCTTTTGGTGTCCAGCTACCAGCTCTCTTTTTGATATGCTATTGTTTGAGTGTATCTGATGGTCTGGCTCTAAATGAAACAGAGAGCACCATCTATGGTGAGCCACTTTGACAGAATACCATGTGGTCCATGTGGATGTTGTTCACGGTCAGGAGCTATTTTTGCATGTCTGATGCTTGTCAAAAATATGGGCAGCTGAATAATGCATCTCCTTAGCTTCCATCCAAGCAACAAATGACAATGGTTGTACGAAGATAGCACTCAGACTTCTCAGGCTTGGATCCCTTGACCCTAAGGACCCTCAACTTGGAGTGGATATAAGCATCTGAGGGGGAACTTATCCAAAATCGGTGCATGAATTGCATATCCTGAGGCTGAGAACTAAATTTCCCCCCTTTTTGTAGAAGGGAAATACCCCCTGACATTCACTTCACAAGGATTCTTACCCTCAAGTGGAACTATTTTGATCTTCCCCGGTCCAACTAAGGCTTCAAGTGACCATTTTCTCAAATTTAGAATTTGAGAAACTAACAGAAATATTCTAATTCAAGTTCTCCATCTTTGCTACAGACTTGCAACTTATAATCTCCAATGTCCAGAAAGGGACAGCAGCCCCTGCAACAACAGTTGACCAAACACAGAAACTATGATTTAACTGCACACATGCTAATAATTCAAGGCTGTATGGGAGGCGAACAATTGATAGCATCTTGGTTCTATTACTACTCATGCTTAATCCTTTCTCTTGATAATCTTCCACTTTGATGTGACAATGATAAGGATAGCTATGTAGCATGTAGGAAGTCTTGCACTGTGCTTGGTCCCTCCCCCAAGGAGAATGGAATCAAATTAAGAGCCTTACTAATAAGCAGGTCCAGTGTTGTTTGTTCAAAGCTCTCTTCTATGCACTGGAGAGAATACCTAAGGCTTGAGCTATTTGAGATGAATATTCTTGATGGGCATGGTAAGATGATTAAGATCAGGTAAGACCTGTGGATAACGTCATGAAAAGTTATTCTTTGCAGCTGTTAGGAAACGAACAACTCCAGGATTACATGGAATAAAGAACCCTAGTTCACCAACATGACTTAGTGTATCTTGTGGAGTTGGTTGTGAACTATTAGATGGTGGTTCTTGTGCCCATTCCTTTACCCATAAACTCTTAGATTTAAAATGTTATCCTTTTTCTATTTAAATTATGCATCGCTCCCTTGCAATGCAACTCGACCCAAAGAGGAGAGGATAGCAATTCAAAATCCAAGAAATTCATAAGATAATTAGTATAATAAAATCATAGAAATTTAAGTCTAGAAGTGTGAATTCAATGATTAGCAATGTCAATATAGTCCATTTATCTTGGCTAAAGTTATAAATTAATGAGTGGCATTCCAGTTATATTGTTAGCAATTGGATTGGTATAGAGCAACTTTTCTCAGTAGGGAGAGGCCAGGCTGGTTCGTGGGGTTGGTTAAAGCTGAACATTACTAGACTTTACAAATATCACAGAATGAAGAAAGGCCAAAGAAAGAGCAGAGGATCATGACTTGGATAAAGAGTTGCAAATCTTATTAGCTGTACTAGGAACATACCCATGATAGCGAAAAAAATTCTTGTGCATGCTACTGCTACTGAAATTTGCTGAAGAAACTAGACTAGTTCCAGCACTGTCTTAAATGAGCACTTGCATCACCAAAACTAACAAGCAAAGAGAACCTCCACTTAATGGTTACAGCAGCAAAATGCCTTGTCTCCCCTCCACCCCCAACAATGCACACAGGTATGCAAGTCCCACACTTAGACATTTGTTACTTATCAACTAGCTCGCATAATGGCATATCTGGATTTTTATTCTGTGCTCCTCTTTTTATCTAATAGTAAAATTAGAAGTCTTATAATGTTGTCAGAATTTGTCAGCAAGATGTTGACAGAAGAGATAATTTTGAATGCTCAATATCAATTTGATGGTATTATCAGAAAAACAAGTTTTTGGTGAATTAGCTTGTGACATGATGTCTTTGACTGTTTGGAATTGAACATATGTTTTTTAGGCAAGCCTTCATCCTAGGAGATCAGTGTCCAGGAAAGAGAAGCCCAGGGGTCGCCATCATGGTTTAACCCAACAAAAGAAGCAAGAGATAAAGGAAGCATTTGAACTGTTTGATATAGATGGATCTGGTAATAAATTTGTGCTTCATCATGTCAATGTAGCTTTGCTTTTGCTTGCATTTTAGACTGATGATGCTATTTGACGTGTTTTCATGTAGGAACAATTGATGCGAAAGAGCTGAATGTTGCTATGAGGTATGATAGATGATATTTACTTCTACTTCATTTGGTTTGTCCCCCTTTGGTTTGATGTATAATATTACTAATGAAATGATTCATGTGTAGGGCCTTGGGGTTCGAAATGACAGAAGAGGTATCCCTTAATCCTTGGATCTTTCTCATTTCATATATTATAGTTTTGATTGATAAGACAAGGGAGGGCATAAACACAAAGCTACAGTTATGGAAAGATACATTAGAATTTAAAAGATTTAAAATTAGCCGAACTAAGACAAAATATATGGCATGCAATTTTAGCAAGGCGAGGAGTAGAAGTGGAGCACCAGTAAAGATTGATAACCAAGAAGTCCCTTAAAGAACACTTCCGATACTTGAGATCGATAATTTATGAGAGTGGAGAGATTGAGAGGGAGGTTATCCAAAGAATCCAAGTGGGTTGGAATTAGATATGAAAACATTAGAGGAAACTTAGGAGTGGTACCAATAGGTAACAATATAGAAAGATTAGACTTAGATGGTTTGGACATATCCAACGGAGACTGAAAATGGCATAAGTTAGAAGGAGTGAGGCAATCCAAGTCGAAAGTTCTAAAAGGGCAAAGGGAAGGCCCAAAAGAACGTTGATAGAAGTGATGAGAAAAGATTTAAAAACTTTGGTACTAAATGAAGCCATGACACTTAACAGAGGAGAATGGATGAACAAGATTCATTTGATTGACCCTTAGTCGGGATAAGGGCTTGATGATGGTGGTGGTGGTTCTATTTTTCTTCTATTCGTAAGAGACTTGCTTCTTGGCAGTGACTAGTGAGAGAGAAGCATAAAAAAATGTGACTTCATATTGAGTGCCACTCCTTTGTTCAAGTGCTGCTGACCTCAAACAGATCTTTTAATGAATGGAGCTCTATAGGGCTCCCTGTTGATGATATCACGGTGTTACCAACACATTTGAAATTGAGTATAGCTTCATTCTTGTTCATTTCATTTCTAAATTTTTTCTCCATAATTATTACTGATGGGATCATATTCCATATCACTGATCGTCATTCATTTCTTTTTCTTTTCTCAGCTAAATCTTTAGAATTGTGGGCAAAGGTTGTTTTCAAGTTGGCTGATGATGTTCATTGGTTATCATCCTAGCTATCATGATATGTTTAATTATTTATTCTTCACTTTTTTCAATCAACTTTTGCAAATATACTTCAACATTCTTCTTATAAGACTTGGGTCTTCGACTGTAACAATGTCAGTTTTGTTGTTTTGGTGTTGCCCCAATCACATATTGACGTAGTTGTATTCATGGTTACCAAAAGTGAGAGAGGGGATATAGGGCAGGGATGGAACATGCATGATGTCCTGAGAAAAGTTTCTGCAACATTTTCATCATAAAATTATTTTAACAGGAAATTGATTTTTACTATTGTCTAAGGAATTAAAGAAACTAGATTTCAAAAACTTATACAATTTCTATAACAATCATAATTTGCACAAAATAATTTATCATTTTCTTTACCAAATGATGCTATAGATTTCTCTAATTCTGCTCTTCAAGAATTGCAACGTAAAGTGTTTGTTATTAGAAGCATCAAAACTAATAATTTCTAGTCTTAAGTGTCAACAAAACAAAGAAATCAACAATCCAATATGCATCAAAGATTACCACTTGGAAGATAAACGCATATGATGTTTCAAAAACATAGAAAGAGAAAGAGAGGGCAAGTTACTACAATAAAACTTGATTAGTGGCTTAATGGGGTTCTCAAATATAATTTAAGATTCCATTAATCAGCTAATATAAAAAACTAAGTTACCTAATATTGTAAATAGTCTTTACCATCAAAATAATGGGGACTTGCAAGTTGTGATAGAGGCAATTAAGAACATAGGTACTTGGAGAGTCCCATAATGAAGTCCTAACTCCTACTCACTAATACCATAGTAGTGTAAATCCACCAAACACCCCGTGACAAAACACTTCCAAATATAATAAATTTAATAAGTTCGAAAGTTTTAGTATATAAAAGAACAGAGCTTGTGATGACATTAAGCCCTATATCATAGGCGTATTTTCCTTTTGATCACTATCTGCAACAATCAAACCTCCTGATAACTCCTGGCTTTGACCTCCGTCTCAAGTTGATTGACCAGCTTATGCAACATTCAGAAATGGATTATGATTGCTAGAGAATGGTGGTGGTGGTGGTACATGAAAACATCACCAATGAAGCTTGTAATAAGATGGGGAACATTGGCACTTCATCTTCACCATTGATATCCTGCCTTATGCCGTAGCTAATTGAGCCACACAATCATGGATAAGACATGGAGATTAATATTCCAATTCATGTGAGCACTTGTAATACATTCATTCCTTCTACATCTTGAAATCAATTTCAGATTGGAATGAATGTACACCTAGTTATCTGCCTTGGTGAGTTGAATAAGTTTCTCTTTACATTGTGGGAACTCCATGCTAATGAAGTGCTAATGTATAGGAAAAGAACTCTGTTTACTACCTTTTTTAGCTTAAAAGAATCTTCACTGTGAAATTCCCAAGAACTGTAAAGGTAAACGGTCTAAGGCTTCATCGTTTCCTTCTATTTTATCCAATGCTTCTATCAACCATGCAAAATAGCACTAATGATGAGTAGGTCCTCTAGACCCGTTTCCTGGAGCCAATGAAGAATGTATGCAACCCATAATACATGAGATGAGAGCATGCTAAGCATATATTACATAATAATTTCTCACTTCATTACCTAAGTACTGTCTTTGGTTTTCTAAAATGCATGCCGTTCTTGCAAAGCAATCTGCAGTACACCATACCGTATTGTCCTTTCCTTCATAAACCCTCCATTATGAGTTCTCCCTATTTGATTTATAAACTTCATCATCCAATAGATTGGCTTCATAGAGCACAAGATGAGATTTAGAGATTCTCAAAACTAGTTGACAAAATTTGCTGATTCTAAGAGTTTCATAAAATCTCCTTTAACATCATCTTTGAGGGTTGAAGGAGAGGCATCTCCATAATAGAATATTTATAGAAAAGTCCTGGTAAGAGTCAGCCCTCAAGGGCGTGCAAAGAAGTGGGATGCCCCTTTTTTCATGAATGGTGTTTTCATTTAGAAGATCTAAGCCATTCATCTTGTTTGGCATGCCAACATAGGGAATCTGCGAAAAAAACCCATGCATTTGGATGATCATAACCACTTGTCTTGGATCTCAGGAAAAAGTTAAGAAAAATCACTGCTCATGATTTTAACTCTTATAAAATAGACTATAAGCATCCAAAGGTCTTGAAATTTGTTGTTATACATCCTATCTAAAGCATTCTGAATATGATCAGCTTAGATCATCCAAATGAAATCACCATTCGTGAAAAAGTGGGGTCGACTTCTTTGCTTGCCCTTGAGCACCGACTCTTACTGGGACTCTTTGTGGAAATCAAAAGTCAGGAGCTTTCAATATTTACTCATTTCCCCGTTTTAGAGAATCATTTAGTAAAGAAGTATTATCAAGTAGTTTTTGGGAAAATGCAAATATTGTCAAGGGATTAACAAAAGCCAATTTATCAGTTCATAAATTTAACAGATCATGCAGGAGTTTAGCAAGGGAGATTTATGAAAGAATGGATTGCATAATAGGACATATGAAGATACTTTGCAAGGATGAGCAGATTAATTTGAAAAAGTTCAAAATTCAAATTCACAAGTAAATCAGTTGATGGAATTGATTGAAAACATGCTACTTCATTGCCTTGCATTTCTCTTACCTTAGGTACTATATCCTACATCCATTGCTTTTCCAGCTCCAAGAGATAGGTGTAGAAAACCTCTTGATTATGATAGTGCTTTTTGCATGGCGTAAGAGAAACATTAGATAAATGGTCGGCGATAAAGATTTCAACCTTTCAGGTTTGCAAGTTCATAAACTTTGCAAACAGAATGATTTCATTTTCTACTCTTCTGATACATAGGATCTGAGAGTCCAAATGTGTAAATTTTGGATCATTAGTACTTTTATGAGGGAGATACTCCTGAGCTAAGAGACTGGTAAATAAGTTATACGCAGAGCTATTTTGGACTACTAACAATGTCCATAATGTGACAAGAAACTGAATGAACACACTGAGGATAGATTACTTGGTTCATATTCTTTCCATTCTGGGTTTGATTTCAAGATGTTAAGTGCATGAATATATTAAAGGTACTCCCAGGAATTGGGATATTAAGTGATCCCTGTTGTTGAGGATTGTGTGGTTTAGTTAGTAACATATGTGGCTAGATGTCAAAATGATGAAGATGACGAAGCACCCAGTTTTGCACGAACACCTAGAAATGCACCACATTCTTATCAGGGTATTGGTTTTGTTTTCCTGATATTCTGGTGGTCCTCTTTTTCGAACCACATTATTATAGTAGTAAAATCCACCTTTATATGTTGTTAAAGGCAGTCAATCAACTAGAGGTAATGGTGAAAGCTAGGGAGTCCAACCAGGAGGTTCAACTGTTGGGCTACTAATCTAAATGGAAAGATCTCTACAACAAAAAAAGGGCAGCCTTGGTGCACAAACAGCCTTACCTTTAATTTTTGCAAGAGGCTGTTTCCACACCTTGAACCTGTGACCTCAAGGTCACACACAGCTACAACTTTACCGTTGAGCCAAGGCTCCCCTTTGGAAAGATCTCTACAACATGGGAATTAATTTTATCATGAGCTCTCTTCTTATTGTATGCAGTACTTGGTGAAATTATATTTGGAATGTTTTGCAGCTTGCTAGTTGATGTTATCTAGTGGTACATTACATTTCACACTTAAATGATATTTTAGAATTTTAATTCTGTTTAGCTGATTAGCAAGGTTCTTAGATAATTTTGGAGTCGAGTTATATCGTACTTGTCACTCTCTCTTTCTCTTTAAAAAGGTCAGCCCGGTGCACTAAGCTGCCGCATATGCAGGGTTCAGGGAAGAGGCGGACTATAAAGGGTCTATAGTACGCATCCTTACGTTGCATTTTTGCAAGAGGCTGTTTCCATGCCTCAAACCTGTGACCTCAAGGTCACACAATGACAACTCTACTCGTGACCTCTCTTTCTCTTTTTTTTAAAATTTATATGCATATGGGAGGTGCACTTCTCTAATTTTCAATTGACACTTTAGCTTGCATTTGTCAAATGGTTTCAAGTTAGAGACATCTATAAGCATCATTTCAGATTCAAGATATTGATGAAAATGATTGTGCGCTTGTTCTTGATCTTTCTTTGCACCACGTTAGCTTCTTGCGTGGGAATTGCTTTTGGAACTGCACTCGTCCAGATGATCATCGCTGGAGGAATCATCTTCCAAACTCCTGTGTTATACAACCTGCAGGTGGATATCTGTCTAACATTCCATGGTGGGTGGAGGATTGACTAAGTTTCAACCAACTGCAGATTTAAGGGAAAATTTAGTCTTTTTCTTCTGTCCTTTGCAACCACTTCAACATATCTTTGTCCTAGATTGATTAGGTACCGCCGGAAGTCCACAAACATGTGTCTTTGAGACTTTGAAAAAAAATACATTTGGTTTGAAGTTCTGAAAGTATCTCTAGACTGGACATGTTACCTGGTGAAAACCATACGGAATTAACATGGTTACTTGCCCAACCTTGATGAGTAATCTCAAACAAGTAACGCCTAATGTTGAAAAATATAACTTTTATATTCCTTAAGGACAATTATGTACTATACTTAGCGAAGCGTTATAGTGAAACCTTCAGTTTTAGTCAACTAAGGATGGAACATACCACATTATGCTTTTAGCTGCACAGGATGACAAATTGGTCTGAGTCATGGATTTGCTCCCATAGACCCAAGTTTGGTTCCCGTACCTTGTCTTACCTGATGTGTGGTTTGTGGTTGTTTGTGCAAGTCTGCAGGTTAGTCCCACCCTAATGGGGTGAGGACACTGTCTTATTAAAAGAAAAAAAGAAAAAAAAAACATTATGCTTTCATGCAATGCCAAGGCTTAGCCAGTCAGAATATGACAAATGCTCTGTTGCAGAAGTCTTGGGTAAGAAAGCAGCTTGCTTCACTTGGAAGCTTACTCCAAAGGTTGTTTTTCATTGTCTTTTGTCTGGCTTTCAATAAATAGAAACCATCTTTCCAATCTGTTTTTTTTTTAAATGGATAATGATGCCTTCAGGAGTCATGGACCTAGCAGTAGTCTTGGAAGGGCAATGGATCCTTGGTATTTGCTTGCATACGGTCTTCCAACTTTGTGCATTCCTCCAAAGGCCTAGTCGTGTTTATTCTTTTAGTTTGCAATATTTGCCTGCAAACGGCCTTCCAATTTTGTGCATTCCTCCAAAGGCTTAGTCGTGTTTGTTCTTTAGTTTGCAATATACTGAAGTTGTGGTTTACTGAAGTAGTCCAGAAAATGCTTTTTCTTCAATATTTTTCTTCTAAGTTGCTGCCTAAGTTGGACAATTTTCTAAGCTCATTTTTATACAATATAGTTTGTGATGATTCCTGTTGGTCTTCTGACGGTTTGAGTGGTTTCATGTCTCCAATTTACAAAATAATGTGTCCTCTTCTTTCTGATTCTTAAAATTGGAAATGCTTGTTAGGTGGCTAAAAAATGGAATACTTGTACTCTTGCAGCAAATAAATCAGATGATTGCAGATGTAGACAAGGATGGCAGTGGAGCAATTGATTTTGATGAATTTGTACACATGATGACTGCCAAGATGGGAGAAAGGGACACAAAGGAAGAACTATCAAAAGCTTTTCACATTATTGACCAAGATAATAATGTGAGTTCCAGAGATGTTATTAGTTTTATCTTTCTTACTATTAGTAATTAGCTTTTTCTCTGGGTCTGAACTTAGGGTAAGATATCTGCTGGTGATATTGAACGTATTGCAAAAGAGCTGGGTGAGTCTTTCAGCCATGGAGAGATCCGAGAGATGATTGAGGAGGCAGATAGAAATGGTATGGCAGCACTCCCTTTTTTGTTGTGTGTGTGTTGAGCTTTGGTTTCTCTTTATTTTGAATATGTAGGGTGCTGCAACTTATAAGAAAATGCTTTTCAGCGCATGTGCATTCCCTGTCCATATTTGGAAAGTTATATCCAAGTCCAGCCATATGTCATGCCTTCTAGTTGTTTGAATGGCGTCATTTCCTCATTTCTTTTCTCTTTTATTTTTCATTCCCCTTTTTCTCTTTAGTGGTTAGGACTACTGTCCCTGTGGCTGCTGGTTGAACATCACATGACAACAAACTATTTGCAATTAGCCTATATTGGGCGTCGAAATAGAAATCCCATGGTTAATTGTAATTATAGGGTTCTATTCCATTATAGACCCTGTGGATGATACAGATGAGGTATCAGGGACATGCAAGCTTGGTGCAATTCTGGAAACAGTCACTGCAATACTGGCTGCTGTAAACAGAGAGATTATTCTTTAAAAAAAACCACCAAATTAGAATAACCAAAAAGCGCCACTGTTGCATGCTAGTTACTGATACAGGAATTTGTTTAATTCCCCCACCACATTGTGTATCCGGCTGAACATAAAATTTAGTGATGAAGGAGCATAACATTTTGTAATGAGACAGTTAGGGAGTCATTTACAACTAAATCAGCTGTTTGCTATTGCTTGCATCACTCATTGCACAAATGCACCTGGCCTTTCTTATTATGTAATGAAGTGTGACAGGGAACATTTATTCTCTATTTGTGCAGGTGATGGCGAAGTTGATATTGATGAGTTCTTCAGGATGATGAAAAGAACAACTTTCGGGTATTAGAAGTTCAATGTTCTTGCGTGGCAAAACCCTGAGGAGCTTCCAACTCTGCAGAAGTGAATGAAGCCCCCAAGAATTTCAGTGGATTCGAAGAGCCCCAGTCGAATTACAGGAGTTGTTTCAAGTTCAGTTATTTGGTTTATAGTACCTAAAGCTCAGATATTTACTTATCTGGTGGGGTGTCATTTATCCTTTTGAGGAGGTTTCTGTTCTAAATCTTAGTTTTTCTAACCAGTGGCTTTGGATTTTCTAGACTTTCCTGTGGATAGAGATATATGGTTAACATTGACTGTTTATTGTGTATATGTAAGCATGTTCGCTCTGTTTTGAGAATCTCTACAAGATTAGGTTCTTTATGGTACTCAAAAAGAGAGCTGCAAACTAGGCCTGTTTTCTTCTCGTTGCTTTCCCCCTTTCAATGATGATGGGAATGACAAGCATGGGTGCCATATTATACTCTGTAGCAGTCGAACTAGCAAGGAGATTGGAGTTCTAAAAGGTTGATCACTGTCGGGTTTTCCTTTCCCAGTGATAATCTTCTGCTGGGCGTGTTGTGTCAGTGATCATGCAAACGAACCTCTGATTAGAACAAGCAGTCAATCCTTTGTTTCTTGCTGACTTGTTTTGCTATGTTTCACATTTAGTCCTGGCTTACCTATCAGAAACACAAAAGATGGCCGAATTGATTTATGGCGCTCAAACCTTGGACGAAATAATGTATAGTAATATTTGTAATGGGCCTAATTAATCTAAAACATAGTTAATCTCTAGTAGGCCCCTAGTTGTTAAATTAGACTTAATAATAATGCTAATGGACTAAGGCGCTTAATTAATTCCAAAATATGGATTAAATAATGCATACTAATAATGATGGCTCCCTAATTAATCTCAAGCATAGTTAATGTCTAGTCGGCCTAGTTCTTAACCAATCAAACCTAATTATGTTCTAGTGACCCGAGTTGCTAAATAGGACTTGCTAATAATACCAATAGGCCTAATTAATCCCAAACCTTGGATTAAATAATAAAAAGGGCAGCCCTAGTGCATGAAGCTCTCGCCTATGCAGGGTCTGGGGAAGGGGCGGACCACAAGAACCTAAAGTATACAGCCTTATCTTGCATTTTGCAAGAGGCTGTTTCCACGCCTTGAACCCGTGACCTCAAGGTTACATGACAACAATTTTTACCGTTGCGCCAAGGCTCCCATTCTAAACCTTGGATTAAATAATATATAATAATAATTGTAATGTACCCACTTAATCCTAAATATAGTTAAATTATAATGAGTTCTAGTTGTTAAATTAGACTTGATAATTGACCTAATTAATCTCAAATCTTGGATGAAATATTGCTAATAATTATTATGGTGGGCATTATTAATTTCAAACATAGTAAAATTTTAGTGGGCTCTAATTGTTAATTTGAACCTACTTATAATGCTAAATGCCTCATTACTCACAAACTTTGGTTAAAATAATGTCCATTAGCAATTATAATGAGCCTAATGAATTCCAAACCTAGTTAAATTCTAGTGGATCTTGTTTGTCAGACTAGATCTACTTATAATGCTAATTGGCCTAATTAATTCTAAACCTTGGAATCAATATACTTAGTAATAATTGTCATATACCTAATTAATCCCAACCCTTGCTAATAATTGTAATGAGCCTAATTAATCTTAAATTTGGTAAAATTTTAATGGGCTATAGTTTTTAGATTATACCTAGTAATAATGCTAACAAGCATAGTTAATACCAAACTTAGATTAAATACTGCATAATAATAATGATAATGGGCCTAATCAATGTTAAACTTAGTTAAATTCTAGTGGCCCTTATATGTTAAATTTTACCTACTAATAATGCTAATGAACCTAATAATTCTAAATATTAGATGAATTAAGTATTAAAATAGATACGAAATCTAATCCAATTGTTAGGATTGGTCGGACCATCCAAACCAATTCACACCCCTGGTTGCCTCGCTCTGTACTAGCACCGGAGTCCAATAAAAACCCAATGCTCAATGGCTAAGATCAAGTAGTGCGTCTGATCATCTCCATTCATCCCATTCTCGAACAAGATAAGACCCACATTTGTAACATCTTATTACAAACATGCATGTAGTGCAAAGTGAAGAAAAAGGCAGCCTTGATGCAGGAAGCTGCCACCTTTATGGGGTTTGGGGAAGGGGAGGACCACAAGGGTTTATAACACGTTTCTTAAATTTTTGTAGGAGGATATTTTCACACCTTGTACTGTGTTCTTTTCTAAGTGCAAAGTGAAGAGAGAAAAAATAAAAAATTCCTTATTTAGAGTGTGCAGGGAAAAGAGCAAACAAAAAAGAAAAAAAAAAAATCCTTATCTAGAGTGACGTTAACCCATAATACCGGGAGTGTTGGTGAGCGTGACGGATCCTCTGTCGAAGCAGTTACTCTTCCTCACCCACCCACCCAATCCATCCGTCCTGCCTTCCGTCAATTATAAAACAACAATCCCAGATATGTATCAACGAGGTATCTTCTTCTTCTGCAAACCTCTATCTAAATCATCACCGAAAGGCCCTCCCCCATTATCGTAGCAATGGCAAAGTCCGCCGAGCTAAAATCCGCTGCACTTCTAGAGCAGATGAAAGCCCATCTCGCATCCGACGCAGGAAAGAAACTAGCCAAGAAAATTGGCCTCGTATTCCAGTTCAATATTGCACCCAAGGTATTCAATAAAGGTCTATCTATTTAGTTATGCAGTTAAACTAATTATTCGTTATTGGCGCAGATAGCAACAACCATTTTTTTCTTCCGCGGAGGTCAAAACGCTGATCGCAGTTTCTGTTTTTTGTTTCGAAGAAAATGGGAGTTGATGAGGAGATTTACGTAGTTGATCTCAAGAAAGGAGAGCTAAGTAAAGGTTGTTCATCGAAATTAATTTTCTTCTTATAATTGCTTTCCTTGGGGGCTTTTCTTGATACTGAAATTTGGAAATTTTGTAGGGCAATACGAAGGAAAGCCGGATGTCATATTTTCGTTTAAGGATAGTGATTTTCTTGCTGTTGCTACTGGAAAGATGAATCCCCAGATTGCTTTCATGAGGTACCCGTCTTGTTTGCTTTCTCAATCGGTGAAAATTATGGGGTTAAGTTTCTTTTAATTGATTTTTTATTGTTGAATTTTGATGAACGTAGGGGTGCTATGAAGATTAAGGGTAGCTTGAGTGCTGCGCAGAAGTTCACCCCTGATATCTTTCCGAAGCCTTCCAAGCTGTGAGAATTCTACTTTGAAGTTCTGGTCTTTATAGAACTGATGATGTAGTACTGTTATAGTAAGCAAAATGTTCCACATTTGTAGCGAAACTCTCAAAGTAGTCGAATGTGCTTTGGTTGGTACGGTGTCCATGTCTTCTTTATGTAATGTGCTTGAAGGCATCATCAAAAGTAGCTGTATGGGTATTTGTTACTCACAAGGGAATAAGAAATATAAGTATGGGCCTCTGGCCCTTTCTCTTTGGGTAAGGTTACTTTGTGTGATGTGTTTTTCTTGGGCTTAAGTAGATGAAGTGGTTGCCATATCCATAGAAATGAATGTCTTTTTGTTTAATTGCCTTACTTTTGTCATTCACAGCAGTGTTGGGATATATGATGTCTGTTGCTACATAGTTGGCAGAATGAAGTTCTTTGAAATTCTGTCTTTGGAAGCTCTAAAGTCAACTGTATATTGGTGGTGCTCTTAGCAGGAGTAGACATTGAGGATAGTGCAACTATTAGCAAATTAATTTTGAAATGGTATAGCACTTCAAAGTGGGGATTCTCTTTCTCAGAGCAAATAAGACTGGGATTTCTCTTAGAACTTATAAAATAAAATTGAAACAGCAGCCTAGAGTTGAGAGTGGATTCACAATTCTTTACTGATATGGAATTCTTTGCTGAAGTATGTGGTTGTTTGAGAGATTTATAATTAAATATGCCAAGGTCAACTGGATAGCATAATGCCACACTATATCTCTCAGACTTCCGGTATCTCTTTGTTATCTTCTTTTCATGAGTTCATTGCCGGTTCTCTGGGGAAATCTATGTTGCTGAATATGCTGATGTGTTATTGAAGTGGAGCTTGTAGTTGAGGTATGAAGGGCTTACATGTTATCCTATTGCCTTCTTTCAAATCTTATGCCTCCTTTTTCCACACTGGTTTATTGCACTTTTGACAGGAGGATGCTACTTGATTGAAGCTACTTACATAATTGAGTATTTTAGTCTTAGAGCTTTTTGTGGGTTAGTAGCATGAACAGTTCTTGCTGCTTCACAGAAGGATTGCAATCATAAAATCATATAATCTTTTCTTGGTTTTAGAAAGTTGTCTTCATGTGACCTTGAGGTCATGGGTTCAAGGTGTGGAATCAGCCTCTTGCAAAAATGCAAGGTAAGGCTGCCTACTTTAGGCCATTATGGCCCGCCCCTTCCCCGGACCCCGCATAGGCGGGACCTTCGTCCACCAGGGCTGCCCTTTTTGGTTTTAGCATATTAAGGCAGGAAAAATTGTGATTAGAAGTCATCTATTTCTCTCTCTCTCTCTCTCTCTCTCTCTCTCTCTCTCTCTCTCTCTCTCTCTTATAGCCATCTCTTCATGTCAAAATTCCTGAAGTTCCTTTGCAAGTGACTTGGCATAAGTCCACCTTCATTAATAGAGTGCTAAGTCATTCTACAAACAATATGGAAAAATAACCTTGTAGCTTTGGAAGTTAGTCTTTGGTGGCAATTGTGGTATCACTAGGCTTTGGCATCGCTTATTGGATCTGCTAAGCAAAAACTTAAGCTAGCAAAATAATGGGTCTGAGCAAAGACCTAGCACCATGGTGAAGAAGGAGCCTCCCTCCTGTGTGATCAGGGTTCAAGGCTGCCCTTGGGTGTGTGCATTCACATTTAAGAAAAAGAGAACAAAAGGGTGCAAAAGAATGGTATCTTAGAATGCATATCGTATTTGCAAGTGGGCTTTGAAAAGGTAAAAGATTTGTGGTGACCTACTTTCATCCTTTGCAGAATTTGGATTTTTCTGAGAAGTTGGATACTTGGATATCATATCCTTTTCTGAGCCAATTACTGCTAGTTCACTGGCATAGTTGGCTGTCATAAATGTGTCTAAGAGGCATTAGTTCCGTATCGACTCTCTGTCCTCTCTCTTACAATTCTAGATTGCTGTGGATAACAAATGAAAGTTAGTTCCGATTCTTAGAACCCTACCTGTCCTCATATAAGAAGATGCATTAGAGAAATTATTAGCTATTTCGATCCACTGAAACCACAACCAGCCCAATGGGATCAAATAAACCATGTGATATGTCTACATATTATCTATACTGTGTATAAAGAAAACTCCTTAGGTTGAAAATGGACCCACTTAGGAGAGTCTTTATATTTATCTATTATACTGTAGAATAAATATCAACTATACTGTAAATAAATGTAACTCAAAGTCTCTGATATATAGCTTTTTAGGTGGCTATTACTGTGATTTATAGAAAAACCAAAAGTTGCCCCTCTTGGAAAAGAAAATGGTTCTTTCCCTATTTAATGACATTCTTGAAAAAAGAAAACCTATAAGGCTTCTACTCTCTCTCTTGTGCGCGCACGCACCCGACCAAAGTCAGACATAGATTCATTGAACAAAGATCCACCTTATTCCTTGCTGGAAGTTTCTAGGATATAGGATTTTATAGTGCCTGCTCATACTAGGATTGCAACAACTGTTTTAGTGACTGACACATCACAGGCCTTTATTTGATGGCGCTGGTGCATCTTTATGTTGCACTTTTCTAGATCATTGAATGGAATTCATGATAGGAAGTTTGATGGATTTTTGGCTGGCTATGGCTTAAATTTGTTGTCCATATATGATTTCAAAGGAGGGAAGGGAAGGCTTGGTGCAACTATAGAGTTGTCATCATGTGACCTTGAGGTCAGAGGTTCAAGGCATGGAAACAGTCTCTTGTAAAATCCAAGGTAAGGCTGGGTACTATTGAACCTTGTGCCCCTTCCCCGGACCCCGCATATGCGGGAGCTTTGTGCACCGGGACTGCCCTTTATATGCTTTTAAAGGAGGCTCCTGAAAAAGTCAACATCATGTGGTTAAGTTATGAGGAATGTGAAGAAAAGTGTGAAGAATATGGTAACCATTTTCTTCTCAATTTTTAAGGCATTCATGGAAAGTATGACAGCATTCAAATATTTACTTGGACCCTTTCCATGTGATTGATGTTTTAAGAATGTTATTGGTGTAATTGAAGTAGCAACAAATACACTTTACTTAAGTGTTAAGAGTTCCATCTGTCTACCAGGGCAAGAGGTTTTTGTAGGATCTTCATGTGAAGTATGCTAGAACTCTAGTTTTGGCATTTACTGGAAAGGATTACAGCAGTCAGATATTTATTTGGACCCGTTTCCATGTGATAGATGTTTAAATATGTTATTGGAGTAATTGAACCAGCATTCAATATACTTTGCTTTGGTATTAATAGTTCCATCAATTCCATCTACCAGTCAGGCAAAGGAGTTCTTATAGGATCTTCATATGAAGCTTAACGGACCTCTACTTTTGGCAGTTAGGTAAAGGTTCTGGCCAGGCGAGTTTGAAGGCTTTATGCATAACTACGATAAAACTGAGGCATTCGCTTCATTGATTTCTCAAGACTTTTAAGAATTTCACTGTGTCTGGTTTCCTCTCTATACTCAGAAATTGGATCACACGGTCTTGCTTCTTTTTCTTCTTTTTGTCTGATCATAATCTGAACTGCAGAAACTTTCAGACGGTAGAACATATTTTGACCATCTAATAGAAGCAAGTTTATTCAGTAGATATATGTATCTCAGCTAGTCAACATTTAATCCGTCCTTACTACTACAGATGTAATAACTATTAGTTTGAACGTTTACTTGATGCCTCTGCCGCCAATTATATCACTAGCATGTTGCACCTCCACAATGAAACTAGTTTGTACCAATCTTTTCCACTCTTCATTATCTCTTTTTAAAGTTTGTCAAATTCTAGTCTTTGAGCCTTATAGATGGAAGTATTGCTTTGCTTTCTATCATCTATGATTCCATATCCAAGAAACATATGCTTTCTGTTTCTAATGGAGAATACTGTATTTTTCGAGTTGATAAGATTGACCAACAAGCTATCATAGATGCTACCTATTTTGTTTTGATTTACTTTCTATCATCAGTGGTTCCCCTTGGGCTTCTGATGGAGAATATCAAGATTCTTGAGATTTTGATAAATTGGAATGACAAATGAACACTACCTGTTTTAATATCTGGTTCTCATTATGTTTCCCTTCTTCCATTGATGCTTCAAGAATAAATGGAGCAGATTAATCAAGGAAAGCGTTCCTATTTTTCATTGCGTTAGTAAAAAGGAATATGTGTCTTTGGATGAGATGGAAAGCTTAATAGGGAATATTGAATAGACATTGATAAAAGGGCAGCCCCAATGCACGAAGCTCCCGCTTATGTGGGTCTGGGGAAGGAGTGGATCACAAGGGTCAATAGCACACAACCTTACCTTGCATTTTGCAAGAGGTTGTTTCCACTCCTTAAACCCGTGGCCTCAAGGTCACACGACGACAACTCTACTGTTGCGCCAAGGCTCCCCTTCATTAAATAGACATTGATCTGAAACTAATTCAGCTGTAGCAAGATGGTTCTTCTTGCTTGTGTCACTTGAATGTTTAGCAGTTGTTGAAGGAGCCTCATCCCAGCCTGTATCTATGGTTACAAATGCTTCTCAAGTCTGCTTGTAGTTTTAAGTGTGAATAAACTAGATGTTTTAAGTGTGAATAAACTAGATGTACTCATTTTCCCAATTGGGTTTCCCCTAAAGCCAAGGGGCATCTGGCCGAGATCAGATTACCGCCAAGAGTGTTCACTTCTGCATGGGGAGATGATCCTCTCAAATATATCATGAGTACTGCCAACAATGTGGAGTACAAGTTAGCTGATGGTTTTGAGTTTCACATGGCAATTATCCTTAGGGTGACTTTTCTTTCCTTGGCAAGTTCTGTTGTTAATTTTCAACTTTATGGGGCCGTCATTCAAGACTGAACTCACAGTTGAATTCAATTTCTCTTTACTGACCTGAAAGCCAAGTAACAAAAATTCCAGGTTCTAGGTAGAAACCGTGACAAGTGGATCTAATATGGTGGATTTTAGGTACGAGTGATTTTCAACAACAGTGCATTCCACATGGGGTGGAACTGTGGAATCTGCCATATAACTCAGTTCCATCTTGACTTACTGAGCTTTGGGAGTCTTCCATCCCCTGTAGACTGTTCTCATGGCTCTGTCGTTAACAGTCTGTTGCTGCTTTCGCTTGAAGGAAAAGAAATAGTTTTGAACCTGCTGGAATACAAATCGAATCAACCACCCGCCTCTGGAAGTCTAAGAATGAAAAACATTAAGCACTCACTCCCCGTGGATATGGCGATCAACATTCTGTCACGAGCCTGCATGTTGGGCTATTGGCACTGCATGTTCACACTTATAAAGGGATATGTAGGACCATTGTCGAAGGAGGTAAATTAAGTATCAGGCTGTTCGACGCGGACCTCAATCACCTCATAGAATAAGGGGCCATGGAGTTCATGCAGTGAATGTGGAACATCGTGTACAACTAGTCGTGCATGCGAATAGGCCACTGAAGAGTGGTTTATGTTTATCATTGTGATAACTCGAGGACTACTATTTTATAATGGATTTTGAGTGGCCACAAGTACAAGTGAAGCTTTCTTGGTCAATGATCGAAACATTAGAATGGAGTGTACCAAGTTGTTCCTCGTTGAATGGTTCTAAAACTTTTGAAATCCAAGAATTAAGAAGCTCACAATTGTTAGATGGAGTTGGTTTGTAGTTCATTCCTCATTCTTTGACTGCCTAGAGAAACAGTTTGAACATTAAATAATTATGACCCACATGAACAATAAAATTTCTGGGGAACAATTATTCATTAAATGTCTGATGTACTTCATGGGGTTGGCAAGGCTCACGTTTGTTGATTCACACCAGTTTATGCAATGTGATCCACCCTGATTACGCAGATTTATTGCTAATTCATTCTACAAATGATAAGCCATATAATGGAAGGTCTGTACTTGTTGGACAATAATTCTGTATGGGCTCAAATCCTGCTTGCAAGGTATGAAGACTTTCAGAGAGACTTATGGAAGCAAGTATATTATTATAATGATGGAGTCTGAGCTCAAGGGCAGATCTTGAAGATTGAATTGATTCTGTGGTGCATTCTGCCATCTCCGAACTTTTACGGGGTGTAGGATATACTACTGAGAAGGGGAGCCTTGGCGTAATGGTAAAGTTGTCATTATGTGACCTTGAGGTCATGGGTTCAAGGCATGGAAACAGCCTCTTGCAAAAATGCAAGGTAAGACTGCATGCTATAGACCTTTGTGATCCGCCCTTTCCCCGAACCCCGCATATGTGAGAGCTTTGTGCGGTGAGGCTACCCTTTTAGGTGACACCTACCATATTGGATACCACTTTAGTTAGTGGGCTTTGTGCGATAGATTTTCAATGGGATCAATTAAATTCTGTAGAGAGCTCCATCTTGACTAGCGGCCCCTTAAAACTAAAGGATAGGGTTATCTTGCAAAACTAGAAGTGGCACAGCTACTACTATAGTGGAACTTAGCGTTGTCCCCTAAAGAAAAGAGAAAAAGGAAAAAGAAATTGAGTACATCATATAAAGCTCGTTAACCGAAAGGGAGCCTTAGCGCAACGGTAAAAGTTGTTGTCGTGTGACCTTGAAGTCACGGGTTCAAAGCATGGAAACAGCTTCTTGCAAAATACAAGGTAAGGCTGTGTACTTTAGGCCCTTGTGGTCCACCCCTTCTCCGAACCCCACATAGGCGGGAGCTTCGTGCACTGGGGCTGCCCTTTATATAAAGCTCGTTAACGCTCTCTCTATTTATTCCGACCAAGAAATTGTGGCTCGCAGCTTCTAATATTTAATTTTGTTTTAAAATGCAACTTAAAATGGTAGCACAGTGCAAGCTTGAAATCAAACATAGATACATACCTTAGATAGGGTAGAGGCAAAAATGCATGAGATGCTTTTAACATAGTTTTTTTAGTTGAAAATTATCATTATCCATTTTTTTTTTTTTAAATAATGAAAAAGACAAGTGGTTGAAATGATTCCAATGCATTGATTTCTTGGAGATTAGCTATTTTTGGTATGCCAAACATGATGAATGGCTAGATCTAGAAGCTCATTTCACCCTACATAAAAAAAAAAGTGTTTGAAACTACCAGGACTAACAGGTCATGGCAAGAGAAACAACACTTCACATTATTTCCCACTTCAAGTTCTAATTGTGAGTGGCGCTTGTGAGAGAGTTAGCCAACATAAGGTAAGAAGAGATAAGATAGGTCATATGATTATTAGTGGTAGGTAAGCTAGGGTGAGATGAAATGAAGTCTCCTCATCTCATTGTTAGTGGTGCTTGAGATGAGATGAGAAATCTCAATCTCAACTTAGTTTAGTGGTTTGCATATTATTTCATCTCAAGTTTTATCGTTGAATGTGGAGATGTTCGTGGTGTAAAAGAGAGCCATTTCTTCTCGTCCTAAAATTCAGCCCCACCCTCTATGTTGCTTAATATGGAAATGAGCCATATCATGTCATCTCAACCCATCTCCTCTAACTCATCTTAAGCCATCTCAGTCATTTCCTTTAAATCATCTCAACCCAATTAAGTAATAATTTTCAATCATTTCACTTCATCCCAAATTCGGGTTTTGTTAATCTAGCATAAGTCCACTTTGCCATATCTCATATCATGCCTGCTCGCTGCATCTCATGCACCGCTAATAGTGAGGTGACTTTGAATCTCAAGTTCTCAAGCATCTTATCTCAATTATCACTAAGTCTAACAATGAGATGGTTGAGAGGGGTTGAAATGAGTTGGAGGAGATGGACGAGATTACATGATGTGACCCTTTTTCTTCTTCTTCTTCTAGTCCTAGTCTAAAAAAAAAAAAGCTTTAATCTTGGTCCAAAACTAGAAAATGTGACTTATTTTCACCTCAAGCAAATTATAGAAGTGGAGTTGAATTTTGGGATCAGAAGAATTATTCATTTTTATAGTAGAAACGATCCTCACATTCAAGAATAAAAACCTTAAGATCATATGGCTTTAGATTAAAAGATATGCAAACCACTAACAGTGAGATGGGTTCACATTGAGATTTCTCATGTCATCTCAACTAAAGCACGATGGATAGTAAGAAGAAGAGGTATCATTCATCTCAGTCTAGCTCAAGCAACACTAATAGCGATAAGGCCCATCTCATCTTATCTGAAGTCACCTCACTCCATCTCAAACACCACTAACACCCTTTTACATATATTGTCTATTATTTTATTACACTCAAAATCTTACTTTTTATTTTCTTGAGACGCTATAGGAGAGGTCTTTCTCCACTCACTACATAGACATAGATAGATAGATAGATAGATAGATAGATAGATAGGCAAACAGATATTAATATAGATATAGCATACTTGGGGAGTCGCCGTCTTACACCGTAGCACACAGCCACATATTTGAAGATTTGAATTGTTCATGATATTGCCCTTGAATTAGATATTTTATGCTCCGAAATTCTCATCCATTGAATGGTATCAATGGTTGTGGGCATTGTTGTTTTTAGCTTTAAAATGAATGAGAATGTTCATTTTGCAACTTGAAAACGATGATTAGGTCATCCAATGAATGAGAATTTTAAGTCACTGGCCATATTATGAATGATTCATATCTTCAAAAATTTAGGCTTCCCTGGAGTTGTAGCTTTCATGGTGTATATCTTTTATTGGTATTAGCAAGGGCAACTATATTGCTTACCTAAAAATAAGTTTAAAATTGGCACGATCGGGTCAAGAAGATTAACATACATTGTATTCTCTTTTGTTTTTAGGATTGCTAAATCAAAGTGGTTGTAGGCTCTTTGCTCAAAGTGCTTCTACTTTTTGCACAGTGAGGTCTACTTATAGATAATTTACTTAGTTCATCTAATTTCTTTGGCTTTGGACGTTTCCTAGTAGTCATGCAGATTGGATGATTCAACGGTCTATATTCAAAAACACAAAACACAATCTTGTAACATGCATGCCAATGTGCATCATTATTGGACTAAGATACATCCAAAGCCAAATAGATCATCTATAGTAGAACGAGTTGTGCAAAAAGTAGGAGCAAAGCGTTTTGATTTACCATTTCTCTTTTATTTTTTGGTTAAAAAGCAAATCACCCATGCACTCTCCTAAATGTAATTTCTTGCGACAAAGTAGACTATACTTCAGGGGAGATACCAAGTTGTCTACAACCACCCGCATTGGACATTTGCAAATTGTGAATATGCCAAGTGCACTACCTTAGAAAAGACTTGGACCAAATGCCAAAAGATGGAGGTGGTTAGGCTCTTTCTTAACAATCATTGAGTGGACCAAGCATGTGTCACACGAAAAACAAGAGATCATAAAATTTGTGGCTTACTTGCCATGGATGTTTGGCTGGCTGAGGGAAGTTTTATTTTGTTATGTCTCTAAGCCATTTTCGAGTTTCTTTCCACTGCCAAATTCCTACAAGGGTAAAAGTTGTCGTCATGTGACTTTGAGGTCACGGGTTTAAGGTGTGGAATCAGCCTCTTACAAAATGTAAGGTAAAGCTGCCTACTATAGGCTCTTGTGGTCTGCCCCTCACCTGAACCCCACATAGGCGGGAGCTTCATGCACTTGGACTGCCCTTTCTTTTTTCCACACAAGGGATGTCCATTTTTATATAGAAGAAAAATCTCTCTTATATAACAAGATTTTTAATACAAATCAATGAATGTCACATGTTAGTACCACCAACAACGTGATTCTGAGTTAACAATATATAAGTTCCATGGACACTAACCAGCGGATGGAAGGGTTGAAGATTGATTGCAAAAAAAGACTCAGCAGAGGGACACCAAACAAATGAAGATGTAGTGGAGGTCTTCGATGCAGTCAACTTCAGTGGAATGGAAAACAAAATGTCACTTATAAAGCCATTAAATGAAAGGTTAAGCAAAAATCACTTAGCAAACCACCCACCCTTTCTTTGCCTTCTCATGGAAGGAACTGAATTGGTCATGCACGATGAATAGATGGACAAAAAAAATGATAGTCCTGTTTGTTTTCTATTATCAGCTGATTGACTTGTCTTCCTGTTCTGATTGCTATTAAGACCCGGTACAGCTATCTGGTTCAAGCTATAAATCAACTATAGAAAAAGAATATGAAAACTAGCTAATTTTTTTTATTACTTGCTATGTCTAGTCTGGAAATAGAGAGAGTTGAGCTTCCAATCATACAACAAAATATCAGTTTTGTGTCAATATATTGGCCGATGCATAGAAAAGTTAAACAGCAGGTACAATATTTTCAGTGATGCGTCAGCCCATAGACCAATATAACCTCCCAATATGGCTGATTTTGAAGGTTTTAGCTCCTTCGGTTGCATCTACGTATTTCTTCTTTCTAATTCTGACCAAAAGACAGTCTCGGTGCATGAAGCCCTTGCTTATACGGGGTTGAAAAAGGAGTGAACCAATAAAAACTTATAGTACGCAATTTCATATTTTACAAGACGCTGTTTTCATGTCTTAAACCCATGACCCCAAATTCCACGCGGACTAAAGAAAAAAACGAAGAGTAAACTAATAAAAGCTTATAGTATAAGACGCTGTTTTCCTGCCTTAAATCCGAAAACCCGCGACCCCAAGTCCCAGGCGGACAACTTTTCCCATTGCGGCAACCTCCCTTTTCTTCTTTCTAATTCTGCCTGATTGGAATTTTCTATATTTATGAAATTGGACTGTCGCTATCCATCTATTATAGTTGATGTTTCTCGAAGTGTTTATCTATTAAGAAAGAAGAACACAGACGGCTCTCTCTAAGTCAACGAACGACTGCTGTGACCTTTGCCGTCAAAATAAAGAAAAACAGAAGACAAGATCTCAACCCCTCATTCTCGTTTTCCGTTGCTTCGCCATTCCATTGCATTTTTCTCCATTTCTCTCTACCCCAATCCAATGCAGCTCTCTTGAACCAGAAGATCTCGATCTCAGCTTTTAGGACCTACCATGGACGAAATCCTTCCATTCTCTACCTAATTGATGCTTCTTCTCTCGCTTCATTTCTCATGGATTCTGTCTGGAGTAGCAATGACTTGCCTCAACCACGCCATATCTTCATTGCCATCTTCTTCGCCGTCGGTTTCCTCGTCGCCAGGTTCTTCTTGAACTTCTTCGTCTATCAGGTTTGGATCTTATTCGTTCTCCGCCTCTCTCCTTTTGAGGTCTTGAGCGTCCACATGCTTTTAGTTGCTCTCTTTTCTGTTTGATTTTTGAATCATGAGATTTTGGCTTCGGAATGGGGGAGATTCATTTTTGCAGAGTAAATGAATGATTTTTACTTTTTTGTTTTTCTTTTTCTTTCCCGTGTTTCAACTATCCGCAATGTAATCTGGACTTGCAAATCCACCTCAAGTTGCGAATTCCAGTACGCTGAATTGGTTATATTTGGCCTGCTTTTGCTGACCGGAAAAGGGTTCTCTGGTGGGAAACAAACTAGTTTCCAGAAGCCAGGTCAATTTTGGAGATTTAACTTCTCGGTTAAAAATGAGTGATTCTTTCCTTTGCCTACCGTTTGCGTTTTCAAGTACCGTCATTGCACTTTGGATTTGCAAGTGCAGTTTAAATTCTGAATTTTAGAACGCTAAGTCGCACAAAATTAGCGGTTTTAACTTTGATTAACTCAGATTTCTCCTTTCACTGACCTGAAAAGGGTTGCATTGATGAGAAATAAACAACTTTCCGAACTTAGTTCAATTTTGTCAATACATATGTTAGCTTTTGCAGCTTTTGACATGATTGTGTTTTTCGGACCGTGAAATACTGTTCTCTTAGTACTTGCGATCCAATACAATGCTGAGTATTTCATTTATCTATGTTTTTTTTTTTTTTCTCTCAGTATTAAATAAACATCTGTTGATCCTGTTGTTCTACTGACTTAGGGTTCGTTTGTATTTCATGAACTGCTACCTCCCCTTTGCAAATTATTCGTAAGTAGGTAAGCCTCTTATTTGCGATCTTCCTGTGGAAATTGGGATGGATGGTTCTGGATGTCTCCAGAATATTTAGAGGTCACTTTTGATGATTCTTGTCATAGGATTAAATGTCCCTGCACAACTACGTAGGATTGATGCCCCACATGAACTAGATGGTTCATCTAGTGCATGAGATTGTAACTATTCAAAAGACAGCAAAAAGGAAAACATTGTTAATGTAGGGGAAACTCTGGAATCTATAGACAAATTCACTTTACAAACAGTCTAGAATATCTGTCTACATTTTGATGGCATATTACAACTATTAACCTGTAGGATAAGTTCATAACTTTGCAAGGTGTTGAAAAGTAACAAGGAAAATGCTTATTCGCCTCATGCGGTTAGTGTATTGGCCAATCACTATGAGGATAATGGTAGATTTCTGGGACCAGATTCAATTATCTCTTACTCCTTTTTCTTGTCAAGCTCAAAAAAGGAAAAATGAAAAAAATGACTTTCCAAAATACTTGGTCACCCACTCCATCAATACTGACAGATCTGAGATGACCAAATGCGCCTGAGTCTGTTTATTCAATCATTTCCTCCTTTCCCTTCTTCTTGTTGCTGGATATCTCATTAGCACACATCTCTCTTTCAAAATATTACTTATCCTAGTAAGTTTTATAGGGTTAGTGGTCCGTAAACTTCTCAAGCTCAAGCATCAAAGTCAAAACGTTAGTATTATGTTTCTTGTGGCAAAGTCCAGGTGCTACCTTGTCGGCTGTCATGTCAGCTTGTGGACTTGTGCATCATATCATCTCTTATATGTGGCAAAAGTTTGGAAGGGTTAGGTGAACCCATCTTAACTCCCAAGAACCATGTTCTTGTGGTGATCTAAGGAATCAGTGAAAATTCTACTGGAACACATTGCTGGTTGCTAGACTAGAGCCAAATTACCTGTTACTCCTTGTTTCAAATGTCACAATTATTTTATTTTATTTGTTTTGAAAGTTAGAAGGGGAGCCTTGGCGCAATGGTAGAGTTGTCATCATGTGACCTTGAGATCATAGGTTCAAGGCGTGGAAATAGCCTCTTGCAAAAATGCAAGGTAAGGCTGCATACTATAGACATCAGCGGGTATTTTGTGAGTTTCAGTCTATTTGGAGTTGGAATTCTTTAGGAGTTTCTATTTCTGTTGAGATTCTTTCCTTAGAAGATTTCCTTTTATTTAGTGTTCCTATTTAAGTTAAGGGAGTGTATCTTATGCTTTTATTAGGTTACTTGGGAAGAAAGTAACATGTCACCTGGGAGTCAAATAAACCTCCCTTAAGTCTATGAAAGCAAATGGTTTTCTATATTGTGAAGACTGAAGAGATAGTTGATTGATTGAATACAAGTTTATTTTGTTTATTTCTGTTACTATTCACATAGAATGAGACCTTGAATCTGAAGCCGCAAGTTGCCTTGTTTGTTCATGCTTTCACTAGTCATTGCCAAGATAGAGATGTTCTTCAAATTCACATTACCTTTAAATGGTAAGTTCCTATTATTTGGAAAAAAATCTTGTGGAGTTTTATAGTTGAAAATAAGCTTCTCACTCTTTTATGAATGTTTCTGTGTTGATCGTTGATGGTACACCTTAAGTTTTCTCTTGTATGTTAATTTGACATTCATTTGTCTGCTGATCTCTTTAAAACCTTTCTTTTGGGTTATGCTTAGAATCTTTGTTAAGGACAATTTGCAGATGCAACAGTAACCAACTGTGATGCTGAAACAGTTCTGTGTTAAACCTGTAATTACTCCCATAGTCCCATGTCTACACTATTGATGGTAAAGTCATCATTTTTCAGAGGTTGGCCATTAGATTATTGAGTAAAGGAACTGCTCCAGCAAAGCTTAGTGAAGATCAATGCTCAAAGATTGCAAAATGTACAGAGTCTATGTGGAAGTTAACATACTACGCCACTGTCCAATCATGTATTCTTGCAATTACCTACCATGAGCCATGGTTCACAGATACAAAAGAATACTTCAGAGGTTGGCCTAACCAAGAGCTCAAGTGAGTATTCTTTTTCTTAGAAACTATTATAGTTTACACAGCATGCTATTTCTTGAGAAGCTTATGTAGTTTATGGGAAGTTTGTCAATTGTCCCCTTTGATTCAATCAACCAATGTTCAAATCACCTATGGATAGGGGAATCTGCCATGTGCCAATATTGATGATCTATTTATATGTTCAATTCTCTACTTATCAGCCCAGAACTTCATTAATAACAGATCCATTGAACTTCCAGGCATTTCAGATTACATTCTCCAATTGCCAGTATTTTTCAGCTGACGCACCTAGTCTATCATGCCATTTTTACACATTAGCAGCAATCTAAGGTTAAAAATTTGCGGATGCTTCATGCTGATTGAAAAATTTGACAAAGGGAAGCATCCTTCTTTTCTTTTATTAAATATAATTGTGGTTTGGGGAGAGGATGGGGGAGCAAGGGACGTATTCCTTTATGGAGATGCCATAGGTGGGTTTTCCATTTTTCTTTTTTAAAGTGACACACTCATGCACATTCATGAGCCATAGTTACTCAGGTAAGAGACTCCATGTACCACGGTCTTTGTGATGCGACACCAGAGGGTGTTTCACGTGCTTTTGTTCATTAATGTCATGGCCCACCATGTGAATAATCATTTATGGTATAGTACTTTACAAAATTTAGAGTTGTACACTATTGGGCCTTACGTGTTTACCACTTCAGATGATACTAATTTCACTTTCAGGTTTTATAGAGTATATGCTAATACTTCATGCATTCTATAGATTGGCATGTAACGTTCATATTGCATGGCTCTTTAAAAGCAAGGGCCACTTATTTCTGTAAACGTGTTTGCTTATCTTATTGCCTCATCTACATGTGTTCCTGGGCTTGTCAAGACGAAGGAGATCTTAAGTGGACCAAGCTGATCACATAGGAAAGTACAGTCAAGAAGCTATATAATGTTCGCAAGTACTAAAATAACTTCTCTACCATCTAATTTGCTGATCTTAGGGTGTGGACATTCTGCTGTTCAATGCTCTCCTAGTCAGAATGTCAGATTAGCAATCCATCTGGGGAAACCCTGCAGCCACCTAATCACGTTGAGGTCATCTTGGTCAGTGACCGATGGGTCAATTGAGTGCTGCCATCATAGATTAATATCTATCTGCAGTACTGTGATTGAGCTTCATTGGTATCATGCCAATTAGCCTAGAAGGAGAAAGGAGAGGAGCTGCTGTCATGGTATTGAAAGATACCATCATTGGATTACCTTGCTCCACTAAAGTTTATGTTAATGGAGTCCACTTGAGGAGGAAACCCTCTAGGTTTTGCCTTGCGCTTGAGCAACCATCAGAAATAATAGTCATCCAACATATCCTTAGCTCCTGTTTCAGATTACCAGCAAAGTGGACAGCGGCAAAAGGCCATAAGGTAACCTGAGCAGGGTTGTGATAATATATGATCCTCGAATGCAGTCTGCATTCTAGAAGTGCAGCTGCTCTGCTCCTTCTATAAAAACCCTAGAAAGATCAAGTAGGCTAAATTCCATAAGGTCTTCCCTTCCTTTCCCTCAAGATATCCCAACCAAAGATCAAGTAACTTCTTTGGGTTGCCCACCTAGGCAAAATACCCAAAATACAATGGCTACACATGACGGTTCTCCAACTTCGCCTGTGTGGTATTATGATCTCACATTGGCCCCAAGCCTGGAAAGGAGCAAGGTTACGTTAGGTTGCTAGCTAGTGTAAAATCTTTTGGCAAATCCTATGGCATGAATCTGACTATGACATTCCCTTAGGCTATGGGCATTCCTTGTAAGCAAGGTGCTGCATCGGAACCTAGATGCAGTGGACAATAGGCAAGGGTTGTTAGGATGTTCTCCCAGTAAGCTATGCGCTGCATCGGATTCCTAGTGCAGTGGGAAATGGGCAAGGGCTAACACGTTCCTTCGGAAGCGACGCACTGCATCAGAACCTAGGTGTAGTGGAAAATTGGTAGGGTTCCCGTGCTGTTCTAGATGTGTGCCAGTAAAGAGACTAGCAGGAGAATAAGATTCGTATTGTCAAATGGAATATAAGCACATTGACAATGTAAGAGTATGAAATTGGTAGATATGATAAAACATAGGGGAGACATCATAGCTTGTGTTCAAGAAACTAAGTGGAAAGGCCTTAAAACTAGAAAAATCAATGGGTATAAGCTTTGGCATGTAGAAAAGAATAGTAATAGAAATAACGTAGGGAGAGTAGTGGATAAAGAATTAAAAGATAAAGTTGTAGATATTAGAAGAATCAATGATAGAATTCTACTAATAAAACTTGTTCTAGGATAGAAGATTATAAATGTTTTAAGCGCATATGCCCCACGGGTAGGGTTAGAAGATAGAATCAAGAGACAGTTCTGGGGAGATATGGAGGGATAATGCAAGAAGTTCCCAGCACGGAGGGGATATTTATAGGAGTAGATTTAAATGGTTATCTAGAAAAAGAAAGTGAAGAATATGATAGGGCACAAAGAGCGTATGGTAAAGATTGTAAGGTGGTACCTGTGAGAGTTTAACCACACAACATTGGTTAATGGTTATGGATGTTTACATTAAGAGATGGAATAAAGGAAATTAACTTAATAGGTGTTTAAAAACTAAGTGGTGGAACTTAAAATGAGAGAAGATAACATCATTCACAAATAAGTTGATGGTAGAAGGAAAGTGGAATAATGAAACAGAAGTAAACACCATGTGGACCAATATGACTGAGTTGATTAAGAACGTGGCAAAAGATTTTCTAGGAGTATCCGAAGGTAAAAGGCAACCAATAAAGCCAACTTGATGGTGCAGTGACAAAGTGCAAAAAGTTAATAAAGAGAAACAAATGTGTTTTAAAGCATGGCAGAGGGATGAAAATAAGGAAAACTTTGAGCAATATAAGAATGCTAAAAAGGTTGCTAAGAGAGAATTGAGGTCAAATTCGAGGCGTATGATAATATCTATAATAGATTAGGGTCAAATGAAGGTGAGAGAGATGTGTTCAAACTTACAAAAGAGACTAGAAGAGTAAGGACTTAGACCACGCTAAATGCACTAAAAGTGATGACCGAAGGGTAGTAGTAAAGGATGACAAGATCAATCAAAGGTAAGTTATTTTAAAAAATTGTTAAATGACAATTGTCCTAAGAATATAGGGATTGAAATAACTGTAAACCTAAATAACATTGGACTATATAGATACAATAGTCGAATTAGGATATCGGAAGTGAAAGAGGCCTTGAGAAAGAGAAATCAAGAAAGGCCCTATAGTGTGATGGTATATCGATAGAGGTTCGGAAGTATATGAGACATATTGGAGTAGTTTGGTTGACAAAGTTGTTTAACAAGATTATAAAATTGAAGAAAATGCCATGTGAATAGAGGAAAAGCTTTATTATACCAATTTATAAGAATGAAGGAGACATACAAAATTGCACTAATTATAGTGGGATCAAACTTATGAGCCATACCATGAAACTTTGAGAAAGAGTGATTGAGAAGAGGTTACGACATGAGGCAAGTGTATTAGCAAACCAGTTTGGTTTCATGCCTGGGAAGTCTATTAGGGAATCTACTTTCCGACTTGGCCATTTGATATATAAATATACGGAGAGGAGTAAGAACCTCCACATGGTCTTTGTTGACTTAGAAAAAACTTATGACCTCTCTAGAGAGTTAATATGGTAGGTATTGGGCGAGAAAGGGGCTTCACAAGAGTATCCAGGTATAATTAAGGATATATACGAGGGACAAATAACAAATGTTTAGGACCACTAGCAGAGAGATTGATGATTTCCCTATTACTATAGGATTGCACCAATGTTTAGCATTGAACCCATACCTTTTCACGTTGGCTATGGATGAGTTAACAAAACATCTGCATGATGAGATTCCTTGGTACATGTTATTTTGCAGATGACATAGTTTTGATTGATAAGACAAGGGATGTCGAAGTTGGAATTGCTGAGAGATGCTATAGAGTCTAAAGGATTTAAAATTAGCCAAACTAAGACGGAGTATATGGACTGTAATTTTAACAAGGAGAGGAGTGAGAGTAAAGCACCAATAAAGATTGATAAACACAAAGCTAGAGTTGTGAGGGATGCTATAGAGTTTAAAGGATTTAAAATTAGCCGAAATAAGACAGAGTATATATAATGCAATTTTAGCAAGGAGAGGAGTGAAACTGAAGCACCAACAAAGATTGATAACCAAGAAGTCCCCAAAAATGACCATTTTCAATTCTTAGGATCCATAATTCGTGAGATCTGAGAGATTGAGAGTGATGTTACCTAGAGAATCCAAGCAAGTTGGAACAAGTGGAGATGTGCCTCTAAAGTTTTGTGCGATCGGCGAGTGCCACTTAAATTGAAAGGAAAATTTTATAGGATTGCTTTAAGGCTGGCCATGCTCTATGGATCAGAGTGTTGGGCAGTTAAGGAACACCATGTACATGGGATGAGCGTAGCCAAAATGAGGATATTGAGATGATTAGCAAGACAAGAAAGGATAGAGTTAGAAATGAAAACATTAGAGGAAACTTAGGAGTAGCACCAATAGTAACTGGATAAGAGGATAGAGTTAGATGGTTTGGACATGTCCAATGGAAATTGAAAATAGCACTGGTTAGAAGGAGTGGATTGATCCAAGTTGAAGGCTTTAAAAGGGCAGGGGGAAGGCTAAAAGGACATGGATGGAAGTGGTGAGAAAAGATTTAAAAAGTTTTGGACTAAATGAAGCCGTGACACTTGATAGAGGGGAATGGAGGAACAGGATTTATGTAGCTGACCTCTGTTCAAGATAAGGCCTTGATGATGATGATGACACCAGACGGCTCTCCATCTCCATGTCATTGTAGTACATGAAGCACCGGCCACTAGGCTAGCTACTTGAGATTTAAGCTTCCCCCAAGAGAACAATGTTGCTTACCTTATATTGGAAGTACAGTGATTCTATGTCACGCAAGTTTGGAGATATTTTCCATGTGGAAAATGGATCGATGCTGATTAAGTAATGTGATACCAGCAGAAAAAGGCCAAAAGGTAACTTGAGTGGAGTTGTGATAATATATGATCCTTGACTGCAGTTGTCATCCTAGAAGTGTGAGTGCCCTGCTTCTTCTGTTAAAACCCCAGAAAGACCAAGTAGGCTAATCTCCATAACGTTTTTCCTTTCTTTCCCTCAGGATATCCCAATCATGATGCAAGACCAAATAACTTCTTTGGGTATCCCACCCAGCAAAATGCCCAAAATATAATGGACACACAAGGTGGCTATCCATCTCCATATCCATACAGTGCATGAAGCACCAGCCAGAGCTGGTTGAGATTTAAGCTTCCCCCAACAGACCAGTGGTGCTTACCATTTACTGGCAGTATGGTGATTCTATGTCAGGCAAGTTTGGAGATATTTTCCATGTGGAAAATAGGCTAGTGCTGATTAAGTACGCATGTCCTACAAGAACTACAACCTTCAGCAGTGACATGAATACTTTTTTGCTTGGGGAGGATTAAAAGACCCATAAAACTAGAGCTGCTCCACCTAGTTAGTTAAATGGGTAGGTGATTTTGATGAAAAAGGGTTCTGGGGCTTGTATACTGGTCAAATCTGTGTGGGACAGTTCATTTACTGTATGTTACACTTCTGTGTAGAGAACATCTTCTATGATGTTACATTCCTCCATGTGCCAATTAAAAATGAGTACATAAGGTGGCAGTGAAGACAGCAACAAGCTGACAGTATATAAGGGGGCGAAAATAGCAAACTATGATGCTGACAGTTTGGCACTTTTGCTGACTAGGTTACTAGAGTACTTTAACGACCTTTTCTGGAGTTGGTAGGTATTTCCTTAGTGATTATACTTCCTTGAATGATTGACTAGAAGTTTCATGTATTGGTTCTAACTATTTGAGCGACTTGCCAAGTTTTTCTCTGTTATTAAAATAAATCTAGATATTTGGCCTTCTCTTATCCGATTTCTGCTCTATGATTATATTTTAATGTTGGACATCTGAAGCTGCTGTCTTGGATCCTTTTAGCTGTTTATTTGTAGCACTGGAAATTAAAAGCTAACGTATAGCAAATGCTGATCCTTGACAGTTTATTATGTTCTTAACTATTCCAAATAATTTCAGCAGTCCAGTGTTTCATCTGTTCAGGTTGTCGCTGAAGCTTTTCTATATGTGTGAGTGCGGATTTTATATCTATAGCATTGCTGCTCTTCTCACATGGGAGACACGGAGAAAAGATTTCAGCGTAATGATGTCTCATCACATTGTCACTGTTATCTTGATTGGATACTCCTACATTACAAGGTAGTCTTCTATTTCTCTGTTGAACTCGAATCTTGCACTTGATGATCAAGTTCTTTGAGCGAATGCCTAAGTCAGTTTCTCATGTAAATTGTTTATCCTCCTCAGTATGGTGAACTGTTGGATTCCATCCTTATAACTGTTGTTCATGTTCTTTAGTGTTGTTTAACTTATGGAACTTAATATCTATTTCTTTGATTAATTACTTCCCTTTTTCTTTTCTAACTCATTAATATATGTACTAGTATTAATTTCGAGATTGAAAACTGTAGCACTTCCACTTATCTTCGGTGTGCATCATGAAGATTAGTGAGCTTGTGTTAGTTTGGCAGTTTGAATCTCATGATATCAGGGTAGTTATGCTACTGTATTCTTGTCCTTTATGAAATTGAACACATCTTAGTTTTTATCATTTGAGTTTGTTAGTGGTAAAGTAAGAAGAGGAATGACAAGTCCAAGTGTGCACATGGATCTTACTTAGTCCAAGTGGGCTTTATGTGCCTCTTGCGTGCCTCTTTTGCAGATCTAAGTCATTCACCATGTTGGGAATGATTTATATGGCTAAGTGCCAAATTTCATGCCCATTAGATAATCTATAATCTATCCCATGTCTCTTTGGCTGTGGTTTCCAACTTAATGAAATGTAGGATAAAGTATGGCTGTAATTTTCAACTTAAAAGAAAGATGGGAAAAGTTATGTTTATTCCATTAGATAATTATTTTTACCTTGGGGATAAAGTTATGTTTGATGTGAACCTTACACATGACATTATTATCTGTTAGGCCAGGAAGGAATAAACCTCAATGATAAGCAGTGTTTAGGAAGAAATAGAGCTCAATTCATTAATAACGTGGATGAATTACAGGGAACCTCAAAATCAATCAAGCAAAAAGACTACTGGAACTAGTAGGAAGTAGGAACCGTAGTTCCTCCTCTGCACTTCCCAATCCCTTTTTCTTCCTTTCTTCTCCCCCTTTTCTCCCTCTCTTCTCCCTTTTATCTTCCCTTTTCCTTCCATTCCCGCCTAACTCTGTAACAGACTGGATACTAACTGCCTATTTGATATATCCTACTCAACTAATTATATCTGTATATCCTAACTGACTACATCACTTGGTTGTTATATCCTAACCAACTAATTCCCTGGATAATCTTCTGTTATATTTGGAAAATCTGAAAATCTTTTGCCAACAAATGTCTTTTTGTTTCCTTGCAATTACCTCTACTTCTTGGAATACGTCTGGTGTATGGGAGGTGTAACATTACTCCCCCCAAGTAGTTTCATCTTGTCCTCAAGGTGAAAGGAGGGAAATTGAGTGTCCAACACCTCATAGAGCTCCCATGTGCTATCACAATTAGGTAGGTTTTTCCATTTCACCAAAACTTCTGTGCAACCATTTGGCATTGTCCTGATGTTCGTGATGGAATCTGGATACATGACAAGTTCCATTTCCTCAGTGAGGCTAGTAGGTAGGGGTTGAGATTGGGCTGAACTGGACAGGGCGGCCTTCAGTTGGGAGACGTGGAAGACAGGATGGATTCTAGTAGTGGAAGGTAAATCAAGGCGGTAGGCAACTGAGCCAATGCGCTCCAAAATAGTGTAGGGACCGTAAAACCGGGGGCTAAGTTTTTCATTGGGTCGCTTAGCCAGTTTCTTGAACTTAACGGGTTGGAGTTTTAGAAAAACTCAGTCACCTACCTGGAACTGGATATCCTAGCGGCCCCTATCTGTGTGGGATTTCATTATGGCCTGGGCTATTATGAGGTTACTCTTAAGTTCTTGTAAAATTGTATTCATGTCTTGAAGTTGTCTGTTGACTTCCTCCACGACTGACCCTTCATCCGAAAGCCTTAACACAGCAGGAGGATCATGCCCATAAAGTGCTTTAAAAGGGGTCATGCCAGCAGCACCTTGAAATGTAGTATTATACTAGAATTCGGCCCAAGGAATCCACTTGGGCCATAGCTTAGGATGGTGTGAGGTGAAGCAGCGCAAATATGTTTCTAGACAGCAGTTGACGACTTCCGTTTGTCTATCTGTTTGAGGATGGTAAGCAGTACTCATCCGTAACTCCGTTCCTGCCATCTTGAATAGTTCAGCCCAAAATTGGCTAATAAAGAGACGGTCCCTGTCGGATACAATGGAGCGCGGGTAACCGTGTAACCGTACTATGTCTTTGACAAAGAGAGCAGCCACCTCCTGAGCAGAAAAAGGATGGCCCAATGGAAGGAAATGGTTGTATTTGGAAAGACGGTCTACTACCACCAGAATAATATCCAGCCCTTTAGATTTGGGTAAGCCGCCAATAAAATTCATGGATAAGTCATCCCAGACTTGTTCGGGAATGGGCAAAGGCTGAAGAAGACCTCCAGGTTTAAGTGCTTGATATTTATTCCACTGGCATACTTCACAAGAAGCCGCAAATTGCTGCACATCCTTTCTCATTCCCCTCCAAAACACCACATTAGAAAGCCTTTTGAATGTCCTAAAGGTCCCTAAATGTCCACCTGCTGGAGTGGAGTGAAATTCCCTGAGTAAGGTGGGAATTCAAATAGAAGTCTTTGGGATAGCAAGTCTGTCATAAAAGAGAAAGTGGCCATGACGAAGAGAGAATCCTTTGTGATGGTTCAGGCCAGCCAATAAGTCCTGGAGGATGGGGCCTAAAGTCCCATCTTGTTTGATCTCATCTGTTAGAGCTTGCAAGGCTGAATGCTGGACTGTTGAAAGGGCGCGGAAAGGAGAAGTGTGCGTCAGGTCTAATGCACCCTCAGGGGTAGAGGTGGTGCGTGCATCAGTGCAGCCATTGTTATCCATTCTGGAGAGGGCATCTGCTGCCCGATTATTCTTGCCTAGTTTGTAGTGAATGTCAAAGTTGAAACCAAGCAATTTGATAAGCCACTTTTGCTGCTCACTGCTGAGGACGCTTTGGTTGAGGAGGAATTGAAGGCTCCGTTGATCTGTTAAGATAGTGAGCTTCTGGCCTAGCAAGTAATGACACCACTTCTGGACAGCTAGGACAACCGCCATAAGTTCCCTTTCGTATACCGACTTGGACTGAGCGTGGGGAGCGAGTGCTTGGTTGAAGAAGGCAATTGGCCTTCCCTCTTGCATGAGAAGTACTCCCATGCCTTTACCCGAAGCATCAGTCTCCAGAATGAACGGCTTGTTAAAGTTGGGAATAGCTAATACTGGCACCGTCGTCACGGAGCGCTTTAAGTCGTTGAAGGCTTTTTGTGCCTCCAATGACCAATGGAAGCTATCTTTCTTGAGAAGACTGGTAAGAGGTGCAGCGATAATGCCATAGTTCTTCACAAATTTGTGGTAGTACCCTGTGAGTCCCAAGAAACCCCTTGAACGCTGTAACATCATGTGGAGTAGGCCAGTGGAGGATACAGTCTATCTTGGAGTTATTTGCGGCGACTCTGTCTGCTGATATTATATGGCCTAAATATTCTAATTGAGTTTGGGCAAAGTAGCACTTCTTTTTGTTAACAACTAAGTTATGAGAGCCCAACAATTTTAGTACCATTTCCAGATGATCTAAATGTAGGTGAATATCAGGATTGTAAACAAGTATGTCGTCAAAGAAAACCAGCACGAACTTACGAAGATAGTGGCGAAAGATGTCGTTCATAAGAGCTTGAAAAGTGGAGGGTGCATTGGTCAGGCCGAAGGGCATGACCAAAAACTTGTAGTGACCCTCATGCGTCCTAAACGCCGTCTTGGGAACATCCTCTTCCTTGATGCGAATTTGATAGTATCCGAATTGAAGATCCAGCTTAGAGAAAACAGTAGCTCCACCTAGTTCATCCAATAGTTCATCAATTGTTGGGATGGGAAATTTATCTGGAACGGTGATCTTGTTAAGGGCGCGGTAATCAACGCAAAAACGCCAACCTCTGTCTTTCTTCTTAACTAAGAGTACTGAGCTGGAATAGGGACTTGTGCTTGCCCGAATGATGCTCGCCTCCCACAATTGTTTGATGATCCGCTCAATCTCGTTCTTTTGGCAGTGTGGATAACGGTATGGCTTGATATTAGGGGGTGTAGTATGGTCCTGAACCCTGATGGCATGGTCTTGTGGTCAGCTAACATGCAATTTTAATTGCTGATCAAAGAGATGGGCGTACTGGTCCAAGAGAAGTCTTAGCCTGGGATGGTACGAGGATGGTTGCGGGTCCATCTCTAGCTGCAGGCCTTGGTACTCAACCATATAGCTTGCACCTGAGCTAGGGATGGCACGTTGCAGGGCCTTGCAGGATAAGAGTGACCGAGACAGGGATGGGTCACCCTTTAGAGTGACCCTCTGGCCCTGCACGACGAATTCCATGGTGAGCTCGAGGTAGTTTGCAGAAACTTCGCCGAGAGTATGCAGCCATGCCATTCCAAGAACCAGGTCTGTTCCGCTTAGTTCGAAGGGATGGAAGTGGTGTTTGATCACCAAACCAGGAAGGCGCAGGACTAGATTCCGACATACCCCATAGCCACGGACACAAAATCTGTCACCAACTTGCACTCCGAACGGCCTGGTGTTGGTTATCGGAAGGTGCAACTCGTCCACCAACCTCCGAGCTATGAAATTGTGGGATGCCCCTGTGTCGACAAGGACAACAACTTCCCGGTGTTCCAGAACCCCGCGTACTTTCATCACATTGGCAACCGACATCCCGATTAGAGCTTGCATTGATAGCTCGAGTCGGGTCGATTCCTCCTCGCACGGACCCTCCTCGTTGCGGTTTTGGGTTTCCGGATCTTCCCCTTTGTCGCCATCCCCGCCTAGAAGAAGCACCTGCAACTGGCGATTCTTGCATCGATGCCCTGGAGAAAATTTCACGTTGCATCTAAAACAAAGCCCCATAGCCCGTTTCTGCTGGAGCTCCTTCTTTGAAAGTCGTTGGAAAGTGTCGCGTTGGGTTGGGGAAGGTTCTCCCGTGAGGGATGACTGTTCTCCCCGAAACCCTAGCTCCTTCGTCATCTCTGGGAGTCGGGCGTAGGTTTGAGATAGATAATTATGAACATGCCCTTGTGGGCCAGATTCAACAACAGGGCCCTTGAGGGAAGGCCTATGACCCCACGATGTCCGAGGTCTAGACCCACCCTTGGGCTCGTGCCTGTTCAAGGGCTTCATTTTTTTCCTCTCACCTCGGCCTTTAACTGCCCCGTAGCCCATTTAGAAAAGCCCCCCTCAGCAGGTCGTTGGGCAGATCCACCAGGGGGCTCGACATCAGCTCGAAATCCCTACGGTAGTCGGTGACGGAGATGACCTGCCGGAGTGACAACAAGGCCTCGTAGTCGTCGTTAGACTGCAATGGCTGGAACCTTTGGAGAAGGGCAGTCCAGAAAATCTGCCAAGAGCGGACCGGTGATCGGGCATCTGTCCAGAGAAACCAGTGGAGGGCTTCTCCCTCCAAGCATATTGATGCTGCCGTCACCTTCTCCCCGTCGGGGAGTCGGTTCAACTGGAAATACCTCTCAGCTCTACACAGCCAGCCATGAGGGTAGTTGCCGTTGAAGATCGGGAGGTCTAGACGTCTGGGTTCGAGCCTAGGGTTCTCTAGTATCATCGGCGGAACCTGGTTGTCCCCACCCGATGACTCCCCTACCTCTGGTGCTTGAGCTCTTCCTCTATCCCCAGCCTGATTCAAGGGCGTTTCTTCCCCATCCTGCTTCTGCCTCATCCAAGCCCGAATCTCCATCAGGTACTCTCCTATAGCTGCGACGTTGGTTTGCAACCTTCCTAGGTCTTCTTTCATGCTTCCCACTTCCGATCTCACTTTCTCTAGCTCTTTTTCCATGTTCTCTACTTTTTCTGATCTAGTCCTTACCATGTCCCAAGAATGGAGCCGTGCTCTAATACCATTGTTAGGCTAGGAAGGAATAAAACTCAATGATAAGCAGTGTTCAGGAAGAAATAGAGCTCAATTCATTAATAACGTGGATGAATTACAGGGAACCTCAAAATCAATCAAGCAAAAAGACTACTGGAACTAGTAGGAAGTAGGAACCGTAGTTCCTCCTCTGCACTTCCCAGTCCCTTTTTCTTCCTTTCTTCTCCCCCTTTTCTCCCTCTCTTCTCCCTTTTATCTTTCCTTTTCCTTCCATTCCCGCCTAACTCTGTAACAGACTGGATACTAACTGCCTATTTGATATATCCTACTCAACTAATTATATCTGTATATCCTAACTGACTACATCGCTTGGTTGTTATATCCTAACCAACTAATTCCCTGGATAATCTTCTGTTATATCTGGAAAATCTGAAAATCTTTTGCCAACAGATGTCTTTTTGTTTCCTTGCAATTACCTCCTCTTCCTGGAATACGTCTGGTGTATGGGAGGTGTAACATTATCCTAAAGTAGGGAGAAAGTTTCTATGTTTTGATCTCTTTCTTACTCTCATGATACTAGTGCCATTTATATATCAATTTCCAGTCTGGCTTCTATGGAGTCCCAGATTTTAATTGGTGCATGGGATCTGGCATCTGGCTCTCTTATCTGCCATTTTTTTCTTGTTTTTCCATCAGCTTCTTCTATTAGGTTGAATGTTCGAGTCAATCAGCCTTTTAATTGTTATGTCTTAAATGTCTCTCAAATCAATCAACCATAAGTACTCTGTAGTTGAAATTTCATCTATGTGCAAATGTTTCAATGCAAAGAATCAAATTTTGACAGAATCATTTGTTTGATTGTTGTCCAACTATATGACTCCAGACCCAGATGGTTAAGCAGTTAAATAATTAATAGAGAGTTAGTTGACTTGCATCACTGATTTAGTTCTGGTCAGTTATAATGGATCTGCTGGTTTTCTTCAGCTATCAAACCACGTATGTATTGGGACACAAAGAAATAGATAGAAATGTCTGCTACCTGCCCCTTTACTACTTTCCAAGCTGTCCAATTTCAACTCAGAATGGTAGTGGTTAGCATTGTGCACCAAATAATAATGGTTAGAAACTTCGAATAATCCAGTTGAGTTGTTTTGCTGCATTTGCCTATCTATTGTGCTATCTAAAGTGGCTTGGATCCCCATACATCTGGGTATATATACATGCATGCTGATTTATGCACCCAGTTCTTTTCTCGGGCCAACCTGTATGAGCATAACCTGCTTGAACTTTTTGTTACAGTCGGTTAGCTTACATGGCATCACATAGGGCTCATCATATGCTTTCCCTCTTCTTGGCATCACATGAATGCTCTATATTGCTTTTCTTCATGTGGCATCATATGAGGCCCACCATATACTTTTCCTTTCTCTTTTATTTCTTCATCTGCATATTTCAGTTGTCGGCATTGGCAAAATGGTAGCTGAAATGACTTTGAGACCCTGCCCATCTAGGTCCTACTTTGGATTATCCAACTTATTCATGTTGTTGGGCCTCCCCTCTTTATGCTGCATACAAAAATTCATACCTATTTGATGGTCTTACCTGCTAGTTTTTTTTTTTTTTTTTTTAATTTGGGTCATGATTTGCAAACTCAGAAAGGTGTAGGTAAAATCATCAAACAATCATGAATTTTCGGTGTCCATTCAATCTATAAGGTATTCTGAACAAGATGAATGGGTCAGATAATCCAAAAGCGGTGCCTAGCTCTGAAGTCAGTCCTGGAAATCACATATCATCTCTTAATCGGCAGCAGATCTGGGTTTCTTCTTGTAATCTCTTAAATTCAAAGCGGTTAGAGCTGATTTGGGTGGGTTTCTCCTACTTCTGCACTAAAACCCTGAAAACCATTTTTATATATCTCTAAATTCTCCATCTAGCTGTAAAACTCTCTTGCTCTCTTTTTAACAGCATCTGTTTGTCAATTTCATACATACACCATGGGTGGGTAACCTACATTTTTTTGGACCCATTTTTCCAACGAAAGTTGCTTTCTCCAACCACTCTAGACTGCAATTTGCTTTCTCTAATCAATCTTACATTGAAAAGAGAATACTTTTTGTTAGGAGCTACCATTTCTCTTGGAGAAGAATGATTGCGAGTGGAATCAAGTTCTCTCTCATCCGTATGAAAAGGATCTTTTGGGTTTCTTTGGAAAAAGGCTGCTATAAATCTACACACGCGCGTGCGCACAGAAAGTTTGTTCCAATGGCATATTTGTAAATATGAAGAAACGGAAAGGTGTTATGATATTTTTTGTTAGAATGACATCTTCATAAATAACTCAGCCGATGCCGGTCCCAAGTCCGGATGAAAAAGGAGGGTCTTGCGTCAAGTGCTAGCTGGCAAGGAAGAAGTTAAAGATGATTTTGATTTTGTTAATTTTTTTTCTAATTGCAAATGAATATGCATTTGTATATTAGTTTGTAAGTAAGAAGAGAAAATAATGAAAATTATCTCTAGCTTCTTTAAAATATGGCAACCCTAGCATGACATGAATTGAAAACTGACGTTCTCTCAAGTAGGGCATCCCCTATAAGTGACGCGTTGCATCGGATTCCGGGTGCAGTGAAAAATGGCAAGGGTTGCTAGGGTGTTTTCTCAGAAGTGACACGCTACATCGGATCCCAAGTGTAGTGGAAAATGGGCAAGGGCTGCTAAAGCGTCCCCTCGGAAGCGACGTGCTACATCAGAATACAGGTGCAGTGAAAAGTGGCCATGGATTCATGCCATGAAGGTTGAGAAGTGGGTGGGTAAATAGACTATCTCAAGAGTATAAGATTCGTATCGCTACAAATAATATAGGGACATTGACAAATAAAAGTTTGGAGTTAGTAGATACCATGAAACATAGGAGAGTCAACATCGCTTGTATCCAAGAAAATAAGTGGAAAGGGGCTAAAACTAGAAAAATTAATGGGTATAAACTCTGGTACATAAGAAAGGATAATAATAGAAATGACGTAGAAATAATAGTGGATAAAGAATTAAAGGATAAAGTTGTGGATGTTAAAAGAATCTGTGATATAATAATAATAATAATAAAACTTATTGTAGGAGAGCATATTATAAATGTTGTAAGTGCATACGCACCACAAGTAGGGTTAGAAGATATAATCAAGAGAAAGTTTTGGGTAGATATGGAGGCAGTCATGCAAGAAATTCCCAGCATTGAGGGGATAGTTATTGGAGTAGACTTAAATGGCCATGTAGGAAAAGAAAAGGAAGGATATGATAGGCTAAATGGAGGTTATGGTATAGGAGAACAAAATTAGATGGAGGAAACTATCCTTGACTTTGCTTCGGCATGTAACTTGACTATTGCAAATACATTCTTTAAAAAGAGGGATGAATACTTAATAACTTTTAAAAGTGGACTCTATAAAAACCAAATAGACTTTTTTCTATTTAGGAATACCGAAAGATCAATGTGTAAGGATTATAAGGTGATACCTAGTGAGAGTTTAACCTTACAACATAGGTTAATGGTTATGGATATCTATATTAAAAGATGGAAGAAAGGAAATGAACTTAATAGGTATCAAAAAATTAAGTGGTAGAACTTAAAAGGAAAGAGAATAACCTCATTCACAAATAAGTTGGTGGTAGAAGGAAATTGGAACTATAAGACAGAAGTAAACACCATGTGGACTAATATGGCTGAGTCCATTTAGAAAGTTGCAAAAGATGTCTTAAGAGTATCTAAAGGTAAAAGACAATTAGTAAAGGAAATATAGTGGTGGAGTGAAGCAGTGCAAAAAGTTATTAAAGAAAAAAGAGTGTGTTTTAAAGCATGACAAAAGACTAGAAATAATGAAAACTATGAATAGTATAAGAATGCTAAAAAGGCTGCTAAGAGAATAGTGAGGCTAAACTTAAGGCTTATGATGCCTCTATAGTAGACTAGGATCAAGAGAAGATGAGAAAGATGTGTTTAGACTTGCAAAAATAAGAGAACAGAAGGGTAAGGACTTGTACCATGTTAAGTGCATTAGAAGTGATGATCAAAGGGTACTAGTCAAAGACGACAAGATCAAACAAAGGTGGGAAACTTACTTTAAAAAATTGTTAAATGACAATGGCTTTGAGCATATAGGGATTGAAAATACTGTAAACCTAAATAGCATTGGATGTTATAGATATGAACGTAGGATTAGATTACCTAAAGTGAAAGAGGCCTTGAAAAAGATGAAATTGGAAAAGGCTGTGGGGCCCGATGGTATACTAATAGAGGTTTGGAAGCATATGGAAGATGAAGGGGAGCCTTGGAGCAACGGTGAAAGTTGTCATCATATGACCTTGAGGTCACGGGTTCAAGGCGTGGAATCAGCCTCTTGCAAAATGCAATGTAAGGCTGCCTACTATAGGCCCTTGTGGTCCGCCCCTTCCTCGGACCCCGCATAGGTGGGAGCTTCATGCACTGGGGCTGCCCTTTTAAGCATGTGGGAGATACTGGAGTAGTTTGGTTGACCAAGTTGCTTAATAAAGGAGAAAAAGTTCTATTGTACCAATTTATAAGAATAAAGGAGACATACAGAGCTGCATTAATTATCGGGAGATCAAACTTATGAGCCACATTATGAAACTTTTTAAAAGAGTGATTGAGAAGAGGCTACGGCATGAGACAAGTGTATCGGAGAACCATTTTGGTTTCATGCTTGGGAGGTCTACCATAGAAGCTATTTTCTTACTAAGACAATTAATAAAGAAATATAGGAAGAGGAGGATAGACCTTCACATGGTCTTTATTAACTCAGAGAAAGCTTATGATAGTCCCTAAAGAGTTAATATGGAGTGTGTTGGGGAGAAAGGGGTTTAGCAGGGGTATATAGACATAATTAGAGATATGTATGAGTGAACGGTAACAAATGTTAAGATCACTGATGGCGAGACTGTTGATTTTCCTGTCACTGTAAGATTGCACAAAGGATCAGCATTGAGCCCATACCTTTTCACCTTAGTTAAGGATGAGTTAACAAAACATCTGCACGGGGAGATTACATAGTACATGCTATTTGCAGATGGTACAGTCTTAATTGATGAGATAAGGGAAAAGCTAGAGTTATGGAGAGAAGCATTAGAATCTAAAGTATTTAAATTCAGCTGAACTAAGACAGAATATATGGAATGCAATTTTAACAAGGAGAGGACTAGGAGTGAAACACCAATTAAGATTGATAACCAAGAAGTCCCCATAAAAGACTACTTTCGGTACTTAGGATTAATGATTCATGAGACTGGAGAGATTGAGAGGGAGGTTATCCAAAGAATGCAAGCAAGTTGGAACAAATGGAGGTGTGCCTCTGGAGTTTTGTGTGATCTGCAGGAGCCACTCAAAGTAAAAGGAAAATTCTATAGGATTGCCATAAGGCCTGCCATGCTCTATAGATCAAAGTGTTGGGCAGTTAAGGAACATCATGTTCATAGGATGAGCGTTGTTGAAATAAGGATGTTGGGATGGATGAGTGACAAGACAATAAAGGATAGAATTAGGAATGAAAACATTAGAAGAAACTTAGGGTAGCACAAATAGGTAATAAGATGAGGGAGATTAGACTTAGATGGTTTGGACATGTTCAAAGGAGACCCAAAATGGCACCGGTTAGAAGGAGTGAGGCAATACAAGTAGAAAGTTCTAAAAGGGCAAGGGGAAGGCCCAAAAGAATGTGGATAGAAGAGGTAAGAAAAGATTTAAAAACTTTGGGATTAAATGAAGCAATGCTACTTAATAGAGGGGAATAGAGGAATAAGATTCATGTGGCCGACCCCTAATTGGGATAAGGTCTTGATGATGATGATGATAAATGGCATCTTCATAAATATCACAAGATGTGCGAAAAGACACAACACCCTTCTCATAGATACAACTTTCAAGAATGTACTTCTCAATTTAACACTAGCTAGGCCGTACAATATAACATACATATTAATAAAATCACCCACTGGTAATGTAGCAGAAACACTGTAGCACGTCCTGTAGCAGCAGCTATTTTATCTTGTCTGATCCCTCCATCATTCTACCTTGGTTTGAGAAATTTCGTCCTCAAAATTGAACCCTGAGAAAGTAGCAGAAATACTGTAGCACATCCTTACAATATTGAACCCTGAGAAAGTAGCACTAACTACCCAATTTAAAACTAACCAGGCCTTACAATGTAACATACAAATTAAGAAAATAATAAAATCATCTGCTAGTATAGCAGAAACACTGTAGCACATCCTGTAGCAGCAGCTATTTTATCTTGTCTGACCCCTCCATCGTTCTCCCTTGGTTTGAGAAATTTTGTCCTCAAAATTGAATCCTGTGAAGTCTAACATAAGACTTTCTTGCCGTCTTTCTCCCCTATAAAAAACATGCTTACGAACAACATATGCTCCAAGAGAATAACAACAGAAATAAGAAACATCTTCTCACAAGAACATATGGCTAGAGATCCTTTGTTTGTAATGAAGGTGGAATGATCTGATGTATGCAAAACTGTTGACCCTCCTCATGGCACATGTCCCAAACAAGATAAAAAGTGAGTGTCTCTTGAAGATGTAGTGCATTTGCTAAAGAAAGTAAATCTTTTCGAAGAATCAAGGATAGAAATATTCTCCCAGAAAACCATAGAATCAGCTTGAAGAAGATTGTATGCCTTAAGAGGAAAATAAGGAGTATAATCGAGTGCTTCAGATACGTGAATATGGTTAAGCACAGCTTTTGGAGCCCCATAATCTAGAGTGGATGCAACTCCGTAACCACTGATTAACAGCAAGCACGGCTTACCAATGCCTTACTATGTATGTCTTTATCTTCAAAGTAATTGTCATAAATGGGCTCAATGTTGAAATCAAGGTCTGCACCACCCAAGTCCTTATTCTCCACTGCCGTCAACGGTCCCCAGTATATTCATCATACACGATTGCTGTTATCGTCTTGGTCACCCAGTGATAAAACCAACAATCAAACAAATCGAAGGTATTTTGGTATTCAACATTATTGTCAATGTGAAAAACGCTTCTTGTCACCCTGAACAGATGGCTTCTTGTGTGAAGACCAATCCTGAATCAGGTTCTCAAGTTCCTCCTCGGATCATTGCGCATCACAATAGATCTGGGATTCTACTCACTCTATGCTTAGAGAAGGGGCTTCTACTAGCCTTTCAATTCTCTTACTTCTGGGAGTCAGCAGCTGCAACACTTGATCTCTATCCTCTATCAAGAGCCATGAGTTGCAACATTATGGTATAGACCTCAGCCTGCTCTGATACCAACTGATGCAGTCAAAAGATCTGTTGACTTTGTAACAAATCTTTTGATTCAGAGAGAGAGAGAGAGAAAGAAGCAGAAATTAGAAGAGAAATATCATTTGATTCGTCGATCCTCAAAAAAAAAGAAATAAGCAAAGTTTTGTTGTTGAGTGAAAAATGGGAAATTAATGGAAAATGGCAATCCCCACCATGTAATAGTGTACCTATATGTCTTCATAGACGTTGTTTTTCGACCGGAGACCTAGAGGTCACTATCTAGACTTTGGACTATCCGGACACATACTTCGCGAAAGGTTTCGTGCATGTTTGTTGCCGGGGACAACAAGACTGAGCTGATGAGGATAAAAAGATCCCTTCTTTGTATTGCTGTTGATCTCTATGATCTGATTGAAGCCTAAGAAAAATAAAAGATAGGAAGGGGAAAGAAGTAGAGTGCACTACAACAGGGCTGAGAAAGACCTCAAGTTGCAGCCGTAACAGAATAGAGATGAACAAAAGCTTGTTCTATCTCATACTATTTGATATAAACTTCAAATTCTAGATTACATTCTATAACAAAACACCCCAGATAACAGTCCTTATACAGACTCATATAGTCAAACATAAACTATACTTTTACATTTTGGAAATAGGACTCTGAGGATAGGAAAAATTGAAAGAACATTAGAATTCCTAAGCAATACTCATAGGAAAAAAGAAAAAGAAAATACTAATTGATATAACGTACAATCAACTAAAAGTAGTTAATGCTCTTTGCTTTACTTTCAAAACACACTAAATTCTCACTTGGATACTAACTGGGACCCACAAGCTGAACACAAACCAACAAATTAGACGTAAAACTTCACTGATGCACATTCTGTACCAGATTACCTTGGCTGCGCTCATGTATCTTGTCTGAACTCGCCATTAAGGGAAAATGAAAAGTTGGTAAGTGATAAGAAATTGTGAGAAATGCACTGAGAAATATTTGCAAAATAATAGAGAAATGGCTGGGGATGCACATAAGAAACCTTTAAGAAATGAGAGGGAAACATTTAGGGGAACATGTAAACCATTTGCAAAATAGAATATGAATAGTTCTGGAAAGAATCATAGCAAAGTGCAAACACATCTCCGATGCGTTTCACATAAATTCCATTGGCATTTCCATTAAGTCTTCCCCATTTCTGAGGACACTTTTCTTTCGGTTTCCAAAACGAGTTACCATTGTTGGAAGAACTGTCCATAACTGTGTTTCTTCCATTGGACACCTGGATGTCATAGGTGTCTGTGATGAAGACTATTCAGCTATTGAGCCCCATATGGCAAACTGTAAACACCATAGTAGTTGGGTAGCTTGCTACAGGAAACTTAAAGACTTCAAAGAGTTAATTGGGAAGTAAATATTTAGTATCTGTGGACATTCAATGGAATTGGATGGTTGGAAATCATCTAGTTGGGCCGTACCCATCCGTCTTGGAGTTGGTAAATTACTAGTTAAACTGACATAATCATTTGCCACATTTACTGTATGAAGGTAGCTAACACAAAAGTAGAGAAGATGCATAAACAGATACTTCCCCTTAAAATGGTTGATGTTCAGAGCTTTGAGGGCTTTTCTGCTTATTGTTAACCTAGTACGTAAAGGAATGGGAAAACTCTTAGTTATAAAATTAGGGATTTAAGATAAGCAAGAAATTGTGAATGCTTTCCTTAACAAGATGCTTTCCGACTTGGAAATGATATTATATTGTTAATACAAGAAACATCTCTTAACTGCTAGCGCACAAACTATAGAAGGAATGTTTCCAGCACTAAAAACAAAAAAGTCATAAATAAAGGTAAAGCAAATGCAAGATGAAAATGCAGATAGTGGGGATATTTAGAAGCAACTAGAAAGAGTGACTTAGGTGCTTCAGAACTCAAGCCAGTACCACATTCCTCATCCATCAAGTCTATCTAGAAGCAACATAAGTTTCAAGGTTGTTTGATGGGAAAAAGATGCCTAACGCCTTGCAAAGAATCAGCATGACTTCTAAGAAACGTAATTTAAGGTATCATTTTTGAACATCTAGAAAAGATAAACAGCAAAGAGTAGCAGAGGGGCAGTGATTGCCCCAAGTAAAGCCTGAAGCTCCGCACACCTCTATTAGCTAAGGAGTCACAAATGGCGTGAACTGATCGTGGAACATGAGAAAACGGAAACTCTTTACAGCAACTAATGCATTTGATCTGTGCATGATGCTGACCAATCTCGAACACCAAGGGCCAGAGGCAGAACCTTTGGCCTACATGATTGCAATAGAATGTTCTCCCTCCACTAAGTGGCCCCTCCATTAAACTAGAGAAAGAGTTGATACCTGCAGGGATAGAAGTAATTTCTGCCTCATTCAAATCTTGACTCCCAAGAGGCCAGCCTATGGTTTGTAGCACACCACAAATGCCAGTGGCGATGGGATTGCCAAATGAAAAACTGCCCATTTAACATGAGAGTTCAGAGGTATCTGGATACCAGTAATAACACTCTCTAACTCAAACTTTCAAAATTTATTTATTTATTTTCCAAAATAGCTATAGGCATGAATTGGAAATCAAGAAGGAAAAAGAAACAAAAGCAAACTAAATTTTTTACGCAATACTCAGCATGTGTTTACAGCCTTTATATAGATTGTGAAATTTCTTCTCCAAGAAATAAAACTTGTAGTCCAAGCTAAATAGCTCCTAACTAAAACTGGAAACATAAAATAGAAAACAACTAATACAAATAGAAAGCCTAAAAGAAGAAACTTCTAAAAAATTCTAACTCCAATATTTCTAAATTCACAAAGTCTATGTTGGTCACTATTCACATGAATAGTGTTACTAGTCCTTTTACTTTTCACAGGAATAGTAATCTAAAAGGTTCTAAAGGAGTGAGGCAATACAAGTAGAAGGTTCTAAAAGGGTAAGGGGAAGGCCCAAAAGAACGTGGATAGATGTGGTGAGGAAAGATTTAAAAACTTTGGGACAAAATGAAGCCATGGTACTTAATAGAGAGGAATGGAGGAATAAGATTCATGTGGCGGACTCCTAATTGGGATAGGGTCTTGATGATGATGACATGAATAGTAATCTAATGAAAGGGAGCCTTGGCGTAACAGTAGAGTTGTTGTCATGTGACCTAGAGGTCACGGGTTCAAGGCATGAAAACAGCCTTTCGCAAAAATGCAAGATAAGGCTGCAACTATAGACTCTTTGTGGTCTGCTCCTTCACCAGACTGCACGTATGCGGGAGCTTTGTGCACCTGGCTGTCCTTTTTGTGAATAGTAATCTCAATAGTTTCTTCATCCTTCCTTTATAGTTTTTGAAAGGCTTTAGAAATGGTGAAGATGTTCCTGCACCATACTCTCTTCCCTCAAAAGAACTCGTCCTAGAGTTCAAGGGTTGGATTGTAGAGTTCCAGGAGTCGTCTCTTTCAACCTTCAATTTCATCTTCATGTCAACCAACTGTAGGTTGCTTTTCTTCCATCAGACCTGTTTTGCTTTTAGGGCTTCAACTACCAGACTATAGGCTGATTCAGAAGGTTTTCGTGGGGCTGGTTTCAGTTGGATCCTAGTCCAAAGCCGTGGTTGGTTTGAACACTTCAACATTGCCCATTGTCTTGCTTTGAATAGTTCTTTCCTGCAAAAGATTTTTGTCACCAGCATTTTCCTCTTCAATCGATGGAGAAATGTCTGATTGTAATAAGACTTCAAGGAGCTTATCTTTTATATTTCTCAACATTGCTTCCAGATCTTCTTATTTCCTTCCATAGTTCTTCAAACTTTGTTCATTTTCTGTTGTAGTTCTTCAAATTCTTCATTCAAGCACCGTTGTACTTTTTTTTGTGGATCACTAAAAAATTCAGGACTGACTACCACTGCAACGGACATTATGGCTGTGATACTAATTTGATGGAACCAAAGTAGCAGTATTGTTGAAACTCAATTTTCCTAGGGGAGAGAAAACTGAGGGTTAAGAGGTATCTGGAAACCAGAAATAACATTCTCTAACTTAAACTTTCAACCTTTTTTTCTTTTTTCTTTTTTAAATAGATGCTTGAATTAGTAAACAAGAAGGAAAGAGAAAAGAAAGCAAACTAAAATTCTATTTTATACTCCAAAAACTGATTGTAATATGTGTTTACACCCTTCTTATAGATTCTTAAACTTCTTCTGCAAGAAATAAAACTTGTAGTCCAAGCTAAATAACTCCTAATTAAAGCAAGAAACATAAATAGGAAACTACTAACGCAAATGGAAAGCCTAAAAGAAGCCTACAGAATTCTAACTCCAAAATAGTCCTAAATTAAAAAAATACTATGCTGGTCACTATTCACGTTTTTGCTTTTCACATTAATAGTAATTTCGATATCTTCTTCTTCCTTCTTTTGTAGTTTTTGGGAGGCTCTAGAAATGGTGAAGATGCTCCTGCATCACAAACTCTAGTATCTTTCTGTCTATTCATACCTTCAAGATAATAAGTACCTTGCAGGTCTTACAGCTTTCTTGATACCTAGCATTTAGGCAGTCAACCAGGTTAAAAACTTGAGTTGGATAAGCTTGTATGGTGACCATATGTATTTATTTGAATTTTCTAAAATAAAATTAAAAATGATTATGGAAATTGATAAACAGAATAAATAGTTTATATCATAGACTTATCTTTATTTGTTTAAACAAATAGAGAAATTTTAACTTACTTTTCCAGTATTGGTCCTTGATGCAGTAGCATCTTTGCCATTTCTAAAGCCCCTAAAAGACTGCAAAGAAGAAAGAAGAGGATGTCAATTTACTGTTGCGTGAATAGTGTCAGCAGGGTATTTTGGAGTTGGAGTTCTTTAGGATTTTCTATTTATAGGTTTTTCAAAGATTTCCTTTTAGTTAGGTATTTCTATTTAAGTTAAGAGAGCATATCTTATCCTTAATTAGATTCTTTGGCAGGAAGGTAACAACTTAGGAATCAAGTAAACCTCCCCTTAAGTCTATTAAAGGGAATGATGTAGGACAACATGCAAAATGGCCTAATCTATATGTTGAGATCAGATCGGAATCAATTTAAATAAAGAAACATAAATTAAACTATCACTAGCACTTTTAATATGCAGAAAAACAACTATAGTAAGCATGAAATGGCCTATCATGAATTGCAGGATCTGTAGGTCATTCTAAATCTGTACCGATTAAGGTAAGATCTAAGTTTTAATATGGATCATCCCTCTGATTGGTGAATGGTCTCTATTAAGCTTTGGATCTAGGGTTTTTAGGAATTTGGCGTAGGATGATAATTAAGGATTAATTAAAAAAAAAAAAAACAGCCATGTAACTAAACGTAGCATAGAAATCCAATAAAAGATAAAGTGGAGAACTACTGAATGACAGACAGGGACGGAATGATATTACCTTGGCCTCGTACTGAACACGGCTTTATGCCCACAAGAAGGAAACAAAGACAAAGAATCCACTACTAAGTCTAAAGTAGCCTTAATTCATTATTCATCAAAAACTGATTACAAAGAAGACAAAATGATTTTAAGTAGGGGACATCGAACCCTAATCTAAAAGAAAAGACAAAATTGCCCCTACTTGAGTCACAACACAATAATAAATCCAATACCCTCAGTGATAAATATTCAAGGTGAAAAAGAAAGAATGAAAGACTAAACTATAACATAAATCATAAGGGGAAAGAAAAAAAACTTTGAATGGTCCCCATCAGGGAATAGATTTGTCTATTGTAAACATATGATTGATTGATTAAATTCAAATTTTTTTCCACAATTTACTGGTTCTATCCTTACCATCTAGGAAGAAATTACACTGGTTGTAGTTCCTGTGGTATTCGTGCCACCTAGTATCTGGGAGAAAAGTAAAGAAATGAGTTAGAGAAACTTGGATGGTGTGCTGCCTCTGTTTGTTCATATTGATGACTTCTAACATAAAATTGAAAAGTAGAAATAAATTTGCGCTTACCATTTAAAATGAAAGGAAGGAACTATAAACTTATTTTTCAACTTGGGCGAGTCATTTGCTATCGCTTGAAATAATTCAGTATAGAACAAGATTTTGCTATAAATCTAAATAGGATTACAACGCTGGCATTTTTCTGTGAGTAGCTTGCAGAGTCCACTAGTAATGACTTTCTACAGGTAAAATATTATACTAGTTATTGAAACAGCTAACATATATATTGCAGGTAGATCATGATTTGATGGAAGGACCAAATGATATTGAAGGACTGTGTCAATTTGCAACTTTGCTGGATGAAGTTCAATGGGGCCTGAGAAAGCAACATTTTCTCCCTCATGTGGTTTCTAATAAAACCCTCAATGCTGATGGGCCCTCACGGCCGAAAATAGAACTGTCATAATATAGTTTTAGAGTGCCAAAGGAAAGGTGAAACCTAGGAACTTTACTTTTTGCTTACCACATGATTTCTCCTGACAACTGGAATTATCTAGGTTTGGAAAATCTGAAACTCTTGTGGAGGATTTAGTGGTCTGACAAACTCTATCGTGTCTGAATCTATGCTTTCCTTCTAGAAAGTAATCCCCAAGTTCTGCGTCCTACAGAATCTGCACTAGCAAGTCAACAAGATGAGGAAAGGAAAGCGTTATAGTAGCTTGGAAGTTATGCTAGCACCATTAATATCTGTTGAGAAGTTCTACAAATAAAACTGAAAAGCAATTATAGAATTCGAAAACCAGAAATGATAGTAATGTAAAAGGGCAGACCCGGTGCGCGAAGCTCCCGCATATGCAGGGTCCGGGGAAGGGGCGGACCACAAGGGTCAAAGTAATGTAGAAACTATTTTTACCATTTAGAAAACAGAAGAAAGAAATATAAGCTTCTTTTCTAACTTGGCAAGCAGTCATTTGCTATTGCTTGAAATAATTTATTGCTGAACAAGTATTTGTTGTTAAGCACAGTAGGATTAGAACTCTGGCATTTTCATATCGGTAGATTTAACAATCTGACTAGTAAGGACAAGTAGTTAAGGATTGTAAATATGCCTTATTTGGTGGAGCATGGTTCTGTTGAAGAAGTATGTAGCATTGAAGTACCTTGATTATATGCAACTTTGTTGGAAGGGCAACTGAGGTTTGGATTGGGGAAAATCTCATAAACAAACAATATATGTGGCTCCAGGTCTGAGCACAAACCTTTGGCATATGGGATTTCCTTTTGTGAAAATAATGAGCGTTTTTTATTAGAATTAGCACCTGTAGGGTAAGACAATATGCTGCTGCTGAAGAATATTTTCATTATAACCTTGCAGGATAGTTTTTCTTGTTTCTATCACACTTAAGTATGTTTGTTTTCTCTTGATTGTCTACAATTAATATTGGCTGAGATTTGTTGAAAATCAGTACTAAGTGGTTTTTGTCTAGGTTTTTCCGCATTGGGTCTAGTATTCTTGCACTGCATGACACAAGTGATGTATTTATGGAAGCTGCTAAAATTTTTAAGTACTCTGGGAAGGAGCTTGAAGCCAGCATCTTCTTCGGACTTTTTGCTGTCTCATGGCTCTTACTGCGTCTAATATTCTTTCCCTTTTGGGTAATCAGCGCATCAAGGTTTGTCTATATGCTTAGAATGTTCAAGATTATTTGACTATTCTTCTACTCATACGTTTTCATCATTGTTCCAGCCTTGATCTTACAGAGTACTTGAATCTTTCAGAAAGTTATCCCACTTTGTTGTACTATGTTTTCAACACGATGCTTTTGACACTCCTTGTATTCCACATGTACTGGTGGATTCTTATATGTGCAATGATCTCAAGACAGCTGAAAAATAGAGGAAAAGTTGGAGAAGATATCCGATCAGGTAATATTGTGTCCCATATCCTGAAATTTAGAATCACTTAGAGAAATCTGATTCCTTGTCATTGTAAGTTTAGCCCTGAGCCTTACTAAATCCAGGACTAATGCTCCCATAAAAATATGCCATTTCAAACACTTGAGCTCCTCCTAGAGGCACAGCAAACTGTAACCGCCTGGTTATATTTCACGCATTTCAAACCAAGTCTGGGCCAAAAGCTAGAGTTAGCTAGCAACCATAATGGAGAAGCTCATTTTTCAACTTTCATGAATTTCAAAGTCTCCATTACCAGTTACCTGGTTTCCTCAGTTGCACGAGTGTACTTAGTTATATAATGATTTTTACATCCAGCAATGTCATGGTTGCTATTGTAGGTATTAACATATACTGCTCCTCATTACAGATTCTGAAGATGATTAGTTATAGGGTAATGTTTGGCAGCAGAGTTTTTCCCAATGGGCATATTATTTCTTTGCAGATATAGCTTCATCTTCAGATGGCCAATCTGGATTCAGATTATTTATCAGGTTGATATCACCTGGGTTTGATATATATGTAATTGCAGTCTAATGTGTATCTTTTTCTCCTTTTTGTCCCAAAAAGAACCACTCATCAAATATGTTCACACTTGATCAGCTCTGCTGTAATGTAAATCCTGTATAATTTTTTCCTCTATGAAATCCAGGTTCTGGAATAAGCATTCCCATTGGAACAAAGAGGTACTGCTCATGAAGTGATGTTACCATGATTGAATGTCATAGTCAGCTGCAAGCTTCCTTGTCGAACTCCAATCTTACATGGAAATGGCTGATAAATTCTTACTCTAAGTTCTAGTGGAGATTGAACTATCAGTTCTTTCAAGTCTTCTCCTTTTGACTGCGAGCAGTATCTCTTGTGCTAAACCCTTGTGCTATCATCTACGTTTTTTTTCTAATTTTGTGATAACAGTTCCCAGTTAGCCGTATATGCCAATATGGTCTAGTGCATGAAGGCTGCCGAGAAATACCGAACTTGAGATCTGAAAATATCAGCTTTCTTTTGGCCACTTAGTGCTATAAAAAGTTTTTTTTTTTTCTTTTTTTCTCTCCGGATAATAGAATTTGAGTCTATCAACTGAAGCAGCACTACTATGCCCAACACTACTTCACATCTAACAAGTACTGACCTTTGTTGCAATTATGATTTATAATAAGCAGGAAAAATGAACGAGCTAGTTTATACAAACTCTGACAAATTATGAATTCGATCTTCATATTTCTTGCCTAAGCTTGCACTGATAATTAAATGTATGATCTGCATCGGATGGCTAATATTGTTTGGTGTGATGGATTTCTTCAAACATTGTTGGGCTTTAACAGGTAAATATAGGTTAGACAGTCAACCGAGTGGTCCACTAATTAATATATTCGTTTGCTTCTGCTAATCTAGAGTTACACAGAACACGTGGTCATATTAGGAAACTTCAAGATTTAATTGTCGTTGAAAAATCTAGGAACTGCCTAGAGGATCAATAGCTGCTGAGGAACCATTACAACCCTGAGAAGAGCACTAAAGCAAGGGAACAGTATTTGACGCTATGGCACTGCCTTTGGGCGAGTGATATTGGAGGAAAGAATATGATGCCTAGCAACAATGCAAAGGGGCAAATTGATAATTACGTACCTTTTTCTTTTGTTACTGCAATTTCTACACTCCACCCCTATTGGATTGCTGCCTACCTCAACACGATATCTAATGTACAGATGGTAAAGGCATCTCCTGTGTGGGACCAATTACAGCTTTTGGCACGAAACAACTACTTTATTAAGGGAATATGACATTGAGTGGTATTTTCAAATGCTAAGACTGCGAGTTATTTTCAGACACTGCCGTTTTATTATTTTAGGTTGGATATTTGGAAGATCTAACCCATTATATTATTCAGAATCCCTCAGATTAGCCTTACATCATTTTATTGGATGCTTGTAGCCTTATATTTTTCTGTGCTTTGAATCACAGCCATTGAAATAAAAAAGAAGAAGGAAAAACAGAAGTTAGAATTATCCTATTTACTTGATTCCTAATGGGCTGGCTAAAAATAGGGGCCCAAGGGATATGAATGTCTTAATATATTAAAAAAGCAATAAAGAGTCAGCGTCTGAAATAAACGCTGCCTTACCATTTAAAAGTACCAGGACTATCACTTTTGTATCAGCAAGAATGAGAGAGTTAATTCATTACGTATTTTACCAGTAAAATAAATTATAAATAAATAAAAGTTTACTTTTAATACTGAGACCCTCACTCACTCTGCGCATATAAATAATATCAGAGAAAATATCTCCCATACCGTTATCTTTAGGGGTATTTATCTCTAATGCCCTTTTACTTAGTCCTACCCTCATTAGCTTTTTGAAAGACGGAGCTGCCCTTAGAATTTCTCTGCACTAATTCTTATGCTCGGTTTTGTGACTTCTCTTTCAAAAAAAAAGTAGTGGTTATTCTTTCTTCTTGAAGCAAGCCTTTTCATAGTTTCCTCTTTCTCTCTTGCAATTTTCACATAAATCCTTTTCTCTTTAATCCCTTGATCGCTCACAAAAACTTACATTATGTTTAGATCAAAATCATGTTTGGAGGAATTCGCCACCAACTAAGCCTAATCATGGATAGTTTTCGGGTTTTTGCAACCAAGTTCTTTGCTTTTCTAGAATTGAGTTTCTTCAACTATAGTAAGTAGTCTTTCTTCTTGTAATTTTGAAGTATATTTCTCACATCCATCATGTACTCTCTTTTTTCATCATCAATATTTTTCATCTTTTATATTTTGTCATTGATGATTTCCCTATCAATATAGGATTGCATCAAGGATCAACACTATTTCATGCCTTTTTAATGCTAGTTGTAGATGAGTTAATAAAGCATTTGCAGGAGGAGGTTCCCCAGTGCATGCTATTCGCAGATGACATAGTTTTGATTGACATGGCAAGAGAGAGTATAAACACAAAGCTAAAGTTGTGGAGAGATATTATAAAGTCTAAAGGATTTAAAATTAGCCAAACTAAGATAGAATATATAAAATACAATTTTAGCAAAGAGAAGAGTAAGAGTGAAGCACCAATAAAGATTGATAACCTAGATATTCCCCTAAAAGACCACTTTCAAAACTTGGGACCGATTATTCATAAGAGACAAGAGATTGAGAGAATTATTATCTAGAGAATTCAAGTACGTTGGAATAAATAGAGTTGTGCCTCTAGAGTTTTGTGTAATCGGTCATACCTATGGATCAAAGTATTGGGCAGTTAATGAACAACATGTATATAGGATGAGCATAGCCAAAATGAAAATGTTGAGATGGATGAGTGGCAAGACAAGAAAGGATAAACCATCTAAGTCTACCTTTCCTCATCTTGTTACCTAGTGATACTACTCCTAAGTTTCCTTTTGTGTGTGTGTAAGATGAGGAAAGGTAGACTTAGATGGTTTGTCCAATGGAGACAGAAAATGGAACTAGTAAGAAGAAGTGAGTTGATCTTGGTCAAAGGCTCTAAAAGGGCAAGGGGAAGGCTCCAAAGGATGTGGATAAAAATAGTGAGAAAAGATTTAAAAACTTTTAGAATAAATGAGGCTATGATCCTTAATAGAGAAAAATAGAGGAACAAGATTCATGTAGCTGACCCTTAATAGAGATAAGGCTTTGATGATAATGATAATGATGATGATGATATGTTTTGTCAATAGTTTACTATTGCCCTTTGTTTGGTCATAATAATAAATTTAGTGAGTGCATGTATCAAAATAAGGCTCTCAAAGGAGTGTTATTAAGAAGGGAAACTTTGATGCAATGATAGAGTTGTCACTGTGTGACCTGGAGATTACGGGTAATGAAAGGTAACTAAGGCTGCATATTATAGACTCATTATGGTCTGCCCCTTTTATGTCTCCTTTGTGAGGAGGTTGCCTTGCTAAAGATTGAGGACTTGCAAATAACAAAATTCATGTATATAAGATGAGGTTGGTGCCAAACTTCTCACATACACGGGAGCTTCAAGTATCGGGTCCCCTTTTTTTTTAAGGGGTGTTATTAGAGATTTTAAGTCAATTTTCTAGGGTAGTGATATATTCACCTCTCACAATGTTCTCCTTTGCAATTTGAAATTCTCTCCACCTCATGGTTGTATTTGCTTCTTTTCTTAAGTTAAAACATAAATCATAGAATGTTTCATCATCCATTTTACAATTGAAGGCCAGTTGCTAGGAGAATTTATTGGATGAGAACTTAGGATAATGGCTGATCTAACCCAAGGAAAATACTGTAAATGGTACATACTTCAAAAATATTGGATTACCTAAAGTTATAGCTATTTGTAACCATTCAATAAGGGGCTCACGAGGGAAAACAAGAGGCGGATATATCGCAACCCATTTTCTACGTGGCAATGACCTAGACTTTTTTTTTTGGAACCCATTTTCTATATGGCAATGACGTAGTCCTCTCTTTTGGGTTTACCCATCTACATTGCCCTTTATCTTTGTTTTTTAGTTGTAAAACCTTAGCAATAAGTTTGTTGAATTAGGGTGCGGATATCAATGTTGGATTTATTTATTTTTTCAAAAGAAAAAAAAGGAATACAACAAGCACATACTAACAAGCAACTTTACTTGAGAGTAGAGGAAGACCTAAAGTACTAGATTTTTTGAATGAGAGCTAAAAAGTCCCCAACCTAGCTATATGCTTGAATGTCATTCTAGAGATCAAAGGAAACTCAAAGAAGTTAAGTACTAATTTAAAATTTAAAATTTGGGTGAAAGTTGGTGCTAAATTATAGCCCACCTAGTAAGTAAAAGATACACTACTGACGCTTCTATTTTTTTCAATTTTGTTTGGCATAGAACAAATCTATAAGATGTTTTGATGTTCTCTTAGACCCCAAGCAAAGATATTTCCTTATAGTCAAGGTTGTTCTAAGACCAAGTTTCAGAGAGCATCACATATTAGCAGCCGAACTACGTAAACTAACAAGAAATTTGAACATCTAACTAACTTGGATAGTGGATAAGAAAGGTATCTTTTGTTACATAACTATTGGAGAGTCATTACCAATGCATTAATTGTTATATGTATAATTTTTTTTGGTGAAAAGATCTTGAACACTATTTCAATATTTCTTAGAAATGGAATGGATAAATCTTAAAAAGAAAAGCATACAAAAGGAATGGAGTAGTTAAAACAAGGGCATATTTATTGTTTTTGTCAAAGGAATATGATGATTAAGTAGTCCTTCTCTCTTTAATCTTTACCTTCAATATAACATCAAAGGCTATGTTCCAAAAAATAAAAATAAAAATTCAAAAGGTCATTACAATTTATTAAAAAAAACATACTGATTATTTTATATTTCCTTATTCAGTGACAATTATATACACGTTGGAACCAATATGCCTGAAATATGAATTTTGTTGATAGAGCAACTGATTTGGAGCTTCACTTTCAAATATTTTACTAATGGGTGATTGAAAAAATTGGAAGATTGATTTGATAGTTATTACTAGTTTACAACAATGTCAAGGAATATATGATGACATTGCTTTGTAGCTTTGGTGAAATTTGGTCCTTGTCGAGTGCACAATCACTTTTGCTGAAGCAAATAATAGAATCTTGGGAAAGGTTCCTTCAAAAAACACCTTCACAAGATTCCTTTAATTAAAAAGAAAAGAAAAAGAGATTACTTTTTCTTTTGGAAAGAAAAGTCTAAAATAGAGTACAAGAATTAGTGAGAAATGTTCCTGAGATATTTTAATACCAAGTTCATCTTTTTAAGAGCTAATAGGGGCATGACCAAGTAAAAGAGCCTTAGAGATAATACCCCTATCAAGCACGTGTATTAGAGATATTTTCTCTATATATTATGACTCTCCTAAGTTGGTCCGTGTTTGACCCAGGAACTTCTTTACATTTAATATAGATTACAGTAACTATGACATTTTTGTTATTATCCCATTTGATGTTACCCAATTTATCATTAAAATCCGTAATCAAAATCATTTGGGCGTATATAATTCCTCTCTCTTTATAATACCCTTTTCTTAGTTTTGTAAAGGCTTGCAACAGAAGATTTGAAAAGTGCAAGCCGAAGAAAAAAGCTCGTTGCTAAATTATCACACAACGGAGAGTCGCATCATTTCACAAAAGCAATTGAAAATCTTCTCCTTTTATTGGGCTACCGAAGTTGAAAAGGCTGACTCTTACCTCATAGCTTCCACCTAAAACAAGCAGTTAAATGGCTTACGCTATCTAGCAGCAAACGTAGAGGTGGATTGAGATCCAAAGTTGGCCAATCTCCTCAATGATTGTGCATCAAAGGGCCAATCTCCAAGGCCAAATGATTACATGGTAAACTTTAGCCAGTATGCCTTTGATCTCAAACACAAGTATGTCTTATATCTGCTGAACCCACATCCATGAAACTTTGGCTAGGGTCTCATCAATAAAAAGATAACACAGGCCTCAATCTGGCCTATGAGATACTTGTCTTGAAACCAGGGGTTGATCATCAGGAATGATCCTAAACTTTTGGATCTGATAACAAACTAACTACCAACCTCCTCACTGCCACCACTATTACAACCTGTGAGCCTGGCACCGTAAATCTTGCATTGAAGAACTCAACCCCTCCGAACAATTCAGATTTTTGCGCAGTTACTTCTAACTCTTGAACCATCCATTTTCCGTCTGTTTGAAGAGATGGTCTTAAGATCAAGAAATGGTCTGGATAATGTTGAACAAGGCCAATTAGGTTGGAAACAGCAAATTTCAGGTCTGGGAAAACTAGTCCACTTAAGCACTCTAATCAACTCTCATCAACCAATTCTTCCGACACTAAGAGAGAAATTTATCTTCAAACTCCTCAAACGCGGAGATGAGGCTTATCATCTCTCTAACATGCCTGCATGCTTTCTTCTCTTTCCTACCCACCTTGACAAATTCACAGATTCTATTTCAGGTATATGCATCAGAAAAGCATTTGCTCTTCTTTTCGTTTTGTTTCCTATTGCTGGCTCTGTATTGACCTATGTTTTCAGGGCTTTAACTGGGAATCATGGCACATGGAAGGAAAATTGTACAATTTTTTGCCCAACCATGTAGAAGAACTAGCTAATGCTGGTATTACACATGTTTGGCTGCCTCCACCCTCACATTCTGTTTCAAGGGAAGGCTAGTGTTGTATTACTTGTTTTTGTATGGTTACATAGGTACTAGATGCAAGGTGCGATATGATCCAACACCTTGGATCACACCCGTGTCCAATCTAGTTGCAAAAGGGTTCTTCACACTCACTGATTTTAAATTTCTCAGCTCAGTTTTAGTGCAACGGTAGAGTTATTGTCGTGTGACCTGTCATGGGTTCAAGGCATGGAAACAGCCTCTTGTAAAATGTAAGGTATTGACCCTTGCAGTCCACTCCTTCCCGGTATGCCGCATACACAGGAGCTTCATGCACCAGGACTGCCCTTTTAGCTCAGTTTTAGCTCCAGAATGATGCCATCACGGATACAATGAAGCATTTGCATCTAAATCAACTGACTTATCTATAATACTTTCTGTGGGTTAGCTGTTGATCATACCGTTCTAAAACTTGCGGGTGCTATAGACGTGAAAAACGATAATTTCACTTAACTGGAATCTTTATTTAGATTCATTTGAAGCGATATTTCATTCAAAGTATATTCTCAGGCTACATGCCCGGAAGATTATATGATCTCAACTCTCCAGCTACGGAAATGAGGATGAATTGAAGCAATTGGTAGGGAAATTCAATGACGAGGGAATCAAACCATAGCAGACAGTCATAAACCATAGATGCGCAAACAAGAAGGATAGTAGAGGGATCTATTGCATCTTCGAAGGAGGGACAGAAGATGATCATCTCGATTGGGGCCCATGGTCCATCTGCAGTGATGACACCACTTATTCTGATGGTACTGGAAATCCAGACACGGGGGCTGGCTTTGATGATGCTCCAGACATTGATCATACCAATCCGAGGGTCCGAAAAGACCTATCGGATTGGCTGAATTGGCTAAAGAATGAAATCGGCTTCAAAGGATGGCGTTTAGATTTTGCAAAGGGGTACTCGGCTGAACTTGCAAAGGTTTATATGGATCAAACCAAACCCGAGTTTGTGGTTGGCGAGGTTTGCAACTCTATGGCTCACGGAAAAGACCGGAAGCCAGAAGTAGACCAGGGCGAACACCGACGTGAACTGGTGGAGTGGGTTCGTGGTGCTGGTGGGATGGCCAGAGTCTTTGATTTTACAACAAAGGATATCCTCCAAGCTGCAGTTCAAAATGAGTTACGGAGAATGAGGGACTCGACAGGCAGGGTACCAGGGATGATAGGATTGTCGCCAAGAAAGTGTCACATTTGCTGATAATCATGACACTGGGCTTTGGCCGTTTCAATCAGATAAAGCCTTACAAGGATATGTATATATCCATACCCTTCCAGGCATTCCATGCATAGTAAGTTGCACTGCTGTTATTGGTTTCTGCCGACTAGGAGTGGCAAAATACGACACGACTTGATAACACAACTCGAACTAGACATGGATTTAGTAGGTTAGGATCGAAGCTTATCGTGTTCATGTCATTTTCAGGTAGCATGCCAAAAATTGTGTCATGTTCGGGTCAACCAATGTTGACCCATTGTGTTGAGCCATTTGACTCATGATGTGTTAACCCGTTGTGTCAATCCATTTGACTTGCAACCTGTTAGCCCATCGTATATAAGATGGTTTTTGAAAAACTGTCCTCTATTACTATAAGAAAAACCACCATATATTTTATAGGATGGTTTTTCAAAAATCATCTTATATTAATTATAATATAAGATGGTTTTTGAATAACTGTCCTTTGTGGTATATCTTTCTCATTGTGTTACACGAGTCGTATCGTGTTGACTCGTTTAATAATCAGATCGTGTTCAAGTCACAGGTTCTTGATACGATTATTAATCGAGTTATGTTCTTGTCGACCCATATATTGTAATGGGTTAGTCTTGATACGACATGAATACGACTTATAAACACGATTTGCCACCTTTACTACCAGCATACTTGATCATATTCAAGTTATAGTGTCTAAAAATGTAATTTTATTAACTAATCATGCATTACTACAAGAATGATTAAGCAGCTGCATTGTTAACTATATCTTGAATGTCTTCTCTTGTGCAGTTTTATGATAATTTCTTCGACTGGCGACTCAAGGACCAGATTAGACTTCTAGTTGCAATAAGGTCTAGAAATGGCATTTGTCCCGAAAGTGACTTGCGAATTATAGCTTCTGATGCTAATTTGTATTTGGGGGCCATTGAATAAAACAATCATTGTGAAGTTAAGATCAAGGTCTGATGTTGGCAATCTAGTTCCCCTGTAACTTTCGCATTGTTATGAATGGGATGGATTTCTGCGTATGGGAGACAACGAAGTGATGATCGAATAATATTGGCTTTGAAACAGATTGGTTTTAGCTTCAGTTGGTCTATTTTAAATTTTTGGATCACTTCTTAGATGTCTTCTTGTACTCATTTTCCAATTCCCGGGAATGTGATCGTCATTTCAATGTACTGCTGTGTTTTCATTTTAGTGGGATTGTCTAAACTCAATGTTGCAGAAGATTATTAAATTAAAAGGTTTGTAGCAGTTTTCTATCGAAATCACTACTGTCTGATTCCTTATAATCTTAGTCTATACTACTGTTTTTCTCCAAACAAGTGCAATGTTTCGGGAGGTGAAGGGCGTGAAGGAGGGTAAGCCCACCTTCGAATGATCTGACGTATCCATCTTGTTCGGTCTCTCAGATTGGCTAGACACCAAAATTTATAACTGTTGAATTCATTAAAACTAAAAAACTAGTACTAGAAGCATCAACATGATTTTTTGCAGATAGCCCAAATAGAAGAAGGCGAATAAGATAATTGGGTGAGATCAGTTCTCGTATATCTATCTATTGACCACAGGACTTTCTCAAGCATTGGACAGTGCTGCAAGATTGCCTTTGTACAAAATGATATATCGTTAAGTCCCCTTTTAGGAATTGGATCCGCTAAAGAATTCGGACTATGTATAGTCTGGCGTTAAAGCACTCAAGAGAACAGTTTACGCCTAATGCATGTGGGTAAGTGTTAGTCCATTTCACACTGAGGATCAAGAAGTGGTTTATAATCAGCTAGAGGCGGGGACTCCGTGAGTTTCGGAGGTCTTGACAAATGAGTCCATTTTAGCTTTGTCCCGTTCTGTGTAATCTATCCAGAAACCGTGTAGAGCCCGATTGGTAACGTTCACATTAATCCGGTCTACCGGATTATGCCTGGCCTTTTTCCATACATGTAATCCGGCATCGGCGGATAAATTCACGAGATAATTAGGCCTTGCCAACCAGGCCCATACTCTCAGTCTACATATATAGAGCTCTCTAATCAACCTTCATTACACAATTCTTCAAATCCCTCAAACATGGAGAAGGAGCTTTTTATCTCTCTAGCATGTATACACGCTTCCTTCTTTCTGCTACTCACCAGCACTAATTCACAGATTCTGTTTCAGGTACATGCATCGGAAAACCATTTGTTCTCCTCTGTACTTCGTTTCCTATTTCCTGATTTTTCAGATTTCCAGTATCTCTTTATTGACCTGCTTTTTCAGGGATTTAACTGGGAGTCATGGCATAAGGAAGGAAAATTGTATAATTTTCTGGGCAACCAGCTAGAAGAATTGGCTAATGCTAGAATTACGCATGTTTGGTTGCCTCCCCCCTCCCACTCTGTTTCAACCCAAGGTTACTGTTCTATTACAAGTTATCTTGGTGTAAATATATTTTCTGTTGGCCAATGACCTTGTCTCACAAACTAGAGATTGTGGGTTTGAATCCAGTCATCATCCAGAAAACACTTATCGGCACTTTCTAAACATGAAAAAAATAATTTTCATTTAACTTAAAATCCTTGTTCAGATTCATTGCGAGTGACATTTGTTCCAAATATTTTCTCAGGCTACATGCCGGGAAGATTATATGATCTCGATTCTTCCAACTACGGAGATAAGGATGAATTGAAGCAATTGGTAGGGAAATTCAATGACAAGGGAATCAAATCCATAGCAGACATAGTCATAAACCATAGATGTGCAGACAAGCAGGACAGTAGAGGAATCTATTGCATCTTCGAAGGAGGGACAGAAGATGATCGTCTCGACTGGGGTCCATGGTCCATCTGCAGTGATGACACCGCTTATTCTGATGGCACTGGGAATCCAGACACGGGGGCTGGCTTTGATGGTGCTCCAGACATTGATCATACCAATCCGAGGGTCCAAAAAGAGCTATCGGATTGGCTGAAGTGGCTAAAGAACGAAATCGGCTTCAAAGGATGGCGTTTAGATTTTGCCAAGGGGTACTCAGCTGAACTTGCAAAGGTTTATATTGATCAAACCAAACCCGAATTTGTGGTTGGTGAGGTTTGGAATTCTCTAGCTTATGCCCAAGACGGCAAACCGGAATATGATCAGGACTCACATCGCCGTGGGCTAGTGGGTTGGGTTGAAGCTGCTGGTGGGATGGCTACAGCCTTCGATTTTACAACAAAGGGTATCCTCCAAGCTGCAGTTGAAAATGAGTTATGGAGGTTGAAGGACTCAGCAGGCAGGGCACCAGGAATGATAGGTTTGTCCCCAAAAGGTAGTGTCACATTTGTTGATAATCATGACACCGGTTCAACGCAAAAGATGTGGCCTTTTCCATCTGAGAAAGTCATACAAGGATACGTATATATTCTTACCCATCCAGGCATTCCCTCCATAGTAAGTTTTACTGCATCTGCTAGAAGTTTCTGCCTACATATTTATGTCTTGTTCAAGTGATGATATATAACAGTAGTAGTAGTCACAGAAGACTCAGTATAATTCCTTCCACTAATTTCTACCAAACACAAATCAATCTACATTAAACAAATCTTTGTTTTATTCTTTTTTGCAGTTTTATGATCACTTCTTTGAATGGGGACTCAAGGATCAAATTAGTCTTTTGGCAGTAATAAGGTCTAGAAATGAGATTCGACCAGATAGTACCCTGCGTATCATAGCTTCTGATGCCGATCTCTATTTGGCTGCCATTGATGAGAAGATCATTGCCATGATAGGATCAAGGTCTGATCTTGGCAATCTAGTTCCACCCAACTTTCGTATTGCTATGACCGGGATTGGTTGCTCTGTGTGGGAGAAAACGCAGTGATGATTGAGGGATCAATCCTTTGCTTTTACTTATAAGAAGACTGGAAGCTGCTTCAACTTCATTCGGCATATCTTAACCTTTGGGCACATTTCTATGATGCCTTCTCATGTTACTGTAATTACCTATCTCTAAATTGAGAAAAAAGGTCGCTAAATTATAAAGCCGAAGGTCCAACTTGAATTCAAGATAGCAATGGTGTCAACTCCAGGTGGGAATGAATTTCTTAGAGCAGTTTCTATTACCGAATGTGGCTTGCCAGCATGGTTTTCCTGAATAAATGAACTGGATTCAGATAGGATTAAAACATCGGATTTGAATGCTGTTTATGGGTTGAAATGCCCGGATTTTGCGTAAAGAAAAGTTTTAAGTTTATTAGTGCGAGAAGATGGTCCATGTCATTAGCCCTCGGACTGGTAGGTTCTTCTCATTATCTTCTCTCATAAAAAACACTGATTAAATACACCACCAACTCAGCTCGTTTTTACTAAAAATTCTGCCTGAAATCTCCTCTATTTCTGTCAGCAAATCAACTCTCCTTCGTACATTAACAGCGGAAATTTCAAGCAATTATTTTTCCACTTCCTATTCCAATGAACCCCAAAGCAGACGAGCTCACCTTCTTTTTGTTCATTTTCTTTGCAATGGACCATCTATTTACTCACAAAACCATATGTTTCTTTTCTCTCAAATTCATCTAATATTATATCAATAAGAAGAGTGATCAGAAAAAACTCAGACCCACCTTAAATCTGAAGTCAGCCATTTTATTTAACTTACTGTAGCTCTCCAAGAGCTATGTGCGAAATTTGGGTGAATTTTCTCTACGTATCAGTTGTTTGATGATATACCCAACAAAGTATTTATCATTGAATGCATTGATATGTCGGACTTCACACAGTGGTATGACTTGCATGTTTGCGTTGTTTACTGCTATACCTTCTTAGCCAACCGCAATGAAAACCTGTTCATGGATATGGAGTTGCGACTGCTTTGTGCTGGATGTGCAGGGTAATTTATTCACTTATTTACATGTATCAAAATGTTTGGATTTAGATTTGACTAGAAGTTTGTTTGGAAGCATGATGGAGAAGAGTGTAATTTCATGAGGTATTGTTATTGTTGTTTGTGAACAAAATGTTGGTTATTGTTGTGAGTGTTCTATCTGCAGGTGCATGTTCAGATTCTGTCCACTGCTATGCTTTGAAGAGTGGTCTTAGTGATGGTGTTTCTGTTGATTCCTTTGCTTGTTTTCTGTGCATGCACAAAATTTGGTGTCATTGAAGGTGGCTAGATTGTTTGATGGATTGGTGCCAGAGAAAGCCATGGTTTATGTTACTGTAAGCATTCTTAGCTGTGTAACTAAAGGATATATTAATTTAGCATCCTCCTGTAGGCACAAAATCAGATGCAACTACAATGCCAGGATTCTACCAGGATTTGCCAACCCAACCTCTATTTTAAGTACGGCTCAGCATTGATAAGGAATCAAAAGGGGTTTGGGTTGTGATGTGTTGATGATGAATGAGCTAATTAGCACGTAAGCTAAATTTGATAACGTAGACGCTACCCTTTCCCTTTTTTAAGAAAAAGTAAGGGAATGCATGATCGACAATTGATCGGTTGGAATTTGATGATACCACGGAGAGCTTTCATCAAGTTAATTAGTCCAGATACCTGCCAGAGTTGATTACTGACTGCTAGGCTTTTAGGGTGGTACAACTTCGGTCCTTAAAATTTGGAAAGCGAGCCAAACGACTACATCTTGAGAAACAATGTTGAAATGGAAGCTTTTCTTGTATCTGCCCTTGTAGATTGTTTGTGTGAAAACACAAAGTGCAGAAAGTGTTTGTGTGTTGAAGAGCCCGTGTGATAGAACTTGGAAAGCGGTGATCTTGGGCTGTCTTTTTGAGGATTTGAAAGTGAAGCTCTTTATTATGTCACTGAGATGGCGGAAAGTCGGGTGAGAACCACTGCGATCACCTTCTAAGGCTTGTTGTCTGCTTGTAGTCCTAGACGGCTTGTAAAGGGGCAGCCCCGGCACACGAAGCTCCCACCTATGCAGGGTCCGGGGAAGGGGCAGACCACTAGGGCCTATAGTAGGCAGCCTTACCTTGCATTTTGCAAGAGGCTGATTTCATGCCTTGAACCCGTGACCTCAAGGTCACATGACGACAACTTTTACCGTTGCGCCAAGGCTCCCCTTCTAAATGGCTTGTAAAGCATGAGTGGAAAATGTTTCAATCTCCACGTTACCTAGATTTGATGCCTCGGATAGTGTTGGTCTCCCTGGACAAGCAAGCTTGCTAGATGAAGTTATGTCCATGGAAAACATGGAGGTGGAGCCAAATTCTGTCGTCTACAGAGCTCTAATTGGTTTTTGTTGCATCCACTGAGATATCAAGCTTGACAAGTGTGTGACAAAGCGAATTCTCTTTTTGGATCATTGAAATTGTGGGATTTGTGTGTCGTGGCTAGGATGAGAAAGATTGTGAAACACAGAGAAGAGGATGGTTTTTCAGGAAGTGCTCGTACTCTGCTCCAAATGAATTCTTTGCAATCCTTGCGACAAGTGAATACCAAGTCGTGCTTAAAACTATAATTCGAAACTCCCTGCACTTTGAGCCAATCATTCTCTGATTAACTCTCAATCTCTCTATATTAAATTCTAACTAAACCCAAACAATTCCTTGATTGGATGGTAGGACTCTCTGCCTAGTAGCTACTCCACTGACCCCCCCTTCATTGGAATCCCTTTCCTTAATTAGTTCAGAAAAGACAGGATCACATTTTTTGGATAAATAGCACAGGTTTCTTCCAGTGTCTAGTAAATACTCCACTTAGCTGGTCTAGTTTGCCAAATGTTGTCCCGTCAAAATTTAGTCTCAAGCATCAGTATGGTGGGAGCCATTGGAGATGCAGAAAAGAATTCATAGCATACCATTACAACAAGGAATAACGCATGAAAGCATTTGAAGTTCTTTAATTTTAGGATATATTATAGGGTAGTTCTGGTGCATGAAGCTCCCACATATGTGGGGTTTGGGGAAGGAGAGGACCATTTGCAAGAGGCAATTTTCATGCCTTGAATCCTAGACAAAATTTATGGAAAATGATACGGGCAAGCTGTGAATGGAAGCACCTGACCATGGAGGGCTATCTAAGCATATGCCATTTATTTATTTATTTATTTGTCTGTTTGTTTATTTATATTATTTATTTATTTTTATGGCAGATTGACATGGCACCTTATTTTACTGAGTCTCTCTCAATCCAGAGAAATTCAGAGCCTTTCTGCAAGCGCCCAAAATCCAAAAAAAGGGTCAGGACTCTCTTTTTCAATGGATCTGATAATAACAACGTGGCCAAGAAAGAGAGAAGGACCTGTCTATTGTGATTGTGAAACACACCGGACAGACCCCAGGCGGCGTAACTCTTACATCAAAGAACTCGGAAATCCGAGTGAACTCGAGATTTTTGCACCATCAGTTTCTGACTTTTGGACCATCTCTTGCAAACCACAACTTCCGTGTAGCATTGTCCACCACTGGATAAGTTTAGCAGTAGTCTGGCCTTTGAAAATACAGTGCAAATAGTCTATTTTCCACTCTACGTACCAACAAACAAATGGTTTGCGTCATTGACCTAAGTTCCCTCTTCTTGATCTAGACACCATAATTCAAAGTCCGAACGAACTAGTCCATTTTTGCTTGTCCATTTTCAATGCATCTATCCACTAGAACCGTGTAAAGTTGTCTAATCACCCTTGACGATTCTTATATATATCCATCCATAAGTAAGAAGCTAATACAAGATCTTTAGACTCCATAAACATGGATATAAATCCTCTTATCTCTATAGCATGCCTATGCGCTTTCTTCTCTCTTCAGCCCACCTGCACAAATTCACAGATTCTATTCCAGGCACATTCAGCAAACCATATGATCTTTTGTGTCATTGTTTCTATTGCATGTTTTACACATCACTAATATCTCTTCATCGGCCTATGCTTTCAGGGCTTTACCTGGCAGTCATGGAACAAGGAAGGGAAGTTGTACAATTTTCTGGCCAACCAGGTACAAGAACTAGCTAATGCTGGCATTACGCACGTCTGGCTGCCTCCACCCTCACACTCGGCTCACAACGAAGGTTGGTGTTTTATGACATTATCTTGGTAAATGGAGATGCTGCAGGAAAGAGTACGAGAGTGATCACCAAGGTCTTTCTTTAAAGTCATCTTTTGAGCTTTTCTGATATGACGGAAATACGTCTAGTACTTTACTGTTGAACAAACTACCCCTATCCAATGGTTCAGGTCACATGTGGGTTTAATATGGTCTAAATGATTGGAAATCTTCAAGTTTAGAAAAATAAATTCAATTTCTTAGCTAGGTCACGCTTGACTATTCTCTGGTAGGGGATAGGCTGACGGATTGGGTTATTTGACTCCAATAATTCTCACTACTTTTGCGGGGTATCTCCAGAACATAGAGACAAGTGATTATATTTCCAGTTAGTTCATTCCGATCCTAATTTAGACCATATTTCGGTTGATGTTGAGTTAGTTTATTTTCTCAGGTTACATGCCAGGAAGGTTGTATGATCTCGACGCATCAAACTACGGAAATCAGGCTCAATTGAAGCAACTGATAGGGAAATTCAATGAGAAGGGAATCAAATCCATAGCTGACATAGTGATAAATCATAGATGTAACAGGGCGGGGAGCACAGAGAACAGTTCCCCTTGCATCTTTGAAAACCGCTTTGAAGGAGGAACAGCCGATGATCGTCTCGATTGGGACACATCTTCCATCTGCAGAGATGACCCCACATATACCATGGGCACAGGAAATCCAGACACTGGGGGCAACTTTGGCATCGCTCCAGACATCGACCACACTAATGCAAGGGTCCAGAGAGAGCTATCGGATTGGCTGAATTGGTTAAAGAATGAAATCGGCTTCAAAGGATGGCGTTTAGATTTCGCTTTGGGATATTCTGCTCAAATTGCCAAGCTTTACATTGATAATTCCAAGCCCGAATTTGTGGTTGCAGAGACTTGGAATAGGGACCTGGATAATGACCCAGAAGCACAGCGGGCCGGCATACGGGATTGGGTCCAAGCCTCGGGCGGGGTGGCTACAGCATTTGATTTTACAACAAAGGGGGTCCTCCAAAAGGCAGTTCTAGGTGAATTACGAAGGATGAACGTCTCAGGGCGTGCCCCGGGGTTGATTGGATTGTTGCCGGAAAAGAGTGTCACTTTTATTGATAATCATGACACCTTACCACAAAAAACTTGGCCATTTCCATCCGAGCAAGTCGGACAAGGATATGCATATATCCTCACACATCCAGGCATTCCCTGCATAGTAAGTTCTACTGCTGCTGTTTGTAGTTTTGCCAACATACTAAACCATATATTCAAGTGATTATATCTAAAGATATCATAGTAGCCTCGTGACCATTCTTTCTACTAAGATTAGAACTAAGTTTACATTATTAACTGAATATTTGATTTCTTCCCTTGTGCAGTTTTATGATCACTTCTTCGACTGGGGAGAACTTAAGGATCTGATCACTAAAGTGGCTGCAATAAGGTCCAGAAATGGGATCCGACCGGGTAGTACTCTGGAAATCATAGCTTCCAATGATGATCTCTATGTAGCTAAGATTGATGATAAAATCATGGTCAAGATAGGAAGTGGTGAAGTTGGGAACTTGGTTCCTGCTAACTTCGTTCTCGCGTACGCCGGAGAGAATATTGCTGTGTGGGAGAAAAGGCAGTGATCGATGCTCTGAAATCCTCTCCTTTGCTATAATAAATAAGAAAATAATAAGCTGTTTCAGCATCAATTAGCTTATCCACATTTAGCATATGTCTATGCCATAATTAATGTTCCAGCTATATGAAAATAAAATGACTTTTGAATGGCTTAATACTGTCTTCTTCTTTTGCTGTAACAATAATGGCGAAAGAGTAGCATGCCAACTTGAGATGCAAGTTGATTGGAAGAAAAAAACCATTGTAGAATGATCGATGTACCACCATCTGGAGCTGGGGATATAGTACCACCATCTTCAAATGTTGTTGCAAAGTTTAATTTCAGCTGATGCAGGATGAACTGTAACAAGACCTTAATCGTCTTTATCTTCTTAACTAGAAAAGGCAGCCCGGTGCACGATGCTCCGGAGTATACTGGGTCCAGGGAAGGGGTGGACCACAAAGGCCTTAATTGTCTTATCATCTCAACTAGGCAGCCCTGGTGCACGAAGCTCCCACTTATGCTGGGAAGGGACAGACCACAAGAGTTAGTAGTGCGCAGACCACAAAGGCCTTAATTGTCTTATCATCTCAACTAGGCAGCCCTGGTGCACGAAGCTCCCACTTATGCGGGGAAGGGACAGACCACAAGGGTTAGTAGTGCGCAGCATTATCTTGCATTTTGTAAGAGGTTGTTTCCACGCCTTAAACCCGTGACCTCAAGGTCACATGACAACAACTTTACCATTGCCCCAAGGTCCCCTTCTTCTTATCTTTGCAACTGACGACTTTAATTATCAGAATTAGATTTCAATGGTTTGACTGATTAAAATTAATCCTATGACAGAAATTCAATAACCCACCAAATAACTAAAACAGTGGTTCAGATGAGAATTCACTTCTCACCCCATTTCGTACTTGTTTTCACTTTTCGAGACCCTGCATTCGTGGAAGCTTCTCGTTGTAGGGCAGTGAAGCCTCTTTTTCACATAAAGATCCCACCTTTGGTTGATCGGAGCCTTTCACGTTTTGAATGTCTACTAGTTGAAACACCATGGTGTTTCCATGACTCTAGCATATGAAAAGATGTTCTCTTGATCAGGAGGAATGCGAAACCAAAACGCCTAAATCACAGCGCCCAACTTTTGCATGAAAGACCCAAAGATGATCGGATCCATTCAATCATGTTTGGATGCTAAGGAGTTCAAAACTCATGATAATTGAATGATTGTAGTATCTTACAAGGAGCTAACTTTTATCGCAATAAGTTGATGCTTAGAAGTATTATTAGGAAAGGGTCTAAATTCAACAAACGAAAAAACAACATTTTTAAGATGCTAGAAACGTCTAGACCTTGCTAGTTATTGGTGAGGTGACATCCATAGCTAAGAAAAATCTTAGAAACAGGTCCGATTATCCAAATGTAGAGTCCCTCCCTGCACAAATGCTCTTGGTTTGGATGCCTTGTTTGAATGGTCTGGTTTACCATTCCTCTTTGATCAGATTTTTTTTTTTTTCTTGACAGAGAACTCTTTGATCAGATTATTTAGAAACTTCTTATAAACATCACACCACATTCAACTCCCAAAAGTAAAGTTTTGTGTAATAAATCTCCAATCTATAACAACTATACAAGGAAAGTGGCAGGTCGAAGTTTTGGTGCTGATTAATACCGAAAATTTTCGACTACTTTGCCCTTCACTTATAATTTATTTATGTATATTTGCCATTTCTCATATCCAATCAAACCCATGTTATTTGCTTATTCTTCTTATTTCTCCACACAGATATGGATTTGGGTGGTCCAGTTTTAGACTTAGTTCATACAAGGTTTTGCTTTTCTTTCCTAAACACCATGGTATTTCCTAATCCATGTTTAAACCCTTGTATGATTTCGTCCATGCATTCATGCATACATGTAATTAAGCAGCAGAAATGGGCCCATGGTACATTTCTGTGATTTAGGTTGACCTAGCAATTATTGGTCATTATTTAGATGACTCATGATCTGAAAATCTCATCCATTAGATGATATTGGCCATCGTTTTTTTTATTTGTGATATGAATGGTAAACAATTTGTGAAGGGGAGCCTTGGTGCAACAGTAAAAGTTGTCATCATGTGACCTTGAGGTTACAGGTTCAAGGCATGGAATCAGCCTCTTGCAAAATACAAAGTAAGACTGCCTATTATAGGCCCTTGTGGTCCGCCCCTTCCCCAAACCTTGCATAGGCAGGAGCTTCCCCTTTTATGGATGGTAAACAATTTCACCATCTATTGTCCACTAGTGCAGTTTCTGCTAGTTAGGATAATCAAGAAGATGAGATTTTCATGATCTGAGCAATCTTACTCATATTCAACATTGTGAGAGGTTTGGATCTCTTGAAATGTGGGCAATCTTGAACTTTTAGGTGTTCTTACCAAATAGTCTTGCTTTGACAATGACTTGAACACAATTTGCAAGTGGATAAAAGATATGTGCTTATCGATTCCAATTTTTAGATATCTCGATTTGTACTTGCAGCTTAAGTATTTGGACTTGATGTAACATATCTTCAAAACCATTAATAGTTGGATCACATCAAAGGCTCCACCAAATGGGTGAAGACAAAAAACTGCCTACGATTATCCTTAATTAAGTTGGGAAAGATTATGGTTATAAGCAGTAGTTGTCCTTAATTATATTTTTTTATTTCTGGTCTTTTCATTTGATAGAACGCCCAATTGTGCTAGAACTATCTTAATATCTTAGTAAACTTCTTACAGCTAATATAAAGGTGATAAAAATATAAACCAAAAATCTTTTAATAAACGGTCTAGAAAAAGTAATAAAAACTGCATAGAAGGAAATGCAATTGTAAATATAAACCAAAAATCTTTTAATAAACGGTCTAGAAAAAGTAATAAAAACTGCATAGAAGGAAATGCAATTGTAACACACGCACACACACACTGCAAAGTGAATTCTTAGAGATGCAGTTTTACCTTTTCTTTTATAATGAAGAAAACAGTGAAACAAATGCAAGTTGTAAGCAAAAAAAATCATCTCCACTGATGATCTTAACATTTCAATGAGTCAAGACACTAATAAATCCTAACAAACTGATGAAAACAATTTTTTATACAAATGCTATGATAAAAGATCTTCATTAAAAGTTACCTCCCAAAAACTTTTATGGGCCATTGGCTTTACATCTAAGCACAAAAATCCAACTGACTACCAACTGATCAATAATGATGACCGTGTTTCCACAATAAATCACAGTGATCTTTGTTATCTGAATGAAACGATAACTTCAACTTCAACACAAAAATTTGCACCATTCTGATTTCTTTTCTTTTTTTCAATGCAAAGATAGAAGCGTCTAAGTTAGAAAAAAGGATGACTAAGGACAAAATAAGAATGATTGCTAGCTAAAGTTTTCTTTTCGTTGAGTAAATCTCCACCTCTCACCGAGAAGGAATGGGTATTCATAAAAGAGATGATGCAAACTGTTATATCTTTTTCTAATGAGAATTTGGGATTCTTAGGACATAGATAGTCATGATCATTAAGTAAAAAGGGCTCATTTCTGTGGTTTCTTTCTATCCTGTGCAGCCAATATTGTATAAGTAAGAAAATCCTAGGCAACTCTTTATCTTAAATACTGATATATTAGCTTTATTATTATCTTTTTATATTTTTCATCTATACATTCCAATTCAATCACTAGTTACTATTATAATTTGATTTTGAACAGGACCTGACCGACATACAGCAAGAATGTCATGTAGTTTTGTGCAGACGAACATTATGTTTGGTGACTATATACATATTTGATATAACCTGGAAGATTCGAATAAATAGGATGCATGTAAACACCTTGTAAACCAACTTTCTTTCTCCTTAGAAGGATGTACTGTCTGTATTTGTTAAAAAGTCAGTATGTATAAACAGATGTGGCTCATATATGTCTATATTTGTTCATAATTTTTTGTTAGACAGGAGTGCTAACCACCAGTTGAAACATTTGTTATCATAAAAATGCTTCCGGAGGCTAAAGTAGCAGGTTCTTGTTTTTTTTGGGAGACAAATTTTATTAACTGTTAATTTGATATATATTAGATCTCTCTTATATTTTCTTTGAATCCTATAATGATTTTCGCTAAAAATCAATATGTATAAACCTTACTAGTTCCTCCTTACAAAGACATCTTGTACCTTGCGTGAGCTAAGCGCACATACACTCTTCGGTCTAATGAAATGCAATTAGGTGCACATGAAATCTACCCTTTGATCGGTCAGTCATTACACGGTTTCCCAACATCCCCACTACATATATTGCATCTATCAGTCTATCCATTGTAAACCGCCAAGCACTACCAGTGGGGATCATGTAAATGAACTTTGTTTTTCTCCAAACATTTAGGCAGTCAACGGCTGCTGCTTTGTCGAATGCACCCGCCAAACCTGAATTACCACTGCCTATCTTGTGCAGAAATCCTGCCTATCAATTGGTTGCTCGGATTTCTACCCTACCATCTAGAAAGCATAGTGGTCAACTTGTCATTGGTCAAATTTGGGTACGAGTAATTTTAGACTGGTACAAGTTCCAACAGTTCAAACTGCAATGGCGCGTATTTAATCTCCAACCTAACCAGCTTCTTCTATTAGTCATGGTTGGTTCTCTTCGCTTGGCGAAGTTTTCCTCCCTTCCAATCCACTCCTGCTGTGCCCGTCTTTATTACTATCTCTGTTCATCAAGCCATTTCCATTCTTTCGAAGAAGAATCCGAAAGAATCCTATCAAGATCTTCAATTCCACAGCAATCCATTAATCTAAAAGGCGACACTTAATTCATCTCCTGCATCTGTGTGCCAGTAAAGTCACTCCTTGTCTTTCATGGAATGCTTATAGGTGAGTTTCTGGTAGGAGTATTGGTCAAAGTCTGTTTCCTTCTCAATGTTCCAGAACATGGATATCTGGTTTTTCATAGTATTGGAAAACCCAGTTTGTTCTTAGAGAATCTGATGATCAGGTCTCTCTCTGATAATGGGTTGTATGAGGATCTGTTGGCTCTTTACATAAGGCTGCAGAAATTGGGTTGCAAGTCTGGTAATTACACCTTTCCATTTTTTATCAAGGCCTATGCGTTCGAACAGGAAAAGAGATTCACTGTGTGGTCTGGATTTGAGGATAATGTTGTAGTACAAACTACTATCCTTGATATGCATGCTAAACTTGGTCAAATGAAAACTTTACGTCAGATGGAGTTCCTCAAAGAAATTTGGTTAATTTCAATGCATTACTTGTTGGTTTTTTTTTTTTTAATGGACTGTACATGGAAGCTTTTGGGGTATTTAGGGAGATTCAGGTAGGGGGTTGAAGCCTAATCTGAGAACCTTTATCAGCATAATTCCTGCCCGTAACCATTTATGTGTTCCAGAAGTTGGTAAAGCAATCCATGGTTTTGCAGTTACAAATGGATTCGATTTAGAGGAAATCGTTTTGCCTGCACTTATCTCAATGTATGCAGGTTTTGAGGATTATACACTGTTCAAATATGATTTGGTTTGGTACCTGAGAAAAATGATGATGCTTGGAATTTATGCATTTTTGCAGAATGGGAAGTTTCATGCAGCCTTTTGTGTTTCCAGATCAATGTTTCGGGCAGATATGATGCCGACTTTGGTGCCCTTTCTTCCCTTCTGTGGAAATCTTGTGAAAAGTATGGTAAATCAGCTCATGCATATGGAATCAAACATGGACTTGTAGACAACGTTTCTGTAGCTACTTTGATTGTATATATGTATGGGAAACTAGGATATCTGGATGCAGCTCTGATAAAAAACCTTCTTTCATGGAATCCTATTATTTCTGCTCAGAATGGTTTCTCAGAAATGGGTTTGGCAGCAGTCCATAGAACACAACTTGCCAGCATGAAGTCGGACTCAGTAACTATGGTAGTGTTATTTCTGCATGTATCCAATTAGGAGACTTGCTGGGGCCTGAGTCTGCTCGTGCTTGTTGTCTTAGAAATGGATTTGATACAGATCTTAATGTGTTGAACGCACTTTTGGTCTTGTACTCTGATTGCGACTGGTTGGCTGTCTCTCTTAAATTGTTTCATAAGATGCTACTAAGAAATGTGATTTCTTGAAATATCTAATATCTGGGTTTGTTCAGAACAGTGACAAGGGAACTGCTGTGGATTTCTTATGCCGTATGCAAGAAGAGGGTGTAAATTTTGATTTGGTTACAACGATTAGCGTCCTCACTGCCTTCTGTCAGGATGAAGACCTTGCAGTAGGGATATCTATTCATGGTCAGGTAATCAAAACTGGGTATGATTCTGACGTTTCTCTTGTCAATGCCCTTATAAGCATGTATGTTAACTGTGGAGATCTAGAGGTTGGGCTGTTTCTCTTTGACAGAATGCACGTACGTAGTCTGGTTTCTTGGAATGCTTTGATGATTGGTTACATCTGCAACAACTTATTTAGGGAGGTAATGGCCTTGTTCAATCAAATGAAACTGGAGTTAAGGAAGCCCAACTCCTTAACCTTGCTCAATATATTACCTATATCAAAACCCGCTTACAAGGTCAGTCTATTCATGCATATGCAACTAGAGCCTGCTTTTTGAGATGGCAAACAAGAGAAACATTGTTGTGTAGAATGCTATTGTGTCTATGCATGTCAATTGCAAGCATTCTGAAAGAGGATTTTTGTGTTTGAGTGAAATGCTAGGAACGGAAGTGGAGCCTGATTCTATCACAATTTTGACCTTGGTCTCAGCACGTGTTCAGTTGGTCTGGAATTGGCACAAGGTATAACAGCTTACATTATTTGCAAGGGCTTTGATATTGACATATTTGTCAGTAATGCCCTTATAGACCCGTACTCTAGATGCGGAAATACAAAACATTGCAAAGAAATTATTTGATGCAATGGACAAAAGGGATGCTTTCTCTTGGAGTTTGATGATCAATGGATATGGGTTACATGGGGAGGGTGATGCAGCTCTTAGTCATTTCCTGGAGATGAAATGTGCCAGGATACAACCGGATGGCATTACGTTCATTGCTGTTTATCAGCTTGAAGTCATTCTGGCTTAGCTGATGTAGGCAGAAAGCTTTTCAACTCTATGACAGTAGAGTATTATATAGTACCTCTAATGGAGCACAATGCATGTACGTATGATCTTTTCTGATGAACAGGTCACTTGGGTGAGGCATATGTTTTGTTATTGCCCTTCAAGCCCACTGCTAATATGCTTGAATCTTTGCTTGGTAACTGTAGCTTCCATGGCAATACTGAACTTGGCTAAAAAAGTGGAAGATTGTTCATTGAACCAGAACCTGAAACTTTTACAAAATATGTGATGCTTTCTAATATCTATGCAGCTTGTGGAAGGTGAGTCGATGTTAGCAGATTACAGTCTGATATGGAAAACAGAGGATTAAGAAAAGTGCCAGATTTTAGTCTAATTGAAATGGATAGAAATTTGAGCGCTGCTCTTACAGGACATTGATCTAGTACTAAAAGCATTCTCCTTATATATAAATATACATATGCAGAAAACATGATGATGATTAGAGATCAATTCTTCTGCTCATAGTAAGACTCTTGGTTGAAAATGACAAAAGACTGGTGCTGAGGATCGTGATTTATGGTTTCAATTGTATCAGTACTGCAACCTCTTAATTATATATAATTCTATCCTTTCTTATCTTGCCGCTCAACCATTTCAACATCCTCATTTCTACGACGCTCATCCTATGAACGTGATGTTCCTTAATTGCCCAACACTCTGATCCATTGAGCATGGCCAGCCTTATGGCCATCGTATAGAATTTTCCTGTTAGTTTGAGTAGCACCTGCCAATCATACAAAACTCTAAATGCACATCTCCATTTGTTCCAACCCGCATGAATTCTCTAGGTAACCTCCCTCTCAATCTTTTCACTCTTATGAATCATTGATCTTAAGTGCTGAGAGTGGTCTTTTATGGGGACTTCTAGGTTATCAATCTTAACTGGTGTTCCACTCCTCTTCTTGCTAAAATTGCATTCCATATATTCTTCTTTAGTTCGATTGATTTTCAATTATTTAGATTCTAATGCTTCTCTCTATAACTCTAGCTTTGTATTTACGTCTCCCTCGTCTCATCAATTAAGATTATATTATCTACAAATAATATGCACCATGGAATCTCCTTGTACAGATGTTTTGTTAACTCATCTATAACGAATGTGAAAAAGTATGGGGCTCAATGCCAATCCTTATGCAATGTTATATTGACAAAAAAATCAACAGTCTCACCACTAGTGGTCTTAACATTTGTTACCAGTCCCTTATGCGTATCTTTAATTATATATATATATACCAAATGTTAAGGTATTAGTTCAAGATAAGAAGTGAATTGACAATGTAACTAAGCTCTTGACTTTTTATAAGGAATGAAACACTACGAAGTTCTGTACAGTTCAAGGATGACCATTTTCGGAGGTCGACACATGAAATTCACAATCAGGTTGGATCAGGTACTACCTATGTAGATGTGGAAGTAAGCTCGTTCAAAGGTGGAAAGACCATGCTCCTCCACCGGGATTCTTCCAAGTTCTGCAGCACAACGTTTACACTCTTCTAACGGTTGGAGTCTGACAAGGCAAGGTCAATTTTTCATTAACTCCAGCACTCCTAAAAATATTCCTCTCGCCAAGAGTGACAATGGCCTGTTGCGGTCTGATCAGGCAACTGAATTTTAATCCATTGAATGAGATCTTCTCTTAAACCCTCTTCTCGTTTGATCAAATATTTCATCGTGAGATTGTGATCTCTAATTGTTTGTCTACAGAAGAAGATGGGGCCCATAAATCACTAGTGGACCACCACTATCCTGGAGAATACCCGGACAGTAGAAACTGCACACGGCTGGCGTTCCGATGATCCAAACTTTCAATTACGGGTCCTATCCTGGATAGGCTGGCTGTTAGTCTTATGATTGCACAAATTACCCTGTTTTCAGGCAACAAAGTTACGCACATCAAAAGGCGAAGATTGTTTGGAGCCCTGAAGTGAAATGACCTGGATCACCAAGAACTTGAGCCCTGATTGTACTTTTAGGAGCTTACAAGTGACAAGACCGACACCTGTTTCTGATAATAGCCATTTTTTCCGTTTTATATATGTTATCCCAAGCTAACATAAATATCTACTTTCTCTTGTCGGATTATGCACCAATGGTTGCCCTAATCTATCAGCACCTGCATCTTCTCTCCTTTCCTGCACTTTCTAAATCCAAATCAAGGACTAATTCCTCTGTCTCTTGCTCCATGAATTCCTCCTCCAATCCCCAAAGATGGACACAAAACCTCCTGAAATTTGCCCATGTATCACCTTCCCACCGTAGTCTAATGTTTGACCTTCTCTCTGCTATTGACACTCGTCTCGGCCACAGCCTCCTTCCTTCCTCCATCTCTCCGGACATTGCCTGCTTCGAGAATGAACCGAAAACATCGCAAGGCTCAATCGACATCAGATCTGGCCAGAACGATTCCGCGGTACTCTGTTTACTCTCTTCAATATGCCATAAAAAAAACAAAATCACCTGAAATTTTTTTTTTGATTCTGTTCAATCCAGCATCACAAAACAAAGGGACCCATTTAAAGTTTTCTGTTTTGCTCTGCTCAATCCACAATAGAAAATTAAACAACCCACTTAAAGCTTCATCTCTGTCTATTGCTGAATCCACCATCAGAAAATGACTGCTTATATGGTGGAGTGGTTACGCATATTTTCACTTGGAAAATATGAGCTGGTAAAAGTGCAAGTTTTGGTTTCACTCTTTCAATGATCCACCAATCTGGTTGGGCTAATTCTGAACTTTCTTCTGCTTTGGATGATTTTAGGGCTTAGGCCCTTTGCTTTGTGGAGGATCTGTTGATGAATGTAAACCATTGTTGTTAATTTCAGAACCCCGTCTAAAGGCCAACGTGAGTCTTGGGATTCTCAGATGAGTCTACATGGCTCGTCTGCAGCATTGGTCTAAAAGATAAGTGCTTTAGACAATTGAAAAGAGTGGGACTCAATTATACCTTTTGCCTACTCATATTTCGCAGAGAAAATATGTGAATCCACCGTATCAGGACTCTCTGAAAACAAGACAAATCGGCCTTAAGAGTTGTGTGTTTCCTCTGTTCAATCCAGCGTCAGAAAACTAGAAACCCCGGCTAAACTTTTCTGTTGTTTCTGTACAATCCACCATCACAAAATAAAAAGATCCAGAGATAAACTTTTCTGATTTATGTTGATTCTCACTTTCTCTCAATCTGAACTTCACAGGTAGATTTCATCTTGGCCTCATGGCTCCATTGCCAGCTTCCATTTGGGTCCTTGGACATAACGACCATCTTTGCCTTCCTCAAATCCTCAACAGACGCTCCCCACCTACTCCTTGAGTTCATCCAGCCCAACCCAAAATCTCTCATTCTTTTCATGGATTTGCTCCCTAGAAAAGACCTTGTTCTTCACCCAGACTATCTCCAAACCTTCTACGAAGAAACCCAATTGGAGAGACAGAGACAAGTCTTAGAAAAGGTCAAGCAAACACAGCCTTACTTATCTTCCTCTCTTTATATCAGAAGTGTTCTATCTCCCACTGCAATTGCCGTGAGCATGAACTGTGATGAAGTATCCGAGATGGAAGATGTGATGAGAGATCGTGTGGGGGTTGTTGCTAAGGAAGTGGTGAGAGTTTGGCTGGACGGGTGTAGCTTGACAAGAGAGATTGGAGAGGCTGAGAAGGAGAGCTTGGCGAAGAGAGATGAATTGGTGAAGAGCAAGACTGTGGAGATTGATCTTGCTGCGAATTTACCGAGATTGTTTGGGGCTGAGATTGCTGCAAAAATTATGGGTGCTATTCAGAAAGCTTATGGGATAGAAAGCAAGTAGGTGTCTTATGCTCATTCAGTGTTAACTTGTACCTACGGCTGTATTAATCAAACAGTGCTTGTATCATGTATTTCTCCAATACATTCGCCTAACCTTTGTGTTTTCTTATCTCCATCTACCCAAACGATAGGTTAAGAGGACGCAATCGGTTTTTTTTTTTTTTTTTAAAGTACACTTTCCCAAAAAATAATATAGTAACTGAAACTATTATTTTAGGTTACATTTTGGTCCTTTTCTTAACTTTTGAATTAAGGGTTATGCCCTTACACTTTAGTCATGGAAACTATTCAGTTATGACATTTTAGTCCTTAAAATTTCAGATAAATGGTTTAGTTCTTGGGCTAAATTGTTGCTGGTTGAGTCCAACCATTAATTTTGCAAATGGAAACTTAACAAAAAGACTGAAGTGCAAGTTTTAGGGATTGAACTATTTTTGTGAAACTTGAAGAGTGAAAGTGTCATAAGTGAATAATTTCATGGACTAAAGGGTACTCTCTCTCTCTCTCTTCACAAATAAGGATAAAGTACCATTCCAATAAAAGAAAAGTGTCTCCTCGTAACCTCTAATGAGGCATAACGAGGAGAGACACCATGATGTCTACAACCAACTATGATAGATGGCTTCGTGCAACATAATCTTCCAAAAACGTCTCGCTTAGTGTTAATCTCAAGCACCACTAACAAATGAGACAAGGAGATACCACTTGATCTTAACCCAGCTCAAGCTCTACTAACAATGATATAGCTCATCTCCAATTAGATCACTCCATTTCAAGCACCACTATGCCCTGTTGAGTTTTGGGAATGTTCTATTTGTTTTCTCTTTCTTTCTTTTTCTTTTTTGTTAGTATTCCAAAGAGTTATAAATCAAAGTACCCAGAGGCATATTTTAATTCCTAAATTCACTTAAAATCTCTCCAATAAGGAGAAAATGATTCGAACCTCTGACCAAGCATAACAAGGAGAAGCTAATTTATGTCCACAACCAACTGGGCCATAGGCATTTCTAGTCTAGGAGAAGCCAAACAAGATGCATGGGTTAGATCTTCCCAAATCATGCCTCTAAAGTTATTGAGGTATTCCTAGCGTAGGGAGTCCGCACAAGGTGTATGAGCTATATCTTCCAAACCATGGAAAGTAAGCGTCTCATATGAGATGCTAGTTTAACCGTGGCCCCTTCAAGGTATGGGCTAGATGCAGGCCGCTGATCACGCTATCTTCTTCTCTTGGACTTTCATCATGGTTGTTTGTTATATTTTAATAAAACGGCCCAATCAGACGAGGAAGGTTGACGTACGAAGTAGGGCTGCCAATATCAAAACGAGAAACATGGAATATTGATTGCCTTCACGCATTTGGAGTTCAGAAAGCGAAGCGTGCAGCGCGCCGGCCAATAGATCTACCCCCGTTTTGTTGCACCTGCATGCATAAATCATGCCCCAGGATTCATCCTCTACTTAACAATCTAAAGCTAGAAAAATGAACAAAGTAAAGAGAGAAAATCCGACCGTTCAAACCCAAAAGTCGTTCAGCTGGATGATAGAATTCTAAGTTCTATAAAAGGAGGTTCTTCAGAAGAGAGAATCAAAACAGGGCAATAAGAAATGGAGCAGAGTCTATGGATCGCAGCCTTAATTGCAACGGTTGCAATGTTCATGATTTTGCGAAGGCAACGGCAGAGATTGAAGGCGACATCAAAGCCAATAAACTGGCCTCCGAGTCCATCCAAGTTGCCCATCATCGGAAACATGCACCAGCTAACCAAAGGCGGCGATCTCATCCACGTAACCTTATCCAAGCTAGCCCAGATTCACGGCCGGGTGATGACAATCTGGATGACAAGCTGGGAGCCGTTGATTGTGGTAAGCGATAACGAACTCGCCTGGGAAGTGCTCGTCAACAGATCCCCGGATTACGCCTCCCGTAGCCTTCCCTTCACCGGGAAACTCCTCACCGCCGGTTGGCGCACCATAGTCTCGTCCGATGCGGGTCCCACTGGAACACCCTCCGCAGAGGCCTTCAACACGGCGCTCTGGGCCCACTCAACGTCTCATCTCAATCCCACCTACAAGAATCGGACGTGGACCGTATGATCCCATCCATGCAAGATGAAGCTCAAATCAACGGCGGCATTGTTAAGCCATTTCCACATATAAGACGTAACACGATACGATTACTAGCCCGCCTATGTTTCGGACCCGATTTCGAAGATGAAGCGTTCGCGTCTCAGATGGATAAAGTCGTCGAAGACGCCATCGGCATAAGCGGGCACACTCATGCGGTGAACGCCCTGCCCATCTTGCGACATGTGCCAGTAATGAACCGGCATTTCAAACGCGCTTGTGAGGTGAAATTTAACATTGAAGAATTGATAAGGCCACGCCTCTGTAATCCTTCTCCAAACACGTACTTGCACTTCCTCCTCTCCCAAAACGTCCCTGAACAAATAACCATCTTCACCATATTCGAGATGTTCTTGCTGGGGGTAGATAGCACCGCTTCGACCACTATGTGGGCTCTGGCTTTGTTAATTCACAATCCTGATGTGCAAGAGAAGCTCTATAATGAAATCAACGGTGACAATCGTCGGAGAGTCGTGAGGATCGACGAGATTGGTAGGATGAATTATCTACAAGCAGTGGTGAAGGAGACGATGAGGATGAAACCGATCGCACCGTTAGCGGTCCCGCATAAGACTGCGAAGGAGACAAAGTTGATGGGATCGACCATGGCTGCTGGGACCCAGGTACTGGTGAATCTGTACGCAGTGCATCACGATCCGATGATTTGGTCCGAACCGTACCGGTTCTGCCCAGATCGATTTCTGGGGCCCGCTTGGACGAACGTGATTGGAGTTAGAGGTGGGTCCGATCAGTCATTTCTCCCATTTGGTGGTGGGATGCGAGTTTGTGCGGGAATGGAGCTGGCCAGAGTTCAGGTCCCGCTTGCGCTTGCTAATTTGGTAAATGCTTTTGAATGGTCCAGCGCGGTTGATGGGCAGCTGCCTGATCTGACGGAGGAGCTGAACTTTGTTCTGGTGATGAAGACGCCTCTAGGGGCAAGGATCTTGCCACGTGTCGTTTAAGGGCTGTTTTCTATTCTATCCATGAGAAGGTAAATAACAGAACGGGAAGCTTTGTAGAGCAGTCTTCTGCGGCCTTTCTGAATGTTTTAAGAAGTTGTGTAGTGAATTCTATGCACTCCTTTTGAGAACAGGTCCTGCTAACCACAGAAGGGCCTGGCTTATCCGGTTTGGAAAGCAAACATAAGGCTGTATATTGAATGCAGCTGGTGCAAAAAGTTCCTCTCGTGAAAAGTTCAGATAATGTGGTTTTTTTTATTTACTTTTTCTCATTTTTAATATACATTAGCTACTACCTCACCATTTTAACTTCCATTCACAGCACTAAAGCAGATTTGGTTTGGGATTCCCTTCTTCTCCGCTACCGACGTAGGCGTTCTGAACAAATGTTGAAAATTTTCCAAAAAGTACGATATTTTCTGTACAGTTTTCTCAAACTAAAAAAATCAACGATTTTATCCTAAATAAAATCTTTTCATGGAAAATCCTACTAAGAATTCCATTAGTACACTTTTGCAGCCCAGCGGCGATAAAAACCAACACCTGCTTACTACCCAATATTTCGCCCCACTTTCTCTTCCACTTCCGCTTCTTCTTCCACAACTCGCTTCTCCCCCAAAAGAACCCTCAAGACTTTCAGCAAAATGAAAAAAAGGGAACCTCAAAATCTTTGCCATGAGGTCCAAGAAAAAGGTAAACAATGACTCTCTGGGCACTTCAGCTCTTAGTTTCCTTAAAAAGAAAAACCAGATCTCCTCTTTTCGATCTCGACCCATCCACCTTGAATTTTGTTAGAACGAAAGCCCAATTCCATATTAACAAGAGGGTTTTATAAAGCCCAAGAAATGGTCAGCACATATTAACAAATCCATAGAATGATGCAATACTTCCTGGATTCGTCTATTTAACTTGGTCAAAGTACCATGGAAGAAGACGATAACCATCTTCAAATGACCCACGAATAGCGGCCATGGTTCACTCTTTTTCCTGCCAGGTTTGCTTGTAAGACAAAGTTATCCCATGAACCCGAGGGAACTCTTCTAATATTTGCTATGGTTTGTGGTGTTGGTTTTATCAGGATTTTGGGTTTTGATTTTCTTGAGATGGGTTAACACATAGTAATGCTACATCAAATGACTGTAGCATTTCTTGCATCTCAGATAATGGGCGACCATGTAAACTTGGATCAAGAACCTTTGCTCTGTAATGTTTGCTCCCTGAAGCCAAATCTCAGGCACTCATGTCTTGCCCAAAAAAAAAAACAAGTTAATTAATTAAAGAAATCCTTTTTCTCTCCTCACTAGCAACGTCAAGCCGGCCACACATCCCACGGATTTATCTGGTGTTTTGCTTGCTGGAAACCCTCGATTGATTTCTCTTTCCTGTTTCTTTCCCAGTGGTGCTGCCAACCGTCATGGTTGTCTGATCTCACTGGTCATGCCTAATCTTCTCCCCCCATGCCTATTGCTTCCCCGGTCGACGTTCCAAATCTCCTTGCTGCCCCTGATTTTTTTGCCAGATGACCTTGCTTGCCACAAAGACGCGGTGATTTTTCACCGAATTAGAGTCTATTGTTAGTAAGGATTTGGCCAGCTACTGGATTTGTGAGAAGGGAAGAGAAAATGAAAGGGGAACAGGTGACAAGGTTTACGGGAGATATAGGTGAGGGAAAGAGGGGATTAGGGTTTAAGAAAAAGAAAAATAAAAAAAAGGTGGGGGGGGGCGGGGGGTTTTATGGCAACACATAAGTACACCTCTTGTAAAAAAAAATTTAACTTAATACATGAACAAATGGTCAGAATTAATTGAATGTTATTTTGAATTTTTTTCTAAATTAGTCATTAATTAAATTTTAATTTCAACATATTATTAGCATAATAAATTATTCAATTTTAATTTATAGTATGCCTATATGGAATTGTCTTAATTATTTTTAGATGTCATATGATCAATATGTATTTAATATTTGAGGAATAGCCACAACATCCTTAAATATAAAAATACATATATTAAGTATTTAATTAAAAAATATTGATCACATTAAGTTTTAAATGACATCAAATTCTAATTAACATATTGCTATAATAATTTTACCCTTCAGAAAAATTATTATATTATTATGATTAATTAGGATGAAATAGTAATTTTTATTTTTATTTCTTAATTAGCCCACAGGCATTAAGAAACATTTATAATTTACTAGTTTCATCACAAATGTTAGTGAATTAATTTTGCGTTAAAATCTTTGCCCACAAGTATATTTTAATGACATATGATTCATATTTGTTTGATTTGACTTACATTGGTAAGCTGATCATTATAATTGATAGATTATGTCTAATAATTGTTAGCAAGCATGTTATTTATTTATTGCAGTTATTCAATCTTTGATATTGTTTGATAAAAAATATGAAGTTCTCTACTTAACTGGTAACAGCTATAAAGTCTGGAAGGAGAAAATTCTCCATCATTTAAGGCGTATGGATCTTGACTACGCCCTTCGAAAGGAAGAGCCTTCTGAAATTACGGAATCTAGTACTAATGCTTAAATCACTCTGTATGAACGATGGGAGCAATCTAATCGCTTGAGCATGATGTTCATTAAATCTCGCATCTGTACTAACATCCGTGGGTCAAAACCTAAATGTGAGAATGTCAAAGATCTTATGAAAGCTATTGATGAACAATTTGAGTCATAAGATAAAGCACTGGCTAGCACCCTAATGATCAAGTTGTCATCAATGAGACTGACTGGCACTAGAGGTGTTCGCGAGCACATTATGCGGATGAGGGACATAATTGCTTAGCTAAAGTCATTGCAGATTGAGATATCTGAGTCTTTTTTAGTGCACTTTATCTTGAGTTCTCTCCCTTCTCAGTATGGTACATTCAAAATTTCATACAACACACATAAGGAAAACTGGTCAATTGATGAACTCTTAATCATATGTGTTTAAGAAGATGAGAGATTAGTTTAAGAAATGGGTGAGAGTGTATATATAGAGACCCATAAAAGCGATAAGAAGTAAGCCATTAAAAGAAAAGCAAAAGGTAAAGCTATATCCCATACTGATAAGAAGGAGGCTATGAGGAGTTTTATTTGTAAAAAGAAAGGACACATGAGGAAAGATTGCCCTAAGAGGAAGGCTTGGCTGGAAAAGAAAGGTAATCTCAATTCTTTTATGTGTTACGAATCTAATATAGTTGATGTTTCACATACCACATGGTGGATTGATTCTAGTTCTACAATTCATATTTGTAATATCATGTAGGGTTTTCTAAATCACAGGAGGCTGAAGGAAAGTGAACGGAGCATCTATTCAAGTAACAATATGCGTTCACTTGTCAAAGTTGTGGGGACATATAGGCTTGTTTTAGACTCTGGTTTTGTACTTGATTTGTAAAGAACTTTCTATATTCCTAAGTTTTTTAGGAATTTGATTTATGTATCTAAACTTATAGCACTTGGATTTCCCTTCTATTTTCATGAAACTTCTTTTAATTTATACAAAAATTTAGTACTTGTTGGAAGTGGTACAATGAATGATGATTTGTACAAAATTCATTTAAATAATGATATCTCCAATGAAGTGATGGCTGTGTATGGTAACACTGGTATTAAGTATAACATCATGGATGAGAAATCCTCTATATGGTAACACAGGAGATTGATTTTACAGACTTTGATTCATGTGTGGACTGCATTAAAGGCAAGTAGACCAATTAGTCGAAAAGGGTGCTAATAGGAGTTCTGACATATTAGAGATTATACATATTAATATTTGTTGTTCTAACATGAGCATAGATGGTCAAAAATATTTCGTTACCTTCATAGATCATTACTTACGATTTATGTATCTCTACTTGCTTCATAATAAGAGCGAAGCGTTGAATGCTTTTAAAATATATAAAGCAAAGATAGAGAAATAATGTGGTAAATAAATCAAAATCGTGAGATCTAATAGAGGTGGTGAATATTATAGTAGGTACATAGAGACTGGATAGGTACCTGATCCATTTGCTAAGTTTCTTCAAGAGCAAGGTATTGTAGCTCAAAATACCTTGCATGGTTCACCAGATCAAAATGGTGTAGCAGAAAAAGAAAATAGAACTTTAATGGACATGGTTAGGAGTATGCTCAGCAACTCCAATCTTCCTTTGTCATTATGAAGTGAAGCTCTAAAAACAACAGCATATATATTAAATCGAGTTCCAATTAACGATGTTTCTAAAATGCCATTTGAATTATGGAAAGGTTGGAAACCGAGTTTGAGACATATACGCGTCTAAGGTTGTCCAACTGAAGTTAGAGTTTATAATCCATATGAAAAGAAGTTGGACCCGAGGACTGTTAGTGCATATTTTATTGAATATGCTGAAAAGTATAAGGGATATAGATTTTATTGTCCATCCCATAGCAGTAGAATGGTAGAATAAAAAAATGCTAAATTTCTTGAAAATGAGGTGGGTAGTGAGAGTGCTCGACCTCAAAACTTAGTTTTTGAAGAAAATCATGTTTTTGATTTAACTCTTACATCAAGCAATAGATTGATTATTATTAATGACACCCATCAAAATATGATGGATATTGGACAACCAGTTGTTAAAAATCCAGGTCAGGCTGATAATGTTTTAGTAAATCCCATTGATCATCAACCACAACAAGTTGATGATCATGAGCCCCCACAAGAGGCTAATGATGCACCTTTGAGGAGATCTACTAAAGTAAGGAAGTCAACGATTTCTACTGACTACATTGTTTACCTACAAGAATTTGGCTATGATATTTATGTTGACAATGACCTTGAGACGTTTTCACAAGCTATGAATAGTAGTAAATCTAACTTATGGTATGATATTATGAAGGATGAGACGGATTCTATGACAGACAATCAAGTTTGAAGACCATTAGTTATAAATGAGTTTTCAAAACTAAGAAAGACTTATTAAGCAACATTGAGCGATCCAAGGCTAAACTTGCTGCAAAAGGATTCACACAAAAGGAATGAATTGATTATAGAGAAACATTTTCTCCTATTTTTAAAAAGGATTCTTTCTGTATCATCATGGAATTGGTTGCTCATTTTGACTTAGATTTACATCAAATGGATGTGAAAATAACATTTCTCAATGGTGATTTAAAGGAAGATGTTTATATGAAACAACCTAAGGGTTTTGTCTTAAGTGATGGTCATTATTTAGTTTGCAAGCTTAAAAAGTCTATATATGGACTAAAACAAGCCTCCCATCAGTGGCATTTAAAATTTCATAATATTATCTCTTCATTTGGTTTCGTAAAGAACATTATGGATGAATGTATATATCACAAGATTAGTGAGAGGAAGATCATTTTTCTAGTCCTATATGTGGATGACATTTCGTTTGCAACGAATAATATGGGATTGCTATATGAGGTGAAACAATTTCTCTCTCAAAACTTTGTTATAAAAGATATGGGTGAGGCATCTTATGTCATTGGCATTAAGATTGATAGAGATAGGTCTCAGGGTATCCTGGGCTTGTCTTAGGAAGTTTATATTACCAAAGTTCTTAAGAGATTTCGGATGCAAGATTGTTCACCTAGTATAGCACCTATTGTTAAGGGTGACAGGTTTAGTTTGAATCAATGTCCCAAGAATGACCTTGAAAGGGAATAGATTAAAAATATTCCTTATGCTTCAACTGTTGGAAGCTTGATGTATGCTCAGGTCTATACTAGACCAGACATTGCATTTGCAGTTAGAATGTTGGTTAGACATCAAAGTAACCCAAGTATAGACCACTAGAGAGCTACAAAGAAGGTCATGTGATACCCTCAAGGGACTAAAGATTACGTGCTTACATATAGAGGGATCGATGACTATGAGGTTGTTGGATATTCATATTTAGACTTCGCTGGTTGTGTTGATTCTTGTAAATTAACATCTAGATATATCTTCTTATTTGCTGGAGAAACTATATCTTGGAGAAGTGCAAAGCAGTCTTTGATTGCTACTTCTACTATGGAAGCTGAGTTTGTTTCTTATTTTGAGGCAACCAAGCAGGGTATATAGTTGAAGAGTTTCATTTCTAGGCTTTTAATTGTTGATTCAATCTATAGACCATTAAAGATATATTGTGATAATTCAGTTGCTGTGTTCTTTGCTAAGAATAATAAAAGCGAAAGTCATAGTAAACACATTGACATTAAGTACTTAGCAGTCAGAGAGCACATAAAAGGGAATGAAGTGCTCGTTGAAAAGATTCGTACTAAGCTGATGATTGTAGATCCTCTAACAAAAGGCATGCCACCAAAGTTGTTTAAAGATCATATAATATGAATGAGACTTTGTTCTCATTTGTCACTTTCTGCTTGAAATGTGATGCTATACATGTAGTATATATTTGTAATGAAACTCCGAATTCTTGAATTTGTCTTCATTTTTGTTTTGTATACATTTATGATTTGATGACAAATATTTGTGTTTGGAACCAAAATAAGCACTTCAAGCTTATTCATAAAGAAAAGACACCATATAAAGGACTTTTTCAAAGTAGATAGTTACATTGTAATACATGAAAAGTAATACTTGTTTATAAAGGAATTATCGCCATGATTCATGTAATTTATTTCTTTGTTGGAGCATAAAGAACTTTAGATGAGTATGTTAAGATTTGTGAATTTATAAAGGTACAAATGTTTGGACCAAGTGGGAGAATGTCAAACAATTTTTGGCGGTGCATAACATTTATTCAAAATCTAAAATATTTGTTCACACATTTAACATGTGTGAGGTAATTGTCCAAGGCAGTTATCCTTGATGGAAGGATAACTGCCATTAACTATCATCTTTTAAGGGTCCCTAATGAATGTTAAACAATTTTTGGTGGTCCATAACATGTGTTATTGATGAAAGTATAACTGTCATTAACTATCATCTCTTAAAGGTCCCTAATCCTGCAACTTGAGCAACTACTACTGCAGTTTTGGTTCTCCATCACCGTAAATTGAAGAGGATTAGAAGATTCCTTAAACTGCATTAGATCATTACTATGGATGGAGGTAAGTTTCTAAATCATTTAATTTTGCTTCCACTTGTGATTTTAATTTACTGTCATCTGAGAAAAATGGTTTACATCTCAATCATTCTAAAATTTAACCCCAGATCAGGGATATTTATGTATTTCAAACAGTTTTAAGACTCTTTTATTGCCTTTTTGAATATACTGTTACCATATGATGGACGTGACAAGCATTGAGAACATTCAAATTGGAAATAAGGAAAGGTTGAAACAGAAGTCAGATATTTGAACAGTTACAACAGGCACTTTAATTCCTAGGTGGAATCCTCAGAGTGGAGATTTTAGATCCTCCTCTCCGATAATTCTGGCCATTTGGATATGGTGGTCTACGCAGGGAGACAGAGCAGGAAACGTTAACTACTAGATCTCATCTGGGTCCTCGGACTCTTTAAAAGTGCAGCTTTCAGCTATATTTTCTGGGACAAAGATGCAGACTGATTCTAGCTCCAAATAAAGAATTCCACAGAAGCAAAGCTCTTTTAGAGCCCATGTCAGTACCGATTTCACCTTCGTTTGCTATCTCACTCACTATACTAGTTCAACTGAAACGAAGCAATCCAACCACTTCAATTTTCATTTAGCTAGTTCGTTGGATCATTCTCGTCCTAGTTAACGTTGCAGCTCCGGCCACCATCGTCCGTCTGTGGGCGGCTGAGATAAGGCTGCCGATGTGAATGGAAAATTCAGCTTGGCCCTGGGCCCACGAAATTGTAAAGCTGCTTGATCATAAGCCAGGGCAGCATCTTCGGCCGTATCAAATGTACCCAACCAAACATTAGCCCCTTTATATGGGTTCCATATTTCAGCCGCCCATTTTCCCCACGGCCGCTGCCTTACTCCCCGATACAGTTTCTTCTTCTTGTCTTCCTCCACGAAAAGCTCGCACCCTGAACAATCGGCACGGCACGAATTACACGTTTGGCTGTCCACACAAATTACTGAAGGACTGCCATGTTCTGCAGTAGAAACACGAGTAGAACTATCACTAGCAGCATTGGCTGCGCCGGTGATTACATGGGTCAAGGTAGAAACTATGATTTCATTTTCGCTCTCTTGGTCAATACATGTTGAAGGAGCAGTGGATGAGGAAAGAGTCTCTGTTTCCAGAGTTCCTAGTCTTTTATGCTTTCCGGAGGAATATCGCCTCGAGGACGACGACTGAGCCATAGCGGAATTCGTGCAGTATGTAAGTAGGAAATTCATCTTTGATTCTCGAAGTTTTGGGTGGCCCGATCTCTGGGACAACAGACAGGGAGGGAATGCTGGCGTCTGCGTGTATATAAGTAGGAGGAGGCTTACGTGGAGGCGCTTTAATTTGACGCATGATCGCAGCCCATCATACGCGGATTGACTGTTTCTTAGCCGGAGGTCAGAGATACGGATGCATCCTCTCGCAAAAATACAGCCGCGTAATACCGTGGACTCGTTTAGCCTAGCCTATCCCTGGACCCTACTTACACCAGGCTGTCTTTCTAGGCCGGAAATAGCATTTTTGGACAAATACTGGCACAAATAATAGGTATTTAGATATGATAATTAGGTGGAAAATATCTCCAATGCCCGTTGCTTTCATGGGTATTACGTCTAATTTCTTTTTAAGAGTTTTTTTTCTTTTCTTTAAGGATAGTTCATTAATCTAAAAGGAAATAGTATCCTTTTGCTTACTCATATTTATTTATTTTCTCTTCCTTGTTTTTCTCCTTTTAAAAAAAGTCAATGTTTCATCCTTCTTTTTAATTTTCAAAGCGACGGTACTTTCTTAATTAAATTAGTTGCTTTATTCAAATTTGATCATTAAAAACTTAATACTTTTGAAATTTCTAAATTGCTTTAGTATATTCAAGATTTCATGTTTAAATGAAAACTCTATATAAGTGAGGTTACTTTCTCAACTTTAAATAGAAACTAACTTTTTCAATGAAATTAGTTGATTTATCCAAATTTGATCATTGAAGATTAAAACTTCTGAAAAAAACTAAATTACTATGATTGAGAAAAAAAAACCCTACTTATAGATTTTTCTTTAAAAATAAATCTTGAGGGGGAGCATTGGCTCAAAGGTAGAGTTATCATTATGTGACCTTGAAGTTGTGGATTTGAGGAGTGAAAATAGCCTCTTGCAAAAATATAAGGTGAGGTTGTGTCCTATAGGTTCTTGTGATTTGAGGCATGGAAATAACCTCTTGTAAAAATACTAGGTGAGGTTGTGTACTATAGACCTTTTTGATCTGCACCTTCTGAGGATCCAGCATACAAATGAGCTTTGCACATCGGTTTGCCCCACTTTGGCCAAATTGACTAAAAATATATCTTTTTAGAGGAGACAAACAAGGAAGAGAAAAAGGAAGGACTAAAAATAATAAGGAAATATGAAAGTACAGAACTTCGGGAAGTGAGAAGTAATAGGAAAAGTAAAGATAATGTTAGAACATTATGTAAGAAATTAAAAGGGAAGTTTTCTTTTTGGGGATATTTACAGGGGTATGACCAAACCAAAAACAAGGTTATTTCCTCAAATTTGGTTTTAGACAAGATTCTGAAGGCAGTGGTTGTACGTTGTTAGGACCACATTTGCAGAGTGCACATTTCTAATCCCGTGGTGGTGTTTAAACTTCCCTTTCAAACATTTGACAACATGTGCTTGATCATGGCTGTCAGTCACGACGGGTTCTAAGGAAGTTCTATCCTTTCGTTGAAGGGGTCCAAGGAAGTTCATTGTTGTATTGAGTGCCTTTTAACACGTGTTCCTAATGGTGTAAAGGTTCAAGCTGACATTCTTCTGAGTGATGGATATTTTCCTGCAAAAATTGTGGACCTAACAAACTGTGAAGCAATTGATTTTTGTATGGTTGTGATATGTGCTGCCTTTTGGTTAGAAACAGCTATCACTTTTTACATTGCTTTCCTTGGGGTAGATCAGCCATGATCCACGGTTCTCATCCTTGGGGTAGATCATTTATGTTGATTTTCACTCTCTCTCAATCTGAACTTCACAAGTAGATTTCATCTTGGCCTCATGGCTCCATTGCCGGCTTACATTTGGGTCGCTGGACATAACGACCATCTTTGCCTTCCTCAAATCCTCAACAGACGCTCCCCACCTACTCCTTGAGTTCATCCAGCCCAACCCAAAATCTCTCATTCTTTTCATGGATTTGCTCCCTAGAAAAGATCTTGTTCTTCACCCAGACTATCTTCAAACCTTCTGCGAAGAAACCCAATTGGAGAATCAGAGACAAGTCTTAGAAAAGGTCAAGCAAACACAGCCTTACTTCTCTTCCTCTCTTTGTATCAGAAGTGTTCTATCTCCCACTGCAATTGCCGTGAGCATAAACTGGGATGAAATATCAGAGATGGAAGATGTGATGAGAGATCGTGTGGGGTTGTTGCTAAGGAAGTGGTGAGAGTTTGGCTGGACGGGTGTAGTTTGAAAAGAGAGATTGGAGAGGCTGAGAAGGAGAGTTTGACGAAGAGAGAGGAATTGGTGAAGAGCAAGACTGTGGAGATTGATCTTGCTGCCAATTTACCGAGATTGTTTGGGGCTGAGATTGCTGGAACAATTATGGCTGCCGTTCAGAAAACTTATGGGATAGAAAGCAAGTAGGTGTCTTATGCTCATCCACAATGTTAACTTGTACTTACGGCTCTATTAATCAAACAGTGATTGTATGAGGCATTTCTCCAATACATTCGTCTAAGCTTTGTGTTTTCTTATCTCCATCTACACAAACGTAGTTTGAGAACACGCAATTGGTATTATTTTTTAAAAGAGTACACTTTTCCAAAAAACAATATACTAACTTAAACTATTATTTTAGGTTGCACTTTGGTCCTTTTCTTAACTTTTCATAAGTTGAAAATGTACACTTTACTCATCAAAACTATTCACTTATAACACTTAGTCCTTAAAGTTCCAGAAAAACTGCTTAGTTCTTAGGCTAAAGTATTGCTTGTTGAGTCCAACTATTAATTTTGCAAATAGAAAGTTAACAAAAAGACTAAAGTGCAATCTAAACTAATAATTTTATGGATTGAACTATTTTTGTGAGACTTGAAGATCTAAAGTGTCATAAGTGAATAATTTCATGAACTAAAGTATCCTTTTTTCTCATTGTTTTTACAGCAAATAATTCTCGAGCAAACTAGTTAGAAGCAATCTTAAATCTACTTGAAATCTCCCCAATAAGGAGAAAGTGCCATTTGATAAAGGAAAAAGTGTCGCCTTGAGCATCTAACCAGGCGTAACAAGGAGATGCACCTTGATGTCTATGACCAATTGTAATAGATGGCTTTGGGCAATATGATCTTCCAAAAATGCCTTGCTTGGTGTTACGGTGCTTGACATGGTACATCTAAAGCACCACTAACAAATGAGACGAGAAGATATGTACCCCGACTATTTTTAAATTCTAGAAATGCCTAATTACGTGGAAAATTAAAATTTTGTGGTAATTAGAATATTGGAGATTTGAAAATTTTTAGAGATGAAATTACAAATTAAAACCTCAATATTTGGAATATACACGAGAAAAGGAATTCAACGACACTGAGATTGCAAAAGACGGAGATGGATGCACCATGATGTTTGTGACCAATTGCAATAAATGGCTTTGGGCAATATGATCTTCCAAAAATGCCTTGCTTGGCGTTACGGTGCTTGATATGGTACATCTAAAGCACCAACTAACAAATGAGACGAGAAGATATGTAACCCCCGCTATTTTTAAATTATAGAAATGCCTAATTATGTGAAAAATTAAAATTTTATGGTAATTAGAATATAAGTGTGACGACCTGGGTTTCATATGATGCAAATTTCATAAAAAGGCGAGATCTCTTGTTTTAGAAATATGAAATGCATGAAAATTTTCCCCTACACATTGACATTCTAGAATGTCGGTGATGCAGTATGTTTGGGAAGAAGGTGGTGCCCGTATCAAAACAGGTCCCTATTTTCTCAGGCCAATTTGTTTTAAATTTAATTATAATTTTACTCTTAAACTTCAAAGGGCCATAACTTGCTCATTTTAACTCCGTTTTGGGTGATTCTGGTCTTATTGAATTCTTTTTTCCGAGACGCACCTAAGGATACCATTCTAAGGACCAAATTTCTGGGTCTAGTCAGGGTGAACAGTGAAATGACCAAAATACCCTTATCCCAAAAAGTGAACTTTTCATTACCAACATGGGATTTCAAGGTTACAAAAATGGAGTCATTACAATTAGATATTTGAAAATTTTTGGAGAAGAAATTATGAATTAAAACTTCAATATTTGAAATGTACTCGAGAAATGAAATTCAACGACACTGAAAATGCAAAAAAACGAAGATGGATGAAAATTAACTGATTATTTTAATTTTTGTATTTTATAAATTAATTCGAGGGGGTAGAACATTATTTATACTTGTGGGGCCTACAGGAATAGGTACCGAAAATGATAAGAGTTGGTTGGCATTTATTAGGTAAGGTGATGATTACCAACTATAAATGCTGGTAATCAATTCAAAAATTATTTTAAAAAACTAAAATTTTAAATAAATTAAAAAACAATAATTATGGTGGGGGAGGGGGGGTGCCATTTAAATGTACTTCCCCCATTTATTGCCTTCTCGATTTTTTCCTTAGTAGTTAACTCTTCCCGTTCTCCATGCCACCAACAATAGTGCCAAAAATGACGCTCAATGCCGACAAAGACATGCAGCAAGAGTGACATGCGGGTCTCCTCCCTCCGATAATGAAAGTAGTTTTTTCAACTGGCCCAATGAGGTAGGCTAGTCTTTCCCCTCTCCCCTCTACTATAAGTGTCGATATTTAGTTTATTTTGTTATATTTTCACCAGAAAATGGGCAATGGATGTCATTTTCTAGTGACAATTTGGGCGTTACTATGTTTGTGAAAAATAACCCAGGAAACGTGCCAGATGGATGATCTGGACTATTCATCATGCTTATCAGGAAACGGAGTCCCACGTCTTCTCTAGGGACGTCGACCAACAGGTCCTCGTTTCCAGTGACAGCACCCCGCTAGCACACAGGGATGACTGGCTGGGCTGCACGCACGCGGACAGCACGTAACGCGTGGCAGCATGAAACGTACGGTGACACGTGTCACAACTACAGCATGCCATGTAGGCGCCACGCAGAGCCACTCATGCAGATGCCACTCAAACAACACACTACGCCACGCACGCGGCACACTAGCGCCCCGCAGCCCAACCAGGGCACGCTAAGTAGGTGCCACGTAGGCACAGTGCACACATGCTCGACACACTCACACGCACGCAGTCAACACTCACACGTAGCTGCATGTGGTAACGCGTGCATGGCTGCACTCGTGCTCAAGCGAACGACGCACACGCTCACACACGGGTGACATGTGCATGTGCACGCGTGCAGTGGCACATGCGGTGCACGATTTTTCTGGATTTTGGGGTTCTCTGACCCGTCCATTTATAAAAACTTGATTGTTAGAACCCAAAAGAGGCATTGTGATCGTATCGACAATGCGAACCTAGATTTGACTTGAAAATCTAGATCTAAATTCCTTTTTAAGGATTAAACCACTGAATGTCATGAGATAATCTAAATCAGGCTAATCAATGGATGATAAGGCCTTAGATCTTGATAGTATACATCAAATGTGCGATGATCTAGGGATTAGAAAGATAGACATCATTGAATTATCAATTGATAGAGGATTTATAATGTGATAGGTACATACGAGCGCATGACATGACACTTCTACTCGCTTGATTAGAGCATTGTAATTATCGAGGTAGGTGATTTCATTCAATTACTCTGCGATTTTAGTAACCATGACTGGTTCTCTAAAGTTTTTGAGGCATGTGTTTTATATCTTCTCATGTCACATAAGTAGATCCCTACTTTCTTATTGTAGCATGACATTTCATTTTGTTAATAACTATGTTTACATGTGATGCACTATCTTATCATGGACTTTGATCGTATTTATTGGGATTATTTATAAAGTCTTTGTGTGATTTATATCTTATCAATGATTTATGACGGGTGCTTCCACCCGGTGGGTACTATGCCAGGAGGGTTGTAGGGTTGGCCACCCACCCTCTGACTTTGTGATGATGATGATTAGATACTGCTCTTGAGTGATAAAGGGTCAGGTACGTAGGTAGTGGTATCATGGATAGTCCCCCCTATGACTCCGTTCCTTCTTAGGGGATGAAGAAAGTCTCCCGTTTAGATGTCGATGGGGATCGGCAGTGGTTCAGATCTTGATGGGATTGCCACTGCACCATAGTAGCCCATATAGTTATTCTGCATGTTCATAGGGATTTATATGTGAGATGAACTGGGACAAACCAGGCCTAAGCTGTGAGGGACTCTGGGGGCTGATGTAAGCTGCACGGGAGGGACCTAGAGTTAGCATAGGTACACATCACCAGTAATTGAGTATCTTGGGACACTTTTGGTATTATTTTGACATAATGTCCTATTTGTCATGATTTACATGCATATTATACTGTGGATATAGACTGGTATTATTTTTGTAGACGCATCTTTGTATTTTGATCGTGCATTGCATGTCATCCTGATTTAACTTGATACCTATTTTGTGAAGGTTTATAACTATGAGCGTTTGAGCATTTAACATGTCTTATATATGTTTCCTTCATAAGAATCATCTTGTGAATTTTATTAAGTTTTATTTGAGAGTAATCACCTACACAAGCATAGCTTGCTGAAGCATTGCTTTGTTTTGCAATGTCTCAAATTTGGAACATGATAATCGAAAAGGAAAGCGGGTGGAGTAGTGGTGATTTTGAAGAAGACTTGAAGATCATCCATTGTATTTTCATATTCGGAAATAGATTAGAGTATGTCTCTTGGACTGGTATTAGACTTTTGAAATTTTACTTAGAGGTATATATATTTGGATAGATTGGACCCATATTATGGTATGAAGAATGTTAAATCTTATATGTAAATATTATGGTGATTATGAATGGAACCTGGTGACATTTGACTCAATTTATTATCTTCTTTAATTAGCCTGTGTATTTATTATGGTTTTGAATCCAACATGCTATGAGTATCATGGGTTTAATTTTATTTATGATTGCAGTTTTTGAATGTGGTTGACCCCTGAGGTTTTCGCTTTCAATCAATTCTTTTAAAGCTGTGCTAAAAATTTTATACTTTAAAATTTCATTTTTAGGGATCTCGTTTATTTTCTTAAAATATATTATTATTTTTATTATTATTGGGAAAAAGGTTTGTAAACACTCGGGGTGTCACATAAGCTCATGCTGCCATTGCATTTTTTTATATATGAGACATCTAGGCTAGAGCAATAAAGTGAGTGGCTCCAATTATTCAAAGGTGGGAGGGACAGCCCCGGTGCACAAAGCTCCCACGTAAGTAGGGTCTTAGGAATGGGTGGACCCCAAAGGTCAATAGTATTCAGTCTTACCTTACATTTTGCAAGAGGTTGTTTTCACACTTTGAACTCGTGACCTTAAGGTCACACGATGACAACTCTACCATTGTGCCAAGACTCACCTTCTATTCAAAGGTGGGCAATTCTAGGAAAGCACCCTATCAATGAATAGATCAGATCATCTAAAGGTGGGGCCTTTTATACCAAAGTACACCAAGCACTTTGGTTGGAGCACATTGCTTTAGCATTTCGCCAAAGAAAGCAAGAAACATTATTAGGGTTGCTAAATGCAACAATACTCCAAGTTACAGTATAGTGATCTCCAACAAATGTCTAAGCAGTTGTTTGTAGACAACTAGGCATCTCCCCGTAATAAGCTTGGTTGCAACTGTTTGCAATCACTTCACTATAGCGTGCTCAAACAACCAATTTTCAATGTGAGTTAATGGATGTATGAAAGATCCCAACCATCATATCTAAATTTGCCTTTCAAAAAATGTAAAATAAAAAAGTGCATATCTAAAATCATCCAATCAGTGTGGCTCTTGGACTGTATCTAATGAACAAGACCAATCACTCAAGTCTAGATAAGGGAGTGCCTACACACTAAAAAATGAGAGAATTTATAACTATAAAAGGAAGTCGGGGACGAATATATGTCATACGAACAACCAGAGAAAAAATGGAGCTGCCACCATGGATCACAGCCCTAGTCACATGTGGCTGTGAATCTTGAGATGTTTATGTGGCAACAACAAATATCGAAGCCAATAAACTGGTGACCAAGGCCCTCCAAGTTACCTATAATTGGGAGTATCCACCAGCTACATAAATGTGGAATATTTAATCCCCATATTCAACCTAGCCAAGTCCATGGTCGAGTGATGATGATTTGAATGCCAGTGATAAGGGAAAGAGGATTGAACCCTACTGGATATACAACCATAATGGGCATGTCAAAGCTAACTTTCCCAGGAAAAGTAAAGGAGGAGGTAACGGATCGAACAATGATAGAAGATTCAAGGATAGAGAAATGATCTGCATGATCATCTGAAGCATTGACCATGGGGAAGGATGAAAACTCATGATTTTGCTGTTTCATGTCATATTGTAAAGTACAAGGAACTATTTTCTAGCTTTAAAGAAAAGGTTGTAAGGTAGCATAAGGTGTCCATGAAAAATAATAGTTTCTGTGAGGTGCAAGACTCAAGGATGGTTGGGATTTTACTTCCTAGTGGGAGGAATCATGTGTTAACTGAGATCCTATTTGCAACTGGTCTTATGTGTAATCTCATCTATATTCTAAAAGCTTACTACGAAAAGTCATGAAGTTAGGTTTTGAAGGGCTGTGATAGGGAGTAAAAAGAGTATTTTGTTCTTTGAGTGCTAAGTGATAAACTTTGTAAACTCAATATAAATTTATTTTTTTCATGAATATTAATAAAGTTAATCCTTTTCTTAGTCTTGTGTTCTCCTTGATGATGATTCCATATAATGACATCTTAGGTTAAGGTATGTTAACAAAGATAAGTTAGAAAAGATGTCTAAGAATGAATTATTATCTTGAACAAATTAGATATTTGTGAACATTATTTGTTTGGTAAGATGTCTAAGATTCCTTTAGTTAAAGGAAAAAGAACTAGCAATCTACATTCATTGTCATACTTGTGGTCCATTAAATGTTAGGACTCGACAATGACTTATTTCATCACATTTAATTTTAATTATTCTAGAATCACACATTATAAATAAGAAATCCAAGGTACTAGAAAAGTCTAAAGAGTTTAAAGTTGAAGTAGAAAATTAGCTAAGTATGACTATTAAAGTCCTGAGGACTAATATATGGGTTGAATATGTGATTGACTTATTCAACCGCTTTGTAGAAGTCATTCTATAGTACATTAGTTTACTTTACCCTAAACACAGCAAAACAACATTGTTGAGGAACATAAGTAGACCTTGTTGGATATGATGGTTCAAAGTATGATGACCCATTCTAAGTTAAAAACTCCATTTTGAGGAGAGGCACACTCTACTATAGTGTACATCCTCAACATGATATCCTTATAGGCACACTTTATTTGTTATGGAATGATAGGCCAAAAACCGTACAAAGGCGATCTTAGAGCGTGTGATGTTAGTGCTCATGTTAGAGTTCTAGAGCATAATAAGTGTAAATTAGAACCTAATAAAGTATAACTTTATAAGGTATGGTGTGTGACACTCCAAGTTTTTACAACACTTTTTCACAATTAGTTTCAAAAGATGACGCCTCTAAATTTTAAAAACCCAATATAGTGCAAAACGTTTTCTTCAAAATTCATTTATGAAAAGCTCGGATGCACTTTCAGTATACATACATACATACATACATACATACATACATACATACATACATACATACATACATACATACATACATATATACATACATACATACATACATACATACATACATACATACATATTATTTACAAAATAGATTTCTATTGAATTAGCGATAGAAATTCAATTTGAAAATAGCACCCATCTTGTGCTTCACTTGCATGACCCCTATAATTATTATATAAAATGTCCAAATATAAAATCCAAATAACTAACTACACAATAGAAAATTTGAAATAAAATGTATACCTAATAGTAGTATGATTGCTGGTGTCCCTGTATCGTATCTATCCTCTCTTGTCTATCTGTATCTGAGATATTGTAAATATTTAAACATTTACAATATCTTAGCAAGCTATGCTTGATAGGGGATTTTAAGAAGCATATGAAATTTAAATTTAATTATATAATTCAATAATCATTTAACAGTTCAAAATCATCAATTTTCATATGCATGAAATATTCCAATTTCTATTAATCATATTCTATAGAATGAGCGCATCAGGTACTTACTCATGTGAAAACTTCTATAAAAATTTTCCCACAATAACTCATGTATAGTTATAATATATATTTTTAAACTATTATAATTTGATGAAATATGAAGATCATTTACCATAATTTCATAATATCCATTCCTAGAATTATACTCGGTTCACATCCATACCCCTCATCGTAGGGGCTCCTAACACATCTAGCCTCTATTAGTATATATATCTAACCTTTGCTGGTATCATAATCATTCAACCTTTGCTGGAGAATAGCAACATATTCATCACTTCCATTAGCTTGTCAGCCCTCAGGCCTGCTTTAGGGAGTTATCTCCACTAGCCCTCCAACCCTTAGGCCCACCTCAGGGAGTGACCTCCACTAGCCCGTTAACCTTTGGGCCTGCCTCAAGGAGTTACCTCCGCTAGCCCATCAGACCTTAGGCTTGCCTTAGAGAGCTACCTCTACTGGCTCGTCTGCCCTTAGGCCAACCTCAGGGAGTGACCTCTACTAGTCAGTCACCCCTTAGGCCCGCCTCATGGAGTTATTTTCATACCAAGATCTAAAATAATAATCATATCAAACTTTTTACCTATATATAAATATATATGTATATATATCATTCATAACCAAAATAATCATCCTCACTTAATGGGTGATCGTGTACCATGGATAAAATTTAATCATTCCAAATTCAAGAATAAACAATTGAGATATGTGGTACCTGTATACCATGAATACAATTTTAAGTATATACAAATAATGGGAATTCATATCAGGCTTAAAAAATTGCATAATGATACGCATAGAAACAATATCTCATAATTGTTCATCTTAAAGAATTTAAGTATATTAATTTACGCTTATTCTATTTGATGAACAAGTTAACTTAGCTAATTTCGTAATATTAAATAAGCTAATGTATAGAACATCAATCTTGATATGTAAAGAAACATACATTCTTAAAATTCCACTTACCTCGTAATGAATGCTTAGCCTCTCGTATTCCTTATTGTCAGTGTAATAGTGTGTGTATCTGTCAAGGTTTGTCTGATCAACTTTGACCGGTCAGATTTTAGTGTTTTTTATCGTCGTCTATATAAATTCTGATCTATTTTAATATGTAAGGAGATCTTATCGTTAAATTTTCTAAATCATTCAATTTACAACTTAATCAATTGTAATTGTACTAAATTTTAATATTTGGGTTTATTTAATTACCCATCCATAGTGTATGGCTAGATCTAACTTTGATCTGTAAGATCTATGATCTTGGGCTTAATATGTGTCTCAGATCATTAATGTCAACCTATTGACATGATCTAATCTTTTAAATTGACTTAATATGCTATTGAATTTCCTAAATAATCATTTCATAGGATCTAATCACCTTTGATCCAACCCATCCATTCATATGTCATAGTTTTAAGGTTTGATCTGTCCAAATTGGTCTCTAATCCTAAATTTTATTATATAATTAGGTCTGTGTCATCTATACAATTGCTACAAATTTTTCTGATCATGAGCCGAGCTTATATGGCACCTTGAATTTCAAATTTAGCATTTTAGGTCATTTTAACGGTTCAGATTTCAAATCTGGATCAAAATGCATCAAGATGGTGTCACTGGGATGCACCGAAATAGGATGCACATTCCAAAATGCACTGGTGAGTCCTGGTATCTAAGACACATAGTCAATACGTCATGGTGCCTAGACTGCATCTGCATTCTAGTCGACGAGAAACTACGCCCGCTCGGTGACACGCCTCGAAGGTGCATCTCTGTGCCGAGTCATCTGCGTGCATCCTTGTCATAGATCAAGCCAACCAGGATGAGACGGCTTGATCTGGACTGTCTGATCATTCTGGTCCCCTATCAACACCATCGATCTCTCAAAACTCTAATATTTTTAAGGTTTCTAGGGTTTTAGGATCTCACAAACTCATTTGATAGCACATATCTTCCATTTGACCTATCCTTGAGTGGATACCTAATTAGAGCTACCAGGTCTGTGTTTCACTGGTGGTATTCTGGTCGCTGAGAGCAGATCTAGCTTGGATTTGGGGAAAGCATGCCAAAAAAGGAGAAACTGGAGGAAAAGGATTTTACCTTAAATGGCTGGAGGGAAGGATATCTGATGACTCGGGTGGGTGCAAATGTGTTTTGTGCCCGTCGGTGAGTCAAGTCACCAAAGAACATAAGAGAAAGAGGGAGCGAGAGAAAGAAACCTGGGGAGAGAGGAGAGTGCACTAGGGAAGGGGAAATGGTTATTTAACTAGATGTTGTCCTTGCGACAGCACTGTCACCATCCTTTTTTCCATTGCTGTAGACTTAGACCGAGGGGCAGCGCATCAATGTAATACTTTCCCCACAACAGACAACAGAGACGGGGGTGTCGTTATCAAAAGGGTCCCCCAAAAATTCTTTTTTTATCTTTTAATTACCAAAATATCCTTATACTTAAAAGTTTCGTAACTTTTTCATCCGAACTCTGTTTTTAATGTTCTTAGTGTCATTGGATTCCATTTTTTGAGTAAAATTCAAATATTTATGTTCTAACTGTTGATTCTAGTTTTATAAAAAGTTATCTTCCTTAGAATCTCAAATTTTAGTTCTACTTTTTAAATTTTCAATTTACACATTTAATAATTCAACTAAATTCATAAAAAGAAAAAAAGAAAAAGTATGGATGGATGGTTTCTTATCTTGAAGGACAGGTCTAGAACTAAAAAAGTGGTTGAATGGTTGAATGTGGTTTTTTATTTACTTTTTCTCATTTTTAATATACATTAGCTACTACGTCACCATTTCAACTTCCATTCCCAGCACTAAAGCAGATTTGGTTTGGAATTCCTTTGTTCTCCGCTACCGAGGTAGGAGTTCCGAGCAAATGTTGAAAATTTTCCAAAACGTACGAGATTTTCTGTATAGTTTTCTCCAACTAAAAAAATCAACGATTTTATCCTAAATAAAATCGTTTCATGGAAGATCCCACAAAGAATTCCATTAGTACACTTTTGCAGCCCAACGGCGATCAAAACCAACACCTGCTTACTACCCAATATTTCGCCCCACTTTCTCTTCCACTTCCGCTTCTTCTTCCACAACTCGCTTCTCCCCCAAAAGAACGCTCAAGACTTACAGCAAAATGAAAATACAAAGGGAACCTCAAAATCCTTGCCATGGGGTCCAAGAAAAAGCTAAACAATGACTCTCTAGGCACTTCAGCACTTAAACTTAATTTCCTTACAAAGAAAAACCAGATCTCCTCTTTTCGATCTCGACCCATCCACCTTGAATTTTGTTAGAACGAAAGCCCAATTCCATGATTTTAAAAACTACTTGAAGCAATTAAATTTCTTCTGGAAGGATATTTGATTCCCTTCCTTCTTCTTGCGATTCCATTAGAAATGGACCCAATTCCAGTTTTGAACCTTCATCAAATTATGAAATTCGCTGCTACGGGTAACCAAATTCCATGTTTTAAACCTGCATCAAGTCATGAAATTTCCTTAGAAAGAAAACCCAGTTCCGCTGGTTTAGATCTCTTCCCACAATAAACTACAACAAGAAGAAAAACCCACTTCATTCTACAAAACCTACCTTGATTTGGTTTTGGTTCTTGTTTCTTCTCTTTAGCCTATTTAAAACTTCCGAAGCTCGATGAGGAAACCAGTGATGATGGTCATGTACTCTTCTATTGGAGTTGTGCAAAAGTAACGAAAATAGAGTGTACGTATGAAGGATCTCATGGCCGAAATTTATGTCTCTCAATCATTCTAAAATCTAACCCCAGATCAGGGATGTTTATGTATTTCAAACAGTTTTAAGAGTCTTTTATTGCCCTTTTGAATATACTGTTACCATATGATGGACGTGGCAAGCATTGAGACCGTTTAAATTGGAAAGAAGGAAAGGTTAAAGGCTCCACAGAAGTCAGATATTTGAACAGTTACAACAGGCACTTTAATTCCCAGATGGAATCCCCAGAGTGGAGATTTTAGATCCTTCTCCCCGATAATTCTGGTCATCTGGATATGGTGGACTACTCAGAGAGACAGAGCAGGAAACGTTAACCTACCAGATCTCATCTGGGTCCTCGGACTCTAAAAGTGCAGCTTTCAGTTATATTTTCTGGGACAAAGACGCAGACTGATTCTAGCTCCAGATAAAGAATTCCACATAAGCAAAGCTCTTTTAGAGCCCATGTCAGTACCGATTTCACCTTCGTTTGTTATCTCACTTACTAGTTCAACTGAAACGAAGCAAACCACCCACTTCAATTTTCATTTAGCTAGTTCGTTGGATCATTCTCGTCCTAGTTAACATTGCAGCTCCGGCCACAATCGTCCGTCTGTGGGCGGCTGAGATAAGGCTGCCGATGTGAATGGAAAATTCAGCTTGGCCCTGAGCCCACGAAATTGGAAAGCTGCTTGATCATAAGCCCGGGCAGCATCTTCGGCCGTATCAAATGTACCCAACCAAACATTAGCCCCTTTATATGGGTTCCGTATTTCAGCCGCCCATTTTCCCCACGGCCGCTGCCTTACTCCCCGATACAGTTTCTTCTTCTTGTCCTTCTTCTTCTTGTCTTCCTCCAAGAACAGCTCGCACCCTAAACAATCGGCACGGCACGATTTACAAGTTTGGCTGTCCACACAAATTACTGAAGGATTGCCATGTTCTGCAGTAGATACAGGAGTAGAATTAGCACTAGCAGCATTTGATTCCCCGGCATTGGCTGCGCCGGTGATTACATGGGTCAAGGTAGAAACTATGATTTCATTTTCGCTCTCTTGGTCAATACATGTTGAAGGAGCAGTGGATGAGGAACGAGGCTCTAGTCTTTTATGCTTTCCGGAGGAATATCGCCTCGAGGACGACGACTGAGCCATAGCGGATTTCGTGCAGTATGTAAGTAGGAAATTCATCTTTGATTCTCGAAGTTTTGGGTAGCTCGATCTCTGGGACAACAGACAGGGAGGGAATGGTGGCGTCTACGTATATATGAGTAGGAGGAGGCTTACGTGGAGGCGCTTTAATTTGACGCATGACCGCAGCCCATCATACGCGGATTGACTGTTTCTTAGCCGGAGGTCAGAGATACGGATGATGTCTCAGGTGTAAACATCCTCTCGCAAAAAATACAGCTGCGTAATACCGTGGACTCGTTTAGCCTAGCCTATCCCTGGACCCTACTTACACCAGGCTGTCTTTCTAGGCCGGAAATAGCATTTTTGGACAAATACTGGCACAAATAATAGGTATTTAGATATGATAATTAGGTGGAAAATATCTCCAATGCCCCTTGCTTTCATGGGTATTACGTCTAATTTCTTTTTAAGAGTTTTTTTTTTCTTTTCTTTAAGGATAGTTCATTAATCTAAAAGGAAATAGTATCCTTTCGCTTACTCATATTTATTTATTTTCTCTTCCTTGTTTTTCTCCTTTTAAAAAAAGTCAATGTTTCATCCTTCTTTTTAATTTTCAAAGCGACGGTACTTTCTTAATTAAATTAGTTGCTTTATTCAAATTTGATCATTAAAAACTTAATACTTTTGAAATTTCTAAATTGCTTTAGTATATTCAAGATTTCATGTTTAAATGAAAACTCTATATAAGTGAGGTTACTTTCTCAACTTTAAATAGAAACTAACTTTTTCAATGAAATTAGTTGATTTATCCAAATTTGATCATTGAAGATTAAAACTTCTGAAAAAAACTAAATTACTATGATTGAGAAAAAAACCCTACTTATAGATTTTTCTTTAAAAATAAATCTTGAGGGGGAGCATTGGCTCAAAGGTAGAGTTGTCATTATGTGACCTTGAAGTTGTGGATTTGAGGAGTGAAAATAGCCTCTTGCAAAAATATAAGGTGAGGTTGTGTCCTATAGATTCTTGTGATTTGAGGCATGGAAATAACCTCTTGTAAAAATACTAGGTGAGGTTGTGTACTATAGACCTTTTTGATCTGCACCTTCTGAGGATCCAGCATACAAATGAGCTTTGCACATCGGTTTGCCCCACTTTGGCCAAATTGACTAAAAATATATCTTTTTAGAGGAGACAAACAAGGAAGAGAAAAAGGAAGGACTAAAAATAATAAGGAAATATGAAAGTACAGAACTTCGGGAAGTGAGAAGTAATAGGAAAAGTAAAGATAATGTTAGAACATTATGTAAGAAATTAAAAGGGAAGTTTTCTTTTTGGGGATATTTACAGGGGTATGACCAAACCAAAAACAAGGTTATTTCCTCAAATTTGGTTTTAGACAAGATTCTGAAGGCAGTGGTTGTACGTTGTTAGGACCACATTTGCAGAGTGCACATTTCTAATCCCGTGGTGGTGTTTAAACTTCCCTTTCAAACATTTGACAACATGTGCTTGATCATGGCTGTCAGTCACGACGGGTTCTAAGGAAGTTCTATCCTTTCGTTGAAGGGGTCCAAGGAAGTTCATTGTTGTATTGAGTGCCTTTTAACACGTGTTCCTAATGGTGTAAAGGTTCAAGCTGACATTCTTCTGAGTGATGGATATTTTCCTGCAAAAATTGTGGACCTAACAAACTGTGAAGCAATTGATTTTTGTATGGTTGTGATATGTGCTGCCTTTTGGTTAGAAACAGCTATCACTTTTTACATTGCTTTCCTTGGGGTAGATCAGCCATGATCCACGGTTCTCATCCTTGGGGTAGATCATTTATGTTGATTTTCACTCTCTCTCAATCTGAACTTCACAAGTAGATTTCATCTTGGCCTCATGGCTCCATTGCCGGCTTACATTTGGGTCGCTGGACATAACGACCATCTTTGCCTTCCTCAAATCCTCAACAGACGCTCCCCACCTACTCCTTGAGTTCATCCAGCCCAACCCAAAATCTCTCATTCTTTTCATGGATTTGCTCCCTAGAAAAGATCTTGTTCTTCACCCAGACTATCTTCAAACCTTCTGCGAAGAAACCCAATTGGAGAATCAGAGACAAGTCTTAGAAAAGGTCAAGCAAACACAGCCTTACTTCTCTTCCTCTCTTTGTATCAGAAGTGTTCTATCTCCCACTGCAATTGCCGTGAGCATAAACTGGGATGAAATATCAGAGATGGAAGATGTGATGAGAGATCGTGTGGGGGTTGTTGCTAAGGAAGTGGTGAGAGTTTGGCTGGACGGGTGTAGTTTGAAAAGAGAGATTGGAGAGGCTGAGAAGGAGAGTTTGACGAAGAGAGAGGAATTGGTGAAGAGCAAGACTGTGGAGATTGATCTTGCTGCCAATTTACCGAGATTGTTTGGGGCTGAGATTGCTGGAACAATTATGGCTGCCGTTCAGAAAACTTATGGGATAGAAAGCAAGTAGGTGTCTTATGCTCATCCACAATGTTAACTTGTACTTACGGCTCTATTAATCAAACAGTGATTGTATGAGGCATTTCTCCAATACATTCGTCTAAGCTTTGTGTTTTCTTATCTCCATCTACACAAACGTAGTTTGAGAACACGCAATTGGTATTATTTTTTAAAAGAGTACACTTTTCCAAAAAACAATATACTAACTTAAACTATTATTTTAGGTTGCACTTTGGTCCTTTTCTTAACTTTTCATAAGTTGAAAATGTACACTTTACTCATCAAAACTATTCACTTATAACACTTAGTCCTTAAAGTTCCATAAAAACTGCTTAGTTCTTAGGCTAAAGTATTGCTTGTTGAGTCCAACTATTAATTTTGCAAATAGAAAGTTAACAAAAAGACTAAAGTGCAATCTAAACTAATAATTTTATGGATTGAACTATTTTTGTGAGACTTGAAGATCTAAAGTGTCATAAGTGAATAATTTCATGAACTAAAGTATCCTTTTTTCTCATTGTTTTTACAGCAAATAATTCTCGAGCAAACTAGTTAGAAGCAATCTTAAATCTACTTGAAATCTCCCCAATAAGGAGAAAGTGCCATTTGATAAAGGAAAAAGTGTCGCCTTGAGCATCTAACCAGGCGTAACAAGGAGATGCACCTTGATGTCTATGACCAATTGTAATAGATGGCTTTGGGCAATATGATCTTCCAAAAATGCCTTGCTTGGTGTTACGGTGCTTGACATGGTACATCTAAAGCACCACTAACAAATGAGACGAGAAGATATGTACCCCGACTATTTTTAAATTCTAGAAATGCCTAATTACGTGGAAAATTAAAATTTTGTGGTAATTAGAATATTGGAGATTTGAAAATTTTTAGAGATGAAATTACAAATTAAAACCTCAATATTTGGAATATACACGAGAAAAGGAATTCAACGACACTGAGATTGCAAAAGACGGAGATGGATGCACCATGATGTTTGTGACCAATTGCAATAAATGGCTTTGGGCAATATGATCTTCCAAAAATGCCTTGCTTGGCGTTACGGTGCTTGATATGGTACATCTAAAGCACCAACTAACAAATGAGACGAGAAGATATGTAACCCCCGCTATTTTTAAATTATAGAAATGCCTAATTATGTGAAAAATTAAAATTTTATGGTAATTAGAATATAAGTGTGACGACCTGGGTTTCATATGATGCAAATTTCATAAAAAGGCGAGATCTCTTGTTTTAGAAATATGAAATGCATGAAAATTTTCCCCTACACATTGACATTCTAGAATGTCGGTGATGCAGTATGTTTGGGAAGAAGGTGGTGCCCGTATCAAAACAGGTCCCTATTTTCTCAGGCCAATTCGTTTTAAATTTAATTATAATTTTACTCTTAAACTTCAAAGGGCCATAACTTGCTCATTTTAACTCCGTTTTGGGTGATTCTGGTCTTATTGAATTCTTTTTTCCGAGACGCACCTAAGGATACCATTCTAAGGACCAAATTTCTGGGTCTAGTCAGGGTGAACAGTGAAATGACCAAAATACCCTTATCCCAAAAAGTGAACTTTTCATTACCAACATGGGATTTCAAGGTTACAAAAATGGAGTCATTACAATTAGATATTTGAAAATTTTTGGAGAAGAAATTATGAATTAAAACTTCAATATTTGAAATGTACTCGAGAAATGAAATTCAACGACACTGAAAATGCAAAAAAACGAAGATGGATGAAAATTAACTGATTATTTTAATTTTTGTATTTTATAAATTAATTCGAGGGTGTAGAACATTATTTATACTTGTGGGGCCTACAGAATAGGTACCGAAAATGATAAGAGTTGGTTGGCATTTATTAGGTAAGGTGATGATTACCAACTATAAATGCTGGTAATCAATTCAAAAATTATTTTAAAAAACTAAAATTTTAAATAAATTAAAAAACAATAATTATGGTGGGGGAGGGGGGGTGCCATTTAAATGTACTTCCCCCATTTATTGCCTTCTCGATTTTTTCCTTAGTAGTTAACTCTTCCCGTTCTCCATGCCACCAACAATAGTGCCAAAAATGACGCTCAATGCCGACAAAGACATGCAGCAAGAGTGACATGCGGGTCTCCTCCCTCCGATAATGAAAGTAGTTTTTTCAACTGGCCCAATGAGGTAGGCTAGTCTTTCCCCTCTCCCCTCTACTATAAGTGTCGATATTTAGTTTATTTTGTTATATTTTCACCAGAAAATGGGCAATGGATGTCATTTTCTAGTGACAATTTGGGCGTTACTATGTTTGTGAAAAATAACCCAGGAAACGTGCCAGATGGATGATCTGGACTATTCATCATGCTTATCAGGAAACGGAGTCCGGCCGTCTTCTCTAGGGACGTCGACCAACAGGTCCTCGTTTCCAGTGACAGCACCCCGCTAGCACACAGGGATGACTGGCTGGGCTGCACGCACGCGGACAGCACGTAACGCGTGGCAGCATGAAACGTACGGTGACACGTGTCACAACTACAGCATGCCATGTAGGCGCCACGCAGAGCCACTCATGCAGATGCCACTCAAACAACACACTACGCCACGCACGCGGCACACTAGCGCCCCGCAGCCCAACCAGGGCACGCTAAGTAGGTGCCACGTAGGCACAGTGCACACATGCTCGACACACTCACACGCACGCAGTCAACACTCACACGTAGCTGCATGTGGTAACGCGTGCATGGCTGCACTCGTGCTCAAGCGAACGACGCACACGCTCACACACGGGTGACATGTGCATGTGCACGCGTGCAGTGGCACATGCGGTGCACGGTTTTTCTGGATTTTGGGGTTCTCTGACCCGTCCATTTATAAAAACTTGATTGTTAGAACCCAAAAGAGGCATTGTGATCGTATCGACAATGCGAACCTAGATTTGACTTGAAAATCTAGATCTAAATTCCTTTTTAAGGATTAAACCACTGAATGTCATGAGATAATCTAAATCAGGCTAATCAATGGATGATAAGGCCTTAGATCTTGATAGTATACATCAAATGTGCGATGATCTAGGGGATTAGAAAGATAGACATCATTGAATTATCAATTGATAGAGGATTTATAATGTGATAGGTACATACGAGCGCATGACATGACACTTCTACTCGCTTGATTAGAGCATTGTAATTATCGAGGTAGGTGATTTCATTCAATTACTCTGCGATTTTAGTAACCATGACTGGTTCTCTAAAGTTTTTGAGGCATGTGTTTTATATCTTCTCATGTCACATAAGTAGATCCCTACTTTCTTATTGTAGCATGACATTTCATTTTGTTAATAACTATGTTTACATGTGATGCACTATCTTATCATGGACTTTGATCGTATTTATTGGGATTATTTATAAAGTCTTTGTGTGATTTATATCTTATCAATGATTTATGACGGGTGCTTCCACCCGGTGGGTACTATGCCAGGAGGGTTGTAGGGTTGGCCACCCACCCTCTGACTTTGTGATGATGATGATTAGATACTGCTCTTGAGTGATAAAGGGTCAGGTACGTAGGTAGTGGTATCATGGATAGTCCCCCCTATGACTCCGTTCCTTCTTAGGGGATGAAGAAAGTCTCCCGTTTAGATGTCGATGGGGATCGGCAGTGGTTCAGATCTTGATGGGATTGCCACTGCACCATAGTAGCCCATATAGTTATTCTGCATGTTCATAGGGATTTATATGTGAGATGAACTGGGACAAACCAGGCCTAAGCTGTGAGGGACTCTGGGGGCTGATGTAAGCTGCACGGGAGGGACCTAGAGTTAGCATAGGTACACATCACCAGTAATTGAGTATCTTGGGACACTTTTGGTATTATTTTGACATAATGTCCTATTTGTCATGATTTACATGCATATTATACTGTGGATATAGACTGGTATTATTTTTGTAGACGCATCTTTGTATTTTGATCGTGCATTGCATGTCATCCTGATTTAACTTGATACCTATTTTGTGAAGGTTTATAACTATGAGCGTTTGAGCATTTAACATGTCTTATATATGTTTCCTTCATAAGAATCATCTTGTGAATTTTATTAAGTTTTATTTGAGAGTAATCACCTACACAAGCATAGCTTGCTGAAGCATTGCTTTGTTTTGCAATGTCTCAAATTTGGAACATGATAATCGAAAAGGAAAGCGGGTGGAGTAGTGGTGATTTTGAAGAAGACTTGAAGATCATCCATTGTATTTTCATATTCGGAAATAGATTAGAGTATGTCTCTTGGACTGGTATTAGACTTTTGAAATTTTACTTAGAGGTATATATATTTGGATAGATTGGACCCATATTATGGTATGAAGAATGTTAAATCTTATATGTAAATATTATGGTGATTATGAATGGAACCTGGTGACATTTGACTCAATTTATTATCTTCTTTAATTAGCCTGTGTATTTATTATGGTTTTGAATCCAACATGCTATGAGTATCATGGGTTTAATTTTATTTATGATTGCAGTTTTTGAATGTGGTTGACCCCTGAGGTTTTCGCTTTCAATCAATTCTTTTAAAGCTGTGCTAAAAATTTTATACTTTAAAATTTCATTTTTAGGGATCTCGTTTATTTTCTTAAAATATATTATTATTTTTATTATTATTGGGAAAAAGGTTTGTAAACACTCGGGGTGTCACATAAGCTCATGCTGCCATTGCATTTTTTTTTATATATGAGACATCTAGGGCTAGAGCAATAAAGTGAGTGGCTCCAATTATTCAAAGGTGGGAGGGACAGCCCCGGTGCACAAAGCTCCCACGTAAGTAGGGTCTTAGGAATGGGTGGACCCCAAAGGTCAATAGTATTCAGTCTTACCTTACATTTTGCAAGAGGTTGTTTTCACACTTTGAACTCGTGACCTTAAGGTCACACGATGACAACTCTACCATTGTGCCAAGACTCACCTTCTATTCAAAGGTGGGCAATTCTAGGAAAGCACCCTATCAATGAATAGATCAGATCATCTAAAGGTGGGGCCTTTTATACCAAAGTACACCAAGCACTTTGGTTGGAGCACATTGCTTTAGCATTTCGCCAAAGAAAGCAAGAAACATTATTAGGGTTGCTAAATGCAACAATACTCCAAGTTACAGTATAGTGATCTCCAACAAATGTCTAAGCAGTTGTTTGTAGACAACTAGGCATCTCCCCGTAATAAGCTTGGTTGCAACTGTTTGCAATCACTTCACTATAGCGTGCTCAAACAACCAATTTTCAATGTGAGTTAATGGATGTATGAAAGATCCCAACCATCATATCTAAATTTGCCTTTCAAAAAATGTAAAATAAAAAAGTGCATATCTAAAATCATCCAATCAGTGTGGCTCTTGGACTGTATCTAATGAACAAGACCAATCACTCAAGTCTAGATAAGGGAGTGCCTACACACTAAAAAATGAGAGAATTTATAACTATAAAAGGAAGTCGGGGACGAATATATGTCATACGAACAACCAGAGAAAAAATGGAGCTGCCACCATGGATCACAGCCCTAGTCACATGTGGCTGTGAATCTTGAGATGTTTATGTGGCAACAACAAATATCGAAGCCAATAAACTGGTGACCAAGGCCCTCCAAGTTACCTATAATTGGGAGTATCCACCAGCTACATAAATGTGGAATATTTAATCCCCATATTCAACCTAGCCAAGTCCATGGTCGAGTGATGATGATTTGAATGCCAGTGATAAGGGAAAGAGGATTGAACCCTACTGGATATACAACCATAATGGGCATGTCAAAGCTAACTTTCCCAGGAAAAGTAAAGGAGGAGGTAACGGATCGAACAATGATAGAAGATTCAAGGATAGAGAAATGATCTGCATGATCATCTGAAGCATTGACCATGGGGAAGGATGAAAACTCATGATTTTGCTGTTTCATGTCATATTGTAAAGTACAAGGAACTATTTTCTAGCTTTAAAGAAAAGGTTGTAAGGTAGCATAAGGTGTCCATGAAAAATAATAGTTTCTGTGAGGTGCAAGACTCAAGGATGGTTGGGATTTTACTTCCTAGTGGGAGGAATCATGTGTTAACTGAGATCCTATTTGCAACTGGTCTTATGTGTAATCTCATCTATATTCTAAAAGCTTACTACGAAAAGTCATGAAGTTAGGTTTTGAAGGGCTGTGATAGGGAGTAAAAAGAGTATTTTGTTCTTTGAGTGCTAAGTGATAAACTTTGTAAACTCAATATAAATTTATTTTTTCATGAATATTAATAAAGTTAATCCTTTTCTTAGTCTTGTGTTCTCCTTGATGATGATTCCATATAATGACATCTTAGGTTAAGGTATGTTAACAAAGATAAGTTAGAAAAGATGTCTAAGAATGAATTATTATCTTGAACAAATTAGATATTTGTGAACATTATTTGTTTGGTAAGATGTCTAAGATTCCTTTAGTTAAAGGAAAAAGAACTAGCAATCTACATTCATTGTCATACTTGTGGTCCATTAAATGTTAGGACTCGACAATGACTTATTTCGTCACATTTAATTTTAATTATTCTAGAATCACACATTATAAATAAGAAATCCAAGGTACTAGAAAAGTCTAAAGAGTTTAAAGTTGAAGTAGAAAATTAGCTAAGTATGACTATTAAAGTCCTGAGGACTAATATATGGGTTGAATATGTGATTGACTTATTCAACCAGTTTTGTAGAAGTCATTCTATAGTACATTAGTTTACTTTACCCTAAACACAGCAAAACAACATTGTTGAGGAACATAAGTAGACCTTGTTGGATATGATGGTTCAAAGTATGATGACCCATTCTAAGTTAAAAACTCCATTTTGAGGAGAGGCACACTCTACTATAGTGTACATCCTCAACATGATATCCTTATAGGCACACTTTATTTGTTATGGAATGATAGGCCAAAAACCGTACAAAGGCGATCTTAGAGCGTGTGATGTTAGTGCTCATGTTAGAGTTCTAGAGCATAATAAGTGTAAATTAGAACCTAATAAAGTATAACTTTATAAGGTATGGTGTGTGACACTCCAAGTTTTTACAACACTTTTTCACAATTAGTTTCAAAAGATGACGCCTCTAAATTTTAAAAACCCAATATAGTGCAAAACGTTTTCTTCAAAATTCATTTATGAAAAGCTCGGATGCACTTTCAGTATACATACATACATACATACATACATACATACATACATACATACATACATACATACATATATACATACATACATACATACATACATACATACATACATACATACATACATACATACATATTATTTACAAAATAGATTTCTATTGAATTAGCGATAGAAATTCAATTTGAAAATAGCACCCATCTTGTGCTTCACTTGCATGACCCCTATAATTATTATATGAAATGTCCAAATATAAAATCCAAATAACTAACTACACAATAGAAAATTTGAAATAAAATGTATACCTAATAGTAGTATGATTGCTGGTGTCCCTGTATCGTATCTATCCTCTCTTGTCTATCTGTATCTGAGATATTGTAAATATTTAAACATTTACAATATCTTAGCAAGCTATGCTTGATAGGGGATTTTAAGAAGCATATGAAATTTAAATTTAATTATATAATTCAATAATCATTTAACAGTTCAAAATCATCAATTTTCATATGCATGAAATATTCCAATTTCTATTAATCATATTCTATAGAATGAGCGCATCAGGTACTTACTCATGTGAAAACTTCTATAAAATTTTTCCCACAGTAACTCATGTATAGTTATAATATATATTTTTAAACTATTATAATTTGATGAAATATGAAGATCATTTACCATAATTTCATAATATCCATTCCTAGAATTATACTCGGTTCACATCCATACCCCTCATCGTAGGGGCTCCTAACACATCTAGCCTCTATTAGTATATATATCTAACCTTCTTTGGTATCATAATCATTCAACCTTTGCTGGAGAATAGCAACATATTCATCACTTCCATTAGCTTGTCAGCCCTCAGGCCTGCTTTAGGGAGTTATCTCCACTAGCCCTCCAACCCTTAGGCCCACCTCAGGGAGTGACCTCCACTAGCCCGTTAACCTTTGGGCCTGCCTCAAGGAGTTACCTCCGCTAGCCCATCAGACCTTAGGCTTGCCTTAGAGAGCTACCTCTACTGGCTCGTCTGCCCTTAGGCCAACCTCAGGGAGTGACCTCTACTAGTCAGTCACCCCTTAGGCCCGCCTCATGGAGTTATTTTCATACCAAGATCTAAAATAATAATCATATCAAACTTTTTACCTATATATAAATATATATGTATATATATCATTCATAACCAAAATAATCATCCTCACTTAATGGGTGATCGTGTACCATGGATAAAATTTAATCATTCCAAATTCAAGAATAAACAATTGAGATATGTGGTACCTATATACCATGAATACAATTTTAAGTATATACAAATAATGGGAATTCATATCAGGCTTAAAAAATTGCATAATGATACGCATAGAAACAATATCTCATAATTGTTCATCTTAAAGAATTTAAGTATATTAATTTACGCTTATTCTATTTGATGAACAAGTTAACTTAGCTAATTTCGTAATATTAAATAAGCTAATGTATAGAACATCAATCTTGATATGTAAAGAAACATACATTCTTAAAATTCCACTTACCTCGTAATGAATGCTTAGCCTCTCGTATTCCTTATTGTCAGTGTAATAGTGTGTGTATCTGTCAAGGTTTGTCTGATCAACTTTGACCTACGTTTTAGTGTTTTTTATCGTCGTCTATATAAATTCTGATCTATTTTAATATGTAAGGAGATCTTATCGTTAAATTTTCTAAATCATTCAATTTACAACTTAATCAATTGTAATTGTACTAAATTTTAATATTTGGGTTTATTTAATTACCCATCCATAGTGTATGGCTAGATCTAACTTTGATCTGTAAGATCTATGATCTTGGGCTTAATATGTGTCTCAGATCATTAATGTCAACCTATTGACATGATCTAATCTTTTAAATTGACTTAATATGCTATTGAATTTCCTAAATAATCATTTCATAGGATCTAATCACCTTTGATCCAACCCATCCATTCATATGTCATAGTTTTAAGGTTTGATCTGTCCAAATTGGTCTCTAATCCTAAATTTTATTATATAATTAGGTCTGTGTCATCTATACAATTGCTACAAATTTTTCTGATCATGAGTCGAGCTTATATGGCACCTTGAATTTCAAATTTAGCATTTTAGGTCATTTTAACGGTTCAGATTTCAAATCTGGATCAAAATGCATCAAGATGGTGTCACTGGGATGCACCGAAATAGGATGCACATTCCAAAATGCACTGGTGAGTCCTGGTATCTAAGACACATAGTCAATACGTCATGGTGCCTAGACTGCATCTGCATTCTAGTCGACGAGAAACTACGCCCGCTCGGTGACACGCCTCGAAGGTGCATCTCTGTGCCGAGTCATCTGCGTGCATCCTTGTCATAGATCAAGCCAACCAGGATGAGACGGCTTGATCTGGACTGTCTGATCATTCTGGTCCCCTATCAACACCATCGATCTCTCAAAACTCTAATATTTTTAAGGTTTCTAGGGTTTTAGGATCTCACAAACTCATTTGATAGCACATATCTTCCATTTGACCTATCCTTGAGTGGATACCTAATTAGAGCTACCAGGTCTGTGTTTCACTGGTGGTATTCTGGTCGCTGAGAGCAGATCTAGCTTGGATTTGGGGAAAGCATGCCAAAAAAGGAGAAACTGGAGGAAAAGGATTTTACCTTAAATGGCTGGAGGGAAGGATATCTGATGACTCGGGTGGGTGCAAATGTGTTTTGTGCCCGTCGGTGAGTCAAGTCACCAAAGAACATAAGAGAAAGAGGGAGCGAGAGAAAGAAACCTGGGGAGAGAGGAGAGTGCACTAGGGAAGGGGAAATGGTTATTTAACTAGATGTTGTCCTTGCGACAGCACTGTCACCATCCTTTTTTCCATTGCTGTAGACTTAGACCGAGGGGCAGCGCATCAATGTAATACTTTCCCCACAACAGACAACAGAGACGGGGGTGTCATTATCAAAAGGGTCCCCCAAAAATTCCTTTTTTATCTTTTAATTACCAAAATATCCTTATACTTAAAAGTTTCGTAACTTTTTCATCCGAACTCTGTTTTTAATGTTCTTAGTGTCATTGGATTCCATTTTTTGAGTAAAATTCAAATATTTATGTTCTAACTGTTGATTCTAGTTTTATAAAAAGTTATCTTCCTTAGAATCTCAAATTTTAGTTCTACTTTTTAAATTTTCAATTTACACATTTAATAATTCAACTAAATTCATAAAAAGAAAAAAAGAAAAAGTATGGATGGATGGTTTCTTATCTTGAAGGACAGGTCTAGAACTAAAAAAGTGGTTGAATGGTTGAATGTGGTTTTTTATTTACTTTTTCTCATTTTTAATATACATTAGCTACTACGTCACCATTTCAACTTCCATTCCCAGCACTAAAGCAGATTTGGTTTGGAATTCCTTTGTTCTCCGCTACCGAGGTAGGAGTTCCGAGCAAATGTTGAAAATTTTCCAAAACGTACGAGATTTTCTGTATAGTTTTCTCCAACTAAAAAAATCAACGATTTTATCCTAAATAAAATCGTTTCATGGAAGATCCCACAAAGAATTCCATTAGTACACTTTTGCAGCCCAACGGCGATCAAAACCAACACCTGCTTACTACCCAATATTTCGCCCCACTTTCTCTTCCACTTCCGCTTCTTCTTCCACAACTCGCTTCTCCCCCAAAAGAACGCTCAAGACTTACAGCAAAATGAAAATACAAAGGGAACCTCAAAATCCTTGCCATGGGGTCCAAGAAAAAGCTAAACAATGACTCTCTAGGCACTTCAGCACTTAAACTTAATTTCCTTACAAAGAAAAACCAGATCTCCTCTTTTCGATCTCGACCCATCCACCTTGAATTTTGTTAGAACGAAAGCCCAATTCCATGATTTTAAAAACTACTTGAAGCAATTAAATTTCTTCTGGAAGGATATTTGATTCCCTTCCTTCTTCTTGCGATTCCATTAGAAATGGACCCAATTCCAGTTTTGAACCTTCATCAAATTATGAAATTCGCTGCTACGGGTAACCAAATTCCATGTTTTAAACCTGCATCAAGTCATGAAATTTCCTTAGAAAGAAAACCCAGTTCCGCTGGTTTAGATCTCTTCCCACAATAAACTACAACAAGAAGAAAAACCCACTTCATTCTACAAAACCTACCTTGATTTGGTTTTGGTTCTTGTTTCTTCTCTTTAGCCTATTTAAAACTTCCGAAGCTCGATGAGGAAACCAGTGATGATGGTCATGTACTCTTCTATTGGAGTTGTGCAAAAGTAACGAAAATAGAGTGTACGTATGAAGGATCTCATGGCCGAAATTTATGTCTCTCAATCATTCTAAAATCTAACCCCAGATCAGGGATGTTTATGTATTTCAAACAGTTTTAAGAGTCTTTTATTGCCCTTTTGAATATACTGTTACCATATGATGGACGTGGCAAGCATTGAGACCGTTTAAATTGGAAAGAAGGAAAGGTTAAAGGCTCCACAGAAGTCAGATATTTGAACAGTTACAACAGGCACTTTAATTCCCAGATGGAATCCCCAGAGTGGAGATTTTAGATCCTTCTCCCCGATAATTCTGGTCATCTGGATATGGTGGACTACTCAGAGAGACAGAGCAGGAAACGTTAACCTACCAGATCTCATCTGGGTCCTCGGACTCTAAAAGTGCAGCTTTCAGTTATATTTTCTGGGACAAAGACGCAGACTGATTCTAGCTCCAGATAAAGAATTCCACATAAGCAAAGCTCTTTTAGAGCCCATGTCAGTACCGATTTCACCTTCGTTTGTTATCTCACTTACTAGTTCAACTGAAACGAAGCAAACCACCCACTTCAATTTTCATTTAGCTAGTTCGTTGGATCATTCTCGTCCTAGTTAACATTGCAGCTCCGGCCACAATCGTCCGTCTGTGGGCGGCTGAGATAAGGCTGCCGATGTGAATGGAAAATTCAGCTTGGCCCTGAGCCCACGAAATTGGAAAGCTGCTTGATCATAAGCCCGGGCAGCATCTTCGGCCGTATCAAATGTACCCAACCAAACATTAGCCCCTTTATATGGGTTCCGTATTTCAGCCGCCCATTTTCCCCACGGCCGCTGCCTTACTCCCCGATACAGTTTCTTCTTCTTGTCCTTCTTCTTCTTGTCTTCCTCCAAGAACAGCTCGCACCCTAAACAATCGGCACGGCACGATTTACAAGTTTGGCTGTCCACACAAATTACTGAAGGATTGCCATGTTCTGCAGTAGATACAGGAGTAGAATTAGCACTAGCAGCATTTGATTCCCCGGCATTGGCTGCGCCGGTGATTACATGGGTCAAGGTAGAAACTATGATTTCATTTTCGCTCTCTTGGTCAATACATGTTGAAGGAGCAGTGGATGAGGAACGAGGCTCTAGTCTTTTATGCTTTCCGGAGGAATATCGCCTCGAGGACGACGACTGAGCCATAGCGGATTTCGTGCAGTATGTAAGTAGGAAATTCATCTTTGATTCTCGAAGTTTTGGGTAGCTCGATCTCTGGGACAACAGACAGGGAGGGAATGGTGGCGTCTACGTATATATGAGTAGGAGGAGGCTTACGTGGAGGCGCTTTAATTTGACGCATGACCGCAGCCCATCATACGCGGATTGACTGTTTCTTAGCCGGAGGTCAGAGATACGGATGATGTCTCAGGTGTAAACATCCTCTCGCAAAAAATACAGCTGCGTAATACCGTGGACTCGTTTAGCCTAGCCTATCCCTGGACCCTACTTACACCAGGCTGTCTTTCTAGGCCGGAAATAGCATTTTTGGACAAATACTGGCACAAATAATAGGTATTTAGATATGATAATTAGGTGGAAAATATCTCCAATGCCCCTTGCTTTCATGGGTATTACGTCTAATTTCTTTTTAAGAGTTTTTCTTTTCTTTTCTTTAAGGATAGTTCATTAATCTAAAAGGAAATAGTATCCTTTCGCTTACTCATATTTATTTATTTTCTCTTCCTTGTTTTTCTCCTTTAAAAAAAGTCAATGTTTCATCCTTCTTTTTAATTTTCAAAGCGACGGTACTTTCTTAATTAAATTAGTTGCTTTATTCAAATTTGATCATTAAAAACTTAATACTTTTGAAATTTCTAAATTGCTTTAGTATATTCAAGATTTCATGTTTAAATGAAAACTCTATATAAGTGAGGTTACTTTCTCAACTTTAAATAGAAACTAACTTTTTCAATGAAATTAGTTGATTTATCCAAATTTGATCATTGAAGATTAAAACTTCTGAAAAAAACTAAATTACTATGATTGAGAAAAAAACCCTACTTATAGATTTTTCTTTAAAAATAAATCTTGAGGGGGAGCATTGGCTCAAAGGTAGAGTTGTCATTATGTGACCTTGAAGTTGTGGATTTGAGGAGTGAAAATAGCCTCTTGCAAAAATATAAGGTGAGGTTGTGTCCTATAGATTCTTGTGATTTGAGGCATGGAAATAACCTCTTGTAAAAATACTAGGTGAGGTTGTGTACTATAGACCTTTTTGATCTGCACCTTCTGAGGATCCAGCATACAAATGAGCTTTGCACATCGGTTTGCCCCACTTTGGCCAAATTGACTAAAAATATATCTTTTTAGAGGAGACAAACAAGGAAGAGAAAAAGGAAGGACTAAAAATAATAAGGAAATATGAAAGTACAGAACTTCGGGAAGTGAGAAGTAATAGGAAAAGTAAAGATAATGTTAGAACATTATGTAAGAAATTAAAAGGGAAGTTTTCTTTTTGGGGATATTTACAGGGGTATGACCAAACCAAAAACAAGGTTATTTCCTCAAATTTGGTTTTAGACAAGATTCTGAAGGCAGTGGTTGTACGTTGTTAGGACCACATTTGCAGAGTGCACATTTCTAATCCCGTGGTGGTGTTTAAACTTCCCTTTCAAACATTTGACAACATGTGCTTGATCATGGCTGTCAGTCACGACGGGTTCTAAGGAAGTTCTATCCTTTCGTTGAAGGGGTCCAAGGAAGTTCATTGTTGTATTGAGTGCCTTTTAACACGTGTTCCTAATGGTGTAAAGGTTCAAGCTGACATTCTTCTGAGTGATGGATATTTTCCTGCAAAAATTGTGGACCTAACAAACTGTGAAGCAATTGATTTTTGTATGGTTGTGATATGTGCTGCCTTTTGGTTAGAAACAGCTATCACTTTTTACATTGCTTTCCTTGGGGTAGATCAGCCATGATCCACGGTTCTCATCCTTGGGGTAGATCATTTATGTTGATTTTCACTCTCTCTCAATCTGAACTTCACAAGTAGATTTCATCTTGGCCTCATGGCTCCATTGCCGGCTTACATTTGGGTCGCTGGACATAACGACCATCTTTGCCTTCCTCAAATCCTCAACAGACGCTCCCCACCTACTCCTTGAGTTCATCCAGCCCAACCCAAAATCTCTCATTCTTTTCATGGATTTGCTCCCTAGAAAAGATCTTGTTCTTCACCCAGACTATCTTCAAACCTTCTGCGAAGAAACCCAATTGGAGAATCAGAGACAAGTCTTAGAAAAGGTCAAGCAAACACAGCCTTACTTCTCTTCCTCTCTTTGTATCAGAAGTGTTCTATCTCCCACTGCAATTGCCGTGAGCATAAACTGGGATGAAATATCAGAGATGGAAGATGTGATGAGAGATCGTGTCGGGGTTGTTGCTACGGAAGTGGTGAGAGTTTGGCTGGACGGGTGTAGTTTGGAAAGAGAGATTGGAGAGGCTGAGAAGAGAGTTTGACGAAGAGAGATGAATTGGTGAAGAGCTAGACTGTGGAGATTGATCTTGCTGCCAATTTACCGAGATTGTTTGGGGCTGAGATTGCTGGAAAAATTATCGCTGCCGTTCAGAAAGCTTATGGGATAGAAAGCAAGTAGGTGTCTTATGCTCATCCACAATGTTAACTTGTACTTACGGCTCTATTAATCAAACAGTGATTGTATGAGGCATTTCTCCAATACATTCGTCTAAGCTTTGTGTTTTCTTATCTCCATCTACACAAACGTAAAATTAGATGGATCATGATAATAATGATTGGAATTGAGGATCAAATGTTGCTTATAAGTGATAAGGAGTGATTCAAAGGTTGGATCATCTCTAAACATCATCAGATGAAAGGGACTGACCCTTTGCTAATTAAGAGACATTAATTAAATAAATCATGACATAGATTGACGATTAAAAATGATGGATGACTGTTTAGATGTTAGAAAAACCAACATCTAGTTCTGGATTACCCTAATTGGGGGTTAATCATATGTTTTGGACCGTTGATCTATGATTAACTACCAGATCAAGAAAGTTATTACTTGAATTAGTTTATTTTTGAGATTTAAGCACTTTAAGTGATCAGATGATTTATGATGTGATAGGTATGTTAGAGCACGTGATTTGATATTGCTACGCCTAATTAGAGTAACATATTTTCGAGGTAAGTGATTACATTTGGGACTCTCAAGTAGTTACCACTGTAGCATAGTAGCCCACACTCTTATTCTATGTGTTTATGCAATGCATATGTGATTGTACACCCACAGTGTGATGTTGTATTAAGGGTGATGCCTAGGTCGGCAGCCAGATGTGGGTGGGCCTATGGGCTGTGCAAGTTATAGGCTAGAGACCCTGGATGTTGAGATGAGTACTCATTGCCAGTGATTGAGTGTAGTAGGACACTCCCAGGGCTTATTGTATGCAATACCCTGTTTATAATAATATTGTTTCATTTAGATTTATGAGTTTCATGTGTTATCCAATATATATGCTTGATGATTTAAATTGCCTTATAAATGATTTACTCTATTGACACTCGATATGATATCGGTACTCTTTGCAAAGTGTTTATCGCATGTTTTAATCATTTGTAATCACCTACACAAGTGATAGTTTGTTGAGGCATTGCTTTGTTTTGCAATGTCTTAGATTTGGATCGCGATAGTACTAAGGTAAAGTAGGTGGAGCAGCACTGATTGGGGTGAGAACTCAAGGACCATCTACCATTTCATACTCATTAGATTAACTTAGTGTATGTGTCATGACTTGCAATTAGATTCTTTTGGGTTATACATGGATGTTGTTATTTGGATAGATTGGACCCACACTTTTGTATAGTGTACATTTACTTGCACATGTTTGTATGATGTGGTGATAATGGATAGAACCCTGGGGATTTTGGATATGTTATCATTACTATCTCTTTTAGGATTGGTGTTTGATTTGTTGTGGTTTCAGATTGAGCATGCTCAGTGTATTGATGATTTAATTTTGTTTATTACTATGATTTTTTTTTTATATCTTGGATGCCCCTCAGAGTTTTCTTTTGGTCATTTCTCTTGAATGCTTGTGTTATTTATGTTATTGCAAGGTTTCTCTTTTAGGGATCCCTCTTATTTTTATAAAATGTACAATTATTATTATTATTATTATTGGCACAAGGTTTAGAAAACCTAGGGTGTCATTGTAACACCCCGGATTTTCAAGACATTTTTTTTTTTATAATAATGGCATTTTAATTAAGAGCATTTGGGATCCCATGAGAAAAGATTTATTTAACATTTTACTAAACCTATCTTAAAAACTCCGGGTGTTAGTTTTCCTTTCTCAAAATGGCGTACATGTAATTTAAAGATAAATAAATAATCCGCGTATAAATCAACATCAAATAAATAGGCGCCTTTATTTTAAATCAAATAAACGTCCAAAAGACAATAATAATATGGCCCAGGGTCTATCCATCATAACATCCCATATAAATGTCCTACATATGTCCAAAGATCTAAATCACATCCCAATATAAAATATGCAGTCCATAATAAAATCCAAATGATATCCATAATAGGCGCCTTTATTTTAAATCAAATAAACGTCCAAAAGACAATAATAATATGGCCCAGGGTCTATCCATCATAACATCCCATATAAATGTCCTACATATGTCCAAAGATCTAAATCACATCCCAATATAAAATATACAGTCCATAATAAAATCCAAATGATATCCTGTTTAATGACTCACATCACTGTCTAACACTATAGAAAAATGGTCTTCAGCAGCTCTCACGGCTTCTCAACGGCCTTGCCTTTCCCGTTATCGCGCTCGAGATCTAAGGCATTGTAAAACAAAGCAATGCCTCAGCAAGCTATCGCTTGTGTAGGTACATAGACAATTAATGTAATAAATGAAAGAAATAATGAACAACACTGATAAAAAGTCTAACACTTATGAAAATAGTGATATCATAATGCCATGTTCAAATAAATGCTAATTTATTCCATATGCTAAAACATGCAATCATAGAGTTAAAACATGACATGAATCAATAAAATGGAGCATACATCCAGAATAAGGGCACCCTAAGGTAATGGGTCCCATCACATCGCACTAACATCCCTGATCAGGAGTACACGTAGTCAACCTCTGAGTGTCGTCACACCCAGGCATATCATCCATAACCATGCTCATCATACATGCACACATAATAAGAATATGGGCCATCATGCTGCAGTGGCAACCCTCCATGGGTATCAACCACCGCCGCTCCCCGTCGACACCATAACGGGAGACTTAGCGTTTGTCCCCATGGAAAGGCTCAGACCGGTAGTGTGGACTATCCATGTTACCAAACCCCTACCGAATGGCATCTATGGGCAGGTGTCTATCATATCACAAACTCATCACATCATAATCTCGGAAGGTGGGTGGTCGATCCTATCCCTACTAGCATGACGCCCACCGGGCGAGAGCACCCGTCATCAAATATAAAACACGAAAATCATATGTGTATGCTAAAACTCAAGAGCACTTATAGCTTGCAATCCCCAAGACATGCCCCTCATCTTGGGGTTAGCCTATAAAAGGATCAGCTAATAAGCCTCTATTCTCATTTCCATGTAAATCCATGCATTTTCTATATATACAATAAGAAATAAAACTCTAATTAAGCATAACTAATTAACATCATACTTGTAAAAGCATTTTAAATAAGTTTATTCAGTAAAAGATTTCAATTTGGAATAACCATCCTGTACGCAATGTCGCATGAAATCCACGATAAATAATAATTGCATTTTAAAACACAATCACACATGATGCTATGTTTAAACATGGTTCAAATATCAAGGCAAAACATTAGTTGTTGTCACCTACCTCAGTGTGAGGCCACTAGCTTGCTAATAACTCCCTTTAATTGGTATGTTCAAGTGCACCTGTACATGTCACATCACTATTTTAAAAATTTTCTAAATAAAAAGTGGTCATTTCTAAGTTTTTAAGTTAAAACTAGGTCCGCGTCGTCAATACGGTCACAACGCCTCTTCCGGATCGTGATTTGGACCTCTCTAGCTCCCAAAAATCAAGTTTTAGTAAAAACTACCCTCAAATGGGGCCTGCCGGACTACCATAAGGTGGTTTAAACCGGCAGCACCCTTTTCCGCCGGTTTAAACCGGCTTGTAACGGCGCCATGAAGATGCACGCTGACGCAGATGTCACACGGGACGCGCGCGTGCATCACGGTCGCCAGGACGCGCCGCGTCCCGATCCCACCACGACAGCCAACCGGGGCCTTCCCGCACGCGCGCGACGCCGCACACGCGTGAGACGACGACGTCATGTGACGTCGTCCCTCGGGCATCACCGAGTGCATCCTGGCGTCAGCGCCAGGCGCCGACACCGTTGACGACGCCGGAGAAGACGACCGGATTCCGTTTTGCGTGATTTTTACGCCATTTTCTTCAGAATTCTCTCTAGAATCCATTTATGCCCTCTTTTTGCACTAATTTTTCCAAAAACCATGGTTTTTAAATGATTTTTCCCAAGTTCCTAAAAACATCCCTAGGTACTGGTTTTTGGGTTTTCTGGAGAAATCCACCGTTGGATCACTCCCAAATTTAAAGGGTATGCTCTTGGGTCTCTTGTGCACTAGTTGGACGGTGCGATTTTCAAACGGACTAGGTTTGATCCGTGAAATCACGCTCCAACAGTAGCGTGCACACAGGTTCCTAAAAATCTGATTTTTCCTAATTTTTTAAATGTTTTTCCTAATTGTTTTTCTATTTAATAAATACGAAAAACATAGGTTTGAGGCTTACCTTGCACCTGGCCGGAGTTGCTCGTGTTGCCGGGGCTCTACTCGCCGGAAAATCTAAGTTTTGCAGGGCTAGGGTTTTGCGTAGCACTCAGGGAAAACGCTCAAAGTGGATCGTTTTGGCAACCTGGGGAGGATAGATATAGGCCTAGAGTCCTAGGGGAAGAGAACCTCTTCCATTCACGCCTCTTTCCATGGCTTCTCCCCGCGATTTTGCTGGATCTGGGTGCAGACGTGTGGAAGACGGGGGTGCCATTATCAATTTGGGCCCCTGTGTTATACGTTTTTGTCAAATGACAAAATTGCCCTTACAACTTCGACGGCTCATAACTCCCTTGTTTGAGCTCCGTTTTTTGCGTTCTTGGTGGCGTTGGACTCGTATCGACGAGAAATTTCAAATTATTATGTTTTCAGGAAAAAATTTCATCCATAAATTTTTATTTTTATTTATTTAATAATTTCCTATTTTATCTTAAAAATTAAGGATATTACAGTCATAGTTTGGTATCATAGCTAGGGTTTACTCCATCGTCACCACTCCAAGGGTCCATTAAGATTAACAGCCCATGAGTCTACATTGAACCCAAGATAGAAGGGAAAACTTATAATATGTGATATGGGACTTTGATAGATGGTTCCTTGAAGGAAGACTAGGTCTACCCCACTTCACCTGTTGCCAACCTTGCCGAGTCATCATGGCAAGGGGACTGTGACATATACTTAGTGGCCCGAGTGGTACAAGGCCTGATATCACATATACAATCCATTGAGTGAAGTAATTCTTAAGTATGAGTTACAAAAAATTCATGTGAGAGATATTGTTGACTGCAAAATAGTTGATGCCAAGAGGATTGGTAGACCTTCTTTAGTAAACATGAGACCTTAATCCTCATATGATTATGAGGAAACACACTTTCAGGAAAACTATGTGGTTCTTGTAGTATAGAATCTAAATAGAGAGTATAATTAATAATTGCAAATGAGAATTTTATTATATGATGAAAGGTCTATTCACATGGACTATCCTATGAGAGTTCAAGTCCTAAATTGGGTAATATGTCTAAACATGTGAAGATGCATAACAACTATTGTACAACAATCGTGAGATAATAATAGGAAAGGATTAGAAATGAGTACAACTAATGAGAACTCGAGAAAGTAGAGAGGAATATTGTATTAATTTAAACTAAAAGTGGATATTTATTTGATGAATAAATACTAATATGGTAGAAATTATAGAAAAGTTGAGAAGGTAAGATCCTAATGTTCATTGAATGAATAAGAATTATGAGATGAAACTTAATAAGTTCTTATGCAAATAGAAGATATAACAACTATCTTATGATAATAGTTAGTAATAATGATGGTAATCAAGCAATGAGAAAGAAATGATATCACACAATCTCCTAGTTAAGGGATAGGATCACAAAAAAGGTTAAGTTAAATACCATACTATATATGGGTAATTGATAAGATCGGTTATTTGATCCCAAAATCAGAGGTGTCTATTATATGAAGGGAATGAGGTAAGATGAAATTGATTATAAATGAATTACATCTAACATTAATAGAAATGATAATTTGATCACAAATTGCTAGAAAAGTTATTGTGAAAGAATCAATTGCATTGGAGTTTAAATTGATAAAGTTGTAATTGATTTTGCTTGTTATGAGCATGAAATGAGTTATCAATCAAAGGAAATCTAAGGATAAAGATGAGTATACTTAAAATATAATTGTGAGGATTCTAATGATAATAGTATGAGAGGACGTGCCTCGCTATTCTTGGTATTTTTATCCAAAAGGGTCTTGAGAAGGCCTGTAATGATCAGTATTTTGTCATATGAGCAGTTAGTAATATTGCTAGAGATTGTCATTGTAGAACTAAGGAATTTGACGATTTAATGGTATTAAGCATGTCTAGACTGCTAAAAATAATTGCCATAGCCCTATCATTAATAAAAGACTACAAATAGAATTTTTGATGGATTGACACCTGGATTGTTGGAATAGATGATCTTAGCATGTTACATATTAGTGATAAAGGCAACTAACATAGCTTTTATGTTGAGGAAAATTCTCTTATGGCCAAAGGGACAGATAGCATAGGTGTGGATGTGGATAATTCAAGCCAGCCCAGTAAGGGTAAGAGACTCTTTTATCAATCTAGTTACATATGCCATGAAGCTAGTGACATTTGAACGAGCAGTGTTGGAATGTGGACGTGAGAAGGTGCACTAGTTGTATGGACAGGCACCTAGACAATATTTTACTATAATGGTAGACCACCACAATAGCGGTAATAACATCGGTAACCATCATTACAATGGCAATCTTGGAGACACTATGACTGTGACTATTAGGATGTTCTTTAAAGACTGTCTTAGAGAACAATGTGTCTGACAGACTGACATTAAAGATAAAACAAAAATGACTCCACAGTGGTAATGATGAGTATTACCATTACTTGAAGCAAGTACAAACCTCAACCCAAGTTATGGAAGATACTCTTATGGTGATTGATGGACACGCCAAAATCCTCCTTGATTTATGATTCAGTCATCCTTGTGGTTTGAGTGTTGGCTCCCCTATGAATGTGCCTATATATATATGAGGCAGTCCTTGGGTTGGAAGTTATGATACTGATGGGCAAGTTATTGAAATTTGTAAGTACTTTTGGAGAGTTCTAGAGGAAATGATGAAGAGTGAGAGGATGGATGCTGATCTTATCCTACTCGATTGATTGATCATGATATAATCCTGGGGATGGATATTGATTGTAGAAGGACAATAGATTGTTATGAGGAAAAGATTACTTTATATGTACTTGGACAATCAATTATCTCGTTTTTGTGTTGGAAGAGCATCAATGAGGTTTATGTTATTTTTGCCTTGGAGACAATGCAGTACTTGCCTAAGATGCCAAGTCCTCCTTGTTAATGTGACAATGGATGGCAGAGAGTATCCACAAATTGAGCACACATAGGATGTGTGAGAATTCAAAATCTTTCTTAAGGAGGTTTTAGGGTCTTACACCGTGAGAGATTGATTTTTATATTGATTGGCATCAGAAATATTGTCATTTACCAAGGTGCCATACGGGATGGCCCTGACTGAGTTGAAAGAGTTTCAGATACGAGAGCTTATTGACGAGGGTTTGTTAGACCAAGTAGATCTTTATGAAAGGCAATAGTGCTCTTCATGGGAGAGAGACAAAACCTTATTATTATGAACAGATTTGTTTGTTTGATAAAATAACAGTGGGGAACTAATATTCTCTATTATGTATTGGCAATCTAATTGATCTATTTTGGTTGATGCATGATGCTCGTGGAGATTGAATTGAGGGGAGATCACCAATAGTCAATGATTATAGAGGGAGACATCTCTCTGGACGATATCGATTGGTGAAATCAATGCATTGACATCATGTATGGATGTGATGGGCTAAAATTCTAAAAGTTACGGAAATGAGTCATGATTTTATAGTGAATGATATTTTTGAGGAGCATAAGAAACCCTTATGCATTATTTTGAGTATTTGAAAGACTCATCTTTTGCAGTAAATGTATGTGAGTATAAATTTTGGTCAAGGAAGATGAATTTTTTTTATCGGGACATGTCTATTGATGGAGAGACTGTTTATAGAGATTGTGATGAATTGAGACTAGCCAGACTAGTGGCTAAGGTTGATAGTCTCCTTAGTCTAGTGAACTGTTATTGTTGGATGATTGAGTTCTCTAGGATAGCAGTGACATGGGTATTGTTTATATTACGTATATGAGCCTAATTTCTCATAAAGGTGAGAAATGTGAAAATAACGTATGTTTAATACGAAATCATTTTCTTATGTATAAACTAGTTCTGGATTATGGCTTATACTTGTGAGTAGCCATTGAAGGCGGGTGCAAGAGGCACCGGCAAGCTTCTAGGTGGCAAGCTTCTAGGTACTCACAATATGATTGTGCTGTAGACTAGATTTTGATAGGCATATGATTGCCTGTTAGTGAGCTGGTATGCTTTAATTTTAATTGGCATTTGATTGCCTGTTAATGAGATGTTATGCTCTGGTATTGGTTGGCATACTTTTGCCTATTTGTGAGCTAATGTGCACTGACATAGGCTTGATGTGGAATTTCGTATATATAAGCTAAGATGCTCTAACTGTATGGATAAGGTGACTTACTTATACTAGCTCTTGGATGAGAGTATGGTTTATGCTAATTGCATTATTTGTGGTTATGACACGTTCTAACCATAATATGAGTTAGTTATTTTGGAAGGGTTGAAATATACCATGGTTGATATATATATATATATATATATATGTGAGTTGTTATATGAGGGGATGACATAGCATGGGATTGTTATTGACATTGATCGGGGAAAATTTTGATCTTATGGTATGGGGATGTTTTTAGAATTGTTGAAGAATGACATGAAAAGAATTTTGAAGACGAAATTTTTGTAAGGAGTGGGATGTAACACTCGCTAATTTTAAAATTTGGAACTACCTAATTACATGGAAAATTAAAATTTTGTGGAATTTAGAATATTGGGGATTTGAAAATTTTTAGAGATGAAATCACGAACTAAAACCTCAATATTTGAAATGTACACGAGAAATGGAATTCAACGACACTAAGAATGCAAAAATCGGAGATCAGATGAAAATTGACTAATTATTTTAATTTTTAATTTTATAAATTAATTAAAGGCTAGCATTTATTAGGTAAGGTGTTGATTACCAGCCATAAATGCTGGTAATCATTTTAGAAATTATAAAAAAATTAAAATTTTGAATAAATTTAAAAAAAAAGAGTAATTATGGGGGCTTTTAAATGCGCCTCCCCCCATTTATTGCCTTCTCAATTTTCCCTCCTGCAATTAACTCTTTCAGTTCTCTATGCCCTCAATGACAACGCCAGAAATGACGCTGGCAGAGACACATAGCGACAGTGACACTCGGGTTCTCCTCCCTTTAACAATGAAAGTAGTTTTTCCAACATGCCTAGTGAGGTATGCCAGTCTTCCCCCCCCCCCCCTCCCCTTTGCTATTAGTGCCGGTATTTAGTTGATTTCTATTATATTTTCAACGAAAAATGGGCTATGGATGCCATTTTCTGGTGACATTTTGGGAGTTATTGTGTTTGTGGAACGTAACCCTAGAAACAGTGCTAGATGGATAATCTAGACTATTTATCATGCTTATCAGGAGCACTAGAACAAACCCTTCAAATCTTGTGAAGATCCAATGGCTGAGGGAGTCGGAAAACCTAAAAAACAGCAAGAAAGGAGAATTTCATAAACCTTATAAAATCAGTTAAAAACCTTGGATTTAGGCAAAATCTGTTGAGGAGAGTGACATAAAATGCAAATGCACAGAAAACCAGTCAAAATGACATAAAAATTGTAAATTTTGGGTATTGTGGGGTCACCGGCGGCAATGGAAGTTTGGTCATCGTCTCTGGTGATGGTGACTCTATTGGGGTGCCCAAGACGTAGCCTAGAGATGCACAACATGATGCGCGTGCTGGCTATGTGCATCATCTACGAGAGAGATAGAACTCATATGCATCCCAGTGATGGCGACACACGTGGGATGCATTATGTACGCGTGTCACGCACTCGTGCATCCTCGTGATGCCTAATTTGATTTTTAATCAGAAAATTGATTTCTAACCATCCATTCACTAAAAACTCAATTATGGGAGCTACAAAGGTCCAAACCATGATTAGAGACATCCCTTGTGTTCGTTTCAATGACGTGGACTGAGATTTGGCATAAAAACTTTCATTTGACCACTTTTAAATTAGTCAAATCATAAAATATTATTAAATAACCTAAATCAAGTTGATCAATAGATGATCAAACCTTAGAAATTGATTATATGTATCAAATATGCGATGATCTAGTGGATTAGAAGAATAGATCTCATGAAATTGTTAAGAAAAATGATCTTGACTGTTGATCTAATTAGGTGCCTTAGGACTGATTGATTAGAGAGCGATCTGATCATAAAATCGAAGTGTAATTAAGGACATACATGCAAATCACTAAAAAAATAGAAAAATTAGATGGATCATGATCATAATGATTGGAATTGACAATCAAATGTTGCTTATAAGTGATAAAGGGCGATCCAATGGTTGGTTCGTCTTCAAACTTCATGAGATGAAAGAGACTGACCATTTATTAATTAAGGAACATTAATTAAAAGAACCATGACATGGATTGATGATCAAAGATGATGAATGACTATATAGATGTTAGAAAAATCAATATTTAGTTCGGGATTATCTTAATTGAGGGTTAATCATATGATCTGGATCATTGATCTAGGATTAACTACTAGATGAGGGAAGTTATCACTTAGATTAGTTTATTTTTTAGATTTAAGAACAACAAATCATCAGATGATTTATGATTTGACAGGTATGTCAAAGCGCACGATTTGATATTGCTATGCAGCTGATTGAAGTTCTGTTTTTTTAAGGTAGGTGATTACATTTGAGATTTTTCATGATTTCATTGATCATGACATGTTATTTGAAATTCTTGTGGCCTGTGTTTTATGCCATATCGTGTTTTATTGAAATGTGTTCATTACTACATATTCGATACCATGACATATGATTATATGATTATCTATATTTTGACATGTGATGGATTATACCTTATCATGGATTTTGATTTGAGCATATTGAGGATTATTTTACATGGGAGTTTTTCATGATTTATAACATGTTTTGCTGTTTTATGACAGGTGCTATTGCCCGGTGGGTACTATGCTAGGAGGGCTGTAGGGTTGGCCAACCACGCTATAACTATATGATGATATGATTAGACACTTGCCCCAAAGGGGAGCAATGTCTGTAGGGGTGTGATCATGGGTATTCCACACCATAAGTCCATCTTCTCCCATGCAAGATGGAGGAAGTCTCTCATTCTGATGTCGACGAGGAGCAACAGTGGTTGAGACTCTGAAGTGGTTACCACTACAGCATAGTCGCCCATACTCTTATTCTGCATGTTTATGCAGAGCATATGTGATTGTACACCCACATTGTGACTTTGCATTGAGGGTGATGCCTAAGTGGGCGGCCAGATGTGGGCGTGCCTATGGGCGGTGCGAGCTACCTAGTGTACAAGCAATTGGCTACAGACCCTAGATGTTGAGATGATTACTCATTATTAGTGATTGAGTGTAGTGGGACACTCCAAGGGCTTATTGTGTGCAGTGTCCTATTTATCATAACATGCTTCATATTATTTTGTGGACATAGATTTTTATCTATTTTGACAAATGCTTATTCATGTATTGATCATGCTTCGCATGCCATGATGTTTTGCTTTGATATTGCTTTGCTTAAGAGAAAAACATATTTTGATCCTGATTGGTTCATTCAGATTTATGAGTTTCATGTGTTATCCAATATGGATGCTTGATGATTTAAATTGCCTCGTAAATTATTTACTCTATTGGCACTCGACATGATATTGGTACTCTTTACAAAGCATTTTATCGCATGTGTTTAATCATTTGTAATCACCTGCACAAGCAATAGCTTGTTAAGGCATTGCTTTGTTTTGCAATGCTTTAGATTTGGAGCACGATAGCACAAAGGTAAAGCCAGTGGAGCAACGTTGATTGGGGTGGGGACTCGAGGACCATCTGCCATTTCATACTCCCTAGATTGACTTAGTGTATGTCTCACAACTTGTGGTTAGACTCTTTTGGGTTGTACATGGATGTTGTTATTTTGAATAGATTGGGCCTATGCTTTTGTATAGTGTACATTTACCTGCACATATGTGTATGATGTGGTGATCATGGATGGGACCCTGAGGATTTTGGATATGTTGTCATTACTATCTCTTTCACGATTGGTGTTTGATTTGTCGTGGTTTCAAATTGAGCATACTCAGTGTATCGATGATTTCATTTTGTTTATTGCCATAGTTTTAGATCTTGGATGACCCTCGAAGTTTTCTTTTGGACATTTCTCTTGAATGCTTATGTTATTTATGTTATTGCAAGTTTTCTCTTTTAGGGATCCCCTTATTTTTATAAAACGTACTATTATTATTATATGTATTGGAAAAAGGTTTAGAAAATCCAAAGTATCACAAAATACCACTTCATCTTAACCCAACTCAAGCTCCACTAGCACTGATATAGCACATCTCCACTTAGATCACTCCATCTCAAGCACTACTATGCCCCATTGAGTTTTTGGAATGTTCCAAGTGTTTTATCTCTCTCTCTCTCTCTCTCTCTCTCTCTCTCTCTCTCTCTCTCTCTCTCTCTCTCTCTCTATGTAATAACCCCAATTTTTATGACTATAATTGCATTATTAAAAATTAAAAGTTTAATTTCTAAAGGTGGAACTAGAATTTTGAGTTCTAGGAGAATCCATTTTTATAAAAAAAAATAAAAAATTCAAGGCTTAAAACTTGGATATTTATAATGTACTTGAAAAATCGATTAGAATGACTATAAGTACTTCAAATTCTGAGAAAGGGTGAAAAATTCGTATTTTTCTCTATTTTTATGAATAAAAGGATAAAATGATAATTTGACTAGTAACCAAGACCTAAGACATCAATATTTTGACTGTACTCAAAGATCTGATTCCAACGACGCTAATGTCACTCAATTCCAAGTTTGGAAGAATAAATCCTATTTTTCTCAATTTTTGAATTAAAGGGGAAAAATGATAATTTCATATATTTTTTTAGTAGGACCCATAAAAGTTAGGTAAGCACTGAAGTCGGCGATGCAAGTCATGCATCAGCCAGCACTCAGCCACAAGTGGAGGAAGTGGAATTTGCACTCCTCATTTTAATATTTTGAGTGGAATTCAGATTAAAATAAGAAATTAATTCAAAATTCTGCCTAGAAATACCTCAGTAAAATATCCAAAATTTTTAAAAAATCTAACATGAAGTCCCCTAGACATCCCTAAAAAATTAGCTCTGAATTCCTCTCTGATCTCCCCAATTCTCTTGTCTTTGTCCTCTTTCTCTCTCCACTCTCTTCATTAGAGGAGTGTCCACAAAAGCACCCCGATGAAATATTCTCCTAGATCCATCGGGCGCTTCTACAGACATGCCATCCCCATTAGAATTGGGTTTTCACCCTACCACAGTTTTTCATTTTGACATTCAATTTGAACCGTTAAAATTAAGATCGGATATATTCAATCACTCTATATCAACACTAGATTCAATATACCTATAATTATTTGAAGATCAAGCATTATTTGTTGGGTATTTCACCATAAAACAATAACTCAGGCACTGTTATTTTTTCGGTGAATTTTTTTTATTTTTTTTATGTTGGCATTTTCCTCTCCTCTAGACGTTCTAGGTAGGCCACTAAACTTCCTCTCCTTTCATTCCGGCATTTTCTTTTAGGTGTCCAGCATGTTCGAGGTTTCCTTGGCCATTGATCGTCGGAAATGATGGATCCGGCAACGAGGTTAGAAACCCCTATCATGGATAGCTTAGATGAGAAATCTGAGTTATCGGATGGATTACTGAGGCCCAAAAACCCCAGGGTACATGATCTCAGCCCTTGATTTGTAGATCATGGAGAATCGGGGAAAGGTTGATCCGACAGTCCATATCGAACTGTCTCAATCAATCTCCAAGATCAAATGTTAATTTAAGCCCGACCCTGCTTAGATCATCTTGCCACATTCTGGGATTGTCTAGTTGCGTTCCCAAATTGCATTTCCAAGTTCCAAATCATCTTGCCACGCTCCAAATCGTCTAAAACATGTTCTAATGGACAGATGAAATTTGGGTTGTTGATTTTTTTTAAAATGAAATCTTGATTCTGAGCTCATATTAGATCCAAATTTAAATCAGAAAGATGATATGAATTGCTGATGTTGTGTAGAATCTAATGGAAATATTAGATTTATATTTTTAATTGTATTTATTTTTTTATAATTACTAAAATCCATTCCAACGGTAATGGAGCATGATCAAGATGACTTTAAAATGAAAATATAAACCGACGGATGGATATAGGAGGCCCTAAAACCTAAGAACAATGATTATAGTAAAAATTATGGACCCCTAATTCTAATAATTGGATGAAAATAGTAGATATTAATCTTAACCATCAAATCTGGATAAAATTTTAAAATCAAAATTCTGATATCAATTTAACTCCAAATTAAGATTAGAAAGTTGTGTTGGATTCCTCCTAATGAGAAAAACCAATTGAACTAATAAAATCAGAGTTTTAGTTCATGAAAATTTTTGTTTTTAAGAAATAGTGGTACTAACATCCTTGAACTACAAGATCTGGGATGATTAAACTATAAAAATTAGTTTTGATGATGATATAATGATGAAATAACATGAATGGATTTGTTGGATATAATTTATATAACATATCTTAAGATCTTAACCATTAAAAGTAATAAAATCCCTAAAAATACATTATAATCTCCTTGATTAGATTGATCAAGGATGATTAGACATTGTGAATAAGTGTAGATGATGATCTAAAGATGATATCATGAGAAATATGGGCCTGATGAGGCTAATTTGGGATATATTGAGATATATGCCCTTAATTTTGATAAAATGGCTTAAGATCTTCTTGATCGATTGGATCAAGAAGGATCAGATCATGTGGTGAGATGCATCAATGATCTTGTGATAAAATCACATTAAGAAAATTTTTTAGATCTAAAGGAAAATGAAAGATCAAGATTTAAACCCTAAATGAGATGAAAAATGAATAGATATCAAAGATGACCGTTGGATCATGATGAACAGTTGTGGTATGTTAAATGTTCATATGAATTATTGAATGTTATTGGAAATGTCTTTTATTGCTTGGTAGATTAATTGTTAAATTTACTTCTTTATGCTTTCATATTATGTAATTTACATGAAAAATATAATTAATGAAAGATAGATTGATGTGTACATTTATAATAAAATGAGTACATGAACTTAATAATAGTAAGGGCTATAGTTTGTAGGATAATATAAGGAATATTATTTTCTTGGCTCAAATTAGGAGAATAATGAACTTCCATAAATGACATTTTAAAAGTTCATTTATTTAACTTAAAATCAAATAGCAAGAGTACTAGGGTTTAATGCTTATAGGAATCTTACGGAAGGCTGAGCTAAGGCCTCTTTAGTGGATGCTAAACATTGTGGTTAAGGGGGTTCTCTAATAGAGCCTTGTTCTTTCCCCACCTTCTGGCAACATTTGTGAAGTCTAAATGCCTCCTTACATGAGAATTGAATTAACTACTCTTTGAGCAGCCTGTAGCTAGTAAGCCTTAGTCAATTAAAAATAAGAGGAGCTCTCTAGACTTAAGATGAAATAAGCTATCTTCAACTAGTAAAACATTAACTTGTTGAATAATAATAAGATCATAAAAAGATAGTAAAATATCTAATCTTAATAAAAAAGATAAGTAAGATAAGCAAGATCAAACAAGATCCATAATGAGATCTTGAATGATCAAGAACAACAAGAATCATAATATTGTATTGTACGTAGTATGTATGTATGTTGTAGATCAAATATAGATAATTAGATTAGATAATCTAAACCCTTGATCAAATATAATTCAAGGAAGAGAACCAAGATCATCCTCCTTAAAAATGATCAAACAAATGAACTTAGACCAAAGAAAAGTTAGATAATAGAAGATCTAGGCCCTTGATATTTATCAACAAGTATAAATTATTAATCAAAGGATCTATGAAATATCAAGATCAAAGAGATGGATACAAAAAAACTTAGAGACGGAAAATACTTATATCTAAAATATTAGAAGATCATTCTAACTATTAGGTCTATTAATCAATAAGATAAACACTATCTAAAGAAGATAGATGATATGGAAGATAGGAACACAAGGAAGATCTAGATCCTTTATATCAAAAGAAAAGATTAGACAAAGAATATAGATATGAGATTATCGAAGTTGTTTAGATAATGACAGTATGTATGTATTTACAGATTACATGCATCAATCATGAAAGATCTGAAGGGATAGATCACTACATGAAGGTAGGTGGAACTTTAAGAATACAAGATCTATGGTCTATTGAATTGTTGTTATACATAGAATTATGGAAATTAAATATTATAATGCTTAAGAATGATAATATGTTTAATTGCATTTGAATCACAATTCCTGTATATGATATAGAAATAAAGAGTTGAAATTAGATGAAATACATGATAAATACCTGGGTATCAATTATGATTACCCCTAAACTTATATAAGAACATAATAATAATGGATATCATTTATATCAAATGAGTATTCTTATGCTTAATAACATTTTGGTATATGAATACCAAATTAAAGGAAATGGGGATCATTTACAATAAATGATTAATCCCTAAACTTATATGAACATGGTATCATTCATGGTAAATGAGGATCCCTAAATTGAGAAATGAAACTGTATCCTTAGTATAAAGATACTGAATATGAGGATAATGTTATAAATAGACAAGTCGTCTAATAAGCAAAAGATTACTTTATATACAAGCAAGGAGGCTTGTGGTTTTGTTTTAAACAGGCATATGCCTGGGGATGCTATGCTAGAAGAGTTATGAGGGTCTGAAAGTAGGGTGGGGCAATTATGGGAAGGCCTCCACTATGAAAGTCCTATCTCCCCATATAGGTAGTGACATAATTTTTTCACCTTGGTATTCGTGGTGCATAGAGCAGTTATCCGAGCATGCTATACGGATCAAACTGCATGCAGGGTAGTCCTTTGAGTATTATAGTATTATGATGCAATGACATAGTGAAATGCCTTATGGTATGACATGATGAAATACCAATATTGCTCAAGTAAGTAAGTATTTTTTCAGCAGAGGCTGGATGATTTATCAACTCAGTGTGTTTGAGTATGATTATTGATGTTTGAGTGTGTTTGAGTGGTTTGGAATTATTCTAGTGAATGTTATATAATAAATTATATGATAGAATGATCATATATGGTATAGTTCAAGGAAATTGAATTATGTGATTCATATAAAATATGATGATTATAAGTACTATACTTTTAAATTATACGATTCTATACGTTCTTGATTCCCCTACCAAGTATAGCTTATTGAGATATTATAAATATTTGAATGTTTACAATATCTTAGATACAGGAAAAAAAAAATGGAGGGATACGACATGGGAAGATAAAGACCATACTGCTGATCAAGACTATGTACTATTGTGGAAAGGATTAGATTATATTTTGATTTATGTATTTTGGACATAAGATGTGTGTATATATATATATATAAGTGAACCAAACAAGATGCATGGGTTATATCTTCCCAAATCATGCCTCAAAAGTTATCGAGGTATTCCTAGCGTGGGGAGTCCGCACAAGGTGCATGAGCTGTATCTTCCAAACCATGGAAAGTAAGCGTCTCATATGAGATGCTAGTTCAACCGTACCCCCTGCAATGTATCGGCTAGATGCAGGCCGCTGATCACGCTCTCTTCTTCTCTTGGACTTTCATCATGGTTGTTTGTTATGTTTTGATAAAACGGCCCAATCAGACGAGGAAGGTTGACGTACGAAGTAGGGTTGCCAATATCAAAACGAGAAACATGGAATTTGGAGTTCAGAAAGCGCAGCGTGCAGTGCGCCGGCCAATAGATCTACCACCGTTTTGTTGCACCTGCATGCATGAATCATGCCCCAGGATTCATCCTCTACTTAACAATCTAATGCTAGAAAAATAAACAAAGTAAAGAGAGAAAATCCGACCGTTCAAACCCAAAAGTCTTTCATCTGGTTGATGGAATTCTAAGTTCTATAAAAGGACGTTCTTCAGAAGAGAGAATCAAAACAGGGCAATAAGAAATGGAGCAGAGTCTATGGATCGCAGCCTTAATTGCAACGGTTGCAATGTTCATGATTTTGCGAAGGCAACGGCAGAGATTGAAGGCGACATCAAAGCCAATAAATTGGCCTCCGAGTCCATCCAAGTTACCCATCATCGGAAACATGCACCACCTAACCAAAGGCGGCGATCTCATCCACGTAACCTTATCCAAGCTAGCACAGATTCACGGCCGGGTGATGACAATCTGGATGACAAGCTGGGAGCCGTTGATTGTGGTAAGCGATAACGAACTCGCCTGGGAAGTGCTCGTCAACAGATCCCCGGATTACGCCTCCCGCAGCCTTCCCTTCACCGGGAAACTCCTCACCGCCGGTTGGCGCACCATAGCCTCGTCCGATGCCGGTTCCCACTGGCACACCCTCCGCAGAGGCCTTCAACATGGCGCTCTGGGCCCACTCAACGTCTCATCTCAGTCCCACCTACAAGAATCGGATGTGGACCGTATGATCCAATCCATGCAAGATGAAGCTCAAATCAACGGCGGCATTGTTAAGCCATTTCCACATATAAGACGTAACACGATACGATTACTAGCCCGCCTATGTTTCGGACCCGATTTCGAAGATGAAGCGTTCGCGTCTCAGATGGATAAAGTCGTCGAAGACGCCATCGGTATTAGCGGGCACACTCATGCGGTGAACGCCTTGCCCATCTTGCGACACGTGCCAGTAATGAACCGGCATTTCAAAAGCGCGTGTGAGGTGAAATTTAACATTGAAGAATTGATAAGGCCACGCCTCTGTAATCCTTCTCCAAACACGTACTTGCACTTCCTCCTCTCCCAAAACGTCCCTGAACAAATAACCATCTTCACCATATTCGAGATGTTCTTGCTGGGGGTAGATAGCACCGCTTCGACCACTATGTGGGCCCTGGCTTTGTTAATTCACAATCCTGATGTACAAGAGAAGCTCTATAATGAAATCAACGGTGACAATCGTCGGAGAGTCGTGAGGATCGACGAGATTGGTAGGATGAATTATCTACAAGCAGTGGTGAAGGAGACGATGAGGATGAAGCCGATCGCACCGTTGGCGGTCCCGCATAAGACTGCGAAGGAGACAAAGTTGATGGGATCGACCGTGGCTGCTGGGACCCAGGTACTGGTGAATCTGTACGCAGTGCATCACGATCCGAAGATTTGGTCCGAACCGTACCGGTTCTGCCCAGATCGATTTCTGGGGCCCGCTTGGACGAACGTGATTGGAGTTAGAGGTGGGTCCGATCAGTCATTTCTCCCATTTGGTGGTGGGATGCGAGTTTGTGCGGGAATGGAGCTGGCCAGAGTTCAGGTCCCGCTTGCGCTTGCTAATTTGGTTAATGCTTTTGAATGGTCCAGCGCGGTTGATGGGCAGCGGCCTGATCTCACGGAGGAGCTGAACTTTGTTCTGGTGATGAAGACGCCTCTAGAGGCAAGGATCTTGCCACGTGTCGTTTAAGGGCTGTTTCTATTCTATCCATAAGAAGGTAAATAACAGAACGGGAAGCTTTGTAGAGCAGTCTTCTGCGGGCTTTCCGAATGTTTTAAGAAGTTGTGTAATGAATTTCCGGCTGGACGAACCTCCAGCATATCATAAGTTTGGGGAAGGGGTGGTTCACAAAGTTATCATGATAAACTGCTTTACCTTGTATTTTATAAGAGGCAGTTTCTACATCTTGAACCCATAACCTTCAGCTCATACAGCAACAACCTAATTATTGCCCTAAAGCTAAAGGTTACAGATTCAAGGCATCACCTTACGAGCAATCCTACCCATTCATTTGATTATTTTTCCAACTTTGTATGTCTAATAATTCAAAAAATATTCTAGTTAGATGATTCTTGTTAGTATCTGAAAACGTTAAGTATTTATTGGAACTCAAAGATGGATAAAACTTTTATCAAGACCAATGCTATAAATTCAACGAGGAAGCAACTGAATTTTCCGTTAAGTGGTGTCCAAAGGAAGACAAATGAGGAGGAACGTTACGCTGAAAGCCCTATATGGCACTTCCCTAGAAACACCTCTCATATTATTAAGAATGGGCTGACCGTTGAATGATTGGACTGCTCATCCATTTTATCTAGCCCCATATTTTCAATATTTTAAGCAGCAAGCTGAAAGGATAATCATCTGAAAAATTCAAGACCCAAAGACATGTTTTTTGGATGCTCATGCAGCCGTTTCGGTCTTTTTTCTTTTTTTCCTTTTTTTTTTTTTTTTTTTTTTTGTATATAAGATATCGAGTGCTAGAGCAATAAAGTGAGTGGCTCCAATCATTGAAAGGTGGGCACTTCTAAGAAAATGCCCCATCACTAAATAGGTCAGATCATACGAAGGTGAGGCCTTTTATATCAAAGTAGGCCTTTGAGCAATTGCTTTAGCATTTCCCAAAGAAAGCAAGAAACATTATTGGGGATGCTAAATGCCACAATACTCGAAGTTACAGTAAAGTGATCTCCAGCAAATGTCTAATGCAGTTGTTTGTAGAGAACTAGGCATCTCCTCATAATATGTTTGGTTGCTGCTATTTGTAATCATTTTACTGTAGCGTACTCAAACAGCCAATTTTCAATGTGAGTTAATGGATGTAAGAAAGATCCCAACCATCATATCTAAATTAGCCTTTAAAAAAATGTAAAAACAAAAAATGCATATCTAAAATCATCCAATCAGTGTGGCTCTTGGACTGTATCTATTGAACAAGACCACTCACTCAAATTTAGATAAGGGAGTGCCCCAACACTAAGAAATGAGAGAATTTATAACTATAGAAGGAAGTCGGGGACGAAGATATCCCATAAGAAAAACCAAAGCAAAATTGAGCTGCATCCATGGATGTGAATCTTGTGATGTTTAGATAGCAACAACAAATATCAAAGCCAATAACCTGGTGACCAAGGCCCTCCAAGTTACTTATAATTGGGAGCATCCACCAGCTATATAAAGGTGGAATATTTAATCCCCATATTCAACCTAGCCAAGTCCACGGTCGAGTGGTGATGATTTGAATGCCAGTGATAAGGGAAAGAGGATTGTACCCTGCTGGATATACAACCATAATGGGCATGTCAAAGCTAACTTTCTTAGGAAAAGCAAAGGAGGAGCATTAATTGATGGGGAAGGATGAAAAGTCATGGTTGCATGATTTTGCTATGGCATGTCATATTGTAAAGGCTAAGGAACTATTTTCTAACTTTAAGAAAAAGTCTACAAGGTAACATAAGATGTTCATGAAAAATAATAGTTTTTGTGAGGTGCAAGACTCAAGGATGGTTAGGATTTTACTTCCTAGTGGGAGGCATCTTGTGTTAACTGAGATTCTATTTGAAACTGGTCTTATGTCTAATCTCATCTATATTCTAAAAACTCACTACAAAAAGTCATGGAGTTAGGTTTTGTAGGGTTGTGGTAGGAAGTAAGAAGAGTGTTTTGTTCTTTGGAGTGCTAAGTGATAAACTTTTTAAACTCAATACAAATTTATTTTTTTTCACTAATATTAATAAAGCTAATCCTTCTTCTTAGTCTTGTATTCTCTTTGATTATGATTCTATATAATGACATCTTAGGTTATGGTATGTTAACAATGATAAGTTAGAAAAGATGTCTAAGAATGAATTATTATCTAGAACAAACTAGATCTTTGTGAACATTATTTGTCAGGTAGGATGACTAAGATTCCTTTACTTAAAGGAACAAGAGATAGCAATGCACATTCAGTGTGATACTTATGGTCCATTAAATATTAGGACTTAAATCCATAGTGCTAGAAAAGTTTTACGAATTTAAAGCTAAAGTAGAAAATCAGTTAAGTATGACTATTAAAGTCCTGAGGACTAATATATGGGGTGAATATATGATTGACTTATTCAACCAGTTTTGTAGAAGTCACGATATAGTACATCAGTTTGCTTTACCCTAAACTCAGCAAAACAACATTGTTGAGGAATATAACTAGGAGTTGTTGGATATGATGGTTCAAAAGTATGATGACCCATTCTAAGTTAAAAACTCAATTTTGGAGAGAGGCACTCTCGTGTACTTCCTCAATGTTATGCCCTTGGAAGCACACTTTATTTGTTATGGATTGATTGGTAAAAAACCGTACAAAGGTGATTTTACAGTGTGCGATGTTAGTGCTCATGTAAGAGTTCTAGAGCATAATAAGTGTAAATTAGAACCTAAAAATGTATAACGTTATAAGATATAGGGGCCACTTTAACGGTATAGATTTGTAATGCATCACTTTGATGGTTTGTCAAAAGCCGATAAAAGTAGGAAAGGATGCTTTCTTATCCTTTGGGAGACGTCTGGTTATTGCAAGAGAACTAAAAAGGTCGATGAAACATGACGATTTGTCCTATGTTACAACAGCGATGTTTGATATTGACACTCCTTTGAATGTTGTATTTTAATTTACTTTTTCTCATTTTTTTTATGCATTAGCTACTGCGTCACCATTTCAACTCCCATTGGCAGCTCTAAAGCAAATTTGGTCTGGTATGACCTTTTTCTCTGCTATCTGCCGAGGACTTCTTAACAAATGTTGAGAACTTGGTAAAAGTACGAGATTTTCTGTACAGTTTTCTCAAACTTAAAAATAATAATTAAAAAAAAATTCAACGAATTTATTCTAAATAAAATATTTTCTTGGAAGATCCTACTACAAAGAATTCCATTAGTGCTCCACTTTTGCTGCTCCAACGGCGATCAAAACCAAGACCTGCTTACTCCCCAATATCCCACCCCACTTCCGCTTCTTCTTCCACAACTCGTTTCTCCCCCAAAAGGGCGAGCAAAATGAAAAAAGGGGAACCTCAAAATCTTTGCCATGGCGTCCAAGAAAAAGGTAAACAATGACTCTCTGGGCACTTCAGCCCTTAGTTTCCTTACAAAGAAAAACCAGATCTCCTCTTTTCGATCTCGACCCATCCACCTTGAATTTTGTTAGAACGAAAACCCAATTCCATGATTTAAAAAACTACTTGAAGCAATGAAATTTCTTCTGGAAGGATATTTGATTCCCTTCCTTCTCCTTGCGATTCCATTAGAAACGGACCCAATTCCAGTTTTGAACTTTCATCAGATTATGAAATTCGCTGCTACGGGTAACCAAATTCCATGTTTTAATCTCCATCAAGTCATGAAATTTCCATAGAAAGAAAACCCAGTTCCGCTGGTTTAGATCTCTTCCCACCAAAAGCTACAAATAGAAGAAAAATCCACTTCCTTCATTCTACAAAACTACCTTGATTTGGTTTTGGTTCTTGTTTCTTCTCTTTAGCCTTATTTGAAACTTCGGAAGCTCGATGAGAAACCAGGTGCTCTTCTATTGGAGTTCTGCAAAATTAACGAAAATAGAGTGTATGTATGAAAGATCTCATGGCCGAAATTTATGTCTCTCAATCATTCTAAAATTTAACACCAGATCAGGGACATTTATGTATTTCAAACAGTCTTAAGAGTCTTTTATTGCCTTTTTGAATATACTGTTACCATATGATGGACGTGGCAAGCATCGAGACCATTTAAATTGGAAAGAAGGAAAGGTAAAAAGCTCCACACGAGTCAGATATTTGAACAGTTACAACAGGCACTTTAATTCCTAGATGGAATCCCCAGAGTGGAGATTTTAGATCCTCCTCTCCGATAATTCTGGCCATCTGGATATGGTGGTCTACTCAGGGAGACAGAGCAGGAAACTTTAACTACTAGATCTCATCTGGGTCACAGACTCTAAAAGTGCAGCTTTCAGTTATATTTTCGGGGACAAAGATGCAGACTGATTCTAGCTCCAGATAAAGAATTCCACATAAGCAAGGCTCTTTTAGAGCCCATGTCAGGACCGATTTCACCTTCGTTTGTTATCTCACTTACTATACTAGTTCAACTGAAACGAAGCAATCCACCCACTTCAATTTTCATTTAGCTGGTTCGTTGGATCATTCTCGTCCTAGTTAACATTGCAGCTCCGGCCACCATCGTCCGTCTGTGGGCGGCTGAGATAAGGCTGCCGATGTGAATGAAAAATTCACCTTGGCCCTGGGCCCACGAAATTGTAAAGCTGCTTGATCATAAGCAAGGGCAGCATCTTCGGCCGTATCAAATGTACCCACCCAAACATTAGCCCCCTTATATGGGTTCCGTATTTCAGCCGCCCATTTTCCCCACGGCCGCTGCCTTAATCCCCGATACAGTTTCTTCTTCTTGTCTTCCTCCACGAACAGCTCGCACCCTAAACAATCGGCACGGCAAGATTTACAAGTTTGGCTGTCCACACAAATTACTGAAGGATTGCCATGTTATGCAGTAGAAACAGGAGTAGAACTAGCACTAGCAGCATTTGATTCCCCGGCATTGGCTGCGCCGGTGATTACATGGGTCAAGGTAGAAACTATGATTTCATTTTCGCTTTCTTGGTCAATACATGTTGAAGGAGCAGTGGATGAGGAACGAGGCTCTGTTTCTAGAGTTCCTAGTCTTTTATGCTTTCCGGAGGAATATCGCCTCGAGGACGACGATTGAGCCATAGCGGAATTCGAGCAGCAGGTAAGTAGGAAATTCGTCTTTGATTCTCGAAGTTTTGGGTGGCCCGATCTCCGGGACAATAGACAGGGAGGGAATGCTGGCGTCTGCGTATATATAAGTAGGAGGAGGCTCACGTGAAGGCTTACGTAATCGCATCCCATACTACTCGGATTGACTGTTTCTTAGCTGGAGGTCAGACATACGGATGATGTCTCCGGTGTAAACATCCTCTCGCAAAAATACGGCTGCGTAATACCGGGGACTCGTTTAGCCTACCCTATCCCCGGACCCTACTTACACCAGGGTGTCTTTCTAGGCCGGAAATAGCGTTTTTGGACAAATACTGGCACAAATAATAGGTATTTAGATATGATAATTTGGTGGGAAATATCTCCAATACCACTTGCTTTCATGGGTATTACGTCTAGTTTCTTTTTACGAGTATTTTTATTTTCTTTAAGGACAGTTCATTAATCTAAAAGAAAATAGTATCCTTTTACTTACTCTTATTTATTTATTTTCTCTTCCTTGTTTGTCTCCTTCTAAAAAAAGTCAAGTTTCCGTGCTTCTTTTCAATTTTCAAAGCTACGGTACTTTCTTAATTAAATTAGTTGCATTATTCAAATTTGATCATTAAAAACTTAATACTTTTGAAAATTCTAAATTGCTTTAGTTTATTCAAGATTTCATTTTTTAAATGAAAACTCTATATAAGTGAGGTTACTTTCTCAACTTTAAACAGAATCTCATAAGTGGGGCTATTTTATCCAAATTTGATCATTGAAGATTAAAACTTCTGGAAAAAATTAAATTACTATGATTGAGAAAAGACCCCACTTATAGATTTTTCTTTAAAAATAAATCTTGAGGGAGAGCCTCAAAGGTAGAGTTGTCATTGTGCAACCTTAAAGTTGTGGATTTGAGGAGTAGAAATAGCCTTTTGCAAAAATACAAAGTAAGGTTGTGTCCTATGGATTCTTGTAATTTGAGGCGTGAAAATAACTTCTTATAAAAATACTAGGTAAGGCTATGTACTATAGACCTTTTTTATTTGTACCTTCTACGGATCCAGGATACAAAAGAGCTTTGTACATCGGTTTGCCCCACTTTAGGCAAATTGACTAAAAATATATCTTTTTAGAGGAGACAAACAAGGAAGAGAAAAAGGAAAGAGTAACAATAATAAGGAAATATGAAAGTACAGGACTTGGGGAAGTGAGAAGTAATAGGAAAAGTAAAGATAATGTTAGAACATTATATAAGAAATTAAAAGGGAAGTTTTCTTTTTCGGGGTATTTACAGGGGTATGACCAAACCAAAAACAACGTTATTTCCTCAAATTTGGTTTTAGACAAGATTCTGAAGGCAGTGGCTGCACGTTGTTAGGACCCCATTTGCAAGTGCACTTTTCTAATCCCGTGGTGGTGTTTAAACTTCCTTTTCAAACATTTGACATGTGCTTGATCATGGCTGTCAGTCACAACGGGTTCTAAGGAAGTTCTATCCTTTCGTTGAGGGGGTCCAAGGAAGTTCATAGTTGTATTGACTGCCTTTTAACACGAGTTCCTAATGGTGTAAAGGTACAAGTTGACATTCATCTGAGTGATGGATATTTTCTTGCAAAAAATTTGGACCTGACAAACTGTGAAGCAATTGATTTTTGTATCGTTGTGATATATGCTACCTTTTGGTTAGAAACAGCTATCACTTTTTACATTGTTTTCCTTGGGGTAGATCATTTACGTTGATTTTCACTCTCTCAATCTGAACTTCACAGGTAGATTTCATCTTGGCCTCATGGCTCCATTGCCAGCTTACATTTGGGTCCCTGGACATAACGACCATCTTTGCCTTCCTCAAATCCTCAACGGACGTTCCCCACCTACTCCTTGAGTTCATCCAGCCCAGCCCAGCCCAGCCCAACCCAACATCTCTCATTCTTTTCATGGATTTGCTCCCTAGAAAAGACCTTGTTCTTCACCCAGACTATCTTCAAACCTTCTACGAAGAAACCCAATTGGCGAAACAGAGACAAGTCTTAGAAAAGGTCAAGCAAACACAGCCTTACTTCTCTTCCTCTCTTTATGTCAGAAGTGTTCTATCTCCCACTGCAATTGCCGTGAGCATAAACTGGGATGAAAATCGGAGATGGAAGACGTGATGAGAGATCGTGTGGGGGTTGTTGTTAAGAATTAAAATCTCAATATTTGAAATGTATACGAGAAATGAAATTCAACAACACTAAGAATGCAAAAAATGGAGACGGATGAAAATTAACTAATTATTTTAATTTTTAATTTATAAATTAATTAGAGGGGGTACAACATTATTTATACTTGTGGGGCCTACGGGAACATGTACCGAAAATGATAAGAGTTAGTTGGCATTTATTAGGTAAGGTGATGATTACCAATCATAAATGCTGGTAATTATTTTAGAAATTATAAAGTAATTAAATTAATTTAAAAACATTAATTATAGTGGGGGTGGGGGGTGTGTGCTTTAAATGCGCTTCCCCCATTTATTGCCTTCTCGATTTTTCCCCCAGTAGGTAACTCTTCCCGTTCTCTATGCCACCAGCGATAATGCCGAAAACAACGCTCAATATCGGCAAAGACACTCAGCAATGGTGAGACACGGGTTCTCTTCCCTTCGGTAACAAAAGTAGTTTTTTCAACTGGCCCAGTGAGGTAGGCCAATCTTTCCCCTTTCCCCTCTACTATCAGTGCCGGTATTTAGTTTATTTATGTTATATTTTCACCAGAAAATGGGCGATGGATGCTGTTTTTTGGTGACAATTTGGGTGTTACTGTGTTTGTGGAAAATAACCCGGGAAACAATTCCAGATGGATGATCTAGACCGTTCATCATGCTTATCAGGAACCCTAGAGCAAACCCTTCAAATCTTGTGAAGATCCAATGGCTAAGTAAGCTGAAGGTTCTGAAAAATAGCAACAAAGGGGAATTTCATAAACTTTATAAAATCAGTTAAAAACCTTGGATTTAGGAAAAATTAGTTGAGGAGAGTGGCATAAGATGAAAATACATAGAACACTGGCCAAAATGATATAAAAATTGCAAAGTTTGGGTACTGTGGGCATCTCCTGATGCAACCAGAGTTCGATCATTGTCTCTTAATATGACAACTCTATCGGGACACCCAAGACGCAGCCCAGAAACGCACAGCATAACATGTGTTGGGCATACCCCCACGTGTGCTTCATCTCTAGGAGAGACAAAACGGGCATACGTCACAGTGAAGGTGATGCATGCGGGGGGCGTGTTCAGGCCATGTCGCATGCCCGTGGGTCCCTGTGACAGTGACGCATGGGGGACGTGTTCCTTACGCGCGTCATGCTTGCATGCATTCTCATGATGCTAAATTTGAATTTTAATTAGAAAATTGATTTCTAACTGTCCATTCACTCAAAACTCAATTGTGGGAGCTGCAGAGGTCTAAATCATGATTCGAGACATCTGTTATGTTCGTCTCGACGACATGGACCTAGATTTTTCACGAAAACATCAATTTGACTACTTTTAAATTAATCAAATTACAAATTACTATTAAATAATCTAGATCAGGCTGACCAAACCTTATAAACTAGTTATATGTATCAAATATGAGATGATCTAGGGGATTAGAAGAACAGATCTCATGAGACTGTCACGAAAAGTGATCTTGATTGTTGATCTAATCAGATGTCTTAGGCCTAACTGATTAGAGAGTGATTTGAAAGTTAGATCAATTTGTAATTAAGGACATGTGTGTAAATCACTAAAAAACCATAAAAATTAGATGGATCATGATGATAATGATTGGAATTGACGATCAAATGTTGCTTATAAGTGATAAAGAGAGATCCAAAGGTTGGATCATCTCCAAACATCATGAGATGAAAGAGACTAATCCTTTGTTAATTAAGGGACCTTAATTGAATGAATCATAACATGAATTGATGATCAAGGATGACAGATGACTGTTTAGATGTTAGAAAAACTAACATCTAGTTTAGGATTACCCTAATTGAGGGTTAATCATATGATTTAGACCATTGATCTATGATTAACTACCAGATTAGGGAAGTTATTACTTGAATTAGTTTATTTTTTAGATTTAAGCACACCAAGTGATCAGATAATTTATGATGTGATAGGTACGCCAGAGTATGCGATTTGATATTGCTTCACCTAATTGAAGTAACGCATTTTCAAGGTAGATGATTACATTTGAGATTTTTTCATGATCTCATTGATCATGACATGTTATCTAAAATTCTTGAGGTATGTGTTTTACGCCTATTGTGTTTTATTAAAATGTATTCATTACTATATGTTCAATACTATGACATTTGATTATATGATTATCCATGTTTTGACATGTGATGGATTATACCTTATTATCGATTTTAATTTGAGACTATTGAAGTTTATTTCACATGAGAGTTTTTCATGATTTATAGCTTTTTTGATGTTTTATGATGGGTGTTGTTGCTCGATGGGTACTATGCTAAGAGGGTTGTAGGGTTGGCCACCCGCCCTCTAAATGTATGATGATGTGATTAGACACCACCCAAGAGGGGAGCAATGTCTGCAAGGGTGTGTTCACGGGTAGTCAACACTACAAGTCTATCTTCTCTCATGCGAGACAGAGGAAGTCTCCCGTTCTGGTATCGACGGGAAGCGGCAGTAGTTGAGACTCTGAAGTGGTTACCACTGCAACATAGTAGCTCATACTCTTATTCTGCGTGTTTGTACATTGCATATGTGATTGTACACCCACAGTGTGACGTTGTATTGAGGGTGATGCCTAGGTGGGCGGCCAGATGAGGGTGGGCCTATGGGTTATGCAAGCTATAAGCTAGAGACCCTGGATGTTGGGATGAGTACTTATTTCCAATGATTGAGTGTAGTAGGACACTCCTAGGGCTTATTATATGCAATGCCTTGTTTATTATAATATGCTTCGTATTATTTTGTAGACATGGGCTTTTATCTATTTTTACAAATGCTTATTCATGTATTGATTATGGTTCTCATGTCATGATGTTTTTCTTTAATAGTGCTTTGCTCATGCAAAAGGCATGTTTTGATCCTGATTGTTTTGTTCAGATCTATGACTTTCATATGTTATACAATATGGATGCTTGATGATTTAAATTGCCTTATAAATGATTTACTTTATTGACACTCGACATGATATTGGTACTCTTTGCAAAGTGTTTATCACATGTTTTAATCATTTGTAATCACTTACACAAGTAATAGCTTGCTGAAGCATTACTTTGTTTTGCAATGCCTTAGATTTGGAGCGTGATAGTGCTAAGGTAAAGCAAGTGGAGCAGTACTAATTGGGGTCAGGACTCAAGGACCATCTACCATTTCATACTCGTTAGATTGACTTAGTGTGTGTCTCATGACTTGTGATTAGACTCTTTTGGGTTATACATGGATGTTGTTATTTAGATATATTAGACCCACACTTTCATATAGTGTACATTTACTTGCACATGTGTGTATAATGTGGTGATCATGGATAGAATCCTTGGAATTTTGGATATGTTATCATTACTATCTCTTTCACGACTGGTGTTTGATTTGTCATGGTTTTAAATTAAGCATGCTCAGCGTATTGATGATTTGATTTTTTTTATTGCTGTGATTTTTGAACTTGGATGACTCTCAGAGTTTTCTTTTGGACATTTCTCTTGAACGCTTGTATTATTTATGTTATTGCAAGGTTTCTCTTTTAGGGATCCCTCCTATTTTTATAAAATGTACTATTATTATTATTATTATGTGTATTGGAAAAAGGTTTAGAAAACCCTGGGTGGTAGAGTTTGGTATCAGAGTTAGGATTTACTCCATCGTCACCACTCCAAAGGGTCCATTAAGATTAATAGCCCATGAGTCCACATTGAACCCAAGATAGAAGGGAAAACTTGTACTATGTGATATGGGACTTTAATAGATTGTTCCTTGAAGGAAGACTAGGTCTACCCCCGCTTCACCAGTTGCCAACCTTGTCGAGTCATCACGGCAAGGGGACTGTGACATAGACTTGGTGGCTCGAGTGGTACAGGGCCTGATATCACATATACAGTCCATTGAGTGAAGTAATTCTTAAGTATGAGTTACAAAGAATTCATGTTCGGTGGATGAGTATGAATTATGAGATGAAACTTAATGAGTTCTTGTGCACATAGAAATATTGATAGCCCGTCATCAATGAGAAGTCAGTACTTATGAATTATTTTGAGGATTTTACTTATGATTTGCAGATACATAACACATACATAACACTTAGAGGGTATAACAATTATCTTATGATAGTAGTTAGTAGTAATTATGGTAATCAAGCAATGAGAAAGAAATGATATCAAACAATCTCGTAGTTAAGGGACAGGATCACAAAAAAGGTTAAATTAAATACCATACTATATATGGGTAATTGATAAGATTGGTTATTTGATCCCAAAATCAGAGGTGTCTATTATATGAAGGGAATGAGGTAAGATGAAATTGATATAAATAAATTACATCCAACATGAATAGAAATGATAATGTTATCACAAATGGCTAGAAAAGTTATTTTTCATTGGAGTTTAAATTGATAAAGTTGTAATTGATTTTGCTTGTTATGAGCATGAAATGAGTTATCAGTCAAAGGAAATCTAAGGATAAAGATGAGTATACCTAAAATATAATTATGAGGATTCTAATAATAATAGTATGAGAGGACGTGCCTCCCTATTCTCTATATTTTTATCCAAAAGGCTCTTGAGAAGGCCTATAATGATCAGTCTTTTGTTATATGAGTAATTAGTAATATTGCTAGAGATTGTCATTGTAGAACTGAGGAATTTGACAGTTTAATGTTATTAAGCATGTTTACACTACTAAAAATAATTGTCCTAGCCCTATCATGAATAAAAGACTACAAATAGAATTGTTGATGGATTGACACCTGAATTGTTGGAATAGTTGATCTTAGCGTGTTACAGATTAGTGATAAAGGCAACTAACATAGCTTTTATGTTGAGGAAAATTCTCTTATGGCCAAGGGGGTGACAGTAGAGGCGTGGACATGGATAATTCAAGCCAGCCCAGTAAGGGTAAGAGACTCTTTTATCGATACAATTACATAGGCCATGGAGCTAGTGACATTTGAATGGGCAGTGTTGGAATGTGGATGTGAGAATGTGCACTAGTTGTATGGACAGGCACCTAGACAATATTTTACTAGAATGGTAGACCACTACAGTAGTGATAATAACATATGTAGCCGTCATTACAATGGCAATCTTGGCGACATTATGACTGTGACTGTTAGGACGTTGGTTAAAGACTATCTTAGAGGACAATGTGTCTGACAGACTAACATTAAAGACAAAACAAAAATCACTCCACAGTGGTAATGATGAGTATTACCATATCTTGAGGCAAGTATAAACCTCAACCCAAGTTATGGAAGGTACTCTTGTAGTGATTGATGGACACACCAGAATCCTCCTTGATTTATGATCCAGTCATCCTAGTGGTTTGAGTGTTGGCACCTCAATGAATGTGCCTGTATAGATATGAGGCAATCCTTAGGTTGGAAGTTATGAGGCTGATGGGCAAGTTATTGAAATTTGTAAGTACTTCTAGGGAGTACTATTGGAAATGATGAAGAGTGAGAGGATAGATACTGATCTTATCCTACTCGATAGATTGATCATGATATCATCCTGGGAATGGATACTGATTGTAGAAGGACAATAGATTGTTATGAGGAAAATATTACTTTATATGTACTTGGACAATTAATGACCTCATTTTTGTGTTGGAAGAGCATAAATGAGGTTTTATGTTATTTTTGCCTTGGAGACAGTGTAGTGCTTTCCTGAGATGCCAAGTCCTCCTTGTTAATGTGACAATGGATGACAGAGAGTAGCCACAAATTGAGCACACATAGGATGTGCAAGAATTCATAATCTTTCATAAGGAGGTTTCAAGTTCTTACGCCATGAGAGGTTGATTTTTATATTAATTAGCATCAGACATAGTGTCATTTTCTAAGGTGCCATACAGAATGGCTCTACTTGCGTTGGAAGAGTTCTAACTACGAGAGCTTACTAACAAGGGTTTGTTAGGCCAAGTGGATCTTTAAGAAAGGAAACAGTGCTCCTCATGCGAGAGAGACAGAACCTTATTATTATGAACAGATTTGTTTGATTGATAAAATAATAGTGAAGAACTAATATTCTCTATCATGTACTGGGAATCTAATTGATCTATTTTGGTTGATGCATAATGTTCATGGAGATTGAATTGAGGGGTGATCACCAATAGTCATTGATTATAGAGGGAGACATCTCTTTGGACGATATCGATTGGTGAAATCGATGCACTGACATCATGTATGGATGTGACGGGCTAAATTTCTAAAAGTTACTGAGATGAATCATGATTTTATATTGAATGATATTTTTAAGGAGCATTAGAAACCCTTATGCATTATTTTGAGTATTTGAAAGACTCATCTTTTGCAGTAAATGTATGTGAGTATAAATTTTGGTCAAAGAAGATGAATTTTTTTGACCGGACATCTCTATCGATGGAGAGACTGTTTATTGAGATTGTAATGAGCTGGGACTAGCTAGACTAGTGGCTAAAGTTGATAGTCTCCTTAGTCTGGTGAACTATTATCACTGGATGATTGAGTTATCTGGGATAGTAGTGACATGGATATTGTTTATACTACGGATATGAGCCTAATTTCTCATGAAGGTGAGAAATGGGACAATAATGTATGTTTAATACGAAATAATTTTCTTATGTGTAATCTAGTTTTGAATTATGGCTTATACTTGTGAGTAGCCAATGAGGGCGGGTGCAAGAGGCACCGGCAGGCTTCTAACTGGTAGGCTTCTAGGTACTCACATCATGATTATGCTGTGGCCTGGATTTTAATTAGCATATGATTGCCTGTTAGTGAGCTGATATGTTCTAATTTTAATTGGTATGTGATTGCCTGTTAATGAGTTAATATGCTTTGGTATTGGTTGGCGTACTTTTGCCTATTTGTGAGCTAATGTGCATTGACATAGGCTTGACGTGGAATTTCGTATATATGAGCTGAGATGCTCTAACTATACTGATAAGGTGATTTACTTGTACTAGTTCTTAGATGAGGGTATGGTTTATGTTAATTGCATTATTTGTGGTTATGACATGTTTTAACCATACTATGAGTTAGTTATTTTGGAAGGGTTGAAATGTACCCTGGTTTATATATATATATATGAGTTGCTATATGAGGGGATGACTTAGATGGGATTGTTATTGACATTGGTCGGGGAAAATTTTGATCTTATGGTATTGGGATGTTTTCAGAATTGTTGAGAAATGACATGGAAAGAATTTTGAGGACGAAATTTTTATGAGGGGAGGATGTAACACTCGTTAATTTTAAATTCTGGAAATGCCTAATTACTTGAAAATTTAAAATTTTGTAAAAATTAGAAGATTGGATATTTGAAAATTTTTAGAGATGAAATCACGAACTAAAACCTTAATATTTGGAATGTACACAAGAAATGAAATTCAATTACACTAAGGATGCAAAAATAAGAGATTGAATGAAAATTGACTAATTATTTTAATTTTGTATTTTATAAATTAATTAGAGGGGTAAGAACAATAATTATACTTGTGGGGTCCACAGGAATGGGCATTGAAAATGATCAGAGTTGGCTGGCATTTATTAGGTAAGGTGTTGATTACCAACTATAAATGGTGGTAATCATTTTAGAAATTATAAAAAGCTAAAAATTTAAATAAATTAAAAAAAGCAATAATTATGGGGGCCTTTAAATGTGCCTCCCCCCATTTATTGCCTTCTCAATTTTCTCCCATGCAATTAACTCTTCCCGTTCTCTGTGCCCTCACTGACAACGCCAGAAACAACGCTAGCAAAGACACACACCAATAGTGACACTCAAGTTCTCCCTTCAGCAATGAAAGTAGTTTTTTCAACAGGTCCAGTGAGGTATGCCTCTCTTTCCCCCCCTCCCCTCTACTGTCAGTGTCGGTATTTAGTTGATTTCTATTATATTTTCATCAAAAAATGGGCGATGGATGCCATTTTCTGGTGACATTTTGGGAGTTATTGTGTTTGTGGAATGTAACCCTGGAAACGGTGTCAGATGGATAATCTAGATCATTTATCATGCTTATCAGGAACCCTACAACAAACCCTTCAAATCTTGTGAAGATCCAATGGCTAAGAAAGTTGAAAAACCTAAAAAACAGTTAGAAAGGGGAATTTCATAAACTTTAAAAAATCGGTTAAAAACCTTGGATTTAGGCAAAATCAGTTGAGGATGGTGACATAAAATGAAAATACATAGAAAACTAGTCAAAATGACATAAAATTCATAAATTTTGGGTATTGTGGGCATCACCATCCGATCATCGTGTCTAGCGATGGCAACTTTGTTAGGGTGCCCAAGACACAGCTTGGAGACTCACAACACGATGTGCGTACCGGCACTATGTGCGTCATCTACGTGAGAGACAAAACACGCGTGCATCTCGGTGAGGGTGATGCATGGGAGACGCATTCTGTATGCAGTCACACGTTTGTGCGTCCCCGTGACACCAAATTTGATTTTTAATCAGAAAATTGATTTCTGACTGTCAATTCACTAAAACTCAATTATGGGAGCTACAAAGGTCCAAATCATGATCTGAGACAATTGTTGTGTTCGTTTCGATGATGTAGACCGAGATTTGACATAAAAACTTTAATTTGACCACGTTAAATTAGTCAAATCATAAAATACTATTAAATAAGCTAGATCAGACTGATCAATGGATGATCATACCTTAGAAACTGATTATATGTATCAAATATGAGATGATCTAGTGGATTAGAAGAATATATCTTATGAAATTGTTAAGAAAAGTGATCTTGATTGTTGATCTGATTAGCTGGTTTAGGACTGATTGATTAGAGAGTGATTTGATTGTTAAATCGAAGTGTAATTAAGAAAATACAAGTAAATTACTAAAAAAATAGAAAAATTGGATGGATCATGATAATAATGATTGGAATTGATGATCAAATGTTGCTTATAAGTGATAAATAGCGATCCAATGGTTGAATCGTCTTCAAACTTCATGAGATGGAAGAGACTAACCATTTGTTAATTAAGGGACATTAATTAAAAGAACTATGACATGGATTGCCGATCAAAGATGACAGATAACTATATAGATGTTAGAAAAACCAACATTTAGTTCAAGATTACCCTAATTGAGGGTTAATCTTATGATCTAGATTGTTGATCTAGGATTAACTTCCAAATAGGGAAGTTATCACTTAAATTAGTTTATTTTTAAGATTTAAGAACACCGAATGATCGAGTGATTTATGATGTGACATGCATGTCAGAGCATACAATTTGAAATTGTTATGCGGCTAATTGGAGTGCGTATTTTCAAGGTAGGTGATTACATTTGAGATTTTCCATGATTTCATTGATCATGATATGTTATTTGAAATTCTTGAGGCATGTGTTTTACGCTATATCATTTTTTTATTGAAATGTGTTCATTACCACATGTTTGATACCATGATATTTGATTATATGATTATCCATATTTTGACATGTGATGTATTATACCTTTTAGTGGATTTTGATTTGAGCCTATTGAGGTTTATTTCACATGGGAGTTTTTCATGATTTATAGCATGTTTTATGATGGGTGTTGTTGCCCAGTGGGTACTATGCTAGGAGGGTTGGCCACCCGTCCTCTAACTGTATGATGATATGATTAGACACCTGCCCCAAAGGGGAGCAATGTCTGCAGGGGTGGGATCATGGGTTTTCCACACCATAAGTCCATCTTCTCCCATGCGAGATGGAGGTAGTCTCCCATTCTGGTGTAGGCGGGGAGCAATAGTTGTTGAGACCCTGAAGTGGTTACCATTACAACATAATAGCTCATTCTCTTGTTCTGCATGTTCATGCAGTGCATATGTGATTGTACACCGACATTGTGACTTTGTATTGAGGGTGATGCCTAAGTGGGCAGCCAAATGTGGGCATGCCTATGGGCTGTGCAAGCTACTTAGTGTGCGAGCTATAGGCTACAGACCCTGCATGTTGGGATAAGTACTCATTGTTAGTGATTGAGTGTAGTGGGACACTCCTAGGGCTTATTGTGTGTAGTGCCTTGTTTATCATGACATGCTTCATATTATTTTGTGGACATATATTTTTTATCTATTTTGATAGATACTTATTCATATATTGATCATGCTTTGCATGCTATGATTTTTTCTTTGATATTACTTTGCTTAGCTGAAAAGCATATTTTGATCCTAATTGTTTCATTTAGATTTATGAGTTTCATGCATTATCCAGTATGGATGCTTGATGATTTAAATTGCCTTATAAATGATTTACTCTATTGACACTCGTCATGATACTTGTACTCTTTACAAAGCTTTTATTCCATGTTTTAATCATTTGTAATCGCCTACACTAGCAATAGCTTACTAAGGCATTGCTTTGTTTTGCAATGCCTTAGATCTGGAGAGCAATAGCTCAAAGGTAAAGCAAATGGAGCAGCGTTGATTGGGGTGAGGACTTGAGGACCATCTGCCATTTCATACTCCTTAGATTGAGTTAGTGTATGTCTCATGACTTGTGGATGTTGTTATTTTGGATAAATTGGGCCCACACTTTTGTATAGTGTACATTTACTTACACATGTGTGTATGATGTGGTGATCATGGATGGAACCCTGAGGATTTTGGACATGTTGTCATTACTATCTCTTTCACGATTAGTGTTTGATTTGTCATGATTTCAGATTGAGCATACTTAGTGTATCGATGATTTGATTTTGTTTATTGCCATGGTTTTGGATCTTAAATGGCCCTTAGAGTTTTCTTTTGGACATTTCTCTTGAACGCTTATGCTATTTATGTTATTGCAAGTTTTCTCTTTTAGGGATCCCCCTATTTTTATAAAATATATTATTATTATTATTATTATTATTATTATTATTATTATTATTATAAGTATTGGAAAAGGGTTTAGAAAACCTAAAGTGTCACAAGATACCACTTCATCTTAACCCAACTCAAGCTCCACTAGCAATGATATAGCACATCTCCACTTAGATCACTCGATCTCAAGCACTACTATGCCCCATTGAGTTTTTGAAATGTTCCAAGTGTTTTATCTCTCTCTCTCTCTCTCTCTCTCTCTCTCTCTCTCTCTCTCTCTCTCTCTCTCTCTCTCTCTCTCTCTCTCTCTCTCTCTCTCTAATAACCCCAAATTTTATGACTATAATTGCATTATTAAAAATTAAAAAGTTTAATTTATGAAGGTGGAATTGGAATTTTGAGTTCCAAGAGAATCCCTTTTATAAAAATAAAATAAGGCTTAAAACTTGGATATTTATAATGCACCCAAAAAATCGATCAGAATGATTGTAAGTACATCAAATTTTGAGAACAGATAAAAAAATCTCTATTTTTCTCTATTTTTATGAATAAAAGGATAAAATGATTATTTTACTAGTAACCGAAACCTAAGACATCAATATTTTGATTGTACTAAAAAATCTGACTCCAACAACACTAATTTCACTCAATTTTGAGTTTGAAAGAATAGATCCTATTTGTCTCAAATTTTGAATTAAAAGGGCAAAATGGTAATTTCATTTTTTAGTGGGACCCACAAAAGTTAGGTAAGCACTAAAGTCAGCAATAATGTAAGTCATGCATCAACCATCACTTAGCCCCAAGTAGAGGAAGTGGAATTTCCACTCCTCATTTTATTATTTTGAGTGGAATTTAGCTTAAAATAAGAAATTAATTTAAAATTTCCAAAATCTACCTAGAAATACCTTAGTAAAATACCCAAAATTTTTCAAAAATCTAACATGAAGTGCCCTAGACTTCCTTGAAAAATTATCTTTGAATTCCTCCCCCAACTCTCTTTTCTTTCTCCTCTTTCTCTCTCCTCTCTCTTCACTGGAGGAGTGTCCACAAAAGCGCCCCTACGAAATATTCTGCCAGATCCATCGAGTGCTTCTATAGATACGCTATCCCCAATAGAACTGGGTTTTCACCTTACCATGGTTTTTAATTTTAATATTCAATTTGAATCGTTAAAATTAAGATCGGATTCATTCAATCACTCTGTATCAACACTAGATTCAATATACCTATAATTATTTGAATATCATAGCATTATTTGTTGGGTATTTCACCATAAAATAGTAACTTAAGCACTGTTAATTTTTCCAGTGAAACTTTCTATTTTTTTTGGCATTTTCCTCTCCTCTAGACGTTCTTGGTGGGCCACTAAACTTCCCCTCCTTTCATTATGGCATTTTGTTTTAGGTGTCTGGCATGTTGGAGGTTTCCCCGGTTGTTGATCCATTGAAAACGATGGATCCGGCAACGAGGTTAGAAAACCCCATCATGGACTGCTCAGATGAGGAATCTGAGCCATTGGATGGATTCTTGGGGCTCAAAAACCCTAGTGTACGTGATCTGGGCCGTTATTTTTTTAAAATGAAATCTTGATTCTTTGATTCTGAGCCCATATTAAATCCAAATTTAGATCAGAAAGATTATATGAATTGCTGATGTTGTGTAGAATCTAATGGAAATATTATATTTATGTTTTTAATTGTATTTATTTTTTATAATTACCAAAATCCATTCCAATAGTAATGGATCATGATCAAGATGACTTTAAAATGAAAATATGAACCGATGGATGGATTTAGGAGGCCCTAAAACCTCAAGAACAATTATGACAGTAAAAATTATAGACCCCTAGTTTGAATAATTGGACAAAAATAATAGATATCAATCTCAATCGTCAAATCTAGATGAAATTTTAAAATCCAAATTCTAATATCAATTTGACTCCAAATTGAGATCAGAAAGTTGTGTTGGATTCCTCTTAATGAGAAAACCAACTGAACTAATAAAATTAGAGTTTTAGTTCATGAAAATTTCTGTTTTTAAGAAATAGTGGTACTAACATCCTTGATCTATAAGATCTGGGATGATTAAACCATTAAAATCAGTTTTGATGATGATATAATGATGAAAGAACATGAATGGATTTGTTGGATATAATTGACCATTAAAAGTAACAAAATCCCTAAAAATACATTATAATCTCCTTGATCAGATTGATCAAGGGTGATCAAACATTGTGAATAAGTGTGGATGATGATCTAATGATGATATCATGAGAAATGATGGGCCTGATGAGGCTAATTTGGGATAGATTGAGATATATGCCCTTAATTTTGATAAAAAAAAAGCTTAAGAGCTTCTTGATTAGTTAGATTAAGAAGGATCAGATCATGTGGTGAGATGCCTCAATGATCTAGTGATAAAATCACATTAAGAAAATGTGTTAGATATGAAGGAAAATGAAAGATCAAGATCTAAACCCTAAATGGGATGAAAAATGAATAGATATAAAAAATGATCGTTGGATCATGATGAACAGTTATGACATGTTAAATGTTCATTTGAATTATTAAATGCTATTGCAAATGTCTTTTATTGCTTAGTAGATTAATTGTTAAATTTACTTCTCTATGTTTTCATATTATGTAAATTACATGAAAAATGTAATTAATGAAAGATAGATTGATATGGACATTTACAATAAAAAGAGTACATGAACTTAATGATAGTAAGGGCTATAGTTAGTAAGATAATATAAGAAATATCATTTCCTTAGCCCAAATTAGGAGAATAATGAACCTCCATGAATGACATTTTAAATGTTCAAGGATTTAAATTAAAATCAAATAGCAAGAGTATTAGGATTTAATGCTCATAGGAACCTTATGGAAGGTTGAGCTAAAGTCACTCTAGTGGACACTGAACATTGTGGTTAAGGAGATTCTCTAATAGAGCCTTGCTCTTCCCCCACCTTCTAGTAACATTTGTGAGGTCTAAACGCCTCCTTATATCAGGATTGAATTAACCACTCTTTGAGCAGCCTGTAGTTGGTAAGCCTTTGTTAATTGCAAATAAGAAGAGCTGTCTAGACTTAGGATGAAATAAGCTATCTTCAACTAGTAAAACATTAACTGGTTAAATAATAATAATAAGATCATAAAAGGATGGTAAAATCTCTAATCTTAGTAAAAATGGTAAGTAAGATAAGCAAGATCAAACAAGATCTATAAGGAGATCTTGAATGATCAAGAATAACAAAAATCATAACATCATATTATACTTAGTATGTATGTATGTTGTAGATCAAATATAGATAATTAGATTAGATAATCCAAACCCTTGATCAAATATGATTCAAGGAAGAGAACCAAGATCATCCTCCTTAAGGATGATTAAACAACTGAACTTAGATCAAAGAAGAACTAGATGATAGAAGATCTAGACTCTTGATAAGTAAAAGATTACTTTATATACAAGCAAGGAGGTTTGTGGTTTTGTTTTAAACAAGCATATGTCTGGGGATGCTATGCTATGAGAATTATGAGAGCCTGGCTACTCGCTCGTTAAAATTGATTATATGATAGATGCCTAGCCTAAAGAGAGGCTGAAAGTCGGGTGAGGCAATCATGCGAAGGCCTCCACTATGAAAATCATATCTCACCATATAGGTAGTGACATAATTTTTCCACCGTGGTATCAGTGGTGCATAGAGCAGTTATCCGGGCACGCTGTACTGATCATATTGCAAGCAAGGTAGTTCTTTGAGTATTTTTGTATTATGATGCAATGACATAGTGAAATGCCTTATGATATGGCCTAATGAGATGCTGATACTGCCCAAGTAAGGGAGTATTTTCCCAGTAGAGGCTGGATGATTTATCAACTCAGTGTGTCTGAGTGTGATTATTGATGTTTGAGATATTAACTATTTTTTACAATTTTTGACCGTATATATACACATACACATATGATATAGTGGTGAGTGGTTTCGAATTATCATAGTAAATGAATGTTAAACCAAGGCCTTAAACAAAAAACTCAAAACAAAGCACTATAGTTTGACATCAAGGCCTCACCTTACGAACAATCCTACCCATTCATTTGATTATTTTTCCAACTTTGTATGTCTACTAATTCAAAAAACATTCCAGCTAGATGATTCTTGCTAGTATCTGATAACGTTAAGTATTTATTGGAACACATAGATGGTTAGAACTTTCATCAAGACCAATGGTATAAATTCAACGAGGAAGCAACTGATTTTTCGGTTAGGTGATGTCCAAAGGAAGATAAATGAGGAGGAACGTTATGCTGAAGGCCCTATATGGCACTTCCCTAGAAACACCTCTCATATTACTAAGAATGGGCTTGCCTTTGAATGATTGAACTGCTCATCCAATTTATCTAGCCCAAGATTTTCAATATTTTGAACAGCAAACTGAAAGGATAATTCTACCATATGAAAAAGTGTAGCTTTATATTAAAAGTCATGAATGGTTAAAAACTTCATATAAAAAAAGGTCCAAGTTCAAGACCCAAAGACATTTTTTTTGGACGCTAAGCTCACGCAGTCGTTGCGTTTTTTTTTTTTTTTTTTTTGTATATAACATATAGAGGGCTAGAGCAACAAAGTGAGCGGCTCCAATCATTGAAATGTGGGCACTTCTAAGAAAATGCCCCATCAATAAATAGGTCAGATCATACGAAGGTGAGGCTTTTAGTATCAAACTAGGCCAAGCACTTTAGTTTGAGCAACTGCTTTAGCATTTCCCAAAGAAAGCAAGAAACATTATTGGGGATGCTAAATGTGACAATACTCCAAGTTACAGTGTAGTGGTCTCCAGCAAATGTCTAATGCAGTTGTTTGTAGAGAATTAGGCATCCTCTCATAATAAGCTTGGTTGCAGTTGTTTGTAATCACTTCATTGTAGCGTACTCAAACAACCAATTTTCAATGTGAGTTAATGGATGTAAGAAAGATCCCAACCATCATATCTAAATTTGCCTTTCAAAAAAATTAAAAATAAAAAAGCTAATATCTAAAATCATCCAATCAGTGTGGCTCTTGGATATTGAACAAGACCACTCACTCAAGTCTAGATAAGGGATTGCCTTGACACTAAGAAATGAGAGAATTTATAACTATCAAAGGAAGTCGGGGACGATTATATGCCATAAGAAAAACCAAAGCAAAATTGAGTTGCCTCCATGGATGTGAATCTTGTGATGTTTAGATGGCAACAACAAATATCAAAGCCAATAAACTGGTGCCCAGGGCCCTCCAAGTTACCTATAATTGGAAGCATCCACCAGCTATATAAAGGTGGAATATTTAATCCTCATATTCAACCTAGCCAAGTCCATGGTCGAGTGATGATGATTTGAATGCCAGTGATAAGGGAAAGAGGATTGGACCCTGCTGGATATACAACCATAATAGGCATGCGAAAGCTAACTTTCTTAGGAAAAGCAAAGGAGGAAGTAAGGGATTGAACAGTGATAGCAGATTCAGGGATAGAGATATGATATGCATGATCATCTAAAGCATTGATCGATGGGGAAGGATGAAAAGTTATGGTTGCATGATTTTGCTGTGGCATGCCATATTGTAAAGGGTAAAAAACTATTTTCTAAATTTAAGAAAAAGTCTATAAGGTAGCATAAGGTGTTCATGAAAAATAATAGTTTTTGTGAGGCGCAAGACTCAAGGATGGTTAGTATTTTACTTCCTAGTGGGAGGCATCTTGTGTTAATTGAGATTCTATTTGCAACTGGTCTTATGTCTAATCTCATCTATATTCTAAAAACTCACTACAAAAAGTCATGGAGTTAGGTTTTGTAGGGTTGTGGTAGGGAGTAAGAAGAGTGTTTTGTTCTTTGGAGTGCTGAGTGATAAACTTTTTAAACTCAATACAAATTTATTTATTTTCACTAATATTAATAAAGCTAATCCTTCTTCTTAGTCTTCTTTTCTCTTTGATTATGATTCTATATAATGACATCTTAGGTTATGGTATATTAACAAAGATAAGTTAGAAAAGATGTCTAAGAGTGAATTATTATCTAGAGCAAACTAGATATTTGTGAACATTATTTGTCTAGTAAGATGACTAAGATTCCTTTACTTAAAGGAAAAAGAGATAGCAATGCACATTCAGTGTGATACTCATGGTCCATTAAATATTAGGACTTAAATCTATAGTGCTAGAAAAGTTTTACGAGTTTAAAGTTAAAGTAGAAAATCAGTTAAGTATGACTATTAAAGTCCTGAGGACTAATATATGGGGTGAATATATGATTGACTTATTCAACTAGTTTTGTAGAAGCCATGATATAGTACATGAGTTTACTTTACCCTAAACTCAACAAAACAACATTGTTGAGGAATATAACAAGGAGTTGTTGGATATGTTCAAAAGTATGATGAGCCATTCTAAGTTAAAAACTCAATTTTGGAGAGAGGCACTCTCATGTACTTCTTCAACGTGATGTCCTTGCAAGCACACTTTATTTGTTATGGATTGATTGGTAAAAAACCGTACAAAGGTGATCTTCCAGTGTGAGTGTGCGATGTTAGTGCTCATGTAAGAGTTCTAGAGCATAATAAGTGTAAATTAGAACCTAAAAATGTATAACTTTATAAGATATAGGGACCACTTTAATGGTATAGGTTTGTAATGCATCACTTTGATGGTTTGTCAAAAGCCGATAAAAGTAGGAAACGATGCTTTCTTATCCTTTGGGAGAGGTCTGGTTATTGCCAGAAAACTAAAAAGGTCGATGAAACGTGACGATTTGTCCTATGTTACAACAGCGATGTTTGATATTGACACTCCTTTTAATGTTGTATTTTAATTTACTTTTTCTCATTTTTTTATATACATTAGCTACTGCGTCACCATTTCAATTCCCATTGGCAGCTCTAAAGCAAATTTGGTCTGGTATGACCTTTTTCTCTGCTATCGACGTAGGACTTCCTAACAAATGTTGAAAACTTCGTGAAAGTACGAGATTTTCTGTACAGTTTTCTCAAACTTAAAATAAAATAAAATAATCAACGAATTTATTCTAAATAAAATCTTTTCATGGAAGATCCTACTACAAAGAATTCCATTAGTACTCCACTTTTGCTGCTCCAACGTTGATCAAAACCAAGGCCTGCTTACTCCCCAATATCCCACCCCACTTCCGCTTCTTCCACAACTCGTTTCTCCCCCAAAAGGGCGAGCAAAATGAAAAAAGGGGAACCTCAAAATCTTTGCCATGGCGTCCAAGAAAAAGGTAAACAATGACTCTCTGGGCACTTCAGCCCTTAGTTTCCTTACAAAGAAAAACCAGATCTCCTCTTTTCGATCTCGACCCATCCACCTTGAATTTTGTTAGAACGAAAACCCAATTCCATGATTTAAAAAACTACTTGAAGCAATGAAATTTCTTCTGGAAGGATATTTGATTCCCTTCCTTCTCCTTGCGATTCCATTAGAAACGGACCCAATTCCAGTTTTGAACTTTCATCACATTATGAAATTCGCTGCTACGGGTAACCAAATTCCATGTTTTAATCTGCATCAAGTCATGAAATTTCCTTAGAAAGAAAACCCAGTTCCGCTGGTTTAGATCTCTTCCCACCATAAACTACAACTAGAAGAAAAACCCACTTCCTTCATTCTACAAAACTACCTTGATTTGGTTTTGGTTCTTGTTTCTTCTCGTTAGCCTTATTTGAAACTTCGGAAGCTCGATGAGGAAACCAGTGATCGTGTTCTTCTACTCTTCTATTGGAGTTGTGCAAAAGTAAAGAAAATAGAGTGTACGCATGAAGGAGCGATCTCGTGGCTGAAATTTATCTCTCAATCATTTTAAAACCTATCCTCAGATCAGGGATATTTATGTATTCAAACCGTTTTAAGAGTCTTTTATTGCCTTTTTGAATATACTGCTACCATTTGATGGACGTGGCAAGCATTGAGACCATTTAAATTGGAAAGAATGAAAGGTTAAAGGCTCCACAGAAGTCAGATGTTTGAACAGTTACAACAGGCACTTTAATTCCTAGATGGAATTCCCAGAGTGGAGATATTAGATCCTCCTCTCCGATAATTCTGGCCATCTGGATATGGTGGTCTACTCAGGGAGACAGAGCAGGAAACGTTAACAACTAGATCTCATCTGGGTCCTCGGGCTCTTAAAAGTGCAGCTTCCAGCTATATTTTCTGGGACAAAGATGCAGACTATTTTGATTCCTTTTTCTCTCTCTTGCTCTGTAAGTAATTCCCTGCTTATTTTAAGAAGAATATGGCAATATGGCAGCAGTCAAGGCTTAAAAAAATGTGGAAAGAGTCACACCATCTGCTACTCTTATCTCTTTAATTTTTTTGGTAACCCAACCCGTTTATTGGGTGCGTATCAAAAATCTCATACAACAAATGCATTTCCAGTAGATTTGTTTCCTTACGGTATCGTATTTTTTCTTAATTCTATTCATATTTCGGTTGAAGAGGCCAACTAGAGAGGTTTCTATTAAATCAGACTTTCAGTTGGATCATTCAAAAAATAAGTAGTGAGGCCTAGGAGGTGGCTTGAACTCCTTCCACACTTTTTAAGCACAGACTGTTGCTGGGACTCTTAATAAAATCATTCATCGTTTTTTAAAAAAAAATTAACTTAAATAATTTATTCAAAATTTCCCACGTAACAGATTCTAGCTCCAAATAAAGAATTTCACAGAAGCAAAGCTCTTTTAGAAGCCATGTTAGTACCAATTTCACCTTCATTTGTTATCTCACTTTCTATACTAGTTCAACTGAAACGAAGCAATCCACCCACTTCAATTTTCATTTAGCTAGTTTGTTGGATCGTTCTCGTCCGAGTTCAGGTTGCAGCCCCGGCCACCGTCGTCGTCTGTGGGCGGCTGAGATAAGGCTGCCGATGTGAATGGAAAATTCAGCTTGGCCCTGGGCCCACGAAATTGGAAAGCTGCTTGATCATAAGCCCGGGCAGCATCTTCGGCCGTATCAAATGTACCCAACCAAACATTAGCACCTTTATATGGGTTCCGTATTTCAGCCGCCCATTTTCCCCAGGGCCGCTGCCTTACTCCCCGATACAGTTTCTTCTTCTTGTCCTTCTTCTTCTTGTCTTCCTCCATGAACAGCTCGCACCCTAAACAACCGTCGATACCGCACAATTTACAAGTTTCGCTGTGTCCACAAATTACTGAAGGATTACCATGTTCTGCAGTAGAAACAGGAGTAGAACTAGCACTAGCAGCATTTGATTCCCCGGCATTGGCTGCTCCGGTGATTACATGGGTCAAGGTAGAAACTATAATTTCATTTTCGACCTCTTGGTCAATGCATGTTGAAGGAACAGTGGACGAGGAACGAGGTTCTATTCCTAGTCTTTTATGTTTTCTGGTGGAATATCGCCTCGAGGACGACTCGGCCATAGCGGAATTCGAGCAGGATGTAAATAGCAAATTCGTCTTTGATCCTCGAAGTTTTGGGTGCCCCGGTCTCTGGTACAACAGACGGAGGGAATGCTGGCGTTTGCGTATATATATATATATAAGTTGGGGGAGACTTACATGGAGACGCTTTGATTTGACGCATGATCGCAGCCCATGCTACGCGGAACGGCTTTTTGTTAGCTGGAGGCCCGAGATGCTGATCATATCTAAAATTGCTAAAAACACCTTCTTGCAAAAATGCGACGGTCTATATGTTGACTCCTATAAATTACCTTTTTACACAAAGCTGTCCTTTTAGGTCGGAGATAGCGATTTATCAATACATAAATATATAACTCTCCAGAAATTTCAATTGAGCTTATATTTATCACTGTAGGAACTGGGTTTAGCTTTCCCAAATGATTTTATAATTCAATATAATATGCCTGGTTCAAATCAGCATACTTCTAAAAAAATTTAAGTTTCAATCTTTCTTTCCAAAGCAACGTTACTTTCTTAATTAAATTAGTTGCTTGATTCAAATTTGATCATTACAAAAATTATGACTTTTCAAAACTTTAAATTACTATAGTTTCTTCAAGATTTAGTTTTTAAATGAACACTCACATATAATGAGGTTACTTTCTCAATTTTAAAGAGAATCTCAAAAGTGAGGCCACTTTTTCAATTTAATTATTTGATTTATTCAAATTTAATCATTGAAAATTAAATTGAGCAAAAAGTCTCGATTTTTCTTTAAAAATAAATCTTGAAGGGGAGCATTGGCGCAACGGTAGAGTTGTTGTTCTATGACCTTGATGTTGTAGGCCAAAATTGACACCTCTAATTAGGTCCGATGTTTCCAACAAAGTCGTTCCTTTGAAGCATTCCTCTTCTTCACTTGGCATCAACTTTTGAGGTTGACTCGAACCAACCAATGTAATGGGCAGGGCTCGGCATGACAACTAACCATCTGGTCGCACCCTATGGTTGCTCATCACTAGTTTTACACTCTTATGTGGGACTTGGGTTGCATCTTTGTTGGGTCTACATTGTATCTTTCCTTCTCCTTTATTTGTTTTTCACAAGGAACGAAATAGCGGTATCAATCAGTCATATTGCGCGGGAGCCAAACCCATGTAACGGGGCTATAGCAGGCATTATACCGGTCATAACAGTCATATTATTTTCTTCTTCTTCTTCTTCTTTTTTTGTCAAATCACATAGGTATTTAACGAAAATTAATCGCCTGATAATCATATAATAGTTCCTTCTTTCGCGAAGAAAGTAGGCAGACATTGTCAAGCACACACATCAAATCACATAGTTTTAAATTTTCAATTTCTTAGAAAAATTAAAAATCAAGGACTTAAAATAATTATATCGGCGAATATAACTGATATTTTGATAAATATATCTGCTATAACTAATATAGTAGCCACTTCGTACCAATATATATACGAGAATTTCTTGTGAACGACATTAGATTATTTAATAAAATCCGAGATATTGGCCAATATACGATGTATGTATGCTATTTGTTTGATTGCACTTCACTTTGGAAGCGCGTCCATGTGACTTCGGAAGTCTCCCCGACGCAGTCTTCCGACCAACAGAACTGCAATCAAAATTGATTAGATAAGGGATTAATTCTAAGTCAAAGAATCGGGGAATATTCCGACCAACAGAATCGTCTACGCTCCCGTAGGTTCTGTTGACCTCACTTGCCGACACATAGGCAATCAACCAGCAAACTCTGATTCTGAGAGGGACGTTGACACGTTAAAAACCCAAACCAAAATAAAATATTTTTTAATTCTTATTATATAATGCAGACTGTTACATGAAGTTCCCATGCATGCAGGGTTCAGAGTTCAAAGGAAGGGTGGACCCCAAAGGGTCTATGGCGATGAGTTTACACATTTGCAAGAGGCTATTTTCATGTATTGGACTCATGACCTCCAATTTACATGGCAATAATTTTACTATTGTGCCAAAGCCCATGAGACTAAATCATCAACTAGTTTAACTATCTCAAAAGAAGAGTAATAAAAAAGAGAAGAAAAGACATCAACCATATAATAAGTAGCTCATTTGTAAATCACTCAGGAGGAAGGACGAGAAGAAGAAGATGCATGGAAAGCCAAATTGGTTGTGTCTGACTAATTTGATGAGGTTTGATTATTGAGTCGAGCTACCCTTTGCAAAAGATCATAGTTGAATTTCTACAAAGATATGTAATACCATTGTTCGAAGGAGGCTGAGGAGCAGAAAAAGAAACAAGAGGAAAAAAGACATTCGAGTTACTGGTTGGATTGAATCTAGAGTTTGAACCCACACAAAATTCTTGGAAATCAAATTCTTCCATCATCGAAATTGGATGAGCGGTGCAGAGCCTCTAAATTTAATCTGGCCCTCCTAAATGCAATTTTAATTCTATCCCTACTAATTATAGTAAATTATATGAGAAAATCGATAGTAAATAAGATATCTTTATAGCATAAGATTCATATTGTCACATAGAATATATGAACATTGACAAGTAAGAGTTTGGAGTTAGTAGACTCAATGAAACATAGGAGAGTCAACATCGCTTGTATCCAAAAAACCAAGTGGAAAGGGGCTAAAGCTAAAGAAATAGATGAGTATAAATTATGGTATGTAAGAAAGGATAATAACAAAATTGGCGTAGCTAAAGGATAAAGTTATGAACGTTAAAAGAATCAGTAATAGAATTATAATAATAAAACTTGTTCTAAGAGAGCAGATTATGAATGTTATAAGTGCATATGCACCACAAGTAGGGTTACAAGATATAATCAAGAGACAGTTTTGGGAAGATATGGAGGGAGTCATGCAAGAAATTCCTAACAATGAGGGGATATTTATAAGAGCAAACTTAAATAAGCATGTAGGAAAAGAAAAGGAAGGATATAATAAAATAGACGGAGGGTATGGTATAGGTCAACGAAATGAGATGGAGGAGAATATCCTCGATTTTGCTTTGTCATATAACTTGGCCATTGCAAATACACTCTTTAAGAAGATGGGTGAACACTTAAAAAACCTTTAAAAGTGGACTTCATAAAAGCCAAATAGACTTTTTTCTACTTAAGAATAATGAACGATCTATGTGTAAGGATTGTAAGGTAATACTCGGTGAGAGTTTAACCTCACAACATAGGTTAATGGTTATTAATATCTATATCAAAAGATGGAAGAAAAGAAATGAACTTAATATGTATCCAAAAAATTAAGTGGTGGAACTTAAAAGGAGAGAAAATAACCTTATTCACAAATAAGTTGATGGTAGAAGGAAATTGGAACTATGAAACAGAAGTAAATACCATGTGGATTAATATTGTTGAGTCCATTAAGAAAGTGACAAAAGATGTCTTAGGAGTATCTAAAGGTAAAAGGCAATTAATAAAGGAAACATGGTGGTAGAGTAAAATAGTGCAAAAAGTTATTAAAGAAAAACAGATTTATTTTAAAGCATGGCAGAAGACTAGAAATAATGAAAACTATGAATAATATAAGAATGCTAAAAAGGTTGCTAAGAGAATAGTAAGTGAGGCTAAACTTAAAGCATATAATGGGCTTTATAATAGACTAGGAATAAGAGAAGGTGAGAAAGATGTGTTTAAACTTGCAAAAGTAAGAGAACAGAAAGGTAAGGACTTAGATCATGTTAAGTGCATTAGAAGCGATGATTAAAAGGTATTAGTCAAAGATGATGAGATCAAACAAAGGTGGGGAACATGCTTTCAAAATTTGTTAAATGATAATGGCTCTAAGAATATAGGGATTGAAAATACTATCAATCTAAATAACATTGGATATTATAGATATGAATGTAGGATTAGAATACCTGAAGTGAAAGATGCCTTGAAAAAGATGAAATCAAGAAAGGCCATGGGGCCCAATGTATACTAATAGAGGTTTGAAAGCATATAGGAGATATTTGGGTAGTTTGGTTGACCAAGTTATTTAACAAGATTATAAAATTAAAGAAAATGCCTAATGAGTGGAGGAAAAGCTCTATTGTACCAATTTATAAGAATAAAGGAGACATACAGAGAGCTACACTAATTATCAAGGGATCAAACTTATGAGTCACACTATGAAACTTTGTGAAAGAGTGATTGATAAGAGGCTACGACATAAAATAAGTGTATTAAAGAATCAGTTTGGTTTCATGCCTCATGCCTGGGAGGTTTACCACGAAAGCTATTTTCTTACTAAGACAATTAGTAAAGAAATATAGGGAGAGGAGGAAAGACCTCCATATGGTCTTTATCAACCTAGAGAAAGCTTATGATAGAGTCCTTGGAGAGTTAATATGGAGGGTGTTGGGCGATAAAGGGGTTTCGCTGAGGTATATAGACATAATTAAATATATGTATGAGGGAGCAGTAATAAATGTTAAGACAACTAGTGGCGAGACTAGTGATTTTTCTGTCACTGTAAGATTGCACCAAGGGTCGAGCATTGAGCCCATACCTTTTCACATTGGTTATGAATGAGTTAACAAAACATCTACACAAGAAAATTCTCTGGTGCATGCTATTTGCAGATGATATAGTCTTATTTGATGAGACAAGGGAGGGTGTAAACATAAAGCTAAAGCTATGGAGAGAAGCATTAGAATCTAAAAGATTTAAAATTAGTCGAACTAAGACAGAATATATGGAATGCAATTTTAGCCAGGAGATGAGTAGGAGTAGAACACCAGTCAAGATTGATAACCAAGAAGTTCCCATAAAAGACCACTTTTAGTATTTAGGATCAATGATTCATGAGAGTGGAGAGATTAAGAGGGAAGTTACCTAGAGAATCCAAGCCAGTTGGAACAAATGAAGATGTGCATCTTGAGTATTGTATGATCGCCAAGTACCATTCAGATTGTTGAGTCCTTAATTTTGCCTCAAATAACCTTAGATTACTATTTTATTAGATCATTTAACAAGGTAATTTTGTGATTTTGAATCAATTCTAGCTATAATCGACCATCTAACCATTATTTTGAAAAGTTAAACGATCAGATGATCATTATAGCTAATTACCTACATAAGTTATTTCTAATTTTATATTTCGTTTTGCAGATAATCCAAAGTATATTGGACAGTTCAGATCAGCTTATTTTAATGGGTCCCACGTCACAAATTTGGGCAAATATGGCAAATCTGACCAAATCTGGGCAAAGTTGATGAAGCATGGAAACCCCCTTATAAAGAAAACAGAGGTTGAAATGGAGAGATCCTCTTATTTCCTCCCCTTCTTTCTCTCTCACTCTCCTCTTCCCACCCTCTTGTTTTCGTTTTTTCTTTCTTCTCCTTTTGAGAGAGAAGAGGTGGAAGGAATGTTCTTCTCCACCTCTCTCGTCATCTCCCTCTCTCACGCATCATACCAATTCTTCTCTCTCTGCCGGTCCACTCTCTCCTCTCTATTCTTTGTCTTTCCCTCCTCTTCTTTGGTTGGGCTGGTCATGCACTTTCTTTCTCCTCTCCCTCTCACAACGTCCTTGTCTCCATAATCCCCATCTCCTGCTTTCTCCCTCTATCGGATTCTCTTCTTCTCTTCTTCTCTCCACTTCTTATCTTCTACTCATTCCCTCTCTCTCTCTCTCTCTCTCTCTCTCTCTCTCTCTCTCTCTCTCTCTCTCTCTCTCTCTCTCTCTCTCTCTCTCTCTCTCTCTCTCTCTCTCACTAAGTGCTTCCTTCTTCATCTCTGCCCAGTCTTCACCACCCCAACTCGCTTGAGCAAATTGGGCGCACCCCAGAACTCCTAAATCCTGTGTTTTCCTCTCCTACTCTCTCTCATTCTGACCAACGCAAAGCTACCCCCACTCTAATACTCCCCTTTTTCATCCGAAGCCAAACCCATCTCCAGCCTCTCGTCGCACCCATCTCTCTCTCTCTCTCTCCCCCTCTCACCATCTTCACCGCCTAGCCTTAGCTTCCCTTCTTTCTTCGTCTCTGCATTCTTCTTTCCTCTTTCACTAACCAGCGCCTCTCTGCTACTCCTCTTTTCCCATCCAGCCAATACCCATCAGGGAAAATCACCCCCGGTCCGCCCCCTGCTACATCTCTTCTTTTTCACTCTTCCTCCTTGAGGAGAGAGGTGGAAGGATTGTTCCTCTCCACCTCTCTCTTGTTCTCCTCTCTTTCCTATATATCTCTCTCTCTCTTCTTTCATCCCCTTCTCTCTCACGCTCCCTCTGTTCTTCGTCTGCTCTCTTTTTTTCCTTCACCGCACCCCACCTTCTAGCACCGTCCCAGGCCAACCCACTTCCTATCAGCCACACCAAAGCCAAGCCGCACCCTTCTCTCTCTCTCTCTCTCTCTCTCTCTCTCTCTCTCTCTCTCTCTCTCTCTCTCTCTCTCTCTCTCTCTCTCTCTCTCTCTCTCTCTCTCTCTCTCTCCTGGCAAACCCCAGATCACCTGCACCGGAGTTCACCCAATCACCGACCAGCTACTACTGGCCGGCCTTCTCCACTAACCAGCACTGCCTGGAACCCTTTCCCCCAACTCCATCGACCAGCCCTCATATTCCTCGAATCACCAACCTCCTCAGCCAGTCGACGGCCAAACCTCTCTCAGGCGCGCATTCACGCACTGGCTGGCCCAGATTTTGTTTTTTTTTCTTCCAAGTCTCCGGTCAGCTAAGAGGAGAAAACTCAGATCCATCTTTTGCTCGACCCCCATCTACTCTTGCTTCCAACCGGCTCAGAGGAGAAAACCCAGATCGGGTTTTCCCCTCCATCTTCCGCTCAACCCCCAACTCCTCTTTCTCCTCTCATTTTCCGGCAAAAACCCATCCCCGCTTAGAATCCCTCTTTTTCCCTCTGCTCCTTTCCTTCAGCTTTCCCATCTTCTTCTCTCTGATTCGTTTCCAGACACCTCCGGCATTCTTCTCCTTCACCGGACGGCTCTGAGGAGAAAACCAAGATCGGGTTTTCCCCTCTGCATTTCTTCCCTTCTCCTCTCTTCTTCTTCTCCCCCATCTCTTTCCTCTCCTTCTCTTCTTCCCCATCTTTCTTCTTCTCCCCCATCTTCTTCTCTGCTTCGATTTCACTGTCGGTACTGTTCATGAACAGTAACTTCAGTATTGTTCATGAACAGTAACCTTACTATTCCTTTTTCATCAAATTTCATTTTTGCCCATAGTTTTAATTTTATACGTATCCTGTTATGTCTTTTGTCCTATTTTGTCTTTATGTATATACATGTTTTAATTTATCTAGAATAGTCTTGTTCTTGGATTAGTGTCTAAAAGATATATTTTCAATTCTGATTAGTTGTGGAATTTGTATTTGGATTATTATTGCATTTAATTTCATTTAAATTCAGACCAGTGTATTCAAGGGTTAATCAATTTGGATGTTCTTTTTTTAGCAATTTATAATTAAAATTTGTGTAAACTCCAACATTTAAGTCGAGTCCCCGTGGAAATTGACCTGTATTTGCATAGCTATACTACAACAGCTGTGTACTTGCGAAAAACTCCGACACAAACTAAAAGAAAAATTATATATGATGGCCATAAGGCCAGCCATGCTCTATGGATCAGAGTGTTGGACAGTTAAGGAACATCATGCTCATAAGATGAGCATTGCAGAAATGAGGATATTGAGATGGATGAATGGTAAGACAAGAAAAGATAGAATTAAAAATGAAAATATTATACCAAATTTAGGGGTAGCACCAATAGGTAACAAGATGAGGGAGATTAGACTTAGATGGTTTGGACATGTTCAAAGGAGACCAACAACGGCATCGGTTAGGAGTGAAGCAATACAAGTATAAGGTTATAAAAGGGCAAGGGGAAGGCCCAAAAGAACGTGGATAGAAGTGGTGAGGAAGGATTTAAAAACTTTGAGACTAAATGAAGCCATGATACTTAATAGAGAGGAATGGAGGAATAAGATTCATGTGACAGACCCCTAATTGGGATAAGGTCTTGATGATGACGATGACGATATGATTTAAGGAGTATGCTACTTGTACACTTGCTTGCATACATGGTCTCAAGCGACACTCTAAGGTGTGATGGTTGCACATGCAACTAACATTCTTCTAATGAGAAACATAAACTTACATGGGTGACTCTAGGCCTTCCTTTTTTCAGTGGGAAAGCTAAATTAAAGCACCACATAAGGCGCTTGTAACAAAGTGCCCCACCTTTTTGCTTGAGGATCCAATCTTTTTATCTGATTGCTTCAACTTTAGGTCTCTCAGAAACAGAAAATTGAGCATTCTACATCCTAAGATTTTTCTCCCACTTATACAAGTGATAGGTCCTCCATTGAAAAAGGCCATCTAGGTCATATTCTCTTTTCTTTCATTTTTTTTTTTTTCTTTTTTCTTATCATTCTAAGCCTAGCCCTTGATTGACAAGAGCATCTGGGTTGTTCCTTTACCCTTGGGAAAGAACAAAGAAGAAGCCCAAGAAAATCACTACAAGTAAAACAAAATGGTCAAAAAAGGCTTGTTTCATCCTCTCCTTGTTATTCCCTTTAGGGATTTTCATGGGGTTGGTGTGATTCTACTCTTTTACCTTTTGATTTTATGATAGATTTTTTTATTTTTTATTTTGTTATCTATGAAGAAGAAAGTTGGTCAAAACTCATTGGCATGGACGAGTCTACAGTGGTGTGGGGTTTGATTTGGGTTATAAAGTTATAGTATATATCTTGTAGGATTTGGGTCAACCTCTTCAATATTGATTGATTTGGTTGGTAAGGTCTTGTGGTGAAATTTATGCCTTTCTTATCCAAACAATTGGACGAGGAGCTACTTTTTTAATGGCATGTCCCTAAACTCAACAAGAGTACTAAAACTGAATTTTGCCTTCTTTACAACAGTATGGGTATTGGTTGTGCAGATATTCTATGTGCTTGGAAGGAAAATCATTCAACAGGTCCATCACTGACATGATCACTCGATGGATGGCTAGATGGGTGTCGATCCAACCAGACTTTCATGACTATTCTTTCAATGAACTCATCAGAAAATGGGAGGAAATAGCAGCCACATCAAAAAGAAAAGAAAAGAGTAAAATTTTGATGCTACCAGAGTAGATTTTTATTTTTTTTCTTAAAAAATATTTCCCTACTAGTACTTTATGTGTTAAAAGACAGGCCTTCCTATGGGACACAAGGACAACTATAGTGCACTAATACAAAAAAATTTCTTTTTTCTTTTCGACCTGCATAGCTAGTACCAAAATGGCAATAAAATATTAGCCTTAGATTTACTTATTTTACACTTTAGAATCTCACGGACTAAAAATCTTTGTAACTGAAGGACTCTAAACAAAATTTGAAAACTCAATTTGACTCAAAAGTGAGATGAGACGAGTTAACTTGGTCTAACTCTTGGTGGGGACTTGAAATAACCTTCCTTTAGATCATGTATTTAAATAGAATTTTGACATGTTTATCCAACCCACTAGCATGTTGAGTCGGTGAGAGGACCTTTTACAGCTAAGCAAGAGGGATTAGATGAACGGGGTCGTACATAACTTGTTCCTCCAGTAGATCATCCAGAGCCAGAGCAATCTGATCACATGATCCCAAGGCGGGCCTGTCATGTAAATGAACGGTTTAGATCCTCCAAAATATTATCAGATCTTGCCCTCATTTGCTCCCCGGGGATGTCCCCGTTGTAGGAAACCTTCCAGAAACATTCGACCCCCAGCAAACAGATGCTGCTTGTCGCCAGGTTAACGTCCAACTACCAGCTGTGTTCTCGTTTGCCAGCTTAATTTCGACGTGACAACAGAACAAGTACATCGCCACCCTCGGGCCGTCACTCCAAAAACTCGCCGGCCAACTCTCCCGCACTAAAAAGCCACGTGCACGTTCCCGCGTAAAATCTACTTTACAGCTGCCGGGCCAAGTCAGCTCGGGTTCCCGCCACATCAGCCTACAACAACCCATATAAAGGCCGCCTTCCCCTCATTCACTCTCCGACTCTCAGCGCATTCATTTAGAAGGACAAACAACCCCCCATAAATTACTACTGACACTCCCCAAAACTTAGGCCAATGGCGAAGAGGTTCGAAAGAGAAACAGAGCAATCACTCTCTCCAGTTCATCGTCCCGGCATCACTGCGGAGCAGGAGAAGGCGATTATGATTTCCGCTCTAGTTCGGGTAATCTGCGGCGACACTTCCAGCAGCGGTACCGGAGAATTCGTGAAATTCGAGAGTGCCCCCGGTTCTACTTCTGCCGACGAAACCGTTCTTTCGCCGTTTTCTGGCGTTGCCGCCGATGTCTGTGAAGTTTGCCGTATCAAAGGTTGCTTAGGCTGTCGCTTTTTCACTGCCGAGGCAGTGATTAACCACCCGCCCGAAAGAAAGGAGAAGAAGAAGAAATATAGGGGAGTTAGACAGAGGCCCTGGGGAAAATGGGCCGCAGAAATAAGGGACCCACGTAGAGCGGCCAGAGTTTGGTTGGGGACGTTCGATACGGCGGAAGATGCTGCGAGGGCCTATGATAAGGCCGCAATCGAGTTTCGAGGGGCCCGCGCGAAGCTCAATTTCGGTTTTCCCGAAAACCCACTTCCCGAGCAGCATCCGCAGCAGGTTTGTCATCCACGGCCCAATTTTTCCGGTTCTGTTACTGCTCAGAATGGGACGACGGCATCTGGAGGAGGAAAGATGGAAAGCCAAGCAGAAAATAATACGTTTGAATTCGTTGCCGAGGACGAATTTCAGAATTGGACGAGAATGGGTCAATTTCTTCCTTTTCCTGCTGCAACCACAGGATCAAGTAGCCACACCTCTGTAATGGGATTTCGACCACCATAACAGCCGAGCCAGAGCTTGTTGAAGTTGTTTATAATCCAGAACCACGGAAAACTACTTGTTTTTAATTAATTTGTATCAGTTTTACCAATGTAATTCTTTGAATTAATTTTTTTCCCTATTAATTCTGTAACATATCAGCTGAATGTAAGTTCTGCCTGTGGACGACAGATTGCATAAATTTCGCTATAGACGTGATCGAATGGATGATTGGTTCGGCTTCAAATGGGCCCCAGATCTATCCAATCAACAATTAACGTTGGATCAAAATGAGGTACGTATAGGCCATTAAATAAACAGCTCTAATCAAAACTGGGGACCATCGACGTCGAATTAAGGTTGACCCTCTGTCGGAATCGACGTCGAATTAAGGTTGACCATTTTTGGATAGCAACCCTATCCAGGTGTTTTGGGTCAAACAAACGTCCAGCTAGAGTAATTCATAAGCCAGGTGTCGCTGGAAGGTGCACGGTCTTTCCTTGGACCGCGGACTGCAGTGGTGCGTGTAGGGAGCGTGTGCGGTTTGATTATAATAAAGTTGAGCTTTTGGGGGCTGGAAAATGTGCGGGTTTGGGAAAGATAAATAATGATTCTCATGGTCCCTAAGTTAGCAGAACCAATTAAATCTCGCCCATAAGATCAACAGTGCTGATTGCAGACGAATATCCCGTTGTGGGACCACGGGAGTGATCGTAACGTTAGATTCTAATTAGCAGTTGGAATGAGAAGGAATCGATGGTTGGATTAATAAGTCCAACAGATTAAGGCCGTAGATTGAGATCAGATCAATCGGATTAAGGTTGAACCACGTGGGTCCCCATTAAACGTGAACCTCCTTTCAATTCCCCTCCACACTGCAGAGGCAACGGAAGCAGCAGTCGTACTGCGCGTACAAACCGTAGGTAAGAAAGGACGGTTGCTGATTGGATCATAAAAATTAGTGGCATTTTAGTGCCTGAATGGTGTGCGCTCTACTTTTTTTTCGTCAAAAGAAGGAAACATCCCGCGATTATTAGGCGAGCAATTCCTCTACACGCCCCTCATTTTCTAATCGGCTTCCAATTAAGATAAACGAGGAAGATGTGGACCCTGCTGTTTCCCCTACTGGAGGAGAAATTGGAAGGTGGAAGCAGGAACAACAAGTGGGGTCCACATGTTGGGTGACACGAAGAAATTGGTCCCTAGATCTCATATTATATAGGCCATGGCCCACGGATCCTGCTCTTTTGAGGATCTAGAACTATTTATTAGGATATGATCTAAGATCAAAGGCCTTGATCATTGAACACTGGGACAACTCCTATTTCTAACAGCTCATACTATGCTCTCCGTGGAATAAATCCATTACTATCAACTATAGAATTAGTTTAGTGTTAATGTGGGCCCATGTGGTTGGTGATCGAACCGTTTATCTTTTTCACCAAAAATCATATGAGCCGTCCATAATCAACTAAGTGCATCAACGAACTGTGGTCCCACTTGTTCTGCTGTACAGACTCTGACGGGCAGACACCACATAAAGCCTCGTCTCAACATTCTTCTTGTCTTTTTCCAGTTGAGTTTCCCGCGAAAGCAAACGTCCCGCGGTGTAGATGTTTTTGAGGACGGTTTTGTGCTTCTTGCAGATCCTCGAACGCGTAGCAAAGAGATTGTGCTGGCATTCCAGATTGGTAAAGTCCTGCTCCGATCTCCTTGTTTGTTAGATTGCTTCGATAAATTCGACTTGATGTTCGACTACTTCCCGCTGTTCTTGGTCTTCTAATAATAGATCCTTGCGGCGTCTTCTTCTTAATTCTTGCCCGTTTTGAGGAACTTTCCAGTTCTAGTTTTAAATCTCTGTTCCTGTTTTCGAGATTTCTTTGCAGTTCTCCTCGTGTGCACCGTTCAAGAATTGACAACGGGGAGAAAGAGAGGTCTAATTGTTGCTGTAATTTTCATTTTGAAGTGGATTTCCAGTAACTGTCACCATTAAACAGATTTCTTCTTTCGGTTCCAATTGGGAACGTAAATGATTTCTAGTGTGGAATTGGATTTTTAGTGTGCGATAGAGTTTTTACAATGATTTTAGTTTGAATTTGAAGAGAAAGTATTGGGTCGGGTCTTTTAGTAGATTCTTTCGATTGAAATTTCTAGATGAACCGTTTCGTGCTCCGTTTTGAATCTTGACTTGTCTTCCTGATTCAATTTTCTCCAATGATTGCAGAAATAATGGCAGATTTAGAACAAACCCATGATGAACAGGAGGAACCTTGGGAAGAAAGAAGCCTCCATCTCCTTTCTGACTCCAAGATTGACCAAGGTGTGTGGGTGTGTGTGTGTGTGTGTGTGTGTGTGTGTGTGTGTGTGTTTTCTTATGAATTTTGATGTTTATGGTCTTTGCTCTTTCTTTCTTTCTACAGAGTTTTCGGAGGCCAAGGCGCAGAAAAGTGGACAAAGAAAACATAAGATGAGATGGATGAAAAGGCCCATGGCGATCCCCAACATCATTCTTGAGCTTCAAGAAGACGAATTCAGGGAAACTGCCCTCAGATGTCTTAGCAACTATCTGCTCGAGGTAATCTGTCAACCAATTGCTTTTCTTCCTGTGTTATAGAGTTGAAGATTATTGGATTAATTTCTTCATTTTAGTACTCGTTTTTTGGACTGTTCTTGATTTGGGTTTTTCTGATTGTGAGAATTTCTGACTTGGGTTGTCTCTGTTGGGGTCTTAAAAGTTGTAAATATAATCAAGCCAAGTACTAAATGTTTAGAAAATAATCCCATTACAACCTATTTGCATCGGATATGAACTTGAAGGCAGTTTGGTTTCTACCTCTACCGCATACCAACTAATTCCAGGTGGTTAAGATGTCCAAGACTGCAGAAATCGGATGAATGGTCTGGATCAGGCACTAATTCAAGATGAAAACTTTTACATTGAGCAGATTTCCTTGTTATGCGCATCTATAGAAGTATGATATTTGGATCAGTGGACTCGTAGCAAGCATGCTACCACAAGGGCGATTAGAATCGACCATAGGCGGAGGCCACAAATTAAAATTGAACAAGTCTTCTTGTATTACATTGAGGCCAAGCTCTACCTGAGCATTCTCTTTTTTTATGCTGTATTTAGTGATTACACTTGAAATTACCGCTTAATGGATAACATTTGGAGTTGAATTTCTATTCTCTGTACTTTCCAATCACGTTTCCTGTCATGTTATCTTTTGTGTTGCTTGTATGGCGTCAGATTGAACTCCATTCTTTAAGCCTTTAAGGCTTACAAAAAGTACTTTTTTCTATTTTATTTCCCAAGAAGAAGCAGGGCACATGGAATCTAAGGCTGCTTCACCTATTACAAATGATACGATAAGGAAGCCTTATACAGTGGGAGGGGTTTGAGGTACCACATGGCTCCTTCACATAGATGAAGAGCATACCTCTTGCAAGATTCGCAGATGCAAGCTTTAAAGAAGAAAGAGAAAATCCTAAACCATTTCACTATCATCTGCCTTGCTGTCATACGAAGTCTAGGACTTGTTTGACTTGTCTTCATTGGTAAATCTGTTCTAATGTCTGAATCTGCCAGCAAGCTGGTTTAGCAGTTGCGTACCAGCCTTTGATTAAGCCCTCAATGGATGCTCAACCATATTAATTCTCTTTTTTCTTACACTGGTTCCTGTTAAATCTTCCACCCAACAACTGAATGAACTTCAAGGCTGTTCATTTTGTAGCAGTACTTCACTGATGAAGGTTGTACTTGCAATGTTATTAGGTAGGTTGTAATTACACAGTTTGCTGACTAAAAAGTTATGGTTATTTATAGTCTGGGGAGCAAGCTATTGAAGAGGTGAGGCAAACAAAATGAGCAATCACTTAAAAAGGGCAGCCCGGGTGCAGGAAGCTCCCGCCTATGCAGGGTCCGGGGAAGGGGTGGACCACAAGAGCCTATAGTAGGCAGCCTTACCTTGCATGTTGCAAGAGGCTGATTCCACGCCTTGAACCCATGACCTTAAGGTCACATTACGACAACTTTTACCATTGCACCAAGGCTCCCCTTCAAAATGAACAATCACTTGATTATTGAAAATGGTGTATCAAACAAATTTTTACAGAATCATTTGAGGTTTTCTACTATAAATTTATGTCATTCTCATGAACCCAAAGACAATATAAAGCAAAGAATACCCGCTGCAATGAGTGTTAAAGAATGTTGATTAAACACAAAAGGAACCTCAATTCGGTGGACAATCATGATGCTATATTAGTATAAACTTTTTGGGATCAAGGTGATATTTCAACACAACAAAATAATATATGCATAACAAAATGGTAAAGAACGTACCCTTCATCAGTGGCAAATTACATTAAAAATGCAGATCTATGTCCTTGATCCTCCAGGTCCCTAAGAATTCTCACAAAATCCAAAGATATCTTCCTGCTTGGAATCAAACATGTCTTATTATGGCCGCTCTTTATAGCAGCTGCAAGGAAACATAGTACGTAGAAGAGCATGAGTTGGTAGGAGCAGCTGAGTAGGAAACCAAGGAAATATATTGACGTTTCTGTAAAAACAGGACAGACTGTGTAAAATTAAGCGGAAAGTCAATTTATTTGTAGGCATTATTGATAAACAATTTGTCAAAGAAGAGGTGCCTGCGTTTTAAAGGAGTACATATTTGTTTGCTTCCTTTGTTGGTATGTAGGATATAACTTGTTTACTCTTTATGCTGCAATTCAGTCCAGTAGCTCAATTCAAACTGCTGATATCCCCGGAACTTAACATCTCCTCAAAAATGCCTCTGCATGCACCTGCTTTGATGCTTTGTTCTATCAAATAAGCATGAAACTGGATTCCCCAAATATGGTGTTTTCAGATTTTTGTTCTCAATTTGCTTTAATAATTTGGAGTTGTCTTTTCCAAAAAAAAAAGAAAAGGAATTCTCTGGGTTCTGTTTCGTAAATTTAATTAAGTTCCATTTGCTCAACTAGGTATTGCTGAACTGGATGTATCATTTGATTTAATTTCTGTAGATTTTCATGAAATGGCCTTTGTTATTTTCAGTGAATTGGGTTATATATTGATCTGACATTTTGGGATGTCAATCTTCATGGTGGCAGAGAAGGGAAGAAGAACCAGACAACTACTACAGAACTGGATTCTTCTTGTTTCATTCCTGCTGTTCAATGACCATATTATTGCAGGTTCTGATGCTTTTGCTGTTCAATGCTCTTTATTTCTTGGTACTTGCATGCTTTTGCTAGAGATGTTTATAGAGGCTTTGTTATCCTTGAAACAGGAGGTGGTGACATTTTACAGAAAGATGGTAGACGGAAGCCTGAATGTTAGATCCTCCAAGCGTCTCGCCAATGTACTGACACTTTTCCAGGTATAATTAATTGCTTTGTTCTTCAAACCCTGGCCTGGCTTTTTCTCCTTGTACTCAGTATGTGCTGTGGTTGCAGAGTGTAGCTGCTAATAAGGAAACCAGGCAGAAATTTGTGGCTTGTAAGATCTCATAAGCTTCTATTTCAATTGATAGCCTGTCTTAATTTTCTGAAACTTTACAAGGAATAGGAACTTTCACCTACAATAGTGATATTGTTCTACTGATTTAGCATCTTCACAATCATTTCTTTTACTTGTTCATTGTATTTTCAGTTTGGTACCAGTAGCTATCCTATACAATCAGTCTGTGTGGTGGAATGATGTTATATCTGAAGTTGTTACAATCAACAGCGGAAAAAATGTTTAGCCCTCTTACCTGAAAACAACCAGAATCCGATCAAAAGAGAGTTCTGAATATGATACTTACGAGTGATGGTTAACTTTCTTAAGTTATTCTAACTTATACATGACAAATGTCAAGTTTATCATTGCAACTTTGTGGATTTCAGTTACTTCCCTAAAATTTGTAACTTCTGCCTTTTCTATTAAGAAGCTTAGGAGCTTTTACAATCTGCAAGGTTGTTAATAATCATGTCTGCATTTCTTATCTGAATAACATCTCCTAACTATATTTGGATTTACAGATTTTGTTTATCATTGAAACTTTGTGAATTTCAGTTACTTCCCTAAAATTTGTGACTTCTGCCCTTTCTATTAAGAAGCTTTTACAATCTGCAAGGTTGTTAATAGTCATATCTTCCTTTCTTATCTGAATAACTTCTCCTAGCTATATTTGGATTTACAGCTTTTTGTCATAGTTGAGCTTCTATGAACCCAATGTTCACTTTTGTTTTTATTTATGCTTTCTTTACTTTCTATGTTTCAGCTTGTGTTCCAAACTTCTTGGTACCTGTGATACTGTTTGACAGAACACTAGAGGTGTTTGACAATGTCCGGGCAATATCCCTCTCTGTAATTGGGATTTTATGCCAGGTATTTATTTATCTCATCGAGATTTTCTTCATGTATTTGGATGGAATTCATATGAATTTTACTGTTTCTTTATAGTTTAGAGAACCCGAAATCATTCAATGGGCAATTGAGAGCAACATGGTGGAAGTCTGTCGCATTGCAGTGGAGATTGGCAATGAACTTTCCAAAGTGGTATTGTCTGTCTTCTTCTGGACAATATTTTCCTCTTCCTTGCTATATCTCTTCATTCACATGCTATGTTTTATTGGCAGTTAGTACAGGTCTAAATCTCTTGTTTTATGTCTAGTTCACTCTATACAGTAGTTCGTTGCATTACCAAAACCTTTTCGATGTCCTGAGAGGATGGACAGTATAGTTCTGGGCAAAACCTTGTCAGGCACGAAATTTTGATAAGGCCATCATAAGCATTGCTTTGAAAATAGCAGGCTGTTGATCACATCATCCATGTTTTTCATACAAGCATTTCAGCGCTTTCTTGTTCCTGTTTTTCTTTATTGTGCAGCTCTTAATGTCCGACCATTGTAATAAGTGCATCTCTTTTCTTTTGTGCATTAATTGTTTGTCCGGTTTGTGCCTGCCTCTGCACATACCCATTCATGCCTCAGCCTTTCCAGGTTAATGGCAAACTTGGAAGAAAGAACTAATTAGAAAAAGAAAACTCTTGCAGGTCGCAATGCACATCCTTGAAGCAATACTGCAAGATAAGTCTGGAATATCATACATCTGCAGTCCCATTTGTGATCACATTCTTGGAGGATTAATGGGAACATGGAAGCAACTGGTAGGTGTACTAAACATACTCCTTCCATTTACCGCTGGGAGTGTTAAAAAGGCCCCTCATATTGATATCATGTTCGTCTACTCATTCATGAAGGTTGAACTCCTAGCCATTCATCAAGACTTCTCTCCTCGTCTCCTGTTCCATATTATCAGATGCTATGTTCTGCTTTGCGTGCATGCCAGGTATATAACCACAGGACAAAGTAATTGTCTTTCTTGTGCTCTGTTTCGGAAAATGTAATTCTGACTCTCTTCTTCAGGGGATTGGATATGGTGATGGAGAATCTTCCTGATCCTTTAACAGATGGTTCCCTTAATGACATTTTAGAGGTGAGTTTTTCTTAAAATAAAACTGTGAACTTGCATCATGCCGAGATGCGCTCATCTTTTCACTAGTCTTTCATTTCTGACAATCTTTAGGAGTTCCCAATAATAAGGAACTTGCTCAATCAACTTCTCCTGAATGTCGGAAGAGAAGTGGAGGTACCCAAGCCAGGAAAAGAAGTTCACGTTCAACCAATGGAAGAAATGACAGCCTTCAAACTTGATCAGTGCATGTATAGTTCTACATCTGATGGAAAGTCGCCCCTAAGGGTAATTGATCTTAACAAAGAGAACTGGTTCCAAACTCCAGATCGTGATCAAGTAGAGGTGTATAGTGGAAAAGAGAATACGTGATGGTGCTCATTTTCCATTTGAAGAGTAACAAGAAGAGAACAAAGAAGGAAAGGGTGGGGATTTTCTAGCAGCATTACTGAAAATTGATCACCTTCAATTAGACGATTGATCACCCATATCTGTAAATGAGATCACCCAACTGTATCTTGGTTAATCAAACCCACCAAGTTTCATGTACCATTTTCTTCTAAATGAATCTGATTTTGATTGATCTATCCGTCTATAATCCTGACTTTCCAATAGATGATGTGTTGGTATTTCCCGTGGAGCTGAAATTATAGTTAGCTGAGGTCTGGCCTAGACAGCTTAGACTATCTGACTAAAAGCTAATATCTTGTGTTATTATCAATTACGAGACACGAGTTTCTATTGGCTAGAAATTATTTAACACGAGATGTATGTGCTGTGGCCAACTCCGCCAATGCTCGTCCCAAGCCCGGATGAAAACGGAGGAGGGTCTTGCGTCAAGTGCCAGCAGGCAAGGGGTAAGTTGAAGATGCTTCTATTATTTCTTTCTTATAAATGAATATGCATTTGTATATTAGTTTGGAGGAAGAAATGAAAATCATCTCCAACTTCTTACAATATGGCCACCCTTGAGTCAGGTAGCTAGCTGGCAAGGGTGAAGCTGAAGATAATTTTATTATTTCTTTTCTCCTTCCAAATGAATATGCATTTGTATATTAATTTGTAAGGAAGAAATGAAATCATCTTTAGCTTTTTAAAACTGCGGCAACCCCAACATGACATGAATCGAAAACTAACATTCCCTCAAGCTAGGGCGTTCCCCATAAGCTACGCGCCGCATCAAATCCCGAGTGCGGTGACAAATAGGCAAGGGTTGCTAGGGCGTTCTCCCAGAAGCGACACGCTACATCAGATCCCAGGTTTAGTGAAAAATGGACAAGGGCTGCTAGAGCGTCTCCTCGGAAGCGACGCTCTGCATCAGAACTCAGGTGCAGTGAAAAGTAGACATGGGTTCATACCATGGAGGTCGAGAAAAGTGATAGTAAATAGGGTATTTTCAGAACAAAAGATTTGCATCGCTACATGGAATATAGGGACACTAACAAGTAGGAGTTTGGAGTTAATAAACGCGATGAAACGTAGGAGAGTCAACATCGCTTGTATCTAAGAAACCAAGTGAAAAGGGACTAAAGCTAGAGAAATAGATGGGTATAAATTATGGTACGTGGGAAAGGAAAATAACAGAAATGGCGTAAGAATAATAGTGGATAAGGAATTAAAGGATAAAGTTGTGGACATTAAAAGAATTAGTGATATAATTATAATAATAAAAATTGTTCTAAGAGAGCAGATTATAAATGTTATAAGTGCATACGCACTACAAATAGGGTTACAAGATATAATTAAGAGACAGGTCAAGGAAGATATAGAGGGAGTCATGTAAGAAATTACCAATACTGAGTGGATATTTATAGGAGCAGACTTAAATAGCCATATAGGAAAAGATAAGGAAGGATATGATAGAATACACGGAGGGTATGGTATAGGTGAACAAAACGAGATGGGGGAGAATATCCTCGATTTTGCTTTATCATATAACTTGTCCATTGCAAATACACTCTTTGAGAAGAGAGATGAACACTTAATAACCTTTAAATGTAGACTTCATAAAAGCCAAATAGACTTTTTTTCTACTTAGGAATAACGAATGATCTATATGTAAGGATTGTAAGGTAATACCTGGTGAGAGTTTAACCTCATAACATAGGTTAATGGTTATGGATATCTATATTAAAAGATGGAGTAAAAGAATTGAACTTAATACACATCTAAAAACTAAGTGGTGGAATTTAAAAGGAGAGAAAATAACCTCATTAAAAAATAAGTTGATAGTAAAAGGAAATTAGAACTATGAAACAGAAGTAAATACCATGTAGACTAATATGGCTGAGTCTATTAAGAAAGTGGCAAAAGATGTCTTAGAAGTATTTAAAGGTAAAAGGCTATTAGCAAAGAAAACATGGTGGTGAAGTGACACAGTGGAAAAAGTTATTAAAGAAAAACAGATGCATTTTAAAGCATGGCAGAAGATTAGAAATAATGAAAACTATGAACAATATAAGAATGCTAAAAACATTGCTAAGAGAATAGTAAGTGAGGATAAACTTAAAGCATATGATGAGCTCTATAATAGACTAGGAACAAGAGAAGGTAAGAAAGATGTGTTTAAACTTGCAAAAGTAAGAGAACAGAAGGGTAAGAACTTAGATCATGTTAGGTGTATTAGAAGCGATGATCAAAAGGTATTAGTCAAAGATGATGAGATCAAACAAAGGTGGGAAACATATTTTCAAAAATTGTTAAATGACAATGGCTCTGAGAATATAGGGATTAAAAATACTATAAATCTAAATAACATTGGATATTATAGATATAAACGTAGGATTGGAATACCTGAAGTAAAAGAGGCCTTGAAAAAGATGAATCAGGAAAGGCCATGGGACCTAATGGTGTACCAATAGAGGTTTGGAAGCATATTGGAGATATTGGGGTAGTTTGGTTGACCAAGTTGTTTAACAAGATTATAAAATCAAAGAAAATGCCTAATGAGTGGAGGAAAAGCTCTATTGTACCAATCTATAAGAATAAAGGAGATATTCAGAACTGCACTAATTATCAAGGAATCAAACTTATGAGCCACACTATAAAACTTTTTGAAAGAGTGATTGAGAAAAGGCTACAACATGAAACAAGTGTATCGAAGTATCAGTTTGGTTTTATGCCTAGGAGGTTTACCATGGAAGCTATTTTCTTGCTAAAACAATTAGTAGAGAAATATAGGGAGAGGAGGAAAGACCTACATATAGTCTTTATCGACTCAGAGAAAGCTTATGATAGAGTCCCAAGAGAGTTAAAATGGAGGATGTTGGGTGGTAAAGGGGTTTCATAGGGGTATATAGACATAATTAAAGATATGTATGAGGGAGAGGTAACAAATGTTAAGACCACTAATGGAGTGACTGGTGATTTTTCTGTCACTATAGGATTGCATCAAGGATCGGCATTAAGTCCATACCTCTTCACATTAGTTCTGGATGAGTTAACAAAACATTTGCATGAATAGATTCCCTGGTGCATGCTATTTGCAGATGATATAGTCCTACTTGATGAGACAAGGGAGGGTGTAAACATAAAGCTAGAGCTATGGAGAGAAGCATTAGAATCTGAAGGATTTAAAATTAGCCGAACTGAGACAGAATATATGAAATGTAATTTTAGCAAAGAGAGTAGGAGTGGAACACCAGTCAAGATTGATAACCAAGAAGTCCTCGTGAAAGACCACTTTCGGTACTTATGATCATTGATCCATGAGAGTGGAGAGATTGAGAGAGAGGTTACCCAGAGAATCTAAGCCGGTTGGAACAAATGGAGATGTGCATCTGGAGTTTTATGTGATCGGCGGGTGCCACTCAAACTAAAAGAAAAATTTTACAGGATAGCTATAAGGCCGGCCATGCTTTGTGGATCAGAATGTTGGGCAGTTGAAGAACATTATACTCATAGGATAAGCATCGCAAAAATGAAGATGTTGAGATGAATGAGTGGTAAGACAAGAAATGATAGAATTAGAAATGAAAATATTAGAGAAAATTTAGGGATAGCACCAATAGGTAGCAAGATGAGAGAAATTAAACTTAGATGGTTTGGACATGTTCAAAGGAGACCAACAACAGCATCGGTTAGAAGGAGTGAGACAATACAAGTAAAAAGTTCTAAAAGGGCAAGGAGAAAGTCCAAAAAAATATGGATAGAAGTGATGATAAAAGATTTAAAAACTTTAGGACTAAATGAAGCCATGACATTTAATAGAGTGGAATGGAGGCATAAGATTCATGTGGCCAACCCCTAATTGGGATAAGGTCTTGATGATGATGATGATGATCTACGTGCTGTGGCCACCGACTGAAAAGTACAAAGTAAATCTAGCATTCGGATGACTGCAACAGTTCTTTTAGGCCCGTTTGAGATGAGCCATGAACCAAATATTCTCATGCATCGGTGAATTTTCCTAGAGTGTTGTTGCTCATGATTTTCATATTTATGAAATTTTACGGGGAAATGATATTCTCACCTCTTGAATTGTCACTAATTGAATTGGATTACAGCGACGACCACAGGCACCTTCAATTCTCCCAAGCTCATCCGGACGTCTGGCTCAATATCGTTGGAAAGGAAGATAGCTCTCCCACAGCGGCTAAAAGCAGCAAGAAATCGGCAAACTGATCAACTCGAAGATATCGCTAGTCCCCTCTGCTTTACCAACAATATTTGAAGGTCGCGTGTATCTACGTTCGCACCACCAATACATTTTGTCGCCACCAGTCGCGGATCTCCGCAGGGATCGGGGTTGGGTTCTTTGGTTTTCCTCGCCGTAGACTACAGACTATTGACCGGCCTCGTCACCAGCCTCATCGCAGGGCTTCCTCTCCTCCAATTGCAACTTCTCCGGCCGACTGTCCCTCGCACATCTCCCGTAGTCGCCTATTAGTCTCCGTGATTTGTACCATAAAAACTTTTCCGAGCTAATGGTGAGAGTATTACCTTTACAACTTTATACCATAATGTTTAGGCCACCTTTATGCAGATGACTTTGATGCAATGTAAGGACGGAAAGTGATTAGATCTCCAATTTGCATAATTGTTTATATTCCACGCTATGAGTAATACTTTGCTTTTATGATAATACTATGGTTTTTGTCCAGGAGAGTTAACTTTAACACCCAATTGCTCGTGTTAAATTAAGCTGTGCTGCTTAAAACCTATTGATAGTGCAGGTTCATATGTTTGCATACTAGCAAGGCAGTTACACAAAAGTTGAAGATAAGTGGACCCCACAAATGGCTATACAATAAAGGTGGCGACTACACAATGTCCGGGTTCATATACTCACATAGTGATAGAGTAATTATAGCTTTTAAATAAAAAGTGGGCCCACAAATAGCTCACTTAAAAGTAAGTTTACATGTGTTTATAATATTGTGTGCTTGCATATTGTCAGGGTATTTGCAAAATTTTAAGAGAAGTGGCACCACATGCAGTTATATAACTAAACCGGGGCCTAAATATTTGTATGCATATTCATATGCTCTTATATTGACAGATATATTCATGATTTTAAATGAAGGGAGCTTGTACAGTGGTAAAAGTTGTCGTTGTGTGACCTTGAGGTCATGAGTTCAAGGCATGGAAATAGTCTTTTGTCAAAATAAAAGGTAAGGCTGCGTACTGTAGGCCCATGTAGTCCGCCTCTTTCCTAGACCCTCACATAGGCAGGAGCTTCGTGCACTAGGGCTGCCTTTTTTTATTCATGATTTTAAATAAAAGTGGTTCTCACAATAGTTCACTTAAAAGTGACCCTACATGTGCATACATGTTCATGTGTTTGTATATTGATGGGATGTTTGCAAAATTTCAAGAAAAATGGACCCTAGGAAGGTATATAATAAAAGTGGAACCTACATATGTGTGTAGGTTCGTGTGCACTCACATTAGCAAGGGTTTTTGTAATTTTTAAATAAAAGTGGAAAAACAAATAGTTTAAAAGTAGGATTCACATACATTCTCATATTTGCAGTGTACAAGGAAAAAATAAGCCCTATGATATGGAAATGTTGTGAATTCTATCAAAAGTGAGGTGCTAGTAATATTTTGATATTTCAGTGTAGCCTAAATTATTATTTCAATCAATCACAAATTTCAAACTCTACAACCTTATTCTCAAATTTTGACCAAATTCTCCAATTTCAAATTTTAAATTGTCAGTTAAGTTTGGAACTTGAGTCAAATTCCAAACTCCACACCCCCAAGGATCATTTGAAAGTGAAGAATTTTCAGTTATATATATATGGGGATGGTGATATTTGATTAGTCAGGAAAAAGTTTTTAACTGACATTTCTTCTAACTTTTTTTGTTTTCTACTTTTTTATGGACAATCAAATGTCACCTGCTCCTTGCACCCGCATAAAACAGTTTAAATTAATGCATGTGTAAAGTGCATGTGACATGTAATTGGTTGAAAAAAAGTCAAAAGTAGTCATTAACTCTAACTTTTTTTGCTTTGAGCCTTTTTTCAATATGGACAATCAAATGTCACCTGCTCCTTGCACCCGCATAAAACAGTTTAAATTAATGCATGTGTAAAGTGCAGGTGACATGTAATTGGTTGAAAAAAAGTCAAAAGTAGTCATTAACTCTAACTTTTTTTGCTTTGAGCCTTTTTTCAACTAATCACATATTACTTGCACTTTACGCCTACAATATATATATATATATAGCCTTACAAGATAAATGGGCATGATTGAAACGGTGGACACTTCTCGGCTCAGAGATGCATTAAAAAATATTTCATTTGATGATTATAAAAGTTCATTACCCATATTTTATGGTTGCCTGATTTTGTACACCCATTTTACAAGGCTACATATCCCAACCCTCTTTCCACAGGCTGTGGGCTATCTTTTGGAAAATCACAACCATTCTAAAATCTCATCCTCATCTTAGATGCCTTACGCACCAAAAATTTTCTACTCTCTAATGATTTAGACTACTATTATGTCAAGCTTTATTATCATTCATTTGAAAAAAAAGAAGGTAAAAGATCACATGTTACAGTCATCCCATGGATGAGATTTTCAGCACCCAGCTCATCTACGAGGCGGATATGATTGTGAATGGTTAGGATCTTTCAGAAGGTGGGCTCAATTGAAGTTATAGTATGATACTTTAGTCCCATAAGTTTTGAAAAAACAGTTTGATATTGGAACTATTGATTTTGTTCCACCTAAGTCATAAGTAAAGTTTTCTTCAAAATGAACTAATGTTCGGACCCACAAATAATGATTTACTATTTTCTTATAATATTTTTCATTGTTTCTTAAAAAAAAAATAGTATTTGGAAAAATAGACTTCCATAATCACCTTCTTCTATTCATCAACGGACAGTGGGACGAGGTGACTCTCCGGTGGCCGTTTGAAGTGAAGCAAGTACAAAGAGTTCTATCTTATATCGGGTTTCAATCAGTTTTTTCTAACAGGCAAATATCCTCAACTGCATGAGAAAATTTCTCCCATGGCGGTCAAGGGTTTGTTAGGAGCACCGATGCCAATTTTTGAGGTTCAGATCTGCCAATTTGTGCAAATCTAACCACTAGATCTGGAGATCTAAGATGGTGAGAAACACAAACACATACAAATAAAAAAATACAAAGGGATTAACGTGGCTCAGCCAAATCTCGGCCTATGTCCATGGAAAAAGAGAGAAATTGTCACTAATTAAATTGGATTACACTGGAGGAGGAGGATCGAATCAAATCCTCTCTCTACTATACTCACGTTCTCTCTTTCTCTCACAGATCAAATCAGATATGTATTTCTTACATCTTACACATCAGAGATCAGATCACCCATATTTATAGGGTTCACATGATCCGATTGTCAAGATTTAGGTCGCGGCAAATCTTGAGAAATCCATAGATGCGGTTATAGATTTTTTATTGTTCAGTCGGTGCGGAATTTCAATTTTAGTGCACCGATTTTTTACTTTTCAGCTGTTTATTTTTTACTTTTGCAACTTGTCTTCACATGGGCATGGACCCATCAGGGTTTGATTACAGGATTTACATAGTTGATAAAAAGAACCGCAGATTTGCACTGTTAATCGGATGTAGAATTCAATTACGGTATATTTGCCTTTCTTTCTCACCAGACTTTGAGAGAGAGAGAGAGAGTTTTAATTCTAAATGACTCACTCGTAGGAAATTTGCTTTCTTTCTCGCCTGAATTCTGTTCAACTAGTCGGGCACATTTTAAACAGTGGAGCTGGCTGACCTGCGATCTTGTGGTTGTAATTGTGTAGTTAAAAAATTATTAGCAAGGTAGGGAAAATATCAATTAACATGCATCCCGTTGAAAACAAGTGTTAGATCGAGAAAGAGATGAGTAATTGCAAAGATTCTGTTTATGGATGGAAACAAAGTATGAGGGCCTCTCTCTTATGGAATTCCTCGTCCCGACACATCAAAGTCTGAGCAACGCTGTCGGGTTAAGCGGTGTTTCAGGCAAAGAACAGAGAAAAGGGAGCGAGGTTTACAACCCCGCACTGGGGCCTTTTCCTGCTGCAAAATCTCTCTCTCTCTCTCTCTCTCTAATGGAATTTATCTTCATATATGCATCAAAGTCTAAGCAACTCCATGAGGTTAAGTGGTATTTCAGGCTATGGAGAAGAGGGACAGAAGCTTACAACCCCGGACTGGGCCCTTTTCCCACAAAATTTGCGACCAAGGGGTTGCAAAATCTCTCTCTCTCTCTCTGAGGCTACGAACAGAGGAGGGAGAGAGGCTTACAACCCCGCACTAGGCCCTTCACCTGCTGCAAAATCTGGCGAGATGGAATTCATCTTCACAGATGCATAAGTATGAGCAACTCCGTGGGGTTTGTGGTGTTTCGGATGCATCGAAGTCCTGCTGCAAAATCGGTGACAAGGGGTTTCAACACTTTTTCTGCTACAAAATCCAGGGAAAGAAAGCTATCAACAGGTGACCCCAAACCTATCCTTCAGCTGACACAAACTTAATAGAAAGACTTGACTGCAACAAAAATAGTAATACAAAAGAAAATTATTTTTTTTAGAACTCTATGACAAAATATCATAAGTGACCAGTTCCATAGTTTTTTCTAACTAAAACATGTACTCATATGTTAAAAAATTCAAGGACTAAAATCACTCAATCTTGGCACGAGTACACGCTCAAGAAGAATGTAATGAATACATGCCTTCTCCTCATATATGGTAAAATATTTTCTTGTATATTTAACCTACTCATCGTGTTAGGATTAGCTTAAATAGGCTGGCCAATGAGTTTCATGCCTATTGGATGTTTTCATCCTATGTTTCATTACGTTAAAAATCACGGTCATCCAGTTTTACTAATTTTTCAAAGATAACTGAGTGGTTAGGATGGCTCAAATGGATTGATTTCTCGTTGCTTACTATTTTTCCTAGGGATTTTTGCAAATTTGTCATTACTGTTTTTGCATTTTTGCCAAAAAATTCAAAGTTTTTAACTTTACAGGTCACGGAAATGTCTTGTTTATGTGGAAGAAGACCGACGGCTACGGCGAACGACGACGACGACAAACAACGGTGACAGCGAACAATCCTTAGTCAGGCAACCGGTGATGCACACTGCCCCTGCTCCATGGCTCCCCCCCTGCTCATCCGCTGTTGACAGTGAGAATACACGGCCAAATGTCTCACTTAGACTGCTCGCCTACCTTAACAAGCCAGAGCTGCCATCTTTACTGCTAGGATCAATTGCTGCCGTGATACATGGAGAGGTTTTCACTGTATTTGGACTATTTCTTACAAGTTCCATCCATGTCTTCACTGAGGTTCCAAACAAGCTTCGAAAAGACTCAAGGTTCTGGGCCTTGATATTGGTTGGTCTAGGGCTCATTGCTCTAGTTTCAGTAGTTGTGCAGCACTTCCTGTTTGGAGTTGCTGGTGCTAAGCTCATCGAGCATATTCGTTCCTGGTCATTTGAGAAGGTCGTACATCAAGACATCGGCTGGTTCAAGGAGCCTGAAAATTCAAGGTTTGTTCATACAAACGTGAAACAACATACCTAGTTGAATCTCAAGGCCTTTCTGACTGTTCTGTCTTTTTTCCCTCCAGTGGGGCAATTGGTGCACGGTTGTCGTCTGATGCTTCAACTGTTCAAAGTCTTGTAAGGGATGCTTTGGAACTCATTGTTTAGAATACTGCCTCGGTGGCTGCAGGACTTGTTATAGCCTTCGTAGCTAACTAGCGTTTAGCCCTTATTGTTCTGGCTCTGATCCCTTTATTAGTTGTTCAAGGGTATGCTAAGACGAAATTTATGAAAGGATTTAGTGCAGACGCTAAGGTTGGTTCCTGATGCAAAACATATCGAAGAGTCTTGGGGATTATCCACATGGAAATCCGGTTTATTTTATCAAAAATTTCATATCATTATAACCTCTCTCTCTCTCTCTCTCTCTCTCTCCACACACACACACACATGAAGAGAGGGAATCGTAGCACGGACCCCATATCAGTCAAATAGGAAGAGAGAAGTGATTCCGAGAAATTAATCGATGGGTGGAATTCCCTGCATACGCTTACGAGATTAGGCTGGTCGGTGATTCTTCCCGAGTGCCAACGTAAAGTTATTTCGTTACAGTGCCATACAATATGCTTTGATATTTGTGATCGCAGTAACACTCACAGTTACGTAATTATTGATCCGGCCCAAAATAATGAAATTTGTTGGAGCACAATGAAATTACATGTTTTGCAGCAAATTTGTTGATTAAGACAATGTTGTTTATGTTCGCAGGTGATGTAGGAAGAAGCTAATCAAGTAGCTAATGACGTTGTAGGAAGTATTAGGACAGTTGCTTCTTTCTGTGCAGAACAAAAGGTAATCAATCTATACAGGCATAAATGCAAGGGTGCAATGAAACATGGGGTTCGACAAGGAATTGTTAGTGGTGTGGGTTTTGGCTTCTCTTTCTTTGTGCTCTACTGCACCTATGCTGTCAGCTTCTATGCTGGAGCTCATTTTGTTAAAGATGGAGAGGCTACATTTCAGCAAGTTCTCAGAGTAACTGGCATCTTTTCCTCTATAATTTCTCCCCCATACTAGGTTAGTTCAGTGGTTTTAAATGCCTCGTTGCTTGGCGGTTTCAAATGCAGGTCTTTTTTGCTTTGGCAATGGCAGCTATCGGAATTTCTCACACGATTGCAATGGCACCAAATTCCATCAAAGCCAAGGACTCAGCCGCTTCCATTTGTGCAATTCTTTACAGGAAATCCAAGATTGACTCAAGTATTGATCAGGGTATCACAGTACCCAATTTGAAGGGTGAAATTGATTTCCAGCATGTCAGCTTGAAGTACCCAACCGCCCAGATCTGCAGATATTTAGAGACTTGTGCTTGAGCATTCCTTCTGGACAGGTACCTTACCAAGGAAAGGAACTTTTCCTGATTTATTCTTTGATTGAGTCTACCTAATCATTGTACATACGTTAGTTTATCGCTATGTTTGCCATTAGCACGAAGGTTGTTCTCTTTGCGGACTTGCTCTCGTTGGAGAGAGAGGTGGACGGAATGGCAAATTTGCAAAGTTTTGCAAAACTTAATGGCAAATCTGCAAAAACTTAACAACTTTGAATTTTTTTGCAAAAACTTAAAAAAGTAATGGTAAATCTGTAAAAAACTCTTTTTCCTATATGCAGCACGATCAACGGCTTAAATCTAAAAAAAGGTTTTAGATGCATGAAAAATGGAGGGTGTGTATACTCCCTTAGATCGTTTATTCTTACCGCGACACAAATCGTTTAGTGAAGAAGATTTTGAGTTCGAGGAACGGGATAGCCAGGAGATCCTCGTCCCAGATCATCGATCATCTGGGCCCCACACGTACCATTTAGCTCGTGTATTATCGATGCACTGATATACACGCGCAGTACCATTTAGGAACTCTGATAAAAGAATAGAGATGATTGGCTGTAGATGAATTTGCAGAATTCTGTTGAGCGAGGGAGCGAGAGAGAGAGAGAGATGGCCGTTGCACTGAGCAGAAGCTTTGTTTTGCCACAGTCATTTTCTTCCTCTGTGAAGAAGAAGAAGAACCATAACAACTTTACCTTCTATCAGTTAACACAGAGAAATTCCTCTTCTTCAATCTTGGCCCGAGCAGGAACAGATAGAGCCACTTGGCTTCCAGGGCTGGACCCACCTCCCCACCTAGATGGCACGTTAGTCTCTCTCTCTCTCTCTCTCTCTCTCTCTCTCTCTCTCTCTCTCTCTCATGTATTGGTTAACAATAGTTTCGATTGGTACTTAGACTTCTTTCAGTTGTGGCAGTCTTTCACTCCCTTTGTCATGATAATTTGCTTTGTTAGGTTTTGCTGCTTTCCATTTGCAGCCCGTTTTCTTGTCGCCATTTGTCTGACGATTTTCCAGCGAATTACACAATATAAATGAACGTGCTTGCTTGGAAAATCTAATTGGATGGACGGAAGACAACCCTTGTCTGCAAATGGGTGGAAACCTGGATTTCTTATGAATTAGGAACATAAGGTATCCATTTCATGCTTGGCGATTTTAATGGATTGGAAAGACCATATTTGTCTCTTTCTCTTGCTGTTTTGATGTAACTGAAGATCCCATGATCTTTGTTATGCGTTCAAACTACGTTCATTCAATGTTTCATGCTGCCAAAATGCTGGATAGAGAACAAAACCATGTCCACAAATGGTTCACAGAGTAAAACTTTGGTGAATTGGGATGTGGAGAATTCACTTCCTGAGAACTGAGTCTATTCTATCTGTTTAGGAGTGTCCAAGAAGAAACATGATCTTTTCAGATGCATCCAGAGCAAATCCATCTCCTCTGGTATTGGAGAACATTTAAATTCACATTGAATCTTGTACTTGTTGTCGGCACTGTCCATTCAGTCGTTACAAAAGTGCAGCCCTGTATTTTGTGGCTGATTGGTAAACAGGATCTATTCGTTTCCTTAAAATCAGTAGTTAATTATGTGTCTTGTTTTCTACTTCGTTTGAATGGACTTGGTGATCTGTTTACGTAATTATTTCATCTAATGTATTTATAGAGCATCTTCTTTCAGTCCTTTTCATACTTCCTCCAAATACACATTCTAATTCTATGAGCAATTAGGTAACTGGTTGTTAACTATTTGAGGTTGTCTTATGTAGTCTGGCTGGAGACTTTGGGTTTGATCCCCTAGGACTTGGAGAGGACCCCGAAAGTTTGAAATGGTATGTGCAGGCAGAACTAGTCCATTCACGGTTTGCAATGGCTGGAGTGGCAGGAATTCTTGTAACCGATGTAAGTGACCACCCTTGATCATCTAAAAGACTAGATGCACATCTCATGGAATGTGATAATTCCTTCTTGTAAAATTCTTTTCTTGCTCTTATAAGTCCTTAAATTAGTTTTAGCCAAGCTCCACCAACAGGCGATATTCCTAGTATCTTTTGTGCGTGGAGGTCATTGTTTAGAGAAATTCTTCTCAATTTCAATGAAATCAAGTTGGATATTCTGCTTTGTTTTCAAAGGGAAGATAGGCCAAATGAGTATAGTACCAAAAACTTCAAAAGGTCTAAGGATCATTTTAGCAAAGAATAAAAAAATACATTGACTGGAGTTGGATAGCTTGTATGGCATCAAATAAATATTAACAGAAGCTTAATCTCCAAACATAATTTCTTTTTTCCTGAAATTTGATTCTTGTAATGCAAGTGATTGTATGGTTCCCGACATAGAGAATTTTATTCTTTTATCGGATCTTTTCTTAGAAACAGGAAAGAATGAATATATAGCATTGGGAAGAGAGATTATCATAGAAAAAAATCCATAGACACCCAGCCTCATTTGGCCCTCAGATTAGGCAATTCAATGAAGGATCAAAATAATCTTGCCTCCAACCACTCAAGGAGAACTTTGAATCTTCATGATGCAAGCATAGATATATCTTGCAAGAAAATCATGAACAAATTTCCGGATAGCTAGCATTTTATCTACAATGTCAAAAGTGGTGCAGGTATAGCAGCTATAGCGTCATCTATGACTCAAGTTTCTACATTAATTTCCAAAGTGCCTTTTACTAACCATAAATGGGTGTTTCCATTGAAAATCAGTCATCATCTTTTAAACATATCCAAGGAAGCTGTTAGTCCTTTAAGCGAGATTTCTAAAATTCTTCTTAGGCAACAGTAAACACACACTCATTTAGAAAATATTTGCCAAAGTGTCTTTTGAAATGATCAAAATTTCCATAATCATTCATCTTAAGTTCTTAAAAGCCAAATATTTGTTCTAAACATTCAACACTAACCTCAGATAAAAAAACATGGGATAAGTTTTCTTATAGGCTTCAAATTTGGTACTCAGACCATCTAAGTCATCCTCAACATGGTGGATAGCTTAGATCTACAAAAAAAGGCCAGTACGAGGTAAGTAAAGTGGTAACAACATCCCTGAGAACTCTGTCAGAACTTCTATGTTCTCACCCATGCTAATCCTGCAATGAACTCCTAACGATCATGGCTTACTTATCTTCAGAAATTGTGGACTTACTCTAACTCGGAATGCAGGAATTCTAAAATGTCAGCGACTGGAGCTCCAATGTAGAAGTTTGGGTGGTTCTCAACTCATTCAGTAAGGAAATATGGGATGTGAAGGTCAAGCTATCACAAATCATGTGAAACACAAAAGAAAAGGGACCTATCTTGTTGAAGTGAATGCAATTGCTGTTAACCAAAAGAACTAAAACATTTGGCCCAAAAGACGAAGTATATTTGGAAGATTCAATGTAGTCTACTCTAGATCCAATAAAAACCAGCCATGCTTGTGTCCATTTCTTCAGTTACATTAATTTTCATAGGATGTAGTTATTTCTTGGAAAAACTGCAAAAGCAGATGGATCGGGCAGATTTATTATCTGTTGGATGAAGGAAATTGAAGTAGAGATCACTTAATTCCTACTAATGCAATCGCCAAGTCCCAAATTTGTCTTCTTCTATTTTAGTATTTGTTCTCCTTTTCAGTTTGCTGCCTTCTTTCTTAGCAGATAATTAATACAGAAGGAAGAGGGAGATACCTATCATTAGAAATGATGTGAGCAAACAAAGCAGTCTCATACTTAAAAGCTAAGCTTCAATCTGTCCGGGGAGTCCTCTTTGTGTTCCCCCTTTATTTCTCTAATGTAGGTGCCTTCCTTGCACTTGGGAGCATCTGCGTACTCTTCTGGATAGTTCTGCCAGGTCTTTGTTGGAATCGAATAGCTTTCTGATAGGATGTTTGTTCCAGAATTTGGTAGAAATATTTGAACCGGGACCAGAATGATCCGTTGACAAGTAGGCATTTTATGGAGCACTGAGAAATTTTCTTGAAATCAGTATTAATGGCTATACAAATTACCCATAGTAAGGTCTTAAGTCTATGAGAACATCTGAAACATTTTCTGCTGTTATAACCGTACTACTCCTTCAAGACACACAATGATCTGTCAGAACATCAATGAAATTTTGGTTCAAAATTTAGAAATTATGTCTTGATCTCAAGATTACTATGGTGACACAATGGTATTACTTTGTGTTATTGGGCACTGATTTATTCACCCCTTTTCTTTCCCATGGCCACCGTATTTTGTAGAGAGAGAGACAGAGAAAAGGTGTTGCATGGGGAAGGAAAGGGTGAATATCTCAGCAGTCTATTAAAATTGCTTGCTGCTTATAATCCACTGATATTACGCACATGATTCTCATTCTTTATAACCTATTTATTTTCAATGTGATAGCCCATAGCTTAAAGCACATTCTAGCCAACGCTAATAGTTAAATACATTAACCATGCAAAATATGCAGCTTTCTGATATAGAATAGCTGACTTCGTTAAGAATTTACTGGAGAGTAATTCTTTTTTTCTTTCTTCTAATGGTATTTCCGACCATTAAGTTTCTAGGAAAATCTTCTGTCGAATTTTATCTTCTAGATTCATAATTCTGCAGTTTGGTTTACATCTTCCATTTTTGTGGAATTTGACTAATTTCTTGGTAGATATTAGCTAGGATTTTCGTGGAACATATCCATTAACAAGAAACAAGTATTTTTCTTTTCATGCTAGTGTTATGTTAATAGTTCAACTATGCATACAAGTAACTACTGGAAACTGTGTGGACAATAGGTGGGATTGATTCTATAACCAGTTCTCCATTCCGCATAGGGATTGTTGTGGGCAATCAAGGTTGTCAATCTTGTAGATTCTCATGTGGCAACCGAAGTCCTAGTTCTCTGCTGAGTGGGTCACATCGTAAGATGGATGCGTAGCAAAGTCAAGCATTTAGCTTTTCTTGGTGGAACTCTTCTTGATGGATGAAGATTTTAAGATCATCTGATCAAGTTGGCATCAAGTAAAATAGATGGGACATGAGCTCCTCACTTAAGCAACAAATTCAATCATTTTCATGTGAAACATGTGAAGCCCAGATGGCTATTCAGAAAGATCCTAAAGTTCCCCTGTATCTTCAGGAAGAGAACTGTCAGAGTGAGAAACACGCTTGTTTTTTAAGGTAAAGAGAACCAAACTTGCTAGATTAAAGAATGATAGGCAAGGAGGAATTCTATCTTCCTTAACTTTCACATAAGTTTCTTTCTTATAATTTTTATGATGAGAAAACCCATAAATAAAAGTTAACTAAGCGCTCAAAATATCAGTCTCCAGTTGCTATTTCTTACAGAACAAAAATTTGCCTCTAGTGTTTGACTTAAGGAAATTTATATGAGCTTACTGTTCCATCAACTTCTACTTGTGGGTGGTTACCTCATTTTTTCTTGTGATGGTATTGCTGGTGCTGGTTGCAGTTGCTTCGAGTGGCAGGAAACAGCAATATACCAGTATGGTACGAAGCAGGTGCTGTAAAATACAAGTTTGCAAGCACAGAGGCACTCTTTATTGTTCAACTCTTTCTGATGGGGTAAGGCATGGCCTTTCAGTAAAACATTTAATGGGCTTTTTCTCATGCAGATTATGTGCTACCCAAGTTGGTAATAAGAGTTTCACTTTCATGTGGCACAGGAAAGGCATTAGACAGATATAGTAGATCTGAATTTGCATAATTAGTGTCACAGAAGGCCAGAACAAAGTCAGGGTTTTTGGGTCTAGTGTTAGCAAAAAACACATGCAAGCCAAAATACGGATTTAAAATCTCTCTGGCTCAAAAGGACCAGATAAAAGAAATGAGGAAAAGAAGGACATAAAGATAAATAGAATAAGTAATAGCATGTTAGTTTAGATTTTCGAACTTGAATACATGTACGTAAAGTACGTTATTTAAGATTTTGGAATTTAAAGACATGTACTTAGTAATATTGATGGTATTTAACATCAAATGTTTGGAACGCAAGACACTAATGGCAGAGTGACCAGCTATATCGAATAAACTTATTGTAAGAAGCCTCTGGACTATAATCTTAGGTTGGCTTTACTAAGATGGCTGCATCTGTTGCTATTTCTGTAAATATGCTCATGGTTATCGTCACTTGTTTCTTTTCCTTGCAACTTTGCAGATTTGTGGAAACCAAGAGGTACATGGATTTCATTAGTCCAGGATCCCAAGCCAAAGAAGGAACATTCTTCGGGCTTGAAGCTGCGCTAGAAGGTCTAGAACCTGGGTAATATCTTACATTAGATGCCAAGAGGCTCCTTCATATCCCTTACTCTTGAATCCCGAGAGCTAGTTGCTATTAAGGGATACTAACAGTTTATATAAACAGCTACCCTGGTGGTCCATTGCTAAATCCTCTTGGCTTGGCAAAAGATATCAAGCATGCTCATAGCTGGAAACTCAAAGAAATTAAGAATGGTATTGTTGGATAACTCCTTGTTAACCTTTCTTTCAGCGATAAGCTAGAAATGTTATGTACAGTATTTGAGTTGGATGATTGGTTGCAGGAAGACTGGCAATGATAGCAATGCTTGGAATCTTTGTCCAGGCTTCTGTAACTCACACTGGTCCTGTCAACAACCTCATATCGCACCTTTCTGATCCATGGCATACAACAGTGATTCAGTCGCTTGCTGGTTCTGGCTCGTGATACTACTGCTCCGGATATCAGCTTTCCTGTTGCATCGGCTGTAAACTATCCCCACCTCCTAAACATCAAAGTGCTTAGTCAATAATCTTCAAGTGTCTGTAAGTTCTAATTGTATGTCAATATTTCTTTCAGCAATCTCTGACATTTGTTCTTTAGGAAATAGAGAAGACAGCCAGCCCAAGGACCGGAACTCTCACTAGACCCTGCCAATACCAATAATAACCTGCAAACCATGCACATCAGATTGAGTCGGGGCACAGGATCTGGACTTAAGTCTGTGGGGCGCAAACCCATGACTCCAACCCACTTGCCAGACCTCCTATACGAATGTTATGCATGTCTACAAGTAGCATTTCCGGGGACCGGTTCGCACGTAGCCCTCGAGGTGTTTTTTGGTAAAGAGCCTTTTCAGTTCATTTTTTGTTCGCCCGTAAGCCCTTGGGACGGAAAACCATGCATGAAATGTCGAGTCAAACGTAATTTCGTCATTTTCACATCTTCCTTCCGAAGAAATCCATCAACTGGAGCCCGTTATTGTCATACAAATCTCTGTTTTTCTAAAGTACCCCAAAACAGATTAAACCTCATTGCCGAATTGTAAGCCAGTTCGAAGTCTACTTCAAATATGGTGTCTTCATTGAGATATTTCATCGAGCAGTTCCTTGACGTGGATATTGCATTCCAGGTACTCGTCGAGACTGGAATGGTCGATGAAGCGAGGAAATTATTGGATAGGATGTTGAATTAGGGTTTAGTAGAAATCATTCTCCGATAAGATCCCTTTTTTGCATGTCTGCTTGAAGGAAGGAGTTTAAAAGATAAAATTACCCTTTAACCTTTTAAGCAGGGGTTTACGTCCCAAGTGCTGGTCCGGCGAACAAAAAATAAACTCAAAGGGCTCTTTACAAACAAACATAACCTCAAGGGCCACATGCCAACCTTCCCTAAACAATAGGGGCCACATGCAAATTGGAGCCCATTTCTGGGCTTATAATAATATTAAGGCAGCATGGTAGGACTAGATCATCAATGGATCCGATTTTCACATTCTATTACTAGGGACTAGTAATACTAGTATTAAGGCAGCCAGTTGGGGCTTCTACCACTTTAAGTTACATCAAACTTTGATGGAAGCTCTGAAGCTAACAAATGTGGTTGCTCCACTTGTAGATATCTAATATTTCAAAAAGCATGTCGATTGAAGGATTCTAACATCTAAAGTTGTATTTGAAACATTGGGATTAGAAACTTTGACAATCACAGGTAATGCTAAAATGATCCAATCTACATGCTGTTTGATCTGTTAGACCCCCAAAGCTAGAGCAATCACACTAATAAGCCAGATACAAAGATAGGCTAAAAAAAAATTGGTACCCAAACGCCTTGACTAATGTCCCACACCACTTGTGGGATTCCTTGTGTCCTCAACCAAAACTTGGGCCCACTTAACACATACCACTACAACTACCTGTCATCCACAAGATGCAATTTGGAATCCTGTAATCAAGAATAAAATCATGGCACTTTCAGAACCTTTTCACTAGTGCAATGAAGCAGCAGATGACTAAATCACCATCTCACGACACGGAATTACAAGGTGGAACACAAGCTTACATGACTAACAAGTGAGAATTTGCGGACAGAAAGTCTATGTAAAATAAAATAATACATAGAAATCCAACCGAGGACTACTACAAAAACAAAAAGGAAAGAAGCCACATCACATAAAGGGATGACGAAAAAATGACTTCTATGATTGGTAACTATCAAGTAAATATCTGCTGGATTCCGTAGAGCATGCCACTAGCTTCGGACCCAAAACAAAATTATCCAGGGAGCCACCGAATACATTCTCGTACAACAGCAATGAATATCAGTGTCCTTGGGCCCTCTGCTCCCCATATGTCTGTCTTCTTTCTAAGACGAACAAAAGGACTCACAATTCAAGTCACTAATCAAAACAGAAGCGGCAAACAAAGCATCCACGATACATGATTTGTGAAACACATTCCTTGTTGCTGAAAGACTTGAATTTGAAGCAGCCCGTCAATATAAATCTTTCCACCATGTCCTGGTTCAAGCATTTGTTCATGTCCCACTAGTGCTTGGCTTTGCCACATAAATTCGTTTCATCTTAGAAGCAACAAAGCTCTTATCTGCCCCAGAAGTCTGGTTCCTTCCTTGAAATCCCACCCTCCGGTGCTGCCATTCACTTCCCGAACTGATTTTCTGAGAAACAGAACCTCCCCTCTGATCCATATACCCAATTGGGTGAAGGTAGTGCTGACTTGAAGGGTTCTGCTGCTGAGCAGCTTGAGGCTTAAACACAGAGCTCAAATTCTGGCCACTGCAGTTGCTGCTGCTGACAGTAGCGGTGTTGCCAACTTGTCCCCTCTCGTTAGGGTTTGCAGTACTGCTTCTGGAAGAGCTCCTGGCAATGTTCTGGGCCTTGCCATTCCCATTGGCAGAGCTGTACGAAGAGAGCCCGCCAGGTGGAACATGGGAAGTGCCGGCATTTGACGAATCTACCAGCCCTAGTTCCTCGGGGAATTGAGTGTTGGATTCAGTGGACACGGGGAAATTCCTGCTGCTGTCTGCAGTCACTGGGGATTGAGCCTCCTGGAACCTCTTACCAGTGGATGACTCCATTGATAATCCATGGCCAAATTGTGATGGAAGTCCTTCCACTTGTTGCATTGGTGGCATCTGTAGTGGAACAGAATGAAGGGTCGCAGGAACATGAGACCAGCAAGCTTGCAAAGATATGTCAGCCGATGACTGAAATTCCAGCAAGTTTGGTTCATTACAGTTATGTAACTCAAAGAGGCAAGTCCTCCATAATAGACAACAACTAAGAACAAGAAGATCTTTGGACCATTTTGAAAAAAAGAAAGAGAAGTAAAGTTTTCATGATTGAAAATTAAAATTCTCTGGTATTCTTCAAGTGTTTTCAGGTCATAATTAAATAGAACAATTATTACTTCACGCTGTAGCAGGTTAAGAAGACTGTAGTCATAGTACTAAAAAGACATTACCTGGAAAGGAGATGTGTCAAACATGGCCAAGGGAGAAGAAATTGGAATGAGAGGTGATCCAGGGGCCAGGTGCTGGATAGGAGCAGGCATGGTTTGAGGACTATGTTGACCAGAAACCATATTTAGGTTACGCATATCCCCTTCATTAACACCTGCTGAAGAAGATACAGGGGTATGCTTCCAGTCAGGCTGTTTTCCAGAAGGAATGTAAGTGGTACCCATAAAGCCTAGGCCAACTTGCCCAAACTGTCCAACAGGTGCAAAATGATTGTAGACAATCATGTGATGAGGGCCTTGCATGCCTGGAATTCCTCCAGACGGAGTGATGAAAGGACCAGTAAAACCTGTAGGGGGTCCATAGAAAGAGTCCACACCAGAATGGCACTGTTGCCATGCCCCAAGTGGCCCGCTACTTGGCGTGCTACTTTTTTGAGGTTGTGATTGGTTATTAACAGAGTCATCATGTGGTCCAAATGCAAAGATCGGGCCGCCTAGCATGGGATTCATCTCATAGCATGGGAAATGAGAAGGTGAAGCCCCAGAAAAATGAGATAACATTGCACTTGATGAATGTTGCGGACTCTGTATAGGCTGCCATAAATTGAGGGATGAGGTCTCCACAGAAAGATCAGCTGGAAGAGCTACAGACAAGGACTCTTCACTTCTAGATTGACCTGACAGTTGTCCATTGCCTGCCAAACCTGCCAAAGCTTCATACTCTCAATACAGCATGGAATAAATAAACATTTCCTGATGGCAGCTGAAAGCTTAGAGTTCACACATACAGTTGGAAAAATTGTCCCCCACCTGTTGATAACCCAGAAACATTTGCACCTCTGAAACTCTTGGCATCAGAAACAGAGACAGAGCAAGCACCAAGCCTGTTCCCAACAACCTCATCACTACTAATAGCAGCAACAGCAACTGCTGAAGCAGCTGCTTCAGCTTCAGCCTCGGGATCTTCTAGGTGAGAGCAAGATTCATCCAAATGCTTCTCCTTATCAAAAAACAGTGTAGAATCACTCCCGCTAGCAGACAAATTATGGTCATCTGGAATGTCTGGCCTGCATAAGCCAGGAGGGCCGATCCCATTTGAAATAGCACGGCTGCTCAGTGGAAGAACGGTTGGGGATGTCACAGCACCTGAAGAACCATGACCAAGTTCTTCAGAATTATAAAAGGTATGATGGAAAGGAAGATTTTGGATGTGGATGGAAAATGCTCACCAAATTGAATTTTCTCTCCAGCAAGCAGGGAATTCAGAGGGCTTGTTGATGAAGAAAAGGATTTATCCTGAGATAAAATTGATGTTGATGGCTTGCCAGGCTCTAACACAGCACTAGAATGATCACAAATAGGGGCAACATGTGATTCAAATCGAGCTGGCTTCATAGCCTCGTCAAGTTGAGTCTGTGTTAAGGGCATCATCTGACAAAGGTATTAACAAGGTCAATTCACATGAACTTCTGAACAAAAAGAAAAAGGAAAAAACCTTCATAACACGAATGTGAAACTTTTTCCCTGCTTTTGTAAATGACCAATATAAAACTTTATCCTGAGGATGAAAATTCTATAGTACAATTACAGCTTAAAGGATTAGCATCCCCAGGCTGATTCCAACTGGGGCTCAATTCAGTACGATACATGTTCAAAAAAATTCAATCTACATTCTACAACTTTATAGCAGTAAAGATATATTCTGCTTGGAAGGAAGTTGAAGTACAAACTCAGAAAAGCTATAGTTCTGCAGTCTACTTCTTAAAGGAAAGAATCATCAAACAACCATCTATAAGATACAGAAATTCATCAAATATTTAGTTATTTCTCCATGGAGCAGAACTTCTGGTACCTCAAGAAGGTGTCCAACATCAAGCGTATCCTAGAGAGCTCCCTCTTAAGGGTAGCAATCCCTATACAAAAAGCTCTCACACGTCTTTAAAACACATAACAGAGTGTAATTATATCATTCATTTATAAATGCCCATGGACAATTACCAGGGCCATAATGCCAAAAGAACTTCGATAGAACTGAACTCAAACCTATGCAACTGAGAGGAAAGCTCATCTAGAGACTATACTTGGGTACCAATCACATGGCTCTCAGGAAGCAAAAGAGTCATTTCAATTAGAAATTAATACCATTTACAATTTGTCACTCAATACCCAAAAACGATTATTCCAGAAAGCTACCTCAAAGAAAGAGGATTTTTTTGTGTACTCCTGAAGGAAAGAAGACATGGAAAAATGAAGAATGAGAAACAGAAAATGGATAAAACATCCAAAGTCCATAGAAGATGAACACAACATGCCACAATCTTTTCTTTTCTGTTGAAAATTTAACAATTCACTAGCAGAAGAATACATCTGCAAATTTAAATAGGATCAACATTTTCCATAGTACAAAAACCCAGATTTTCCTTGGGATAGCTTATGGATCTATCCTCACTGTTCTTAACCTTTTTGGAAGATTACATCCGCCCATCCAGACAGAGTAGCTCTGTAATCAATACTAGTGCATCTAAACAACCCCTTAGCTACAGCTTTCTGCATGAAATCTTAAGTTAAAGCAGCAAGTCCTATTTTCCAATGCAGTTTTGGATTGACTGACACCAAAAAACTTGTTTCAAGTCAAAACCCAATAAGCACAAAGCACCTTAGTGCCCAATAATAACCAAGAAAGTGGCTTTGCAGTTTAATGTTAAGACCCTATTCATTTCCTCTTCTGAGGAAGAAACAAAATGGTTCCAGTGTAGAGAGGTGAAGTGGTTGAAAGGTGATATAAGCACTTTTGCTTCCACAATGCAGCAACATGTTAAGGCAAAGTATCTTACCTTTCTTCCTTCAAATTAATGGCACAAATGTGAAGATGGAGAATCAAGTCCTTTAGATCTTTATACGTAAACTAAAAGAGAAGGGCCTTGGAATCAAAATCATTTAGATGAGTGAAATTGTACTGGGAAGAGGCTCAGTCAGTTTGACGAAGCAAGGTCTTCAATGGTGTAGGCAGACGACAAACAGCATGACTAAACTCTTCTCAGCAATTCAACAACATTCTATGAGGAGATCAAGTACAGTGCCATAACAGGGACAAGTGGCATCCTGCCATGATAACCTAGAGTGTTATGGTTCCTTCGAAAAATTGTTTCAAATCATTTTCTTTTGTGGCTATACTGTAGTATAATAGTACTGGATTCCCGCACATGGGAGGAATTGCTGTTGCAGAACATCAAATTCAGAAAATGATAAGGAGGTTGAGTTCTCCTCCTTTCAACCAGAACTATCATTCTCCCTTCACCCCCAACTAGAATCTACAAGCCACCCCATTCTAACACATGGGGCCATTAATTTTTCTTCCCGGGGGATCTCCTATGGACAGAAAACTGTGTGTGTGTGTGTGTGTGTGTGTGTGTGTTCTCCTCCTTTCAACCAGAACTATCATTCTCCCTTCACCCCCAACTAGAATCTACAAGCCACCCCATTCTAACACATGGGGCCATTAATTTTTCTTCCCGGGGGATCTCCTTCCAGCTCATGGAGGGGGAGATAGAGAGAGAGATCTAAACTGCAGTTATGCTCTTCTACTTTACCAAAAATGTTTATGCTTTTTATCCCTGCTTTTCTTTTACTGCAATATTGTTTAACGGGTTGAATCTCACAGCATTCTAACCACCATAATGCCAAGAAATGCCAAATATCAGCTTGTGGATACTAAAGAAGGGGGTTAGAATATCAATAACATTGTTATAGTAGCTGCCACGTCCAGAGGAAAAAAAGAGAACCATGTGCGAGTACTAGTTATACCTGCTGACTGATCAGCACATTAGACCAAGGGCCCAAGGAGGTGGAAACATTATCTATAACTGCACTTTTAGTATCAAATGGTAAACCAGGAACGAGGTTTATCCCACCACCAGAAATGCCTGGAACAGAGCTTGTTTGAAGCGACCTGTAGAAGATTAACATGAGAATCACATGCTGGAAAGGTCCAAATATTCATTTGTGAAAGATAGACATACTTCATACTGAGGGATCTTATATCAGCTTGGCCGTCTACATTTGCCGCAGGCGTGCCAATTGGGGCTAAAGGCGGAGATGCCATACTGGTAGCAAACCCAGTTGATACTTCATCATTAGTTGAGCCCCTCACATCAGCAGCGACACTCTCATTACCAACACTATGTACCATTTCTCCACCCATTGACGATGCTACTCTGTTTGGATTGGATGAAGCCACAACAGTGTGTGAAATAGAACGAGGTCTTCGAGGTGCCTGTAACAGGGTTAACAAATTAAGTAATATTATTGTCAGTAAAGTACAAAATACAATAAGGAGAGAGAAAACCATGAAATGCACCACAGATATAAAAAGCCAATATTACCTTTACAGCTCTTGACTTGGCCTTGATTTCCTTTTCCCTCTGTTCTCGGCGGTCATTTAACATCTGCCTCTTGGATCTGACTTCAATGAAATCATCTTCATCACTAGGGGTTTCAATTCCTGGTTGCTTAAATACACGCACAACACCACTTTGCAGAGGAGCATCAACATCCTCTAGGGAACTGCCCTTACTTTTGAGGTTTCCATCCCCAGAATGAGAAATGTCCCCAGCTGATATGGGCCTCTTTGAAGGAGATTCTTTTCCTAATGATTTGTCAACCTTGGTTTCCATATCAACAACACATGAGCTTAGAAGACTTTCAGATTCAACCACCGGCTTAGTTGATCTATATGATGTTGCATCCTTCTTACCTCCACCTTTCACTGAGATCATGGTCACCCTTTCATTTAAATTTGACTTCTCATCTTGCCGGCGGTAGTTGGATGGGACTCCACCATCAGATTGTCTCTTATCAACATTCTCCCTCACTCTAAATTCAGTTCGCCAAATCCGTCGAGGCCTCCTCTGAAAGTCACCAGATTCTGCACGTGAAGCCTCGGGAAATGAAGATCTTGTTCCAGGATTCTTGACGGTATAAACAAATCTTTTTCCTTTGACACCAGAAGCTGTGCCAGGAGCTTTGGAACCAACAAAACCTCTCTCAATTGCCAAGACCTGAGATCCAGTATGAAGTTGACCTAGCGAATCTCCATTATTATTAGCAAGGGATCTACGATTCCTCTTTACATTCTTATGCCCTTGATCTGCATCTTCAAAAGCTGATTCTAACCTGGTCTTGTTTTCAACAAAGAGAAAGCTCTCTGCTTGGCTCTGAGATGGTTGGGCTTCACTTCTTGCAGTATCTGTCCCAGGCAACACATTTATGTACTTACCCACATTGTCTTGAGTGAGATCCGAAAGCTTTGGCACAAGACCAGGCTGGTCAACTGTTGCAACAGATGAAATTTTATCATTTGGAGACGGACTCTGAGTAGAAGAGTCCTGACTAGACTGATCATGCACAGAGGCTGCAGGCTTCTGGTTTAAAGAGTAATGTGCTGAAACATTGGGCTGCACAACAGACATGGTTTGAGGAGCCAACGGCAAAATCCCCTGAGAGATAGGCGATGTATACCTGAGCTGCCCAAACTGGAAGAAGGGTGGATGCGAGGGGTGTATTTGGCTAAGCGATGGGCCAACTTGTGGATGTAGATGAAGAGGCATCTGTATAGAACCAATCTGTATTGCTGGAACTGGAGAAGATATCAAGGAAGGGCCAGAAAACAACCCAAACTGCAGCTGAACAGGAGGTACCTCGGCCTGACTTGGAACAGAAGATACAGTGGAAAAGATGGGCTGGACTGACTGAGAAGACAACGAAGAGTTCACAGCTGATGCGACCGGCGGATGAGATGGCACGGCAGAACCACCAGATGCTTCCACACTTTCTTGCACTAAACTGCCTGATGCTACTGAGATCTGTTGAGTGTCTATTGGCTGGAGAATCATATCTTGCAGTGCTTTCACAATATTAGAATCCAGTGCCCCCTCAGAAGAAGTGGCATCCTTGTTAAAGCTGTCTGCATTACTAGCCGCCATATCAGAGGCTTCTGGGTCAACCGAGAGGGACGGTACTCTGATAGCCTCCTCACCATTCTTGGAAGTTCTTTCCAAGTCATCACTGCTTGGCATTCCCACTTCAACACCATTGTCAAATCCCAAAACCATGTGGCCCACCTTGCTGGTTACATTTTCCTCTTCTGTATCCAATCCCTCAAGCTCCTGGGACAAGCCAAGATTCTCATCATCTCCTCCATGCAATTCATCTTCTTCCTGGTAACCTTCTTCCTCTTCATCATATTCTTCTTGCTCCTGCAATTCTTCACTGTTTTCAACAGCCCATTCTTCATCTTCACCATGAGATACCGAACTTGAGGCTATGATAATCTTAGTCTTCTCAGTTTCCAATGTGGATGCAACACGTTCATTGTCAGATAAATCTATCTGTTCACTATCATCAGCAGCTGGTGGAACTGGGGAATCTCCAGATTCATCCAAGTCATCATGTGAAAGATGAGTAGGTGAATTAGGCGGGCTTGAAACAGAAAGCGAGGACTGTGAGTCACACCTCGGAGTGTTCTTATCAGCTGTTTGCTCATGGGAGATGGAAACTTCTTGTGCCGCTGACATGATTCCAGGTTTCAAAGGCTTCTCCTGATAACTATGTTCATAATGTGCCTCCATGATATGTTCATTTCTCCTGGCTCCATGCTTATAACTAGCATCAGCATCAAGAAAGGCTGAACCACTAGTACATTCATTGTCTGTTCTGAAGGAACTTCTGTGCATCGAAGCCATTGACGGGGGAGGAAGTACACGAGGCTGTCTCATGGAATGGCGGGACCTCCCAAAAGAGGAAAAGCAGTCAGCCTCAGAGTTCTGAAATAATCTTTCTGCATATGGAGCATGAGGACTACCATGGGATCGACCCTGATCCCATCCAATGTCACCAAACTTGTCTATGGGATTTTTGGGAAATTCTGCATCCATTTCAAGGTTTCTATTGTACTGATCACTCTCCCCGGAAAGATTCCACCTTTGTCCTCTCAGGTGAGGGAAATCATCCAGCATGTGGGGTTCTGAGATCCCTCCTTTAGCAGATGTTCTAGCAGGCATGACTCCAGGACCCCCATAGTACTCTTTTCTAGGGAATACTTTGCCTCCACCAAATGCATCTCGCCTTGGACTGTGGTAACCATTCTCCTGGTCTGGCATAAGGAATGCCGAACCATTCCCATTGTCAAATACATCTCTCCTCCAGGAATTTGCATGTTTACCTCTATCCATATAGGAAGAACTTGCATCCCTGGACGAGTGAGGCCTGGAGCCTGTATCAAAGGATCTGTCAAAGCTAGAGGAATCAGAGGATGCAGAACTTGTAATTCTTTCCACCATCCTTTCACTGTCTTCCCATTCTCCAACATCTGCTACCCTTGGAATATCTCTTTCTCTAACTGGGCCTGTCATTCTTTCATCACCTCTAAAAGTAGCAAAGTTATCGTCCTTTGTACCTCCAGCCTGCCTCCTTGCAATCTTAGCCTCCAACTCCAAAAGCTTCTGTTTAGCAGCCTCTTTCCTTCTGTCTTCCTCCAAAAGAATCCTCTTTTTCTCCTCTTCTCTTGCTATCCTCTGCTCCTCATCTCTTCTCAAAGCCTCTAGCCTCTCCTGTTCAGCCCTCCAAGCAGCCTCTCTCGCCTCCTCTTCAAGTCTTCTCCGTCGTTCCTCCTCTTCCCTCACCAAACGCTGTCTCTCCTCCTCCTCTTTTTGAGCAAGCTCCAAGGCTCTCGCCTGCTCTTCAGCAATTCGTTGCCGCTCCTGCTCTTGCATCTTCTGAACCCTCTCAAGTTCTGCCTCAAAAGACTCCCTAATAGGGTCATGGAAGTTTTCCTGTTTCTGCACATCTTTCTTCCTCTTAAATATTTTTAACTCCCCAGCAAGACCCCCAGAGAAAGGATCTCTTGCATCATAACCAGGACTAGAAGCAAAGTCTTTCCCAAAAGCATCGTCTATATATGGCTTTCCACTGTTAGAGAAGATACATTTCTCTCTACCAAAATTCAGAAGAGGATCATTTACAGGAAGCGCCTTATTGCTCAAAGAAAATGAGGTTTTCGTCACGAAGCTGCTTTGGAACGCATCATTTCTGCGTCGATTAGAAGAATCACCATAACGGGCACCCACATTACGCTCAGCAGCCCTGCCACTAAAAGTTTCTTCCACATGGTTACCATTTTTTCCAGCTGAACAGTAGTCTGAATCTCTCCTGATATACCTAGAATCCTGACTTCCATTAACAGTACTGCTAAAACCATCCCGACCATTGTCTCCGTACAGTGAATCACAATATTTATTATCTTTATTCATTTCTCTAGTTGGTGTAAAAGACCTTGCACCAACTCCATTTCTGTCAACTCCTACTTCCCGTGAATTCACTCTCCACTTGCTCCCTTCCCGGCCTTCTCTACTAGGCGTTGTCACAGCTCGAGCATAAGGATCACTCCTTGGGACTTCCCAAGCCTTTCCAACTTCGGTATCACGTAGCCCACATCCACCAGGAAGATCATTAATTCGTTGTATCCCACTTTTGGGAAAATCAAACTCGATCTCCCGAATGACATCCGCTCTTGAGAATCCATGCACTCTTTCTCGATCCAAAACACTGTGACCTGTATCACGCTCATCATCAGCCCAGTCTGACATGTGAGATAATCGCACGACTGGCAATGGCCCTGGTAAGTAATCATCCTGCTTCCAAGACTCTTCCTCCCGTCTCTGAACACCAGATTCATGAGCAGAACCCCCATTTTCGTCAAAACTGCTACTCACAGTAAGACGAGATGAACGCATTTGAGGACGCATATCAAACCGAGAACTAGAATCCATCATTGGTCCTTTATCATCTGAAACATCCTCACTCGTCTTCAACTTCTGCTTCTGGATCAAACCATCCTTCTGCTTCTGGGCCAGTGTGGATGAAGTCGGCAACGTAGCTTGTAAAGAAGGAAAATCTTCCCCTCTCAAAACCACTGCTCTCTCAACTGTTGGAACAGCACGAGTCAAAGCAGCAACAGGCTGCCCGCCAGTGGCAGAACGAGCAGAAGGTGGCATGTAAACACTTCCTCCTTTTACTCCATCCACCGGGCTACTGACTCTTTGATCGCCAGTCCCTGATCGTCGATGCGTCAAATTCTCACTACTGCCATCTTTCTCCTGCAAAACCGTAGTCACGGACTTCGTCCACCCCATTCCAGATGAAGAATGCCCGGATCCTGATCCAGCATTCCCACCGCCAAGGGAACTGCCCAATGAGGACGAATCAAACCGTTCATGTTCCTTTCTCAAGGACGGCAAATTCAAGGGGGGTGGAACCGAAAGCCGTTGCCCGCTCTTCTGCCCGGACAATATCGAACTCCGATTCCGGGACAAAACCACCATTCCTCCGGCACCCCCATGATTCGCCGATCGAACTCGACTTGCTGAAAACCCCGCATTTCCCGAAGAACTACTCTGCGGTTGGCCGTACGATTTGTTCAGATTCACAGACACGAATTTGCTCCCGACACCGGGATTGGCCATAACACAAACACTCTGATCCCAGAACCCTTATTTCCTTTCTCCACCACAGCATCCAAAACCAAGACTAGATTTTTCTTCCAATAGTAAAAACAAGAAACGAAGTATTTATTCTGAAGTGAAGATCGAGATCAAAATATCAAAGATCAAACCCTAGAGACTTCCTTTAACGCTTGGATCGCATGTCAAAGCGACGAATCAAGTCGCTAAAAGAGTACAGTCGAGGAGCAGCTAGGGTTTCGTTTTTAATTATTCACAGAGAGAAAGGGCGTGGGCAGAAAGGAGAAGGGAGGGTGTAGGTGAAGAAGCTTACCTGTCACGGCGTATGACGACGGACGGAGGGTTTATCCAGCGCCGAGGGAACACTGAAACAGGAGCCCTAACGAGGAGACTAGGAGAGAAGGGAAGAAGAAGAAGAAGAGAGAGAGAGAGAGAGAGAGGAGAGAGAGAGAGAGAGAGAGAGAGTAACAAATGGGTTTTCTTGCCCGCAGCAAGCAAATGTATGCTCGCTGGATCGCTCCTTTTTGGCGTTGTGGTTGCGCATCACCTCATGGATTGTCTCCCCGAGTAGCACGGAAGGCTGGTGTTTCTTAATTTCCAAAAGTACATCTGTAAGTCTACGTGATTGTCAGATCCCAACCGTTCAATTGGTGGGGACTACTGGCAGATGCTCCCTTGCAGGGTGATTTAAATTGATTACTGATGATCAGGGGAACAGGCCGTGGACTGCAGAATAACTGGCTACTACTTAACACGTGTCTGTTTGAGCTTTCCTTCTCGTTGAAGACATACACAGTTACAGAAAGTAGGTTTAGGGAATAAAGGCCAGTAATATTCGGGACAGGAATTATATGGGAAAAGAGTTCCCGGGAGAATAGAGAGACAAAGAGGATCGGCCATTAATTTGAAAATATTTGAGAGTACGATTGCAAGGTATTTTTTTTATCAAAGAAGTAGTACATTTGTTCCCCCACAGGCAAAGATCTCTATGTTATAATTCAACAAAAATCAACTGTTCAAGCAAAACCTTAAAGTGGGCTTTTTGGATAAAGGGTCTGGGAATGTTCAATCAAGACAAAGTTTGTACGGATGGCTGTGAGATCGACTTGCCATTATTTTCCAAATTAAGGGATTGGATTATTCTAATATTGCACATGTGGGCCTCAAAAAAGAGGAAGAAGCTCCAAAAAATGTACTACTTTCTCGAACAAGCAAGTTCACTTTTCAAAAGCATTTTTCAATATGTGATAGAGATAAGATTGTCAAGAAGCTCCAAAATCTCATACTTGCAAGTCCTAAACCTCCAAAAATATGAAGTCCTTGTTACCATTGCTCATGGGTTTTCTACAGACATCCGTTTTATTGTTACAAAAGGGGAGTCTGGGAACAACTATAAAAGTTGTTGTCATGTGACCTTAAAGTCACAGGTTCAAGGCGTGGAAACAGCCTCTTGCAGAATGCAAGGTAAGGCTGTGTACTTTAAGCCCTTGTGATCCACCTCTTCCCCGGACCCCGCATAGGCGGGAACTTCGTGCACCAAGGCTGCCCTTTTATCTGTTTTATTGTTACACCCAAGAGAAGTATTAATTAGGAATATGTGACCAAGCATATGAACTTTTAATGAAGCCAATTGGGAGTTTAAAATAAACCTATAAATAAGATTTTGGTCTATAATCTTCTCCAAAAAGACAATGACCTAAAGTAGTAAATCAAGTCTATACTACAATATGAAATTGGGAACTTGTTCTAATAACTTTGTGAGGGAAGGGTCCTATGCATGTTTCGCATGAATTGATCAAACATTTGGTTAATCCAACTCATTCATGTGATAGTTTCAACTATGGATGTCTAGTAGTTAAAAAATGCTCTTAACATATGAAAATTGTACTTTTAATTGCAGAGACGGGTGGTTTATGAACATTTAAAACCAATGGTCTAAATAACATAAATTGGGTGGATTAGAATAGTACAATTGTCTTACTGAAAACCTTCTAGCATAGTTTATTGCAAAAAAACATTGCACATCTCCTCGTTACACTTGGTTAGAGGTTCCAGATGGCACTTTCCCTTTTTGAGAAAATTTCAAGTATATTTATGAATTAGGATAATAGGTTATAGGTAGTTTGTTTTATAACTCCTTGCTTAAAAGAATAAAAGGAAGAGCAGGAAGAAAGAGTAGAATTGCCCAATACTGTAGGTTTTATTATTATTATTATTATTATTATTATTATTATTATTATTATTATTATTATAAAAATGGAGCAATCAAATGAACACGTTGGCCATCCAAACAGGAAGCCACTTCATGCAAAACATCGGGCGCTCTATAAGCAAGTCTCTCAGACAATGCTTTATTTTAGGATTTCAAAAATGGTTCATCCAATGTATGCTAATATCAAATGTGGGCTAGGGAAACTCAAATAAGTTCTATTCTTTAGAAAAATAAAAATATTCATGCCCATTGGATGCTTCTACGTACTAGTTTTTCAAGTAAGAAGTTCAATGGTCAAGATTTTATAGTTCAAAAAATAGGATGTCACTTAGCTAGGACCCACCTTTGGGTGACGTGATTGACCCAACTTGTTGGGCCTCTCCTACTTATGCTATTTGTGAAAATTTATGTACATTGGATGCTATTTGAGAAAATCATTAAGATTTTGTATTAACTTTTCAAAGGGCAGCCCTGGTGCACGAAGCTCCCACCTATGCGGGGTATGAGGAAGAGGTGGGCCACAATGGCTTAAAGTAAACAGCCTTACCTTGCATTTTTGTAAGAGGCTGATTCCATGCCTTGAACCCGTGACCTCAAGGTCACATGATAACAACTTTTACCGTTGCGCCAAGGCTCCCCTTCCACAAATAAAAGCAGAAGATTCTCTACAAATAGAACTGACCAAAAATAAAGATGTGAATTATTAAATACAATTTCATCTAATGGTTTGAATCATTGACCAAAAGCAATTATTTACATAAGTGTGTGCAATTATATGGCCACATGCATGTACCTGAATGAATAAAGTGTGAGACAACATACAAAGCAAAAAATCCATTCGAAGAAATAACTATACAGTTGGGCAATCTAAACAATCTTATCTCATCCACAGAGGCATTGAAACGAGCTGCTAAAACATATTTGGAGTTCTCAGAGATTCCAAATCTCTTCAATGATTCTGATATCTAGATGATTAATTAAGGGTAAAATGAAGGTTATTCCAGTCAAAGAAAGAAACACACAACAACACATCCCAGCGAGTCGAAATATGCATCAAGATGGATACATTTTTAGACCCTGAGTAATTATAAACAAGCTCCAAAGGAAGGGTACATGTTTTCAGTGATTCCTTTGACTTGGCCACTAGAGTTTTATGAGCGGCAGCCAGAACAGGGAAGATATCTGGTATCTGTTCCAAACATAGATATGAAAATGTTGGATAAACCTTGAACTAGTTGAACGGTAGTTACCAAAAGTGCATGATTATTAACTGGAATGTAACAATAGACAGAAATATTATAATAAAATGGAGAAAAGAACTATGTAGTAATGCTGTGGTTTTGTCTTTTGGAACGTGATAGGAATGTGTTGTGAAATTGGTAAGTCCAGAAAGCTAATACTATGAACCTGGCAGTATTGCCCGCAACAATAATTCAATTTGAATGTCCAATTTGGATGAACATCTTTTAACAAAAATAACCGTGTAGTTTAAATAAGACGACAGAAGCACATGGAAGACAGTCAGCTGAATGTTACTTGAAACTTTAAACCGCCCCAGAACTGTGTTTTGGAATCATTTTTCCAAAATTTTAATGTTTCTATGCAAAGGTTTATGAAATCAGGTCTGCGATGGGTATTTCAATAGGTTATAGTGTTATATGGATTCAATAAGTCCTATATATGACTGTTTCCATGGGCGGAGACAACATGGGGTCAGGAGTACCGTTGCCCCGCCTGAAATTTTAAAGATTCAAATGAGTCGTGGTAGGTGCAGAAGCTATCCTAGAGCATTTTATTTTTATTTATTTTTTCGTTGAAGATCTAAGCCATTCATCATGTACAACATGCAAAAATTAAATCGTAAAAAATCATTGCATTTGGACAACCTTTTGTTTTGGGTATTTGAAAAATGACATAAAAATGAACGGTCTTGATTTTTTACACAAAGAAACACACGTTAAAAGCATTCCATGATTATAAAATTTGATTTATAGCCTATCTAACCAGTCCAAGCATGATGGATAGCTTAGATCTACAAAAAATAATCACCATAATTAAGAAAATGCAACGTCTAACTCCACCAAGACTCAATCCAAATAACTTCTACAAGCTTTGTAGGCAAGCATTACTCTTTTCATTTTATTTTTTAAGAGTTATAGAGACACACCCATATGCATAGACTATTCACCCAGGTGAGATACTCCTCTTTGCACCACTGTGCTAGGTAAGCATACAGGCTCTTAAGTTAAAGGGCAGCCCTAGTGCACTAAGCTCCTTCCTATGCAAGGTCTAGGGAAGGGGTAGACCACAAGGGCCTAAAGTCCACAGCTTTACCTTGCATTTGCAAGAGGCTGTTTCCACGCCTTGAACCCATGACCTCAAGGTCACACAACAACAACTTTTACCGTTACGCCATGGCTCCCCTTCATACAGGCTCTTGAGTGTCAAAAATAAATCAATGCACTCTTCTTTCATATAGATCTAAACCACTCATCATGTTCTCCATATCAAACTAGGTAACCCATTAAAAATCAATGCATTTAAATGATCCAAACTACTTGCTTAGGGACATTGAAAATATTAATCAAAATGGACAACCACTATCTTCCATGAAACATAGGCTAAAAGCAACCAATGAATGTGAAATTTGATCTCCAACCTATCTAAGCCATTGTAAAAATGATGAACGGTTTAGATTCATAGAGCAAAGTTTCACAACGCATGAAAATTAGGTTGCAGACTTCTTCTCATGCCCAAGAACGTGTATGCGTCTACCAGGACTCTTCTATTTACGGCTAAGATTGGAAGTTTGAAATTAATGTTAATGTGGTTTGAAAAATCGAACATTGAAGCAATATCTATAACTTTCTTTTATTTGTTTTATGTTTCTTTTTTCTTTAGACTTTTGAAAAAAGTCCATTGTCAGGATTTGTTGAGTGCTTTATCTGTCTTAGGCGTTATGACATCAGGTGCGTCAATGTATCTTTGGTCTTGGTTTAGGTGCATAAAAATACCTCTTGTGAACTTTGGGGATTTGCTGTAGGAGATAGGTGAAAGTAAACTCTCTTTATAGACAAGGAAGTTGAAGCTTCTACAACTTTGCTCCCCAATCTGTTGCTGCCCGCTCACCCCCCTTTTTCCCCACGAATACAAAGTCCTGGCTCCAACCTGAGTGTTGCTGCAGTAGGCATTGATGGGAACTGTAGCATGCCGCAGAACCCATAGAGTATCATAACTAGAAATGACATGGGTAATGTTTTTCCAATTACAGGAACTCATTCAGCATATGATTAGACAAGTCATTTACAGTAACAATAGTAGGAACAAGTAAGGCAATTTGCACCAACATAAAATAAATGCAATCAAATGCAACCAAAAGAGAAAAGTTTCAACTTATCATACATAAGGCGAGAACCTACAACTGATGCATTGAGAAATGCTAGTTCAAGTTCTAAAGTGCCTGCTTGCATCGCATCCAGAAGTTCCCTGCAACGCAATTCGTAATTAGCTGCTTATTTGTCTTTTAACAACAAATTTTTTGAGGCAACTCGTAATGCTGAACTCCAATGAACAAACACAACACAATCCCCTTCATCTTGAAGTTTCAATACAGATGATTTAGTGACATAAAGCTCCAAAGGGGGGAAAATATCTCAAAACTGCAACAAGTACACGAAACCAGAAGAAGACCTTTGAACCCATCCATACAGAGTTGAAAAGGATCCTTTTTTCGTATCTGGGTGGCGTTACAGAAATCTCCTGAATGCTTCGTGGTTATCATTTTACAAGTAAAGGAGAGGCAAACGCATTGTTGGAGGAATTTCTTCGAAGTGAAAGATCAGAGGAAAGGAAAATAAAAGGGGGGTCAACTTACTCGCTGTTGGTGACGTCTGTGAAGAGGGCGAGGGAGAGAATTCCGCCATGTACTTGGAATTCCTTCATGTTTCTGCGGAAAGAATTCCAATCCATTCGGCGTTGTTTTTGCTGGAAGTTGCTCGGGTTTCTTCATTTTGTTTTCCAGAGAAATTCGACTCGTTCATCCCGCCTGGTTTAGGCTACAACTGAAAAATCACGCACCCACATGATTCTAAGCAGCAGTCTTTTACTATATTTTCTAATCTTAAAAATTAACGGTCAAGATTGTCAACCTATGATCTAAAGGGAGGACGAATGAGGTGAATGTATTACATCTATCACAGGTATCTCTTGAAAAGAGGACCGTCTCCCATAGAGATTCTTAATATCATTGCCTTCTGGCAAATGATAATCCAAAACCATGTTGAAGCAACTTCATCAAGTTTTTCTTTAAAATAAGAAATCAAAAAAATTTCCTCAATCATACGTAAGAGTTCTTGCAAGTGCTATACATTCACCCAATATTCCTTTCCCCGACAACAACACTCCCAGAAGAACAACATATAATAAATTATCATACATGAAATTCACACAATCTATACAAAAAGATGGTTCCGGATCTTCATCTATGTTTCTTGGGCAACGGGTATCGCAATGTCCGGATTCCTCTTTGAAATCCCTGGAGAGAAGAAGGAAAACATTGAATTTCACACACTCACTTTGAAGAAGCTTTCTTTCTGGCGAGAAACATAACAATCCGTGGAAAAAAGGATTTCTTATTCTTCGCCTTTGTTTCTGGAGAACGAGTTTGAACAAGATTTTCTGGCACAAAAATCTTCTCGCTTGATACAGGATGGGAGCGAACGGCAGAAACATTCTGTTCCGTAGTGAAGATCTTTTGTTCTTTCCTTTCCTCGAAGCTTCTTCGTGGGCTTCGAACAATGTTAACAGGGGCTGCGTCACTAGCCTTCCTTCGCTGCTCGTGCTCAGCTCTCCACTTCCTCAGTTCCTGTTCCACACCCAATTTTCCTTCTTTGGCCTCTTCAGCCTTGTCTGTTGCAAGTCTCAATGCGTCCTTCCTTGCCAGCATTTCTTTGTTTGCTTCATCCAGTTTCTCTAAGCTTCTCAGTTCAGACTCCTTAGCCACGTCTATATGGGAGATGGCAGCTGCCACTCTCATGTTTGCTTGTTCCTCGGCTTCGTGGGCTCTCTTGCTAAGTTCATAGTATTCCTCTAAAGAGAGAGTAACTCCAGTTGGTGCTTCCTTACCCGCAGGGCTCACAGCTGACTCACTCTCTTGTAAAGCCCTGACTGCCGCTAATGCCAACCTCTCTGATGCCTTTGCTGCTTCTATCTCCTTCAAAGCTGCGTGCAGCCTACTCTCTATGGTACCTGCACAGGCCTGAACTTGTTCTGCTTCTTCCTTTGCTTTTCGCAGCTCTTCACGTGCCAATTTGGCTACTGACTTGGCCTGATCAGCTTTTTGAGCTGCCTGCTGAAGTGCCTTGGGCAACTCCACCATCTGTTCTCTGGCTTCCTTCTCCTTTATCTGTATTGTCTCCAACTCTGATCTTGTGCTCTCCAGTTCAGCTTCCAAAGATGCAACAGCAACTGATGCCATTCCTTCCCTCTGTCTCATGGAGGTCAGTGCTGCCTTTTCTCTCTGGAGTTCTGATTGGAGAGACACAGCTGCAGCTTTCAAATAGTTCACCTCATTCTTTGTTTTCTCAATATTCGATCTCACTTCTTCAAGCTCCTTCTGCGCGGTAGCAACTGCTGTTTGTATATCTGTGTGGCTTTTCTTTATTTCTTCAATCTCAGCATTCATATTCAACTCCTCCTCAGTGCTATCAGTTTCTTGGTTCAACTTAGCTTCCATGTAGGCTGCTAATTCAGCTTTCAGATCAAGTAATAATTTGGATGCAGCATCTTGTTTTGAGTGAAGATCCTTCGCCAACAAGAGTTGCTCATTCAGGCTTTGCAGTTCCTGTTCTGCCTGATTCAGTTCTCTCTTCCAATTGAGAGAATCTTGCTCAGTGGTCATGGCTGCAGCAATTCTATGCTCTTCTGCTTCCAAATGTGCTGCATGTGCAGATTCTAAGGATTCCTTAGCTGTGATCAGCTCTAAAGTTAGATCCTCCACAGTTTTCTCGATTTCCTTGAATGCAGAAACTGCCTCCTCAGCTTTCTTGACAGCTTCATTCTTGTCATTAACTAAAGAAGCATACTCTCTTTGGAGAAATTCTAGCTCATCTTTCACTGATTTCAGCTCTGCAACTGCAGCCACGTGCCTTGCTTTGGCAACCTCAAGCTGTGCCTTGGCTGCAACACTTGCTTCATCAGCAATGCCTTGCTCCATTTCTTCAACCCTCAGACGAGCAAGTTCTGAGTCCTGTTTTGCCTGGTCTTCTTCCGTTTGTGCTCTCTCCAGGTTCAGCTTTAGTTCTCCTATGAGCCTCTTTGTATCATCAAGATCTTTAAGCACTTTAATTTTGGCATCTTCAGCAGCCTCTGATTGTTTCTTATACTCTGGAATTTCTTTTTGTGCCTTCTCAAGTTCAAGCTCAACATGCTTGCGCCTCTGAGCATCACAAAGAATTAGAATTTAGACCCAGCTATTAGAATGATAAAATCTCCACTGGAAGACTGAGATTTTATCACTCGAAAAAAAAACTTCAAAAACAGTGGCAACTTTTCTTCAAATCTCACAAGTCATATTAAGTAACATTCAGAAAAAGCAGGACAGATAAACCATTTTTGCAAACATAACTTCAGAAAAGAGGGAAGACTTGTGTGAATGAAAGAATGCTTTGGCAAAAGCTAAAGATAGATCTCATACATAATGAAACTTCAGAAAATGAGGTGAAAAGGAGATGGTTGTTTTATTGTCATGTTGAAGCAGGAAATCCATATGAAGCAAAGACTAATATCTCCTTTTCATTTTATTTGAATGAAAACAGAGAAAGTTACACATGATTTAGAAAGTTCCAACGGAGAAACCTGCACAATCTTGGGAAGTGAACTTTTCAAATGCCTTTACAGTCTAAGGGGTATACACATGGTGCTTTATTAAGGAACTTAACTAATTCAAAATCAATAGAAATATAATAGAATAATAGGCAGATAAAAAAATAATGACCATAACAGAAGACCATTACCTCTACAGTCTGGATCTTATGGGCTTTCCAGTCGACAATTCCTCCAAACTTGGTAACAGCCTCTTTGACAGATTCAAAAGGCGCTGCAGTATCAATAAGGGCTCTGTGTATATCAACTTGTCTTCCATGTTCAGAGGGAATAACAGTTTCTGGTGTTGTATTTGGTAAACTTACAACCTCTGCTAGGGTATGTACTATTTGCTGGTGATCTTCAGTGACGCCTATTTCATTGGGGGCATGAAAGGGCTTGATATCATCAACCTGAACATTGGTGATGTTGGCAAATCCAACACCTTCAGACGGCAGCTTGCTATCAATCGGCTGCTTTTCTGAAGTATTTGAAGCAGGTGACAGACTATCATCCGCTTCTAAAGGCTTAGTGACACCCACAGCCTTAGGATTAAATTCATTAACATTTTCAGATGTATTCTGTACCTCTTCCAGATCATCATTTACAGCTGGCTTTTCAAATCCCTTCATCAGGACAATCGGAGGGCTGGCTTCTGGTTTTTCATTAACACTTGAGAAAGTAGGAGATGTTGAAGTTGCGGTGCTCGGATATGAGTCTGTGTTAGAATTTTCTTTGGCATTACTTGTTTCCTCCATTCCAATGAAAGAAAGGTTTCACGTGTTCCAAACAGAGATCTGAAATCATGTATTAAAGAACATTTAAAGAATTAATATAGCGATCAATGAATTACATAAAACACTTTTAACAATTTCCCAAATATTTTTAAAAAAAAATCCATTTCTGTAAAGGACCTCAGCATCCTAATCATCTCTTTTTGACAAATGCAGAAGAAAATAGGATAAGAAGAAGTACAAAAGAAGAGGAATCATAAAAGATAAAAGGAAAGGCGAAAGAGACATAGAAGAGAAGTCTGAGAAGAAGAATAAGTAGAAGTAGAAGAGAAGATTCAAAGAAATTAGGAGAAGAAGAAGTTTTAGTGGTTGAAGAAGTAGTAAAAGAGTTGAGAAGAAGAAGAAAGGATAATAGAAGGATATTTTATTTCATTCCATCATTAACTTAAAATTCCCTACAATAAAGAAAGCCCTATCCTTTTTATAGAATAAGGGTTACTTGGCCCATAAGTAATTTTCCTTCTCTTAACTCTAAACATGGCCAATAACTTAAAATAAAACATTACACAACTTGGTACATATGATGCACAACTAATAACTTATGCAAAATATAATATAACACTCCTAACTGGTAACAATTCCCCTTTACTACAGTGAACCAAAGACGCCTGGGATGGTCTCTCCATCAGATAGGATGGATGGTGTTACAAGGGAACCTTCAGATATAACTAGGAAGATAACTTGTTACTGTTAGCAAATTGAATTTCAAGAATAAAGACATTTGTGAAGAAGAGAACCACCATCCCCTCTGGAACTCAATAATTAAAAAGGAGAATTACAAGAAACCTACCCACATAAGCTGCTTAAGGGAATGCCTAAAGAATGAAAATTTAGCTACCGAATATGCTGCTTAGTCATAATGTAACCTGCACAACCCTCTGGGGGAGACTTCACGTGGATACATCTGCTGGTTAGCCACAAGCCTCATACATGTAGGGTTAATATTTCCCTTCCAGAAATCCTTCTTATCTGTGTCTGTGCTTTCTGCAATGATGAAACACTGGTTTTTGCAACACTGGAAGCAGCTTATTTATTGGATACATCTCCACAAGAACACACAGATGCCAATCAATACAGATCAAATCTTTAATAGGACCAGTTCATCTGTCGTAATTGACATTGTACTGCACTCAATTTAGGACTTGACCATGAAAAATGATATTGATTCTAACCTTTTTCTCTTATCAGATTTTCCACCTTAACCAAGCAAATAAAGAGATGGAGTTTTCACACTTCTTCGTTTGTCCTATCAATATCAGATTCAGAGTACTAAGAAATGCGAATATATCAATCTTCACATATGAAACATATATTCATCCATGATGGAGGGCCCTGATGTATCTTAAGCTTTTGAGCTAGGCCTGTGGATCTTGCCAATGACCAAAGCCAGGGAAGGTGGCTACTTTCCTTGCCAGCTTATTAACACCTCATTGACTTATCTATGCACATGAGAGAAGAAACATCAACAAAATGTTATTATCTAATGTCTCATTGATAGCTTTAACTGCCTCCTGAAACAAGTTCCCATCTTGAAGCCTAATCATAGCATCAAATGAGTCACTTTCAGAAAAGATAATTGAAAAGCTCACTATAGATACATAATTGTGATGAACAGACATGCTCCATTTGAAGCTCTAACACAACTGGACCAGATATAATTGGAAAGTATTACCATTCTACACAAATTCAAAAATATTATTGGGCCTCAGATTACCAAGAGGCTCTCATCAAAGTTCAACAAGAAAATTTCAGTGAAAGGGGTATCAACCTAGCAATAATTCTTACAATCACTCCCCAGCCGAAAACTACCTCTTGAATCAATATAGTAACCATCATCTCCCACAAAACCCTAGTGATGGATAAAACCATATTGTAATTGTAATATCCTTAATTTTCAGGATAAAATAGGAAATTATTAAATAAATTAAAATAAAAATTTATGGATGGAAATTTTTCCTGAAAACATAAGAATTAGAAAGTGCTCGTCGATACGAGTCAAACGCCACCAAGAATGCGAAAAACGGAGCTCAAACGAGGGAGTTATGAGTCATCGAAGTTGTAAGGGCAAATTGGTCTTTTGACAGAAAGGTGTTACACATGGGTCCAAATTGATAACAGCACCCCTGTCTTCCACATGTCTCTACCAGTCCGGCGAAATCGCCAGAGAGACGTGGAAAGAGACAGATGGGGAAGAGTTTCTCTTCCCCTAGGACTCTAAACCCTATATCTATTCTTCCCTAAGAGCCAAAACGCTCCACCTTGAACATTTCTCTGAGTTTTCACTCAAAACCCTAGCCCTACAAAGCTTGGATTTTTCCAGCGAGTGGAACCCCGGCAACCCGAGCAACCACGGCTAGGCGCAAGGTAAGCCTTAAAACTCAGTTTTTTAGTATTTATTTAATAGAGAAAATAATTAGAAAACCATTTAAAAATTAGGGAAAAATTGAATTTTTTTTGGAACTTTGTGCACGCTACTGTTGGAGCGTGATTTCACGGATCAAACCTCTTCTGTTTGGAAATCACACCGTCCAACTAGTGCACAAGAGACCCAAGAGCAAACCCTTTAAATTTGGGAGTGATCCAACGGTGGATTTCTCCAGAAAACGCAAAAACCAGTGCCTAGGGATGATTTTAGGAACTTGGGAAAAATCGTTTAAAAACCACGGTTTTTGGAAAAATCAGTGCAAAAGGAGGGCATAAATGGATTTTAGAGAGAATTTTGAAGAAAATGGCGCAAAAATCATGCAAAACGGAGCTCTGTAGCTCTGCCGGAGACCACCGGAATCCGGTCGTCTTCTCCGGCGTCGTCAATGGCGTTGACGCCCTGGCACTGACTCGGGGACGCACAGGGGACGACGTCAAACGACGTCGTCGTCGCACGCGTGCGCGCGTGGAAAGGCGCCGATAGGCGGTCGCGGTGGGGCCGGGACGCTGCGCGTCCCGTGCGGTGTCTTGGTGGTCGGGCATCTTCGTGACACCGATATAAGCCGGTGTAAACCGGCGGAAAAGGGAGCCGCCGGTATAAACCACCTTATGGTGGTCCGACAGGCCCCATTTGAGGGTAGTTTTCATTAAAACTTGATTTCTGGGAGCTAAAGAGGTCCAAATCACGATCCGAAAGAGGCGTTGTGACCGTATTGACGATGCGGACCTAGTTTTAACTTAAAAACTTATAAATGACCAACTTTTCTTTAGAAAAATTTTAAAATAGTGATGTGACATGTTCAGGTGCACTTGAATATACCAGTTAAAGGGAGTTATTAGCAAGTTAGTGGTCTCACACTGAGGCAGGTGACGACAACTAATGTTTTGCCTTGATTTTTAAACCATGTTTAAACATAACATCATGTGTGATTATGTTTTAAATTACAATTATTATTTACCGTGAATTTCATGCGACATTAAGTACATAATGGTTATTCCAAATTGAAATCTTTTACTGAATAAACTTATTTCAAATGCTTTTACAAGCATGATGTAAATTAGTTATGCTTAATTAGAGACTTATTTCTTATTATATATATAGAAAATGCATGGATTTACATGGAAATGAGAACAGAGGCTTATTAGCTGGTCCTTTTATAGGCTATCCCCAGGATGAGGGGCATGTCTTGGGGATTGCAAGCTATAAGTGCTCTTGAGTTTTAGCATATACATATGATTTTCGTGTTTTATATTTGATGATGGGTGCTCTCGCTCGGTGGGTGTCATGCTAGGAGGGATAGGGCCGGCCACCCACCTTCCGAGATTATGATGTGATGATTTTGTGATATGGTAGACACATGCCCATAGATGGCATTCGGTAGGGGTTTGGTAACATGGATAGTCCACACTACCGATCTGAGCCTTTCCATGGGGATAGACGCTAAGTCTCCCGTTATGGTGTCAACGGAGAGCGGCAGTGATTTATACCCATGGAGGGTTGCCACTTCAGCATGATGGCCCATATTCTTGTTATGTGTGCATGTATGATGAGCATGGTTATGGATGTTATGCCTGGGTGTGACGACATTCAGAAGTTGACTATGAGTACTCCTGATCAGTGATATTAGTACGATGGTGGGACCCATTACCTTAGGGTGCCCTTATTATATTTGTATGCTCATTTACATTGATTTATGTCATGTTTTAACTCCGTAAATTGCATGTTTTAGCATATGGAATAAATTGGTATTTATTTGAACATGGCATTATGATATCACTATTCTCATAAATGTTAGACTTTTCATCAGAGCTGTTCATTATTTCTTTCATTTATTATATTAATTGTCTATGTACCTACACAAGCGATAGCTTGCTGAGGCATTGCTTTGTTTTGCAATGCCTTAGATCTCGAGCGCGACACCAGGAAAGGAAAAGCTGTTGAGAAACCGTGAGAGCTGCTGAAGACTAATTTTCCTATAGTTTTAGACAATGATGTGAGTCATTAAAATAGGATTATCATTTGGATTTGATTATGGACTGCATACTTTATGTTTTGGATTTGATCGAGGTGTTTGGACATATGCTGGACATTTATATGGGATGTTATGATGGATAGACCCTGGGCCATGTTATTATTGTGTTTTGGACATTTATTTGATGTAAAATAAAGGTGCCGATTTATTTAACATTGATTGATACGCGTATTGTTTTATTTATATGTATGCCATTTTGAGAAAGGAAAAATAACACCCGAAGTTTTAAGATATGTTTTAGCAAACGGTTAAATAAAACTTTTCTCATGGGATCCCAAATGCTCTCATTCAAAATGCCATTATTATAAATAAAAAAATAAAAAAAATGTCTTAAAAATCCAGGGTGTTACAGTAATAACCTAAAATTCTAAAAAAAGGCTTAATTTCGTAGAATTATGAAAAAAAAATAAAAATAAAATTAAAAAATTAAGGATTTAGAGAATTTGGAGATGAAATTTCGAGTTAAAACCTCAATAATTAGAATGCACTCGAAAAATGAAATCAACGCCACTAAGAATGCTGAAATTGGAGACCGGAGGAAGAATGGCTAATTAATTTAATTTCTGTATTTGATAAAACAAGCATAAAGGGTAGATTGGTAATTTTACATGGGGGCCCGTGAAACCAGACACAAAAGGAGTATTTATGGGGTGCCTTAACTGCACCATCCGCATCAAATTTTCTCGATTCTTCTTCCCCCTTGCACACCATTAGGTGTGCTACAAGCACACGCAACGTCCCACCCTCACATGCGATGCCATTCCTCTTTCCCCGACACAATGGAGCATTTTCCCCCAACTGGATGACCTGAGGTAAGTCGTCCTTTATCCTCTTCATCATTTCTACTTGTTTTCCTTTGAGTTTTACTATTTTTTATGCCAGAAAACAATGTGGATTGCCATTTTCCTGTGACTGCATACGCACTACCATTGTTGTGGAAAAATAGACTAATGAAACGGTGTCAAATGAAGATCTGAACCGTTCATCTTATGCATGATGAAAAAAGGAACAAACCTATGAAATTTCATGGAGATCTAACGGCTAGGGACGCCGGAAAACTAAGAAAATAGTAAGAAGGAGATGTTTTTTAGAAATGTGATAAAAAATCGTGTAAAAACGTGAAATAATGACAAAATATGTTGACAAGGAGCTTAAAAATGAAATGCATGCGAAAAACTGAGAGAAACGGTGCAAAAATTGCCAAAATTGGGCACCTGGCGTCTCCAGCTACAGCGGGCCAGCCCGATCGTCGTTCCCGGCGACAGCGACCTAGCGGGCAACGAGCGCATGTAGACGGTGACACGAGCATACACTCGGGCACCATGAGCACACACGTGAGCTGCACTTGCGAGCGACACCGCGCTTCAGATGCCCGTAACGTGCCACGCAATTTAAAATTCTTTTTCTTGATTTTTTTGGATTTCCTAAGCCGTTCATTTACAAAAATGTGATTTTAGGAGCTATAGAGGTTCAAATCACAATCCAAAAGATGTGTTGTAATTGTCTCGACAACGCGGACCTAGATTTAAGATAAAAACCTAGATTTGGATATCTTTTAAATGGTTAAATCACTAAATACTATTAGAAGACCTAGATCAGGCCGATCAATGAATGATCAGACCTTAGAACTTAATTGTATACATCAAATATGAGATGATCTAGGAAATTAGAAGAACAAATCTCCTTGAATTGTCAAGAAAAGTAATCTTGACCCTTGATGTGATTAGGTGCCTTGGGATTGGCTGATCAGAGAGCTGACCATCAGATCGAGGTATAATTATAGAGACGTAGTTAAATCACTAAATAAACACTGAAATTAGAGTATCATGATAAGAATGGTTAGAATTGATGATCAAATATCAATTACGAAAGTTATGGAGCAATCCAATGGTCGAATCGTCTCCAAACTTCACGAGATGTTAAAGACTAACCCTTCATTGATTAAGGGGCATAAATTAAGTGGATCATGATCTGGATTGATGATCAAAGAATACAAATGTTTGTTTAGATGATTAGAAAAAACCTACGTCTAATGCAGGATTGACCCAATAGAGGGTTAATCAGACGATTTGGGCCGTTGATCCAGGATTAACGGCTAGATCAATGAAGTTATCACTTAGATTTGTTTACCTTAAAGATGTGAGAGCGCCAGGTGATAGATGATTTGTGATTTGACCGGTACGTCAAAGTGCATGACGTGACATTGTCTACGGGCCTGATTGGAGTACTGCATCTTTCGAGGTATGTGATTACATTCGGGATTTTCCTTGATTTCATGATCATGACTTCTCACTTGAAAAATCTTGAAGCATGTTTTTTATGCCCCATCATGCTTATTAAAACGTTTTTATTACTTCACTTGATAGCATGACGTTTGATTATATGATTATTTATGTTTTCGCATGTAATAGTTTATACTTTATCATGTATTTTGATTCAGCCTATTGAGGTTTATTTCATTTGGAAGTTTTCCAGGATTTATAGCATGTTTTGCTGTTTTATGATGGGTGCTTCTACCCAATGGGTACTATGCTAGAAGGGTTGTACAGTTGGCCACCCGCCCTCTGAATTTGTGATGATGATTAGGCACCACCCTTGAGTGGTACAGGGCCAAATACGCAGGTGGTGGTATCATGAGTAGTCCCCCCTACAGGTCCATTCCCCCCCACGGGGACAAAAAAAGTCTCCCGTTTAGGTGTCGACGAGGAGCGGTAGTGATTTAGATCCTGGTGTGGTTGTCACTGCGGCATAGTAGCCCATACACTTATTCTGTATGCTCATGCGATATTCATATGCGAGTGAACCAGAGTAAGTCGAGCCTAAGCCGTGAGTGACTCCGAGGGGCTGATGCGAGCTGCACAGGAGGGACCCAAGGATTGGTATGAGTACTCATCACCGGTGATTAAGCATCGTGGGGCACTCTTGGGGTTTGTTTTTGTATGGTGCCCTATTTATCATGACTTGCATTCATATTATTCCATCGACATGGACTCATTGTTTTGATGGACGCATATTTATGTTCTGACCATGCCTTGCCTGCCATGATGATTTGACTTGATATCGAACTGTGCAGACTTATGATTTTGACATGCTATTTCCTTATGAGTGTTCAGTTATTTGACGTGCCTTATATGTGTTTATCTTATGGGATTTGCTATGACATAGATGTTTCACACCACATGATTTCATTAAGTTTTTATTGAATGTGATCACCTGCACAAGCATAGCTTGCTGAGACATTGCTTTGTTTTACAATGCCTTAGATTTGGAGTGTGATAGTCAGAAGGGAAAGCTTGTGGAATAGCGTGGACTTGGACAAGGACCTGAGGACCATTTGCATTTTTGTGTTCAAAGACTAATTAGTGTATATCTCTTAGACTTTGTTAGACCTTTTTCAGATTGTACTGGGATGTTATATATTTGGATAGATTGGACCTACCCTATTGTATAGCGTACATTTACTTACACATGTGGATGATGTGGTGATCATGGATGGAACCTGTGAGGCTTTTGGACTTGTATTATCATTGCCTTTTCTCAGCTTGTGTAATTTATCTTGAGTAGAGCCCGCTCAAAGTATCTGGATTTGATTTTGTCATTGTCAGAGTTTTTGGGATGCAGTTGATCCCCGGGGGTTCTTGGATAATTGTTTTTAATGCTGCATGATTTTTTTGTAAATCTCGAGTTTCCATTTTCAGGGATCCCTTCTATTTTATAAAAACGTATTATTATTCTATATATGAACTTGGCAAAAAGGTTTGGAAAACCCAGGGTGTCACACACATTGACAGGGCCCTTGTTGAAGCAGTCCAGTCATTAAGAAATTTTCATTGGCACGGATAGTTCACGTGATCAGTCACCACATCATTGTTTACCTTGTTAGTGTCGGACTGTTCACATGATCAGTAACCAGAGATTATTTTGGAATGTTTTTACTAATTACAAGAATTTAGTATGTTTTTATTAGAATTCTCAGTTTTCTAACTCAGTTTGGATTTAATTAGAAGTCCCTAAAAGTTTCTACCTCATTGCTGAAGTATTTTACAAAGTTTCTTGTTACTTAAGTTTCTAAGTAAGTTCGCATTTCTACAGAAAAGTGGTCTACAAGTTTGTTTTGTTGCTGGAGTTTCTTAAAAAAAAGCAAGTTTCTAGTTGCTATTCTACTCTCATTAGAAGGCCTCCTGTCTTTTGGAGTCCATAAATATACAGAAAGCAAGCCAGAAATTCAAAGGAATGACATATGTTTTGTCTCTTGGAGTTTACTTTTGTTTTCAGTTTTGCTGCCTGATTTTGGCCATATTCTTTGCAGAGTGTTCTTGGAAATCAGTTGGATAAAACTGTTTTATAGTTGAATATTTCTTTTCCGAAGTCCTTTTACCTCTTAATTTCTTCCCTATGAAATAAGAGTTTTACAGGTTTTTCTTACAAATTCTTCCACTGGAACATGTGTTATGCACTTAAGAGCAGCATTGATTCATCTCGATTATTTTAATACATTACTTGTGTGAGAAAGAATCATCCGTTTAGAGATCCTCCACGTATCTCCCAACCAAACTTCCAGAAACAATCACAGGAGTATTATTCCATGGGGATTTGCTAGGAAGATGTACGTCTAGACAAGCACCGAGGATTCCAAAGAGAAACACCAGATGTCCTGGTTCTTCATTGAGCAACAGATGAAGTGATTCACCCTGCTGCTCACTAAATCAACAGAAAATGTGGATGTGTCTGCTAGTAGTCCTGATTGTAAATCACGGCACTGATCACCTTGTCATTTTTCTACTCCATGACCTTGTACTTTACCTTAGACAGGACCATTGATCAATTCCATCAATCGAAATCTCTAGATTTGCAGAAAAGTCCAATACACCTGGAGCAGTGAGGGAGACAACTGGGCACCTACTCAGCCATTTCAAATGAATAAAAAGATTAGTAGACAACTCCTCTTCTGTCCACAAATGATTCATACATGCACTCTATAAAGTTCCTCCTCTTTTGTGTATCACAAGTATTATTCTGTCATTGACATGGTCCACCAAGGTGTGAGAGAGACTGTACTCTCGAACACACTGCCAACAAGATGTCTAGAAAAGACCAATAAGAAACTCTCTCTCATGAGAAATAAATGAGTTTTGTGAATCTCATTGGTTTCTGTCCCATATTTCAATCTCCTTAAGAAGATTAATGTTATATTTGGCAGTCAAATCATCTCTTATAAGCACAAGATCATAAACAAAATAGTACTGTCCATAATGAAATTCCTGCATCTACTGATAATTTATTTGTCAACTGAAAGGCACTTCTTGCTACAAGGGAGCCATGGACTCTTGTCATGTCAACTCCACAAGGTCTGGGTCTAACAACCAAAGCAGGAACTTCTACATTCAAAAGATATGATAAAAAGTTGACTACTAAACATAATGCATTTTTCTTTAACTTCTCTCTAAATTTCAAATCAAAATATTGATTTAAATCTGTAAACCCTTACATCCATCTGTAATAACCAAGAACTCAGATGCCCATAAGTGTTTGTGGACTCTCAGATTGAGCTAAGAATGAATATGGGTGATATTTGAGTTCCACTCTGTAATTCTTATGTTGCAGTGGAAAGGAAAATTGTAAAGCCTTGACTAATCAAGTTCTCATTTGCACACAATAAGCATCCCCACTTTTATAAGGAATTCCAACCTTCCTTATTTAACAAATCAGTGACATCTTTGCTAAGAGAGGTTATTAGATGTGTTCTATGTTCTCAACTGGCACTCAGTCACATTTGCTAATCCTGAGCTTCTCAATTATCTAGCTTTCCAAACAGACATATTTGTCATGCTATCCTCATTCAGATGTTTGTTATTAACATACTCGCCAACCACCATATCTGAGCTTAAAACTTTGAATTTAGTACAAACCAATCCTGTTATGACTATTCTCTCTTACCAAAATTTCTTCCCTGTGATTTTTCCTCCTCAAAGCTAGCAGCGAGTTAATGTTCTGGTTGTTGATTCATCATGATTAAGGTTAAAATGGTCTCCTTCAATATTCCAAACCTTAACACAAGTTTCCACAAACTTATTTGTAGAATTTTTTCCATTTCTTTAAACAACATAAATTTTTTGGAGAATTGTAAGGGTGAATACTTCATATAGGCATATCATTTACATAGACCAGCCTGCCTTTGTTCTTCTTCACAATTTAGTGGCAGTGGGATCATAAGACAACTGTTAACAATATCATCAAACTGAGATTGGGGTTTGCAAGAAAGTAACTCTAGGGCTTCTGTGTTTTAAACTTGAGTCCTCCACAGAAGCATAACTTTGAAACATCCATGGCATTTGATTGATCAGATCAATAGGAAACTCGATAACAAAAGGAAATTTCATATCATGTCTGTGAGTCAGATTACTTCCACAAATGGAATGGTAGAGACTTTCTTCTTCTCTTTGATTTCACAGGGTGTCCCACCCTTTGGGGTGAGACCAGAGCCTGTGGACGTGCACAGCCATCCACAAACCACATACATCAGTGTCAGTCTGGGGTTGGTTTTTGAAGCCGGTCTAAAGGGAGCAAACCCATGACTCAACCAAATTTGTTACAACCTATCTGGGTCTTCCTACCCTTCTTAATTGGCCTTTCTACCTCTTAAGCTGATTAACAACATAAGCTACAAATATTGAGATGAAGGCGAGAAAGCATTATGTGGAAGGATGTGTAAACAGGCAATTACCAAGCATCTGACATGTATAGTAATACAGAAATACACTCAGAGAACTCAAAAGAGAGATATCAAGGAACTGAACACCATAAATGTCAAAAAGAAATAATAAGGATCAACAGTGTTTTATAAGTTCAGGATATGGAATGAGACTTCATGCTTGTGGTAATGTGATCCAAGAGCAGTTGGGTTTCATCACATGGTATTTAGTATAATTGTTCAAGGCAATGACACAGGACTAGGACTTGCTAGCCTAAGATAACAGATCTCTAGTGAAGAGAAGTTACAAAGATGAAATGCAATCAGGAGGTCGTGGAAGATGAGGCAGAGATGAGTAAATAACTGGTGCCATGAGATCACTTGATGATGTTGAGGAAAAACATACACCAAATCCCTCTAAGTGATTGATCCAAAAGAGAGAGTTTCATTAACTGGATCAAAACAACAGGAAAACTTCTAGTAAAATGAGATGAGGTATAAGTTAATTGATTCACCAGCCAGTTCATACAAACAACAATAATGAATTTGACATGATTTTTCAGAGCTAAGGGTGGAAAAATCACAATTTAGCAAGACCAGTGAACGGAATAGATTGATTGAGAAACAAGAGACGTCAGTCTATATATACAATTAGCAAATTTGAGAAAAGGGAAAAAATTATATCTCTTGAATACAAGAGGCTATAATAACAAAATCATAACAGGACAAAGTTATACATAAAGGCTAAATAACAAAGTGAATCTACAATCAGCCACCCTTTTCATAATACCAGATTGACCTGTGTAATGCTCTTCTTCTTTTTTTTCTTGAATGGTGGATATACACGCACACACCCTTAAGGAGTCTTGAACTGAAGACTTTCATGATTGAGACTCGCTCTAGTGTCATTATGGTACATTCAGGCACTCTATGTAATGATCATTATGGCTAGTAAATCAGGCAAGTCTTACATGCAAGAGTAGAAGAACAAGTTTGAAAATATGATACAAATAAAAGGAGTAACATAAAGATATAAGGCTGTAACTTTTGCACTGTTATAACTCACATGTACACTCTATCTCACATACAAAAAAACAAAGGAAAAAGAACAGAATCCGTCAGGTTGAGATGTATTTCCGTTGAAAACAGAGTTCTGGAATGACCTTCAGGTACTACATGTGTGTGTACGTGTACAGCATTAAACCAACAACAACCCACAAAATGGTCAGAGTGAGTTCGTTTGAGACTCTGGGGCAGATATAGATACGTGAAAATTGTATTATGAATGTATAGACAAGGTGTTGCAGGCAAGTAAGAGGTGGATCAATAGATTAAGGCAGGGAAACATTTAACATTGTACTGGTATATGCTATATCATCACATCTCGAGGAAATGTAGGCATACACTATCCTTATGATGCAGAATTGATGGTTTAGGGCATTTGATGAACTAAATGAGTAGCCACTCACATGGCAACATGATTCTTGAACTGGTCCACCTCACTCTCACCAATGCTCTCAACAGGATAACTGCATACTCTAGTTGGTAAAAGGGTTAATTATTCAAAGTCTCTGCTCCTCATGACCTACTAATATATAGAGGAAAGAGATGAAACCTTCTTTCTGTCTTTTTCTTTTTGAGTGTTTAACATGCACCCCCATGAGCAGCTCAATCCCTGGTCAGCCAAGAGAGAGATTCTTTTGTGCTGCTGTGCTAGGAGGTCTTTGCTCAAAGAAGTGGAGCCTTTATATGAAGATCTTTTGGAGGTTGTGGTCTTCTTCTGCTTAGATTCAGATGCTAAAAGTAGGAAAAAAGCCTCCATCTAGAGTCTTTAAATTAGTCGGGAAGTTATAACAACTACTAGTGGTACACCATGCTGCAGAATTGAAACTGACAGTGGATCCAAATTGCTCCACTGAAGACTCTTTCGGTATTGGACAAATAGACCAATCACAACTGAAAATCTCCCAAGCAAATCAGAGAACAGGTTGCTGATCAGTGATGAGGATTAGAAACGAGCTCGCAAATAAAGACCAATTATAAAGTACATGAGGATAAAAATCAATTATTGGCTGGTAACTTAAAATCAATATCATCAAGAATCAATCTCATTGAAGGATGATTCTCTGTACGCTATAGTTAGATCCATGCTAGATTTTATACGTTGTCCACACATTTATAACACGTTGTTGATAAAATAAAACACCAACTAATTAGCTTTACTCATAAATAACCAGCAACATCAAGTAATTTCTATTACGATTGCAAGCACCCACATACGAAATCATTAGCTCCAATAACTGCTCCAAGATTTGATCCACCGAGAAAACACTACATCCGACATTCACCAATCCAATTCTATATAAGTAGAAGCACCAATCTAATCTAATCCAGCCAACGGATTTAATAGCATCTTTCTGAGTACATATCATTTCTTCTTCCTTAAATTTCAATCTTTCGATAGAAAAAACCATCCAGATAAAATAATCAAACAGATAGGAGAAGTCAAGATGCGAATTTTCTCCATAGCAACAATAATCATTAAAAAAGGATTACCGACGAACAGTTGCGACGAAATTACAGCTGAATTAAGAAAACGAAACAAAAATTACGCCTTGAAACAAGAACACACGAAGAGGAAACTCACAAATTCAACAGAGAGAGAGAGAGAGAGAGAGAGAGAAGAAGAAGAAGAAGAACTTACTCAGATTGTATTAGAAGAAGAAAAAGAAGCTCAAATCTTCATCACTCCTGAGATTTCGTAGAACTAATAACATTCAGAATTATCAAGAAAATAACGAAAATAAGATGAGAAATTCAGAAAGCTGTTTGAGAAAAACTGTCGAAAGAGAGAGAGAACTTACTGAGATTGTGACAGAAGAAGAAGCAGAAATCTTCATCGCTACTGAAAATTTGCACAAATAATCAAAACAACAATCCAGAAAATAACAAAAAGAAGACCAGAAATTTGAAAATTGAGAGAGAGAAACACGTGCAAGGAAGAGGAGCGTACCTCTAGTTCACAGACCAGATCCATTTCTCGTAAGAGAAGAAAGAGAAAAGTCTCTCTCTCTCTACTTTTTTTTTCTTTCTTAATTTTTGAAAATTGTAATTGGATATTAATAAATTAATGGAATCTGTAAAGGCAAGCGCCTTTTGACCCCCACAATCTAAAGCGAAAGTAGCGGCGTCCAATTTGCGCTACTCGACCGATCACACCATGCCACCTCATCACTCTCTCCCTCCCCACAATTTTTCCTTTTAATGGAATTACGACAATAACCTCCTCCTTCCTTTTCTTCCGCCTTGGCTCTGGCGTTCTTGGCCGCTGCCAACCCACTTCTAAATTGTCTCACACAGTGCGGAATTTGGAATTTATGCGTGTGATGATCTGGGCCGGTAATCTCTATTTTTGGACACCATGCGAATGGCGTGCTACTGGATCCCATTCCAAATTGGTCGCGCCTGTGGTAAGGCTGTCTTGGAGTCGCTTGAAATTGTCCAAATACTGCACGTTATTCGTGAGATGATCCAGGCCGTTGATCGGCTCGTAGATGGTGTAAAAATGCAGTGATGATGGGTCCCACATGTCGCATTAAGACTTTTATTTTCCTGCGTTTCACTGGTATTCCATGTGTGTGGATTTATCTGCGGATCCCATATATTCAATCAGAGGGTTAGGATTTATCTACAAGCTGGTGCATCCGATGAAGGTGAGAGGCCCACAAATCAACGGTCAGAACATGGGCAGGTGCACAATTTGAGCATCAAATTGTTGTGACATTGATGAAGTCACAAACTACATGTCTTGGACCTGCACATCGTGCCAATCCTTCCTCTCTATATATGCATAGGTGGGGTGGGGCCAACCAAAGATAGTGTCCCAAGTCCTACAAATAGAATATGATAATTCCTTCTCCTCTGTTTTCTTCTCCTCTCGATTCACTAGCAGTTACATCTCCCACGTTGCTCACAATCCTTGATCTATAGCTCATCACGAGGAAACACACAGTGGGCCAGATCTAAATAGAGATCTCATCCGCAAGATTGAGTCTGCAAAGAATTAATAGCTTGGAGTAATCTTAGAAAGAGGCCATCGTCGTCGTCCTTGAGTAACGAATTAGAATCATCTTATAAGGGTGGGATGGATGACAACCAACAATCACAACCATCCTGGTGGTCGTATCTCAAATTTTTGAATGATCCAAAACACTCATACGTTTTAAAAGTATAACAATTTGAGATCATCTAAGGTGGGCACCACTTGAACTCAGCTAGAGCAAAGCTGTTCTGTGGTACACCAAGGAAACTCTACCCCTAATTTGTTGAGAATTAAAGATCTTTTACTTCTAAAGTTAATGGTTTAGGCATAGAAAACGGAATATTGTGTGGTACCCATAGGTCATTAGAATATTAGCTCTGATTGCTGTCTGCCATTTATGGTGAGCCACCAAATTCCTACAATAGAACGCATCCTATGTAATGAATAAGGATAGAGTACAGATGAGATATCAAATAGGCTTAGAGAGGAAGGATTATATGGCATTGTTTCAGGCATGGGACAACATTTTTGTCATTTTTGTAAATCTAAGGTTTCATTATGTTTAGAATACCAAAATTAGGTGACCCATGAGAAATCAATACATTTGGACAATCCAAGACCCTTGTTTTAGATCTTCAAAAATTAACAAAAATGGATGGTTGTGATTCTTTATCTAAAGCAACATCATCAAACAAGCATCAAATTTGATTTCTAACCTATATAAGTCATTCTTAACATGACAAATAGATTATTTCTAACAAAAATAATTTCATCATGCATAAAAAATGAAAGGTGTATTTCTTCCTCTCTCATTGAGTATGTACACTTACTCAGACTATATTTGTATATTGTTTAAGTATGTGATTGATATGCCAAAAGCTGTCTAGTATAGCTAGTTTGTAGATAACATAGCAGTTCTCCACATTGCACTTGGTCTAAGGTTCAAGTTGGGACTTTCTCCCTTGTTGAGTAGGTTTCTCAAGTAGATTTTGGAATTAAGATAACAAGTCTAGGAAGTATGCTTTGTAATCCTTTGCTGCAAAAGAAAAGTAAAAATATATATCATTTATATGAAATTATGAAATTTATTAAAGAAAGTAGTTTCCCACTTATTAGGTTTGTTGAATAATAAAAAAAGAAAAAGAAGTATGTCATTGACATGAAATTATGAATATTATTAAAGAAAGTGGTTGGTTTTGAGAAAGAGAGAAAAAAGCTTCACATTGATCAGCCCATGGTGGCTCAAAATAGGCACTTTTTGCGGTGTACAAGAGTTGTTTTCTTCACTTGTATTAATAGAAAAAATAGCTATGTGGCTTTTCAAAAATGGAAATGTGTTTTACTAGTGACAAGATTAGGTTGTGTTTGGCAACTATTTCTTCTATTTTTATTTCGAGCGCCAAAAGATTAGGAAAAGACATTAATAGAATTGCTAATCCGACTAAAATTTGAAATTGATTTCAAAATCTTACTAGGCTAAGCCCCACTTTTGGGTGATCCGACCTGTCCACTTTGTTGGGCCTCCCTTAGATTGGCTTGCTTCTCTTTAATTTTTTGGACTTAAAGGAGAAGCATCTCCAAATATTATGTGAGGAAATATGATATGGAGATAGTAGATGGTTAGGAATGAGAGGGATGCATAACCCAATCCCACCAAGTCATCCCGCCCTAAAGTTTGCACTTCTTTAGAAGGATGCTAATTTATATTGCAACATTATGTTAAGGTTGTTGTGTAGCTCTCCACTTTTATATGATGGGCCCCAATTTTGATTAATCAAATCTATTCATTTGCTTTTTCTAACTCTAGATTAGTGCCAGCAACACGTATAAAAATCCCCAAATATTCATTTCTCCATTTAAAATCTATGGATACAGATCCAATAAATTTGATTTGTAGATAAAAAAGGATCAAATTGATCTGATTCGTTAAACCTATGATCTGCGTGATATATCTATGGATACCCATGGATATCCATTTAGGAGGTATTTTGGAAAAATAACTTAAGGAATGATATAAAGTGTGGGTGTTGACTTTCTTTGAAAGATTTAAACTATTGATTTGCTTTGGCTTCTGTGACTATCAGTTATTCTGATCCTTATTAGGAGTTAAAGTAGTTTAGTTTGTTAGAAATGAGGATCATCTAGGAATGAGATAGGTAATTTTTTGCTTTAGAATGATTAAATATCTTTTTATTACATGATTAATCTTAACTATCAAATACATTGGATTAAGATCTAGCCATGGATATCAAGGGGTTTATTTGATAATCATGTGGATAGGGAAGATCTAGAAAAGAGAATTTTAAGAGCAAAAATGCTTTTACTTTCTATTTTTAGAAACTTCATAAATTAGGATGTTTTCTAATTTGAAAAGTTTCCTTCTCTCAACACTACTTTCCTGATTAGAAACTTTTTCCTTTACAAAGAAACATTTTTAAATAAGCAAGTTTTCTAATATTTCTCTTAGCTAATCACTCAAAAACACCTTTCTAATCAAAATAGAAAAGTTTGACTATCATTTGACCAAGTGAAAAAGTCCTAATCTAGATTAGAAACTTTTTCCTTTACAAAGAAACATTTTTAAATAAGCAAGTTTTCTAACATTTCTCTTTGCTAATCACTCAAAAACACCTTTCTAATCAAAATAGAAAAGTTTGACTATCATTTGACCAAGTGAAAAAGTCCTAATCTAGGATTGTTTGCTCACAACACTTGCTTATAATGTGTTTTAAGAAGAAAAATGAAAGAATTTAAAAGGGAAAAGGAAATGAAAGGAAGAAGAGAGATAAATATGCTTCTTGACAAGTTACTTCAAAATAGGAGTTTGACTCACTTTTCATTGAAGTTTCTTATCAAATAAGGAAGCTAACCTCTCTATATAAGTCCCAAAATATCTACTTTGAAAGGTTGATTCTTGATGCCCCTAAAACTAGAGAAAAGGTAGAAAACATGGAAGAAAAGAGGATGATCAGAAGACCTCTAGAGAGTTCATCAACCATTGATTTTGAGTCATCTATCTTGCATCTATCCTACGAGACTTATCTTGAAGTTTATGGATTGGAAAAAGCTAAAAGACCATGTTTCTCATTTAATTTCATAAATTTTTAGTTTTAAAAATTAATGTATGAATGATTTATGATAAGAGGTTCTTTGAAAAACAAGTTAAATGTTTTATTTTACTTTGATTATAATACTTGTAGTTTGTATGAGATGTTCATAAATTGGTTTTTATGCATGAATGAATGCTTTCTTGATTGTGTTATGTTAAGATCAGATGAGTCTAGAGTTTAAAGAAGATTGTGCCAAACCAAAACAAGTCATGCTATTAGGGCATTCATTCCATCTTTAGAAAAGTTTTAGTTTATAGCTAAGGCTTCTAGTCCATACATGTTTTCAAGTAATGAGAATACATTAACATGATTTCATTGGTGGATTCTTAATTCTTAAACCATTCTCCACTAATATCCATTCTAGCTTTAGTTTGTTCTAATTTCATTTCAATTTTATTTGTAAAATTCAAAAAGTTTCTAGTTTGATAGATAACTCATTTCATCCTCGTGGTTTGACAACCGTTCATATTTTCCCTGCAATTTATCTTGTATACTTATAATTGACAAGTTTGAAAGGTTGACTATCAACATTCCCATAATAGATGACCCATGAAAAATCATTGTATTTAGATGATCCTAACCACTTGTTTTATTCTTTGAAAAATAAAAGAAATTAGTGGCTCTAAATTTTTACCTTCTATAGCTCAAGTTATAAAAATATACTAAACTAAAATTTGTTAATGTGTGTATCTAAGACATTCTAAACTAGATTAGCAACTTAGATATTTTAAAACAAGTTAACATTTATAATTATACATGACTTATGCAGGATGGATAGATAATCCACAAATTTGTGATCCATACTCCATTTGGGTTAGATTAAATCTACTTATCCATTTTGCCAATGTTCCTAAAGATATCTTGTATCCCAAACTCATGGTGATTGGAAGTTTCTACCATTTAACAAATTGTGCTTTTAGTTGATGGATGTAAATTAGCATAATTTTCAACACTTGTCCATTAGAATTACATTTCTTTTTTGACATAGATACTTATCAAATTGCACAATTTTTTGCCAACAAATATCTACCACAGTTGGTCACAGACAAATTGGCATTGCCCTTACAATACTCTTGGTTGCATAGTGGATTTGCCCCTTTCCCTTTTGGCTGAAGAATAGATTTAGGAGTGTGTGAGTTATTTGCTTTATAATAGAAAAAAAGTTGCATGGCTTTTGGACTTTTATAGTGCCGGCAAAATGAAAAAGTGGATTAAACTTGATATGCATGGATAAGGATCATATATGGATTGGGATTTTTAATCCACACAAACCACGAAGGAGAAAACACAACTTCATATCCGATTCAGGTGTGGCTCACAGATTTGTAGATTATTTCTCCATCTCGTATAACTCATGTGAAATTGTAAATATTGACTTTCTTTGAAAGATATAAACCATTAAACTTGTTCAAAATGCATAAGCTAGGTACCAAAATTTCATAAGCATTAGATTCTTGTAGCTTAAGTTATAGAAGTTGAAAATGAGAGCTATTGATTTTTCTCTTTGTTCATACAAGTAAAATAAGTAGTTAGGATTATCCAAATGCAATGATTTTTCACAGTATCACCTATTTTGGGCACATCAAACAAGATTAACACTCTAGATCTTTCAAAAAAAGTCAGTGTCTATGATTTTATATCATATTCTATTTTAATTTATCAAGATGCCCTTTTAAATTAAGCACATATCTGTGGATATCTCCATGTGGATCCTTGATTTAATGGATCGTATTGATTTGATAGGTTTTAACTACTGATCGAATATATTCAATCCATTTCCATGGACCAAATGGACATCTACATATAAAGTGATGATGAACAACAATATTTGTTTTGCCATCATTAGACTTGCAGTTATTTAGATCCAAATAAATTAGTTACATGAAAAAGTAAGGTGGAGCCCATCATTTAAAAGTGATGTTGCACAACAACTTTATCTATTTTACCAAAACTAGACTGTAGTTATTTAGATATGATAAATAGGTAAGATGAACAAGTACGGTAAGGCTGACAATCATATGAATGAGTAAGGTAGGGCCCACCATTCAAAAGTGATGATGCACGTGTATTATGGGTGTCAAGTTTAACCTACTACCCCATGGCTATTCAAACCAAGAATGAGTGGGCATTTTATTATCCATGTAAGAATTACACATAGTCGTCGGGCATCCATTTAATTTGTAGGTGCATTGACGCATGTGAGTGTAACACCCCGGATTTTCAAGACAAATATATATATATATATATAATAATGACATTTTAAATAAGAGCATTTGGGATCCCATGAGAAAAGATTTATTTAACATTTTACTAAACCTATCTTAAAACTCCGGGTGTTAATTTTCCTTTCTCAAAATGGCGTACATGTAATTTAAACATAAATAAATAATCCGCGTATAAATCAACGTCAAATAAATAGGCGCCTTTATTTTAAATCAAATAAACGTCCAAAAGACAATAATAATATGGCCCAGGGTCTATCCATCATAACATCCCATATAAATGTCCAACATATGTCCATACATCTAAATCACATCCAAATATAAAGTATGCAGTCCATAATAAAATTCAAATGATAATCCACTCTAATGACTCACATTACTGTCTAAAACTATAGGGAAAACTAGTCTTCAGCAGCTCTCAAGGTTTATCAACTGCTTTTCCTTTCTTGGTGTCGCGCTCGAGATCTAAGGCATTACAAAACAAAGCAATGCCTCAGCAAGCTATCGCTTGTGTAGGTACATAGACAATTAATGTAATAAATGAAAGAAATAATGAACAGCATTGATGAAAAGTCTAACATTTATGAAAATAGTGAGATCATAATGCCCTGTTCAAAAAAATGCCAATTTATTCCATATGCTAAAACATGAAATTCACTGAGTTAAAACATGACATGAATTAATAACATGGAGCATACAACAAGAATAAGGGCACCCTAAGGTAATGGGTCCCACCACATCGCACTAACATCCCTGATCAGGGGTACACGTAGTCAACCACTGAGTGTCGTCACACCTAGGCATATCATCCATAATCATGCTCATCATACATGCACACATAATAAGAATATGGGCCATCATGCTGCAGTGGCAACCCTCCATGGGTATCAACCACCGCCGCTCCCCGTCGACACCATAACGGGAGACTTAACGTCTGTCCCCATGGAAAGGCTCAGACCAGTAGTGTGGACTATCCATGTGACCAAACCCCTACCGAATGCCATCTATGGGCAGGTGTCTATCATATCACAAACTCATCACATCATAATCTCGGAAGGTGGGTGGCCGGCCCTATTCCTCCTATCACAAACTCATCACATCATAATCTTGTAAAAGCATTTTAAATAATTTTATTCAGTAAAAGATTTCAATTTGGAATAACCATCCTGTACGCAATGTCGCATGAAATCCACGATAAATAATAATTGCATTTTAAAACACAATCACACATGATGCTATGTTTAAACATGGTTTAAAAATCAAGGCAAAACATTAGTTGTCGTCACCTACCTCAGTGTGAGACCACTAGCTTGCTAATAACTCCCCTTAACTGGTATATTCAAGTGCACCTGTACATGTCACATCACTATTTTAAAATTTTTCTAAATAAAAAGTGGTCATTTATAAGTTTTTAAGTTAAAACTAGGTCCGCTTCGTCAATACGGTCACAACGCATATTTCGGATCGTGATTTGGACTCCTCTAGCTCCCAAAAATCAATTTTAAGTGAAAATACTTCATAAATTAATATTTATTAATTTATAGGGTGTTTGGCGGGTGCACTGGTTTACACCAGCGGCCCTGCTTTACACCGGGTTACACCGGCGCCCAGTGTACACTGGGTTACACCAGCGGCCCCGGTTTACACCGGGTTACACCGGCACCCAGTGTACACTGGGTTACACGGTAGCCTGGGCTTACACCGGCGATGCGGAAACCGGCGCCTGAGAAGACGACCGGCTTCCGGTCATCTCCAGTGACCCTACAGGTGTCCAAATCACTTGGTTTTTGAACTATTTTGTTCCAAATTTTGTCTAGTTTCCATTTCTATCATCCTTTTGCATTGATTTCTCCAAAAACCATGTTTTTTAAATGGTTTTTCCCAAGTTCCTAAAAACATCCCTAGGTACTGGTTTTTGGGTTTTATGGAGAAATCCACTGTTGGATCACTCCCAAATTTAAAGGGTTTGCTCTTGGGTCTCTTGTGCACTAGTTGGACGGTGCGATTTTCAAACGGATGAGGTTTGATCCGTGAAATCACGCTCCAACAGTAGCGTGCACAAAGTTCCAAAAAAATCCAATTTTTTTCCTAATTTTTTTCATGCTTTTCTAATTAGTTTTCTAATTAATAAATACATAAAAACATGGATTTGAGGCTTACCTTGCGCCTGGCTGGTGTTGCTCGTGTTGCCGGGGCTCCACTCGCAGGAGAAACGTGAATTTTTGCAGGCTAGGTTTCTGAGTAAAGCTCAGTGAAAACGCTCAAAGTGCAGCGTTTTGGCAACCTGGGGAGGGTAGATATAGGCCTAGAGTCCTAGGGGAAGAGAACCTATCCCATTCACGCCTCTTTCCATGGCTTCTCCGGCGATTTTGCCGAATTCGAGTACAGACGTGTGGAAGACGGGGGTACCATTATCAATTTGGGCCCCTGTGTAATACGTTTCTGTCAAATGACAAAATTGCCCTTACAACTTCGACGGCTCATAACTCCCTCGTTTGAGCTTCGTTTTTCGCGTTCTTGGTGGCGTTGGATTCGTATCGATGAGCAATTTCTAATTATTATGTTTTTAGGAAAAATTTCTATCTATAAATTTTTATTTTAATTTATTTAATAATTTACTATTTTATCCTAAAAATTAAGGATATTACAGTGAGCCAAATTAACTCATATAAAAAGACTACATTTATGAAAAAACTTGAATCCAAGACTTCCACAATAAAATTATAACATTCTAACCAGCTATATTACACTCAAGTTGTGCACATAAAGTGAGAATTTTATATAGAAGAGTCAACATACTATGTGAAAAAGTCAATCCTCCATTTTGTGATGGAGGGTGATTTTTTTTGAAAGACCTAAGCAATTCATCCTGTTTGGTTGGCCAAAATTAGGAAATGTGCAAAAAATTGATGCATTTGGATGATTTTAACATGTTATTTTTGGTCTTTAAAAAAACTAGAAAATATCAATGGCTGTGATTTTCAAGTGGACATAAAATAGGCTACAAGCATATGATGATCTTAAATTTGGTATGCGGCCTATTTAAGCCATTTCGAATAAGATGAATGGCTTAGATCTTTTAAAAGAACTCACCCTCAAAATAAATTTAAAAAAAATCAAGGATTAACTTCATTTCAATCCGTAATCCACCAACTCTTACATAACTCTTTTATAAATAACAACTTACCTCACTTTGAGTCAAATGGAGTTGAGTTTTCTAATCTATAACAGTTATTGACTAAACCCAAAGGTATTATTATATGCCTAACATACTTCTTTTATGTTACAAATTAGTATGATTTACTTCAGTGCAATTTTTGAAGACCTAAAATAAGTGGCTAGGATTGTCCAAATGCAATGATTTCTAGTCAATTTACCTAATTTCTATACTTTGTATATAATAAATGATTCACACTTCCAAAAAATTACTCTAATGGCACATTTGTTACTCAGGATGCTTAGGAGTGTTTACATTTACCAAGACTTATCTTATTTATTTTGATATATATATATATATATATATTTCTCTTTGTACACAAACCAAGGTTGGTCCAGTTGGTTTGAGTGCTTTGGTGTTGTTCTTAAGGTCGTTGGTGCTTAATCTACATTCTCCCAACCTGCCCATTTGACATATTAGGGAGCTAAAGCTTAGATCGAGATCCAAATTCTTTTAATGATGAAAGGTAATCTAGGCCCACGCGCCCATGAACTAGGTTTCAATCTCAATGAGTGAAGTAGTGAATATGACATCCTTGCAGAAGTTTTGCCCCTCATTAATTTCTTTTTTCTACAAATAGAAAAAATGATAAGGAGATGTACACTGGCTTGCTTAAGTGCACTTTTAGCTCGTATGTGTGATATTATATGATTGAATCCATTAATTTGACAACTCATGAGAAACCTGCCCAATTACTTGGATGCCGCTAAACCTTCAATCCATGACACTTTGTTTCAGGTTTTTTTTTTTCCCCAATAAAATGAAGGCCATTTTATTAGATTAATATCTTTAGGATCTAATATTCATTTGGCATGCAAGGAAAACTCCCTAGGGTGGATTCACATAAAATTTTCACAAGTGGGTCAAAAAAGCATTGGTTTAGTGCCTAACTTGGCAGTTGTACTCTTACAAATGCGTGTTGATTTTTTACTGGAAGCTTTATCAGAGAAAAAATGAGCAATTATTTATTAACCATGAAAATTTGGTTAAATTTTTACATACAAGCTAAGTCATCACAATAATGAACGTGTGGAGGGTTTTATTAAATTTGTTATATATAATTCTTGATCAAATCTCTATGCACATTGATGCATTAAGACACAAGGCAAGAGGTACAACCTCGTGATTTGGGATTGTTTCTTCTAGTTTTCAAAATATACAATAAATGAATAGTTTAACACTTTGAGTTTAATTCTAATTAAGAATGAAAACAATTCTTGGAATCTAATTATGCAAGACTCATTTGTCTAGAAATGCAATTCTGTTGTTTATGCAAAAGCAAAAAGAGTTGAGGATCCAGTCACACTGAAAAGAATTGATCCTAAGTTGATTTGGCAATGTAAAAGGACTGTGATCAAGTTTTCTAAAATCTTTGAGCAACATAAAAAATGTTGTGGCATGCCAAAACTAAATCAGTACCCTCAAAGATCACATCTTTGCACGAGCAGACAATGGAAGGATTGTTGCCTTTGATAGACTTTAAGTTTAAGGTTTTTTTGGTCCATCAATGTGCCTACTATGTAGATCATCTTCAGACGTATGTGACCACCTCTTCTCATGCGTGTAGGGGAACAACTAAAATATGAGAAATCATCATCCAAAATTTCAATGTCTCTTAGGTCATGCCTCTCTCATTCCAAGATTTCCTCATCCAATGGGAGACAATGGAGCTTAAAACAAGAGGTAAGACATTGGATATCCTGTTTCTTGGCCTCCATTTGGGAAATCTAGCTTGAACTAAATTCAAGAATATTTATAATTCTAGCAAATCAATTGAATCCATTAAAGATAAGATCATCCTATCCGTTGCAAACTAGGCCATATTTCTAAGGACTTAGAAGGCCTTGCTATAAATGACATTATCAGTGAAAGGGAGCAAACTTCTATTCTAGTAGTATCAAAAGTGAAAAACAAACCTCCTTGGTTCCTACCTATAGGCACGTATAAGATCAACTATGACAGAGCATGTTATGGAAATCAGATACTTGTGAGGTTGGTGGTTTGCTCCACAACTCAAACGGCGATGTGATCTTTGATTATGTTGGCTCTCTCAGATGGGGTGGCTCAAATGAAGCTAAATTACTTTCAACCCATACTGGTTTGATGTTAAGTGTTCAATTTTGGTCAAAATACCCCTAATTTAGCGTTCAATTAGATCATCTAACTGTTCAATTTTACAAAACTTAGCTTGATTTTGAATTTAAATCCAATTGACCATCCAAACCTTAATTTGTCAAAATCAATGGTCAGATAATCATTAGAGTTCATTAAATGACTAATATACGGTTCAGATAATTCTAATTTAGTCTTTTCTTTTGTAGATCAACCAAAGGATGCACGGATGACTAAGATCAAAAGTTAACAGTGCAGATCATCTTAAAGAGGATTGGATGGACCAGATTACCCATGAAGATGGATGTGATAGTTTCCTAGAAGATAATTGAGCTCAAGTGGAAATTATAGACAAAAAGGGCAACTTGCAAATCTGTAGGAGTTTCCAAAGTCAAAAGAGGGGATCCAATTTAGCAAGGAGCAAAAGGCAACCCCTTTCCCTACTTCTTTCTTTCCTTTTCTTTTTCTTTATTTCCTTTCTTTTCCTTTTTCCTCCTTTTCCTTTTTCCTTCTTTCCTTTCTTTTCTCTTTCCTTTCTTTTTCCTTCTTTCCTTCCTTTTCCTTCTTTCTTTCCTTTTCTTTTTCCCTTCCTCATTCTCACTTACCCACTTTCCTTATTCTCTTTTTGCCTTCCTTCTTAACCGTACCCAACTCTCTCTTCTCGTTTTTTTCTTCTCCATCTTTCTCCACTCTCCCACTTCTCCCTTCTCCTCCTCTTTCTCTCTTCTCATCCTAAGCTCTCTTTCTCTTCTCCTCCTTCCTCCTCTTTCTCTCTATTCCTCTATTCCTCTCTTCCTGTCTCAACGTACCCACGTCCTGCTACTCTCTTTTCTTCCTCTCCCCCTCTTCCCATTCTCTTTTCTCTTCTTCTCCTTTCTCACCACCCCTCCTCTCCCAACGTTTCTCTCCTTCCCATCTCGTTCTCCTTTCCCTCCTCTTTGCTTATCATTCTCACTCCTTCACCACCCACTAGTCTACAGACCCATTTGCCTCCATAGCGCTAGACACGCCCCAGGTTCTGCTGCTTGTTATGGCTAGCCATCCTAGTTTTCTTTTCACCATCATTTCCACTAGGCAAGCCGCACCTCTATAGGCACGAACCCAGAACCGTAGCACGCCCAGACCCGGAGCCCACTTCATCACCAGGCCAGGCGTCATCTTCCCCGGCCCTGAACCATACAACACCCAGAAGGGGCGTCGTTTTTATCTCACCAGAAAAGCCTAGGAGCAAGCTAGGCGAGTCCATCTTGACCATGGGACTCCCATATCACCTCCGGCCCAGGACGGCACCAGAGGAAGGCCCAGAAGATCCAGATCGTCCGGTTCTGCACCAGATGATCCAGCATCTCTGTTTTCTCCCTATTCCGTCCTTTCCTCTTCCTTTCTCCTCTTTTCCTCTTCCTTCTCTTCTCCGGCGCTCTTTCTTTGCATCACCGGACGGTCAAAGGGAGGAAACCCAAGTCAGGTTTTCACTCCCGCGTCTCGATTCCTCTCCTCTCCTTCTCCTTCTTCTCCCTCCTTCTTCCTTCTTCACCTTCTTCGGTTTCCATCGTTGTTTTCTTGGTTTTTTCATTAAAAACCAGAAACCCCCAAAATTTCAGTTCTGCCCCTGGCAGATCTCAGGAATTACCAACAAGTCCCCAATCTAATTCCAACTGTGTCCTTTTTCAGAAATACCATCCGTGTCCCCAGTTTAATGCCAACTGAGTCCTTGATTTAATTCCAACTGTGTCCCTGTGCTATTTTGGTTTTACCTTATCTTCATTTTGACTATCCAGGGATAGTGCAATCCAAGGACAAGCTTATCCAGGGTGCTTTTAGTTTTATTTTCTGTTGTCTTTTGAATAAATAATTGTGCAAACTGCAAAAATTGAATAAAGTTGGATTTTAGTTTATTGTTAGTTTATATTCTTTTATTAATTGAATTTTATTAAAAACTCCATCATTTTAAATCAAGTCCTCGTGGGATCGACCCGTACTTGCATAAGCTACACTACAATAGCCCATGCACTTGCAGTTAAACAATCAACATTTGGATATTTGGAGAGACAATGAAATATCTCCACTATTTGTTTAAGGTGACTTAACCAATTTCATTGGTTGGTTAGGATCCAGTGGTGATCCTCATCATTGATATAATCAAGCTAGAGACTTGTGAAGATAATATATGTTTTCAACATTCCCTTTCATCGGAAAACTCTAAGGCAAATGAACTAGCCATAAAGGGGGTTACACTTGATGATCTATGTGTTATGCGTTATATTTGATGTCTAATTAGTTGTAATTTCTAGCCCCAATTCGGAGCCTCCTTCCACCCTTTTGTAGATCTCGTTGATCTATTGAATAAATTTTATCTACTTAAAAAAGGTCTTTTAAATGTATTTTATTGTGGAGACAAATCTTCTAATCTTATGTTTAGAAAGGGGTGTGTTCATAGTCTTCCTTGAAAACTCATATTCCTCCTATAAAATATTGTGTCATGGTGGCATCTATACTCCCACAGTAAGACTATATTCAGCATGACCTCACAACAAATCATTGTGTTTATATAAAGTCATATAAGCTTTAACTGAATTATGTCAAAATATGTAGCATTAGCAAACTAGACTTCTTGTAAGATAGATAGGCATATTCTCCTCTGAAAGAATTTGAGCTCACAACACTGTAGACTTCTTGTACTATTGACCCTTGTAGTTCGCCCCTTCCTAGGAACACGCATAAGCAACGGTTTTGTGCATCAGGTTGCCCTTTTTACTAGGGTAATAATTTAGATTGCTAAGAACTCATGAGGAAGTATTCTTGCATGATATACCCACATTTTTAATTTTGGAAAAATATTAGCTACTAGAAGTATAAGCATGATTGTTTGAGAAGGGTTTTGTATTCTGCATTGGTACATATATATACACAACAAGTGATCAGCCCTAAAGTCGAATGGTTTGATCTACCATGTACCCTAAGGTTTATGGAGTTCTTGATAGGCAAATAAATCAAATACTGGGTCTTGACAATTGATTAAGAGAGCATGGTCATGGTGGCACCAAAGCTTTCTAGGACAGTGACATATGAAGTTTCTCACCCAGTAACCAGGATTTGAGGCCATGCATGTGAATGTCTAACTTAAAAATAGAGAGAGAGAGAGGGGGGGGGGGGGGGGGGGGGGGGGATCGTGGTACTTTGGGACACATACAAGCGTTCGACCAAACTGAATTGTTTGAGACAATGCTTTTAATTTTGTTATGCAATATGTTTACAAAGCATAGCGATAAGATAGCGTTAGTTTAAGTGTATGTTCTAGAAAAAAATGCATTAAAAAACTTATTATTATTTTTTTTTTACTTTTAACATTTATAACCTAGATTTTAAAAAAATAAAAAATCAGACATATCTTGAATTTGATGTCCTAACAAAAGCACTCAAGTTGCAGATGGCACACAACGGAAACAAATGTTGTTTTGCTATTTTAATGTGGCTTGTCTACATGAAATTTGACTAATAATTATAGAGCTTTTATGCAAATTTTTAAAATTCCAAATCTCGCCTAAAAACCCATGATGAATGAATGAGGATACATGCTCATGTCTCGATTTTCCAGTGGTCAAGATCAATCAGAATATTCAGGCCATCCAGTTTACCAAAATGGACTCCACCTTCACATTGATGTTCATTTTTTTTACATCTTTTGCCTAGAGCCAAGGCCTTGGGTTTGGTTTTCTATTCTTCAAGCATTCCTTAATGGAAATCTTTGAAAGCAAATTCGATTAGGTACTTTTCAGCTACTAGAATCTGATCTCTTGCTAGGATCTTCTTCCTCTGTTTTGTGAATGATCCCACATTGGATAAGCAAGTTGACAAAGAAGAAGAAGAATCAAAGAAAGAATAAGATGAATAAAATTATTATTTTCTAGTGCAAGACCAGCAAAGAGATCTAATTGGCCGAGATCCAACACCTGATAACAAATTTCCATCAAATCCAACACATTAGGAGTCATGATCAATCACATGGTGTCTTGCAACTAAGAAATTTGCCTCATGATGTCTAACATCAAATTCCAAGTACAAATACATTAAATTTAGTAGTCAATAAATCGATTACACAGTTTGCAACCCCTTGATTTCAGCACAAATCTTTTCTTCTTCTCTTTGTTCTCCCCTTAATGCTAAATCTAAGCTTATAACCTTTGAAAAAACATAAAAAAAGATAAACTTAAAGCTCTAAACCATCTCTCTTGAAAAGTTTAAAGCTGCTTGTACCTTGAAGTCTCGATAATCTAGCCTTTATTTTCTTCTTCAAATAAGCTAAATTCCAACAAGCAATAAACAAAAGCGATATTGAAAAATGGGTTGACGAGAAAAAGAAAGTCTACTCTAAGCGAATAGAGAAGCCACATCAAAAAGTCAAATGGTGTTACTTCCATCATCTATCATCTACAACTTGGTGCCATTGTTAAGACTTATCAAATTTAGAAATGTTCAATTTCTTTTAAATTTTAGAGCATAAATAGTAAAAGGTGGTAATTACAGGGTTTGTTAAGCAATTTCCCTATGTTATAATATTAAAATACCCTTTACAAAGCATTCGAAGAGATGTAAAACATTTTAAGCAAATTTCAGATGTCAAGTAATTAGCAGAGAAAATGTTAGAACCATGTTGGTATCCTGCACACACTAAGTTGATCATTGTAGATGTCATTTCATTGTTTAAAAAATATCCCATGTTTAGATGGCACATGAGTTTGATTTGGTTGCACCTAGTTGCTAATTATCTAGCTAGCAAAACTCAATCAGGAATCTAGTTTAAAATTAAATTATAATTTTTTTGGTTACAAGCAAAGAATTACAAAGCAAATCACTTGCTCACTCACACTCACACACACTTCTATATCTAATACCCAACCAAGAGTAAAGTAGCTACTTCCTGTCCAGTGTACTTTAGGAGATGCTGAGTTGTCTACAACCAATTGCATGCCTAAATTGCAGTAGACATTTGTTGGAAAGTTAATATACTATTTCGAATAGGATCTTTTCTTCAATATGAATTGGTTATCTTATAATTTCCTTTAATTCCATCATTGTTTGTCTAATGCATTAGTGACATATTATCTTATGTTTTGGAGTAAGTAGATATTTTGAATATCTGTATTGGTAGTTTAAATACTTTTAAAAGTAGTCCTAGCATTAATAGTATAACACTAATAACTACATATTTTAGTAGTAAAAACAATGTCTTAGACCTATAGTAGGGAGTTGACATATAAATCCACTCCCTTATCCTCTTACAACTAGTTATCTACGATAAGAATGAAAGTAAAAAATAAAAAAATAAAGAGTGCTCAAGTAACCAAGAAGAGAGTGGGATAAGCTCAAGTAACTCAACAGGTCCAAGGATCAGAGTCCAAGGACCAGCTAAGAAGGAGTTTAAGGCTAGCTCAACTAAGAGCTAACCTAGATTGTTAGAAGGGCTAGGGTAGTTTGAATAAGCTCAAAATAGGTAGTCAATTAGCCCAAAGAGGAAGAAATGGTAGTTACATAGTAGCTCAAATAGTAATAGTTAGTTATATGTAGTGGTTGATGGTTAGTTAAGAATTAGTTATGACAAATGACAGTTAGTTATGCTAGCTGTCACTACTAACTTGCTTGTGTAAAGATGATGTTAATTAAGTATGAGAAAATGATGTAATCTTATATTTAAGAAGTGGTTACTAACCAACCACATTTGCAAGGTAGTTGGAGGTTAAGAAGTTAGTTAAGCAGTTAGGTAGCTAGATATTTGAGCTAAATAACAATGTACATCTGGACTTATTGATTGCGCTATAAAACATTAATTGTATTGATCTATTACATCAAAGAACATTTGGATTTCCTAGTTTAGCTAGAAAAAGAAGTGCATCATCAACTTGAGGTCATGATGTCATGACAACACTTCATTCTTTCCCTTCTCTTTCACCATCTTTTATAACTCCCAGCTAATATTGTTACAGATATGTTACAACCTAGTTGTAGATTTTTTATTCCTTTATTTAGTTAATCATTTTGTTCCTAAATAACCTCCATTCACATTGATAACCCCCTTGCAAGCCTTCTTTGATAAGTCTTAGACTTACCAATTGGTGCTATCATTATCCCTTCCATTACAACACATATATTATTCAAGTACTCTTCTTCTTCCATCATCTTCCAATTACCATCATCCACAAATCTTCTTCTTTGAAATCTACAAAAGTCATTGTTGCATATTGTTACTTTATCAACCTTCATCAAGAAATCAAATCCATTTGCCTTTGTCTTCATATCTACATTTATTTCCATGATAAAGCAACAAGATTAGGTAGGCTAGAAGAACAAGTCAAGAACAATCAATCTATTCTCCTACAAGTGTAGCAAGGTCCTCAAGATCAACAAGCTATATTTCATTAATCACACCGAAGGATAAAATAGATTATCAATGCTTTGGTTGAGAAGATGGAAGTGAGGCACAATGATTCAAACCCCATCCTACAGAATACTTCTAGTGCTCATACAACAACTACGACAAAATTTCCACTCACTCTTTCAAAGCATATAAAGTTGGAAGTTCCCAAGTTCTCAAGTTCAAATCCAACAAGATGGACATTCAAATAAACAAGTTCATTGATTTCCATCAAGTGCCACATCAACAAAGGTTGCAGATTTTTGCATTTCACATGGAAGGTGCAACAGCTGACTAGTTTGAGTGGATGCACACTGGTGGCCTGATCAACTCTTGGAAGTAGTGTTGGAGAATTGTTCATCATTCTTTAGAACTTCTAATTCTAAAGACCTCATGGGCAAGCTAGTTAGATTAAAGCAACCACAACCATCGTTGATAACATCATGGATTCGTAAGCATCACCCAACAAGGTATATGGCATTCCTAAAACTCTTTTGATTACTATCTTTGTTTATAGCCTTAAACCTAAATTAAGGGAAAAAGCTTTGAGTTTTAAACCTCCAACCCTCACTAAGACAATAATCATGTAAAAAAAACAAGAGGAAATGATATATAACAACAAGCAATTGCTAAGACCATCTTGAAGTAGATCCTTCACTCAATTTGAAACTAATTCAACACTTGCTTCTATTGATCCTTCATAGCCAACCATAATTACACAACCACTACCAATTTCCTTTAAGCAATCTTATTTTGGTTCTAATTCGATCACCAAAACCCCCTTTCAAAAGACTAACTATTCTTGAACTAAAAACTAAGAGAGATAGTGGATTTTGCTATGTGTAATGAAAAATTCACAAGAGATCACTAATGCAAGGATAAGTGTACCCTCTTAATTGGTGATGATGAGATAGAAAGTTGTTAATTGAAGGAGAATTCCATAATGAGGAGGAGAAACTTGAGTCTGAGCTTACACTAGAAGTAAGAATTCATGCATTAGATGGGCAAATGAGCCAAAAAACTATATGAGTTTTTGGTCAGCATAAATCATACAAGAAAGGGTTGTTAATCATGTGAAACTATCACCAGTCCCTATCAAACAATTTAAAGTGTTGGTTGGTAATGATGAATGTTGAATTGAGCATACAAGGATATAAGTTCTTGGACCTCTATGCACTTCCAATCAAAGCAATTGATGTTTCCTTAGGTATTTAATGGCTACAACAATTTGGACCATTCCTAATTGATTATAAGAACTCTACTCTGCAATCTGATTGGAATGGTCAATTTGTTCTATTAAAAGACGAGTCACTGTTTACTAATGAATCTCTACTAGCCAAGCAACTTAAGAAGCTTCAGGCTTGTTAAGTGTTTAATTTTGGTCAAAATTCCCCTAATTTAGCGTTCAATTAGATCATCTAACCTTTCAATTTTATAAAACTTAGCTTGATTTTGAATATAAATCCAATTGACCATCCAAACCTTAATTTGTCAAAATCAACGGTCAGATGATCATTAGAGTTCATTAGATGACTAATGTGCGGTTCAGATGATTCTAATTTAGTCTTTTCTTTTGCAGATCAACCAAAGGACGCACGGATGGATACGAGTAAAAGATAACGGTGCAGATCAACTTAAAAGGCGATGGATGGACCAGATCACCCATGGAGAGGGATGGAATAAAAATGGACAAAATGGAAAGAACAACTCCTTCCCCCACTTCTTTCTTTCCTTTTCTTCCTCTTTCTTTTTCTTCCTTTTTCCTTTTCCTTTTCCTTTTCCTCTTTCCCTTCCTTTTTCTCTTTTCCTTTTCTTTCTTTTCTTTCCTCTTCCTTTTCCTCTTTTCTTTCTTTCCTTTTCCTTTTCCTTTTTCCTTCTTTCCTTTTTTCTTTTTCCTTTCCTCATTCTCACGTACCCAACTCCCCTCTTATTCTCCTCACTTCCCATTCTCCCGAGGCTGGCTTCTCCTCTCTTCTCCCTTGTACTTTCTTTCCCAAGCAGACCCGTCAACCCCACTTCTTTTCTTCTCAAAGTCCTCTCCCCTCCTATCTGCTCTCTCTCTTCCTAACCCACTTCTTCTCCTCTCTTTCTCTCCCGTTTTTGTTTTTCTCCATGCCCCCAACTTCTCTGTTCCACCCCATATGCCTCTTTCTCTTCCCATCTTCTTCTACTTCCCCTTCACCATTCCGTCCGATTTCGATTGATTCCCTAGCCAAGCACCATTCCCTCTCATGCACCTATCCTTTCCCAACTTCCTTCTCCATCCATGCATCACTTTTCCCCCTCTTAGTTTCCTCCTTTATTTGTTTCCTGCACAACCCAACACCGCACAACCCTTCCTTTGTTCACCTTCCTACAGCCCACTCTAGCACCATTTTCTATCTCTGCCCAATCCAGTCCACAACGCACCAGGCGTCGTTTTTTTCCATTTCACTTTTGCTCCTTCCCTGCCAATCGACGACGCCAGCTCCAGGCCTCACCGGACAAGCACCCAAAGGCCTAGGCAACGTCCAGAATCGTGTGGCGCCACAGCCCTCCACCCAGGCCAGCTTCCAATCTTCACTCGCACGACCTCTCTGTCCCTCTCCCTCTAGTTTTCTCCGTACGAGCGCCCTTCTCTCCATCACCCTTGACTCTCTCTCAGAGTTCTCTCTCTATCTCGTCTTTCTGTTCCCCCAGTCCAGTTTTTCTCCACGCGCCAGACAGGACCGCACCCAACAGGTCGGATCCTTCTCTGCGTTGTCACCACCTCAAGCCGGGATCTCCACGAACCATCTCCTTCTCCGGTCACCCCTGCTCAGGCCGCCGGCATCTACCCAGCCCCAGACTTCTTCTTCTCTCCCTTGATCTGCCCTCTTCTTCCTTCTCCGGCGTCTTTTCTCGCGACCGGACGGTCCTGGGGGAGAAAACCCAGAACCCATCTTCCTTCTCTTCCTCTTCTCCCTTCTTCCTTCTTCCCCTTCTCTTCCGGTTTTCTCCTCTTCTTCCATCGTTGTTTTCCTGTTTTTTTTTCGTTAAAAAAACCAGAAACCCCCGAATTCCACATTTGCCCCTGGAAGATCCCAGTAATCCCATCTGAGTCCCTGTTTTAATTCCACTTCTGTCCTTTATCAGAAATTCCATTTGGGTCCCCTGTTTAATTCCATTTGAGTCCCCGAGTTAATTCCAACTGGGTCCCTATTCTATTTACATCTATGTCCCGGTTCTGTTTTATCATCATTTTGACTATCCAGGGACAGTGCAATCCAGGACAGGCTTATCCAGGACTGATCATTTTATTGCATTTTCTGTGTTTTTGGAATTAATAATTGTGTACATTGCAATAGTTGAATAAATTTGAATTTTATTTTATTGTTAGTTTAATTCTAGTATAGTCTTTGTTTTGGTTCTTTTATTAATTAGATTTTATTAAAAACTCCATTTTAAATCAAGTCCTCGTGGGATCGACCCGTACTTGCATAAGCTACCCTACAATAGCCCGTGCACTTGCGGTAAAACAACTCAACAAGTTTTTGGCGCCGTTGCCGGGGACTTGCAAAAGAGTTTTCATAAAATTTAATTAAAAAATCCAAAAAAATTAAAAAAAAATCAGAAAAATCCAAAAAAATACATAAAATTAGGAATTGCAATTTTAGCATTTTAGGAAATTTTAGGTGCATTTTTCAATTTTTTTAGGGCATAATCACCTTGTTTCTAGAATTTGGTACTAATTTCTAATTTTATTTTTCAGGAAATAGGAAAGTGGAGGAATTTGGCAAGTGGATCTTCACCAAATTGGAAACTTCCCTGCTTTCTTAGAATAGGACTTTCTTTTTCCTTTTGAGTGAATCTTGTAGTGAGGATCCTTGTAAATTGCAATTTCCATTTTAAAATTTAAAGGGTTGTATAATACAGGGCAAGTGTGGGATAAGGTGGCCCACACTTGATCTTCATCAGAAACCCCACTGTGAGTTTCCTCACTCATTTATTTTCTAGATTAGGGTTTGCATTTAGAATAATTTGCATTGTTTGGTAGTGTAACTCATATAGAATCATTTTTTTTATAATTGTTGCATTTTAGGATTTTGCATTAGTTTACTGCTTTTAATTGCATTCTTAGGGCATGTTTAAAGTTTTAAGGTGATTTATATGCTGATCGAATTGCCATGGTGTGTGAAATTAATTAGTAAGGGCACCCTACCCCCATAAGATCAAGGGTGGATTTCATCACCACCTCTTGGCCCACTTAGGATAATCACCTCAAGCGCGCAAACCTTCCTTTCACGTTAATTTAAAATCAATCAGAAGAGACATATAGGGTTATCACATGCTCGTAGGACCCTCTTAATAGGACGCGAGTTACTGTCAATCCAGTGGCTTTTGATCACTGTGGTTATTGGGGGTTACTTAATAGAGCCTCGCTCTTCCCCCACCTCCTATTGACGTTTGTTGAGGTCTAAACGCCTCCTTACACGAGGGTTGTATTAACCACTTTGGACAAAACCCAACTAGTAAGCAGTAATCAACTTCTAAAAAGAGGAGGAGCGCTAGTCTAGGCTAATAAAAGCATCGTCCCCACAGATAATGAAGAAAATGAAAAAAATTGCAGCTTATTAGCCTTAGGATTATTTGAGTGTGCTCTTTTGTTTGTGCATCATTCTAGAAGTTAGGTTGCATCATTTAGGTTAGTTTTCTCAAAGAAAAAAAAAAAAAAAAAAAAAAACGAAAAAGAAGCTCTCCTTGTATGCACTTTTGGAGACGCGACAAAACCGGAAGGTTAGTCAAGTACGACCAAAAAGACATACTGCAAGATCAGGCCACATCTATGGCTGATCAACGCTCAAGGGGTAACTCACCCCATGGAAGTCAAGGGGCTCCATTCATCATGAATGAGGACCCACCACCCTTGATAGAAGATGAATATCAACCTCCACCAAGGAGGAATAATCATCAACCAAATAGAGATTGGAGAAGAAACAATAGGGAGTGGGACCAACAAAGTGAACATGGGGATAATAATGAGGGTCATCAAAACTTTCGTGGTAGAACTTTAAAAGACTACCTTCAAATTTACACGCACCAAAGACACCATCCTCGTGTAATTCTTCCTCAAAATGCTGGTGCGTTAGAATTAAAAACGGGAGTAATCCAATTACTTCCCAAATTCCATGGTCTAGATAGTGAGAGTCCTTATTTGCACCTTAAAGAATTTGATGAGGTATGTAGTACCCAAAGAACACAAAATATAGGTCTAGATCTTTGTCAGCTTAAACTTTTTCCTTTCTCTTTAAAGGAAAAAGCAAAAATGTGGTTTAATGCACTGCCATCAGGTTCCATAAGAACCTGGAATGAAATGACTAGGGAATTCTTAAAGAAGTTTTTCCCTACCCATAAAACCAATACACTTCGCCGCAAAATAATGAACTTTACTCAGAAGGATAAAGAATCATTCTATCAATGCTGGGAAAGGTTCAAAGAACTACAACTCACTTGCCCACATCATGGCTATGAACCATGGTGCATCATCAGCTTCTTTTATGAAGGACTAAATTCTGACATGCGCCGCTTGTAGAGATGATGTGTAATGGCAACTTTCTCAACAAACAACCAGATGAGGCGGAGGAGTATTTGGAATGGCTAGCTGAGAGTGCACAGACCTGGGCTGACTCAGAAAGAATAGAACATACAGATAAACCTAAGCCCAATAACACCCATGCTAGGGGAGGCATGTATGCTATGTCTGAAAAAGATGATATCAATGCCAAAGTAGCATCCCTAGCGAGAAAAGTAGAAGCCATAGAAATGGGAAAGAAAAACTCAAATAAAGAAGAACAAGTGTGTAGTATTTGTGAAAGTACGTCACATCTTACTCAGGAATGTCCTACAATCCCTGCTTTTCAAGATGTACTTCATGATCAAGCTAATGCACTTAACACATATAAAAGACCTTTCTCCCCATATTCAGACACTTATAATCCCAACTGGAGAAACCATCCAAATTTTAGTTGGAAAAATGGACCTACTGCTAATGTTCCACAATCAGGACCATATCAACCTCATCAACAAAACCAAGGACTTCTTACCTTACCTTATCAAACTCATCAACCTCCTTCTGGACCTTACTTGCCTCCACCTAAAAGGCATGTTGAGGATAATCAAAACATTCAAAACCAGGAAAGGAAAATTTCTCAATTAGAAAGTCAAATAAAACAAACCAACCAGTCCATGAATGAATTAAAAAACATGATGAGTCAAATGATGCAAAGCATGGAAAAAGGAAAGTTCCCAGCTCAACCACAAGCAAACCCTAAGGGAGTGCATGCAGTTAGCATTAATGCATCTGATGAAACATCTAGCTCTACCATGGAACAAACTAAGGCTGTTACTATTCTTAGGAGTGGTAAAAGAATTGAGAAAGATGAGCCTCAAAAGACTGAAAAGGTAGAAAAATCCACGAAAGTTAAAGAAAACTCTAAACAAAAGGACCCTGTTTCACCTGTTGATCCATGTCCAATACCTGCTCCATTTCCTCAAAGGTTGCGTCAAGCCCCAAAGTCTGCTTCTAATGATGAGATTTTAGAGATTTTCAAGCAAGTCAAGATCAACATACCGATCTTAGATGCTATAAAACAAATCCCATCGTATGCCAAATTCTTAAAAGACTTATGCACCATAAAGCGAAAGTTGAATGTCCGTAAGAAGGCATTTTTGACTGAACAAGTTAGTTCTATTCTTCAACACCATACACCACCAAAGTACAAAGATCCTGGTTGCCCCACTCTTACTTGCATTATTGGCAGCTACAAGATTAACCAAGCTCTTCTTGATTTAGGATCTAGTGTAAATCTATTACCATACTCGGTATATGAACGCTAGGTCCGGGTGAACTAAAACCTACATCTACTACGCTCCACCTAGCCGACCGTTCTGTAAAAATACCGAGAGGGGTAATAGAGGATGTGTTAGTCCAGGTAGAACAATTTTGTTTCCCTGTCGATTTTCTAGTTCTAGATACACAACCGGTGGTGAATGAGAAGAATGAAATACCAGTCATCTTGGGACGACCATTTTTGGCTACGTCCAATGCCTTAATCAACTGTAGAAATGGTGTCATGAAACTGTCCTTTGGCAATATGACATTAGAGCTAAACATCTTTAACATTTGTAAGCAACCTGGTGAAACTACTGATGATTTGCACAGTGTTAACATGATCAATTCAGTTGTGCAAGATCAGTTTCAATCCTCTTCCTTGTCGGACCCACTAGAGGCCTGTTTGGCCCATTTTAATGAGTTTAATGAGGATGCATTAATAGAGGAAGTTAATGCCCTCCTTGATTCTGTTCCTATCATGGAAACAGAAAAATGGAAACCTCCTTTTGAGGACCTTCCAATGAGGGAGTCCACTCCCCTTCCATCATTCATAGAACCTCCTAAGCTAGAACTGAAATCTCTACCCTCACATTTAAAATATGCCTTTTTAGGAGACAAAGAGACTTTTCCTGTAATAATTTCCTCCCAATTAGAAACATCTCAGGAGGAAAAGTTAATAGACACTTTAAAAGAACACAAAGGTGCTATAGGATGGACCATAGCTGATATAAAGGGCATTAACCCTTTAATCTGCACCCATAGGATCTATCTAGAGGATGAAGCTAAGCCATGTCGTCAAATGCAAAGAAGGTTAAATCCTAATATGAAAGATGTGGTTAGAGCGTAAGTCCTAAAGTTGCTTGATGTGGGAATCATCTATCCCATAAGTGATAGCAAATGGGTAAGTCCTACTCAAGTGGTTCCAAAAAGTCTGAGTGACAAGAATAACTAACGCCAACAATGAATTGATCCCTACCAGGTTACTACCGGTTGGCGTATGTGTATCGACTATCGAAAGTTGAATGTCGTTACAAGGAAGGACCATTTTCCTTTGCCCTTCGTGGATCAAATGTTAGAAAGGGTTGCAGGACATCAGTACTATTGTTTCTTAGATGGTTATTCAGGGTATAACCAAATAGAAATTGCACCCGAGGATCGTGAAAAACCACATTTACATGTCCTTTTGGCACTTTTGCTTACAAAAGAATGCCATTTGGATTATGTAATGCTCCCGCCACATTTCAACGTTGCATATTAAGCATTTTCAGTGACATGGTGGAGAGAATTTTAGAGGTTTTCATGGACGACTTTTCTGTTTTCGGTAATTCATTTGAAATATGTCTTGAAAATCTAAGAAAAGTCTTAACTCGTTGTAAAGAGAAGAACCTAGTGCTTAATTGGGAAAAATGTCATTTCATGGTTCCTAAGGGAATTGTCTTAGGTCACATTGTGTCATCTAAAGGTATAGAGGTAGATCGAGCTAAAGTTGATCTAATTTCCAATCTACCCATTCCAAAATCTATTAGGGACATTCGCTCTTTCCTAGGTCATGCAGATTCTATAGGAGGTTCATTAAGGATTTTAGTGCAATATCTAGACCACTATGTCACCTCCTCACAAAGGATACTCCTTTTGAGTGGACTGAGGATTGTCAAGAAGCTTTTATAAAGTTGAAAGACAAGTTGACCACCGCACCTATCATGCAGCCACCTAATTGGAGTCTACCCTTTGAAATCATGTGTGATGCCGTTGACTATGTTTGTAGGAGCTGTACTAGGACAGAGAAAAGAAAAGAAGCCATACGTCATCTACTATGCCAGTAGGACCTTAAATAGCACCCAAATGAACTATTCTACTACGGAGAAAGAACTCTTAGCAGCTTGTCTTCGCATTGGATAAATTCAGGTCTTACTTGGTTGGATCTAAAATAGTCATATTCACTGACCATTCGGCCCTCAAGTATCTTCTTTCTAAGAAAGATGCTAAGCCACGACTAATTAGATGGATTCTCTTACTCCAAGAGTTTGACATTGAAATAAAAGATAAAAAGGAGTAGAGAATGTGGTAGCCGACCATTTGTCTCGCCTAGTCCTAACAGAGCCTTTAGATGAGTTGCCAATTAAAGACACTTTTCCTGATGAGCAACTTTTTCATGTTTCCCATCCTCCCTGGTTTGTCGATATTGCAAATTATTTAGTCACGGGAAAATTCCTGAACATTGGACTACACAAGAAAAGAAAAATTCTTTTCCAATGTTAAGCACTATTTACGGGATGATCCATACCGTTTAAATATTGCCCAGATCAAATCATTAGGAGATGTGTCCCCGACTTAGAACAACATAGTGTTATCTCCTTTTGTCATTCGAAGCATGTGGTGGACATTTTTACGCCCGTAAAACAGCGGCAAAGATTTTACAAAGGCGGTTTTTATTGGCCGTCGTTGTTCAAAGACACACATGTGTTCTCAGAATTATGTGAGCAATGTCAAAAGTTAGGAGGACTAACCCGTAGGAATATGATGCCTCTAAACCCTATTCTTATCATAGAAATTTTTGATTGTTGGGGTATCGATTTCATGGGTCCATTCCCACCTTCTTTTGGCTACATTTATATCTTATTAGCCGTAGACTATGTTTCAAAATGGATTGAGGCTATCCCGTGTAGGAATAATGATCACAAAATAGTTCTTAAATTTTTAAAAGAAAATATTTTTTCTAGATTCGGGACCCCTCGAGCCATTATAAGTGATAACGGTACACATTTTTGCAACAAACCATTTGAAGCACTAATGAAAAAATATAATATTACACATAAAGTTGCAACACCGTATCACCCACAAACAAGTGGACAAGTAGAAGTATCTAATCGGGCCATCAAACAAATCCTTCAAAAGACCGTTAATCCAGATCGTAAAGATTTGTCTCTTCGACTGACCAATGCGCTCTGGGCTTATAGGACTGCACATCGCACCCCGATTGGTATGTCTCCCTATCGTATTGTATACGGTAAGGCTTGTCATTTGCCTGTGGAATTGGAACATAGAGCCTATTGGGCAATAAAGACATTCAATTTCAATATGAATAAAGCGAGCTCACATCGCAAACTCCAACTTAATGAGTTGGAAGAGATCAGAAAGAAGCATATGAGAGTAATAGGATATATAAAGAAAAGATGAAAGTTTTTCATGATAAGAAGATAATGAGAAAATCCTTTACTCCAAGCCAAAAGGTTCTACTTTACAATTCTAAGCTTCACTTATTTCCGTGTAAGCTTAGATCTCGATGGACTGGTCCATATATAGTAAAAGAAGTTTTTCCATATGGGACTGTCGAGATTGAGAATACTAGGACTGGTCATTCTTTTAAAGTAAATGGTCAACGTTTAAAGCCTTTCTTAGATTATGAGAATCCAGAAGTTGAGTCCACAACTCTGGAGGATCCTGTTTATCAGGATTGAGTGGATTTGATCCCTCTGTACCATATTTTGTATTTTTTTTGTTTTCTGCATCACTCATATTCATTTTAGGTCCTAATTTTTAAACATTGAGGACAATGTTTCTGGCAGGTTGGGGGGTGTAGAATTCTAACAAATTCTAGTTTTTATTAGATTTTTAGGTGTTTTCCTTAGTTTTTTCAAAAAAAAAAAAAAAAAAAAAAAATTTTAGGTCATTTCCTACACTATGATGAGAATTGGATTTTCTGAAGTATAATCTAAATAACTTTAGCTTATTAATGGAATTGAATATGATTAATTCATCTTTTTACTCATTTTCTAAAGTATTCTATGAAAGCACAGTCTCAGATCACATCTGTACACGCAGTTGCATATAGATAGTCTAGATTGATAAGTAGCTATAACTTAGAGATTCTGAAGAAATTCAGTGGAGATCTATAAACTAAGTGAGTTTTAGAGCCATTCATTTTTTGAGAGGTTATAAATGTTCCCAATTTTCTTCAGCGAGCTTAAAGAAAATTGATCCCAAACTCTTAATTTGGCTAATTACCTGGATAATTAGAATATTATCTTTAAAATTCTAAAAGTTCATTGAATTTGATGGATTATAGGAAATCTAGAAAATGATTTAGGCCATCCTTGTTATAACCTAGAGACATAAAGCCTACCCATAAAGTATTGTTACCACTAGTTAGCCAACTTGAGCCTTTAATATAAGCCTTTTCTTTTGTCACCAAAATTATCCTTTACCCATATTAACCCAGTATAAATTATCCATTACCCATTTTCTTTGAAAAATGAGTTAGAGAAGAATGAAGAAATATCTTTTAGTTGTAATGAAAAGTGGATATCAAGAAAAGAAATATTCTTCAAAGTGATACAAAAGTATTGAAATAGTCTGAAAAAAAAAAAAAAAAAAAAGGGGTTTGAAGAATACAAAGAAAAATGAAAACAAAAATATTCACTTTAGAAAAAATCAAAGAAAGGAAGAATTATCAACTTTAGAAGACCTCTACTTATTTTTTGAAGAAACTTTGAATATCCTTATACCCTTTCTTTGATACCTTGTCCTAAGCCTACGTTTCGTCCCAATTAAAGACCTATTGATTCTAGGAGAAATATAGTCTTGATGAGGAAATGAATGGACAGAATATAAAAGAGTGGTATTTCTAAATATTCAAAGGTAATGGCATCTATTCTAAAGGGATCAAAACAATGAAATTCCTTAGTAACTCCCCATTTTCATGAGTACATGTGAGAAAATTTTGCTCAACTCACATAATTAAAAGAGAGATATGATTTGACCCCTTTATCTGAGAGATTTTGTTTCTGAGTGTATGTCATTAGTGAGGCTTGAGGTCAAAACATATTTCGGATGGAGTTCAAAAGTTAGAAGTTTATTTAGAGATCAAGATGATTCCATATGTAAACTGTACATGCACACACTCACTCTGAGATTTAAGCTTAATTGGAATTATTTTGGCATATGGGTAGGATTTTGAATTTTTCAGTCATTTTTATTATTATGATAAAGTTGATGTGATTTATTGAAGATAATTCTCTGAGGAAAAAGAGGAGTTGACTTAAAAATAAAATTTGAAATATTGAAATTTGGTTTTTCGCATGTTTTGCTCGGGACTAGCAAAATGTCAAGTTGGGGGGTGTGTTAAGTGTTTAATTTTGGTCAAAATTCCCCTAATTTAGCGTTCAATTAGATCATCTAACCGTTCAATTTTATAAAACTTAGCTTGATTTTGAATATAAATCCAATTGACCATCCAAACCTTAATTTGTCAAAATCAACGGTCAGATGATCATTAGAGTTCATTAGATGACTAATGTGCGGTTCAGATGATTCTAATTTAGTCTTTTCTTTTGCAGATCAACCAAAGGACGCACGGATGGATACGAGTAAAAGATAACGGTGCAGATCAACTTAAAAGGCGATGGATGGACCAGATCACCCATGGAGAGGGATGGAATAAAAATGGACAAAATGGAAAGAACAACTCCTTCCCCCACTTCTTTCTTTCCTTTTCTTCCTCTTTCTTTTTCTTCCTTTTTCCTTTTCCTTTTCCTTTTCCTCTTTCCCTTCCTTTTTCTCTTTTCCTTTTCTTTCTTTTCTTTCCTCTTCCTTTTCCTCTTTTCTTTCTTTCCTTTTCCTTTTCCTTTTTCCTTCTTTCCTTTTTTCTTTTTCCTTTCCTCATTCTCACGTACCCAACTCCCCTCTTATTCTCCTCACTTCCCATTCTCCCGACGCTGGCTTCTCCTCTCTTCTCCCTTGTATCTTCTTTCCCAAGCAGACCCGTCAACCCCACTTCTTTTCTTCTCAAAGTCCTCTCCCCTCCTATCTGCTCTCTCTCTTCCTAACCCACTTCTTCTCCTCTCTTTCTCTCCCGTTTTTGTTTTTCTCCATGCCCCCAACTTCTCTGTTCCACCCCATAACAGCTCTTTCTCTTCCCATCTTCTTCTACTTCCCCTTCACCATTCCGTCCGATTTCGATTGATTCCCTAGCCAAGCACCATTCCCTCTCATGCACCTATCCTTTCCCAACTTCCTTCTCCATCCATGCATCACTTTTCCCCCTCTTAGTTTCCTCCTTTATTTGTTTCCTGCACAACCCAACACCGCACAACCCTTCCTTTGTTCACCTTCCTACAGCCCACTCTAGCACCATTTTCTATCTCTGCCCAATCCAGTCCACAACGCACCAGGCGTCGTTTTTTTTCCATTTCACTTTTGCTCCTTCCCTGCCAATCGACGACGCCAGCTCCAGGCCTCACCGGACAAGCACCCAAAGGCCTAGGCAACGTCCAGAATCGTGTGGCGCCACAGCCCTCCACCCAGGCCAGCTTCCAATCTTCACTCGCACGACCTCTCTGTCCCTCTCCCTCTAGTTTTCTCCGTACGAGCGCCCTTCTCTCCATCACCCTTGACTCTCTCTCAGAGTTCTCTCTCTATCTCGTCTTTCTGTTCCCCCAGTCCAGTTTTTCTCCACGCGCCGACAGACCGCACCCAACAGCCTGGATCCTTCTCTGCGTTGTCACCACCTCAAGCCGGGATCTCCACGAACCATCTCCTTCTCCGGTCACCCCTGCTCAGGCCGCCGGCATCTACCCAGCCCCAGACTTCTTCTTCTCTCCCTTGATCTGCCCTCTTCTTCCTTCTCCGGCGTCTTTTTCTGCAGCACCGGACGGTCCTGGGGGAGAAAACCCAGAACCCATCTTCCTTCTCTTCCTCTTCTCCCTTCTTCCTTCTTCCCCTTCTCTTCCGGTTTTCTCCTCTTCTTCCATCGTTGTTTTCCTGGTTTTTTTTCGTTAAAAACCCCACAAACCTCCGAATTCCACATTTGCCCCTGGAAGATCCCAGTAATCCCATCTGAGTCCCTGTTTTAATTCCACTTCTGTCCTTTATCAGAAATTCCATTTGGGTCCCCTGTTTAATTCCATTTGAGTCCCCGAGTTAATTCCAACTGGGTCCCTATTCTATTTACATCTATGTCCCGGTTCTGTTTTATCATCATTTTGACTATCCAGGGACAGTGCAATCCAGGACAGGCTTATCCAGGACTGATCATTTTATTGCATTTTCTGTGTTTTTGGAATTAATAATTGTGTACATTGCAATAGTTGAATAAATTTGAATTTTATTTTATTGTTAGTTTAATTCTAGTATAGTCTTTGTTTTGGTTCTTTTATTAATTAGATTTTATTAAAAACTCCATTTTAAATCAAGTCCTCGTGGGATCGACCCGTACTTGCATAAGCTACCCTACAATAGCCCGTGCACTTGCGGTAAAACAACTCAACAAGGCTGCAAATGGTAATTCCTCTATATGTTAGCTCACTGCTTTCTGTTCTCATTCAGCTGAGTTACAATTAGCAATGATTATCACCCATAGGTCCATCAATTATTATTTAATCAGCGTAACTCAATAAATACACACAAATATATATATATTACCATTAGAACCTTCTCGAGGTCTCAGGAGTTTAGAAACACTCATAATCTGGCCATTTACTATTTGCCATGAGTACTTATTATAGACATGAAATCCCAAGGTGTAACATCCCACAAAAAAATTAAAAAATACCTTAAATAGAGGGGGTCATAATTGATATGGGAAACCCCCCACCCCCCCTCGAGAGAGAGAGAGAGGGGGGGGGGTTCAATCATTGGCAACTGCTTGAAAATTCGGTGAAAGGGGGAGAAAAAGGGCATTTTCAGGTAGCTGCCTAGAAAAATGATGATTCAAATGAATGATCTGAGTTAATAATTTTATTCTTGATGATCTCACGATCAAAACACCTTAAGAATCATTTTGATTGAGCAAGTAACGAGGGAGAATCAAGCCATTGAAGTTGACGTCGGTAAGTAATAGAAATCCAGCGACTTGCAACTATTTTTTGAGTTTTCTGGCATCAAACGACTTTGGATCGGCACCAAAATTTAGAGGCTAATAGGTGAGGTCTTGATCTACAATACTTATATTTTTTATTTGAGATCCATTGAGAAATAGGTCGCCAACAACAACCGGAATCTGATCACTTTTTTTGGTGATGGTGACATTTTCTGACGAACCTCTAAAAATGTAAAAAAAATTAGAAATTTTGTGATTAGGATAAACAAACCTTGATATTTTCATCTGTGAATATGGATCATCGATTAGGAATCAATTAATGCTTAAAATTCTAAACGAAAACTTGATGATGCGTAGGGAAAAATTGAGATCTCAGCATCCGACTATTAAAAATACGATCAAAAGGTAGATCTATGTAAAATGTGACTTCAATTACCTATCAGTAATGAATTGTGATAAGAAAGTCAAACCAATTATGGACTATTTGATGGAAGATCTGATATGACTGTCCAAAACTTGATTAGTGATGATTGAAGGTTAGAAAAGGCGATCAGACCATGGATTATGGTTCAAAACATTGGAATTGTTGAATAACGTACATTAAATATTAGAAATTAAAACTTCTAGATGTGCGTGCTCGATCTGAACAATTGATCTGATCATATGCCTTAGGATTGGTTGATTAGAGAGCAATTTGACTGTCAAATCAATGTGTAATCCTGAACATAAATTGAGATTATTAAATAAACATAGAAATTGGGTTAATTATGATGAAGATGATCTGAATTGATGATCAAATATCAGATCTGAGTACTAAAGATCGATTCAATGGTTGGATCCTTTCCAAACTTCATAAGATGAAAGGGATTGACCTTTTAGTGATTAAAAGACATTAATTGAATGAATCATGACATAGATTGATGGTCAAAGATGACAGATAATAGTCTAGATGATAGAAAGACTAATATTGAGCTTAGGATTACCCTAATTGAGGGTTAATCAGATTATCTAGGCCGTTAATCTATGATTAACTGCTAGATCAAGGGAATTGTAACTTAGATTTGTTTATCTTGAGATGTGAGAACACAAAATGATAGATGACTTATGATGTGACAGGTACGTCAGAGCGCACAATGTGACAATGCTTACGCGTTTGATTGGAGTACCACATTTGTTGAGGTAGGTGATTACATTTGGGATTTTTTGTTGATTTTATCAATCTTGACTTGTTATCTAAAATTCTTGAGGCATGTATTTTACTCATTATCGCGTCTATTAAAATGTGTTTATTACTTCATGTTCGATAGCGTAACATTTGATTATACGATTGTCCATGTTTTAACATGCGTTGTTTTATACTTTATCATGGATTTTGATTGAGCCTATTGAGGTTTATTCTACTTGGGAGTTTTCCATAATTTATAACATGTTTTGCTATTTTGTGACGGGTGCTTCCACCCGATGGGTACTATATTAGGAGGGTAGTAGGGTTGGCTACCCACCCTCTAATTTGTGATGATGATGATTAAACACCGCCTTGAAAAGGCCAGGTACGTAGGTGGAGGTATCATAGGTAGTCCCCCCTACGAGTCCATTCCCTCACATGAGGACAGAGAAAGTCTCCCGTTATGGTGTTGACGGGGAGTGGCAATGGTTGAGATCCTTGTATGGTTGCCACTGCAGCATACTAACCCATACTCTTATTCTGTATGATCATATGGTATCTATATGCGAGGTGAACTGACGTAAGCCAAGCCTAGGCCATGAGTGACTCCAGGGCTGATGCGGGTTGCACGAGAGGGACCCAAGGATTGGCATGAGTACTTATTATCGGTGATTGAGTGTCGTGGAACACTCTTAGGGCTTGATTATGCACAGTGCCCTATTCATCATGACATGCATATATATATATATATTAGATCAGAAGTTAAATAAATTTCTTTATAACTAATATATATATTAGTTATAAATAAATCTATTTAACTTCTGATCTAACAAGGAATCTGCCAAGCATTTCATGATGTTATCATTCATTTGTTGAGCTTCATCTTACTACTTAATTTTCCCAAGCAGATGATCTACTCCTAATTTGTTACTCTAAGCTATAATTAACACATGTGAAGCTAAAACATAATTGTAAAAGATTTTTAGCAATATGATTTATTCCAATAGTGGCTTGGATCCTTCAAAGGATATGTTTTGGGCATGGCCTATGCAAAGTAAGATGAAAGGTTTTACTTAAAATCATAAGGGGACTGCTAGTCATTTTAGTTACCTGGCCTACTACACTTGCACACAGTTAGGTAACTATAGCATAATATATTGACCATAACTCACAGTTAGAGGTTCTTGAGATGAGAAATCACTGTCTCAAATATTAGCTCATTATTAGTGGTTTTCAAGTCACTTGGATGTCAAGCCATCTCATCTCATTCTTAGTCTAAATGAGAACGATTTCTTCTCATCCCAAAAATTAGTCCCAAGTCCTATATTTATTTTGAGATGGAAGTAACCATTTCAAGTCATCTCAACCATCTCCTCCAACTCATCTCAACCGATCTTAAGTGATATGTTGAGTCATCTCACTTCATCTCATGCCAAATTTAGGTCATATTAACCCAACTCAAATCATCTGACCATCTTGGTCAAGTCAGCTTATCTCATCTCAAGCTCCACTAATTAACATCTTGTTAGATTTTGGTTATCGAATGCCCTGAATCCCGATGTGACATAATTCTGGGTTCCAACACATTACAACGGGCTAAGGGTTCTCTTTGTTGATAGCTACAAATTGGCTCAATTTCCGTACTTATTAGTGGCAAAAGCACACCCTTTGTTTCTGTGTTTCCTACGTTACTATATCTTTGAAGCATCTTCTTGGTTCATCACACTCTATTTCCCTTCCTTGGGTTGATTGGTTACTTTCTATAAACTTTTCTATTTATCATTATTTGAAAATCAACCCTTTCATCTTTACCACCACTATGCCCACCAACCCTGACTGTGTGGACCACGGAGACCAGTTCCGCTAATTGATACCATCATTATTGTGCACCATATTCTTTGTTGTTAGTCCAGAAAAAGCCATGCACCACCGCCTCGTCCCCCTTGGCTACAGGAAGGGAAAATTCTTATTGTGGTAAGTGATATAAGGAAATCCTCTTAGGACGCTACCAGATGTCATACCCACTTAGACTGAATGTTTCTTTTGTCTTTAAGTTGGAATATTTTAGGCATTTTATAAATTGTTCCAATTTTCTTAATTAACATCCCATCCCTCATTAATATGTAACCCTAGGTCCTGACAAGGGTCCCATGACAGAAGTCTCTTTCATTAAAGTAAGGAAAAAGGATAGAATGATTAACTTTGGGGTGCAAGCATCTACTTCCTCTGTACATACAGGACGATTTCCTTAAGTAGAAGTGACTAATTCTACCTCTGGTTCTTTGAGTGAAGATATAATACATGCTCTAAAGAATAGAAAAAAGACTTAAGGACTAACCGACCACACAATAATACTGTTGAACTACATATCCTATACGTCAGAACCATCTGAACCCACAAAGAGAAGATAACAACTGTAACAGCTCTGTAGTAAACATCTTGTTTGAGGAATGTGATTTGAATGATTATAGCGTCTAAAAAGCTGTGCTAAAAGGGCAGGTTAATTAGGAACTTTGACAAATAAAACACTGTTTTATCTGATATAGGCAATGGCCCCAACATCTTCTTAAGTGGATGACGGTAAAAGTTTGACCCCTCATTTTTACACCCTATGATTCATCATGCAAAGGAGAAGTTTTTGTGGAACGACCTCTGTTATAGATCAGCAGGCAGATGAATGGTTCCATTGTCAAAATTGGACTTGTGCCCCTTGTTTTAGCTGCCAAGCTACACTTGCACTTTGCTGGGCGTAGCTGTTATATAATTGATCGTAAATTGTGTTTGTCGTGATTAGACACAGGCAATGAGAAACTTTGTTCAGGCAATGGTCCACATTCAGTGGCCACAAAAACATTTTTCGGATACCAGAATTGTCCAATCGGTCGGTTCAGGCAATGGCTCCGGTTATTATTTCTTGAAGCAACCATTCCTGTATACTACCATAGCACCCACTGACCCTGGCTGTATGGACTATGAGAGACCACATCCTGCAAACTGACACTTTCATTATTGAGCACCGCATTCTTTGTTGTTAGCCAAGCATTAGCCATGCACCAAACTCATAACACAAAAGGAAAATTTCTCATTGTGGGAACTAATATAGGGACGCTCCTCTCAGAAGGCTACCAACAGTCATACCCACCAAGCCCCTAAATTTTTTTCCTTAGGGATGGCAATGGATGAGTTGGGCCAAAATTTTGGCTGATCCTGCTCGTGACCTGGTGCTTTCCCTGCCCCTAACTCAATCTTAACCAACTTTGCGTTACAAAGTTCTGACGCTAATATTGTTCAGGTCAAATGTTTTCTCACCTCTAACACCGACCCTTGCAGGTCAAGTCCCTTAAGAGATCCACATGCACATCCTATAGAATAAAGGGCAGCCTTGGTACACGAAGCTCCCATGTATGTAGGGTCTGGAGAAGGGGCACACCACAAGAGTCAATAGTGTGCAGCCTAACCTTGCATTTTGCAAGAGGCTGTTTTCACACCTTGAACCCGTGACTTCAAGTCATACGACAACAACTCTATCATTGTGTTAAGGCTCCCTTTCATGCACATCCCATAGAATGCAAGAGCAAAATTTTGATTATATATATAAGGTAGAATGCCAATAAAAAATTGATTGCATTGTTGTGATAAGAATTATATACCATGTACCGATATGCAACACTCATGTCTCATCCTAAACAATACATGTTACTATATCATAACATTTTACAATTTTTTTATCAAAAATTTATGTAGGGACAGTCAATAGTGTTGTTTAGGAATGCAACGGAATGGTCGGGCCGGAGTTCTGGCCAGCCCTGACCCTACCCCACTGTTGCGCCATAAATTTTTTTATCTTATACTATTTGGGTCAAAATTTTCTTGCCCCTAACACCGGTCTGTATTAGTCAATTCATGTTGGACCCCTAAAAAACCCGACCTATTACCATCCATATTTCTCCTGTCTATAGGTTGGATATTTTAGTCTTTCTATAGTCATTTAATTTTTGGTTTGATGTCCCATTCCTCAATGACATGTAACCGTACATCTTGGACCTAGCGTCCTTCGATTGTAGTTCTCTTTCATTATATAGGCAAATTATAACTTTTGGGTGCAAGCATCTGCTTCTTAGTTATGGAGGACAAATTCACTCTAATTAGAAGTGCCTAATTTGGGAATTGGCCCTTTTAATGAAGAGATAACTGCGCGGACTAAAAAAGCTATAAACTGTAATTCGACTAAACCAACTCCAAGCAGTTGTACTGATTAAATCGTCCTACCCTTCGCAACCATTTCAACCTACGTACAGATAGAAGATTAGGATGTAAACATTGTGTGAAGTTTCTTTTGAGCAATGGCCTTCTAGCACAGTGGTACAAGAAGGTTCTCTCCAGTGTAGCCTCAAGGCGCTCGTGGGTTTATCCTTCCCTACCAAAGGAAAGAAAGGGAAACATCCATGTTTTAATACACACAAGCAACCTAATGACAGAACTCACGATCAGGGTCGATGAATGGTTTCATCGTCAAAATCCGGCCCCTACTTGTCCTTTTAGCTGCCAGACTACGCTAGCACTTGGCAGTCTAGTGTCACACAATCGTAAATACCAAATTTCCAGTGAAAATGTCCTCCCATTTTTTTTTCTCAAATGGCACGAGAATGTCCTTCCAGTAAACAACATAATTCTAAAGCTACAGAAACTGTTCTCCCGCTCTTTGATGATAGACATTTTGGGTGTGCCGCGTGTGCCACTTGAACGTGGTCCAATCTATTAACTAACGATGAAAAATAAACCAATTACTGCTTCAAGTATTTAGCTTGATGAGATGATCTTAGAACCGTGATAGATCCAAGAATCCACATTGAAGGTTTCCGAGCAAACTATTCTTGTAAGATTATATGTTGCAGATGGGACATCTGTTTGGCCTGTGCCCAGAACCATGTGGGTCACCTATATATATTGATGGTTGATGGTCTACAAGTTTAAGAGTCCACATATCACATGCATCAGTGTGCATGGATCCCAAATTCTGAGTCACTCCAGATACTAATAAAGGGCACATTTCCCGAGGAAGAATGGCCCACTGAATGATAGAGCAAACAAATGTGCCATGTCTGATATGAAGACTGTAAGGAGCCTTATTGTCAGGCGTCCTTATACCTAGTGTCTATTCATGGATTTCAAAGCAGTACGAGAGGTGCAGAGGAAAAGTCTACCACCTGCCAAAGCTGTGTCGCTACTCTACATGCAAAAGCTGCGCAGCTTCTTTGCCGCTGCTCCTCCATTTACAGATATGTGCAAAAATGCTCACCTGTCTTTCACCCGTACATTCTCATAATGATTTGACTCTCGCTCGCTCTCTCTCATCGTTTATTACATGAACGAAAACAAAAGAAGAACAGTAAGATTGGTGGAGTGTACAAGTTCTGGAGAAGCCATGGAGGGTAAATAGTTGTCTAAATTTTCTTGTAAGAGATAAGGAAAGGTTGGCTGTCCGGGGGTAAGGTATTATGCTATATTGCTGGTCCCAGCTGCTCGTTGTTGAATTTTCATTTTCAGGATTGCAAGTGAAAGCAAGGATGTTTCCTACTTTATAGTATTGCTTCCCATGGAGTTGCACCACCCATCTACTGTGCTTAAGATTGTTGATGGGTTCGGAAGAAACATGGAAATTTATCACCTTCCAAGGAGCTTAGGTGTCCGACGCGTCATCCCAGCTTATCCACCAAACAATCATGCAGTGTAAGAATATATATATATATATATATATATATATATATATATATATATCTATCAAACAAAGCAAGCTGTAATCCAGTGAAAACAGATGAAAATATTTTTTTTTGTGTGTATATATATATATATATATATAGAGAGAGAGAGAGAGAGAGAGAGAGAGAGAGAGGGGGGGGGTAGAATCTTATCAATATCAGTTTCGAAGATGACGACGCATGACACCGATAGAGGCCACCATTTTGGACTAATTTGGTCTGCCTTCACTGTTCACCACTTCATCAAAACAGTAAGCGGCTGCGTCGATTTGTGGTACATAGGGTCCTCACTCTCAGCAGGGTGGGGGACTCTCTCTTTTGTCTCCTCTCTACCGGCCCTTTGCTTCATTTTCTTCCTTCACACAGTTTTATCCAAAGATGACAAACTAAATCCAAACCTACTCTTGCGTGCACACACCTCCTCCTTGTTTCCCGCCTACCATCTCATCTTCATTACATGTACCTACATCTGGCTGAAAGGCGGCACTTATGATGGGCTATCTTTCTTCCAACCATACCTACTTTGACATGATCCTAACACCATTGGATCAAACATCATTAGACTTGGTTGGAAATCCATCCGGCAGGAATGTACATTTTCGTTTGATTTTACAATCATGGGGATGTAAATTTAGAACGAGATGGACAACCAACCGTGTTTGTGGAAACCGTAGAAACCTCGGCATAATGATTCCGTCACACTTTTTTCCTCGTGGAGAGACCGTCAAATCGTTTTGTACTCTTCATATATTGTTACGTGGTCGTCGTGAGGAGAAAACTAGGGGCATTTTAACATCCCTCCATCTCCTATCCATTAGTGATAATAATAGCAACCATCTGTCTCTGTCTCGACAATTACTCAAAGGCTGGTCATTTGCACGCCGCTGTAAATTACCTCAACATCATGCTACAGCCGTTATGCAGTTTCCCGTAAGAATTACTGGCTCACAGTCCGCCCCACTAATCATTTAAGATGCTGCTAATTTCTAAAGAGTAGCAAAGGACAGCCCTCAGTGCACGAAGTTTCCACATATGTAGGGTCTTAAGAAGGGATGGACACATGAATTAATACTACACAACCTTATTTTGCATTTTGCAAGAGGTTGTTTTCATACCTTGAACCCGTGATTTGCAACAACTGTACAGGTAAATCCTATATTATTAAAAGTTTTTTAACCCCGAATCAACTACTTAGCACTGAAACAGACTGTCTCTTTCCTTATCGTTCAATAGACCGACTTTTCTCATCTCCGAACTCATCTTCTCCAACAACTTTGGCTTCCAGAGAATTTATTTCCCACATGAAGCTTACTGGTCGATTGAGTTGTCAACAGAAAAATGATCACAGCTACATGGGGTGGCTTTAAATTGGTTAGATTCAATCTTAGGGTTTTAGATTGTAGCCATTGAGATGGGATGCAATTTTATATGAAGATGTGGAGTTTCCTTTTGCGGATTCTTCTGGCGCACGAATAACAATTCATGGATTGAGTTTTCTGTGGATGAAGAGCTTCTCCCAACTATTCGCAACGTAGACCGTGTGGGAAAACTACATTTTATACATTCAATGGTCTTAAGAACATCAGAAGCTTACCAGAAAATTGATTTTTTCTTCTTCAAATTATTCAACCCGAAAAATAATCTAAGTGGCTAAATTCTTAATCAGAACATAATTTCCACAAAATAATTTCATGCAGGAAATAAATATTCTACAAGCCAAAGTTAGTTAGAGAAGATGAGTTCAGATCATGTAACAAAATATTGGCCTTTATACCCGAAATTTCCCATGGCCCTGCTATTTTGTTCTATAGTTCGGAGTTAAGAAAAATCAGTCGGTTGAAAGATAAGGAAAGAGAAGTTCTTCGTTTCTGTGCTGCGTAGTTGATTACTTGTTAAAAAACCGTAAGGCATGATATTAGAATTACCAATTTCACCGCTCTTTAAAATCAAGTTGCATCTTAAATTATTAGTGGGTGCCACTGTCAGCCGGTAATACTAATGAGAAAAACTGAATAAAAATCACCAGGCTTAAGTAGAACCTCTCTTCCTTGTAACTGATAATATTCAAAAATCTCATTTACTCTCTCTCTCTCTCTCTCTCTCTCTCTCTCTCTCTCTCTCTCTCTCTCTCTCTCTCTCTCTCTCTCTCTCTCTCTCTCTCTCTCTCTCTCTATTTTGGTTAGGTCATCTAAAACCTCTCTCATTAGCTATCGTGGCACCATAATCCTTCCCTCTCATTCTATGACGATATCCAAAAATATCTCCTCTCTCTCTTTCCCTACCTCACTTAATGTTAACATCTTAAAATCTCTCTCTCTCTCTCTCTCTCTCTCTCTCTCTCTCTCTCTCTCTCTCATCACCCAAAAACAAGAATGAGAAGAGGGTGACAAAGGAAGGTTCTTGCATGATTGCCATGGCGCACGTGGTCTGAGCCCAGACTCTTAGGGTATCTCCGGGACCATCAAACTGTGCCTCTTTTCGCGTTTAATCCCCTTCCACTGACAACTTTTCACTTCTTTGGAACTTGCACCGCAGCTGCCGGCTACCTCTTCCCTCCCGGTGGCCCATCAATTTAGCCAAGTTGTCGCACCACCATACCCTCCCCCTCAACCATATGCCACTCGCCGGAACCACCTACTCGTCACCGAATCTCCTTCTTATGTCGGGAATGTAACATTGACAACTCACCTGCCTTCATTCCTCTCTCCAAATCAAGTCGTTTTCTCTCTGAATATTTTCGTATACACATCCATCTAACAACTATAAACGGAAATGAGAAGAAGATCAACAGATGGGCTGCTCTCCCTATTTCTGCTCTTGCTGCAAAAATAGAAGATACAAGCAGTTTTAGCGTTTTGTGGGGACAACAACCACCCACTCACAAGCCCAACGTATTCTGTGGCCTCTCGGACCCGTTGAGAATTATATAATCCCCGATATGATTTGATGCCTTTGATGTGAGTGAGTGGTAACAATGCAAGCAGGCAGTAAGGGTGCAACATAGACAAAGAGGAAGGGAAAAAACACCACCCACATATCTTACACTGCTCCTTGCAAGCAAAAAGCAAAGAAAACAAAAGAAAATCAACTATGGAGGATTCTTCTTCCCCACCATCAACTACATCTGCTCCTCTGATGTTCTTCGCCATCTTCCCCATCTCAGACCAAGATCACTCCAAGCCACATCACAAAAGATGGCCTACCACTTCAGAGGTATCACCCTTTCTTTTTCTTTCTCTCTTAATTGAATCATTCTCTCTTTTCTCCTCTCTCTCTCTAAACCAATTTCTCTCTTTGTTTCAGGTTGTGGAAGAGATTCAACTCCTCTACAACATCGCCATCCCAATGATCATTGCTGGATTGTTATTATACGGAAAATCCGTCATCTCAATGCTCTTCATGGGCCGATTAGGAAAGGAGTTCCTCGCCGGTGGTTCTCTCTCAATCGGCTTTGCAAATATAACAGGTTATTCAGTACTCTCGGGCCTAGCCATGGGCATGGAACCCATCTCATCTCAAGCATGCGGGGCCAAGCAATTCCAACTAATAGGAACCTCTCTTCAACGCACCATCGCAATCTTGCTCTTCTCATCCATACCCATCACTCTCATCTGGCTCAACGTCGAACCTATCCTCCTATACTGTCGTCAAGATCCTTGTATAACAGCCGTTGCTTCTACATATCTAGCTTTCTCCCTTCCAGACCTTATTTTCCTGTCAATTCTCAATCCACTGAAAATCTATCTTCGTACTCAAAACATAACAATGCCTCTGACAATTAGCTCCGCAATTGCTCTGTTCTTACACGCCCCTATAAATTACTTTCTAATCTTCTATCTTGGCCTCGGCATAAAGGGGGTGGCATTATCGAATGTTATAGCTGATTTCAATATCGTCGCCGGATTGTTAGTTTACCTATCCTTTTCCGGGACTCACAAAAGAACGTGGCCTGGTTTTGCATGGTCGGATTGCTTTAGCGAATGGAAACCATTACTCAATCTTGCGATTCCCAGCTGCGTTTCGGTTTGCCTCGAGTGGTGGTGGTACGAACTGATGATATTATTTTCTGGGCTACTGGCTAATGCATCAGAGGCAGTTGCAGCAATGGGAATTTTAATCCAAACGACCTCGTTAGTGTACATTTTTCCCTCGGCGTTGAGTTTAGCCGTTTCTACCCGAGTTGGGAACGAACTGGGGGCGAATCGGCCAGAAAAAGCAAAGCTAACAACACGCGTAGCACTTTTCTGCGCAATTTTCACCGGTTTCGCCGCAATGTTTTTCACGACGACGATGAGGAAGTTGTGGGGCCAGGCATTTACGACGGATGGTTCTATTATATCGTTGATAACGATGGTGATGCCAATCATGGGACTGTGTGAGATTGGGAATTGCCCGCAGACGACTGGGTGTGGGGTGCTTAGAGGGAGTGCCAGGCCTTCTCTGGGTGCTAATATCAACTTGGGTTCATTTTATGGGGTGGGAATGCCTATCGCTATGGTTATGGGATTCGTTCTCGATTTCGGTCTGTTGGGTCTTTGGCTTGGGCTTCTTGCTGCTCAGGGAACTTGTGCTATGGTTATGTTATACATGTTGATGAGAACAGATTGGGCTTTACAAGCTAAAAGAGCTACAGATTTGGTTTGTGAAAAGAGAATTGCACAAAGAGTTGACGAAGAGAAGAATGATTCTCTCTCTTACAGGTTGGTAGAGAGAGACGAGGTTGAATCACTTATATCAGTGAAGGTTGTGCAGGATAACTGATACAGAAACTCTTTCTCTTTCTCTATGTTTTCACGGACATGATTCTTTGTCTTTTTACCGAGAGAGATGGGAACCTCTTAATTGCGAGTTCAAGACACAGCTATGAATGAGTAGTTTGATCGGAAATATGGCCATGGTCTTGTTGGTCATTTTCTTTGTATTTTCTTGCCCAAATTAGGACAAACACGTATGCAAGACTTTCCATTTTAGGTAAGATGATGGTCCTTTTTGTTTATTTTGACTGCGATATTTGGTGTTTTTAATATAGGCGATAATGTCATATATGAGTCCTGCTGGCTTCTTCATCGATACACAGGAGACGATTTGATCAGGTGTGGGTAGTCCAAAACAGTGTTTGTTCAAGTGTCATGGTTGTGGCTGTCCACTGTAGATATGTTGGTGATTTTGAATAGCGAAAGTGGACCCTGATGGGACCGTAATCTTTTGGTAAGATAAAAAAGATTTGGACCATTCCTCCATTTGTGCTAAGCTACTTTAAATACTCTTGCAAAAGGACTTTGCCTATGTGATATTTGATTCAGAATGATGTGATCCACTTATAACAATGTTTTATGTGGACATTTTAAAAAATATTGGGCGATGAGACTAAGATCGTTAGTGTGTTCTGAGTCATGACCTATCACATTGGTACTCACAGTTTGGAAGATTACGATTTCTCCACAACAATCGAAATTTAAAATTGGGTCATAAAGGGAGGTGGGAAGATCGACAAAATTGATGTTGTCATGGTTATACACAATTAGTAAGACTGGGATGAGGGGTTTACTTTTCTTTTTCTTTAAATTTATTATTTTTAATGAGTTTTAAAATGGCTTCTACCAAAGATTTAATCTGGTGACTTGCTTTCTTGATCCTGTGGTCCATTGTTACTCTATATTATTGTATCTGAAGTTGTTGTAACTTGGCGATTTTGAACAATAAATAAACCCCCGATTCAACATATCTTCTTTTTTCCTTCTGAAGGTAATGATCTAGCTAATTGGTTTGGGCAGGAGAATCATCTAGTTAATGAGTATTCCGAGTCATAGCATGTCACATTGGGACTTGGGACCTAAAAAGTTATGATTCCTCTATCAACTTCTGAATCTAAAGTTGGATATTTCTAGGAAAGATAAATCAGTATCATGGTAATACAATTGTTGACTCTACTTGAAAAACTGCCGGTATTGGCTTAGTTGATCTGGTGGATCTCCATTCCTCTAGATCATGGGTAATCCTGAATATTTGATATTGATTCTAACAGATGTTTCCTTTCTTGTGCTTTACCATAGATCCGTAGGTGGTTTGGAGTGCTTTTGTTAGGTTTTAGTGTGCTGTCTTGTGGTGTTGCTCTTGATGATATATGACTCTATGTATGCTAAAGAGAGAGTGTGTGTGCGCGTGTGGGTAAAGGACTAATGATAAAGAAGGGAACTAGACGGAGAGTAAAGGACGTCGTGATGAAAAGGGAAACGAGAATAGAGTCAGTATGGGAAAAGAAAATAACGTGTTTCTCTGGCGTTCAATACAGTTTGTAATCACATAACTAAAATAAATCATCTACCGATTGGAAAGAATTTGCCCTTCTAGAAACTCAACCCAAAGTGGAATTCACAATTCACACATACTGTAATCCTTGTGATCCTATAAAATCTTGCTATAATGTCAGATAAAAGGGGCAGTCCTGGTGCACAAAGCTCCCGTGTATGAGCTGTCTGGTTACTAAATAGTAAGTAGCCTTACCTTGCATTTTGCAAGAGGCTATTTTCACACTTTAAACTAGTCACTCACATGTTGACAATTCTACAGTGTGAGATGACATATTAAAAACCTTATGCTGTAGTCAATGTCACCTATTTATCAACAACCTTATAATTATAGTCAATCTCAAGCACTGCACATGACACAACACAATTAATTTGTTGGGAAGAGTACCACCTAAATCTAATTTATAACCAGTTAACGGGTCGTTTATATTTTCTCCACATCGTCATCATGATTTTGATTTGTTAAGGTTGTCGGAGCTAGATTAACTATGTGCCAAATGTAAAGGGACTAACTATGCAGATAGTACCATCAGGATGAGCAAAATTTTGGGTCCATATGAGCAAAATGTATGTGTGATCTTGACAGAGGAACTGATATTCCATCCACAGGATGTAGTCCGACAGACATCATTGCTTCCATTTTGTGCATTGGCCGCAACCAAACACTGCTTCATGGGTCAGAGTTTAGGATAACTTGTTCGAGGTAAACTAATCGCAAATAAGACGGTTGCGGCGACTTATCAGATTAGCCTCTCTCACGCCGCAACGAAACGTTGGGAAGGACTGGAATTCCAAAAGTAAATTATCTCCTCGTCATGATATTGACAAAATCTGTTACTCGTGTTCACGTGCCAATCTTTAGAATTTCTGTTTGCATTCACAAGTAGAGATTCAAGATGAAGAACCCCAAGTATCCTGCCCTTTCCCGAAGTGTTGGAATGCATAAATGAGTTCGGCTAACAGCAAAGCTGTCGTTTGGCCTTTGGCTTTGTCTCTTCTTCATCATTTAAGAGCCGAAACGTGGAATGATCTCACTCAACCCTCGATATTTTCAGGGTTACTGCAACATGGCTAGATTTCAATCAGTATAATTAATAAGTATTTATTACGTGAAAAGGTTAAATTATCCTTTGGCAAGTATTGCAGTACTAATACTCCTGTTTATGTCGATAAGATGCTCCGGCAATACGGCATTATCCCACATAATGGCACAAACGAGATTCAATAAGCCTTGCCAATAGGGTCGTAACTGTACTCTAAAGAGTAAGCAAAGCAAAGCCAAATTTTTTTCTGGAGGACGGTAATGTTACTCAGTTCATACTTGAGCACCCTAATTGTTTAATTAAGGGCCTTGTCTCCCAACCAAAAGGTTGTGTGTACAAGTTACTGCCTATTCAACAATTATTTTTTATTTTTATTGAATTATTAGAGATCCCATGGCAAGGCATTGACGATTTGGTAGCAGTTTTTCCTTTATCATACCTTAACATTCAAAGAAGATAAATAGATAAACATGAATGAGAATTAAAAACAGTAATACCAGCGCTTTGATGTCAAGAGAAAGGAGATATCGAAGCAAGAAATAGTGATGATGCTTTGATAGTTTTCCCTGACAAAGCATCACCAAGCTTGATGGATGAGAATAATGGTTCTAGTAGAATAATAAGAGTGATAGAAAGTTAATTTTTTTTTATCTTTTAACTAGGATATGGACGTTTACTACTCCTGAAAACGAAGGAGAATTTCAATATGCTATTGTAACTATTTGATGAAAGCATGTCATTTTGGTTATTTCTACTTGGATCATATTAAGCTTAAGGTGCTCCTCCAACCCAAAAAAAAGAGAAAAAATAAAAAAAAGTAGCCTAAGCTTGGAGTAATATATGTGATAGGCTAAGGCCATAAAAAAAAGGGCAGCCCCGGTGTACGAAGCTGCCACCTATGCAAGGTCCGGGGAAGGGGTGGACCACAAGGGCCATAAGCAGAATTAATTAAATCAAACGTATAAAAAACAGAAAGATTGCGTAGAAACATAAAAGGAATTTGAGATTTTAGTTATACTGCAGGAGAGCTAAAACTTAAAATAATAGATAGTAGACACTATTGATGGGATCTGGAAATCTAGAGAGGGAGTTCTCAAGATAAAATTCTTTAACCCAAAAGGGATTTCCAAAGAAACAATTGATAAATTTATACACATGAAATCAATTGTTCCATGGGATTGCAGTATATGCTTGCTAGTTGGTTATAAATTTGGTGAACTCCCATGGTTTTTTTGCATCTAGTTTGTATTGGAAGATTGTGGACGTAGCTTGCCTTCCTATTCAAAACTAAGATAAAAGCACTTGAGTGTAAAGCACTAAAAAAAAGAAAAAAAAAGAATACGTTGAACAATAATATAGCTGCTTCAGAAGACAAAGGAAGTTATTATACCTTCTTTTCCTGCACCATTCATTCCAACAAGAGCTGTCATGTAGTTAAAACACACAATTATCTAACAAGATAACAATAACTAAATTAAAGACTTCATGTTTTGACCTGCCATCGTGTTGATCATTCTCATTCCCCCTCTTTGCCATATGTTTGAAACTGACGAAAAGGTTAAAACAAAAGCATTACGAAGATAAAACCTCAAAACACCATTCACCTATAGCTTGTCTAGAAGAGGAGGTGGATTTAACTCATCCAAAATGAAAATATTTAGCTCCATTCCTTCTCTATAACAACCTATAAAGACTAAATAAGGAGCTAGATTTAAAAGAAAAGGCATAGAAGCAATTGCCATTTAGAAATCATATGACAAAACTAGCTATGGTTTTTTCTTCTATTATGATTTTCTAAGAAGATGCATAGAAGCAATTGCCACTTAGAAAGAAATCTTTGGACGACAATACTAGCTATGGTTTTTTCTTCCATTATGATTTTCCTCTCAAGGATAAGATGTTGCATTTATATCGAAAATTTATTTCATGACTAAAAAATAAAGAAAAGAATAGGATGACATTTTTTTTTCCCCACAATGATGATTTTATGTTTTCTTGGAAGGAGAATAGAGTGCCTTAGGATCAATGGTTCTTTTTCTAATGAAGAATATTGAAAATCTTAGAACTTAGGAAATAGAAAGTGGAGAAAAAGGATGTTGAAATCTTATTAATTGAAAACCAAGGGGTTTATACACCAAAAAATGTCTAATGCAATTGGTCTTAGACAACTCAACATCTCTCGTCACATACACTTAGTAGCAAGTTTGAGTTATTACTTTTCCCTTTGGCTAGGAAATACATTTAGGAGTTTTTGAATGAGAGTATATGAGTGATTTGCTTTGTAATTCTTCACTTGTATTAGAAAAAAGGGGCTTTATAACTTTTAAGTCACAAGATCATGTACTATAGTTGTCATTTAATAATTATAAATAAAAGATTATGATGAAAAAGGTTGTTGAGAAAAAAATATAAGGGCTCAACTGTATATGAATGGATTATCTAATTTAAATATTTATAGGAATTTCTAGGTAATTTGTTATGCAATTTGTCATATTGCATAATCTTACAACATTAAGTTGATTAGATGTTATGCACAAATTTGAATAAAGTAAATCAATAACATAGATATTCCTTCCTAATATAGCCCTAACACATATTTGACACATTTGGATCCACTTTTTGGAAGATCTAAACCATTCATAATATTGGCCTTATCTTAGATAGGTTATGCACTGAAATCTCATCAATTGAAGTGTGCATGCATGCGCGCGCACGAGAGAGAGAGAGAGAGAGAGAGAGAGAGAGAGAGAGATTAACAGAGCTATTTAATTCCATTAATAGGCCATTAATAGGGGCAAAGTAGGTTTTCTTCAATGACTACATAACAACAGAAGTAAGTTTTAATTAATAGGACAATACTTCTAAAAATAGGAACTCTATAGTTGGAATAATCAATCATCAATTTAGAATTAAATCCCAAAATTGGGACTAATCAACAAATTCTCTTTCATAAATGATGATTGCATCACAAGATTCAAGGATATGTTTATTAATAAAGGAATGACAGTAGATAGGAGAAGGCCTTAGTTAAGAAAGAAGTACAAATTGAGGTAAGACTTAGAGCTATTGTGATGCTAGAAGGGCTTCTCTTTTTTTTTGAATATTGGTGTTATTTATTGGAAAAAAAAAGGAGTCACATGCATGATCAAAATGATCGACAAACCAAGAATCACAACTAAGAGAGATGAGCTGAGAAGAGGCTTCAACCACACCCACCTAACAAATTGAATGAGAAGCCCAAATAACACCCACACTACAAAGCATTCCATATGACTAAGGATGACAAGTAATAAGGTCAAGGAGAGTGGCCTTCCTCTCTCTGAATTGTGCATTGGACTAGTGACAAATTTGTGCAGCTCTCTAGCAGTAATTAGAGAATTCTCTCAACTGAGTCCCCTTAGATAGACAACCCATTTTTAGCTAAGGCATCAACTTCCCCATTGGATGACTTAGAATTTTGATAAATGTCACTTGTTTGCCCCCAAGTATTGTCGGATATAAAGTCCATGAGGCCTTTTAAGTGACAAGGTGCTCGTTCCTTGTTGGTGAGCCAATAAATGATAGCCTTAACTAGACACTTCAGTCTTCTAGAAGTCAGTCTAACCATTGAAGGAGGAAATCCACCACATTTCTAAGGATTATAAATTACAATTGAAACCAATGTAACACTCTTGCCCAAATTTTATGTGATTCAAGGTAGTGGATGAGTGTAGATGATCAATTGATTTGCCACTATCTTTACACATAAAATACCACCTCTATGTCAAATTCTAACCTCTTCGTTGTAGTTGGCTCAAGGTCAAAATATTGCCAAGATACATAATCCAACTGAAAGCCAACACCCTAGGGGGAATAAAAGTGGTTTGAACTACCCCATGTTTTAACTCTAATCATAAAATCAAATCACTCATGGTGTTGGTGCCCAACAAGGTCGATTTTTTCGAGGATATTATTAAAAGTATTGAACTTCTCTTTCGATGCTTTGACTTGCGGTCTAAAGTGGAAGTAGTGTAGCCCCTATTGTTTGTAGGCCAAAAAAGCCTTAACATTATAATTTTCTAAGTTGATATTTTGTAAAATTTGAAAATTCTTTCTGGAAGGCTCTGCACCCCAATTTATAAGTAGTACCAAAATCTCATAAAATGCTTGCTTCTTACATGAAATCTAATGCCAAACTTCAACTTATCCAAAGTGCGGGAGATGTCTCTCCAAGTAAAGAAGTGGTGTAGACATAAGCTCTCTCCAAGCTTCCAACCTTTGGCCTACTTTCCAAACTTTCTTGGAATAACTTCCCTCCATAGCCTGCCTTTCCTTTCCAAATCTCCAACCCCACTTGGCAAGAAGGGCTTCATTGAAAAATAGTGGTCACCAAATGAATTTTGTTAAGACCCACCCCATCATTTGAAAGGAAATTGCTCTCAATAGACAATTAAGTTTTTTAATAATTGAGTAAGGTATTTAGAGATTGAAAATTTGTATGTAGGAATGTTGTTGAGGACCAACTTAATAAAGGTTGTGTAATATCCTTAATTTTTAGTATAAATTAAGAAATTACTAAATAAATTAAATTAAAAATTTATAGATGGAAATTTTTCCTAAAAACCTAATAATTTGAAAGTGCTTGTCAATACGAGTCCAACGCCATAAAGAACGCAGAAAACGGAGCTCAAACGAGGGAGTTAGGAGCCATTGAAGTTATAGGGGCATTTTTGTCATTTGACAGAGGCGTATTACACAGGGACCCAAATTGATAATGGCACCCCCGTCTTCCACACGCCTCTACCAGATCCGAAAAAATTGCTAGAGAAACCCGTGCAAAGAGGCGTGAAGGAAAGAGTTTCTCTTCCCCTAGGATGCTAGGCCTATATCTACCCCTCCCCAGGAGCCAAAACGCTCCACCTTGAGCATTTCACTGAGTTTTTACTCAAAAACCTAGCCCTGCAAAATTCACATTTTTCTGGCGAGTGGAACTCCGGCAACGTCCAATAACGGCTAACAATGCAAGGTAAGCCTTAAACCCTAATTTCTGTATTTATTAAATAGGTAAAAATAATTAGAAATGCATTTAAAATCAGGAAAAATCACGTTTTCCTAGGAACTCTGTGCACGCTACTGTTGGAGCATGATTTCATGGATGAAACCATGTTTTTTTGAAAATCGCACTGTCCAACTAGTGCACAAGAGATCCAAGATCAAACCCTTTAAATTTAGGAGAGATCCAACGGTGGGTTTCTCTAAAAAGCGTGAAAACCAGTACTTATTGATGTTTTTAGGAACTTGAGAAAAATTATTTAAAAAACATAGTTTTAGGAAAAATCAGTGCAAAAGGAGGGCATAAATGAATTTTAGAGGAAATTCTGAGAAAAATGGCGCAATTGCGCAAAACGGTCGTCTTCTCCGGCAGCGGCGCCCGCGTCGGCGCCCTAGCATTGATGCCGGGACGCACTGCAAGACGCACCAAGAGGAACGGCGCACGACAGGCAGTCGTCGGGCGCCCGCGCGGGAGCCCCCATGTGGGTTGTCTCAAGACGTCGGGATGCATGGCGTCCTAGCGACCGTGACGCACCGCTGCGTGTGTCATGGTCATGAGGACGCACACGGCGATTCCCTGAGGAGCGTTTTGAGGGCGGGCATCTTCGTGACGCCGGTTTACACTGGTGTAAACCGGCGAAAAACCGAACCGCCAGTATAGACCACCTTATGGTGGTCGAGCAGGCCCCATTTATGTATGTTTTCACAAAAATTTGATTTTTAGGAGCTAGAGGAGTCCAAATCACGATCCGAAAGAGGTGTTGTGACCTTATTGACGACGCGGACCTAGTTTTAACTTAAAAACTCATAAATGACCACTTTTTATTTAGAAAATTTTTAAAATAGTGATGTGACATGTATAGGCGCACTTGAATATACTAGTTAAAGGGAGTTATTAGCAAGCTAAGTGGTCTCACATTGAGGTAGGTGACGACAATTAATGCTTTGCCTTGATTTTTAAACCATGCATAAACATAGTATCATACGTGATTGTGTTTTAAATTGCAATTATTATTTGCTGTGGATTTAATGCAACTTTGAGTACATTATGATTATTACAAATTGAAATCTTTTATTGAATAAACTCATGACAATTGTTTTTATGAGCATGATGTTAATTAATTATGCTTAAATAGAGACTTATTTATTATTATATCTTAGAAATGCATGGATTTACATGGAGATAAGAATAGAGGCTTATTAGCTGGTCCTTTTATAGGCTAACCCCAGGATGAGGGGCATGTCTTGGGGATTTCAAGCTATGAGTGCTCTTAAGTTTTAGCATATTCATATGATTTCTATGTTTTATATTTGATGACTGGTGCTCTCACCTGGTGGGCGTCATGCTAGGAGGGATAGGGCTGGCCATCCACCCTCCGAGATTGTGATGTGATGATATTGTGATATAATAGACACCTGCCCATAGATGCCATTCGGTAGGAGTTTGGTAACATGGATAGTTCACACTACTAGTTTGAGCCTTTTCATAGGGATAGACGTTAAGTCTCCCGTTATGGTGTCGACAGAGAGCGGCGGTGGTTAATACCCATGGAGGGTTGTCACTTCAGCATGATGGCCCATATTCTTATTATGTGTGCATGTATGATGAGCATGGTTATGGATGGTATGCCTGGGTGTGATGACACTCATAGGTTAGCTATGAGTACTCATGATCAGCGATATTAGTGCAATGTTGTGGGACCCATTGCCTTAGGGTGCCCTTATTCTTGTTGTATGCTTATTTATATTGATTCATGTCATGTTTTAACTCCTTGAAATGCATGTTTTAGCATATGAAATAAATTGGCAATTATTTGGACATGACTTATGATATTGCTATTTTCATAAATGATAGACTTTTCATCAGTGTTGTTCATTATTTATTTCATTTATTACATTAATTGTCTATGTACCTACACAAGCGTTAGCTTGCTGAGGCATTGCTTTGTTTTGCAATGCCTTAGATCTCGAGCACGATAACAGGAAAGGCAAGGTTATTGAGAAACCGTGAGAGCTGCTGAAGATCCTTTTTCCTATAGTTTTAGATAGTGATGTGAGTCATTAAACAAGATTATCATTTGAGTTTAATTTTGGATTGCGTACTTTATATTTTGGATTTGATTGAGATGTTTGGACATATGTTGGATATTTATATGAGATGTTATGATTGATAGACCCTAGGCCATATTATTATTGTGTTTTGGATATTTATTTGATTTAAAATAAATGCGCCGATTTATTTGAAATTGATTGATATGCATATTGTTTTTAATTATGTTTAATTTATATGTATGTCATTTTGAGAAAGGAAAACTAACACCCGGAGTTTTTGAGAATTGTTTCAGTAAAATGATAAATAAAAATTTTCTCATGGGATCCCAAATGCTCTTATTAAAAATGCTATTATAAAAAAAAAAAATGTCTTAAAATTTTGGGGTGTTACAGCTTGCCTAATCCCTAAAGATAAAATCCCTCTCTTCCAATATGCCAATCTCTTCTTAAATCTTTTGTGACACCCCGGGTTTTCTCAATCTGTTTCCCATACTTATACTCAAATAATAATAATTTATTTATAGAAAATAGATGGGATTCCAGAACTTAAAACTCATAATTTAAAATTTGTCGCAGCGTCAAGCAAATACCATTTAAGAAAACCCCGAGGGTCACTTCTCCTCAAAACCATATTGAAAAACAGAACGAAAAGTAACCATTTTGAGCATGCTCACAAATCAAAACCACGATGAAATTTTGTAACTCCAAGGACACGAAATAGTGAAGTTCCAAAGCTCTAGGGTCTGTCCAAGATCACCACATCATCCATGAATAAATATATAACCACTATACAGTGATATGGGTCTAATCTATCCATATATACAATGACTAAGGAGAATGCCAAAAAGCCAATACCAGTCTAATCAAAAGTACACCACTTTGTCAGTATCTGATAGTCTCTGTCCTCAAGCCCTCGTCCAACTCCACGCTAGTCCACCTTCTTTCCTTTCTGACTGTCGCACTCTGATTCTGAGGCATTGCAAAATAAAGCAATGCCTCAGCAAGCTATGTTTGTGCAGGTGATATACATTCAAAATAACTCAATAAAACAAAGCATATGGCGCAAGGCATAAAGATCGAAAGATGATCAATAATATATAAAGTCTTAAATCACACGATGAAGGACATACCACGTCCATGCAATAAATAAGATATCATCAACTATGATATTAGGATATGCACAATTCGAGAAAATTTAAAAATATATGAATGCATGTCAAAAAAATCAACCCTCATACATAGTCAAGCCCTATGAGTGTCTCACATACACTCACGACAATGTGGGGTCAGCTCTCTGTACCATTCGCTTTCACCCTTGTACCCTCACGGGTACTCAGGCACTCACGGGAACTACGCGCACCACTTTCGCTTTCACCCTCACGGGCACTCAGGCACTCATTCAAAGTCGCGTTGCACACCCGCTTTCACCTTTTCACCCTCATGGGCACTCAGGCACTCACGGGGTGAAAATCGTATCCTACCACAGGATTAATAGTCTCAAATATCAAGCCAGAGCGACTCCCACATGTCAAGAAGATCAAAAATCTAAGTGGATATCACGAAAGATATCAAAAATAGTGCATGCAATAACCACCATAAAGATAGCATGCACATGGAAGCTATATGCTGAAGTCAATCTCACACATATGGTAAAGCATAAATCATATGCCTTAAAGACTCAAATCATCAAATCACTATTTGAGAATCATAGAAAAAGTGTGAATGAAATCACCTACCTCAGTATCGCAATATCCCTAAACAAACACATATCCAATATCAAGGTGTATGCCCTGATGTACCTGTCAGGACATAAATCATGTCATGGTTAACAAATATAACTAAAATCTAAAGCCTGATCATCTTTTGATCAGCTCGATCTGAATCATTTAATAGCATTTCGTAGTTTTGCTACTAAAAAGTTACTTCAAACTAAATTTTTATCCTAAATCTAGGTCCGCCTTGTCATGACGATCACAACGCCTCTTTCGGATCGTGATTTGGACCTCTGTAGCTCCTAAAATCAAGGTTTAAAGGCAAAAAGGGTAAAAAAAGACCAAAATCCAGCAAAAGGGGCCCGCTGCACGCGCAGCGCATGTCGGGCTCTTCTGTGGAAGCGCCTCGCATCAAAACCCTCTCCAGGGGAGCGGGCGCTTCTGTGGACACAACTGGCGCTTCTGTGGAAGAGCTCCACGTGTGGGGGATGGAACAGTGCACGTCGCGCGTTCCAGCCTCTCCACGTGGCGCGCACGAGTCGCACCTTGTGCCCCAGCACGTGGCGCGCCCTCATCGGGCCACGTGGCGCTCCCTCAGCCATGTAGTTTTTTCCTGTTCCGGTCGCCCTCGCCGGAGACGACGACTGGATTGGTTCCCCGTCGTCGGCGACCCCAGGAGCTCCGTTTTTTGTGATTTTTACACCCCTGTGCCGGTTTTTCATGTACATTCCATTTCCACCATCCATTTTCCCAAATCCTTCCTAAATCTAGCGTTTTTTCACGCTTTTTGTTTCATTTTCAAAAACTCCCATATTACTATTTTTCGGCGTCTCTAGCCGTCCGATCGTCACGAAATTTTGTGGGTTCTTTCTTCTCCTCATCATACACAATATGAACGGTATAGATCTAAATCCGACACCGTCTCATCCAAAATTTTTAGGCAAATCAGTATGCACGGATTTTTGCAAAAACTTACGTTTTCATGCTGTTTCTCGGTGTTTACAGGTAATTAAACATTGAAATTAACACAAAAGGGAAGGGTGGAGTGATCCTACCTCATTCCCGGCTGTTCAATGGTGGTGAAATCCACCTCCCCAGTGCGTGATGGTCCACGTGAAACAGAGAGACTTGAGAGAGAGGAGAGTGCGTTTTGAGCACTCTCTCTCTTCTCCTTACCTTATATCATTTCTTTTTTCTTTTTTATTATATCAAAATGTTACATCCTACCCACCTTATAAAATATTTCGTCCTCGAAATTTAAAATATGCATACCTCATGAGAAGAGCTCTGGGTGGGTACGCCTCATCTCATTCTCCAGCTCCTAAGTAGCCTCCTATGTCCAGTGATGCTGCCAGAGGACTTTGACCAGATGAATGGTCTTAGTCCTCAACTCCTGGATCTTGCTATCCAAGATCTGTATGGGGTGCTCCTCGAATGTCAAGTCAGGCTGTACTTCTGGTGGTATCTGCTCTAACACGTGGCATGGGTCTGGTATGTACTTCCTTAGCATAGAGATATGAAAAACATCATGTACTCCAACTAGCTGTGGGCGTAGGGCTAACTGGTATGCGACTGGTCCGACTCTGCGTAACATCTCAAAAGGACCAATGTATCTGGGATTGAGTTTCCCCTTTACACCAAATCTCATCACGCCCTTCATAGGGGAAACTCTAAAAAATACATGCTGTCCAACTTCAAACTCCAAGTCCTTCCGTCTCCTATCCGCATAGCTCTTCTGACGGCTATGAGCTACAAGTAATCGTTTCCTAATGAGTCGGACTTTTTCTGCACACTGCTCAACCAACTCTGACTTCACAATCCATCTCTCTCCTACGTGACTCTAGCACAAAGGAGACCTGCATGGTCTGCCATACAGTGCCTCATAAGGCGCCATGCCAATGCTCACATGATAGCTATTATTATACGCAAACTCCACGAGTGGCAATTGCTCATCCCAACTACCTCTCCAATCCAGGACACAAGCCCTCAACATATCCTCCATGGTCTGGATAGTCCTCTCAGTCTGGCCATCTGTCTGGGGGTGGAAAGCTGCACTGAATCTCAATCTCAACCCCAAAGCCTCCTGTACACTCTGCTAGTACTTTGAGGTAAACTGTGTGTCTCGGTCTGAGATAATCGTCAATGGTACTCCATGAAGGCTCACGATCTCCCTGACGTACAGCTTCACTAAGCTGTCCATGGTTTGAGTCTGTCTAATAGGGAGGAAATGGGCTGACTTTGTCAATCTATCAACTATAACCCATATCATGTCGTGCCCACTAGCCATCCTTGGAAAACCCACTATAAAATCCATAGTGAGGTGATCCCACTTCCACTCTGGAAGATCTAAAGTCTGCAATAACCCAGCTGGTCGTTGATGCTCCGCCTTGACCGGCTGACAGGTCAAGCATCGTGCTACACACTCACCAATATCCCTCTTCATCCCATTCCACCAAACGTGTCATCTAAGGTCTTGGTACATCTTTGTACCTCCGGGATGAATAGAATACGGGGACTGGTGTGCCTCCGTAGCAAGTCATGTCTTAACTGACCATCTACAGGTACTACCAATCTGCCCCTATACCTGACACCTCCATCGAGCCCTCTAGAAAAGTCAGCCTTATCGGCCATGTTCTGCGTCTCAGCATCGCTCACCTGTGCCTGAAGGATCCTATCAAGAAACCTGGATCGAGTCGAGAGGTTAGCAAGCATCACTCTCGACTTCCTACTCAGGGCATCAGCTACGACGTTAGCTTTCCCCGGGTGGTACTGTATCATAAAGTCGAAGTCCTTGAGGTACTCCATCCATCTCCTCTGCCTCATGTTCAGATTGCTCTGAGTGAAGAAATACTTGAGGCTCTTGTGGTCAGTGTATACCTCAAAATTCTTGCCATATAAATAGTGTCTCCAAGACTTCAACGCAAACACAACTGTGGCTAACTCAAGATCATGTGTCAGATAATTCACCTCGTGCATCTTCAACTGTCTTGACGCATAAGCAATGACCTTCCCATGCTGCATTAGCACTGCTCCGAGACCTCTGCCTGATGCATCACAAAACACCACGTAACCACCTGATCCTGAAGGTAGGGCAAGTACTGGTGCAGAAGTCAACCTCCGCTTGAGCTCTTGGAAGCTCTCCTCACAAGCATCAGTCCAAACAAATCTGGTGTCCTTCCTAGTCAAAGTGGTCATGGGCAAGGCAATCTTCGAGAACCCCTCAATGAATCGCCGATAGTAACCAGCTAAACCGAGGAAACTACAAACCTCTATCACCGTCGTAGGCCTCTCCCAATGCAAAACTGCCTCCACCTTAGCTGGATTTATGGCCACACCATCCTTGGACACCATGTGCCCCAAAAACTGCACATGTCCTAACCAAAATTCACACTTACTGAGCTTCGCATACAAGTGATGATGACGAAGTGTGTCCAACACAATGCGAAGATGCTACATGTGGGCTCTATGGTTAGGAGAATAAATCAGAATATCATCCACAAAGACAATCACGAACTTATCCAAATAAGCTTGGAATACCCTGTTCATCAAATCCATAAACATTGCCGCTGCATTTGTTAACCCAAACGGCATTACCAAAAACTCGTAATGGCCATACCGACTCCTGAATGCAGTCTTAGGGATATCCTCCTCCCTAATCCTCAACTGGTGATAGCCTGAACACAGGTCGATCTTAGAGAACACCTATGCCGACTGCAACTGATCAAACAAGTCGTCAATACGTGGTAGAGGATACCGATTCTTCACAGTAACACTGTTCAGTAACCAGTAGTCTATGCACAACCTCAATGATTCATCCTTCTTCTTAACGAAGAGGACTGGTGCTCCCCAAGGAGACCCACTCGGCCTGATAAACCCTTTATCAATAAGTTCCTGCAATTGCACCTGGAGCTCTCTCAACTCTGCAGGGGCCATCCTATAAGGCGCCTTAGATATAGGCAGTGTACCCGGCACCAAGTCTATGGTAAAATCAATCTCTCTACGTGGAGGTAGTCCTGGCAGCTCGTCTGGGAATACATCAGCAAAATCTTGTACTACGTCAATCTCCTCAATCTGTAGTTGCTCCCTATCAGTCGTTGTGACGCAAGCCAAAAACACTCGACAACCTCGAGTATAACATCGAGCTACTCTCATGGCAAAAATCATACAAGGGCCACTATCACTCCTCATGCTCTGGACTACAACCACTGGTTGACCTGGTACACTACACATAATCTGCTTCTTGCGGCAGTCTATAGTAACCCAAAACATTGCTAGCCAATCCATCCCCAAGATGACATCAAAATCCATCATGTATAATAAAATGAGGTCGGCATACATCCTCATACCTGATATCTCCACTGATACCTTCTCAAGGTACTCAGTAGCCTCCACTGTCTCTCTTGATGGCATTGACACATCTAACCCAAATGCAAGCTTGCTCGTAGGCAAGTCAAGGCAAGATGCAAATGTACATACAATAAATGAGTGGGTAGACCCTGAATAAAAAAGAACCCTGGCATGTCTATTAGCTACCAGAAAAGTACCTTCCACCACCTGGTTTGAGGCCTGTGCCTGCCCTGAAGTGATGGCGAAGACACGGCCCTGACTGCGTGGCGCTGCCTCAGCGGTGGCATTTGTCCTCGGTGGTCTGTCTCCCAAACCTCTCGGGCATTGTCTAATCATGTGTCCCGTCTCGCCACAACCATAGCACCTAAATGGCTCGATCGGCCGAAAAGGTTCTTTGTCGCTCTTCTTCTTGATGCGATAGGGCTGCCGTGGGCCCCGATCTTGTGACCTGTACTGGGAAAAATTGCCCCACGTGTCGGCCCTTACAACGGGCACACTCTCCGACCCTGATCTCTCCTCTGTCTAGGAGAGTATCGCGAATCATATCCCCCCTGAGATGGTGTGGATGCGAAGGGCCTCTTGGTCTTGGAGGGCAGACTCACCTCTCCTTTACTCCGTCTCGAAGCCCTCTCCAGCATCGCAGCCCTATCTGCCGCCTGTGTCATCGTAGTCGGGTATGCTATCAATACTTCGTGCCTCAACTGTGGCACTAACTCGTCGATGAATCTATCTGCTGCCTCTTGCTCTGAGGCAAAAGGGGTATCTGCAAATCTGCCTAGCCTAGTAAATTGGTTCAAGTATTGTTGAACTGTAAGGCTTCCCTGTGTCAATGTGGAGAACTCCCTCTTCATGGCATGCCAAGCATGAGGAGGGAAATACTGTGCATCAAATATCTTCCAAAAATCCTGCCAGGAGAATGGCGCTAAAGATGGGGGACATATCTGCTGCTGGGTCTTCCACCAAAACCCGACTTCTCTGACCAACAAGTACGAAGCCAATCTAACCTGATCCTCAGGTGCAATCTCCATCCCCGTAAAAGCCTTCTCTACCTCGAACAACCATCTCTCTGCTGTTGCTGGCTCCCCTTCCCCATGGAAGCTAGGAACCATCCTCCAAAACCTCTCGAGCTGCTTCACTGGTGGAACATGCATGCTCGAGGATCCTCCCTCAGCAACTACCTGTGTGGACGCCAACGGTGCGACATGGGACGACTGTGCCGCTGATTCCTCTGGGACTACTGCAATCGCCGCCGGGTGGATAGGGTGTAAGGCCTGCACCTCCACCCGAACCTACCTTGAAATATGCTCTATGAGGTGTGGTAAGAGGCTCTCGACTACTCGAGCCCAATGTCTGCCTCCTGCCCCCCTTACTCTGGTGTAGCAGCAGGGGTAACAGGGGTGGCAACTGGTGGAGCGGGGGTAGACTTGGTCCTTCGTCGAGGAGCCATCTGTTAACAACACATAACCCATGGTATAAGCATTTCTCCTTTCTCAGTCTAAGCCAATAACGAATGGGCTATCATGCTAATTAGACCCTTAAAGTGGTGATGATGGACTACGCTTGAGCTCTGATACCAAACTGTGACACCCCGGGTTTTATCAATCTGTTTCCCATATTTATACTCAAATAATAATAATTTATTTATAGAAAATAGATGGGATTCCAAAACTTAAAACTCATAATTTAAAATTTGTCGCAGCGTCAAGCAAATACCATTTAAGAAAACCCCGAGGGTCACTTCTCCTCAAAACCATACTGAAAAACAGAACAAAAAGTAACCATTTTGAGCATGCTCACAAATCAAAACCACGATGAAATTTTGTAACTACAAGGACACGAAATAGTGAAGTTCCAAAGCTCCAGGGTCTATCCAAGATCACCACATCATCCATGAATAAACATATAACCACTATACAGTGATATGGGTCTAATCTATCCATATATACAATGACTAAGGAGAATGCCAAAAAGCCAATACCAGTCCAACCAAAAGTACACCACTGCATCGGTATCCGACGGTCTACGTCCTCAAGCCCTCGTCCAACTCCACGCTAGTCCACCTTCTTTCCTTTCTGACTGTCGCGCTCTGATTCTGAGGCATTGCAAAACAAAGAAATGCCTCAGCAAGCTATGCTTGTGCAGGTGATATACATTCAAAATAACTCAATAAAACAAAGCATATGGCTCAAGGCATAAAGATCAAAAGATGATCAATAATATATAAAGTCTTAAATCACACGATGAAGGACATACCATGTCCATGCAATAAATAAGATATCATCAACTATGATATCAGGACATGCACAATTCGAGAAAATCTAGAAACATATGAATACATGTCAAAAGAATCAAACCTCATACACAGTCAAGCCCTATGAGTGTCTCACATACACTCACAGCAATGTGGGGTCAGCTCTCTGTACCATCTGCTTTCACCCTTTCACCCTTGCACCCTCACGGGTACTCAGGCACTCAAGCACTCACGGGAACTGTGCGCACCACTTTCGCTTTCACCCTTTCACCCTCACGGGCACTTAGGCACTCACGAAAAGTTGCGTTGCACACCCGCTTTCACCCTTTCACCTTCACGGGCACTCAGGCACTCACGGGGTGAAAATCGTATCCTACCACAGGATCAATAGTCTCAAATATCAAGCCAGAGAGACTCCCACATGCCAAGAAGACAAAAAATCCAAGTAGATATCATGAAAGATATCAAAAATAGTGCATGCAATAACCACCATAAAGATAGCACGCACATACGAAGCTACATGCTGAAGTTAATCTCACACATATGGTAAAGCATAAATCATATGCCTCAAAGACTCAAATCATCAAATCACTATTTGAGAATCATAGAAAAAGTGTGAATGAAATCACCAACTTCAGTATCGCAATATCCCTAAACAAACACGTATCCAATATCAAGGTGTATGCCCTGATGTACCTGCCAGGACATAAATCATGCCATGGTTAACAAATATAACCAAAATCTAAAGCTTGATCATCTATTGATTAGCTTGATCTGAATCATCTAATAGCATTTCGTAGTTTCATTACTAAAAATTTACTTCAAACTAAATTTTTATCCTAAATCTAGGTCCGCCTTGCCAATATGATCACAATGCCTCTTTCGGATCGTGGTTTGAACCTCTGTAGCTCCTAAAATCAGGTTTAAAGGCAAAAAGGGTCAAAAAAGACAAAAATCCAGCAAAAGGGGCCCGCTGCATGAGCAGCGTGTGCCGGGCGCTTCTATGGAAGCGCCTCGCATCAGAACCCACTCCAGGGGAGCGGGCGCTTCTGTGGAAGCGCTCTGCGTCAGAACCCTCTTTGGGCAGCAGGCGCTTCTATGGAAGCGCTCTACGTGTGGGGGACGGAACAGCGCGCGTGACGCGTTCCAGCCTCTCCACGTGGCGCGCACGAGTCGCACCATGTGCCCCAGTGCATGGCGCGCCCTCATCGGGCCACGTGGCTCTCCCTCAGACATGTATTTTTTTCCTATTCCGGTCGCCCTCGCCGAAGACGACGATCGGACTGGTTCGCCGTCGCCGGCGACCCCAGGAGCTCCGTTTTTTATGATTTTTACACCCCTGTGTTCGGTTTTTCACGTATATTCCATTTCCACCATCCATTTTGCCAAATCCTTCCTAAATCTAGCATTTTTTTTCACGCTTTTTGTTTCGTTTTCAAAAACTCCTGTATTACTGTTTTTCGTGTTTTTCGGCGTCCCTAACCGTCCGATCGTCACGAAATTTTGTGGGTTCTTTCCTCTCCTCATCATACACAATATGAATGGTCCAGATCTAAATCTAACACCGTCTCATCCAAATTTTTTAGGCAAATCAGTACGCACGGATTTTTGCAAAAACTTATGTTTTCATGCTATTTTTCGGTGTTTACAGGTAATTAAACGTTGAAATTAACACAAAAGGGAAGGGTGGAGTGATCCTACCTCGTTCCCGGCTATTCAATGGTGGCGAAATCCGCCTCCCAGTGCGTGATAGTTCACGTGAAACAGAGAGACTTGAGAGAGAGGAGAGTGCATTTTGAGCACTCTCTCTCTTCTCCTTACCTTATATCATTTCTTTTTTCTTTTTGTTTTTTTATATCAAAATGTTATATCTTTCAACCAGGTTTTTTAGTACTCCAAGGGAGGTTTCACAATGCACATTGGAATAACAAGGTAAGAAATTGGAAGCAGTTTAATTTGATACACCAATATTCCAACAATAATAAACATAGTGAATCCTCCACTTTAATCCTTGAGATGGAAGATTTGTGCATGCTAACTCTTTGCACAAAAATAGCTTCAAAGATGCAAATGATGAATTTGACATTCTTGATGTGCAAGGATTTGGGGCTTATCAGGATGACCACATCTTCAGTGTAGTTTTGGTAAGGTATCTGATATTGAGAACTGCCAATTTTGATCCCTTTAATAATGCCCAACTGGATTCCATTTTTCAAAATTTTACTCAATGCTTCAACTATGATAGTGAAAAAGAGATGGGATATCACATTAGCCTGTCTTAAACCTCTATAATTTTAAAGAATTTGCATGTTGACCCATTGATAATTATGGAAAAGTGGACTATGGGAATACAAATTTTGATCCATAATCACCACCAATATGAAAAGCCCATCTTACACATGACGAGGTTAAGAAAGTTCCAATCCACCCCATATTACACATGACAAGCTTCAATCTTACACATGACAAGGTCAAGAAAGTTCTAATCAACCGTATCGTAAGCCTTCTCCAAGTTGAACTTGTAGAAAACGACATCATCTTGAAACAATGCAAGGAAGGCAATGTATTCTTTAACAATCATCAAACTATCTAGAATTTGTCTCCCTTCCAAGAATGCAAAGTGCTCTTTTGAGATGAGACTACTTAGAACTTTCTTAAGGTGCTCTACAAGGACTTTGGTGATGATTTTCTACAGTGACCTAATGAGGCCAATTGGACAAAAAACCTTAGGATGGCTAGAGTCTCTAGACAGGGGAATTAGGACAAAGAAAGTTGCCCCATATCTTGATGAATTGTGCTTGTATAAAATAAATAAATAAACTTTTAAAAATCACACATCTTGTGCTTAATGGTACCATAAAGCTTTATGGAATTATAAACAAAATTCATCAAGGCTAAGAGTAACATTTAATTTCTTCCATCGAGAATTGTCTATGTAACCATTATCTATCATCCTCAAACATTTTGTCAAATTTCACACGCAATGCATTAGGCGTAAAGGAGTCCTCAACAAAGTAAAGGTTTTCCATAGTACCTTGTGAGTTCCTCATCAATGCATTGTTGATCCTTCACTCATCTACCATTAATATTTAACCTAAAGATGTGGTTACAGTTGCATTTTCTTGTAGTGATTGCATGAAAGTAAGTAGAGTTTTGATCTCCTTCATGAAGCCATTTAACTGTGCTCTTTATCCCCAAATTATTTCTTTAAGGATGGCCTAGTGTTTAGTCTTCTATTCAGTGCTGACAACTCCAATCTTACTGCCTCAAATAAGAGACATGTCTCTCTTCTTTTTCTTCCAAGCATGTGATCTTGTCAAAAGATTCCTTATTCTTGGTTCTTTGCCCTACTTTATACCCTTTTTTTACAATCTTTTAACATTTTCTTCACAAGTATGAGATTTTACATCAATGCTTGAGTTGGAGTACTGGAAATGGGGGCATTGTTCCACTACATTGAACCATTCTCTAGCAACAGCTTGTTTTGTAGCTAAGAGAGTTTAAATGTAAATGGAGAAGGGCCCTACATCATTGAAGAAGTATCTAATCAGATTGACCAGTGATTTGAACCAAGTTTATGCTTTCTTAGCTGAAGAATGACTAAAACTTCCTCACATATTCTTGAGATATTTCAAGCCTTGCAAATGTGATAGGTTTTTGTAATTAGACATGTGTAAGACATCTTAGTTAGTTGTGGATCACTTATTCATTGTCCTGAATGAACTTGTTGAATTTATCCATAGCCGCTTGTTGATGATGTTGTATAGATCTCTCACATCTAAATATAGTTGTTTTAAAATCATCGTCAATACTCTATGGGCCTTCCCATTTTTTTGTCACAAGTTTAATTCCTTGACCAAGTTGAATTTTCTGTATCATCATCCAACCTAGAGATAGTTGAGATAACATGGTCTTCACCCAAGGACAAATCTTTAAAAAGTTTAGATACTGCAAAGGATCCCTAAAGACGATTCACTAGTGAGAAGGAAGAAGAGTTCTAAGCAAGAATTGATAGCCAATCATAAAGACAACAAATACTAATAGAACAAAGAGAGTAACAATCAAAAGTCTCACATTGTGATTCTTGAATGAAGATAAAATGAGGGTTACAACTTTGGATGATTTTTTTAATAAAAGGCACACACACACACACACACACACACACACACACACACACACACACACACACACACACACACACACACACAGACACACACACAGACACACACACAGACACAGACACAGACACACACACACACACACACACACACACACACACACACACACACACACACACACACACACACACACAAGCCTCATTCTTTTAAGTTCCGTGTGAGTAACTTCATAAGACAACACAAGAAAGTGAAAAAACCCCACCCACCCCACTCCACCCCATCACTACACAATCACATTCGCCTGTTCCTACCTTCACTTATGAGTCTTCTCTTCTTTGATTTCGATTTTGTCTTACATCCATATAGTTGGAGCTTGCTCATGGGCTTCCAATTCAGAGGAGACATCATTTTCCTTTTGTGATCCACTTCCCTTTGCCTCAACTAAAGTTTTGGATTTCTTTGTGGCATCCATGTTGAGGTTATGGTACCATATATGTTTCCTCGACCATGCCATTAATTTCCACCATGAGAGATTTGTATTGATCCACTATGTTCAAGCTAATACATTCTACCAGTGTATTCTCCTCTTTCTTCATATGTTCATAGTAGGGATAAGGCATTTGTTGTTGTTATTATTATTGTTGTGTTGATGAGGTTGCATTTTGTTTCCCAAAAATACAAACTTTGAGGTTAATTCCCTAAATGTCCTATTGGATGTTGACCTTGTTAAGCTTTCACCTACAACTATGATTTGCGAGGAAAATAAGAAGAAAGAAAGTACTAATGAAAGAGAAAAAACTCTCTCAATTTTACCTAAGAATAATTGCAAAAATAAGGTTGCTACCTTTACAAGACTCGCTTTCTCACACTCTCACTCAATTTCTTAGATCTTCTTACTCCTTACTTGATTCTTTCTCACTTGCTTACAACTGAGGAGTGCTCCTCTTTTTATAATTGATTTCTACTTATCATCTCCTCAACATGTAGTGGCAATTATTCCAAGTGTTTACAATCCAATGATTAACACTTTTCTAAAAGCTACACTAGAATATTTTGCACAACTTTACAAATATATAGCCTAGATATTTTCTAAGAACTAATTTAGAAATATTTTAGAACATTTAGATATTTATATAAGACTTTTCTACCCACTTTTTAGAATACATGGATTCTAGATTATAAGCCCTTTTTGTAGGCCTTGGGGCCAAGTCCACAACCAAAAGAGGCTAAGATGTGCTGACCTATATCACTAGGCCCACATATTTATATCCAACATATCCCTCCTTAAATCAAAAGCTTCTTCATTTCAAGCATAGTTCTCAACTAAATAAATGTGTCAGTAGGCAATGCTTTAGTAAAGATACCAGCCACTTTATATCACTTTGCTTGCGTCTTCCATGTTGCACCGGATGTTTGGCAGCTTGATGGCATATTTGTTGTCAATATATATGAGTATACAATCTTCTTGAGGATGATCTTACTGCTTTAAGAGGTTTCTCAACCAAGTTGCATCACAGACAATGTAGGAGGCTACCACACTATATCTTGCTTTTTAGACATCTAAGTAAAAGCAATTGATCTAAGGTAAAACACATAACCTGAAGCAATCTTCCTTTCATCTTGATCTCCTGCCCAATCACTATCCTAATAACCAAACGAAGTTGGATCATCTTTGTAAGAGTAAAAGAGGCCAAAGTCCAATATATCTTATATATATATATATATATATATATATATATATATATCTTAAGATCCTTTTTGCAGCCAATTAGTATGAATATTTTGGTGTTTTTATGTACCTACTCAAGCATTCAACACTAAACAAAATATCTAGTCTTGTGATTGTAAGGTACCTTAAGCTTCTAATTAAATTCTTAAAAAGAGTAGAATCTATGCTCTTCCATTCTCCTTCTTTTGTTATCTTCAAACTCATAGAAGATGAGTATTTACTTCATTGTAATTACTCATTTTAAAGGTTTCAAGTAACTTTATAGCATAAATACTCATTTTGAAGGTTTCAAGTAACTCTCTAGCATATTTATTTTAAGATATAAAAATACTAATAAATTTTTGACATACCTCAATTATAAGGAAAAATGACATAAGATCATAATCTATCATCTCGAACTCCTTGAACATAGCTTGCTTGAACTCTTGAAACATCTATTGGTTATTTCTTATGAATAGCAATTCATCAACATACATCATTATCATTCTTTTGATGTTACTGATATACTCATATGGGAATTAGTTGAAACCATTGTCTTCAAGATACTTATTAATGAGGGAATTCTAAGCTCTTGGGCCTTGCTTCATGCCATATAGAGCTTTCTTCAACTGGTACACCTTTGCTTTTCTTTTACCATAAACATGCAGGTTACTCCACATAAACCTCTTCTTGTAGCTTGCTATTTAGAAAAGCTAACTTTGCATCCAATTAGTGTATCTTCCAATATGATGGGTAGTAAAAGAGATCAATATCCTCATAGTGCCAAGTCATACCACTGGTGCAAACACCTTTTCAAAGTTGATGCCATATTTTTGCTTGTAGACTTTGGCTATAAGTCTGGCCTTAAATCATTCAATCTTTCTATCACCCATTTGCTTGATTTTATACACTTATTTGAATTACCCTTTGACCTTTAGGAAGTGTAGTTAGCACCCATGAGCCATTTTTTTTAATAGCATGAATTTGTTCCAACAAAGTTTTCTTTCAAGAATCTTTTTTAACAGTCTCTTAGAAGGTTAGAGGCTTAGCGTTAGCATATAAACAAAAGAGATTTATATCTTTAGTTTGTTCACAAAATTTTCTTAGACTTTTCTTCTTTATTGATGCAAGAAATGGAGATACAATACCTAAAATTTGTGGAATCCTATGATGTGTATTTGATGCATTAGGGAGTGTTGTTGACATTTCTCTTTCTAGACCTTCATACCTTACTTCTTCTTGTTCTTCCATCTTAAGATGGTTCTCCTTGTTTGTGTCTCCTTCACTATAGTTCTATGCTTCCTCCCCGTTAAAAATTACATCTCTACTCACCATCACTTTGTATGTAAGTGGATTGTAGAGCTTATAGGTTTTGAACATCTTATTATAGCCAATGAAGATGCATTTCTCTCAACAATTATTTAGCTTCTTTTTCTTAGGTACTTGATCATACGCAATGCACACAGAGACCTTATGGTGCGTCACACTTGGCTTGTAACCACTTCAAGCTTATTGTGGTGTCTTTTTCTTTACATTCTTTGTAGGACATTGGTTGAGGAGATAAATTATACATGCTACAACTTCAACCATAAATTCTTCTGCAAGCCCTTTCTCCTTGAACATGGTTCTTGTCATGTTGAGGACCTTTTGGTGATGCCATTTTGTTGTGGTATTTACACTATTGTAAATTATTGCTTAATGCTATTCTCCTTGTAATAACTTCAAAACTCATGAGATGTTATTTCCCACCTTGTTCAGATCTTAATATCTTAAATGAATAACCACTTTCAACTTCAACATAAGCTTTTAGACTTTTGAAAATAGTAAAGGTCATAGATTTTTCTTTCATGAAATAAATCCTAAGTTTTCTACTAAGATCATCAATAAAGGTGATGAAATATTTGTTACCTCCAAATGAAGTAGACTAATAAGTTTGCAAATGTCAATGTGCACTAAGTGTAGGGGATCCACTGCTTTCCAAAATCTTCTACTTTGAAAAGAGGCTTTTTATTGCTTGACAAGGGTGCAAGTCTCACATACTTTGACTTCTCTATAGTCGGTAATCCTCGTACCATGCTTAAAGTGAATAATAGCTTGAGTTCACTGAAATTGAGATCCCAAAGTGGAGATGCCACTTCCATGATTCATCCTTAATGCTTCTATAGAAGCACTTTCAAGCTTGTTTTAATATGAAGAGTAAACATTATATTGGGTGTTATTTATACTTTTATAATAAGCCTCCTTGGGGGATTCATCAAAGAGAGATACCTATATCCTTCATGTTGTTTTGTACTCCTCTAGTACTTTCTAATATTACGAATGTTCACATTTGAGATATATTGGGGAGAACCATTCTTTTGATAAATTTTAATTTTACTCTTACCTTTTATAAGTACTTTGGTTGAATCTCCAAGGCTAACATTGCTATGAACATCCTCAACCAATATTTGAAGAGTAGAGTTAAGATAGCATACATCTTAATGATTATGAGTCTCCTTTTGTGCAATGAGAAGTGTGACATCTTTCATATAACTTGATGCTTATGCAAAATTAGATTGGTGATTCTAATTTTTTAATTGGTTACTCCAATACTCAGATGCATACTGTCCAATCTTATTGTAATTGTAACATTGGACTCTTCTTCTATCTCCATGTTCGTGATCACGAGTAGATTCACCTCTACCTGTTCCTCTTCTATTGTTGGTGGGCTTCCTCTCCTATGGTCTCTTCCATGATTGTCATTGTTGATACCTTCACATTGAGAACGACCACCCATTTGGTCATTTACAATCACTTTTGACTAGAGTTTTTTCTCTACTATGGCTAGGCTGCTACTCTTATCATATGTTGCTCATGTACTTGAAGTGATTTCATTAGCTCTTCAACTGTAAGTATCTAAGTCTTTGGATTTTTCAGTGGCCACAACCATATGTTCAAATTTGATTGTGAGGGATCATAACATTTTCTCCACGACACGAACATTTTCAATATTTTTTTCCATTCCTTTTTAGGATGTTAACAATAACTAGTAATCGTGAGCAGTAGTCGGAGATAGACTTTCCTTCATTTATATAAGCAACTTCAACCTTAGCCCTTAAAGTTTTCAATTATACCCTTCTTACACAATCAATAACCTGGAAGTAGTTGCTCAAAATGTCCCATGCTTCTTCTTTTTTACTTTGCTTCAGTGATATTTTCAAATGCTGATTTATCTACTCTTTGGTAGAGTAAGAATAACACCTTGTTATCCTTCTTTTTTTGCTCCTTAAAAGTCCTTTTAGTCTATGGTGTATGAAGCTTCTTGCCCAAGAGTGGGCTCCTCATATCTATTAGCAAGAATCTCCCATAATTCTTGTGACCCAAACAACGCCTTCATTTGAATATGTCATCTTGAATAGTTGCTTTTAACAACTTGGGAATTTGAATTTGCACCAAGTTGGAAGACATCTTCAATATGAGATGAGGAAAAAAGCTTCGCTAACACTTTTGTGACTCTAAACTTGGCTTTGATATCACTATGTTGGATGTTGGCTATGTTGAGCCTTCACTCATAGCAATGATTTGTTAGAAAAATAAGAAAAGAGAAACTACTAATGAAAGAGAAAAAACTCTCTCAATAGTAAAAAACAATTATAAAAACAAGGTTATTATTTTTATAAGACTCATTCCCTCACACTCACTCAACTTCTTAGATCTTCTCACTCACTTCTTTCTCACTTTCGTATGATTAAGGAGTGCTTATCTATCATAATTGCTTTCCACCTATCGTCTCCTCAACGTATTGTGAAAATTATTCCAAGTGACTATAATCCTATGGTTAACATTTTTCTATAAGCTACACTATAATCTTTTGCACAATTCCTCTACAAATATCTAGCCTAGATATTTCCTAAGAACTAATTTATAAACTTTTTAGAGTATTTAGATATTTACATAAGACTTTTCTATAAACTTTTTAGAATACATGTATTCTACATGGTAGACCTTTTTTCTAGGCCTTAGGACTAGGTGTATAACCAAAATGTGCTAAGATGGACCAATCCCTGTCATTGGTTCACATATAAGCTTTTGGATTACAGCCAACATGTCCCACGCCTCAATTTTTCCTTGATTGGGAGGGCCAACTGCAGAAATCACGACCCACAAGAGAACTTGGGCTGTCGAGGCAAGGTAGCGGAAGAGTGGAGTTATTACATGAAACAACATCCAAACAGACACCAAGCGAGAAGTCTGCAAATGAGCTTATTCTCGCTCCCATGACAATTGCTATGGGTATATTTCACGGTGGGGGAGCACCGAAGTTCAAAGGCACTAATCTCATCGGACTAAAGGAGTTATGAGGCAGCACAAAAATTTCCATCTTTTCATTGAAACTACAGAGTGCAACGGACGGTTGCCGCACTTGTTATTCCCAGAGAAAGCTGGAACTCCACGTGTTCCTCCAAGGCAGTTTTAGCACCAAAACAATTGCGTTTCTTCTCTTGAAAATGACTTGAGATAAGAAGAAGTAGAAGCTGCAAAAGGAGGAAGGTTGAGGTCTATCCTCGTACTTTTGTTTGAGAAGACATCTCTCCATCCTTGTCATTAAATGGACGGTTGAGATTAGTTTTTTTCTCTCTCTTCGACGGATTATTATCTCCCCAGCTCCTGCAGTTCTCTCACGTTGATACGCCTCCTCTCCTTTTCCACTGTCAGATGCCTTTTCTGCAAAACCGCTGCCACCATGTTTGAAGCTTTCATCACCTTTGAACTGGCTGTTTTCGGTCATCTCCTCCGGTGAGATGGTGAAACCCGGTATTTGCAGTTTCGCCCTTTCTCCCGGGAAGCTTGCACCATCTCATCTACTGTTGCATTCCTTTCAAAGTGAACCTGCACAGCAATTTGTGGAAACGATAACACCACCCCCTAGTATTGACCTTACTCCAGCCGCTTAGAATTTTATTTTTGGTAATTTAAACCAAAATAACAGCTAAGTAGAATTTAAAAAAAGAGTACCACTGTCTTTTTCTGAAAAATCCAACCTACTAACGAAGATCCTGTCCTAATATTAATGGTAGTCCGGTCATTGAAGCAAAGGAGAAAAAGCTGGCTGGGTATCTGCAATTTTACAAAACATGGGACGGTATTTGATAGTGGCTGGTATTTGAAATTTATTTGAAAAAAATATCTGAACATCTACCTCTCATCTGAATCTTAAATCATTGGTAGAAGCACGCACGCACACGCACACACACACACACACACACATTGTACAAAATTTCTCCGAATGTACTTTTTCGATCACCTCAGTCACCATTTTTACCAGCTGCTATTTAACATCTAGTAAGAGCCCAAAACCACTCTTGCTTTCTTTGCTCCACATGCTCTTAAAAGATTCACTGTGAGAATATTTCCCTTTCTCCAGAGGACAGTTTACACATTGGTGAATAGCTGCCAGAAACAACAAGGCAAATCCATATTAATTGAAAGATGATTGAAGAATCTTGCTATACTATGAGTTAATAGATTGTTTGGTTATTATTAGGCATATTAGTTTCAAATTTTGGTGAATGTGAGATCTCACATGGAAGTTTGGAACTAGGGATGTGAAAGCTGGATTGGACAAGCCTGAATCTCTATGAGGCCTGCCTTGAGCTGTTTTTTGAGCTAACTGGTAATGAGCTTCTACGTAGTTCAAATTTTTGAAAACTTCACTCAACTCAAAGGTTATGTGAATTGAATCAATTCGAAACTACTCGTGGGTGACTCAAAAATACTTTGAAAATTTTTAAATAAAATTTAACTTATATGTAGTTATATCTTTAATTTCTATTTCTTAAGCATCCATAGCCTATAGGTGAGCTAGTTAGGTTGTAATCTTGTTGTTTAAGAGGCTTGCGTTCGACTTTTAACTAATTTGTTTTATTTTGAGGCTAGTTGATTCGATCTGTTACTGAGTTGAGTACTTTGGGCAAGTTTCAAGTTAAACTCGTGAGTTTTAAAACTATATATGCGCTTGTAACTATATTTAAAGCTCAAGCTATCATTAGGCTTCAAACAATTTGTTACTGCTGAATAACCGAAGTCCACCCTGTATCAAGGTAAGATAGAAACGATGACTACTATCACCAAAAGTAAGCTGAGGACAACTGCAAGTTAAGACATACGGGGACGCTATCCAGGGGGCAGAAAGGAGCCTTGCCGGTGACTAAATAGAAAGCCCAGAAGTGTTATGCCGATTAGTCAGAGCAGCAGGCCTACAATTTCAGTCCGCCTCATTGATTTGGGCCAGGTGTTTGCAACTTCTGGCTGTGGCGTTCTCTCTCTTTGATGTTTATTAATTAACAGGTGCAGTATCTGTTCTTAATTATCAATTTCATCCAAATATAGTCATGGTTAAAATGTTTTGTTGGTAGGTACAGTAAACAAAATGTCGCGTTAAGATAAGTTGCAGATGCTATGTCAAAACCAAACAGTGAACAGGGATGCTTACGATTACATTGCCAGGATAACTTTCAAACTGGAGCTCTATGTTCAAACAATGTTACATAGAATGGGCAATGTAGAGATACGGGAGCCGAATTGGCGTGCAAGGCTTGTATAGTCTTGTTTATTGAATTATGCCGGATTATTCCATGAACCGGATTATATGAGCCTTAATTGGGTTCTAAGTTGTTAGATGTAGTTAGACGAATGCACCAACCCTGTACCTTCTTCTTTTCATGATTTTACTAGTAAAAGGGTCATTTGCACACGCAACTAACAGAAAAGGAAAAGCAAATGTAAACAAAAAAATAGGGACTGGGGAAAAATGGGGTATGGCTGAGATAGCATGATAGTTAATGATAGGTAGAAAGTGGATGTATTTGTTTTGAAACTTGCAGAGATTCAACAGATAATTAAACTGGGAGAGAGAACAAATTTGGATTTCAAAAGTATCCCAAACTGCATTTAAGTGGAGGGACCTAGTTGGACAAAGCTTTTAAACACCTGCTAAGTAGGCCTTACTTTACATTGGTGAGGCCTAAGAGATTTGTAATACTTATTCAGAACCATCCATCAAAGATGTATACACAAACACATATATGGTTGAATTACATTTGATTGGCTGAAAAAAAGTAGAAAACAAAAAAAGTTAGAAGAAATTACAGTTAGAAACTTTCCCCTAGCTAACACCTGCAACCCCTTGCTAAAATTGCCACTCTCCTATTAGTAAGCATTGAGAGAATAACCAACTGAAAGTTTTTGATTTTACTGGTAGTGCCTGATGTTGTTCATCACTTATCCCTAGTTGTCGGAGGGTACACTTAAAATGCCTTCTCAAGTGGCACCTCATCCTCGTCTTCTGGGTCCTGAGGAGTGTGCTGCCACTGCAGAGCTTGTGGGGCAACAGTGCCCATCTTCCCACATGTAGACGATGTGAATCATTGGTTTTTATGTTTCAATCGGATACCAATTACTTGGAAGCATTTGAAAACCTCCAGATGAATTGACTATATGTGTATGCGCGCGCCACGGATTAATACATAATCTCTCCTCCACCAAGACCTCCAACAATCTCATTCTCAAGCAACGCAAAATAATTTAAGGAGAAGGAGAATCATTCAAGCCGGAAAAAAATGTTCAAATGTAAAATAAATAAATAAAAATAACATAAATTGCAATAAATCACAATAACAGGTTTTGTCTTGGATCCGTTACATTAATCCTCCAATGCGCATTCGGCAAGCCCATCTCTCTTGCCTTTTTTCGATCCCAATCCAACTCTATCTTGCGACGTTCCGTGAGGCCACAGAACTTCTGCAAGCTCTCATCCATCGCATCATGCAGTTTCCACCACCTCTGGTGCGCAATATCGCTTGCATACACGTGTTGATCGCCAATATCCCAATTGCAATCATAATCCCTGTAACAACGCCAAGGCTTCAACCCTAGATAATGGATGGCAAAGACCTTTGGTGGGTCTGCTCCGAAGAGCTGATTCTTCATACTCGTCTCCAAAGTTGTGTTTGACCAGAAATTCTTCAGAAAGTTCACTCTCCTAGGCAGCCGATGCCACCAGACGAAGACCTCGTTGAGAAATCCTTGATCACCTCCGTTATATGACACAATCTCCTGTCTTTGCTCCATAAAGACTTTGAAAGTGCAATTAGAAGGTTCGATTACCATAATTCCCGAATTAAAGATCACTCCGTCATTGCCTGTCGCGGACATTTGTGGGAAGTAGAAGAGAATATCAAGTTTACGTAGCACGATAATGTCTGAATCAACAAATATGATCTTGTCATACTCAGTCAGCTGCCACAATCTGAATTTGCTGTAGTTGTACTCATTGTAGAAACCTTTCTTGGCTTTGGGGTTTCTAATTCGCCTGATTTCGCGTATTTTCCATCCCGCGTTCATGAGAGCCTGGCGTTTAGGCTCGGATATTGATTTGTCGACAAGGATGATTAGATCTCGGTTGGTGCCTGTTTTGACGAGACTCTGGGCGAGGGTGATCGCACCACAGACATAGGAATCTGATGAATGGATGACGGTGGCATAGGCCTCTCTCTTGGCAGCGTTTGTGGGTGGTGTGAGCTTGGAGGTATCATACACTTGGTCCACTCCTGCAACATTTCATGGAAAATTATCAGTAATTAAATAGGATTAGACAGCTAATGTAACAACAAAAGCGCTTGTAGCTCAGTGGATAGAGCGTCTGTTTCCTAAGCAGAAAGTCGTAGGTTCGACCCCTACCTGGCGCGTTCTTTTTTTTTTTTTTCTTTTTTTTTTTCTTACGCAGTTTCTTGATCTTCTGTTAACCTTGTTTGCTCACGCCTAATCGAACAATCAAAAAGCGCAGCCCAGTATACAAATCTCCATAATATATGAGATTCTAAAAAGAAGTGAATCATAAGGGTATATAGTGTGCAGTTTTACCTTTCTTGTAAAGTTCGACCCTTACTTGGCACATTTGTTTTTTTTTTTTTTCCTTAAATAGTTTCTTGATCTTTTGTTAACCTTGTTTGCTCATGCTTAATTGAACAATAAAAAAGGGAAGCTCAGCTCATGAAGCTCCTGCGTATACGAGATTTGAAAAAGAGGTGAACCATAAGAATCTATAGTATACAGCCTTACGTTGCATTTTTATAAAAGACTATTTGCATGTTTTGAAACTATAACCTCAAAGTCAAACAACGGCACCTCTAATCAAACAATCCAGTAACATTATTGCCGGCATGCGGACATAAGCCACCCTACCAAATCTCTTCTCGAAAAAGGTAAAGTGGCTGTTTGGCATGCGAATAGCAGGCCATTAGTTAAGTCATCGATGCGCAGTGATTTTGTTCCCCAGTGTTTGTCCAAAGTTTTATCTATGGTGTAATTCTCTCCGTGTTTTAGCCTTTAGGCCATTGGTTTGTGTTGGTTCACGCCAAACGGCTACAAAGAGAAGTCTGGCAGACACCTCAAATTAGGCACGACATCCATGTCATGTTATCCCACTATTCAAAGCGCGAACAATTATCAATTTGGAAACTAAAAATAAATCTACCATGCATGGACGTACAAGGAACCCCCGAAACTATAACTTATTACCATGCAAACTATTGTACCACCCTATATATGATAAAAGTTTCGGAACACATACCTTCTCCCCACAGAGGTAAAGCCAAATGGCAAGATCCAACAGGCATTAAAATTTTGAGTTCTAGTCTCTGCGTCTCCGGCTTAAAAAACCACCAGTTTCCATCATGCCTCACAAGGTCATCACATCTAAAGAGCTCCATCATGGGCCTACAAGAGCTTATAAATATCACCTTCATCCTCCCTCTGTCATCTCTTTTCCCCTTCTTTACCACAAAATTAGCTGCAATCAGATGAACTTGTAGTCTATAAACATCCCTTCTCCATCCTTCTTCTGGGTATTGACAGGGCAACCTCGCCACCAGAACATCAATTTTCTTATAGTTATCAAAATCCGGCATCGGTAATTCGGGACATGAAGGCCCATCGTTGTCTTCCTCTTCGTCAATCCACTCAGGGAACAAATCCTTCCATTCAAAATTCTCTGATACTTTGTTGAATGTAATCACGGTAGCCGTCGAGTTTTCTCCTGCATTCTCCCATTCATCATCTTCAATGTTCAATAACCCAATCCTCTTGTTTCTCACTATATTATCTACAGAACTAGGCCTTCTTTCTAATTGCACCACTTTCTTCTGCTTCAACTGGGTCTCCAACACTGCTTTCATCTTGAATCCATCTTCAACCTACAAAACCAAACTCTAACATCACCATCCAATCTACAGAATTTGATCATTAGAAGATTATTATAAATTTTTGCCAATCAAATTACAAGGTTACTCACCTTACCTTCTTCTTGTCACAAGCTTGTACTGTACATTCGATGATCAATGAATGTTCCTCCTGATACATCGAAGATGGCTTCAGAAAGATCGCCGCATACGTGATCATGAAGAAAGCGAGGAAAACCAGATTGATCCGTATAACCAGAGCCTTAGATGCTGTGGCCTTCATCATCTCCCTTAGCAGGCCTTTGTGAGGCATTGCAAAAGGTACTAGATGGAGAAGGAGCTATGTAACTATTTTGTGGTCTTAATATCTTCTTAAACTTTGTTATGTTTATATATAATCACTTGAATACATTTCTGTTAGGGTTTGGAGACATTTCTCGGCCGCAGTGGGTAGAGAAGGACAAAAGAGTAAACGCGTATGCTCCATTTGGAGAGCTCCATCTGTCCTTCCCTTTTTTTGGATTATCTTTCATTTGAGACAAGAAGGTTCGGAGAAAATAAAGCTTCTATGCCATGGGTTATCCTGTTGAATCTCCTCTCTGTATGAATGTTATTCATTCTTGAATTCCAATTTCATCCTTTTGAAATTATAAGGCGCTCCCTAATTTGGTACTTACCCATTATCATTATCACATCATCCAACTAAGTTAGACAGTGAAACGCCCATCTGAAACTCATTAGTTTAGTTAATATTTCCTAATTATGGTTGCATCATTCTTAAATAATCAAAATATTTGAAACCGATTAGTAAAATAGTTTTAGCAAATTTATGAAACAATAAACTGAAATATATTTTTATGAGACACCATGGTTTTCAAAGGCCAATCTGTCCGATGTTATATTGCTATCAAATGATTATAATTTTGTGATCAGAAGCTATGATGTATGTGGTGGGACCACATGGTAAGATTAGTTCCGCTCATGCTCATATCATGTGGTTTAGGCCTGATTATAACATCATGAGAGAGAGAGGGTGGAGGGGGGGATAAGGTAAAATGGTCATTTCAAGTTTTGCTTAGAGAGCATTGCGGGCTTACCACCAAATCAGTCGGTTGCAGCGTCCAAATCCTGCTGAGGAACATTCAAAATAATAATAATAATCATGTAGAGAGAGGATTTTCCCATCACAAAAATATGCAGTTTGTCATAAAAATTAGAAAATGGTAATCAGTATTATTTCATCCATTCACCTAATTCTTGTTACAAGCTTATATGCATGTCTTAAACTTGGTAATTTAAAATTCTGAAGCTTATAATACATAAATTTGTTCAAGTTAGCACCAAAACCATACATAAAGATAGATGGTGGTCCCACTTGTTTTTGCTAATACTTGTTAGTCCATCCAATCTCCACCACACCCGTCATAATCGAGATGGTGTAGGCTGTCTCGTTTCGGGAACATGATGCTAAAGAACTCCATGTCAAGCTGAAGCTGTTTAGTACAGTTAGTCACAGACATCACGGCATCTCTCCTTGTTATGCTTGGTCGAGATTTCAGGTAACACTTCTCTTTATTGGAGAAATTTCAAGCAAATTAGGAATTACGATGTGGTGGACAGATGAATTGACATATATTCCTACCAGATTATCAGCGATGTTGTTTGCTGGTCTCCAATTGTTTTTGAATATAACATTGCAACCCTCTACGAATGCCATTCAACAAATGCCTAAACTTTCGTAGGCCGTCACCTTGCTGCAACCTATTAATCACGATCATGGAATCCCCTTGGTCAGCTAGTGGTGAAGATCAATATTTGGAACATTCCAATGCCGCGATGGAGAGCTTTCACCACAGAAGCAATAGAGTCCCCAAGCCTTACCCGACCGGATAGGCTGAAAATCTTGAAACTGGAATAACCATGAAGAACAGTGCCAATCCGGGAGAAAAGATCCTTAAAAACAAAGATCAACATTCAACCACCAAGAATACTTTTATAATCATCCAAGTGGCAAAATTTTTAGGTTTTTAGACATCAAGTACGGGAATGAGTCTAACGATTGGATTCCATTAGGCAAAAGCAAAACCCTAGAAAGGGTTGGTGCATTGAAATAAATTGAGATTTTAGTGAATAAAGTGGATATTGAAATATCTGTTGTTCGAGTCTTGAGATATTAAAAAAATCCAGAAATTTCAGTTTTAGTGCATTGAGATATTGACCAAAAGTTGGATTTTGCAAAATCTAACATTTTTAGTGTAAAATGAATGATCTATCAAAGCAAAAAACTAAAAGCACTACATTTTTTGCAATTTCTTGTTTCTCTCTTGATTTGAACTCATGACACAATAGTGGGAGAATATGTTCACTTGGGTTTCTAACAAATAAACGGGCCTTTATTTAAAATTTCATTTGCCTCTTCTATTTTACACTGCAACCCTCTTTCACACCTCTTTCTCTACCATAAAAGAAGAATCCTACTAAGGATACACAGTCAAAGGAAGAGGAAGGAATCCATGCTCCCATTTTTCATGCATGATTAAACTATTCTTATTAGATCTAACCCATTCATCATGTTAGGAATGGATTAGATATGTTATACATTAAATTTAATGCCCATTGGATGATTTTAGTCTATTTTTCTTTAGGTAAAAAATGTGACCGTTCATTTTTGTTAATTTTTCCATAGATGTAAACCAAGTGGGGAGGATTGTTAAAATGTATTAATTTATCATCGGCAACCTATCTTTGGTATTCCAAACATGATGAACGATTTAGATTTGCAAAAAAATCATGTACCATGCATGAGAAACGGGTGTGGATTCTTCTGCAAAAATAGGCTGAAATTTTAGAAGATCTAAACCATTCACATAACCGAATACTTAAACTATTGAAATGAAAAGTAAGAATTGGACTTATACTTTTAGAAGATCTAAATCATTATTAGTCATGTGACCATTCAAATGATACATAATAATTGGGCTTACACTTTTAAAAGATCTAAACCATTCACATCATTAGTTATATGAGACTTGGGCTTATTTTTTATAATATTTAAATTATTCAAATCACATGAATGATTAGCCATAAAGTTTTAGAAGATTTTGACGACTCACATATTAGTCATGTGAGACTTGGAGTCCCATTTTAGAATGTTTAAAGCATTCAAATCACATGTAAGATTAGGCTTACATTTTAGAAGATTTAAATCATTATCATAGGCAATGTGAAGTTGATCTAAACTAGTCATGCATATGTTATGTGAGATTCGGCTCTTATTTTAGAATATCTAAACCATTTGTATAATAGGCTGTGTAAGAGTTAGATGCACATTGTAGAACATCTAAGCCATTCAAATCATATAATTGTAAAAATTGGGCCTACATTTTAGAAAATATAAATCATTCAATTCATAGGTCATGTAAGACTTGTTCCCCCTTTTTTGAATGATTTAATGTTCTAATGGGCCTAAGATCTTGAATGGCCTGTTATTTAATGGTTGAGAAGTTCTAAACTAGGGGTCAAAGTCTTACATGACCTATTATTTGAATAGTTTATATCCTCTAAAATGTAGGCCCAACTTTATGACATTAATAACAAAGTTCAACTATAACTTGTAATTTGTGGGTGTATTGGTATTTGGTAAACCTCAAGAGTAGGCTTTCTACTTGTATTCTTATTATAGAGGTTTTTGATGGCACATACTATATTCTTATTATAGTAGCCCAATTAATTAACAATATTTTGTACTAAAAAATGAGTCATCAAGATATTGCAATCTTCAAAACAACACTCAAAACTAAATTTTTGTAAAATGCTACACGTTCAAAAACCTTAACAAATTTTAGGGCAAATATTGAAAAATCTCATTCAATGTTTAAGAATCTTGACTTTTTGCAAAATCATGATTTCTCTGAATTCACTTTTACATGATATCATGCCCAGCATTCCTCTTTATCATGAAAGTCCTATGCATATTTCCTGTTTTATAAAGCAAGAAGTGCAATCTACTAGTTTTAACATCTCACCTGGAATATGTTTAATCACCATTTTTAGTTGTCACTTTTCCCCTTGACTGGAGATTAAATTTAGAAGAGTGTGTAAGTAGATTTGCTTTGTAATTAATCACTTGCGTTGCAAAACTACCTGTTTCCTTGTTACTTTTATATTTTTGGGCAATGATATTCAAAGACGCACATATTGCTTCAGCAAACTTGGGATTTGTTTTCCTAGATCTAAACCATTCATCTTGTTGGCCGGACAATGTTTAGATCACCTGTGAAAAATTACTCCTATCGGATGATTATGAGTTCTATTCTGTTTTTGCTATTCTTTTCAAGTTTAAGAAACAACAGGCGCAGTTTATCCCACACGAGAAAATAATACCATTTCTCTTCTCTTCAACAGTGAACTTAGTACTGTAGAGGCCTACTGCTGTATAAGATCAAGATGGTTCATCTGTGAACCCCATCGTGGGTAGCCCATCCGCCAACAATCACATTGTGATGCTACGAGTATCACCAGACACTAATGAATATTGTGATGAACCGAACCCTAAGGACTGACTACGGCTTCAAAGTAGCTTACATTATAATAATTTGCAATGGACAAGACGTTGATGGATATGCCAACAATCATGATTGGCAAAGTGCCCAAATCAAATTCTGTCCGGATTTATAAATAAACCAGAGAATCACGAAGTCCTACTTTCATTACACCAAGAAACCATGTTGTCTTACGTTGAACGTGCTTTGGGATGCCTTTAAAAGATCAAGAACGCCAAACCAAAATGCCCACAAAGTGCCCCAGTTTTTTCATGGAGCGGCCTACCTTTGGATGATCCTACCTGTTCGTCTGATTAATCCAGCTTTGTTAGTTGATTTCGTGATTCTAACATCTGAAATTTTATGCTTGTGATCACAGGAAGCCGATGATTTGAAATTTTGTACAAGTAACAGTGTACGAAATATCCAAAGCCAGAGCAATTAGATGATGGGTCGAATCCTCCAAAGCTGGCCCTCTTTGAGGCTTTGTTATAGCGTTCCTCAACCTTAAAAGTGGCTAACCTGCAAGTTGGTTTAGATAATTGAGATCGTGAGTGACAGGTAATGAATATGGTTACATAAGTCCAATTTAAAGAAGAGCCAAAGCTACAAGGTATAGGCACACGTGATGCACCGATTTGTTGATTTATCCAAAAATGCTGTTGGTGGGGCGTAGGCCGTGTCCTTGTTTCGCGATACAAAACCATTACATCAGGCTATATCCCACATCTTCTTCCCTGTAGTTACTCTAAAATGGATAGCTCAGAAAGTTCGAAAGCAACAGCGTAAATAGACCAATCAGGCTTTTGTGCTGCCTGATTCTTGAGATTTTCGCACCATGCCACTATCCTATCTAAGATGAGTCCAATCTGATTGATTGTTTAGGTCAACAACATAAGACTTGCTCAACTACTTCAGATTAAGGAATGCACGTGGATCAGATCCATTATCACAGATCAAAACAGTTTGTCTATTTTGGCAAGAACATTGGCACTATCAAATAACATTGAGCTTTGACAGATACATTTGGGTTGGTGGAATACTAGCTAACCAACAAGGAGTTTTTCTTCTAAAACTGCCAACAGAATATCCAGAACGACAACATAGAAGTAGATTCAACCAATGTGATTGAATCCGAAAATATATGAAGGGATGATCATTCAGACAGCAGCCTAGGGCTGTAATCGTGGCTGACGGTCAGAGACTTTTGAAAGCTAAGGGTAGTTGTAGGACAAGAAAACTGGCTTCTCCGGAAGCTGGCCTTCTAGCATTAGTTCAATTTCCATTTACATTGATTGAGTGGAGAGACGAACAAAATTGATCCCACATAACTTTGCTAAAATAGTTGCTGGGACTGGTTAACATCGTGCAAGTGAGAAACGTCAGGTGCAGCCTGAATGAATCATGAATTCTAGAAGGCCTTACAAATGACAGATTCGAAGTTGGACATGGCCTTTGCATGCCGAGCAGTTAGCAGGATGAGTGCATCATCAAAGGAAAAAATAACAGTGATTTCGTAGTGAGACTCATAATGTGAAGTGGTGAAATTTTCTACCAAGGCATTTTGCAAATAACTACTCAAGCAAAAGAATTCCTGTCATGGGAACAACTCGAAAACCTCCGCGAGCTCCAACTTGACCCATTCTTCATTGGTCATGAAACGTTATGCTCACCACATCCGTGGAAAACACTTACAGTTGTTTTCACTTTGCAATGGATGTGGGTCTTGATTCAATTGTCTACCAGATTCGTCCAAGGTAGCAACATGATAGAGAGCGGTTCAAATAGCTGAGAAAGCCAACCATTCAACAAAGAAATATATAGCTAAGAAAGCCAAGCAGTGGTGGATAAGAGAAGATGTTTCCGTTAAGTGATGGATCCATGAAGGACTTTTTTGTCTCAATGGATTAAGCAAGTACACAAAGTATGCATCAGTAAGTAATTTCTTTTTCTGTTCTTTGACAAGGTATGGCTTATTGATTTCTTTGGTCATGCAATAAAACAGAGATGGGTGACGACTGTGAAGCTAAATGAGATGAGATGTCACATAATTAGCAAAGCCCATGATTAATGGGCCTAATACAAATAAAGACGTGAGTATCCATATGGAGCAAAAATAACTCATAAACTGTACAGAAACCGCACATCTGACCTCCAAAGAGTGGTCAGGCAGTGATCATAACTGATCTCTTTCTGTGAGTATGATGTTAGCTGTGTAATTTCTTCCAAGTCTCCACACCACTTCTAGCCAGTCCATGCGAACATCCTGAATTTCAATGAATCATTTTCTTCTAACTTAATCATGAACTCAGACCTGGTTGAAATCTTCCTCGATGAGCAACAAAATCAAGATCTAGCAGTTCATTTGTTCGCTTTCGTGATTGACCTACTTTCACAAGGAACCAACAAAACAAGCTAATGCCAGCTTCTCTTGATCCTTACAGACGGTCGATTAGAACACATCCTATGCGTCATGCCGCCACTTCATTGATGTGTTGGGAGTAACTTTTACCAGGTGGGATGAAGATCAAATCTTCCCAGCCAGAATTCTTACCTTTCATCTGTAGTGAAAATGACTTAGCTAAACAACTTTTGATTTCATTAAGCGTTTAGGGTCAACTGGATAATTCAACCACTTACCTCCATCTTCTTCAGAACATCCTCCAGACAACCCACCTGTGAAAAAACGAGATAAATATAAATGTTCAAAAAGAAACACACAATCACGCAATGAAATGATATGTCAATGATACCATGATGTGTTGAGGGAAGCCTGATCCTTTTGTTGTCCTTGCCATCTTTGTAAGTTCTCTCTCTATATCTTCCTACGTAAAGAGGCAACTAGCATTGAAAATCTACAATGAATCTTCAAACAATTCTGTACTTAATCGCAGAGCACCGTCAAATGAGAAAAACCACATCTAACCAACCTTTTGGAAGTATAAGGGCCAATGGCGCTTGTTCTTCTTCTTTACAACCAAAAGATCTGACTGGAGATAAGCAGAATTAGTTAGAATGCATCACAGGCAATGGCTTAAGTAAAACCATATATTATTGAAAATTTAATACTCAGACTAAATCCACAGATTATTAAACATTTAATAATTCAAACTCAACAATTATCTTTAATTGCATACCTCAGAATATGCTCAGACACAGAGTTTGCAAATATCCAATAGGAAAGACCACAAGCTTACCTGGAAAACAGGAATTCCATCAAAGCCTTGTCTGATATGCAGCTTTTAGCTAGAAATCAGGAAATGAAGATGAGTGAGCCTCAAGTAAAGAATTTGTTTCATTCCATAGTCAGGGAAACAGAAACTAAACTACTGAGACCTTGCAACACATCAGAAAATACTCAACTAATAGCACTCACTTCAGCAATATTATAAAATTCATGCAAATCCGTTGTTTGAGAAAATGTGTGGTGCATCAAAAGAGAAACCATTGAGGATCATAAAATTATTAACGAAACAGACAAATAATCAATCTTCTGCCAAAGGTGCTTTAAATTGTTTAATCCATAAAGTAACATTAAGAGGGGTTTACTTAACTGTGTTTCTTGGGCATGTCTAAGATATCATGGCATATCTCAAATATGCAGCGAATTTAACAACGATATTTTGAGCATATATGAGATATAAGATTTATTTAACTGTGATATTTTGCGCATATGTGAGATATCAGGTTTATTTACCTGCGATATCTTGGGCATATGTGAGATATCAACTTTATTTGACATTATCATAGTTGATACATTTGGTGTTATCAAAGATATGCCAAACCCTCTTTATAGTGTAAATTCTCATTGTTTCTAGAGAGAAAAATCAATTCAAAATATGTATTTTTAGAGAGAAGATATGGGTGTTTTCACCTTAAAGAAGAGAATAATACTTGCACTCATAAATTCTCATTGTTTCTAGAGAGAAAAATCAATTCAAAATATGTGTTTTTAGAGAGAAGATATGGGTGTTTTCACCTTAAAGAAGAGAATAATACTTGCACTCATGCATGGTACGATATCCTACAGCCAAGAGAGAAATGAAAGTTTCCAATATTAACGATTGTAATCCTTTTTCTATAATGTGGGCCCAGATTAAGTATTGGCTGTCTTGCTTTTTCCTAATAACAGAATCTTTGCGCTACCTACATATTCATTTACCAAAGAGTTCTCCAGGAACTTTGAACCATTGATCTGCTTTGGAATATATCTTGATAGGACATGAGTTCAGTGGAGATGGTCCCATTGTCACTGTTGGCTGATCTTCAGCATCCATCAGGTTGGTCGAGGTCTTCTTCGCCTGGTTGACATTTCAAAGCTGTTGATTTTTCACTAAGTCAGGATCATGTTCATCAATGGATCAGATTTTGCGGCATGGCCAATCTAAATCTGCTCAACATTGTTACTATTTTGGCCACCAACCTACCACTCCTGTACTTGCAAGCATTCACCATCCAATCCAGGTCAATGATTTGGACGTGGCAGAATGGAAAGCTATGAAAACCTACAAATAAATCAGGTTAGAGTGGAAGACCCTCAACGGTGGATCCTAACCACTTGATCAAATGTATTTTGGTATAGTTCCGCAGCTGGTGACGGTTTATATCACCATGATTCCATACACACTAGTACTCAAGAGTTGTAGATCAACCGGGATTATAGTTAGCTTAACATTCAGGTTGTTAATAAAGAAAATCTAATGACCATCAACTTACTGATCAAAGTACATAGAAGGACCCAAATTGCTCATAAATGGGTCCACCCACCTAAAGTAAATTTGAAGTGCAATTGCTTAAGCTCACCAAAAACATATGAATGGTGGTGCAGATTTACATCTTGTGCTGGCCGTATATTTGACGTTGATGAGAATTTGATGACTCTTGATCCACATCAACGGCTCTGATTTACCCATAATTTGAGGGTAATTGCATTTTGATTGGTTGATGCATTATTTTTTATTATAAAATATATCTCATAGCATATTTTAGATATCGCCAAAAATATCACAAGAGATATCACATAATATATCTCACATATCCCAGATATTACAGAAAATATCACAGAACATATGACACATATCTCAGATATCACAGGAGACATCACAGAAAGATATGCCAACAGAAAAGCCCAAGATGTACGGTTAAATAAACCCCCCCCTCTAAATTACATGCAGCAACTATCTCCAAGTGGAGAAATAATGCCTGATGCTATAGTATATGAAAGAAGTTCTGGAGTTTTGGTCAAAGTGTCATGTGAGCATGTGAATGGGTCAAGAAGACAACAGCCACAATCTCACATGAAATGAAATTGAAAAGAAATAAATAAACAAAATTTAACAAAGAATAAGAAGAAGAAAGAAATGAAAAAGAAGAATGCCATTGGAACCTCTCTTTCAATAAACTATGGATTCAATCATACCCTAACAAGTGATTGATGCAAGCTCAAATACAACGTCCATAAAGAAACATCAAAAGCAACCAGTATGCTACCAAAACTTTTCCTTCCCCACCACCAACCCCATTGCCACACAAAAGGGGGGAAAATGGAAAAATAAGAATAAAACACTAAAGGAACTGATATCTGAATATGCTCTAAAAGTTACTACGAGACAAAAGGATGGACGTTTGTGGCCAAAAACCTATTTCTCCTTAATTCTTTTATTTGGTTTTCTTGTGTTATGCGACATGTTCCCCTTAATTATTATTTTTGAATGATAACAGCAAATCTAAAACTATAAAAATGAACAGAGGATTAATGTCATCATCAAGACCTTATCCCAATTAGGGTTGGCCATATGAATCTTGTTCCTCTGTCCCCTCTATTAAGTGTCATGAATTCATTTAGTCCCAGAGTTTTTAAATCTTTTCTCACCACTTCTACCCACGTTTTTTTAGGCCTTCCCCTTGCCATTTTAGAAACTTCAACCTCAATCATCTCACTCCTAACTAGTACCATTGTCGATCTCCATTGGACATGTCCAAACCACCTAATTCTAATCTCCTTCATCTTGTTACCTATTGGCGCTACTCCTAAGTTTTCTTTAATGTTTTTACTTCTAACTCTATCCTTTTTTGTCTTACCACCCATCCATCTCAACATCAGCATTTCAGTGATGCTTATCCTATGAACATGCTGTCCCTCAAATGCCCAACACACTAATCCATAGAGCATGACTGGCCTTACAGCTATCCTATAGAATTTTCTTTTGGTTTGAATGGTACCCACCCAACACACTAATCCATTTGTTCCAACCCGCTTGGATTTTCTGCATAGCCTCCTTACAATGTAAAACAGAGAAAACATTTAGATAATTATAGTTTTTGATGTAGGACAGCATGCAAAATGGCCTAATCTATGTGCAGATCAGATTAGAATTAATTAAAATAAGAGAAACATAAATTAAACTACCACTAGCATTTTTAACATATAGAAAACAGCTTTAACAAGCATGAATGATCTACAAAGAATTATAGGATCAGCAGATCGTCCTAGACCTTTACTGATTAAGGTAAGATCGAAGTTTTAGTCCAAATCATTCCTCTGATTGATGAACGGTCCTGTTTAAGCTTCGAATCTAGGGTTTCAAGAATTTAATGCAAAACAACGACTATAGATTATTATGGACCAGATCAAGTAACCACACACAACATAGAAATCCTCTATTAAAAAATAAAGTAGAAAAAATATTGCCTCAAAAAATTGGATGAAACGATATTAATTTGGCTTCATACCAAATGCGGCTTCATGCCCACTGGAAGGAAGCTAGAACGAGGAATCTACTAAGTCTAACGAAATCTTCATTCATTATTTATCAAAAAATTCCTTACACAAAAGCAAAAAGGATCTTAAGTATGGGACATCTAACCATAACATAAGTGAAAGACAAAATTGCCCCTACTTAGTCATAACACATTAAGAAACCTAATACCATCAGTGGTAAATATTCAAAGCAAAACTAAATTATAACATAACATCATCATCATCATCATCATCATCATCAAGACCTTATCCCAATTAGGGGTCGGCCACATGAATCTTATTCCTCCATTCCACTCTATTAAATACCATGGTTTCATTTAGTCCCAAAGTTTTTAAATCTTTCCTCACCACTTCTATCCACGTTCTTTTGGGCCTTCCCCTTGCCCTTTTAGAACCTTCAACTTGTATTTCCTCACTCCTTCTAACTGGTGCCGTTGGTGGCCTCCTTTGAACATGTCCAAACCATTTAAGTCTAATCTCCCTCATCTTGTTACCTATTGGCGCTATCCCTAAATTTCCTCTAATATTTTCATTTCTAATTCTATCCTTTCTTGTCTTACCACTCATCCATCTCAACATCCTCATTTCTGCGACACTCAACCTATGAGTATGATGTTCCTAAACTGCCCAACACTCTGATCCATAGAGCATGGCCGGCCTAATAGCCATCCTATAGAATTTTCCCTTTAGTTTGAGTGGCACCCGCCGATCACATAAAACACCCGATGCACATCTCCATTTGTTCCAACCCGCTTGGATTCTCTGGGTAACCTCCCTCTCAATCTCTCCACTCTCATAGATCAATGATCCTAAGTATCGGAAGTGGTCTCTCATGGGGACCTCTTGGTTATCAATCTTGACTGGTGCTCCACTCCTACTCTCCTTACTAAAATTACATTCCATATATTCTATCTTAGTTTGGCTAATTTTAAATCCTTCCGATTCTAATGCTTCTCTCCATAACTCTAGCTTTATGTTTACACCTTCCCTTGTCTCATCAAGTAGGACTATATCGTCTGCAAATAACATGCACCAGGGAATCTCCTCATGCAGATGTTTTGTTAACTCATCCATAACTAATGTGAAAAAGTATGGACTCAATGCCGATCCTTGGTGCAATCCGACAGTGACAGGAAAATCACCAATCACGCCACTAGTGGTCTTAAATTTGTTACTGCTCCCTCATACATATCTTTAATTATGTCTATATACCCCTGAGAAACCCCTTTAACACCCAACACCCTCCATATTAACTCTCTAGGGACTCTATCATAAGCTTTCTCTAAGTCAATAAAGACCATGTGTAGGTCTTTTCTCCTCTCCCTATATTTCTCTACTAATTGTCTTAGTAAGAAAATAGCTTCCATGGTAGACCTCCCAGGCATGAAACCAAACTGATTCTTCGATACACTTGTTTCATGTCGTAGCCTCTTCTCAATTACTCTTTCAAAAAGTTTCATGGTGTGGCTCATAAGTTTGATCCCTCGATAATTGGTGCAACTCTGAATGTCTCCTTTATTCTTATAGATTAGTACAATAGAGCTTTTCCTCCACTCATCAGGCATTTTCTTTGATTTTATAATCTTGTTAAACAACTTGGTCAACCAAACTACCCCACTATCTCCCATATGCTTCCAAACCTCTATTGGTATACCATCAGGCCCCATGGCCTTTCCTGATTTCATCTTTCTCAAGGCCTCTTTTACTTCAAGCATTCTAATCCTACGTTCATATCTATAATATCCAGTGTTATTTAGATTCATAGTATTTTCAATCCCTATATTCTCAGGGCCATTGTCATTTAACAATTTTTGAAAGTATATTTCCCACCTTTGTTTGATCTCATCATCTTTGACTAATACCCTTTGATCATCGCTTCTAATGCACCTAACATGCTCTAAGTCCTTACCCTTCTGTTCTCTTACTTTTGCAAGTTTAAACACATCTTTCTCACGTTCTCTTGTTCCTAGTCTATTATAGAGCTCATCATATGCTTTAAGTTTGGCCTCACTTACTATTCTCTTAGCAACGTTTTTAGTATTCTTATATTGTTCATAGTTTTCATTATTTCTAATATTCTGCCATGCTTTAAAATGCATTCGTTTTTCTTTAATAGCTTTTTGCACTGTTTCATTCCACCACCATGTTTCCTTTGTTAATAGCCTTTTACCTTTACATACTCCTAAGACATCTTTTGCCACTTTCTTAATGGACTCAGCCATATTAGTCCACATGGTATTTACTTCTGTTTCATAGTTCCAATTTCTTTCTACCATCAACTTATTTTTTAATGAGGTTATTTTCTCTTCTTTTAAGTTCCACCACTTAGTTTTTGGATGTGTATTAAGTTCAGTTCTTTTACTCCATCTTTTAATATGAATATCCATGACCATTAACCTATGTTGTGAGGTTAAACTCTCACCGGGTATCACCTTACAATCCTTACATATAGATCGTTCATTATTTCTAAATAGAAAAAAGTCTATTTGGCTTTTATGAAGTCCACTTTTAAAGGTTATTAAGTGTTCATCCCTCTTCTTAAAGAGTGTATTTGCAATAGATAGGTTATATGACAAAGCAAAATTGAGGATATTCTCCCCCATCTCGTTTCGTTCACTTATACCATACCCTCCATGTATTCTATCATATCCTTCCTTATCTTTTCCTGCATGGCCATTTAAGTCTGCTCCTATAAATATCCCCTCAGTGTTAGGAATTTCTTGCATGACTCCCTCCATATCTTCCCAAAACTGTCTCTTAATTATATCTTGTAACCCTACTTGTGGTGCATATGCACTTATAATATTTATAATCTGCTCTCCTAGAATCATTTTTATTATTATAATTCTATCACTGATTCTTTTAACGTCCACAACTTTATCCTTTAATTCCTTATCCACTATTATTCTTACGCCATTTCTATTATTTTCCTTTCCTACGTACCATAATTTATACCCATCTATTTCTCTAGCTTTAGCTCCTTTCCACTTGGTTTCTTGGATACAAGCGATGTGGACTCTCCTACGTTTCATCGTGTCTACTAACTTCAAACTCTTACCTGTCAGTGTCCCTATATTCCATGTAGCGATGCGAATCATATGTTTTGGAGATACCCTATTTACTATCGCCTTTCTCGACTTCCACGGTATGAATCCATGTCCACTTTTCACTGCACCTGGGTTCTGATGCAGCGCGTCGCTTCCGAAGGGACGCTCTAGCAGCCCTTGCCCATTTTTCACTACACCCAGGGTCCGATGTAGCGCGTCGCTTCTGGGAGAATGCCCTAGCAACCCTTGCATATTTTTCACCGCATTCGGGATCCAATGCAACGCATTGCTTATGGGGAACGCCCTAGCTTGAGCGAATTTCAGTTTTCGATTCATGTCATGTTGAGGTTGCCATAGTTTTTAAAAGCTGAAGATGATTTTCATTAAAATCATCTTCAGCTTCACCCTTGCCGGCTGGCTACCTGACGCAAGGGTGGCCATATTTTAAGAAGTTGAAGATGATTTTCATTTCTTCCTCACAAAGTAATATACAAATGCATATTTATTTGTAAGAAAGAAATAATAGAATCATCTTCAACTTCTCCCTTGTCGGCTGGCTACCTGACACAAGGGTTGCCATCTTTTAAGAAGCTGGAGATGATTTTCATTTCTTTCTCACAAGCTAATATACAAATGCATATTCATTTATAAGAAAGAAATAATAGAATCATCTTCAACTTCCCCCTTGCTGGCTGGCACCTGACGCAAGACCCTCATCCTTTTTTATCCGGGATAACATAACATAAAAATAAAAATAAAATTGTAGGATGACGGTCCCCATCAGTTTTCTTTACAATGGTCTGGGACGAGGGGGTACTTGTGATATTACATAGAAATCAAGGGTATAGTCTATGTGAAATGTTAAAATAGGCTAGGGTCCATTTTGTCCTCCTCAAAATTACCTCTCAACCACACCTTCCTTACCTAAAGCACCACACAACCTCTTTAGAATCCTCTAATACACATTGTTGACAAGTCTCGAGGACAATTTACTATTTTTAGAAACTCATTTCATCAAATTCCACAAGTCACATCCCACTAAGAGAGGAAAGTGGCCTATGGATAAGGATGACCTTTCCCTCCCATGGGTTTTCATCCAAGAGAAAAAGAACACCAAACTTGCCAAACCCGAATCTTTTAATGATCAATGTCTACATGAGCCTAATCACCAAAGGAAGAGCAACAGAAGTAGAGTTTGAGGTGAATTTATGAATGGTAATTGCAACCTAGCCTCTTTTTTCATTTTTGTGTGATGACTTCTCTTTGACCATTTATCCCATCATCTAATGTCACTCTTCAAGATTGAAATCATTCCTCACTCCAAAGAGCTGATATAAGCTTCTATATTCTCCTTCAAACATTTCCTTTTAAACTAACAGATTGTTGTTGGACTCTTCTCAAGTTGCCTATGAGGTAGCAAGTTGATCCAAAAGTTCAAATTGGATACAATTGTCCCACTTAGAGGGGGATCCACAGACCAAGCTTTGAGAAACTTTGCTACTATCCATGAGTATGAACCAAAAAATGGAGAGCCACAAGTAATATACAAACTTGACCATTGAATAGTTCCATCACACACTAGCTATGAGAATGAGGAGCCAGAAAAAAGACTATGACCTACTAGTTAGTTACCACAACTAATTTGTTCCACCCCCCCACCACGCTACGACCCGACACAAAAGCCTACAGAATGACAGCCCAGTGCATGAGAGGAGAGCGATCAATAGCCTTTGAAAAGGCCAAATTTACTACTAATGAAATGACTAGCAAATCCTAACTGGAACTCCAAATACTGACAAAATATTAATGATCACTGTACCAACAATTGAAGCCAGGGGAAAATGTCATGGAAAGAGAAATAACTACTCTTTTCTGGAAATACCTTGAATTTTAAAATTCGCAAAAGTTTGGTTGCACTCATATATGCTGAGTGGGGTCATTGACCTTGTAGAGCCCACTAAGAGAGACAACTGTGCCCTACATGTTTGGTGGACATCCTGTTCCAATAATATAAAACCCCAAATTACTGGGAAACCTAAAACTCATGTCATTGTTATCAAGGCCAGGATCTTCTGATTTTAGAAGGACTGATGACAGTGGACCAGATAGGTGCTGATCACCAACTCAATCCAGCATGCTTTCTACTGCTACAGTTCCAAAATCATCTCAATAGATGCAATACCAAGATAATCAATTGTGCTCTAATTATAATAAAGAAGCTCTTATAATGTTCTCTATGTAATGATATGAGCTCACATGTTCAACAGATACTTATAATCCTTTCTTCACAAGACCAAAATAGCCATCATTATCTTGAAAGTTGCAAGCTATAAAGAGGAACAAGTAAATCTAACCTCTAATGCATTTCTTATTTGAATAGGATCAGGCAAAAACCGGAATGCAATTCCTTCAACCTTCAGCATGTACACCTGCAAGAACATATTAATGGTGAAAGATTAGAAAAACAATTAGGCAGATGTTAAAAGATTAGAACTAAAAACTGCTAGATAAATCTGCTAGTATTATTTGTGTCTGATATTGATTATACAAAATTTTAGATACATTAACGTTAGGGATAAGCAGATATTTGATATCTAGAATGTTTCAATTTTTTAAAGTTCAACAAAGTTGAAAGAACTATTAGCAATCACGAATTGTATATCCTATATATTCTATATACAGCCGAGCTGTGAACATACCTTGTGAAAAAGCACCTCATAATTCCCTTGAGCTAAAAAGACAAAAAGTCAAGCCTCTGCTGAAAGGGTTACGTCAAGGGAATCTGTCAATCTAACGAACTCCATAACCCCATAGAACTTTAGAATATGATGATCACTCTGTTCCATAGATCAGTAGATAGTTTGAACATGGAGACAACATATATAAGGAGAAAATAACATTACAGAGCCACAGCCGGTTAAACCAAAGCATGCCTGTGCCATTACCTCTAGTGTTTCTTTTCATATTTAACTTCACTCAAAACTTCAAGTCTTCAACAAATAATCACAGCTGCAAGTACAGAAAGGAGGTTCTAATTCTTAGTTACAACACTAGTAAGTGAAACAGGATCAAGATACAGACAAATTGATACTCTAGTGAAGAGACACCATCTTGTGCGGCAAAAGTTGGATCCTGATCAGATAATAGATGGTATTATGGTGCTTCAGCGACAAACTCAAGCACAAAGTCTCACAAATTGGGCAAGAAATAGTGATGCAGCCTTCTAAAAGCCGTGGAAAGCCTGTGTTTGCTTCATAATACCCTATCATATATTTGGTTGGACATGAAAGGTGTGGGTAATCCAGAAATATTTCTTTTTCTTGGGTTAAAAAGATAAATTCAGATACTGAAACTTAAATCAACCATTAACTCAATCAAGCCTCAGACAAGACTGGGTGGTTCACTGAGGTTGCTTGTATCAAATAAATTTTATGTGACTTATGATACAAAGTTAAACTTATATAATAAGATAAAGTATGTGCGTGAGACAATCAACACATGTTAGTAAGAGAGTTCACTTCTAATAAGTCGATACGTAACTGAGTACATTATATAGATATAGTGATCATCTAAGTTGTGCTTCCACAGATTTATCTTTGCTGCTTGTGTATGTGTGCACATACCTATATATGTATATGTGCATATGTATGTGTTACCACAGTTATTTAAGAATTACCATGGTAAACAGTTCCTTACTGACAAAAGTAAGCTGGAATTACTTCCGCATTAAAAATCTGTAGTGCAACCAATGTGCCTTTGCTGGGGAGTCTGAATTTAACCCTTCTTTTGAGAAACCGTGACATGATAAGATTCAAGAACTAGTTTGACTTAGAAAAATTTATGGTCTGATCTTCCCACAACTAGTAGAGAAATTAGTAGAGAAATATAGGGAGAGGAGAAAAGACCTACACATGGTCTTTATTGACTTAGAGAAGGCTTATGATAGAGTCCCTAGAGAGTTAATATGGAGGGTGTTAGGTGTTAAAGGGGTTTCTCAGGGGTATATAGACATAATTAAAGATATGTATGAGGGAGCAGTAACAAATGTTAAGACCACTAGTCGCGTGGTAGTGATTTTCTGTCCTTTGTCGGATTGCACCAAGGATCGGCATTGAGTCCATACCTTTTCACATTAGTTATGGATGAGTTAACAAAACATCTGCATGAGGAGATTCCCTGGTGCATGCTATTTGCAGACGATATAGTCCTCCTTGATGAGACAAGGGAGGGTGTCAACATAAAGCTAGAGCTATGGAGAGAAGCATTAGAATCGAAAGGATTTAAAATTAGCCGAACTAAGACAGAATATATGGAATGTAATTTTAGCAAGGAGAGTAGGAGTGGAGCACCGGTCAAGATTGATAACCAAGAGGTCCCCATGAGAGACCACTTCCGATACTTAGGATCATTGATCCATGAGAGTGGAGAGATTGAGAGGGAGGTTACCCAGAGAATCCAAGCGGGTTGGAACAAATGGAGATGTGCATCGGGAGTTTTATGTGATCGGCGGGTGCCACTCAAACTAAAGGGAAAATTCTATAGGATGGCTATAAGGCCGGCCATGCTCTATGGATCAGAGTGTTGGGCAGTTAAGGAACATCATACTCATAGGCTGAGTGTTGCAGAAATGAGGATGTTGAGATGGATGAGTGGTAAGACAAGAAAGGATAGAATTAGAAATGAAAATATTAGAAGAAATTTAGGGATAGCACCAATAGGTAACAAGATGAGGGAGATTAGACTTAGATGGTTTGGACATGTTCAAAGGAGGCCAACAACGGCACCAGTTAGAAGGAGTGAGGCAATACAAGTTGAAGGTTCTAAAAGGGCAAGGGGAAGGCCCAAAAAAACGTGGATAGAAGTGGTGAGGAAATATTTAAAAACTTTGGGACTAAATGAAGCCATGGTATTTAATAGAGTGGAATGGAGGAATAAGATTCATGTGGCCGACCCCTAATTGGGATAACTACTGATGAATCCTTGCCTGGAACTGGGAACCCTGATGATCAATATGACGATAGGTGATTTAAAGAGAGGATAACTCAAGCTGCACATCTCTGAAGAACAGAATCTTTATATATCTACTGTTTGTAGTAATTGCTCATTCATCAATGAGAATTTGTTATTCAAGAGTGTCTATACTGTTCACTTCTGTTTGCAGTCATCACCCATCCAGCAGCGACAATTTTGTAATAAAAAATGTCCCTACAGTTCACTTCTGATTGCAGTCATTACCCATCCACAATGACAATTTCTTGCTCAAGAGGGTCCCTAATGTTCACTTCCAGGCTTGATCCAACAAAGAAATATTTTCCCCTGCGATGAATCTTTTGAAGCCATCAATTTCCAGTTTTGAAACTGGCCGTTTTATGAACCTGAGAGAGAAATTTTCTCTCGAGGCCTACTAAGCAGAGAACCGCTACTCTAGAAGAGCCTCTTGGAAACAACTCTCACATTTTCAGGAGAATGCCACATTGCCAATGGCAATATCATAAGATTAACCATGTGATGCTCCATTACAAGAGCTGTTTATAAACATATAAAGTGCAATTGTAGCAGGTGAAACATTAGATATCCTATCACAAGGTACTGATTCTTGTAGCAATAACAGAAAGGAAAAAGGACAAATGTGGAGAAGCTATAGAGGAAGAGGTCTCAATATAAAAGCCATTCACTTGTTGCCATACTACTACCAATAAAACTATTACATTTATCAATGCATATCTTACCCATCTTCAATAAATTTAATCAATGGATTAACCCATCAAACTAACATCATCTCAAGATATGCAAAACCAAACTGAAAGCAAGCAGCAATCTTCATCCTTCACAAATCATTCAAAGTCCCAACATAAAGTCACCAAATGTTACCCATAAAGATGAAATCCCATACATTTTCTTGAGTAAGAGGTCATTTCCCCAGACTCTTCATTCCATTTATTTACACAAATTTATCAATTTTCTTTTCTTTCTTTACGGGGGTTGGGGATGATAGATAAACATGACATCAATAGCAGTAAAAAGGAAGAAATTACAACTTTACATAAAGGGCAGTCCCGGTGCACGAAGCTCCTGCCTATGCGGGGTCTGGGGAAGGGGCGGACCACAAGGGCCTATAGTGTGCAGCCTTACCTTGTATTTTTACAAGAGGCTGTTTCCACGCCTTGAGCCTATGACCTCAAGGTTACATGACAACAAATTTTACCATTGTGCCAGGGCTCCCCTTCAAAATTACAACTTTACATAAGAGGGAATAAAGTCTCCCAGATATACATGAACTCAAAATGGGCTTCCACATTAATAAGGGAGTCTGCTATCCAGTTTGCAGTAATGGGCTCCCATCTTAATAAGGTAGTTCGCTAGCCATTGCTGCTCTCCAAGTACAACTAAACGCAAATGATTTTCAACGTACCAGAATTTTTATCTCACCAATAAGGGAAACTACTTCCAGGTTGCTGCACACATCTGTCATCAAAAGATTATGCAAGAAGACTCGCACCGAAATAACATTCTTGCCCCAACCAGGGATAGCACGTGCTCCGCTTCATTACATTCCTTGTAATCTGATTCCCCAAATAGACCTCGGCGTCTTCACTACTATCATCTCTAAAAGCAGCACCAGTGCCCCCTAATCCCAGGTTCCTAAAGTATGCACTGACAAACTGAGCTTTAAGAAATCCAAAGCAAATATTTCCTAATTGATCATTCTTAACTCTATCCAACATCAAAGTATCCCAGTTAGGGACAACATTTATCAGTAATAAAGCACCACCAAAGTCAACTGTCCTAGGTCCCCCAAATGACACTCCATTGAGGTTGAGTTCTAACTAAGATATCCACACAACATCTTCCCAACTGATGAACCCTATGCATCACGAGCGCTTCTTAAATTACAAAAGATATCTTAACTAAAATAATTTCCAAACACCTGCAGTACTCCCACACAAGAAATAAAGGGTCACTTAAAATGTCTCCGTCCTACTAGTGCGAAAACAACGCACAATCTTTGCGTGCGGCCAAATTCAGGCAATTTCAAGTGCATGCATCAACAAAAACTCATGCTTTGTGAAAAATGAACTAAAATTAAAAATACTTAAACGCCAAATATCTAACAAAAGACATTACCTGATCAAGGGTTATAGGTACAACCCTAGCCCCTCTTCCCTGAACTGGTTGCCTCAACTGAACAACCCGTGCAATTTAACAAAAAGCCCGGAAACAAGAAACAAATCGAACCTGAGCAAGAAGCGCTTCGGCGTCTTCGTGGCGAAAACAGAGTAATCCAAGGGATTTGACACTACTGGGATCAGAAATCAGCACAAACTCATTGTTCGAATTGCTGACAGTATAAACCGCTGTTCCCGCGAGCGTCTTGGCGACATACTCCGGACTCAAAGCGATATAAAATGCATGTTTTGGCTGCCATCAATTGTCATTGTACGAAGATACGGAGGCAAAAAGAGAGGTTGTCCGGGCGAATGTGGGGCGGCTAGCGACGGCGTTACCGAGGAAGTGTTTTCCTTCTTCGATTCGAGCTGATAATTCGGTAACGATATGATGGAATTGCTGGTGGATGAAGGTGGAGAGGGAAGTAAAAGGGTTGGGTCTAGAGGGCTTGGTGGATTCCATAGTTGAAAGAGGGAGAGAAGCTCCCGTCAAAGCTCCCTCTGAAATGCATATGAACGTGAAAAGTTCAGCATCATTTTTGTTGCAGCTTATTTATTTATTTGTTTTTCTCTTTAAGATTATTGTTTTTTAAATAAAAAGAAAATTAATGAAGGCTCTGTTTTTTGTCGGGATTCCCGCTGCCTAAACTTAACCCCCAAAGGACAAACCTGAAGAATTGATGGACCCCCTTTGCCATCGACCGTCCAATTTAGTCCTTCTATCTAATTTTTCGTTAAATGTCAAACAAAACTTTTAAATGTGCCCCACTTAGGACCCACATTCCTTGAGGGCCCACCTCCTTCGTCCTCCTTATGTTCCAAATTGAAGTTAAAGAAGGGTTTTACAGGAGAAGAGTATTTTAAGAATAGGCAGAAGAGTATTTAGGGAATAATAGATGGTATTATGGTAGCGGGGAATTAGTGGAATTTTCTTGGTGTCGTTAAAAGTGAAAATTTGTTGTTATTTGTCAGTATATTGTTCTAACTAGTTTTTACAAGAAATATATTACCGCCACTAGAAATAAAAAATGCTATATATTAATAATATTCTTTTATTGGTGAAAATTGAAAAATATCACCACTAAATGTAAAATGTTCTTGTTCTTTATCAATATATTGTTCTAATTGATTTTGCGCAGGAATGAGAGAAAACCCTTAGTTGCAGCTGTTCCAACAGTGAATTGATGAATTTAGAACCTGGGGCTCAATAAGAGAAGCTAAACCGTTGATTATCTAGGAGTTGATCAGCTTGCCATGCTATCACCCTCCACCAAAGCATTCTCAAGTTCGTAATGTTTTGCATCACCTCGGGGCACCAATCCAAGGGCCCAAAAATCATCTCATCTCATCTCATCTCATCTCATCTCATCTCATCAAGTAGGAAACTAAGACTATATAGGCTAGCACATGCAGAACGTGACTCAATAAATATGGAAGCTGTCGCCGTTTTCTAGGAAAGTTGGACCCACGCCATTCTATCTCGCCGAATCTGAGAGTCCTTCCTGAAGCATTTGTCCGATTCCGCGCTCAGACGGACTGCACATGAAGATATTCGTCCTTCTAATACATAATTTTTATTTTGAATAAAAAAAGAAAAAATCCTGAGCGCGTTTTTTCCCCGTTCTGCTGCGGCGCTGTCCACATTTCCGACTCTTGGTTCCTCAAGGGAAAAAAGACGAAGAAGAAGAGGAGGAAGTATGTTCTCTTACTTTCTCTTCTTCTCCTTCGAAAAACCCTAACTTACAAAGAATGTTGTTGGCAAACCCTAACTCCCTCCCCCTTCCTCTCAAACCCTACCGTCTTCGCTGCCGAGCGGCCGATGTTCCGGCGGGTTCCCCTTCATCTTCCGGCTGGTCCCAGTCCTCCAGTGCAGGCGCCGGTCGGCTATCTCAAGAATCTGCCGGAACGGGAAGTAAAGCTGTTCCTAGAAACAATGCTAGAGAGAGAAGATGGTCGCGTGACCGAGAAAGTTACCTCGCCGACGACGGCGATGCCCTGCCACTGCCAATGACTTATCCGGATTCTTCTCCGGTATCGCCGGAGGAGATTGATCGTCGCCTTCAATGTAATCCTGAAGTTGAGGTGAGTTTTCTTATTATGTGTTTAAATTTCAATCTTGTTTCGTTAATAAAATCGATTTTTAGTTATTTCGTTTTGCTGGATTGAATTTTAGGATTGTAAAGAAGTGGTTTACGAATGGACTGGGAAGTGTAGGAGTTGCCAGGGAACGGGTTTCGTTAGTTATTATAACAAAAGGGGGAAGGAGACTATATGCAAGTGTATTCCCTGTCTCGGAATTGGTATAACTCTTGTTCTTTGTCGTTGAATGTTGTTATTGTTTGTTGTGTTATACAATGCTGTAAGATCTTCTGAAATATTGGATCACTTGGCTATGCAAGTGAAATGAAGTGTGTCAACTTGCGAATGAAATAGAACAAACTGTGGCTTCTTTGAATTTAGAGATATGGTTGTGCGTAAAGAAGAAAAGAGTGATCAAAGTTAAATAAATTAAGACATGTTTAGATCCTTGAAAATTTAGTAAATATGAATTTAGTAAATATGCTCTCTTTTTTTTCTTCTTTTTTTTTCTTTCATTGGAAGTTATGTTTTTCATATGATGATTGCTTACAAGTTACAAGCTTGAAGCCATTATGTGGTGGAAACTCAAAAGCAGGCATGTGTTTGAATGTAGTTCATGTTTGACAATTCGGAAAGTTGAAAGGCAATGCTTTGGGCAGAGTTCTATCGGAGGCTCTTTTTGATTATTTATACCTTCTATCGGGTAGTTTATCCTTTATAACTTGCATTTGGAGTTTTGAGGAATACAGGCATGGAATTTCAAATTGCTCCTGATGCCACCATAGCTTGCATGTTGTTGCTTTCTTAAGAGCTGAGATGTTTTCTTCAATTTGTGCTTTGAGAAATTGCACCTTTGTTAGAGCTTCAACCCCTTGGCCCTATCACTGTTGTGGTAGATTCATTCTTTCCATTTAATGTTCTATACACACGCGCATACACACATATAATCATGATTATCATCAAGACCTTATCCCAATTAGGGGTTGGTCACGTAAATCTTGTTCCTCTATTCTCCTCTATTAAGTGTCATGGCTTCATTTAGTCCCAAAGTTTTTAAATATTTTTTTTACCGCTTTTATCCATGTTCTTTTTGGCCTTCCTCTTCTCCTTTTAGAACCTTTGACTTGGATTGCCTTACTCCTTCTAACTAGTGCCCTTTTTGGTCTAAGTTGTACATGTCCAAACCATCTAAGTACAATCTCTCTCATCTTGTTACTTATTGGTGCTACTCCTAAGTTTCCTCCAATGTTTCATTGCTAATTCTATTCTTTCTTATCTTGCCACTCATCCATCTAAACATCTGCATTTTGGCGGCATTCATCCTATGTATGTATTACTCCTTAACTACCCCACACCCTAATCTATAGAGCATGACCATCTATAGAGCATGACCAACCTTACCACCATCCTATAGAATTTATCTTTCAGTTTAAGTAGCACCCTCCAATCACACAAAACTCTAGAGGCGCATCTCTATTTGTTCTAATCCGCTTGGATTCTCTGGGTAACCTCCCTCTCAATCTCTCCACTCCCATGACTCATCGATCCCAAGTATTAGAATTGTTCTTTTAGGGGGATTTCTTGATTATCAATCTTTGCTGGTGCTCCACACCCACTCCTCTCCTTACTAAAATTGCATTTCATATACTCTGTCTTAGTTCAACTAATTTTAAATCCTTTATATTCTAATACATCTCTTTATAAACTCTAGCTTTTGTGTTTACGCCCTCCCTTGTCTTATCAATCAAAACTATATCATTTGCAAATAACATACACCATGAATTCTCCTCTTGTAGATGTTTTTTCAACTCATCTATAATCCACGTGAAAAGGTACGCGTTCAATGCCGATCCTTGGTGCAATCCTATAGTGATAGGAAAATCACCAGTCTCTCTGTTAGTGGTCCTGACATTTGTGTTATATATTTGAGCATTCTATTTCTGCTTATTTCTGAGTCTTTCAATAACTTTTCTAGTCTTGATTCTGTGTAGGTTTTGTAAGTTTTGGGGAAAGTTCAATTTGTCAAATTGTAGATGGGCATGAGATGAGTAAAGGCCTTCTAGCTTAGTGGCAAGAGGGCCTCTTCTGTGGTAGTTGTGGGTTCTAGGTGCTCATGGGGTGTGTGTTAGACTTGAGATTACTTCCTGACATGGTGTTAGAGGGTTTTTTTTTGGGGGGGGGGAGGGGGTTGGTTTTAACCAAAGGATAGAGGCAATGATATTTTTTTCGAGATTGGTCAAAAAACGAAACCTAGAGCTAAAATTAACACCAACTTGGCTGCAATGCCTTTTATAATTTTGTTTTTTATTGATACAGTATAGTTCTGTTCTACTTTTATAGTTTCTCCTTCCTTCAAGATACGGTGGGCTAGTACTTCCCATGAAGAGGAGGATATCTCCACCATTCTTGTAAGAAGAATCTTTGTGGTTGTTCAGACAGGGTAATTGAAAGATTGAATGGACTACCAAGGAGATCTCTGGATATACCATTGTCGGTGCTCTCTCCACTATATTTATTGTTCATTTCTCATTTTCCATTTCCTTTTTATTTTCTCTAATGATGGCAAACATGTAATTAAGAGAAATCAAGGAAAAAAGAGGAAAGGTGTAATGGGTATCTTAATGCTTCTATATGTTCCTAATATTGATCAGAGAAAAGAAAAGTAAGACTTCAGGTTTCATGCCACTCCATGCAAGCAAATCTGCTTCTGAATTAACATCCACCTCAATTTGGCTAGATGTTTTCTGAGCAAATAGGTTGGTAGTTTCCTAGATATCATCCATAGATGCCAAGGATGATCTCATCTGATAATGTTGGGAAATTTCTTTAGAGCATGACAGGGCCTTCACAGTTTGTGTTGGAGCTTTACCTTCTTATGAACAGTCCCTCTGTTCTTAAAGAGTCCTAGATTCATGACCTGCAAGACCAGAAACTAAATTACACCTCTGCTCAATTTTTTAAAGATTACACCTCCTATAGATGTTTGGCCAAGGTGGCAATGCTTGATCCATCAAAATTCACTTTGAATACATAAAGTTCCAAGATTGTTACTACAGGTTGATTCTTTATGAAAATCCTGCACTATGAAGTAATAGGCCAACAATCTTTTAAGCTCCATTATGCTCACCTCAAGGGTTTTGATGGAGTTCTCCCCACCAAATAATCACTAAGAAAGAAGGTCTCAAGCATGGGCTAGAGTAAGTGGTTAAAGAAAACAAAGATATTGCATTCTTCCATGGCATGCGGGTGCAAGACAGAGGGACAATCAACTTGGTAGTTTTCGTGATTGATTCAGGTGCAACCATGCAAGGATCCTGAAGCACTTGCTAGGGAGATTGAACTTCTATTGGAAGTTTTACTTGAAGGAAGAGAGTTTAGGTCAAATCCCTTTCCTCTTTGACATGCTCGATGATTCTAGAACCAAGGGTTTGTCTTACGAAGAGATGAAAATATGGTCTCAAGCTGAGTGATGATGAGCACTTGGCCTGAACAATTTTAGCATTGTCTCAAGAGAGTTGTGACTCGGTTAGAAGGCCTCCGTGAAGTCATTGGCCTTCCCCCCATAATGCCTTTGTAGTTGTAGTCTTGTAGTGGGACATAAAGAAAGGCTGCCTATTAGTTTGTTTACATTTCAAAGTTATCCAATTATGTGCCTGTTTCCAAAAATGACAGTGACTTTTTACTGTTGTCCCTTGTTCAACAAAATGTTTCACCCTACTTGAAACTGCACACAATATTGTTTGTTTTGCCTATACCGAGCAGTAGCCCATTTCTTACTGCCAAGTGAACCTGTAGAATCTATCTCTCTGCAATTCCTTTCTCCACTAATCGCCCCTTGCCAATCAGCCCGCTGATCGATCCTGTGGTGGTACAGAAGGTCCTTACTCCATTGGGCTCTATGCCCTTCACTAACACTGCACTGTTTGTGTTGACAGAGTAAGCCCTAGTTACTTACTTTCCTCCCGTTCCTTGCTGAAGACTATCATAGATCTCTATCCTGGCTTCTATCTTGATGCTCCATTGGACATATGCATTCAGTCCAGTCCTTGTTATAATCCATGAGGGTGCTGGCTCTCTTTAAGGATTTCAGATGATCATTTTAGCTGGTCTTGGTAGCATTTTGATAATCTTTCTGAAGTGTTATCAACAAGGATAAATGGATATGATGTGAATCATTGATTTCTAATCCGTAGAGTACCTTTGTAGGGCCAGATCCTGGAGGAAGTTCTGACTGATAGCTAGTGTATCTGTTCCCATGGTAAGCATGGGTAGTGGGGAACCATTTGTAAACTCTCTGTGGAAACCATGTGGTAAATTTTACAGCAAGTTCCTTGACTTCTTGATGGATAGTTTCGGTTTTGGAATGCATTGGAGGACTTCCAATGAGAAATTGTGTTCCATTTATCTGGTTCTTTATTCTGGTTTTGGACAGCATTATTTGCACAAGAGACCAAAAAATACTCCAAAATGGTAAGTTAAAGTGTGGATCTTTTGTCCTCTTAGGTATGTCCTCGTTCAAAATCTGATAAAATTATTAAAACACCAAACAAGTCACTGATTATCAAAGAACGATGCTTCTTTGACATTATCATGATCTGTCTCATGGAAAAATAACCTTTTTAATTATCAAAAGAAATAATGAATAGTACAGAGATGATGAAGAAACTTAGTTGGAGACATTCAAATTTACAAGTGTTGTCTGGCAGTTTAAATCTCAAGCTTCAGTCCAAGAAATACACATGCAAGCCATAAAATGCAAATAGCTGCTGGTAACATACTCTTAGCGATTAAGGCCTAGCTTTTATATTGTTTCTAAGAAAATATGGTTTTGCTTTGATATCCTTTACTATTGCAGTTGTAGTAAGGGTAAATTTTCTTAGGAAAATCTCTGGGATTATGAAGAATTAGATAGCAGAAAACCATGCAAGTCTTGCTGAAAGCTGACATCATGATTTAATTTATGCAAGTCTTGCTGAAAGCTGACATCATGATTTAGTTTAAGTCTTGAATTTCTTTAACATCTTTTCTGCTTCACATATGCTAATAGTCAAGTTTACTTATAGATCACCCAGTTAATGGGGGGAACATAATGCTTCTGAAATTTCATGACGTGATACGGTCAAAGCAGAGGCAATAGGCTCAGAGAATTTTCTATCTATCAGGTCCCTGGTGTTTACTTATAGTTAGATATCTCTTTGTAGATGCCAGGAGCAATTCTCACCATATTTTCCTTTTGAAGGATTGGAATTGAATGCATCAAAGGGGAACATATGTAGTAGATAAAAACAAAAGGAAAATAAGAAAATTGAAGACAAGCAACAGCTGCAGCGGTTGAAGCCCTAGTAAAACCAGGTGAAGAAATTCAAAAAGGAAACCCAGCTGAAAGAAAACACTAGCAAAAATTGGAAAGTTTGTGTGGCAGGGCAACAACACATAAGAAAGAAGCGGCGAAGCAGTTGCTTCAATGAATAGAGGGTGTTTTGTATGGCAACTGTTTGGATTTGGACACGTCTCTTGACCATGTCAGGAAAACTAAGGAAAGGTAGGAAAGTAAATAACAAATGACGATAGGGCTGTTGGAATTTTATTTGAGGCTGATGAACAAATCAAGACCAGCCTGCTTTTAGTCTTTTATTGTAGTAATAGGTTATGGCTAGTATCATAGCTTTTTAAGTTGCTAAATTTATTTTATTGTTCCACAATCTGTGTATAATATATATGTTTACTCCTAAATCGAAGTTACTTTTTCCTTTTTGTGAAATGATATTTTCTTTTGACTACTTTCTCCATTGTGGGGTTTTCAAAATTACTAATGTATGGACCAAAAGGAGGAAGATGAAGTACGTGGATGGTTGATTGTAAATAGAGCAAGGGATAACCATTTCTGGTTTTGTCGGGACAAAGAAGGATCTGAGAGTTTTTACCTTTGTTAAAAGGTAAGAATCCTGTGAAAATATCTGGATTCTTTATTGTTGATGTCTAGTGCGAAGTTCCATCGAATTTCAAGAAAAAAGTAGCTGTTCTTTTTGTACGGGTTTAACATGTTTTCTTGTTTCCACATAGGATATGTGGTTGGTATCTTGTTTCACTAGGTGCCATCAAGAGGCATCTGAAATCCTTGCTTTCTTGTTTTGTCTTAGGCGCATCATTTTAGTTATCCATCGGCCTTTTCCTGTTGTTATTATGGTTTATATATTTAATCAGGACCCTTATTTCGTCTTTATTTCTTGTACAACTGCATTTCATACTGCTTTCTGATTAGCTCCTCAAACAACTCTGCTGTTTCTTACTCATGCAGGATACGTTCAGAAAATAACAGCGCGCAAGGACATTGAGATTATGGAGGATCTTGACAATGAAAAGCCACTCTGACCCATAATGTTAACAACGAGCAAGTAATATTTTACAATTTATCTATCACTTATTGTTGATTAAATCTTTAGGAAATTTATTTGTAATATTCTCCAATTTTGCTCGAGGCATTATGTAGAAAAATGTGATTATGTTGACTATGGATGGGAAACGTAATCATTTTCTGCATCTAGTCTCCTTTTTTTAAGATGGGAAGATCTCTCATGAAAGAAGAGAACCAACAGATACAGTAAAAGAAAAGCATGCGATTTGTTACACTTGGAAAAAATTCTTCCGGGGCCACTGTTCATTTTTACTTCTTTTTCTTTCTTTATGGGCTCGGTAATAACTTACTGATGTTTGACTCATGGGATGGAACGAACTGTTCATTGTTTGAGAAAGTGGTTTCTCTTACCCCATCATCAACACCCCAGAATGGCAAACCCGAATTTTCTTGAGTTCCAGTTCAAAATCATGAAACGGCTCCTATCAAAACCTAAACAGTTCAGGTTGCTAATATCGATGGTGATGGATTCATTGCTCTCAAGGAGTTAACGAATGTGCACAGGTGAGTTGGGATAAAGGCCTTTTGGATGGATATGGAAAGATCCGCGTGGAAGATCTGTTTGGGATGCCGAGCAAGCAGGGAGATAGTTGGTGCCTTGAAGCACGCAAAAAGATGGTGAAAGCAGTAGACTCTGACGGGGATGGATTGGTTGATATGGATGATTTCGTAGCCATGATGACAAGAACCATGAAGCTTACATCATGAGTTCGGGGCTTATAAATTATATACGTGAATGCTTATCTTTATACTCATGTCATGAGGGTCCTTATGGATTACTTCCATCTGATTTGCCCTGGGCGCAATAAATAAAAGGTTGCGGCTTCACTGTACATATAAGAGGAGAGCTTTCTCCTGTTCCTTTACTTGCTCGTGCATTGAAAGCGATTTCATCAAAGAAGAGAAGAAAGAGTGAGAGTAAAGGAAATACGGTCCCACTTGTTTCTCTGTGAATTGTGAATATATAATCCTACTTGTCTTCATCGTTGTCTACTCTCTCGTGTTCTTGTGGCTTTGTTAATATGTTTAGGACATTCTCTTCTTCTCCTAAAAGCAACAATTTTGTTAATAGGTTTATCGTAGTGGCTGAGAAAAACCTTGCAGCCATTTTTTTGGGTGGTTAAAATTTTTCTAGGGTTATCCTTGCCCTCCTACTGTGGGTAAGAATCTTTAGCCTTTCAACATAAACAGGAATGGAACCTGTTTGATGCTCATATTGGAAACAGTATAGTTGGGGTTACCTTTCTTGGTTCTTTCTCATATTGAACTAGCATCATCATTGGCAAGACCGCACTTTTGGCACCATGGAAGAATGGGAAATCTCAACTTTCTAATTTTCCAGTTGAATTCGCTCGGGCGTGTCTTGTTGAAAAAGGCGTTACTGCCTACAATAGAAGAGATGAAACATGTCTTCGACAAATTTGAATTGGATAAGGGATGCGAAGATCTCTTGGGGCGAACTGCGGGAGGTTCTGGAGAAACAGAGACGGGAGAGAATGGGGGGTGGTGTAGCACGAATCATTGAAGTCATGGATTTGGATGGTGATGGGTATGTCAATTTCATGGATTTAGATAAGAAGGTAGGGTTGAAAACTCCAGAATTACAACGAGCGTTTTGGATATGTGATACAGACAGGGATGCGTGAATCAGCCGAAAGGATTTACAGATGGCGAAGGAGAGGACTGGGGAGGATTCCAGCTTGGAGTCTTCCAAAATATGGTGAAAGCAGTTGATACAGATGGGGATGGGCCTATTAGACATGGAAGATTTCCTGGTGATGATGACCAAAACCATGAGGCGTTTTAAGTTTTAGTTTGCTTTTATACACATGAAGATGCTCATTCGTGATTTGTATTAGGGGTGGCAAAATATGACACGACACGATAACACGACCAGAACCCAACACGAATTTAGTGAGTTTGGGTCGAGTCTTATCGTGTTCGTGTCATTCTCGGGTTAACCTGAAAATGACATGCCAAAAATCGTGTCGTGTTCAGGTCAATCAATGTGACCCGTCATGTAGACCTGTTTGACACGCGACCTATTTATTCATCGTGTTGACCCATCTAATTTGTGGTTGAAACTATAGGACGGTTCATCTGGAACCATCTTATATTACATTTAGTCCTGTAATATTACATGTTGCTTTCTATTGAAGTGGATTCACTTCAAAATGCCTACATGTCCTTGTAGTGGATTCACTTTCTCTCCCTTTCAATTGAAAAATGTTATAAATATTGCGGGAAGAAATGACGCCCAAATTTCAGCAACTTCTTCAACGCATTTTCCCTCTATTAAAGGCTCTCTTCTTGCCTTCATTTTCCACTCGTCCCCTTCTTTCCCTGAATTCTCAGCACTTTCAATAAAAAATGGGAAAACAAGATCAAATCACAAGCCCTGAAACCAACGAACCCCTCCTAAAACTTAAGAAAACCAACCAAAATGGTGTATCCACAGGTTCTCCAAACCTTCTCTTTCTTTTGAGGGTAAAAAGGCTCTCTGAGAATGCCAGTTTGCCTTCAAAAGGTTCTCCTCTCTCAGCAGGATATGATCTTTCAAGGTAATGTATGCTTCAATCCATCTGGGTATTAGTGATTTTGAGCAATGCTCATCTCAATCTTCCATCGTTTGTTTATTTTCCAGTTCTACGTCAACAACCATTCCCGCCAGAGGAAAAACCCTTGTTCCTACCGATTTAAGCATAGGAATACCCGAAGGAACTTACGCTCGCATAGGTATGTGCTTGAAATAGAAAACCTTTTGATGCGTTTGATGATATACTCATGGACAGGCTTGTTATTTGCAGCGCCAAGATCTAGTCTAGCTTGGAAGCATTTGATCGACATGGGTGCAGGCGTGATTGACGCCAATTACAGAGGTTCAGTGGGCGTGATTTTGTTCAACCATTGTGATGTTGATTTTAAAGTGAAGCAAGGAGATCAGATTGCTCAGTTGATCATTAAGAGGATAATGACACCCGAGGTTTTGGAAGTTGAAGATCTTGATGCTACGGTGAGAGGCATGGGAGGATTTGGATCTACAGGAGTTTGAGTAGTCGTCCATGTAGCAGTTTACTTAATCATCTATGTTGGCTCTTTTGTTTTTTTCGTCTTTATTTGGAAGGATGATTCATTGGAGGACTTCTATCAAATGTAATATAGGACAGTTACTTATAACTGTCCTATATTTTAATTATATAGGATGGTTTTATATTACAACTGTAATGTAAGTGTAATATAGGACGGTTCATCTAGAACCGTCTTATATTACAATGTAATATAGTCTCCTCATCACTTGAGTCCGGCTTTTAAAATTCAATATAAAGTTGTCAGATATGCATAAAAGCAAGATAAAGTGCTTGGTGTTCATATCTTAATTATCTTGATGGAAGGTTGAATTCCTCACCTCCCAATCAACATCAGCTCCATACAGGTGGCCTCTCTTATGCCATACTAGCTCTTTTTCTTCTTGCTCTTCAACATCATCATGCATTTCATCCTCAATTCCACCAAACTCTCTACGCATAGACTTTTGTGCCCTTGCAACTAGAGAAAGAATGCAACTAATATAAGACGGTTCATCTAACCGTCTTATATTACAGGACTAATATAGGACGGTTCATTTAGAATTGTCTTATATTACAATGTAATATGGGATGGTTCAAGATGAACTGTCTTATATTACAACTCTAAATGTAATATAAGACAGTTCATCTGGAACCGGAACCGTCTTATATTACAAGAGTAATATAGGACGGTTCTTCTGAAACCGTCCTATATTATTTATTTTATATTTACTTAATTGTGTTACACTAGTTGTGTCGTGTCAACTCGTTTAATAATCGTGCCGTGTTGGGGTTACGAATTCTTGACACGATTATTAAGTGGGTCGTGTTCGTGTCGATTCATAACTTTAACGTGTCGACACAAACACGACCAGCCAACCCGAATTGCCAAGCCTAATTTGTATACAAATCTTTCTCCATTCATGTACTTCTATTACAAATGGGACAGGACATTGCTTTTGAAGAGGAAAAAATCTGTGGGCTTGTACTTCCAAGTTCCACCGATAAATCTCTTTGGTTTAAATGTTCCCACTTCATACAAGATGGATTGAAGGTTGATATCTTGTCCCTGGGTTTTCATAGGAACATCTCTGGTTGTTGATGGGTTATTCTAGGCAGCAAGCTGAATTGCACTCTACCCGTTTAATGATGGAGAACTTTCATTTACTAGGCTACAACTAATGGGCCTTGGATTAGATAGGACATGTCGTCTTGAGAGCCCCAGGCCTGGTTGACTTGGGTGGGGGAGTGGGGGGGCGGGCGGTGGGGCGTGGGTGTAACTTCAAAGAAAAAGTGAAGGAAGCTGTGGCAGAAGGTGGAATAGATAGATGAAGACGCATTTCGGAAAGGAGGTGAATGGCTTTAACTTGCTCATTTTCTAACTTCACAAGTGTGCTCTTCGTTTAAAATCGGTAAAGGGTGGGTTCCTAAAAGGCAGGGGACAAGTATTTCAGAGTCTTAATATAGCTAGTATGAAATGTAAGATATCACTAGCTAGGGAGTGATAGTTCCACTACTTGGTCAATTTAGTTTCTTTTCTTGAATGACAATGAGAGATGCATCTTAGAATAAGGTTACACTTACAATCCAAAAGTGCAGAACCAAAGTGGTGTTCTACAAAGAGATCAAACGAAGCACATAGATACTGTTGTGCTGGTCCATTGTATTTCAATTCACACCAGTAGGAATCCCCTCAAAAACTCACCTAATTAGAGAAAACAACTCAGAAGAGAGTGCCTACAACAACAAATTCAAACATAGCATCTTATGAGGAGCCTCATCAGGAATAAGCCTTGCATAACCAGTCTAACATAGCAGAATAAATAGTTGACGATTGGATCAGAGTTGCACCCTGACGATTGAGAAAACTTTCACTGTGATTTCAACTTGTAGTGGATAAGGGTAACATCAACATGCCGGGCAGATCAGAGAAGGGATGTCAGCTCCAAGTAAGATGTAAAAGGGGATCATTCGACGGCCTACTTAAACAGGGCAACAACATCAGATAAGTGTGTCCTTCTAATGATGAAAAAGCTACCGCCAAAGGGTGAATCTTCAGACTATTAGAGATATAAATATTATTGACCTACTTGCTATCAGCTTAAGCTTTCATGTCAAATGAGAATCGGACATGATATTAGAGCCTAATGAACCAAAACGTTCTGAGTTCAAATCATGAGACCTCCCATGTCCAAATCCACGTCAAGGGCCTAAAATGCTCTTCCGTGTGAAGGGGTATGTTAGAGGTATTACTATTGCGCACTCTCTATCAGCTTAAGCTTTTAAGTCAAATAGTAAATTGACACAGCCATTCAATGTGTGCCAAGTAGGAGCTAATTATATAGCAAAACACAGCCTCTGTATATGCCATGAGCATTACTAATCCACCCAAAATTTTCTAAAAATCTGATAGAAAAAAACATCAGTCTCATAAAACATAGCGACCCATACTTCAATATGAGCAGCAGAAACTAGTATCTCGTTTCCTACATGTGCATCTTTTGTGTGTGGGGCAGCATCATCTTTTACGAAGCACCAGATATGAGGAAAAGCAATTGCTAGCCTAGTCGACCCATTCTGTCGTCTTTTCTGTTAAGGAATCTAAAGGACAGTCCCACGAAGCTCCTCCCTGTGCAGGGTTTGGAGAAGGGGTAGACCACAAAAAACCCCTGATACAAAATACAATGACTGTCGCATTTTCTGAATCACCTTGACTTATGAGAAAGGGAGAGATTACTCATCCTAGTCCCAACTGATTTGCCATTAGTTCAACCTCATTGGATTCTAAAGCTGCAAATAGGTCTTGAGCAAGCTTTGGTGATCGAATTTCTCTATGGTTGCAAATGATTAAAAAATCTTAAGCACAAATAGGACTAGAGAGAGAGAGAGAGAGAGAGAGAGAGAGAGAGATCTTTGAAATTCCTTGCTGAATCACACATCCTTATACGCGTGGGTCATGGTCTACCCATTCCGATTTCCTTCTTTTACCTCCCAAAGTGTGACGCACGTTTAATAGCGATATGGAGGAAGTACATGCAGATGGCTTGATGCTAGTTTTAGTGCATGCATGGGGAAATTTACTGGGGCTAGTAGAATGGACAAAAATGTTTGCTTGAGTTAAATTAATGGAAGGAGAACTTCATGGATGGAAACTCAAAACGCTGGCGTATCTATATGTACAAGCTAAAGAGGAGAGGAATGAGTACAAGCCACATTGTTTATACAAGCTAAAGTGTTTTTTATTTTATTTTTGTTATTGATATAACCCATTATTTATGTTAAGAATGCCTTAGATAGCCTAGTGTCACGGGCTTGCATTGCAAGGTAGCTTAGTTAGCTTGTAGGCAAGGTCTAAAGGACTTAAACCCATTGGTGAAGATCTATGGAGCAAGGCATGATTCTAGAAGGCCTGGGTTCTGGAAGACTCCATGTAAATATCTTGAAAGATGGAAGGTTAGGGACTTGTGTAGAGTTGTATAGAGTTTTCTAGATAGAGTTCTAGAATAGTCCTTAGCCGTTGGATTGTAGACATTTGTAATAATCCGGACCATCTATTGAGGAGGTGGATGGGTGAGAACAAATATAAATATGTGTAAGCTCCTCACTTGTATTCAGCTCAGAAAAGCTCAAAAGCTCAGTTAAGGTTAATGCATTTGGGAAGTTTCCTTTCTGAGTTCTCTTGAGTTCCTCTTATTGCTTGAGTGGGTGAGTGAGTAAAAGCCCTGGCAAGTGAGAGTTTTGATGGTTGAAGGCTGAATTTAGCCTTGGTGCCTTGAGTGCATTACAAGACTAAGTGCCGCACAGGTGTCTAAAAATCTTAGCCCATGACACTAGGCATCAAAGTTCATGCCCATAGGATTTTTTATCTGTCATTTGATTGGATTGAAAAATCATGACCAGTCCTTTTTTATTAATTTTTTTGAAGAAATTGAACAAGTGATTACCAATTTTTGGCATTCTTAACATTTAACATGATAAATATAATAGATCTAAAAAAAAAGTTTTGAAATGAACAGGAAAAGGGGCATATACCCTTCCCCTCCTTTTAAGTGTGTACTTTTACCAGGACTTGCTACAAAAAAATATTGTTTCCATTAATCCTTCTCAAGTTTGTACCTACGATGATTAGTTTTAGGTGTTTTCAGTGAAATCCGAAGTATAATCACTGAATCAAAGCAGCACGAATATGTCCTATCAAATTTTGGCAAATGTGGTAGCGATTTGTATATCATTGATCGGCTCAAGTCTAACACTCAAGAAAGACGTTAGATGGTAGGTAATTTTGTTTTTGCATTAAAATGTAAGAGGTAATTCTTGTTAACTTTTTCATCTTGATGGCAGCATCTGTATGGTGCAGTGGCGCAAGAGTGAGTCTCAATCGTGAAGGCCATGAGTTGGAGACTCCACAGGTGTATGCCTGAGTGCACGGCCACCATTTGAGAACAAAAAATAAAATAAAATAAAAATTGTATTTTGATGGTTTCTTAAGTGTGTTCTAATGGTAATCTTAAGTATAAAGCGTCCAAAGAAACATCATGGACATTTTGCAGTAACTATCGCTTCTTCTTTTTCTTTTCTTTTTTCTTTTTTTTTAACAATTATATTTGTTTTAATAATGGTCGAAGTTTATTGAAAGTTGTAGGGCTTGTCGCAGATGCTATGGCAATTGGTTTGTGGTACTTATAGGATAAACATTTGATCATCTTTTAAATTATGCCACATTAAACGAAGCTGAATTAGGAGAGTTCGATGATCTTAATTTGTAATGTTTACAATCTGCATGGTAGAAAACTCTCCAGTCCGTCGATGCACTTTCAATGCTCTTAAGCCAGACTACTCTTTAGTGGTTAAACTAGAGCTACATCTCTTTTCAATTTCTATTTAAGAGTTCTAATGTGTTTCCACGCCCTTTTGAGACCTTGAAAAATGGACAAATTCCTTTTCTTAGGAACACATACATGATTTGTCCCTACAAAAAGGATAATGACAACCCACCATAGACGATTCTATGCCATGATTGATATGGACAATCTTACAATGCTATTCGTATATCTATGAAACAAAACAATAATGAAAATATACAACAATTCTAACAGGAACGAATAAAAAAGGGCAGTCTCGGTGCACTAAGCTCCTGCGTATGTCAGGTCCAGAAAAGGGGCAGAACACAAGGGTCAATAGTACATAGCCTTATCTTGTATTTTGCAAAAGGCTACTTCCATGCCTTGAACCCATAACCTCAAAGTCACACTACTACAACTCTACCATTGCACAAAGACTCCCCTTCAATAGGGACAAATCAAGAGATTATATTCATGGCCCAGTTCAGGTAGGGTCCAGTAAGTTCACATCAGGGTTAAGGGCATTTAAACCCCTTGGCGTGAGATTTACACTCTTTCTTTATCATCATTCCTTGTCCTTCACTGGGAGGAGGATTCTTTGATGAAGTTGTCCTGGTAAAGTCGGAGCCTAAGCCCTTTTTACTTCACTAGATCTTATATGCCTACAGAACCCGCTGTCGGTAGTATGCCTGGTGCATACTACTTTTGAAGAACAGAACCCACTGTTGAGGAATCCCGCTTTCTCCCTATGCTTTTTTGGCCCCGACATCTGCATTCCCCTTGTTTATAGTCACACTCCCATTCTACTCTTGGAAACCTAATCCTAATCAGGCTCAACTTTCCGAAGATCCAAACTATTTATAATCTTAGCACATAACCCTAACTAGGCTGAACTTTTGGAAGATCCGAACCATTTATAATCTTAGCTGCATCTTAGATGTTTTATGCACTAAAAATTTCATCGATTAGATAATTGTAACATATGCTTCTTTTGAGTTGGAAAAATATGTAGCATGTTTACCTTTCATTTTAAAAACTCATATAAAATGTCTAAGAAAATCCCATGCAAGATACTTTCAGAGCATAGCCGTCTAATATAAACGATGGAATGCTAACTTTATGTCACCAACAGCAACTGTTGTTGGGAATGACTTTTTGCTACTTCATAAGAACATTTGATTTTACATTAGAGAAATATTATCAGGACTCACTTTTAGGATTGACTGCAAAACCCTATTTAGCTAAGCCCTATCTTTGGATGATTAGACCCATCTATCATGTTTGGCCTCCCTTAGCTTGGCCAGATGTATCACACAAACCAGTATAGCGCTTTGCTTAGGTTGAGGAGCCTCTCTTGTACGTAGGTGACATGTTCAAGCGAGTGCACCACATTCCTTTTGGGGATGTAAGAAGGGGTGTTTGCTAGTTGAGAGGGTATCTTGAGGATGCATTTAAAAAAGATGTATATATAAAGACCCATTAGCTAAGTGAATTATCATTTAAAAAAGTAGAAAAAAGAAAAAAATTGCTATGGATGCCAAAACTCATTGTTGTTGGGTGATTTTAGCTATACTGTTTTGAGTTTTAAATTATGACCATTGAATTTTGGACTTGAAAGAACTAGTATGGCTTAGACGATCCATTGGACATGATTTTCTGTCGATATGGAGAGGCCAAACAAGATGTAGAGTTTATATAGGCACAGACATGGAGTTAGTCCCAAACATTAGTTCTGATAGCACTTCTCTTTACATTATTTGTTGCAATTATGTGCCATATTTTAGAGTGAATCTTATAATAAATAGAAAATGGAAAATGATAAAGAGGAGTGCACTTGCTTCCTCAAGCAAGTACACTTTCTAAAACCCACACGTGCTACATGGGCATGATCCAATCTCTTAATTTGGTAGATAGTGACAAGTCCATCCTATCGTCATTGATTTATTCTTGACTTAACATTTATAGATTCTTCATCAAAATAAACCTATTTAAGATCTTGCTAGCAAAAGGCGAACCACTGGATTTTGTTGAATTTTGTATAGCACACTAATGATATATTGGGTTCGCATGAAACCAAGTGCAAGTTCGTTAGTATGGATTCATACATAGATTTTCTATACATGTCCAGAAAATGCATTTTTTCCTTGGCTGGGAAACTGCCTTGTTGGGTAAATAGAACATATTTCTAAAATCATCGTTATGTGTGTGCTAAGCTGTGGGGTGCTGATATTTGTCCCCTTTCTCTTACCGGGTTACCCCTTTTTCTTCAAAGAGATAGAGATAACTAGAGAAAGAAAAGGGGTAACCCAAATAAGAAAAGGGATGCATATATAATGACTTGATTTGTTCGATAAGGATTATTTAGAATAGGGTTTTTTGAAGATTCTAGCATTTTTGCAGATAAGTCTAACATTTTTTGAGTTTTACAGATTTGCCTTTAAGTTTTAGTGAACTTTGCAAAATTGTCATCTGTTAGTTTTCCATCCTCCTTTCCTGTTAGTTTTTCAAAATTCTAATATTACCATTCTCTATGGCCCATGTGATCAAGTTGTTGACTTTGACCACTAAGTTCAATGACTTCCTAATAATAAAAAATTAGTCAAACTATGTATCTAACACAATTTGATAACAAGGAATCTAATGGTATAATTAGATTTTAACAAAAATCAACCAATAGTAAGATATTAAATAGCAAACATACCATATTCACCAACCTACGCAATAGTACCTGTTATGTTTCTTCAATTAAATTCAATAATTTAAACTTTGATTTCTCACTAAAAACTGATATAAAACCTTTTCTAATACAAATTAAAATATTATCAATGCTTTGTTTCAATAAAAACATAATAAATTAAAGAAAAATTCATGTTTAGAATATAAGCAAAATACTGTTATTTTTCATGTGAATAGTGATGAGCAGTAAACTTTAAGCTCTTCATTTGATGTCTTTTTGAATGAAAATTGAAAATCTAAGACTTGAGTCTTGTTCTTCTCAATGTCTTCTATCTAGCATGATAAATTTTAGAAATTTTAGTTGATTAACGAAGCAACAAATCATCTGCAAATTTCTATTAGAACATATTAATAGAAAGAAATAGAGAAGGATAATATTAGAATTAAAATAAAAAAAAAAAGTAACGAGGTTGGAAAACTAATGGAATGACAATTTTGCAAAGTTCAAGAAATCTAATTGCAAATTTACAAAACTCAAAAAAAGTTGGACTTAATTTTTTTTCAAAATTTCCAAAATGTAATGCCACTTTTACAAAAAACACATCATAATATCTTTCTTTTGTTGCTGAAACTAGAATAGTGTTTGGTAACTTAAGATCTATTTATATATCAGAAACATTGAATTTTCTAATATCTACTTATGACCATATGATTGGGCTCCTCATGTATTGTCAAGTTGATGTTAGATAAAGCATAGAAGATGCACTTAGATTGACTTAGGATGTTTGAAATGGTGACCTAAACTGTCAATTCTAATGTATCCTCCATTAGATAGATAATAATTAAAGTCTTTGTATAATTCATCCAAATATATGGCTAGGATTGTTAGACAGGTTGTAGTTTTTATATCAAGCTTGATAGTACAAGATCAATAAATGAACAATAAAATGGGTCCTCACATTTTTTCTCAATGTAAGAGACTCTCCTATTGGTCCTAGTTATGAAAGAGCATTTAAAGATGCATCAAAATTGTATCTTTCTTTATTTTGATCTAAAATTTCAATTGTGAGATCGATGGTAGCAAAAAAAAAAAAACCAAAAAATGCAAATAGAATCTCACAAAATAATTAAAGGAAATGTAATATGATAGCCTTAAAAAATACGAGGAAGTTTACTTATTTTTTTAAAAAAATATTAATAATCTCTCTCTAAGCGAGTCCCACGATCATGTACCAAGCAAATACTATAGCCAAATTTCCCGATTTTCTGTTTTTGTGCTACAAACATCAAAGTAAAGAAAAATGCAAATGGCGGCTCATGGATTATTGCTTATAGGTGGTTTATTATAATAGTTTATCCAATAAACGAGTTTTGGTGATACTTGTAGTTATCAAATGTGGGTATTATGCACGGGTAAGTATAATACTCACTAAGGCCGCTTTTCCAAAAGAAAAAAAATAAAAAATAAAAAATACCTGCTTATGGACGAAACATGCTTTTTTAAGCATTTCCAATTGCACCCAAACAAATTGGTTAGAATACTCAAGTTTGGGGACCTAGGTAAACTATTAGTAAGATGGCAACCCACTGTCGCCAATGTACAAAATAGGAGAGAGAAAAATAAAAAGTATAAAATGGGAAAATGAATTGTGGTCATTTGCAAAGATAAGATATTGTAAATGAAATTAGAATAGATAAAAAGAATGAGATAAATATAAATCATGTGTATGCTTATTAAAAGAATATATATATATATATATATATATCATTTTTTACTTTTTCTTCTTCTTTATTTTCTTATGAAATCCCTGCAAAGATTGAAACATGGATAGATCAAAAAGAAAAGAAAAGAAAACCTTAAAAGAAAACATGCAACAAAACCTATGAAATAAAACACACTATCAAAGATAAGACTGAAAGGTCTTAGTAGAAATGGCAATGGAGTGGATCAAACTGGAACTTGACTCTGATCATCATCTACTTGGAGCGAAGAGGGGCAAGAAGTTAGTGAGACACACCTACTGTGGATGTGAGGTGGATCTGGTGCATGTGTGGAGTGGCAAGGAAAACTTGTGATCTGTGTATATATTATTATATATACATATATCTTTATACTAAAAATGCCCACATGTTATTAAATTTTTATTAAAAAAATGAAGAAATAATTGGCATTGAGTTTCAAACATATAAAAGGGTTTAGAAAACCTTATTTCCTTTTTCTTCTCTTCTTGATTTGGGTCATCTAGTGTAACACCCCGGATTTTTAAGACATTATATAATAATAATAATAATAATAATAATAATAATAATAATAATAATAATAATGGCTTTTTAAATAAGAGCATTTGGGATCCCATGAGAAAAGTTTTATTTAACCCTTTACTAAAACATATCTTAAAAACTCCGAGTGTTATTTTTCCTTTCTCAGAATGACATACATATAAACTAAAACATAAATAGATTTAAAACAATTGGCATATCAATCAACATCAAATAAATCGGCGCCTTTATTTTAAATCAAATAAATGTCCAAAACACAATAATAATATGGCCTAAGGTCTATCCGTTATAATATCCCATATAAATGTCCAACATATGTTCAAACATCTCAATCAACTCCAAATATAAAGTATACAGTCCATAATTAAATCCAAATGATAATCCTGTTTTAATGACTCACATCACTATCTAAAACTATAGGAAAAAGATCTTCAGTAGCTCTCACAGTTTCTTAACAGCTTTTCCTTTCCTGATATCGCACTCGAGATCTAAGGCATTGCAAAACAAAGTAATGCCTCAACAAGCTATCGCTTGTGTAGGTACATAGACAATTAATGTAATAAATGAAAGAAATAATTAACAGCATTGATGAAAAGTCTATCATTTATGAAAATAACAGTATCATAATGTCATGTCCAAATAAATATCAATTTATTCCATATGCTAAAACATGCATTTCACGGAGTCAAAACATGACATAAATCAATGTAAATGAGCATACAATAATAATAAGGGCACCCTAAGGTAATGAGTCTCACTACATCGCACTAACATCACTGATTAGGAGTACTCATGGCCAACCTCTGAGTGTCGTCACACCCAGGCATACCATCCATAACCATGCTCATCATACATGCACACATAATAAGAATATGGGTCATCAAGCTGCAGTGGCAACCCTTAATGGGTATCAACCACCGCTGCTCTCCGTCAACACCATAACAAGAGACTTAGCGTCTGTCCCCATGGAAAGGTTCAGACTGGTAGTGTGGACTATCCATGTTACCAAACCCCTACCGAATGCCATCTATGGGCATGTGTCTATCATATCACTATATCATCACATCACAATCTCGGAGGGTGAGAGGCCAGCCTTATCCCTCTTAACATGACGCCCATTGGGCGAGAGCACTCGTCATCAAATATAAAACACAGAAATTATATGTATATGCTAAAACTCAAGAGCACTTATAGCTCGAAATCCCCAAGACATGCTCCTCATCCTGGAGTTAGCTTATAAAAGAACTAGCTAATAAGCCTCTATTCTTATTTTCATGTAAATCCATGCGTTTTCAAGATAAAATAATAAATAAGTCTCTATTTAAGCATAGTTAATTAACATCATGCTCATAAAAACATTAGTCAAGAGTTTATTCAAATAAAAATTTAATCTGAAATAATCAGAATGTGCTCAAAGTTGCATGAAATCTACGGCAAATAATAATTGCAATTTAAAATACAATCACACATGATGCTATGTTTAAACATGGTTTAAAAATTAAGGCAAAGCATTAATTGTCGTCACCTACCTCAATGTGAGACCACTAGCTTGCTAATAACTCCCTTTAACTGGTATATTCAAGTGCATTTGTACATGTCACATCACTATTTTAAAAAATTTCTAAATAAAAAGTGGTCATTTATAAGTTTTTAAGTTAAAAATAGGTTTGCGTCGTCAATACGGTCACAACGCCTCTTTCGGATCGTGATTTGGACTCCTCTAGCTCCCAAAAATTAATTTTAAGTGAAAATACTTCACAAATTAATATTTATTAATTTATAGGGTGTTGGGGGGTACACTGGTTTACACCGGCGGCCCTGGTTTACACTGTGTTACACTGGAGCCCAGTGTACACTGGATTACACCGACAGCCCCGGTTTACATTGGGTTACACCGGCACCCAGTTTACACTGGGTTACACGGGCAGCCCGGTTTACACCAGCGACGCGAAAACCGGCGCCAAAGAAGACGACCGGCTTCCAACCATCTCCGGTGACCTTACAAGTGTCCAAATCACTTGGTTTTTGAGTCATTTTGTTCAAAATTTTTCCTAGTTTCCATTTCTATCATCCTTTTGCATTGATTTCTCCAAAAAACATGTTTTTTAAATGGTTCTTCCTAAGTTCCTAAAAACATCCATAAGTACTGGTTTTTGTATTTTTTGGAGAAACCCACCGTTGGATCTCTCCCAAATTTAAAGGGTTTGTTCTTGGGTCTCTTGTGCACTAGTTGGACGGTGCGATTTTCAAACGAATGTGCTTTCATCCATGAAATCACACTCCAACAGTAGCGTGCACAGAGTTCCCAAGAAATCTGATTTTTTTTTTCTAATTTTAAATGCTTTTCTAATTATTTTACCTATTTAATAATTACATAAATTAGGATTTAAGGACTTACCTTGCATTGTTAGTCGTTGTCGGGCATTGCCGGAGTTCCACTCGTTGGAATCGTATCGACGAGCACTTTCAATTTCTTAAGTTTTCAAGAAAATTTTCCATCTCTAAATTTTTAATTTAATTTATTTAGAAATTTCTAAATTTATACTAAAAATGAAGGATATTACATCTAGCTACCATTTTCTTAATATAGAAAACCTTGGAGGATAGAAGAAAAGCTAGATTTCCTTCTCTTTTCCTTTATCAAATGAAAATGAGAGAGATTAAAAATTAGAGAGAGACACAAAATCCTATCCTGGGACTAGAATAATGATGACCTTATAAACACTAGTTGGGAATTAAGAACTTGAGGGAGAGTCAAGCGGCTCTGAATTTTGAATATCACCCTCTCCATCACTAATCTACCCATTGTCGATTTGCACCCTACCCCTCTCTGCTCCATTGTCATCCCTAGGTTTTAGAAGTAATGGCTAGAAAATAGTTTTTGAAGTAGCTTCTATTACTAAAAAGGTAAGTAGGGAAATGGCTAGGGATAGTAGATGAGATAGGGATTATAATAAAGGGCATCATTTTTTTTTTTTAAAGGAACTATACTAAGCCGAGACTTTATGAGAGGAATGCTTTGGTCATAGGTCAAACCCATGACCCACCCCACCACCCACCTGCTTAGGGCATTAAATCAATGATTTGCACCACTGATGGGGCAAAAGTTTGTAACTTGAGGTGGGTAATGGTGGTGGTGGGTTAGCAAGAAAATTTTGTAGGTCAATTTGCATTATTCATAAATATTAATATACCAAAAGTGCTCATAGTCTATTATTATGCTATAATTATAAAAGAAGGGCATTTTCATAAAATTACATATAGACTATAGCAACAACTATAATTTTTCTTTCACATTTCTTAAAAAAAGGTGAAAAACAAAAGAAACATTTCAATTCTCGTGCACAAATGATGATATTGACCCACCCCACCCTACCTTTAATAGTTGATAAGGTGGGGCTAGATAAATAAATTATGGGACAGAGCACCGCATTATCATATCCATCGAGGTGAAAAATGGTTAAGGTTACAAATGTTTAGTAATAAAGGAAAAACTAGAAAAATAAGAACAATTATATTGAAAGAAGCTGAATGGAAATAAAGAAAATAAAAGATAAAGTCCATTAAATATATGATGGCTGGACTTTGAGAGAAATAAGGAATAATTATAATAATAAATTCCTACTTTTAAGAAAACACATTTAAACTGAGTTTTATAACTAGTTTATGAGAGAGAAAGGTAAAATAGATTACGTTTAAGAAAGATTTGGATTACACATTTAATAAATGGCTAATTTAAATATTTTTGAGTTTCTTTAAATTTCCTAAACCAAGTTCTTGGGATTCTACGCCTCTCCCTTAAAAGTAAAAGTAGGAGGAAATATTCCCTTAGTATAATAGTATATATAAATTATTAAAGAGAGTTGATATTCCCACCGCACTTTATTACTAATGACACACTCTCGTTTGGGATTTTATGTTAAAAGTACATATATGGTCCACTTTTTTAAGTAATCAAACCGTTTGTCTTAAAAATATTGCTATAGGTGGGTTTTGTGCCAAAAATCACATATCAAAATGACCCAAATATTGATTTTTTAGTTGTTTCTAATACCATTAATTTTAGAACTCAAGAAAAATATTAGTATAATCATCCAATGTATGTATTTTTGGGTTAGACGTCATCTATCGTAAACAACTAAGATGAACCATTGAAATTTTCATAAAAGTTACCCCCTTAGATAAAAGTACGATAAAACTCCTAAAAGGGTGTTGCATTAGTAACAAAGGGGCGTGGGAACTATACCTCCTAACCATATATGCTAATTGTAAAGTAAGTAAAGGCCTCTACGAACCGCATCCCGTGGTAGATCGTGGGTTCGAGGGGCTCATGGATGCGTGTTGAGCACTTAAGGGAAAAAAGAAAAAGAAAAAAAGAAAAGATCGCTTGTGTCTATGCTAGTGTTGTGTAGTGCCATATCCTTTGTTTTTAGGGCTGCTAGCAATGCATGAAGTCAGTTTGCAGCTTGGATGAGAAATTCTCTGCTGCGGAGGCATGTGCACATAATAAGCCAACCACAAGGGATTTGGCAGGAATTACCCTCCATGAAGCAGAACCTAAGCAAACCTCCGCACTCATAACGGAACAAACAAAGAAGATAATACATTAATGCAAATACGTACGAAAGACAGAGAAATTGACAATTGTGGTCCTTTTTAGGGAATGTCTTCTTTGAAAAATCGCACACGATGCTTTTAAAACCCAGACTAGCAAAGTTGGTTGTTGCTGTCACTGTCAGAGTCATTCATAGTGGTATTGATGGTTCTTTATTGATTAGATTGCAAAGATTGTTGGGACACGTTCATCTGATTACTCTCCCTTTGAATGTCTGTCAGTTCACATGGATTGGATTAATTTGTAGTTTAATGACAGAAAACTGAGACTTTGTATAAAGTGTTCTAAAGTGAACAACCTAAAATACGGCTTTTAGGATGCAAGAATCCGTACGTTCAACTAATCTTTGTGATATTAGGTTTGTGAGATATCCAAAGGTAGCATCAGACGAGTCGGTCGGATTATCGCAAGGTGGGCTACTTCATGTAAAAAGTGTGATGCTTTATTTGTAACCAAGCTTATATACGGCATTTTATTCAGCATTTCTCTGATTTAGAGCTTGAAACTCGACCTCACAAGTAATTTGGAAGTCAGAAACACCCAAATGCATTGTAATTGTGAGCATTGTTCTTGACAAGTACCATTAACTTCGAAGTTTACACTGGAAAATAAGTAGGTGATAGCGGCATAGAAATTTGGAAAATGATAGGTAGTTGGAGGATTAAGTCCAGGAAACCCAGGCAGAGCAAGTATTGCAGGTCTATTTCATCGTTCAAATGCAACTACGTTAGGTTATGCTCATCCGGTTTACATCTGCATTAAAGAGCTGAAACTATCACACTCCATATATATATATATACACATGAGGAGATTCTCTTAATGCTATAAGGGGACTTTAGCACTGTGGTCAACACGCCATGGCATTTCTGCTACATAATGGACGATATAGTGGATTAAATATGGCAAAGCATAATTGGAGAAAACATAACGAAGAAGCAGATTGCAGAGCAAAGTAAGGTGCCTCTGGAATCGTCCTTACATGGATATTACCGTCAAGAGCTCGGTTAGGTCCCTTCCTCTGTTCTCTCACTGTCATTGTGCAAATTTTTGTGAAGTGAGTTGTTTTCTGTAACTCTCTTCACCATCAGCTTTTAAAACAAAAGAATTGTAGGCAATTGGCTAGAAGGCCCATCCTCAGTTGGCACGACAAGTTGCACCGCAGGGTTATGGCAATAAACAACGCGGTCACTGAAGCTGGGCTGCTATTTGCAGTCATATTCCTGGCAAGTCTAGCCAATGAATTTTTGAACTGTGACTAGAGCTGATCTCAACTTTTTCCCTGTTGCTTATTTTCTAGTGGTCGAATATCAACGGTTGCTCGTCTTCTTCTGATGTTGTGTTGATCAGACCTCTACGCATTAAGTATTAATAGAGGCAAGTAGTATCACAATCAAAATGCAAACACAATGCGGTGGAAGGAAAATCTCTTTCGATGCAGTGAATACTTGGCTTAGTGGAGAAAGTTGCCAATTAAAATATCTAACTATCCTTTACTAAGAAAACTGGGCGAGTCTAAGAGGCAAAATACACAAAATCTAACTGCATACTCGGTCGAGTTCTGAGGAAGTTAGCTTACCCAGGTACTAAATCATTTAGAGGATGTCTAAGGCCAGTGGTGCATCAAAATTAACCGTAAGATCAGGTGGGAAGGTTAAGATCATTCATTCGTGTTATATTATTTTTCAAGCCACCTGATAGCCTGAAATGATAAGCTGAGGGCCTTTAACCAGGCCTCAAAGTGAGACTTTCTCAGTACAACATGTGTCCCATTTAACTTTAGAGTGCAGTTAACTCCAGTTGACTAGTTAAAAGTACTAACCACTTACTTGGTTTAAATGGGACACATGTCGTCCTAAGAAGGAGCCTCAATATATCACTTCCCTTCAAAAAAGGGAAAGCAATTGAGAAAACTGAAAAAAACACCAAAATAGAAAATCCGGAGAGAACCACTAAAAGAAAGAAGAAAGAAACATCTAAGGCTACATGAAAAGGAAACACATAAGGCTATGTTCGGCTTTTATTTGTGATGATTGTGGAAGTAGAGTCATACACTGCACCAATTCTTCTAACACTACCAAGCAAGAACTTAAAAAGATACCAAACTCATTGAAAATTAAAAATCTAGTTCTCAACTTCTCACTGAAAAAGAGAGAGAAATTTTGTTTCTTCGTACTCATTCTCTTATATGACAAATGGAATTAGCTTCGAGTAAAGAAGATATTGAAAAATAGAAATGGTACAAATTATGTTAGTGGCAAGCTCAAATGATTGGGTGTTGTTGATAGGGAAGCTCTTCTTTTGTGATTTCTTCATTCAGCGATCTTTGTTCATTAGAAGGGGAGCCTTGGCATAATGGTAAAAGTTGTCGTCATGTGGCCTTGAGGTCACGGGTTCAAGACATGGAAATAGCCTCTTACAAAATGTAAGGTAAGGTTGTGTACTTTAGACCCTTGTGGTCCGCTCCTTCCCCAGACTCCATATAGGTGGGAGCTTCGTGCATCGGGGCTGCCCCTTTTATCAATCTTTGTTCACTCCTGTTTTCTCATTTTTTTATTCTCTATTTTCCTCCTCCACCTTCTTCTTCTTCTTCTTCTTTCCTCCATTAATGAGCTCTCTTTTGGTTTCTCCTCTCTATGGTTCACCTTCCTCTTCTTTTCCTATTTATTTTATAATTTCCTATTTTATTGGTGTAGGTATTGCTGTATGCGGAGTTGTGGGTCTGCACTCAGCCTACTTGTGCAATTTTATGGTACGATTATTCCATTGAAGATTGGGTTAGAAAAGGGGTTGGCATTGTCACCTATGTATTTTGCCTATGTTATAATGCTAGGCTGGGCGCATGAGGTTCACAAGTTAGTAGTTAATGGTCTTGTTAGTGCTCAAGCCAGGTCTTGTTAGTGGTCAAGCCAGTTAGTGGACTAAATGTTGGGTGGTCCACGCATGCATCCCCGTGGCAGTTTTTATCCAGTTATCTGCTTAGAAAGCTGGTCCTTAACCAGGTACTCTGTAAGAAATATAAATGGACTTGGTAGCCTAGCAGGCTATTGTGTCGTGGGTCTTTAAATAGCTCTCCTTAAAGAAATGGAAAAAGTGCTGCGATGTAACGTGTTGCAAATGATTCAAGAGCGATACTGACCCCCAAGCAGACACGTGGCTACAGAGCCCATCCCTTCGTCCATTTGCTCTTCAGTAAGTTTCAAGATAATATCCGTTGGATCCTTCGTAGATATGGATGGATATTATCCACCATGCATGTGATGCATCTATCGTGTAATTAGGCTTATTGATGTTATAATTGGTTGCTTTTCTAGTATGGACAAGACTTGACAATTGTCCCTGTTGCACAGCTCATTTTGGCTTGTCATAGAGAGAAGGAAAATCTGGAACATTTGTCCCTTACTAACTGAACAGAGCTGTGTTGATATGTTGCATCTTTTGGTTGAATTCTATTACCATTTTTTGCGAGTGCCTAGCAGCTTAGGGGTTTACTTGTCTTGTGAAGGATGCCTAAGTCATCAAGATTTATTGTAGATAAATAATTGTATTGTATCTGCAACATGCATCGGGATTGCTAGTGTTTCATTCTTAGGAATTAAGCATTCGGTAGACTAAAATATTTTCTAAAACTCTGCTAATGCTGCATCAGATGCTAGCTGAAAGAAAGAAGTTGAAGATGATTTTGTTATTTCTTTCATATTTGCAAATGAATATGTATTTGTTTATTAGTTTGTAAGTAAAAAATGAAAATCATCTTTAGCTTTTTAAAAATATGGCAACACTAACATGACATGAATCGAAAACTAGTATTCCCTCAAGCTAGGGCATTTCCCATAAGTGATGCGCTACATTGAATCCTAAGTGCAGTGAAAACTGGCAAGGGTTGCTAGGGCATTCTCCCAGAAGTGACGTGCTACATCAGATCCTAGGTGTAGTAAAAAATGAACAAGGGCTGCTAGAACGTCATCTCAAAAGCGACGTGCTGCATTAGAACCCAAATGCAGTGAAAAGTGGAAATGGGCTTATGCCATGAAGGTCGAGAAGTGCACAGGTAAATAGAATATCTCAAGAGCATGGGTAAATAAGATATCTCAAGAACATAAGATTCGTATCGCTACATGGAATATAAGGACAATGACAGGTAAGAGTTTAGAGTTAGTAGATATAATGAAACGTAGGAGAGTCAACATCACTTATATCTAAGAAACCAAGTGGAAGGGGGCTAAAACTAGAGAAATCGGTGGGTATAAACCCTGAAACATAAAAAAGGATAATAATAATAGTGGAGAAAGAATTAAAGGATAAAGTTGTAGACGTTAAAAGAATCAATTATAGAATTGTAATAATAAAACTTGTTCTAAGAGAGTAAATCATAAATGTTATTAGTGCATACTCACCACAAGTATGGTTAGAAGATATAATCAAGAGACAGTTCTGAGATGATATGGAGGGAGTCCTGCAAGAAATTCTTAACAGTGAGGGAAAAATTATTGGAGTAGGCTTAAATGACCATGTAGGAAAAGAAAAGGAAGGATATGATACGATACATTGGATGTATGGTATAGGAGAACGAAATGAGATAAGAAAAACTATCCTCGATTTTGCTTTGTCATATAACTTGGCCATTGCAAATACATTCTTTAAGAAGAGGGATGAACACTTAATAACCTTTAAAAGTGGACTTCATGAAACCCAAATAGACTTTTTTCTACTTAGGAATACTGCAAGATCAATGTGTAAGGATTATAAGGTGATACTCGGTGAGAGTTTAACCTTACAACATAGGTTAATAGTTATGGATATTTGTATTAAAATACATAAGAAAAAAAATGATCTTAATAGGTACCCAAAAAGTAAGTGGTAGAACTTAAAATGAGAGAAAATAACCTCACTCACAAATAAGTTGATGGTAGAAGGAAACTGGAACTATGAAACAGAAGTAAACACCATGTGGATTAATATGGCTAAGTCCATTAAGAAAGTGGCAAAATATGTCTTAGGGGTATCTAAAAGTGAAAGGCAATTAGTAAAGGAAACATGGTGGTAGAGGGAAACAGTGCAAAAAATTATTAAAGAAAAACATATGTGTTTTAAAGCATGACAGAATACTAGAAATAATGAAAACTATGAACAGTATAAGAATACTAATAAGGTTGCTAAGAGAATAGTAAGTGAGGCTAAACTTAAGGCATATGACAACCTCTATAATAGATTAGGAATAAGGGAACATGAGAAAGATGAGTTTAAACTTGCAAAAATAAGAGAATAGAAGGGTAAGGACTTAGATCATGTTAGGTGCATCAAAAGTGGTGATTAAGGGTACTAGTTAAAGATGACGAGATCAAACAAAGGTGGCAAACTGAATTTCAAAAATTGTTAAATGACAATGGCTCTGAGAATGTAGGGATTGAAAATACTGTAAACTTAAATAACATTGGACATTATAGATATGAACATAGGATTATAATACCTAAAGTGAAAGAGGCCTTGAAAAAGATGAAATCGAAAAAAGGCCATGGGGCCCATTGGTGTATCAATAAAGGTTTGGAAGTATATGGGAGATGCTGGGATAGTTTAGTCGATCAAGTTGTTTAACAAGATTATGAAATAAAAGAAAATTCCTGATGAATAAAGGAAAAGGTCTATTGTACCAATTTATAAGAATAAAGAAGACATACATAGATGTACTAATTATCGAGGGATCAAACTTATGAGCCACACTATAAAACTTTTTAAAAGAGTAATTGAGAAGAGGCTACGACATGAGACAAGTATATTAGACAACTAGTTTGGTATCATGCCTAGTCTAATGGGTTGAGATTTTCAGACTCCCGTGCGGCACTTAGATTGGCTTCTCGCCCCGAACCAACTAAGTAAGCCTAACTTAAGCTCAAAGGAGAAGAACAACTGAAAGAGAACTTTGAAGGAACTTGTAGCTTTATTGCTTGAAGATGCTTACAACTCTCTTGGATCCCTCTAGGATCATTCCTTGATCACATTCTTGGACGGATGCTTACAAGTGAGGAAGCTCTCCTATTTATAGGTGCTTACCTTCTTCCACCTCCTCAATGAATGGTAAGGATCTTTACAAGTGTTTATTATCCAACGGTTAGAGACTACTCTAGAAGTCTCCACACAAGTCCATGGTTCCACCATATTCAGGATGGTCCTGGACAATTGTATAGTTTAGATATTTACATGAAGTGTTGGGGGCTTCTAGATTATGGATCCTTTAAATGGATCTGAGTCCTTTAGGCTAAACCCGTGAGCTAAGCAGGCCTTCAATGGATTCCTCAATAGCAAACCTAAGTCTTTTAGGCCAAGTCCACGTCCTAAGTGAGCCCTCCTTAGAGGCTGTAGGACTTGGTCACGGGCTTTGCAATGTAAGTTCGTGACACTAGGGAGGTCTACCATGGAAGCTATTTTCTTATTAAGACAATTGATAGAGAAATATAGGGAGAGGAGGAAAGACCTCGACGTGGTCTTTATCCACTTAGAGAAAGCTTATGATAAAGTCTCTAAAGAGTTAATATGGAGGGTGTTGGGCCAGAAAGGGGTTTTACAAGAGTATATAGACATAATTAAAGATATGTATGAGGAAGCAGTAACAAATGTTAAGACCATTAGTGGTAAGACCAATGATTTTTCTATTACTGTAAGATTGCACCAAGGATTGGCAGTGAGCCCATACCTTTTCACGTTGGTTATGGGATGAGTTAACAAAACATTTGCACGAGGAGATTCTAGGGTGCATGCTATTTGCAGATAATATAATCTTACTTGATGAGACAAGTGAGGGCATAAACACAAAACTGGAGTTATGAAGAGAAGCATTAGAATCTATAGGATTTAAAATCAGTAGAACTAAGACACAATATATGGAATGTAGTTAAAGTAAGAAGAGGAGTAGAAGTGGAACACCAGCTAAGATTGATAATAAAGAAGTTCCCATAAAAGAACACTTTCAGTACTTAGGATTAATGATTCATGAGAGTAGGGAGATTGAGAGGGAGGTTACCCAGAGAATCCAAGCAGGTTGGAACAAATAGAGATGGGAGGGTGTTACTAAAATTAAAAGAAAAATTCTATAGGATGGCCATAAGGCTAGCCATGCTTTTATGGATCAAAGTGTTGGGTAGTTAAGGAACATTATGTTCATAGAATGACCATTGTGGAGGATATTGAGATGGATGGGTGGTAAGACAAGAAAAGATAGAATTAGGAAAGAAAATATTAGAGAAAATGTTAAGTGTTCAATTTTGATTAAAATACTCATAATTTAGCATTCAATTAGATCTTCTAAGCCATCAAATGTGTAATTTTTAGATTGATTTTGAATTTAGCTCCAATTGACCATCCAATAATTAATTTGTCAAAATTAATGGTCAGATGACCATTAGAGCTTATCAGATGATTAATATATGGTTCGGATGGCTCTAATTTAGTCTTTTGTTTTGCAAATTAGCCAAAAGAGACATGAATGGATTAAGATCAAAAGTTAATGGTGCAGATTACTCACAAGGCAAGATGAGAAAGTTTTCTAAATGGGAACTAAATTAGAAAGGGAAGTATGCTATTATGGAGATGATAAGGTATTGCAATCTTTAAAGAAAAACAAAAGAAGAAGGAGAAGCCAAATCTAAAAAAGGAAGTCAAAGAAAAAAGGAAGGCAACACCACCAAATCACCTTCTCTCTTAGGTTTGACAAAGAAGGAAACCATTACAATCCTTACCCCTTTCTTCTCTTTCTTTCCCTCTTTCTTTCTCTCCATCTCTCCCTCATTCTCTACTCTCTACGCTCTCAACTTTCCCCCTCTTATCTGTCTCCTCTCTCGGGTTCCAAGAGGAGACCATCATTCTCCTTTCTCCCTCCCACTTCTCTTCTCCTTCTCTCACTCCTAATTTCTCCCCATCTCTCGATCTATTCTATCGTACCTCTCCCACTTCCCCGCTCCAACCCAGTCGGCGAGCTCCCTGTCTCTTCCTCAACCTCCTCTGATCACCACTGCGTACCCCCTCTTCTGGACTGTAGGAGGTAGACAGAGCAGTAGCCATTTCATCGCACTTACCCCTGCTCTTTCTCTTCTTTCCTCTCCTCTCCACCCTCATGATCCCACTCTCATCTCTTTTTTTAGCCACCCCTCTAGGTAAGATTGTTGGAGGCATACCCAGACCACCCATCTCTCCCCATTCCTATCTCCTTCCCTCTCTCCACTCTCTCCTCCTCCACTCACTTTCTCCCTCTTCTCATTCTCATCCCCTTCATTCACTCTCTCTTCTTCATATCACTATTCCCTCTGCCCAGTCAGCACCAACGTCATCTGCCAGTCGATGCCCTTCCTTTGTTTTCCAATAGACCCTATTCCCTCCTTCTTCATCTGTCTCCCTCTCTCTTTTCACTAGTCTACACACTCTCCACTTTCCCCTTGCTTCACTGCCCAATGTAGCCCATCTCTTTTCCCTCTGTCTCCCTCTCTTTCCTCACCGATATCTCTCTCTATCTGCTCTCTTCTCCTTCTCCTTCTCCTTCACTGGCATGGTTGTGCTTCTCCTCCCTTCACCGTACTGAATCGGCTTTTCTAATTCACTACACAACCCTCCTTTCACCTGCACTAGAGCCCCAGCACCTTCTTACCTCTCCTTTGTCTTTCTCTCACTCAGTTTTCTAGTTCACAATGCCAGCATCCTCTATGCAAGGGCGTTCTCCTAGAAGCGACGCGCTGCATCGGATCCCGGGTGTGGTGAAAAATAGGCAAGGGCTGTTAGGGCGTTCTCTCAGAAGCGATGTGCTATATCGGATCCCAGGTGTAGTGAAAAATGGGCAAGGGCTGCTAGAGCGTCCCCTCGGAAGCGACGCGCTGCATCAGAACCCAGGTGCAGTGAAAAGTGGGCATGGGTTCATACCATGGAGGTCAAGAAATGCAATAGTAAATAGGGTATCACCAAAACATAAGATTCGTATCGTCACATGGAATATAGGGACACTAACTGGCAAGAGCTTAGAGTTAGTAGACACGATGAAACGTAGGAGAGTCAACATCGCTTGTATCTAAGAAACCAAGTGGAAAGGGGCTAAAGCAAGAGAAATAAATGGGTATAAATTATGGTACATAGGAAAGGAAAATAACAGAAATGACATAGGAATAATAGTGGATAAGGAATTAAAGGATAAAGTTGTGGATGTTAAAATAATCAGCTATAGAATTATAATAATAAAAATTGTTGTAGGAGAGCAGATAATAAATGTTATAAGTGCATACACACCACAAGTAAGGTTACAAGAGATAATCAAGAAACAGTTTTGGGAAGATATGGAGGGAGTCATGCAAGAAATTCCCAACATTGAGCGGATATTTATAGGTGCAGACTTAAACGGCCATGTAAGAAAAGATAAGGAAGGATATGATAGAATACACGGTGGATATGGTATAGGTGAACGAAATGAGATGGGGGAGAATATCCTCGATTTTGCTTTGTCATATAACCTATCCATTGCAAATACACTCTTTAAGAAGAGGGATGAACATTTAATAACCTTTAAAAGTGGACTTCATAAAAGCCAAATAGACTTTTTTCTACTTAGGAATAATGAACAATCTACATGTAAGGATTGTAAGGTGATACCTGGTGAGAGTTTGACCTCACAACATAGGTTAATGGTTATGGATATCCATATCAAAAAATGGAGTAAAAGAACTAAACTTAATACACACCCAAAAACTAAGTGGTGGAACTTAAAAGGAGAGAAAATAACCTCCTTCAAAAATAAGTTGATGGTAGAAGGAAAGTGGAAATATGAAACAGAAGTAAATACTATGTGGACTAATATGGCTGAGTGCATTAAGAAAGTGGCATAAGATGTCTTAGGAGTATCTAAAGGTAAAAGGGTATTAACAAAGGAAACATGGTGGTGGAGTGAAACAGTACAAAAAGTTATTAAGGAAAAACGGATGTGTTTTAAAGCATGGCAGAAGATTAGAAATAATAAAAACTATGAATAATATAAGAATGCTAAAAAGGTTGCTAAGAGAATAATAAGTGAGGCTAAACTTAAAGCATATGATGAGCTTTATAATAGACTAGGAATAAGAGAAGGTGAGAAAGATGTGTTTCAACTACAAAAGTAAGAGAACAAAAGGGTAAGGACTTAGATCATGTTAGGTGCATTAAAAGCGATGATCAAAGGGTATTAGTCAAAGATGATGAGATCAAACAAAAGTGGGAAATATACTTTCAAAAATTGTTAAATGACAATGGCTTTGAGAATGTAGGGATTGAAAATACTATAAATCAAAATAACATTGGATATTATACGTATGAACGTAGGATTAAAATGCCTGAAGTAAAAGAGGCCTTGAAAAAGATGAAATCAGGAAAGGCAATGGGGCCTGATGGTATACCAATAGAGGTTTGGAAGCATATGGGAGACATTGGGGTAGTTTGGTTGACCAAGTTGTTTAACAAGATTATAAAATCAAAGAAAATGCCTAATGAGTGGAGGAAAAGCTCTATTATACCAATTTATAAGAATAAAGGAGACATATAGAGCTGCACTAATTATAGAGGAATCAAACTTATGAGCCACACTATGAAACTTTTTGAAAGAGTGATTAAGAAGAGGCTGCGTCATGAAACAAGTGTATCAGAGAATCATTTTGGTTTCATGCTTGGGAGGTCTACCATGGAGGCTATTTTCTTACTAAGACAATTGGTAGAGAAATATAGGGAGAGGAAAGACCTCCACATGGTCTTTATTGATTTAGAGAAAGCTTATGATAGAGTCCCTAGAGCGTTAATATGGAGAGTGTTGGGTGGTAAAGGGGTTTCGCAAGGATATATAGACATAATTAAAGATATGTATGAGGGAGCGGTAACAAATGTTAAGACCACTAGTGGTGTGACTAGTAATTTTCCTGTCACTATATGATTGCACCAAGGATCGGCATTGAGTCCATACCTTTTCACATTGGTTATGGATGAGCTAACAAAACATCTGCACTAGGAGATTCCCTGGTGCATGTTATTTGCAGATGACATAGTCTTACTTGATGAGACAAGGGAGGGTGTAAACATAAAGCTAGAATTATGGAGAGAAGCTTTAGAATCTGAAAGATTTAAAATTAGTCGAACTAAGACAGAATATATGGAATGTAATTTTAGCAAGGAGAGTAGGAGTAGAATACCAGTCAAGATTGATAACCAAGAAGTCCCCGTCAAAGACCACTTTTGGTACTTAGGATCAATAATTCATGAGAGTGGAGAGATTGAGAGGGAGGTTATCCAGAGAATTCAAGCAGGTTGGAACAAATGGAGATGTGCATCTGGAGTTTTGAGTGATCGATAGTTGCCACTCAAACTAAAAGAAAAATTCTATAGGATGGCCATAAGGCCGGCCATGCTTTATGGATTAGAATGTTGGGCAGTTAAGGAACATCATACTCATAGGATGAGCGTCACATAAATGAGGCTATTGAGATGGATGAGTGGTAAGACAAGAAAAGATAGAATTCGAAATGAAAATATTCGAGGAAATTTAGGGATAGCACCAGTAAGTAATAAGATGAGGGAGACTAGACTTAGATGGTTTGGACATGTTCAAAGGAGACCAACAACGGCACCGGTTAGAAGAAGTGAGGCAATACAAGTAGAAAGTTTTAAAAGGGCAAGGGGAAGGCCTAAAAGAATGTGGATAGAAGTGGTGAGGAAAGATTTAAAAACTTTGGGACTAAATGAAGACATGGTATTTAATAGAGTGGAATAGAGGAATAAGATTCATGTGGCCGACCCCTAATTGGGATAAGGTCTTGATGATGATGATGAGTGCCAGCATCCTCTATCCGCGCAACACACCTAGTACTAGTGTCATCTACCTAGGCTAGTCATCGTCTACCCCTCTAAATCTCATCTCTCATCATCCCCCCCTCCCCCATCTCTCTCTTTGACATACCCCTCTACTCTAAATCCTATCTCTCCTTCTCCACCTACCAATACCCCTCCCCACGCACTGGTCGACCCTCGGCTCTTCCGCCAGCTCCTTCCACCGATGGCATTACCTCTATCTGTCATGATCATCTTCTCTGCCCAGTCTGCCCACCGTGCAGCCACCATTTCTCTCTGCCTTATGTTGGCTCAGCATCGTACCCAACTGCCCAATGCCAGAAAACTCCATTACACCAGCGTCTTCATTGAAGAAAACCCGACACCGGTTTTCCCATGTTTCCTTTCCCCCTCCTCTTCTTTCTTCTTCCTTCTTCCCCCTCTTATCTTCTCCTCCATCTTCAGCGTCTTCCCCTTCTGTCGGGTTTCCCTTTCATGGTTTAATTTTGTTCTTTTTCTCAATTTCCATTTTTTCCCTTTGTCCTTTACATTCAATTCCATTTCTATCCCCATTTTATTTTCCTCCATGTCTATCTATTCCAGTTTTATTTTATTTTGATACTAGTTATCCAAGAATTGTCCAATCCATACCAAATCAATTAAGGCTTAACCTAATCAACGGTTTAGCCTTAATCAACAAGAATTTCCTATTTCTTATTTGATTTTAAATTAACTTTTAGGTTTCATTCTTAGGATATTCCTGAACTTAATTAACATCTCTGATTTCTAATCTAAATTTCAAAAACTGATTTAGACTGTCCAAATCACAAATTACTTAAGATCTTTAAGATTTTGAATAATCTGACAAATTCAACCATCAGATCTTTAATCAAGGATATGTTGAAGATGTTTATGAAGGCTAATCAACTCTCAAAACATCATATTTAAAGAAATTAATAGTGATTAAGCTAGAGAAGTAGTTTTTTCATATTATTTGGTTTATTTTCTTTCTTTATGAACTGGAAATTCTATAATTTTTAGTAGTTGAGTAGATCCAAACTTTGATTATAATTCTAATAATTCCAATAATTTTTTGTTATTTTTATCCATTAAATTTTATTTAAACTATCACTTTTTAAGATGAGTCTCCGTGGGATTGACCCATACTTGCATAAGCTACACTACAATAGCCCATGCACTTGCGATAAAACACATCAACAGGAAACTTAGGGGTAGCACCAATAGGTAACATGATGAGAGAGATAAGACTTAGATGGTTTGACCATGTCCAAAGGAGAAAAAAAATGGCATTAGTTAGAAGGAGTGAGGCAATGCAAGTACAAGGTTCTAAAAGGGTAAGGGGAAGGCCCAAAAGAACGTGGATAAAAGTGGTAAGAAAATATTTAAAAACTTTAGGACTAAATGAAACCATGGTACTTAATAGAGAGGAATGGAGGAATAAGATTTATGTGACCAACCCCTAATTGGGATAAGGTGATGATGATGATGAAACTAAAAGTTTTTCTAAGTCATATTTCAAGAAATTAATCTTTTAAAGGTAAAATTAGGCTAAACTCAAGGTGTATGATGATCTCTACAGTACATTAGGCTCAAAAGAATATGAGAAAGATATGTTCAAACTTCCAAAAATAAGAGAACAAAAGAGTAAGGACTTAGACGACGTTAAATGCATTAAAAGTGATGAACAAAAGTGTGACACCCCGGGTTTTCTAAATCTTTTTCCAATAATATAATAGTAGAAATAATAATATTTTTTTACAAAATAGGTGGGATCTCTGAAATAAAACTCAAAATTTATTAATTTTTCACAGCATCAAGGAAAAATACCCAACAAAGAAAACCTCGAGGGTCATTTCCACCCCAAAACTACAGTGATGAACAAAATTAATTTCAGACATTCTGAGCATGCTCAAATTTAAAATCACGATAAATTATGCAGGTTGTAAAGAGATAATGATAATAAAAGTCCCAAAGCTCTAGGGTCCATCCATAATCACCATATCATCCCTGTGTAAGTATATGCACACTATACAGTGGTATGGGTCTAATCTATCAAAATACACAAACATCTAGGCAGAGTCCCAAAAGTTTAATACAAGTTTAAAAGATGTACACTACGATGTCTTTGAATACGAAAAGTATATGTTCTCTGGTCCTCGTTCAGATCGACGTTAGTCCACTTGTTTCCCTTTCTCACTATTGCTCTCCAACTTTGAGGCATTGCAAAATAAAGCAATGCCTTAACAAGCTATGATGTAACATTCACCATTTTAAGTTATAAAATAATTAATTTTATGAATTTTGGAAGATTGAGAATTTGAGAAATTTAAAGATAGAATCTCGAGTTAAAACCTCAATATTTGAGATGTGCTCGAAAAATAGAATCAAATGCCACTAAAAACACTAAAATAGGATATTAAAATAAAAATAGCTAATTATTTTAATTTTTGTATTTAATTGAAATTATCTAGAGGCGCAAAATTGTCATTTTTCAAGTGAGGCCCATAGAATCATCACAGTCGTCCATGATGGACAGGCATTAGTAGGGTGATGATTACTAGCTTGAAATACTGGTAATCATATAATAAAAAAAATCACTTTTGAGAGGGGGTTGCCTTGAATGCACCTTCCCCTCTTTTTTCACGCAACACATCCTGTTGTGTAAGCCACCGACGACGGTCATCTCCAGCGACAACCATCACTGGTAACTGCACAGCCACACATGACGAATCTCTCCCCCTGTGACTAGTTGAACCAAGGTAGGATTGTCCCCTCTTTTCCCCTCTCTTTTTCAAAGAGTAGTCACCTTTTTACGCCGAAAAACGGCGTGGACTTGCCGTTTTTCAATAAGTTTTAGGCATTACTGATCTCCTTGAAATAAGTTAATGAAATGATGCCAGATGATGATCTAAACCGTTCATCTTGTGCATGATGATGCAAAGAACAAACCCATGAGTTTTCATGGTGATCAGATGGCTAGGGACGTCAAAAACTAAGAAAGCAGTAAGATGAGGATTTTTAGGAACGTGGTAAAAATCGTGTGAAAATGGTAGATAACGAGGGAAATTGTTGAACTAGAGTTTGAAAATGAAATGTATGTGAAAAACTGAGCAAAATGGTGTAAAAATCGTGAGATTTGGGCAAATGGGGGTCGCAGATGACCAAATTCCGACTGTCGTCCTCGGCAACAACGATCCAGTCTGGTCACCGTCCCTAGCAATGGCAAGTGGCAATAGCTAGACGAGAAACGTCGGGCGGCAAGGGCATCGGGCGTCGAGTGAACGCGTGACACTGGCGTAACACGCGGCATGGCACGTGGTGCCACGTGCGGTACAACAAACGCACTCCACGCGACATGATGGGAGTGACACATGGCACAGTAGGTACGAAGCGCACACGCGGCATGTGCGGCAGGTTCTTTTTCTTGATTTTTGGGTTTTTCTGACCATTCATTCACAAAAAATGTGGTTCTATGAGCTACAGAGGTCCAAATTACGATCCGAAAGAGGTGTTATAATCGTCTTGATGACGCGAACCTAGATTTAAGATAAAAGCATAGCTTGAAGCATCTTTTAAATGATTAAACCACTGAATACCATTAGATAATTTAGATCGGGCTAATCAATGGATGATCAGGCCTTAGGCCTAGGTTGTATATATCTACTATGAGATGATCTATTTTTGTATCCAAAGATAGATTAGTGTACGTCTCTTTGACATATATTAGACTCTTGTAACTCTACTTGGATGATTGTATATTTGGATATATTGGACCCATACCAGTGTATAGTGTGCATATACTCACACGTGGATGATGTGGTGATCATGGATGGGACCTGGGCGTTTTGGACTTGTATCATCATTGACTTTTTATAGCTCATGTGATTTATCATGGTTTTAAATTTGAGATTGCTCAGAGTATTCAAATTTGATTTTATTTATTGTTGCAGTTGTGGAGTGTGGTTGACCCCCAAGGTTTTCGTTTTCGGTTAATTCTTTTAAGACTGCACAAAATTTATAGAATTTAAGTTTTTAGTTTTGAGGGATCCCGTCTATTTTCCTTCAAAACATATTATTATTATTACTTGGGAAAAAGGTTTAGAAAAACCCGGGGTGTCACAAAAAGAAACTCTTTAAAGATGACGAGATTAATATTTTCATAAATTGCTAAATGATAATTGTCCTAAGAATATAAAGATTGAAAGAACTATAAACCCAAATAATGCTAGACTATTATAGATATGACAGTAAGATCAAGATATTTGAAGTGAAAGATGCAATCATAAAAGGCCCCAAGGCACAATGGTATACCAATGGAGGTTTGAAAGTATACGATAAATATTGGAGTAGTTTGGTTGACAAAGTTGTTTAACAAGATTATAATATCTAAGAAAATGGCAGATGAATAAAGGAAAAGCTCTATCATACCAATTTATAGGAATAAAAGAGACATACAGAGTTGTACTCATTATCATGTGATCAAAATTATGGGTCATACCATGAAACTTTGGTAAAGAGTGATTAAGAAGAGGCTATGACATAAGACAAGCATATTAGAAAATCAATTTAATTTCATGTCTAGGAGGTCTACCATAGAGGATATTTTCTTACTTAGATAATTGATAGAGAAATATATGGTGATGAGGAACGACGTCCACATGGTCTTTGTTGACTTAGAAAAAGCTTATGATAAGGTCCTTAGAGAGTTAATATAATGGGTGTTGAGAGTTATTATTGGAGTATATAAACATAATTCTTCATTATCATCATCAAGACCTTATCCCAATGAGGGGTTGGCCACATGAATCTTATTCCTCCATTCCACACTATCAAGACCTTATCCCTTTTATAACAACCTTCTATTTGTATTGCCTCACTCCTTCTTACCGGTGCCGTTGTTGATCTCCTTTGAACATGTCCAAACCATCTAAGTCTAATCTCCATCATCTTGTTACCTATTGGTGATACCCTAAATTTGCTTTGATATTTTCATTTCTAATTCTATCCTTTCTTGTCTTACCACTCATCCATCTCAACATCCTCATTTCTGCGACGCTCATCCTATGAGTATGATGTTCCTTAACTGCCCAACACTTTGATCCATAGAACAAGGCTGGCTTTATGACCATCCTATAGAATTTTCCTTTTAGTTTGAGTGGCACCCGTCGATCACACAAAACTCCAGATACACATCTCCATTTGTTCCAACCTATTTGGATTCTCTGGGTAACCTCCCTCTCAATCTCCCCATTCTCATGAATCATAGATCCTAAGTATCGAAAGTGGTCTTTTATAGGGACTTCTTGGTTATCAATCTTGATTGGTGTTCCACTCCTACTCTCCTTGCTACAGTTACATTCCATATATTCTGTCTTAGTTCGGCTAATTTTAAATCTTTCAGATTCTAATGCTTCTCTCCATAACTCTAGCTTTATGTTTAAACCCTCCATTGTCTCATCAAATAAGACTATATCATTTGCAAATAGCATGCACCAAGGAATCTCCTTATGCATATGTTTTGTTAACTCATCCATAACTAATGTGAAAAGGTATGGGCTCAATGTCGATCCTTAGTGCAATCTTATAGTGACAGAAAAATCACCAGTCATGCCATTAGTAGTCTTAACATTTGTTACCGCTCCCTCATACATATATTTAATTATGTTTATATACCCTTGAGAAACCCCCTTATCACCCAACACCCTCCATATTAACTTTATGAGGACTCTATCATAAGCCTTCTTTAAGGCGATAAAGACCATGTGGAGGACTTTCCTCCTCTCCCTATATTTCTCTACTAATTGTCTTAGTAAGAAAATAACTTTCATGGTAGACCTCCCAAGCATGAAACCAAACTGATTTTTTGATACACTTGTTTCATGTTATAGCCTCATCTCAATCACTCTTTTAAAAAGATTCATAATGTGGCTCATAAGTTTGATCCCTTGATAATTAGTGCAACTCTGTATGTCTCCTTTATTCTTATAAATTGGTACTATAGAGCTTTTCCTCCACTCATCAAGCATTTTCTTTGATTTTATAATCTTATTAAACAACTTGGTCAACCAAACTATCCTAATATCTCCCATATGCTTCCAAACCTCTATTGGTACACCATCGTGCCCCATGGCCTTTCCTGATTTCATCTTTTTCAAGGCCTTTTTTACTTCAGGTACTCTAATGCTACATTCATATCTATAATATCCAGTGTTATTTAGATTTATAGTATTTTCAATCCCTATATTCTCAGAGCTATTGTCATTTAACAATTTTTGAAAGTATGTTTCCCACCTTTGTTTGATCTCATCATCTTTGACTAATACCCTTTGATCATCGCTTTTAATGCACCTAACATGATCTAAGTCTTTACTCTTTTGTTCTCTTACTTTTTTAGTTGAAACACATCTTTCTCACCTTCTCTTATTCCTAGTCTATTATAAAGCTCATCATATGCTTTAAGTTTAGCCTCACTTACTATTCTTTTAACAACCTTTTTAGCATTCTTATATTGTTCATAGTTTTCATTATTTCTAATCTTCTGCCATGCTTTAAAACACATCCATTTTTCTTTAATAACTTTTTGTACTATTTCACTCTACCACCATGTTTCCTTTACTAATTGCCTTTTACCTTTAGATACTCCTAAGACATCTTTTGTCACCTTCTTAATGGACTTAGGAATATTAATCCACATGGTATTTATTTCTATTTCATAGTTCCAAATTCCTTCTACCATCAACTTAGTGGTGAATGAGGTTGTTTTCTCTCCTTTTAAGTTCCACCACTTAATTTTTGGATACCTATTAAGTTTATTTCCTTTCTTCCATCTTTTGATATGGATATCCATAACCATTAACCTATGTTGTGAGGTTAAACTCTTACCGGGTATCACCTTACAACATTTATAATCTGCTCTCTTAGAACAAGTTTTATTATTATAATTCTATCACTGATTATTTTAATGTCCATAACTTTATTCTTTAATTTCTTATCCATTATTATTCCTACGTCATTTTTGTTATTTTCCTTTCCTATGTATCATAATTTATACCCATCTATTTCTCTAGCTTTAGCCCCTTTCCACTTGGTTTCTTAGATACAAGCGATGTTGACTTTCCTACGTTTCATCGCATCTACTAACTCCAAACTCTTACCTGTCAATGTCCATATATTCCATGTGGCGATACGAATGTTATGTTTTGGAGATATCCTATTTACTATCGCCTTTCTCGACCTCCATGGCATGAACTCATGTCCACTTTTTACTGCACCTGGGTTCTGATGCAGCACGTTACTTCCGAGGGGATGCTATAGCAACCCTTGCCCATTTTTCACTACACTCAGGATCCAATGTAGGGCGTCACTTCTAGAAGAATGCCCTAGCAACCCTTCCTATTTTTCATCGCACCCGAGATCCGATGCAGCGTGTCGCTTATGGGGAATGCCCTAGCTTGAGGGAATGTTAGTTTTCGATTCGTGTCATGTTTGGGTTGCCATAGTTTTAAAAAGCTGAAGATGATTTTTATTTCTTCCTTACAAACTAATATACAAATGCATATTCATTTGCAAGCAGAAAAAAATAACAAAATCATTTTCAACTTCACCCTTGCCAGTTGGCTACATGACGTAAGGGTTGCTATATTTTAAGAAGCTGGAGATGATTTTTATTTCTTCCTCACAAAATAATATACAAATGCATATTCATTTGTAAGAAAGAAATAACAAAATCATCTTCAACTTCTCCCTTACTGGCTGGCACCTAATGCAAGATCCTCCTCCTTTTTCATCCGGGCTTAGGACCAGCATTGGCAGAGTTAGTATATAAACATAATTAAGACTATATATAAGGAAGTGGTAACAAATGTTAAGATCACTAGTAGAGAGACTGATGATTTTCCTATCACTATAGGATTCACTAAGGATTAACATTGAGCTTGTACCTGTCATGTTGGTTATGGATGAGTTAACAAAATAGTTGCATGAGAAGATTTCATGGTATATATTATTTATAGATTACATAGTTTTAATTAATAAGACATGGGAGAATGTAAACACAAAAGACAAAGTTGTGGAGACATCCTATATAGTCTATATGATTTAAATTTAGCCAAACTAAGACAGATGGGAGAGTGTAAACACAAAAGACAAAGTTGTGGAGACATCCTATATAGTCTATACGATTTAAATTTAGCCAAACTAAGACAGCAAACATGAAATGTAATTTTAGCAAAAAAAGAAGTGGGATCAATAATTCATGGGAGTAGAAAATTTGAGAGGGATCTTACCAAAAGAATCGAAGTAAGTTGAAACAAATGGAGATATGGCTTTGGTGCTTTGTGTGATTAGTGGGTACCACTCTAACTAAAAGAAAATTTGTATAGAATGGCTATAAGGCCATCCATACTCTATGGATTAGAGTCTTGGGTAACTAAGGAACAACATGCACATAAGATGAGATAGTCAAAATGAGGATATTAAGATGGATGAGTGGGAAGACAAGAAAGTATATAATTAAAAATAAAAACATTAGAGGAAATTGAGGAGTAGCACCAATAAGTAACAAGATGAGAGAGGGTAGACTTATATGGTTTGGATATGTCCAATAGAGACTGAAAATGACACTATTTAGAAAGAGTGAGTCGATCAAAGTTGAACGCTCTAAAAGTACAAGGGGAAGGCCCAAAAGAACATAAATAGAAATAATAAGAAAAGATTTAAAAACTTTGGGACTAAATGAAGCCATGACACAATAAACAGGAGTGGAGGAATAATATTTCTATGGTTGACTCCTAATTAGGATAAAGTTTTGATGATGATAATAATGATGATGATGACGATGACGACAAGGATGATGATGATGATTTTTCTACATGGGTTACCAAATGACTCCCTAAACTATAAAACATTTATAAATGATCATAACCTATCACCTGATCCTACAGTTAATACGGTGCACCAAACTTAAGGAAAAGTTTGGTGCGCAAGACCTTAGACCTCCCCATTTGTCAATTTTGACATTCATGTTGTTTTGAGACAATTAAAATGTGATTAGTGAGATCTTGTGGTTGAAAACAATAATATATAAGTTGATAGCTATCTAAAGTCGTTAGTTGCAGACATCATGGCGCCTCTCCTACATATGCATGGTTGAAGGTTCGAGATGGCACTTTCCACTTATTGGGGAGATTTAAAGTAGATATAGTTACAATGACATACATACTTCTAGGTAATTTGCTTGATAATGTCTTTGTAAGAAAAAACAAACCAATAATATATAATGTTTGCTCCAAGAGTTCTTGTCAAATTTTATTGCGAGTCCTTTTCTCAGTCAATATACCATTGGTTTAAACCACAAGATCTCGCTAGTTGAATTTTATTGCTAGTCTTTTTGTAGGTCTACTTTTGAAGCAAAAGTAAACTTCTTTGCCAAAAACCATCTAGCGTAGTTATTATAGAATACATAGCACTTATTCTCATTAAACTTGGTCGGAGATTCGAGGTGACATTTTTTACTTGTTAGCGAGATCTCAAATATATTCAAAATTTAGAAGAAAAGGTTCTACGTCGTTTGCTTCGCAGGGAAGATAATTAAAAAAAAAGTCTTCTTTAATCTTCTGATGGTGACTCTGTATGCCTATTTGATGTACTCTGGCATGATATGAAATTAGATGCTTGTCTCAACACTGAGGATTGTTGTAGAGCTCACACAACGGCCCAGTTGCTTTTGCTCCAGATGCTTGATTGCAACCTATATGCTCCACTAATGAATTGATATTTTACATGTTCTGATTTGCTGTCCATTTGTCATCCAAGTAAGTAGCGTATCTATTAGATACTCTAGGTCTATGATCATGCTTTTTCTTGGGCTGCGAAGGCCCAGCATTTCCATATCCCTTTCGACATGCCACGTCATGTTTTTAGATTGATTTTTTTCCTTACAGGAAATTCTATGTATAATCCTAGGTCTACACCTAATCTATCTTATATATAGTATCCCATTTAGGGATGGACATTTCAATTCCACTCTGGGCTGGAGCAAAGACCACATTGGAAATGCGCTTTACTCGTACTTGGATAGAAGGCTTTTTCTCTAGGACTAGCTGTTCTTTCTTTCATGCTTTTGCTTTTTGTCACTCGCAATATGCTAAACGCTCTTTCCAATATAAATTGAGCCGAGAAAGTTGTTTGTCTGGGTACAATCAAACAATTACATACAAAGTAAATCACTCACACAGGTTTCTAAATCTAATCTCCACTCACAGATTCCTAAATCTAATTCCCAGCTAAAGGAGAAAGTAGGAACCTGCCACCGAGCGTATTCCAGAGAAGAAGCATGACTGAGTTGACTGAGACCAACTATGGTAGACATCTTTTAGCAGCCTAGAAAGAAATTACCATATGATATTTACGATATTTCCTCGTGAAGGTTCTTAGTTGGAAAGCAACAGCAAAGTGGTCATATAAAGCAAGATGTGCTTTTAATATTCCATGTTAATCCACTGTTTGATTGCAAAGGAGCAAGTAGTTATCCTGCTTATCCAAGTTTTGTAGGTTTTTTTCGTCGATAATGGCGACAGAAGTATATGGCATTACGGTTCTCAAAGTTCTGTCGCAATCTGTAACTCCATTGTAGCAGAATGAGGTTCACATACTTAGCAAAAAGTGAACAACAAAACTTAGGCAGCTGATATCCGCGAGTAGTTGTTATATATGTACGTACGTCGATAATAAAATCTGGTCAAACAATGATTAACATCTGCGTTTTATCATTCAAATAAAGAGGAGGAAGTGGTTGGACTTATTCATGGATAATGATCTCATGCGTTGTGACTGGAGCTCTAAAAAGTGGATAAATTGATTTAAACATCGGTTAAAGGCTGTTATTAAATAATTCTATATTTATGTTTAAGACGGCAAACTGGGAAAAATAATTATCCGTAAGTAGGTTCCTAGATGGTTAGTTACACTGGCAAACAGTATAAAACCAGGTCACGACTAACCAAAGCAGAAGACTTTTAGATCAGGTGTAACTAACTTTTGTGGCAGAATAGCACCTAGATAAGCTGATAAAAAGGGATTCAGCAATGTTGAATCAAAACTTTTGAAGTTCATACAGTAGAAAGAAGAATATATCAAATATAATCTATTTTCCGATACTGTTGAACCATCACCTGGAGCACTTATGTTTCTAATAATAGAAGTTGCCTCTCATCACCTACTCAAAAGCCTTCCATATAGAATCTTAGCAAAATCTACGTGACCCTTTATACCATATCATGGATACACTAGAATAGAGGTGGGCATAGAATCGTTAGACTTCTTTCCAATGTTTATATCACTGATATTCAAAGTGAAATTAACCAACCAAAAAGCCATTAGTTACCTAATATTTCCTTGGGTGTAGGTTTTATAAGTTTAAAAATCGTCATAGTTCAAAACTCGCGAACCCAACTCGGAAGATTGGAGTGAGTAGACTTGGCTAAGGCGGAGACAAAAAGGAAAAAGAAAAAAAAAAAAACTATCTACTTTACTTTTTCTATCTGAGATAAGGAAAATTTATTTTAGAGGAATAATATCCACACCGCTACATTTAATATATGTTCGCAGGTGTAAATGCGTATATCGGGGCAAAGAAGTTTAGCAATCCAAACTGGCTTTCTTTTGGACTGCGTCTTAGAGTCATACACAAAAAATTATCACACCGGATGATCCTGACCATAATCATTCTGTACGGTAAAGTAGACGACTTAGAAAGTTTTAGTACGAAAATTTATATTTTAAGTAATCTAATGGTTTGGATTACCAACCGTCAAGGCTCCGACACGGGCGGGGCTAGGATTTTATGTTGGGGGCAAACAGATTGGAGAGCCAAAGTGTTATTCAAGCTTCAACTGTCCTCCAAAAGACATAACTCGTTGTCCACAGTGAGGGTTTCCTCTCAACCATCTTCAACAGCAAATCTTCACAATTCACAATATACACTTTCAAGCACATAAACCAAAACAAAAGATCCAAGAACCCATGTGATGTCCTAGCTCCTGAGGTGGAGAAAGCAATTGACAAATCCTGAGACTTCTTTCAAAAGTTACAATTATAAGTCAATAATGCTGTTTGTTTAAAATAAAAAAAGAAAAAGAAAATAAATGCTTCAATATTCAAAGAAAAGAAGAGTATCTATGCCTACTGGAACTCTTGAAAACATAGCTTATAGAAATTATTTGGAGTAACTCCTGATAGGTGTAGATGCTCTCAAGCATCCTAAGCAATATACAACATAGTTTAAAAACTCAAAACTTGACTCAACTCACGTTGAAAGTGGTTTGAGTTGAGTTAAATCAAGCAGAAACTAAAAAATACTCTTGAATATCTAATATATAGACAAGAAAATTAAATATCTATAGCAATAAACTCAATTTCTTCCTCCTAAGCTTGCTAATAATTTCATGATTGAATTAGTATAAATTCAAACTATAAGCTATATTAACCCTACTATTTGAGAGCGTAAAATTATAATTTCACAAGGAAAAATCTCTTCGTAATCTACCAAGCACATACAAGCCTTTGATCTTTGGTCCTAGCTAGAATATCTAATGTAATTCAATCTCTAAACCATTTTTATTTTTAGGCCTAATAAAGTTGTTTTCCTATATCTAACTAGCCACTTGAAGGCTACAAATTAGAGTCATGGAAAGAAAAAAGACTTTATTAAACACATGTTAACATATTTATTATATTGCTTATCCATAGAATGACGTGACATATTTAAGTTAGAGGTAGCATGACGTAACATATTTGAGTTAGTGATAATTTGTGATATGGCCCATTCACTCAAATTGAAAGAAAAATTCTATAAGACTATTATAAGGCCGACTATGCTCTATGGTTCAGAGTGTTGAGCAATTTAGGAACAACATATACATAGGATGAACATAATCAAGATGAAAATGTTGAAATTGATTAGCAAGATAAGAAAAGATAGAATTAAAAATAAAAATATTAGAGGAAACTTAGGAGTAGCACCAATAGGCATTAAGATGAGAGAGGGTAGACTTAGATGCTTTAGACATGTCTAATAGAGACCCCAAAAGACAACAATTAGAAGGAGTGAGTTGATCCAAGTCAAATATTTAAAAGAGCAAGGGGAAGGCCCAAAAGGACATAGTTAGAAGTTGTGAGAAAATATTTAAAAACTCTTGGACTTATTGAAACAATGACACTTGAGAGAGGTAAATGGAAGAACAAGATTCACGTAGCCAGCCCCTAATCAGGATAAGGCTTTGATGATCATCATCATCATGATATGTGAGTAAAGCATACATTTCATCTGGATAAAAAAAAAATAAAAAAAATCAACAAATGTGTAGTGTCGCCTACTTTTTGTATTGAATTTGACTTTACTTTTTCCCTCGAAGACATCACTGCATGAAGCAATACACGATAATAGACGATAATACACCGCGGCATCATAGAGTAGGATCATTCAGTGAATTTTAACTGCATCCAACAGTTCCTACGTTTAGAATTAATCATCATTAGAGAGAGAATAAAAAAACGTGAATGAAGAAGGACAGATGCGAATTTTTCTTGACTGGTTTTCTTTCCACTTTTATCACTGCTCTACCGGCTTTGATTTGCTTCTAGGTTTTTGCTTTTAATTTTTTCATTTTTCTACATGGAAAGAATAGTCTTTGATTGAACCTGTAGATTTCATGGATACCGTTTTTGGGTTTAGGCTGTGAAGGTTTTAGTACCTTGTGGGTTGGCATGAGGGTCGTTGAAGAATTTTGGCAACGAGATCTTTAATGCATTTGGGTTTCTGTTAGGGCCGATTTACAAAGCACTAATTCTACGTTTGCTTACTTAATTTGAGTCGATTTTACAAATTAGAAATTTGGAATTTCAGAAGTTGATTAAGGATCTATGTTTTGGCAATTTTATAATCGTTTTCGGACTTTTAGGCAGAACTTTGTTTTTATTAACCTCCATTCAAGTATTCCTTGGCAAGAAACCACATATACAATAACTTATGATATTGGCTACAGAGTGGATGGAAAGGGACGTGCTTAAGAATCTAAAAATAAGTTTAATTACATTACAAGAAGAACTAAAAAACTTGACCAATTTAATTTGACTTGGACGATTTGGATAGAAGACTCAACAAAATTCGCTTAAACTGGTTGAGTCGGTGGATGAGTTTACTTAAATTCTCATTGAGTCTAGTTAACTCGAATGAGTTTTTGAGTTGACTAGTAAGTTTTAAATTATCAAAGATGCTACCTTTTAATCATGGTGTTTATGTTCTGTAGACTTAATCTATTCATCATGTTTAAAATGAGTTAGAAAAGCTAGCAATCAAATTTCATGACCATTAAATCCTTTTAGTCTATGTTTTTTTTGTCAGAAATCAAGACTACTCATTTCTCTTTCATTCTTCAAAGACCCAAAACAAATGGGCAGGATTGTCCAATTGGGGTGACTTCTGACAGGTTGCTTAATTCTGCATGGCTTAGATTTTTTTTTTTTTAAATGCTTTATTGTACCGCCTACACCTACGCGATTCATTTGAAAATTTAAAATTTTAAGAGGGGCCATTGCTACATCCCCGACCCCGCATTGTCTCTGTCCGTAGGCCCAGAGCCACATTTAGCCATGCATCTATCAGGCGCCTACAAAGCAGATAATTTCCTGTGTTTGAGAATAGCAACACCCTGCTAGATACAAAATAATATAATTAGCGAGTTCGTTAAGCTCTCAGTCTCACAACGTAGAGGTTTCGGATTTGAATCCTCAAACCATTGAGACAACCATCTAATCAAAACGTGTTTCATAAAGTGAACTGTATTATTAAACGCTGAGTGTAAGGATCGTTACTCCACTGAGCCGGGGTGACTCACCAAAACTTCAATTCCATAGCTTGAGTTTAGTATTATTGAAGATAATTCCAAAGCTACATTTAGCTTACCTAAAGTAAATTAAGATTTCGAGATTGAATGGACAAAGATGTTAATAGAAAGTGTGTGAGGTGGTGGTCACTTCAGCATATTCTTGCTTGAATTTAAGTATGTGGTGAGGAAGAGCAGCTCCATCACAAGAGAGAAAAACGGAGTTGCTAGACAGCTCGGAGGAAGAAAATGGCGATCATGACTTGGTGCCTCAACGTCAGATGTCGTTACAGGAATTCAAGAATTGGCAGATGAGTTTTAATGCAGACAAAGATGGAGGAATTGATAGGGAGTTAAAGAGAGAGCTACATTGCTTTCGGACGTAGTTTCCGGGATGGAAAGCACGAGCAGGTATGAAGGAAACTGATCAAAATGGGAATGGCCACATTGACAGGGACGAGATTGACAAGCTTGTGGGCTCTGCGCGGAAGCCTTTGAATCTGAACATTCATACTTAGTCTCCCTTACGGGAAATTGAATATGAAATTTTATGCTCTCTCTCTCTCTCTCTCTCTCTCTCTCTCTCTCTCTCTCTCTCTCTCTCTGATTTCACTGATTGTTTGTATTTTGGCGATGTAATTACTGCAAAAGTGTGAAATGTATCCTGATACGATCTCAGACACCTGAAACTTCTTTTTTCTCTTTTGTTTGAACATATGGCCACCTTCAGCCTTCGGACTTATTGATGAACTGATATTGAATTAAGGTTGCTCATATATTTCGTATGTGACGTGTGTGTGTATACATGAAGCAGTAATTTCAGCAAGGAGTTACATGTGTAAGGTGTAAAGCGTAGGTGATTGGACAAAAAAAAGTTTCTAACTGCTGAAATTAACACACCCCTATAGGGAGCTACAATTTCAGCGAGTTACAAGTGTAAAGTGTAGTATTCCATTTCCTCTATCTTTTTCTGTTTTTTACTTTTTTCAACCAATCAAATGTCATCTGCATCAAATAGCTAAAATTAACACACCCCTTAATTCAATATTAGTTCATGCAATGCTTAATTCTAATTGCTATTTCCTCTAACTTTTCTCTTTTCTATTTTTTGCTAGCCAATCAAATGTCACCTGCTCCTTGCACTTGCATCCAAATAGTTGAAATTAAAACACCCCTATACATATCATATTTACACTCTAATAAGATGATATGATGTTGATGCCTCCCATGATATCATACTTTTCTGAGGATTGTGTGGATTCAACTAGTTTAGGGTAGGTTAAATGATGATCTTCCGTAGCTCTAGTGATATCATTTACAAAGAAGCCAAGTTAAAGATGGAGTTCAATTTTACAGTGGATTCCATTGTTTTCATCTTTTCGAGGAATCCAATTTATGACTTCGGTCGCCTGTAAGTAAATCCAATCTATGAGAGAGCTTTAGCCATTCTTCTATCGCTAAGTTAAACATTAGTGGACTTCATCACTCCCACTAGTCCAAAGAAACCAATAATGGTTCTTCATGGTAATTCTTAAAGACACTGCCAATACCCGACGCTCTTAAATTTCCCCACTAAGATCCATCAAAGTTTATGTTGATTTTTCCTTGTAAAGGTGGCTTCCACTGATTTGGATAATACGAGGCTAATTGAATAAGCAGATTTGTAGTTTCTAATTTATTTGAAGAGACAAACTAATGAGTTATTTGAAACATCAAAGAGCACTGGATTTGAACATTATTCCTCCTGCGATCTCTAAAAATCGTAAGATAGGCCGATGTTAAAGGAGAAACCTATTTTATAGATGAATGCATTCTGGGAGGAGTTGGTTTCTCTTCTTAGAAAATTGTCTTTTTTTTTTGTGCTTTTGGATGCTCTTTACCTTCTTCACAATGAAGACTTGATCTTAGCTATGAACCCAAATTTTAAAAAGAAAAAAATAAACTAGAGAGAGAGAGAGAGAGAGAGAGAGAGAGAGAGAGAGAGAGAGAGAGAGAGAGAGAAGATGATCACTTTGAGAAGGTCTAACCTCCTATTTTAAGTTCAATTTGGGAAGAACTTGGAGTCAATTAAAGTTTTTCTCATTCCCTTGGAAGAGATCACCTTCTTTCTCTTACTCTTACTCTTCCTTTTAATTTCATTTTATATTTAAATTTATAACATCTAGTATCAAAGCTTTTCTAGCAGTTCTCTAGCTTTCTTGGCAGATTTTCCAACACTTTTTTATGATCTTCTGCTTTTAACATGGCTTCAACATATAAGTATTTGTTTGAAATATAGGAAGTGGCTATTTGATTGATCTACGAGAAAGGAAGCTACGTTTTGTTAGAAATAATTATAGCAATGATCATGACACTAAAGAAATTCTTAAAATCTATGTTAGCAAAAGTTGATAACAAAATGGAATCACAAAGCAAAAAATAGTAGATTTTTATTGGTTTCTAAATGTGGTGATCTCGAGTCCATTGATCACAGCAATGCTGCCAGATTATAAAATGTTAAACTAGGTTTTTAAAAAAGAATATCTCATATTAATCACACTAGAACCATTTTTAAAAAGGAATAGACACACTTATATGAGTAGTAGCACCTGAATCTATCCACTAAGTGTGTCTTAGTACTGAAGCTAAATTAACCTCAGAACAAATCAAAGTGAGAAGCGTACCTTTCTTTGCACGCCAAGCGTGATACTTGGTGTAGTCCTTCTTCATATGTCCAGGATTCTTACAAAAATAACAACCAAATTTCTCATTTTGTTTCTTTTGCTACTTCTTTTGAGGTGGACCAATCGCAGCTTCTTTATCCTTATTCCTTTTCTTATTCTTGTCCTTAAAGGTACTTGCCAAGTGAGCACTTTTAGTTTTTCTTGCTTCAACCTTTCCTCTTCTTGCACACAATGAGAAATGAGCTCATCAAGAGACCATTTGTCCTTTTGGCATTTATAACTGACCTTAAATTGACTGAATTATGTAGGAAGAGAAATCAACACTAAATGCATGAGAAAATCCTCAGGCAGCTATAGCTTTAGTGCCTTTAGTTTTGAAGCAAGATAAGACATGTAATAATGCTAATTTTTGTAAATTAATTTGAGAAAATCAATGAAAGTTTGAAATTTCAGAAGACTTAGGTTGGAATATTAGGTTAAAAGCAAATATCTTTTCATAGAGACTAAATCATGAGTGAAAACTTAAAAATTAAGAATGTACACACAAAAAATTGAATCAAATGACACTAATTTCGTTAAATTCTGAGTTAGAATGAAAAATCTCAATTTGCTACATAAAATGGTAAAACAGTCATTTTCACCTATAACCAAGGTTTAAAATTTGAATATTTGGAATGTACTCATAAAACTTGAAAGGTACTCAAATAATCAATTCTGGAGCCATTGAGTACACTAAAATCCGAGTTTGGATAAATAATATCTATTTTTCTCCAATTTTATGAATAAAAGGGCAAAACGATCTTTTTACATGAAAGTGGGGCCCACAAAGCAAGCCAATGTTCTAGAAGCAACAATAATTAAGCAATGCACTATCAGATTATAGTGGAGGAAAAGGTGAAGGTGGAAACTCCACCCATAAATAAAATAATAAAAAGAAAGAAGGAGACTTTTATGAATAATTAATTTAAAATTCAAAAACTTGATAAATAATTCTAAAAATTTCACAAAAATTTTCACAACTTCATCACGAAATCCCCTAGACTCTCCTAGAAAATCAGAGTAAAACTCGTCCCCCATCTCCTCCAATCTCTCTCTTTTTCCCTCTTTCTCTCTCCTCTCTTTAAAATAGTACTAAGAGCCCTAAGTTCAATTAGCCACTTTGTTCTAGATCAAATTTCACAAATCCTACTATCCATATTGTTCTAAATTCCCTAATCTATGAAACTCCCAAAGTAATTTCAAGATCCAATGGTTCAATGAATGGAAAAAGACAAATCAAGATTTATTTGGTGTGTTATGGCATACGGCAAGGATTTATTTATTTTGGCATCAATTTGTCAATTTTGGGCAAATCAGGTAGGAGGATATCATTCAATATTCAATTTATGTCATTTACGATATTTTTAATTTCACTGGATTTGATTTTCTGTTAATGTTTCAGAAAATCAAGTTCCAGTAAAAAAACCCTTCAGATATGCATCATGATGGCTTAAATGAAAAATCTGAGCCATCCAATAGATTTAGAAGGGTTCAAAACACCTAGGTATGAAATAACAACCAATTTTGTGAACATATGATGGCCCAATTTGAAGGAAAAAAGGGGGATAGTGATTTAATGATCCAATTTGGATCGTCTCATCATTTACAGGTCACCACCCTATTTCCACCAATGGTCACCGGTAAAATATGGCGGGACGACCATTCTTCTAGTTTCGCCAGTTTTGTCTTGTTCTAACAGCTAGATCAAATATGAACCGTTAAAACGACTATGAACTTCAAACTTGAATTCCAGAGTCATCTAAGCTCCAAATCATGAGCAGAAAGAAGCTATGAAAAGCTTATGATGTCTAATTTTATATGAAATAATAACATTTAGGAAATATTGCAAGAAACTTTCTGTTTAAATAAAATAAGATTCTTACTTCTATGATCTTGAAGATCTGAGATGATCAAATGTTAAGGATCTAATCTATTTATATTATAATGACAAGGATATGTGAGGTGCCAACCAGCAAGGGGGAAGTTTGTGAGGAAGAAATGAAAATCATCTCCAGCTTCTTAAAATATGGCCACCCTTGCATCAGGTAGCTAGCCGGCAAGGGTGAAGCTGAAGATGATTTTAATGAAAATAATCTTCAGCTTTTTAAAACTTTGGCAACCCCAATATGACCTGAATCGAGAACTGACATTTGCTCAAGCTAGGGCATTCCCCACAAGCGATGTGCTGCATTGGATCTTGGGTGCAGTGAAAAATAGGCAAGGATTGCTAGGACGTTCTCCCAGAAGTGACACGCTACATCGGATCCTGGGTGTAGTGAAAAATGGGCAAGGGCTACTAAAGCATCCCCTCGAAAGCGATGCTCTGCATCAGAACCCAGGTGTAGTGAAAAGTGGACATGGGTTCATACCATGGAGATCGAGAAAGGCAATAGTAAATAAGGTATTTCCAAAACATAAGATTCGCATCGCTACATGGAATATAGGGATACTAATAGGTAAGAGTTTGGAGTTAGTAGACACGATAAAATATAGGAGAGTCAACATCGCTTGTATCCAAGAAATCAAGTGCAAAGGGGCTAAAGCTATAGAAATAGATGGGTATAAATTATAGTATGTAAGAAAGGAAAATAATAGAAATGACGTAGGAATAATAGTGGATAAGGAATTAAAGGATAAAGTCGTGGACATTAAAAGAATCAGTGATAAAATTATAATAATAAAAATTATTCTATGAGAGTAGATTATAAATATTATAAGTGCATATGCACCACAAGTAAGGTTACAAGATATAATCATAAGATAGTTTTGGGAAGATATGGAGGGAGTCATGCAAGAAATTCCCAACACTGAGGGGATATTTATAGGAGCAGACTTAAATGGCCATGTGGGAAAAGATAAAGAAGGATATGATAGAATACACAGAGGGTATGGTATAGGTGAACGAAATGAGATTGGGGAGAATATCCTCGATTTTGCTTTGTCATATAACCTATCCATTGCAAATACACTCTTTAAGAAGAGGGATGAACACTTAATAACCTTTAAAACTGGACTTCATAAAAGCCAAATAGACATTTTTCTACTTAGGAATAATGAACGATCTATATGTAAGGATTGTAAGGTGATACCCGGTGAGAGTTTAACCTCACAACATAGGTTAATGGTTATGGATATTCATATCAAAAGATGAAGTAAAAGAACTGAACTTAATACGCATTCAAAAACTAAGTGGTGGAACTTAAAAGGAGAGAAAATAACCTCATTCACAAATAAGTTGATCGTAGAAGGAATTTGGAACTATAAAACAAAAGTAAATACCATGTGGACTAATATGGCTGAGTCCATTAAGAAAGTGGCAAAAGATGTCTTAGGAGTATCTAAAGGTAAAAAGCTATTAACAAAGTAAACATGGTGGTGGAATGAAATAGTGCAAAAAGCTATTAAAGAAAAACACGTGTTTTAAAGCATGGCAGAAGATTAGAAATAATGAAAACTATGAACAATATAAAAATGCTAAAAAAGTTGCTAAGAGAATAGTAAGTGAGGCTAAACTTAAAGCATATGATGAGCTCTATTATAGACTAGGAACAAGAGAAGGTGAGAAAGATGTGTTTAAACTTACAAAAGTAAGAGAACATAAGGGTAAGGACTTAGAGCATGTTAGGTGCATTAGAAGTGATGATCAAAGGGTATTAGTCAAAAATGATGAGATCAAACAAAGGTGGAAAATATACTTTAAAAAATTGTTAAATGACAATGGCCTTGAGAATATAGGGATAGAAAATACTATAAATCTAAATAACATTGGATATTATAGATATGAACCTAGGATTAGAATACCTAAAGTAAAAGAGGCCTTGAGAAAGATGAAATTAGGAAAGGCCATGGAGCCTGATGGTATACCAATAGAGGTTTGGATGCATATTGGAGATATTGGGGAAGTTTGGTTGACCAACTTGTTTAACAAGATTATAAAATCAAAGAAAATGCTTGATGAGTGGAGGAAAAGCTATATTGCACTAATCTATAAGAATAAATGAGACATTCAGAGCTACACTAATTATTGAGGGATCAAACTTATGAGCCACATCATGAAAATTTTTGAAAGAGTGATTGAGAAGAGGCTACGATATGCAATAAGTGTATCGGAGAATCAGTTCGGTTTCATGCCTGGGAGGTCTAGCATAGAAGCTATTTTATTACTAAGACAATTAGTAGAGAAATATAGGGAGAGGAGAAAAGGCCTCCACATGGTCTTTATTGACTTAGAGAAAGCTTATGATAGAGTCCTTAGAGAGTTAATATGGAGGGTGTTGGGTGGTAAAGGGGTTTCTCAAGGGTATATAGACATAATTAAAGATATGTATGAGGGAGTGGTAACAAATGTTAAGACCACTAGTGACATGATTAGTGATTTTTCTGTCACTGTCGGATTGCACCAAGGATCAGCATTGAGTCCATACCTTTTCACATTAGTTATGGATGAGTTAACCAAACATTTGCATGAGGAGATTCCTTGGTGCATGCTATTTGCAAATGATATAATCCTACTTGATGAGACAAGGGAGGGTGTAAACATAAAGCAAGAGTTATGGAGAGAGGCATTAAAATCTAAAGGATTTAAAATTAGCCAAACTAAGACAGAATATATGGAATGTAGTTTTAACAAGGAGCGTAGGAGTGGAACACCAATCAAGATTGATAACTAAGAGGTCCCCGTGAAAGACCACTTTAGATACTTAGGATCATTAATCCATGAGAGTGGAGAGATTGAGAGGGAGGTTACCTAGAGAATCCAAGCGGGTTGGAACAAAGGGCGATGTGCATTAAGTGTTTTATGTGATCGGCGGGTGCCACTCAAACTAAAGGAAAAATTCTATAGGATGGCTATAAGGCCGACCATGCTCTATGGATCAGAGTGTTGGGAAGTTAAGGAACATCATACTCATACGATGAGCATTGCATAAATGAGGATGTTGAGATGGATGAGTGGTAACACAAGAAAGGATAGAATTAGAAATGAAAATATTAGAAGAAATTTAGGGGTAGCACCAATAGGTAACAAGATGAGGGAGATTAGACTTAGAGGGTTTGGGCATGTTCAATGGAGACCAACAACGGCACTAGTTAAAAGGAGTGAGGCAATATAAGTAGAAGGTTCTAAAAGGGCAAGGGGAAGGCCCAAAAGAACATGGATAGAAGTGGTGAGGAAAGATTTAAAAACTTTGGGACTAAATGTAGCCATGGTATTTAATAAAGTGGAATGGAGGAATAAGATTCATGTGGCTGACCCCTAATTGGGATAAGGTCTTGATGATGATGATGATAATGATGATGATGATGATAATGATGATATATGAAATTGAGGGTTTAATATGACATATCTACAATAAATTAAGTAATCTACCATTTATGGTAGAAGTAACCTAAAATTTGTAAAGAAACTTTCTTGATCAGTAAATTCAACTATGATCAAATCTTATGGATGGGTTAGATGGAGTTAATAATTATGAGATCTGGTAAGATCATTGGTCCGTTATGACGAAAACATGTGAAGATGATCTTTGAACCTATAATGAAGTAAAAACCCTAAATCTAAGGAAAGGACTTAAGATCTAATGGTTGTATTATATTAAAAGCCTCTAATGATGTAAATTGATTAGTATAATTTTATTTAATTATTAGATTCATTTTAACTTTAATTTATGGCATGATTATAGGATTCATGATAAGTTATTTCTTCATTTTGATGTTTATGATCTACATGTTATTAGATGGTTAGATTTAATCATCTTGGGGCCATGCTAGTACACATGATTTTCTTCAAATATCCTTAGGATAAGTAATATATGAATTAGGGTCATGCTAATTTAATTTGAGTATGGACTACAGTATGATTTCCATTTAAGATGGTAATAGAATTGCGATTTAAGATCATGTTAGTTTAATTTGATTTCATTAATTAGGGATCATGGTAGTAGTTACATAGTATTGTTATCCTTAGATTATTGAATTTATGTTAGTTTTATGCTTTGAAGTTTATAATTCATTATTGTCATATTTCTTAGTAGATTTAATTGATAATTAGTTATGATAAAGAGCATAAAACACCAAAAATGTAACCTAATGAGGAATTTGAGTTTCATGACATAAATAAGAAGGAATGACTTGATTTGGACTTAATTAGTAAGGGCTATAATTAGTAGGATAATATAAAGAATGATTTACCATTTTCTTGGCCCAAATTAGGAGAATAATACACATCCATGAATGACATTTTATATGATCTTGGACATTAATAAAAATCAAGTAAAGATAAATTAGGTTTTACGAGCTCATAGGAACCTTATGGAAGTTTGAGCTAAGGTCACTCAAGTGGACACTGAACATTGTAGTTAAGGGGCTTATCTAATAGAGCCTCCCTCTTTCCTCACCTTCTAGTGACATTTATTGAGGTCTAAATGCCTCCTTACATGAGGATTGAAGTAACCACTTTTTGAGCAGCTTGTAGCTGGTAAGCCTTAGTCAATTAAAAATAAGAGGAGTTGTATAGAATTAGGAGCGAATAAATTATCCTCAAACCAGTAACACTAATTGGTTGAGAAATAATAATAAAAACATAAAAGGTTAGCAAATTAACTAATTCTAATAAAAATTGTAAATAAGATAAGGATGATCAAACAAGAATCCAAGAGGAAATCTTGAATGATAAAAAGAAAAAAAATATATATATATACAAATGTAGAGTACATTATTATTATGTGAATATACTTGTAATATAGATTTTTAGGTTAGAAGATCTGAACCCTTGATCATAGGTGATTCAAGGAAGAAAGATTCATATCATCCTACTTAAGAATGATCAAAAGACCATATAGTATGTACCTTTGAGTAGAAAGATGACATTATATGTATGATTTGATAGATATACGTTGATTAAGATTATGGCAAACTTCAAGGAGTAAGAATACCCTATTGAGGTAGGAGGATTGTATGAATGCATCTATATGAAAGATACATGTTGAATACATAATCTTATGTATAGAAATGTTGACATGTATAATGCAAATACCTTGTGTTAAATCCTTATGATCCAACCAAATAATGAGAAAATAAATATTAAATGGTTAAGTATAAAGTTAAAGAAAACCCTAAATGAATAGGGAAGTAAAAGATATTCCAGCCCTAAATAAATAGACATATTGTCTAATATGTATAAGAAATATTTTACATACAAGCATGAGGCTTGTGGTTTTTTGTTAAATAGGCGTAAGCATAGGGATGCTATGCTAGGAGAGTTATGAGAGTTTGGCCACCCGCTCTTCGAAATTTGTTGATGATGAATTCCATGCCTAAGAAAGGTAGAAAGTTAAATGGGGCAATTATGGGAAGGTCGCCACTGTGACAGACATGGTCTCCCCATAAGGACATGGATTTTATATTGCCACTTAATATGTTATAAGTGGATTATTGAGCAGTTATATGGGTGCGCTGTTCGGATTAGATTACAAGCATAGTAGTCCTTTGATTTATTTTGACTATGATGCATATGAGATAGGCATAGTGAGATGCCTTATATATGGCATAATGAAATGCTAAGTAATTGTATATTACCAATATTTCCAGGAAAAAGGGAATTCCCAGTATAGTAACTAACTAATATATTGATCTCTTACAATTGAAAGAGTTGATCAGCTTGGCTGGGAATGAGAATTGAATATTTTCTCTATTTTGATGAATTTGTTCATATACATTATCTATAAGGATGTACATAAATGATAAAAGAAAGGTTATAGAAATGAGATTGATCTATGATCATGTTTATGACATAAATGAATAATGGGATTAATGTGTATTAGGATTATATTGTCAAATTATGTTACTTCTTTAATTCCCTACCAAGCATAGCTTGCTGAGATATTGTAAATGTTTGAATGTTTACAATATCTCAGATATAAGGAAAAAGAGTTAGGAGCTCAAGACTTGAAAGAATAATCAATTAGGGTATATCCATTGAAGACTGTATTTTATTTGAGAGCATTATATGTATTGAGAGTTTTTATTATATGTGAGCTTTGAAATTTGGATTATGTAATTTGGACAAGTATTGTAATGATACCGGGCTGTATCGTGAACCATTGGATGGATCTTGAAGTTTAATAAAAGTTTATTTCTTCAATGGAATTTTATCTTGTACAAAACTCTACTTATGTTATGAAGTGATGATTTGGGTTTTACAAAACAAGTTCTAAAGAAAAGAATTTTTGTTGCTTTGTTTTGTGAAATTTTTTTACTACTAAGGACCATGTCTTTGCAAAATGTATTACAAAATATGTTATAAAAACCCAAGTCGTCACAAGACATCTCCATGATATACTCCCTTATAGTCCTTTTCCTTTATACTTCATTGAAATCCAGTTCGATAGAATCATACTTATTTCAGCCTTATCGTTTTTAGCAAAATAATTTTCAATTTCCTCAAGGAACTCCTTGGCAGTAGCTACCTTTTCAGACATAGCACCTCTGAAGGTTTCTGTAATTCTATGCTTCATGATCATAAGACTCAGCGATTTGAACGATCCCACTTCTCAAAGTCTCATTTTTCTTCTTTGGAGCTTTTGTCCATAAGAGCAGTGAGTTGTTCAATCCTTAGCACAAGGTCTAGATCCACGTAGTTAGGAATGATCATGAGGTTCTCTTTCCATTCTTTAAAGTTGGTCCCATTCAACATGGGAATAGCATTGATGTTGGCAGATATGACCAAAGTAGATGCATTGACTGAAAATAGAACAAAACAACATGTTCACACAAGTTCTATATCATGCTTAAATAAATTCAAATAATGATAAGGCTCATCACAAGAGACCTAGCACAATATTAACATTTAGTCTTTGGATAGAAATATTAACTTGTAAGTGGTACCCTTAGTGTGGTAATCAAATATTGACAATAAATCTTGTCAAATAATAAGCCTTTCTTTGGACTGACTTATTAGTCACATGGAGTACCCAATAATTGTCACATATTTATTATTATAGGCGTGCATGTAATTCTGCCAAATATTGACCTTCCTTTGGGCTAGTCAATATCCACATGAATTACATACCCACAACTATCTTGATGTTAAAAAATAAATTGATTTACACAAGAGAGGCGACTTTCGTAGCATGTTGTTTCAATCAACTTATTTTAAAACATTAGACATCCAATTTTTGGGGCCTACTCGGCCCGATCTAAGCAATTAAGCACTATTTTATGAATTTAAACTAATTACATATGGTCAGATCAAGGTTCTAGTGTCAAAATCATGCCTGCATCATCAAGACCTTTCAAACGGACTTCGCAGATCTAAAATTGGGTTTATATAACCCCTAGAATTTGAGATTTTCTGTTTCAAGTCACTGTTCAATTGCCTGGATCAAAATCCTGGCTGGAACAGTGATTTTAGACTTGTGTGGTCAAGACGCATGCGTTTGGAATGCTCGATGTGGACGTGTCACATGCGTCCTAATTGCTGGGATGCTCCTACGTGCGTCCCAAGTTCCAAGATGCCCAGCGTCTTGTGCAATATGTGACAGCACGCCTTTCCTCTTCAGTGCGCGAGCACGATGGAGCGTCTACGCTTGTCATCTTGCCAGCACATTCTGTGCACGGCATCCTGGGCACATCATCTAGCGGAGAGGATGAGCCTGAGCTGTTCATTTTGTTTTGATCACATCAGGGTCCTAGATGATCTGATTTTTATTCTGTTTTTACCGTTTCTGGGGTTTTGAGGGTTCCTAAATCCATTTAACGGTTCAATAATCCATTTGAGTTGTCTTTATGATGGGGTTTTCACTGTATTGCAGTTTTCCTAGATTGAAGCCCTTATCTCTTGAAAATCTTAGATCTAACATCTGAGAGAGAGAGAGAGAGAGAGAGAGAGAGAGAGAGAGAGAGAGAGAGAGAGAGAGAGAGAGAGAGAGAGAGAGAGTTGATAAACTTGTTTCTCAATGATTCAACATGAGGAGGGTCTGATACCACTTCTTATAACTATCTTTTGTTGATAAAAACCTTCATTATACCAACATCATTCATGTTAAATTACCAAGAATAATAGACAAGATGCGGAAGCGTACCTAGATCCATGAGAACAGATGTCATTCCTGAATCTTGCGGCTCTTGATCTTCCAAATTGATGTATATGAGTTTTCTTGAGAAGGGGATCTCCCTTTTCTGATGATGGGACATTAGAAAAGAATCATACGTACAATTTAGGGATCATAACCATTTATAACTGCATACACTTTTCTTATTTCTAATTTTAGCCCATCATAAATTAGAAACAAGATATTAGATATCTACACATAATAAAGCCCATACTTTGTGAGATGACTTAAGCCCAGTAGGTAATATTTTGAAAGCAGTAAAGTAGGTAAAGTATCCAGAGGAGGAAAAGGCAAAGGCAAAGGAAAAGGAAAAGGCGTTTTGGCTTTGACAATCGTTATAATTGAGATTCTCACTTGATAAGAATGAATAAAGAAACGTAAAATAGACTAGACTAGGAGCAGGACTATAAAGACCAAGGGTCCGTAATGTGTTGGACAGGATTAAAGGTCAGCTAACATGGCGCTTTGGCCTGACCATTACAATCGCCAGATATCGTTTGAAGAGTTCAGAAAATGGTTGAAGCAGTTCGATGTTGATCACGATGGACGAATAAGCAAAGAGGAGCTGCTAAGAGCCATCGACACGACTGGGGTGTGGTTTCCAGGATGGAAGTGCAAACGCGGGATTCGTCATGCCGATGCTAATCATAATGGAGTCATCGATGATAACGAGATTGAAAATCTCGTTGAGTTTGCTCAGAAGACTTTCAAAATCAAGATCATCGTTCATTAGTGAAGTCATGCATGGTAAAATGAAAATCGTAATATTTCTGGTCTTGGACCGCTCATAACTAATCAGTGATGTTTTTTGTGCATATCTTGTAAGTGGCTAAGTGCAAATCTGGAAGATCTATATAGATGTTAATGGTTCTAGTTTATGTCTGCGTTCCTTCTTTTTGGTTTTTTTGTGGTAGTTAACTGTAATAGGTTTATGGATGACTTCCTTCTTCTCTTGGTAGTTAACTGTAATATTAGAAGCAAATAGTACAACTCAATGCAGAAATTTTTTAACTAACTCTAGGTGTGTAGAGTGCTAAAATACTATATAGAAAAGAGGGAACAAAATCAATACAAGCTGGTGAGCCGCTCCATTCTCCTCGATACACGTGAAGGAAGAAAGGCCCGAGTCTAAGATCCTACTGTTTCGTTCAAAGGTTACATGCTTCTTTTGTAGTTCAACCGGGCTGTGACCTTGTCACTAGTAAACCGCTGAATACCATAAACTAGTTTCTCTGGCTGTTTGGTGGCAGGGGAGGTCATCACAGGATGGATAAGATTATCCATGCACGTATAGTGCTACTGGCAGGCCTAAACACTGATAAAAGTTCTAAAGAATCAATCTGATTCTTTTTCTTTAGTTGCCTGATATCTGCATGCCCCTTTTAAATAGTTTGCATTAGACTTGTAAATATTGTTAGCCCACTTCTTATCAGCTTAATTTTTTAGGTTGAATGGTGTTCCAACATGGTATGAAGCCTTATTGACTGCAAGGTCGTGACTCAAATCTTGAAGCTACTCATTTATTACATCTATATGAAAGAGCACAAGAAAGGCCTACCACATGAGGTCGAACGCCCATCCCTCTCTACACAGCATGGTAGCAAGCTATAACTCCAATTTGGCCCACCTTTTGAACGATGAACGATTCGAACCGTTCACAATTTTATCTTTGTGAGTTATGGCTTGACTAAGAGTGGTAGCTTGGCAGCCTCTATATTAGAGAGGGCGTGCAAATATCAGGCCCCTTACTTTAAGTCTGCCAATAGCAAGAGACAGGACCACAATGCCCAGATTATCTTACCCGGAATTCTTATCCGCAGTCCAAATAGGCACACTATGTTTTATTCTATTAGCCATGATTCCTTTTCTTTTCGAACGATAATGTCAATGAAAGATTGCAAGACCATCCAAAGAGAGGCCGTCAGAGAAATTACCGCCAAAACAACAAACTTTCACTGAAGTAAAGACGGAGTGAAAATAACAGAGAGAAACCGTCTCAGAAAAGCCACAGAAGAACTACTAGCCACTGTATATCGAATCATTATCTGGTCAAGATTCGATGAACTTCCAATCTTCTTAACAACTTGTATAACCACTAGTTACTTTCTTGGGTAGAAAGAGTGAGCAGGTTGTCGTGAAAATGGCGGGGCATTCAGAAAACGGTGCCGAGACTTATTGATTTTGAGAGAGAGCTTCTCGAAAGAACAGGGACATGAAACCAAGGAGAAAGGAGACGAGGTTTTTTATTTTAGTAAACATAAAAAATCATTATAAAAAAAGAATAGGACATAAAATAGACTTAACATAAAACAAATTGACACACTTTCCTAAAGGTGTCTAGACCTAGATTATCATATCGAAGTGCATCCAGCATGCTCGTGGGTGAAAGACAGAACCATGACTCGCTACTTTTTAGACAGAGTTCTACGTGGCTAATGTATCCGCCATGCCATTAGCTTCATGGTACATATATTTATATTTAAAAGAAATTTTAGAAAACCTACTCAATGTTTGAAAACACGTCTCCTTGCTCCTTGCATTCTTGCACATCCAAGTTGATCTCTTTTTCTTTGTTAATGCTTCCACTACCAACTAGGAGTACCTATAATTTGTAAGTTGTGAAAATTGAGATTGGATTTTAAAGAAAGCCCAAGGAATAATGACCACCATTCTACATCGTTGTTAGATTAACTCCCAAGGTAAATACTATAACCTACAATGAACTTTCCATTATCATTCCGAATCACTCCTCCCTCCCTAGCTGTCCTAGACTCTCCAATGCCTGGTCAATTGAAGTATAGATATGCAAGTACATGTCAATCCCACAAGGATTCAATTTAAAATTTAGAATTTTAATCAAATTTCAAATTAAACTATCTTAACCTAGCCAAGTAATGAGAAACAATTAAGAAAATCTAATTAACTACCAATTACACTAGCAAGGAATAAACTTAGAGACTATGAAATCTAGGATCGAATCCACCACATTTCTAATTGTGAATATTCATATATAAGCATCGTTGATTTGATAATCACATGTTAATATAACAATTATAGAATATCAACACAAAGAATGTGTACATAGAAGGTTTAAATTCTTATATTTTTTATTTTTAATAATTTGCTATTTTAAATTAGTATGCATTCAAAGCACATATTGTATTTTTTAGGATCACAAACTATTTAAGAATTATACGAATTATATTTCAATGATAGGTTAGTCTCTAAACTATTAAAAATACAATATAATTTTCATGAAAAGTGTACTAACTATAATAATCCATATTCCTAAATCTAACAATCACTTATATATGAATAAATTTACTGATCTAATGTGGTTTCATCTTTACGCTAGATGAATGATTTAATTACTCATAATTAGAATTAAAATACACTCTAATCTAATGAATAAAAGTATTCTAAAACTAACTTAAAATTAAAGTATGTTTGAGTCACGAAAGGGCCGCTTGCTTCAACTGTTTGAATTTCTTTAGATTCTTTATTATATATTATAGATTTTTTTATATTTATATAGAAATAGTTTTAGAAATAATGAAAAACAAGCATGAAAATAACATGAATGAAATTGAATAACATGTCTAACATAGTACAACTAAAGTGTATTCGAGCAGTCCATAAAAAAATTTAATCTTTAGAATGATTAAAAATAGCATGAAAAATCTTTTTTAATCTTTAAAATGTTACAGTAGCATGAAAAATAAAATAAACATAAACCGAACTGAAATGCACTGTCCTAGATTAGATTGGTGCCTATAATCACCCTTGAAGTGTCATGCATCGAGCCTCCTAGATCGACTCTAAGCTAGGGCCAAAACAACCTCTCCTTCAAACACCAACCAAAACAACTCTCTCTCTCTTGATGTGTCACCCATAAAGGAGAAGAGCTAAGCCAAAATAAGCTGTAGTTTTCTTTGACTAGTAGCCAAGAGAGAAGAGAGAGCTCCTTTCTTCCACATCTCAAGTAGCCCTTTCTTCTCCTAGAAGATGCAAAACACATTAAGCCCTCAATTCCTTCCACTTCAAGACATCTCCCCCTCTCTAAGAGTAAAATTGTTAATATACCAAAGAGAGAGTGGGAGTTAAAATAAGACATCCTTTCCTTGTAGAAAACCTCCATGTCTTTCCTCCTTTTAGGCCTCTCTTTCTTTGCTTATTTAGGCAACTTCCTCTGTTATCCGCCAATTGATCTCTAAGTGAGTGATAATCTTGGCCATTGATTCCTCAAAAACTTGATAAGTTGTGACGTTAGATTTTTTATTTTATTTTTTTCACTAAAGCGGAACACTTTCTTGCATTCCACTTTTTTCTCCATGTATAACACATTTTCTCACTTTTAAAAACACTTTTTATGCTCTTTGAAAAACATTTTCTATAGCTACAAATTGAATAGGGAGAAAAAATTGTTATTAAGTAAATCCTTTTGGCATGTGAGAGACTGAATTGAGTGAGCTACAATTGGGAAACATCTTTCATGGATTTTCTAAAATCAGAAAAGTAGAAAAATGTGTGTGAGTCCCTATGCTTTGCATGACTTCATGTTGAAGCCTTTGTATGATGGGGAGTGCATACATGCATGTATGCAATATCTTGCCACCTTCGACGTTGATAATGACAGTCTATCTTGTGTAGATAAAGGTGGTTACCTGCATGGGATTTTTGACTACTTTAAAAGTGATATGGACACTCATTATCAAGTTGTAGGCCCTTGGTTTCACTTGGATTACAAACTAGCTTCTTTTTTGAGGTCCAAAATGCCAAAAATGTGCAATTTGTTTTGTTCTTAATGTAAGGACCCTGGGTTTTTATAATACATTTTTGTAATTCTTTTTGAAATGTGGAGCCCCAAGTTTGCAAAAAGTATTTAAAAGACAAACATTGAAAATATTTTTTATGAAAAGACTCTTTTAAAAATCTCAAGTGTCATTTTTCTTTTCTCAAAAGGATTATCGGTGAAATGAGCGCTACATTTTTACTGATAAACACAATATTATAAATAAAAGAATAAGGGAGACTCTGTCTCCATCCCATCACATTTACATACATAACTTTGTGTTTTGAAAATCAAAGTTAAACCAAAACCAAAGAAACACCCATCACTTAAAATATACCTACCAAGATCAATCCAGTCACAGCCATACAATCAAACTTCAATTTAAATGTCCACACATCCATAATGCAAAGTCAAATTAGATCATCAACCACATTGTAGACCTATTGATATGCCTCTTAAGTCCTCTTGAGATCTCTAGCATGGTCTTTTGCTCCTCTATCTTATCTCTTCAACCCAAGACATTGTAAACCATTTACAATGCCCTAGCAAGCTTGCGCTTGCATAGGTAGTTTCACATCTATTTTATCAAATTTAAAATCTAATCCTAAATAATTTTTCATATAGTTCCAAAGAATATAATGATCAAATTAGAGATAAGGAACATGATTAAAGCTGTACGTCAATCTCAGTTCATAGTTTCATACTAAAATATTTCAGATAGTATTAATATAAAACATGTACGACTTAAAACATGCATTTTTTAAATGGTTGAATCATCATAGTAATCTCAAGTAAATTACAATATATATATATATATAATACATCCCAAAATCACATGTAAGCATAACTTAATAACTATATGAAAGATCTATCATTTAACTTGATAAATCAAATGCCATAATATCCTCAAAATATTAAAGTAGTGATCTGTTAAATCACAAATATTAGCAATTCCAAACCGTTAACATCAACACGTGCACATATGCACTCCGGTAAATACATTAGCCAGTTAGTCATGAGTACTCATCTAAAGACCATGAAGCCCATCTACGTGGGTCACAAAACAAAAATCTTGTGGCACACTGTGCTCACAACTGGATCACTGAATTGTGTGCCTCTAGTATCTAGAGGCCAGCTACCGTAGTCGTCTCGTCGACTACGAATACGTCTAGAAAGGGTGTCGTGATCACCTCCAACGATTATTCCTACCATAGCAATCGAGAAAAACAAATGCCTCTTTGGGCATGGATACCTACACCTGTGGTGGTTAGAGGCTAGGAGGCCATTCCGTACAACCTCTTAGCATAGTGTCCATCAGGCTTATTAGCCTGAACAAACATATATCTCAACCCGAATGTCCTTAAATTGTATAATATATATCCCATGAAAAACCATGCCTTTCTTTAACTCATCTCAAAACATGGGATTTATGCAATTTTAAGTATAATCATTTCATTAAAAAACACACAACGACATGTAATGAGCAACATCATTTTCGTTTTTCATATAAAAGCATGCATCATGACTATGAAGATACACACACACACACACACACACACACACATAATGAAGTAATATGATGAAGTGTAAGTTTCATGATAGTCAAGTAATCTCAAGTAGAAAACATGATAAACTATTTGATTATTTAAAATCTCAATGTTAAATAGATGTTAAAACCACTTACCTCTCTTGTTGTGCTTCACAATTTAATTATATCCCTTCTTCAACTCGCTTATCGATCAATCTTCTTTGTTGAAGCTATAGAGTTCTTATCAATGTTAAGTCATAGATTAATAAGTACATAAGAAATCTCTTTTAATCAAAGTCTAACAGTTTAGGTCATCATAAACCATTTAATTTTCCATTGATCATATATTACATAGATGAATACACGATCAGTTCAGTCCTAGATCCACCATCCATTCACCAATCAATAGTCCATGGTTTAAATTTGCCTTTACCATTGAAATAACGCCATTAATAGACAATCTATATCTAAAATTTTAATCCAATAAGTCATGGTGATATGACTTAGTATTTTAAGGTCTGATCTAGATCCCTATCCATCTGTTAATGCTTTTAATGATGGAATTAGAGTCTGATTTCATGGATAATTGTCTAGAACGAGTATTCCATTAGATTAAATGGTCGGATCAACCTTTTAAATATGATTCAGTGGCTCACATTAGTTGAAAGCGCCAGATCTGTCTTTTGCAGATGATCCGACAGTTTGAATCCATCAAATTTGGTTTTTCAGGCTTGTATATGCATGGTCTAAGCTCTAATCAATCTTGGATCATCAAAATTTACAAATTTTGTAAGTTTATGGTTCAATGTTTGAAATCTGTAACAGATTAAGGGTCAAATCTACATTATCTAGTCTTAAATGGGTGATTTAAGTCCCTGTCAATCTCTGTCCACTAAACATGGATGAGATCGACAGCTGGATCCCCTCTGTGGATTAGTTTAGGGGTCGAATCATCCCTATTTGGTCTCAGATGGACCATCCAAGTTACTGTAAACCTTTGTCCAGTAATCATGGATGAGATCGATGGTTGGATCATCTGTGGATTAGGGTTCAAAGTTGTATCATTCCTATCCGAGCTCCAATTGGATGATCAGAACCTTAGACAAGTTGATAAGCACTTCTAACAATATTGTTCTTCAGTTTGGGATACGACCAACTATCCAATCCAGCATTTAGGGTTGGATCATTTACATTACAGCAAAAAAACCTATTCTGCAGACAAATCAAACAAGAAAATGGAGAAATCGTGCAAAAACTAACCTCTTTGGATGTCCATGATCTCCAATCATTGCTGAAGAAGATGCGTTTTGATGATTTTTCTCATGATTGTTCATGCACTCCACTTTTTCCCTTTGATCCAGTGTCGTTCCTCCTCGAATGGTGGTGGAATTAAGGGGGTTTTGCTCCTTAGATCATGGAGGGTCGATTGGATAGCCGGATTCCTGACTAGAGGGTCGATTGGTGTAATGACTCAAAATTTGAAGCTCTTTTGTAAAAATGATTTATTTTGAAATTTAATATATATTTTATATTTTTAATATTAATAAAATAGAAAATAAAAGAATTTGTAGAAAAATCAGTACCATTAGATTCTACACTGAAAATGGAATCTAACGCCTCAAAAAACACTGAAAAGGGAGATCGTATAACAAAGTTATGGGCATTAAAGATCAAGAGCATTTTTAAAATTTACCTTTAAAACGAAAGCAGGATGGAAACACAGGGGGTCATTTTGATAACAACACCCCTCTTCTTCTCCACCAACCTTCCCACCACCATTGCTCCCAACTGTCGCGTAGGCAATGCAAGCGCCAAAAAAAATGGCAGCACCGCTTTCCCTCTCCTATAAAAACCCTTCATCCCCCTCTTCCAAACCACGTTTTCTCCACTCCAAACGATTCCAAAAACGGATCCGGCAACTAAGGTTTGCAGATCCATTTGAGGCTGTTGATCTGGCAACGAGGAGAGTTTTTCAGGTACAATTCTCTCCCCACCCCACCCCACTCCTCTCTCTTCCCTCTTTCTTTTCCCCTAGATCCTGACCAGATCTGGCTCTTTTTACGGTCGGAAATAGCCTGATTTCCTGAACAAACCAGATGGGCTGAAACCCGTTGTAGATGGCGCATCCCAGGGGCGCACACGCGTGACGCACGCCCGTGATGAGCCCCCAGGACGAGTCGCGAGCGTACTAGGTGCAGGCGGATGCCCAGTTTGACCAGGATGCATGGGGTGCCCTGGGAGCTCGGCTCTACCAGGATGCATGGGGTGCCCTGTGAGCCGAGATGCGCAGTGCTGCACTGAGGACACGTCCTCACGACACAATCCAGGATGTGCTACAGCACGTCGCTTGGGCATGCACACGTGCATGAATGTGGTCTCGGTTCGATCGGGACTCACACGCGTCCAGAGAACCGTGACGCACGGGCCCTATGCAGACAATCCTGGTACATCAGTTAATGAGCGACACTAAAAATGCAATTAAAGAGGCTATGTAACTCCAATCGACAATCCAAAAGAACCATTGCGTTCATAAATTTGACGCGGACCTAATTATACAATAATATTTAGGATCAAGGAACTATGTAGGATGACTATGGCCTAAAAATTATAGAGATCTTATAAATCTACAAGACCAACCATAATCAGACCACATGAACTGATCTAATAGAAGCCTTAGGATATTCTTAAACCAAGAATGTCGTGGATCGACCCGTAGAAACCCATAAATCATATAGATCTAGCCATTGCCCTATGAATCGAGAACTAATGTTAGGATCTTATGTTTGAATGACATCCAGGGCTTCAGGACTTCACCAAGGCACGCGAGGGTTCGAATTGAGGAAAGGCAGGAGTTAAGTAAACAATGCTCGACGTAGGTAGTCTGATACTACTCAACTTTCAAAATGCATCCAAATCTCAAAGTGATTTACCTGCTTTTGTTACCATATTTAGTATGCGTTTTGAGACATGTTGGTTTATACGGGTATGCAGACTTGTCTTCATGATTTATGTCTTTGAGACACTTGCATCTGTCGATGTATTGAGTATGCTTTTGGGATATGATATTTTTATATGAGCTTGCGGCTTTAGGGCATTGAATGCAATACTAGCATGAGTAGACTTTATGTATCGCTCGCATGTTTTGAAAACAAATGTATAAATTGCATGATTTATGATTATCGAGTTTTGGGTTATGTATGTATGCTTTTGGGCTATGGAGCCTGGTGGGCACTATGCTGAGAGGTTGTACGGGGTGGCTTCCATCCATAGTGAGGGCTTCCATTTTTTAGTACAGGAAAGAGTCACAAACTAACTACCTAGGGATATACTAATTTTTAAATCTACATTAATCTCTTCAAAAAGGGAAAAGCTCCACTTCAAACCTTCTACCAGAAAAGCGACTATGATGCCTGCAACCAATTGCGCTGAATGACTTTAGGCAAAGATCTTAATTATTTGCAGCGTCGAATCTTTTACATAAAGAATGACAAGGAACGATCGGTGTAAAGAATGACATTATTTTGGCAATAGATATACAGCTCCAATTAGTGAAAGATGCCACATGTATTGTCAAGATGGAAGGTGAACTACCATATAACTTTTACTTGGACTTTTACCAACTTCATGGTGGGAGGATATTTACCAGCCTCTGATTTTACAATCATTCTGATTCTCTTAGATAAGTATTAAATGAATAAAGAGGTGTTAAGAGGATGATAAGGATCAATGCTTGCTCCATATTATGTAGGACATTGACATACAAGATTTGAGGCCACCAAGTAAAGGGGCATGAGTCGGTCTGATGGCGAGATGACTGTCGAAGAATTCAAGGAATATACGGTTGAGCAATTCAACGTAGATGGTGATGGATAGATCCGCAAATTAGGCGAGCTTCGAAGTGCATGCTATACACAATATTGGCAAGCAGTTCAGTAGGTGGAAGAGCAGATGCGGAATCCATCAAGCTGATGCTAATCGCAAGGGTCAATCCTTGAGCCCGTGCCTATCTATGTACCAATTGTCAAGAGAGGGCATAAACATAAAGCTAGAGTTTTGGAGAGATGCTATAAAGTCTAAAGAATTTAAAATTAACTGATCCTTTGCCTGTGTGTATATAAGAAGAATAAGAAGAAGATAGGTAGATGGATACATTAGGTTACTTAGAGTTTATTTTAGAAGTCTTGTTCTTTATTAAATATGTACAAAAATAAATAGGAAGGTTTAGAGAAAAATATAGGAGAACTTAATGAATATGTTAAAAGACCCCCTTATTCAACAAATCTATAATATATTAAGCTAATCAAATATTTCTTTGAGCACTTAGGACCCCTATTTTTCCTTGTGTGATGTGAGTATATTTGGATTTTTTAATTATTTTTATTTTATCTGCTTTATTAGTTAGATAAATGGGACCATAGAGGATTTGCCTCTATTTTTAGCAATAGATCCATTCCTTAATTCTCTCAACTCTAGCCTTTTCTAAAATCTCTTTGTAGGCTATCTCTTTCTATTTCCTATGTAGCTTTCCTAAAATATCTTTATATTGTATCATTTTCAAATTAGTAATCAATCCTTAATAATCGAAGTTGTTCATTTGATAGTAAATATTAATGTAAACAAAGAATTTTGGACCCCGTCTTAATGATCAAAGCCATCCATCTAATAGTCTATATTAACATAAATAAATAATTTTCTACTTTAATATACACAAAGAAATCCTAAGAGTAAAGAAATATTTCTTAAATAGGCAACCTCATATTAAAGATCTAAGTCATCCAACGATCTAAGTGGTCCATCTAATAGTCTATATTAATGTAAAAAAAAAATCCTAAGGGGAAACAAATCCAGAACTTATGCCCCTGAAGCTGTGTTAATGACTAGCAAAAAAAATTTAGTAAAGATAAAGTATTTCTAGATTATTCTATCAAGATAGATAAACTTTTGTCCGTTTCTATGCCATATACATATAAACAAATTAACCTCTAATGACTCTATTTCTTTCTATAATATAGGCATATTATTTTAGGAAGCACGCCTGTAAAGAACTCCTACCACATATAGGCCAAGATCTTTATTGATCAAAATTGTTCCTCTTCTTGACACATTATCAAATAGATATTAGATTAAAATAGATTTTTAATTAACCATCTAGCTTTATTATTTGATATAAGAACTAAAATAGAATAGTATTTGAGAGTGGACATTATCAATATCTTATCCTATTTATCTTGATCATCGCCTCGTCTCCTTACATAAAGATAAATGACAAAAGATTACAAAAAAAAATAACAAAAGTTCCACGTAATAAAATAATAGAGATTTGTGTGAAATAACTATATTGTTTTATTACATCATAGCTGTCGTTCCTCTTTTATCTTAAAAAATCTTTTATGCTTTTAAAAAAAGAAAGAAAACAAAAACAAAAAAAAGAAAAAAGAAAAAAAAAAGAAAGGAAAAAATCACTATCCATGGATTATCTTATCTCTGAATTCTTATTCCAGCGCCCACGTGCCGAGTGTTTCTTATTTTATCTTGTTGTGATTCGATATGCAACCTTTTTTAAACCAATGCAATTGCTCATTTTTGAAAGGTAACAAATGTAATTTACTTTCTTAGTGGTTTTAAATGGGGAAAGAGAAAAAAAACTGAAAGCAGCCGATGGTCGTGAAAAGATGGAAAATTGAGGAAGAAGTGCCGAGATTGAGGGACATTAGGATTTAAAGTAAGGAGAAAGGGGACGCGGTCGACCTTAGGATTTTTTATTTTTTTTTGCTTTTGATAAAGCCCAAAAATGTAAGTATAAAACACAGTTTCCATGTGTTTAACAACCTATTGTGCAATTATTTTATTACAAATTAGAAAGCTGATTAATTCCCTCCTTGACTTATTTATGCGGGGAATGATTTGGAGTGATTTTATAACCAGCATCTTTATTATCTTTGGCTACAACATCACTAAAAGGCAGCAGGGTATCAGGGTCCAAGCTATTAGATTTAGTGGTGATCCACTAGGAGGAAACAATAGGCCCAAACAAAAGTAGACGCCCGTACAGATTTACACAGTAAGCCCAATTCTTGCTTTGTACAAGAGAATAATTGCAAAGTAAGATCTTTGTCCATCTTCTTGTTGTTGTTTTTTACAGCAAAAATTAATAAAACAATCTACCTAAAGTATATCTTAATTTCTAAATCTACTTGAACTCTCACTGATAAGAGAAACATACCACCTAAAACACATAACCAAGTGTAATGAAGAGAGACACCTTAGTATCTGCAAACAACTACACTAGACCGCTTTAGGCACATATCTGTCTATCTTGTACTATAGAGGTTGATGATTATCTAGTTGGAGAACATCATTGAGATTATGATTATCTAGTTGGAGAACATCATTGTCCATGTAGTATCTAAATTCCATGACATGGTCCAGCAGATGAACAGTTTCAATCACTGAAGGACCGAATCTCCGTTTACCTTTAGCTTGCGAATAAACGCAAAGCACAGATGCATCACCAAACTTATCTGCCCACTAATATGCGTGCTACATTCTTGATATATCCCATAACTAAGATTATTGATCTACACTGTTGATCTTTGAATACAGCTAGGATCAATGTTGGAGAAATTCTTACTTGGAGGTTAAGTCAAGCGCTAATTGGCATATATGTCCCGGGAATGACAAGCATTTTTAAAGGTGAACTGCCTAATTATTGTACGCCTACTACTGATCAACTAACATCTACTTTTGCTTTTGCAACTCATGTATACATCTAAGATAGATAAGAAATCAAACTGGAGGGTAAGAGAAGTCTATAAAGATGGGCGGATCAGCAGAGGATCCCAGAAACCAAGTTGGCAATTCAGCACCGCGGAATCCCAAAGCCTAATGGCGAGATGACGTCGAAGAGTTCAAGGAATGGTTGAAGAAGTTCGACGGAGATGGGGATGGGGATGGGCGGATCAGCAAAAATGAGCTCAGAAATGCTATCAAATGTCTCGGTGCGTGGTTCAGCAGGTGGAAGTGCAGCCAAGGAATGCGGCAAGCTGATACTGATGGCAACGGTTTCGTAGATGATACTGAGATCTATAATCTTGTGGCCTTTGCACGGAAGAGCTTGGGAATTAAAATCTCCGTGCGCTAATTAGATGGGTCGAACGTAAACTTCTTTTGCAACCTCGGCCACTTTCACTGTTTATGGAATAAATATTTCTCTGAACTTGCATTTGATATCTCTTTTGGGCTTATAGTGCATGTTTCAAAGATCCACATGAGCTTGAGGATCCTTAACTCGCACTGTTTTCTCTATTGAGCTGTTTGGCACTAGGATAACAATCCATGGATAGTAATGTCCTTTCTTATTGCAGCCTTAAAAGAAACTAGGTAAGAGCAAACAGCCCAAGCATTCGGGGTTTATTTTTCTCTGTTTTAACTAATTTATTCATGTTCTAGAACTGCAACTTGCTAAGGTTAGGATCAATGTCCACATATGATACTTCAGTTATATTCCCATTACAAAGCTAGCTAGAGACCCTACAAGAAGGCTAAAGGACTGTTCGGCATGGGAATTACAATCGATGAATTGATTTATGTATGAGAAGTGCTCTTCTCCCTGCTATATATTTTCAGCTTCTAGACAGAAGTAGACTTGTTTATAAGGAAATAAATGAAGGGTTTTTTTTTTGTTTGAATCAGTTTATCCATTGCAGTAAATAGCAACCGGGGATAAGAACTCCTTTTCTTTCATATGGAGAAGAGTGAGATGTGTGGATCTTAAAACCAAAGATAGGCCGAACAAAGAGAGGTGCCATGATTTCTGCAATCAATTTCGCTAGACAGCTTTTGAGAAATGATGGTTTACTTGCCATTTGGCTAACTCGTCACTATCTGAATTGGCTGATCTAGCAGGGATAATATCATTGTCCACAATAAGCTGCAGTTGTTTTCGTGCCAAACTACAAAGGTGATGGAGATCGTAAATCCATCCGCAACTCCACAGAATTAAGTTAAAAAATGGATAAATAGTAAAGGTTGCACTACATATTTGATATCAAGACCAAGTAATATGGGATTCAATAATATATGGATGTAATATCCAGTGAGCATCAAGAATCAGAACATCCCGCCTGTCTATTTTTTGGGTATATACCAGGTGAAGGGGAGTCTTGACATACCGAGAGAGTTGTTGTAGTGTGAGCTTGAGGTCACAGGTTCAAGGTGTGGAAACAAAACAGCCCCATGTAAAATGCAAGGTAAAACTACATACTATTGACCTTTGTAGTTTGACCCCTCACCAAATACTGTATAAGCAGGAGCTACATGGACCACAGCTGCCCATATCAGGTGAATTGTATTTTTAAGTTTCCAAAGGGCTATTTAGTTAAGTTGCAGAAAACAGACGAAAATGGATCTCCACAAGAAAGCGTTTTACTCTGGTAATTAAATTAGCCCAAAAGACACAAAAGTACTTTTCTGCTTGGAAGAGCCAAATGACTGGTTTTATTTTATGCCTCAACAGAGCTTCTTGGATGAAGCGTCTAGAAATGTCCGACCAAGACAAAACTAGTTTCCATGAGCTTGGCTTCTTATTATCTGCCAGTTTAATATATTGGATTAATGCCAATGTGGCACGAGTGCTTACTTCTTCCTCAAATAAATAAGTGCACTTTCCGAAAACATTTTTCTAGCAAATATGTTATTCTTAAAAGATAGCAACTCCGATGATAAGGAAGCATCTAAATGGTCTCTACCACAACATGCAACATGCAGTTGTCAAACTCAATTTTGATGGTGCATGGTTTGGCAATCCTGGCCTTTCAGGAGTCGGGTCGGTGGTGCACTTTGAAATAATCATAGGCAAGTTATATTGAACTATGCCGGACTGACTGAAATCACAGATTTTAAAGAAACAGAAATACAACCATTCTTAGAAGGAATCAAGATTTTGAGCACCAACCGTGTTGCTTCATTGACGGTCAAGGTTCTGGCATTTAATCCACAAAATTAAGGTAACACTCAAAAACGTAAAGGTGCTTGTCGAGATTTTATTAGATTAGGGGACAAAAGATCGAGTTGATCAAGATACTACCAGAAGACGAGACATACAAAGGACAAAATGAAAAGATTGCACCAAAACCTGCCCTGCCAGATAATGCGAAGGTTAGCTAGATGAACCCCATCGCTAGCTAAGTAGTCTTTCAAATCATTTGATTACCTAAGAGCATGAGGGATGTGAATTTCTGAACCCCCAACAAGGGGCCCTCTTTCTTATATTATGGTTGTATTATGTGGGCCTGCTAAACTGGTACATTGGGCCTATAAGAAAAGGCTGGTTTGTTTTATCTTCACCAACAACCAAAAAGACCAACAAAGCTCAAAACAACAAAAGACGAAGCAGGCCCTTAATATGATATAGATAGTGTTATTTTGAGATTCTAGATAAAGTTGGAGAACTTTGATGAATGGACTGGATCAACCATAGTTGGCCGCCCATGGATCTAAGGTGGGGCCCTACTCTAGTATTCCTAGTTAGTGGCCATAACTTTAAAGAGGCAAATCCACAAATGTTAATACGAGACACCCCTGTCTATTTAGGCATCCGTATTAAATGGATACCTTTTCCTGAAACGATCATGATTCTATTCATCAAAAGGAGTATCACATACCATTCACTTCGTATGTAATGGCTTCACTCCACTTTCATATGGTGGCCTCATTTGTGGTAGTGGTTGCACCCTATCGTTGCACCATCTCTCTACGGGGCCGCCTAAGGTCTGTCGTTGACGCCTTTTATAAACCATTGGATATTAGTAACGGCTGAGATTAAGTTATTGTTTATCAAGCCACTGTGCAAGCTCATAAGGCTTAAAAAGTATGGAAGAGGAAGACACTCGAGTCTGACATTCCGGGACACCATGTTCTTCCTCCTTTGCATTTTGTTTTTTGAAATTTCTACCTCATGCAATGTCTTCATCGCTAATTTTCTTTGAGAAACTCAATTCATGAACATAACCTTGACATCCAATTATTGAGGCAAGTTTAAATCCAAAGCCTCATTTGCTTTCTCCTCAGTTTTAACGGAGTATAGAGATCCCCTTCCATTTTCTCAAAAGCTTTGAAAGATCAAGTGGAAACCAACTAAAAGAGGGTTAGCTGGTTTTAATTAAAATCTCCTTAACAACCAACCAAGAAAAGCAAAGGTTTCAAAGAAAAACAAAGAAGCTCGTGGAGTTCAATCTGTCTCTATTTCTTCTTCTTCTTCACATTGCTGCAAATGAGCATCTTCCCCATGAAACCATCATGTGTTGAAATTTCATAGAAAATCGGCCATACAGAGGGTATAATCCTTTAGAGAAATGAAATAAAAGCGTCATCAAACCTTTGTATAATCCTAACTCGATGATTTCTTTACCAGTAATGTATGACAATTCTTCTAGTAGCTATGTCTTCATTTCTATAGCCTCATTCCATGCATCAATTAATGACATTGCCCTATTTGGTGGCCTTGTCCTTCATTGACTCTTCTTTTCTCTTTCCCTCTTTCTACTTTCACTGGTTTACCTAGCGGTTAACTAGGTCGACACTTGTTCAACAAGAGTTCTAGTCCAAACATACATCTACAGGCTCAAATGGGGCAATATACTTTCAGGAAATCAGCCTCTCTATACATGGTGTTAAAGGAGATGAGATAGAACTTAGTTGGGTTGAGAAAACCTAAATTTAGCATGAGATGTAGTTGACTGAAATTCAACTTGATAGTGAGCTAAGAAAAGATGATTTTCATCTCAACTCATTTCAAGTGCTAGTAAAAGTGAGATGAGGGAATATCACTTCCTCTTAACCCAGCCCAAACACCACTAATGGTGGTATGGCCCATCTCATCCCATCTTAACTATTGGTACATAATGGAGACAGAGACTATGGCGAGTTGATACATTTTAATATGATGTTCAACATTCTTAATTAAGAAGTTATTCTTCCACGTAGTTATTTTATATAGTAAATATTTTTACTGTGTTTCTTTGTAGCCAACATATAATAAGGAATAATCTCCTTAAAAGTGTGGTATCGTTTCCTCTTTTTGTCCTTATCCACAGTGAGGTCTTCCATTTTTCAGTACTGTGAAGAGTCACAAACAAACTACCTAGGGATATACTAATTTCTAAATCTACATTAATCTCTTCAATAAGGAAAAAGCGCCGCCTCAAACTTCGACCAAGGAAAGGGACTATGATACCTGCAACCAACTGCGCTGAATGACTTTCGGCAGAGATCTTAATTATTTACAGCATTGAATCTTCTATGCAAAGAATGACAAGGAACAACCAGTGGATGACATTATTGAGCGAATAAGTGATAGCTAATAAAATTTTAGAAAAACTACAGTTTGCTAGTTTTGTTACACTTTAGTCCTTAAACTTTCATTTTTGCAAATTACTATCTCAACTCATGCCAACCCATCTCCTCTGCCTTACCTCAACTCAGCTTAAATGATATTTCCAATCATTTCACTTCATCTCGTGCCAAACTTGGTTCATCTTAAAGCAGCTCAAATCATCTCAAGCCAGATCTCATCTCATCTCAAGGGCTACTAATACCATGTGTTGCATCTCGTAAATGTATTACGCAGCCATGCAGGAACAGTGATCCGTTGTGAAGGCCAATTTTCCGGCCCATATTGGAAAATGTATGCGTTTTCAGGGCTCTACTAATACCAAACTTGTAGTACATTAATGGGAGATAGACCTGGTTTTGCTCTCCTGTCGGACGCTTTACCTTTCACTAGCAGAACCTTAAAAGAGGATTCATGGATCTGAGGGTCAATAAACCATCATCGGATCAATTACAGTGGATGGAGTACTTGTTCTTAGCTAATAGAATAGCAAATATGGTCATGCCGATATGGCACCAGCTTGATTTGACCATTCAAGACTATTTATCCATCAACATTTGTTTAGGGTTCCATAAAACATGTGTGTGTACGGATACAGGCAATTGCTTACCTTTTGGGGGCCATATTTATCATGCTTACATGATCAAGTTATTACAACTCACGACAGGCCTACCCCCAATTGCATTAAATTTGTCATGATTCGATGCTTCTAGACTCTTCCTCCAAGGTGTTGCCTTGTTTCAGGCTTTCTTGAGAGAATGTAGACCATCTAATTTAGCTACGCTATATCTTGAGGATGAGATCACAGGTTTAAGGCATGCAAACAACCTCTTGCAAAATGTAATATAAGGCTGTATACTTTAGGCCCTTGTGATCTGCCCCTTCCTTGGACCCTGCATAGACAGGAGCTTCATGCACTGGGGCTGCCCCATTATATCTTGAGGATGAGATGTCTTTTTGAAATGGGACCAAAAACCTCTTGGGTCTCTTATGGTTGTTGCAACTTTAACAATATGGATCCACACATAAATTTTTTCACGTAGGCTTAACAAGCACCTGATTTCATTAATCAATTTAGTGTGTACCTTAGTGTTTGTACCCGTAATCCAAGAAGCTGATATTTTTCGAACGACATGTTGCAGGCATAGTTACAAAGTTTGGATTTGGGAACAAGTGGGCAAGGTAGAAGATCATAAAATTTGGGAAAATGTCGAGACAAAAAAATTGCTGGGATACATGTTTAATTTTTACATTTATAACTTGTTAATGAATTTTACAAATGATATTTGAAAATGCGATTCATTGTTCTTCAAATTTGAGATAATTTCCAAAATTCATGTTTAATTTGGTAAATATGCCTAGAATTCAAAATAGAAAATGATATACTGAGACTCTTTAAGCAGGTCCCAAAGCGGGGCTTCCTCTAAGCCCAGCATGTATCCCATTTAACGCCAAACTCTAATCAACTGCCTTTGAATGGTAAAATGCACTGACACTTAAGTTAAATGGGATACGTGTCACTTTAAGAGAGGCATGGTCAAAGAGACTCAGTATATCATTTCTTACTGAAAATATGTAACAAAGGTTCGAGAAAAAATTGGGACATCAAAAAGTCAAGACTTTTCAAACAAATTTCAATTATTAAGAGTTCTCGTAACTTCGGTTTCTGGCTGCACACACATATAGATAGATAGATAGATAGATAGATAGATAGATAGATAGATAGATAGATAGATAGATAGATAGATAGATAGATAGATAGATCCCATCTAAAAGTATGATACCTAGAAAGTCATTTGCTTGTTTAAAGCAGAAATGCACATTAATTATTGCTACGTAGCATTTCTCTTGAAATTTGTGTTTCTCTTAAACCAATTCAAGAATTCCCATTTTGTTACTCGTCTGTGATACTTGTGTTTTACGAATTTAAAGTGGAAAAGATGGTATATTTGTTTTTAGTACAGCAAAGAGTCATAAGTGAACTACTCAAAGCATATCCTATTTCCTAAATCTACTTCCCAATAAGCAAAAAGTGTCACCTAAAACATCCAACCGGGGAGAGGCAACGATGTCTGCAACCAACTGCACTAGATGGCTTTCAATGGATAATATGGTGTCTTACGTGACCTATTCATTTGTACTTATCTCTTAAGCAAGCAATGGGAACTATTGATTTGTCCATCTTCCTTAAGCAAGCAACTTCCTTGCATAGTAATCAAACACGTGGACTATGCCCCTCCTTCCGGCACTTGCGAGTGCCTATTTTCATCTCTGACTCTCTCTAGAGAGTCCACCTTTTTGCGTCTTTTTCGTGGACCCAAGAAATTTATCTAATTCGGCCTTAATCATGTGCTTATTACCAAAACTCATAAAAGGCAGTTCCGGTACACAAAGCTCTTGCCTATGCAGGGTCCGGGGAAGGGATGGACTACATAAGCCTAAAGCACATAACCTTACTTTGTATTTTGTAAGAGGCTGTTTCCACACCTTGAACCCGTGATCTCAAGATCATACGACAATAACTCTTTTACCGTTGCACCAAGGCTCCCCTTCTTATTACCAAAACTCATATTTACTAGAAATTTTTAAGACACACAAACTCTCTCTTATTGTCCCTAACTAGTCTTCATTAATATTAATTAGCTCATCGTGCTTATTAATAATGAACCGACAGAGATCTTAACTTCACCCATGCGTATGCAAGCAGGACGCCAAGAATATTGACCTGAAAATGACTAGTTGCAACAAGCAGACAGGGAGCACATATGGTAAGGATTGAAGGTGAAATGCTTTTACACTTTGTACGATTCCCATTATGAATAAAAAGACAGGATAAAGATCACATTCATGCAAGTCCCATCATCTACAACACAGAATTACCGACTAAAATGGCCATCAAATACAGATGACTATGAGATTGATAATCTCTTGGAGCTTGCACAAAAGACCTAGGGAATAAAGATTGATGCATTCCAACCTTGGTGACTCTCTCCCTCTCTCACTCTCTCATATGCGTAATCAACTTGCGATTGTTACGTTATAAGACGTGTAGTCCTGATCGAAGACTGGTATAACCATGTCTTTGGTGTCCGTTTCACATGTTTTGTAAACTCTTTTAAGTGTCTCTGTCTCTGAAAGGATTTCCATCAAAGCAAGCAAAGACTGCATATATATCTCTTGAAAAGTCGCAATTTCAAACACTTGTCCTGTAACCGCTTGTAAATGCTGTGCCAGAGCGCTCTTACTTTTTTGCATGATAGGGACCATATATAAAGATGATCTACCTAGTTCATCTAATTCTTTTGTTTTGGATTCTTCTAGTCCAAAATCCCATAATCATGCAAATTGAACTATTCTAACATACAAAGAAATCTTATTTTCATGGACATCTAGAGACATCCTACACAATCGTTTGTATTCAAAAACAAAAAACATGGTATCATACATACCAATCTGCATGAATTTTTAGACTAAAAACCATTTAATACCAAAGAAATTAGATGACCTAGGTAGATCATTTATAGGTGGACTCTGTCATACAAAAAATAGGTGCGCTTGCCATTCCTCTAATATAAGGGGCAGCCCCGGTGCACGAAGCTCCCACCTATGTGGGGTCCGGGAAAGGGATGGACCACAAAGGCCTAAAATACACAGCCTTACCTTGCATTTTGTAAGAGGCTGTTTTCACGCCTTGAACCCGTCACCTTAAGGTCACACAACGACAACTTCTACTGTTGCGCCAAAGCTCACCTTCTTGTCATTCCTCTAATGCATATAACAGACAATTTCTCTACTAGGCAGTGCTAAGATTGGGCCATAGTCCTATACTTCGACACAGTAGAGATTTATCTTTTAGAAGGAAACGGAAAATGGGATCAAGTTTCCTTAATTGCTTCTTTTCTAAGACTGGTGCCACTCTCATTACTATCAAAGCAGAAGGCCTCTGAAGAATATGATGGCAGTTCCTTCACACGGACGTATTCGCCTAATAGCATGTTGTAGATCCAAAATCTTGCAAACCATTATCAAGTTCAAAGCAGCTATTGAACGCCCTTCAGCGACATTATCTTGAAGCAGTCATGCCATTGCGCCCTTACATAACACTTCTTCGTCTTGAAAGGAGAAAATGGACAATTCATAGCCATTTCCCCCCTAATAAACACATCCAATTTATATAACAGGAAATTGAGCATTTCTGTTTGGAAAAGGAATGCTAAATCAAAGCCCTCCTACTTTTTTACATGATGGAGATTATCTACAGATAATCTACCTAGTTTAGCTAATCTTTGCCCTTGGATGTCTCCTAGTCCAAAAATCGTGCAAATTGACATGTTATAAGTTCATGTTTTTCATTTTGAAATGTAAACCATCGTTTAGAAAGTCTCCAGCTATTCATAAAAGGAAGAACTCTTTAAATGTTAAAATCATCCAATCTGCATGATTTTGGACTAAGAGACGTTCAAAAACAAAGGAATTAGATGAGCTGGGTAGATCACCTATAGGTGAACCTCAATGTAAAAAATACGAGCACAAAGCACTTACTAGCACTTTGATTTAGTATTCTTCCTGTTTGGAAAATGATCATCATCATCAAGACCTTATCCCAATTAGGGGTCGGCAAATGATATAGACAGTTATATCTCAAACAAATGATATGGGAAAGATGCATCAAAAGAGCTGGAAAAACCATTCAGCCGCTTCCAGAAAAGGTATCACCTAACCAAACTTCTTCCTTAGGATTAGAAATCCTACAATTTATCTAATAGGCTTGCCATATGCTGCACTTACATCGACATTGAAGGATTCTGACGCTCTATGGCCTTATAAAAAAATCAAAGGCTTAGGAACATCTAATAATAGATTAGAACACTCAAGAGGAGCAAGATACATGTAGCCAACCCCTAATCGGGATAAGGCTATGATAATGATGAGCGCCATTAACAAAAGAACAACGGCATAGCGCTGTAACATTCTAAAAGGAAAAAGGAAGATTGGAAGGAGCCATTTTCCCCCTAAAAAATGTTTAGCTTCCAGTATATGCAGTATAAATAACAGGAACGAAGCAGTTATATTTACTAGCTATTATAACTTTCTCTACCCTGAGTAAAACCTAATCATTTGCTAATACAGCTCAACCAACCGTAGACCTGCTCCACCACAACTCTAAGAAAATCAAGAGCCTCAGATATCAAGCTACAAAGGAACCACCTGCCAGGTCATGCTTATAAACATATTTAGGCAAAATCTTACACCACCTGCTGTTATTTTGCCAGTCCAATCCATTTATTAGGCAGTCATGGTAGGGAGAGTTTTTAAGTGATAATTACATAAACCAAGGGGAAGATATTAACATGATACATGGCGAAAAACTCATTGAGAACGTCAGAGAATGAAGATGTAAATGATAAATTAATTGGATATTATATACTATGAAAAATGATACAAGCGTTCAAGTATGCCACTTCTTATAGCATGATCACAATGACACATCATGGCAGTGCTTGTAAGCTCATGGCATATGGTATACATTTTTATAACTTACCGTCCTAAAGAACATGATCCACCTTCCTAATTCCTTTATCTGTGCATAATGTCCGGTTGAGAACACAACATCCACCCAGCCTAACCAACCACCGGAGCAATTGCCAAACTTAGCTGCACATAATTGAATGTTTAGTATGAAGTAACGCTACGTCAATTAAAAGCCACAAAGCTGTTGAATAGAACATCCCATTACTATGTCGATCAAGAATGGAGTATCCGAAGTCAATGTATTAGATGTTTTGCAATGATAACAGTAGAATATGCTGAAGAATTAAATGAACCCTGCCTAATACACAGGACCTAGAAGCCGGAGTTTGATTTGAGGTTAGCAATCTTGTTTGCCACAATTTAATGATTTGATTTTGTTCGAGAAAAGATTATCTTTGCTAAGGTGCTCACAACTGTTTCCAGTTCTTTGTTAGAAGTTTCTTTCACTTTCTCATGGTTTCTGTTCAATCACCAATCACCATGAATAATAAAGGAATTGTCAGCATATTTTCCCTTTCAATTGGAGAGACTTCATATCAATTCCTCTTAGCTTGGTAACCGATTCAACCCCAGAGAAGCTCATTCACTGAGATGCAAGGAAAAGTATATAAAAGATACAACAAGAGATGTGTTGTGCTATAATACTGGGATGGCATTTTTGCTTTTCCTTTGATCTCCAAAGATTAAACTCTGGAGAATAAATCATGCATTGAGCGTTTGAATTTAGAGAAAAGCAAAACATAGTAAAAGAATTGCTTTTACATACTACAATTGTATAGTTTTATTTAAAAATAAATAAGACAAAGATAAATATCCAATAGGCATGCTAAGTGAAAGTATAAATATGTGGTTGTGATAATCTTCAAATAGCTTGAGATATTTGGTTATGAGATGTTATCATGAAGAAGGGAGAAAATTTGGGTGGTTCCAGGGGAGATGCAGGTGTAATGCATGCAGCCGCCTTACAGACAAGGCAACTGAAAAAATCTACCTGGAAAACCCCAGAACCTGGCAAGAAAACATCCTTCAACTCCTGCTCCAAGAAATTAAGCGAGCAGTTCATGCTATCAAAAGTTATTTTAACTTCAATCTGTGATATCAGGAAGGGGCACCTTCCAGTAGTTCCATGAATTAAAATCCTCCTGAAACCCAAAATGAGATAAAAGGTAATGAATATTCAATTTGTCCTCAAAAAATCTCAATCAATATGCAGAAATACTCTTTTGAGTAAAATAGTTTGTCATGCTATTCTGATGTCATTGATTCAAGCTTTGTTATGTTCACATTGATACTCTCCCAATTTCCATTACCTGTGTTATTATAAGGAACGAAAACAAAGGCTGTAAGGTTCACCTGTTCAGCTGAGGACATGGCAGGGAACATGCCGTTCACAAGTGAATGAAGGGAAGCATATGATTTTGTGCTAATTCGGTGTTTCACAACAACCTCTTCCTGCAATCAAGTGAGAAAGCTCAATGAGTGTTGGTTCAATCAGCCAGTGGTAAGTTACAAAAAGCGAGTCATAAGATACCTTGGGATTAATGATGAAGATTTTTCCTTCTGGAATTCCAACCTTAAGGTAGCTAATTTCATCGGTGTCTCTGTTGCCAAAACCAGCATAGAATGGGTTGCGATCAGGAGGAAATAATGCCCTGATATCCTAGAAAATTTGGAGAGCACAATGAATTAGAAACTCTTTTGTACAGAACCAGAGACCAATTGTTCAAGTTTCCAAGAACAGCTTATGATGAAATCTATGACACAAAATATTTGGTGGAAACATGCAAGAATAACAGGGTAATGAAGAACATATATTAAGTAGACATATGGAGAGTGCCTATATCTCCATGTATGTGTGTGCGTGGTACTGAACCCACTACCTTGGCAGACTGTGTGGAAATGGCCTCCAAGTTTGAAGAAGAGTATCAAATTACCAAGTTCAGTGGAGGAGGAAACAATAACCCAGGGCCCTTCCAGAAGAATAAAAGACCTTGGAACAATTTTAAGCCTCAAAGAAATCAAAGGAACAATGCACCAAGGCCAAATCAACAGACATGTCCAAGATGTAGAAAATTTCACCAAGGCAATATCTGCCCACGACCTATACAACAACAACCACAACGATTTCCAATCAAGTGCCACAATTGTAGGGAGTATGGACATGTTGCCGCCCACGGTACCAAACCATTGGCAGTCAAGGAGGCAAAACTAAAAATTGCTCCTCGACACCAAGGAAGGGTCTTCGCCATCACTGACGGCCAAGCTGGACCATCCAATGCGGTAATTGAAGGTACACTACTTGTAGCAAACAACTATGCCAAACTACTGTTTGATTCTAGATCTACGCATTCCTTTATATCTTGTGAATTTGCATCATACAACTATCAGTGAAAAACTTGGGATTTGATCTAGATGTAACAACTCCAGTTAGAAAAACAGTTAAACTACAAGAATACTTGCATAATGTACCTCTAGAAGTATTGGGCAAAAGAATGGACATAGACCTCATTTTATTGAATATGGAGGATTTTGACATCATACTGGGTATGGACCGGTTAGCAAAATACTGGGTAGTTATGGACTGTCACAAGAAGAAACTCACATTTAGTATACCAGGGCAGAAAGTATTAATACTGTATGGGAAACACAATGACTTAGACAAATCCATCATCTCAGCTATGAAGGCAGTCAAACATATGTCCAAGGGGTGTCAGGCATTTCTAGCAACAGTGGTTTCCTTAGATGTTGAACAGCCCAGAATAACAGAAATTGAAGTGGTCAGGGAATTCCAAGATGTTTTTCCTGAAGAACTACCAGGGTTACCCCCACACCGAGAAATTGAGTTTACCATTGAAGTAATTCCTAGTACAACTCCAATTTCTAAAGCACCTTATAGGATGGCCCCAGCAGAGTTGAAAGAGTTAAAAAGACAATTGCAAGAATTGTAATAAAAAGGGTTTGTTAGACCACGTAGTTCACCATGAGGAGCACCAGTAATATTTGTGAAGAAGAAGGATGGGTCAATGAGATTATGCATTGATTATAGAATGTTGAACAGTGTCACAGTGAAAAATAGGTATCCCTTACCTCGCATTGATGATCTCTTTGATCAACTCCAATCTGCTAAGGTCTTTTCTAAAATTGACCTTAGATCAGGATATCATCATTTGCGTATTAAGGATGAAGACATACCCAAGTTAGCATTCCGAACTCGATATGGGCATTACGAGTTTCTAATCATGTCTTTCGGGTTGACCAATGCACCAGAAGTGTTTATGGATTTGATGAATAGAATCTTCAAAGAATTTTTGGATAAATTTTTTATTGTATTTATCGACGATATACTGATTTACTCTACCAGTATCAAAGAACATCAAGAACACTTACAAATTGTACTAAATACCCTCAGAACACATAAACTATTTGGTAAATTTAGTAAGTGTTAATTCTGGTTAGAGAAGGTCAATTTTTTAGGTCATGTAATTTCCAAGAATGGAGTAGAAGTGGACCCCACCAAGATTGAAGCAGTAATGAATTGGGAGAAACCTAAAACAGTAACAGAAATACGTAGTTTTCTTGGACTAGCAGAACACTACCGTAGATTCATTCAAGGGTTCTCTCGTCTAGCTCTTCCTTTGACGTACTTGACAAGAAAGGGGGTACAATTCACTTGGTCAGAAGAATGTGAAAATAGTTTTCAAGAGCTAAAGAAGAGGTTAACTACAGCACCAGTATTGACTTTGCCAATTGGGAGTGGGGGATATGAAATATACTGTGATGCTTCGGGCAAAGGGTTAGGAGGTATGTTGATGCAAAATGGGAAAGTCATTGCTTATGCATCTAGACAATTGAAGAAACATGAAATAAATTACCCAGTACATGACCTAGAATTGGCAGCTGTAGTTTTTGCATTGAAAATTTGGAGACATTATTTGTATGGAGAAAAATTCAATGTATTTACAGATCATAAGAGTCTCAAATACATCTTCACTCACGTTGATTTGAATATGAGACAAAGAAGATGGAGAGAGTATATCAAATACTACGATTTTGCCATCCAATACTATCCTGGAAAGGCAAATGTCATAGCTGATGCATTAAGTAGACAACCAAGAGCTCTACTCGCAAACATCACGATTAAATCAGCTTTTGTAGAAAGAGTCCTTAAAGCCCAAGAAGAAGATACAGCAACTCAGGAATTGTGTGAAAAGAAAGGATTTGTTAAGGGTACAGATGGGGGCATACGTTTTTAGGAGAGATTGGTGGTTCCTTCAAATAAATGTTTGAGAAAGGAATTGATACAAGAAGCCCATCAATCAAAGTCTTCTATACACCCTGGAGGTACAAAGATGTATCAAGATTTAAAAAGAAACTTTTGGTGGGAAGGCATGAAGAGAGAAAAAGGAGAATTTGTGGCTAAATGTCTAAATTGTCAACAAGTAAAGGCTGAACACCAAAGACCAACTGGAATGTTACAAACATTGGAACTTCCAGAATGGAAATGGGACAATATCACTATGGATTTTATAGTGGGATTGCCAAGGACCCGGGCAGGCCATGACATGATTTGGGTGGTTGTGGATAGGCTAACAAAGTCAGTACATTTCCTTCCAATTAGACAAAACCAATCAGTTGATAGTCTGGCTAAGTTATACGTCAAAGAAATAGTAAGACTTCATGGGATTCCACTATCCATTATCTCGGATAGGGATAGAAGATTTACTTCAAAATGTTGGAAGAGTGTACAACAAGCCTTGGGAACCTCACTTAAACTCAGTACAACATTTCACCCTCAAACAGATGGTCAATCAGAAAGGACTATTCAAACCTTAGAAGATATGTTGAGAGCATGTGCATTAGATTGAAAAGGGAGTTGAGATGAACATCTTCCTTTAGTAGAATTTGCATATAACAATAGTTTTCAGGTAAGTATTGGTATGGCACCATATGAAGCATTGTATGGACGGCCATGTTGATCACCAACCTATTGGAGTGAAGTTAAAGAAAGAAAGCTGATAAAGTCAGAACTAGTGGAACAATGTGTAGACAAGGTCAGATTGATACAAAAGAGGTTGTTAACAGCACACAGTCGAGAGAAGAGTTACGCAGATAAAAGATGTAGAAACCTGGAATTTGATGTGGGGGAGCACGTATTTCTAAAGGTATCACCTGTCAAAGGAGTAATGAGGTTTAGAAGTAAAGGAAAACTTAGTCATAAATTCATTGGTCCATTTGAAATCTTAGAAAGAGTTGGTCCAGTGGCCTACAAATTAGCCTTACCACCCCAACTCTCAGAAATACATAGTGTCTTTCATGTGTCTATGCTAAGGAAATACCTCCAAGACGACACTCATGTACTTCAAAGGGTGCCAGAAGAGCTAAAGCCTGATCTAACCTTCGAAGAGAAGGCAACACGAATTCTGGACCGTAAGGAACAGAAGTTAAGAACCAAAAGCATTCCGTTAGTCAAAGTCCTGTGGCAACATCACTCTGTTGAGGAAGCCACGTGGGAAATGGAAGTAGAAATGAGGAAGACGCACCCTAGTTTGTTTGAGTAAGCAGTGTATTACAAATTTCGAAGACGAAATTATTGTAAGGGGGGAAGATTGTAATAACCCCAATTTTTGTAATTGATTGAGAAAATCAATAAAATTTGAGTTTTAGATATTTCGGGCTGAAATATTAGGGTTATTTAGAATATACTTTTTATAAAAGTATAATCAAATAATAAGACATGTAAAATTTAAATTAAACTTAGCAAACCCTTCAAAATGACTGTAAGGACGACAAATTCTAAATTCGGATGAAAAATCCTTAAGTTTCTTCATTTCTTGGACAAAAGGGTAAAATAGTAATTTTACCCAAAAATCAAAATATGAGACATCAAAATTTGGAATGTACTGAGAAATACGAATCCAACGCCACTACATACACTCAAATACGAGATCATGGGAATAAAACCCAAAATTTTATACATAAATGGCAAAACGGTCTTTTTACACCATGTGGGGCCCACAAGGGACCCAAAAACGAATCTTATGAGCAGCTCACGTGAAGTCATGAGTCAACAAACACCAGCTTGTCTTGGGGAAGAAAAATGGAGCATGGGGAAGAAAAAATGAAGCATGGGAGACTTTCATGCCATTTAATAATAATAAATTAAATATTATAATCATGAAAAAAAGACCAAAATGCCTATAAATACAACACCAAAAACCCTCCAAAAATGCTCATAAAATCCCCACGAAATTTTCTTTACTCTTCCTGAAAAATTAAACCTAGATCCCTCCCCAAAAACCCAAAATTTCCAAGAGATATCTCTCTTTTTAATTTCTTTTTCTTTTTAGATTGGAACAAGAGACCTAAAATCAATTAAGCACTCTATTCCAGATATAATTTTATCAATTCCACCGTCTAAAACTTCCCACCATATCTTATCTACAAAACCCCCAAAGCAATTTCAAGATCCAACGGTTCAAACAACGGGAATTTGCAAGAAAGGTAGATCTTAAGCCATATCTTCATCAACAAGGTATTCTTTTTAAATTGGTCATATAACCAAGGTTTTTTCTCCAATCAAGTAGGTGGGAATACTTTCTATACATGTTTACTTATGTTTAATGAAAATTTTATTTTACTGTAATTTATTTGGATGAAAAAATAAAGTAATAACAACACCTTCAATTCAGGCCTCTAGATGGCTCAGATAGAAAATCGGACCTTACCAATCGATCCAGAAGGATCCAAAACCCTTATGGTACAATTTTCACTAAATTTCATGAAGGTTTGGTCCCTCAATTGAGAAGGTATTGATTGGACGGTCCAAATGGACTGTTCGATCTCCCGATCAGACGAACGACGTGTGAAACGCCACACGTGCGCACAAGCGCGTGTGACGACGTCCCGCGAGCGTCCGTGGACAGCCTGTGCAGGCGCTTCCGCTTTTCATCGCAGCAGACGCGCCCGTCCAATCAATCCCTTCTCAATTGAGGGACCAAACCTTCATGAAATTTAGTGAAAATTGTACCCTAGGGGTTTTGGACCCTTCTGGATCGATTGGTAAGGTCCGATTTTCCATCTGAGCCCTCTAGAGGCCTGAATTGAAGGTGCTGTTATTACTTTATTTTTACTTCTTTTTTCGTCAAAATAAATTAGAGTAAAATAAAATTTTCATTAAACATAAGTAAAAATGTATAGAAAGTATTCCCACCTACCTGATTGGAGAAAAAACCTTGGTTATATGCCCAATTAAAAAAGAATACCTTGTTGATGAAGATATGGCCTAAGATCCACCTTTCTTGCAAATTCCCGTTGTTTGAACCGTTGAATCTTAAAATTGCTTTGAGGGTTTTGTAGATAAGATATGGTGGGAAGTTTTGGACGGTGGAATTGATGAAATTAGATTTGGAACAGAGTGCCTAATTGATTTTAGGTCTCTTGTTCCAATCTAAAAAGAAAAAGAAATTAAAAAGAGAGATATCTCTTGGAAATTTTGGGATTTTGGGAAGGGATCTAAGTCTAATTTTTCAGGGAGAGTGAAGAAAATTTCATGGGGATTTTATGAGCATTTTTGGAGGGTTTTTGGGGTTGTATTTATAGGCATTTTTGTCTTTTTTTCATGATTATAATATTTAATTTATTATTATTAAATGGCATGAAAGTCTCCCATGCTCCATTTTTTCTTCCCCATGCTCCATTTTTCTTCCCCAAGACCAGCTGGTGTTTGTTGACCCATGACTTCACGTGAGCTGCTCATAAGATTCGTTTTTGGGTCCCTTGTGGGCCCATGTGGGCCCCACATGGTGTAAAAAAACCGTTTTGCCATTTATATATAAAATTTTGGGTTTTATTCCCATGATCTCGAATTTGAGTGTACTTAGTGGCGTTGGATTCGTATTTCTCAGTACATTCTAAATTTTGATGTCTCATATTTTGATTTTTAGGAGATTTTGATTTTTGGGTAAAATTACTATTTTACCCTTTTGTCCAAGAAATGAAGAAACTTAAGGATTTCTCATCCAAATTCAGAATTTGTCGTGCTTACAGTCATTTTGAAGGATTTGCTAAGTTCAATTTCAATTTTACATGTCTTATTATTTGATTACACTTTTATAAAAAGTATATTCTAAAAAACCCTAATATTTCAGCCTGAAATATCTGAAACTCAAATTTTATTGATTTTCTCAATCAATTACAAAAATTGGGGTTATTACAATCTTTCCCACTTATAATAACTTCGTCCTCAAAATTTGTAATACACTACTTACTCAAACAAACTAGGGTGCGTCTTTCTCATTTCTACTTCCGTTTCCCACGTGGCTTCCTCAACAGTGTGATGTTGCCACAGGACTTTGACTAACGGAATGCTTTTGGTTCTTAACTTCTGTTCCTTACGGTCCAGAATTCGTGTTGCCTTCTCTTCGAAGGTTAGATCAGGCTTTAGCTCTTCTGGCACCCTTTGAAGTACATGAGTGTCGTCTTGGAGGTATTTCCTTAGCATAGACACATGAAAGACACTATGTATTTCTGAGAGTTGGGGTGGTAAGGCTAATTTGTAGGCCACTGGACCAACTCTTTCTAAGATTTCAAATGGACCAATGAATTTATGACTAAGTTTTCCTTTACTTCCAAACTTCATTACTCCTTTGACAGGTGATACCTTTAGAAATACGTGCTCCCCCACATCAAATTCCAGGTTTCTACATCTCTTATCTGCGTAACTCTTCTGTCGACTGTGTGCTGTTAACAACCTCTTCTGTATCAATCTGACCTTGTCTACACATTGTTCCACTAGTTCTGACTTTATCAGCTTTCTTTCTTTAACTTCACTCCAACAGGTTGTTGATCAACATGGCCGTCCATACAATGCCTGTTATATGCAAATTCTACTAAAGGAAGATGTTCATCCCAACTCCCTTTCCAATCTAATGACATGCTCTCAACATATCTTCTAAGGTTTGAATAGTCCTTTCTGATTGACCATCTGTTTGAGGGTGAAATGTTGTACTAAGTTTAAGTGAGGTTCCCAAGGCTTGTTGTACACTCTTCCAACATCTCGAAGTAAATCTTCCATCCCTATCCGAGATAATGGATAGTGGAATCCCATGAAGTCTTACTATTTCTTTGACGTATAACTTAGCCAGACTATCAACTGATTGGTTTTGTCTGATTGGAAGGAAATGTGCTGACTTTGTTAGCCTATCCACAATCACCCAAATCATGTCATGGCCTACCCGGGTCCTTGGCAGTCCCACTACAAAATCCATAGTGATATTGTCCCATTTCCATTCTGGAAGTTCCAACGTTTGTAACATTCCAGCTCGTCTTTGGTGTTCAGCCTTTACTTGTTGACAATTTAGACATTTAGCCACAAATTTTCCTATTTCTCTCTTCATGTCTTCCCACCAAAAGTTTCATTTTAAATCTTGATACATCTTTGTACCTCCAGGGTGTATAGAAAACTTTGACTGATGGGCTTCTTGTATCAATTCCTTTCTTTTCACACAATTCATGAGTTGCTGTATCTTCTTCTTGGGCTTTAAGGACTCTTTCTACAAAAGCTGATTTAATTGTGATGTTTGCGAGTAGAGCTCTTGGTTGTCTACTTAATGCATCAGCTACTACATTTGCCTTTCCAGGATAGTATTGGATGGCAAAATCGTAGTCTTTGATATACTCTATCCATCTTCTTTGTCTCATATTCAAATCAGCCTGAGTGAAGATGTATTTGAGACTCTTATGATCTGCAAATACATTGAATTTTTCTCCATACAAATAATGTCTCCAAATTTTCAATGCAAAAACTACAGCTGCCAATTCTAGGTCATGTACTGGGTAATTTATTTCATGTTTCTTCAATTGTCTAGATGCATAAGCAATGACTTTCCCATTTTGCATCAACATACCTCCTAACCCTTTGCCCGAAGCATCACAGTATATTTCATATCCCCCACTCCCAATTGGCAAAGTCAATACTGGTGCTGTAGTTAACCTCTTCTTTAGCTCTTGAAAACTATTTTCACATTCTTCTGACCAAGTGAATTGTACCCCCTTTCTTGTCAAGTACGTCAAAGGAAGAGCTAGACGAGAGAACCCTTGAATGAATCTACGGTAGTGTCCTGCTAGTCCAAGAAAACTACGTATTTATGTTACTGTTTTAGGTTTCTCCCAATTCATTACTGCTTCAATCTTGGTGGGGTCCACTTCTACTCCATTCTTTTAAATTACATGACCTAAAAAAATTGACCTTCTCTAACCGGAATTCACACTTACTAAATTTACCAAACAGTTTATGTGTTCTGAGGGTATTTAGTACAATTCGTAAGTGTTCTTGATGTTCTTTGATACTGGTAGAGTAAATCAGTATATCGTCGATAAATACAATCACAAATTTATCCAAAAATTCTTTGAAGATTCTATTCATCAAATCCATAAACACTGCTGGTGCATTGGTCAACTCGTAAGACATGACTAGAAACTCGTAATGCCCATATCGAGTTCGGAATGCTGACTTGGGTATGTCTTCATCCTTAATACGCAATTGATGATATCCTGATCTAAGGTCAATTTTAGAAAAGACCTTAGCAAATTGGAGTTGATCAAAGAGATCATCAATGCGAGATAAAGGATACCTATTTTTCACTGTGACACTATTCAACATTCTATAATCAATGCATAATCTCATTGACCCATCCTTCTTCTTCACAAATATTACTGGTGCTCCCCATGGTGAACTACGTGGTCTAACAAACCCTTTTTATTACAATTCTTGCAATTGTCCTTTTAACTCTTTCAACTCTGCTGGGGCCATCCTATAAGGTGCTTTAGAAATTGGAGTTGTACTAGGAATTACTTCAATGGTAAACTCAATTTCTCGGTGTGGGGGTAACCCTAGTAGTTCTTCAGGAAAAACATCTTGGAATTCCCTGACCACTTCAATTTCTGTTATCTTGGGCTGTTCAACATCTAAGGAAACCACTGTTGCTAGAAATGCCTGACACCCCTTGGACATATGTTTGACTGCCTTCATGGCTGAGATGATGGTTTTGTCTAAATCATTGTGTTTCCCATACAGTATTAATACTTTCTCCCCTGGTATACTAAATGTGAGTTTCTTCTTGTGACAGTCCATAACTACCCAGTATTTTGCTAACCAGTTCATACCCAGTATGATGTCAAAATCCTCCATGTTCAATAAAATGAGGTCTATGTCCATTCTTTTGCCCAATACTTCTAGAGGTACATTATACAAGTATTCTTGTAGTTTAACTATTTTTCCAACTGGAGTTGTTACATCTAGATCAAATCCCAAGTTTTTCACTGATAGTTGTATACTAGATGCAAATTCACAAGATATAAAGGAAAGCGTAGATCCAGAATCAAACAGTACTTTGGCATAGTTGTCTGCTACTAGTAGTGTACCTTCAATTACCGCATTAGATGGTCCAGCTTGGCCGTCAGTGATGGCGAAGACCCTTCCTTAGTGTCGAGGAGCAATTTCTAGTTTTGCCTCCCTGACTGCCAATGGTTTGGTACAGTGGGCGGTGACATGTCCATACTCCCCACAATTGTAGCACTTGATTGGAAATTGTTGTGGTTGTTGTTGTATAGGTCGTGGGTAGATATTGCTTGGGTGAAATTTTCTACATCTTGGACATGGTGTCTATTTGGCCTTGGTGCATTGTTCCTTTGATTTCTTTGAGGCTTAAATTTGTTCCAAGGTTTTTTATTCTTCTGGAAAGGCCTTGGGTTATTGTTTCCTCCTCCGCTAAACTTGGTAATTTGACCCTTTTTGTACTCTTCTTCAAACTTGGAGGCCATTTCCACACAGTCTGCCAAGGTAGTGGGTTTAGTACCCAGCACCTTTATTTTCAGCCCTGGGTGTAGCCCTTCAATGAATCGATCCACTGTGTGTGTTTCTGTGTCACAGACATAAGTCGCGAATCTCCTTAGTTGTGTGAACTTGTTATCATAGTCCACCACCGACATATTCCCTTGCTTTAGGTCCAAAAACTCTATCAACTTCCTTTGTTGTACATGAGAAGGAAAATATGTATGATTGAATACTTCCTTAAATTCTTCCCATGTAATATCTTCAAAATTCGAGAAGGTGTTGTTAGCTGATCTCCACCAAAATGCAGCTTCTTGTTTGAATAAGTATGTGGCAAATTTCACCTTCAACTCTGAAGGAGTACGTAGTGCACTAAAAGTCTTTTCAACTTCATATATTCATTCCTCAGCCTTCTTAGCTTCACCCTTGCCATTATACACTGTAGTCCTCTTTTGAAATCTCTCCATCATTTTGTCAACTTTTTCTAATGCTAATGGGGATTTTCCAACTTCTTCACTTGGTACAAGGGAAGATTGCCCTTGTCCTAGTGTGGGAGTAGCTGGTGGTGTTGGTGGAGTATGTCTCACCTCAGGCTGAGCCTGAGCCTGCGTACTTGGTATTTCTACAGGAGGTGATGAACCTTGGGGTTGTTGTAGGTGAGGAAGGAGGTTCCTTAACATCTGTGTCATCATCTCTTCCATATTACTCATGGTTACTCTCTCCATATTGTCTTCTGGAGTATTTTGAACTGTCTACCTTGTGACTCTCTTTGGTGGCATCTGCTCATAAACCAAAATTCTATCAGTCCTCTATACAACTACTTCTATCTTAATCTAGACTTGGATTATAATCTCTCCTTTGGACATATTTGTACTGTACTGTGACTAGATGAATGGCTCTAATACCAACTGTGACGACTCAGGTTTTTGTAACATGTTTTGTAATGTATTTTGAAAGGCAGGGCCCTTAAGAGTGTAAAAAAATTTCGCAAAACAAAGCAGCGGAAATTCATTTCTTTAGAACTTGTTTTGAAAACCCAAGTCACCACCTCATACATAACATAAGTACAATTTATGTACAAAATAAAATTCCATTTAAGGAATATACTTTTCCTAAACTCCAGGATCCATCCAGTGGTTCACAGTACAACCAAATCTATTACAATACTTGTCCAAATTACATAATCCAAAACTTAAGCTCACCATACAATAAAACTCTCAACAAAGAAAAATACATGTCTTCAAGGATATACCTTGAAGATTATTCTCTTCAAGTCTTCTATCGTCTTCAACTCCTAACTCTCCTTCCCTGTATCTGAGATATTGCAACATTTACAATATCTCAGCAAGCAATGCTTGGTAGGGGATTCAAGAAACATAATAATTGACAATGTAATTCCAATACTTCAAAATCCCATTATCCCTCAACATATTCATGTCTCTACTCTTTACTTTGTAATTTATGTACATCTATATACATACATACTCTTCATGAGTCGTCATCATCATCATCATCAAGACCTTATCCCAATTAGGGGTCGGCCACATGAATCATATTCCTCCATTCCACTCTATTAAATACCATGTCTTCATTTAGTCCCAAAGTTTTTAAATCCTTCCCCACCATTTCATTTAGTCACATGAATCACCAGTTAAATTTATGAAAGTAGTCAAATATCATTCCCAACTAAACTGATCAATTCTCTCCATTATGAGAATTTAGCATTACAGCTAATCTTATACTGGGAATTTCCCTTCTTGGGAAATATTGGTAATATACAATTACCTAGCATTTCATTATGCTACAACATAAGGCATTTCACTATGCCTATTCTCATATGCATCATAGTGCAAAATAATCAAAAAGGTTGCTATGCTGCAGTCTGATCCGTACTAGAGCGCTCAGATAATTGCCCTGTTCACCACTGATACCACGGTGGAAAATATTATGTCACTACCCGTATGGGGGGGCAAGACTTTCACAGTGGTGGCCTTCCCATAATTGCCACCACCCAACTTTTAGCCTCTCATTGGGCAAGGTATCATCATATCATCAAATTTCAAAGAGCGGGTTGCCAAACCCTCATAACACCTCTAGCAATAGCATCCCCCTGGGCTCATGCCTATTAAAACAAATTCACAAGCCTCCAAGCTTGTATGTAAAATAGATTTCATATATATCAGACCATGTGTCTGTTTACTTAGGGCTGAAATATTTTCTAGTTCCTTATTCACTTATAGTTTAGTCCTTAACCATCTTATATGTGTTTGGTTGGATCATAAGGTTTTCAAGAGATTTAATACAAGTATTAACATTACTCTTGTCAACATAAGATCATGAGTACAATCATGTATATCTCATGTAAATGCACTCATCAAATCCTCCTATCTTTAAGGATTGATCTCTTTTCCCCAATCTTCCATGATCCTGACTGATGTATGTAATCTGTACATCCATACATATTGTCCATATATAAATTTTGAACAATTCTATTGATCACTAGATCTCATGTTTATAATGATCTTTAGATCATTCATATCTAAGTATTTTTCTATCTCTAAGTCTTTGTGTGTCCATCTCCTTGATCTTGATCTTTCATAAATCCTTTGATTGACAATCTACACATGTTGATAAAGATCAAGGTCCTACATCTTCTATCATCTAGTTCTTCTTTGATATAAGTTCAGTTCTTGGATCATCCCTATGGAGGATGATCTTGGTTTTCTTCCTTGAATCATCTTTGATCAAGGGTTTGGATTATCTAATCTAATGAACTATAACAAGTATATTACTAAACATGCATACTAAGTACAATATAGTGTTCTTATTCTTATTATTCTTGATCATCCAAGATCTAATGGATCTTGTTTGATCATCCTTATCTTACTTACTATTTTTATTACGGTTAGGTAATTTACTAACCTTTTATGCTCTTATTATTATTCAACCAGTTAATGTGCTGGTTGAAGGTAGCTTATTCAAGCCTAAATCTAGACTGCTCCTCTTATTTCCAATTGGCTAAGGCTTACTAGCTGAATGGGTGAACACAAAGTGGTTACTTCAATCCTCATGTAAGGAGGCGTTTAGACCTCACAAACGTCAACAGAAGGTAGGGGAAGAGCGAGGCTCTATTAGATAATCCCCTTAACCACTATGTTCATCATTCACTAGAATGACCATAGCTCAACCTTTCATAAGGTTCCTATAAGCATGTTTACCCTAAGTTCTCTTTCTAATGGATTTTAATTAAGTCCATGAATATTTATACTGTCATTCATGGGGTTTATTATTCTTTTCCTAATTTGGGCCAAAGATTTGATAATCCTTATATTGTCCTACTAACTATAGCCCTTACTAATTAAGTCCAAAGTATTCCATTCTTATTTGTGTAATGAAACTCTACTTTCTCATTAGAATACATTTTTTATGTTTTATGCTCTTTATCACATAACAAGTAAATCTAGTAATAACATTTAACCATAAATCAATTATAGATTCAAAGCATAAAACTACATAATTTAACATTCCATGAAAATGAGGCAAGGTACTTAAATTAAATCTAGCACCTTATGATAACAATGAAACACATCATGCTAAACTCTAAATGTTATACTAGCATGCTTTATAACATAATAATATAAAATGAAACTATTACATTTACATTTTTAGAAACCTTTACTTATGATCCAACCATTTGATCTTAGATCTTTTCCTTTGATTAAGGATTTTAGTTAGATTTAGGGAATTTTCTTTATTAAGGTCAAAAGATCATATTGATCTATTTTTATCATAATTCATCCATGATTTCCTTGGATTTCATCATATAAACATTTATTCTTTCCATCCCAAGGGTCTAATCACACTTGATCTCATTGATCAAGTGGGTCCCTTTGTATTTTTAGGGTTTTTCTACCATAAAGGGTAGATCCCTTAATATATCTCATATCTATCCAATTTAAACATAGATCTCACTTTATTTAAGTAGTATATCATTATTAAAACATGTTTCTAAGATTTGATCATCTCATATCTTGAAAATCTATGTAATTAGAATCTTATTTCTTTAATACAGAAATTTTTAACTGAATAACATGTCTATTTGATCATTCCATAAGAAAATAGAGGTTTCAAGCTTTCCATAGCTTCTTTCCGATCTTGGAGTTCAGATGACTCCGGAATTGAATCTAGAAGTTTACAGTCTTCCTATGGCCTGTATTTGATCTGGGCCCAGGAACGGACAACCCAAATCGTTCGGGCGGAAAACCAAACCAAGCGGACCAAGTCGGGCGCGTCCGCTGCGCTGAAATGTCGAAGCACCCGCACGGGGCGTCCATGGAAGCGTGCGGGACGTCATCCGTCTGATCTAGAAATCGGACACTCCGTTTGGACCGTCCAATCAATCCCTTCTCAATTGAGGGACCAAAACTACTCAGATCTTTCTGAAACTTCTACCCTAGGGGTTTTGGACCATTCTAGATTGATTGGTGGAGTTAGATTTTTCATCTGAGCACTCCATCATCATGAATTAAGGGTTCTGTTGTTTACTTTATTTTTACCTTCTTATTACCAAAATTAATTACAGTAAAATAAAAATTACATAAAACAATAATAAACATCTATGAAAAAGATTTCCGCTTACTTGATTGGAGAGAAAACCTCATTTATATGCCCAATTTAAAAAAATACCTTGTTGATGAAGATATGGCTTAAAATCCACCTTTCTTGCAAATATCCGTTGTTTGAACCGTTGGATCTTGAAATTTCTTTGGGGGTTTTGTAGAATAGATATGTTGGGATGTTTTGGACGATGGAATTGATCAAATTAGATCTAGAACAGAGTGCCTAATTGATTTTAAGTCTCTTGTTCTAATCTAAAAAGAAAAACAAGTGGAAAAGAGATGTAACTCTTGGAAATTTTAGATTTTTGGAGAGGGATTCTAGATCTAATTTTTCAAGGAGAGTGAAGAGAATTTCGTGGGAATTTTATGAGGATTTTTGGAAGATTTTTGGGGTTGTATTTATAGGCATTTTGGGTCTTTTTCCATGATTATAATATGTTATTTTTTTAATATAAAATGGCATGAAAGTCTTCAATGCTCCCATGCCTAATTTTTCTTCCCCATGACCAGCTGATATTTGTTGACCCATGTTTCACATGGGCTGCTAACTCAAATTGGTTGTTGGGGACGTGGTGGTCCCCATGTGGGCCCCATGTGAACCCCACATGGTGTAAAAAGTCCGTTTTGCCCTTTATGCATAAAATTTTGGGTTTTATTCCCATGATCTCGGATTTGAGTGTACTTAGTAGCGTTGGATTTGTATTTCCCAGTACATTCTAAATTTTGATGTTTCATATTTTGATTTTTGGGTAAAATTACTATTTTACCCCTTTTGTCCAAAAAATGAAAAACTTAAGGATTTCTCATCCGAATTCGAAATTTGTCGTGCTTACGGTCATTTTGAAGGGTTTGCTAAGTTTAATTTCAATTTTACATATCTTATGATTTGATTATACTTTTATCAAAAGTATATTTTAAATAACCCTAATATTTCAGCCTGAAATATCTGAAACTCAAACTTTATTGATTTTTCTCAATCAATTTACAAAAATTGGGGTTATTACAATCTTCCCCCCTTACAATAATTTCGTCCTCGAAATTTGTAATACAACTCACTTTTGATGAGTGTGAATAAGAGAAGTTATTAGCTGATGAGAAGGAGTTATGTGATAAACTCATTAGTTAAGAGATAAGTATAAAAGGAGTTAACTCATTAGTGAAGGATAAGTCTTGAAAGAGTAGCCTCATTTGTTGAAGAGGATGTAAAGAGTTGACTCATTAGTGAGGAAAGAGTTAAAACTCATTAGTTGAGGAATATGGAAAGAATAGACTCATTTGTGAGGAAAGAGTAACTCATTAGTGAAAGAGTTAAACTCATTAGTTGAGAATGAGTATAAAAGAGTTAGGGTAATAAAGGAATAGTATAGTATAAGTAGATATTACTTAGTGAATAAGATATAGAAATCCATTGGGAAAACATTACAGTAGATGTAAGGTATGATGTTAAGGTCTAACCTAAAGTCCTGAGTAAACATACAAAGTACATTAATACGAGTATGTATATAACCATTATTAAGTGAAGTATGTATATAACCATTACTAAGTGAAGATATGGAGATAAAGAGAAAAAAGTGATAAATTGGAAAAGAAGATGAAAAAAAAAAAAAAATCAACCTTATAGAAAAGGTAAAATGGAGATTTATGAGAAATAGGTGTAAAAGATGAAAACATTAGAAGTATTGTAAAATTCAAAGTTAACATTAAATATATAAAGAAATATAAATGTAGGAATTAAATTTTTACATGTATAGTATTATGGCAATTAGTTAAATGAAATTAATCATCAAAATAAAGAGGATATGACTTGAAAGAAATTTAAGGAGATAGGTGAGAAAGTTCAAAATTTGTAAATGAGAATAGTTTGAAATAAATATGAGTAAGGAGTTAAGCAAGTATTTTCTCCAAAATTAATGAGGCAAAGGATTTAGTGGAGAAATGATAAAATTTTAGAACATGAAGAGATGATTTTTGATATTATAATAAAATGAAAAGGAAAAAGACAGTTAGATATGTTAAAGGGACAAAAATATGATCCCAAACTTATTAAGAAAGACAATTAAACCATGAGAATATATGGTTAACAAAGAAATTATAGCTCTATATATGGTACAACAATTATGAAATCACCAAGTTAGAAATTATAAAGGTGTGACAAATCATTGTGGAAATTAGCACTAGAGGATTTTCAATGATTAAAGAATTATTGATATACTAACTTTGGTGCTATTGAAAATAATTTTGGGACTATCATTGATTAGCATTGATTAAGTCATTGATTATCATGGTCATGGAACATGAAAACAAAGAGAAATATTGATTAGCATTGATTAAGTCATTGATTATCATGGTCATGGAACATGAAAACAAAGAGAAATATTGATTAGGAAAATATAGTCATTTATTTTCATAGTCATGGAACATGAAAACAAAGAGAAGTATTGATTAGGAAAATATAGTCATTGATTATCAAGAAGAGGAGTACATCTTATTGATCAAGGCAAATAAAGAGCTAAATATGAATAGAGATATTACTTCCAATTACATGATGGAATTGATGATATTGAAAGATTTAAGAAATATAGTAATGGGAAATATATTTTTGGAGGAAAGGCGAAATAAAACATGAGAAATGAAAATAAATATTGGTTGTTGAATTTAAGTTTAAAGATGATTGTGAATGAGTTATGAATCCAAATTGTTGGAGAAATAAGTGGTTAGAAATTTTAAGATAGTTTGAAGATTTTCAATCTTACATGAGATTGAATGAGAAAATATCTATAATAGTTGAGGAAAAGAACATCAAATTATATGAATGAGTTGAAAGAACAACTTTTTAAGGATATGAAGTGATTATAGCAATTTACATTGTGAGAGTAACAAATTTCTTTTAGGAAAAGAAAAAGGAGGAATCAATATAAGGATGCATAAATGATGTTGAGGAAATTAAGTATCCTTTTTCTCTATAAGGATGAGCATTTTCAAATTTATTATTAATTGGGAATTTGAAATGCAACATCAAAGTATAGAATCAAAAACAAATTTTAAAGTTCTATGAGTTAGATAATAGATGTTCATGAATTTGAGGAGAATGAAATATATTAAATGAAGTGGTAATGATATATGGAAATAGATTTCAAGAAATCAAGAGCATTCAGGAAATATATGTTAGACACTTACAAAACTTGTCTTGTAAGTGTACATGTGATTAAAGAAAGCAAAGTTTAGGTTATATAAATTTTAAGGATAGCATGGAATTTGACCCAACAAAGGTGGAATATGAGATCGAAATATGAAATGACAATGACAATTAGAGAAATATATCTCTTATTGATTTTATAACATAAGGACATTCTTTTAGTGAAGTTTTGCCATTGGTTACATAAATCCTAAATGAGTTGATAAAAGATTGTTGAGAATTAAAGAATAGTTGATAAATTATGGTGTTTGTAAAGACTTAAGAAGGGATGATTACAAAGTCAATATGGACTCTTTTAATTGAAATTATGAAGAATATCGCAAATAAAGAGTTAGTATGATATGATAAAGGCTATGAGGTATCCTTTGAAAGAAGCATGAGGAAATGCAAAATCTAGAAATTTTGAAGCCTATGACATATAAATATATATAAGAGGAAAAGAGATAAATATTATCATAGATTGTGAGAATGTTCTGAATATTGTTCTAAATAGGAGAAAGAAAGAACAAAAGAGGATTAGGAATATATATGCAGAGTTAAATGACATTATTTTGGAAGGAAAAATATAGAAAGTTAAGTATTATGAATAAAATGGCACTCAAAGAGTGTTACAAAAATAATGGATAGGAATGAGGAAAGATTCATTACAAGGAAACTATTATTCAAGGACAGAATTTGACAAGAAGTTGTCAATAGAAGGAATTAGTAAAGAAGTATGAACTGTAAAGAAGAAATAAAGTATACACTTCCAAATAATGGAAGAATAAGAAAAGAGAAAATTACTTCCAAAGATTGGAAGGTTGTTACAAAGAACAATAGTTGAAGTTATAGAATCTTATCAATATGTATTATAGGAAATCTAAGGACTATACATAGTAGGAAAGCTATGTCAAAACTTTATATGTTGAAAAAGAATGAGGATGAGCAATAGAAGGTATAATGGAAAATTGTGAAGTATGGAAAGATTGGTGAAAATTACCAATCAAGTGAAATGGAAGGTTTTGAAACAAAAAGGGATAACTCAATAAGAGTTATTAATCATTTTTTTTTGAAAAATTCTAGCAAGAACTAGCTTTAGTATATAGTGAATTATTAAGGTTAGTCATGGATGAGTATTTTAACCTTTGAGAAAAAGGTAGTATAGAAGAGGAACGAAAGGAAATAGAATTTCCACAAGTAGTAAGGCCATATGTGTAAGGCTATTGTGAAAACTCCTGAGTTGTATTACAAATTTTGAGGACGAAATTATTGTAAGGGGGGAAGATTGTAATAACCCCAATTTTTGTAAATTGATTGAGAAAAATCAATAAAGTTTGAGTTTCAGATATTTTGAAATTTTGAAATATTAGGGTTATTTAAAATATACTTTTGATAAAAGTATAATCAAATCATAAGATATGTAAAATTGAAATTAAACTTAGCAAACCCTTCAAAATGACTGTAAGCACGACAAATTTCGAATTCGAATGAGAAATCCTTAAGTTTTTCATTTTTTGGACAAAAGGGGTAAAATAGTAATTTTACCCAAAAATCAAAATATGAAACATCAAAATTTAGAATGTATTGAGAAATAAAAATCCAACGCCACTAAGTACACTCAAATCCGAGATCATGGGAATAAAACCCAAAATTTTTTGCATAAAGGGCAAAAAGGACTTTTTACACCATGTGGGGCCCACATGGGGACCACCCCGTCCCCAACAACTAATTTGATCAGCAGCCCATGTGAAACATGTGTCAACAAATATCAGCTGGTCATGGGGAAGAAAAATTAGGCATGTGAGCATTAAAGACTTTCATGCCATTTTATATTTAAAAAATAACATATTATAATCATGGAAAAATACCCAAAATGCCTATAAATACAACCCAAAAATCTTCCAAAAATCCTCATAAAATCCCCACGAAATTCTCTTCACTCTCCTTGAAAAATTAGATCTAGAATCCCTCCCCAAAAACCCAAAATTTCCAAGAGTTAGATCTCTTTTCAACTTATTTTTCTTTTTAGATTAGAACAAGAGACCTAAAATCAATTAGGCACTCTGTTCTAGATCTAATTTGATCAATTCCACCGTCCAAAACATCCCAACATATCTATTCTACAAAACCCCTAAAGAAATTTCAAGATCCAACGGTTCAAACAACGGATATTTGCAAGAAAGGTGGATTTTAGGCCATATCGTCATCAACAAGGTATTTTTTTAAATTGGGCATATAAATGAGGTTTTCTCTCCAATCAAGTAAGTGGAAATCCTTTTCATAGATGTTTAGTATTGTTTTATGTAATTTTTATTTTACTGTAATTAATTTTGGTAATAAGAAGGTAAAAATAAAGTAAACAACAGAACCCTTAATTCATGATGATGGAGTGCTCAGATGAAAAATCTAACTCCACCAATCAATCTAGAATGGTCCAAAACCCCTAGGGTAGAAGTTTCAGAAAGATCTGAGCAGTTTTGGTCCCTCAATTGAGAAGGGATTGATTGGACAGTCCAAACGGAGTGTCCGATTTCCAGATAAGACGGATGACGTCCCGCACGCTTCCATGGACGCCCCGTGCGCGCGCTTCTACATTTCAGCGCAGCGGACGCGCCCGACTCGGTCTGCTTGGTTTGGTTTTCCTCCCAAACGATCTGGGCCGTCCGTTCCTGGGCCCAAATCAAATACACGCCAAAGGAAGACTGTAAACTTCCAGATTCAATTCCGGAGTCATCTGAACTCCAAATTAAGATCGGAAAGAAGCTATGGAAAGCTTGAAACCTCTATTTTCTTATGGAATGATAAAATAGACATGTTATTCAGTAAAAACTTTTTGTATTAAAGAAATAAGATTCCAATTACATAGATTTTCAAGATCTGAGATGATCAAATCTTGGAAACATGTTTTAATAATGATATACTACTTAAATAAAGTGATATCTATGTTTAAATTGGATAGATATGAGATATATTAAGGGATCTACCCTTTATGGTAGAAAAACCCTAAAAATATAAAGGGACCCACTTAATCAATGAGATCAAGTGTGATCAAACCCTTGGGATGGAAAGAATAAATGCTTATATGATGAAATCCAAGGAAATCATGAATGGATTATGACAAAAATAGATCAATATGATCTTTTGACCTTAATAGAGAAAATTCCCTAAATACAACTAAAATCCTTAATCAAAGGAAAAGATCTAAGATCAAATGGTTGGATCATAAGTAAAGGTTTCTAAAAATGTAAATGTAATAGTTTCATTTTATATTATTATGTTATAAAGCATGCTTGTCTAACATTTAGAGTTTAGCATGATATGTGTTTCATTATTATCATAAGGTACTAGATTTAATTTAAGTACATTGCCTCATTTTCATGGAATGTTAAATTATGTAGTTTTATGCTTTGAATCTATAATTGATTTATGGTTAAATGTTATTACTAGATTTACTTGTTATGAGATAAAGAGCATAAAACATAAAAAATGTATTCTAATGAGAAAGTAGAGTTTCATTACACAAATAAGAATGGAATACTTTGGACTTAATTAGTAAGGGCTATAGTTAGTAGGACAATATAAGGATTATCAAATCCTTGGCCCAAATTAGGAAAAGAATAATAAACCCCATGAATGACATTATAAATATTCATGGACTTAATTAAAATCCATTAGAAAGAGAACTTAGGGTAAACATGCTTATAGGAATCTTATGAAAGGTTGAGCTATGGTCATTCTAGTGAATGATGAACATAGTGGTTAAGGGGGTTATCTAATAAAGCCTCGCTCTTCCCCTACTTTCTGTTGACGTTTGTGAGGTCTAAACGCCTCCTTACATGAGGATTGAAGTAACTACTTTGTGTTCACCCATTCAGCTAGTAAGCCTTAGCCAATTGGAAATAAGAGGAGCAGTCTAGATTTAGGCTTGAATAAGCTACCTTCAACCAAAGACATTAAGCGGTTGAATAATAATAATAAGAGCATAAAAGGTTAGTAAATTACCTAACCCTAATAAAAATAGTAAGTAAGATAAGGATGATCAAACAAGATCCATTAGATCTTGGATGATCAAGAATAATAATAATAAGAACACTATATTGTACTTAGTATGCATGTTTAGTAGTATACTTGTTATAGTTCATTAGATTAGATAATCCAAACCCTTGATCAAAGATGATTCAAAAAAGAAAACCAAGATCATCCTCCATAGGGATGATCCAAGAACTAAACTTAGATCAAAGAAGAACTAGATGATAGAAGATGTAGGACCTTGATCTTTATCAACATGTGTAGATTGTCAATCAAAGGATCTATGAAAGATTAAGATCAAGGAGATGGACACACAAAGACTTAAAGATAGAAAAATACTTAGATATGAATGATCTAAAGTTCATTATAAACATGAGATCTAGAGATCAATAGGATTGTTCAAAATTTATATATGGACAATATGTATGGATGTACAGATTACATACATCAGTCAGGATCATGGAAAATTGGGGAAAAGAGATCAATCCTTAAAGGTAGGAGGATTTGATGAGTGCATTTACATGAGATATACATGATTGTACTCATGATCTTATGTTGACAAAAGTAATGTTAATACTTGTATTAAATCTCTTGAAAACCTTATGATCCAACCAAACACATATAAGATGGTTAAGGACTAAACTATAAGTGAATAGAGAACTAGAAAATATTTCAGCCCTAAGTAAACAGACACATGGTCTGATATATATGAAATATATTTTACATACAAGCTTGGAGGCTTGTGAGTTTGTTTTAATAGGCATGAGCCTAGGGGATGCTATTGCTAGAGGAGTTATGAGGGTTTAGCCACCCGCCCCTTGAAATTTGATGATATGATGATACCTTGCCCAATGAGAGGCTAAAAGTAGGGTGGTGGCAATTATGGGAAGGCCACCATTGTGAAAGTCTTGCCCCCCCATACGGGCAGTGACATAATATTTTCCACCGTGGTATTAGTGGTGAACAGAGCAGTTATCTGAGCACGCTAGTACGGATCAGACTGCAGCATAGCAACCTTTCTTATTATTTTGCACTATGATACATATGGGAATAGGCATAGTGAAATGCCTTATGTTATAGCATAATGAAATGCTAGGTAATTGTATATTACCAATGTTTCCCAAGAAGGGAAATTCCCAATATGAGATTAGCTGTAATACTAAATTCTCAAAATGAAGAGAATTGATCAGCTTAATTGGGAATGATATTTGACTATTTTCACAAATTTAACTGGTTTACCCATGAAGGGTATGTATGTATATAGATATACATAACTTACAAAGTAAAGAGTATGTTTAAGGATAATGAGATTATGAAGTATTGGAAGTACCTTGTAAATTATTATGTTTCTTGAATCCCCTACCAAGCATTGCTTGCTGAGATATTGTACTTGTTGCAATATCTCAGATCCAGGGAATGAGAGTTGGGAGCTGAAGACTATAGAAGACTTGAAAAGAATAAGCTTCAAGGTATACCCTTGAAGACATGTATTTTTCTTTGTTGAGAGTTTTATTGTATGGTGAGCTTGAGTTTTGGATTATGTAATTTGGACAAGTATTGTACAAGATTTGGCTATACTGTGAACCACTAGATGGATCCTGGAGTTTAATAAAAGTATATTCCTTCAATGGAATTTTATTTTGTACACAAATTGTACTTATGTTATGTATGAAGTGGTGACTTGGGTTTTCAAAACAAGTTCTAAAGAAAAGAATTTCCGCTGCTTTGTTTTGCGAAAATTTTTTACACTCTTAAGGGCCCTACCTTTTAAAATACTTTAGATCCATTGATTTACAATCTACACATGTTGATAAAGATCCGGGTCCTACATCTTCTATCATCTAGTTCTTCTTTGATCTAAGTTCAGTTATTGGATCATCCCTAAGGAGGATGATCTTGGTTTTCTTCCTTGAATCATCTAAGATATATTAAGGGATCTACCCATTATGGTAGAAAAACCCTAAAAATACAAAGGGACCCACTTGACCAATGAGATCAAGTGTGATCAGATCCTTGGGATGGATAAAATGAATGTTGATATAATGAAATCCAAGAAATCATGGATGGATTATGACAAAAATAGATCAATATGATCTTTGGACCTTAATAAAGAAAATCCCCTAAATATAACTAATACCCTTAATCAAAGGAAAAGATCTAAGATCTAATGGTTGGATCATAAGTAAAGGTTTCTAAAAATGTTAATGTAATTAGTTTCATTTTATATAATAGCATTTTAAATATGATTATGTTATAAAGCATGCTAGTATAACATTTAGACTTTAGCATGATATGTGATTTCATTGTTATCATAAGGTGCTAGATTTAATTATCTTAGGGGCACTTTAGTATGATTTCATGTCATTCTAACTTCGGACCATGCTAGAATTTCATATAAATTTATACTATAGTATGAGATTATACCTTAAGTCCATGTTAGTTTAAATTGAGTTATTAAGGTATATTAGTTGGAAATCATGTTAGAGTAAGTTTAAGTACCTTGCCCTATTATCATTAAGTGTTAAATTATGTAGTTTTATGCTTTGAATTTATAATTCATTTATAGTTAAATGTTATTAGTAGATCTATTTGTTATGAGATAAAGAGCATAAAACATCAAAAATGTAATCTAATGAGAAAGTAGAGTTTCATGACACAAATAAGAATGGAGTACTTTGGACTTAATTAGTAAGGGCTATAGTTAGTAGGACAATATAAGGATTATCAAATCCTTGGCCCAAACTAGGAGAAGAATAATAAACCCCATGAATGACATTATAAATATTCATGGACTTAATTAAAATCCATTAGAAAGAGTACTTAGGGTAAACATGCTTATAGGAACCTTATGAAAGGTTGAGCTATGGTCATTCTAGTGAATAATGAACATAGTGGTTAAGGGGGTTATCCAATAGAGCCTCGCTCTTCCCCTACCTTCTGTTGACGTTTATAAAGTCTAAATGCCTCCTTACATGAGGATTGAAGTAATCACTTTGTGTTCACCCATTCAGCTAGTAAGCCTTAGCCAATTGGAAATAAGAGGAGCAATCTAGATTTAGGCTTGAATAAGTTACCCTCAACCAGCACATTAACTGGTTGAATAATAATAATAAGAGCATAAAAGGTTAGTAAATTACCTAACCTTAATAAAAACAGTAAGTAAGATAAGGATGATCAAACAAGATCCATTAGATCTTGGATGATCAAGAACAATAAGAATAAGAATATTATGTTGTACTTAGTATGCATGTTTATTAGTATGCTTGTTATAGTTCATTAGATTAGATAATCCAAACCCTTAATCAAAGATGATTCAAGGAAGAAAACTAAGATCATCCTCCTTAGGGATGATCCAATAACTAAACTTAGATCAAAGAAGAACTAGATGATAGAAGATCTAAGACCCTGATCTTTATCAACAGGTATAGATTGTAAATCAATGGATCTATGAAAGATCAAGGAGATGGACACACAAAGACTTAGAGATAGAAAAATACTTAGATATGAATGATCTAAAGATCATTCTAAACATCAGATATAGTGATCAATAGGATGGTTCATAATTTATATATTGACAATACGTATGGATGTACAGATCATATACATCAGTCAGGATCATGGAAGATTTGGGAAAAGAGATCACTCCTTAAAGGTAGGAGGATTTGATGAATGCATTTACATGAGATATATATGATTGTACTCATGATCTTATATTGACAAGAGTAATGTTAATACTTGTATTAAATCTCTTGAAAATCTTATAATCCAACCAAACACATATAAGATGGTTAAGGACTAAACTATAAGTGAATAGGGAAGTAGAAAATATTTCAGCCTAAGTAAACAGACATATGGTCTGATATATATGAAATCTATTTTACATACAAGCTTAGAGGCTTGTGAGTTTGTTTTAATAGGCATAAGCCCAGGGGGATGCTATTGCTAGAGGAGTTATGAAGGTTTGGCCACCCGCTCCTTGAAATTTGATGATATGATGATACCTTGCCCAAAGAGAGGCTAAAAGTCGGGTGGTGGCAATTATGGGAAGGCCACCACTGTGAAAGTCTTGCCCACCCCATACGGGCAGTGACATGATATTTTCCACCGTGGTATCAGTAGTGAATAGGGCAGTTATCCAAGCGCGCTAGTATGGATCAGACTGCTGCATAGCAACCTTTCTAATTATTTTGCACTATGATGCATATGAGAATAGGCATAGTGAAATGCCTTATGTTGTAGCATAATGAAATGCTAGGTAATTGTATATTACCAATATTTCCCAAGAAGGGAAATTCCCAATATAAGATTAGCTGTAATACTAAATTTTCATAATGGAGAGAATTGATCAGCTTAGTTGGGAATGATATTTGACTACTTTCATAAATTTAACTGGTTTACTCATGAAGAGTATGTATGTATATAGATATACATAAATTACAAAGTAGAGAGTAGAGACATGAATATGTTGAGGGATAATGGGATTATGAATTATTGGAATTACATTGTCAATTATTATGTTTCTTGAATCCCCTACCAAGCATTGCTTACTCAGATATTGTAAATGTTGCAATATCTCAGATACAGGGAAGGAGAGTTAGGAGCTGAAGACGATAGAAGATTTGAAGAGAATAATCTTCAAGGTATACCCTTGAAGACATGTATTTTTCTTTGTTGAGAGTGTTATTGTATGGTGAGCTTGAGTTTTTTATTATGTAATTTGGACAAGTACTGTAATAGATTTGGCTGTACTGTGAACCACTGGATGAATCCTAGATTTTAATAAAGTATATTCCTTCAATGAAATTTTATTTTATACACAAATTGTACTTATGTTATGTACGAAGTGGTGACTTGGGTTTTCAAAACAAGTTCTAAAGAAAAGAATTTCCGCTGCTTTGTTTTACAAAAAAAATTTACACTCTTAAGGGCCCTGCCTTTCAAAATACATTACAAAACGTATTACAAAAACCCGGGTCGTCACAGTTGGTACCGATTTTCATGACAGAGTTTTGTAATCTAAATGGCTAGAAAAAAGAAAATTCAATTTTCAGGATATGATGTTCATGATGGTAATAGCCAATTAATCAGAAAATATATAACTAAATTCATACAACATACAACCAAGCCAAGAGATATAGAGCTCACCCTAGCCTCGCTGTCTGTAGTTTCGTATAACTACAATTTTCTTTTTAAATATTCATAAAACCACAATTAATGTGAGAAACACAACCTTGAATTTTTTACTTCTAAGGGCTTCATAAGCATACAACTTATACAGTGATATGTAAAGACTACCAAATAATAATACAGTCAACATAACAGTAAGCTGCTAAGTTTGCACAGTCTTATGCCAAGAATCATCAGAATGGTAAGTTATTGACAGCAACAAGCTTAAGTTACTTTAGCTAAGAGGCAATGTTTTAATAGGTATAACCACAGAAATATGCGACTTGATAATCACCAAGCTGATATAGACAATCATATTGCCACATCATCAAGTAATTTGACATTTAAAACCTTCTATAAACCAAATAAAATACATGTGTGAAAGGAAAGCACATCATTTCCTGACTTTGGCACGAAATAGTTCCTCTTCTGAAAACAGTGAAGGTATTATCATCAGTTTGTAATATTAGAGGTACTGACTTGTAGAAAAACTAAAATTACAAGTAAAATGCAGTAGCTGTAACTGATTTGTAGAAAGACAATGATTACAAGTAAAAAAATGGTAACCATACTATGAAAACAGTTCTTCGAACATACTAATAGTCAAAGATGTTAAACTATAGAGTTTCGGTACTTAGCCATTTGCATATCGCATGATGATACAATGATGAAGGACTCACCTCCAAACATGCTATCTTGAATTCATGAGGAGCTCTTCTTATAACTGCAACAAAGGTAAAAACTTTCAGAATATGACTTATATGTACATCGCGTTGCAGTACTGTAATATCAGAAGTTCCAATCAAAGAATAATCAAAATTAAGTTCCAATGACCAATTTGATTTCAATAACCAGGCTGAAGCATGCCTAGGAACAAATGCCTGCATCTAATGGCAAACTTCCAAAGATGGTTGGTTCAGGTCAAACGTCAAAGTCATTAGATACACATGACAATAAGACAAGTTTTTAAAAGGAAGAGAATGACTAGCAGTATAAGCCTGAACATATCATAATATTTATTGGAGATACAGCATTGACGCATGTTTTGAACAAGCAAGACAATAGAGATCAGAATGACCAGCTTACGGTTCTACATGAGATATGTAAGGGACATGCTATATTCACACAAGTGAAGACATAAACACAAATCTTATTGGATTCAAAAGTTTTGAAGACTGAAAGGACTTGTATTTTACAATGTAAAATTGATTAGTTGACTCAATTCTCTATAAGTAAACAACAGCACATCGACCCAGAAAGTATATATTGCAATATGTAAGGGCCAGAGATTACCCCACCTACGAGTTGGTAGAGGTGGTTCCTTTCAGGAAATTCATCCATATCACTGGAGGATCCCGCAATTGAGAAGAAACAAAAAATTATAACCATATAAAGTACTCCTTATAGTGCCAGTAGAGATCAATGATCTCCATCAGCTAGCCTGTCAGAGGCAATTCCTTTAGTTCAATATGTATCACAGGTGATGTATCTCCAAGCTGATTGGATACATGTAAGAATTACGAGCCTAATAGTTGAGAATTTAAAACATTTGCACAAATATCTGAAACCACATTGCTGCACCGGAGGACAAATTAAGATATCAGACTTGCTAGTTAGACCATGATATTACATTGGAAGCATCTCCTCCACCACATGTATTCCCCTAGCTCCTGCACAAGAAGTTTGATCCCATCTAACAGTGCTTTCAACTCCACAGCCCCCACTACATGAAAATAAAATGATAAGGTCCATCACGCATCACCAACAATGTAGAAGATTATAAGGCCACCACGTTTCTCACACAAAAAGAATTTTCTGCAGTCACCAAGCAAAAGATCTCGTTACTGCAATGCAATGACCTAGTTTTATCAACTGACGGAAAAGTTTTATCACCTGCCTCTGCTCTGAAACCTTTTATACTACATCGTCTACAAATGATCTATCAAACACAAGTGGCTCCTGTGCAACCAGTGGCTGTAGCATAGGTAAAGCTAGAGGCGATAGCATAGCTACAAGTTCAGACAACCTTAAAGGCCATGGTTCTTTGGAAAATTATCAATAAATTGAATTTCATTCATCTCACCAAAGTGCCTTTATCCTTCACAGGCCTAAGAGGGAGCTCACTTTGTCTCATAGCCCATACTGCTCACCACTTGTTATGTTATGGAAGTTTGGATATACTCAACCTCTTGGATCCACTATATTATACCATCCAAATAAACCACCATCACTCAAGGGTCAAATCCATAGCCATAAAATGCATAAACCTCTCGTGCTATTATTGTTATGACTGAACACCTCATTGAACTTCTGTAGCATCCTAACAGTCTTATATGGAGATCACTTTTCATTCCCTGTATTTCAAGTAAACCGGGTACTTGATTTGGTGTTGCTCACCATCTATCAGAGGATTCACACCTTATAGTCATTGTTCCAACTTGATGATGTACCTAAGATCAAACAGTAACACAAGTACTTCAATTTTCACAACTTACGAGAAATGAATTGCTAGGATTAAAGAAAGCCCAATCCATGGCTGTTGGTCAGCGTTCAGCAATAAAAGTCATTTACAAGACAAAGCTGTGCATTTACTGTCCAAAGAACTTCACATATCATAATTGCATGACATGTGGCTGAGAAAAACTAACTTGGTCAAGAACAATTGTCATATCCTGTCAAACAAAAGATAAAAATTACACAAGTCAATTACCTTCCCGATAGAGTGAAGGAAGAAGCCCATCAGGAGAAATGACAACTGGTCCATCAGGTAATGCCTTCCCGTCCTACAAACGCAAGTAGACAGTTCTTACATAGGCATAATCATCTTATATGGATTATTCACTCCTTGAAGATAAAACTCCAACAGTTACAACAAGGGAAAAGATTCACATTTCTTACTTTTAAGGTATTAAACAAAGCATTTCATATTAATTGTTTATATTATACATTACCTGCTTAAGGTTGAAAAGGAACTGTCTTGTTAGATAGGCCTGTGCAATTGCACGTGCACTTAGAAAGAGAAACTGATAACCATTATCCTGAAACAAAGAAAGCATTATAAGGATTCTATAAAGCTTATTACTAAAAAACAAAATTTCTTTTTATATTTTAAATGGTGGACTCACACACCCCCTTTGAGTAGCCTCGAACTTGTGACCTTCACAATTGAGAGATCCCTCTTGCGCCACACTCACATACCCAGCCTATTACTAGATTGCACACCTCAAACTCAACAAATTATTTATGGGGTCAGAAAGAAAAATCAAATGCATCATCAGACAGCAAAACTGACTTCTTGACTGGTTGAGCACTTACAAAGCCTGTCCTAATTAACTTCCACTGAAGAATCATTGCAACTTTGGTGACCATCGAGACATGGTGCTTTTATTAGTAACAGACCACACTAACACTAAACATTTTTTCCCAGGAGGCCATATTGATATCAAACTTAGGCAATGTGTAACATGCAACTTTTGTCTTTATATATTCTATTACCAAAGAATCTACCAGAACCAGTTTCCCTTCAGTTACATGTGAGATATCCAGTGCTCAAGAACTTAAGAATAGGCATCAAGCATATCAAGGAGTGAATATACACATACAAACCATATCAGGGACACAAAGTTAACACTAACATGCAGACAGACCTGAAGAAACAACTCACCTGCCAACCCAGATTCCAGAAGCCCTCTCATAACACACCTTTATGGACAAAATTTGTGGAGGAACCTAAATCTACTCTAAGATAAAGCAATTTTCCACCCTGTTACTCTTCCACTCCTGCTTAGGAACTTATAGCAATCTACATAGCAGCTAAATTTTGTTCCTTGGTGATAGGACAATTCCCCCATAAGCAATGCACTGCATCAGATCCTAGATGCAATACAAAGTATGCAGGGTTCCCACGCCATTCTAGATATACGTGGATAAAGAGACTAACTCAGGAAAATAAGATTCTTATCACCATATGGAATATAGGCTCATTGACAAGTTAGACTATGGAGTTAGTCAATATGATAAAACTTAGGAGAGTAAACAAAGCTTGTGTTTAAGAAACCAAGTGAAAAGGGGCTAAAACTAGAGAAATTGATGGGTATAAGCTCTAGTACGTAGGAAAGGACAACAATAGAAATGACGTAAGGATAGTGGTAGATAAAGAATTAAAGGATAAAGTTATAGACGTTAGAAAAACCAATGATAGAATTTTACTAATAAAACTTGTTCTAAGAGAAAAGATCATAATGTCATAAGTGCATATGCCCCACAAGTAGGGTTAGAAGATAGAATCAAGAGACAATTTTGGGAAGATATAGAGGAAGTAAGGCAAGAAATTTTCAGCACAAAGGGGATATTTATAGTAGCAGACTTAAATGGTCATGTGGGAAAAGAAAAGGAAGGATATGATAAGGTACATGGATGGTATGATATTGGAGAAAGAAATGAGATGGGAGAAGCTATCCTCAATTTCTCTTTGGCATATAACGTAGCTCTGGTACACACATACTTTAAGAAGAGGGGTGAACACTTCATCATCATCATCATCATCATCAAGACCTTATCCCGATTAGGGGTTGGCTAAAGAAGGATGAACACTTATAACCTTTCAAAGTGGATCATATAAAAGCCAAAAAGAACTTTTTTACTTAAGAATATCAAGAGATCAATGAGTAAGGATTGTAAAGCGATAGCCTATGAGAGCTTAACCACAAAACATAGGTTAATAGTTATGGATATTTATATTAAGAGATGGAAGAAAAGAAATAAATTTAATAGGGGTCCAAAAACTCAGTGGTGGAACATAAAAGGAAAGAAGATAACATCATTCACAAACAAGCTGATGGTAGAAGGAATGTGGAGCAATGAAACAAAAGTAAACACCATATGAATTGATATCGCTGAGTCCATTAAAAAAATGGCAAAAGATGTTGTAGGAGTCTCTCAAGGTAAAAGGCAACTAGTAAAGGAAACTTAGTGCTAGAGAGAAAAAGTGCAAAAAGTTAAAAAAGATATATGGATGTGTTTTAAAGCATAGCAGAGGACTAGAAGTAACGAAGACTTGGAGCAATATAAGAATGCTAAAAGGGTTGCTAAGACAGTAGCCATTGAGGCTAAACACAAGACGTATAATAATCTATATAATAGACTAGAGTTAATAAAAGGTGAGAAAGATGTGTTCAAACTTGCAAAAATAAAAGAATGAAAGAGTAAGGACTTAGACCACACTAAATGCATTAAAAGTGATGGCCAAAGGGTACTAGTCAAAGACGACAAGATTAATCAAAATTGGGAAAGTTACTTTCAAAAATTACTAAATGACAAATGTCCTGAGAATATAGAGATTGAAAGAACCGTAAACAACTCCGCCAATGCCGATCCCAAGCTCGGATGAAAAGGGAGGAGGGTCTTGCGTCAAGTGCCAGCCGGCAAGGGAGAAGTTGAAGATGATTTTGTTATTTCTTTCTTACAAATGAATATGCATTTGTATATTAGTTTGTGAAGAAGAAATGAAAATCATCTCCAACTTCTTAAAATATGACAACCCTTGCATCAGGTAGCCAGCCGGCAAGGGTGAAGCTAAAGATGATTTTGTTATTTCTTTTCTGCTAGCAAATGAATATGCATTTGTATATTAATTTGTAAGGAAGAAATGAAAATCATCTTTAGTTTTTTAAAACTATGGCAACCCTAACATGACATGAATCCAAAATTGACATTCCCTTAAGCTAGGGCATTTCCCATAAGCTACGCGCTGCATTGGATCTCGGGTGCGGTGAAAAATAGGCAAGGGTTGCTAGGGTGTTCTCCCAGAAGCGACGCGCTACATCAGATCCTGGGTGTAGTGAAAAATGGGCAAGGGCTGCTAGAGCATCCCCTCGGAAGATACGCGCTGCATCAAAACCTAGGTGCAGTGAAAAGTGGACATGGGTTTATGCCATGGAGGTCGAGAAAGGCGATAGAATATCTCCAGAACATAAGATTCATATCACCACATGGAATATAGGGATATTGATAGGTAAGAGTTTAGAGTTAGTAGACGCAATGAAACGTAGGAGAGTCAACATCGCTTGTATCCAAGAAACCAAGCGGAAAGGGACTAAAGCTAGAGAAATAGATGGGTATAAATTATGGTACGTAGGAAAGGAAAATAACAGAAATGGCATAGGAATAATAGTGGATAAGGAATTAAAGGATAAAGTTGTGGACATTAAAAGAATCGGTGATAGAATTATAATAATAAAACTTGTTCTAGGAGAGCAAATTATAAATGTTATAAGTGCATACGCACCACAAGTAAGGTTACAAGATATAATCAAGAAACAGTTTTGGAAAAATATGGTGGGAGTCCTACAAGAAATTCCCAACACTTAGGAGATATTTATAAGAGCAGACTTGGGAAAAGATAAGGAAGGATATCATAGAATACACGGAAGGTATGGTATAGGTGAATGAAATGAGATGGGAGAGAATTTCCTCGATTTTGCTTTGTCATATAACCTGTCCATTGCAAATACACTATTTAAGAAGAGGGATGAACACTTAATAACCTTTAAAAGTGGACTTCATAAAAGCCAAATAGACTTTTTTCTACTTAGAAATAATAAACGATCTATATGTAAGGATTGTAAGGTGATACCCGGTGAGAGTTTAACCTCACAACATAGATTAATAGTTATGGATATCCATATCAAAAGATGGAAGAAAGGAAATGAACTTAATAGGTATCCAAAAATTAAGTGATAGAACTTAAAAGAAGAAAAAATAACCTCATTCACAAATAAGTTGATGGTAGAAGGAATTTGGAACTATAAAACAGAAGTAAATACCATGTGGATTAATATCGCTCCCTAGTCACATCACAAATGTTAAGATCACTAGTGACGTGACTGGTGATTTTCCTGTCACTATAGGATTGCACCAAGGATCGCCATTGAGCCCATACCTTTTCACATTGGTTATGGATAAGTTAACAAAACATCTGCATGAGGAGATTCCTTGGCGCATGCTATTTACAAATGATATAGTCTTACTTGATGAGACAATGGAGGGTGTAAACATAAAGCTAGAGTTATGGAGAGAAGCATTAGAATCTGAAGGATTTAAAATTAGCCGAACTAAGACAGAATATATGGAATGTAATTTTAGCAAGCAGAGTAGGAGTGGAACACCAGTCAAGATTGATAACCAAGAAGTCCCCGTAAAAGACCACTTTCAGTACTTAGGATCAATGATCCATGAGAGTGAAAAGATTGACAGAAAGGTTACTCAAATAATCCAAGCGAGTTGGAACAAATGGAGATGTGCATCTGGAATTTTGTGTGATCGGCGGGTGCCACTCAAACTAAAAGGAAAATTCTATAGGATGGCCATAAGGCCGGCCATGCTCTACGGATCAGAGTGTTGGACAGTTAAGGAACATCATACTCATAGGATGAGTGAGGATGTTGAGATGGATAAATGGTATAACAAGAAAAGATAGAATTAGAAATGAAAATATTAGAGGAAATTTAGGGTTAGCACCAATAGGTAACAAGATGAGGGAGATTAGACTTAGATGGTTTTGACATGTTTAAAGGAGACCAACAACTGCACCAGTTAGAAGGAGTGAGGCAATACAAGTAGAAGGTTCTAAAAGGGCAAGGGGAAGGCCTAAAAGAACGTGGATAGAAGTGGTGAGGAAAGATTTAAAAACTTTGGGACTAAATGAAGACATGGTATTTAATAGAGTGGAATGGAGGAATAAGATTCATGTGGCCGACCCCTAATTGGGACAAGGTCTTGATGATGAAAGAACCGTAAACCCAAATAACATTGGATTATATAGATACGACCACAGGATCAAGGTGCCTAAAGTGAAAGAGGCCTTGATGAAATTAGGAAAGGACCTAGGGTGCAATGGTGTACCAATGGAGGTTTGGAAATATATGGGAGATACTAAAGTAGTTTGACTGACAAAGTTGTTTAATGACATTGTAGAATCAAATAAAATGTCAAATGAATGGAGGAAAAGCTCTATCATACCATTTATAAGAATAAAGGAGATATATAGAGTTGCACTAATTATCATGGGATTAAACTTATGAGTCATACCATGAAACTTTGGAAAAGAATACTTGTGATGTGACTATGACATAAGATGTGTTTATCGAAAAACTAGTTTGGTTTCCTGCCTAGGAAGCCTCCCATGAAAGTTACTTTCCTTGTTAAACAATGATAGAGAAATATAGAGAGAGAGAAGGAAGGACCTCCACATGGTCTTTATTGACTTAGAAAAGCTTATAATGGGGTCCCTATAGAGATAATATGATATGTGTTGGGCGAGAAAAGTGTTTCACGAGGATACATTGACATAATTAAGGATATGTAAGAAGGAGCGATAACAAATGTTAGGATCATTAGTGGAGACACTAATGATTTCCCCATCACCATAGGATTATACCTAGGATCGGCATTGAGCCCTAACCTCTTTATGTTGATTATGGATGAGTAAATGAAACATCTTCACAAAGAGATTCCGTGGTGCATGTTCTTTGTAGATAACATAGTTTTAATTGATAAGACAAGAGATGGCGTAAACACAAAGCTAGAGTTGTGGAAAGATGCTATAAAATCTAAAGGATTTAAAATTAGCCGAACTAAGATAGAGTATATGGAATGCAATTTTAGCAAACAGAGGAGTGACAGGAAAGCATCAGTAAAGATTGACAACCAATATATACCCCAAGAAGACCAATTTCAATATTTGGGATCAATAGTTCATGAGAATGGAGAGATTGGAAGGGATGTCACGTAAAGATTCCAGGTAGGTTGGAACAAATGGAGATATGCTCTGGAGTTTCCTGTGATCCGTGGATGCCACTCGAATTGAAAGGAAAATTCTATAGGATGGCCGTAAGGCAGCCATGCTCTATGGATCAGAGTGTTGGCAATTAAGGAACAGCATATACAAAGCATGAGTGTAGCCAAAATGAGGATGTTGAGATAGAAGTAAAAATGAAAACATTAGAAGAAACTCAGGAGTAGCACCAATAGGTAACAAGATAAGAGAGGGTAGACTTAGATGGTTTGGACATGTCCAAAGGAGACTGAGAACAGCACCGGTTAGTAGTGAGTCAATCCAAGTAGAAGGCTCTAAAAGAACAACGGGAAGGCTCAAAAGGATGTGGATAGAAGTAGTGAGAAAAGATTTAAAAACTTTCGGATTAAATGAGGCCATGACATTGATAAAGGAAAATGGAGGAACAAGATTCATGTAGTCGACCCCTAATCGGAACAAGGCTTTGATGATGATGATGATGATTGGAATATGATCTATCTCACCAGTACCTTCAACCATTTACTGAAAGTGGCCGATATCCAATGTCACCCAACACATAATCATTGTGTTAATTCCATTAATGCTCTCATAGGTTCAATTGGAATATCAGCCACACAGTTTAATTACATTACTTGGTAAATCATTATCAGCATCTGATATGCTGAATATCTAAAAGATACTAAACAAAATATGATCGACAACTACCAAGATTTTTAGAAGATATTCTCCATTCTAAGCTAAATTATGATTTCATTATTTAATTATGAAGTTGCAACAAAAGAAACCATACTCATTAAACCAATTAAAAGAAAAGGAACACTAGACAACTTAAGAAATGCAGATTGCACACACCAATGTTCTCAAAGTTTTCACCACTCAGTGAATGACAAAAAAGGAGCAGCACGAAGACTATCTGATGGCCTAGAATAAAGCAACATCAATAAACATGAAAAGAGAGATCAGTAAGCTATAAATGTTTTGGGCCAGACATAATTCTTTCACAAAATGTGTTACCATGTAACCTGCAGCTGAATCTCCAATTCCACCACAGTATTGCCACGATCCCATACATGTCAATCAAAATCCTTCTAAGAAAACATAGGCATGACTTGAATGGTGAAAAAAACTTAGTGTCTATTAACAGGATGAAACAGCAATGTAATAGATAAGAGGAACAACATATCAAGCAAACTGATGTTTGAAGTTTGGAGATACACACACACATAAATGCTTAGTTCCAGTGCATCCATCAATGAGATTTAAGAATCTTAAATAATTATGATGTACAGCTAAATAGAAGATGTTCCAATTATGTCCATGTTGATAACCTGGCAAGTGGGCAAGGCATTAGATCTTTCATCCACACACCATCAATGTTGTTCCCTCAAAATTAATATTCTTCCTGAATAATGCCTGACCAAGTTTAATGTGATTACTGCCATGGTATAGCTTTAGAGTCCGTTGCTTTCAGATGTATGCTGCCGCATTAGTCACCTTTTATCTTGATCATCATAGTTTAAAAGAATATGTTCATCCTACTTCTTTGCAATGCCCACTTTCTTAGTTCGTGAGAAGTTCTAAATCATAATGTTGAATGTTACACATCAATTACAGATTAACAAGAAAGACATAATAGAACAGGAACTAACCTTAATTGCTGAGAATAGATGTGTAACGCCTGTCTGTGACCAGTCCTTGCCAACCAAGTGCATAAACTGACCAAGAACATCTGATCTGAAATGGGAAGTAGGCACATTAATAAGAAAAGAAGAAACACAACCTGAGAAGCAAATTTGACAGGAAATCCAGATATTCAAACAAACAAACTCACAGCAAGTTGCTGTACATCATTGATTTCCTGCTCTATGCAGCAAGAAAGACTGAGAAATGACCTTTTTCCAAGTTAAAAAATATTTCACTCCACATACAAGGAAGTGCACATACAAACAAATAGTTTATTATACGAACATCTTAAGTGGCTTGCAGACAGAAGCTTTTCTAAGCACAATTACTTGTGCCAACAGCCATCACCCCCAACTTTGAGCCAATTGTTAAATCACTGCTCAGAATAGTACAGGGTAAGACACGGCAATCAAAGAATTTGAGGTCCATGCCTATCATACATGTAGAGGTGTATGGGACTAGAATTGGTGATGCTGCCTTGTGAAGTGAACTGGTGGCTCCATTGGGAATGACATGCACGAGTGCTGGAAATTGACACAATTGCAAATAGAGAGGAGGATTAAAATAGGGGAATACTTCTCCAGTTAAAAAAAAGGTGGGGGAATACTTTGGGGCATACAATCAGATCGAATAGATAATTATTGGGAACTGTTGACCCTTAGTTTTATATAACTATGTTTTTCTGAAATTTCTGGAACTTGATGCGATTGGCAATAGAGAGTAGGATCCAAATAGAGTAATACTTTTGGGGACAAGAGTAGATTTGCAACCAGACTTTGGGTTTTTTACCTAAGTTCTTCTGAAACCTCTCAACATCAACTCAATTCTAATTATCTACAGAAGCGAAAGCAACTAATAGAACTTATATTTATCAAGAAGATTGCTGTATATAAGGCATTGACAGGAGAATATAGATCAAACACAGATAACAACCTTTTCTAGATGGTGTCAGATGTAAAAGTAGACGTGGCATGTGTGAGTTCCAATCACCAGAACTTCTCATATTTCCTATACCATGTAAGCTAATTCGAAAAATATCTGCCAAGAATTCAACAGAAGCCAATATTTAGAGATTTTAGACAGGACACACTACTCCTAAATTCCCTCTAGAAATAGATTTACCTAAACCAAGAATTTCAAAGCATACATTATTGTTTCCTCGATTAATAATCATTTGAATAGTGAATTAGAACCTCCAATAAAAAACTCTGTTGTAATAGAAAAAGTCAAAAACTTACTTGGTAATTGTGCCATCAACATCTGAGATAACTAAGCGGGTGTTCCACTTCCATAAATAAATTCTAGCATCCACCTGATCAAGCATGTGTCAAGATATGGGCAGCAGAAACGCTAAAATGAACAGAAAATAATGTTAAGTTACTTGATAAGAACCTGCTGCCTTCCGAGCATTGCAGTTGAGAATGTAAAGGTGATGACATTCTTCCCTTCTTCCAAATTCAAGGAAGCCAGCTGCTCGGAGGTAGGAACAAGGGATCTCACTTTTTTCTTTGAACTGGCTTTAGGCACGTTGTTATCCCCAGCAACAATACTCGTGCTCCGTGGAGCATTGTCACCATTAATAGAATTGGTGTCATATGGGGCAGGATGGATTTTGCTCACCATCTTAGATTTTCTGAAACTGAAGGGCCAGATTCTCCAGCTTCCACCAGAAGGGCTGATGGCTCCCTTTTGTTCTCCTTCAAGAGTCTTTTCCACTTTATCTACAGCTATTGAACCTTCTGGCCCAAATATATGCTCCTGACCAAAAGAAACCATCCCCAAAATAATGGGTGCAGCTGCATGCCATGAGAAATAACGGCTCCCAATTCTCACAACTAGCTTATCATTCTTGACAACTGAAGGACCCAGAGCAGTGAACTTCTCCAAATCCACTTTCTCCGAGTCAAATGCTTGAAAAGCAGCCTCAGCTCCCATTCCTTCAGATAGCAAGTGCCTACAAAGGGATATCTCTGCATATAGCACTTTACATAAATGACAAAAAATAGTAAAACAACAAAGTATAGAGTGGAAATGTGTTGCTTGGCATACAGGAAGAAAAATAGAAAAAGTGGTTAAATTCAGAAAGCAAGTTCTCTTACCAACACAATGGCAAGCTGATATCCTTTCATATTCATCCTTACTCTGAGTATCATCTAAAGGCTGGTCCTGCATTGAGTTGCTTTCAGAGGCTGAGATCAACTTCAAATTTTTCTCGAAATCCTCCCTAAGCATGTCCCAGTTTGAATTTTTGGGATGCAAATCCAGAGATTGACTTAGAGGTCGAAGCATATCAGATGTTTGCAGATCATGGACATGAGTCCGGATATTGGGTAAAGATCCAAAGAGTTGTTCAACTTCCTCTACATGTGTTCGACTTTTTGGACTACATATTGGAGTGGCCGAAATCCTTGGTTTCTCATGCAAGTCACCATTGACACCTGGAGATGACTCTTGAGCAAGTTCCTCTGTATGTAAACCTGATGACTCATGACTCATACCATTTGAAACATGCTCATCATCACTACCTTCCATAGAGTGATCATCTGTCTCCAACTCATCCTCAGTAATTGAATCCCCACACCCAGTGGCTCCAACATTATTACTACCAGAGAAGAAATATTGATCCTCAGAGTTCCCAGGTGACAACATGCTATGGTTTACTTTCTTTTTCGGCTGAGGACTGACATCAGATTTTTGAGGACTAACTACATCTTCAGACGAAAGACGGAGGTCATGCATCTCAACTCCTTCCCCATGGTTTTCCACTTCTTGCTGGGAAGGAGTGAAAATGGTGGGTAACTTTGCTTCTTTAGTGGAATCAAAAACACCATCAACCCCAAACATATGAATTGGGGAATCAGGTGTTTCAGATGCTTTCACATGGCCTACTTCATTATCACTTGAAAAATGAGAAGAGGAAACGCCTTTCATTTGCTTTTGATTTTCACATATCTCAGCCATTTCCATTCTTAAAGTTTTATCCGGACTTAGCTCCTCAACTACAGTATGTTGGTTAATCACTTCAACTATCTCAGCTCCAACAGGATTAGAACTTGGCATGTCTTTATCAAGCAAAGAAATGGTTTCACAATCATACTCAATACTATCTGTAGTTGGGTTGCCACTACTTTCTTTGTTTTCAGACCCTGCTTTGGAGTTATGGGCATCGGAGTGTTCATTTGAAGTTTCATTATCTGTAAGTTCACCAGATTCTGCTAGTGTGCTCACCTCAGAAATTAGCTCAGTTGTCTCATATAGAACTTCAGTGCAAAGTTCAACATCACTACAACGATTAGCAGGAGATTGAAGGGACTGGTCAGTAGAGAAATCGATCCTAACACTTGAGGTTTCTGATGTCTCTGAATGGATATAGGAAGAAACTCTTTCTTCTCCATTTTCCTCTGTAAAAACACACGTTGTTACAAGACCATCCAATTTATCAGGTGACTGTACTGTATCAGGGTGTTCGCCAAGACTAGAACTGGAAGCAACACTAGGTCCTGGAATATCTAGAGTTGCTGTCTCAGCAATGGAACCCCTCACCATCTCATCAGAAGCAGCATCACTGTTCTCTTGTATTGATTTCTCAAAAAGCACTACATCTGTACCTGCAGAATCACTCGTCTCTAATGTGGTTATCTGTACAGCCTGATCATTGGTTTGTAAACGTGGATGACTCAAACTGGTTATTTCTTCAGAATACTGCCCATCTACAGTGCCATTGCCACAATTATCACCTAATGGCTGAGTCAAACTGATTAGCTCTTCAGAGTACTCCTTGGTTTCAACGCCAGTGTCATCTTGCACAGAAGTACCGTCCAATCTTTGACTATGGTTATCAGTAGCGTTGACACCCTTATCCGGCTCTACAACAGGCATTCCTAGAGCAGGTAACCCCAACTTCTTATCTCTCTTCCTGTTTTCGGTGGAAAGATTAGTAGACCACTTCATCTCCAACAAGTCCGCAGCAACTTCCGCACGCTCCAACGAACTTATCCTCTGCACATTATCATCTTCATTCCTATGCCTAATATCCTCCTTCATCAACTTCCGGTCAAACACTAGCCCGGAAATCCTGGACCTCTTAGAATTCTTTCTATTCACAATCTTCCCATTACTCATATCAATTTCAGTAACTGAATTGGAACGAGTATCATGAAAATCAAGACTCTGAGACTTGGGTAACCTTCCATTATTAGGCTGGTCGTTCGCTTCGTCACCGGGTGATGGAGGGGAGTAAACGGATTCCCCTTGATCACCATCGACCTCCCGGAGAAAGTAAGCTTCTCCTTTGTGATCCAAGTACATATGAAACTCAGCCTCGGTTCCATTAACACATACATCAACAACCTTTTCCTTAGTCTTCAAAACCCCCTGAAATTTCCCAAACTTGACATACCAAGGACTTGATTTGAAACTTCCATCTTGCTGTTGGACAACAATTATATCTACAGCCCCTCCAAATGGGTGAAAAGGGCCTGAAACTTTATAAACGCCTCGAGAGATATAGCTTTTCAATCTCTCTACAGCATTCATGTTCTAAATTTTCAATGTCCCAACATCCAAAATTCTCCCCGAGAACAAACAGTAAACCCGGATCACAACTCTTCTCCAAAATCAAAACCAAGAAAAATCACTGACTCTTATCCACGAAAAATAATGACCCAGATATCAAATTTGCCTCATAAAACGAAAATGGGATCAAAATTAGATAGAAATAAAACGACCCAGATAACAGAAACTCATAATATCAACACCCACGAAGAAAAAACCAGCATTCATCACTTTTTCACATTCGGAAGGAATGAGAAGAGGAGGTCACCTCAGCTGCTAACGGCTTTAGGTGGGAGAAAAAGCCTGATTTTTTTTAATTGCCGCAACTTGCAGGGCAGAGAAAGAGAGAGAGAGATTTGCGCATTTTGGAGCTGGTTGATGCCTTCTTTGTGATTTTAAGGTTTGCTTCTCTCACTGACTCTCTTGATGGATCCAGGAGCTTCCGGCAAAAGCCGAAAAGAGAACTCAAAACGACAGTTTCTTCGCCACGTTGCCGCCTAACGTGCTCAAGGGAAGGGGTTGACTTCTGGTTATTAGGCCTCTGCGCACTGCCACCTAAGGACGCTTATTTTGTGACCTAAAGACGCTTATTTTGTCCAATGAGCAGAGAGAAAACTACTAATCTATAAGAATAAAGAATAAAAAAATATTCAGAGCTGCACTAATTATCAAAGGCTCAAACTTATGAGCCATGCCATGAAACTTTTTAAAAAAGTAATTGAGAAGAGACTACGATATGGAACAAGTGTATCAAAGAATCAGTTTGGTTTCATGCCTAGAAGGTCTACCATGGAAACTATTTTCTTGATAAGACAATTAATAGAGAAATATAGGGAGAGGAGAAAAGACCTACACATGGTCTTTATGAACTTAGAGAAAGCTTATGATAGAGTCCTTAGATAATTAATATAAAAGGTATTCTGTGGTAAAGTAGTTTCTCAAGGATATAAAGACATAATTAAAGATATATATGAAAGAGCGGTAACAAATGTTAAGACTACTAGTGGTGTGACTGGTGATTTTCCTACCACTGTAAGATTGCATTAAAGATCAGCATTGAGTCTATACCTCTTCACATTAGTTATAGATGAGTTAACAAAACATCTACATGAGAAGGTGCATGCTATTTGCAGATGATATAGTCCTACTTGATGAGATAATGGAAGGTGTAAACATAAAGGTAGAGTTATGGAGAGAAGCATTATAATCTGAAGGATTTAAAATTAGCCAAACTAAGACAAAATATATGGAATGTAATTTTAGTAAGGAGAGTTGGAGTGAAACACCAGTCAAGATTGATAAGTAAGAAGTCCCCGTGAAAGACCACTTTCGGTATTTAGGATCATTGATCTATAAGAGTGGAGAGATTGAGAGGGAGGTTACCCAGAGAATCCAAACGGGTTGGAACAAATGGATATCTGCATCTGGAGTTTTATGTGATCAGCGGGTGCCATTCAAACTAAAAGAAAAATTCTATAGGATAGCTATAAGGCCAGGCATGCTCTATGGATCAGAGTGTTGGGCAATTAAGGAACACTATACTCATAGGATGAGCATCATAGAAATAAGAATGTTGAGATGGATTAGTGGTAAGATAAGAAATGATAGAATTAAAAATGAAAATATTAGAGAAAATTTAGGGATAGCACCAATAGGTAACAAAATGATGGAGATTAGACTTAGATGGTTTGAACATGTTCATAGGAGACCAACAACGGCACTGATTAGAAAGAGTGAGGCAATACAAGTAGAATGTTCTAAAAGGGCGAGGGGAAGGCCCAAAAGAATTTGGATAGAAGTGGTGAGGAAGGATTTAAAAACTTTAGGACTAAATGAAGCCATGGTATTTAATAGAGTGGAATGAAGGAATAAGATTGATGTGGCCAACCCCTAATTAGGATAAGGTCTTGATGATGATGATGAGTATGACTGACTGACCATTTCTTCTCCCAGGCGGGGCAGTGTACATATGCATCGCAAGACAACCAAGGCTTACGTTTAGCTGGGGCGCCTACCAAGTTTACTTAGCTTGGAGAATGCTAATGTATTTTGTTTGCTATCTATCTTGTAGATCTACCAGTCAAAATACTATATTGAATGCACGCGTGCAAAAAACAGCTATTGCTTAACTCTCCAATCATATAGAGGAAATGCAGTTAGAAGCTTTTTCGTGACAACCAAATGTCGTCTGCATTTACACCTGTACCTCCTTGCTGAAATTACCTCTCCCCTATATAATTTTCTACTCAGAACAGTTTGGAGCTTGAATCTTTTCTTTTTACATCTAAAAAATTGGATGGAGCTCATAAATATCTAGAGAATAGGATTTACTGATGTTACCCTTAGAAAAGTGAGAAGTTTACTAATACCTAATTGGAATTTTTTTTTTCTAAATTGAATTTTCAACCATATTATAAGTCATGTCAGATAAATTTACTGCTCACGTATCTAGATTATATAGATATTTTGACAAAAAGTATTGTGCTATATTTTATTTTATTTTATATATTTATTTTCTATATAATTGTAGATGAGATTTTGTATTTTTTCTACTCTCTGTCCATAGAAGATTTGGTATATTAGTTCTAAAATGAAGAGATTTTATTTTTTATTTTTTATCGATATAAGATTTTATACTTTTATTTTTGTTTTTCCCCTAAGAATTATTTTTGGTGATCTATCTTTCAAAAATGATGTTTTTTTTATATCTATATTATAAACATGATGCATGTCTAATGATCAAAACAAATACATTCAGCCTACATGTGTGGGCCACAGCACAAAATTCCAACTGACGATATGATGTTAATCTGATTGACAAATTGATGATAAAAGACACGAAAACAAGTTTAATTGATGGGTTAATTAGGATCATTTGATTGATGTGGATGGCGGATCACTTTGATGTATTTCTATTGAACCAAACTATAGTGGGTCATTTAGCAAAGCCCACTTAAAAAAGTAACAAAATGCAAAAGTCCCATTGATAAGATAATGTAACAAATATCTAGGCACTAAGGATCATTAAGACAAATCAAAATTGATCAATTAGTCCATATCGATTTTAATAGTGGACCCACTTGAAGACTTGTTCACATTATCCCAACTTGATGAATTGATAATTAGAAACAAAAGATATCAATCAAAATTTAATGGATTAGATTAGTGTTCTAGCCACAAGTTTCATCTGAAGGAGTGGACTAATATGTATGTATGTATGTAGTCTCTTCAATTCTCCTTATCATCGTAATTTCTTTCCTAATATCTAGGTTGAGATAAATCTAGAATCTTATAGATTAACACCCAAGTCGTGATTAATTTTATGACCTCAATTGGCATAATGAGCCAGAAAAAGGTTTTTACTGGAATAGTCATTGACAGTCAATTAAGATTTCTGCATAAGTTTAGTTAGTATATTAATTGATTATCAAGTAAAACTTTAAAATTAATTTGAGGACAGTGACAATATTTTCTTGAGCATAATAATTTTTAGACTATTTAATAAATCTAGGGGATATTAACAACAAAATATTTGTCTCTTTATTTGCATGATTATTTATTTTTTATATTTGCTATTAGTCTTTTTATTAGGTTTAGCATGCTATCTTTAACAGAGAAAAATAAAAATACAAAAAATACTAATAGAATAGAATATCCTATGAATTTTGAAGCTCTTCATAAATGGACAATCCTTAATGTGAACCCAAATTTTTTTTTATAACATAAGAACTTTTAATTTCAGTTCAAAGATTTGTTCATATATTTTTAAGAAAAGGATTTTTTAAATTTTGAATTAAAAAATATGAGTTTGTTCATATCATATTAATCCAAATAAGATTTAAACTTTTGACTTAAAACAATTTGAATGCATCTACATTTACAATCCCTCAAGATGATATATGTTATGATTGGACTCCCTCTCTTACGGGTGTATTTCAAGCTACTTTGTCCTGATCTAGTTTACATAGATATCTTTCATGACTATAGTCTATCATTAACATATTCTAATATCTTAGAAACTTTAAGTCTTAATGTTGGGAATCATAGGCAAAATTTTATATTTAGATTAGAAATGGTGACAATTGTTTATTATAATCAATTTAAAGTTTTACCTAATTTAGTTACAAATGTTAAGCACAAAGCACCACTAGGTAAAACTATATTAATTGAAACAAATCTTTTATCATCTGGTATAATGGCTAATAGAACAATAAGATGAAGTTAATTTCAATATTATTAGCAATTAAAAGACACAATTTCCTCTAAACTAATTGTTTATCAAGATATTGATCAAATTTTCAAACAAAAGAAGGAGATGATGAAGTAACATTAATGTTATGCTATCAATGAATTACCTAAAATTACATTAGCTCATTTAAATCCTTTAGATACTTTTCATCTAAAATTTGTAGAAATCAAAATAATAATTCAATTGAAAAATTAACAATATTGTATATAGTCTCAAGATTTTGAACCCACTCAATTCGAAATGGATTTCAAATTGAACTAATTTTATGAATTTTAAATAGTAATATATTTCCTTGCAATTTGATAATTGGTCATTTCATCTATGTTACACTCAGAAATAGAACTAATAGTATAGATAATTAATAAATGTATCATTTTCGTCTATTAAAATATTAGTAAAAATAGATCTTTTATAATAGTATCTATCAATTCTCCTGGGAATGACTCATTTTTATTATCTAAAAAACTAATTATTTAATTATATTATATGAGATTTTGAATCAAATTAAGTTATCTTCTTTTTTTGTAAACTATAAGTTTTATGATTTAAAAAAAGTTATTCTATTTGAAGGCTTAATTAAATGTTCTAATTCGGTAGAAAAGGATGATGAAGTAGATTCCTTTTCTAACACAGAAAGGAGTCTTTCAATGTGTTCTTCTATATTTATTAGGTGTGTCCCCATTGTTTGAACATAATCATTTTATAATTATCTATTTATTTAATAAATTTAATTTCTTTGTTATAGTTTATAAATTTGGCCTAATATAAGCTAAAGTTTTAATGTCTAATTCTTTATTTATTTTATTATTTGAAGATAAAATTAAAGGATCGATTGGAATAAATAGAAGAAACTTGTTTTCCTTTTGTCTTAAACCAAGTTTTAAGGATAAAAGATTGAGTTCGTACAATAGAAAATAACATCTTTGAGAAAAAATAATTTTTTGAAATTTCTTTATGTCTTCAAAATGTGAAAAATTATAAATAGCATGTTTATCATGAAAATATTTTATATACCATTATCTAATAGAGTTATTTTCTTTGCTTAAGAACTTATTAAAAGCTTCTTAGAAAACTTTTAGGAGCAAAAAAATTAGTTGAGTTTGAAATTTATTTCGGATTGAGCAGGTTTATAATCATGAGACTTATACATAGGATGTACAATATTATTATTAAATATTTTAAATTATTCAATATAATAATCATCTTGATTTCTAAAAGTTTCAAATGAAGAACAACTAGAGAATCTAGATGAGCTAGAAGTAATTCTTATTAATTTATTTGATTGGCTATGATTAAATCTTACTTTGACATTTTCATATTCTGTCAAAAGAATTTGATCAATATTTTGATGAATAATTGGTTTAGGGAGAATTGTTTCTTTTAATTGCCATGCATCTAATAAATTAACTTTATTCGATCTTATGGTTCTATTAACAGCTATATCACATGATAAAATATTTGTTTAAATTAAGACAATTTTACTTGGTGATGTTTTATGCTTATCATGTGTAAAAAAAGTAGCCAAAACTTTAGAATAACCACGATATAGGTATAAAATTATACCTGTGAATCTTAACATGAAAATATAAAGCTTGCAAGATATTAAAGCCTCTTAACAATAGACTAAAATCAAGAAAGACATACATAGACTAGACTATGACATAAACTAGTTTGAAGTACATGCATACGGAAATGAGCCCAATCAAGACATCTACCATTGAGAAGGGCTGGAAATATAGATGGATGCAAACCATTTTAAGTCAAAGATTTAAATCTTATTTGGGTTAGTTTTATATAAATGAACTTATATTTTTTGAATTAATAAAAAAAATTAAATCCTTTTCTTGAAAAAGATGAATAATTTGTCATTCATTATCAAGACTTATGACTTGTTCCATAATCTTTATTACTTATGTTGAATTAAAATAAAAAGTTCAAATAATCATAGATTTCTTTTGGCTTCACATTAGAAATTGTATGTCTATAAAGAGCTTCAAAACCAATAGGATATCCTACTATATTAGTATTTTTTTTGTCTTTTTACTTTTCTCTTTAAAGATAGTATATTAAACCTAATGAAAGGACTAATAGGTAGATATAAAGAACAAATTATCAAGCAATACATAGACAAATATTCTGTTATTAATATCCTCTAGCTTTAATATATAGTCTAAAATTATTATGTTCAAGAAATTATTGTCATCGTCTTTAAATTAATTCTAAAGTCTTACTTCTAGTTAATGAATATACCAGCTACACCTATGTAGATATCTTACTTGACTGTCAATGACGATTGGATAAAAACCCCTCATGCCAACTTGGGTCATAAGCCAATCACGACACGTCTCTCTATCTATAAGATTCTAGACTAGTCTCAACTTGGATGATGGGCCAATCAAGACTTAGTCAACTATAAGACTTCTTTGATTAATTTAAACATTATAATAATAATAATAATATGTTAAACCTCATAATAACAAACTATGACCTAAAGCTTTAAGATATTAACCAACAAATTCTTTGATACCAATTTATAGCATGATCTAACATGAACACATGATAAAAACTAAATTAAACAAGAATAGGGAAAAGAACTTACAGTGATAAGAAAAACTGATAAAACTGTCTCAAAACTATTATTGAAGATTACTAATGTGGCGTACATGGTTAGTCCACTCCATCAAATGAAACTTATAGTTGGAACACTAATCTAATCCGTTGAAGTTTGATCGTTATCTTTTTCTTTTTTTTTCCTAGTTATCAATTTGTCGAGTTAGGTAATGTGAACAAGTCGTCAAGTGGGTCGACTGCCAAAATTGATATGGACTAATTGATCCTGAAAGTCCGAATGATCCATTTCGGTTTGTCTTACTCGCCAATTTGTGGAAAACAACAGGTTAACACCATCTAGTCAGCTGGAATTTCTTGCCGTGGCCAACACACGAGGGCCCTAGTATTTGGAATTGCGTTTGTTTTGATCATTAGACATGCATCATGCACACTTTGGAGAAGAGAGGAAAGATGGGTTAGGCTGGTCGGTGGCCTACTAACAGTCTAATACGAGAAATCCAGGAGTGTTATGTGGGCCCAGTAGCATATACCCTTACATGGTAACTCTCAGATACGCAGATGCTAGCCAGCTTGAAAGGGCTATTCCGAAAATTATGATCCAACTTCTGCATCGTGTGCTGTCGTTAGTGGGCCCTGCTAAATGATGGATACTTCCATCTGAATTTGCGTTGATGGATCCTGATGGCCTGATCAATTGAATTTAACAGAAGGAATTGCAAAAGCAATCTACAAGGTGGGCCAAACCAGAAAGAAAAACACATAACAAGAAAAGGCACATTGTTGGGTCTTCAAGTATTTCATATGGCGGGTAAATCAAGTATTTTGTGCTCCAGACCTCACCTTAGGTAGGCCATGCCCCAAAGAATCTTCTTTCCTAACTGATCCTAACCACTATTGTTCTGTGAACGGCTCAGAAAGTCCAAACTATGAGTAATTAAAATCTTGATCATTCAAAGGACTGGTTGCCTGATCTATGATGTATGTGAGGATGGCTCACGGTGATGAAAAGTTTGAATTGCAAAATGCTAGTCCTAGCATGTATTTTCTGCTACTTGTGTGATCTTTAGTTTTACACAAATAGGCGTAGAAAAATCCCTATTAATGATCATGTACACCATAGCTCCTAAACCTGACTTCTACATATTAGATTGTCTTAGATTTAGTAGACATAGATTAGGTTACATGCTTGATTATGAAGTGCACAAGTCAATTGTCCAAGCAAAACACCTTGGAGATTTGCTGATGATCCGTAGGAGACTACACAAGTAACCACGGTCAACTACAAGCATATGCTCATCATCATCAAGACCTTATCTCAATCATGGGTCGGTCAAAAAGGGTAGCTCCGGTGCACGAAGCTCCTGCCTATGCGCGGTTTTGGGAAGGGGCGGACCACAATAACCTATAGTAGGCAGCCTTACCTTGCATTTTTGCAAGAGGCTGTTTCCACGTCTTCAACCCATGACCTCAAGGTCACATGATGACAACTTTTACTGTTGCACCAAGGCTTGCCTTGCAACTGCAAGCATATGCTAAGAAGTGTAAATGATTTGGCCAATAATCTTGTGAAGGAGGGAGTGCATCTTAACACTATCTCTATCACAACTGAGTTATAAATTTTATAGGCATTCCTTAACAAATTCAAATTCTATATCATAACAAGTTTTTAGCTTATGTTATTGCACAGCTTCATTTTATTTTATTTTTTTTCTGAGTGGTAAGGATCTTATTCATTTACTAGCATATACTCTGGTAGCCAAGCTAGCAACAACAGTCGCCAATGGCCGAGTTAGGAACTTAAACCAAAGAGGTCTTAAAATAACCACAATAGTGTTTGGCCTTTTGTCCCGTTGTGGCCTGTCCCTTTCCTGGACCCCACATAAGCAGGAGCTTCTTGCACCGGGACTGCCCTTTAGTCTCGTTAAGAGTTTGGCCTCGCGGGCATGCAAAGAAGTGGATGCCTCATTTTTTCACAAAAGCTAACTTGTTTTGAAATATCTGAACAAATTATCTTGTTTTGAATAACTTAGATCGGATGGGTACCAAAGTTTAATACCAGTTGATATTTATAGTCTAAGCTATAGATGTCGAAAATTAAAGCCAATGATATTTTAAACTTTTTTCAGAGGTAAAAAGCAAGTGCTTAGGGCTTCCCAAATGAAATGATTTTTCATGGGTTGACATCCTTGCACACCCATAAGTACAAACTTTTACCATAAATAAATGAATCTATATGCATATATATGTGTGTGTGTGTGTGTGTGTTTTTAAGATAAAAATTATATAAACACAATAAGATAATGAAATAAGATTCACATATCTCTACAATATCCAAAAATGTCAAAACCACTAACAATTTTGAGGACAATAGAAAAAATCAAGTACTTTAACACATATAATTTAAAACTAGACATTTTAGTAATTGAGAAAAATAAAATTTGTAAACAATTTCGTGGAGTCTTTTTTTGAACGAGGTCTATTCATAAACTATATATATATATATATATATATATATATATATATTAAAAATTCTCCGCGCATGGTAATAGTCAAAACGCTTACATAACAACATAACAAAAGGATCAAATAATCAGAAAAAAGAAACCACCTGCACAAAATCATCAATCCAATACAAACGACACAGTCCATCTACAGAAGTGGAGCCAAACCAAGGAAAGGACAGACCAAACACTTCAGAAAGTTGCAGATGAGAGTCTTAGAAATCAGTCCACTGTGCAACCAACGAACCCATGACTTGACACACTTAGAAGAATCCCTCACGAAGACCGTAAGATTCACCCCTTTTCTTGCTAAACCATCAACAGCAGAGTTGGCATCTCTCTTGACATGATTGAAAGAATCTGCATCAATCCGGTCTCAATACTTCCACGGAGGGACCTTGGCTTGAGGTAGCCATCTGATAACTTTTTGTGAGTCCTCTTCTACAATCAAGCTATGAAAGCCCAGATGAAAATAGGAATGAGTGTGTTGAAGAGTAGCTCTAACTTCTGCTGTATGCGCATCATCATCAGGAGTTGTTAGTGCAAAGCCCATGATGCATGGCTGTGTGGGTCTCTTAAAACACCTTCAATGCCAGATCTTATTCGGTTACCAAAACACGGTCCGTCAAAGTTTAGCTTGAGATATCTTGGTAATGATGGAGACCGCTTAGCGACTCTATTTTCCTTCTACACCTTGGACAATCGAATAAAATCCTACCCTCTTTTGATTCTTCAGCAGTAAGCTCTCAAAATTCTTTAGTTGGTGTTACCCGAAACAGGTAGCAAGCAAGATTCTATCAAACAAAGCATTGGCAGATGAATTCTCCAACTAAAGCACCTGTGATGTCTCTCTAGCCAAACAACCCAAAAGATAGCTAGAGCAGAAAGCTACCAGAGCACTCCATTTCTCCTGAAAGTTCTTTGGAGATGCTACTGACTCATAAACTGAATTGGGGAGCATCGCATGACCTACTCCACCATAAAAAGCTGACAAATTCTGTTAAATGGCTCAGCTCTTTACAAATCAGGAACAAATGGTTCACTATCTCAGCCTCATTCAAGCGAAAGAAGCATCTCGATGGTCCTTACCACCCTCTCCTTTTAAGGTTGTCATGTGTGAGAATACTGTGCTTGGAGATAGTCCAGGTGACAGGAATAACTATTGGAGGGTGCATAGGGAATCCACAAGAGCCTAGAGTTACCTGAGTATCTCCTTTGTCTGATAAGATCATAAGCTGATTTTTCATTGAAGCATCCACTGGGATATGGTTTCCAGCATAACTTATCTGACTTACCAAGGATGATAACTTTGGCATTGAGGAGATCATACAGTTGCTAGATCTCGTCTTCTTGAAATTGAAAGAGTGATCAGGTTACCGAAATTGAAAGATCGATCAAGTTACCCCCAAGTTTCAAAACTCACACCATTAAACACCGATAAAAATCACAGACTAATCCATTCTTGATGGGAGATACCCTGAAGGCTTTTCTGAACTCATCTTTCAAAATTTTGTTGTCACACCATTTATCCTCTCAAAACTCACCCTTAAGCACCGATAAAAAAACACAAACGAATCCATTCTTGATTGGAGATACCCTACAGGCTTTTCTGAACTCATCTTTCAAAATATTGTTGTCACACCATTTATTCTCTCAAAACTTAGTCTTGAAACCATCCCTAACAAATTCTTAGTTTCTTCATAAAAGACATTTCTATCAGGATAAATGTCCCTACCAAATTGGAGAGCATCTCCTAAGTTTTCTCTCATCAAAACCCCAATGCCTTTGATCATCATATTTGAACTTGATGATCTCCTTTTGCGAGCAGCTTGTCTCATCCTCCAACCTCTACAACCTCTAAGAAGTATTGTTTTAGTTGTATTGAGTCTCCTAATCCCAAGCCCACCTTCCTCTTTAGGAAATCATACTTCTTCCCATGTAACAAGATGGTATCTTTTCTTGTCCTCATAAGCATCCCACAAAAAAGTTTCTTTGCATTGTCTCAATCTCATTCACTATTGATTGAGGGCACTTGTCTAAGGACATGCAATAGATGGAGAGGTTGGAGAGAGTAACTTTGATGAGAGTAGGCCTCCCTCTATTAGGAGAAATATCCTTTCCTATTATGAGTCTAATGTTGTTTTTTTAGGTCATCTAACTCAAAAGAGCAAAGAATAGAAAAAGAAAGACTAGAAAGACAACAGGAGTCTTTTTTTTATCAAATGAAGATTCATTGAAACTAAAAGATAGATCAAGGTACATGTAAAGTTTACATCTCCTTTCATACAAACTTTGATCATATCATTCATCAAAGAAGAGCTTAGGGCAGGTGGCTTGGACCCATTCCATTGTCTGAATGATTCAATTGCTGAAGCCCTTTTCGTCAAAAAGTTTGCTACCTCATTTGCTTCTCTTTAGACATGTATGAATATAGTCATCACTCCTTGTAGCATTCTCATACAATCTTCCTCAACTTGCATTGCTCTCCAAATGGTGTTCGACTTGTGCCTCACAAAGTTCACAATTAAAGTAGAGCCCCCACAAATCTGCATGCAATTCACACCCATGTTAGTTGCCAGCTTAATTCCATCCATAATGTAAGCCACTTTCGCTCATTGTTTGTTTTCCTACCAAGGAAAATACTATATGCTGACAAGCATCTCCCCAAACTATCATGTAAAAGCTCACTAACCATAGCTTTTCCTAGATTCCCTAGGGCTGATCCATCGAAACAAAGATGTATCTCTCCAAGATCAGTAGTCTTCTAGACCTTAATAGTTCTTCTAGCTTGGGTGTGCTTCATTTGACACCATTTCTTGATAGTCAGGATCCATTCAACATAAAACATGGGCTAGAATATGACAAGGCAGCAGCTGCAATAGATGTAGCTTTCTAGTTAATGAAAGCTCTTTGCCAATCTGCTTGAACCCCATGGAGGATTTTATTCCTCTCAAACCAAATATAGTCAAATATCAAAGAGCAAGCACTCTTGTACTGATTCTGAATTTTCTATTGCCTTCCTTAAGGCACTTAAAATAGTGCTTGTTTAATCCATGAAGAAGACATAATATCACTGTGAAACTCTTATTGAACACATTGCCAAAAGGGAGCTACTTGCTTACATTTCAAGAAGAGATGCATAACAACTTCTTCAAATTTCATACATGGTAGAAAAGCTTACAATCATTTTGCACCCAATTAATAGAACTTTGAACAAGTAATCTATTCAAAGCAAGTTACCAAAAAATTTGTAAGAGTGAAGAGTTTTCAAAATTAGATTGGCAGAGAGAGTTATATATTGAATTTATTGAAAACCAAACAATTTTATCTTGAAAACTCACATAGACATGCTAGTTGTGGTCGTCATATTTTCGCGACATCAGCACTTGATGCAAGTCGTCAAGCATTTGCTGCTAATAATGTGAGCTTCGAAGTAAGAAACACATGGACTCGCATGTGTATTTATGTGTCCTTCAATCATAATTTTAGCCTATATACGTTGTCTATGAGGCATGCCCACTTTGCATGTAATAGTCGGAGACATTTTGCCAATACATCCTATTTGCCAAATACTTGCAAATTTGTCACTAAAAATCACACATGATACAAAAAACCAAATTCTAAAAGATAACTTATAAACTATTCCAAAAATATGGTTTCCTTCCGCAAAAGCTATATTCATTTGAAATATGTGCTTCATTATCAAATATGTTAGATAATTTGGATGAGAAAAACCTGTGTGGCCATTGATCCTTCTCTTCTCAGTTGAGAGTGTTGAGACCCAACTAGAATATACTTATATAGGTCCAGCATAAATATTGTCCATTCACATAAAAGGGCAGCTCTGGTGCACGAAGCTGCTACATATGCAGGGTCTAGGGAAGGGGCAGACCACAAGGATTAATAGTATACAGCCTTACCTTGCATTTTACAAGAGGTTGTTTCCACGCCTTGAACATGTAACCTTAAGGTCACATGACTACAACTCTACCATTGTACCAAGGTTCCCCTTCAATATCGTCCATTCCCTTATGCCATTCAAATTGGAGGCAACTTATAGACATATTCCTGAGTCCCTTGTAGAACAGTAGGAATCTCTCTAGCAATCTTGGAAAGGTATATGTTTATCTGTAACTTGGGGAAAGTGTTCACATAGTGTATGCTAAGTGTATTAGGCATCCATTTATATGTGCTTATGTATAAGAACTTATATATGTTTGATCCGGTATGACTCAATGAAAGCATAATTCAGCTTTGGTACTTTGTGGAGCGACCTCTACTAGTTGATAACTTTGTTCTCAATGATTAAAAAAAGAAGATGAAATAGCATGCGCAAGTATATGACTAGGGGAAATGGAGTCTAGAGGGAAAGTTATGACAAAAGAGGGACTGGCGTCCATATAACAAAGAACTCTCTTTGTGGCATCATAACAAAAGGTAATTGGAACATTTTGAATATCAGCAAGAATTTATTTTCCTGTGAAAAAGGAGGTCATTCATCAAGTGATAAAGGGTGTTATAGAAGGAAGGCAAAGAATAAACGACAAAAAATGGAATTCTCATTTTGATTCTATTTATCACTACAACTTTCGTTGTTGGAGTTAAGCCATTTTGTTCACAAAAGTTTTGGCAGTAAAAAAGTCTTTCTTTTCTTAGAAAACTAAGGCCAGTTAAAAAATCAAAAGCCCTGATTAGTATGGAAAAAGGTTGACTAACAATTGTGAGAAGTTGCCTGAGAAAATTTCCAAATCCAAACCTTTGATTTTGATCCTTACTAAAGGCAGGCCTCGATGCATGAAACTCCTGCCTATGTGGGGTTCGGCGAAGGGGTGGACCGCAAGGGCCTATAATATGCAACCTTACCTTGCATTTTTACAAGAGGCAGTTTCCACGCCTTGAACCCGTGACCTCAAAGTTGCATGACAACAACTTTTACGTTGCTCCAAGGCTCCCCTTCTAATTTTGGTCCTTACTAATTGATTTATTTTTCTTTATCCATACTCTCATATATAGATGAGACAAATCATATCTTCCACTAGTATTTAGTAATTTTTTAAATAGCTATTAGTCTTGGTTGAATCATGCTTAGTAAATGATGTAATTGTTTGCAAATGAAAGCTAGTAAAAATATGATCCCATAAATTAGTCCATCTTAGATCTTTGGCTTTGCTACAAAGCTTGTGCTTGCCTTGAGATGCATGTACCTCTTAATTAATAAGAAGTTCCTAGTAACTCATCATTTTTTTTTTTCCTTCTCTTCTGACTTTTCTTGTTCGAATGGGTTGAATAATGGATTCTCTATTCAACATTCATACAATTCCTCAATCCTAGTAGAGTTGGTTCCTTATATTTGATAATCAATAAATTTATTATCTCATATACTCTATCAAATTCTTTTGAACATGGTTCATTTGTTGGTTAATATTTTATGACCTCTTATATTATTTATTTTATACAGATATGACATGTATAAAAGTATTAGAGGGAATATTTCTAGTCATTTGGGTTGCGTTTCACCAACTTTAGCAAAAATGTGTGTTTTGGCCAAAAATACAAGAAAAGCTATAAAAAAAAAAACCAGCTCTTATCCTCTCATACAAAAAATATGAGAGTTTTGCTTATAAATGGGGTTAGCAGCTGAATAATTTGGATCATCTTCCTACTAGGTCCAAGTGTAGTTGCCACCACAATTAAAAAAGGGTAGTCCTGGTGCATGAAGCTCCACTTATATGGGTTCCAGGGAAGGGGCATACCACAAGGGCCTATAGTAGGCAGCCTTACCTTACATTTTGTAAGAGGCTGATTCAGTTGCCACCACAACTATAGTATACTAATTGAACTCAATAATATGGTGAGCGAGTTTCACCAAAACCAACTCTTTTTATCTCATAGAATAGAGAAAGAGTGGTGCTTATAAATTAGGCCAATAAACGCACCATTTAGATCATCTCTGTATTGGATCCAAGTGCAAGTCTAAAGTTAAGGCAATATATATAGGAGTAATTACAGCTAGTATAGCAATGTAATAGCCATTAGGGTTTAGATAAACAATGGTGAGATAAAAAAAACCTAGTAAAATATATTTTTTTCCTAATTTTGTTATCAACTCACAATTAAGCTTCATGTTACATTTTTTTAACAGTGACTTTTGTATGGAGAAAATCTGATATTTTACAAAATCTAAAATTAGTTACTTTTTTATGAAATATGAGATAGATTCACTACTTCACACTCTTTTATATTTTATAAGAAATCCTTCCACCATAGATATAAAATATAAGGAGGCATACTGTACATTTCTAACACCTCATCTTTTGTATTATATTATTTGACAAGATATTGGATTTAGAACTGACACATTAAATGTAAGGGTTTAGATCGATTTTAAGGTCTTACTTGTCTCTAGAACCAATTGAGTGGGATATCAGTCAAGAGTCAGTCCCCAGATAAAACCTAAAATGTTCCATCATCCTTGCATGTTGCTGACTAATTTGTGGTTCTACTAGTGAATACATTGTTTGTGAGTCTATAGGACCACACTTGGACAAGTAGCTGCATTGACATGTGAACTTCATGATATACAAACGCAATCACTGTGACCTCCATTCTACTCCATAATTTCTCCAAGTAGACTACATCCCAGTTATAACCTGAAAATTTATCTAAGATCCGTTTAGATATTAAGTTGCAAGGACATTATTACTGTTGTAATTTGGTCTGTGTGAACTGTTCTCAATTGATCAACTAATCCCGAAATTGTGCTTTCGTATGGTTTATTATGGCATTCGCTGCTTCATCTGCTGCTAATAAATATCCGTTCCTTTCTGATATATAGAAGTTATCATCAAGACGACCATAAATGTGATGCAAAATTTGATGCATTTCAAGGGATCAACGTTCTTCTGGAGTTTTTGGCTATACTTAATGCCTTTGCAGTCATTTGCACAGCTCTGGATTTCATGTTCTACAGGTTACTTTGGTCTTTAGTAACCAAGTAGATGGAAAGCTTATACCCATTGAATCAACTGCAAGCTCATGGACTCAGGGATTGGAAGGACATAAAAATCGTCTCCAAGGACAGCCTCTCTTCGGAGCCAGAAGAAACATTTGCTTCCATCCCATCAACGTCATAAAATACAGTATCCTAAACAAACCGCCCCTTTGATCTCTGCCAGTGAAGATTCCGGGAAAATCATGCAACCTACGTCATGCAGGTCCATACAAGAATGTTCGTAAAAAATGGTAAGAACATCTCTAAAAGGTTCAAGGGCACCAAGAAAACCCCGCATTTGTCACAAGAATCAATTACCCCTGAAAGGGACGTGTTGTTTCTGATCAACCTGATGATTATTTCATGTAATATTTCTGTGAAGAAGAAATGCAAATTTGTATACCAGTTGAGGACACTACAGTCTAGTTTTCCAAAACCGAAATCATAATCATTATTAAGCCGGAGTTTTGGATTTGTGGAACTAGGGAAACATATATCCTAATACATGATTGATTCATCAGGAGGTCCCTTGAAAGCACTTTCACTATATAATGTGGCTTAGGGCGCTTGTACTTTTGTGTTCTAGATAAAATGTTAGACATCATGGAGAGACAATCTAAGCAGTGGGCTGGTAGCAAAACTGATTTTGCGGTTACATGTAGATGACTGAAGCAAACCATTGAGCTGAATTGCTAAAGTATTTCTGAAAGCTATTTTAGTGTCTAACAGTTCTCAGTGATAAATTCTATGGTAATTCAGAAAAGATTTCATCAAAAGACTAGTCAAGTCTTACACATTGGAGAACATTGTTATCTTTAAAAATCATTAAATATTACTATTGTTAAAAGGATACTGTATTTCTTCTTGCATTGTTTTCTTCCAGCAAGGTAGATGATCAGCATTTGATCCCACCTGGCCATATTGAACTTCCAAGATGATCTTTTGAACCATTCATCAGATTATACTTTCTATTGTCCATGTCTCAGATCATGGATTAATGCCTCCGAACATCGTTTTTTACATGTTTTGTGCTCTACATGAGGCTTAATCGGTTAAAGGGCTATGGATAATTTTCATGAATGTTGCTCTTACAGAAAATGGAAAACTTGAGGTAGAGATAAGATCAACAGTTACCTTCTACCAGCGGTATCCATAGTGTGGTTTTGTAACGGATATCAAGATCGTCTTATTCAGGCACAGCCAACGAGAACATATCAGTCTTTGTCCATGATCTGATCAACAGATCTAATCTCTGTCCTTGTGGTACATGTGGAGACAATTGGCTGTTGATAAAACTTAACAGTCAGGCATATGGCTAGTGTTTTCACTTGTTTTTATGATTAACTTATCTTTAAGCTTTCCTCTTACAATCTAGGGAACTGATAAAACTCCATTGTCCCTCTTCAGGAAGAAAAGGTTCTAATATATCAATGTAGCTCTGAGCTACCCAACATCTTATCGCGTTTACTTCGGTCAAGGATGAGGAATGCCAGAGGCTGTCACCGAACAGTCCAGTTGCAGATAGCATGTGCAGTGTGAAATGACATATCTACAATACAAGCATCTCCCTTATAAAACAACAGTCTGACATACGCTTAAAACAAAGCTTCAAAGGCTGCTATGATTATCAAAGGAGCTAGCTAGATAATATGTCTCTAACTCTAAAAAAACAAAGCGAATACCCAAAAACAAATGCCAACGAGTTAAATGCGAGTTTGAAGTCAGCATCCTCCATTCCATCCGTGGATGGATAGGTCTAGGAGCATGGGTGAATGGTTTCTTTTGTAATAATTCTTGTTTATTCCAAGAAAAATAGTAGGGAGATGATAAATTTGCCCCCACTCGTGATTCATTAGCTCCTTACTCATACTATGAATGGCTATATCTCCAGTTTTCTTTAGATTTTTAAAGGTCTAAATCATTTAAAATGTTGCTCTTGACTTAGTCCATGCTCCGATATTATCATCTATCAGATGATCTTAGCTATTATTTTTCTCCAGTCGTAAAATAAATTGTTCCATTATAGTATAACTTACCCCGATAATGGGTAGGATCATTAAATGTATGAGAATTTTAGAGTATAAACTATTTTAGTCAAGAGCAATTATGAACAATTTAGGTCTTCATAAAACTAAGCTCACTTGGAGTGATAGCCTAGACACTCTAAGATCCTTTTTCAAATATTCTCTTGTTTTGATTCAAGATAAATAAATAGACACATCTCATTACAGTGATTAGGGGCACTTATATAAACCTATTAATCCAAAAGCATCATGAAAAAGTCCACAAACCACCTAATTGACACCTAAAGAGTAAAATCTCCTTGTGCTTCAGGGCCTCATAATAGTAATAAAGAATGTGCTAAACTATTAGCAAAAGTAAAAACTGAAGGGTTGAGATCTTGTGAGGGTGAGCTACACCCAAATCATTTAGTAAGGCTCTAATGAATCAGAAGTGGGGGCAAATTTTAACATCTCACACACACATAAAAAACAAAAAGAACAAAAATTTATGCAAGAAACAGCCCAAGGTGTTACCGCCGTTTGATTAGATTCTGAGCAATTTTAGCCAAGTTTTTTGAGGCTTCTAATGGCAGGATATAAGATAGTAACTAACCATGGATAAGTTCGCCCACAATTTTGAGACTTTTACGAGAAATGTCTATCTATTTAGCAACTTGAAATGTGGTCGTCGGAGGTCCGTAAAAAGCCAATCTCAAAATTATTGCCGAAATTTCCGGAACAAGTTGAGAAATTTTCGTCCTTTTTAGAAGTTTGGGTGACTAAGCCATAGCGTACAGACAAAATGCTGCGATGGGAAAAGACAAAAAATTCCACATTCAACGGGCAAAATTCTATATACCAGATTCGAAGAATCAGTGAATCCTTACACATGAGCATATTCCATATAAAAAGTCCCCACAGGAGGAAAACTCCAATTCACATAGATAGCAAGAAATCGATTGATAGTCAGACGTGCAGTACACCAGCATATTCCACCGTTGATTTTTGCACGTTTTAATGTATAAAGTACGATCAGGGCCCTCTAGGATAAGGGCAGTTCCACTGCATGAAGCTCCTGTATATACAGGGTCCAAAGAAGGGAGGGACTAAAAGGGAATAAAACAGTGAAAATATGCAGCCTTAACTTGTATTTTACAAGAGGTTGTTTCTATGCCTTGAACTCATGACCTCAAGGTCACACGACAACAACTCTACCATTGCGCCAAGGCTCCGCACATACACCAGCATATTCTCACTGTTGATTTTTGCATGTTTTAATGTATAAGGTACGATCAGGGCCCTCCATATGTAGTACACAAATAGTCCAAATCAATATTATACATACACAGGGCTAAAGCATAGGAAAATTCTCAGTTTAGGAAGGTTTTTGCTCTCCTGGATCCAACATTGGGAAAAGGGTCGAATGAGCTCACTTTGGTATAGTCCTTAATCAACTACACTTACCTTAGTTTAGTCCACAGACCACAAACCCTTGCCAACTACATAGCAGACCAACAGCACCCTTGCCCCCCTACCTTCTCCTCTTTTCTCCTAACTCCTGAGAGATGAGATAGGTTTGACTGGTCCTCAGTGGCTGCACCAAGATAAAGACCTATCTTGCCACTCGTCATCCACCCAATGGCTTTGTATTTTGATCTCTTTCATAAGGGTATGCATGTGGATGACAACCTTTCCTTTTGGTGGAAGTAAAAGCTCATCCCACGGCAACCCTTTATTCCCCAATAAGTCAAATGGTAGCCCAACCTAGCAAGATTAAATTAGTATACAGTGAATCAGCTTACCCCCCACTTAGCTTTTTCAAGAGATTAGGCTTAAATAAGCTAAGCTTTTCCACAAGTCACAACAGTTGCCTAGATTCTAGTCTATCTCTAGTTTTGACATTCACGATTTTTAAGGGCAATGATGCTGTGAGATCCATTTATTAATAGTTATGGGATTCTTTGACATTGGACCCACACACATGAGATGACACTTTAGTTTGACCCTTCATCAAGTGGGCTACATGTTGGAGATGCCATATTGTGAAACTCCACAGTTCATCTTAATGATCCCACTGTGTTTCTTCTGAACCCTAGAGATGAAACTCAAATGGTGACTGTCTTCTGATCTGATTGAAGTGAAGTTCTTTATACTATGACACATCCCAATATTGTTTCTTACTAAGTGGGCTACTAATTGCCAATTAGGTTCTGATTGGATTAAGGTCTAGAATCTTCCTCTCATGTTCCAGTAATCACTTGCCATAAGAAGATTTTGCAAACTGATCATCTCTCTGATCAAATATGTGCTAACAAATCTGATGCATTTATTACTTGTTAGTCATGGGTGAATTTTCCAAGGATCAAATTGAGATTTTGAGAATCGTTCCCAAAAAATTTGAAACTATCCACTCTACCAACCCACGATAAAAAAACAATAACTTTTCAACATGATCATAAATTACAGATAAATCATTCAACTGTCATTGAAGTTCTCATTCACCCACCTTTCTCAATTTCTCTACCCCACCACGTCCAAAAATGGCAAAAAAGTATAAAACCCTAGATAGCATTCATTTTTCCATAATTGAGTCAATTGGTATTTGGGTGAACTCACACCAGAAGACTTAAACTTCCCTACCCCACCAAACACCCACCTTAGCAGAGCAACAAGGACATGAATCTCATGTGACCATGTGCTTCTTCTCCTCTACAGAACTAAAGAGGAAATGCAAAGATGGGTAGTATCAGATAAACTAAAAAAAAAGACTTTTCCTTTTCTTCTATGCCTTTTCTATACCTTCCATTTTTCTTGGGGCACCCCCATCACGTGTCACCATTGATCCTTCGGCATCGCCAGCTCATGGCTTGCTAATAATATACAGGTCAATGGACGGTCAACCAGATCCATGCACGCCCTTCTGCCAACCTCTCTTAAATTATACATTGGCTCCTTACAAACCAACACTGCCCTATTTTCACTACTTCCGTTGCTTTCCGTGCCTATTGTTTGAAAATATGCTCAAATCTCCACCATCCCATCATCATCATATCACTACCCCACTGCATCATCAACATCCATCTTATGTATGCGTTAATATAATTTCATTGAGACAGGGTGAATCCAGTTTGGCATGAATGCTATGTTTGTCACGCGTACATGCCTATATACGTGGGCCCATTACTAGAACCATGTGGGACCATAGTATCTAGACGTGTGAGTACTGCATTTATCATTTTGTCTGAAATCCATTGGTGGGTCCTGTCGTCTCTGCCACTTATCTAATATAAAAATGAAGAGATTATGTGGTGATCATCGATATCAAGAGCCTGGCGGATGGCATGTGATAGCAGAGACATCAGAAAATAATTATCTATTGAAACCATAATGCAATGCGTATCACCACTTATCATTGGCAATGGATCCATTTGGAAAAGATTCGACAACTGTTAGGTTTTTCCTTAGCAGGCACCTTCTAGCTCTCATTGGTGCGTGCTATTTTGACATGATCTACTTCACTACATTAATAGGTGATCGACCACCAGACTGTCGGTGATTGCACCTTGATCAGATGATCCCAGCAATCGATTCGGCCTTGTTTAGGTTTTTCCTAGGCTGAAACTTGATCATAGAAGTGAATATCCATTCAGAATCAAACTTAAGTGGCCTTTGATGATTTACATGCCTGATTATCAGTGTGAGAAGGTGGTCTTCCACTGGATCTTCTTGGTACATGGCAAGACCTCATAACACCTTCATTCGGATCATTCCCAATCTAGCAACATGGACCCCATATTGCAAAGTCCTAATTTTCTGACAACCCGCAAACATTTATTCAGACCTGTATAATCTTATCATAACCATGCACACATCCTTTTTACATGGAAATGTGACAGATGTAAAAGTTGGCACATTCATGATAAGCCAATGTGCATCCATGACTGAAGCAGCTCATCCATCCACGTATAAATACAACCAACTAGCCACAGCTAGGAGAGAGAAGAATAGAAGGTATAGAAAGTCTTGTGTGTGTTTGTTTGTGAGTTCATGGCCTGCATAGACATGTTCAACACAGAACACAACAGCCTCTGTGCTCCAATGAGCCCAAGAATCTCTTTCTCAAATGATTTCATAGTGGAGTCTTCTGATCACAAGATCAAGTATGAGAGAAGCTCTCAGCCGTCGGATTCATCAGATTTTGAATTCTCAGTCAGTAACTACAGCATGATTACAGCTGATGAACTGTTCTTCAAGGGGAGATTGCTACCATTGAAGGAGAACTGCACAAATCAGTTTCAGAAAATGACTTTGCGCGATGAACTTCGATTGGATGATAAGGCAAGACCACCAAAGAGTCCAACCGGATGGAAGGGGCTTTTGGGTCTGAAAAAGAGCAACAGCTTAAGCAAAAAGCATGAGAAGACTGAGGTGGGGCCTGAAGAGGGACGTGTGATCAAGGCTTCACAACAGGTGAGGATTTGGGCTTGGAAACGGTGCTTTAAGATTGTATTTTTTGTTGATTTTAATTGTTTTTTGTTTGGTTTTGCAGGAAGCGAGGATTGGTGGAGTTTCAAGGGTGGCAGATGTCGAGATCCTACGACAGTAGATGGAGGAGGATGAGCTTTTGGGGTGTAAAAAGAGAGGGGGGTTTTGGGGGCATTGGTTTGGGTTGAGAAAGAGCTGAAGGATAGTTGCAGAGGGGGTTCGATTGTTTCTTGTCTTTGCTTACCGTTGTTTTTGTTTGCTTGTTAGCTTATCTTTTGTTTTGCTTCCTTAGGAGTAGGTGTTTGGCTTATCTATGTACAAATGCTTTGTGATTCAAGAATCTGTGTCATATTAAACATTCAAAGACGTATGAAAGAGGGTGCTGTGATTTGTGGATCTCTTTAGTTTCTTTAAGTAGGGGAAGGATAATGATGCATAGAAGCATCTGCTTTGATAATACACCCCTTCTTTGTTAGTAACTTTCCTCACATGCAGTTAGCAAAATTCCTGTTCCGAAGTAATGAATAAGTCCTGATCTGTCATCCTCACCGAAAAGAAGTCTGTAAGGTTTAGAGAGAGAGAGAGAGAGAGAAGTGAGTTCTTCGCGTCCTTGGCAGCTGTTCCCCATCTGTGGCTCTAAAAGCACTTGTTAAATTTCAAACCGTACGTCTTTGAAGCTATTTCTTAGATGTAAGAGACACCAAAAAAATTTGGATAAGCTCCGATTTGTCTAAGTTTTCTGATCGATCCATTTTCAGTTCGTTATGGCAACAGCAATAATTGTTTAGGATGGAGAAATTTTTTTCATAAATTTGGATCACCAACTGTGCGCCCGTACATGTGATTTTAGCTGCCTGTAACTCTTCTTACTTTTCATAAACAAAAGATCTTCCTTCATGTTGACGCTCCATCCATAAAATGTGCCATAATCCTCATGTTTGAGTCACCAGTGGCAAATGATTGACATTCACTTGGCCATGACTTCCAGTCCACCACTCAATATTATGCAATAATGCAACCATTTGGCTCTTAGGAATTTTGCACTGTTGACTATTTATGACTCTTTAAGCCTCCAAATTTCAATCTGGAACAGTAGCAATTAGGATCATCAAATGCCAACTGTGTCTGGCAGACATCTCGAATATGCTTCGTCGCAGGTGCTTGCCCCTTTGTCAGGGATTAGATTTAGGAGTGCCTTTCTTGTACAAAAAAAAAATTTGGATCATCAAATGAAAAAGATTTAGGTGCATGACCTGAAATCAGAGCTTCATTTGTTAATCCTAATACAGCTAGAAATGTAAAACAGGCGGGCTGGACGGGTGACGGACAGGCCAATGATGGTTATATGGATGCAGGGAATAAATTAGGATTAGAGCTTAGGAGTGTGTGCATGATTGGCTATGTAATTCTTAGCTTATAACCAAAGAAAAAAAAGACCCAACACAAAGTCAGTTACCAGTAAAACTCATTCCCATAAACAACAAATCGTTGACATTCTTGCATCAAATATGAGGAAAACGATATGGCATTTAATTTGGCGACAAGTCAAGTCTTCTAAATCAATAGCCAATATCATCCGATCAACTGCACCCTTCACGGCCCATCAAATGGAAAGGCCTGGTAGATCATTGCATATACTTAAACAGTGTTAGTTGTGCTTGAGATGGAATAAGCTGACTTGAGATGAGATGCTACGAGCCATATCACTGGGAGTGGTATTTGAGAAGAGATAAAATGATTTCTCCTAGTCTTACTGTTAGTGATGCTCCAGTTGAATTGAGATGAAAATAATCTCATCTTAGCTCACTTCTAAATTAAATTTTCAGTCATCTCATTTCAAATTTAGGTCTCGACCCACCTCAAGTCATATTTCATCTAAGCCTGCTCCCTTAATCTCAATCGCCACCCTTAACATACAATATTCTTCAATTGTTATAATTGATAAAAATAAGAGCTGCAATCAGTACAGCCTCTTTTAATTTGTCAGTCAAACCGAGTCTGTTCAATCCAGCAAGTGTCAAGCCAGGAAGATACATGCAGAAGAAGACAAAATGGGGCCTCTAAGTCTAAAATAGAGTCCACAGCAGCTGTCTTAAGCAAGTACGAGATGCCTATTGGATCAAGAACGACAACCCTAACGAGAGCCGAGTTGGCGAGCTACACAGGACGAAGTTGCTACTTTGATTTTAATATTTTGCAGGTGGACATGTCAGTTCCCAAAGCGACGTTCAAAGGCCGTACACAAAGCAAAAGCAAAAACAAGAACAGAGAGAGAGAGAGAGAGAGAGAGAGAGCGTCTTCCTTTTCTGCTTCTGCTGTGTCTCGGCGTGTTCTTGTGCCTGCTTGCCTTTGAAGCTTAGGTGCTAGAGATTTGTTTGGGTTCCCGATGCGTTTTAACTTCTTCAGCCACATTAACACACACTCCACGAATCTCACTGTTGGGCTCCTGCTGTTCTTGGCCAGGCATGCTCATCTTCCCAGAAGACACTACAAACATTATCTATGCACTGGACTCTCTCTCTCTCACTAGATCTCTGTGACATGAGTTTCGCAACGATGAGGATGTATGCCAGTTGTTGTTGCCTTCTCTCTAAAAACCTTTCACGAGAAGGATCTCTAACGATTGGGCACCTAAACAGTGATAAGTGCAGTAAGTGGGTAAAACTACAGAGGGTCGGAATGATAAACTAAGGCTTTCTTTCTAGGAGTTTCAATGGGAGACTCCACTATAAGCATTCAGATAGCATGTTTTCTGAGTATATGTAGGATTCATCTTATTGTCCCTTTCTACATGTGAAAAATCACGCCAATGGAATTATTCTTACTAATTCTTTTTTCAGTCTTTAAAATCAATGGTAGTATTATTATCCAACGAACGTGGTTTTTGGAGGTAGACTATCCAAAGACAAGCAAACAAGATGAACTAGTATGTATTTTTTTAGAAAACTTGCCCTGATCGAAGTCTCCCGTTGACTCTTGACAAAGAGTCAGCTTATCATTCCTCACATAGGTTATCTTGCCACCCTAGGATAAACACGCCCCTTTCCATCCTTGCCAACCTTTGAGAAATCATTTATCTAGATATGTTTGACAATCTCCAACTGATTAATATCATTCATTGTGGTGGTGGTGGTACATTCTTTGTGTGCCCCAGTATATTAACAACCACGTCATCAAACTAATGGGTCCACCTGCTACACTAGTCTCATCTAAGTGACTCATTTCAAGTTGTTTGATTGAGCTATGTCGTCCATTACCCTTTCTTTCTCTTTCAGTTGGAGGCACTTGATCCAACTAAAGGGCAGTCAAGGTGCACGAAGCTCCCCCGTATGCATTGTCCAAAGAAGGGGCATACCACAAGAGTCAATAGTACGCAGTTTTATTTTGCATTTTTGCATGAGACTATATCAATGCCTTGAAACCGTGAGCTCAAGGTCACATGACGACAATTCTACTGTTGCGCAAAAACTTCCCTTCATAAGCACTTGATCCAACTAGTAGATAAAAATATGAAGGTCTCATTGGCTGGGAAGCATAAATGGAAAGACAAAAACATAAACATACCATAGCACTTCCACACCAGCATGAAATAAGCGATGTACACTCACTAGATGTGTAAGGTTTCTATCATTCTGCATCACATTTTGGTCAATTTCTGTCAATAGGTTAACTAACAGCCTTTCACTTGCTTTGGTCATCTCTTTGAAAATTTGTTGTCTTTCCATTGATCACAGCAAGGCGAACCTCATAAAGTTGTTGGAGCAAACTTGTAGAAAGACTCATTTTTACTATAAGGGAAAAAAACTTACACATGCAAAGAGTAAAAACCAATTGATATGATGAAATTACCTTTTTGATTGTTCTACCTCTACATCTGTAAGCTGCCAATAATTGATTTGGTTACCAATTTAATAGAACTTAATTTATTTCTATTAAAATAGAACTTAGCTTCTTGTCTTCAACAAATATCAACAACTAAACATTTCTTCCTCATTATTGTAAAAAAAATTGTAGAATCACATTGTAAACTCTTCACAAATATCATATAAAGCCAAGATTTTCATTCCAAACTAGTTTCAATACACCAGTTTCACAACTTAAACATCAAAATAACAAAGGTAAAAACACATAATTAAATGAAACTAGATAAATGATGTTGATGAACCAATTAAATGGCCCACATCTATAGGAAAAACCCCATCTCTTGGTGCATAGGATGGACTGCTACGAAGAATTTGATCTCTTCCTTCTTTGGAAACACTTCTCTTGAAAAATCACTAGAACTTGCTTGGGCACAAGATCATTCTAGTAAAAATAAACATGACCATGCTTCCCATCCCATTTGGAACATTTGTAGAATTTCCTTTCAAGATTTGGCTTTGTGCATGATTTGTATAGTTTCAACGGTCCACAACCCTTAGGACATTGCAATGTTGGATCCTCATCCTAATTAGAAGAAGCTATCAAGCACCTACAACCAAATAACTCAAACAAAAACCAAATGAATAGGAAAATTCAAAAAAGAGTTTGTGCTCTAGATTTTTGCATTTGTGCGAGGAATTGTACAAAGACAAAAAAAGGATTGGTACAAATGCTGAATAGGACATGTGATTGGATAGGTGTTTTAGATCGTGCTAATTTGAGAAGTGGCATGCCATAGATGATTGGTTCTTATTGAGACATGTGATAACATTTAATATTTATATGTTCTTATAAACCATGGATGTCATTAAATTACTTCATGTATTTGATGATCTGACGCATATCTATTTTAGCTTTATGACCTTGTTGAGACTATTATTTAGCATATGTACTTTGTATTATACACGATCACCCTAATTTACATGTTTTTTTTCTATGGACACATGATTATTTGAATATTGAGATACTCTGATGATTTGTGTTTATCGTGGATGTTTACCCGTGGATTCTTGAGGAGGCTTGGTGGCTGATCCTTAAGAAACTAAGAGTGTAGTAAGGGTAGTCCTCTGGGATGGTGAGTCATAGGTGCTCTCATATTTCATGCATTGGATATTACTCATTATCACTTGTTTTGATATATTGAGTGATTATTTTTTTTCCCGAATTTATGACAGGTATTTTTTCCTAGTGGACGCCATACTAAGAGGGATTTAGGGCCAGTCACTTGATCTCTCCGACTTTGTGAGGTGATTAGACACCTGCCCTATAAGAGGGTGAATATGTAGGATGCTATCATGGGTAATCACTCAACGTGTTCAATCCCCCTGCCCAACAAACCAACTAATCTCTTGTTCTGGTGTCAAGCAGAGTAGTAGTTGGTAGACCTAAGAGTTGGTTACCCATGATGTATCGACGCATGAAGAATTGGTATGAGTGCTCATAACCTGATTGTAAGAGTATGCTATACACTCGTGAGCCCCCGTGTGTGTTAGGTTGCCATTTTATTCACGACATGCACGGTGTTTTGATGTGATAAAGTTGCATATTCTTAATACTTTCAGATTTATGAGCTATGATTTATATTATGATATGCATGTCATTTTGATTTGATTTCATGTGATCATTATGATATATTGAAGTCTTATATGCTATACTAGATTTTGTTTTAACATGGATTAATATTATTATTTGATCATAAGATTTGGGTATTTAGTTTTCATATCTTTATTTCATCAATGGGACTTCATTATGAGATTTTGTTATTTATCTGCCACACCATTTGCATGTATTTGTTTAAATATTAAATGTCTATGTACCTACACAAGCAATAGCTTGCTGAGACGTTATTGCAGTTTGCAATGACTCAGATCTAGAGTAGGAAAGTAGAAAAGGCAAATAGGTAGAGAACCAATGAAGGTGGTACAGTGTAACACCCCGGATTTTTAACACATTTTTTTTTTATAATAATAATAATGACATTTTGAATAAGAGCATTTGGGATCCCATAAAAAAAGTTTTATTATCATTTTACTAAAACAATTCTTAAAAACTCCGGGTGTTATTTTTCCTTTCTCAAACCAACATACATGTAAATAAAATAATACGCGTATCAATCAATGTCAAATAAATCGACGCCTTTATTTTAAATCAAATAAATGTCCAAACCAATAATAATATGGCCCAGGGTCTATCCATCATAACATCCCATATAAATGTCCAACATATATCCAAACATCTCAATCAACTCCAAATATAAAGTATGTAGTCTATAATTAAATTTAAATGATAATCCTGTTTTAATGACTCACATCACTGTCTAAAACTATATGAAAAAGATCTTTAGCAGCTCTCACGGTTTCTCAACAGCTTTTCCTTTCCTAATGTCGCGCTCGAGATCTAAGGCATTGCAAAATAAAGCAATGCATCAGCAATGTAATGAGTCCAATTTTATAATATTGAAATTCCAAGTTTAGCAATGAAAAGTGCAGTTTTTAAAGATAAGGGCATTTTGGTCATTTCACTAGTCTCCTTAGCTAAACCCAATAATTTGGTCCTAAAAGTAGTTCCATTAGATGCATCTCGGAAAAAGGAATCCAACGAGACCAAAATCACCCAAAACGGAGTTAAAATGAGCAAGATATGGCCCTTTGAAGTTCAGGGGCAAAACTGTAAATTTCACAAAAACGACTTAACCTGAAAAACACAGGTGCCCGTTTTGATACGGGCACCCCGTCGTCTTCAACCTCCTAGAGATTTCTGGAACGGCGGTGTTTCAAGAAGAAACCACCATCATTCTGGAGGTTTCTCCACCGCCATCCAAAGGCGGTTAGAATCCCTCCAGAACCCTCTTTAAAAGCCCTATAAATAGAGCTCTTGGGTGCCTCTAATGGCAGCCCAAAACCTTGGAGAAAACCCATCGTGGAGCAATGACCAAGAGGGAAAAACGTGGAGAGAAAACCAGCCACGAAGCAAGTAAGCTCAAAAACTCCCCAAACCCATCTCACCCATAGTCCTAGGTTCAATTCCCCTAAGTTTTTGCATGATAAACCATGAGAAACGGAGCTTGGGAGAGCCACTAAGGACCCTGGGACATCCTCAGGGCCGCACTGGTTCGACAGGGTCGAACCAGGGTGTCCTGAGAATGCCCCGGTCCCCCAGTCGACGCAGACGTTCCAGACGGAACGTGACGCGTCGAACGCGTGGGAAGAAAACCAACGGGCGCGTCCCGGACGCGCCCGCTAAAGGGACAGACGGGCGGAGAAGTCTCGCGCGTCTGCAGACGCGCAGCGCGCTAGCGCACGTCGACTTTTTTGTTACTTAAGGAAGCAGGGCGCACGTCGCAGACGTGCAGTGCCCTAGCATTCCGTTTTTTTTTTGTCTTTAAGACTCTATGTACATACAATATTAAAACGCTTATAACTTGAGATCTAGAGCTCCGACTGAGGTGCCGCAAAATGCGTTGTGTCTGTATCGACGACGCAGACACATTCAAATCATAAAATCCTTGATCAAAGCCCAATCAAAGGAGGGCATGACCCTTAGAATAGGATGGTGGCGCGTGGCCACTAGAACTTTGGAAAACTGAGGATACCGAGGCCCAATTAGGACCTTAGGACACCCATAGGCATAGGGATGGACCCCTAATGCCTAAGTAATAAGACCCAACTACTCTAAACCCATAAAAGATAGGCTAAACTAACCTTGAGTCCCCAAACCATGTTCAGGAGCGTACGAGGACAAGAGGGTTAACGCGACCTAGCCAAGTAGGTGCTCTATCACTATTAGATTCTTTTAAAAGATCTATTATTGTTTTAAGAACATATGTTATAAGTATATGACTTGATTCAGCATGCATATGATAAACGTTTTGTACATAGACATGTTTCGTAAAAGATTGCATATACATTATGCACACATATGTTTTGTAAATAAGAGCATACATTGCATGATTTAAGTACTTGCAAAGATTGCATGTCCTTGAGGGTTGCCAAAAGACGCTAGAGTGCCGAGGGCCAGGCAGTTGTGAGGGAACCAAAGAGGACTGGTTTTGAACAACGGTTTTTGACTTATTTGATCGTACATGATTTGGGCTTGAAAGCTCATGGGTGCTATGCCGAGGGGTGTGGGTTGGCCACCCAGCCTCTACCACTATTAGGTGGATGGGTACCACGCCCAAAAAGGGCATGTCCCTGCTTCGACTGCATGTGGTACAGAGGGCTACCACTGGTGTCACGGCACTGGGTCAGAGTGTCATATGCCCCGTGGAGGTATATGATCCTGTGTCCCTAGGTACTCGGGGACCACATGGCGGTGAGGTCGTGGGCATAGTGAGACCCTATGGTTTCATGGATTTATGTGCATTGCATATGGCATGATATGAAGTTGGTCGACCATACCATATTAGAGATCCATGAGTTGGACTCCATGAAGCATCTATTGCATATCATGATGTCATCATATATATATATACATACATATATATATATATATGATACTTTCAATTTTGGATTATGTGATCTTTTAAGTCATGAGTATTTCAGTTGATTATGGATTCTTACACTGATATTGAACTCGAGTATTCAAACATACGCATATTTTGAATGAGCATATGATTTTAAAACATCTCATGCATTTATAAAACTAGTAGTGATAGGCTCCTACTGAGTATATTATATACTCACCCAATCCTTAACATTTTTCAGACATTAGTAAGCACTCAAGGACAGGATACGTTCGTATATATCATGGTTCAGGACACCTCCACTCACAAAAAGAGGACATCTATGTTAGTGCTATGAGCAAGTGAATCCAAAAGGAAACAAATATACATGTAAGTAAACTCTCAACCCTTTGGACATGTGTTTGTACTTAGTTACAGTTGGGCTGTGCGTTGTGACTGGAAAGACCTGGGGAAAAACATTTATGATTTCTGACGTTTTTCAAAAACTACCTTAGTTGTTGTGAAAGCAAATGACACTCGGGGTTTTAAAAAAAATGAGTTTAAAAACAAAAGATTTTCTGATGCATTGCATTAATTTTTAACAAATGGTTTTCAAATAAGGATGCATCCCGCCTTAGGAAATTAGACATTGCATTTAAAAATGCATGAGAAAACCCGGGTCGTCACAAGCAAGCTATAGCTTATGTAGGTACATAGACAATTAATGTAATAAATGAAAGAAATAATTAACAGCATTGATGAAAAGTCTATCATTTATGAAAATAGCAATATCATAATGTCATGTCCAAATAAATGTCAATTTATTCCATATGCTAAAACATGCATTTCACGGAGTCAAAACATGACATAAATCAATGTAAATGAGCATACAATAAGAATAAGGGCACCTTAAGGTAATGGGTCCCACCACATCGCACTAACATCACTGATCAGGAATACTCATAGCCAACCTCTAAGTGTCGTCACACTTAGGCATACCATTCATAATCATGCTCATCATACATGCACACATAATAAGAATATAGGCCATCATTCTGCAGTGGCAACCCTCCATGAGTATCAACCACCGTCGCTCTCCGTCGACGCCATAACGAGAGACTTAGTGTCTGTCCCCATGGAAAGACTCAGACCAGTAGTGTGGACTATCCATGTCACCAAACCCCTACCGAATGCCATCTATGGGCAGGTGTCTATCATATCTGTAACACCCCGGATTTTTAAGACAATTTTTTTTTATAATAATAATGGCATTTTAAATAAGAGCATTTGGGATCCCATGAGAAAAGATTTATTCAACATTTTACTAAACCTATCTTAAAAACTCCGGGTGTTAGTTTTCCTTTCTCAAAATGGCGTACATGTAATTTAAACATAAATAAATAATCTGCGTATAAATCAACGTCAAATAAATAGGCGCCTTTATTTTAAATCAAATAAACGTCCAAAAGACAATAATAATATGGCCCAGGGTCTATCCATCATAACATCCCATATAAATGTCCAACATATGTCCAAACATCTAAATCACATCCAATTATAAAGTATGCAGTCCATAATAAAATTCAAATGATAATCCACTCTAATGACTCACATTACTGTCTAAAACTATAGGGAAAACTAGTCTTCAGCAGCTCTCAAGGTTTATCAACCGCTTTTCCTTTCCCTTGTCGCTCGAGATCTAAGGCATTGCAAAACAAAGCAATGCCTCAGTAAGCTATCGCTTGTATAGGTACATAGACAATTAATGTAATAAATGAAAGAAATAATGAACAATACTGATGAAAAATCTAACATTTATGAAAATAGTGATATCATAATGCCATGTTCAATAAATGCCAATTTATTCCATATGCTAAAACATAAAATTCACGGAGTTAAAACATGACATGAATCAATAAAATGGAGCATACAACCAGAATAAGGGCACCATAAGGTAATGGGTCCCACCACATCGCACTAACATCCCTGATCAGGGGTACACGTAGTCAACCTCTGAGTGTCGTTACACCCAGGCATATCATCTATAACCATGCTCATCATACATGCACACATAATAAGAATATGCGCCATCATGCTGCAGTGGCAACCCTCCATGGGTATCAACCACCGCCGCTCCCCGTTGACACCATAACGGGAGACTTAGCGTCTGTCCCCATGGAAAGGCTCAGACCGGTAGTGTGGACTATCCATGTTACCAAACCCCTACCAAATGCCATCTATAGGCAGGTGTCTATCATATCACAAACTCATCACATCATAATCTCGGAGGGTGGGTGGTCGGCCCTATCCCTCCTAACATGACGCCCACCGGGCGAGAGCACCCGTCATCAAATATAAAACACGGAAATCATATGTATATGCTAAAACTCAAGAGCACTTATAGCTTGCAATCCCCAAGACATGCCCCTCATCCTGAGGTTAGCCTATAAAAGGACCAGCTAATAAGCCTCTATTCTCATTTCTATGTAAATCCATGCATTTTCTATATATATCATAAGAAATAAGTCTCTAATTAAGCATAACTAATTTACATCATGCTTGTAAAAGCATTTTAAATAAGTTTATTCAGTAAAAGATTTCATTTTGGAATAACCATCCTGTACTCAATGTCGCATGAAATACACGGTAAATAAGAATTGCAATTTAAAACACGATCACATATGATGCTATGTTTAAACATGGTTTAAAATCAAGGCAAAACATTAGTTGTCGTCACCTACCTCAGTGTGAGACCACTAGCTTACTAATAACTCCCTTTAACTGGTATATTCAAGTGCACCTGTACATGTCACATCACTATTTAAAAAATTTTCTAAATGAAAAAGTGGTCATTTATAAGTTTTTAAGTTAAAACTAGGTCCGCGTTATCAATACGATCACAACGCATCTTTCGGATCGTGATTTGGACTCCTCTAGCTCCCAAAAATCAATTTTAAGTGAAAATACTTCATAAATTCATATTTATTAATTTATAGGGTGTTTGGCGGGTGCACTGGTTTACACCAACGGCCCTGCTTTACACCGGGTTACACCGCCGCCCAGTGTACACTGAGTTACACCGGTGGCCCCGGTTTACACCGGGTTACATCGGCACCTAGTTTACACTGGGTTACATAGGCAGCCCGGTTTACACCAGTTTACACCGGCGATGCGGAAATCGGCGCCTGAGAAGACGACTGGCTTCCGGTCATCTCCGGTGACCCTACAGGTGTCCAAATCACTTGGTTTTTGAACCATTTTGTTCCAAATTTTGTCTAGTTTCCATTTCTATCATCCTTTTGCATTGATTTCTCCAAAAACCATGTTTTTTAAACGGTTTTTCCCAAGTTCCTAAAAACATCCCTAGGTACTGGTTTTTGGGTTTTATGGAGAAATCCACCGTTGGATCACTCCCAAATTTACAGGGTTTGCTCTTGGGTCTCTTGTGCACTAGTTGGATGATGCGATTTCCAAACGGACGAGGTTTGATCCGTGAAATCACGCTCCAACAGTAGCGTGCACAAAGTTCCCAAAAAATCTGATTTTTTTTCCTAATTTTTTTCATGCTTTTCTAATTAGTTTTCTAATTAATAAATACAGAAAAACATGGATTTGAGGCTTACCTTGCGCCTGGCTGATGTTGCTTGTATTGCCGGGGTTCCACTCGCCGAAAAATCCAAGTTTTGCAGGGCTAGGGTTTTGCATAAAAACTTAGAGAAAACGCTCAAAGTGGAGCGTTTTGGCTCCTAGAGGAGCATAGATATATGGTTTTAGAGTCTTGGGGAAGAGAAACTCTTCCCCACACATCTCTTCCCACGTCTCTCCAGCGATTTTTCCAGCACTGGTAGAGACGTGTGGAAGACGGGGGTGCCATTATCAATTTGGACCCCTGTCTAACACGTCTCTATCAAATGACCAATTTGCCCTTACAACTTTGACGGCTCATAACTCCCTCGTTTGAGCTCCGTTTTTCACGTTCTTGGTGGTGTTGGATTTGTATCGACGAGCACTTTCTAATTCTTATGTTTTTAGGAAAAATTTCTATCTATAAATTTTTATTTTTATTTATTTAGAAATTTCCTATTTTATCCTAAAAATTAAGGATATTACATCCTTCCCTCCTTATAAAAATTTCGTCCTCGAAATTTAGCTACATACCTCTATGTAAATAACTCTGGATGAATCTTTCGCATCTCCTCCTCAATCTCCCATGTGGCCTCCTGTAGTGAATGATGCTGCCAAAGGACTTTGACCAAGGCAATGGTCTTATTCCTTAACTCCTTGACTCTTGTATCTAGGATGCGCACTGGTCTCTCCTCAAACGTTATGTCAGACTGTAGCTCTCCTGGAATCTGCTCCAATACGTGTGAGGGATCTGGCACGTATTTCCTCAGCATAGACACGTGAAAGATGTCATGTACATTTGCTAGCTGTGGTGGTAAGGCTAGCTGGTATGCCACTGACCCAACTCGGCGTAAGATCTCGAAAGGTCCAATATACCTGGGACTAAGCTTCCCTTTATTTCCAAACCTCAACACCCCTTTCATAGGAGAAACTTTCAAGAATACATGCTCGCCCTCAAAGAACTCTAAGTCTTTTCGCCTCTTGTCTGCATAACTTTTCTGTCGACTATGAGCTGTCAGTAACCTCTTCCGAATGAGTTGGACTTTCTCTGCACATTCTTCCACTAACTCAGATTTCACCACGCGTCTTTCTCCTACATCACTTCAACATAAAGGTGACCGACAAGGTCTGCCATAAAGTGCCTCATATGGAGCCATGCCAATACTAGCGTGATGACTATTATTATAAGCAAATTCCACCAAAGGTAAATGATCTTCCCAGCTACCCTTCCAATCCATAACACAGGCTCGTAGCATATCCTCAATAGTCTGGATGGTCCTCTCGCTCTGTCCGTCTGTCTGAGGATGGAATGCTGTGTTGAATTTCAGTCTCGACCCTAATGCCTCTTGCACGCTCTTCCAGTATTTTGAGGTAAATTGCGTATCTCGATCCGATATAATTGTCAAGGGAACGCCATGTAGACTGATGATCTCCTTAACATATAATTTCGCTAAGCTATCCACGGTCTGATTTTGTCTAATAGGAAGGAAATGAGCGGACTTGGTCAACCTGTCCACAACGACCCATATCATGTCGTGGCTGCTAGCGGTCCTCGGAAGACTCAGAACGAAGTCCATGGTAATATGGTCCCACTTCCACTCTGGAAGGTCCAGTGTCTGAAGTAGTCCTGATGGACGCTGATGCTTAGCCTTGACCTGCTGACAGGTCAAACATCGTGCAACGCACTCTCCAACATCCTTTTTCATACCATTCCACCGGAAATGCCTCTTGAGATCCTGATACATCTTCGTACCCCCAGGATGAATTGTATAAGGGGATTGGTGTGCTTCTTGAAGTAACTCGCGCTTCAATTCGTCATCTGCTGGTACTACCAACCTTCCCTTAAATCTAACTCCTCCATCTGGTCCCCTCGAAAAATCTGTCTTATCTGTCAGATCCTGTGTTTCCTTGTCTTTGCCCTGTGCCTCTAAGATCCTGTCAAAGAAGTTAGACCGAGTCATCAAATTAGCAATCATCACACCCACCTTCCTGCTCAGGGCATCTGCAACGACGTTAGCCTTCCCAGGATGGTACTGTATGGTGAAGTCAAAGTCCTTGAGATACTCCATCCATCTGCGCTGCCTCATATTCAATTCACTCTGAGTAAAGAAGTACTTGAGGCTCTTATGATCAGTGAATACCTCAAATCTCTCACCATAAAGATAATGTCTCCAGGACTTCAACGCAAATACCACGACTGCTAATTCTAGGTCATGTGTTGGGTAATTTACCTCACGTTTCTTCAGCTGTCTAGACGCATAGGCAATTACCTTCCCATGTTGCATCAACACTGCTCCTAATCCCTTGCCGGAGGTGTCGCAATAAACTACATAACCGCTTGCACCAGATGGTAAGGTCAATACCGGAGCAGTAGTAAGTCTCCTCTTGAGCTCTTGGAAGCTCTCCTCGCAAGCCTCGGTCCATACAAATTGAGTGTCTTTCCTAGTCAGCGTGGTCAATGGTAATGCGATCTTAGAGAATCCCTCTATGAAGCGACAATAATACCCTGCCAAACAGAGAAAACTGCGTATCTCAGTCACTGTCTTGGGCCTCTCCCAGTGTAGTACTGCCTCTACCTTTGTTGAATCCATGGCCACTCCATCTTTAGATATGACATGGCCTAAGAAATGCACCTGGTCTAACCAAAAATCACACTTACTGAACTTGGCATACAACTGATGTCGACGAAGTGTGTCCAATACCGTGTGGAGATGTTCTCTATGTGTATCATGACTAGGCGAATAAATCAAGATGTCATCCACGAATATAATCACGAACTTATCCAAATAAGCTTGAAAGACACGGTTCATTAGATCCATGAACACTGCAGGTGCGTTCGTCAATCCAAACGGCATCACTAGGAACTCATAATGACCATAACGACTCCTAAAGGCAGTCTTCGAGATATCCTCTTCTCTAACCCTCAGCTAATGATACCCTGACCTCAGATCAATCTTGGAGAACACTTGTGCCTATTGAAGCTGATCAAATAAATCATCTATGCGTGGTAAAAGGTATCGGTTCTTTATAGTAACACCATTCAACAACCGATAATCAATGCATAGTCTCAGTGATCCATCCTTTTTCTTCACGAAAAGGACTGGTGCTCCCCATGGTGATCCACTCGGCCTGATTAAGCCCTTATCCAGTAACTCTTGCAATTGTACCTGAAGTTCTCTCAACTCTGCTGGAGCCATCCTGTATGGTGCCTTAGAGATAGGCGATGTACCCAGCACCAAGTCAATGGTGAAGTCAATCTCCCTACTTGGCGGCAATCCTGGTAATTCCTCAGGAAAGACATCAGCAAAATCACGGACAACATCAATCTCGTCAAGCCGTGGCTGCTCCTTTTCCTCAACAGTCACATATGCGAGGAATGCGTTACACCCTCGTGTATAAAATCGTGCCGCCTTCATAGCAGAAATGATGCATGTACCTGCTTGATCTTTCCTACCCTGGAACATTATTTCTGGTTGCCCAGGTATAAGAAAAGTGACTCGCTTCTTTCGACAGTCTACCATAGCCCCATAGTTGGCTAACCAATCCATCCCAAGAATAACATCGTAGTCTACCATGTCTAGTAAGATGAAGTCTGTGTCCATACTCACGCCTGATATCTCTATAGGTATATCTCTAAGATATTCTGTAGTCTCTACTGTCTCTCCCACAGGTGTCATAATATCTAATCCGGGCAAGATGCAAAAATACATGATATAAAAGAATGTGTAGACCCTGTGTCAAAAAGAACTTTGGCATGTCTATCTGAGACTAGAAGAGTACCTTCTACGACCTGGTGTGATGCCTGTGCCTGTCCTGACGTGATGGCAAATACTCGCCCTTGGCTACGTGGCGCGTTAGCTGTCTCCGCTCCCATCTCGGTCTGCCTCTCTCTCTGCCCCTTAGGACAGTCCTTAATGAAATGACCAATGTCTCCACAGTTGAAACACCTATATGGTTGTCTCTGGTAAGGTGTATAGGGCTGTCTCTGTGGTTGTGGCTGCCTCTGCTGCTGTGGTCGGTCGAATCTATTACACCCTCACCCAGGGTGCCAACCCTTGCACCTATCACATCTCTTCCTCTCAGTGTCTCTCTTAAACTTGGCATGTGGTGGATGACCTGATGCCCCATGTGTCTGCATCGCACCAAATGCCCGCTTGCCCTTAAAGGGCTGGAACGCACTCCCTCTAGTCCTGAGAGAGTTCTTCTCATGCATGGATGCCATATCAGCAGCATCTCGCACAGAAGTGGGTCACGAAGAAATCACTCGATCTCTCAGCCAAGGAATCAACCCATCCACAAATCTGTCAGTTGCCTCCGTGTCTGAGGCCAGTGCGTGAGGTGCAAATCTCCTCAGTCGTGTAAATCGGTTCAGGTACTGCTGAACCGTCATATCTCTCTGCTCCAGGGTGGCAAACTCCTTCTTCATGGACTGCAATACATGAGGTGGAAAATACTGAGTGTCGAAAGCCTGTTTAAAGGCTGCCCATGTCATCATCTCGGTCGGATCTGGTCGGGTGAGTGTGAAAGTCTGCCACCAGAAGCCGGCCTCACCTTTCAGCAGGTAGGAGGCTACTCTAACTTGATCATCTGGTGAGATCTTCATAGCGTCGAATGTCCTCTCCGCCTCAAATAACCATCGCTCAGCCTCCTCCGTGTTACCATCGCCATAAAAGGGTTTCACCATCTTTTGAAACCTTTCCAATAATTTGTCAGTCTTCTTAGAGTCACTCGTAGCATCGCCCTCCGTGGCTCTAGGTACTGATGGTTCTTGTACTGGTTGTAAGGACTGAACTGACGAAACCATGGGTGCCACTTGAGGTGGTGGAATAGGTCTAGGGTTTGCAGCTTCAACAGCTGTCCTAACCTGCTGCTGGATAAGTGGTACAAGTCCTGACATTAATCGATTCAATAACTCGGTATCTCAATCCCCTTGAGTTGAGGGCTTAGCGGGTGGAGCCACGGGTGTAGCAGGGGCAGACCTTGTCCTTCTTCGAGGAGCCATCTGTCAAAAGTTTTAAATGTCACTAAGTGTAAGTTCCTCTCTCATAGTTCCTCTCTCTACAACTATTATGGACTGTTACTCACATATAAATGAACATTTACAAGGATTATGATGGCTAGACTGGGCTCTGATACCAACTTTGTAACACCCCAGATTTTTAAGATAATTTTTTTTAAAATAATAATGGCATTTTAAATAAGAGCATTTGGGATCCCATGAGAAAAGATTTATTCAACATTTTACTAAACATATCTTAAAAACTTCGGGTGTTAGTTTTCCTTTCTTAAAATGGCGTACATGTAATTTAAACATAAATAAATAATCCGCGTATAAATCAACGTCAAATAAATAGGCGCCTTTATTTTAATTCAAATAAATGTCCAAAATACAATAATAATATGGCCCAGGGTCTATCCATCATAACATCCCATATAAATGTCCAACATATGTCCAAACATCTAAATCACATCCAAATATAAAGTATGCAGTCCATAATAAAATTTAAATGATAATCCACTCTAATGACTCACATTACTGTCTAAAACTATAGGAAAAACTAGTCTTCAGCAGCTCTCAAGGTTTATCAACCGCTTTTCCTTTCCTGGTGTCGCGCTCGAGATCTAAGGCATTGCAAAACAAAGCAATGCCTCAGCAAGCTATCGCTTGTATAGGTAAATAGACAATTAATGTAATAAATGAAAGAAATAATGAACAGTACTAATGAAAAATCTAACATTTATGAAAATAGTGATATCATAATGCCATGTTCAATAAATGCCAATTTATTCCATATGCTAAAACATGAAATTCACGGAGTTAAAACATGACATGAATCAATAAAATGGAGCATACAACCAGAATAAGGGCACCATAAGGTAATGGGTCCCACCACATCGCACTAACATCCCTGATCAGGAGTACACGTAGTCAACCTCTGAGTATCGTCACACCCAGGCATATCATCCATAACCATGCTCATCATACATGCACACATAATAAGAATATGGGCCATCATGCTGCAGTGGCAACCCTCCATGGGTATCAACCACCGCCGCTCTCCGTCGACACCATAACGGGAGGCTTAGCGTCTATCCCCATGGAAAGGCTCAGACCGGTAGTGTGGACTATCCATGTTACCAAACCCCTACCGAATGTCATCTATGGGCAGGTGTCTATCATATCACAAAATCATCACATCATAATCTCGGAAGGTGGGTGGCCGGCCCTATCCCTCCTAATATGACGCCCACCGAGCGAGAGCACCCGTCATCAAATATAAAACACGGAAATCATATGTATATGCTAAAACTCAAGAGCACTTATAGCTTGCAATCCCCAAGACATGCCCCTCATCTTGGGGTTAGCCTATAAAAGGACTAGCTAATAAGCCTCTATTCTCATTTCCATGTAAATCCATGCATTTTCTATATATATCATAAGAAATAAGTCTCTAATTAAGCATAACTAATTTACATCATGCTTGTAAAAGCATTTTAAATAAGTTTATTCAGTAAAAGATTTCATTTTGGAATAACCATACTGTACTCAATGTCGCATGAAATACACGGTAAATAAGAATTGCAATTTAAAATACGATCACACATGATGCTATGTTTAAACATGGTTTAAAATCAAGGCAAAATATTAGTTGTCGTCACCTACCTCAGTGTGAGACCACTAGCTTGCTAATAACTCCTTTTAACTGGTATATTCAAGTGCACCTGTACATGTCACATCACTATTTAAAAATTTTCTAAATAAAAAGTGGTAATTTATAAGTTTTTAAGTTAAAACTAGGTCCGCGTCGTTAATACGGTCACAACGCATCTTTCGAATCGTGATTTGGACTCCTCTAGCTCCCAAAAATCAATTTTAAGTGAAAATACTTTATAAATTAATATTTATTAATTTATAGGGTGTTTGGCGGGTGCACTGGTTTACACCAGCGGCCCTGCTTTACACCGGGTTACACCGGTGCCCAGTGTACACTGGGTTACACTGGCGGCCCCGGTTTACACCGGGTTACACCGGCACCCAGTTTACACTGGGTTACACGGGCAGCCCGGTTTACACCGGCAGTCATCTCCGGTGACCCTACAGGTGTCCAAATCACTTGGTTTTTGAACCATTTTGTTCCAAATTTTGTCTAGTTTCTATTTCTATCATCCTTTTGCATTGATTTCTCCAAAAACTATGTTTTTCAAATGGTTTTTCCCAAGTTCCTAAAAACATCCCTAGGTACTGGTTTTTGGGTTTTGTGGAGAAATCCACCGTTGGATTACTCCCAAATTTAAAGGGTTTGCTCTTGGGTCTCTTGTGCACTAGTTGGACAGTGCGATTTCCAAACGGACGAGGTTTGATCTGTGAAATCACGCTCCAACAGTAGCGTGCACAAAGTTCCCAAAAAATCCGATTTTTTTTTCCTAATTTTTTTCATGCTTTTCTAATTAGTTTTCTAATTAATAAATACAGAAAAACATGGATTTGAGGCTTACCTTGCGCCTGGTTGATGTTGCTCGTGTTGCCGGGGTTCCACTCGCCGGAAAATCCAAGTTTTGCAGGGCTAGGGTTTTGCGTAAAAACTTAGAGAAAATGCTCAAAGTGGAGCGTTTTGGTTCCTAGAGGAGCATAGATATAGGGTTTTAGAGTCTTGGGGAAGAGAAACTCTTCCCCACACGTCTCTTCCCATGTCTCTCCAGCGATTTTTCCGCCACTGGTAGAGACGTGTGGAAGACGGGGTTGCCATTATCAATTTGGACCCCTGTCTAACACGTCTCTATCAAATGACCAATTTGCCCTTACAACTTTGACGGCTCATAACTCCCTCGTTTGAGCTCCGTTTTTCGCGTTCTTGGTGGCGTTGGATTTGTATCGACGAGCAATTTCTAATTCTTATATTTTCAGAAAAAATTTCTATCTATAAATTTTTATTTTTATTTATTTAAAAATTTCCTATTTTATCCTAAAAATTAAGGATATTACAATATCACAATATCATCACATCACAATCTCGGAGGGTGGCCGGCCCTATCCCTCTTAGCATGACGCCCACCGGGCGAGAGCACCCGTCATCAAATATAAAACACGAAAATCATATGTATATGCTAAAACTCAAGAGTACTCATAGTTCGCAAGCCCCAAGACATGCCCCTCATCCTGAGGTTAGCCTATAAAAGGACCAGCTAATAAGCCCCTGTTCTTATTTCCATGTAAATTCATGCATTTTCTATATATAATAATAAATAAGTCTCCATTTAAGCATAACTAATTAACATAATACTTATAAAATCATTTGAAATAAGTTTATTCAATAAAAGATTTCAATTTGGAATAATCATAATGTACTCGAAGTCGCATGAAATCCACGCTAAATGATAATTGCAATTTAAAACACAATCACACATGATGCTATATTTAAACATGGTTTAAAAATCAAGGCAAAGCATTAATTGTCGTCACCTACCTCAATGTGAGACCACTAGCTTGTTAATAACTCCTTTTAACTGGTATGTTCAAGTGCACCTGTACAAGTCACATCACTATTTAAAAAAAATTTCTAAATTAAAAGTGGTCATTTATAAGTTTTTAAGTTAAAACTAAGTCCGCGTCATCGATACGGTTACAACGCCTCTTTCAGATCATGATTTGGACTCCTATAGCTCTCAGAAATCAAATTTTAGTGAAAATATACACAAAATGGGGCTGACGTGCGTCACGGTTGCTAGGAAGCTGCGCGTCCCGACCCAATGTGACAACCCGAGCAAGACCACCAGCACACGTGACCGCTGCACGCGTGCGCAGAGACATGCATTCGTCACGCGTCTCCGTCGGGGCGTCCTGCTAGGCGTCCTGGCGTCAGCGCCTGGCCGCTAACTACATCACCACCGCAGGAGAAGACAACCGGATTCCGGTAGTCTCCGACGGAGCTACAGAGCTCCGTTTTGAGCAATTTTTGCGCCTTTTTTCTCAGAATTTCCTTTAGAATCCATTTATGCCCTCTTTTTGCACTGATTTTACCAAAAACCATATTTTTTAAATGATTTTTTCCACGTTCTTAAAAACATCCATAGGTACTGGTTTTTAAGTTTGCTGGAGAAACCCACCATTGGATCTCTCCCAAATTTAAAGGTTTGATCTTGGGTCTCATGTGCACTAGTTAGATAGTGCGATTTTTAAACGGACGTGGTTTCATCTGTGAAATCACTCTCCAACAGTAGCGTGCACAGAGTTCCCAGGAAATCTGATTTTTCTGATTTTTAAATGCTTTTCTAATTAATTTTTCCTATTTAATAAATACGAAAAATAGGGTTTAAGGCTTACCTTGCGCCTGGCTGGGGTTGCTAGTGTTGCCGGGGTTCTACTCGCCAGAAAAGTGCTAACTTTGCAGGGCTAGGGTTTTGAGTAAAAACTCAGAGGAACGCTCAAGGTGGAGCGTTTTGGCTCCTAGGGAAGGGTAGATATAGGGTTTAGAGTCTTAGGGGAAGAGAAACTCTTCCAATCGCGTCTCTTTCCACATCTCTCTGGCAATTTTTCCATAACTGGTAGAGACGTGTGGAAGACGGGGGTGCCATTATCAATTTGGACCCCTGTGTAACACGTCTTTGTAAAATGACCAAAATGCCCTCACAACTTCAACGGCTCCTAACTCCCTCATTTGAGCTCCGTTTTTCGTGTTCTTAGTGGCGTTGGAATCGTATCGACGAGCACTTTCAAATTATTAAGTTTTTAGAAAAAAATTTCATCTCTAAATTTTTAATTTGATTTATTTAGTAATTTATTGTTTTGTACCCAAAATTAAGGATATTACATACAGACTATCTACATCTCTTAGGGGCTATAGTTTTGAAGTATGTAGATGAATGGATTTCATTTTGAATTCGTACATGGGTTGTATATACACAAGCTTTATCTTTGACATTTTCTTTTTGTGGACATATCATTTTGAGTTGGATGTGGTGTCATGATGGACAGATATTGGGCCATGTTGTTTTCTGTCATACTATCATTATTATTGTTGTTTACATTTGACAAGATTTTTAGCTTGTTGATTTAACCTACCTCATAATATAAGTTGTTTATTACATTTGACTATATTGCATTTTTAGGAGTTGTATGGCCCCAGGGGTTTTAAAGCTATTTTTAGTTTAAATAAAAGTGAAAACTTTAAATCAAGATCTTGATTGTGTTGTTGTTGTTATTATGTTTATAATTGTGTTAAAAACATAGGGTGTCACAATTCCTTATAGGGTTCCTTGAATTGTAGACCTATTTGACTAAAGTCTTTATTTTCTAAGACTCTTTAAACTAGAGAGATTCGTTTAGCTAGAATCCTTGATTTGGAGGACTCTTGGAGTTGTGGGGCCCATTTGACTGGAGTCCTTATTTTTTGAGATTTTTCGAGCTGTGAGACCCATTTGTCTAGAGTCCTTGTTTTGTAGGACTATTCAACCTGGTGGGACTTATGTAGTTACAGTCCTTATTTTCTAAGATTCTTCAAGTTGTAGAGCTCATTTGGCTAGTCCTTGAAATATAAGACTCTTTGAACTGGTACGGACTTTTCAGCTAGATCCTTGATTTGTAAGACTCTTCAATATAGTAGTGCCTGTTTGACTATAGTCCTCATTTCTACAACTCTTTGAGTTGCGGAGCTTGAAGTGATGGATCAAAACATGATCAAGCTAAATAGATTTAATGGCACTAATTTCACTCATTGACAAGACAAGATGAAATTCCTTCTTATTACGCTGAAGATATATTACGTCTGGCATCCAATTCTCTAACCATTACCAGCACATACTGATAACGAGTAAGATGAAAGACAAAAGGAATGGATCAAGTGACAAGAAGTTGAAACTACTATAAATTGGACACATTCTTAATGCTCTATTGGATCGCTTGTATGATCTCTATTCCGAAATAGAGACCACTAAAGAAATATGGATCACTTCAAAGAAAAATACAAGGCCGAAGAAGAAGGCACAAAAAATATTTAGTACTATCTAAATATTTTGATCTTAAAATGGTTGATGATAAATCACTGCTTGCATAGGTACATGAGTTGCAAGTTTTAGTTAACAAAATTTGGGTCTTGAAGAGAGAAGTTCCTTGAGTCTTTCCCAAGTAGGAGCAATTACTGCAAAAGTTTCACCTTCTTGGAAAGATTTTAGGAAGAGGCTACTTCGTGAGAATAACGAATTTACCATGGAGTAGCTTCTCAAACATCTTCTCATATAAGAGGAATTTTCTCTAAGAGATAAAAAAAAAGAAGATAATTCTTATAATAGCTCACAACTAAATTTGACTTCTGAAGGGGAGCCTTGGCACAATGGTAAAAGTTGTCCTCATGTGACCTTGAGATTCCGGGTTCAAGATGTGGAATCAGCCTCTTGCAAAATATAAGGTAAGGCTGCCTACTATAGGCCCTTATGGTCCGCCTCTTTCCCTGACCCTGCATAGGGGGGAGCTTCATGCACCGGGGCTGCCCCTTTTAGCTAAATTTGATTTCTACTTCAAATTTCATTAAGAGAATCCTCCAGCTATAGCAAAAAGGAACATTATGCTCGAGCGTGTCACCAACAGACAACCGTGAAGAAGTAAAAAGGCTCACAAGGTTGAAGATTCCATAGTTTCAATGGTGATAGAAATTCACGTGGCTGGATAAAGCAAGTGGTTCTTCAATTCATGTTTGCCATGATGAGGGCATGTTTAATGAGAACCACTCTGAAGGTTCTAGGAACAAGGCACGGTGGAGATTGTGTTCTCCGAAATAGTACATTATCCAAAAATGTAAAATCTTAATGGTAGGATTCAGGTTTTCTATGAAAAAAAACCAGAGCAGGACTGTTTAGATCCTACTCGCTGCCACATGAACATTAATTTGAAGTTTTGAGCCACCAGTTTTTGGAACAATTCAGCTAGTGGATCCCAAATTATTACGTGCGCCCTACACGACTGGAGCTGAAAATTTCAGCACGAGCGCCTTACTAATAAGGCGTGCAACGGCCTCACCTAACTTTTCTCAGCCTCACTTAACTTTTCTCATTTCATTGCTCGCCTTTTGAATCTTCAGTAGGGACCTTTAATCTTTTGATAGCCTGCAGCTCACTCCCAGCAATATGGCCTTTCCTATCCTCTCACGTCAATCCCACGAGTTTCTTATCCATTCTAATTCAATCACGACACAGGAACAGCCTAGGCTTTTGCCAACAACCTTTCTTTCAAAATTCACTCGGCAAACCTAGCCAAGTCTAGGAACAATATAGAGTTATTTGGGACTACATACATTGACCTTCAATTGCATTTAATTGTTTTGACTGAAATATTGCAGCAACCTAATAATCTTATCCCTCCCTTGAAATCTTACTAGCCGCTAGCAAATAGACAAGCGTAGCCAAAACCTATTTGCAGACTCAACGGCTAAGATTATTCAATTGGTAGAACTCCATATCAATTGTGCCCGCGACCTAAACCATTAAAAGGATGGCATCTACCAAAGTGATTGGGGCGAGCTAGGAATAAAGTTGCTCCTGCGGTCTATCTTCCAAAAAGAAGAAGATATTGTTTCAGGCAGTCGGTTATTATCTCTTCGTCCTCCCATTTCAATTTCCGTCCCCATTTGTCGCTCCTTGCAAGAAATGGCGACCCTTCTCTTCTCCCCACTGCCTTCCCCCTCCTTCCTCCACAGAAACCCAAACCCTAATTACAATTCCTCTTCTTTTATCTGCAGATTCACTCCAATCTCTATCTCTTTTAATGCTAAACCATTCCTAAAAAGATCCTTTACTGCCTCTGCTCCAGCTGCCGCTGTTGAATTCGACCTTAGTAGTTCTCCAACTGCTTCTGGAAATGAACTTCTTGATATTTCCAAACTCGGGATATCCCAAGAGATTGTTTCTGCTCTTTCTCGACGGGGAATTACAGAGCTCTTTCCCATTCAGGTGTACAGAAAAAAAATTCATTTTGTAGTTGTAGAAAATGCTATCTATCGTCTTATCTTTGTTTCTACTTAATTAGTTCCAGTAATGTGATCTTCGTAAGTGGACATGCCACAAAATTATATGAGCACATATGCTAAACGAATGGAAAGAGCATGGTAGGGTGTATAATAATTATAGGAGAACTGTTGTGCCTGAGTTTTTAAGTGTCGCAGTTAGTAAATTTTAATAGAAGTATGTGGTAGGGGACTGTAGTGGAAAATCTATGGAGGCCATCCCCCTCCGCCTCCAAGTGGTTATGATCAATCAAACATCATCAATGCTAATTGTTTCTTGTTGCACTTTTATGTAGATGCATAATAATAGTAGTTTTGAGCTCAGATAACTAGCTGCTGTGTTGATGGTTCAGAAATTACAATATTTAGTAGCTCTAGTTTTGCTGAAGGTGGTCTTGTTATGACCGAGTGTGTTGGACCTGGAAAGGAAGAGACTAAAGGGAGACAAAGAGTGAGAAGAAGCAGTTGCACTTGCATAGACACCCATGAAATTCAGGAATAAACCCAGTCTGCAGCACGCAATTCACGAATAAGCTAACAATAACCCACCCTTTCTTTACTTTTGCCGGAAAATTATCTGATCTTCAAAGTGGGGAGTCCTTTCCAGTGGTCAGTGAATGCCGATGGACCCCTGTGAATGAGATGACTTGAGAATTATTTTTGTCAATTCTTTGATTCGGCAGCTTTTTTAACTGGTTGATTTATGAATAAAATAACAGTGATTCCATCAAATATAAAGAATCCTTGAAATGCATCTCGTAATCTCTTCTTCAGTATTATTAGATTGTGCCATTCTTCTGTTGATACAAGTTTCTAACAACATGTAAGATAATTGGCTAAGCTGATTATTATAGATGTATAGGCAGCATCATCTGTCAGTTTCTGAGAATAATAATTTCTGTTTTAGAAATTACATCCTTGCTGCCTCATGAGAGGACAACTAAAGTTGTGAATTATGCTATAAATCAGGACTTGGCAAAAATTCCATCTCCTATTTAATTTCGGGATCTACCTTCATTCAAAGACTTAATCAGAATTCGTTGTCTCCCACTGCTGTCATCTTGCATCTTGTTCCATTTTTACTTCTTGTGCCTCACATCTATCTTCCATCCACCTCTTGTTTCTATCCTTCATGCTGGCAGTTGGCTGCTGCAATCACTAAGTGTGGCTGTTCCATGTTTACCTCAATTTTGCTAGGATATGATAGCGGCTGTCTGCAACAATATCAAGCAAGACTCCTCTCTTTCTCTCTCTGTGAATTCTCCCTTCTCTGTACATTTATGAAACAAATACCCTTCTTAGCTACCAACAGTTGTATCTCTGAGCTTTCCAGATCCTAATTCACATCCTACAGTAAGTTTTGAGGCCATTGGATGATGAAGAAACTGTAAAGTAAAAGTGTGGTGAGAAAAAAGTTACTTGCAAGTTAAATAACCCAAATATAAGAGTTGCTTGTACCCATTTATTCTTGTTTCCCATGCCTTTGCGCTCTCTCTCATTCCCTCTGTTTTGTTCTCTCTTGTGATAAATTTTCTCTTTGTTTTTTCCTCTGTCTCACTTCTCTGCCCCTCTCACCAAACCCTCAGAGAAGGGAAAAATATCACCATTTAATGTGGTTCTGTTGCACATTTGAACTATGCTTGGATATAAGGGTTGATAATTTTCATTAATCTTATGAAATTCGTATGCTGTTGTTATATTAAATTTGGATCATATTGACCTTGAGATCATGGGCTCAAGGCGTGGAAACAGCCTCTTGCAAAATGCAAGGTAAGGCTGTGTACTTTAGGCCCTTGTGGTCCGCCCCTTCCCCGGACCCTGCATAAGTGGAGCTTCGTGCACTGGGGCTGCCCTTTTTATTAATTCAAGATGCTGCTATATGATTGCAGAGAGCAGTCCTGGAACCAGCTATGGGAGGTCGTGATATGATTGGAAGAGCTATTACTGGGTCTGGGAAAACTCTTGCCTTTGGTATTCCCATATTGAATAACATTATCCGGAATCGTACACAACATAGGTTTGGATTTCATTATCTTTCTTTCTGTAATTTATATCATTATCTTGAAAGAAATTGATTTTATAGTTCACCTACTTTGTTATGATTTTGGAAAGTTTCTATGAGATGTTCTTTATGTTATAGACTAATCAAACCTTTGTGCTTGGCTGAGGCGTTTCTATGAATTTTGGAAAGAACATGAAATATACAAATAATGAGTTATTAAAGGAAGATCCTTGACCAAATCAAAGATATGATAACGACATTCTCTTTTCACTTGGTATTGTTTTCTGGTTACAGTGTCTTCATAGTGTTGTCTTCTGTACTTTTGCATGCTTGTGTGTATCGTAAATTGTGTTGGTTGAGTTTTCATGGCTTTTTACTTACTTCCTGGTTTCAATAAAATGACATAAAAAAAAGACTAATGTAAGCTATGTATGCAAAATAAGCAACCACGGCTAATTAAACAGTGCAAAATAATAAATCCAGTTTGAGTTCACCGCTCTCTTGAAAGAATACCTGCACAAAGGCTAGGCTTGTAATTGACTTGGTGCTGTTTACGTTTTCTGATTCTTCATAAATTGAACCATGGAAACATATGCAAACAGTAGCATGTTGGAATGCTTAAGCTGTGTAAGTTACACCAGCACTTATTCTCAACGCTAAGGTAGTTGGCCTATGCTTCTGTTAGAACTGGTCCATAACTGATCTCTAACTTGGACATGTAAGTTGGAACAGTATTTATCTTTTTCTTTTTGATGCATCTTGTTACTCATGGTTTGCAACGGAATAAATGGGAAGTATTCCTTCTTTTCCATATAAACCCTCTGTAGGCAAAAGAGTGCCCCTGCTGCTCTAGTTTTGGCACCTACACGAGAGCTTGCCCGCCAGGTGCAGAAGGAGTTCAAAGAATCTGCACCAAATCTGAGCAGTGCCTGTCTCTATGGTGGAGTTCCAATCAGCAACCAAATGCGCCTACTTGGTTTTGGTTTAGACATTGCTGTTGGCACTCCTGGCAGAATCATTGATCTGGTTGAAAGGGGTGCGTTGAATCTCTCAGAAGTCAAGTTTGTTGTGCTGGATGAAGCTGATCAGATGTTGGCTATTGGTTTTCAAGAAGATGTAGAATGTATTTTGAGTTATTTACCTGCAAAGAAGCAATGCATGCTATTTTCTGCAACAATGCCGTCATGGGTTAATCAGCTCTCAAAGAAGTTTTTGAGGAATCCTTTGATGGTTGATCTTGTAAGTTAACTTTATACGACTCTGTCATTTTGCTTCAAAATTTCTTTGTGATACTTGATTCTTGATTTAAATCCTTAGGAAATATCATATTAGCAATAAAGTTGATGGATCTTATATTGTGGTACTGCTTCCTTCAGGTTGGTGATTCTGATCAAAAGCTAGCTGAGGGTATTTCTCTCTATTCAATTTCCTCAACCAGCTCACGGAAGCAAAATATTCTTCCTTCTCTGATATCGGTAAGCTAATAAGCTGATTACAAAGAATTTCCATAGGAGATTAGAAGCTCTAATCTAACCTTTCTTGCAAGTGTATGCGCTGTTATCTGGAGATGTTCAAAATGTGGTTGTACATACTCTTTTATTCTCTTCAATCCTGCGGATAGATTGCCCCTGTTTTCCATTCACATATTTCTGTAGCATGGTGGAGATATGAGTCAGTCGCATGCATGCTACCTTCAATGCTCCATAGAAGGAAAGATTGGAATCATCAACCTTCTGTGAAGCATTTTCTTTATTATTAACATTTTGTACACACTGAGCAATTCTCACTTTGCCAAGGACCACTTCTTCTGAATAATGGCTCATTCAGAACATCAGCTTGTATTGTTATGCCTGTTACTCTTTTGAAGTTCTCTTTCAAGAACCATCAAATCATCTTGAGTGAAACAGCTTTAATACATAGGCCTGGAATAGTCAAATGTAAACTAAATACAATGAATCAAGAGACAAACTCTTCATCAGAATGGAACTTGGTTTCTCGTTCCAAATACAATAATACATACAGATGGAAATATGAAGCTAGTTGCCTTCCAATCAAGTGCAAGGGTTAAAACGCTATATCATGTTGAAATCTTTAGTTCCGTGTTAAAAGCAGCTAGCGCTGAGCTTGGCCTTTCTTGGTCTTGTGAGTGATCCTTAGATCAGGTGCAACATTAACTTCTGTGGCACTGAATTGGAGTGGAATGTGCATCATTTTCTATGAGTTGATGTTTGACTATTTGAACTTCGAAGAAATTCTGTGTTTCTAGCTTTTGGTTTCTCAATGTTTCTCCTTCCTGAGCTTGGCACGTTATGGGAGATGGTTTTAAACACTGTTCATTTTAGTTTTTCACTTTTCTTGTCCTCATTCTCTGTTCCCTTTATGTTGATCTTGTTGCACATCTTCATTCCTCTTCTTTCTTGTCTTCTCTGTTCATCCCCTCTTTTCTTCCTTGTTCCATTCCTCAGCAGCAATGCCTTTCAGCACCTCGAGAATTCTATTCTCCTCTTGAATCTCTGGAGTTTCTTCTTCTCATCCTTTGATTTTCTTCTCTCCTCTTTGTCTATTTCTCAAGTTGAATCAGGAAGGATGATCAATAACAACTTCAGGTAGTGTTTTGAGAATTAAATTGTTATAGCTGCCACTTCCTATTGGTACGCCATCCGGTGAACAGTAATTGTTATCTGGCTGACAAGATTTTTTGAACTGTGATTAGCCCCTGGAGGGTTACTTCTAAAACATACATGTTGTGTACCTGGGGCTGGGAAGAGGTCATCTGTAGTCCAAACTCACCTGCATCAGGCGGTCATGACATTCCAACACGACCAAACTGGAAATCTGTTCTTAATTTTTGTAGCAAGTCAATATGCACTCTGCAATAACAACTGTTGTTGTTGTATAATTGAAAAGATCTTTGAGCATGGCGTATTTACCATGGGGACAACAAATGTGTAGTGGTTGACCTGAGCATCTATGTTTGTAATTTTTGCCCAGAAAGTAGGGCCGGGAACCAGATATTTTCAATCACTTTTCTACTTATTTTACTTTTCCCTGGTCCTAAAGTGCTGTTACAATTTTCTAAAAGCTAGCTGTAACAAATCAAACTCATACCAATGTAAAAAATCTTATTATTAAAACAGGGGAGTGTGGAATTTACTTTCATCATTTCCATATATGAAGAGAATGGGTAAAAGTTAGATTAAGCTTCTGTCCTGACTGCGATGCAATATGTATTTGACACGTGCATCTGAAATACTGTATGAAGAATCTTTGAGGTTTCTATATGTTGTTAACTTACTATATCATTGATAAGAGGTTTAAATTAAGCTAGGTCTTGTTACTTGGTGAGCTAGCCATGTTTAGTTCATTAGGCTTCTGAGTACCTATGCTCTCAAAAACTCAAGATTTGCTTCAGAATGAGTCCATTATTGAGTCAAGCTTCGTAATTTTAGTGCTTTCCTTTAATTGAATTTTAGTGCTCCTTCATTTAACATTAGCATTGTGTTCAGAGATATGGCCCAGGAGGTAAAAGCATTGTCTTTACAAAAACAAAGAAAGATGCTGAAGAACTTTCCAGATCCATGGGAAATATCCTTGGAAGCAGGGCATTACATGGAAATATGAACCAGTTCCAAAGGGACAAAACGATTACTGCTTTTCGTGATGGGCGATTTAATGTTTTGTTTGCTACTGACGTTGCTGCTCGAGGCCTCGATATTCCTAACGTTGACCTGGTAATGCATTTTTAGACTGCAAAACAATGCTACTTCTTTCCTAGGATAGTTTAATATTGGCAGGTCTTCTAGTATGACTTCATCTTACGTTAACGCTAATGCAGGTTGTCCATTTTGAACTACCAAATACGTCTGAGATTTTCGTTCATAGATCTGGCCGAACAGGACGTGCGGGAAATAAGGGCAATGCAGTTCTTATGTTCACTGAGAGTCAGCGGCGTGCAGTCAAGTTTATTGAGAGGGATCTTGGTTGCAAGTTTGAGGAGGTATATAACCTTTCTTATTTAAGAGTACATCAGTTTTTATGCTCTTCACATTCTGGCTCATTCTAGGATGCTGCATACTCTTTGTTCTCATTAGATGTTCCATGCATCTTCAAAATGATGGCTATCTGTAGGTTGACTTCCTTGAATCTGATGAATGCCTATCAGAAACGCCATTGTATACAAGCAGTACTTTGAGTCCTCTCTGGTCTCTGAAGCTTACAGAAGGTTGTTTGAGGATGAGGTGGACAAGTTTGTGCTAGTTTTCTGTACATAGTTCTCTGACTTATGAACTTTGTTACGGCTGAAAATGGAAGTCCAAATAAGATACACATATATTATACTATTTATTATCCTATTTCAATATGCTGCTTCTTATGTGAACTTCGTGTAAAACTGCTCTGGTCACTTCTTAGCCTTTAACCATATAGCTTAGGTGGGGCCATAAAGCAGCAGTTTGACATAACTACAATGAAACTTCCAGCATGTTCAGTTCATGTGTTAGTGTGCCATTCTGTTGTTTGTTTGGTTTGGCAGTTGAAAGTTTATTAGGAACCATCAGCTTCAATTTCATCAAGCTTCTCACTGTTTTCACCTTTGTCTAATTCCCTCTTCTTGTGTTATTATATTATCAGTTGCCAAGAATCAAAGATGGGACTGGAAACAGAACAGCAACTATGGATGCAGAAGGGAGTGATTATGGGAGGTATGATAATTCAGTAAGGCACCAATTTGGACAGCGGGATGATTTTCGCGAGCGACATTTTGGAAATTATGGAGGATTTCAAAGACAAAAGTATGGGAATGCTAATGATAATAGAACCCAGCGGTCTAACAACTTCAGACACTCAGAAGGAAATTTTGAAGGTTTTAAGATTTCTCGGAGGAACCCGTCTTCAGAGAACAGGAGGACAGGGCATACTTATTTTGAAAAATCCAGGAGAAGTAATCAGTCACACAATGACTTTGAGAATAACAGCTTCACTAGGAATGGACTTGCCTCTGATGTAGATAGCTTGGGGTCGCGTTCAAGATCAAGAACTTCAAAATATCAGTTCGACTCAGAAGCTTTTGACTTTGACGGAAGTTCCAAAAATGACAGGAATCATTTAAGGGGAAAGAGGCAGCCTAAGATATCTGAAAGTAGTGCAGATGATTTCAAGCAGATACTTGACGCACTTAGGGGCAATCGTGATTTCAAAGATACTGAAGAAGTCTGATAATTCAACTCATTGATGCTTTGCAAGTAAGTCAAACTTTTCATGTATTTTAGGGCTTAGCCCCTTTAGACTAATGTCACACCCTCATTTGTGATTGAGTACAAGTGGAATTCACCTTTTTGAACAATCTGAAGTCGTTCATCTTAACTGTCTTGCCACGGATGGGCCATATCCTAAAGATCACATACTTTGAAAAATCGTGCCATTGATCACAGTGCTTTTCTTTAGCTCTATGATCGATTTCTCATCTTTCCATGGCTTTGATTTTACAGTTTCATAGTACAGACGACTGATAGTGCCAAATTCACAATTCAGGATTATTCATGCAGCAATGTAGCTACTGGCCGTAACTGGCAACAGGCAGATTTTTGCAATATGAATCTTCCATTGTTTTAGAGGCAGCACTGGCAAATTGAGGTTCCGCTCATGTATGTGAATCTCTGCATCCGCTTGGGCAAACTTTCTATTTTTGGGGAGTGGAAGGATTGAATTTGGTGAGAATGGTGTTTCTGATGCGAGTTCCTTCCTTTATTCCAGTTTTACATACAGTTATCCGTCATTAAGTTGTACATATGGGCGAGCATGAATTACAGAACGAGTCAGAGATGGGAAAGGAACTGGTGCAGCTTTGATTGTGTTAACCGATGATTGGATCATAACTCTGAATCAAAGATTGAAAGAAAGTGATTCAAGTAACTTCTCTTTGTTTTTAGCAGCAATTTTGCATTCACTTTGCTCATAAATTCGTTTTGGCTATTGATTTCATTGTAAGTGGATCCTTTGGTCCAACCATGTTCGTTGCAAACATGATAAGGACCATGAGTTCGTTTTGGGCTTGATGTACCGCAAATGCAAGCAAAAGGGAAGTGCCAGTATTAAAACCCCTAGTTTCTTTGGAGTTCTTGGCCTATAAGAAAGAAAAATGGTTAGTACATGGGCACTAGGTTGCTTACGCATGACTAGAGTGACGCAAAATTCGTCAGGCATAACTCGGAGCTATTTAGGAGTAGGAAAAATTTGACTGTAATTTCTTTTGATAGTCTATGCTGGCCCTTAGGATAGCCATGGCTAAATCGATCATCTGTCCTTTCAGAGTCGGAGACTGTATTTCTTTCTTGCATTTACTATCCTCCGGAAGCATGCTGTGTTCATGAACCTTCATTTGAGCCATTTGACTCAACGCTTCCAACAGCACCTGATCTCTTCTTATGATTGCTTAAAGTTAATCTGTCAACTTTTGCTTCTTGTCAAGATGTAGCTCCTAGTTAGAAACTATTACTTCATTTCGTTCAATATCAGCTAACTTGCCTAGGATGTCATCCCTCTATGGCTCTTGCTGCTCTCACTTCTTAGCCCAAAACTTTAAACTTCACCTTATTATAGAAGTTATTTTAGAATTACAAAGTTTTCATTAGAACCACGAGCTTAGCCAGTCCGCCAATGTTCAAGGTTGGCGTACTTTCAGTGGTTTTGGAAGAGCTCTGAAGAGGTTTGAATAAAAGGGGCGGCCCCAGTGCACTAAGCTCCTGTGTATGCAGGGTTCGTGGAGGGCGGACACAAGGGTGGATGGTATGCAGTCTTATCTTGCATTTTGTAAGAGGTTATTTTCACGCTTTGAACCCGTAACCTCAAAGTCACACGACGACAACTCTACCATTTCACTTTGAAGTGGTTTGAATAGTTTGAAGAAATTGGTGTTACTTTTGCTGCTTTTCGATGAGTTCCAAAGAAGGAATTTGGAAACTCCTTGTCAATCGATGAAATTGCGCAAACTCCTAATTGGAAGATTTTCCAAACTCTAGCTGTGGCGTTCATGGAGTAAAAGTGGCCTCAAGCTTAGGTTCCTTGAGAACTCCATCTCAAAGTGAAATGGAGTAGCTAATGCAGACTCTAGCACTATTTGGAAAAACTGAAGTAACTCGAAAACAAAATGCATACCTGGAAAACATTTTTATCTAGCGAATGCCCGGCTTGCTTGCTTAATGGATCTGTTTCAGGGACTTGTGCTGAAAGAAACCAACTTGAGAAGATGTAGTGGGATTCTCAATCATGTTTGTAGAGGTAGTGGGATTCTCCACTCCTGCTCTCTGGAACTGAAATAAGATTGGCATGCGCCTGATGTAGTGATAGAAGCCGAAGTACAAGCCTGTCAACGTGGACTGGTGAATTTTCATCTTCAAAGATCTAATCTAGTCAATGTTTACAGTCATATTAGGGGGACAGGGGATACGCTTGGGTCACACCCCACTCCTAGCGTAAATGAAAATTAATTTCCATTAATCGCTTACAGTGATCGTGAGAAGAAGAAGTAAAACTGATATTCCAATTCCATTGTAGATAGCACAAAGTAATGCCCCCCCAAATCAATGAAAGATTTGCTTCAAGTAGACACAAGCAGAACCCGCTTATCTATGCAATATAAGGAATGGAAAATGTACTAGCAAACATGGACAACACTAGTCGTTTGGCACCAGTCTGTGCATTGAACTGTCAGGCTCAATAAGACCCGATACAGGACTTGTGCAGGAACTATGTTTTTGTTAGCTCTCATTCCTTTGTGAGATCTAAGTAAATTATGGGGTGAGTTATCTGAATCTTAGGGATCATAGCAACATTTGTAAGATTAGTCATGTTAATTAGCTAGTAATCAACTTCCTGATGAAGATGTTTGGCATGGAGATTACAGTCCGTGCATTCAATGACCCATGGATATTGATCCTATCCGCTAAAACACATTTACGCTACAAGTTATTAAGGATTTGTCCCAAGGTATTGTTATCCCCGTGCCAAGCAGCCAAGGACTCCGTTGATTCATCCACTCATTCATGGTGCTTTTATTTGTCGATCTAAGCCATTTATGATGTTCGGATTGGGATAGAAGGCTAGAGACCAAATGTCATGCCCATTGGATAGCTATAACCTATGTTTCTTTCAGTTGAAAATCACTTATGAAGATTTTCAAAGGCCCAAAATAAGTGATTTGGATTATTCAAATGCTTTAATTTCTTGGAAGTTCCTAATTGTTGTATGCCGAATAAGATGTACAGCTTACATGAAAGAGAGGGCGTCTACTTTATTCCCTGGCTTCCCATGGCTATTAGAGGGAGAACCGGGTGTGAACGTGTACGCGGTGGCCAAGCCACGTAGAAAAAATTTGGAAGGTACAAAGGACGGAGAAATTACAATGTGGCCAATATAAATCCAAAGGAATACACGTGCAGCTGAAAGTACAAGTTGGCTCTAGGCTTTTAATGATTGATTAGCTGGGCCCACTTTAAATAGGACCTCAAATCAGGACAATCCTGCTCTGATTGGTCAAGATTTTTATGCCATTACATTTTCTCTCTCTTAACAGTCCACTGTAGCTGGGACGTCAAGAAGGTAGCGGCTAAGATCATAAATAAAGAAGATAATTTGGAATTCCCAGTGGATCATTTATCGCCATAAATATAGGTCCTGTGACTGACCTCTTAGGCATAAATATTATTGGCCCACTTTCTCTCAGCTTAAGTTTTTATTCAATATTAAGTCGACCTACAGAGAGGCAGAGAGTTTGACTTCTGAGACCCCATACAGATTTTCAATTCAAAAAAATAGATGACCTCTTAGGCATAAATATTGTTGGCCCACTTCTTCCCAACTTAAGTTTATTTCAATATTAGGTAGCCCTATGGAGAGGCAGAGAGGTCGACTCCCAAAACCTATATTGATTTGTAATTCAAGAAAAAAGATAGCTAAATGACTAGATGAGCTTACACTTGGGTCCACGAGCAAGAGGCCAGAGAGGAGCATCACATGAGAAGACCAGAGAACAAGGCCTTTGAATTGCGACGTATGAGTAAGAAGAACAATGCAGAGAAATGGGCCCGTAAAGGTTAATTAGCAGATTCTTACGCCGTTCATTCTCATGATTTTAAGACGGCAATCAAGGTGTTAGAGGAACAATAAGTTGCATTGTTAGTGAACTCCACGATCATCAAATCAAGGGGCCAGCCAACATGCGATTCCAAGGTTAATATCACTTCAAGCAGACCTACCACAGCCTGCAAGTCCACAACCACTTCCTCCATTTCAACACCACTGTTAAAAGTGAAACAAAAGGGTCATATCAACCCAGCTAAAAATGCTGTAAAAATCAATTCCATTTTATCGTTTTATTGACGTGCATGCATGCATCTGCATGTCTAGAAACCGTTTCCAGATGGGAAATGATAGATTCACCCCTACTTTTTCCTTATTAAACGGCAGGTATCCCATGTTTCTGAAAATCCCATTCATTCCTAATGTTGACTTAGATGAGCCATGCTCTAAAATTCTCATCCCTCAGAAAGAAAAAGTCGCTAGGCAAAATCATTTCGCCCCACGCGACAAATGCTGAAAACATGAAAATTGACTTTGAGGCAAATGATTTTCTAACATACATAGGTGTTTTACTATACCACTAGTTTGATCATGATACATTGCCAAAGGTGAGAATTTTTTTTTCATTTTTTTTAATCTTCTTGTGATGGTGATGATTCAGTAATCTAGATCATGCAACGTAGTTATCACAAGTAATCAACACGTTCACACTGCACAATGGAGAAACCCGATTGGACACATGGATGATGATCAGATACCGATCAAGACCTACCATTTGTGGGGTCCAGTTCTCATGAGTTTGCTGGTCCATTCCTATATTTTAACTATCCTTTCATGGATATATAAGAATCTAGCAAAATGTTAACCTCTAATATATCCAATCGTTGATGTGTTGTCACATCTAAACAAAATTATCCCCCACTTTGAGTGGATTAGCATAAACAACCTTCATATGGGAGATAGAAACACGACATCTTTGTTAAGAGAAACACGAGTCTTACGACAGCTACATCCACTATATGCAGAAAAGTTTAGAGTTGGGCTGAACTGTCGTTACTACAACTTGTGGATCCTGTTGTGTCCTGAAAAACAGTGAAAACTTCTTCTAGCCAAATGGATTGGGGGTACAAGTAGTTGAGCCTTTATCAAGTGCTCATAAACCCAGATGGTTTTTGAAGAGATCAGGCCGTATATTTTGTTGGAGCCAATCCAACTGAAGATTTTTCATCTTCCTTCTTTAGCTCCCTAGTAATCAGTGGAAGTACCACGACGGAACTCCTACTGGTGGCCGTTTGAATGCTATCCATGCATGATTGCATACAGAATGTGTCATTTGCCCTTTCAGGGGTGTTTGGGGTTAGTCTAGCTCAATCATGCGGAGTTGGGGAGGGGCCAAGCCTATGTTGAGCCTTGAGAGACGTGCCTTAGTCCATCCAAAGAAAATATTCTAGAATTCCATGTACAATGTTATGGTTTTACCTGAATTCCCATGCTATTCTCTTATCATTTTGTTCAACCAAAATATCATTTTTGTCCTTGTCCTCAAAAAAGGCCCAGCTGCATCACGTGGTACCCCCCGAGAGAGAGAGAGAGAGAGAGAGAGAGAGAGGATGGAGGAAGATTTCACATTCCCTAGTTTGACTAACCATGAAATAATCTCTTGAACGATAAAGCAAGACAATCCTAGTTTCTACTTTTCTCTTCTTATGGTGTGTAGAAGACCCACATGGTCTCATGACTGTAATCATAAACCAAAACACATTTAATATTATCATTTTCTGTACACACAAGAAGAACAAAAGTAAAAAAGAAGAACATAAGAAAATAGTGACAAAAAAGAGAAAAAAATATATTGAATTTTCCTCCAGCTCTTAACACGTGCACTGCTCCTCCTTGGCTGCAACTGAGTTTTTGCAATGTGCAATGGCAGCTTGAATTGCATTCTGAAGCTCTTCCAAAGTACTATCATTCGAAGAGGGAATTTTTGCTGTTGCTACGAGAAGGCCACTATTTGTTGGAGAAGTCCTCATAGATGCTGGCGCAGAGAGTAATCCCCCGCTTCTTTCTCCAAGTTCCTTCCACTTGGAACTCACATTACCTGAGAAAGAATGCGGCTGCCGTCGGAATTCTCCCTTCTCCTTCCCTTCCTTGAAGAACATGAGCGGCCGAACTACCCTTGCGTAGCGCCTTAGTATTCCGCTTACATCGAATCTCACCTTCTTCTTCACCTCCTCTCCTTCTCCGATTTCAAATCCTTTGCGCCATTTCGCCAGCCCGAACAAGGAGAAAGACTTGGTTTTGGTTCTTCCATTTGTTCCACTTGTGTTTTTGGCCTTGTTATTGATATGGTTAGTGTTAGTGGCACTACTTGTGGTCGGTCTCGGATAATCGGGGAAATTCCGAGCCGGAAAATTGAGACTATCTAAGGAAGTGGTGGAGGTTCTTGGAGAGAGAGAGGAGTGTGAGAGAATTTGGAGAGGCAAGAGGTGACCGTGGAAGAATATATCATCTGCAGGAGATAAGTCGACTGCGGAAGAGGTTGACGGCTTGCACTTGTCAATTTCCACTGGCGTTGTAGAAGGGTGGAGGGAAATTGTGAAGGAGAATTCATGGGAAGGTGAGGAGGAAGATGAAGGAGGAGGAGAGCTTGTTGGGTTAGTGGCAGCGGTAGGTCTTTTGTGGTCTTCTGACGACAGTGCTTTTCCTTCCCTGGGTCGTGGTTCTTCTTCTTTTTCTGTGACTTTCTCTTCTTTGCTTTGGAGTTGTTGGGTGGCCATGGTTCAAAGAGTCTGTAGGGAGAGAATACGAGCTTCTTGTGAATGTTGGAAGCCTGTTTTCTTGTTTGATCTTCTTTTATTTATGGGTATAAGAAAAGGTTTGGTAAAGATAAGGAGATTGGGAGGCGGTGAAGGGTGTGGATTTGAGAGAGAGAGAGAGAGAGAGAGAGAGAGAGAGAGTTATGTCTTCCTCACTTCCTCTTGTGAGTTCAACAATATGTGTTCGATAATTGTCTAATATATGATCTCTAGTTTCTGTGGTACTTGGGGAGCTGATATTCCACGCCCCTTTGTACTAATGCTATACTCTTTTTTAGAGTTTTACCATACCCTAATTTATGGGACCTATTTTTATGATAATTTCAACCGTTTATTTTATCTATTTTGCAGTAGACGAGGTCTGACGCAAAAGTCATACACATTATATAATGGTAATCTTGATGTTTAAGTTCTATAAACAGTAGAAAAAATTAACGATATTAAGAATAGCTAAAAAAATCAATGTTCGAAGAGAAATGATACATCTATAGCAAAATGCTTAAGACTAATGGTTTGATTACTCCAAAAAGTAAATCACACATGTACTTTTATCATAAAATTTAAAAGAGTGTGACAACAGTAGCAAAGGGGTGTGGAAGTATCTGCTACCTATGTGTATTCCCTTATTTGTTATTGGTACTCACCAAATTACTTTCCACTTTTCTGATTCGATGTTAAAGGCATGCAATGATCCTCACAAGATGGATGCCCATATTTTGTTGGAGATATTAACGTATATAGTGCCTTAATTGTTCCCTAACTGGTTGTTTGTGCTGTGAAACTATCATATTTGACCCACTAGATAATTGGTTCTAGTCGCTTTAAACGATCCATGTATATAATTGAGATTTAGTATGATCACTGATTTTTGGTAACTTAGTTGCCGTTGCCGGTGGACGATTGATTTTAGCCAAAGTCATTGCATGAAGAAATCGTTTCCTCATGTAGACTTTACCACTAACTGATGATTCTAATGCCACATGTCACTGCCTCTCATTGTCTCTACAACGCCCCACAACTAGTCCACACTCAACAACCAAATATACAAGTTTGAGCTTTAAAAAAAACTTTAAGATCAAAATAATATATCTGAGAAAGAATGGCGAGACTAAAGGGTGGGTCAACACAACGAGCTCCAACCATCAAACCAGAGAGACCCTTGATCTGGTACACGCCTCACAGACAGACTAAGTACATCCAATTGCAAGAGTTTCATTCAACCTGGATCTTTGATCCATTCCTTTGAGCTTCCATATGAATCGTTTGAATTCTCAATTGGTCTGTGGCCCACCCTGCTGACTGTGAGATGGATGGTTTGGATAGTGGACATGTGCACCATCTCAAAAAGTTTAAATTGCTTGATATATAAGTAAATACGGAAGCCTAAACTGGAACAACCTTCCACTTCTAATCACACAAAGAACAGAGTAATGGATTTTTTGTATCAAGTAAACAACATAATTGATTGGTTGTGGGGATGTGGTCCCCACATATAATAGATTACCAAAGTTTGGTACTGCCACCTGGGGACCAAGTGAGTAAGATCAAATGGTTGTGATTCAACTCAAATAAAATTCAATTTAATTCTGGCATGCGCATCTCGTCAAAGGGTTGTGATTCAACTCAAATAAAACTAAATTTAATTCTGGCATGGCCTTCTCGTACTTAGTCGTCCCTCAACAATAATAATAAGAATAATGAAAAGTAGATAGCACCGGCAAGCTTAAGGGCCCATTTGCATGACATATTCATTGCCTAAGTACAGTAGTAATGGTACTGCTCACCCTTCAGAGCTTCATTAATTTAATTCTCTAATAACAATAACAGGGAGAAGATATCAGTACCATCATCTCTTGCATGGACAGGGACATATTCCTCTCTTTATTTTACACTGTTCTTCGTCCAACGCTCACAAATCTGAGCAAGTCTAAAATGAAGAGAGAAAATAAGATAACAGCAACAACAGAAATAATAGTTACTAATAGTAGTAGTATACGTATGTAGAGAGAGAGAGAGAGAGAGTAATCCCGGGAGATTATAGGATACATCGTACGGTCAGCTAGAAACACAAGTGGACAGTGATTTAGGTTGATCTAAAACATTCACAATATTTGTCTTGTCATAGATGGACCATGTATGAAAAATCACATTCAATAGATGATCCAACTGCTGCTTTATGAGTGTTAGATATAAACCAAAAGCTTATATGTGAGCCTAGCGAAATGGGTGAGCCCATCTTAGCCCATTCTTTGGTTATGAAATTAAGTTCTACACAAAAGGTCCATCATCTAGAAGGCCTATATTCTAGAAAGTGTATAGAAAAGTTTCATGAGAATATCTAGATATTGTAGAAAGTTTCTAGATTAATCTATTTATGGAGGAGTTGTGTGAAAGATTCTAGTGTAGCTTCTAGAAAAGTGTCAACCATTGGATTGATCACACTTGGAATAATATCCACCACACATTGAAGAGGTGGTAGGCGGAAGACAAGTATAAAAAGAAGAAAGAAAGAAGTGAGTGAGAGTGTTAGTCTTGTAAAGGTAGAAACCTTGTCATTGTAATTGCTTTTGAGTAAATTTGAGAGAGTTTTTCTTCTTTCATTAGCACTTTCTCTTCTTATTTCCTTCATACATCATAGTTGTGAGTGAGTGCTTAACAAAGTCAACATCAAATATAGTGGCATCAGAGCAAAGCCAGATTAAGAGTCACAAGAGTTTTGCTAGAGTTTTGTCCCTTATCCCACATCAAAGTTGTCTTCTAACTTAGTGCAAACTCAAATCCCCAAGTTGTTGAAAGACAATTATGAAGGATGGTAGATTCAAATGAAGGTTTTGCTCGATCACAAGATTTACAGGAGATTGTTGCTGACGGATATGAGGCGCCCACTGCTAAGCAAGAAAATTCACACCGGAAATCAAAAGAAGAATCTTAAGCAGCAAAGAAAGAAGGATAAGAAGGCATTTTTCTTATTCTATCAAGGAGTAGATGAATCAATATTTGAGAAGATCGTTGAAGCAAAGTCAAGTAAGGAAGCATAGAGATTATGAACACCTACTTCAAGGGTATTGATCGGGTAAAAAGGGTTCATTTGCAAACTTTAAGGGCTGAGTTTGAACTTGTTCATATGAAGGAAGGTGAGTCTATCCCCAACTACTTCTCAAGGTTAATAGTTATTGTTAATAACCTAAAAAGGAATGGAGAAAAGATTGAAGATGTTCATGTGGTAGAGAAAATATTGTGATACCTCATAACTAAATTTGAATATGTGATTATAACCCAATAGAATGTTTCCTCTTCATATTAACACAAGTCTTCATAAGTGCCTCTATGGAAGCATTAAGAATGAATCTTAGAAGTAGCATATCCGCTTTGGGCATCTCAATTTCAATGGACTTAAGCTATTATTCACATCAAGCATCGTACAAGGATTGCTAAATATAGAGAAGCCAGATTACGTATGCGAGTCTAGCACTCTTGGCAAGCACCAAAGAGTCTCTTTTCAAAATGAACGATTTTGGAGCGTAGTAGATCCCCTACACGTAGTACACACCAACATTTGCAGACCCATTAAGCTTGTTGTATTTGGAGATAATAGATACTTCATCACCTTTATTGATGATTTCAGTAAAAAAAACTTTGGGTCTATTTCATGAACAATAAATATGCTGCCTTTAGTGTTCTTAAAAGTTTTAAAGCTCGTGTTGAAGTTGAAAGTACCCACTCACTTAAGATATTAAGATCCCTAGAGGTAGAGAATACACCTCCAATGAGTTTCAAAGTTATTGTAAGGAGGATGACATTACGGAACAATTTACAATAGCATACACACCATAACAAAATGACACTATTGAAAGGAAGACTCAAACCATTCTTGACATGATAAGAACCATGCTCAAGGAGAAAGGCTTGCCAAAATTTTTTTAGGCTGAAGCTATAGCATGTATAGCTTATCTTCTCAATCGATGTCTAGCAAAATGCATAAAAACAACACACCATAAGAAGCGTGGAGTGTCTACAAACCAAGTGTGACTCACCTAGGGGTCTTTGGGTGCATTGCGTATGCTCAAGTACCTGAGGCAAAGAGAAAGAAGCTAGATGATCATGGAGAGAAGTGTATCTTTATTGGCTATAGCGATGAGTCTAAAGCCTAAAAGCTCTACAATTCATTTACATAGAAAGTGGTGGTAAGTAGAGTTGTAATTTTCAACAAGGAGGAAGCATGAAAATAGAGTGAAGCAGATAGAACTAAGAAAAATCATCTTGAGATGGAAGTACAAGGAGAAGCAAGGTATGAAGATCTAGAAAGAGGAGTTTCAACACCATTCCCTAATACATTAAATAAGATCAGATGACTCCACAAAGCTAAGGTATCTTATCTTCATCCTCTACACCAACTAAGATGAGAAGTCTTAGAGAAATTTATGAACAAATTAAAGTTATAGATGTTTTTTTGTCTATATGGTGATGTTGAATTTTGACCTTTCAAGAAGCAATTAAAAATATTGTTGAAAGAAAGCTACGCAAGAAGAAATTCAAGCCATTAAGAAGAATGATGCGTGGGAGTTAACTACACTCCCTAAAGGTCAAAAGGCAAGGTGTCAAGTAGGTGTATAAAATCAAGTGGATGGCTAATAGAGAGATTAAAAGATTTAAGGCTCAACTTGTAGCAAAAGGCTACAAGCAAAAATATGGTATCAACTACGAAGAAGTGTTTGCAACAGTTGCATGACTTGACACAGTAAGAATATTGATCTCTCTTGCTACCCATTACAATTGGAAGATACCTATTGGATGTGAAATCAACGTTCCTAAATGGCAAGCTAGAAGAAGTTTATGTGGAACAGCTTGAAGGTTTTGTAAAAGAAGAGCAAATGGTGTACTAAGTGAAGAAAGTTCTATATGGCTTGAAGCAAGTCCCAAGAGCTTAGAACTCCTGCATTGATGGCAATCTTGAAGATAATAGTTTTACCAAATGCACATATGAGCATTGCCATTTAAATCAAGAAGAATGATCACGATGAGATACTTATTGTTTGTCAGTATGTTGATGATTTACTATTCACAATAAATAACCAACAGATGATTCAAGAGTTCAAGCAATCTATGTTCAAGGAGTTCAAGATGATAGATTCCGGTCTTATGTCGTTCTTCCTTTGAATTGAGGTATGTCAAAATTTCGATAATATTTTTATATCTTAAAAGAAATATGCTAGAGAGTTACTTGAAAGATTAAAAATAAGTAATTGCAATGAAGTAAATACTCATCTTTCATCGGGTTTAAAGATAACAAAAGAAGGATAAGGAAAGATCATAGATTCTACTCTTTTGAAGAGGTACTACACAATCACAAGACCAGATATTGTGTTTAGTGTTGGACTCTTAAGTAGGTATATGGAAATGCTAAAGAAGTCACACTGGTTGGCTGAAAAGAGGATCTTAAGATACATAAAAGGTAAATTGGACTTTGGCCTTTTTTATTCCTATAAGGATAATGCAGCTTTGTTTGGTTATTCAAATAGTGATTAGGCTGGAGATCAAGATGAAAGAAATAGTACTTCAAGCTATGTGTTTTACTTTGAAACAATTGTTTTTACTTTAATGTATAAGAAGCAACATGTAGTAGCATTATTATCATATGAAGCTGAAAATATTGCTACCTCCTCTATTGCTTGTAAAGTAGAAAATTTTATGCCTATATATATAAACAATAAGTCTGTCATTGTGCTTGCCAAAAATCTGGTTCAACATGGAAGAAGTAAGCACATTGATATAAATTATCATTTCTTAAGAGACCAAGTGAAGCAAAGAACAATGAAGTTGAAGTTGAAGTATTGCAATCCTAAAGAGCAAGTGGCTGACATTTTCACTAAAGCATTGCCCACTACCACATTTATTAAGTCGAGGACTATGATTGGAATGAAGAAGCTTTTGGTTTAAGAAGGGATATGTTGGATATGAATCAAAAGCTTATATGTGAGCCCGGTGATATGGTGGGCCCAGCGACATGGGTGAGCCTATCTTAGCCCATTCTTTGGTTATGGAATTAAGGCCTACACAAAAGGCCCAATATATAGAAGACCTATATTCTAGAAATTGTGTAAAAAGGTCTTATAAAAGTATTTAGATATTCTAGAAAGTTTCTAAATTAATCCTTAGGAAATATCTAGGTTAGATATTTACAGAGAAGTTGTGTACAAGATTCTAGTGTAGCTTTTAGAAAAGTGTCAACAATTGGATTGAATATACTTGGAATAATCTCCACCACACATTGGGAAACTATTGGATTAAACATACTTAGAATAATCTCTACCACACATTGAGGAGGTAGGTGAAAGATAAGTATAAATAGAGGTGCACTCCTCAATTGCAAGCAAGTGAAAAAGAAGGAGAAAAAAAAGTGAGTGAGAGTATAAGGGAGGGGTAAATTTGAGAGAGTTTTTCTCTTAAGTAAATTTGAGAGAGTTTGAGTAATTGCTCATGAGAGAATTTGAGAGAGTTTTTCTCTTGAGTAATTGCTCTTGAGTAAATTTGAGAGAGTTTTTCTTCTTTCATTAACACTTTCTCTTCTTATTTCCCTCATATGGGTGAAGGATTAGCAAAGCCAACATCTAACAATGAATCCTGAAATGGACGCTAAACTCAAACTAGCATAGGCCAGGAGACGTTGGTCCAGTTAATTAATGGATGGATTTTGGGACGGGACAAATGCTGTGTCATGGTTTGGTCAGCCTGAATCAGGGCTCCACTTGTGTTTCTAGCCGACTGTATCACCGACCATCTACTCCAGGCCAGATGGCCGAGGAAAGCAAATTAATCATTAATAATCGGTGACAAATTCCATGTTCTCCAAGGAATGATCATGAGAGTCTCACTGCTTAAGATTTGACTATCTTTAATTATTCCAAAATTTCCTTCCCGTCCATTCTAAATGCTGCAGATTAGTAACAGTTACAATCATTTAATGAATAAGAAGCTTTTAACTTGGTGCATAGCCTATCTGAAAGATGTGGCCCCCGGCAAGGTCGTAGTAATTCCGTTGTTCGGAACTTGTCATTGAATTTTTGGTAAAAGAAGTGATGGCAATGACCAAACCAAAGTACTAGCCAGTGGTTGGTCGCAATATCACTTTCTTGACGAAGAAGAAGAGAAGAAGCATACGAAAAAAAAGAGATGGAGCACGTGAAGGTTGGGTCGCTTGGAAGGAGGAGAAGATGTGGAAAGTTGGTGGGGCTGGGAGGAGGAAGGATATCATCTGAAAGACAAAATGAGAAAGGGAGGGGTGATGTCACGTAAGAAAAGATAAGGCACAAGGGCCAGATTCCTAATATAAACAAATACCTTTACACCAATATTTTGGAGTACTCTATACAAAAACTCAGAGACAAGGTCGGATATATACAGAGTATGGACCCAGCCGGATGCATGTGCCTAGCTTGTGTGGTCCAACACTATCCCCAAGTCTCTTAGACCTACCTTCCTGTCCTTCATGGATGACAATTTTTCCCTCTTCCACACATACCGAGAGAGAGAGAGAGAGAGAGAGAGAGAGAGAGAGAGAGAGAGAGAGAGAGAGAGAGAGAGAGAGAGAGAGAGAGAGATGGTACAACATCATTGTTTTTCTCTATTTTTCTTTTTCCCTTTTCTTTTGGAATGTTGCAAGCAGGCACCCATGAGCACCCTCGAGCCTTTGACCTCCACAACAGACGCTCCTTCTTGTTCAACTAAGCTAGAAGGCCTTTGCTCTAACAGACACACAATAAGAGAGAAGGAGATGAAAAAATTAGAAGAATATGATCATATGATGGACAAGCTTATAGGGATAAAAGATGAATGGGCTGGATTATGGAAAATTGGGCCCCACTTTTACTTTTGCCACATCTCTCTTTCTCTCTCTCTTCCCCCGAGAGAGAGGTCAATATCTCAATGATGGGGTTATTATATTTGGTGGTGAAATTCGCTTACACCACTTTTGGTCCACTAACCACTCATAACACGGAAAAGAGAACATGTACAGGATTAAACGAAACTTCGCCATCGTTCACATGCCCTTGTTCACTTACTCTCAAGGGACCAGAGGAAATGGGATCCGGGATGGGTTTCTTTTGAGCAAACCAGACTTTTGTAGTTCCGCATCTTCTCAACTTATTGTTCGTCGCAGTTATTGAAAATCAGTACCAAAATGTTTTCAACTAAAGAAGAAAATTAAATATTAAGAGGAAGAAAGATTGTTGGAGACTTTGGCATCAGTCATCCAGAGCGCCATCGAGAAAACCGCATCTGTGAGATGGCTTTGGCTCTCTCATGTAAGAATGGGTTCTCAGTTCAATATCATTTCTAGACCACCAATCGGACAGCTAAGGTTACCTAACTGGTGCACCGTATGGCTCCTTGTCACGAACCATGGAAGAGGCCACTTGATTGATGGACCAAGTGGCCCAACTCCGTCTTTTTACAAGGACACCAATCTACTGATTCTCTAGAGTTAATGGTTTCTTGTACCAAAGGCATTATTGAACGCATTTGCTTACATTAATCAAGCAGATTAATTGGCACTTAAAAGACTTGAAACCGATAAAAATATTTCAAAGAAGAGCTAAAAGAGACCACTTATTTCTTGGCCACTATCGGACAGCCAAGTTTGTCTCATTGGTCATCCGTTTGGCTCTAGTCACGGGTTCCAGGCTGCTCATGGGGGCTTGTGTCCAACATTTCACAAGGAAAAGAAAAGTAAGGAAAAAGGTCTTCACAGAAATGAAAAACCATTGGTGGTGGATCTCACTTACGGTTTCGATGGAAGGTTGCGGTAGAAAAGCAGCCCTGATGGGATAAGGCTCATGTAACACAGTATGGTGCACCAAATTATCATTAGCAATAAGGCCAATCTGATAAACTCTTACTCTCTGCTTCAGCAACTATATTTTCATGGTGAATTTTGAAGGTCGACTGCTACTTAAAACAGGCGGATACAACCCGTGTGGTAATTTTCACTTTATAATTCGGACGTGTTTAAATGGCCTCCGCCCAACATGCTCTTTCTATCATTTCGGACACTTCCATCGACTCTGCATGGCTCTTTCTATCATTTCGAGCTCTTCCATCGACTTTGCAATCAGCATGCCTAATGGAATCACCATCCAACCTCCCTCATTTGGATTCTGCAAGTAGGAAATTAAAAGTGGATTCAACGCTTAATTAATCTTTCCTTTTGATATAGTAGCTTCCAATAATTGAATCAAATGGCCAGAATACTCGCACACAGTTGAAACCTTGTGGGTTGATGACAATAAAAACCCTTTTCTGGCAACATTTTTGAACCTTATAAGCGATGAGGAACAACGAAGAAAAATACCGAGTCCCAAGCTAAGGTAGCAGCATCACATATCTATTAGACAAACTCAACTATGTGAATGTCAGCGAGCATCGACCATGAAATGAGGATTTCTTGAAAAAAAACTAAGAAGTTCTAAGCTAATACTTGTTGTGATCCAACAATATATATTAGACGTAACCGTAGACAATGACATTGATTTTCATGTGTTTTACTGGCTTTCAAAGTATCCTGCGGATAATGATAAACATAAAATAATACTATTTGCAACCAAGGACTGATTTGAGTGACATCTGATAAGTCCTCAATGAGTGGTGACTACCAGCAAGTGGACTAAGCATAGAAGCAAACAAAGATTAGAAATTCATAATATAAGGCATAGATATCCAAACTAGTAAATGTAATGCATTCAAAAAGCTACGTAGTGTGCCATGACAGCCTTCCATCAAATCCAGCGGCCCACTACTGATTTACACTTTTCTTTAGATTGGAGCTTCTAGAAGAATAACATAACTTGTTGTGTCTGAACTCTTGCTTGATCTCAACTAGCATGTGCAATTCAACCATAGTCGTTCATAGCAGGGTCTAATCACTCTTCAAAGACCAAAAGATAAAAAAGGAAGAACAAGGTGAAAGTCCTAGTCACTCGTACGCTTTTGTTTTATTTCTGACCATCAGTCTGAAAGGTGCAGACAGATGTACAAGGTAGCTCAAGAGGTGGCGTGAAGATTAGTGGTCCGGGAATTTAGCTGGACTAAACATAATCTAGAAGCTTGCAAATGAGTTTTTAATTTGAATTACAGTAAGAACCGGTTAGAAAGAATCTTCTGAAACTTGTCATTTCCTGCAAATTAATTCCTGTGGTTTTCATTACATGAAATTTCTTCCAAATCAACAGCGACATAAACATTATATTTGAATAGAGAACAAATGATTGCTGACATATTATATTAGAAACAAACACTATACAAACTCGTCGAAAGAATTCAAATGACAAGGTTCTTGGGACCAAACGATAAGACCAACTAACACGCTACTTACAATTTGTACAAAGATACCTTTTTATTTGGACGCACAAAGAATTTGTTCAAAGAACTGTACATCTGCACAACAAAAATGAAACTTTGTCAGAGAATGTAGCATCATACTGAGGTGATCTGCGGGAAGAAGTCCCACTCACATCATACAGGCTGTAGTACCAGTAACCATGAAGTTCATTTTACAAATGGCACTGTAACAGCAGAGTTGCAAAGATAGTAAATAGTTGGCCGAGTACAATCATCTGCATCAATCATTGAAAGGAATGTAAGCAAAACGCTGCAAGGTGAATGTGGGCATAACTTGAGGGGCAAATCACAGTATAAATATAAAATAGAATGTGGGCTGTTGGATTTTATAATGGTGAAATTACTATACAAACCATTTTCTGCAATCCCGAGGTGGTGGACCCAAATATTTCTCCATTGATTCTTTCTTAAGTTCAGGATTTAGGCTGCCATGCAAATTCAAACATATTAGCTATGAATGCTTGCTTACAATGAGCACTGTCAATAAAAGTAAACGTATCCCTCAGTAGGTTGAGCAAGAAGACCTGTTTCTCACTCCAAGAAGGGCACATTGCAGAGCACGAGCAGTAGCAGAGGCAGGAGTGATAGCTGCTACAGGAGCTGCTTTAACAACACTTGCCAGAGCTAATACCGCACCAGCACCGCGCTGATATGTCTTCAAGGGGTTCCCAACTAAGGCAGAAGCGGTCTTACCAAAGCCGTCGCCAAGACTCTCACAAGCCTGTCAACAGAAGAAAGAAACAAAGAATACTTGTTTCATATGCTTGCCTACATACGAAATGTGGAAGATATGAAGAAATGCTACAAAAGTGGCATAAGAGTGCTAGATTGGTCTTTCTGTTTGTGGCTTGTTCAGAAAATCAAACAACAGCAGGAAACAAGGATGGCCTGGATGATCCATGATCCAAAAAAGACATAGAACGTAATCCAGGAAGGGTACCAATCAACCTGTAGGAATAAAGTTAGACACCAAATTAGTAATTTGCCCTGTCCCTCTTAGCCAGCTCATCTGCCAAACCACTAGCAGACTGCAAGATTTAAGATAAAAAGGATATTTAAGGAGTGACATAATCCTCTATCTGAGCAAAATCATTTCGAAACATTTAGGGCTTCGGCCAACCACTTGCAGCAGAAAGTGCACAAGCAGAGATAACTTCCAATAGATTTTTCCTTGACGATATCAATATAACTTTGATCCAGACAAGGGCCCAACTGAAGGCCTCGTTGGAATAAGAAACTGCAGTCCAACCATAACAAGCCTCTTATGGCAACCATATTTCTCTGCTAACTCCATCAATACCAGAACAATGTTGAATTTGCCTCAAGGTACAATCAAGTTAAAGACAAGTCTTCCATGCTCAGAAGGACACCCATGCAATGTTTTCCGCCTCTGTATTGGTCCACCAATTAAGATATCAGCTACCGCAATATCTCGATCAATGAGCCAGAGGCGCATCCAGAGAACAATGAACAGTCTAGATTTTTAATAGAAAAAAATTATTTCAAGTTTTAACCTACAGTGTTTGATGCCACAATCATCACTAGCAATGATACAAATAGCACTAAAAGTTTGAAAAACTCTAATGCCTTTGTCAAATTGTACTATGTATATTTCCTATTTACTTCTGGATTGCCTAGCCAATCAGAGGGTCCAATCTGAACCTCGTCTACAGTTTCTATTTCTTCTGTCTACTTTACTTCCTGTTTGTATTGTAAAATATGTCAGTTTGCTACCATACTCGGAGATGTTCTCCCTCACAGAACTTGCCTTAGATTTTGATGAAGAAAACCTGCTTTGCTGTGTATGAATGGATTCAGATTTTTCTTTACCTTCACTGATGAGTGCTCTATAAAGAAATATCAATTAAAACCTCACCCTCTAATAATAAGGCTGGATACTTGTTTGGTTTCTTTTAACTATTCACAAGATAATGCTATCAGACACCCTTAGCGAAGTCCACAACAAAGTGGTGTTTCTGAATGTAAAAATTGTTATCCCCTAAAGTTACCTCATGGATTGACATTGAGAACAGAGTTCCTGGTTCCTTCCAGGTAATAATCCTCTCACTACTTGTTTCTTAATAAATCCAAATCCCACCATATTAGCCAGTTATCTTCATTCGCTCAAATGTTTTGAGATAGATGAGTGACAAGATAAGAAATGATAGAATTAGAAATGAAAACACTAGAGGAAACTTAGGAGTAGCACTAATAGGTAACAAGATGAGAGAGATTAGACTTAGATGGTTTGAACATGTCCAACGGAGACTGAAAACGGTACCGGTTAGGAGTGAAGCAATGCAAGTGGAAGGTTCTAAAAGGGCAAGGGGAAGGCCCGAAAGAACATGGATAGAAGTGGTGAGAAAATATTTAAAAAATTTAGTACTAAATGAAGCCATAATACTAAATAGAGGGGAATGGAGGAACAAGATTCATGTGGCTGACCCCTAATTAGGATAAGGTCTTGATGATGAAAAACTTTTGGCTGCACTTTTCAGATTGTTGACAATACAAAGACTAGAGTTGCTACCAACTTTCATCAGGGATCTGTTTGGAAGATTCTACTCCTTGGAAGGGACAACCATCCATAAGAAGATTGTATTCATCAACAAAACCCTCTTCTTGTATGTTCTAGTTTTTCTTTTTCTTGTATTACTGAAATTCTCTCTATGAATACTATATAAAAGATCTCCTGATTCTCATTAGAACCAAAGCCAAAGATCTTGGATGGTGAGACAGGTATTTCTCCACCTAATTTGTTTGTTTAGTTCTATTGAATATAGCATAGTATTGTATAGCTTTACTTAGCCTTAGTCTTAGTTTTGTTTTATTTTTAGTCCCACATTGTACAGTTAGGAGCATGTAACTATCCTTATTTAGTATATATATGTGTTAAGTGTGAGGTGCAAAATCACCAACACACATTCACCCATTCTAAGGGTTTCTCTCTATCTCTATCTCTCTCTTGGCTCTACTTTAACATGGTATCAGAGCCATAAGGGAAACCCTAATTATCTACCTTCTCCTTTTTTTCCCTTTTGGTTTGGCCGTGTATCCATTCCAGCAATTCCTTTGGCGACCGTGCTTCTTTACCGGTCACCCCTCTATCATCTCTAGCGTTCCAAGATTGCCGCTACTGCCACCAGATTGTTGTTGCTGCCGATCTTCGCCACAGACCACCCAAATAAGTAATCATGGCTTCTAAAAATGGTATTTTCACTTCTGTAATTTATGGATTTCCTGTTATTACGTCGGAGAAATTAATTGGTAGTGAAAATTATCTGTCTTGGTTTGCCTCTATGGAATTATGGTTTATGGGTCAAGGTTATGAAGACCATTTGGTCAGAAAGAGGAAGATATTTCTGTTGCAGACAAAGTGCAATGGAAAAAGATTGATGCACAATTATGCAACCTATTATGGCAATCCGTGGATCCCAAAGTTCTGCATCATCTTTGTGCTTATAAAACATGTTTCAAATTTTGGACCCAGGCCAAGAGCTTATACACCAATGATATTCAATGTTTTTACAAAGTTGTTTCTAACATTGTTCATGTTAGACAACAGGAAATGGATCTTTCGACTTACATAGAAAAGATTGTGTCCCTTAAGGAGGAGTTCTTGTCTCTAATGCCTCCTACAGATGGTGTAGAAGCCCAACAAACACAAACCGATAAGTTTTTCATGGTGTTGACTCTCATTGGGCTCCGCCTTGACCTTGAATCCGTCAGAGATCAAATTCTGGCTAGCCACCTCAAGCAGTTACTTTTGATGGCCCTTCAGATTCCTCAATTTTGGCTTCTCAGGCAAACACTAGAGGTGGCCGTAGTGGTGGTCGTAACCGGGGATAGTGTCCTCAATGCACATATTGTAATAAGATTAGATACACTCGGGATTGGTGTTACCAACTACACAGGAGACCTCGCACTGCTAACATCGTCCAATCATCCGACATCCAGTTACCTAACTCATCTGAGGGCTCCACATCTCATAATAGTACCCTGACTGGTAGTGATTATAATGCATACCTCCAGTATCAGGCAGCCAAGTCATCTTCCGTTGCTTCCATCACTCATACTGGTAATCCCAATGTTTGCTTTACTCAGTCTTCTTCTATTGGCATGTGGATTCTAGACTCTGAAGCTTCTGATCACATATCTGGTAACAAACACCTTCTCCTCTCTTACTTGTTCTTCTACTTTACCTACTGTCACTCTAGCCAACGGTTCCAAAACTGTAGCTAAAGGAATTGGTTTGGCTCATCCCCTTCCTACTCTTCCTCCCACATCTGTACTTTATGTACCTAAGTGACCGTTTAATCTTATTGCCATAAGTAAAATGACCCGCACTCTTAATTGCTCTCTCACTTTTTCTAATAAAACTGTAATCTTGTAAGACCGAGGTACGGGGAAGACGATTGGTACAGGGTGTGAGTCTCAAGGTTTTTACCATCTCACATCACCTGCAGCTCCTGCCGCTTGCATCTCCACTGATTCTCCTGCTCTTATTCACAATCGTTTGGGCCATCCTAGTCTCTCCAAACTTCAAAAGATGGTCCCTCATTTTTCTACTTTGCCGTCTCTTGAGTGCGAGTCTTGTCAGCTTGGAAAACATACTCGTGTTTCATTTCCAAAGCGTCTCAATAATCGGGCTATGTCCCCCTTTGAACTTGTCTACATTGATGTTTGGGGTCCTAGTCGTACTATTTCTAGTTTGGGTTTTCAGTACTTTGTAACTTTTATTGACATTATTCTCGATGTACTTGGTTATTCCTTATGAAGAATCGATCTGAATTATTCTCAATTTTTAAGCAATTTTGTGCTGAAATTCATATCTATGTTTTACGTAGTGACAATGCACAAGAATATTTTTCTGCACCTTTTTCTTCTTTTATGTCTCAACAAGGAATTCTTCACCAGTCATCATGTGCCCACACTCCTCAACAAAATGGAGTCGCTGAACGCAAAAATCGTCATCTCATAGAGACAGCCCGCACTTTACTTCTTCACAGTCATGTTTCTTTTCGTTTCTGGGGGGATGCTGTTCTCACTGCTTGCTACTTAATTAATCGTATGCCTTTTTTTGTGTTGCATGATCAAATTCTCTATTCCATTCTCTTTCCCACACAACCTCTTTATCTTCTTCCTCCTTGTGTTTTTGGATGTACTTGTTTTGTACACAACCTTGCACCTGGGCAAGATAAGCTTTTTGCTAAGGCCACAAAATGCATCTTTTTGTGATATTCTAGACTTCAAAAGGGGTATCATTGTTATTCTCCTGACACTAATCGATATCTTCTCTCAACAGATGTAACTTTCTTTGAGCAATCACCATTCTTCTCATCCACTGTTGAGCCACTATCCATTTCTGAAAATTTACCTCTTCCCTATATTTCCACGCCTGCGGATGATGTCTCTTGTCCTCTTCAAGTTTATCATCGCCGGCCTCCTCTTGAAGCTGTTGCAGGTTCCACTGAAGTCCCTGATGACAATCTCCTTGTCCCACCGACTTCACCTACTTCGGCCCTGCATTCGGTTGACAGCTTGCCTATTGCTCTTCGAAAAGGTGATCGATCTACTCGTAATCCTCATCCTATCTATAATTTTTTGAGTTTCCATCGATTATCTTCACCCTATTATGCATTTATTTCCTCCTTGTCCTCTATTTCTGCTCCCAAAAGCACCAATGAGGCTCTTTCACATCCTGGGTGGAGACAGGCCATGGTTGATGAAATGAATGCTTTGCATACGAATGGAACTTGGGACTTGGTTCCTTTGCCACCTGGTAAAATTATAATGGGTTGCCGTTGGATATATATTGTTAAGATGGGTCCTGATAGACAAGTTGATCGACTTAAAGCCCGCCTATTTGTTAAGGGTTGTACTCAGATTTATGGTCTTGACTATGGTGACACCTTTTCCCCAGTTGCAAAGGTTGCCTCTGTTCGATTATTCCTCTCCATGACTGCTATGCGGCATTAGCCTCTTTACCAACTGGATATTAAAAATGCTTTCCTTCATGGTGATTTAGTAGAGGAAGTTTATATGGAGTAACCGCCTTGCTTTGTTGCTCAAGGGGAGTCTCGTTTAGTGTGCAAATTGCGCCGTTCTCTATACGGTTTAAAACAATCTCCTCCAGCATTGTTTGGATGATTTAGCTCTATTGTTCAGGAATTTGAAATGCTTCGGAGTGAAGTAGATCATTTTGTTTTCTATCAGCACAACTCTTTGGGTTAGTGTATCTATCTAGTGGTTTATGTGGATGACATTGTCATCACAGGCAGTGATCAAGATGGCATTCACAGACTTAAACAACATCTCTTCCATCACTTTTAGACTAAAGACCTGGGAAAATTAAAGTATTTTCTGGGAATTGAGGTAGCTCAGTCTAGTACAGGTATTACCATTTCACAAAGAAAATATGCTTTAGACATCTTGGAAGAGACTAGTATGTTAGATTTTAAGCCCGTGGACACACCTATGGACCCGAATGTTAAGCTTGTACCAGGACAGGGGGAGCCTTTAGTGGACTCTGGAAGATATCGACGACTTGTGGGTAAACTGAATTATCTCACCATTACTCGACCAGATATCTCTTTTGCTGTCAGTGTAGTCAGTCAATTCCTATAGTCACCGTGTGATAGTCATTGGGATGTTGTGGTTCGCATTCTTCGATATATTAAAGGAGCACTAGGTCAAGGTGTGTTATATGAAGATAAAGGCCACACTCAAATTGTTGGGTACATAGATGCTGACTAGGCTGGTTCTCCTTCAAAAAGGCATTCTACCTCTGGATATTGTGTTTTTGTTGGAGGTAACTTAGTATCTTGGAAAAGCAAGAAACAAAATGTAGTTGCCAGATCAAGTGCAGAAGCTGAGTATCGAGCCATGGCTATGGCCACATGTGAACTTATTTGGCTGAAACAACTACTCCAGGAGATGAAATTCGGAGAGGATGGAAGTATGAAGCTCATATGTGATAATCAAGCAGCCTTACATATTGCATCTAATCCAATTTTCCATGAAAGGGCCTAACACATAGAAGTGGATTGTCATTTTATTAGAGAAAAGATATTGTCGGGATGTATTGCTACTAGCTTCGTCAATTCAAATGATCAACTAGCAGACATCTTCACAAAATCTCTCTAAGGACCTCGAATTAAATTCATTTGTAACAAGCTTGGTGTATATGACATATATGCTCCGGCTTGAGAGGGAGTGTTGAATATAGCATACTATTGTATAGCTTTACTTAGCCTTAGTCTTAGTTTTGTTTTATTTTTAGTCCCACATTGTACAATTAGGAGCATGTAACTATCCTTGCTTAGTATATACGTGTTAAGTGTGAGGTGCAAAATCACCAGCACACATTCACCCATTCTAAGGGTTTCTCTCTCTCTCTCTCTCTCTCTCTCTCTCTCTCTCTCTCTCTCTCTCTCTCTCTCTCTCTCTCTCTCTCTCTCTCTCTCTCGGCTCTACTTTAACAAGTTCTTCAAATCCAAGATTGTGATGATTCAGCATAGAAAAGCACTCATGTAGTGACTATCCAGACATTCAAGCCATTGTTTTGTAGCTGTATCTAATGTTACTCAATCTCTTAAAAGTTCTCACTAGTGTCAATCTATGAAAAGGAAATGGATGCTCTTTAGAACCTACTCAAAAAATAGTCACTCTTCCTGCTTTAAAGGATAGTAACTTGTTCAGGGTTTATATTACAACCTCTCCTAGATGGCTTGACTTATAAAACTCGATTGGTTGTGCACACAGACATTGGGAATAGAGTGAAGTTATGTTTTCGGGGTTGGCCCTGTAGCTCAATGGTTGAAATAATAAAAATTCAGCTTGAGGTCACAGGTGTCATCCCAGCTCGCCTACCAAAAAGCAAGGTTGTATAAAAAGGTTATATTTTCACTCCAGATAATCTTCATTGGCCTCTACATCACTTTGAAGCCCAAAGATGTATTACTTCATGTCAATGAGAGGAAGAGTATAAGGGTCCTTCTCAGTTAAAAACAGAACATAAGGAATTTGCAGTAATAGGAAAAAGCAATTCGATTTTTAAATTTAAAAAAAAAAAAATTTTTGGGGGGTGGGGGATGGGGAGGGAATTGAAGTACCTCCATCCCAACCGGGTCTTATCCTCTCCAGAGGAAATATGTTTTGGATCTGTTAACCACACATGAGGGCAATAATAGTAAGGATCCAACTTGATAACCATAGGACGAGCTTTCTCATCCCAATATATATATCAATGTTTAGCTACCTGTCATTTTATGCATGCACCAATATAATAGTGGCAGTGTTGGTAGTTTATTGAACACTTTGTTATCTAAACCAATAATAGCTCTTATCTTCATTAAACAAGTCACGAACAGCTTCATTAGTGGGGCTAGTCTGATTCCTGTGCCACCTGACTGCTTGACCACTAGTTATTGATCTGGAGGTCAAAATCTATTTCGAAGTTGTCAATTTCATTTTGGAATTTGGTAAAACACTCTGTTCCTGTCAGAAAAATGAATCGAAACAATGATGTTCCTTTCCAATCAGAACTTCATAAGATTGCAATCCTTCCTGGCGGTGGTGCAGATTCATGATTTCCAATCAGGGATGCAAGTCCTGGACAGAATTTAATGAAAAAGCCAGAAAATGCAACGAGGGAGGGCATTGTTTTGGTTTTTCCTTTTCCCCCAAAAAATGCCCTTAGTGCGTCCAAGTTTCTGATCATTGACCATGGGGTTTTTGGGTAATATTGACCTTCAATTGATTAAGACAGTTGAAATCAACACAGAACCTCTATGTTTGAGGATCTACAAGAAATACCAACGGAGAAGCTCTAGCTTAAGGTTGAAGACAACCTAAATTCATCTTGTTTTTTAGCATTGCATCTTCCCTGAACATTATACCAGTACATTCCATACCAAAAGAAAACAGAACAAGCCACCAGTGGAATTGACAACTTAGATCTATTTACTACAGAAAGTAAAACCTAGTTGCAAGGTCCAGCATAGAGGCTCAATACAGGTTCATTGCTCATGCCACATGCAAGAGAATATGGTTAAGTACACTGGATTTGAAATTAATTGTCTTATTTTGACCTGATTCACTTATGTTGTGACTATGAGGCAGTTCGCCCAGCTCGCTTATTGCCAACAATCCAAGACATCAATATGTATGTGGTGCAGTAATAAAATAGGTAGTAGCTTCGGTTATGAGAAGATTCTTCATAAGAATATTTGTTTTCCTCATCTTTTTGCAGGTTATGGCCTTGTTGATGTGCTCATCAAGAAAATTTCTCATGATTGTTTTGATTTCTCAATGTATAATTTACAACTTCACAGAAGCACAGAGACAGTTTAATGAGCATTTATCATTTACTGGGATGTGGGCCCAGGCTTTCCTCCTGCAGAATATTTGTGACTTAAGATAATTCTTAAAAATAAGAGGTTATTGTGGGACATGTAATTACCTAACACGGCATCTCATCCTCCTCCTACATCACCTTCTCGTTTCTCTCCTTCTACAGATTCTTCTCTTTTTAACACAGCACACCTTGTAGGAAGCTGCAATCATTTTTTCAGCTTTTAACAATTACTAAGTTTGCCCAAGCTGCTTTTCAAAAGCAGAAGGAACTATAGTATTGAAGCTTTTCATGCCCTCTCTCTCGTTCTCCCCCTTCCTCACCCACCTTGTTTATCACTCACTCATATACAGGTCACCAACCAAGACATATTGCAGAAGGCATGGAATGGAACAACAAGGATTTCCTTAACCATTCTTCCCATATCTTTAAAATCAAGAATAAAGGAGCACTAACAGGAGGAGAAGCCTCTTCGATGAACAAAGGAAAAAGTTGTGTTGTGTGTGGAGCTTGATTGATTTGATTCTGTTGTGCCCATATCAAATTATGTAGTGCTACGAATTGGGGGTCCAGGGGTGTGCAACCCCAGATATGTATTCACATGACCCCAGGTTTATGTAGGGTTGACAAATCTTCTATACCTTGTGGTGGTTATTTTCTGGACGTGGAGAAAGTAAAACTGGTGTGAGCCCATGGACGTACCTCAATTCAAAGGAAACCACGTAAATCTTTGTTTTTCTTTTTTTCTTTTTCTTTTTTTTTTTTGCATCTTCATAACAAGTTGGAGGGCAAATATATCAAAAGGAAGGTCTTGATCAGTTTAACATATTCAGCATGAGCTTATTACAAATATCTAAAGACATTTAATCGCACCAATAATCTAGTAAATTCTTCTATACCTAAATAGAATCTAACAGCCACTGCAATTAAATCAGATTAAAGTTACCTAATGTTCGCCTAAAGCAAACAGATAATCTGCACGTCAAAAAAGGCTAGATAGCTTCGGAAAGGGGAAAACTAACTCAATATAAGAGTAATGTAAATAATAGATCAGATTACTTGAGAATGGCCATCGAAAAGTTTCAGAACCAGACATTAGGACGATCTACTTACTACTAACAAGTATGCCAGCAATTTCAGATGAAAATGGAATCAACAGAAGGGAAGACAGAAAAAGATCGCAATTTAAATTCAATGGTGGATGAATGCACTTAGAGTTAATTCACAATAAAGGACATTATGAGGAACAGTGAATGGTACTTCTCAAAGGCAAGAGTGCGAAATTTGAAAGATACGTACATTCGCCAGTGGGAAAATCTGTTTTTGGAGCATTCACTAAACAGTTATGAATAAAGCTTTTATCTGTGTGTGTGTGTGTGTGTGTGTGTGTGTGTGTGTGTGTGTAACCCACCTGTTTGATCCCTTGTTGGGCATCTTTAGGCTGATTGGATCGCACACTGGTCTTTGTTCTACCCCTCATAGACAATGGAACAGAAGGTGGATTACTTGCAAGAATATATTCTGTTTGAAGTAAGATATCATGAGCTCCAGCCGCCAAATGCACCCCAAGACCAACAGCTTCAAGTGAAATACTTCTAAGAAATGCAATTGCCCCTGGTAAAAGAATAATGCATCAGTTTGATATGGTTATGTATCTGTTTGTTGAAATTCCAGTGGATGTGAAAATGAAAAAAGAGGATGAAGAACGGAGACTACTGTGCTACTCTCTTTAATTTTAACAATTTTTAAGACAAAAATGTCCCAAAAAAAGAGACTTTCGAGCGCAAGCATCTAGCTCCTTCCTCAACCAAAGGTCGGTTCCAGTCTGCTCACTAACTTCAGAACAACTAGTAAATTATAATAAAGGGAAATTTCCAAATAGCCATTTAACCTTTTAAGCAATTTTAAAGACCCAAAAGTTTGTCCTGTGACTCTTTTATCATTCATGATCCATAAACAGTGATAGGCTACCTTCAAACAAAGTGAAGCTGCTTTATTTTTGGTCAGTGGTGACAACTTGATCGGTAATCTTTTTTATTTGGCAAATTCACATTGATGTAGGTACTAGGTGCTCCCAGCCCCTCAACCGAATACATTTCACAAGTGCACGAGTGCACATGCACAAACACACCCGTGGACAATCACACTCCTTCATGCAGATATCTACACACACACACGCAAAAGCACACACAGAAATGCAGGCTCCACTCACACAGATATGTGTGCACACTGATCCACACACACAAACACAATATTGATGCACATACAACAAAGAATCACCCACAAACATGCACACATGTGATTTTGCAATGACACATACAAACACATATCAAAGCTGAAGATTTAACAGTATTGGATCTTTTGGGTTTGGCCTGTTCCTGTTACGTACATAACCCTTGCCACACAACCAGATTGGTGGATACATGCATGTACACCTGCATGCTGTCGTACATGAATACACACAACCTAAGAATCAGTACATGTTGTCACACTGGACCTTAGTTATAAATGAAACTTCATCTAACCTGCAGACAAAGGTGTTCATTTATAGCCAATCATCATCATCATCATCATCAAGACCTTATCCCAATTAGGGGTTGGCCACATGAATCTTATTCCTCCATTCCACTCTATTAAATACCATGGCTTCATTTAGTCCCAAAGTTTTTAAATCCTTCCTCACCACTTCTATCCACGTTCTTTTGGGCCTTCCCCTTGCCCTTTTAGAACCTTCAACTTGTATTGCCTCACTCCTAACTGGTGCCGTTGTTGGCCTCCTTTGAACACGTCCAAACCATCTAAGTCTAATCTCCCTCATCTTGTTACCTATTGGTGCTATCCCTAAATTTCTTCTAATATTTTCATTTCTAATTCTATCCTTTCTTGTCTTACCACTCATCCATCTCAACATCCTCATTTCTGCAACACTCAGCCTATAAGTATGATGTTCCTTAACTGCCCAACACTCTGATCCATAGAGCATGGCCGGCCTTATAGCCATCCTATAGAATTTTCCCTTTAGTTTGAGTGGCACCCGCCGATCACATAAAACCCCCGATGCACATCTCCATTTGTTCCAACCCGCTTGGATTCTTTGGGTAACCTCCCTCTCAATCTCTCCACTCTCATGGATCAATGATCCTAAGTATCGGAAGTGTTCTCTCATGGGGACCTCTTGGTTATCAATCTTGACTGGTGCTCCACTCCTACTCTCCTTGCTAAAATTACATTCCATATATTCTGTCTTAGTTCGGCTAATTTTAAATCCTTTCGATTCTAATGCTTCTCTCCATAGCTCTAGCTTTATGTTGACACCCTCCCTTGTCTCATCAAGTAGGACTATATCGTCCGCAAATAGCATGCACCAGGGAATCTCCTCATGCAGATGTTTTGTTAACTCATCTATAACTAATGTGAAAAGGTATGGACTCAATGCCGATCCTTGGTGCAATCCGACAAAGGATGTAAAAATCACCAGTCACGCCACTAGTGGTCTTAACATTTGTTACTGCTCCCTCATACATATCTTTAATTATGTCTATATACCCCTGAGAAACCCCTTTAACACCTAACACCCTCCATATTAACTCTCTAGGGACTCTATCATAAGCTTTCTCTAAGTCAATAAAGACCATGTGTAGGTCTTTTCTCCTCTCCCTATATTTCTCTACTAATTGTCTTAGTAAGAAAATAACTTCCATGGTAGGCCTCCCAGGCATGAAACCAAATTGATTCTCCTATACACTTGTTTCATGTCATAGCCTCTTCTCAATCACTCTTTCAAAAAGTTTCATGGTGTGGCTCATAAGTTTGATCCCTCGATAATTAGTGCAGCTCTAAATGTCTCCTTTATTCTTATAGATTGGTACAATAGAGCTTTTCCTCCACTCATCAGGCATTTTCTTTGATTTTATAATCTTGTTAAACAACTTGATCAACCAAACTACCCCAATATCTCCCATATGCTTCCAAACCTCTAATGGTATACCATCAGGCCCCATGGCCTTTCCTAATTTCATCTTTCTCAAGGCCTCTTTTACTTCAAGCATTCTAATCCTACGTTCATATCTATAATATCCAGTGTTATTTAGATTTATAGTATTTTCAATCCCTATATTCTCAGGGCCATTGTCATTTAACAATTTTTGGAAGTATATTTCCCACCTTTGTTTGATCTCAGCGTTATTCAAGAACTTGATTAAGTTCCTAGGCAAACTGGAAAACTGCCCTAGCATGACAAAACTAAGGCTGGAACAATACAGAAACATTTTTTTTCATTTTGGGTAGGTGAGGTTTTCTTCTTCTTCCTCTTTTTTTTGTGTGTGTGGATAACCCCAAACCAAAAACACACACGTGAGACACCCATTACTGCAGTTAGAACCTGGGACCTTGCAAAGGAGAGTTCATTCTTGCACCACTGCACAAAAGGCTTTGCACATTCCAGAAACTCCCATAACTGATGAGACTGCAAAAAATTAGCAGAAGAATTTTGAAGATGCTAGTTGCTTTTCTTCCCACATTGATACCAAACTCAAACACTCTCAGACAAAGTTGTGCCATGCTAAAAGTTATGGCCACATGTCAGCAGGAAGATTTTGGAAAGAACCGTGACATCATTAGTGATTTGTTGTTACTGACAGAGGTTATAATGATAAGAGACTAACCAAACTGAAGAAGTAGAAAAGAGTGGGGCTAAGTTTCTGAGCCATCCCAGATGATGTGATGCATGTCATAAGCACAGGAAGAGAGAGTGAATGTGATTTAACACCATAAAGTTCTTCGCTTGTAAACAACCCCCCACCCAATAAATAAAAAAAGAAAAGAAAGAAACCAAACAAAGAAGAAAGGAGAGGAAGACTGTAAGGTTCCTTGCTTCCACCATTATCACAAGCTCAAGTTATACTAACGTAGGAAAACTAGTATATACCTACGCTCAGATAAAAAGCAGGGCAGCAGATAAACCCACTGTTCCAGGTCCGTTATTAGAGTTGGCTTACTGACCGGAACTCTCAATAAACAGATGGAAAATTCTCTCCTAATTCTGTTCGGATTCTATAAGAAAACACAACATTTTTTATTATTTTGTTCTAGCTTAGATCATATTGCACACTAAAATGGTGAACCTTATTCTACTGCAGACCCCTAAACGTGTATACATAGCATGACTGCATACATCCAATAGTAGTTTCTAGTTCAAGAAAAATAATGATGCTCAAAAAGGAAAAAGACTGAGACAAGAAACTTAATGAAGCTCGTGTTGTTTACCTCGTTGCATTCCCTTGATCAACCTGCGATCTTTCCTGTAGTTCTTAACAGGCAAGGTGACTAGCTTAGCAGCACCAGAACCAACGGCAAACAATGACCGAATAGGAGCAAGTCCTTTCAACAATTTATGAATCTAAGATGCAAAATATATGGCGCTTTAGAATGCAGTAAACAGAACTATGATAATTTTGGTAGAATCTTTATCATTTTCTACAAGTGGATAAAGAAGATGGTCTAAACCTGATTATGTGAAATATCTTCCAACCACTCTCCAACTATTGTCTCACAAACACTGCTCCAGCCATATACACCAACTGCATGAACATGTTTGAGCTGCAACTCAATACCCTGGAAAGAAATAATTACATACCATTTAGATCTCTCCATTTCTTATGATCAATCATTGACACTCCCAGTAATGTCCATATAATTAAAATGTACAAGCCAGGTAAGGTTGAAGCAGGCTGCTGAAGAATTACATAAAACAAAAGATAAAAATCACAATGACGTAAATAGAGAGTTCTAAATATATTTCATCACATTAGATTACCATGATGGATGCACACAAAAGGAAGATTCCCAGTATGACCTCTTATGTTTTTAGTTTGACCACTTCAAATAAGTAACTTGATGCACATTTCCAAATTATGGAAAGTGAATATGAACATAAAGATAAACATTAGTTAATCATGTACCATTAGTCAATCATGACAGACCACTTTCGATACTTAGGATCATTGATCCATGAGAGTGGAGAGATTGAGAGATTGAGAGGGAGGTTACCCAGAGAATCCAAGCGGGTTGGAACAAATGGAGATATGCATAGGGTGTTTTATGTGATCGGCGGGTGCCACTCAAACTAAAGGAAAAATTTTATAGGATGGCTATAAGGCTGGCCATACTCTATGGATCAGAGTGTTAGGCAGTTAAGGAACATCATACTCATAGGATGAGTGTCGCAGAAATGAGGATGTTGAGATAGATGAGTGGTAAGACAAGAAAGGATAGAATTAGAAATGAAAATATTAGAGGAAATTTAGGGATAGCACCAATAGGTAACAAGATGAGAGAGATTAGACTTAGATGGTTTGGACATATTCAAAGGAGATTAACAACGGCTCCAGTTAGGAGTGAGACAATATAAGTTGAAGGTTCTAAAAGGGCAAGGGGAAGACCCAAAAGAACGTGGATAGAAATGGTGAGGAAAGATTTAAAAACTTTGGGACTAAATGAAGCCATGGTATTTAATAGAGTGGAATGGAGGAATAAGATTCATGCGGCCGACCCCTAATTTGGATAAGGTCTTGATGATGATGATGATGATGATGATGATGATGATGATGATGTACCATTAGTCAAGCTAATTTCTATCTCTCTCGGTGTGAGTTTCAGGAACTAGCCTCGAGGAGGATGATTAGCAATGTTAGAGAAAGTGGAGGTCTCTATTGCCTTGAAGATGGAACTGACTCAAGAAGACAAGTTCAAAGTACCTGTTTTGTTTCTGAATCTATGAATGTAATGTTATGTTATGGCATTATAGATTAGGACATCCAAGTTTTCATTATTTAAAACACTTGTTTCCTAGTTTGCTTAAAAATAAAAGTCCATCTTCATTTCAATGTGAAATTTGTGAGTTAGCCAAGCACCACCATGCCTTTTTTCCTCCAAGATCATATCAAGCATCAAAACTTGTTATGTTAATCCATAGTGATATATGGGGACCATATAAGGTTTCAACACTTTCGGGAAAAAAATGTTTGTCAGTTTTATTGATGATCACACAAGGATAAGTTGGGTATACCTTTTAAAAGAAAAATCTGAAGTTGAAGAAGTTTTCAAAAAAAATAATTTCCATGTTGGAAACACAATTTCAAGACAAAATAAGGATTTTTCGAAGTGACAATGGCAAGGAATATTTCAATAAGATCCTAGGTAATTTTTTCTTGGAAAAAGGTGTAGTGCATCAAAGTTCTTGAACTAACACACCCCAACAAAATGGGGAAGCTGAGTGAAAAAACAAGCATCTTTTGGAAGTTGCTAGGGCACTATTGCTCACACATAAAGTTCCTAAGTATCTTTGGGGTGAAGCTATACTTACAGCAACATATCTTCTAAATTGAATGCCTACAAAAAAATTTAAATTTCAAACTCCCCTAAGTGTCTTTCAAAAAAACTTTCCCATATCCAAGTTGTCCTTGAACTTATCATTGAAAGTATTTGGATGCATTGCCTTTGTACATATTCATGCTCACAATTGTGGCAAACTAGATCCTAGAGCAAGAAAGTGTGTTTTTGTAAGCTATGCTCCAACTCAGAAGGGGCATAAGTGTTTTGATCCTACGTCCAAAAAAATGTTTGTCAGCATAGATGTCACTTTTTTTGAGTATTCACCATTTTTTGAAACTCATCTTTAGGGGGAGACACCTATGGAAGATCCGAATTACTTAGATGCTTTTTAGAGAGAAAATGCTGCCACATTGATTCCTGATGGACCCAATGGTTTTAAACCTCTAGAACCTTGTGTTTTAATTGACGAAAACCTAGGTCCGAATCCAATAGAATCATATCATAACCTTAACAAAACTAGCAATGAAAAAATAGGTATCAAAGAACTTCTGGTCCACTCAAGGAGGAAGCAAATTTAAGGCAATGAGACCAATGCTCCTCAGCAAAGTCAAGAGTCCGAACCAAAGGCTGATCTAAACTCTACTGAGTCATCAGGTAATTCTTCCTCTGAAACTATTCAAGCAAACTCGCCTAATTCCAAGTCTATTCATTCTGAGTCTAGCTCTTCTGATCTTAGTATTCCTATTGCTAATCGAAAGGGTGTTAGAGCTTGTATTAAACATCCCATGTCCAATTGTCTCTTACAAAAATTTGTCCCCTACTTTCTTTGCCTTTACTTCACAGTTGTCTTCTGTGGAAATACCAAAGACTGTATAGGATGCTTTACAGATTCTTGAGTGGAAGGAGGCTATTCTTGAAGAGATGAAGGCCCTTGAGAAAAATAAAACATGGGAGGTGGTGGATTTGTTGAGAGAGAAGAGAACGGTTGGATGCAAATGGGTGTTCACAACCAAACACAAGTCAGATGATTGCTTGACCAACACAAGGCTTGTTTGGTGGCCAAAGGCTTCACTCAAACATATGGTATTGACTATCTTAAAACTTTTGCACCTATTGCCAAACTGAACACTGTTAGAGTACTTTTGTCAATTGCAGTCAATCTTGACTAGCCCCTACAGCAACTAAATGTGAAAAGTGCATTCCTTAATGGGGACTTGGAGGAAGTTTACATGGACCCACCACCAGGTTTTGATAGGAAGTTTGGCTTGAAAGTATGCAAACTAAAAAAATCCTTATATGGATTGAAACAATCACCAAGAACCTAGTTTGAGAGATTTACTCAGTTTGTAAAGGGTCAAAAATATGTTCAGGAGATTGATGGGAGAATAGCTATTCTCATTGTATATGTGGACGATATTATCCTAACTGGGGATGATACAACTGACCTGGAATGGTTGAAAAGGTGTCTTGCATCTGAGTTTGAAATTAAGGACTTGAGACCACTGAGATATTTTCTTAGAATGGAGGTGTTGCTCGATCAAAGAAAGGGATTGTTTTCTTACAAAGGAAATACATCCTTGATCTTCTCAAGGAAATGGGAATGAGTATTTGTCGTCCTGCAGAAACTCCAATTGATCCCAACCAAAGACTTAGAGATAGTAAAGGTGATCTCGTAGACACATCTCGATACTAGAGGTTGGTTGGTAAGCTCATTTACTTGTCCCACACATGTCCTAATATTGCTTTTGCAGTAAGCCTTGTGAGTCAGTTCATGCATTCCCCTCATGAAGAACACCTTAAAGCTGTGTATCGAATTCTGAGGTACTTGAACAGTTCTCCAGGAAAAGGTTTATTTTTCAAGAAAAATGAACAACGGAGTGTTGAGGTGTACACAAATGCAGATTGGGCAAGTTCAGTCACTAATAGGAAATCAAAATCGGGTTATTGTACCTTTGTGTGAGGAAACTTAGTGACGTGAAGAAGTAAGAAACAAAGTGTCGTTGCCAGGAGTAGTGGAGTTTGCGAGATGATATGGCTGAAACGAGTTTTGGAAGAGCTAAAGAGAACTATGACCACGCCGCCAATAAAGTTGTATTATGACAACAAGGCAGCTATCAGAATTGCACACAATCCTGTTGAACACGACAGAACAAAGCACGTTGAGGTTGACAGGCATTTTATAAAGGAGAAAATTGAAGCAAGAAATATTTGCTTGCCATTTGTTCCAACTTCACAACAAATAACTGATATTCTCACAAAGGGACTTTTCAAACCTAACTATGAGTTCTTCATTAGCAAGCTGCGCATGATAGACATCTACGCTTCAACTTAAAGGTGAGTGTCGGATATGTTAGGAAACTTTCTCTCAAAATTAGTTCCTAGTTTCTAGGAATTAGCTTTGATCTTATCTTAGTTTGTTTCCATAAATAATGGAGATTAGGATCAGTTTTGAATGTGAAAATATCCTTTCCTTTTCCCTTATGTTAAGGGATTTCCTTTAGCCTAATACGTGGGATTCAATGGCAGGTATGTTGCCATGCTTCCCTATATATATATATATATATTAGTGTAATTTTTTCTCTAATAAAATATAGAAGAATACATTCTTTTTCTTCTAAACTTTCAGTTAGATAAAAGTCCATCACTATAATGTAGCAAATGAATCAACTGCTCAACAATGGCAACTGTTCATCAGAAGCATTTTAAATTTGCATGGAAACCATATGGATACTTTTGAAATCCAAGAACAAGGTGAGCGCTTTCTTTTCTGTTTTTCTTGCAAAGCCAAATTTGGCAGTTTGAAGAGCCGCTTTAAAATGCTTTCACATTGTCAAGATTATGATGCAATGATCTTCTGCATCATAACAGCTCAAACCTAATTTGCATCTCAAACCTCTGATAGCCCAAAACTACCAGAGACAGAGTGATTGACTGCTCCAATCATGTATACATTTACACGATGGACCACATCAAAACTGTTAGCTAGCTGCCTAGCCAGGATACAAATGCTTTGAGTATTTAATGAACTGTGAATGTACACAGAGCATATTAATACTGTGTTCCATCACTGAAGACAGCACTAGAATCTCAATTTTCCCTTTATAATGTTTCTCCTAGGTATTTAATTGTTCTGCTTGTTCAATGTTCATTTCTAGCTGCAATGCATTCAACATACCAGCAACAGCAATTTCAAGAACCAACTATATTATTTCCAGCATTGTAGTTGTCTGTGTATCAATAACTATGGCTTCTCCATAGTCCGTACAGAGAACATACCTTGCTGCATGAATTTTCAAATAAAATTATGTCTATGTCATAGATCTTCTACAATAATGTGTTCTCAAGTGTACCCAAAATAAAAGACCTGCACAGGATTTATCTTTAGGTGCTTACTTCCTCTAGAAATTCTAAGAATATGTCTATATACTGTATGCGGATAAATAATAAGGGATGGATGATTTCTAATCACAAGCCAGTCTAAGTGAAAACACAGAGATCCTTCTTGACGCTGATGTCTTTCAATCAGGAAAGAATCAGAAAAGTTGCAGTTCATATCCAGTGCAAAACCACTTTAAAATAACTACATTAGATAATAAAAGCTATTGTTCAAGTACATCACAGGCATTGTAGCCTGTTAAAAATCAGAAGTGTTTATATTTAATAATTTAGCAGCATGGGGATTGACTATCATATTTGGTTACTGCAATGATTTCCTTTACATATGAAGGCGCAACGGTAAAAGTTGTCGTCATGTGACCTTGAGGTCATGGGTTCAAGGCGTGGAATCAGCCTCTTGCAAAATGCAAGGTAAGGCTGCCTCCTATAGGCCCTTGTGGTCCGCCCCTTCCCCAGACCCCGCATAGGCGGGAGCTTCATGCACTAGGGCTGCCCCTTCCTTCATGTATTTTCTGGGTAATAACTTGGATAATTTTCTCAAGGATAAACCATCACAATTTTAACTAATATGACGATGGCAGTAGTTAAGTGGTGGCCACAGATTAGCAGTTTACCTTCCACCGAACCAGATTAAGAAGTTCGGTATAATTTCCTTCTTGCAGTGCTCCTAAATCAACATGACGAGGAGTATAATCCACCCGTACCACTGCAGGAGAAATGTCACATTTCTGAAATAAAAAATGGAAGAATGTTACTACATGATATTTTACAATGATCTACAATTAGAAATTTAATCACACTTATCATCAGCAATCCTCCATTATACATTCCTAATAGAGTAACTTGCACAATTCAGCAAAATAAATCGACAAACAATCCTTCATTGGTAAATGACAGCAGCAGCACAATCAAGTCAACATTGACAGAACACAGAAGGTGCTAAGGATTCAGCTAATAACAGCTTGCCTAAGAAAATGCCAAGGTACCAACATGAACCTATCTGATCCCTCAATGACTGCCATGCTAGTATGGCAATGTCAAAAATGGCAACAGGTGTAGGAACTGATTTAACTTTTCATTAACAATAGAAACAAAAGACATACAAATACATAGTAGCTTTACAGAACTTGCCTGGAAAAATGGAAGTAATGCTTCCTCCACAATAATCTGTCCCCCAAAACCAGAACTCTTTTGCAACATGCTTGAAGCAACCATATCATTACTAAGATTTGAAGACGGGTCAACAGGTAAGTCCTTGGAAGTAAAGAAATTTATGAGAAAATCAAGTTGACCCTGATCAAGATGAAGCACCACAGGAAGGAATGCCAAACGCAACCTGGAGAAAACCAATGTAGAGCCCAAGTCACACGATTGCAACTTCACTGCCTATGTCAAAAGACAAATGAACATATAGAATGAAAAATTTCTTGCTTTTTTTTTTTAGCTAATGATTCTAAACACATTTATACATATACCTATCAAAGTACTCAGAATCATACGTCAAAGCAGTGAGAGGATGTCATTTTGTGGTGACTTAGAAACAAGAGCAACAAATCCACAAGTATTTAGCTATACCTGATTTGCTTCTCTCTTTAGAATAAACATCTTAAGACAGAAATGTTTAGCAAAATACGATAAGAAATCATACAAAATGAAAGACTAAAAGTTTAGCATCCCGCCAGATCTATGGCAGTGAATGCTTTTGAGCTTCTCAGCAGAGCAATGCACTTTACTCTGTTTATTTTCTCTTCATTTCATTTTTCTTTATTAAGGAAAGAACCTCCGTAATCTTATAAGCAGAGTTGATCCTCAGTAGTAGACCTAGAGATAAGTCGTCTATCTGAGCACTTCCTGTCTTGTTTTTGACATATATCCAAGTCTCAGGACTCTCAGCATGAAGATAATGTAGGTTTGAAGTGACTAACTCATATTGGATTAACAGGTGGCAACTGCCACTCTCACTACTTATGTTAGTTAAGCAAGAATATTCAGTGAACTGTCCTGACAAAGTCTTTAAAAGATCTTGGAGAAGTCAGCTTAGCAACCCATGACTTGTCTTACCAATCCAATTGCTCTCAGTTGGTCCTTTTTGTCTTCCAGTTTATATTGAACTAAGGTTTATGTGACTTTATAGGAATTCAGAGTAAGTTTCTCCTGTTGACATGATCCTGCAGCCGAGAATATCTCGCTGCTCCATTAAGTATCTTATAAAGTTGAACCAGAAATTTTTTTTAATCTTTTGACTTTGTGATTTGGGGAGCCTTGGCACAACAGTTGATTTGTTGCCATGTGACCTGGAGGTTATGGGTTCAAGGTGTGGAAACAGTCTCTTGCAAAATGTAAGGTAAGGCTGCATAAGTATTTTGTGGTCTGCCCCTTCTCCGGACCCAGCATATATGGGAGCTTAGTGCACTGGGCTGCCCTTTTGACCTTGTAATTTCTCCACCAGATATAATAATAAGACTCAGATGCGGTCACTTTTTCTGTTTCACACTTTTTTTTAAGAACAAAATAGGCCGATTCTAAACAAGGAAGGGGAAAAAAAGGGATAAAACCTACAAACAAGATGACTCAGATGGGTGAACATAAATATCAAACACGTTATGGGTAGGAGTGATGTTGAAAGCATAAGGTAACTCGAGCTACCATGCATATTGTCGATCTTTGTTGAGCATCATGCATGACCTCACCATTGGTGATTTATAACAGGACCATGGCAAACCATCTTTTCAAGCAAATAAGCAGGCATTCGAGCACACTCAACATATTCAGATGCAAATCAGCAACATTCCCGTGCTTATCACTGCTTTTGTGCATGGTTCTGCCCTCTTTTTGCACATGAGTGAGGGCTGGGAACAGTTGAGTCAAGCAAATCTTTCGGGCAACCAATTTCTGATTGAAACTTGCAGAAAGTAAGCTGTTGAGTTGAGACGAGATTTGCTATTTTCTCAAGGAAACTACTTCCGAAGAAAGAGGATTTGGGGGCATCTAAACTAGCACTAAAGTGTTGCATTCAGAAAACAGCAAGAAAGAAAAGCATTTATGAATTCAGCAACACCTTTACCCAGAAGGGGAGCCTTGCCGCAACAGTAAAAGTTGTCATCGTGTGACCTTAAAGTCATGGGTTGAGGGCGTGGAAACAGCCTCTTGCAAAATGCAAGGTAAGGCTGTGTGCTTTAGACCCTTGAGGTCTGCCCCTTTCCCCGGACCCCGCATGGGTGGGAGCTTCGTGCATTGGGGCTGCCCTTTTTAGCAACACCCTTAACCAATGATAATATTTTTCACATCATTTTACAATATCAAGATCGTAGTAAGCTGCACTAAGGAAATTTAACAGGCTATTTCACTAAATTTTTTCCATTTAAAGCTCTCCATTGAAAAGCATATTATGAAACCTACGTCAAATGTACATATCACATGTGATTCAATGGAAGAAAAAGAAAAATCTGAAGGTCCCATGCAATCAATGGAGTCAAAGATTATTGCTTGAGGTGGCACGCTTGTCTGTGTGCAAGAATTACCATATAGCATTCATTATGGATCTATGTAGTTAGAGGCACTAGGCGTATGAATTGTGCCTGGAATAATTGGCTTACTTTTTTTGGTAGATCTTGATGGTTTATCATTTTATAGGTAGAAACAAACATCCATTTGATTTTCTTGTTTGTTTGCCATAGATTTAAATTCATCATCATCATCATCATCATCAAGACCTTATCCCAATTAGGGGTCGGCAACATGAATCTTATTCCTCCATTCCACTCTATTAACTACCATGGTTTCATTTAGTCCCAAAGTTTTTAAATCTTTCCTCACCACTTCTATCCACATTCTTTCGGGCCTTTCCCTTGCCCTTTTAGAACCTTCAACTTGTATTGCCTCACTCCTTCTAACTGGTGCCGTTGGTGGCCTCCTTTGAACATGTCCAAACCATCTAAGTCTAATCTCCCTCATCTTGTTACCTATTGGCGCTATCCCTAAATTTCCTCTAATATTTTCATTTCTAATTCTATCCTTTCTTGTCTTACCACTCATCCATCTCAACATCCTCATTTCTGCGACACTCAGCCTATGAGTATGATGTTCCTTAACTACCCAACACTATGATCCATAGAGCATGGCCGGCCTAATAGCCATCCTATAGAATTTTTCCTTTAGTTTGAGTGGCACCCGCCGATCACATAAAACACCCGATGCACATCTCCATTGTTCCAACCCGGTTGGATTCTCTGGGTAACCTCCCCCTCAATCTCTCCACTCTCATGGATCAATAATCCTAAGTATCGGAAGTGGTCTCTCATGGGGACCTCTTGGTTATCAATCTTGACTGGTGCTCCACTCCTACTCTCCTTACTAAAATTACATTCCATATATTCTGACTTAGTTCGGCTAATTTTAAATCCTTCCGATTCTAATGCTTCTCTCCATAACTCTAGCTTTATGTTTATACCCTCCCTTGTCTCATCAAGTAGGACTATATCGTCTGCAAATAGCATGCATTAGGGAATCTACTCATGCAGATGTTTTGTTAACTCATCCATAACTAATGTGAAAAGGTATGGACTCAATGCCAATCCTTGGTGCAATTCGACAGTGACAGAAAAATCACCAGTCACGCCACTAGTGGTCTTAACATTTGTTACTGCTCCCTCATACATATCTTTAATTATGTCTATATACCCCTGAGAAAACCCTTTAACACCCAACACCCTCCATATTAACTCTTTAGGGACTCTATCATAAGCTTTCTCTAAGTCAATAAAGACCATGTGTAGGTCTTTTCCCCTCTCCCTATATTTCTCTACTAATTGTCTTAGTAAGAAAATAGCTTCCATGGTAGACCTCCCAGGCATGAAACCAAACTAATTCTCCTATACACTTGTTTCATGTCGCAGCCTCTTCTCAATCACTCTTTCAAAAAGTTTCATGATGTGGCTCATAAGTTTGATCCCTCGATAATTAGTGCAGCTCTGAATGTCTCCTTTATTCTTATAGATTGGTACAATAGAGCTTTTCCTCCACTCATCAGGCATTTTCTTTGATTTTATAATCTTGTTAAACAACTTGGTCAACCAAACTATCCCACTATCTCTCATATGCTTCCAAACCTCTATTAGTATACCATCAGGCCCCATGGCCTTTCCTGATTTCAGCTTTCTCAAGGCCTCTTTTACTTCAAGCATTCTAATCCTACGTTCATATATATAATATCCAGTGTTATTTAGATTCATAGTATTTTCAATCCTTATATTCTCAGGGCCATTGTCATTTAACAATTTTTGAAAGTATATTTCCCACCTTTGTTTGATCTCATCATCTTTGACTAATACCTTTTGATCATCGCTTCTAATGCACCTAACATGCTCTAAGTCCTTACCCTTCTATTCTCTTACTTTTGCAAGTTTAAACACATCTTTCTCTCCTTCTCTTGTTCCTAGTCTATTATATAGCTCATCATATGCTTTAAGTTTTGCCTCACTTACTATTCTCTTAGCAACGTTTTTAGCATTCTTATATTGTTCATAGTTTTCATTATTTCTAATCTTCTGCCACGCTTTAAAATGCATTCGTTTTTCTTTAATAGCTTTTTGCATTGTTTTATTCCACCACCATGTTTCCTTTGTTAATAGCCTTTTACCTTTAGATACTTCTAAGACATCTTTTGCCACTTTCTTAATGGACTCAGCTATATTAGTCCACATGGTATTTACTTCTATTTCATAGTTCCAATTTCCTTCTACCATCAACTTATTTTTGAATGAGGTCATTTTCTCTCCTTTTAAGTTCCACCACTTAATTTTTGGATGTGTATTAAGTTCAGTTCTTTTACTCCATCTTTTACTATAAATATCCATGACCATTAACCTATGTTGTGAGGTTAAACTCTCACCGGGTATCACTTTACAATCCTTACATATAGATCGTTCATTATTCCTAAGTAGAAAAAAGTCTATTTGGCTTTTATGAAGTCCACTTTTAAAGGTTATTAAGTGTTCATCCCTCTTCTTAAAGAGTGTATTTGCAATAGATAGGTTATATGACAAAGCAAAATCGAGGATATTCTCCCCCATCTCGTTTTGTTTACCTATACCATACCCTCCGTGTATTCTATCATATCCTTCCTTATCTTTTCCTACATGGCCATTTAAGTCTGCTCCTATAAATATCCCCTCAGTATTGGGAATTTCTTGCATGACTCCCTCCATATCTTCCCAAAACTGTCTCTTAATTATATCTTGTAACCCTACTTGTGGTGCATATGCACTTATAATATTTATAATCTGCTCTCCTAGAATCATTTTTATTATTATAATTCTATCACTGATTCTTTTAACGTCCACAACTTTATCCTTTAATTCCTTATCCACTATTATTCCTACGCCATTTCTATTATTTTCCTTTCCTACGTACCATAATTTATACCCATCTATTTCTCTAGCTTTAACCCCTTTCCACTTGGTTTCTTGGATACAAGCAATGTTGACTCTCCTACGTTTCATCGTGTCTACTAACTCCAAACTCTTACCTGTCAGTATCCCTATATTCCATGTAGTGATGCGAATCTTATGTTTTCGAGATACCCTATTTACTATCGCCTTTCTCGACCTCCATGGTATGAACCCATGTCCACTTTTCACTACACCTGGGTTCTGATGCAGCGCGTCGCTTCCGAGGGGACGCTCTAGCAGCCCTTGCCTATTTTTCACTATACCCGGGATCCGATGTAGCGCGTCGCTTCTGGGAGAACGCCCTAGCAACCCTTGCCTATTTTTCACCGCATCCGGGATCCGATGCAGTGCGTCGCTTATGGGGAACGCCCTAGCTTGAGCAAATTTCAGTTTTCAATTCATGTCATGTTGGGGTTGCCATAGTTTTTAAAAGCTAAAGATGATTTTCATTAAAATCATTAAAATCATCTTCAGCTTCACCCTTGCCGGCTGGCTACCTGACGCAAGGGTGGCCATATTTTAAGAAGCTAAAGATAATTTTCATTTCTTCCTCACAAACTAATATACAAATGCATATTTATTTGTAAGAAAGAAATAATAGAATCATCTTTAACTTCCCCCTTGTCGGCTGGCTACCTGATACAAGGGTTGCCATCTTTTAAGAAGCTGGAGATGATTTTCATTTCTTCCTCACAAACTAATATACAAATGCATATTCATTTGTAAGAAAAAAATAATAGAATCATCTTTAACTTCCCCCTTGCCGGCTGGCACCTAACGCAAGACCCTCCTTTTTTATTTTTTCTGAAAAAACAGTTACATAGTATAATATTTATAGTTTGTTTCTTATATTTATTCCTTCAAACTGATTTCCATTCATTTATATAACTTCCCTTAACTTATGAGTGTGTACATGATGAGTTTCTTCTTCTTCCTTTTCTAGGTTCTTTTTTTCATTTAAAAAAAATAGTTATAACAACAACAAAAAAATTCATTTTTTACATTTACTTCTTCAAACTGATTTCCCTTCACATATACCTTCCCTTTGCTTGTGAGTATACATATGGTGCGTTTCTTTTCTTTTTTTTAGGTTCTTCTTTCCATTTTTCTGAAAAAAAACAGTTTTAGAAATAATTTTTTAATTTCATTTTTTACATTTACTCCTTCAAACTGATTTCCATTCAGATATATCGCTTCTCTTTACTTGTGAGTGCATCTATGATGATGTTTTTCATTTTTTTTGTTTTTTGTGTTCTTTTTTCCATTTTTTGAAAAAAAAAAAAATTATAGAAATAAATTTTTAATTTTTGTTTTTTGTTTTTTACATTGTGGCCTGCCCCTTCCCTAGACCCCACATAGGCGGGAGGTTCATGCACCGGGGCTGCCCTTTTTTTACATTTACTCCTTTAAACTGATTTTCATTCACATTTATAGCTTCCCTTTACCTAAGAGTATATACAATGAATTTTTTATTTTTTTTTGTGTGTTTTTGAGGTTCCTTTTTTCATTTTATCTATAAAAAAACAGTTACATAAAAGTACTAACTCTTATTTTTAATTTCTACTTTTTAGCACTAAATTCAAAGATGTCAGCATCAATGGGTTCAAATTCAGATGCCTCATATTTATCTACTCTTTCCAAATCTGCAAACCCAAGGTGGGAGTACAGAGAGTTAAAGATTCCAAATGATAAAAATACAATTTGGTACAAATTCTGTGGAAATAAGTATAGTAGAGGGATTTATAGGTTGACACAACATTTAGCTAGAGGGCATAGGAATGCAAAAAAAATATAACAAAGTCACTCCAGAGATATTAAAGAAAAAAAACAATTACACGATTGACTAAAAGAAGAAGAAAGATAAAAGAGATAGAATTATTATGGAACAAACGTGACCAGAGAACTTGTTTAGGATTCATAATGATTATGGCATTGTTGATATTAACAATGAGAGACCTGATGGTGGTCGTGGTCGTGGGATTGTTATTGGGAGCATCAAGAGATCTAACAGTAGTATAAAGGGATCTCTTAATCTACACTTCTCTCCCCATTCCAAGAAGGCTCCTCTATAGTAAACCACAATAAATAACGCATATAAAAAGATGAGGGTGAGATCATGCAATTACATCGCAAGTTGTTTTTATGAGAATGGCATTACCTTCAATGCCGCTCAATATCCATCATTTTAGACCATGTTTGAGTTGGTCGCGCAACATGGTCCAGTTACATTTTTTTTTTTTTTTTTCATTTACATATTCATACTTTTCATGCATGTTTTTTATGTTTTGTTTTTAACTTGTGTATTCCTTTATGTTAAGGTTTCAAGGCACCCTCTTACTATGTGTTGAGGGTGCTTCTTTTTAAAAAACAAGTTGAAAAGAAGAATGAATTTGTTCAAGAGTTCAGAAAAGATTGGGCACAATATAGGTGCTCCATAATGTCATATTAGTAGACCTAAGGAAAGGGTAGCACTCTAATCAATTTTTCAATGAGGTGTCTAACTGGGACAGTTTTTCTAAAGTCAATTAATAGATCAAAGTATGTTAAAGGCTCATATTTGATTGTAAAGATGTTGGATTACGTCATACATTACATCAGAGAGGCAAATATTATCCAGGTAATCCCTCCTTTTAGTCTCAATTTTATTGTTGTTAAGATTTTTAATACTTAGTCTTGAATTTCATTGCCTGTTATAGGTTTTCACAGATAATGCATTAAATAATGTAGTTGCAGGGAGATATGTAAAGAAGGAAGCATCTATTTTAGATACCCTATATGGCAGATTGCAATGATTTGATGCTGGAGGATATTGGAAAATTGCTGAAGGTAGAGCATACTGGGAGAGAAGCAAAGTCAGTGATTGTTTTCATACACAGTCACACTCATGCCCTCCATTTGATGAGAACAATGACCTAGCAAAGAGACTTGGTCAGACATGTACTCACCCATTTCGCCACCAACTTCTCAACTTAAAGATTATTCACAATGTGGGGGCAGAGTTAAGGGAGATTTTCCACAGTCAGGCATGGAGTAATACGTAAGTCAATCAAAGAGTTCAAATCATTGTCAGCCGTAACGGCTTATGGAACAACATCTCATTTTGTTTAAAGATAAAGGTCCTACTCGTAAATGTGTTGCAGCTCGTAAATACTAAAGAAAAGCCTGCGATGGGTTATATTTATGACGCCATGATACGAGCCAAGGAAAAGATTAAAGCAAATCTTAAAGAGAATGATTGACAAGCCACCCATATCTATGACATTGTAGAAAGTAGATAGATGAATCAGCTCTGTCAACCCTTGCATGCAGCTAATTATTACCTTAACCCTGCATTCTACTACGATAGGCACAAAAATATTGAGGCCGATATATTTATCAAACAAAGCATATTTGATACTATCAATACCCTATCTGCAAATCAGGAGGATGCAAGTAAGGTGATTAACGAGTTAGGCCCATATAAATGTGCGTCAGACCTATTCGCAAATAACTTAGTTAAATTGAAGAGAAAGACCATGGTCTCTTGTAAGTCTTTTATTATTTTCAAATCTTTTTTCTAGAGTGTTAGGTTCCTTAGTTTTTGTTTTATTATTTCCTAAGTGTTAACAGTTATTTAACTTCTGTAGGCGAGTGGTGAGTCACTATTGGATCTAAATACCCGATTATTCAGAAACTTGTCATCAAAGTCCTCTCCCTAACCTTCAATGCATCTCCTTGCGAGTGGAACTAAAGTGTCTTTAAAAATGTAAGTCTTACTTTACTAATTTGTAGAGTAATCTAATTAGCCATTATCCATTACTTATAATTTAATATTTTATTCTAACTTCACAGAAAGAAGAGAAATAGGTTGCACGCAAAAACCATAGAATGGTCTTATATATGTTTAATATAATTTACGTCTCTGCCATCGACATGAGAATCGTTTAAGATTGCAGACATATACAGATCTGTTTGTCATGAAAGAAGTCTATGAGAGTAATGAGTGGATCATTGAAGCAGATGCTAAGGAGGACCTCATCCATCCAAATAATAATCTCACATGGGGTGATGTTGAGTGTACTACCGAAACCAGTTCACGTGTTGCTTGCTCTACTAGACAGTACCATAGGCAGATGAGATAGGGCTTGAGCCAAAAGAACGTATATCAAGTAGTTGCAAAGCCAGAGGAAATTGGTTCTGAGGAGGACATAGAGGAGTTGAAAGGTCAAAGAATTGGTCCTGCTAGATATGATGACGAGGAATATGATAGCTCTAATGATAATCTAAACCTAAACCCTTCAGGGATAACTTAAGTGAAGTGCTGTCTACTAGTCTTAAACTTTTTAAATGTTATTTGTCTTGACTTTGCTTGTGTATTGTTTTGTTCATAGAAATTTGCATATTTGGGTAATATTTCACCATAGAATTATGTTTCTATGTTTTTCTTACTTATTAGGATTTTTTGAGATTTTTTGGATTTTATAATAATAAATATGTATATTGTTGAGTCTTGTGATTCAGGCATGCGCCTAGGCACCAGGCATACCCCTTTGCGCCTAGTTGTGCCTTGCACCCCTGGCTATATAGTTATGGATCTGGGTCTCCATGAATTATGATGCATCAAACAATAGTGACATATTATAATTGTGTTTGAAGCTACGAACAAATTGGGCACAAGAGAACTCAGATTGTTTCTCATTATAATTGTTCTCTCCCAGTGTATCTCTTTCTTTTCTTTGATAAAATCGTAAAAAGAAAAATGTATGGGAGACCATGCAAATGTTGGAACACCCATCACAGTATTCCATGTCTTAAAACGTGAATGCCCTTTCTATTACTTTTGTATATACTTTATTGGCAACAATCTACCAATATTATTAATTGAGAAATTTCAGTTTCACCTCATCATGAGAGTTCTATTCAACAAAAAACTACAAATAAATATAGCTCTAAGATCCAAGGTGGACAGGAAATGTGAGAAAGATAAGATGCCAGAAATCAAAGCAAAGAATGGGATAGTGGGCAATAGAGTGGTTTCCACTTTGTAGAAATTTAACTACTTTCTAAATGAAACTATATGAAAAAATGTACTCAAGTTACAGATAATAAAATCCTAGCTATCTGGGGAACCAAGCCACATGATTAAATTGATAGCACTGATAAACAGCAAACTTTGTTTTTTGCCTGAAGGTCAAACAAACAACTTGTGAGTGGCTTTGAACCCATGCAAGAGCTCCTTTGCCACTAGGCAAGAAGGCTGTAGCTCAAAGAGTGTTTTTAGGAAAAATCCTTGAATAAATTGAAACTAGCAGCTAAAACATGAAAGTGAGACTACTTACCTGTACTCCTCAAGAGGGGTCATTGGATCTGGTCTGACAGCTTCTAAGTCCAACTTGAATGCTTTTGCACAGGATTCTCTAGGGTGATCTTTTGAATGGTAATAACCCAGCACCTTTAAGATAAACTAAATTAAACCTCTGCTACTTATGCAACAAGATATGAAAGAGACACGACCAAGTCAATTAAAAACTCAACGAAGCTGCAAGGTATACCATTTTCCAAGGAGCAGTGGCACTGATATCGTAGAGATGAAAATCCTGGACTGAAAGTGAAAGCTTTGACACATATATTTCCCCATCAGGAAACATATCATACTGAATGTTCATACCAGATAATGCAAGCTCTAAACAAACTGTTACATCTCTTCCGCCCACTTTAGGGGTGAGGGAACCATTCTGGCTTGAGTTCAGCCAGTCAGAACCAGCATACATTCTCCATCTAACATCAATGTTTTTAAGAACTACTCGTCCTCTTATCCTGCAAGACTCAACAAGCTCTTTAGAATTGACTGAAGGAAGTGTGCCTTCATCATGCATCTGGTTCCTTGCAGGTTGATCATTTATGCTTGAAATATGATCTTCTAATATTTTTAATGAATTGTCTTTGTACCAGCCACCACCTCCACCTTCAGCATCTCTGTTAACTATGCACTTGGATTTGCAATTAAGATCTTTCTCATTCAATGGATTCTTTTCCACAGATGACTTTGGCACAGGAATCAACTCAGATATACAATAGCCTTCTATAACTTGTGGGAAGCAAGTATCTTGTACAGATGAAGAGGTCTGAGCATTTTCCAACCCTGATCCAGATTCTGACCCGTTAAATGAGACATTCAAAGGGAGTACATCACAAGCAGCAGGGTTGCTGATGTTCAAGTGATAACCTGCCCTAGGCAGAGTTACATCAAATGGAATATGAGATTGTACTTTACTCAAATCAGATGGACCACTCTCACTTCCATTCAAGGAAAAAGCATCCTCAAGTATCTCATCCATCAATCCAACCACCACAGATTTATCATCAATATCTCCACATGAAGTCTTATCAGAAGATGGTGAATCATGATAACTGTCATCTATCTTCATTGCATTAGCAGTATCATTTGCATCATGCTCCTGCTGAACAGTATTCCACCTAGTTTGCAAATGCACAACGGACTCCTCAATATCAGGTGCAAAAAGCTGCTGTAGCTGAGCAACCAAACGAATAAGACCAGCTGCGGTGTTGTGGCAGGTGTCTATATTGACGTGAGATTCAGATAATACTAACTCCCACGGCAGATCATTATTGCAATGAGTAGTCAAAACAGCTTCCACAAGTGCCTCCCCAGCAATTTTAACATAGCCACTCTTATGAAGATAGTCTACAGTGTAGTTGGTTCTGTCAGTTCTGGACTCAGGCGACCCACAAAGAAGCAGCCCAAGATCTTGTACTCTTATTTTGTAGTAAGTTGGAGCAGCATCTGCAACCGATTTATTTGAAAGTGTCGCTGAAGCTGAAGCTAGTAGAAATGCCACAGCTGGTTCACTGGAAACTCCACCATTGGTTGCTGTATGTTTTATGTGGGGCTCATAACTCAAAGCAACATCAACTAAGTCAAGAAAGAATGATGCTTCATAAACAGCATTATCCTGGAAAGATTCTTTCTGCAAGCTATCTTCATCCATTTGTTCATTCTCACCAGAAAATAAACTAAAAAAGGAGCATATCTCATTCAACCAATCAAAACGGCCACCGGGGGCAATTATTGTGCCACCTCTGACAGTTACGGATGTGAAACTTTGGGATGTCTGTGGCTCCTGCAGGTATATAATAGCTGTACCCGCAGAACCAGAAGACAGTGCATTGTTACCTTCTCCATCACCACGGCTCATTGCAGATTTCCTGCAGCAGATCAGAAGATATTGTGCTCTTTCAGGAAACCCATCATTCATTCCAGTCAGAGAACCCCACAAATCACCTTCACCATGGTTTACCCAAACAAAATTAGCACCAGAAATGCCCCCAAGATTGGACACAGACAGCAGCTCAAACTTCTCAATTGTCAGACGTGTGTTGTTCCATGAACCTGGGAGTTCTTTCTGCATTGAGCATTTGACATCTTCCCCATTCTCCAAGTTAAGGGAAAGATCTATTACATCACATTCCACAAGAACTGATGACTGAGACGAATTACCGTCACTAGAAGAAGCTTGCTCTATGGAAATGTCATCATCGAGAGGAGCAATCACACTGTGGCCCACATGTGTAAAACCATCTGTCAGCTGGTTTAGAAGTCTATGCAGTAGCTTATATTCAGAACTGCCAAGACTGACCCTAACAGAAGCAAGATGAATCTGCAGGACAAAGGCAGAACTCAGCATCATCTCTTGTCGCACACAACATTTTTTCTCCTCTAAATCTTCAACAGCTGTTACAGATGCAAACTCATAACCATCTCCTGTCATTTTTTTTCTACTTGAAACATGTGAACCAGCTAGACTCCAAGCTTTCTTCACAATCCAGGGCCCAGTTACAGGTCCCACCTGCCAAAACATCCTCACACCAGAATATTGATCAACACTTGTTCTGGTAACAGAAATGATTTTCTGCGCAGACAATGTTTGTTTGCCTTTGCTGTTTCCAGCACCACTTCTACAGGAAGATGTGATTAAGTATACATTAAAATCTCCAACATTCAACTGGATGGAACTTGGAGTATTGGAGAATCCCTTTGGAGAATTTACATTTGGAGCTGGAAATGCTTCCCTAGCCCTTTCGTTACTCAATGATGATGAGAAATCAAAACCTATAAACTCATCCCACAGAGAGGTGGGTCTCAAATCCCCTTGATTTTCAAAAGGAAAACACAAAATGATCCTAGCATGAGGGAGGAAAATATTCCCCTGCAGGCTTCCTTGCGGAGGCAGCTTCTTAACATAAGTGCAGAGGCCCCTTTTTGGACCTCCATGATCATGCTGCTTCTCCTCAAAAGCCTCGGGCTTAAAACTTTTGTCGCTATTTCTTGTCTCAAATGTACTTCCAACTTTCTTATAGAAATCAAACATTGCATTAACGAAATGAAAGTTCACCCACAGAATGAATGGTGGCAACTTTACAGAAAAAGATGAGGATGCCTTTGACATGTTATCCGAATAAATGGAGCTGACACCAAATTGGCTACTAGACTCACTCAGAGACTGCAACAGCTTTATCTTGACAAGTTCATCCATTTGCACTGATCTATGACAGATTCCCTGCATACTGCCATTCGTGGATTTACATGAATGGTTACATGCACTACCAGATACATTCATTCTTTCTTCTGAGCAAGGGGCAGATGTGGAAAAAGGAAATGGAGGCATGGCATTATGCACTTCGGCCTGCATATGCTGGAACAAACACATTTTGCTATAAATATCATTCACGCGGTCCAAGATGCCAAAATCCACAGCTTTGTTTCCATTAAAGTAGTCATCGACCTCGACATGCTTTATCGTTCCTTCAAACTTCATGTTCTGAGGACATATCTGTTGACTTCGTCAGAAGTCCAAAATTAGTCTAAGACCAATCAGGGATTGAATTACTCCAGCCAAATATAGAAATAAGTGGTATCAGTGAACATGAATTATTACCTGCAAAGCAAGAACTAGGTCTCCACACTTCGCTTCCAGATAATGAATATTCTCATCATTTGAAGAACTAACCAAGTGCTCAGTCAAGCAACTAGCATTTCCAACACTCTTGAAGTCTCCAAGACTTCCGCAGCCTTTATTCAGAGCACATGAAAGACCCTGGTCCTCATCACATAAGGAAAGGACAACAGAAATGCCAGTAATGGTTGCCTTTAGGTTTGTTTCAACATGCTGTTGTTCTGCACAAGAGAGAAACTTAACCACTAATAACCATATACAGTATAAACCACGGAAGTAGTAAGTACTGAAATCCCACAGAATTTCACAGATAATATAGAGGCAACCATTAATTCTGGTTCAATATTCAGCTCGACAACAACAAGCGTGAACCAGAGAGCGCAGTCACTTCAACGGAAATATTAGTTTCATATCATTTCTACCATGGATATTAAGCATTACACTATCTGCTCGTTCTATATGAAATTTAGTTACTCCTTTTTCTTAAGCAATCAAACACAAAACAAATTTTACAGAAAGAGAGGAAGTGCTTCCTTTAGTCATGCAATGAATTAAGTGCAACCTCTTGAACCTGTGATATGGTGCCTTCACTGTGCAGGGATAATCGGTACAGGAATTTGCATGCAAGGCCTATATGAGTGGTTGAAAGTGCTCATCTTGTCGGTGACATGTTAGATTGGCAATGCAACAAATTCTTCTCAGTTGGATCATACAAGGGTGTTGCTCAGTGAAGAAAAGGGGTCTTATAGTTAAACCTAATCTAAGAAGATTAAGCTCATCAAATGCATAAGATACTTGGCAATTGTCTATTGTCTACCTCAAAATGCTGCCTAGAAGATAAAGCTGTTTGGACGACAAACCAATTGAATAACACGTACATTTAATAGCACATCTACTACACCATATACTTCCACAAAAAATACAGCAATATAGACAGAAAGACATACGTGTGGGTATATCGTATCTGTAAGTAAAATATGTATATACGCACCTTAGTTGTCAATACCGGTAGTATGCCAGTATTCCCAGTTTTGGTCAAATAACTGGTACAAAATCAGGGCAATACTTGTCCTGGCCAAAAACTGTGAAATACTGGTTGATGCCGGTCATACCGGTTCGTACCCATTGTAACAGCTGGCAACTGCCTTTCCATCTAGTATTGTTTACGACTCTTAAAAAGCAGATTTGCCCTATTTTTTCCAAAATACCCCAATATCGACCCTGTTTAAAGCCTACATGAATGAGCATAATGGTCAAGTACTTTGCCCCAGCTGATGGGATACTTCATTTGAGCAGAACACAGACTTTTGAGAATAACCCTGAAGCAGTCGACCTCATGAAGAAGGCAACCCAGAATGGAGTTCAGCTCATGCCAAAATGGCTGGATTTCTTTATTTTTATTATTTTTGGGAATTTATGAATTTTTAGCTATTTTTGTTATTTTTATTCATACCAGTCAATACCTGCCCAGTATTGCCCATCTGCTGGGTACATCCCAGTTGGAGGCCCAGACCGGTACCAGATTGACAACTAAGATACACACACATACCTGAATGTGTGTGTGTGACTAAGAGTGCATGCGTGTGTGCGAGAGAGATTCTCAATTAGAAAAAAGAGAAAGACTTTGCTAAACCTGAACTCATGTTTCCTTTAGAAAAATCAAATTTTGTGAGTGCTACAAAGATTCGTAAGAATATGCTTGATTCGCTTGCTCAATCAATAAAACAGAAATGCCCTCATTTAAAACATTTTTGCAAATTGTGACTCAAATTTCAGAATTTCTGTTTATGTAATGAACAAAATGTCATATGGGAATTTTATGAGTCAAAATCTTCTAAAAAGATAAATGTGATAAATAACTTACGAGAGGGGATATGCACAGATCCATCAGCCAGACTGGACGCAGCAGTAATTGCACTGAAGACGGAACAAGTCCAATTCCATATACCACTGTTTCCTAACGCTACCTGAGAGTTCCTCATTCCATCAAAGCATTCGAAAAATTGTTCTATGCTGCAAAAGAAGGCAATGGGTCAATGTATTGCATGGATTAGCATCTAATATCTTGGAAGCAATGTAGTTATACTTGGTTTGCTTTTAAGGGGAAAAAAAACTTTCTTTTCCCTCTGTGGTTAATGCCTTCTGTATCAAATAAAGTGACAGCTAGCAGGTAAAAACCCAATTGGCTTGTTAAAGTTACCAAATTAAACCAGTGACAAAGAAAGCAATAGCAAGGGTACACACAAATTGCCTTGTTAAAGTTACCAAAACAAACCACAAAAACCAGACTTTGAAGACAACAACATAGGTAATTTACTAGATATGGCAAGGTTAATGGTAAGATGGGACTAAAATCAAAGTTGAAATGGCAAAAGTGTATGTAGTTAATGCAGACTAGATATTAGAAGGGAACAAATTTGAGAATGAAGCATCTCTATATGGTATGAAGGCCCCAATTACTATCCAGGAATGCAAAAATATTGAGTAGGATATGTTTGAAGGGTCTCATTTTAAGAACTAAAAGCAACCACGCGAACCACATGGTCCAGTACAGAGTGTAGACACCATGAAAAAAAGTTCCAAGTTAAAATGCAGCTCCAAAAGAATGTAGAAACTGTAGGATATCATGAGTAAACATAAACCAAGAAACATACCTTGCCCCATAATCTGGTTCTCCTACAGCTCGGTCTTTCTGATTTTTGTTGGTGGACAATGGCACCCAATCAGGGATCACATTTGTCCGTGGTAGCAATCCATCTGATGCAGTTTCTCGAGTGGTTGATGAACATAATCCAGATGAAAACTTTTCAGTTGTAGTTGAAAAGTTTTCAGTGCCAGCTGTCATTTTGTCTGCTGCCACTGCAGCAGAACCCAGTGTAATAGAATGATCGCACGAAGAACAACTTAAATAGACAGAATGTGCAGTCCTGCAACTTGTGTTGCTCCTCTCATCCATTCCAACATTCTTGAGGCATTCCCATAACCATAAGATCCAGTTTATGGTACTGAGCCGTAGCCTTAACTCCATAGGATCAATACAAATATCTGCATCCACTTTGCGAATGTCTAAGGAACCATTTTTCCAAGGTATAGTTAGTTTCAGTGTGCCAGAAAATCCCCCATATTCCCCCATCAAAATTGGTGTTCTACCGTCTGCAGTAAAGCATTCAACGTTGCTATTGCTGGAGCTTCTTCCTGAAGTACTTGCAAGTGGCTGTTCATTGTCAACATCATTCATTTGAAGAAGCTCAACAATGGCTCCATGAAACTTTATGAAGTTTGTTAATTGAGTCATCTCTAGAAAGTTGTCAGGTCTAGCATCAGAAACTATACCAGCATCTTCGGAAAAGCATGTTCCATATTCAGTTTCTAAAATACGAATAACCAGAGTTTTATGGGAGTCAGATATGTCTTCATTTTTTGCAAAAGAGGGATCAAAAGCAACAATTAAATTTTTAACTTTTACATGAAAGCTTGTTAGCAACCATTTAACCATCTTGGCAATTGTCTTTACTCCTTCATGGACATCTAAAGAACCAGATCCAGCAGGTCCATGGGTCATTTCACAGTCAAGTTTCTCTAAACCATTGGTTGCAGGTTGTTTGCTATCTTCACCTGACATGCATTTGTCAATGTCTGATCTTAAACTGCTAACTGGACAAGGACCAAGCACAATCTCAAGTTCCTCCACTTCAATTTGACAATTTTTCACCTTCCAAGGAAATCGAACCAGTAGCGAGCCGATAGATCCTTCTTTCACAACAATTGGTGCCCGACCCAACTGGAAAATGGAGCCATAAGCATTATCTTTTGGATACAGTATAAACAATTTGACAACAAGCTAGAAATCTATTGCAACATGGTGACCCGTGCACTATAAACAAGATCCTGACTACATGCTAGGCTAATAACTAAAAATGTTTACAGCTTGGAATTTTCAACAGGGTATAATGAACACAAAAACTGGTCTTTAGCTCTGAGTTTGACCGAGTCAAGTTGCTGAAAAATCACTGGAAAGAAAACAAAAAAAATAACAAGTAGAAAATTCAAAATACAAAGGCAAGAAAAATGTTAGCTGAATAGAATAAAACAACTCTATCATTCTACTATTAGTTCACTTTAAAAACTGAAGGGCATGATGGTCATTGCATTTTTACATCCAGTGTTGTTGTTATTGACAGAACTAGAGGAACTTGAAAACTCTCCAAAAGGAAGGCAGGTCAGTGCAAATATGATGCAAATAACATTGAATTGTTGAGTCCAAGCACACAGTGGAACAGAAAACACAAGTTTATAACACCAGTAAGTTATAACTTATTGAGTCTTAGCTGGATCCAATACTAAGTTGGAATGGATTATAATGGCCTTATCATGCTAATTTAATTAAGTTTACTTTTCCTAAGGTCAATAACAGGTTGTTAATAGTATCATGTAGCTCTTTGCTTATTTTCAACTGAACAATTTCTGAGTTGCTCTTAGAAGCTAAAGTCTTAGCAGCTTAATGAATCTAATATGTTTGAAAAAGAGGTCTAGAATCAGTAGTTGGTTTACAATCAGAGATAGAACTAGAGTTATAGGGAATTTATATGGCCATAACTGACTGTATCTTTCTTGGTTTTGATGGCTTTCACCATTAAGCTATTTCTCCAATGCAGTAGCACTTTGTCATGTCTGGTATACTTACTTTCATGTGGTGGACTATTTTACTTTATTCTTAATTGAACAATTTCTAGAATTGATCTTTTAGGAACTTATGTTATAGCAACTTTCAGAAATTACATGTTGATCAAAGAGTAGCATATAATTGGAAGTAGGTCTATGATCATAATTAGAAATAGAGTATCAGAGACTACATAAACCCATACATATACATGTATGTACATGTATGTGTGTGTATACATATATAGTTCTGGTGCAATGCTTAGAAGCTCCTCAAGCTTAATTTCCTCTCCATTTTCCCTGATCTTTACTGATATGGTTGCATAATTTTCTCTGGGCTTTTGGTAACCTGCTGTCTCTGCATTAGAATTGTATCAATTCATCATCATCATTATCAAGACCTTATCCCAATTAGGGGTCGGCTACATGAATCTTATTCCTCCATTCCACTCTATTAAATACCATAGTTTCATTTAGTCCCAAAGTTTTTAAATCTTTCCTCACCACTTCTATCCACATTCTTTTGGGCCTTCCCCTTGCCCTTTTAAAACCTTTTACTTGTATTACCTCACTCCTTCTAACTGGTGCTGTTGTTGGTCTCCTTTGGACATGTCCAAACCATCTAAGTCTAATCTCCCTCATCTTATTACCTATTGGTGCTACCCCTAGAATTGTATCAATTAAAAGGGCATCCCCAGTGCACGAAGCTCCCGCCTATGCGGGGTCTGGGGAAGGAGCGGGTCACAATGGCCTAAAGTAGGCAGCCTTAGCTTGCATTTTTGCAAGAGGCTGATTCCACGCCTTGAACCCGTAACCTCAAGGTCACATGACGACAACTTTTACCGTTGCGCCAAGGCTCCCCTTCCCTAGAATTGTATCAATTGCTGCTCCTAATTCTTTCTTTATCCGCCCCAGCAAACTTTTGTGACAGAAATTACCTTTATACTGTAATTTTCCGTTTGAAAATGAAAATGAAGATGATCAAGCAAGTGGTACAAGGGGAAACCCATGAACCTGATACACATACTTGGATTTCCAACTCAACTGTTTTCACTCCAAATTTTGTCCAAAACACTATCTTCTATTGAGACACTATTACCACCACATCCCAGAGATCATAGTCACTCCAATTGCACTAACCACAGTCATCTTCTTATTCTAGTTCAAAACTAGGAACAAAAGAAGCTTCCAAAGGTAAAAACTCACTCTAATCCATCAGAATTTCAAACAGTCAAAGTTCAAGAATTATCTACATTAAAGACCAAACCTCCTTCAAATAATCAAGTAACATGAACGTATCCAAAAACAAAATAAAAAGCGAAAATTTGCAACTTAAAACTCAACAAATTCCATAATTACGTAACTAAACGCTAAACTTCCTCAAATAACCAGTAGCATTCACACTACAAACAAAGAACGGCGGATTACACTCTCCAATAATAAAATCCCATAAAAAGTTATAGTTTTACCAAAAGATATATCAAACAACTGCATTTTTCAAGAGAACTCAGTACCTTCTCGTTTAGATAATTGACGTTCAAGGCGAGATCAGTTAACGCGATTGTTCCAGCTCCAAGTTGAACATCTAGCTGATCTAAATCAATGTCTCCGATTATGAATTCCCCCAATTTCTTCTTGAGGAGGAATTTGCAGACGCGTTTGATTGCCCAACGGGAGAACATCTCCTCTGCCGATTTGGCGATGTTCCAAGCAAACATGGCTGCTTGAATTGAAACCCTCCGTAAACTCTCTAGGGTTAGGGCTACGGTTTATTCTGTATCGTCCCTTTGCTTGTTTGGAATTAGGGTTTTGGGAGATTTTCTTCCTTCCTTTTCTTCTTCTTCTTCCCAACGGAAGCTCACTTTTTTACGCTCCCATCGGGACAGAGAAAGCGACACAGACACGGCTCGGCAACAAGGGGAGGACGGGGGAATATAACAACCGAAAGCCCATCTTTTTGGTGAACGCCCGAGCAAAAACGTAAGTTTACGCCGGTGGAAGCATGTACGTGGGCCGTTTTTCTTTATCGTTCATATTGCACTACCCCTCTATTGTAGAGCGCGACAGCAAGGTAGACATCGTGCAGCTACTCTACTTCTGCATAGTGGGCCCCCGTAACAATGATCTACACCGTTGATCTGACTATTTTTGCATATTTATCTAGTGGCCTGAAAATCATACAAAATTCTCACCTCTAGACCATGAAAGGGGACTGAAGCTGATGCAGGGCATCGGACGATCTACGTTTCGCAATTGAAAACATCATTTTTTGAATGGTCGAGATGCCCATTCGACATCACATCGTTTTCCAACGATTAGATATCAAGAGATGCCCTTTTTGGTTTTTGTTAGATATCAAGAGATGGGAGACTCAGATCATCCGACCACATGCAAGTGAAGTGGAGCAGCTGCATGGTGATCCGTAGGTTTCCAAAGATGGAAATTTTTCGGTCTTTGAAGAGAAACGACCGCGTCAGATGTCACCGGTCATGGATTCCACCTGGAATTCGAAATGTTTGTTAGTTCGCTTTAGATTTTCTATGAGACTAAGTGAAGATAGAATTCAATTCCATCTGAATTACGTTTACAGACGTGAGCCTTTGATTGGCATGATTTTCACAAGCGGGCCCCACTAAATAAACGGTTTAGATCTAGGTCTGGCTTATACTGTGAAGCCGGTGTAAATTTTCTACTTGTGGCGGTTGACTACCGTAAGAATAGGTAAGCCCAAAAAGACGAAGCCAAGTATCCTACCAATAGATTTGATATTCCGTTTTTGTTTTATTTAAGGTCGTCTTTGAAACAATACAAGGTAATTACTCGAACTCTACACACGTGAAAACTTTGTTTACTAGGCTGCCTTTTTTTTTTTAATGGGCTCCTTAATTCCCATTTGTTAGAAGCCCTAGTAGGAGCCAATGGAAGAGTGAAAAGGGAGAAAGTGGGACAGAAAGACCGATAAGACTAGTGTTAGCTCTTTAGCTCGTGGCATAGTAAGAGAAGTCTCAAGTAGTTATGGGTGGTTTGTAACACATGGAACAATGAGAGATGATCCCCAAGACAATTGTAGACAGTTTTTACCACGTGGCAACTAGCGATGGTTTTATCTTAATTAGCTGAACCCTTGATAAATTGATAATCGGACCATTATTAGGCATGTAGCCTATCTCAAACATGATGAATGGGTTAGGCTAGTAATTTAAGTAATCAATGTGCACTTATGAAAATTTTGGAAATATAAATTTATCAGATTGGTTTAAGTTTCGGACCTTACAATTTGTATTAATTCAATGAAGCATTGATTATTCTATCGTTGTCCATTAGAGGATGGATTGATCCAGACATCCTTGTTCATTAGGGGATGGATTGATCTAGGAGAGTATGTGAGTGATTTATCTTCGTAATTCTCCTCTTATAGCCTGTGTCGAAAAGTTAAAAATGGCGACTTCACTAAAAAATGCATTTTTCTTACGAAACAAAGTGACAAATTAGAAATAATCCCATTTAGTTGAGACTATACTTTTACTTATTTTCTAAGAGATGGAGATCATAAGTCGTATCCTAGGAAAAATGTTAGTTGAAAAAAGCCAGCTTGTAGCACCTCTATTTCTTGTTACCTGGAATTCATAACCTATCTTATGCACCTTCTTCCCTATTTTATAATAATCTTATAGTGTTGGTTGAGTAAGTGGGTTCTATTGGGCATAGTTAATTTCTCTTTCATTTTTTATTAAACTTATTTATTGTATATGTTGTGGCAACAGTAAAAGTTGTTGTCATGTGACCTTGGCGCAACAATTAAAGTTGTGGTCATATGACCTTGAGGGTTTAAGGTTTGGAATCAGCCTCTAACAAAAGTGCAAGGTAAGACTGCCTACTTCAAACCATTGTGGCCCACCCCTTCCCCGGACCCCGTATAGGCAGGAGCTTCGTGCACCGGGGCTGCCCCCTATTTATTGTTGTATCTGTTTGCCAAGGACTCTCTCTCTCTCTCTCTCTCTCTACTATTGGCCTTCATAGATACTAACCACTATGTTGCAAATAAACGCCTTATTTTTAGAGAAGTAGGCCTCAGTTGGATTAGTGCATAATTTACAAAGAAATAGGCCTCTCTTGAATTAGTGGTTCAGATTAACAAACAAATAGAATATATAGTTGCACTCGTTGGGAAATAACACAAATTCGGGCACTTCTATTACTGTTCATTGCAAAGTAGCACATACAGCATACACATTGTCTTACAACGTGTTTCCCCATCTTGATATAAATTGATTTTAGCAAGAGATATATAACTGCTTAAGACCTTGAGGTCACGGGTTCAAGGCGTGGAAACAGCCTCTTGCAAAATAAAATAAAAGGTTGCATACTATTGACCCTTGTAGTCGGCCCCTTCCCTTGATCCCACATATGCGGGGGCTGCCTTTTATATGACTGTATGAGACATTTTTCAAGAGAGAGAAGTACTCTTGATAATAAGTGAGCATCTGGATAGAAGACGAACAATTGCTCGAATAAATTTCTGATAGAACAACATTTCATGGCCATTTGGATAGATCATAGAAAGTAAATACATTGAGCCACATCTCTGCCTATCTCTTCATTCAAATTAACTGGTTCCTTTTGTTCTTTCTAAACCTCCCCTCTCCATCCAGCAAGCTTTCACCGGCAACATACTTTTTGAACAATTCTACCATGTCTACACATATTACACAGTCATTAGAATTGTTTGATTGTCAAACAACACATCGTGAAAGAGTAGGTTGTCATCCAGATAATGTAGCATCGCTGGATAGTATATGATTCACTAGAGTAGCATAGAAATTCCACCTAGAGCTGTTACTGTTTGAAACTTTGAGGGAGACCAAAACCAATGCATCCAAATTCCCTATTACGATCTTACATCAGTAGCTGGGAGGTTAAGATGACATCAGGATTGTTAGTCAAATAGGAGGTTAAGATGATATCAGAATTGTTAGTCAAATTCCTTGCCTAATTACGTCTAGTGCTCATCAAGTATTAATATCAACCAAGATGGCGGCAAACAATTTGAGAGATCAAGTTAAATGGATTTTCTTTCCAAAAAGAAGTGGAAATACAATGTCTTCTTTAGCATGACAGCACAGACAGAGAATGCAAAATGAGGTAATGTTTTTCCCTATCAAGTAATAACGAATGAAAATATTTTTGTTACATTGGATTTAATTAGTTTAGCAGGTCTGTCATGCTGTAACAAGGATTGAACACACATTTCTTTCATAGGACCAAAGAATTAGCTGAGATTTTGGCTTGACTTCCTACCCTAATATTACAAACAATGAAGGCTGCTTTCTATCATACCTCCAAAGTAATGATTTGTATAGGCTGTGAACTTGGGAAGAGGAGTGGCAACTTATCTCACTCTTCTTCGGCACTTACTGCACTGGTGATGGGTACCTTGCAAATCCACTCAACAAAGATCCATACATCACTCTCTCAACGAGAACAACTTGTCGTGAATGAAGCTTGAGGTCTGATCGTCCTGAAGATCTCATAATGTATACACTTGTCTCCACCATATGCAGTCTTGGAGTAATGCCAGAATGGATCCGAGTGTGCACACCACTCACAGGTGAACGAATAAAATAACTAATTGCGACTTGTTTTGCCATACTGGTCAGATCAGAAACCTCTGTTAACGCCAGGATACATGCAAAATCAAAATGATCTTGCGATGCAAATAGCTATTCACTTCCAGTACTCAATCTGGATTCACCATCTGAATTTACAAGAAGCATGAAATCAAAGTGAAACAAATGACTCCCATGTATTGCAGCTTGAAATAATCGGTAGGTAAGTGTCATACCTCCTAATGGTCTTTTGCCTTCCATGGCTTCTTTCTTTGCTTGGCAGCTTAAACAAAGAAAAGGACCATCCCAGGGACGCAATCTTCCAGGAAATGATGAACCAGCACGTACAGAAATGCCTTCTCCAGGTTTCATCTCGACCTGACAAACAGCACACATGAACAATTTGAACATGTTGCATAGGGGATATACTGTATCTAACCTGCAAATCACACACAAGGAATATCAGATTAGATGACGGCTGCAAGGAATTGGTCATTTTATTAAACAGTTCATGTTCGTAAGGCTGGTCCTTTCATGTAGACCCTTGCTCAGCAGAATGACATTTCAAACCATTAAGTCATTGTACACAGCTACTCCGACAGCTCATTAACTGGATGGTTGACAACTAATAGAAGCTAAACACTAACAATGATAGATATCTCGCTTTCAAATGCTTCTAAGGAAGATCAATCCTTAGACCAGCATCAGCTAGAAAACCTGTTTGTCTCTCTTCTTGTTAAATGAAGATATGTCGTCTCTGAAAAGAGGACAGAGAAATCATGCAAAATGAAAGGACATGTTTCAATTGCAATTAAAACAAGAGTATCATTTGTGAGCACAAACCTTTCTGCAAGTACAGCAGATCCTTCCTCAAATAATTCTTCTACCAAGTCTGGCTCAGAACACTCTCTGTCTGCATGAGATGACGACTCAGAAGACCTTTTCCGAAACATAGATTTGAAGACCCCTTTTCCCTGCTTCTTTGGTTGTGGCAAGGGAGGGATTAACTTCTCTGGTGGTAATAAGTCGATAACAATACAAGTAGTGTCATCTCGGAGTCCCTTTACCTGTATAGCTTCCTGCAAATGAAATGTAAATGATGAGACTAAACTGAAAGAAATATACCATGTGAGATATTCACATATGGAAATTCCATTTGGATATAGTACTTTGACAATTTGAGCAGCAGCAGTATCGGCCGGCAAGCCACGACAACAATTCAGGGATTCTTCAGAAGTCAAAGCATCCCATACACCATCACTTGAGATGACAAGACGACCACCAGCATTAGATAGCTGTAATAGGAAAAAGAATATTTGTAAACATCCAAACCAAAAAGTGTGGCTGATAACTGCACACCAGGCTAGGACAATGTCTGTGCATCCAATAGTTTGTATTGGCCACCTACCATCAAATTTTACAGGATTCCTTACAAGTTCTATTTCTCAGAGACAGTAATGTTATCAGGCAAAAAGGAAAAAGGATACAAAAGATAAAGGAGAAGACAGAAATCATAATATAGAAACACATTATTTGGGGACCCCAAGTGGCCAAGAATAGTTGTGGAACCAAAGTCCCACCATAGGTTGGTGTCTGAGAAGATGTTTAAGAATTGAAGTTCCATCTTATAGGTCTTTGATTCAAGCAAATAGAATCTCCTTTGGGTATGTGACCAAGAGCCACCACATGTTAGTGGTGAATGCTATTCATAAGTCACAGGTTTATCTGTATCTACAATGTGAAAACAGAGCAACGAGATATTGAACTCTGAAAAAGGTGATTGGAGGGACTACATAGGTTAAAGTAACTCTGCAGGACACTTGCTCAAAGTAGCTATTAAACTCTGGAACTACTAATAAAAGCCATCATAAATTGCAAAAATGGCCAGTTCTCAGGGCTATAAAACAGCATACACCCCGTTATTTAGTGATTTATAGATGAATCAGAATTCTTCACATAAATGTTGCATAAAAATACGTTTTATAATTTTGAGACTTAAGTAACTTCATAATATGATTTACCATTTCTTTTTGGTGGGTAAAAACATTGTCATCCATTCAGTTGCAGATGCAAGTGATCTATATTTATGAGGAATGAATTGCATAAAATTTCAAACAATCAAATGAAGAGGTAGCAACTAAAAGAAGTTAGAAGGCATTGAGCAGCCTAATAGGACTTGAGGAGTCCAATGAAGAAGAAACAATTAACTTGTGATTATTATGAATGAGGTACAGAAATACACAAAGTCTAGTAATGTCCTTTTGCCCATTTAAGAGACACCCAATGGAATGAGAAGGGAGTAAGCATCATAGACAGCCTGGAGGAATCATCATCATCATCGAGACCTTATCCTAATTAGGGGTCGGCCACATGAGTCTTATTCCTCCATTCCTCTCTATTAAGTACCATGGCTTCACTTAGTCCCAAAGTTTTTAAATCTTTTCTCACCACTTCTATCCACGTTCTTTTGGGCCTTCCCCTTGCCCTTTTAAAACCTTCTACTTGCATTGCCTCACTTCTTCTAACCGGTGCCGTTTTCGGTCTCCTTTGGACATGTCTAAACCATCCAAGTCTAATCTCCCTCATCTTGTTACCTATTGGTGCTACCCCTAGATTTCCTTTGATGTTTTCATTCCTAATTTTTTCCTTTCTTGTCTTACCACTCATCCATCTCAACATCCTCATTTTTGCTACGCTCATCCTATGAGCATGATTTTCCTTAACTGCCCAACATTCTGATCCATATAGCATGGCCGGCATTATGGCCATCCTATAGAAATTTCCTTTTAGTTTGAGTGGAGGAATGACCTGTCTTAATATCTTCATGTTAAATTCCAGAAAATGCATGAAGTTAAGAGGTTAAATTCCAGATAAGAACTGATTATTGGTGGTTCAATAATGATGATTTTAGCCTATAACTGAAGTCCAACCTGGTTACTAATCTCAAACAAATGAAGCATATTCTGCATTCTTATGTAATCTTTTTAGTTTTACTTTCAAGAATAATGAACAGAATCATACAAGGAAAAAGAAATGTACACAAGGCACAAGAACTGCCCAAACTCAGCTTATCTCTATGTACTGTCCTTCTACTAAACTCTCTCAAAAGTTCGAAAAAGAAATACAGAAGTAAGTCTAAATAGTGGAATGGAGGAGAGATGAAATTTCTAATGAGCTACAATGGATGAAATATAAACAAAGAAGCCATCCACCAATATTAACTTCTACACAAGGAGCCCTACACAGACAGATTCACTTGTGAAAAGACAAATATGACTATTAGCAAACCTTCACTTGCTTTACATAGGGGATAGGAACAATGAACTCGCCAACATCCATATCTCCAATAGATCTTGAAAGACATAAGCCGCCTGGCCAACATCTTAGAGGACCAATCTGGGAAACAAAAATCATTGAACTTAGAACAGCTTAAATCAAACACAATTACATTAATAATGCTTAGAACAACTATAATTACCAAGGATAGAGAACTTCCTCAGGAAATAGACAAAACTGTTCTAAATAAAATTATCTAAAACTACGAATGGTCCTAAAAATAATACAAAAGTCTGCTTGAGGCTTGAACTCAGCTGAGTTGGTTAAGTGCCTTGCCTTATAATCAAGAGGTGGTTCATGTCCACTCATCATTCAGAAAATTAGAAAAGAATACTGAAATAGTTTAAGAACAACACTAGAAAAAGGAAATTTAGTACATTACAACAAATCATTTCAAATAAGTACTTGATCTTTACTATAAGATCATCAAATCCAGGAAGGTTTGTATCTAATAGCTGAAACAAAGTATTCAGATGTCTCTTAAACTGACAGATTCAAGATGGCCTGTTATTGAGGTTTTTAAAGAACAAGCACCAAAGGTTAGGCATTTTCCAGCTTTGTGACTGGATTAAGAGATTTAACAAGAACAACAAGGAAAGAAACCCAAGATTCAAAAGAGGAGAGAACCAAGATAGATCAAACCACATGGAAATAGAAATGGAGGTACTTTTATCCAAGCCAAAACACAGTCAGAAACCCAATAAGGAACCAAAGTTCTATCATCATCAGCATCATCATCAAGACCTCATCCCAATTAGGGGTCGGCCACATGAATCTTATTCCTCCATTCCTCTTTATTAAGTACCATGGCTTCATTTAGTCCCAAAGTTTTTAAATCTTTCCTCACTACTTCTATCCATGTTCTTTTAAGCCTTACCCTTGTCCTTTTAGAACCTTCTACTCGCATTGCCTCACTCCTAACTGGTGCCGTTTTCGGTCTCTTTTGGACATGTCCAGACCACCTAAGTCTAATCTCTCTCATCTTGTTACCTAGTGGTGCTACCCCTAAATTTCCTCTAATATTTTCATTCCTAATTCTAACATTTCTTGTCTTACCACTCATCCAACTCGACATCCTCATTTCTGCAATGCTCATCCTATGAGCATGATGTTCCTTAACTGCCCAACACTTTGATACATAGAGCATGGCCAGCCTTATAGCCATCCTATAGAATTTTCCTTTTAGTTTGAGTGGCACCCGCAAATCACAAAACTCTAGATGCACATCTCCATTTATTCCAACCGCTTGGATTCTCTAAGTAACCTCCCTCTCAATCTCTCCACTCTCATGAATCATTGATCCTAAGTACCAAAAGTGGTCTTTTACGGGGACTTCTTGGTTATCAATCTTGACTACTATGCCATTCCCACTCCTCTCTTTGCTAAAATTGCATTTCATATATTCTGTCTTAGTTCAATTGATTTTAAATCCTTTGGATTCTAATGCTTCTCTCCATAACTCTAGCTTTGTGTTTATAAGAAAAATGAATCTAAGAAGCCTTATTTTAGTAGGATTGGCTTCTCAACAAGGATGAGGTCAATATTACAACTGTTTTCTTTTGAAATGTATATGTTATTCAAAAACACATTTACTAATGCAATTTTAAGAGCGTGGATGAGCTCAATAAAACTTTAAAAATTTACAGAAATACAGCAGATTAAATCAACCTGAATTCTTCAAATAGCCATGGAAATATAGGTTTGAGAAGGAACATTGTGCAATTGACTACTTCAAGACCAATAACTAAATTAAGACAAGAAAAAGAAAAATCATACCTCTACACCACCAACTGTGTTTAGTCTACCAACCTCACCACCGCTTGCCATCACTCGTTCCACCCTGTGAGATTATCAAAATGAAACCCTGAAAGAGCCCAGTTTCAAGAATGAAGCACCTAAGTGTAAGAATAACAGAACTTACTCTTCTTCATTACATTCCAGCCTATGATCTGCTGACAGTGAAAAGATTGCACCTTCTGCAGATTCAAGTATGCACCGAGAATCACCAACAGATGCTACAGTAACAACCCATCCATCTATTATCACAAAGGTAACAGTAGTTCCTGAAGTTTGTGCTGCAACAAGAATTCAAGAAATTCAGTGAAAGCACATATGACACACAACTGTCAAAAGAAGAATGAATTCTTCAAACATTTGAAATCCAATGATTATGAATTAAAAAACTAGTGCGAAAAGAAAGTTCAAGTTTGTAATAAGTTAAAGTATTGCAATAGTTGCAGAAGATTTCAGAAGCAAATGCCTAGCAAACTAGTAATCAAATTTTCTAATCCTGAAGCTCCAATAGTGTCACCGACAGAAAAACTTGGCACTGCTAGGAACACCTGATGTGACCAACACTCGATAGGAAAGTGCAATTTCATCCAGCATCCAGACTTGTAAAATGCTTATGGTAGCTAACAAGTATTGAATAAACAAGATGTTGCATGCCCGAGTTACCAAAAAGAAGAAAGCTTCAAATGAACTAAACCAGGTAATGAGAAAGCTCAAACCTAAGTGCTTCAAATTCATATTTACATAAAAAGGGCAGGGCAGCCCTGATGCATGAAGCTCCCACCTATGCGGGGTCCAGGGAAGGGGCGGACCACAAGGGCCTATAGTACACAGTCTTACCTTGCATTTTTGCAAGAGGCTGTTTCCACGCCTTGAACCCATGACCTCAAAGTCACATGACGACAACTTTTACCATTGCGCCAAGGCTCCCCTTCTTCAAATTCATATTTACATGATAGTCTAAAAGGATTACAATAATAAATTTAAAAAAACACTCCTTTTCCTCATTTTATAGTACAGGAGAGCAAGTAAAGATCAAATAGCTCAAGAGACATTAGTTGAGCAACAGAAGCTTATGGCCAGCAGGAAAGCTCAAGCTGATTGTTGAACCTTCAAAGACACTTCAAGTAGGCAAATGTAGTTAGTACCCAGTTTGCACCAGGTGCTTTCTCCACATTATGTAACCAGCACCAACAGTAGTATGGTTTTAGAATAAATAATCATGCCAACATCAACTACTGCACTAAGACAACACCATCAGTGCAGTACCAGAGCCTTTCCTAATTATATCAGTCACTAGCTAGAATTTTAGGGTCTGAGGTGGCACAACTCCTAAACATCACAGGAACAAGAAAGTTATTCTGAGCCTACATGTGGCATCGCATCTTCTGGATGGTTCTTTGACAGCCCTCATGCAGCTAAAATTTTGCCGCACTGTGTTTCAGAGGATTTTGAAAGTGACTTCTGTTGCCATCACAGCTATAAGTGGTACATGAGAGCTGATCTTTTTCCTGGTATAACTTAATTCAAACTTAAAAACAGGTGAAGTATTCTGGTCCAAGAACCCCTTAGTACCCTGCTCCAAGAGGTACAGGTATCACCTACCACCCACCCTAATGTCATTTCATACATCATGTTTTGTTGTCCATTCACCTTCCACTCCCCGTGGATTTGAGGCTAACATATCTTAACACTAACCCAAACCCCTTCCCCCTAACTTATAGCACACTCCTTCCACAGCTTCTGATCTATAGCATGTACAACTACATCTAATCAATTCACAGAAATTATTAATGGACTAGTAACAATACTAGAAAATCCAAAAGTACTTAAAATAAACTTAGCATCTTAATTATTTGTGCCATTAACTGTTTCCTTATGGGATATCATACTATTTATTATATTATCGTGACAAGATTTCCTTATATAAGTGGCTGTTTTCCTAGTGACAAATGATACAAATGTAGTTTATTCACATATGTTATATACATGCACATAAAGTTACACCTGGAGCCTGATAGTTGGTGATTCAGACCATTCATCTTTTTGAGGCAAATTCTTGGAAGGCATTATCCCCAAATCTTGCCCATTGATCCTAAGAGTCTGATAACAATTAACCAACATTTCTTTTTGAGCTTCCTAAGCCATCCATTTCACCATGGAACAGTAGCAGTTATAGTTTCCACAGCAGGGAATGCCAGAATCAAGATGGTTCTAAGTGTTGAGGAAGAGGAAAGTAAAATCAATTAGGAAAGCAAGTAGAAACCAAAGGAGAAATATGACGAGAACATCAGAAAATTGGACATGACTGACATAAAGGTTGCAGGAAATGTTGCGAAAGTGAAATAGAAGCATCGAGATGAATGATAATTTCCGATAAGTAGGGAAAGAATGTATTGAGAACAAGAGCTTTTTATGGTATCTTGACAAAGAAGGATTAGTGTAGGTTAAGATTAAGTAGATTGAAGACTACTTCATGATTAATTAGGTCACTTGTTACAAGGTGAACCTCTTGGCAATAGATACCAAAAATGACCAATAGAAGTTGCAGTCTGCATGCTTCAAGAAAATGTATTCCGATGTGGAACTCCTGACATGAACATTCCAGTCATTGAGCTAGGACAATTCTAAGTACGATGTGAAGCTCAAAAGGACTTTGAAGTTATAAATATACTTCTTACTATCAGGAGCATCTCAAGCCAAGTGTTAAATTTTATACCAGAAATGCCCTTTAGGTGTTGGAGAGTTTGCATGATTCAACAAAAAGCATTCCAATGCAGAACTTCTCACATGAACATTCCAGTTATAAAGCTAGGACAATTCTGGGTCTGACTTGAAACTTAAAATGACTTTGAAGTTATAAATGTATTCCTTCATATTTAGGAGCATCACAAGTTTTAATTAATGTCTTTGGCATCACCAAAAGGGGAAAAACAAATCCTTCAAAATAATAATCATATAAACAATGTAATTTCTTAGCTAAAATGTGAGCTTCCCAATCTATATGACGCTTCTAATAGCCATGTTTATATCATCCTACAGGGAAAGACCTTTCTTGCATTACTTCTCTGAGATGTGGCTCAAAAGAAGAGCCTTGGATCATCAAACTTCTGAACATGCATGTACCTATTCTGATCTACATGTTGAAGTACCATGCAAGAGCTAATACATATATCAGATGATGTGTGTTTGTATATATGTGTCCTGCAAGAGTGTATAAAGCTCTGATTTTTCAACTATACTGGTGATCTTTTATCAACTCATTGAGCAACACTCACCAAGGAATTGCACGATTGCTCACATATGTGTAAGCTTTATGTATGTTAAAATGAAATTTATACACATCTTTAACTGCCATTACTTTCCCATTTGTACCTTTCTCCTGAAAATCTTTATCTGTTTTAACAAATCCTGCAACCAGAGCCCTTGGCAATGCAGATAACCACTCATCCCTGCTAAGGTCTGAAGGAATGGCAGCCAAAACATTGTTCAAGAGATTCTCCTTAGTATATATGGCAGCTGCAGATCCATTGTGTCCATCGAACAGCTGCATAAGACATAATAAATTCATTAAAATTCAACAAGTATTACAGAATAACATGAATAACTTTATTCAAATAGACTGCTAAAAGATAGAAGGGGAGCCTTGGCGCAACGGTAAAAGTTGTCGTCATGTGACCTTGAGGTCACGGGTTCAAGGCGTGGAATCAGCCTCTTGCAAAAATGCAAGGTAAGGCTGCCTACTTTAGGCCATTATGGCCCGCCCCTTCCCCGGACCCCACATAGGCGGGAGCTTCGTGCACCGGGGCTGCCCTTTTTACTGCTAAAAGATGTTTTGCATGCATAGCAGACCTACTTCTAGTTAACATTTTAACAATGTACAACTACCATTCTTACATGCAGACGAGTTTTTCACAATTTCCCAATAGCATTGCTTACATGGCACACAGGCTAAAATTAGTACTCATAAGTTTATTGAACAATAACTAATACCATTTTTCTTGGGTTTCTTCTTTAATATAGTAAAAATTGAACAACTAAAGTTAAAGCATACAAAAGATCTACACCATAGTTAGAGAATGGAGCTCAGGAAGTCACTTAAGGAAAGAAATTCTTTATTTGTTTGTTGCATTATTTTAAAGATCCAGATTTCCTAGATTGCGACAGTTTGCAACTTTGCATTACTACCCCCCAAGAGCCAACGTAGTGTAGCAGAAAGCAGGATGTTGAATAAAAACAACTGTTTTAAAAGTGAACACAGCTGGGTGCAAATACCAGATGACTTGGCTAATTCAAAGCAGTTGTGGTGAATTTGATAGGGCAAAGTTCAGAAACAGACCAAAAAGTGGTCATAGTCAACGACTTGAGGGTTTCAAACACTGGTTCCACGAGCCTCACTACACTATTTGAAGAGTTTAGAAACACAGACACAAACACAAATCCCCCATAACCTGGATATATCACGAACATGACCTTTTTCAATAATGCAATGATAAAAGTGTCCTCTCAAATATAGACAAGTACTAAATAATAAGATAATAATTGTATAAATCATGTCTGTACAACTTTTTCCTGAACCACAGAAGTTGGATTTAGAAACTGACACGTAGCCTACCAACACTAAGCAGACTACAAACTTCCTAGTTCCAGTAACATGCCTGATTCCATTTTTGCCCCTGGTATCTAATCGTTGAAGTTCTTAAAACATAGAATTGCTGTCCATTAATACAGTAGAAGGCATGATTAAGCTAATAACAAATTACTTATAGGAAGGAGAAAACAGAGTGGAAGTCATGCATGTCACTTCCAGGAGATAACCATGCAGATGACTTCTTTTATGCTCAAGTGGAAGAGGTGACCTTTAGCAACAATTGACATCTTCACTGAGAAAAAAGGAAACCCACAACTTATTGACAAAATACACTGGAGTGAGTTCCAATTGTGCAATTATTCACTATCTCATGCAATTACTACGTTGTTTTGTTCACAGGAAGCAGCAGTTTCATTTCCTTTCATTGCATCACTATGAACACTCAACATTGACAATTTTACCATGCCCTAAGTAGAATAGTTCTCAAAATTACCTAACTGATGCATGGCCTACAGTAAGGTAAAGTTACAATCATGTTGCTTCAACGAATAATGAATGGTATATGAACTACAAAAGAGAGATTCTAGAAAAATCACTGAATCAGCCGGCAAATGCAAATTCTTTAGGTTGATGTTGTATAGAAGGATCATGAAGAGGATCTAGATCAGAATGTTTTCTAAGCCCAGTCCTCTTTCGAAGCCTGAGACAGTTGTCTCCAAGAATAGTATGGGAGGAGCCAATGCTGAAATTTTGGATAACTTAAAAATAAAAAATAAAGAGAAATGCTCAAATCTCTACACAATCCAATATAGCAAGTTTCCTAAGCAAGGATAACCAACTACAAGCAAAGTTTGAAGGTAGTACATAGGATCAGGAAGCCTAGAAGCTAGAGAAGCATCATTATATGTATAACCAAAGCACGTGGTCAACTGTCTCATTGTGTGCCTCTCAGTTGGTCCCCTAATGAATGATTATGTCTGGCAGCCCTAATTTAGCTCCAGAGCAATTGGACAAGTGGTGGATGGCAAGACTTGGATGACCTTGGTGGGCTGGTGATGGTTAAATCATACATATTAGAAGAGAAGAGAAGCCTGCTCCATGGAACTTTGCTTCTATCTAAATTCTTCTCAATTTCAAATTTTAGCAAGCAAACTAAAAGGGCAGCCCAATGCACGAAGCTCCCACGTATGCTGGGTCCAAGGAAGGGGTGTACCACAAGGGTATATAGTTCAGCCTTACCTTGCTTTTTTTGCAAGCAGACTTAGGGCAGCCCGGTGCACGAAGCTCCCTCCTATGCGGGGTCCGGGGAAGGGGTGGGCCACGAGGGCCTATAGTAGGCAGCTTTACCTTGCATTTTGCAAGAGGCTGATTGCACGCCTTGAACCCGTGACCTCAAGGTCACATGACGACAACTTTTTTGCAAGCAGACTGCTAACATAAAAAAAGGGCAGCCCCATTGCACAAAGCTCTCACTTATACAGGGTCCGGGGAAGGGGTGGACCACAAAGAGTCTATAGTACGTAGCCCTACCTTGTATTTTTGAAAAAGATTGTTTCCATGCCTTGAACACATGACCTCAAGGTCACACGATGACAACTCTACCATAGCGCCAAGCAAACCGCCAACATACTTCTCCCAACCAGGAATGCTTAAGAATTCACTTCCCATTGGGCTAGTTAGTTGTCTAACAATTGTTTTTTGCCCTTTTAGTATTCGAAATAACAATTTTAACTTTTAATACTTACAGGTAGAGGGACACTTTAAAGTTAACTGCGCAACTAACTCCCTAATAGAACTTTGTAGAATCAGAAACTAACCCGACCTAATAATCATGATGATCTCTCAACTTGCGACTTTTAACACTAAGATACATCGACCCCCCTTCCCTAACCTATCATCGTTCTTAGTTCTCTTGAAGTGAGGTGTCTACATGTTTCATATTTATTTTCCTTGACATTTACCGCATCTTCTCTTTCTTTCAAAACCTTTGTTCCATTTCCCACTTCTGGTACCATTTCTCGAATTCACTTTCAGTCTAGCAAACCAAGAGTTCAGCTGCAGTTCATCTATTCATCCAAGTGCCACCAACATGTTGACTGTTCATTATAGAAATATTAATTTTACCCACTTACTTGAGCTTTTTAACAATTCCATATCTCTTTTCTTACTTGCAATACACGGCTAATTATGACAATAGATCCAGACACAATTGGAGGATTCTCTTCTTTCCATATAACAGAACATATCGAAGTGAAGGACAAGGCGACAATATCTAAATTTAATGAAAAGCTCAAGTAGCAGACCTAAAAAGTTGTATCATAATCCTATAAAGGAGGTACTTTGCACGTCCAATGTTCTGCTTGATTGCAATTGTGATTTCCAGGACTTCGCACCCCCTCAGGAGGACAACTCCAGTAAAGGAGGTGGATAACTTAAACAACAGCACAGTAAGAGTCATTATGTAGTGAGGAAGCCAGTGGTTCCTCTCCAATAAGAACATCATTATCTTGCTCTATGATGGCTGTTTGGCAATGATGATATTTTTGAGGCCGAAGCTAGTGTTTTACAGGATGGGACCAAGCTGCTTAGTTGTAACCCAGAAGCAAAATACTCAAAGCAAGGCAGCAATAATAATGTTCTTACCTGAAGATGTCCACTTTGAAGTTTAAGACAGTTCAGAGTTCCTTGCATTGTGGAATGGTGTCAGAATGCTCAATCATATCGGTGAAAATACAGTCAACCAGGATGTCATCATTATCTAATCCTTCAATCACTGCCTTCAACAGTTTATACTGATGGGAACTATTACTTTCTGAAACAGCATAAAGATGCTCAACTGTGGGTATCCCACAAGTTACATCAGTCCTGGTTAATTCTCAGAATACAGCTTTAATGGAAGAAACAGGACGCTTTCCACCTTGGCTCACATTTCAATTGACGAAAACTCAAACTGTTTCTCCTCTTTCATGGTTGGAGGTCTTAGGGATTTGATGGGATATCAAACACCATGCAAATTTAACTTCTTATCTATAAAGTTCAGTTGATCTTTGAGAAGTCTGACTTCTGCACTAAATGAACAAACCAGTCTAAACAGAAAATGAACTAACCTTTCTTTTTCTTCCTTTTCTGACTCGGAACGCAAATCTCCATACACAAAAGACCACCGTGAAATTGACACCATTTTTCCACCTCAAATGCTATAAGTAACAGGAGGAGGATATAACCTCTGGTTCACTTTGATGTGCAGATAACCCATTACCCAATTAGATAGACAGATAACAAACTACTAATGACGTAAACTGCACAAAATGCACCTAGATACTCATAATCATATAAGAAAAAACAAAGGAGAGGTAAGTAATCTTTCAAAACAACCAGTAGACCTGAAAAGCTATAATCACAACCAAAATGAAAAGAGAAACAATAAACCCTAAACGAATATGTAAAGCCGAAAATGAAACAAGAGACAGAAAAGGTGCACGAAACACACGTGAGCGTCAACATTACCCCAAAAGCTGAAAATGTAGTAACCCCGTCCCCAGGTATCCGTTGGCATTCCGTCTTCAACATGGTAAAGTCCTCGCCTTTCTTGCTCTGGTTAGCCTGACCATATAGGATGTCTGGATTCTCAATCTTCTCGCTCGTTAATTCGCGCTTGAGAAGCACAGCCAGCGGAACCATGCGATCATTTTTCGTGGACATCGTTATCCCACAAACCCAAACCAAGTGCTTACCAGCCACCTCAACTAATCCTCCGAGACTAACAATATCCAAGACGACGAAATCATGTTTGTAATTCCAACATTCCACAGAAATCAATAGAAGATTCCTGCAAAAGTGAAATTTACGCACAATCACAATCATCCCAACAACAACAGATTTGGGAAAATCATCATTCTTTCCAAATGTTTTCCAATTCTTAAATTCGCACAGAGATGTTGGCGGCAAAAAAGATACAAAACATACACAAATTCAACGATTTGAGATAATTAGAATCACGAAAATCCAACTCCAAACTGGAAAACATGAAGCAGAGATCAGATATTTGAGATCCGAACCAACAAACGCCGAATCGAAAATAAACTGCCATAAACATGATTAAACCACGACGAACTTCTCAAAATGCGGCGAAAAAGAATCGAGAATCACGAAAGCTAACAAAAAACTGTAAATTCTTGCAAAAGAGATGCAGAAAATCTGCAATTTGTACCGTGAAAAGACCAGAACTTCGTCGTTAGTTGGACATTATTCCTCAGAATCGTGCCCTAACCGAGACAGAGGAGAAAAGAGAGAAAAAATGTGCGGTTTGCAGAGGCATCGATAAACGCGCATCCCTGCGCCAAGCAGAAATTCCATGCGAAGAGAGAGAGAGAGAGAGAGAGAGAGAGAGAGAGAGAGAGAATTTCTCCCTCCCCCTCTTTTTCATGTGCTGACACGTCAATGACGTACCGTTCAAGAGCCGAATTCGGGCCGGACTTTTCTCAATTTTCCTACGAGATCGCTACCGTGCGCCAGGGGTGTCGATTACTCGATAATGGCGCGGTCGGTCATTTCAGGTAAATTAGTTTATTACAGTTAGTTATCCTAGAATTACCAACTGCTATTACGCATTCTCAAAAAAAAAATATTTGAAAGGGAAGAATTAAAATATAAAATCATCCACACCCTCTCCTCGTAAATCTAATTCTCCGCACTAAGGAGAAAGCTGCAACTCCAATCTACGGCCAAGCATATTCTAGAAAATATGTCCACGAACAAAGCTATACATTTTGTAATTTTAAACATTCTTAGATTACATATAGCCAAAAATTTATCCTATTAGATGCTAGTAACCCTTTTTTTTAAAATAATTAAAATAATTAATTTTTTCAATATAAAAATACATAAAACAAACCCGTAGCAAGGCTAAATACAATTGCCTTAACAATAAAAAATAATTTAAATCTAAGAAAAAATAATAATAAAGACGAAGCATGTAGAGAAGAGGTGCCTTGTTGTTCAAATCAACTGAAAAAACTGCATTTCATTTGATTAAGATTTTACCACCGCTATATTCGAACTTAATTTCTAAGTTATGATTTTTTTACAAGAACTTGAAGTGACATTGCAACACCTCTCTTCTTTACATTTGGTGGGAGGTTTCGCGGTGCACTTTTTTTTCATTGGTGAAATTTCAAGTAGATTTAAAAATTAGGATATGTTTAATTGGTAACTCTCTGGCTTAAAAAATTAAAATAAAATAAAATAATTGTTCACTTTGTCTACCAGTGAAAAGAAAGCACAGAAAAAGGAATTCCTTTTGCGAGGATGGTCCCCACGTGAATGCTCGTTCAATTCTGTGGATTTGATTACATATTGTTGGCACAAATTAAGATTTGGGAAAACAGCCTGCATTTTGTAGCATGCATTTGGCTGGGTCTACTTTACAAAGCGGGCGGCCATTACAAAATCAGGCATGGGGTATTTCGAATTTTGGACATCCGATCTTGTGGGACCCGCCGCGATGAGGTCACATCTAACGGTAGTACACGGTCGAATATATATCAAATAGTTGAGCATTACAATTCGGGCCGGAGGCTCGGCATACCAGGGAGCTAATTGCATGACATGCATAATCAGAGCCGCTCATCTTGCAAAACATTAACGGTGACTTGCACGAACTCACTCCGTCACATCGTGTGGGGCCCGGATCGGTTCTACTATTTTCTTCGGATCATCGGAGAAGAGTGGGTCCAACATTGTATCGGGACCCACCAGGGACAAAGTATATAGAATGAGATAAGAAGGGGAAAAGAGGCTGCATTTATCAAAAAGGGACCCCAAAGGGGAAGGGAAATCTGACCAGGTCCGGTGGACAGACGGACGAATACAATAATGGGCAATAGGGGGGTCGTGATCGTTGTCGTTGGAGGCTTGTGCTTTGGCGCGTGGATCCCATCTCGCATCCCACCACCTTTGACTTCCGGCCCGCCCGAAATTCTCGGCGCTATTTTATGCGATCAAACAGCGCTCTACGGGACAAAACATGGCTTACGTATTTCCCCCTTGGTCCCACCAGGTGCCTTCAGCATGATCTTGACCGTTGATGCAGGGGCTGTGGAGATGATCTTGCCCTGTGGATACAGTCCACCATAATCCAGAGATTTGTACATGCCTAAAACGACAAGTGGCTGCTGGCCCGTGATGTTTGTCGATTGAGGCCGTTCGTCTGCTTAGACCCGTAGGCTATTTTATGGAGGTCAATTAGACAGCTCAAAGTTTGAAACCAACAGTAAATGAAGGCTTGATAGATCCTAGTGTTAAGATTTTCTATTCATATTGATATTTTTGGTTGCACGGTGGACCCAGTTGATTTGGATCGTTGATTAAGGCAAACGTTGCCTGAATTATGACGTCCACTGGAGCGTGGCCCATCTTCACGGGAAACGAAATATGGTCGCTGATGCCTTAATCAAATAGACTGTTAGGATGGATTACTAATCCACTTGGTTTTATTTTGAAATTATTATGGAGGTGTATGGATCTCGTCAAGGCAGAGTTATGCAGTAGCATTTTTATTTCAATGTGGAAATCTATTGCTCCTCCAAATTTTTAGGCTAGTTCTAGAAGTTTAATTTCAAATTATTAGACTAGTTCTAGAAGTTTAGTTTAAAGAACCAAGCAAGCAAACCATGAGGTGCCGTCTAGCAATCATATTTTTGGAACCCACCTTAGCATGATTGGATTCATTCGTCTCACTGCTTGAACCCTATAAAACAAACCGACCGAACTACAACATGCCGTCTAGCAACCATATTTTTGGAACCCTTCTTAGCATGATTGGGTTCATCCGTCTCACTGCTTCAACTTTAGATTTCTTATAGATTAAAAATCATAGAGTATGGATGATTTCAGCTGCTATGAAATAATCTAGTATTGATAAAGTTTCTAAATTATTTGTCTCTGAGCAGAGATTGTCAAATGCCTTATAAATGCTAGAATCATCCAGATCACTTATTTTTCTTTCTTTCTTTTTTTTGCAATCTATAAGACATTTAAATCTGGAGCAATGAGATGAAAGAGTCACATCGCTCAATGGTAGGCTCCAAAAAATGTTGTGGCTGGACCTCATAAGTTTAGCCCATCTTAATTGATCCGACTCGAATTGCTTGATCCTGTCCTTGATCAAGGGTTATGGGAGTTATCTTTCTTAGATGTCTAGACGCAGTTGACCCATGTAGTCATGGCCCCCATAAACAGATACCACTAATTAAATATTGCACTGATTGATCCAAGTAATATTCTAGTTAGTAAATATCATTCTCTAGCATGAGATAATTCTAAGCCTTAGATTTGTGAGCTGCCGCTTGGGCAATCTACAGCTCTTTTTGTTGTAGTGTTTGTTTTATAATAAGAGAAATGCTGGGCGGACGGTTCATGTCTACCACTTCTGGTGGAGCTCACCTTTGCATGATCTAACTCGCTTATCTGATTGCTCGCCACCAACTGTGGGCGACCTGGCCTGTAAGTCAGAAAGCATGGCATCCACACTTGGTCGATTAACACTTGACTGATGAAGCATAATCTGGTCTAACTTGATAGTGGAATAGAGACCACAAGCATCCATATATTTGCCCTCCTGTTCCCAGTAGAGAACGATTTGTCTACTAGCACCAAAAACTTGTTTGTTAACTAGGACCAAAGCAATTTCCAGTCACATTAATTTCCAGTCACATTAATTTCCAGTCACATTCAACCCCAAACAGAGGTTACAAAGAAAAAGCCACAAACTTCTTCATACTTAGAAACTCATGGATCAGATTAAACAGATGATAATTGAACACTTAATGCCGGTATTTAATTTAAGAATCTCATATATTGGCAACAGCACCAAGAAAACTTCCACTGAACTTCAACATCAAATGGAGGTTAAAAATGAAATGGCAACAAAAAAAAACAAAAACAAAAACAACAACTCTTTCATGTCTAAATTTGGGGTAACAAGATAATAACTCACCCGCGAACGTCCAACGATGCTCGAAACAAAGCTAATGCTTCCCACGAGAGAAATGATTGTCATTAGGATTTCTCTTTCCACTGAAAACTGCCAATGCTTTCCTTACTGGGGGCTTCAGTGGGGCTCTCTTATCAGCTGTATGAGAAAAGATGTCATCTGAACTCAAAAAGTCCAAGTCCTGTTACAAGAAAGATGAATGAACAAGCTTAATATCAGTGCATAAGCAGATAGACAGCAAAAGAATTGGAGTTTCTAGCCATTAGTATAAAGCATTCATAAGTATGGAAATGAAATGCATAAATATTATTAAAGAAAACCCAACCTGATTGCCGGGTTTCTTCTTCACTCTAGGGTAAAGGACTTTGTGAGGGAGTTGATCCTCACGTAATATGAGGTTTTTGGTAATGGCATCTCTTCCACCTTGAGGCAAAGGCAGTGAAAACTGCAGATGGGCACAAGTGTCATCATATACATATAACAGACAGTTCAAAGATGAAAACCAAAGGATTAACAAGCACAGATGCTTTCTCTTTTGAGACAATAAAATTATAAAATAAGAGGCAGAGACTGATACCATCATATATATCTTATATATTCACGCTCTTGAATCACAGGATCCACAATCCTTTCAGCATATCACAAAAGATGAAGAGAATCAGCTCCTTTACACATAGGTAATTTTGCCGGGAGGTTCCCATTCAGATAACAAACCCTAATTATTCATGCAAAATCTCATACTGCCAAATCTCATACTGCCCACTAATTTAAAGTTTGAATAAATATTTGCCAAGATATCCCTAAATATAATGGCAGTTTCATTTGACTTTTCTGAAACCACAGTTCTACCCTAGAGTCCAAATACTAAACTCCTTAAAGCCTAATTTACTGTTAAGGCAGATGCTACTTTCTTCCCTTGAAAGAGAAAAGGCAATCATTTCTCTTTCTTGCCTTGCTCTCGAGAAGACAAATTTTGTCTGAAACAAATAATATTAAAGAATAAATCCAAAGAAAGTAGCTGAGAATCGAGATGAGATACTTTGTATGGAAAAATCAGAAAAGAAGAAATGCTAAGAACACATTTAGCTTGCAAAGGTCTTTCTGTCCCTACAGTTCAACTAGCCATATCCAGTCCATTAGGTTCTCAAAAATCTTTCTGTTCTCCTTTTGTTTAGGCAATGCTAAGAAACAGTAAAAAGAGGATGTAAAATCTAATTTGTCTCTTTTTTTCATCATTTTCCCTTTTCTTTTTAATTCAATTGTTTTCTTCATATTTTTATTTCTGTTGCTCCCTTCTTATCTCCCTGACTTCTCACTGAGTGACAGCTCAGCTGTACATTTATAGATATTCATAGCACCCCACATTACTTTGAGCCTCTAATGCCGACATTTCCATGCTTTTGCATTTTTCTACTTAAAATTTTCTTGGAGGGAATACAATGGAGATCTTGGAAAAACTTGTGAGCCTCTATCTCAGGCTATAAAGAACCTGAAACCCTTATTTAGATGGTTTGGAGCAGTCCATAAGAAGCCCATTGGTATACTACACGTGAAATTTGTAAAGGCACTTAATTTTCAAAAACGGAATTCTTTAAAAATCTGATGCTTGAAAGGGAAAGAAATTTTCAGAAAGTAAAAAATGGTTAAGATGATGGGTCTAAATCCTTGGAATGCCTCTTTTCGGAAAGATCAAGTTTTTGATAGTTCTCTATTTCTCACAAGTGATCAATAGACAGAAAGATGTCTCCCTTGAATGGAAGAAACGAAGTAGAAGATAGAAAAATTAATCAAGGAAAGATCAGAAGTCCATACTAGGAAAGCAAAAATAGAATTAACTAACAAGTCTAAATCTTTAAGTCCAGAGTAAAATTGTTAGTTTGAGAAGTTACAAACTGGAGTTAAGTGGCAGTTGCTTTTATGACTTTTTGGCAAATATGAGATTCTTGATGACGGATTAGGGTTTACAATCCCATATAGGGGCTTTTTGGCAAAAATCTCTCACAAACATTTAGTATCTTATTGATGACCACGGGTAAAAGGGGAGTGTTGGTGCAATGGTAGAGTTGTCGCCATGTGACCTAAAGGTCATGGGTTCGAGGAGTGGAAACAGCCTCTTATAAAAATGCAAGATAAGGCTGCATACCATGGACCCTTTGTGGTCTGCCCCTTCCCCGAACCCCACATACATGGGAGCTTCTCGCACCGGACTGCCCTTTATTGATGATTGGGGGTGATTGCCAAGGTTCAAATGGATTGAGCAGTCTATACATAAGACGAGTCTTTCATAACCCAAAATCTACCACCCAACCCACCAGAATTGATGAGACAATCAATGCATAGTTAACCAAAACAACTATCTAAGACTGCATTGATGAAATGGGATAATCTCCGCAGCTCAAAGGGGGACCAATCTATGACTTGTGAATAACCCTCTCAGACCCAAAACCTGCCATCCCATAGACAACATAGTTCACACATGAACCAAAACAAGAGAGTATCATGGACCTCAACTTGTATAAGCATCTAAAGTTACAGAAGTGATTAAAGAAACAAACATCAAACACCTAACGTGTATGAGCCTCTAAATAGACATGAGGAAACCTCAGAACTGGCATTCTGCAACCTCCATGATGAAATCATATGGAAGTTTCAGGTTCATAGTTCAGCCTGCAACATGGCCAATCCTTCCTCTGAAAACAAGGACAAGGACAAGACCAAGAGGATTTACAGAAATCAAAATACTCTACTGGTGCTACTCATTGACTACTTTCACTTTTTATGCTAACAAACAGGTTACAAATGAAATTGCACTTTTGAAACTTTTCTTTGTCATAATGATAGGAAATTCCACTAGGAAATAATGCAAGGCTTGTTCAAACTAAAAACACTATCACATGGAGAAAATCTTATAAGTCCAGCATTCTAGCTGGACAGATCAAACACCACAAATTAAAATCAAATACAGTCCACTAAAGAAGATGAGAGAAATTTGTGTTAAAATATGTCAACCAAAATCACCACCTTTGCCAGCCTAAACATTTATTGCCAGCACTTCCAGGGGTTTTTTGGTTTTGGATTTTTCTTTTGGTATTAAAATGGATACTAGAAAAGTTACCAATATTTTCAAAAAGATCATTCACAACTGATCCAAAAAACAAAAAAGCAAAGCACATGAAAAGATAGCAAGTTTAAACCCCCACAAATCACTTGAATAATTAAATTTGAATGTGAAAAGCTACACATAACCAATCATAAGTACAATCCATGTTTGATGAATGTGAAAAGGATCCTTTTTTATATGAACAGCTTCCATGAAAACACAGATTATGATTTAGAATTTGAAATTGAGGCATGAATGTTAAAAAACCACTGAACCAAAAAAGAGTATATACAAGCCCTCTTGGAAAATTATGATGGCCAAAGTTAAAGGATTTACATGTATATTGTAACAGAAAACAGGAAAACAAATCCACATTTTTTGGATCCTTTCTTCACTGTACTAAGTGACAGAATGATGAAAATGGGACAAAATTTTACGTTCTGCTCCAATAACAGCAGATGAAAGGAATGATGGTATGTGTTGTAGCAACAGCAAAATTCTAAGGATTAGTAAAATAAATAGTTAAGGATTCAAGCAATTTCTATGAGAAGAACCTACTCCATGCTCGGTAAAACCAAGTGCAATGCCCAAAACAGAAAGAACCAAATAGGCATCTCAACTTCAAGGCAATGTTTCCAACATATTTCAGGATTGAGTACATTACATGGATGGCTAAAAGCAAAGAATGTATATTTAATTAGAAAAATGATCAATGCAACTATGCAGTTGCAATTCACCCACTTCAAGTGCGCACTATACAAACATCATCCTAAATTTTCAGGCCTCAACGGATATATTGAGAAGTGACAATGTGAATGCATAATGCACACTTGAAGTGCGTAAATTGCAAGTAAAATCACATTAATCATTTCTCTTAAAAACTTACAAAAAAATTCATAACACAATACCAAAGATTGATACTATTGTTCAACAAAAATTAAACAAAATAAAAGATTGATACTGTTGGTAAGACATGATGAACTAGGAGAAAATTTGACTGCAGATTTGCTGCTTGGTGCAACTCAGAACAATCAGAAGTTTAGTAGAATAGACTTACTTTTGTTCCCCGGAGGGTAATCCTAGGCCGACGAGCAGCTAAAATGATTCCGTTTTCACCTACTGTAGCAGATACCTTGCGTAAGGTTCCACCATTGCCACATTTTGGACAGAATATCCTGCCAATCTCTGCAGTGACTCTATTGCACGCATGACATTTCAGTATCCACCTGTAGCCAATTTCAATGCCAAGAAGAAAGCTTGAGATCTTATGCAACATATACTCAGGAAAATTAGATACCTCAGCCACTGACAAAGAACATAAAACACCCTGAGCTTATGTGTCATGGATCTTGGTGATAATTTTAGCATCATTACTCTCTTCACAAACTGTACTGGCCATCAAAAACTCAAAAGGTCTGTTTGGCATGATAAACTTATCCCTGAATGATCTCACCGTAGATAGTGATGTTACTCCTTAATATTGGCTACCAACAGAGATAATCAAGTTAGGCCCTTGTGGTCCGCCCCTTGCCCAGACACTGCATAGGCGGGAGCTTCATGCACTGGGGCTGCCCTATATAATAAGCCTACATCCTGAGGCCATTTTTTCTTAAATAGCATTATTATGTAATAGTGTTGCAAAAATAGCAGGGAACAAAGCCACTATCCACATTATAATTCAATCCAGGGCCTGTTATCCCTGAGAAACAGTGGCAAAATCAATAGTATTACTGCTTACATATCTTTCTACAAGGTAGGAAATTGAATATATGCAAGATATTTGACATAAATGTAGTAAAGGAAATCAAAGAACAGAAACAACTCATTAGATTAAATCCAAAAGGATTTTTTTTTTTTCTCTGTGACCAATGGACCAGAAGAAACATACCTATGCAACTGTCGTATCTGTATCCCACCAGGTGCCAGAAGCCGTAGACCAATCTGCAGAATAACGTTTTGCATTGCAAAGTCACTTGTCACACAAGCTACACTTGAATTGGATAATGATCGAAGCATCCAGCTCTGCTCACTACTGCCATCATCCACCAGAGAAGTTCCAACACTTTCATCCATCTGACTCGAGATCTCTAGCTGATCCAGCTCTGTGGATAATTCAACTACTTCTTCAAAAGCAATGCTTTCATTGCCCACATGATCATGAGATTCCCCTGCTGCAGACGACATGTCAGCTTCTTTGTCTTCCTGCAGAAACTTGGAGGAATTCAGATCACCATTTCCGATGCTTCCTCCTTTGAATATTTCCTCTTCATCCTCAACCTGTGTTCTCCCAGAACTTCTGTGCAATGGAGCTTCAGTGCAAGCAGATCCACTGACCTCAGAAGCAATATCTGCACCATCTCCAATAGTCTGCGTATTCATGTCTGCATCTTCAACTGTGTGATCAAGTTTTTCCGATGCCCCAGACAATGCACGCCTTGCTTGTCTTCTTAGATATCTCCTGTGAGTGCTCCGACTGACAGCTGGCTGCCAATTATTAGCATCATCAGCAACTTCTCCTTTTGAGGCATCAATACCATCTGCTACCATCTTCTTTCCTTCAATGTTAATCTCCTTTTTTGGGTGCCTGAACCTTTTTCCTTTACTAAAGCAATGATCACCATCTTCTTGATTTGCAGCCTCAGCATCAGCACCACCATCCGCTGAATTATTATCAGACCTATGATCATCAACTGGGATGACATTCATGTTCAGGTCTTTTAGTTGGAGGATTCGTGAATCCAAATCTAACCCTGAATCACTAGCATTTTCCAGAGCATCCCACTCAGCTACATTAGGCACGTTGTTGCCCCAGCCAGGCAATTCTTTCTCAGATAATCTTTTCACATTGACCACACGAAGCGGAGGAGGAATGTCCCTGAGATGATTGGTTCCGTGAATCTGAGCTTCCAGTGTATAGGCTAGAGCTATAAGCTTAAGATCGACATCTGAAAGGGTCTGCAGATCCCCAGTTGACCTTGCAAAGTTGATAACTGGCAAGACAAAATGGTAATGCATGAAATGTATCTTCCTATCACTAGTTAACCAGCACGCTTTAATACATCTGCTTTTGAACTTTACTTTAGTATTATGCAATTTACATAGTCATAGATATTACAGATCACTTCATTAGAAACAATGAGGCCAGGTATTAGTAGATCACAAAATTATTGAAATTCATTGAAGCATGGAATATCCACAAAAGAGTTACATGCAATTATACATTGAAAGGGTTGACAAAGTAGAAGCTTGAAACCGGTACCTGAAAAGCCAGTTTGTGTCACTAGACAGAAGCCATGCAAAACCACTTAACAACTAGAAGTAATCATAAAACTAATCCTATAAAATTGAGATTAAAAATACTCCACTGTATAATGCAAAATCTGGAGAATAATGATTTAACATAGTTCTACTTGATAAGGACAGATGCATTTCAATTCAAGGATTCAAATGAAGCCAAAATAAGAGCCCTTCTTTGTGGCATTAGCATGTGACTTAGTGATTCTAGTACTGTGGTTGTAGTGTGACTAATCTAAGACAGTACTTATCCCCAAGCTTGGCATGAGAATGTTCCTTGGCATTATACATTTTTCTTTCTTTAAATGATCCCCAAGCTTGTGATTTGTAATCACTTTTGCATGTTTATTTCATTAAGCACCTGTCTCAGGAGTGGGGGGAATATCTCTTTTGTTAGAGGCATTAAGTTGTCATTTTGAAAAATTGGAAGATGATAATCAGATAGCTGGTTCTGTAATCAGAAGCATATATTAAAGACAGATTTCAGGCCAAACTAATAATATCCTGTAACTCCTTTTTATAATGTATTTTCTTTTTCATTGTCGAAAACATAGCAAAGTAGCATACTTTCCACTGTCCTGAGAATTTTGGATTGAGCACAGGATCTTACAGAAGAACCTAAAATAGCCATTACAGCGGGAAAGACTTTTTCTTCCCCTTTTTTTATTTCTCTTAACAACTAAAAGCAGTCAGTATTTCCTTGCTTTGTGATTTTCATGCCTCATCCTCTAACTACTGTAGTTGACTTGCCATGGGATTTATAAAAGGTAACTCCTCATACACTAAGGGTATCAAATTAATTGGCACACCAACAGGATTGGTTTTCTTTTACCCCCCTTCGCATTCTTATTCTGCAGTTCAGCTATTTCATATCTCATGTATGAAGGTCATATAACCAGAAACTGAATACTGTGATGACCCAAATTTCAGACTGCCAAGATTGTATCAACCATTTCATTGATGGATTGCCAATGAGGAATCAGAGCAAAATAACATCCAAACCCAGTCAATTGGTGAAAATCCATTGCAGAACAGTCCAAATCAAGTGATAGAAGCTGTTTTTCACTGATGCCAATCTATGGCCCTGTTGAAGGTACTGGAAGGCCCCAATGAGAATAGTCCGCTAGGCATATTTAAAACCATTTTCTAGGTAAGCACATTCTGTTTCAGTCGGTAGACATTGGTTTGGTCCCTATGTTACTCTGCCAGCACAAAGCTATTAAGTTATTAGGCATTCTTTCCACATAAATGCTTACAATACTTCATCTTGGTTCTAGATGGGTTTGTGGGGTGGTTGGGAATCATAAATATTTTATTTTGGTTCAAGATGACTTTCAAAATGTCTCTACTTCTCCAACTGCAATCAAAACCATAAAACAACTAATGCCACAAGGTTCGTAAAGTTCTCACAACTCATGTCAAGCACAGGTATCACAGATATACTGGAAGTTACACAGCATGTTAGAAAATCTGGAAATCAGCAATATTGTGGATTATAGATGATTTTGTTATCTTCTGCATTCTTATTTTTGCAGTTCAGCTATATATCCCATGCATCATAAAATAAAAAAACAACCAGCGGCTGGAACAACTAGACATTGAATTTCCAATGACTGTTAGAAGATAAAAGCAGACATCAGCCGAGGTTCAAAAGCCAAAAAAATTCATTGCAGGAGAGTACCAATCAAGTGATATAAGCAGCATTGGGCTACAGACAATCTACAATGAGGCCACAATTAAAAAGTACTGCTAAGATCTTCATACTAGATCAAACGTCTACTGAGCAAAAACCCTAAAATAACCTGGTCAGTTGCATAGGTATTAAATTGATTTGCTTCCTTCTACACGAATGCTTACAACAACAGTTGATCTTGTTTTACTTGACTTAAGAAACAATAAACTGAAAACACTTCAAAACTTACCTTTCTTCAGTGCGTCCGGTGAAGGGTCCATGATCTCGACATTAAAGGGCATTACGGCAAGCCTGTGACGCGAAACGGGATCTCTCACCTCCTCCAGAACTTCTCTCACAGAAACCAACTTATCTGCCAAACTGATCAGCTTCTCCCCACCTTGAATTATAGCATTTGCATCGACAATAGCCACAGCAATCCCTTTGCTCGATGTGCAGCTTGAGAACACGTGACGCGCTATCACCTCTTGCGGTTTTGAAGGGGCCTGATTCTGAACAATATCACTCCAGCATCGAGTAGATGGTTGCGAAGGAGGAACCTCCATTGCTAGGCGAAACGATTAAAAACCCTGATATCAGGAACAAAATGCACGTTCAGCATTACATTTATCCAGAAAGAATTGAAACCCAGAACTAAAAACCAACAAAATTCAGAGTACTCGAGGCAAAAACTGAATATATACATTATCTGGCATTATAAATTGTTTTGAGTTCTGAATAAAGTTTCAAATAAAGAACTCCTAGGAAAAGAGAAATGTACAAGCTAATTCGCGACACCGTAGGTAGCAGGAAGTGAGGGAATTACAGGTGCCGGACAGGGATTTCCAAACGGAGATGGGAGAGGTTTCCCCGGCGCGAGAGGGGGGAAATCAGAGTAGGGTTTCTCTGTGTAGGGTTTTAAGGCGCTACGTCATGGCAAGTTACGAGGAACCCGCTTTAGCAATGGTTGATCGGATCCTGCTTGCTCATCTCCTTTATCCGACGCTTGGTGGTCAATCAGACAGAAGTACATGCGGGGCCCATCTCCGAACTATCCTAACCGGAGTGAACCTCTTGTAAGGCTTGGAAGGAGAGTTTCCATTTTTTTTTTAAAATTTTCTTGACAAAGCATAATAAATAAATAATGAGTTTTTTTTTTTTGCAGATTTGCCATTACTTTATATATTTTTTTAAGAAAATTCAATATTTTCACCATTTTACAAATTTGTCATTAAATTTTTTATAATTTTGCAAATTTGCTGCCTGTTTTTTTCTATCCACATTCACCGTCAATTTTTTCAAAATTTCATTCTTACCCCCATTGTTTTCGGTCTTTGTGTTTAACCTTACAAATACTGCACCAGAGTTGAACACGACCGACGATGCAACTAGGGGTGGCAATTCGGGTTGGCGGGTCGTGTTTGTGGCGACACGAACACAACACGCTTAATAGTCGTGTCAAAAACCTATGACTCGTACACAACCCGGTTCTTAATAAAATGACACGACACGACCTGTGTAACACGATTAATTGACTGAGTCGTATTGGATACACAACACGAAATGACACGACACGACATGACATATTAAAAAAATTGCTCTCCCAACTCCCAAACCCCAAAACAACCACAATAAAATAAACTAACATACAGGACGGTTATTTCACAAAACCCTAACATATAGGACGGTTGTAACATAACCGTCCTATATATCATTGGTTTTATAGGACGGCTGTGAAATAACCGTACTATATGTTATGTTTTATAGTACGGTTATTTCATAACCGTCTTATATGTTATGGATTTTATAGAACGGTTATGAAATAACCGTCCCATATGTTATTTTATAGTACGGTTATTTCATAACCATCATATATGTTAGGTTTTATAGAATGGTTGTGAAATAACCGTCCTATATTTTACTTTTATAATTTTATTCCACTCCACTGTTGTGACTAATCTTCTGATTCTGACTGATCTTCTGATTATGACTGAACTGTATCTTTGAATCTTTGATCACCTGAAGCAATGACAAATTGACAATGAGGTTCTAGAGCAGAAAATTAGAATTCAATAGCATGGGTCTTTTAGTTATGAAGAACTAAACTTTCAACCCAAGTTACCAACCCCCACATAAATTGTTAGAAAGGGATTCATTTCTCCAACTCCTTTCATGCTCATTGTCATTGGTCATTGCTATATCCACTGAATCACTGATCCACCATACGACAAGTACATAGACAATCAAATTACCAATAATGTTCCTGTAATATTTTATTATTTTATTTAGAAGCAACACAGTTCTTTATAGTTTAGTATTACACCACTCACTAACTCACTTCACAAGTTCACAATTCACATGATATGTAAAAAAAAGAGACTGAAATGAATCAAATAACCACAATAGTAGTAAATAAATATGGATTAAGTAGCACATGAGGGAAATATACTTCCATCAATGTATTATGTATCAAACACAACAAATTAAAATAAGTCATGAAAATTATACAAATTAATAAAAAAGAATTGATCTGGAGTCTTCAATTGGTTGAAGTGATCCTACAGTGCTACTTATGCTTACAATGTCCTCAGCAAACTCATCCATGGCAACTGTAATGGTAGAGTCTACAATCATATAGAATAAACACGCATTAGTTGTTACTAAGCTCATATAAAATATAATGTAAATATAGAATTATAAACTATTACCTTTCAATCCATATAGCCAATCTCTCACACAAATCAATGCTTGCACGATATCTAGCTTTAAAGTAGATCTATATTGGTCAAGAACCAGACCACCAACATTAAAAGCAGACTTCGATGCAACTGTAAATATAGGAATGCTCAAGACATCATGAGCCATGGCAGCAAGTTCAGGATACCTAAAATCAACATTAAGATTACAGAAAATAGTATTTACATGAGATTATTAGTCAAACAACCTGTATTGATTGCCTTTCCAGAATGCAAAAATGTCTAGCTTTGACTCTTGCAATCTTGGTTCATCCAAATAAAGCTCCAATTGTGATTTTTGCATAGTCAAAGTATCTCTTTCACCTTCAAATGAATCAAAATCCTAATGCAAATGCAATTATATTATTCAACGTACTATAAGACAATTCATACTTCATAACAAATTTTAATATGCTAAGTAGTAAGCGACATATAATGAAAGATACAATTATAAATAAAATCACCTTCATGACATGTAAAACCTCTTGACTATATGACATGTTCTATCTATCATCAGCGCCTGCACCTCTAACCACTGGGGTAAATGAGGAGGAAGGAATAGGATAAATCTTAACCTTATATTCATTAAAGAGAGAATAACTTTTCCCTAACTTAAGCAAACTCCAAGCAACCACTGCTAAACAATTTCTTGTACGAGAATTCCACAAAGGAGGGCTTATACAGAGGATCCAACACACATGCAATTACCAAAATGGTGCTGAATTCAGACCAGTACTTTGAAAACTTGGCAAACATTTGGGTGAACATACGCTTCATATAGTCATCATCACTTCTCATGTATTGTATTAAACTCAAATAAATTACAAATGCTACACGAAAGTAGAGATTTGCAGTGGGATACTTGGATCCAGAGAACATGCAGATAGCATCATAAAAAACTGTCAAAAACTTCAAAATTTTTGTAGCCTTTTCCCATTCAATGAAAGAAGGACAATGCTTATAATTTGAGTCACTTAGTTCTAAGTGACAAAATGCACGTTGGTAACAAAGAGCACTTTCAAGCATCAAATACGTTGAATTCCATCTTGTAGGACAATCTTGTCTTAAGCCCTTTTTTGTCTCAATTGACATGTGATTCACACACTCTAAAAATTTTTTTTTTTTACTTTGTGATGCTTTGACATACTTGATACTCTCTATAATTTTTTGAATAGCATCATCAATTTCTTTCAAACCATCTTTCACAATCAAATTCAAAACATGACAACAACAACGTAGATGAAGGAACTCTCCACCACAAACAAGAGTGTTCCTGATGTTTAATTGATGCCTTAATAGCTCAATAGAAGAATCATTAGCAGAAGCATTGTCTAAAGTGATTGAAAAAATCTTTTTCTCAATCCCCCATTCTACCAATAATGAGTATAACTTTTCTGCTAATGATATTTCATTATGTGGAGGTGGTAGGAAACAAAAATTTAATATCCTCTTTTGTAAGACCCACTGACTATCTAGAAAATGTGCTGTGAGATTTATATAACCATCAGTAATACAAGAAGTCCACAAATTCGATGTCAAACTTATCCTACTAGGTGCTAATTCTAACATCTCTTTTATCTTTCCTTTTTATCTTTTATACATTCTCAGAACATTTGCTTTTACTGTATTTCTACTAATCAAGTACAAATCTACACACAAATATTTCAGTAGAGTTCTAATTCTATCATACTCAACAAATTGGAAAGGCAAATCATGCATAACAACTGTAGCTGCTACTAACTCACGATAAACTTCAGGATCAAACTTATTATCTGAAGCTGCACTTAGTGACAACTGCAGCTGCTACTAACTCATGATAAACTTCAGGATCAAACTTATATCACGAGAATAGCTCCGTTGACAAGTCTTTATATGACGTTTTAAGTTACCAGTACCAAATTTGCTATTGCAAATGTATATTGCAGAACACTTCTTGCATTTACACCTTTGCCTTCCATCTTCTGATAGAGGAAGGTGTTCAAAAAAATTCCAAACTGGAGACATTAGTTTCCTATGCTTTTTACCTCTATTAGATTTTGAAACTAACTCCACGTTCTCCAAATCGGCAAACTCATCATCATCGTTGTTGTGGTGTAGCATATTCAAGTTATCAGAAACATTAGTGCTCTCAACTTCAACTTGTGCCTATATTGCAAAATGCAAATGACAAAAAAAAAATTAGTTCACACTAACAGTAAACTAAACACTTCACCAACAATTACTAATAAGTAATAAGGGAAGGGAGTGAGTGAGTGAGACACTGAGACTTGAGAGTTGAGACTCGAGAGTGAGGAAATTGAGAGGAATGAAAAGAGTCAAACTCATAATTTCATAGAGAAATAACAAAAAACAAACACATGACATACCTGTGGTGCGGCTGGTGCTATAGTAGGGGTACTGCTGCTCATCGTGTTAGAACTTAGAAGGGTTGATGTTTGAACTTGAATATGCTATCTGGATTATGGTCCTCTAGAGTCTGGAAAGGGAAATAAGAAACAGATGTAAAATTGTAAATTATAAAAGCAGCTTCAAGCCTTCAACTTCAACCTTGGGTTGGTTATGTATTAAACGGTCCTATATTCATAAAATATAGTACAGTTATGTATTAACCGTCCTATATTTTTAAAATATAGAACGGTTATGTGTTAACAGTCCTATATTTAGATAATATAGAACGGTTACTTACTAACCATCCTATTTTTTGTAAAGCTTTAACATATAGGACGGTTATACATTAACCATTCTATATTGTCAAAATATAGAACGGTTATACACTAACCGTCCTATTTTACATAATAATATAGGACGGTTACAGACTAACTGTCCTATTTTACATAATAATATAGGACGGTTACGGACTAACCGTCCTATTTTACACACGGTTTATTCCTTCATTACCAATCTGTGAGTGTGACTGTGAAGTCTGTGAAGTGCCAGATTTCCACTTTTCCAGTGACCAGTCTGCCTGACAGGACTGATAGCCTTCTTTCCTCCAATTTCAAACTGGCAAGTGGCAAGTGTGGCAACTGGAGTTAATGAAAGTTGAAACTTACACTTTAATCATATGTCAAATATTTTGATTTTTGAGTCATTGTCCTTAATGTTACTTGTTAGATAACTTAGATGTCATGAATCATGATAGATGATCCGAGGTGTGGGCCCCCCTTGTAGACTTGTACTGTAATAACCCTGAATTTTTGTAACTTATTAAGGCAAATTAATAAAGTTTGAATTTTTAGAAATTCTGAGCTAGAATATTAGGTTATTGAAAATTCTCTTTTTATGGAGATTATATCATGAATTAAAACATAGAAATTATGGATGTACTTGAAAAACTGATCGAAACAACATTAAGTACGTTCAATTCTGAGTTAAAATGAAAATTCCTTAATTTCTCCATTTGGGGGTAAAATGGTAATTTTACCCATATTCCATATCCAAGAAATAAGACCTCAATATTCATGAAGTACTTAGAAATACGATTCCAACGCCACTAAGTACGCTCGATTCCGAGTTCGAACAAATATTACCTATTATTCTCCAATTTTGGAGTTCAAAGGGCAAAAACATCTTTTTACATAAAAGTGGGACCCACAAAGTGGGCCAATGTTCTAGAAGCAACAATAATTGCTCAGTGCATTATTGCTGGAAGTGGAGAATGTAGTGAAGAATGCACTTGTAATAAAAAAATTCTAAAGTAATAAAATATCTTATCAAAAGAAATGATAAAAAATTCAAATTTGGCTATAAATATGTCCCAAAAATTTCCAAAAATTTTTAAAACCTTAACTACGAAACTTCCAAATCTTCCCTAGAGTTTCAGCTCCAAATTCTCATTCATCCCTCCCCAATTTCTATTTTTCTTATTTCTCTCTCCTCTTTCTAAGTGGAACAAGAGAACTAAATTCAATTAGGCACTCCGTTCCAGGTAGAATCTGATAAATTCCACCGTCCATAACCTTCTATACTATAACATATACAAAATCCTTGATCAAATTTCAAGATCCAACGGTTCCAACAATAGAAAATCACAAAAAGGTGGACAATTGGGCTATATTATCATCAACTGGTAATTCTCTCAAATTGAGCATCAAATATATGTTTTTTTTCCAATCAGGTTGGTGAAACTACTTCCCATACATATTTATTATGGTTTAGTGTAATTTTTATTTTTCTATAATTTAATTTGAATGAAAAATGGTAAAAATAAAGTAAATACTAGAGCCTTCAATTCATGGTGATAGAGAACTCAGATTGAAATTCTGAGCTTTCCAATCAATTCATAAGGGTCAAAAACCCCTAGGATAAAATTTTCAAGAAAATCTAACACGTTTTGGGTCCTCAATTGAGAGAGATTAGTTTTGCTGGGCCCAGATCAAATCTGGACCCTAGGAACGGCTGAAAACTTTAATTTAAGATTGTGGAGTCATATGAACTCCAAATTGAGATCGAAAAGAAGCTATGGAAAGCTTATAATATCTAGTTTCTAATGAAGTCATAATATTTCTAAAAATTATTTCTGTATTTTTCTGTATTTTGGAAATAAGTGTCCAATTTCTAAGATCTTCAAGATCTGAGGTGATCAGATCTTGGAAATTTATTTTAATGATGATATAATAATATAATAAAGTAATATCTATGGTTAATTTGGACAGATCTTGGATAAATTAGGGGATCTACCCTTTATGGTAGAAAAACCCCAAAATAAAAATAAAAAAATACAAAGGGAGCCACTTGATCAATGAGATCAAGTATGATCAGATCCTTGGGATGGATTAAATGGATGATACTATGATGAAATCAAGTTAGATCATGGATGAAATGTGACAAAATCAAGTGGATATGATTTTTGGATCTTAACGGATTAAAAGCCTTAAAGGTAATTAAAACCCTTAATCTAAAGGAAAACACCTAAGATCTAATGGTTGGATCATATTTAAAGGCTTATAATAATCTTAATATAATTACTTTAATTGTCTTTTATTGGATATAGAAGTGTAAATGTGATTTATGTTCTAAGTTTTAATTGTCTTTTATTGGACATAAAGGTGTAAATGTGATTTATGTTCTAAGTTAGAAAGCATGATAGTGTAATCTTTAAATTTTAGTATGATATGCCCTAAATGAGTAATTTGTTAGTAGATTTGATTATCTTAGGATCATGTTAGTGTAAATTAGATATTTAAACATGATTCCATTAAGATAGAAGTACAATTTTATGTGTTTCATAACTTTGGATCAATGTTAGTTTATGTATAGTTTTATTTCACTAGGTTAAGTTACATTCATAGGAAGAATGTTAGTATATGGTTGTTAGATTTATATTTGATTTATGCTTTCAAGTTTATGATTTACTTATTGTCAAATTTTATTCAATTGTTAAATAGTTGTTAAGATATAATGAGTATAAATCACCAAAAATGTAAACTAATGAAATATAGAGATTCATGGACAACTAAGATGAATGAATGATTTTGACTTAATAAGGACTATAGTTAGTAGGACAATATAAGGAATGGTTTACCAATTCCTTGGCCCAAAGTAGGAAAATAATGAACATCCATGGATGACATTGTGCATATCCATGGAAATTAATTAAAATCAATTAGAGAAGGGACTTAAGGTAAAGAGCTCATAGGAACCTTGTCAAAGGTTGAGCTAGTACCACTCTAGTGGACTCTGAACATTGTAGTTATAGGGGGTATACAAGAGCCAAGTGCTTTTCCCTCACCTCCCGTTGACGTAAGAAAGGTCTAAACGCCTCCTTACATGAGGGTTGTATTAACCACTTTTTGAGCAGACTTTAACTGGTAAGTACTAGTCATCTTGAAATAAGGAGTTGTCTAGTAATAGGAAGAAATAAATTATCTTCAACCAAGTAAGACACTAATTGGTTGAATAATAATAAGAACATAAAAAGATAGCAAATTATCTAACCCTAATAAAAATAGTAAGTAAGATAAGGATGATCAAATAAGATGAGATCTTGTATGATAAAAAACAATAAGGAAAAAGAAACATCAATGTAAATTAGATTGTTATGTATGATATAGATAGTATTTGTGTAGATGATATTAAACCCATGGATATATGATATTCAAGGAAGAAAGATTCAGATTATCCTACATAAGGATGATCAAAAGACCATGTAGTATGTACCCTTGATTAGAATAATGACATTATACATATGATTTGACAGATATATATATATTGATCGAGACTATGGCAGATTTCAAGGAGTAAGAATACCTTATTGAGGTAGGTGGATTATTAAGAATGTCTTTACATGAAGATACATGTCTAATACATGATCTTATGTTTTGAAGTATTGACATGTATGATACCAATATATTAAGGTAAATACCTCAAATTGAAATATGATCCAACCAAATGATGAGGAAAATAAGTATTAAATGGTTAAGTTGAGAATTTAGAACAACCCTAAGTGAATAGGAAAGTAGAAAATATTCCAGCCCTAGATAAATAGACAGATAGTCTGATATGTATAAGTATTATTTTACATACAAGCTTGGAGGCTTGTGGTTTTGTTTTAAACAGGCATAGGCCTGGGGATGCTATGCTAGGAGAGTTAAGAGGGTTTGGCCACCCACTCTCTGAAACTTGATGATATTGAATACCAAGCCTAAGAAAGGCTAAAAGTCAGGTGGGGCAATTATGGGAAGGCTATCACTGTGACAGCCATGGTCCTCCCATATGGACATGGATATTGTAATTTCCACTAAGAATGGTATAAGTGGATTATTGAACAGTTATCTGGGCGCACTGTACGGATCAGACTGCAAGCATAGTAGTCCTTGATTATTTTGCATTATGATGCATATGAAATTGGCATAGTGAAATGCCTTAAGGGATGGCATGATGAAATGCCAGGTAATTGTATATTACCAATATTTTTCCCTAGAAGGGAAAATCCCAAGATAATGAATCGATCGAAATACAAATCTCCTATAATGAAAGGAGTTGATTAGTTTTGTATGGAAATGATTATTAATTATTTTTACAATTTTAAACGATTTGTTCTTATATACTATGTATGTATAAAGGTGAACACAAATGATAAGGAAATGAGATGTTCATATAAATAATAGTGGTCTGTGAATGTGTTTATGATAGAATGAATTATGGGATAGTTGAATATTGAGATTTTACTGTCAATAACTTACATTCTTATCCCCTACCAAGCATAGCTTGCTGAGATATTGTAAATGTTCGAATGTTTACAATATCTCGTATACGAAAGAAGGAGACTTAGGAGCTCAAGACTTGAAGAACTAGTGAAGAATAAGTAATAAGGGTATATCCCTTGAAACATTGTATAGAGATCATGCATTGTATTTAGAACTTTGTAATTTGAATTGTGTATTTGGACAAGTATTGTAAGGATACAATGGGTTGTGTACTGTGAACCACTGGATGGATCCTGAAAGTTTAATAAAATCATATTCCTTCAATGGAATTTTATTTTGTACACAAATTGTACTTATGTTATGTATGAAGTGGTGACTTGGGTTTTCAAAACAAGTTTTAAAATAAAAGAATTTTCGCTGCTTTGTTTTGCGAAAATATTTTATTGAGGGGACGCCCTTACCTTTGAAAAATATATTATAAAATGTGTTTCAAAAACCCGGGTCATCACATGTAGTGGCGGGAAAACAAAATGAAAGTTGAAAACTGAAAAGAACATAAAGGTTTAACTTTAACTAATTAATAATTATCTAGGTATACAGTATACTAACTACTAAGTCAATCTAGAGTCTAATCTAACTGTCTAAGGCAATTGTTTTGTCTTTTTATATAATTGTATTGTATCATGTAAGTTAAGTAAGCCCAAATCCAATTATCCAATTGAATTTGAAGTTTTATCCCTAAAGAGCCCTAGCCTAGCCTGGCTGGCTGGTTGTTTGCTATAACTATAAGCCTATAACTATAAGTTATAAATAACTGTATAACCTAATTTCTCATCAACCATTTTCAGTTTAGCTACACATTGTCTCTTGTCAGTTGTTACAACTTACAAGTTACACTTAGTAGATAATTAGTTATCGAAGTTTTGTAAGTTGTACAAGTAAAAGTGAAGTGAGAGACTAACTAACTGTCATATATTGTTGCATAAAATTATAAATGCTAATGAATAATGATTTTCTTATGTTAATTTCACATGTCTCACCAACCAATTGAATGAAATTCATGAATATCATGTATCCAACTCATATAACTCAATATTTGTTTCTCATTTCTAACTCTCAATTGATGATAATAGATTAGGAATAACTCATTCATGATTCATCCATGATCCATTGATCCATCATTCATGTAGATATTGTAGAGTAAAATTTAGTAACTCCCTTAGTAATATCATTCAACATTTGTGATAATTCAACACACAACTCCTATTCTTTATTCACATTCTCACCTCACCTAATGAGTTAATTACAATGTTACATAACTAATAACTATTCCCTTGGGACCCTTCCTAGTTCCTATACTATACTCATTATCCTCTAATGAGATAATTACACAACTCTTTCTATACTCATTCTCAAGCTATTGAGTCAATTGCATAATTGTTTCTATTCTAGTTCAGTTCAGTCATTCTTACCTAATGAGTTAATTACATGACTCTTTCTCTTTCTCTTTCTTTACTTATCATTTATCAATGTTATCATCAAGATTCAACAACTTTTACTCATCATTTATCAATGTTTCTTTCTCTTTCTTTACTTATATACATAATTAACACTTACTTTACTCATCCTCCCCTGACCTCAACCTCAACAACTATGTTGAATTGAATATGACAGTATGAGTTACTTACATAACTTTGTTTTTAAGCTGATAGATACTCAACTCAACTAAGAAGTCTGAGTCTGAGATGAACATATATGCTCTGTCTTTTTAAGCTCATCCTTAAGGAAATTAAGATGAGTTAATTACATAACTCTTTCTTCACTCCTTAATAACTAGTTTTATTTAAGCACATCCTCAACTAAGATTAATTAAATGCATGACTCTTATAGCTTATACAACTCCTATATTTCAATATATATATTATAGGATGGTTATAAACAAACCATCCTATATTTAAGTATATTATAGAATGGTTATTTTAAAACCGTCCTATATTTAAATATAATATAGAATATATTATAGAACGGTTATTTTAAAACCGTCCTATATTTAAATATATTATAGAATGGTTATTTGAAAGTTGTCCTATATTTAAGTATAATTATAGAACGGTTATTGAAAAACCGTCTTATATTTAAGTATATTATAGAACGGTTATTGAAAAACCGTCCTATATTAAGTATATTATATAGAACGGTTATTTTAAAACCGTCCTATATGGTTCTATACATATAATATATCATTTTCACTTTTCACTTTTCACCTTGGTCATTCTCAGCCCTAATTTCAATCTTCCAAGTTCCAACCCAACGATCTAATCCAACCTATACTGAGAAGGTGAAAACGACCATCCCTCTTCGATCTTTCACAGATCTAAGCAAAGAAAGGTATGTATTTACGATTTTTTGCATCTTTAATGTAATTTCGTATACAGTTCTTTTACTTTTGTAACCGTAAAAGGTAATAAAAGAACACAATCTGATAAAAAAAACCTCTGTCTGGTTTCTCTGATCCTTGCCTTGAACTTGTTCTGTCATTTCGTTCTCAAACACCTATTTCTCATATTTCGATTTATATTGTCTTTCATTTGGGTCTGGAAATGGGGTTTGTTGGGAAAAAGATGGATGAGCAAAGAAAAACGGAGCTGGAAGTGGAATGGGATTATGGGAGATAGGTTCCTCTCACGGAAAAACCAAACATATAAATTATAAAGGTTCTGACTTTACCCATAGTGCATTAGTGCTGAATCCTGATAGATAGGTTCTTAGAGAGCTGCATCTACTGAAATAGTTGCCAGCTGAAATGGAGAGGAAGTAGGACACAAGATTGAGGGAGAGGGACATTAAACTAGTTCTTTCTTTTACAAAATGGACAAAAACATTACCTTTATCTATTTTATCACAAACTAGCTAGAGGCTAGAGCTTATATCCCAATTTCTTCTTTTCCTTAAGGGAGCCCTAGAAAAAAGAACCAAATCAAGAAAAATTTCTTAAAAACTAAAATTAACATATCTCATATCTGCATCAAACAATGTTAGATTTTCAACCTTTTTTATATGTTGGAACTGTTGAAATAAGAGGAATGATTAAGTGATAGTTGTCCAAAAGAAAAAATAAAGGATGAAGGAACATAACATATTATTATTATTATTAGACTGGAATGAATGTTTTGAGATAGGAAACTTAATGAAATGGCTAAATCAAGCTAGAAATAATGAATGTTATACAAAAACAAAATATCACATTTTTTTTTCCACTTTGCATACTGGAATGACATACTTCTGGGGCTATGGCACTATGCCAACATCACAAAAAATGGGAACATGCATAATTACTTGTTTGAAGAGATAGAGGGAGCAACAATCTGACCTTATAGGAGGCTTCCAGTATAGTGTCCAATGAAAAAATTGTGATGGTTTTCAAGGGTGCTACTGCTTATTATCCTTGTATAATTGTATTCCACTTTTCTTGTCTAACTGTAGTCATTTTTATTTGTGAAGCAAGCATGGAGCAAGTAGAAGAGGTAGGAGAGGTACAAGTAGAACAATTACAACACACAAAAGCAGAACAATCAAGACTATCAAGCACATGTCCATCAGTAACACCACTGGTGGTCCGTGTCAAGAGAAAGGTCAGGGGGAGGGGGCCAACCCAAATGGAACGTATAAATAAGAGAACCTCAGTTGGAATAAAAGAAATGGTACAATTCAACACTAAAAGCCAACCAATTGGTGATGTTGCACATGCCTATGCTAGCTTCATATGTTGCATTGTTAGAAGACTTGTGCCAGTATCAATGACTGATTGGAGACATGTATCGCCACAAGTCAAAGATTCAATATGGGAAATGGTCAAGGTATGTAAATTCTTCCTACATATAACATAATATGTCCTTATATTTATATATTTTGTTTTTGTTTGCATATGAATCACGATAAGATACACAAAGTTGCCACAATACTCACTAGTTAGTCACTTTAACATGCTTCTTCTTTTGTTTTATAGTCTGCCTTTGATGTATCTGATGAGTGCAAGAAGCAAGCCTTACTAGGAGCTGGTGAAGCTTAGAGGAAATGGAAGAGTGAGCTTGTAAGGAAGTACATACTTCCAAATTCCCATGATCCTTCTACGCTTAACATGGTCCCTCAGTTGTATTCCTGTTTCATTGAGCAGGAAGCATGGAATCAATTTGTATAGTATAGGCTATCTCCTGATTTTGAGGTAATCACAACTTGAACTAGCCAAGCTAAATTTTGATTCTTGTAATTATTATAATTGATTATATTTTAATCACATTACTTTGATGTCCAGGCAAAGCGTATAAAAGGACAGAAGGAGCGTGCACAGAACCATACGCCGCACCACCTTTCAAAGGTTGGCTATACACGATTAGAGGCAGACGTAGTAAGTATATCATGTCACATTCCATTTGTCTAATCATAGTAGATTTTTATTTATTAACATTGACTTAGTGTCTCTTATAATCTTATTATAGCAAAAGAAGGCTGGGACAACGGATCCTATCGACCGTGCTATTCTATGGAAAATGGCACATTCGAAAGGGCGTAACTCCCACACCTTTGCCAACGAGACAACTGCAACAATTGCTTAAAGAATTGTAAGTGGTTTAAGACTTTAAGTTTTATACTTTTACTTTATTTGCATATTGCCTAGTTAAATACTTTTATACCCTTGCATAGTATATTATTTAAATATTACATATATAACAATGATTTTATCATGTTATGATCTTTATGTGTGCAAGAAGAGTTGACCCAAGAACAAGAAGAAAGTGCAACTACAGGGACTCTTAGCAGCACTGCTGCAAAGGGGGACATCTTGTATAGGGCAATGGGCAATAAGAATGAGCACCCTGGCCAGGTAAGGGGCCAAGGTTGGGGTGTTGTTCCTTCCAAATTCTTCCTCAAACAAAAGGCTCCTACGCTACAAGAATTGGAAGAATGGAAGAAGTAAACAGTTGTGGAGATATATAGCATGGTCAAAGATCAACTGTTGAAGGAACTCCAAGGTGGCGGAAGAACCTCATGTGAGGATGTTGGCGTCCCTCAAGCTGAAGCTCAACCTCAAGTTCAACCAGCTAGAAATAATAATAGCTGCAGTCCTACTCTTAGTCCTCCATTAGATGAAGAGGTGGCAGAACAAGTACTCCCAATCAGTGAGGTATGTATATTCACTTGTTTAGTTTTACAATATTACTTATTTACTAACCTTTTTAGTTTACACTTTACATTACATCACTAATTATTATATATATGTCATTTCTCAAATGTAGATGGGTCAGTGCATGTTGTAGCTACATACATTTGAGAACCATGTGGCTGTGGTAACACTGTACGAGGTTCGGCCCATGACTTCCGCCACCTTGCATGGTAAGTTGATGCCTCCACACACTAAGCGTGTGTGCATCACTGCTGCAATTCAACCAGATGCTCCCCTTCCATTTCCAGTCGAAGGGGATGACGTTGAAACTGTTGGGGATGCAATTGGATATCATGTGTGTTGGCCAGAGAAACACATAAAACCAATGATATGCAATTCCAAGGTACATATATACTAACTGTAGTCATGGCTTCATTTTCTCCTACCTTTTTTTAAGTCGTCCAAAACTGTTCATTGATTAATATTGTCTTCAACATGTCGGATCACCAAAAGCAGCACAAGGGGCAATTGAAGCAAACCTCGATGCCAGCAAATTCTGGCGTAGTGGCAAGTGTAGCCACATCCCAGCCTTCTCAGGTAGTATTAGTTCTATATTTTTGCATGTCACTACTCACAAGTCACAAGTCAGTAGTACTAGTTCTATAGTTCAAAACACTTGTTAGGTGCTCACTAGTCACTAATCACAAGTCAGTAGTCACAATGTTATTATTGTTATATTATAAAATATTCTAATTTTACCTCACTATGTCTCTTCTTTTATATCTGCTAGTATATCAATATATGTTGTATATATTCATTACTAATTTGTAAAATGTTACATGATTACATCTACAGTATAGGGATCAGGTGGAGGTTCCACCTAACACACCTCTATTCCTAAGGGTACTGTACAGACTAGCCAATGAAGGCAACACAAATACAATGAACCCTGTAAGGATAGAGGCAAGTGTGCTTTCAAACGATGTGGTTGAGGTTCCACTCTTCAAGGAATACCTCATAGCCATATGTAATATGGATCAATTAGAGTACATGCACATCATAGTCTATATATGGTACGTCGTGTAACTGCTCTATTAGAGTTAAGACTTACGAATCAATGTAACATTACTTAATACTTGCTTTTTTAATGAAACTTAATAATTATTTGACATTAACCCAAATTCTAAATGCAGGTATTTGCATGATAGCTTGCAAAGACTAGAGGTCAAAGACATTTACAAGTTCCTTGACCCTTCTCTTGTCTTTCAATTGGACTATTTGCCTAAGAACAAACAAAGTGAAGATATCATTCCTGGTCTCATGACTTGTGCGAAGGGGCAAGCATTACTTATTCCCTACAATAGCGGGTACGTTGTAACATAGGTTGCTTAATTATGCCATTTTAATTTCACAATTCATAGTTTCATACACATGAATACTATATCAGTTAAGATTGGAGAAAATTCAATTGAATTATTATTTTTATAGGTCCCATTGGATGTTGTTAGCTTTGGATGTGCATGGTGGCCATGCAATTTTTTTTTATTCATGAGGAGCACACATTCGGGAACACCTTATGGAAATTATAAACAAGTAAGTCTTTATTATTCCTTTTATTATAATATAACTACTCACTTGACAACTATAATAATATTCATAATCTAATGCTTTTCAATTATATGTGTGTAGAGCATGGTATAAATGGGTTGAGAGGGAAGGCATTCACCACCCACCAAAACTCAACTCGAAGAAGGCCAAGGTATAGTTTACTAATTACTACTCTTTGGACTCTTTCATATAATTTTAAACCTAAACTTATTGGAAATTATATTTTGAAACTTTTCTGTTGTCTTTGGTGGCATTGTTCTGCAGTGCCCTAAACAAAAATCAGATTGGGAGTGTGGATATTATGTTCTTAGATACATGATAACCCTCATTCGTAATAGAGTTACAGTCTCACAATTGAGAAAGGTAATACTTATACTTAGTGACCAATGTTACACTTTTGATTTGTATATTTCCTAACTTAATCCAAGATTACATGTCTGATCTCTGAACTAAGTTATTATATGTTTCTTGCAGGTGGATTTCGGAACCAAGAGTTACTCCCAGTTGGATTTAGATGATATTAGAATGGAATGGACAGATCATATTATGAATTTTAATTTGTAGTTCAGTGATGTAAAATTGTAAATGAATGTATATTATCTTTCATGTATATACATTTTACTCAAATATAATACAAAGATCAGTCCATTTCAATGGATGTCTTCTATTTTTCTTTTGATTGAAGTACACTGTATCAATGTATGTGTTTTCTTTGTTTCAAACTTTCAAATTTCAATGATATGATTGTGAAGTTGGTGTTTTGATCAGCAGATGGGTTGTATTGTATCATGTATGTACATATAGTCTACGGATACAATATGGGTGGTTGATATCATATCATGTATTGTATCATGTATTAGAGAGGGAGGCATATATGGAATGGAGGTTGATGATTGAAATTACTGATATATACTGAAGTTGTAGATATGATTCATATGAATATGATACCAAAAAACTTTCAAATTTCAATGATGTGATTGTGAAGTTGGTGCTTTGAATGGAGACCTGATGGACATCCCGGCCTATACAGGTAATTTCATCCATTTGCTGAGGATAAAATTAAAAATGCCAAAGTTCAGAATGATTGTCTGCATTGGTGCCTGCCTGGGCTTATTGACAATTGGAATGATATAGTCATGGAGATGGTGCTAAGTGATTGATATGTTGGGCAATTGTGATGATTGGAGCCCATGATTCTGAGCTACCAAGTTTCTCACAATCAGAACACAATTGTTTGCATGAACAAAAAGAGGGATGAGGAAGTTCCACTCATTGTAATTTTATCATGTTTGCAAGCTTTCACTTATCTATTGCCAATCAAATGTGTTTTATCAGAAGCTTGCAAACTGGAAGGTGAAGTTGCTTCGGCTTACATTTCAGGAAATCCTGCTTCATTCAGATCTTGAATCACAGATTTCTGGATTATATTTTGTGAATTCCTGTTTATAGTTTGTCACTCTCATGTCTTTGCTTTCTTTTCATATTCTCTAAGATGCACCCGAATGTCAACGAGAACCTGGAAGAAGTTGTTCCTCTGAGAATATCTTTATATTATATGTGTGAGAATAACTCACTAACTCTTAATAGTGGCTCCAGAAGAACCCTCCAATATAACTTAGTAATATAGGACGGTTTGTGAATAGCCGTCCTATATAAATAGTAATATAGGACGGTTTGTGAATAGCCGTCCTATATATAACTAGTAATATAGGACGGTTTGTGAATAGTCGTCCTATATATAACTAGTAATATAGGACGGTTCATTATATTTTCAAATCGTGTCACGGGTCATTGTCAAGGTGTTAAGGTTATGAGTGGGTCGCGTGTCAAACAGGTTGACACGATGGGCCAAATTCATTGACTCGAATACGACACGATTTTTGGCGTGTCAACACAATAAGACTCGACCCGAACTTGCTAAATTCATGTTGGGTTCGAGTCGTGTTATTGTGTCGTGTCATATTTTGCCGCCCTTAGATGCAGCAGGCATCGTCGGCCTCATCTTTCACCGTGCACGCCCCTATGCCTTCATAATACCAGCAGCAGTTCCCCAATGAGGTGGGGGGGTAGCTCTGGTCGGGAGGATTAGGGGTCAAAGGGGGATGGTCTGGTAGCTTCGGCCAGGAGGGGGAGAACTGGGTACTAGTGTGAGGGCTGGAGCGTCTGGCAGCACCGTCTAGAAGGGGGGGAGGGGGGATGTGTCAACCTTCCAAGCACCTCCATTTGCCTTCTAAACGCCTCCAAGCTTGGATAATTTGAATCATTCAATCTCTTAAAAGTCTCAATAAACCCAGATTCCATTTCTGCTTTGTAAGCCATTGTCCCTCTCCCAAGAGTTTCTACACTCGCCTTCAACAAATTATCCAAATTGTAAGTCTGCCTATACCCCCATAGAACATCAAACTTCCCAAACCCTCACCTTACCAAGCAAAAAACCATTTTCCCACTATTGTAGTGCCTTCAATTCCACTTGAAGGCCCTTCTCCACTCTCCCATTTCAATATTGGCACCCCTTGTTTCCCTTTCCCCTGTTTTTTCACTCCTCTGCCAGCAAAGCATACAACATAAGATTAAATAGATTACTAAGAGTAAAAATCCACCAATGATGGCTGAAAGAATGATAATGAGTTTCTTCCTGTGGTTGTAATGTTTGGATGGTGAAGATGTTGGGCTAATTGATAGAGGAATGGACGGCGGAGATGCAATGCAAGGTTTTTGGATTTGGTTTCCACAAAGTTTTGGATTGTTTGAGAAGGCAGATGAGTTGAATTGGATAAGAGTTGGAGTTGCCGGGATTTTGTTGGTGCAAGAGCGTGGATGGTCTAGTAGCGCCGGCCGGGAGGGGGGAACTGGGTACTGGTGCCGGCGGGGGGAGGGGGTGGAGGATATGGTAGTGCCGGCTTGGAAAGAGTTTTGGTCCGGTAGTCCCCCATGATCGTCGGTGTTGAGGTTTTGCTACTTCTGGTTTCTGAATTCAGTGGAAGATGATGAACAAAGATAACGAAAATGAACGAGAAATAGAAAGGGTTGATGGGGGGTAAGAATGGATTTTTGAAACAAATTGACGGTGAATTTCAATGGAAGGTAAATTTACAAAGTTATGGAAAACTTAATGGGAAAATTGTAAAATGGTGAAAATGTTGGGTTTTCTTCCAAAAATGCCATAAAGTAATGGCAAATCTACAAAAAGCTCATTAATAATTAATGGGAAAAAGATAGGTCCTAGATTTGTCCAAAGTTTTTCCAGACACAGCTCAGGTGCAATAGTAGAGTCATTTTATGTGAGCTTGAAGTCATAGGTTTGAGATGTGAAAATAACCTCTTGCAAAAATATAAGGTAAGGTTGCATACTATAGATCCTTTGTGGTATTTTCCTCTTGGGACACCACATATACGAAGGCTTGGTACTTAGGCTTCCCCTTCTATTAGGACACTGCTAAAGATTTGGGCATTTGCCCTTTAGCTGAGAATGGGAAGATATTCTGAAAGCCATATTTAATGGCTATGTTGTAAATGGCTATGTTGTGGATGCCCTTGAATGAGCCAATGGCAATACCCGTATGGAAAAGAAACAAATTTGAGGAGATTGCAGGATACAATCATGTCTTTGGATATGGTACTATATCTATACCTCTTGCAACAATTGCTAGGGAAGAGGTTAGCTGGGTGTGGGCCTTTGCATCTTTAGCAGCACTCGAGGCAATAACATTGAGGAATTATTAGAAATGGGCAAAAGCTGTTCTCCTCAACCTTTTCAAGGATATTAGGTGTAGAGAGAGGTCCATAAATTGGATTAGGTAGGAAGGTGCCTTCTAAGAAGGGTTCCTGTGACCTTTCCATTGTTTCCTGACTTATAGGTGGATCCCTTAGCAGGAACAAGGTCAATAAGCATCTTTGGTAGTTATCCATCCTCATAGATCCTAAGGAATGCACTTAATTGCTACTCATTTATCTTACATACAAGCTTACTCTTCATTTATTTTGTTGCATTTTTCTGTCAATAGCTATCTAACTTTCAAAAAAATAAATATGTGTAAGGAAATGTTGCATGGAAACTTGTCTTGAAATTTGAGTTTAATTTTGGTGAAGTCATTCTAATTTTTTTTTTATCTACTTGGGATTGGAAAAATGCAAAAGCTTGCAACTTATTTGGGATTAAATGGTGGCATAAAAAAGTTGGGACTTGTTCAAACATGAGATGAGATTATACCCACGGTCCAGTAAGCTCATTAGAGATTCTCTTAGTGTAATAACTTCAATTTTGTAGTTGTAATTGAATAATTAATAAAAGTTGAAATTTTTAGAAAAATTGGGTTGGAATATTAGGTTGTCAAAAGTTCACTTTTTATAGAAATAAAATCATAAGTTGAAAAATATCTATTTTTCTCTATTTTTAAAATTAAAAAGGATAAAATAGTAATTTTACTTTATTGTGGGACCCACAAAGTTAGATAAAGAATGAGATCAACAATGATGCAAACTAATACTCAGTTGGTAGTGGAGGTAGTGGAATTTTCACTCCCCATTTAAATAATTTCAAGTAGAATTTATAATAAAATATTTAAAAATTCCAAAATTTGCCTGTAAATAGTCCAAAAATTTCATCCTAAATGTTCATCAAATTCTTCCCCAAATTTCCTAACTCTCTGTTTGATTCCAACTCCAAACTCTCTCTCCTTCCCTATTTTCTCTCCTTTTTTCTCCTTTTCTCTCTCCTCTCTCTTTCACTAGACCAACCCTCAGAATCCATTGGGCGTGTCCAAAGATGCGTCGTCTCCAACAGAACATGGGTCTTCCCCTTTCACTATTTTTCAATTAGACGTTTATTTTGGACCAATAAAAATCAGATCTTATCCGTTAAAAATACTCAGAATACCACAAGCTTCAAAAGCCCTATGATTTTGTAAAGATCAATGACTTATTTACTAGTATTTTCATCGAAAAATAGTAAACTCCAGCAATTATATTCTCCGGCATGGATTTCTTATTTCTAGGTGTTTTTCTCTCCTATGGACATGTTAAGTGTTCAATTTTGGTCAAAATACCCCTAATTTAGCATTGAATTGAATCATCTAACCGATCAATTTTGTAATTTTTAGCTTGATTTTGAATTTAGCTCCAATTGGCCATCCAATTATTAATTTGTCAAAAGTAATGGTCAAATGAGCATTAGAGCTTATCAGATAATTAATGTACTGTTCAGATAACTCTAATTTAATCTTATCTTTTGTAGATTAACTAAAAGAGATTTAGATGAATCAAATCGAATTCAATGGTGCAGATCATCCATCAAGGATTAACAGGCAAGATGAGATAGTTTCTTAAAAGAAAAGGAGTTCTAAGGAGAAAGGGAAATAATTAAAAAAGGAAATCAATTAGAGAAAGAAACGAGTAAAATTTAGAAGGTGGAAGAAGTCTATAAAGAAGAGGAAACCAGCCATCACAAGGACTCTCTCTCTCTCTCTCTCTCTCTCTCTCTCTCTCTCTCTCTCTCTCTCTCTCTCTCTCTCTCTCTCTCTCTCTCCCCTTAGGCTGGGCTGGAAGCAAAAAAACCGTCACCCCCCTTTCCTTTATCTCTCTCCCTCTTCAAACCAACTTTGTATCTTAGGCTGGCCTCATAGGGCAGATCCCCATTCTCTTCTCCTCTTCCTCCTCTCTCCCACGTTCTTCCTTCCCTTTCATCTTCTTCTTCCCCAACTATCGCATCTTTCTCTTCTCTCTCCCACTTCCCATCTTTCGCTCCACTCTTTTTCCCTCACTTGCTCTTTCTTATTCTTCTCTCTTTCCCTAACTACCTCTCTCCCTACTTCCTCTTTTGTCTATCGACGCTCTTTCCTTTAGGCTGGACGTAGGAAGGAGGCAGACCACCCCCTCTTCTCTCTTCTTCTTCTTCTTCTTCCTCTCTCTCTCTCTCTCTCGCTCTCTCTCTCTCTCTCTCTCTCTCTCTCTATATATATATATATATATATACACACACACACACACACACACACACACACACACACCTCTTTGCTTCTCCACTTCCAGCACTACACCACCTCTTCTCTCCACCCTTCTCCTCCTCACTTCTTCTCCCTAGGCTGAGCCGAAGGTAGACCATCTCCTTCTCTCTCCCTCTCCCCATTGGCTCTCCCTCTCTTCTTCTTCTTCTTCTTCTTCTTCTTCTTCTTCTTCTTCTTCTTCTTCTTCTCCTTCTAACCATCTCTCCCCCTCTGCTACTCTTTTTCCCTTGTCTTCTTCTCCCAACCTCTGCTTTCTACTTCACCTCCATCCTTCACTGCACCCTCTCATCCTTCACTGGCCAACACTGGTGCATGACACACCTTCACCACCAGCACTCACTCAAATCACCCTTCTCTCTCTCTCTCTCTCTCTCTCTCTCTCTCTCTCTCTCTCTCTCTCTCTCTCTCTCTCTCTCTCTCTCTCTCTCTCTCTCTCTCTCTCTCTCATGGTTCTATCTTTTCCAATGCAGCACCCCATTGCTCTCTCCATCTCTTTTCTCTGTCCATCGTCGCACCCCCTTTGATCTCTCCCTCTCAGACCACCTTCCTTTTTCACTCCTCTCCCTCTGCCCCCTCTGCCTCTGCTCTGCAACTTCACAGCACCACACCAATTCCCAAACTATAGCACCACACTAGATCACCGTCTCTCTCTCAGCTTCCACCGGTGGCACTGCCAAATGCTGCACCATCATCACCGCACTACTTAGACCGGTGATCATTGCTGTCATCTGCCCCGCACCGGTCGGCTCCACCTCTCCTTGCTTCATTGCTCGATCCAGAGGTTTTCCTCTCCTCCCCCTTCTTCTCCTTCTTCCCCATCTCCCCTGCTTCATCTTCTCTGTCGGGATTTCTCTGATTTTTTTTGTTTAAAACCAAAAATCTGGAAAAATATATATCCTAGATTTACCCTTAGTACAGAAATTGAAATTCCATTTAAATCCTAATTTTGTCTTTTCCCTATTCTGTCTTTTCCTCTAATCTTGTTTTCTTATCTGAGTTTTGCTTTATTCTTATAGTAATCCAGGAACAGTATTGTCTTAGATTGTTTATTTAAGCTTAACCAAATCAACGGTTTAGCTTAAGTAAACAAAATCTTTTCAATTCCTTAACTTTTTCACATCATATTTCAAATTCCTCTTTACATCATATTCTTAAGACATCCCCGAGTCTAATTAACGTCTCCGATCTTTACTCTGAAATCCAAAAAGTGATCTAGACCGTCTAAATCCCAAAATCACAAATTGCTCTAGATCTTATCAATTTTAAGGAATCTGACAAATCCGACTGGCAAGTCTGTAATTAAGGACGTTTTCAAGATAGTGATGAAGGCTGCTCAACTTTCAAAAGACTAGAATTGAAGATATTGACTATGATTAATCTAGGGAAGTAGTTTTTTATGTTATTTGGTTTATGTTATTTTCATTTGAACTGAAAATTCTGTAATATTTAGACGTTGAGTAGATTTAAACTCTAATTCTAATTCCAATAATTTTAGTAATTCTTTTGTTATTTCTTTTTATTTTTTATCAATTAAATTTTGTTTAAACTTTCACTTTTTAAAGTGAATCCTTGTGGGATCGACCCGTACTTGCATTAGCTATACTACAACATGCACTTGTGGTTAAACATATCAACAGGACATTCAAGGTAGGTGGTACTCATCCTCCTCTTCATTTCCCCTCTGTTAATTTAAGGTTTTAAGATCACCGGACTGGTTTTCCCGGTGAAGTTCACTGGTGAAACTAGTACTGGTGGCCTAGCCTTGGAAATCCATCAAAGATGGCTCAGATGGAAAATATGAACTGTCCAATGATTTAGAAAGTCCCAAAACCCCAAGAAAAGTGATCACAGTCATTTTTATTTTTTATTTCAAGGGTGATCTAAGGATTGGTGATATGATAGTCTGGATCGGATTGTCTCATCAATTTTCCAATGATTTGCTCCAAGGACGCAGACGGGAATGTAGCATGGAAACGTTCCCTGTAGGAGCGTCCCCATGCACGCTCAATGCATGCATTGACTGAAAACCCTGCCGCCTGCATCCCTAAGATGGAGACACTGACCTGGACCGTTGAAATTGATATGAAACTCAAAATTTTGATCCATGGCTCAATTTAACTCCAAATTGAGATTAGAAATGACCACTGAATTCCTCTTGATGAGTAGAATCTACTGAACCCATAAAAAATTGATGATTTTAGTACTGTATCTTTTTGTTAGTTTCAAAATCTATTATTAATCTCCTTGATTAGTGAGATCTATGATGACTAGACCTTATGGATGAGTTATATTGATGATCTAATGATGAGATTACATAAAATTAAGGGTAAGATGTTGCAGATTTATGAAGAATTATGATTTAGACCCTTTATGTTATTAAAAACCATAGATCTAATAAAGAGAGAATAGATATGATAGTTGATCATGATGATAATATGTGAAATTTTTATTTGAATTGTCAATTTATAGTTTAATTGTCTTTGATTTATTAGTAGATTTAATTGTTAGATTAATTTTATGATTTAATGTTCGTGTTAAGTAAATATGAGAAAATTACATGAAAATTCCTAAAAAATGTAATTATTTGATAAATTAAAATCTAGATTTACTTTCATGAACAATTACAACAGATGAGTGACATGAAATTAATCATAGTAAGGGTTATAGTAAATAGTATAAGATAAGGAATGAAATTTATCATCATCTCCTTAGCCCATTTAGGAGAATAATAAACATCCATGGATGACATGATTAATGTTCATGGACTATAAGTTAAAATCAAGTAGAAAAGAGACTTGGGGTAAAAGAGCTCATAGGAAACTTATAGAAGATAAGATCTATTGCCACTGCCGTGGACTATGAATATTGTGATTTTCCCTCGCCTTCCATTAACGTTTATTGTGTCTAAACGCCTCCTTACATGAGGATTGTATTGACGACTTTTTTAGCAAACTTTAACTAGTAAGCATTAATCAAATATGAAATAAAGATGAGCAGTCTAGAGTTAGGAGAAAATAAATTATTTTCAACCAGTAAAATACTAACTGGTTAAGCATTAATAATAAAAACATAAAATGTTACGAAAATATCAAATCAAACTAAACTTTAAGTAAGATAATAATGGTCAAACAAGATCAATTATGAGATCTTGAATAATCAAGAACAATAAAACAAAGAATTATAAATTTAGTTTAAATTCTTGATTTATAATATAGATTTTAGCACAAATGTAAATCAATAAGTTAGATGATCTAAACCTTAATCAATATGATTTATGGAAAGAGATTAAGATCATCTTCCTTAGGGATAATCAAAAGATAATGTAGGAAGTACATATGGATAGAGGGATAACATTACGCATACGAATTGATAGATATATATACGCTGATGAAGATCGTGGCAGATCTTAAGGAGAGAAAATACCACATTTGAGGTAGGTGGATTTTAAGGATGCATTTACTTAAAAGATACATGTTTTTACACATGATCTTATTTATAGAATTATAGAAAGTCATGATACAATTAGAATATTATAAATGCATTAGAAATATTCATGATACAACCAAATGATGATGGAATAGTTATGCAATTGTTATGTTGAGAATTAATTGAAAATAAGTAAACCCTAAATCAATAAGGAAGTAGATGATATTTCAACCTTTTATAAACAGACAAATATAAGCCTACAGATGCTATGCTAGGGAAGTTATAAGGGTTTGACTACTCACTTTTTGAAATTTGATGATGTGATGGATACCGTGCCCTAAGTGAGACTAAAAGTCGGGTGGGGCAATTATGGGAAGACCACCACTGTAAAAGTCATGTCTCCCCATACAGGTAGTAACATAATTTTTCCACCATAGTATTAGTGGAGTATAGAGCAGTTATTCAAGCAGGCTAATTACAGATCAGGCTGTAGCATAATAATCCTTGATGTATTTTACATTATGATGCGTATGAGATAGGCATAGTAAAATGCCTTATATTATGACATGATGAAATGCCTGGTAATTGTTGATTACCAATATTTCCCATGAAGGAAAAATTCTCAATATAGAAACTGGTTGAAATATTAACCTCCTATTGTGGAAAGGTTGATTATGAATATTGACCCCACTATAGTGTAAGGAGTTGATAATAGAATCAACATAGTTTAGGAATGTTTTTACTGTTGTTATTATTGACTATTTTCACGATTTTAATGGATTTATCGGTATACATTATATATGCATAAGAATTCACTTGAGAAGTTAAATGAATGTCATACATTTTATAATTCACAAAAATGAAAATATTTCATTGATTTATGATATAATGGAAATGAATAATGAAATTATTGAATTATCATGCTTCTTAAATCCCCTACCAAGCATAGCTTGTTGAGATATTATAAATGTTTGAATGTTTACAATATCTCAGATACAGATAAAAAAGATTGAAAGCTCAGGACTTGAAGCTACCCACTACAATACCTTGAGGTCATGAGTTCAAGGCGTGGAAAAAACCTCTTGCAAATTGTAAGGTAAGGTTGTGTACGTTAGGCCCTTGTGGTCCTCCCCGAGATTGCCCTACTATGTAATTTGGATCATGAAATTTGAATAATGTATTGTAATAATACATGGCCTGTGTGTGTGAACTATTGGATGGATCCTAATATTTAATAAAAGTATTTCTATTGCTTTTCAATTAAAATTTTATTTTGGAACAAAAATCCATGTATGATAAGTTGAAGTGGAACTCGGGTTTTTACAAAAACAATTTCAAAGAAAAAGATTTTTTCACTGTTTAGTTTTCAAAAAATTTCACTACTAAGGGTTATCACACTTTGCAAACACTTGTAAAAATGTATTATAAAAGCTTGGGTTATCACACTTTGCATCATGTAAACCATTTGATCTTCTATCTTGTCAAGGAATATTACTTTTAGCATTGCTAACTTATGATGGTCTATAAATTCAATCTTACTCATGTGATGGGATTTTTCTATGCTACATTATATGCTTAGTGATCTATAAATTCAACGATCTTGCTTGTACACCTACATAATGGCCCTACATGTCACTAGTCCAAGCTATTCATTTGAAATTTCTAACCATCAATATGTAGTGGCTCAAAACTCATTCCAAAAGAAAGCTCCTAATAATTACAAGTGCTTAACCCCTAGGAAACTCTCTTATAGAGTGCCATGTGTAAATTAATTTAGGGTTTAACTGAAAAAGCACATTAACTAGCTTGAGTTAACTTTCCATGTGACATTCTATAGGAAAGACTACCTACAAACATAGCTAAAGAGTCTACAATTATCTGCTCTCTCAAAAAAAAAAAAAAAAAACCCTAGGATACAAGAGATAATTTTGGTTCCTTGAACATAATTTTGCTTTTGATCATACCTTTCTAGCAACATAAAAACACTTTTATTCTAATGTTAGGGTTTTTCTTTTAAGATAACTTTCAGGTAGGTAGATACAAATAGGCAGAAAATTCAGACCAAAGGCTTGGATCAGTGATATTTGGGGCCCACTATGCCAAAGCAGGGGTTCTCTATACATACAACTATCTTGTCAAACTCTACAGGCTCAGGCCTGTGATCAGCCCCTACACTTCAAACAAGGTCTACAAAAATAAAAGGGCAGCCTCAGTACATAAAGCTCCTGCCTATGCGGGGTCTGGAGAAGGGGTGGACCACATGGGCGTTCTCTATACATACAACTATCTTGTCAAACTCTACAGGCTCAGGCCTGTGATCAGCCCCTACACTTCAAACAAGGTCTACAAAAATAAAAGGGCAGCCTCAGTACATAAAGCTCCTGCCTATGCGGGGTCTGGAGAAGGGGTGGACCACATGGGCCTAAAGTACACAGAAGGTCTACATACATAACTCTTCAAATTCATTTCGTTCATAAGTTGCCCGCTAACCTTCAAAATGGTTTCTTGTAAGCCCTTGGGAAAAAAGCCATTAATTGGGCAATTAAAATGACCAAATTACCCCCAAGAATAATAGTTAGGGGTAACTTATGAAATAAGTAAATTTGCGGGCTACATGCAAATTTTATCCAACTTGTGAGGGCTAATTGCAAACTAGAGCCCACTTCTGGTCACATTTGACATCATTGTATGATCATAGTTTGAATGCGATCTTACATTAGATCACAATCCCATATCACAATTCATTGGCCGACCTGGATAGTGATACCAAGTCATTGAATCAGTTTGTATGATCATAGTTTGAATGCGTTCTTATCCATTAGATCACAATTCATTGGCCGACCTGGACCGTGATACCAAGTATCCATTAGATCACAATTCATTACCCGCTTCTCCAGCACTACCCCTTGATCCAAACACAAAAATTTCGATAAAAAAAAAAAAAACAACAAAATTTTGAATCTTTAACAGTGACTGCTAGTGTCAACCTCCCACATTATATTTATCTGATCAACCAAAATATAGTTGATGCTGCAATGAGACCAAATACCTGTATGGTTATGCAATCTATGATATGATAAAGACGAGCAACTCTGTTTTACGAACAAATACTTGGGTTCATTTTGGATCTTTAACACAGATCTGCAAGTGTTTTCCTCCCTCATTGTCTATCTGATCAGCCACAGATCAGTCCCATCTTCTAGCATCAGAGAGAACAGACAATATGGGGTACATAAATAAGCACTTGTCTGCTGTGCTGATATTACATGGACGAGTAATAGCAGGTGGTAAGAATTGGCGGACCCTCCTAAAAAACAACATACAGACATGCAGAGCAAAAGCCAAATTGACAAATTTGAATATAGAGGTGCCAAAAGTTTCCAAGAAAAACAAAATAAATCATGCAGATATACAGGGCTCAAAATGCCCCGGACAAATCTGTGTTGACACCATTAGACATACTTCACTTGCTGCCAGAAATAGGATTGAGAAAAGTACAAGTCACACGTGTGGCTATCCCTCTCCTGCAAATAGAAATCAATGATATATAAAATCCACACATATCATATATTAGCGACAATAGAAGATCTCAGAAAAAGTGAACACGAACACAACAAATGAACTGATCAACTTTCATTGCCTTGCGACCTTTCCATGCATATCAGCAAGAAGCAGGGGCGGGAGCATTTACAGAAACACCATTTGGTGAACAGTGAGGACTACCCACAAATTCAGACCAACTGATAACATGAGAACTCCTGATATCATTTTGAAGAAGATGAAAGAGGCGAGTGCCATACCAAATAACAGGAAAGGAAAAGGCTTGCGGCGTATTAACAAAGAAGAACCTCCAAAAGGGTGGACTAACTGAGAGCATAGAAAAGACATCACAGGCAGCTGGGGCCTCCTGCCAAATATGGAAGCGGAAAATTTTTGGGTTGGGCGTTGATGCTGGAGTGTTGTATCTCTGAATTGAGATTCTCAGAAATTATAAAAGCAGGAACAAGAAAATATGAGGGGCAGAAGAAATGATAGGACCAATGTACAATGTCTCTAAAATTTTAATTTGTAAGAAATGGTGTAAATAGAAAAAGGAATTACAGTGGTTTATGTATTTTTCTTTTAAGTAATGAGAACTATTTAAGTTAAAAGAAAATTTCTTATATTTTATAAGGTCGCTTAGGAATTAACTTCAGCGTTAAAGGCTACATCACAAGTTAAATAAAAGGCTATCATATTTGTAACATAGTTCTCATAGTGATAGAAGCAGATTAAGGGGTGAGATTTTAGAGGTTAGGTTTCAGAAACTTTATTGTAATTATTCTTACGAGTCCATGTTACACGGGCACAAGGTTGACAACAACATCTACACAATAAATTAATCTTTGAAAGACTACTAAGAGGGCGGAAACTAGGTACCTGCATTGATTAGTTCAGTACCAGTAGTTAAAGTTGAAAGATCTACCCGTTTGCATGATCATAGCCACTTGCCCTTATTATGTAGACCTAGAAGAGAGAGAGAGATAAATGTTTTACTTGTTCAAATTCATTGGATACCGAACATTTGAAAATATTGGCTAAAACAAACATCTCTGAGAGCACGGGATCACCGAAAGAGAGTCTCGACAGTAAAATATGAGTTCTATACTACAAGCAGATGCACACAATATCAACTGTAGCAACAAAAACAATGTAACATTTAGGGAAACTCCTAGCAGAAAAATAAATGGCATTAATTGTCAAAGCAGTTGAGGGCATTTGTATACAGAACTATACGATCCAATAACCTCAAACTTCTTATCAATATCATTCCTTTGTTACTGCGATATACCAGTTACCCAATTTATGTACTCAAACAAGAACTGTCCTAGAACTCACAAGGATAATAAAGCCTAAACTTAAGCTCTAGGGTATTAGAATAAACTAAAAACTCAACACTTTGACATCAAATTGGTGCAGAGAACAAGCTACCAAAGTTTCATTCTTGTTACTTTTTGCACCATCATGTGCTTATTATAATTTATGTCATAACCAACCCAAAATTCCTAATAGATAAACAAATAAAGTATGATGGTAAATGAGAATTGGGATGATTTCATCAAACTATTTGTCATATATGCAATTTAAAGGATTTATTTCATTTTTTTTTTTTTTAAGATTCAGTTCCCCACATCAAAGAGGCGGCTTGCAAATAGATATTATATCAGAGAACCTTCTTGGAAAAGAACGAAGTAGCTTGAGATGATCTGAGCTTTTCACCATGCAACTTTAAATTGTCATATGTATTTCCAGCATTATTATAAATCTATGATAGAAAGGCATGTTTTAATCTTACAAACAACTTAACAATGGAGGCCGAGTTCGGCAAACCATTACAATTCACTCAAGGCCAAGCCCACTCCAATGCTGCTAAGTCCAGCCACTTTTCAAGAGCTCCAGGCCCCTTTTGAAGGGCACCAAGCTCAGTGCAGTCCACTTCTTACTTTTTGTTACTTTGTTAAAGAGTCCTTGAGAAATCTTAATGTTGTGTTATATTATTTACTATGTAATGCTGTTAGCAATAGATATTGACTTAAATGCTTCTCTAGGATATTGTCTTGAGTCAAAGTGTCCTACTGAGTATTAGGAACTTTTGGATTGCTAGATAAAATTCTGCAGATTCTTCTTGTTGTATTTTGCAGTTGAGTGATTCCTCCAAGGTTGTCAATTTTGTTATCATGCCATCAAAATATCAGCGATCTTTTGATTTCGGTAGATATTACAAAAAGAAATGGTTCTCTTTTATGTATCACTTGATATTTCGACAATATTGAAAAATATAGCAAATTGCGCTGTTTCTTAAAAAAATAAAAATAAAAATCATCTGAAATAACCAAAACCCCCCATTTAGTAGCTATTAGGTGGGGGATATGAGAGGCTTTCATGTAAATTCAATCTCCCATTTAATTGGAGAGAAATTTCAGCAAAAAAACTCAATTTAGAGGGTTTTGTATAACTTTTTGACTTTTCAAACTGATATCTGAGGCAATTTCCAAAATAACGGTAATAAAACAATGTTGATTCCAAATTTTCTCCATGCATTTAGTGAAAATTTTGAGCTCCCACTTCGTCTTCTACTTGGCATATTCTAATTTTAGCAATTGAAGGCTTGGTTGGAGGAGAAAAGGATGAACAAGGTCTCAATCTTGAACCCTAAATTGAGACAAAACCCTAAAATGCCAAGTCCTGTTTGGCTGAGATTTCCCAATTATTTGGCATGTGAAAGTCCTAGTTGGGGCTTTTTGTCGTTTAAAAATTATTTTTTTTAAGAAACAGTAAAATTTGTGATATATTGTGATACATATTTTGACTAGTACACAAAAGGGTGCCATTTCATATTGAATAACAACCAAAAGCAAAGATATTCCGACAATGCAATATGAAACTGGGAACTTTGAACGCAACAAATGGTTCGTCAATCTGAGTCTTTTATAGAAAGATATCATCAGAACAAGAAACTTGCCAAAGCAGTCTACAACATCCAAGTTCCATGGAAAAGTTCCTTTTAGTTACTTATAAAGGGTACCTAGTGCATTTAGGTGAGGAGAAACTTAGGGACTATATGATGGTCCCATCTTTGACAGGCATATTGAGGAAGACCCCTCAAAGTTATTGGTGCGTGAAGACATGGGAAACATGCTACTTACACAATGGAAGTGCCTTGCACTCATAGGTGGCGAATACCTTGACTTTGAATGCAACAAATGGTTCATCAATCCAATTCTTTTATAGAAAGATATCATCAGAACAAGAAACTTGCCAAAGCGGTCTACAACATCCAAGTTCCATGGAAAAGTTCCTTTTAGTTACTCCATAAAGGGTAACTAGTGCATTTAGGTGAGGAGAAACTTAGGGACTATATGATGGTCCCATCGTTGATAGGCGCATTGAGGAAGACCCCTCAAAGTTAGTGGTGCGTGAAGACATGGGAAACATGCTACTTACACAATGGAAGTGCCTTGCACTCATAGGTGGCGAATACCTTGACTTTGAAGGCAACAAATGGTTCGTCAATCCTATTCTTTTATAGAAAGACATCATCAGAACAAGAAACTTGCCAAAGCAGTCTACAACATCCAAGTTCCATGGAAAAGTTCCTTTTAGTTACTCATAAAGGGTACCTAGTGCATTTAGGTGAGGAGAAACTTAGGGACTATATAATGGTCCCATCTTTGACAGGCACATTGAGGAAGACCCCTCAAAGTTAGTGGTGCGTGAAGACATAGGAAACATGCTACTTACACAATGGAAGTGCCTTGCACTCATAGGTGGTGAATACCTTGACTTTGAATGCAACAAATGGTTCGTCAATCCGATTCTTTTATAGAAAGATATCATCAGAACAAGAAACTTGCTAAAGCAGTCTACAACATCCAAGTTCCATGGAAAAGTTCCTTTTAGTTACTCATAAAGGGTACCTAGTGCATTTAGGTGAGGAGAAACTTAGGGACTATATGATGGTCCCATCTTTGACAGGCGCATTGAGGAAGACCCCTCAAAGTTAGTGGTGGGTGAAGACATGGGAAACATGCTACTTACACAATGGAAGTGCCTTGCACTCATAGGTGGCAAATACCTTGACTTTGAATGCAACAAATGGTTCATCAATCCGATTCTTTTATAGAAAGATATCATCAGAACAAGAAACTTGCCAAAGCAGTCTACAACATCCAAGTTCCATGGAAAAGTTCCTTTTAGTTACTCATAAAGACTACCTGGTGCATTTAAGTGAGGAGAAACTTAGGGACTATATGATGGTCCCACCTTTGACAGGCACATTGAGGAAGACCCCTCAAAGTTAGTGGTGTGTGAAGACATGGGAAACATGCTACTTACACAATGGAAGTGCCTTGCACTCATAGGTGGCGAATACCTTGACTTTGACATTCAACCCAACTATGACAAATACATTGAAGAAGATGACATATATGGTAAGGATTTGTTGTCTAGTTGGTAATAAAGGAAAGTGTAGTTGCATCCATGTTAGATTATGAGGGGCCGCAAGCAGTGCCTAAAGATCTCATTTTTCTAAAACACTTCATAATTTTCTTTGTTTTCCTCTTAAAAACATAGTTGTGGGTGATTCTATGGTAGTAGTAAAGACCACTCCTTTGGTTATTTTGCATATGTTAAATCATATCTTGTAGAACATGTTAATTTTGATCCATAATGGATTTTCAGTAAAGCAAATGTGAAACAACTTTGCACATCGTCTCTTGAATATCTACTTATACGAGGATGTGTTCCATTGATGTTAGATTGGTTGGTTAAATATATATTGCACATAGGGGAAAAGAATTGGGAAGATTAGGTGTTATACTTCTGAAATCATCCACATGGAAGTTTAAGAGAGAAATAGGAGATGTCATTAAGAAACAAGAAGAAAAGAAAATTCATCCACACAAGGCTAGACCTAAATCACAACTCGAGGTTGAATTCTTCTGGCACCAAGGACAATGATGGAAGCCCAATTCGACAAGCCGCCCACTCTAATATAACTACAGAGCATGTCTTTGATAGGGGAAAAGAACTGGGAAGATTTAGTGTTACGCTTTTGAAATTATCTGCACATAAGTTTAAGGGAGAAATGGGAGATTTCATTGAGCAACAAGAAGAAGAGAAAAGTCATCCACACTTACAGCTAGACCTAAATCAGAACTTGTGGTTGAATTCTTTTGATAGCAAGGAGAATGATGGAAGCCCATTCTAACAAGCCATTTCTTATTCAAGTTTACGCCCACTCTAACTCTATTGGTTCTGTCACTTACCAAAGCCCACCAACTTCCTAACAAAGATGCCTACAATTAAAAACCACCAACATGTCAAGAACCAAATGCAGGCTAATTTTGAAGGGAAACCAAGACCAATATATTCCAAGTCCATTTATATCAACTTTAGTGACCTTCCCAACTCTTCTTCTTTATTTTCTGTTGCCTGCTAAAAAGTCCTAAGAAATAATGTTTACAAACTTGTGTTTTATTATTTCCTATGTATGTCTACTTACAAAATGTTCATTTAAATGCTTGTCTAGAAAATTGTCTTGAATCTGTTGGTTTACCATTTGACCTAAAAACTTAAGCTGATAGGAACTGGACCAACAATCTTTATATGTCCAACACCCCTTAAGTGGAAGACCCATTTTGGGTTATTGCATGTGGATTTGATAAATGGACAGTCTTAGAATTAAAACTCACGACCTCTATGCCAGTTAAGCTCTGATACCATATTGGTTTACTGTTTGACCTATAAGCTTAAGCTGATGTTCCTAAGTGTAAGTTGGGCCAAGAGTTTTTTGTCTAACATAATCAAAGTGCCCTTTGGATTGTGCTTCTCTCTACTATATATTGAAACTAAAGCTCAATGGAGGAAATTTTGGATTGTCATTTAAATTTCTGCAGATTTTTCCTGCTGTACTTTAGAGTTGAGTGATTCCCTGCATATTTTCTTTCTCATTTCTTCCCTACATCACTTGACACATACACAATTATCGAATCTCAACAAAATGTGCCAGAGAATTTTCTTTCTTTCAATTGAGGTAAAAGTTTTGTGGAACAATCTTAGGTTCACAAGCTCAAGCAACCTTCAGTAGGAAGAATTAGCATTTAGGATGTGCATTTGCAATACATATAGAACAAAAGAAAGTCATATCTGTTTCCAAAGCTATTTTGAATTAAATCAAATAAATTCCCTACTGCTCTAAATCATGATACATATTAAAATTTCATCAGAAAACTGTTAATAGATTTGCTGAAGGAGCTAAAATAATTCAAAAGATCTATGTTTTCTGGATATTTCCTAATTGGCCCTAGATGCTTCTTGATTTCCCCAGTATGTGCAACTTGATCTTCATGCCTAACAACATAATTGAACATAACCACACTTGGATTTAAACCAAGCACAAAGAGAATGTCAACCAATAGTGTTTAACTAGATGCATTAAGAAAACCATTCAAAAATGCAACACCAAAGTTTGTAGAAAATATCAAGTACTGAAGCAACACCAAAGTTTGTAGAAAATATCAAGTACTGAAGGCATCAAACCTTGAATGTTGTGGGCTTAATTAAGTGGAAAACCAATGCATCCCCATCAACTAATTTATGATCAATAGAAAACCCTCTCCAGCCAGCACTTAATCCTGTCTTTTGACCAAGAAATAGTGTCTCCCATTCCTCCTCCTCATTTTCATCTACCAAAGAAATTGTTGTGTCTTTCTTTGGCAAGTTCGACTTGCAAAACCATAGTGGAAGCCCCTATTGGCAGAGTTATGAAAAGAAAAATGTAAAAAAATTAATAGCACGCAACAAATATCTATTAATGTTCTTGGTTAGAAAAGCCAAAGTCCAGCAATCTACACAATGATATATGATGGGGAAAACATTATCTATCTGTTGATTTTGAATCCTTCTCTCTGATGAACAAGCATGCTTACCAACCAAAAACCTCCAGTAACATGTGATTGAGTCATCGGCTTCACAAAGCTTGGGAAATTAGGTTCTAGATTTGACTGAACCTCATTTGCTCTCTGTATTGCATGTGATCTAGCTTCATATGAAGCGTATACCCGATCTAATAGTAATCTCTGGTTGTAGCTTCTAGTAATTCCAAGAAGCACAATTAGATGATATTCAATAAATAACATTACCAACAAAGCATCCAATATGAATAAGTTTTTAAAAACTACTAACCTTTTTCTAGGCCTCACTACGTAAAGAGGTATTCTCTGTCCAAGCAACATGAGATGTCAAAATCAATAAAATAGATATAATATTTAGCTTCAGGTCAACCATATCAACATTGACAAATTTCTAGCAAAAACTCTCAATCACAAACATGTAGTGAATCTCTAGAACTTTCAACACCTTGTGATGGGTAAATTACCTTGAAAACCCACACTTCCAACTAAAAGTCTAGGGAGAGAGAGAAAGAGAGCTAACTTTGACTCTTTTTGGCCATGCAAAAAATGTCAAAATTGAAGCTCCTTCATGTATCTTTAAAGATACAAATCAAATTCCATAGTTGTCCATGTTGCTTTTGATTCTAGTATCTTCAATATCTAGAAAGAATGAAATATGAGGGTATTTCGGGGCAAAAAACAATGCATAAAGATGGTTGCTTGAGGATTAACTTTCCAAATTCGAGTGAGATTGATGATGATAGTAATTGCTTTACTCTTAATCTTCTTGGCTGCAAACTTAATTCCTTTCAGATAGAGGTTAGACATGTTTATGGGCCAAACCAGAAGAGCAAATCTCTAAGCTTAATATGGATGGATCTTTAGATGAAAACGGGGGGTCAATTGGAGCCTCACTCACAATATAGGACATCTAATGGTACCCAAAGAGAATATATAATTTGAAGTTGCTGGTTATTTATCAGGGTCCATAAGATCATGCCGATATGAATCTAGAGATGGAAGTATAGAATCAGATTCTATAAGTGCAAAGACATCATCAATGATGCTATACATTGTCCATGCAAGTTGATATCTATCATGAACAATTTAAGAAAGCCTCCTTGATGGATTCATCTAGTGGATAATCGCCCATACCTGGAGAGGGCAAATACTATAGTAGACTATCTTTCAAAAGCAACTTTCCTAAGTAAAGGATGCCAAGTTCAATCTTCTATGTATTATTAATGATGATAGAGAAGGAGAAGTGTAACAAAATATTTTATCTTTGTCAATAAAATTTAGTTTGCATTAGCCTTTCAAACTTCATTTGCCTACCAAAAGAAATGACTTCTTAGGATTTAGGAGAAATACCATTTGTTACATTTCTAGTCTATTCTGTCAAGAACTGGTTCTTTTGGCCAGATCTTTGTCCCTTTCTAAAATTTTCATATAGGATTGTCACAACCATCATATTTTGATTTCAAAACACCATTCATATGTTTGATATAGACTATCTTTCAAAAGCAACTTTCCTAAGTAAAGGATGCCAAGTTCAATCTTCTGTGTATTATTAATGATGATAGAGAAGGAGAAGTGTAACAAAATATTTTATCTTTGTCAATAAAATTTAGTTTGCATTAGCCTTTCAAACTTCATTTGCCTACCACAAGAAATGACTTCTTAGGATTTAGGAGAAATACCATTCATTACATTTCTAGTCTATTCTGTCAAGAACTAGTTGTTTTGGCCAGATCTTTGTCCCTTTCTAAAATTTTCATATAGGATTGTCACAACCATCATATTTTGATTTCAAAATACCATTCACATGTTTGATATAGACAACAAATCAAACTCAAGCATCACACAAAGATTTACGTGGTTTAGCAAAACCTCCCACATCCATGAGACATAATCCAATCTTCTTCACCATGTGAAGATAAAGAATACAAAGGAGAACAAAAACTTGATTTCATCCAAACCATCCCTTTAGATCCTACTTATATCCGCACTATCCCTGTCTCTCAAACCCTGAGGAATTACCTTGGGTTAAAGCCAAAAGCCTTTATCCTAGAACAGGTAAACTATGAGCATATGAACCTCTCATAGTCAACTCCCCAATTAACCCACCTTTGCTTGGCCACCACTCTAAGTAGTCACCATACTTGTTCTTCACTCTAAGTAACTAAGTAGGTTCCCTTTAACCAAGTATGTGGCTGTAATTGAGACACAACTGCATAACATATCCAAAATCAGAGAGGAACATTTAAGAATTAAAAACCCACACTAGATTTTCTAATTTTTAAAATTTTTAGTCCATAGCAAAATTTTAAGATGGTTGATTAATGTTTCCTAGCTAAACATAACCCACTAATTTCCAAAGTTTTCTTTATGCACAAGAACTCTGACTTCTTGAAATTCAGACATAATGAAGTTTTAGATTGTGGACTAAAATTCTCTACTGCAAGTACACTAGCAATCTTCAATCCCTAAAATTCCAGTGGGCAGAAAAATTCAGGATTTCCAAGACTTCAAAATTGCAAGGCTTTTCGCTACATGAAAATGTGTTGCCGGTCAGCAGGTATCCTCTATCACCAGCATACAAGCAAGATGAGCAACCACAAAGAGAACAGAAGAGAGTGTGAACAAAAAGATTGAATAACTATAGCTATGAAAACTTTTATCCGTATAACATAAAAACTGATTGTAGAACTTTTCATCTTGGAACAACGCCATGACGTTCACTTATAGATAAAGTAGATCTTAGAAATCTGAATTTGATATGCTCCGTCAACTTGAAATACTACTTGTTTTTCACAATATGCTTTTTTCATGGGGTTATTACTACCCTTTTCTCTTCTAAGCTTCACCCTTTGCCCTACCCTTCTTGAACTACAATCCATCATAGCTCTCTAACAGGATACTAGAGCAGGTTTAAGTACTAAAAGTGATTTCTTTCTTAGAGGTACTTTTAAAATCCTCCTCGAGATTCATTCTAATATGCAAATTCATCATCTTCTTTTTTCAAAACTCAGACACCTCTAGAAAGCTCCTCCTTTAGAATTGAATCTGTACCACTTGATCACATACAGAGTTTTCTTCTCTCCCTTTGTTAATTAGGAAAATACTAGGGTAATTGTCATCCCAAGGAAACAGAGAATTTGATCCAAATATCCCATTACTTTACCCATCTCTTCATCAGTCAGGGATCCTGCAACTTCATCCAAAACGGCCATCCAACTCAGATATCCTACTGCAACATGTAAATTATCCTGCAAATGGAAGATACCCAATAAAGCAACTTGCTAATTACTATGTCACTAAATGACACTATATTTACATGATACAGGTTGTACTTCATGTGAACCAAAGTGCTATGAGGAAAATCACTATGGTACTTATCATTGCAAGGAAATAGTGGAAAATCACAGTTAACCCAATCATGTGAAAAAGAAAAAGGAGAATCTGATCCGAGTATCTCATTGTTGTGGCCCATATCTTCATCAATCAGGGATGCTGCAACTTCATCCAAAACAGTTATCTGACTCAAATATCCTACCACACACATAAAAGAGGCTGAAAATTGAAGGTACCTGACAAAGCCACTTGCTGATAACAAAGTTGCTAACTCACAGTATGCTAACATAATTCATATGAACAAAAGAGCTACGAGGAAGCAACAGTTTGATTCAAGCTGGAATCAAAACCATCGAAAAAGAAGTTCCAGCATCAAGAAGAAAATGCAACATGGGGACTTTGCACAATTACAAAAGGAAAGAAAACCATCAATTGGAAAATGGATTTACAATCTAAAGAAGTAAACCCAACAACAAAATATGCAGATTATAAAGCTTGATAATATCACAAGGATTCGTGTTATCATACAATCTTCATTATGGCTTTTTTTTTCTGGAAAGGGCTATCATATCAATTGCAGCAGAAAAAGGTCAGAAAATCTGTCAAATGGAGAAATCAAGAAAGAAGTTCATATGGATCAAAAGTTCAAGATTTTGAGAAGCGGAGATATATTTGCAAGCTTAGTGAAGCATTGTATGGACTTAACAAAAAAAAAAAAACTCAAGAACTTGTTTCTGATAATGTCAGAGAATTCTTTCTCTCTCACACAGATTTACTGCCTCATGTTGATTCTCGCATTTTGATCATTGGTATCCTTAGTGTGTAACTCTACACGCAATAAATGTTGATCATCTTAACATTATGGGGAGTAACTGTGAAAATGTTCACAATACTAAATGTGCTCACTCCCAAAGCATTATTATGTTCAAAGAGCTTCAGTTCTTCGTGGAGATTGAATCATAAGAGATGATTGGGGCATATTGACCATGCAAAAAGAATTTGTCTTATATCTACTTATGAAATTCTGTATGTAGGATTTAAACCAACAGAAACACCAAGAGAAGTGAATCACAAATTTTCCAAAGCTGAAGGAACTCTCATGGCTGATCCTTGAACAAATTGAGAGAGTGTTGGTAGTCTAATCTATCTTCTCACCTAAATTTGGCCTATTTGATAATACTGCAAGCCCATTCATGAAAAATTCAAGAAAGGCGTACGTGCAATTACAAAACCATATCGCAATGCCCGTAGAAGGGACTGCCTAGAAAGGAGCTTTTCACAGAGTTGGACGAGACATCAAGCTCTTAGGCTACTGTGATGCAAATTGGGCTGGAGATCCATCTGCATATCGCTCAACATCCGGATTTTGTTTTAACTTAGGGTCAAAAACCTTGCCATGGACAATCCAGAACTAACCCATTATGGCATTATCATCCACTGAAGCAGTCTAGGGATGCAATGCTGGTCCAATGTGAGAGTCCATGGTTGACCCCACTGCTAGAAGAATTTGGGGAAACGGTTGGTGAGAGCATTCAAATCAAGAGCAACAACAATAGTTCAATAATGCAAACACGTGATCTGATGTTTTATGCATGTATGAAGCATACCAACATCTGTTCTCATTAGATTCCTAAAAGAAAGTCCTCAACAATGACGCTTGTTAGGCATACATACCAGCAAATGACCAAAGTTGAAAATATCTTCACCCAATCATTGGTATGGACAAGTTCAAAGGGTTCAAGTCAACTCTGGAAATGAAACATGGTCGGACCAACTACTAAGCCATGAAAGGAAATGGTAGATGATCAGTGCTTACAAAGTGGATGGTACTTGCTCTGTTCTTCAATAATATTCGGACTACAGAAGTCTTAGTTAAAATAAATACTCACTCCTTCACTGTAGTCCGGGGCAGGCTTGTTTGCAACGCGAGATGACCTTCTAACTTGAACTAGTTCTTTGTGAATCACCCGTGGCTTTCCAGGCTTGACCTATAAACAAGCACACATTAGGCATATAATACAGACACTAGAAAAGACCAACAAACCTGAAGGCAGAAGGAGAAGCGGAAACCGACAGGTGAAGGCTTGGGTGAGGCAGTTTTCAGAGTGCGAGAGAGTTGGGTGAGGTTGAATTCTTCCATTCTTTTCTTGTTCTCCTCCAACCTCTGCCGACGAAACTCCTCATAGGTAAGTCGACCGACCCCCATTGCTTAGCGATTGAAACCCAGCTCTTGGTTTCAGGTTTTGTGAAGGATAGCAGGAAGAAAGCAGAGGGAGAGATCAAAGAGGAAGTCGGAAACGGCTAAAAGCTTTGAGGGAGTAATTATTATATGGAAAAGACTGAAAAGTGACCGTTGCTGCTCCTGCTCGTTGACAGAGCAAAAAGGTCCCTTCTTTTGCGCTCGCTTCTGCCTGTGTCCATGCAACTAAATTTGAATTCAAACGGTCCTGCCAATTATTATATTATTACCAAAGTGGGTACCCAGAATTCTCTTATAAAATTCTACTGCATAAAACTATGCGTGGGACCCATTCATTCAGTAATCAAAACCGTTTATTTTGTAAATCATGTCAGTGATGAGTCGTGCATTATAGAAGTCGAGTCCTGGTATAGTCCATGCTCAAAAGCTTGGAGTCCACATTACCCATCTCTAGTGGATGTATGGTAAGGGCAGCCCCCGCGCATGAAGCTCTCGCCTATGCGGGGTCTAGGAAAGGGATGGACCACAATGGCCTATAATAGGCAGCCTTACCTTATATTTTGCAAGGATGATTCCACACCTTGAACCCATAACTTCAAGGTCACATGACAACAACTTTTACCTTTGCGCCAAGGCTCTCCTTCTAGTGGATGTATGGTGATGATTTTTATATAGTGAGAATAACTTATGGTAGGCTAAATGTAAAATTACATACTCATTGGATGCTTTCAACCTACATTTTTCAGAACTAAAAGTCACGACCAATGAATTCTTTAAAAGATACAAAGGAAATGGCTAGGATGATCTAAACTCATTAATTTCTCGCAGTTGTCTAATTTTAATTCTTCAACAGGATAAATGGTTTAGATCTTCCAAATAAAAGAAATAAGGAGTAGTGTGGACTCCTTTAACACTTTAAAGCATGGACTCTATTGTGACTCATAAAAGTTTCCTCTAGTCGGGGGCTTCTCGGCCTTTGAATAGTGGATAGCTGGTTAGAGCATACTATTGCCTTTTGTTTTCTTACAGTTTTCTCAAAGGCCAAAATGAGGATGTTGAGATCAATGAGTGGCAAGACAAGAAATGATAGAATTAAAAATGAAAACATTAAAAAAAAACTTAAGACTAACACCATTAAGAAACAAGACGAGGGAAATTAGACTTAGATGGTTTGGGCATATCCAATGGAGACAAAAAACACCACAGGTTAGAAGAAGTGAGGCAATGCTAGTCGAAGGTTCTAAAAGGGTAATAGGAAGTCCCAAAAGAAAGTGAATAGAAAGTGGTAAGAAAATTTTAAAACTTTAGAACTAAATGAAGCCATGATACTTAATAGAGGCGAATAGATGAACAAGATTCATGTGGTCAACCCCTAATTGGGATAAGGTCTTAATGATGATGATGATTTTTCAAAGGCAAACAGTCAGAGCCTTAAAATTGCCAACTATCTTGCTGTGAAGTGGGTAGCTCAACCAATGGGTGGTTCATCAATTGAACTATTGGGCCTTAATGCTTGTGAATGTTAGGCTTAAAAAAGGGCAGCCCTAGTGAATAATAGGCTATTGAGGAAATTTTGTGGCAAATTTTTTTTTCAATTTTAATGAGCTTTATTGGCAAAAGATTCCCGCCAATATAAGCTTTCTTTTTTGAACAACACGCAGACATAAGTGTTAAATGTGGGAGAGACCAAACCAAATAGTGTGGTTCATTTTAACACCTTAGACATACCCCAAAATGAAGGGGAGCCTTGGCGCTTGAGGTCACGGGTTCAAGGCGTGGAAACAGCCTCTTGCAAAATGCAAGGTAAGGCTGTGTACTTTAGGCCCTTGTGGCCCGCCCCTTTCCCAGAACCCGCATAGGCGAGAGCTTCGTGCACCTGGGCTGCCCTTTAGACATACCCCAAATTTTTTTTAATATAATAATCATTGCTTTGATTTCCAGAACCTTTGTAAATGAGTGTAGATTGTTGATTTTCATGCTCTATTAACTCATTTGAAAGCAAAAAGTTGAAGATTGAGGCTATCCAGACTAAATGTTTGGTACTCACTTTGGGACCCTCTAGCTAGGCCCCATCTTTGGATGACTCAACCAATTTATCTTGTGGGAGAGACTAGTAGGTTTCTTTCCATGTTGAGGATCTATGAGAGTCCATGTGTTATTTACCGAAATTTCAGCAACCATAACATCTTGCCAATGAGGATCCTTTATATCCTGGGTAAAGGAAATATGTTCTAGCATGGAAAAAAGAGTTATTACAAAGGCACATGAGATGCAAAAAGTTTATTATAAGAAAGAAAATGATCAATTAAAAAATTTGTACCCCTATTTGTTGTCACAGAAGTTCATGGTTGGATAGTGTAGGGCACAATGGCTGAAGCGCAAATAAAATCTTGGAACCAAGCTGGCATTTTTTCTATCTCAAGGAGGATTTTGTCTCCAAGGGTCAAAATGATGGACAAATGAGATTAATGGACATGATGAGATGATGGTGTTGCCATTTCCTAAGTTAGTATCAGGCAAAGATGAAATAACAATTGGAGAATTTGTACTTAGAATTGTTGGGGTAGACCCACGTATGGTCAATACCGGTGTGAGCAGGAAGTCTTATATATATATATATGTATGTAATATTAGGGTTGATGTATGTGAGTGAGTGAGAGAATTTGTAAGTAGAGAAGAGAGGAGGCTTTGGCTCCTTCACCTCACTCATGTAATTTGATCAGATGATAGTAGAATCCTCCCCTCTCATGAACGTAAGTCGAGTTTGGCCGAATCACGTAATTTCTTGTGTCTTTTCTCTTATGTGTGCTTGTCTATCACATATCTGTCAATCCTGATCATCAAAACTGTCAATCCCTAATAGATCTAGCACAACAAGAATATCATGAAGTGGTCATAGAAGGACTGGAGAATTAACATCCATTAAGCTAGAAGTTTGAAATAAGAGGTGCATGTCAAGTGACAGAAACTCACTTCCATTATTAGATTAAAGAGCTTTAACGTGACACTAAAATTGAGTGACAATTAGTCTAATGAAAGATTTTAGAATGCTTTGAGCTTCAATTTATACCACATTAAGTATATCCAAGTCATTAATGATAGTTTAAAAAAATAATGTGATTGCAAATAAAGGGCAGCCCCGGTGCATGAAGCTCCTGCGTATGTAGGGTTTGGGAAAGAGGCGGACCACAAGGGTTAATAGTACATAGCTTTACCTTGCATTTTGCAAGAGGCTATTTCCACGTCTTGAACTCGTGACCTCAAGGTCACATGAAAACAACTCTACCGTTGTGCCAAGGCTCCCTTTCAGAAATAGTAGTTGCGTATCCACCTTAAATATCATAATGTAACTAATTAAATGGAGCATTACTCTTTATTGAACTATTTGGGAATGGGTAGCCTAGATTCTTTAGCCAAAGGACAAACATCACAATGGATATGCTCAAAGTAAATCTCTTCTTCAGACCAAGATAAAGCAAGTAAACGAGATTTGGACAAATGACCTAGATGCCAATGCCAGAGATTATATGATTGATGCCACCATGCTGAAAGTGCAGGATTTTATCCATGGAGACTAGTTTGCTCTTTACCTAATCCAGTCATCTTCTTTATTCACGGGTCATGAAAAACACATACCATTTGGGAGACACACAGGTTGTGCATTGGAGTATGGTATTACATAAAACAGGGATTAAAGAGTGAATCATGTGGTTTGTAACATCAGTAAGAGAAGCATATTGGCTAGTGATTGTGAGGCTCTAATTCTTGACTAGAAGGGATAACAAGGGTTTCTGTCCTTCTATCCCTTAGATCGAGAGAGAGGGAGGGTAGAGCTTTTGGGTTTTTGTGTTGTCAAATAGTTGAACAATGAAAATAGTACTTTTTGCATGATGGAGTCTACCTGTAGATGATTTATTTGGTTCATCTAATTCCTTTGGCTTTAGATGTCTCCTAGTCTAAAAAATATGCAGTTTGGCATGATACAAGATTGTGTATATATTTTTTTCAATAGTATAGACTGTTGTTTAGAATGTTTTCGCTATTCATGAGAAGAAGATTTCTTTAGACGTTAGTATCACTCAATTTGCATGATTTTTGGACTAGGAAACATGCAAAGCCAAAGGAATTTGATAAACTAGGTAGATCATCTATAGGTGGATTCAGCATGCAAAAGGTAGGATCGCTTTGACACAATACTTGTAAACGCTTTGATTAAGCACTCCTCAAAAGTGTGATACATGGCATAATGGACATATCTTTCACCAATTTATAATGTGTTTTATCAGAAAACTTCCTAAAATTTGATTCATTGGAATGAAGATTAGCTATTCTACCAACCATCTTATCACCTCAACTAAAATTAATTGAAGATTCAAAGTCTGTTTCCAGTTTGCTAAGGTATAGAAGTGTTTCATTAGTATTGGGCAGGATATCATTTTCAAGTGGTTAAGCTAATATACACCAAAGCCTTCTAGCAAAGTGGTGCAACGAGTCTCTCACTTGGGTAACCAGGGTAAGAGGCTGTGCAGGGGTATGTGCCCGTCTACCGTCAAAGAGGGAAAACGTTACGTTAGCAAATGGTCAGGCTCCAACCCAATAGTCCTTAACTCTAAGTTTGTTCACTTGAACCAATTTCCAAATTTGAGTGAGCTGTGAAGTCCTATATTCTTGCGCTTTTGCTGTTTCAAGGGCTTTTCATAGATTGGCGGATTGTGACATATGAGGCTTTATCAAATCAATCTAAAGGTTTAGGATTTGATATTACAGACTAACTTAGTTTAGACATGAAACTTTATTCAGATGGCTAGGATTTTAACCCCAAATCTGCCTTCCTCACAGAAAGTTTAGAGCTATTCAGTGGATTGGGTAGCAAATATGCTGCACATGTATGTAATGCTTTAAACTGCATTTGATGTTCTATTAGTGGATTGGCCAGTATCACTCAGTTTCTCTACTAGCTACATAAGAAATCTGATGCTGCAACATATGGTATTCACTTCAAAATTAAATCTACAATGAGGGACCTTTAATTCATTTAGCATTAGCTTTAATGGTCTTTATCTCTTAAAAATCACTATTTTAGGCATGCGATTTTGAAGTCACGGGTTCAAGTCATGGAAATAGCCTCTTGAAAAAATGCAAGGTAAGGCTGCATACTATAGACCCTTGTAGTCCACCCTTTCCTAAGATACCACATACGTGGGAGCTTTGTGCATTGGGACTGCCTTTTATCTCTTATAAACCACTATTTTAGGCTTCATTGAGACACAAGAACATGATCAGGTATATTAACCTGTATGAGTGATCATAAGTTTGACTAATTGCAGTTACTTCCACCTAATCGATAGGATGTTCTCAGCCCCCCGGATCCATCTAGCCCTCTCTTCAGTCTGCCAGCATGATCTGATTCACATGCATCCCTTGCTAGTTAAAGGATCGTACTTGGAGTTAGCCAAATTGGCCCGCTAAAAGTAGGTCTAAATCTCCATAAATATGGCAGTGTTCCATAAGAAGGGGAATTATTTAATTGTGTACTGGTTTCTAGTTTCTGTGCCTTGTGGTAGACATATTAAAACCCCCACACGATTAATATACACTGGTTTCTTATTTTGCTCTTGAAGAGCCAAATATGGCCAATAACATTGCCTTGTAAATGTTTCTCTGTTACATACCTTTATAGTAATAGTATAGCGTATAGCGTATCATACAGGCCCTTGCAAAATGCAAGGTAAAGCTGCATACTATAGGCTCTTTGTAATCTGTCCCTTCTCTAGGCCCTGCATACACAGAAGCTTCGTGTATCGGGCTGCCCTTTAATATAGTGTATCATACAAGGAGTACATCACATTAACTAATTTATTTTGATACATTGTAACAAGAAAGTATGTTATAGAAGATTTTGTGACTTCTCTCTCTCTCAAGATATAGGCTGTGGGTATGTTAGCTAGCCCAAATAACACTTGAACATGATCTAGACAGTCAATGTAATGGGTCTGATTGTAGGATGGAATTATGGTATGTACACACACACACATATAATCCACAGCTAGATGAACGCTGTAGATTCTACCAGCAAATGTGAGGCCCACCTACATGTGTGTAAAATCCTTCATTCACGTGGGATTCCATAATATTATAATTGGATATGTATTTAACTGTTCAATGTTCCCCTGTCAACCTAATGAGAAATTAATGTACAGCATAAAGAGGATACAGTATTAGAAGAGGGAAGTTTGGATCATTGTCATGCTGGGCATGGAGATTCCACCAAGGCTTGTCCAGTTTGTTAGACTTTGACCGATTGGAATCAAATTATTCATTACAAGAAGTCATTTCGTTTCCTAATTCTTATGTAATTATAGTGTTGCTGTAAAGATCTTCAATACATTGATAGACCCACCAACTTGTTTGTCTACAGGCCCATGGAATGGCACATTTTGGTCAGGCCTCATAGAGACATTAGAGCACCAAATATTGGCTGTAGCAGAATGGACTGCTCTTAGACAGGACTCAAATGGTTGAAGATTTGCACCTTTCTAAATTGCAACTATAGACAATCCCATACGCAGGCATGTCAGGAAAATTCTGCCACCCACTGGGAATGCTGCAAGAACTGAGTCTCATGTGAGAAGAAACTACACACACATGTGTGTATATATATATATATATATGAGTGTGTTAATTTCAGCTATTTCATGAAGGTACAAGGAGCAAGTGACATTTGATTTGCTGGAAAAAAGCAAAAATGAAACGCAATCACATTTCACCTGCACTTTACACCTACTCTATATATATATATATATATATATATATATATATATATATATATATATAGAGAGAGAGAGAGAGAGAGAGAGAGAGAGAGAGAGAGAGAGAGGAGGGTTGGAAGAGGCTTTGAGTCTCCACCCTCTTTCATGTAATCTAATTATACGGTGATTCCTTGTCTCACGTGGATGTGGGCATGATAGCCAAACCATGTAACTCATTGTCTCTCTTCATGTGTGATTGTGTCCTTACAGGTCTACCGATCGTGATTATCAAATCTGCCAAACAGTAACAGATTTGACACAGCACTATAGTGCCAAAGATGGAAAAAATGGAATTGTGGTGTTCCACATGCCATTCATTCTGATGGGCGAATGAAGTGACCAACTTACTTGCCACCAAGGCAACCAAAAGTTAGAGCGTAACATCACAGCCTTTCAATGCAATGGTGCAGGAAGGAGTCTCTCACTTGGGTGACCAAAGTTCAAGGATATACATGTATAGGTTTGTAATTCCTGCTGCTTTCTAGAAGTCTAGAAGAACAAGTAGAACGGTTTCTCCAATGAGAATGCAAAGAAACAGCAAAACAAGCGTTCCGTTGACGGCGTTGACATTGACGTTGCCGTGCTAGGAAATATGTCGGAGCAGCCCCGTAAAAGGGAAAGTCTTAACGCGTTACTTTCACATGGTGGTGCTTCATCAGTGTCTAGCATTGCCCGCAAATGGTGGGCCCGTAAAATGACACAATGTAACGGTCCGAAACTTTTAGTAGTCCTATATGAAATAAATAAATAGCAAATGGACACATTGCATTCCAATTGTGTACCTACCAATAATAAGAGAATCGGATTGTATGTTCCCATCGGCATCATGCAATAAATATTTACGAAGATTTGAGCTGTTGCGTTGCCTAACTTAACCAATACGTGAAAAGTCCCAGAACTAATAGAACATGAAACGTGTCGAGTAAGTTATTTAAACCCATGTCCCGTATTAATTGCGTCTCCTCTCATTCCTACATCACAAATTCGCCGGTGGTTACTTTGATGCCAAACATGTAAAGAAAACTCAACTAATACGCTAAAGTTGGACAGCTTGGCGGGTAAGAGGAAGAGTTTGATTTATAGTACGTAGCTTTGCCTTGTATTTTTGTATCTAATGCCAAATGTGTAAAGAAACTCAACCAACATGATAAAGATGGACAGCTTGGTGGGTCAAAAAAAGAGTTTGACTGTAAAGAGTTTATAGTACGTAGCTTTATCTTGTATTTTTGTAAGAGATAGTTTTCATGCTTAGAACCCGTGACCTCTAGAACCTCGTTAAGTTAATTCTTTAAGTAAATTTCCAATACCATTAGTGGCCCCAATTAGGATCTTAACGTGTTGATCTTGCTAGTGAATGGCCATAAACCATCTACAAGCAGCAAGTGATCATGGGTTGAGGACCAGTCGTCCCATAAACAGAAGGAAATTTTTCTCAAATTTTGTGAATTAAATGAAATGAGGATTGCAAATAAGGAATTGCCTAATTTATCAATTCATCCTTTCCGAGCCATCAATGGGAGCATCACGCGAATTGGATATTACAGGTTTAGTAGACATTGATTGTTGGGCATGACTTCGCTTTGAAAGGACCCACAGGATTTGGATCATCAAACAGCCAGGGCCCACTTACACTTTAATTCCATGGTGGAGGTGGTCTGAAAAAATGAAAGAAAACGGCTAATAACAGCCACCACCTCCACCCTTTCTGTTTGACGGTTGATTGCTTCTTTGACTTTCTACGCTCACATGACAGCGTTCGTCCATGTAACACCAGCCTCCCTCTCTGTTTTTTTTCACATACAAGCAAAGTCAAAGAAGAAGAAGAAGAAGAAGAAGGAGAAGGAGAAGAAGAAATAGTTGTAAATGGCAAAAGTACACTTTGATTTTTCTAAGTACAGATTTCATCCATCTTGTTCCTTTTCTCTTTTCTTCTTCCCTTTCGCTGAAAGTATTGATTACTAGATTGGGATGATTTCTTTGTGCGTCTTCTCCTAGTTTCTTGTGTCTCAAGTTCCCCTTCTTATGCCTGAAAACTGCATACAAACTTTTGCCAGAATTCTTTGGTTTATGATATGTCGTCAGAGATGTTGAATTCTGTGAAAGGTTGCCTGAGGGTCTTCTATGTAGTTTTTGCCTTCTGTTCTGCTCTGTTTTTGGGAGCTCTCAAAGGTATGAGCTTGGCCTTTTGTTATTCTTATTCTTGTGTCTGTAGAGGAATCCAATGATGGGTCTTTAAGATTCTTTGTTTTCCTGCTTCTCTAAGTTGGTTTGATGATGGCCATCTGGAGTTCTGATTGTTTTTGGTGTTGCAGGTCTTATTGTGGGTCCAATAGCTGGTTTGATTCTAATTTTTGGGAACGTTGGGGTAATTTTGGGGCTCTTTCCTGCCCATGTTGTTTGGACTGTTTACACTCTTCTAAAGTGAGTGGTATTATAAAACACCTGTGTTTGATTTAATTCATGCATGATTAGTTTCTTGAATTAGGTTTTAGGAGCTCTGTTTCTGTTGGTTGTGTCATTTATACATAAACTTCACTTGGGTAAAATGTTTGCTGGTTGGATCATGTAGGACTAGTCGGTTTGATGCCGCCCTTAAGTTTGTTTTGCTGTTTGCCCTGCCTCCACTGTTTGGTCTCTGGTTGGCACTAAGTATCGCCGGAAGTGTGCTTGTCGGTGTTGGTTATGGTTTTTTCACACCATGGGTATCGACGTTCGAGGCCTTCAGACAAGGTGGAGAAATGAAGAAGTTCAGGCATTGTATTGTGGTAAAAAAATAAGATATTCATTCATTACTTCTTATTTGTGATTTTGTGAGAAGGAATTGATTTCTAGTCGCTTCTTTTGAATATTTCCTTCAATCTATGATCAGGATGGGACATGGGGAACAATCAAAGGGAGTTGCACTGTCGTCCGAGATTTCGCCGATTTTTGCTATCATTCATACCCTCAGTACTTGAAGGAGATACGTGAAGGAACTTCCTCTGATGGAGCTCATACTATCAAGTAATATGTTTATGGTGTTTTTATCTATATTCCACCTACATCTTCTCTTTTATTTTTTATTTCCTCTTTTTTTTGCTAGATGCCACTTAATGTTGAAATTCAACTGATTGCAACATTAGGACCTTATAAGAGCTGGTTGTCACAAGAATGACAAACCACGGATTAAGTTGTTCCTGACTAGTGATTTTCTTCCCTGCTATTTGTTTAGTCTTAAAACATATATGATATTATACAAATATATGTAAAATAGAGCTAAATTTTCAGACTGTTTGTTCTTGAGTAATTTTATTTGTGTCTTAAGGTCGACAATATCAGGAAAAAAAAATACTATCCAGGAATAACTTAATCCATGGTTTGTTATTCTTGTGCTGAGCAGCCCCATAATTTAGCAGTTAGTAGTCAGAGAAAATGGAACCAGAAAATTGCTACTTCTTATTTTTAAACAGCATTGCAACATGATTTGATACTAGAACTGAATATGTAAAGTTTTAGGTTTGGTATAAATTACAAATGAGCAAGTTTTACCATGAAAATAGATGTTTGTTTTGGATTCATTACTCTGCACTCACTGCTGGAAACTGTTGCAGGTTAATTGAGGTGCCTGCATGTCTTGTGGTGGGCCTAATGGGCCTGATTGTTGAAATTCCTCTTTACACTGTCATAGCTATTGTAAAGAGTCCATACATGCTCTTCAAGGGCTGGCAGCGCTTGTTGCATGATTTAGTAAGCCGAGAGGGCCCATTCCTTGAAACAGCTTGTGTCCCAGTTGCCGGTTTGGCCATCCTTCTGTGGCCACTTGTTGTCATTGGGAGCATTCTGATGGCTATTTTCTCAAGTTTCTTCATTGGGCTGTATGGAGCAGTAGTCGTATATCAGGTCAATGCCTATATTTATTGTCTGATTCTCAATAGGCTTTCAGCATTTTCTTAGTAAGCTTTCAGTATTACTCTGATTCACATTCTAAGGTGAAGGTTTTAGTAATTGGTGTAGGAAAGATCGTTCAGGAGAGGTGTTGCATATGTAATGGCCATGGTTTCAGAGTTTGATGAATACACAAATGATTGGCTTTATCTGAGAGAGGGCTCTATCCTTCCAAAGTAATCATTCTTCCAGTCATTTTTTCCTTTGTTCTTGAGAGCAATTAATTGTCAATTTGATTTCACTAAACACACACATCTGATTTTGGTTGTCGGTTTCATAATGTAGTTCTTTCTTGGATTTTTACAAGTGCTATTTTAACAGTAGATATCTGATTGCTCACAGCCAGGCCCCGGTATCGAAAGAAGAAAGTTTCCCACTCATCAGAACTTTCAGTTGGAGCTAGTGTAGGAGCACGAAGCAAGTTGGAGGCACCTGCAATGCTTATACCAACCTTAGCTCCTTCAAGATCAGTTAGAGAGGCAATACAAGAAGTTAGAATGCTGCAGGTATACCTTTCAAACTTCCCTTTCATAATGTTGGTCTTAGTTTTCAAGAAAATGCAACTGGTTTTGAAGAGTTCTCCTGCTTCCCCACCAAAAAAAGAAAGAGATTTCTCCTCCTTCATGATTCCTCCCCAGCCTTTGCAAAGTACTTATAACTCACATTTAACTCCCATTGAAGATTAAATCTGGACCCGCTTACCTCATTCTTTTTTGTTAGTTATTGAGGTAGAAAATTAGGATTCAAGGTGTACTATTTAGGTTTCTGCTGTTATCAATGGGTAATTTACAGGAGTTTTGGGAGCAGGTACTGCCACAAATTTATTTTGGTTCTTTCCCACCTTCTCATCTAGAAATTTTTATTTGTTCCTTGAGTTTATTGCAACGCTCTAGAAAACATTTAAAGAATTCTCAGTTGAAAGGATGGCTGGTGATTACCAAAACAAGTTGGTGGTATAAGATTGAACCATGCACAGTGAAGAACATAACCGACTAAGTTGGCTATAGATAGAGTAAAATTTGCAAATGTACGAACTAATATATCTAATTACTAAATTTAACTTATTCTATACACACTGCTGTCTCCTGAAAGGTAGACATCAGCCATGCCAACTTTCCTCAGAGAACTTGACATCAAAGTTGTCCAAGTGCTTTGGAGAATTGACTATTTGTTATTTAATGTTCCAATTCAGAATGGATCATGTTCAACAATGGGTTCTTTCTGGAAGCTCTTTGGCCCTCGTTCTATTCCCCTGGTATCAACATGCTATCCATGCATTTGTGGTTTCTCTCTTGGAGGCTGGTTCAGGTAAAAGAGATAATATTTGGCTGTTCACTTCATTACCCTCCACTGGGGAAGAACAGTTTCCTAAGTTTAGAAGGAATGAAGTCTGCCATGTTCATGAGTGGGGGCAAGGGAAAAAGTAGGTCATCGAGAGATGAAATTGCTTTCACAAGTAAGGTCAATTTTGAAGAAAATTTCACTGAAATTTTAATGGCTGCTGGGAGCTATAATTAGAGATCAGAATTGGTCACTAACATGGGCCATCTATAAGCCCTAAAAGGGGCAGCCCTGGTGCATGAAGCTCCTGCATATGCAGGGTCCGGGGAAAGGGGCAGACCATATGGGTCAATAGTACGCAGTCTTACCTTGTATTTTGCAAGAGGCTGTTTCCATGCCTTGAAACCATAACCTCAAGGTCACATGATGATATTTAAGATGTGTAAGTTTTGCTATTTGGCATTTGAAATGATAGAAGAATGTGGATGAGACCGAGAAGTGATGCTAATTCCTAGCTACTATTCTGGAGGAGATTGATGCCCTAGTTGCATTGGTTTTTCATTTGCCCTTTAAGTATGTTTTCTAGCTCAGCTTTTGGTTCTTTTTCTTTTTTCTTTTGAATGGTAAAAAATGTAGAAATGGGAGATTACATTACATACATGAATATCATGAGGGCTGGATCCATACAGCCTTGTGGTTATCTATTTTCTGGAAAGAGAACCAAAGGAGATGTGCCACCCCGGGTTTTAACCAAACTGTTTCTGATAGAAATCTTCAATGGTATTCTACTTCAACAGATTACAACACTGATTTACCAGTACACTCAAAAAGGAAAAATACAAAACTCTGTAGGTTCTGCTATGAATACAAAGTATGGACTAATACAATACTGGAATGCTTGTCTAACTTTCACAAATTCTAGCTTTTGAGGAGCTAGAACCTCCACTTCAGTTCTTCCAATTTCCCTCCCCTAATTCTCTGCTCCTCTCTCTTCTTATGTCTCTTCCTTCCCTGCATAACCACTTCTTGAAATGTCCAACTGACTTAACTCTTTTTTGAATGCTCCAACAGATTAACTGCCTCTACAGCTGGTAAACCAACTTCTCTTTAGGTTCTGTTGATGTAACAATACCACCCCCTAACAGTGGCACCTTGTCCTCAAGGTGGAATTCAAGTAATTGCCTGTGAATGTCTTCCAATGGTTCCTAAGTGTTGTCAGGCAGGCTCCAAATCCTCTTTGCCAAAGTCTTTTATGATTTGTGATTGTAATCCTCTTATCTAGAACCAACCCCCAGGACCATGTTTGCTCCACCAGGGTCGAATGGGTAGAAATCTTGAACCACCATGATCCTCGGCAGATTCAAGTTTATCTGCCAATAGATGTCTTGCCCTTTGCTGCAGTGACAGTCCCCTACTTGTACTCCGAATCGACTTGATCGATCCACTGTCAAATGGAGTTTTTTGACTAGTGGGCTGGAGATGAAGTTGTGGGAAGCTCCACTGTCCATCCAAACTACCACCTCCCTCTTTCCTATCAGTCCCTTGAGTTTCATAGCACCTCCTGTCATGAAACCCGAAATGGAGTTTAGGAATAACTCCAGAGGTTGGTTATCCCTTATCCTGTTGTTGTCCCTATCTGCCAGAGTGATTTCCATCTCATCGTCTTCGTCGTCGACTAGGAGCAGCCTTTGCAACTGTCTATTTTTACATCGGTGGTCCCTTGGATATTTCTCACCACATCTATAACATAATCCTTGGGATCTCCTTTGTTGTAACTCAGCATTTGTGAGTTTCCTTAAGGGTTCCCTTTTTCCAGCAGGTTGTATGCTGGCATTCTTTTCTTGATTGGTTTCCATATGGAAACCCTTGCTTCTCTCATGGCTGGGGAAGAAGATGGGTGATTTACCAAAATGCTCTTGCGAAGATACTCCCATCAACCCTCTCTTTGACTGAACATGGATGGGTGCAATCGTTCTTGGGCCAGCATCCTGTCTAATTGGATGGGCCTTTATTCGGTCCAATGCCATGTTCTTTTCTTCTATTTTGTGGGCTAAATCCATAAGCCTATGTAAAGAGGCAGGCCTGAATAATTTTATTTCGGCCTTGATATCTTCTCGGAGCTCGTTCAAGAAGGCTTCTTTCAACAGATCGTCGAAAAGATCACTCAGGTGACTGGAGAGCAGCTCGAACGGCCGGAGATACTCGTAGACACTTCCAATCTACCTTAAAGCTAGAAGAGATTCATAATCGTCTTCCCATTGAGAAGATCGGAAATAATGTAGCAGGGATGACCGGAAAGAACCCCATGATCGGAAGGGATTTCTTGATTCCGTCCGCAAAAACCAATGGAGAGCATCTCCCTCCATGCAAATGGCTGCTGCTGGTATCTTCTCATCGTCAGATGTGTGGTTGACTTGAAAATATCGTTCAGCTCGACATAACCAACTATAGGGATCTTGGCCATCGAACACCAGCAAATCCAGTCTCCTCCCTTGAAATTCATGATGTTGATGATCCCTCAATAAGAAGGAACTCCATTTGTGACCATTTGAGGGTTTTCCACCTTCTGTATTCCTATGCTGATCTCGACATTCCTCTGGCGTTTCTTGATTCTTGATCCATTTTCTTATTTCTACCAGATATTCACCGAATGCATTTACATTCGTTTGTAATCTCCCCATGTTTTCCCTTAAGTCTACTATCTCACCCCTGACTTCTTCTATTTCCTTCTCCATACTCTCAGCTCTTTCCATCCTAGTTCTAACCATCCCCTGGCTCGAACCGGCTCTGATACCACTGATAGAATATTCTACTTCAACAGATTACAACACTGATTTACCAGTACACTTAGAAAGGAAAATTACAAAACTCTGTAGGTTTTGCTATGAATATAAAGTATGGACTAATACAATACTGGAATGCTTGTCTAACTTTCACAAATTCTAGCTTTCGAGGAGCTAGAGCCTCCACTTTAGTTCTTCCAATTTCCCTCCCCTAATTCTCTTCTCCTCTCTATTCTTATGTCTCTTCCTTCCCTGCATAACCACTTCTTGAAATGTCCAACTGACTTAACTCCTTTTTGAATGCTCCAACAGATTAACTGCCTCTACAGCTGGTAAACCAACTTCTCTTTAGGTTCTGTTGATGTAACAGTTTCCCATATTTTTACGAAAATAATAATAGTTTATTGCTAGAAAATAGATGGGATCCCAGAACTTAAAACTCATGATTTAAAACTTTTCGCAGCGTCAAGAAAAATACCATTAAGAAAACCCTGAGGGTCATTTCACCTCAAAACCACACTGAAGAATAGAACCAAAAGTAAACATTTTAAGCATGCTCACAAATTAAAACCACGATGAAATTTTTGCGACTGCAAAGATACATGATAGTGAAAGTTCCAAAGCTCCAGGGTCTGTCCAAGATCACCACGTCATCCATGTATAAATATATAACCACTGTACAGTGATATAGGTCTAATATATCAATATATACAACAAACTAAGGAGAATGCCAAAAAGCAAATACCAGTCTAACAAAAGTACACCACTCTGTCTCTGTATCTGATAGTATATGTCCCCAAGCCCCCGTCCAGCTCCACTTTAGTCCACTTTCTTCCCGTTCTGATTGTCGTGCTCTGATTCTGAGGCATTGCAAAACAAAGCAATGCCTTAGCAAGCCATGCTTGTGTAGGTGATATACATTCAAAGTAACCTCAATAAAAACAAAGCACATGTATAAAGCCTTAAATCACACGATGAAGGACATATAGTCCATGAAATAAAGAAGATATCATCAATCATGATATCAGGATATGCATAATTCGAGAAAATCTAGAAACACATGAATGCATGTCAAAAATATCAAACATCATACACAGTTAAGCCCTATGAGTGTCTCAAGTACACTCACGGCAATGTGAGGTCTACTTTCTGTATCAGCCGCTTTCACCCTTTCACCCTCACGGGCCCTCAGGCACTCACGAAAACGACGCATACCACTTTCGCTTTCACCCTTTCACCCTCACGGCACTTACGAAAAGTAGCGTTGCACGCCCGCTTTCACCCTTTCACCCTCACGGGCACTCAGGCACTCACGGGGTGAAGAATCGCATCCTACCACAGGATCAATAGTCTCAAATATGAAGTCAGAGCAACTCACACATGTCATGAAGACCAACAATCAAGTGAATATTACGAAAGATATCGAGAACAGTGCATGCAATTACCACCAGAAAGATAGCACGCACATGAGAAGCTACATGTTGAAATCAATATCATGCATATGGTAAGGCATAAATCACATGCCTCAAAACTCAAATCACCAAATCATCATTTGAGAATCATGGAAAAATTGTGAATGAAATCACTTACCTCGGTATTGCACTATCCCAACAAACGTGTAAATGATATCAAGGTGTATGCCCTGATGTACCTATCATGCCATAAATCATGTCATGGTTAATGCATATAACCAAAATCTAAAGCCTGATCATCTATTGATCAGTTTGTCTGAATCATCTAATAGCATTTAGTAGTTTTCCTATTAAAAAGTTACTCCAAACTAGATTTTTGTCTTAAATCTAGGTCCGCCTTGTTGAGACGATCACAATGCCTCTTTCGGATCGTGATTTGGACCTCTGTAGCTCCTAAAATCACGTTTTAAAGGAATAAGTGGTCAAAAATACCAAACATCCAGAAAATGGGCCCGTGCATGTGCGGCACGTGCTGTTTGCGCGTGCGTGCGCTGCGTGTGTGGCGCTCGTCTGTGGAGGTGCGTGCATCTAGAACCGGCGCGTGTTAGCTCGCGCGTCTGGGGACGCGCTCTGCGCGTGGGGGACGGAAACAGCGCATGGCGCTCGTTCGGAGCGTCGCACGTTCTAGGCGCGCGCTTGTTGCACCACGTGGCACTCCCACGTCCATGCAATTTCTTCCCGTTCCGGTCACCGTTGCCGGAGACGACGACCAGACTGGTTCGCCGTCGCCGGCAACCCCAGGTGCTCCATTTTTTGTGATTTTTACACCTCTAAGTCCAGTTTTTCACGTACATTCCATTTCCACCCTCCATTTTCACAAATCCCTCCTAAATCTATCGTTTTTTCACGATTTTTGTCTTGTTTTCAAAAACTCCCATAATACAATTTTTTGGGTTTTCCGGCGTCCCTAGCCGTCCGATCGTCACAAAATTTCATGGGTCTTTTCCTCTCCTCATCATATTCAATATGAATGGTCCAGATCTTAATCTGACACCGTCTCATTAAATTTTTTAGTGAAAAACAGTAAAGTATGAATTTTTACAAAAACTACATGTTCACGCCGTTTTTCGCCATTTACAAGTGAATAAGCCTTAAAGTTTAACGCAAAGAGAAGGGTGGAGTGATCCTACCTCGTTCCCGGCTGTTCAAGGGTGGAGAAATCCTTCGCCACGGTGCGTAACTGTCCACGTAAAGCAGAGAGAATTTGAGAGGGAGGAGAGTGCGTTTTGAGCACTCTCTCTCTCTCTCTCTTCCTTACCTTATATGCTTCATTTTTCGTTTTATTTTTATTTTATTTTTTCTTTCTTTCAAAAAATCAAATTTTCCTAATCTATTAATTAGTAAATGTTACAGGAGATCAGGATGGAGATGTGTGGTATCGAACCCCATACCTCTCTCATGCAAAGCGAGTTGTCTATTGGTTCTTGAATTGTCGTACTTTTTTTTGTTTTGTCTACTTCCTTAGTGCACCTTATGAGCAAAAAAAAAAAAAGGGAAAATATTTCTGTACCACCTCAACATACTTGTTCCTTGGTGAAATATTAGACTGCCCCCTTACAACATCTTCATGAGAAGATGAACTTCAAACTCAAGCTCTAGCAAGAAAACCTTGAAATGCTATAGTACAAGGCAACATAGCTTCTGCCTATTGAGTACTTGAGCGCATGGATTGGCTACCACTAACAACTCATATTGATCAAACTAGATCCTCTAGTGGTCAGCTGCATAATTTGTGAATTAGCCTGGTAATTACTTGTATCTTCCAACTTTGGTACATTAAGTTGGAAAATTAGCTCATGGCTGGAGTAAATTGATTTTGCTTTACTGACAAAAGAGCATGGTTTTGCTAGGTTAGCTAAGCTGTCTAGTTCCTAGATGCATTTTGACCTTAAGAAGTCCTTAATATTCAGTACTTTCCCTGATAAGTCTTCATAGCTCTTATAGGTCATGCCAACACTTGGATTTTTAGCACAAGTGCTTCCTTATCTTTATCAGTTCCAGGTGATCAACATGAAGCAATCTTAGAATTGATCATTCTTGTTGTTCCACTGAACTTCTCAAACTGTTCTCAAGGTAATTGTGTCAATCTGTCAAAGTTGCCTTTCTTCAGTTTGTACAGTTGCCCATCTGTTGCATGTTGCACACTTTAACTCGTACTTAATTTAATTAACTACCTCCTGTTGATAACACTGCAACTTATTAATAAATGTTTACCCCAAATTGATCAATATCAAAAGCCTAAAGCAGAACTAGTGCAAGTATGTAAATATGCGGAAATCACTATTTATTTGTGGGAACATAAATTTAACTGAAATGTTGTTTCGACCATTCCTTTGCTGAATTAACAACAGAAAAACTTGATCCACTAGCAAATGTACAGGTCGTGGATAATTTGCTTGCACAATAGAAATCTACGAAATCAAAATCATACTTGCACAGTTGAAATCTAAGAAATCACAATCATAGTTTTCATTGCACCATACATGCCAAGAATTATTAGAAATAACAGGAAATACAATCGTTCTGTCAAATCATTTGTATAGTGCTATATTTTTGAGACCATGGGATATATGTATCACCCCATTGACATGCATATCATCATCACCCATACCCTTATGCATATGGTTCTGGCCTCTGGTCAATATGCTAAATCAATACCAATATATTGAACCTCATGCCACAGAGACAGTTACAACAATGTAGCAGCTGCAAACATACAATTTTGATACAGTAAGATTTACCTTGGGGGTCCAAGGTTGCCCTCGTGTTTTGGGACTTACTCATCTATTTTATGAGGTGACCACGTGCCCCCCAAAACCTGTCTGGTCTGCTTGTTTTGTCTTTTGTCTTTTTCTTATTTTGTTACTCTTCCTTGAGTTAGCCTTTTATCCTAAACTATTGTTTTTCTATTTTATGAAAAGATGAACTTAATCAGAAAGATAAATACAGCACTGTGAATGGGGCACCAATTGTGCTGTAAACAATGACTCACTTTTCACTCTGCCACATTAGCCAGTTTAGCAATATTTTGAGAGGAAAAAATGTTACAACTAGAATCTCACGTTTTCCATAGATAAATGAAACCAACTACCACAAAACTGGAGAAGAATTCTCATCGCCCAAGTCTCACTTCCGCTTCATTGGAGTCCTTGGCCAACAGGGCCAGAGAAAGTCGACAATGTTCCCTCATAATTATAAAACTATGGACACCTGCAGTCCCTGGATCACCAATGAGGTGACAAGAAACTTCAGACTTGAGCATGCATAAAGGAGGACGGCCCCACTTCCTTTGGGCTTAGCTCACCAATTTTTGTTGAGGATGATATAATTCGACTTCCAGCGTATGTCTATGACTCTAATTCAATAACCTGTGGACCCTTTCCATGAGGAAGCCATTCTAGCGCAGAAGCATAAACCTCTGAAACAAACAGTTGATCAACTTCTCTTTGTCTTCAGAAGTTCCTTGATTCTGCTCTCCCTATATGATCCAAATGATAGCAGAAGTAAACAAAGACCACCAAGTCCGAACGCAAATGCAACTATCTAGAAGATCGCTAAATGAGCCAGGGCCACACAACATCAAACAATGTACATCCACCAGCAACTGGTGCAACCATCACAGCAATGGAAGACGACCTCATCATACTGACGCATGATACAGTGGTTTATCTTTTTATGACAGACTATCCAACTGAAAATATATGGAGTTTGGCACATTGCCTCCTTTATTGATGAGACAAGAAGAGATGACCAGATTGAGAAACAACCATTCAGTTCTGGAGACCAAACAATTCTATCTTCTTCTGAGGGGGAAACAAGAGTCTCCTCCAGGATTTGAAGAAACTTAGTAACGTTATTATCGAACCATCCTGCTCAACTTCCTCCTTACCTTCCATCTTTTTAGTGAAACTTATTTCCCATCTTAAAAAAGAATAAAGCATGTAACGATATGAACTATGGAACCTATATTGATATTATGGATAAAAGTACAACTGGACATGGATAACATATCTAAGAAGTACATAAAACTAGGTTTGGGAAAGAAGTCTGCAAAAGGAAACCCATTCTTGCTCAGGGTAGTCGAGGGAAAAATCTAACCGTGAATGAGAATTCAATTGGACAAAATCAATTTGACTCAGCAAGTTAAACTCTGGGTGGTTTTACTTGCAACAAATTTGTGGAATCATATTTATACCTGAACTAAAACAAGGTTTCAATTAACTAGGCAAAGTTTTTCTTCACTCCACTGAGCTTTGCAAGTGTTGGTTTGACTGTGCCTGCAGAAACCCACTGACTGGGCTCACTCAATTGATCAAGCAAATATTTTAACAATGTAGACATTCCTAACTGAAAGCATATACACATAGAGATTGAAGCTTTTAAGCACTACTTTCACACTTTTTTCCTATATGTCTAGTTTGCTACTATGATGGAAGTTAAGTCTGATTATTTTTCTGTCATATGACTGCATGCAATTCAAATTCTATCACAACCAGATATGGGAAGACTTAACAAGGTCGTGGGAACTGAAAGGCAGGGAACTGGTTGATGGAAAGGTGATAATGTCTGCTGACCTCAACAACTCGCTCAGAAGCAGCAGTCAGGAAGTCATTGTCAGCCTTGGCATTCCTTGTTACTCACTCTTGCACCATCTCCTGAGCTCCATAAAGTCAGGATCAGCTGGATTATTGCTTAGCGATGGTACTGAAGTCAACCAACTGAACAGTCCACAGGACCGGCTGATCGATTGGTTCTTCCAGCCCATATTGGTAATAAAGGAACAAATCAGAGTTATTAAGATGTCAGAGGGTGAGGTGAGATTCTTGGAGAAGCTCATACTCTTTGGTAACAATACACAACGCATGGAGGCTTGGGAGAATGGATCCGTGGTCCCTCAGGATGCTCTCAGGGCTGCTCAGATTCAGGCCATCAGCAGAAGGTATAAACTTTAACTGCATCCTTTTATTATATAAATCTCTGTCTTTTAGATATGAAAAACCTTTTTCGCTCACAAATAAGGACCAAGTCTTTTTAGCCGGTTCCAGTTTGCACAAAATTATCCCAGACTAGTTCATGTAATCTCAACGAAAGAAGACATACATGGTCCTTTTAAAATAATTTATTTCCTTTTATGATGAAATTTTCATATAGAGCTTCCTTGCTAATGTGGAGAATGTGATGGGCTTTTCTGGCATTCAAATTATAGTGCCAACCTTTTTTTGGTAAAGAAATGATAAGTGCTAATATCTAACAGAATGAATTGTCTTTTCCATTTTGCAACACTGTTCTATTGATAAAGTCAAGGTGACTCCTACTGAATGGGATTGTTTGGCAGATTGATTGGAATGACGAGAAGCATATCCATGATACCAACTTACAGAAGGAGATTCCGCCAGGTTGTCAAGGCATTGATCACATATTTTGTTGAGGGTAGCTCTGCACCCCATTCAACCAGATCCGCTTCTGTATCGCACTCAAATAGATCTGCTTCAAACAGATCTGTTGCTTCCATTGAAATTGTGTAACCAAAAGCTAGGCTATTGTTTTTCCTTTTCTTATCTTTGTGTAAATGCTTGTTGTTTGTGGTTTACCAAGTTCAGTGATTAAGGCTGAAAGAGGTAAAAATTTGTGTGTTTCCACTCATTTAGTTAGAATGAGCTCCCCTTCATGTAGTCTAATGATCTCAGCACAACACACAACATCAGAGAGGAAATGACTATGAGAAGTTGATACTGACTTTGCATTCATTGCAATCATCAACTCAGAGACTGTCACCATCTTACATATGATCTGCATTGTTGTACATGTATTTCTTCAATGAATTGCAGAAAGTTTATGACAGTGGGCCGGAAACATTATGGAAATGCAGGGATGCTTGATATGCAGGATAACAAGAGAAGGAGAGAAGAAATATGAAAACCCACTGTATGAATCTGCAATATGCCATAAGAGTTCCTAAATGAGAAAATTGATGCCACTGAGTTCTAAACTACTTCCATAGTCATTTTCTCCCAACTGCCAAATGTTAAAGTTTAACTGCCAACTGACATGGTCTCAAATTCGAATTTCATCTTTCCTAGACAAGTACGGATGAAGTCTAACAAAGAGATCAAGTACGGCAGGTTCAATTTAAGCACAACTTCACTGACTTTCAAAGAAAAAATAAATCCTAAATAATTCTTTAGAATTCCAATATATTGGAATTTAACCTTAACATCCAGCCAAAACAGTGAATTGCATCAAAAGAACAAGAAGAAAAAAATGTGAATTGCCTATACACACTGTAAGAATCCTGGTATCACATTAGAGTTTTTCATGATTTGTATTGATTAGAAGGTCTTAAAACAGAAGCATCAAAATCTGAACTTAGTTCGAGATGCGTATTTAAAATAATTTCGTTAAACCCAATAAATTTGGCTTATGGATTAGCTCTCAGAATTAAGAGAAATAAATTAAGAACTTGGACTTTAATAAATCCAGAAAATTTTACTTGATGCAAGAAAAGGAGGAACAACATTCAGATTGGACAGGGCATGCACTGACAAATATTGTAACAAGGAAATGGTGGCGACGCTTAATTTGATTTACCGTCCTACCAGTTTAACTGAGATGGATATAGCCATGGTGAGACTCACTGCTACATCGATTGCATCAGCCATTTTTTATTGGAAAAATGGAGGCATACCCATTGTAAAAAACTAAAGGAAAGATAACTTTAGGCAATTAAGCTTTATTTTTTCCGCTTTTGTAGATATAAGTTGGTCACGATTTTGGAAATGGCTTAGATACGCTAAGTACCAAGTTTCATGCCCATTAGATACTGTGTCCTTTTTCTTTTTCTTTTTCTTCTTCTGTGATTCTTAGCCTAAAGGATAGAGGAGATAGAATGATTGTAATTTCCTTTTTGGTTTTATCTGAACTGGTATACACCTTTTCCAACTGTATCATCGGGACACCCTCTCAATCTGTAAAGACATGCAATGCACTACCTTGAACCCATAACCTACTTACTAGACAAGCGCCTCATCTTAATCACTGGATTATATTGCCCTTTATAAGTATAGCTGTAATTTTCAAATTAAAGATAATTTATCTACTGGGCATGAATTTTAGTACTTTAGCCCAAGTCAATCCCTACACGGTGAATGGCTTGGAACTACATGCACCCACATCCACATGCATTAACCACGCTGTGGTCTACATGCAAGTGGTCTATCAAGTTGATTTAGACAGCTAGTTACGTCTCTAATACTCATGTCGATTGAATCTTCTTTGCTTGCTAGCAACTCCTTACTCAAGGTTAGAAAAACTGTTTGAGGCTGATTAAAACAGGGAAATGATTCCTGTCTTACTTCAGTAAGCACTTTGTTACTGGCTTTTGTTAGATGCTTAACAATTGTAGTAACCCTTGACAGTTACTTGGAAAGGTGTAAGTTGATGACCGCATGTTATTGTCCTTTCCAAAGAGCCATCATCCAGTCTAGGTAGTGTTCAATGAACTGATGACCGCCATTATCAGAACATGGAGTAAAAATATAGTCCAAAACGCCTGGAGAATAAGACTCTGCACCAAAAGAAGAAAGGACCCCCTCCCAGGAGATTATCAATGGGGTGGGGTCATATCGACGCCCATAAATTTAGGGGAGGAAATGATACCGGCACTCCCATCTCGTCTTTGGATGATGAGAGACGGAGAGAGTGCAAGTGTTGGGGGCTGTGATTGGGAAAAGATATGAACACGCCTTGGCATTATTTTCTAAAGAAATAAGGATGTTGTGAGTTGTATTGATGTGATCTTTAGGTCATAGGTTCAATGCATGAAACAGTCTCTTACAAAATGTACAAAATGCAAAGTAAGATTGTGTACTATTGACCCTTTTAGTCTGCCCCTTTCCTAGAACCTGCATAGCCCTTTAAATAAGGATCCTTCTTTGATGAGACAAAAAATACTTGCTTGATGCATAAGCTTTGTTGGTTATAAACTTACTATCTTTAGCATTATTCACTGAATCAAGGTTCTTCACAGCTCAAAATTCGGATATTCTTTGTCTATCTTAACTTACAATATTAGTTTGATTGTAAAAATAGTTATTTATTTTCATTTGATTTCATGTAGTTGGATGATAAAACTACTTTACTTTGTTTATACCTCCTTGATTGACTAATGATTGTTATGAGAAATTATAATGACTTGTTGTTGTAAAAGTACAAGTTTTCAAGTCCATGTATAGTTAAATAACTAATCTTTAACTTTTAAATTGTTCTGTCTTTGAGATTGATTAGTTACTATGCATTCATCATATATGATTTTAAGTAACCATAGGAAAAAGTACATGTATTAAGTGAGTATAAAAGAGATATATATATATAATTATCATAGATGAAAATACACTTAAAAATGAGTTTAAAAAACTACATTTTCATAGTAGTGATTACTATCATGACCACTTTTATTCAAGTTTAAAAAAACCTTCTAGAATTACTTCAGGGCGCAAAACCGAGGAGGACTAAGAAGGGAACAGTTTGCTTTTGTCCTTCAAACTAGAACTGAACTCTACGGTAGTATGATTCCAATTCCGTGTAAAACTTTACTGAAACCAGACAGTTGACACCCCTTGACCTGAGGAACACCAATTTCCTCTATGATTTAGATTTTACAACTAGCTTTGAAGGGTAGGGATTAAGATAACTACCCATGAATGATCTTGTAGGTTGTGCCCTTGGCAAATGGAAAATAAAAATGCGGATAAAATCTTGATCTCAGTATCCCTGCTTTGTACAACAAAAGATATGAGAGTAAATCTTGCTCTCAAATTGCCAACAAAATTTTCTCCTAGGCCCGGGGTCATTGCATCATTAGAGCCATTGATTTTTGAAGCTCTTTATCCAACGGCTGAAATTTCCATTCAACACTCCTTGGTAGCAAGTTCCATTCGGTCGAAATGAGTTCCACTAATGCTTCTCAGTAATTATTTTCAAAAAACTGACGCAATTTATACATGCCTTGAACAACACACTGTTGATGGACTCTCTTATTCCCACCACAAGACCGACTAACTTTTAGTTTAGTCCCCTCCATAACCACCTGTACATTTCACAACGCCCATGGAAGCACCTTCATCCTGCAAGCAGCAGCTCCATCATCTTTGGCTCTAACTCTTCTCATCTGTAGTTGTAGGCATCAAGGCAAAGCAAGGGATGAATTAGAAGCTCTAGTTCTCTTTCCATCCGTGGCTTCAGCCTCTGCATTGCCACAAGCAATTAGGCGAATTTTCTTTCACAGTCAGGCATCAAAGTCTTGACCGGCGTATGCATTTTATTGGATTGAAGGGGGAATGCCGACGTGAAGAAGAAAATATCTGCTTACTGAAAGACCCGGCTGGCTTTATGTCCCAATCTTCGATGTTCTTGGGAACACATACATCAAAGAGCATTTTTCCAAGAACACTGTGGACGCTGATGCTTGGGGGATTCTGTAGACGAATCATTCTTTCCTTTTGTGCATCCTGTACAGAACCCACATCTTTACCTTCAAGATACTCCACTGAACTAGGCAAGAAAAAGTGATCGCTTGGCCCGCTAGCCACTCTACGCAGACTCTCGTTCGAGGTCTCCGCTGCTTTATGTAGATTGTAGATAGACTCGCACATCCTCTTGCCTGTTCTCTCTTCAGTGAATTGTTGTATCCTCCGAGAAAAAACTAGAGCTGCCTTTTCAAGCAGTTCAGTCACGGCACCCTTGTATTCAGCAGGATAATGTTTGAGGTGAGCTGCAAAAGTACCAAGTAACAAATCTCATTTCATTAGCAACAAAAAGACTCAGATAAAGCACAAAGCAATAGAAGTGTTTATTTCTGTAGCTAGCCATAAAGACATGCAAGCCAATGCACACCGGTGTGAGTCACGTGCTGACAAGTCTTGACTGGTTTTAAAAGGAGTTACAGAGATCCTAAAGGGCTCCCATTCACGAAGCATGGCAGAAATAAGAATTCAGGTTTCAGCTGCTGCTCAGAAAATTCCTTTGTCATGAAATGAACACTGCAAGATGATTTGTTAGGGACACGGTGGAAGTTGCTTTTAAGAAAGAGAAGGGATACATACAGTCAACCATTCAACGTTCAACATTTCAATGTTATATGCTATCAGTTACACAATCAATGGGATTAACCGAGGCACACAATTTGAGGAAAGGGATGGTCAACACCCTCAGTGTCAGAGATGAGACACAGAGGGCATTGATCTAGTTAGGACAAAGGACGGCACAGACCCTGGTGCCATATAGAAATCTTTCATCTCCTTCCTGGCCTGTGTGATCTTTTTCCAAGCTGTCTGGAGGGTCTTTATTTTATGCTACTCCAGTAATAGCTAAACCATCACTGCAACGTTACTAAAGTCTGGTCAAACATGCAGGAAGTCGCCCATCAAGCTCTTATTTTCTTGGGTTTCTGTTTATGTAATTATTTCAGGTGAACCAAACCTGATAGAAATAGTAAGTGTATGATTTCTATTCTCTAAACCTACTCAGATACCTAGGGAGTACAAGCTCTGAAGGCCAAAATCCAGCATTCAAGCAGACCTAATGGTATTTATTGGTTTTATGATAAGACATTTGATAGTAGACGTGTCATGTACGTATCATATGGATTGTTATTTTCATAGTTAATGACAGAAGGTTCTCAGAACAGTTTACAGGATTTGGAAGGACATGAATTCTCTTTTGAGAGAACATGATTGATGGAAATACAGGAATGATAAAGAACAACCAAATGATACACAACCAAGTGCTATGCAAAGAAATGATAGCATGGCTTTTATAACTGATCACTAAACAAAATGAAGCAAATTAATGAACACTAAGTAACATATAATGGGATACTCTGCAGCCATTAGTTCAAGAGGATGAAGGGTTTTGCTATGTCAAGCCAGTTTTTCCAATTTGTAAATTAGATGAAGGCCAAATTTATGAGGCCATATTTATGTGAAAGACAAAAGAAAAACAGAGATAGCCGATATACAAAAGTTGAAGCATGCATTCATTATGTAGTAGGCATGATTTGAAAGAACACACGTTAGGCTTGGATCAATTTCAGGTACATCAAAGTGCTAAAGAAATAGAAAATGAGGAGAGCTAAGTTTTGTAGCATTATAGAATTAGGGCCCAGAAGGGATTGTAAACTCCTAAAAGGAGACTAAGGGAATTCAAATAAATTCCCCACAAACACGTCCATCTTATATTGGTGATATGGTGAAAGTCCTTCGTTGTTTCAAAGATAAAAAATATCATATGACTTTATAACAAATCTTAGTTAATTATATTAACAAAATCTAGAGAATGTAAGTTTTTTATGTTTCCCCTTCTACAGATGAAGTAATTGACCGCGTGTAAGAATCAAGTGTTAAAACTCAAGGTTCTTTCCACAACAACCTTGTCCATTCATGAAAGTTCAGAAATGCACAGGAAGGGAACTCTTTAACTTCTCATTGTTTCTATGTTATCAAATTTCAAGTATTGGATTCAAAACAAATTGCAAATTTGATGCCTTAAACTTTTCTTTTGAATCAACAAGTACAAATGCATAAGACTAAATATGAAAAATGTCATGGAATTTGGTTTAGGACAGACCTACATGAGGGCAACTATTCCATTTCAGTAGCTTGACATCGGCACCGAGCTCTTGCAGACGTTGTGCAAAATTGCAGATAACTTGAGAAGGAGCAAGATCATCATCTTCTGAACATAATATGAGAAATGGACCCATGTTCTGGACATAAATCAAGCTAAATAAATTGAATGGACAAGGAACATGAAGACTTGAAAGATTATGAATCAGAAAACTCACAACTGAAGAGTACAGAGTCTGCCAATACTCAGCACGTTGAGCTTCAAACTTGCTTAGGAAGAGAGAGTCCAGACCAGAAGCAATGGCTTTTGCAAACCATGATACCATCCTCGGAGGCTGGGCCATTCCAAGGACAGTTGGATGAACGACAAACCGAGTACCCAAGTCACTGGAAAAATCTACAGGACTAGAATCATATATATGTCCACAAAAGCAGTCTCTGACCAGTTGATACTCACCCTTCACAAGAGAAGATAAAAAATAACCACAAAAGTTACAGTATTGGCAGGAATTGTATTTAAGAACTAATTGAAAAGAGACTAGGAATAGTCAGATTTAAACAACAATATCATGTGTTAAGGTAACAAGATGTTGAACTGAGAGTCGATTCAATAAAGCGCTTAAGATGGCATTAGAATTAGTAATTTGCCGTAATGGCCCTTATCATAAATTTTTTCCTTAAAACTTTAGTATGTTTCAATGCAATTTCCATGAAAGTTTTCTGTATATTGAATAATATGGTAGATTAAACAATGATTATGTCTCGCTGCAGAAAGGAAGATTAGCAGCTGCAGAGCAAGGACACTATACATTACCATTTACCCACAGCGGTGGAAATAGTGAAACACATACAATTAAAGACCAAACTTTATGCACTACCATTGCCTCAGCCTTTTGTTCAAAAGTTAAATAACACATTGGAATATAAATAAGTAATATTATATATTCCTGTAGGCTCATATATAAAGGCAACTACCTTCTGTTCATTGAATTTTCTTACCATAAGTGATATAAAACTAGAAGCAAAAATAAATTTCAAAATCACAGGTGGGGAAGCTTACAAGTTCCTGTTGTGTTTCACACCTGCCATCAATTATCTGCCAAAAGTAGGGAAAAAAGATCAGTTATCTAGCAAAAGTTCAAAAAGAATCATCAACAGCTCTAAGCCGCTGAATTTTTACCTCGGATTTAGATATGACAGCTTCATAGTAATAAAGAAGATTCAAAATAAAACATATTGATCACACAAATTGATTGTTCAATTCTTTGGAAAGTTTACCTGAAGAACCTTATACATGCAAGCTTTTGGTCCACCTGAAAATGCTGCAAATACAATGGGCAAAGGCCTGATCTTTACTTCCTGCAAGTAAAGACAAAATAAAATGAATAAACAATTGTCGTTCCATATGTTGTGCTTAATATGAAAATCTTAATCCATAGTATATTATTAAACTAACTGTAGATTGAAAAACCATAATAATACTGACCTTAACAAGTTCATCAAGAACGCCAATTGCTAGTATTGTAGCCTTGTCGGCAAAAAACCTGCCACCAAAATTACAGCTTAAATTACTTGGAATTGGATGCCAATACAAAGAATAAAGCCACAATGGAAATTGTATATATAGATGTAAAACATCAAATCTTCCAAAGCGTACCTAATCATTTATATCCTCCAGATAAAGGAAAAATATGTACTTGCATGATTTAGAAACAGTAGTAACTTCAATGAGAGAGTTGAAATTCAAAGGAACTAGTAGAATAGCACTCTCTGGATATTTCCTCCATGTCAATGACTCGGGGAATACTTAAACCCCAGAGTGCAGAAGAAAAGAGACATTATTAATAGAAGATAGTGAAGGATAACATCAGAACTTCAGTGGACCTACATTTTGCTCCACTTGTGAATTATGGTGGAGATGTGGGAGACGTTATTAATAGAAGATAGTGAAGGATAACATCAGAACTTCAGTGGACCTACATTTTGCTCCACTTGTGAATTATGGTGGAGATGTGGTATAACCAAAGAAGAAACCCTGGAAAATCAAGCTTGATTCCTCATCATAGATCATACAACTATTCTCTATGTGTGTAGTGGGGGGTTGGGAAACTTCATACTACTCTAGAAAATTAATAATTAAGAGGGCTGCCTTATATGAAATGAGAGGACTTCTCCTCTTTACCTTTATTTCTTTTCTTTATCTCTTTTGAGTTCTGATTCCTCTGACCCATGTTAGACTTCAATAGTTTTTGTTTCAGCAAGTATAAGCATTCAGAATATAAATATCCTCTTATATTGTTCACTAAGTTCAGCATTGAGTGGGGAAAATGGGGGTAAGGCTTTGAAAGGATTTACAGTCGAGTTAGCATAATTTACATCACGCTATCAGGGCTCTCTATATTTTACCTTTTTTAAAAGCAGGATTTATAAAATCAAAGAAAATGCCTGATGAGTGGAGGAAAAGCTCTATTGTACCAATTTATAAGAATAAAGGAGACATACAGAGCTGCACTAATTATAGAGGGATCAAACTTATGAGCCACATTATGAAACTTTTTGAAAGAGTGATTAAGAAGAGGCTGCGTCATAAAACAAGTGTATCGGAGAATCAATTTGGTTTCATGCCTGAGAGGTCTACCATTGAGGCTATTTTCTTACTAAGACAATTAGTAGAGAAATATGGGGAGAAGAGGAAAGACCTCCACATGATCTTTATCGATTTAGAAAAAGCTTATGATAGAGTCCCTAGACAGTTAATATAGAGAGTGTTGGGTGGTAAAGGGGTTTCGCAAGGATATATAGACATAATTAAAGATATGTATGAGGGAGCGGTAACAAATGTTAAGACCACTAGTGGCGTGACTGGTGATTTTCCTGTCACTATAAGATTGCACCAAGGATCGGCATTGAGTCCATATCTTTTCACATTGGTTATGGATGAGCTAATAAAACATCTGCACGAGGAGATTCTCTGGTGCATGTTATTTGCAAATGATATAGTCTTACTTGATGAGACAAGGGAGGGTGTAAACATAAAGCTAGAATTATGAAGAGAAGCATTAGAATCTGAAGGATTTAAAATTAGTCGAACTAAGACAGAATATATGGAATGTAATTTTAGCAAGGAGAGTAGGAGTACAACACCAATCAAGATTGATAACCAAGAAGTCCCCGTCAAAGACCACTTTCGGTACTTAGGATCAATAATTCATGAGAGTGGAGAGATTAAGAGGGGGGTTATCCAAAGAATTCAAGCGGGTTGGAACAAATGGAGATGTGCATCTGGAGTTTTGTGTGATCGACGGGTGCCACTCAAACTAAAAGAAAAATTCTATAGGATGGCCATAAGGCCGGCCATGCTCTATGGATCAGAATGTTGGGCAATTAAGGAACATCATACTCATAGGATGAGCATCGCAGAAATGAGGATGTTGAGATAGATGAGTGGTAAGACAAAAAAAGATAGAATTCGAAATGAAAATATTCGAGGAAATTTTGAGATAGCACCAGTAGGTAATAAGATGAGAGAGACTAGACTTAGATAGTTTGGACATGTTCAAAGGAGAGCAACAACGGCATCGGTTAGAATAAGTGAGGCAATACAAGTATAAAGTTTTAAAAGGGCATGGGGAAGGCCTAAAAGAACGTGCATAGAAGTGGTGAGGAAATATTTAAAAACTTTGGGACTAAATGAAGACATGGTATTTAATAGAGTGGAATGGAGGAATAAGATTCATGTGGCTGACCCTTAATTGGGATAAGGTCTTGATGATGATGATTCATAAGTAATATATTTGTTCCCTGCCTCCTGAATGATAGGGGGTTGTGCCCTCTTAAAGTTTCATATTTCTGTTTCTTCTTTTCACAATCAGCAACAAGAAGGGGCAGCTACCCCATCTTAGAGGATCATGTACTCCTATCTCAACCCAACCACTAAATACCAGAAAATTTTTACTTCATCCCTCAACTACACTAGATAATTAGATTGATGGCATGCACTGTCTCAAATAGCAACATACATCAATATAATTCCGCAGCGGCAAATTCTCATTACCCCCCAAATGTTTCAACTTAGCACCTAACCACCAAAAGAAAGGCCTTTCCAACACCCAAACCCCTTAAATGCTTCCAACAAAATTGGTACCCGTCAATATCTAATTCACAGAAGAGAACATCGTAATATATCTAAAAAAATGTGCAGTAACAAGTCCCCAAGGAAACCTAGAAATTATCTTGGACAGAGTCTATCCATACTAACTGCTGATGAAATTATCCAAAATTACCTCAATTTTGAAAATAATCAAGCACCAGCCAGTTACAGCAATCTCAAATCCTCACAGAACAACCCTAACCAAGCTCCCTCAAAATTATCCCCAAACCCAGAAAAATCCAATCTTATCCACAAAAATGGAGAGAGAGAGAGATGAACCAAACAATCAATATATTTACTAAATCAAATAAAGCAATCAAGTTTCCTAAAACTCCACAATCTACAAATCAAAAAGCAAAATTCATAGGACAAATGAACCAAACAATCAATATATTTACTAAAAGAAAAAACACAAGTTTCAGAATTGAAAGAAACTCACATAGTAAGAAATTCGCCATGGCAAATGAGAGAATTCCATCCCTGAGAAGCGTAGAGATTCACATAGGGTATCAAATGCTTCTCCTGACTCGATATCCAAGCAAAAACCACAACTATTCCTTTTACCCCTCCATTTTCCTTTCTTCCCCAGTAAAATCTACCTCCATCTCCCCACATCTTTTCCACCAAAACCCACAAAAGACAACGAAAACGAAAGCAATCCAACTAGAGAAATTTAGGATTTTCCCACTCTTCCAAAAAGCCCTAGATTTTCTCCACCTGAAAGCTCTCTTTTTGTCACTCCAATTCCCATCTTCTCTTTGCTATCTCTCTCTCTATCTGTAAAATTGAAATGCATAGTACCTCAGAGAGAGATTACAGAAACAGATTAGAGAGAGAGAGAGAGAGAAGAAGAAGAAGAAGAAGAAAATCCAAGTGTTTGTTGCTTTGGGCTACTTGCTCGTTCTAACATGCGCATGTGTGTGAACATGAGTGCGTAGGATAACCTCGATCTATATCCTTTCATACGGGATTCTCTTTGCTCATCCCACTTCCACGTTCTTTGCGTTTAAGCGTTACGCATAGGGTGAAGTAAAAATCATTGTTTTCGTGTGGGCCCAGATCTTGGAAGTTCGTTTTCCTTGCCCACATATTAGATCGGCCGTGCGATTCATTCACCATACGCATCTACACTAAGATCCTCACCGCCCACTATTTTGAAGCGAAAATGGATGGCTCAGAAAGTTTTGGGAAAAACCAATATTAAATCTTGACCACTGATCACGAGTTAGGCTCATCCAATGGAGAAAACGAACAGTTTGGATCGCCAAACATCTTGTCCGGAGATGCACGTTTTGCTGCATTTGCCCTAACTTATTACATGACATGTCATGTTTTACGCGTGATTTTGTAGGATGTAATCCAACACGATGAAGATAATCTTGATCTTGAAACATTAATGTTTGTAGGAAAAATTCCCCACTTTCAAGGCTTGTACATAATCTCCTTCGTGGGATTATGCCAATTATTTCATAAAATTGTTGAATTGTGTCAATTGAAGGGAGCCTTGGCACAAAGGTAAAAGTTGTCGTCATGTGACCTTAAGGTTATAAGTTCAAGGCGTAAAAATAGCCTCTTGTAAAAAATACAAGGTAAGGCTGCATACTATAAGCCCTTGTGGTCCAACCCTTTCTCGAACCCTGCATAGGCGGGAGCTTCGTGCATAGTTGGCCTCAAACAATAAAGTGTCTCTTCTTATTGTACTTGCTTGGAGGTTTTGAGGCAGCACTTTCTCTCTTATTGGGGAGAGTTCAAGTAAAGGAGTAGCCTCAATGCATGAAGCTTTCATGTATATAGAGTCTGGAAAAGGGATGAACCACAAGGGTCAATAGTTCGCAGTTTTAGCCTGCATTCTGCAAGAGGCTTTTTTCTCGCCTTGAACCCATGACCTCAAGGTCACACAACAACAACTCTACCATTGCACCGAAGGCTCTCCTTTGGGAGAGTTCAAGTAGATTTAAGAATTAAGATTTTAGATTAGTAAATAGTTTGCTTATTTTTTACTCTTTCATGTAATAATAATTATTATTATTATTTGACACTATTAGCAAAAAGATTAAGTTTACTAGAGTTTTCTAGTACACTGGTGGAAGAAATGTCTCGTCGGGGTGATTAGGGTTTGAGGTTGTGTACAGGCAATAATAATAATAATAATTTAGTTTATCCATAAAAAAGAATTATAATTGCTTCTAAAAAGTAAAAGTTGTAATTGTCATGAGAAAATATGTAGCGTAGAAGATTAATGGTTTGGATGATCAACCATTGAAACTCACATTTATAGTTTAGTGCAACCGTAGCTTATATACGTGGTGGGCCCATTGGTGCATGAGGCTCCTGCCTATGTGGGGTTCTGGGAAGGGGTGGACCACAATGGCCTATAGTAGGCATTTTGCAAGAGACTAATGCCACACCTTGAACCTGTGACCTCAAGGTCATATGACGGCTACTTTTGCCATTGCACCAAGGCTCCCCTTCACTTATATAGGTGGACCGTGGTGGGCACCATATAATTTGTCTTGTTTCATTCTGCATTTATACAGAAGGAGACAATGCTGTCTCAGCCTCTAATACTAAAAGCGCTTGTGGATCCAAATTCAAGTGGCTGAGAACGTTTATATTCTAAGCCACATTCAAAATCGGCAAGATCCCAAATAAGTTCTACATCTGATCATCTTAAACGTTTGATGGATAAGTTTTAGCTACTTTTTTTCAAACTTTCCATTTTTTTTTCCTATAAATAAAGAATTACAAAGAAAATCAGTTGCGATTCTTTCATACCTATTCATTCCCTAATGCTAGTGCATGCCTCTTTTCGCCAAATCATTATTCATGAAGAAGGAGCAAAATTAATGTTTTTTTTTAATTTTTTTTAATTTTATTCTAACCATCAAAATCCACAGACGATGAGTATAGATATGGTTACAGGTTCAAGGTGTGGAAACAGCTTCTTGCAAAAAATGTAAGGTAAGGCTGGCTACTATAGGCCCTTGTAGCTCCCCCTTCCCCGGACCCTGCATAAGTGGGAGCGTCATGCACCAGGGCTGCCCCCCATGAGCATAGATAAGTCGAATAGCATCGAAATTTGATGTATAGATCATACATAGCATGCCCTGGCTAACTCAATCTCTCAATGATTCAAAAGCATCCATTCGCAAGATCATGTTATGGATAAACCTTCTTTTTTTATTTTTACTGTAAGTAAAAGTTGTACTATAGGCATGGAAACAGCCTCTTACAAAATGCAAGGTAAGGCTGCCTACTATAAGCCCTTGTGGTCCACCCCTTCCCCGGACCCTGCATAGGAGGGAGCTTTGTGCACCGGGACTGCCCTTTTTTACAAGTAAATAATTGCAAAGCAAATCACTCATGTACTCAACAGCAACTCAAACCTGCAACCAAGTGTATTTCAAGGAAATGTCAAAGTTGTTTGCCACCAACTGTACTAGACATTTGTTAGCTATGAACAAATCATCTACCACGTCGTAAATATTCATCAACAGGCTGTAGAGATGCAATTTAAGGATCTATTCATGAGAAGGAGAAGATAAATGAAGGACATTAGCTAATTTTACGTCCATTTTACATCTTACAATAACAAGGGCTAGTATAACCTGGCAGAAAAGATTTTGGGCCATGACTTATCTTATTAAGGACCTCAGAAGATGAACGGCTTGGATCGCTAAAGCTGGCTTACAAACATCAATGGAATCAGCGATTTAAATTTATAATTAGGATCAACCAAAAAAGAAGACATTTTTCAACTTAGAATCTCATTAATAGAGTTCATAGATTGTGGGACTCACAGTTGCATCAGAAGATGTTATCCCATCCTCATCATATTAATCCATGCAAGGTTATAAAAAATAAAATGTGTTAAGTATGGGTCTAGGAGGGAGATCAATGTCACTTTCGCTGTAATATTTAACTAGTTCTGAGCTAGAAGAGGAAGGGCAGCCTTGGTGCAACAGTAAAAACTATCATCATGTGATCTTGAGGTCATGAGTTCAAGGCATGGAACACAGCCTCTTGTAAAAATACAAGGTAAAGCTGCATACTATAGGCCCTTATGGTCCGCCCCTTCTCCAGCTCCCACATAGGTGGAAGCTTCGTGCATCGGGGCTGCCCTTTTCTGAGCCAGTGGAGCATATTTGAGAAGATAAGAACAATTCCATTAAGATATCTGCCAATTAAGATGCTGAGGGGGACTACCCATCTCAGGTCCTGCAGTGATACAACCGGCCGGGCACTGTAAAACCTGGTACATTCAGTCTTGCATGGCCTTTTATGGGTAACAATGGACACAGATGAACAGTGCTATTGTAGGGCGAGCAGATGGTATGATGGTAAGTTGCCCAATTCATTCTGCATGAATTGGCCAGCTTCGGCCAAACACTGCACATTTGATGACTCTGGCTCCAACACAAATTATAGAATGCACGTCTGATTATAGGAGGGGAGTCTTGGTGTAACAGTAAAATTATCGTCACGTGACTTTGAGGTTCAGGCGTGGAAGCAGTCTGCCCTTTCCCCAGACTCCCATACGCTAGAGTTTCGTGCACCAGGCTGCCGGGGGCTGTCCGATCAGATCGGAATTTGCATACAGATCAGATAAAAGACAGAAGGTGAAGAGCCTTACGCTCTATCAACTGAGATGGACGGGCTTTGTGAGATGGACCATCGTTTTTTACTTTAAATTGATCAGAGGAACTTTACTGGTCTTTGCATCATTGTAAGCATATGAAGGGCATAAGTTGGTTTCCGTTTGGAACCTTCAACTGCAACACACTGTTAACTAACATCTAACTAAGAGGGATTTAGGATGAGCTAAGAGTATTTATACTAGTATCCACTACGTAAGCCTTGGCCCAATGGTAGAGTTGTCGTCTGTGACCTTGAGGTCGGGGGTTCAAGGTGTGGAAACAACCTCTTGCAAAATATAAGGTAAGACTGCATAGTATTGACTCTTGTGGTTTGCCCCTTCCCCAAACCCTGCATACGTGGGAGCTGTGTATGTTGGGGCTGCCTTTTATCTGCTATGTAAGCCTGCGCTTTTTTTTTTTGGGTCTCTCACCATTGACACATTCCCACGTAAAAGCCAGATTCAACTTGCACAGGAAGAAAAAAAAAACCAATAAGTTGGATTTATGATCAAGAACAACCTCTGAATGGACCTTTTCAACGCATAAGGGAGCTCATTGGGCGTGATCAACAGTACAGCTCAACATACTGGGAAGCCTTTAGCAAACCTGAATAGGTCAAATGGCGTTATCCAGCCATAATACTTATTAATACACGCATGTTGTAAATATATAAGTTGTAAATTAATGGTCAATATGCAAGATCACTGTCGCTCTCTTTATAATCTCAACTGCTGACCTCATAGTCTATGGAGCATAATCTTGCACAATTTCTTAGAAGGAAAGAATGTTAATACGCTTGTTTTGGTCATTCCCACCTGCCTCTTTGCATTAAAGTTCATAAAAAAACATGGATTGGGGTGCCTAAATTGGACTAGATATAAGGAGAGGGAGATCATTTGATAAAAGCAAGTACATGGGAACAACTACCCTGACCAAGGACAACTTGTCAGTTTCAACTTAAGATGAATTTTCATTCCTCACACCATTAAAGCCTACTAGCAGAGGACTTACAGTTCCATTTGATATGATCTACCAGTTATAAGCGTTTTAATTCAGCATTTGACAGACCTATGTACATGTGAGTTCTGCTTCCACCTTCAACTTGTTCCTTTTTCTTTGATCAGTCTATTCATCGAGTACTGTATATCCAACCCTTATAATCGTCAACGGTGGGTATTTTTATATAGAAGAAGTTGGAAGGAAGAAGTTGTGAGAAGACTGCAGGCTCAAAAGCAGAATTGGAATTTCTCAGCAACTTTTAAATGCTCTTCCCACTTTATTATTTGGACCACTCATCTCCTACAATTTCTTTCCTTTCTTACGGTGAGACCTTCCAATGATATTTAATTCTATTAAAGTAAATATTTGTCATCATTTCATCTCATCTTTGATATTAAAGGGCTCACTAGCTAGTTTGAAAAATGAAGAACAAACCTCATCGATAAGAAGATAGATTCATGGAATTTAGGGTGAGTCTTACAACCATGGTATGTACTTGAGGTGGCCCAACAATAGAAAGTCGAGGCAAATTACCTGTGGCTCAAGATTAGTAAGAGGCTGTCTTGGAGGGAATGTCTCCCAAGGTCAAATGGTTAGCATGTAACCTTGAGGTCACGGGTTCAAGGGGTGGAAACAGCCTCTTACAAAAATGCAAGGTAAGGCTGCGTACTATTAACCCTCGTGGTCCAACCCTTTCCGGATCCTGCATAAGCAGGAGCTGTGTGCATCAGGGCTTCCCTTTCTTTATGTCGTGCATCTGCATACTAGGCTGGAGTTGCCTGGCTAGACTTGGGGTTCCAAAGATGTTACCAAGTGTATTTCATAGATCTCGAGACGTTCCCAATCTGACAATATAGGATGATATTTTCTCTACCATTGAACCAATGATCCAATTCAGAACTGTTTGATGTACTCTGGATTTGGAACTTGTGTCATCAATCTTGACGATCACTGGAGGTGCTAAAATTCATCTACCAACAAATCCTGAGAGGCGTTTGGATCTGAGGATTGGCAGAAACTATGCTTCCCACACAATGTAGTTGGAACTGTTCAACTTGGTGGTGGGAAAGTATGTTGTTTTTGATGAAGTGCATGCGAGGTTGGGAGTTGACCCACTTGGTAAAGAGGGTGAGGAACTTGATGCTGTAGACATGGTTGGACTAGAGAAGTTATAATTGATGAAATGAGAAGTATAGAAAGAAAGGAAGATAGAAAACTATGTGAAGTCTAAAAACTCAAAGGAGAAGAGGATCACACCATTCAAGCTCAGATACCATCATACCTCTTGATTGTGAGACAACGCACTTCACCTACTCGGCTAATTGCTCATGTCCAGCATCGTTGACTTCAATCAACATCACTCGTGGTTGCACTTTGGTGCGAATGACAGTTTCCGAGTGAATGAAATTTATGTGGTGGAAATTGCTTTTGTTCTGGTTGAGATCAGTAGTATTTGCTTCAAATATTGTCCATGGATCTGGAAGTGTGTTTCATATAATTACACCTTATGGCCGAAGTTCTTCTCTGTTGGGCATCTAACATCTAATGTAATTGTTCTGGTACTATTATGTTGGGATGGACCTGAATGCGGGAAGAAACTCTAAATATATGTAATGTTAGGCAAGGGTGAGTGAGAGAGATTGAGACATAGAGAAGAAGAGGAGAGTTGAGGGAGGCTTTTAGCCTCCTCCTCCTCTAATTGTAATATGATTAGATAGTGGATTTCTCCTCTCCCGTTGGTGTTAAGCATGATAGCCTAATCACGTAAAGTTCTTTCCTCTCATTGTATGTGTGCTTATCTGTTACAGATCTACTATCCTAATTGTCAGATCTGCCAAACCATGGTAAATCTGGCACAATACATTTTATTCTCCATGGAGTAATAGTGAATTGGTATCTGTAGCTAATTAAGATGAAAATTGGTCTCTTGTATTCAAGTTGAAGCTCACAAGTTTTTTTCTCAAAGACTTCAAATAAATGGTGGTGGGTTTTGAGTGTTAACTGAAAAGAAAGCTTAGAAGTCTGTACCAGACCCATTGCTCTGAAGTCCAGCCTTTTTCAATCGATTAGCTTCTAAAACATGAACTAACTTCTGAGAAGCAGCAGCTAGAATGTTAACTCCTAATAGTTCATCAGCTGTGATTTTCAAAAAAGGAAAAAAATAAGAAAAAAAGTTATTGTCAGCTGCAACACATACTACAGATACATACTTGAAGGTTCTTTTTTGCCTTTCACTGTGCTGCTGCACTAGTAACAGCACATATGCTCCTCTTTCAAAAGAAACATCATATTATCCATTCTAGTCAATAGTGTTTATTTAAGTTTTTTATGTTCCTTTATTTTCTACTACTAAGAACTTATCCCAAGGTGGCAAATGACAAACAGACTTGTACAATTAGTCTGCATGAGCTGTAACATATGAGGCAATTATTGCCTACGTTACATCCCTGCGTACTATAATCGTGATGTTTATATGATGAATACACGTATTTTCACTTGTGAAGATTGATGATTTAAATCACTGAAAAGAGCAAACCCTCCTCTACTGCTACTCCTTGATGTTGCCTGCTATTTGTTGGACAGCATGCTTGCATTGCCGCAGAGAGCCTTTCAATTGAATGCTCTATGTCTATCATCTTTACTCAGAAGATAAAAAAGTGCCAAACTAATACGAAGGGAATATCTTCCTTCTCACGGATGATTCAGTACAAGAGCAACGGCCTTGTACAATATCAGTGGCGCTAGAAGGGCCTCTCCTGTGCTTGGGTCACGGCTTCAAGGCGTTCATGATCTGTGGGTTATCCCTATAAACCCAGCTTTTCTAACCGAAAATAAGAAATAAGGACATGGGCAGCCGCAGGTGTTTCAAGATCCCTATATAAATGTTCATTTTCTTGGCCTGCATCTTGGACAGATCCATGCACCAAAAGTCACCGCTGTATATGCTGGAGGAAAAATAATAACCCATAAAGTTTTTGAAGCAACCATATGAGATGAGAGGAGATCTTAGGGTGGAATAGATCTTAAGATGAATAGTTTGGATCCCAACCATCAGTCTCTTTATTCTTACTTAGCTGGTATGTGCCTACTGTAGACAAGGACAATTTCTGTGTATTTTTATACATGAAGGGGAGCCTTGGTGCAACGGTTGAGTTGTCGCCATGTGACCTGAAGGTCGTGGGTTCAAGGTGTCGAAGCAGCCTCTTGCAAAATGCAAGATAAGGCTGCCTACGATAAAGGAGAGGGAGCTTCATGCACCCTTTGTGGTCCGCCCCTTCCCCAGATCCCGCCATATGCAGGAGCTTCGTGCACCGGGCTGCCCTTTTATGTGTGTTTTTATGCATGAAATATGGTCTAGCCGTTGAGGACAAACCGTCTCTACTATATGATTATGGCCCCAATATCTTGGAGCAAAGAAATGACCAGGTCCAATAGTTCAGGAAGTTCTAAGAAATGGTTAAGCTAAATATTTGTGTAAATCTTGTCAATTTACCATAATTTATGTCCAAACAAACCTTAAGACAGACAGATGAAAAAGACTTGAAGAGGTGCCTCCGAACAGCTCGAGAAGTGTAGCTGAAGAGACCAGTATTAATGCCACCCTTACAGCTTGTTTTGAATGGGGATAAGAAATCGGGGACAAGATTATCAATGAAACTGATCTTGTCCATTTTAGGCGTTTGTGGAATATTGATAAAATTATTCAAATATTTGATAAAACAGTGGTGAAATCTTGGAATGGTTGTTTTCAAACACTAATAACAAGAGTGTTTTAGGCTGCCTATAGCAGGTTACAGTATCATTAACCATGGACGATTTTGCCCTTGTCGTCTTGTTATCCTGGTGCCAAACAACCCTTTAGTATTTGAAACTTGTGTTAATTACTGCACAAAAGGGCAGTCCCAGTGAACAAAGCTCCTACCTATGCAGAGTTCAGGAAAGGAGCGAACCACAAGGACCTATAGTATGCTGTCTTAACTTATGTTGATTACTGCAAGACTGGTTGGGAAAATACTATAAATTTCCTTTGACTTTTGTCAAGCTTACTGTATTCAGCCTCCATACATGTGGCCCTTCCTTGTGGAGACAACTAATGGAGTACAACTAATGGAGTACAGGATACGTTTCGGTCTTTCACTCACCCAATAGCCATTGGTTTGGCCATGTAATATTATGAAAAATCATAGAAGAAGAGATGCCTGAGACAGATGGCCAGGCCGTCCTAGCATGTGAAAAGGAGCCAGGAAAGAGTAAGCAAGCGAAGGGCGCAGGAAGATGAGTTCCTAAAACTCAAAGGAAACATAATTGACCAAGGAAAACATAAGAGCTAGGTTCATATTTTAAAAGACCTAAACCATTCAAATCACAGGTCATGTATGATGTGGGCTACATGATATAAGATCTACACCATTCGTATCATAGGCCATGCTTATGTAGGACTCATATTTTAGAAGATATATAACTATTCAAATTATAAGTTGTGAAGGATAATGAGGTCCAACGGAGACCGAAAATGGCACGGGTTAGAAGGAGTGAGACAATCCAAGTTGAAGGTTCTAAAAGGGCAAAGGAAAGGCCCAAAAGAACATGAATACAAGTGGTGAAAAAATATTTAAAAACTTTGAAACAAAATGAAACCATGACACTTAATAGAGGGGAATGGAAGAATAAGATTCATGTGACCAATCCCTAATCGGAATAAGGTCTTGATCACGATGACGATGATCGGACCCAAATGCTTTTATGGTTTGTATTCATTGTACATGATATGCCCAAATAAGCCATGTGTCCTTTGTGGGCTTTGATGAGCAGAAAATAGCAAACATGTTATAATGATCCTTCCTGCTAAAAACATAAAACACCTAAATAGGGCGTTGCATGACGTCCCGCCTATTTTTATGGTGTGTTTGACTAACTCCTAATTGGATAAGTTCTTGATGATAATGACGACGACGATGATGAACTATTTATTGTGACATCTTCTTAAAAAGTCACCTATTTTGATAATGACACACCTTTACAGATGTAATTATCAAAATTAAAGAAAATTTGACTTAAAATAGTTGAAATACTCATTTTGACCTCATTAATGACACACCTTTACATGTGAGCAGCACATGAGATTCTTTCCATATAACTTTTAACTAGTATGAAATTTTTCTTTAAGGAGAAACCTGAACCTAATATTATATGGAAAATATCATTAATTAGCTACAGCCCAATGGGATATTATCACTTAAGCCACTATACTTAGTAATAAGGAGAGGATTATACGACAACTGTAACACTGCACCAAGGCTTCCCTTCAAGTTAATCTCTGTTGGATACAACCAATCTGTAGAGATATTCTATGGTGACAAGAAAACAAAACAGAGGACATGACCTGCTGCTGTGCAGATAAGAACTGGTAAACTTGAAAGAATTGGCAACTAGTGATCTAATTACTAATGAACTTTATGAGATGTTTGTAGTGCAAACGAAAAATGAGAGATTCAAGTTGTCAAAACCATAAAGAGAAAGTTATTTGGGAGTCTCATGGGCACATGGACACAAGCAAAAAGAAACAGCGACATGCATGACACACGTGTAATGTTATAATTCTAGTATAATTATTAGAAATTTTTTTCTGATAATTATATTAGAATTACAATATTACTATATGCATTCCACTAAAAATACCCCTTTTTCTGATGATTATATCAGAATTACAATATTCCTATGTACAATATAACAAAGCACTTTGGAATCAATATTGGATTGATAACAACATGTTGGAAGTGTGTTTCTTGGTAATTATGCTACAAACAAGGCTGCATTTAAATATTTTTAATGCAAGTACAAGAAATAAAAGAAAATGGCATGAACAGAATCATAACTGTTACATGTCTTGGCCACAATAGCAATTACATATATGCAAATGTATTTACAGTTCCATACTTGGTAAAACCATTTTGACATTGAACTCCTTACAGTAGTTCCATCAGAAGTATTCTGAAAGGTTTACTTGAATAACAACTCAACTGACCTGAGGCTGAGGCTGAGAGTTCTCATGCTTCTTGAACATGTCTTTTATGGCTTCTTCTTTCTCATCAATGAAGTCAAAGAAGTGATAAACAGACTGGGAACATCCGGATCTTGATAACTCCGAACCAGGATCTCTTCTTTTCCAATTGTAGCAGATAAATTGGCGAATTGCTCTCCAGTAGAAATACAAAAAGGGCACTGAGGGTCACAATGCCACAGACAACGTACAGTCCCCAGAAGCTTTTTAAATGGAGCTGGTTAGGATCAGAGCTGTGTGCTCTTGGAGAAGGATAACCGCTTTGACAAAACCACTTTTCATGAATCTTCTGGAGTTCACCATTCTCTGAGAGCCTCAGGAGTGCTGTAGACATGTCAAATGCTAGTGGAGATTCTTTCTGAAAAGCCTGTAATATTTTCGAAGAAAAGAATAAGATAAGAGTGAAGATATAAAGAAAGTGGGACAAACATTGCGAAACCTACAAGACATGCTCAAATGACACCACAAAATCCCAACTTATCATAGTAGATTTTGCCGTTTCGTACTAGCAAGAGCAAAACTACCTCGTTCACACTTGAGCAAAACACTAGCTAAGCAAGTTACTGAGTTATATGGACATAACAAGCCTCATAATCGGCCACTGATCAGAATCACTTTAGTTGCTACCTTGATTCATAAGAATGTTTTGACATGATCTTCGATCAACAACCCAATAACGAGCTTGATAAAATATGATAAACCCAAAGAGTTAGATGAGCTCCTATAGGAGAACAAAGTAAAGAAATTATGCAAGTATGGACAGTGAAAGATATTTAAGCTTGAAAGTTAATAAAGGAGTAGATTGCTGTGAAACAACTACAGACAGGCTTTAGTTTAAGGATTCCAATGACTGTATGTACTTCTATATTGTATCGTCATTTTCTTTTAAGTTTTTTTTTATCTGTTACTTCCAGTAATTTTACTTGGAAAATATGAGACCCGCCTCTATTGGATCCAGTTTGACACTAAAAATATTAATATACTGGTTGGTTTTGGGTGAGGTGCCTGTGGGGTGTTTATGACTTCGCTGCGGTCCCAAGCCCGGATAAAGGAGGAGGGTTGTGTCAGGTGCCAGCCGGTGTAAAATGCTTTGGCAAACCCAATGACATGAATCTGACATTGATATGATGATGATGATTTTCTTTTCTTTTTTTTGGTGTTGAGAGTATAACGGAAATCGTTTGGCTGATGCATTTTTGTTCCTAGGGGAGCTGGTTAGACTGATTTTATGTATCCATAACAAGAATCTCAAGAAAATGGTTGTTTGAGCTTACATTGATTTTATGTGTCTATAACAAGAATCTCAAGAAAATGGTTATTTGAGCACAAACGAGCCAAGTACTTCATGGTTTTGTGAACAACGGTAAAGTGATATTACAATGACCTACATGATTATTTTTGGAAGTTCAGGATTAATCACAGATCAAATACCAGATGACATGGATTAGTCATTCGGATGGTTCATATAAATGACCAAATGTATGCAGCATCCAATCTACATAATGCATATCGTATCAGTGTGAGAGAACATACTCTGCCATTGTATGCAATGTTTTCCTCAGTTTACAATATGAAATGTAATTCAACTAAACAAAAATCCCATACTTCAAACCATGTCACAGAAGTTTCTTACTCTGAGTAGTTATGGTCTTTGCAAATGTTTCTATTTCTCAAACACTTCCATTTATCAGCTTAAATAGAATATTCACATGTAGATATGCAATTTCATACATGCCTATGGATTTAGTAGTTTCTGCTACAAGAAATGCGTTATAGTAGTTTACTAGAAAGTATTTCACTTCTTTCAGCATGTGAAGTAGTGAACTAGGTGTAAATAACAACTGCTGGAAATCATGAAACAAGGAACTGATCTTGAGTAAGAAATATAAGAGTATAAGACTACTTTCTCTTTCTTCTCTACTCTGACTTTCATGTATCATCCAAATTTATGGTTGTCTTAAATCACATGGTATTGATGCAGATCTCTCTCTCTCTCTCTCTCTCTCTCTCTCTCTCTCTCTCTCTCTCTCTCTCTCTCTCTCTCTCTCTCTCTCTCTCTCTCTCTCTCTCTCTCTCTCTCTCTTTTCTTTTCCAAAGTAGACTGCCATTAATGAGCCTTCTTCATTTAACAGAGCGTCCATGAATGAAATGTGGATTGAAATAACAAAATACGAGATGCCTTATATGGCAATGACACTTGGGGAAGTAGTTCATTGACATGAAACTGAAAGTAAGATGTATAGTAGGCAGCAACAGGGTCTATGAAAAAAAAACAGTCAGATGAAATAATTAACATGCACTAAGCACAGTTGGCGGCAAAGGGATACAGAAGGCCTAGATTTCCAGGAGCCATTACATTTTGTAGTCCATACCCCAAACTCTGCATCAACTGGTTTAGCATATAGCAACTATTCTGGACTTTAAGCCAAATGCGTGTTGAGAGAACTTTCTGAACATGGCTGACAAGAGGAGTCTAAAAGAGCAACATGTGGTATTTGACACAGCATTTGAAAATTCATATATTTATAGGTTTTAAAATGCATTATATGGCTCTAAGCAAGCACCTGGAGCACCAATTTGATAGGTTGAATCAGACCCTAGACCAAAAAGGTTGTAAGCAGTCAGGGGAAGCAGATTTATGTCTACTCATAATTCCATACAGGTATCATACTCATACAGAGTTCATGTCTAATATTATCGTGCGAAATGAAGTGAGATTCGAAAGGTAAAAGGGAGTCTGATAGGGACAGTATTGGGCATAGAAGGCAACAAGGATGTAACAAATAAGTGATGCAGTTAGTCAGTTAGGATATACAGAGTTGAGTAGGATATGCTAAACAAACAAAGTAGTTAGTATCTAATCTGTTGAATCTGTTACAGAGTTAGGCAAGAATATAATCAGTTGGTTAGGAAAATATGCAGTTAGTATCCAATCTGTTATAGGTATCCAATCTGTTACAGATTTAGGAAGATAGGAAAGATAAAAGGGAGAAGGCAGGGAGAGGCAGGGGGAGAAAGAAAAGGAAGAAAGTAAAAGGGAGTGGGAAGTGCAGAGGAGGAACTGAGGTTCCTACTTCCCACTAGTTCCAGTAGTCTTTGTTTTGCTTGATTGATTGTAAGGTTCCCTGTAATTCATCCACTTCATCAATAAATTGAGCTCCAGTTCTTTCTGAACACTGCTTATTATCAAGTTTCTTTTCTTCCTGGCCCAACAATGGTATCAGAGCGAGGTTATCTTGGGATAGGTTTGGAACTCGAATTGGGAGGAACTAGGAGCATGGAGGCTAAGATGAAGGGTCTGCGAATGGAGTTTAGCATCCTTAAGGGGATGCGGGGCAGATACAAGATAAGGTCACTGCCATGGGGGATTATCTGCTGGAGATAAGGAATTGGATGCATCAAAGGGAGGGCACTACAGGCATACCACTTTGCCGAGAAGCAGGAGGAAAGGCACGAGTAATAGGGACGATGTTCCAGGCAGCTGAAACCCTTCTCAGGGGATTTCAACCGTTACATACCGATGATGACTACAAGGCACTCCTCGCTCTCCGGCAAGATGGCACGGTTGCCGATTATCGCCAGAGCTTCGAGCTCTTGTCAGGTCCTCTAGTAGACCTACCTGACGAGCTCCTCATGGGGGTCTTCGTGAATGGGCTGAAAGAAGAGATCCAAGCGGAAGCTAAGGTGTTCAGGCCCAAAACCCTTTCTAGGCTTATGGATCTGGCCCATAAAATTGAAGAAAAGAACTGGGCTTTAGATCGAATACAGGCCCGCCCAGTAAGAACTTATGTTGGGCCAAGAACATCAGGGCCCATCCATATTCCTTTGAAGAAGGGATCAACGGAAGTGGGTTTGCAAGGGCAATTCCGTCATTTGCCAATCATCTTCTCCAATACGGTCGAACAACCTCAACATGAAGTTGCCCCGGATGGGGCAAGCGGATCTCCCTCTTCGGCCAGGCTATGTTGATTAAAGCCAAGTCCAAAACGGTATACGCAAGAGAACCCATGGTCATGGTGCTTTGTTAGTCCGTAAATTGCGTCACCATCTATTGGGTCGGCACTTCAATCTACGGACAGACCGAGAAAAGCTTTCGTTTCTTCATGGATCAACGCATCTTGAACATCATTCGGTCCCAATTCACGACTCCACCTTGAGGACAAGGTGGTTAAATTGGGGGGGAGTATTGATAGGGACAGTATTGGGCATAGAAGGCAACAAGGATGTAACAAATAAGTGATGCAGTTAGTCGGTTAGGATATACGAGTTGAGTAGGATATGCTAAACAAACAAAGTAGTTAGTATCTAATCTGTTGAATCTGTTACAGAGTTAGGCAAGAATATAATCAGTTGGTTAGGAAAATATGCAGTTAGTATCCAATCTGTTATAGGTATCCAATACATTCTGATTTAGGAAGATAGGGAAGATAAAAGGGAGAAGGCAGGGAGAGGCAGGGGGAGAAAGAAAAGGAAGAAAGTAAAAGGGAGTGGGAAGTGCAGAGGAGGAACTGAGGTTCCTACTTCCCACTAGTTCCAGTAGTCTTTGTTTTGCTTGATTGATTGTAAGGTTCCCTGTAATTCATCCACTTCATCAATAAATTGAGCTCCAGTTCTTTCTGAACACTGCTTATTATCAAGTTTCTTTTCTTCCTGGCCCAACAGAGTCTTTAGAAAGACTTTGATGTGAAGCATCTGGAAGAGCTCAGTTTACTAGAACAAAGAATCCTATTGAAAGAAAGAAGAAATAACTAATATTTTGAATAGATTTGAAATGATGAGTTAAAAACCAGTTAGACACCTGATGCAGTAAACAAGTATATGAATGAGAAAGAAGGAAAGTGAAAGATTGAGCAGCAGCACAGTAAAATAGTGATGAAAATGAATACTGCTTATCCCAAGACATGATTTTTTCCAAGCAGTTAATTATACAAGCAAGCAGCTAGATGATCCCATGAAAAACCATTTACGGGGAGTAAAATGAATGCTATGATATGCCTAAGAGGGATTTTTGGATGTGTTATAGTTTAAGGTCACAGCAAGAACAATATTGAGGTGAAGTTTCGTATGATGATCCCAACTCTACAAGGTCCATGACTAGTCATTGTTTGTCAGTTAAGGTAGCTAAGTTGCATTGAACAACAAGAACCAACACACAGTCACAAGGTCAATTCAATGGTTGAATATGGAAAAACTAACATAAAGATATCAGAAGTCACATAGATACAACAACTACTCCAGGAAATACATTTTAGATATGCTCTTCAAACAATATCTTGTGACAATCAGGCTGAAGTCAAATTTTCACAAAATCCTGCTATTATTCTAGAACAGAGAACTCAAGAGATTGACTGCCATATCATCATCATCATCAAAGCCTTATCCCAATTTGGGGTCAGGTATACTAATCGTGTTCCCACACTCACCTCTATCAGGTGTCATTGTTTCATTAAGTTGAAGAGTTTTAAAATCTTTTCTCACAACTTCTAACCACATCCTTTTGGGCCTTCCCCTTGCCCTTTTAGATCCTGCAACTTGGATTGACTTACTCCTAACTGTTGCTATTCTCAGTCACTGTTGGACATGTCCAAACCATCTAAGTCTTCCCTCTCATCGTGTTACCTATTGGTGCAACTTGGATTGACTCACTCCTAACTGTTGCTATTCTCAGTCACTGTTGGACATGTCCAAACCATCAAATTCAAATACGGTGAACAGTCTAGACATTATCATTGAACAGGGATATCTTTCAGCAGTGAATTTCCTCAGAAACTGCTCTTTTATAGATATTGACATTGCTGAATCGATCTGAGTTTCTAAGTGGGAAATGGATATCAATTTCAATAAGCAATTCAATAGTCAGGAGCAATTGTCCTAAGATGTAACACAAATGCCAATCCAAACAGAGCTGAAATCTGAAATTAACTGTCCATCTTGAAGATGACTATCAAGAAAATCAAAGCTAGAAAGCCCTTTATGGTTTGATCCCAAAGTAACATAGCAAGTCAAGTCTGTGAATATATTGTTGAATATGTGTGAAGAAGATGGAGTGCTATTCTATGTGAATATTACTGAATACTTACAGTATTGTAGTTATGAGCTGTCGTCTAGGTGGACCTCGGAAATCCTCATTTATCCTATGCTCAAGAAGCCAAATAACAGCTCCAATAAAGAAGAAGAAGACGCCAGTTATACACCACATTTGCACAGTGAATGGCTTTAGAAAAACCCATGCACTTTCCTTTGCACCTCTAATGGGAACCACTATGACAAGGCCTGTGGCAATGTACGGCTGAGTAAAATCCACTTTTCTTGTTCGCTCTGTGACAATGGTAATATCCCCAACAGCTGCATCAAACGCCTAGAAACAAATTGTTATCAGAAGGATATAGACAATGAGACAGTTTAATGTCTCTGTTCATAAATTACTTAAAGAGGTCACTGGGGTGTATTTACATTTTGTGCAACTTTATTCACCAAGTCATCATAACTGGGATTTGACCGCCCATCACCAAAAGGAATGAATTTATGCGGTACCTCATATGGAACTAACTTCAGTGCAGCATTAAACACATCGATACAATATCCACTGACATTATGGGGGTCATTTGCCTCAGCAAAATCAATGTAGCTGGTTCTTTTTGGAACTCCAATCCTGTACAGTGTTTCATTATCTGCAAGTTCAAATCCACGTGGCGTCACTGTTTTTGATGCAGGCCAAGTAGGATTGTCAAGTTGCTGATTCTCACCGAGATTGCGTTTTGCTTTCCATAAAATGTTCTTGGGAATGAAACTGTCATACCTGAGGAGTTAGACCACTAAACAATCCAACGAATCACATTAGGGTCCACATTAATGATTTCATATGCACCATTGACAAGATTCCTATCTGAATCAAATTCAATTGGACCAGTTAAACCTGTGAAATTTGTCAGCTCTAATTTCTCAAGCAGTTGTGGTCCACCGTAAAAAATTCTGAGCTTTCCCAGATGCAGTTCCGTTCCTTTCATGTGATGTAGCTTATCATTGGAAGAGAATGAAATATTCCCAGAGTCATTAAGAAACTCACTGATGGCATGGGCAACTATCCAAACTGTATCATATGCATAAAGTCCATATGCATTCAAGTCCAAGTTTATTCTTCCTTTTCTACGCAATTCCCTCCACCTAGAGACAAAAGTATCTTTCTTGGCTGATTGCGGTGTAAGTTGACGAAAACCAACTACTCCTTGAAGAACACTCAGAGTTCTAGAGTCAATGGGTTGAGAGGAATCTAAAGCAGCAGAAAGCCAATCAGTTGTCAGCCACACATACTCTTTGGTCATCATCTTAAGATGTTGAGCTATGGAGAAAATTTTAAGACCCGAGTCAGGACTAGCATGTACCACATAAACCCATGGCCCATATGTTCTGGATTTATTAAGCACATTGCTGATTTGATCATGAGTAGCTTGAACGGGCAGTGCAAATTTATAAGAGATTCTCGACATTTTCTTTGCAAGCAGATCACCCAGAAGGGATATTCCATTTCTTCCGTAATCATCATCTGTGAAAACGGCCATAACCTGACTCCACTCATAGTAAGAGATTAAATCTGCCATAGCAGCCATCTGGAAAGAATCACCCAGAGTTGTGCGAAGAAAATAGGGAAATTGAAGAGCTGATAGTGTATAATCTGTTGCTGCAAAGGATATGAGTGGTACTTGGACTCCATTAGCAATGAAAGATATCATATGTGCTATTCCGGAGGATTGTGGCCCAATCATAGCCACTGCACCTTTCTTGAGTAGCTGAAGAGCTGCAGACAGATGTCAAATTAATCAACTTTATGTCTTACTCTGCTTAATTACACAGGTCTCTCACCATATAATTTATCTACTTTCTACATTTTGCAGTTAGTTTTAGCCCCAGTACAAGATGAAAAGTTCCCTTAAACTCCAACTACTAGATAATTGCCAAGTCATCCAACATTAGTATTCAAACTCTATAACTTTCCACATGCATACATGTATATCTGGTACTATAAAATTAGCCAAACATTTGCAAAGAGATACAAGAAATAAAACCAGTGGTTCTACCATTTGCACAAGAGTTCCAACAAGAAAGTACTTTTCAGCAACTGAAAATAACTCAAAGATAGAAAACGAGTCTTTTAGGTGGCATATAACTTCTGACTAGTGATGGATGTCTTGTGTCATGAACTATAACTCCATGTTAAGTGTTGAAAATAAGATTAGCAACTAAATTTCTTGAATACTCTGACACTTGGACATAATTCCAACTGCTACAGATAAAGGTATCTGTTTTAAGATCATTATCCAAGTTAAACAACAATTCACTTAATCTAGTCTGCATGCCATCAAAACTTGGTACGTGCTCATGCCTTGTCCAGCATTACTAGAGTGACATTTGTGAATGAGAAAGCACTACAGAAGAAGTGCAAATGGATTACTTGGTTATGCACCAATATTGAGCTCCAAAGTTGGCGGAGTCTAGCTCCATTTTGGTTCCTACATGTCGGGTTCCAAGGATAGAATCCTAATATAACGTGTACCAGGGACAAAGGTTGAGCATATATGAACAAAGTACAGCTCTAACACGTTACATTGTACACATATATGCCACATCTGATTGTTCCTACATAGTCGCCACAAAGAACTATATGGAGTCCAGTCAAACAAATGAACAACCCTGATCATTTGACATCAAACGTGCAGCATGTAATTGTGAAAACCCCTCACACCATGGGACCATTGCAGGTACACAACAGCCAGAATTCACATATTCTCTGTGGCCCAATGGTGGACATTATAGCATCGAATTTTTTTATGTAGGTCCCTGATAAGATAATGGGGATATTTCCAGGTCTAGCTAGTCCTGGTATCTTGTGATAAACCACAAGAAGTAGAAGTAACATTACAATCAAATTCTAAACCGGAACTGTGAATTTGCAGGAAAAAAAAAATATAAATTGAAAATGTCTCTGAAAAGTGAGTTACCTTGAATGGATCCAAAGAAAACACTACAATTGACGTCTTGTGTGATTAACCTCAGTTTGGTGCCCCCAAGAACGCTTGAATCAGCATTAATATCTTCCACAGTAGCATCGATAGCCACCTTTGCCACTCTTCCAATGACCGAATTGAAAGTGAAAACAGCACCAACTGTCACATCTTTAGGCCTTTCGCAGTCAATACAACCAATAAGGCCCTGCATAAAAATGAAGAATGATACAAGCAGAACATGTCCGATGATTGAAGCTCGAATTATCCAGTGTAAAAGGAGATTCTCGTCAAATTTCAGTTGCAGGGGGCAGCATCACAGGAAAAACCTGAAAAATCAGAACTGGAAGAACAATCTCAACACCCAGAAATAGCAACACAAGAAAGACAACTTCCAACTTTTGGTGTCCTCTGATTCTCCATTAGGCGAGTACCCTGCCCAATTATCAGCATAAATTACTAACTTCTGCTAGTATACAGATATTAAAGACACCCAATCCAAAAATGCTGCTTTGTTTTGCAACCAGGTAGAATTCAACAATTACAGAAAAGCAAGACAGAAATGGGCCCAGAACTAAAAGTGTATGCTACATTAAGGGTACTTCTGACTTATAATTAAGCAATGAAATTGAATCCAGCTTTTGCAAATACTGTCCAACAAAGCAAACTAAAACCCATGTTTTCTCCATGAATCAGCAACCTTCTGTAACATTATTGGAAACCCAATAACAACTAAACAAGCTTTGATGAAAATAAGCAAAACCCAGAATCTGAAACTCACCTGAATTTTCATGGGACAAAATCTAAAGACTCCAAAACAAAAGAAAACAATAAAACCTGCAACTTCCCATTTCCTCTTTTGGCTGCCTGATGCAGTTCATGTCCTACCAGATGCAAGCACAGAAATTCAGTGGACCCAAAACCCGTTCGAGATACAAGGTTCAATTGTGCAGAATCATGAGAAAATTACAAATATCATTGAAAGGTATTTTGAGAAAGCATAGACTTCTCTTTGACTTCGGATGGTCGAATTACAGACCTGCCAATACCGGTTGTAGGAGCTACTTCAGCGGAAGATCGCACGTGATATGTATGTGGGATGTGGGCCCCCACTTACCTTGATTGGGCCCACCATCTTTAATTTGTCCATGCTAAGTTGGTTATTGATCTCGGCTAATTGGTTAGACGTGGTTATCATGAGAGAGTCGCCCGAGCAGAAATGGATCTCGTCTGGCGGCTTCGATGAACAAAGTCCTGGATTTGCAAGTCCTCTTAGATTTTTCCAACTCAAAGGGAAGAAAAACGGTGCCTGTCACGCTCTTTCCTAACAGATATTTTGCGGGGCCCGACAACTTACCAGAGCCTTGTCCCACTTCTCATAACACGTGTAAGCGCCTTCATCTCTGAAAGTTCATCTAAGATCCTATCAGCAGTAAGGAGATCATCTCTCAACCGTTGATTTTTTGCAGTAATGGATATCTGGTTGGTGTGGGACCAGAAGCAAGTAGGTGACAAGTTCAAGTGTCTCACACTTGATATTATCCACGGAGGATGTGTTCAAAGAGGAAGCAATCATCTACTCTCTTAATGAAGATCCGACCGTTTATCTGCATCGATTTCTTCATGTTTCATTCTCTCTCCAGCAAAAACCCCGTCCCCTGTCCAAATTGCAGTCTGAGGTATAAACTAGACGAAGCCAAGACTTCAACGGTTTAGCTTTAACCATATCAATGTGATATGGTCCAAATTGTTGGTTGATATACAAGTAGAAGACACGGTGAGTACCACAGCCCCTGCCTCTTTGACGAGTATTAAAAAAGGCAGCCCAGTGCACGAAGCTTCTACTTATGTGGGCTTCAAGGAAGAGGCAGACCAAAAAAGATCAATAATACGCAATCTTACCTTGCATTGCAAGAGGCTATTTCTATGCCTCAAACCCATGACCTTAAGGTCACACGACGACAATTCTACCATTATGCCAAAGACTATGATAAGTCAATTTGTAATTGAATCAAAATAAATGTTCAATATCAAGTTAATCAGTTAATTCAATAAGCTGGATTATCCCAAACCCTAATCCTGAAGCCTAAACCCTAATACTATCCAACTTAAATCCAATTTATTATTTTTTTTTTCAGAAAATACTAACACAAGTCCACTCAAAATCAAAACTTCCTCATAAAAGGGCAGTCCCGGTGTACGAAGCTCCAGCCTATGCGGGCTCTGGGGAAGGGTCGGACCACAAGGGTGTATACTAGGCAGCCTTACCTTGCATTTTGCAAGACGCTGATTCCACGCCTTAAACCAGTGACCTCAAAGTCACATGACAATAGCTTTTACCATTGTGCCAAGGTTCCCCTTCAAAACCAGAACATCCTCGTAAGGATGACAAAAGTCATCGTCACCAGCATACAAAGGAGGGAAGAAAAATGCGAACAAAGACTAGGAAATTATGAAGGCTAACAAAGGAAGACTTATTGGTTACCCTCCATCCCAAAATTGGGGATTTAGTTTATTCATATTGAAGTTCAGGGTACAAATGCAAAAACTTAAAAGAAAAGAAATCTAAGGGTTTTGGTACAAATTTTCCAAAAAAATATGAACCGTAATAGCATCAATTTTTCCTTGGGCATCTTAAGAAAACTTCTATATAACTTCTCCAAGGTGACACCAAGGATCTTTCCTCTTAACATTCTTCTCGGGACGATTCTAGCGCAATGGTGCAAGGAGTCTCTTACTTGGGCAATCAAGGTTGAAGCAATCAAGGTTGAAGGCTATGCATTTATATCAAGAGAGTCGCAGGGCAAGACAAACTACTTTTGCATGCATGTTTTGAGTTTTAACCACTTCCGTTGTGAAGTAACTAATTAATAAGAAGTGATAAACTGAAACTCGTTAACCAAGCCTTAAATTACATCTCCCTCTTAGCCTGCCACATGTCCTATTTGACCACCCACTATGGTTAACTTCTTTTGAGACATTGCATGCACTAATAATACATAAATTGGACACATGATTATATTATTAGTGCACGTAAACAGTTTTACTGTTAAAAAAAGGGCAGCCCAGGTGCATGAAGCTCCTGTCTATGCAGGATCTAGGAAAGGGGTGGGCCACAATTGCCTAAAGTAGGCAGTCTTACGTTGTACTTTTGCAAGAGGCTGATTCTACGCCTTGAACCCATGACCTCAAGGTCGCATGACGACAACTTTTACCGTTGCGCCAAGGCTCCCCTTCTAACCAGTTTTACTGTTCTAAGTTCATTTTACCTTTCCCTCGATGGACTCCCTTTGGTTCCATATCAAATTCTTTGTGCTGCCCTCTTTTTCTCTATTGTTTGTTCTATCATCATTAGTTCTACTGTTTTGTGCTCAGTTGCATATTATAGGCCATTGTGGTCTGCCCCTTCCCTGAACCCCACATAGGGGGAGCTTTGTGTACTGGGGTGCCCTTTTTTGCACCTATGACTTTGTTTCCAAGGAAATTCATGCAGCGGAAGATCTTGAATTTGAGACTTTTTACACCAAAAATATTCTCTTAAACTAAGGTGAATTTATGAACAGAAAATGCTGTGCAAGTATCCGCATGACCTAAATTATCAATAGGCTCTCCAAGAACGTTGGAAATTCGTCTTAGAGTAGCCCTACTGACCAGAATATTTGGAGGTGCTCTTGTGTCAATTACTTTCATTCCTCGCATTAGGCCATCTATAGCTTGTAGCTAGAGCTCTTGCTCGATTATTTCCTAATATTTGTTGTACCTTACAAGTCTGGCCAATTAGTATGGAGAGAGAGTAAACTATAAATCTGAATGTAGTCTAAGAATCTGACTTTCTTTTTTGTGTACAAGTTGCTTACAATGCTGAGGTTGAGGGGTTTGGGGAAGGGGGTGGACCACAAGGATCACTAGTACGGAGCCTTACCTGGCATTTTGTAAGAGGTTGTTTCCACGTCTTAAACTCGTGACCTCAAGGTCACACAACGACAACTCTATCGTTGCATCAAAGCTCCCCTTCCATTTGATTCGATCAAAATTTCATAAAATGTGACTATTGTTAGAGGATATTGTGTCATGTATGATCTTGCCCATTGTAAACAGGTTGGGTGAGGCAGTCATTTTATCTCTAGCTTATTAAACGGGTAATTCTACATGTGTCTATTTGATTCATGACCCGTGACGATCCTGCATGTGTGACACCTTGGCTAAACTCCGGTCTTAAATGTTTCAAGCCGTTCATCTCATTTACTATGCTTTACATTGGCTAGACACTAAAATTTATGAATATTGGATTTTTTTTCAAATGAAAAACTCGAAGCTACAATCATTTCACGGACAAGAATTTTTTTTTTAGATACTCTAAACAGGAGAGGCCAAACAAGATCAACGGATTAGATAATCAAAAGGTGGGGCTAGCTAGGTGGAGTCTTGAAAATGAAATGAATCCCACCAGAAATTTTCCTTATGTTAGTTATTCTATTAGGCCCATCAATCAGTCTAATTTAACCATATTCATAACCTAACCATTCTGATTCCATAAGTTCATTATACTACTTTGGATTTTATTCTTAGTGTCAAAAACTTAAAAACTTATCCACTGGTATTTCTAATACTTTTGAATCTAATTAATGGAAGGACAGTCCCGGTGTACGAAGCTCTGCATATGCATGGTCTAGGGAAGAGGGTGGTCACAAGGGTCGATAGTATGTAGCCTAATCTTGCATTTTATAAGAGGTTGTTTTCACACCTTGAACCTATAATTTTAAGGTCACATGACAACAATTCTACCGTTGCACTGAGGCTCTTTTCTTTGAATCTAATTAATAAAAAGAAAATAATAATTTTTTAGAAAAGAAAATTGAAATTAAAGCGTCAAAATATGTACAAACAATGGAGAAGTCTGGAACTAGAACTCAAACTGACTAGGGTATTCCAATAGAAACTAGTTTGGAAATTCTTAGCTGCATTTAAATCGAAGCATTTTTTTTCAAAATGCAAGGAAGCAACTGAACCTGGAATTGGATAGCTAGGAGCTGGGACTTTCCCCGCAAGAAAAATATCACCCTTGATCCATAAAAAGGAAAATTAACAAACTTCAAATTTCAAAATACATGACAAATAATTCTAATGTTCTATCCCAAAGAATGCAAAGCCACTCAAAGGGAATATTCCTCATTACTTTTGGCACATAAACTAGGAGCAACTCCCAACTATAATTTTAGCTTCAATTCATCCTAGAAGATCTGAAAGCTGAGTCTCACTGTAGATTCCAATTTATTCATGTTCTCTAGAAGATCTGCCATTCAATCTTGTTGTCCCTCTACTTTTAGGCTACATGTGAAAAATTACAAGAATTGAATGATTCTACCTAATTTCTTTCTTTCAGCTCGGAGAATCAACGGTGGTGATTTCTGTCGCAAAGTTAGATAGGCTATGATCATCCAATGAATGAAGGTGATTTTTTGTGGGTAGCTTGTCCAAAAATCTGGAGGGAAACTTTGGCACAATGGCAAAAATTATCGTCATGTGACCTTAAGGTTATAGGTTCAAGGTATGAAAACAGTCTCTTGCAAAAATATAAGGTAAGGCTGCCTACTATAAGCCCTTATTGTCTGCCCCTTTCCTGAACTTTAAATTGGCCGAAACTTTGTACACAGCGCTGCCCCTTTTCTAGCGTATCAAAAAGTCTGAAAAGATGAATGGCACATATCTCTCGGAAAACAAGCCCGTTAGTTTATCATTCCTCAGATAACCAGTCAGGAAACTAGGTATTGGATGAGCAATCAGATAAATGGTTGTGATGTATAGTGGGCCCTTTATGCAAAAGTGGATCATGATGAGGCCCCGCCCTACCGGAGCATTTTCTTTTATGCTCACGGCTCGAATGGAAGCGGGACTCTCTCTCTCTCTCTCTCTCTCTCTCTCTCTCTCTCTCTCTCTCTCTTCTGAATTAGAGTTTTTGTGGAAAACATCTAACCTGATTCTCTCACCTCGGGTGCATTAATCTGTTGGTAAGAACTCCTTTAATCTGTTTTACGTTTTATGTATTCACTAATGGAAGATGACGAGTGCATATTTCCTGCTTGAACTTCTGCAAATTGCATAGGGAGTTCTGCATTTACAAGTTTTTCCAGCACAGTGTTTCTGTGATATTGACTGCATAGAAATACATGCGCCCCAGTTAACTTTATTATTTTGGCTGTTTATAAATAATGTTGAATGGGTTTGATTGTCTGCTGGTCAAATTTTCTGAGCTTCTACCCTTGGCTTATGTCCTCTGTAGTTTTGTTTTGCCTTAATTGCTCTGGAATCTCAGATTTTCAATCAATATTCTAGAGATCCGTTCAGTTTCTAGAACTACAATTCGATTCTGGTTGTCAAACTCTACTCGTTCTATTTCCTACATAAGAACTGATTTGAGTCATGATGGAGGCTTTCATCAGTTCTGGTATGATGCCGTTCCCAGCTTTTGCGTATTAGTTTGTAAGTAATAAATGAAAATCATTCTTAGCTTTTTAAAAGTATGGCAACCCTAACATGACATGAATAAAAAATTGACAGTCTCTCAAGCTACGGCATCGCCCATAAGTGACGTGCTACGTTGGACTTCGGGTGCGGTGAAAAATGGGCAAGGATTGTTAGGACATTCCTCCAAAAGCGACGTGCGACATCGGATCCCAGTGTAGTAAAAAATGGGCAAGAGCTGCTAGAGCGTCTCCTCGAAAGTGATGCGTTGTTAAGTGTAGTAAAAAGTGGGCATGGGTTCATGTTATAGAGGTCGAGATGTGCACAAGTAAATAGGATATTTTAAGAGCATAAGATTCTTATCGCTACATGGAATATAGGGATATTGACAGGTAAGGGTTTGGATTTAGTAGATACGATGAAATGTAGGAGGGAATATCGCTTGTATCTAAGAAACCAAGTAGAAAGAGGCTAAAATTAGATAAATCGATGAGAATAAACTCTGGTACGTAGGAAAGGATAATAACATAAATGACGTAAGAATAATAGTGGATAAATAATTAAATAATAAAGTTGTAGATGTTAAAAGAATCAGTGACATAATTATAATAATAAACTTGTTCGAGGAGAGCATATCATAAATATTATAAGTATATACACACCACTAGTGGGGTTAGAAGATATAATCAAAAGATAGTTTTGGGAATATATGGAGGGAGTCATACAAGAAATTTCCAACACTGAGAAGATATTTATAAGAGCAAACTTAAATTATCATGTAGGAAAAGAAAAAAAAGATATGATAGGATGCATGAAGGGTATGGTTTAGGAGAACGAAATGAGATGAAGGAAACTATCACTAACTTTGCTTTGTCATATAATTTAGTCATTTTAAAAACATTCTTTAAGAAGAGGGATAAACACTTAATAACCTTAAGAAGTTGACTTTATAAAAGCCCAATAGACTTTTGCTACTTAGGAATACTGAAAGATCAATGTGTAAACTCTGTAGTTAGAGTTGTACTTACGTGCACTTAGGTACAAGTTGACAGATATGCGCTTGGGAGAGTGCAAGGCGTAGAGGAAAAGAGGCGTAGTCGCCTAGGCGCGCGCCTGGGTGCGCCTTTCAGTCGCGCCCCCAACTCCAGGCACAGACCACTTACCTGGTAACATGTAAACCTCGTTTTTTTTTTGGCCCTTTTTCACCTTCCAACCCTAATTTCAATCTTCCAACCTACTGAGAAGGTGAAAGTGACCAATCCTCTTCGATCTTTCACAGATCTAAGCAAAAAAAGGTATGGATTTACGAATTTTAGCTTATGTATATAGTTTCTGTAAAAAAACGTAAAAACCAGTACCGTTTTTTCAAAATTTTTTGTTTTTTGTTTACTATTTTCCATAGAGCTTGATGGGTTTTAGTTCTATATGTATAAGAAAACATTCCATTTGAGTTTTATACATCTTTGCTCTAGATTTGAGCTTGTTTTTAGGTTTTTTACTGTTTTTCCGAAAAAATCAGTTACGAAAATATAAAAAAGTCTTCGTTTTTTCGTATTTCTTCATTGAAACGTATTTCTATCCACATATATAGCTTGCCCATGCTTGTGTCTTGATGTATGATAATTTTTTCATCTTTTTTTTTGTAATTTATGGTTTTTTTTTAAATTTTTCCGAAAATAAAAGTTACGAAAATTAGAAAAAAATTGTTATATATATATATTAGTTAATACCTATTCTTTTCCACATGTATAGCTTACCCATGCTTGTATCTTCATGTATGATGTAATTTTCATGCTTTTTTTATACTTTAGTGTTATTTTGTTTAATTTTTCCAAAAATAAAACTTACGAAAATTAGAAGAAATTTGTTTTATTTATATTTATAAGTTAATACCTATTCTTATCCACATATATAGCTTTCCCATGCTTGTGTCTTTATGTATTTTTCATGCTTTTTTGCATTTTAGCTATATTTTTGCATTTTTAGCTAATTTTTAATTATTAAAAATATAACTTTGTGCCTTAGGCTCCAGGTGCGTGCCTAGGCGCCCCAGGCTCCAGGCACACCCCTTTGCGCCTCGCGCCTCTAACTACATAGTGTGTAAGGATTATAAGGTGATACCTGGTGAGAGTTTAACCTCACAATACAGGTTAATGATTATGGATATCTATATTAAAAGATGAAAGAGAGGAAATGGACTTAATAGGTATCCAAAAACTAAGTGGTGGAACTTAAAAGAAGAGAAACTAACCTCATTCACAAATAAGTTGATAGTAGAAGGCAACTAGAACTATGAAGCATGCGTAAACGTTATGTGAACGAATATGGCAGATTCCATGAAGAAAGTGGGAAAAGATGACTTAGGAGTATTTAAAGATAAAAGGTAATTAGTAAAGGAAACATGGTGGTAGAGTGAAATAGTGCAAAATGTTACTAAAGAAAAATGAGTGTGTTTTAAAGCATGATAAAAGACTAGAAATAATGAAAACTATGAACAGTATAAGAATGCTAAAAAGGTTGTTAAGAGAATAGTAATAAGGCTAAATTAAGGCATATGATAACCTCTATAGTAAACTAGGATGAAGAGAAGGTGAGAAAGGTGTGTTTAAACTTGCAAAAATAAGAGAACGGAAAGGTATTAACTAAGATCATATTAGGCGCATTAGAAGTGATGATCAAAGGCTACTAGTCAAAGATGATGAGATCAAACAAAGGTGGGAAACTTACTTTCAAAAATTGTTAAATGACAATGGCTCTAAGAATATAAGAATTGAAAATATTGTAAACCTAAATGACATTGGACATTATAGATATGAATGTAGGATTAGAATACCTGAAATGAAAGAGGCCTTGAAAAAGATGAAATTAAGAAAGGCCATGAGGCCCGATGGTACACCAATAGAGGTTTGCTTTGGGTTGGCCAAGTTGTTTAACAAGATTATAAAATCAAAGAAAATGCCAGATGAATGGAGGAAAAGCTCTATTGTACCAATTTATAAGAATAAAGGAGAATTTTATAGTTGCACTAATTATTAGAGGATCAAACTTTTGAGTCACACTATGAAACTTTTTGAAAGAGTGTTTGAGAAGAGACTATGACATGAAACAAGTGTATTGGAGAATTGGTTTTGTGCTTGGGAGGTCTATCATGGAAGTTATTTTCTTACTAAGACAATTGATAGAGAAATATAGAGAGGAGGAAAGACTTTCACATGGACTTTATCGACTTAGAGAAAGCTTATGATAGAGTCCCTGGAGAGTTAATATGGAGGGTGTTGGGCGAGAAAGGGATTTTCCTATCACTATAGGATTGCATCAAGGATTGGCATTGAGCCCATACCTTTTTACATTGGTTATGGATGAGTTAACAAAACATCTGCACAAGGAGATTCCATGGTGCATGCTATTTGTAGATGATATAGTCCTACTTGATGAGATAAGGGAAGGCATAAATACAAAGCTAGAGTTATGGACAGAAGCATTAGAATTTAAAGGATTGAAAATCAGTCGAACTAAGATAGACTGTATGGAATGCAATTTTAGCAAGGAGATGAGTAGGAGTAGAACACCAGTTAAGATTGATAACCAAGAAGTCCCTGTAAAAGACCACTTTTGGTACATAGGATCAATGATTCATGAGAGTGGTGAGATTGAGAGAGAGGTTACCCGGAGAGTCCAAGCGAGTTGGAACAAATGGATATGTGCATCTGAAGGTTTGTGTGATCGGTGAGTGCCACTCAAACTAAAAGGAAAATTCTATAGAATGGCAACAAGGCCGGCCATGCTTTATGGATCAGAGTGTTAGGCAATTAAAAACATCATGTTCATAGGATGAGCGTCGTGGAAATGAGGATATTGAGATAGATGAGTGGCATGACAAGAAAGGATAGAATTAGGAATGAAAACATTAAAGGAAACTTAGGGTTAGCACCAATAGGTAATGAGAGAGATTAGACTTAGATGCTTTGAACATGTCCAAAGGAGACCGAAAACAGCACCAATTAGAAAGAGTGAGGCAATGCAAGTAGAAGGTTTTAAAAGGGCAAGAGAAAGGCCTAAAAGAACATGGATAGAAGTGGTGAGAAATTATTTTAAAACTTTGGAACTAAATCAAGCCATGATACTTAATAGAGAGGAATGGAGGAATAAGATTTATGTGGCCGACCCCTAATTTGAATAAACTGGTATTAAGTTACTCCAAGTGGGAAAGAACTATGAAATTGTTTCCCATGTTCTCATATTTCCAAGGGAGGGATTCGTGTAATTTTCTATGTACTTTGACGTAGATTCTAGGTTGAGAAATTTGACTCAATAAAGAGCACCTGCTGTTTGGCTTATAACTTTTTTTTGGTGTTGAGAAATTGGGTTTAAGAACATGGAGAATATGCTCTCTCTCTCTCTCTCTCTCTCTCTCTCTCTCTCTCTCTCTCTCTCTCTCCTGTGAGATAAAATTGAGATATTCTGACTGCTACATGTAGATATTCTGACTGTCTGCTTACATCACAGGCTGTAGTAATAGAAGAGAAAGAAATATGAGGGTGAAGAAGCAAAAGCGTCAGCGTAAGAGTGTCAGGTTCTACACTTCCTGCTTTGGTTTCAGGGAGCCATTCAAAATCCTCTGTGATGGTACCTTCATTCACCACATTCTCCAAAATCATCCAGTGTCTACCACCCAACCCCAGCAACAATCCCAGCATCAATCACTCCTTACCAGTCTACTTGGAGCCCCAACCAAGGTCTTCACCACCAGGTATGGCTGCCTCTGTGTGTGTCTGCTTCTCCCTTCTTCCTGAAAATGTGCCTATGTTTCTCTCTAACTGTTTGTTTTGTTTGTGCAGATGCATTCTTGGGGAACTGAAAAGTCTTGGTGAATCCTATTTGGACACTTTTCGTGCTGCTCTTAGTTTCTCCACTGCCAGGTCTGTCCTCTCTCTTACTCTCTGTGAGTTTTAGGTTCACTGAGACATAGGTTGATAGGAGCAAATTTTGAATAAACCAACTACAGATATGTTTGGGTGTGAGAAGCCACATGGGATACAAAAAGATTTATATGTTGTCTACTAAAAAATAGCAGAGAAGCTGATTGAAAGAACCGTTTGAAGAAACCCCCTATAGATTTGCTTGAATCTGGGAAGCAACATAAGCCATCAATTTGACTGGTTTCTCTCTCTCTCTCTGGATCAATGCTGATTGACAGAGCTAGTATTGAAGAAACCGACCACTGATTTGCTTGGATTTGAGAAGCAACATAAGCCAGTAATTTTTACTAGTTCTTCTTCCCCTTGCCTCTCTTCTCTCTGTCCCTCAACTGCAGAACATTTTTGGGATTGACACGGTTTGAAAGAACTAGCTTTTTGATGAAACCAACTTTGGACTTGCTTTCCTCTCTCTCTCTCTCTCTCTCTCTCTCTCTCTCTCTCTCTCTCTCTCTCTCTCTCTCTCTCTCTCTCTCATGGTTTTCAAGTATAAAATAATATGAGCATTTGGCTGGTTGAAAGAACTAGCTTTGTTTGGAATGGAAGTTGCTACTTATTTTTCCTGGTTTTGACAAACAACATATGTAACAAATTTCACAAGTTCTTATTTCTCTCTATCAGCTCTGATTTCAGAGGAACATGCAACTGAAAGAATTATCTTGAATAAACCTCTTGTACAGTATGTAATTAATTTCAGAAGGTCTTATTGTTACCCCATCATACCACCCTCTTCCTTTCTTTTACTACTACTACTTGTTCGTTTGTTTACCTTAAATTTGTTTTGGAAAACATATTCTTCTTTTCTTTTGAAAGGAAAATTTGTTTTGAAAACCATGGCTGATAGTCTATGCTCAGGTGTGACCATGAGCGAAGGAAAAATGCTGCAGGATGTATTGAGGATGTTATTGGTGGAAACAACTCCGAGCACTTCCTTCTTGCTACTCAAGATGTTGAACTACGGAAAAAGTTCCAAGAGGTTTGTTCCTCCACTGTATGTTTTAATCACTGTTTATTTGCCTCTAGTTGGATAAGTTTGGTAAGATGCATTAAGACATTGTCATTTCCTTTTGAGTCTTGTAAATGTTTGAGTTTCATAAATTTTCAATAATGTGTGGAGATTGAGTTGTTCTATGGACAAGATTTTATGACGTTCAATATGTTCTTTCCTGGGTTAACTTTTTGTCAGATACGGTGGATGATTGACTCAGTTTTCATTGTCTCAAGCATTATATATATATTTTTTTGTTGTCAGTAAGATGGATGATTGAATTGGTTTCCATCATTGCTCCTCCCTTTCGTGAGCTAAATTGAGATTTTAGGATAAGATAGACTACAATATAAGGAGGATCGTTGGAAGAGAAACTATCTTGCTTCTGAAGAACTACTCTAGTTGAGGCAGCTGTCTCTCTTTTGGCATACTTATCTCAATGAGGTATCGCTCTCAATAGCTCCAGCATGTTTTATGTCCTTATCAGGAACAGTGGTCATTGCTAGGTGTATTGAGAGAAGCTATCTCTAATCTAGGCAATGAGCTTCAATGGGGATGGTGATTCTTTTGTACACATTTTCTGCTTCTTGCTGGAGTTTGGGGCATAGGCTTAACATAAGTGGGGTGGCTTTTAAAGGATACTGTACTCTTTCTTTTATAAATGATTAGAAGCATTGTTTCTCTGAGTAATGCCGTTCTTCATTTCTACACAACAGGCTAGACAAGGTGAGGTCATAATATCTGCTGTATTTTACCTACCACATTTCAGTGCCAATACATGGAATGTTTGTCTTTAGTAATATTTGAGTAGAAAGTTCTGGAAGTGGGACCTCAGAATCTCAGAAGGTGCTTCTTTGTTGGAAATCTCAAATCTCATTGGATACACAGATGCAGTAAATGTCTAGTTATCTTCGCAGCCTTCAAGATCTGGAAGGAAGAGAAAAAGCAGCCAGTGATTGTAGAAGGGGATCCTTAAGACACCATCAGGTGGATTCAGAACACAAATAAATCTCCTTGGACATTGGAAGATGTGTTTGGTCAAATCAGAGAATGAGTTCATGGGCACAGACATCAGCTTTAGTCTTGTTACAGGATCAGCATATGAGAAGGCTCAAGTGATAATCCACTTATTGCTAATTTCGTTCCTACTTAAATTGGAGTCTAACATTTGGTCTTAGTGTGGCGAAAGACATGTATTTGTTGAATGGTTTTTATCTTTTTCTTTAGGTCATCTTGATCTAATCAGCGCAAGTATACTCCCTCATCAATGAATTTCAACTATTCAGAAAAAAAGTATTGGAGTAGAAAATTTAGCGACTATGACCATTTAACTACTATCAGGAATTTAGGTATTTGGATCATGCGCCCACTTTGTTTTCCTAATCTCCATGGATCACAGTTGTTCAGGATGTTTGCTTTTCTGCTGAAGGGTGCTGAAAAGATGACAGAGCCCCTTCTGTGAAGGTGAACAACGCTTACGTTGGCCATTTCTAATTGTCTGATTTGAAGTTAAGTTAATTGAAGGCATGGCAGGGCAATCCTTCTTATAAGCTTTATCAAGAACTAGATTGAAGATATAGCTTCCTAACGAGTGAATAAATGATTTCTAATGTAATTTTTTAGAATGAATATCTAATATAAGATTTGAATGTAGAGGCCCTGTTAATGATTTCATCACAAAGGAGAGATTACTCTCTAACCCTAAAGGTTTGACCTTGCCCCTTGAACCGGGGTCATTCTCCACAAGTGATACATCAAGGACAGAACATCTTTAGAATAGTAACCAATAGAAAAAATGATCTCCACGGAGATGGATACTTACACAGAGTAGGGAGGGAGACAAAAGCTTTATGTAAAGAGGAATCTCAAAGCAGAGCAAGTTGTATCTATTATCATATTCTTCAAAGTGAAAATTCATTGGTCGGTTCTTTAGCTAACTATGGTATGTTCCATAATCATTTTGATTATGAACTACAATCTAGATCAATAGTCTTGTTTGTATGCCAAGTTCTTGGGCCTTTCTGTTGGTTATCTATTGGGCAGTTTAGTTGAAGCTTGCTATCTCACTTTATTTGTCTTTCTCCCTTTGGTTTTCCCAATATTTTGTTCATTCAAATCACCTCCCCATACCCCCCCACCTCCTCCTCCCCCAAAATAAATAAATAAATAAAGGAAAATGGACTCACATACCAATTACACATTTTATACTTTTAACGATCCATTTACAAGCCAATTCCTGCTTTTCCCCTGTTTCTCTATTTCTCCACTTTTATTCTTTTTATGGATTTTTATTTTGAGAGTTGAAGAACGTTGCATTTACTCTGTTCAATCCCCTTTACATGTGCTTAGAGATACATTTCTAAAATAAATGGAGGGATTTTCTTCCAGTTTGTTGCATTCCTTATATAGAGTTGGAATGCAAAGATGCTTAAACTATTCATCTGATTTTTCTATTTGCATTTCTGCCAAATCTCTATAACTCACAACTTCCCTGTGGTCATATTTGGTCCACTTCCTCAAAGTATTGATTAATGTTTTCTACATTGACTAGAATAAGGGATGGCAACTTGATTTTGAATCAGTTCTTAGTAACTTGAAAATTCGGGATACTATGAATACCTGCTGCATTTATATGCATTCAAATGAATGGATTCTTGCATCAAGTAGAAAATATCTTAGCTAGCAATTTCAGCAGCCATAATATGGATCCAAGAACCAAAAGGCATGGTCACATTGTAGGAGAAATGTTCAGTGTGGATTTTAGCATTATGAATTTATTTGTTTGGAGCTTATCTCTAGACTCTCTGCTGCTTTATTAGCCAATTAATCAGAGGCAATATCTATGGGCTATACTTGTCATTTTAGCTATCCTGTTCCGTTCACTGTGTATTTGTCAGAGAAAAATCACTTCTTATTCTCCTCATGGTTGCATAAATGAAAAATATTACCAGCAAAAAAGTAGGAACTTGGAATATGACCAATTGACCAAAACTCCTAAATTCTATCTTGCCAGCCTCTTGATAATATCATGAAATAATTTCAAATTATCTGGTGCTCTTTGACCTATTTTGGTTAGTAGGAGAACTATGAAAACTGTTTCTATCTCCTGCTAATCAAACAGGCCTGTTGCAGTTATTAATACTTCTGTGACCCTGATTGATATATGTGACTGTGTTACTGACGTAGCCATACTAAGGACTACTTTTTTTGTCTTACAGGCCTGATACTATATGATTTTTATTCATAGATAATGGTCCCACATTCATTTCTAATCACATGCGGTATGGCTTACTCTTTTCAAACCTAATTGTTGGTATGATCTTGGAAATGTTGAAGCTATTATAAAATTTTGATTTGTATTTTAACCTTTGAGTGCAGGTACCTGGAGTTCCATTGATCTATGGTCTAAGGAACTCATTATTTCTTGAGCCACCATCACATTTTCAACGTCAATTTGTTAAATCGAGTGAGGAGGAACACTTGCATATGAGTGAGGTGGAATATAAGATGTTGAAGGGGAGGCTAAAGAAGTTTAGATCAGCTACGGCAGGGGCAGCAGGTTCCCCTCATACGACTGGAGTTCTAAGTGCTGAAGTTGCAGAAACAGATGCTTTAACAAATATCAAGCCTGCAAGAGGGATGTTAGGTGTGGCAGATAAAAGCAAATTCAAAAGAAAAAAAGCAAAGGTTAGAGATGCTAATGATAGTCCAGTTCTCATTGATCCGTATGCAGATTTCAATTGGTATATCTCGCTGAAGTTTTTTTCACTGTTATGACATTAACTAAGGTTTCTCACTTTTTGCTTGCGTCCATTGATCTTATTGCACTTGGATGTGCCTATATTTTTCTCAATGTAGTTAATGTCTATCTTGCAACTTTTGAAAGTGGTAGCCTGCCTTGCTCTTCTAGTTTTTTTGGTCATAGGCCAACTGGTTCCTAGGAAATTATGAATAAGCATTGATGCTTTGCTTAAGTAACCAATTATGGCTATTTTCTCTTCTAGCAGGTGTAGATACCTAATTTTGAACTTAAGATTACTAACTTTAGGCCTTATATCTGAAAGATGAACAGAATAATAAACTCAAATTCAACAAGTCCTAAAAATACTAGAAAACTTCACGATATTCCTCCAATGGTGCTCTGCTGTCCTTCAACTAGTTGTACTTAATGTGAAAGTCTATTGCCTGCATGAACAATAAGGGGAGTTGGTTAAGTGCCTTGTTTCACAACCAAGAGGTTTTTGGTTCCATTCCACTTAGCATTTAAAAATTTGTACTGTACTATATAATCAGGTCATGGGAACTGCATCTTTGCTTCCATGTGTTCCAATGGTTTGATTCTTGGATTCTGTTTGCCAGATTATGACCAAAACTATTGGAATGCAACTTCCTTCAATTTCTAAATGAGAAACAGCCTTCAAATTTGGTTCCACCTGCGTTCACATCCAAGACAAGCCCGGCCTGTCCTCTGACCCGCTGTCCTTAATTTCTTATCTATTTTCAGCAGAGTTGTCTTCTTCACTACCTTTTTTCTAAGGACTTGCAGTTGTCTTCCAAAATCTCCAGATGACCCTCTTATTATTCTCTTTGCTGAATGGCTTATGTAGTCTGCAGCAAGTATTTGATTATGCACCTCTTCTCAGCTTCTCTGCCTTTTGGCTTTATGTTCTTCTTCGATTATGATTCCTACCATGTCCTACATGACATGGATCTAAAAATTTCTTTATTATACCAATCTGACTATAGTTAACAATATCCTAGCAACAAATAGTTAATACCTGTAAGAAACAATTTCAGCTGTATATAAAGTTGTGCCAAGAAGGGGAGCCTTGATGCAATGGTAGAGTTGTTGTCGTGTGGCCTTGAGGTCACAGGTTTAAGGCATGGAAACAGCTTCTTCCAAAATGTAAGGTAAGGCTGCATACTGTTGACTCTTGTAGTCTGCCCCTTCCCTCGACCCCGCATATGCCAGAGCTTCATGCACTGAGGCTTCCCTTTATATAAAGTTGTGCCAAGCTAAAGGTGATGCACTAGTACCTTTTTTTCTTATCAAAATCACCTCACTTTCTAATTTAGTCATAATATAAACATATGATAGCCCAGGAAAGAAAAGGACTAGGAACAATAAACTGGACCATAAACAAGATAAAACAAAAGGACATACTTCAATGAAAATAAATAAGAAAAGAGTCTCAGTAAGAGTTGGCGCTCAAGGGCATGCAAAGAAATCAACCACCCACTTTTTCATGGATGGTGACTTATTTTGAAAGGTCTCTGTCGTTCTTCTTGTTCGGCATACCAAAATAGCTGACACATGAGAAATTGATGCATTTATATGATCCTAATCACTTGGTTTGGATCTCTGAAAAAAATAAAAAATCGATGGCTGCCATTTTCAAGTCCTATAGAATAGTTTACAAGCATCCAATGGTCTTGAAATTTGGCATCCGGCCTATTTGGGGCATTCCAAACAAGTGAATGGCTTAGATCTTTTAAAATAAGTCACCATACATGAAAAAAGTGGGGTATAGACTTCTTCTGACTCCCGTGAGCGCCAACTCTTACCAGGAGTCATAAGAAAAGGGCTGGATTTCCTAGCAATCAAATGGGATATTTGGTGTGTATGTGTGACTCAAAGATTCCTGCATTACTCCTTATCAGTCTACACATTTAAGGGTATCTTTATTTGCCACCACCATGAGTGCAACCATCTGGCAAATAATCAGACTTGAGTTTGTGGAAATTCACTATTGGTTTCATCATAAGTGTTGATCTAAGCGAAGATATAAATGTTCATTTCCACACAACCACAATCCTGTAAATAATATTGCAGATATATTAGCTAGAAATTAATACAAATTCACCGCATGTATGTCTATGAATTTCGAGAAAGAAATAGCCAAATGGTGGAAATGAGAGTGTGGTACTGTTTTCAGTGCAATAACCCAACAGATAAGAGCAGATTCAGAAGAAAATCTCTACCTGTTGTTTGATAATTCTGTACATAACCACAGTTGCTTTTACATTTATTCTTTTCCTTGCCTTGTGTCAGTTCCCTGATGTTAAACACACCACAAGTATGTCAATGAATTCAAGGAAAGTGCAATGCTTTTTATAACTGTCAGTTCACCTGATGTTAGATTATTAGTAAAACTAAAATTGGCACGCTACACAAGATGATCCTGCAGCTATTAGGTTCAGGTGAGAAAGGATCTTTGGGTAAGGCGTTACTGTTACAGTTGCTCTGCTTTTTGTTCGTTGTTTTATTATTAACATGTTACTTTTCCTTTCTTCTACTTTCTATCACTTTGTAAGTCTTAATTGATACATGATTTAAGAAGATGTGTATAATACGAGTATGTGTTTTTGGATTTTGCAAAAGCAATAGTATCTTTTGGATGCAAGATAATGTAATAGTTGTCTTTGAAGATGTGTTCTAATGCTACCATTGCAAAACTCTGCTTTTGTGGAAGCTGGCCTTTTTTAATGTGCCTTGTGATTTTTAAAGTTGTTGGTCGACTATCTGTAATTATGTCATGACTGTTGCGTTGTTTACTTGATGTTAGATTTACTTGGTTGTGAAGAAACTTGCTCTGTGATTTTGCAGGGCCCAAACCCACTTTCATGCAAGAAGAAGAGTCGCCCTACAATTGCCCAAAATCAGGTTAGTCTGCATCAATAGTTATTCTTTTCCAGATCTGCTGTTTAATTTTACTTTAGTTCTGTATCCTTTTGGGCAGCTGAAATGGTTGGGAAAAATATGCAGGAAGCTTCACTATGAGTCCACTTGGCCTCGTGAACTCTAAAGTCACAATGTCATGACACTTGATAATTTAGAAGCATAAAAATAATGTAAAGTAGTTAGCAAAACATGGAATTATTATTTTATAAGTCTTTTTTCAAATTAATGAGTTCACTGATTTTAGAACAGAGTCCATTCTTTGTATCCTTGAAGCCTGGTTTCAGTATGGATAGGGGTTATCATCATGCATTTATGCGATGGATAAAAATATCTTATTCTTGTGATATAAATGACGAGAGTTATCTTCCATCAATTCTCCAAGTTAATGAAGAATTCAAATTGATGCAAACTGTCTGACTTCCTAAAAAATTGTCCCACTTCTTTTTTCTGTGATAAATCCTCACAAATGAATCCACCCTCTAATATCGGTGTATCTTTGTTGACAAGGTACCAACTTAAACCACCCATACAGTCAAAAAATTAAGACCAGCTTGGGTCTTTTTCTTCTCTAATACAGAAGTATCTCTCAATGTTTGCCTCAGTCCATGTCCAAAGTCGTCGTGTGACCTTGAGGTCACGGGTTCAAGGCGTGGAAACAGCCTTTTGCAAAATGTAAGGTAAGGCTGTGTACTTTAGGCCCTTGTGGTCCGCCCCTTCCATGGACCCCGCATAAGCGGGAGCTTCGTGCACCAGGGCTGCCCTTTTTAAGTCCATGTCCAAAGTCGTGGTGTGGATAAAGTTGCGGATAAAGTTTATGCATCTTGAAACGATTTTTGTCCTGCTTTTATTTTTTGATCATCGCTCATTTTGTATATATTAACCTCAGTCCATGATTTTTTATTTTTATTTTTTCTCATCTTCCTTGCTCATCTTCCTTGCTTGGATATTCAGTTAAATTCTCTTGCCTTGATATATGAGGAATTTATGAAACAACCTTATTACATATTTCCAACACGAAGTGCATTTGAGAAACGTGATTGGGATCACACTCTTGATGTCTGAAAGATCCTCTATCCATGATCTCTAGCTTGTACATTACTTAACAAAAGAACCACTCAGAAGACTGCTAACCATTCATTGAGGAAACTGAGCGTAGATTGAAACTCAATCATCAACTTCCTTTTATTGATTGGACATGTAGGATCATCTAACTCCTTTGGTTCTGGGTCATATCTGCATCAATACTCCAACAAAGAGTGTGATCATACTAATATCATGTTCATGGACCTGAACTGCTTCCAGATTATATTGTTTCTGGACAGTTGTTCGCATAATAGATTAAGATCTAGTCCTAGTATGTGCCTTTATCCTCTTCTCAAACATTTCAATGAATTCTCCTCTAGGCTCCCAATATTGTATCCTTTTGCAGGTTTCCATCAGATAACAAAAAGGTCGTCAATTTTTCTCACAAATATTGGGTACTCACGAAAATGGCAGCTGGAAAAATACTCTGACAGATTTTAGGGCTTGAAGAGCCATAGGTTCATGTCAGATTTACTTCCCATGTTTCAAGCTCCAGAAAAGAGTGGACTCCAAGTAATGCTTCATCCAGGCATTGTTACGCAGATGATAGAACCCCATTTACATTTTAGCTAGACAAAGAAACTGAACCTCATATGGCTGTGGTAAGAGTGCCCTGGCGTGGCATTAAGTCTGTACCAACCTAGCTGTTTCTCCAGTCCTTGGGCTGTCTCCTACTGCTGCTGTTCTGATCTGATTCAAATACCTGTCTGACCTGACACTGTTTGAGTTATAAATTGAAGTATTTATGTTCTTAAACTATTCTTCCTTTGCCTAATATGGGTTGCAACGCAGGGTGGCGAGGCTGGTGATACGACCAGGAAAAAGAGGAGCAGAAAAAGGAAAAGGTTCCACAAGGACTCTAAGGTCATAGATGTTACCCGTTAACTCTACTCCAGAGGGTCTGATGACTCAAAATAGCTTCTTCCAGTATTGGAGAATAATGGTTTTTGGTAGACTACATCAACCATCAAATGATGCTGTGTTGCCAGCCAGGCAATCTGCGGCCTTTTTCTTCTTCAGCGGTCAAGTTTTGGCTCTCTGAAACTCTTTACATCAGACTGATGCATGGGGGAGAGTGGCTGCCAAAAATTTAAGTCTTAGATCAAACTGGAGATTTAGGGAATGTGATAGATAGTGAGAAAGATTTATACACCTTCTGAAATACACTCGATTCTACTAGAACCAGGGTCTTTTCCTTGCTTATTTGTATTATGAGGTACTTTTTCTTGTGTTTTATTGGAAATTACTAAAGTTTAATGGACTGCCATCTTCTAAGAATTTTCAAGCAGTGTTAAAACAGATGATTTTATTTCATTATGTAGCATTTTCTGCTCATATGGGGAAAATTGTCCAGTGTAATCTGTGCTTGTTTTTTACCCTTTTTGGGGACAAAACTCTACTACTCGTTCCAGTTCCCCATCTTACTCAACCTTCCACTCATTAATCCTGTCCTTGGGCACTTCCAAAATTTCAATCTTTGAAATATAATGAGCTGCAAAGTTTGTCTTCATAGGATTGAGGAACGTGAAAGATGAGCTCTTGCTGGTCCTTGCAAAGATAAAGATCAAGCAGGGAAACCTAGTGCCACCTATCCACTGGTTAAATTTCGGACCAAGCATTGATTTAATTTTGTGCACCTTGCAAAGGCCCTTCAACCATTTGGGTCATTCACAGGTAGAAGCCTTGACTTTTAATGAATTTCATTCAAACTGTTCCCACATAAATTTCAAGGCTAATGGGTTGTTCAGGACTTGGGTATAGAAAATTGTTGATGGGTCAAAAAATTGGTTTCTTGTTTAGTTCTCAAAGAAGTGTTAAATATTATGTATGACCTTGGGTTACAATAATATCTAGCAAGCTGTATATATCTTTCAATACTTTAATTTGTGCAAGTTGCTAAATGGAGTGGTCTTCTTGCTTTCCATCTTCATGTGCCTATTTTTGGAAGTTTGAATTGTTTGATTATTTGGAGTGGGTAAAAGTTATAACCCAAAAAATGCGAGGCTTTCATAGGTATATACTGATAAAGTGGAGAAATCAACTTGAAAACTTTGTACATCTGAGCTTTTTCACATATGAAATCTGGAATTGGTTTGTATTTGTTTATTCTATTTGATGGACAGTTTATTACAATTGGGCGTAGATTAGTCTGAAATCCAAATTTCATTTCTCGGTCTCTCTTGTTCTTCAGCCATTTGAAGTCTGTCTTTCTGGGTGAGAGATGTGGACGACCTGCTACTAGTGCTTCTGTCAATACAGTTGGCTTTGTAAAGAAAACTGTGGAATGTAAGGAATCAAGAATTGGGAAGAGGCCAATAGGGCTTCCCTTCAATGTTGCCATCAAATTGGAAGGGCAGGCTTTGAGTGTTAAGGGTCCTCTGGGGGAGCTTTCAAGAATTTATCCACGTGAAGTGAAGGTTGAGAGAGTGGATTCTGGGATTTTGAAGGTTTCCAAGGCAATGGAAACGAGGGGAGCCAACCAAATGCATGGTCTTTTCAGGTAAGCACTTCTTCTATCTTTACTGAGTCTCCGCAATGAGAGACAGGGACATTTGGATGTTTTATGGTTTCAATTTATTTTTCTCCCCGTGAATTTTCTGTTGCACTTATTTTAATTTTTAGGATGGTTCAGTGCATATCAAGTGAAAGAAACAAATAATGAAGATCAATTGCCAAAAATGAGGGGAATGTGTGATATAGAGTTCAGTATGAGAAGTTTGTCCATAAAGGTAATATTGTGCTAAGCAGAAGTCTTTTCCTCTTTTGGGGGACTCTCAGCTCTCTGTCGTTTCCTTCTGTTCTTGCATGAGAATATTAATGCTTCTGCCAAATTCTCTATATAAAGTAAATTCAATTTTAATAAATATCATATTTACCCAAAAAAGAAAACAAATTGTTAGCACATTACATGTGTTGGAATTGATTGATGAAACAGCCTCTAATGTCTTGTAGCAGGTGGCTATTTTGCTTAAATAATACAATTATGCAAATCCCATGACATCAATCGCATCACTTGCTCTTCAACTGAGGTGGGATGGAGCAAACAGCGACCTTCTCCAAGTAATGATTAGCATGGTGGAAGATCAATGCCACACATCCCATCACTGTGTGCACTCATCTCATAAGCAAATGGAGGAAAACTTATGCAACACTCATGTTTATATGCAGAATTTACCTATGATGATTACTATCCATTCTTTTGACACAGTTTTTCTAGTCAAGGACATATGTCCAATGATCCTACACGTTCTGCTTGGTCATCATACCCAATACGTCATCATGCATGTAAGAGATGTACCTCTTATGATCTTCTATTCCAAGAGATTGATCAATGGGTCAAGTGGCCCTGCCATCTCCTTATTGTTTTCATAAGCTTTAGCTAAGCAATGTGCTGTCATTTAGCCAAAACTTATGAATGTGGCAGTTCTTGCCTCATTATAGGAAAAATAAATAAAAAGAAGAGTATACAAGATATTTCTGTGTTGAGTAGATATACTGCTGTTTGATTTTTTTTATGACCATTTTCACCACTTTTATGGTGCCATTTCTTGCCTCATTGTAGAAAAAGAAAAATAGAGATTTGGATCATATTTAGCCTGGGAAGGCCCAACAAAATTTTTGGGGCTGAATGAAACTATGATACTTAATAGAGGGGAATGGAGGAATAAGATTTCATGTGGCCAACCCCTAATCGGGATAAGGTCTTGATGATGATGATCATGTTTATCCTAGCTTCTAGGAAGCACTTTAACAGCACAGCTTCAGATTCATTCACTTTCCTTGTAAACTTAGCAACACATGTTTGCTTTTTACTCAACTTGGATATTGCTCCTCCTCTACATAGGAACATGCATTTGAATATCAATCTTCTGTCATCAGGGTATCTTGCTAAATCAGCAAAGTGAACCCTTTCACTAGAATAACATCTCATCTCTTTCTATACCTCTCTATACGAATAAATATTATTTTAACAAATAAGCAACGAGCAACTTGTGGCCAAATCTGAAAAAAAAAAACTAGAGGGTTATTTTGTATTCCTCGGAATTTGCTTTCTTATCTGGGTAACAATAGCTACTGCAAAACTCACATACTATCTTGTGTACAATATGAAATTGGTTGCTTAATGCCTATGACCTAAATCTATTTGACTAGGTTATCTTAATGGATCTGAAGTCGCAGTACAAGAATATGTTCTTCATGATTGGTTCTGAATCCCCTTAGTAGTATAGATGTGATGCATTTTGACTTGGACTTAAATCACAAGCTTACATCTCAATCGTGCCTCGTGTTTGTGGAACCAGAATCAATTAACCAGTCAAAATAATCTCCATTTGTTAGGATGGTTTTGAAAACCACAAATACTATTTTTCCTTGGTTTACTTCAACTAAGATTTCCCACAAAAGCATGTTAGAATTGATGAAGTGGGGAATACCTTTGTGCCACAATGCAAATTATAACTAGAGGTCTGCTAGGGCAATGCTGCCTATGTTAACCCTGTGTGGGACTGCCTAGGGCTGGTCGTGCATTCATGGGGCTTGCCTTTCATGGCAGCAGATCAATGAGTGGAGTGCTGGACCTGCAATTGCTTGTCGTGAAGTATGTGTTTGCATATGCCCCAGACACTACTCGTTGTGGACTGGAGATTGGAAACAGATATTAAAAAGAAATTACTGTTTAATTATAATATTGATTTTGTATCTATATATTTTGTGGTAACTTCATGGAGTAGCCCTGACTGTGTCCTTATGTTTTTGTAAGCTTTAGCCAAGGAAATGTACTGTCATTTAAGCTTTGCAAAGGTAACCCATGTGCTACACCTCATTGTTGTGTTTAGCATACATCAGTGGAGCGCCTGGAGGTCATTATTAAGATGTGTTGTTGTTTGTTAACCTCCTTATTGTGGATGCCAGCTATCTAGTAGAGTTAGAAATCATAACATAGGTTGATCTGGACTGGGGAAAATCCTTTCTGTTATGCATTTCATACTACTTTACAGTTTTAACTTTTAACTAGCAGTTCATTTCTAGCCTTTTGAAAAGAAAATTGCTGCGTTTAACTCTTTAATGCTGATGTCAGTTTGAAGTACTGTAGAAGATAGAAACGCAAAATGCATTCCAACATATTGTGTCAAGTACCATCTAGCACTGTTGGCCACAGAACAATATGGTTGCCTCTCCTTGTTACTCTTGGTGGGAGATTCGAGGTAGCTCTTTCCCTTTGTTGGGAGATTTCGAGTATATTGACAAAATTAGGATAACAAGTTCTAGGTAGCTTGCTTTATAACTCTTTGCTGTTAAAAATGAAAAAAATGTTTGTGGTACCATCGACCCTGACCAATATTTCCACTCTGGTGAAATCTCATCATCATATTTGGGGGTAGAATCATTACAAATGTGGCTTTGCTGCTAAGATTTGTTTGTAATTGTTTCTTCTGACTAATGGTTGAAGAAGGTTGATAAAGCTAGAGAGATATATGAGTTTGACCTTAATGTTGACTTATGATTCTTGCTTATAGCTGGAAGTAGGAGAATAGTTGGCTGCGCTTGCAGTGAGGGACTTTAGGTTTCCAATGATTAAAGTTACTTTTGTTTGTAGTGGGTCATGCAGATATCATTTGGATATACTACAGATTGATTGCAAGAAATGGATGAGCATAGTATAATGAACTAGAGTTCCAAACTCGCTGGACATTGCAGAATCTTTTGCCAGTATACTGTTGGGTCTTTTGGGTTGTCACTATTTAGGATCGTCTTTATTCATTGCCTTTCCTTAGGATTCTTGGAATCATGTAGTTCCTGTCATTGCTTTTTACCATTGTTGTGCTTCCATTTCCTTAATGAAGCTTCAACCTTAAAAGAACTAACACATGTAGATAAAACAAACTTCCATCTTTGCTTTAGCTGGCCTTCCTGCTTTATTTGCTTCTACAACGGTTTCACCCCATTTCAATTTGATGCAGAACTCTTACGGATAACATGGTGGTTGGTGTCTCTAAAGGATTTGAAAAGCGACTCCAATTAGTTGGGGTCGGATACCGTGCAATGTTGGAGGGAAATGACTTGGTACTGAACCTTGGGTTTTCACATCCAGTCAGGATGCTGATCCCAGGTAGCATAAAAGTGAAGGTGGAGGACAACACAAGGATTGCTGTAAGTGGATATGATAAATGCTCTATCGGAGAATTTGCTGCAAATGTTAGGAAGTGGAGAGCCCCTGAGCCATATAAAGGGAAGGGTGTCAAATATGCTGATGAAATTGTCAGAAGGAAGGAGGGTAAAGCTGAGAAGAAAACTAAACCAAGTGAGCTGCTGCCTTGTGGCTGCACCATGTTCTGTTACTTGATGCATTTTCTTTGTTTGTCTTGTTCTTCTGTCACAGGAATGCTTAAAATGTTCAGGATCATTGTATTTTTGGAGAGCCATAATTTTTTGTTGAAATCAGGTGGCAAATTACCTCATTCCATTGTGTGAAACTGAACACATCTCAACCATTTTAACTTCCAATTTTATGGGAGTCTGTTTGGGACAAGGATAACAAACCTCGAATGAACTTATCCAATGATAGCTGGTTTTTTCCAAAAACATGAATAAGATGATTCAGAAATAGATGAAGTAGCTCTGAAACAACCTTCTGTTTGTGCTCAAATAATCTTGTCTATGTTTTAAGACTCCATATAGCGGGGGGCAGAATCCACATCCATGGATAAATCCATTCACAGCTTCTTATTATCTTCTTCCTGCACCTGATCTGAAGACATTGCACACAGTTAAGGTGGCCTTCCGGTGAGTTAACTGATAATACTGAATCCAGTTGTCAGATCAATGCAGCTTCCATTGACATCATGCAGGTTAGCTATCCAAACAGGATCTTAGCTAACACCTATTAGAAGGCAATTAGTAGCCAAAGAATCAGAAGTTAGATGGTTACATTCATTTTTCCGAATTCAAAGGAAGGTGGTTCTCTTCTATATGGTTCTACTGCTGCTTCTTAGTACTACTAAATTCAATGTGAAACATTTACTCCGACGGTGGAAAATGAAGGTTAGAGAGATGTCCAACACAGATGCCATAAGCAACAGATTCACCCAAGATCTATCCAATGGGCTAAATGCATGCCATAGAAAAGGAGTTATGTTGTCCACACAAAACGGTAATGATTGCTGATAGGTCTACTGGTTCAAACTTCCTTAGTAAACCTCAGAAGAAGGAAATAATAGCCAAGTTTATTGAATGAAACGTTTGAATTACAAAGGATCAATGGACCAGGGAACTGAGAACAGAACTAAGAAAGGATTAAAAGGACTAAGAACCGATGTTCCTCCCTTTTATTTTCCATCTCCCAACCTCATTACCTAATATTCTGTAATTATTTCTCAACAGAAGTGGATGCTAACTATATCTCTTAACCAACTGACTACATCTCTTGACCAACTAGATTGTAACTACATGATCCTCCCTCAACTGAGTGGAAAATTGTCTGTCAACAGATCTGTGTAACAACTCTGCAATATTTGTAACTGCTTCCTTCTTCTAGAATAGGTGAATTGCACAAAAAAGACTATTCATCTTAGAGATGTCTGCAGAAAACCTTGAGGTCATGGGTTCAAGGTGTAAAAACAGTCTCTTAAAAAAATGCAAGGTAAGGTTGCATACTATAGACCCTTGTGGTCCACCCCTTCTCCATGCCTGCATAGGCAGGAGCTTTCCCCCCCCCCCCCCCCCCTCTCTCTCTCTCTCTCTCTCTCTCTCTATATATATATATATATATATAAAAGACAGCCCCGGTGTATGAAGCTTCTGCCTATGCGGGTGGAGGAGTGGACCACAAGGGTCTATAGTACGCAACCTTACCTTGCATTTTTTTTTAAGAGACTGTTTTTACAGCTTGAACTCATGACCTCAAGAGGCTGTTTTCACTCTTGAACCTGTGACCTCAAGGTCACACGGCAACAACTACTCTACCATTGTGCCAAAGCTCCCGTTAAAGAGCGTATATGCCATTATAAAAGGGCAGTTATGGTGCATGAAGCTCCCGCCTATGTGGGGTCTAGGGAAGGGGCAGACTACAAGGGCCTATAATAGGCGGCCTTGCTTTGTATTTTTGTAATAGGCAATTTTCACATCTTGAACTCGTGACCTCAAAGTCACATGATGACAACTTTTACTATTACACTAAGGCTCCTCTTCATCGTATATGTCATCGTCCAAAAAGAAAAATTCAAGTCAAATGAGAAATGCCATAAAACGAGATTTATTTTGTCATCGGTTAAAGTTAGGAGCACGTGTGAGTGATTTATTTTGTAATTCTTTGTTTGTAAAAAAAATAAAAAAGAAAAGAAAAGAAAAACAAAGAAACAGGTGATCCTGCCTCTACACTAAACAATTACTTTCAATGGGTGGACATTGTCTGATCCTTCAAGGACCCACCAGATGAATTCAGTCATTATCAAATCAAATCTTCAGTCATGTGAATGGTCGAGATTGGTGGTGGACCCACCACCCTTCTCTTCGAAACAAGTTAGTAATTATGAAAAAATTATTTGGTTATAAATGGAATTTCAACCTCTTAAACCTCCCTCTGGGCTCTGGGTATGTATTTCATCAGCTGCAAGTCTTCCAAGTCCAACGCTGAGAAGAAGAAAAAGTAAGAGACAGAAATGGGAGAAGAAAATCGGGAAGTAGACATGGAATGGTGTATTTTGCAGCCCAAGATCGAACTGCATGCACACCTCAACGGCTCTGTCAGAGATTCGACGCTGCTGTAAGCCTTTTCTCTCTTCTTTTATTTTGGATCAATTCCTTGTCATGAGTTGTTACATTTCTTGTTTCAGAAGAAAAATGTCCAATTTATGCCATATAACGATGATATTTCATCTCCTTTTGACAATTTTGCTATAATTTCCTGTTCCGCCTTTTCGTATGGATGTAGTTTTTGTGAATGTTGATGGTTATAATCAGCGTTCTAGATCAAACATTTTTTAGGGTTTTAATTCTCTTACCTATACTTTTTTATTCTTTCTCAAATTATGTGCTTTAGGCTTCACTGAGAATTTCCTTTGGCGTTGTATAAATTTATGAAAATTTACCTGTATGCGTTTATATCTAAGTTCCATTAAATTCATGGATTTCATTGTACATCTCCATACATGCTTTCTTATATTTTATTTGGTATAAGGATTTATCTTTCATTTTAGTATTTGCCATTTGATAACAGCTAATACTTCTTCATACAAGGTTTGAAAAGTTTTGTCTTGTTTGTGTTTTGTTATCTTGGCCTATTTTCTTCACGACTGTAATTTGTTAAATTCACGTCAGTAGGAAAGTGATTCCGTACAAAAGGCAGTGCACTTACCAATTTGTGTTTTTCTGATACTTGCAGAGAACTTGCTAGAGTCTTGGGTGAAAAAAGTGACCTAAATTTTGCTGAAGTGGAGCATGTAATCATGAAAAGTATGTCCATCAATTCTTCACATTCTTTCTTTCTGTATTACTTTTTCTACACAGTTGGAAAATGCTTTATCTAATAGAAACTAGACGGGGCAAAGGTTGCTTCGTGTAGAAAATTTATTAAAGGACTGTCTCTTTGAGGGGTCTTTGGTGCAACATCGACAGCTCTAGGAATGCAAGAAAAAGAAAACAAAAAACCCCTCTTTGCAATCATATCACTACACCATTAGTAGCTCTAGGGAGATTAAAACAAAGAGAAGGAAAATACTCTATTTGCAAGGATGTCTGTTACCTCATTAGCAGCTGAGGAATGCACGATATAGAAGAGGAGCAACTCCCTGATCTCATGAATGTGGCATGCAATTTCCATGCTCTTGGAGAAATGCCAATGGCAGGTAATGATTGTTGAATCCATTCAATTAAGAGATTATGAGCAAAATTTACGAGGATGTGTTGTGTTATGCACCGACTCTTTTGGACGCCTTGTGCCCCATTAAGCCTGAATGATATAGCATCAAATTCCATTTGATACTGCTAAACACTTTACCTCACCCAGTTATTTCATGGTTGCCAAAAGATGACTCCGTCAGAACCTAGTTCAAAAATTTGACTTGGTGGATGTCGCCATCTTGTGAGTCTCTTCCTTCAATCAGTCATGGGGTATCATGTCAAATTCTCTTGCACTTTGTCAAACATGATACGGTGCCAAGTTGCTCTTTGGACTTGCCCAAACTAGAGAAGAAGCTTTAATCTTTGATCCTATCTTCATATAACCTCTTCCAACCACTGAAGGAACATATGCACATTACCATTCCTTTCACCCAGATGCCCAAACTTCCACCCATTAAGTAGGTAGGCACAAAGATTGTGGTATCATATAATGGACCCAAAAGTGCTATAGTATGCGCAGTCCACCCCTTCCAAGTACTACAAATAACAGATGATGCAAGATCCATTTCCTTCTTATGCTGTTATGCTTTATGCACCATCTGGCTATAGTACACAATTCTTCTTTCTAAACATGTTTATGAAATCATTCTTCAATGACATACCTTCCACTAAAAGCTTTTGACTGTAGGCAGAAATCTTGATTCCCCCATCCTTGCACCAGCTTGAAAGTGATAATCCGTAGATAAGGTGGCAGAGAAAGAACTAGTGTAAGGAACTTATCTTTCATCTTTGAAGCTAATAAATTCAAAAGTACAACATGTTAATGCTGCTTTGTTCTAGTTTCAGTGAGACATTCATCTTGCATACATCTCTTTGTCATGTCCCTAAAGTACATTGTTAATGGCTCAAAATTATATTTGACCCAGTCACTCTTGTATATACTTGTTTGTGGAAACATAATTTGTTGTCGTCGTCAAGACCTTACCCCGATTAGGGTTTCACTTGTGGAAACATAATTCAAAGTACATTAAATTATAGACCAAAAAGTTCGGTAAATATTATTTTTGTCCATGGAAGCCTCAGTTTCCACACTTCATTTTGACTAAAGTTTCCTCTGTGCAAATGATCGCTCTTTGTCTGAGTGTTTCAGGCTGTTTGATTTGATTCACACGCTTGTGGTTGACCATGCAACCGTCACAAGAATCACTAAGGAAGTACGGAAATTGTATAGTTATATAATTTGAAGAAAAAAAGTGCAATGTTCAAGATTACAGTGTTTTTTCACTTTTATCTTTGAAACACAGGTTATTGAAGATTTTGCTGCAGAAAACAGTCTATTTGGAGCTACGAACAACTCCAAAGGTATTTCATGTGTAACTGAAGCATTCAACTGTCCTTTTCATTTTCACCCTGTTATTCACTTAGAATAGGAACTAGTGGTTGAATGAGACAGTATCCTTTTTCCTTCCTCAGAAGAATCAGGCTATTGGGATGAGTAGATGGTCTTATATGGAAGCAGTGTTAGATGGTTTGAAGGCTGTTGATACAGTTGATGTTTCACTTATTCCTCATGGGACCACAGATAATTTCACAGGCTCTCCATCTATAACTGATACACAGAGAGGGAGAAGTAGGAGAAAAATATATGTTCGCCTTCTTCTCAGCATTGATCGTCGCGAGACCACTGCAGCAGCAATGGAAACCGTATTTTAGAGAACAACATATATCTTTGATCTATTTTGTTGTTAGAGGCCCCTCTCTTTGATTCAGTTGAAAGCAGTAGCTAAAATCATAAGTGGAAAAAGCTTTCTGGGGCAGACCAAGTTGCAAGTCAATGATTGACACACTAGGTTTCATTGATTAGGCTGATTGAACGGGTTTTTGGTTGTTACACTAAAACTGGCTTGACTCTGACGATTCCATGCTTTGGCCTTTGTGTTTTGAACATTGACTGTTGCGTACTCTTACTGAATTTTCTGGCCTTTTAACAGGTTCAGCTGGCATTGGAAATGAGGAATTTAGTTGTAGGTATTGACCTTTCTGGCAATCCTGTTACTGGGCAATGGTACTACACCAATGAACTCCCATATAGAATTTATTATGAGAACTAGTTGATATCTTCTGCAGGTTGTAAAATGACCCTTTTCCCTGGCTACATCACATTGTATGGCAGGCTGACTTTCTTGCCCGCATTGAAGCATGAGAGGGAGTCTGGTCTGCCTATAACTCTTCACTGTGGAGAGGTTTGTTAGACTTAGGGACACACCTTTATTCAGCCAGTTCTTTCCTGCTACTCTTAGAGTAAGTTTAGTTGTTTCCTTAAGTTTTCTGATTGTTTTTCTTGTTTGCTTAGTAAATGTAGATTCCTAACCCAGAGGAAATCTCGGCAATGTTGGAATTTGATCCTGAGAGGGTAGGCCATGTTTGTTGTCTCGGCGATGAGGAATGGGAAAAGCTGAAGTCAACTAAGATCCCAGTTAGGTTCATTCCCTGCTACCTTACCTTTCATAATTAGCACCGTATTTTATATTGACTGTTACATTGTCTAATGTTTACGATGATCCCATGCAGGTTGAGATTTGCTTGACATCTAATGTCCGGACTGAAAGATTTGCTTCCATACATGATCATCATTTTGGTTAGATTTTTCAACTTGTATTTTGTGCATGGAAGAGAAAAAATCTCTTTCAACCATCCAGTCCTTATCGGCCTGGTTTGGTACAGGATTTTCTTTCTGCCTAATTGCTGCATCAAAACATAGATAAAACTTACATCGACTTGGATAGAGTAGTCTTTGGTTGTTTGTTCTTGAACTCTTTGAGTTCTGTTTTTAGGATATCAAACTCAATCCGTAAATTATTGTCCCTCTGCGAAATAAACCTAGAAGTTCTTGGATGAAGTAATTGTGCATTCAGTCGTGTATTCTCGTTATAATTATCATGTGTACTTATTTTCACCTCTTAATTGGAACAAAAATATTAACTTTGCAGCCGATCTTTACAAGTCAAACCATCCGCTGGTAATCTGCACTGATGACAAAGGCATATTCTCCACCAGTCTTTCCCGTGAATACTACCTTGGGGCCTCAACATTTGGTAAGTACATGTTTTTAGATCATTAAGCCAGAGGTAATTAAATTAGTAAACTGATATACTTGTCATTTCTTGTTCATCTGTAAAGTCTCCAGGACTGGACAAGGATGGGATATTTCAGCTGGCTAAGGATGCAATTGAGTTCGTATTTGCTGACGATATAGTGAAGAAGGCTCTCAGAGAGATCTACGATTTGGCTGCCACAAATACAGCACTTTGAAGGCCGACACCTAATTGGGATAAGGTCTTGATGATGATGATGAAATATAGCACTTTGAAATCTACGTACGAAGCATCATTCAATACTGTTTTTGCATTGTATGATTAATTCTGCTTCGCTTGCAGTTGTGCCGAAGCACAGTGCATTGAACTGTTTTCTAGAGTTGTTAGATAGTGAATTCATCGCCATTGTAACACTCATGAAAGAACCTTGTTGTTTAGAGAAATGAAGGAACAGTTCTTTTCAAGTAGAAAGAGAGAGAGGCAACAACCCTTAATATGCTTGGCAAAGATACCATTAATAATACAGGCTACAACATCACAAAGGAAGCCTGTGTCGTCCCTGAGCTGTGTTTCAAAGCTAAAAATCAGACTTCTGTAGGCCCCAAAGTTGATGGCAAAGTTGTCATCGCCTGACCTTGAGGTCAGGGTTCAAGGCGTGAAAACAGTCTCCTGCAAAAATACAAAATAAGGCTGCATACTATAGACTATTGTGGTCAGCCCCTTCCCCGCACCCTGCATACTGGGAGCTTAGTGCACTGGGGTTGACCCCAGATCATCCAACAGTTTATATTTTGTGTTATACAATGGATGGCTTAGATAGAAAACGAAGATGATGAAAATCTCGATTGATTGGAACATCTTTGCGTAATTGTTTGATGCCTTGGATTTATGAAGAAAGTCCAATCCAATATAGGTACAACAATTTGGCTGCTCGGGTCTGCGAAGAAAATCCTATTAGGATATGGTGTTAAAGATGGCCTCTAGTTCTTGATTCAAGGATTTCTTGACACTGTACAATTTAGTCTTTGGCATTATTCAGTAATGATGTTTTAGTTTCCAAAGTTCCTGAAAATAATTTAGTTCTTAAAATTAATTGTTTTGATCACACTTTAGTACTTTTATTAACTTTTTGTCAGCAGAACCAGCGGTAGGCAATACAAATAATAGTTGTTATTTTATAAGAAAAGAAGAAGAAGCAAAGTCCAATTTAATCCTTGGTATTTTTTGCTTATAGTAGAGTCGTCGTTTTACACCGGAGCTGCTCTTTTTAACTATAGGCAGAACAAAATATAAAAGTACTTTGTTTTCTCTTGGATTTGAAAATAAGACGTCTAAAATAACAATATTACATCCTAACCACTAACCAATAATTTTTACATGCAGCTTAAAGTGAAAAAAAAATATCACTAGAAATTCCCCTCGATTATTTTTGAGTCACCCGTTGGTGAATCCTAATTAATTCTGCTTGCCCTATTTTTCTAGTTGAGTCGAATTTTTGGTGTTTTTGTGAGTTAAGTTTTTGGGTTTAAACTACGAGTTGATCAAACTTGTCTATCTTAATTCTCCAACTTTGAAATAGTGAGGATTAGATGAGAGTGGAATGTAAAAAATATGTGCTTTTGATCCCAGCACATGAATGGTGAGGAAGCTAGTTGAAAGAAAGGTCCATAATTGATAAGTAAAAACAAAGTTACATCAGATGTTTCCAAAATCCGATCACCTTATTTTTGGCTGATTAAAGGAATCAGATGGGTAGATTCAAATCAACAATTTTGTGTAGTGTGGGAAAATACATGACTCACCAAACCAAGTCACATCAAGTCCTTTCTCATACCATAGGCTTACTTTCTAGTGTTTTCCAGGAAATATCTAGCGTGTCAAATTATTATTTTTTCCTTATGATTTATCTTCACTTATCCCTCGCAAAGAAAATCAAAGAAAACAAAAGCATAACCATCGTGCATCAATTCCACATTTCTTTCCCAAAGTTGTCTTGTTTCAGACGATATCCCGGCGAAGCCAATGCTTTCAGCAGTTTCACACATTTTGGGCTGCACAATCCTTGGCAGCATAAACATGGACAAACACAAATACAACCATTTTTTCAGCAATTTGCACAACACATTTTGAGCTGCGCAAACATCCAGCCTCGCCAGCCTATCAGTCAAGATAAGCAGCGATAGGCCCGCAATTTCACCTATTGTTAAACCCGTGCAGCACTTGTGTCTATGCTTAACTCCTTTTGTTAGACACAAGTCAACCTTCCACACTTACTCTCACTTGCTACGTCTAGACATTCACCCGACTTAAGTAATGAGACAACTCAGGAGATAAAGACTTACTCAAAGAGAACCTGTTATCTTTACTTGAGTAATCGCATCTGCTTACAAATAAGAAGCTTATACCTTTTTATAGTTGTTCCCTTCTATCCACCTCCTCAACGGATGGTCCAAATTATTACGTATGTCAACTATTTAATGGTTGAAAACTATGCTAGAACTCTCTACATAAATCTCTAATCTTCTCTCTTTCTAGATATTTATAAGAATTCTTCTTGAAACCACAATACTGATATTCCACTACGGACAGCGAGAAGTCTATGTTATTAAAGTGTGATATTCATCATGGTTCTGAGCTCTTGCATCCGCCACATCTATCACTAATCACATTAAAAGAGTTCCTCTGCTCCGACATGAATCTCCCCCTTGTGTCATCAAACAGTCAATTTGCATAGGCTTAACACTTAGAAAAAACCCTACTTCAATGCTAACAATTCATATAGGATTAATTTCTACCCTGAGATCAGTTTAAGTAAAGCTTAAATATTAGTGCACCCCAGAACAAAAAGTGAGTGCCTAATACTATTGCTGTTGTACAGAATTAACATGATTTATTTCCATGAGGCCCACTGAACCTTTTGAAAATTTGCCTGAAAGTTAAACCAAAGTCACTTAAAATCTCAGATTCTCAATATATCATAATGGTTTAACGTTCCAATTTTAGCAAAAGCCTGGAGTCTGATATTAACATTGAGATAGTGTGCCAATCACCCAGGCGCCTATTTGTGGATCTGCGTTTACTCGTTCCTTCTGTTGAATGATTTTATTGAATTATGGCATTGTTTGTGAACATTTATTGAAACCTCTTGACATTAGGTTTCTTGGTGTATTATGTGATGTGAGAGTCATCTTCTTCAAGTAGAGGATCTTAGTTTGTATATTTGTGAACTGTGTAAGCTGCAATACTTTAGAATTTCTGGACATTTCTTCAATTTGTCTTTGTGGATCAACAATAGTACGCAAATCAAAAACAGAATTTTAATCAATGATAAGAAGAATGTAAGCTTCCAAACATTTACAGGGAAAAGATCAGCATTAGGGCAATCCAACTAACTCCATTGGTGATTAGACTTTACTAACCTACAAGCTTTGGTGTTTATTTTCAGCACTTTTTGGTGTCAACATTTTTTCCTTTATTCTGCTACTTTATCATTCTTAGGAATAAAGTGTAGGTATTATTAATATGATTTTCTTTTTCTATATGCTTCTCTCTTTTTCACCAAGTTCTTGCTTCGAGCATTGGAGAGGTTTTGCATTCATAAAACTTTCTGAGTAGCATCCTTTTACTCTGTAGGCTTGTTTCGAAGGAAATCCATTTAAGACAGTTCCTGGCCCATTCAAGCTCTTCTGGCGATGCATGCGTTCAAATCCTGGGTAGGTTTGAATACAATGTTGCTGGTGGGTGTTTACTTTCAAGTTCTCCTTCTAGTTACTAGACTCATGTGTGTATTTTAATTTATATTTTGTGTACAGTTTTTCTATATTTTTAATGTGAAATGTAAGAAAAAAAATAAAAATTCTATCTAGTAATATTAAAGTTGGTAGTGTCAGTAGTAAGAACAATTTCCTTGTTAATGGCTTCAAAACAATTATATTCAATGTAAAAGAAGCATAAGGTCAATTAGTAAGGCAAATGGAGAATTTTGGTTCTAGTTTTGAGGAAGACAAAGATGTACGTGCAGTATTTTTAAGGGGCTCAAAGGCCGGCAAACCATCAAAAAAATTTAGCGTAGAACCTGTAATGGGCACATCAGATTGTGTACCCAGTTGCCATGTGCCACTCAACTTGTGGAAGAGCAAGAATTCTTGGGAAAATGGAAATGTTTGTACCTTTATATGTCAGAGGTGGGCAAGACGTGCATATGTCCTACCTGCATTTACAGCCGAGAGATCTTACCTTCGGTCTTGGTTAAATTTAGTTTGGCAACGCATGGTGGAGAGTGTAATCCTTTAAAACTTGGTTTTCAATGTCCAAGTCCATTTGAACCTTGTCAAACAAATTCAAATTCAAATTGCAATTCTGATTTTGTTTTTCTATGGACCAGAATTGGTAGTTTTGGTTGGGATGCCATTGCTAACTGATCTAATCTGCTACTTCTCCTTGGCTCTTTCTGATAGCCCCAAGTCATTTAACAATAGATAGAAAATAGTGCCAAGCTATGAGATGGACATGTCATGGTATGGCATTCATTCTAATTCTGACATGTCGAGCGAGGAGGTATTATTTCCGGAAATGTTGATTCCTTGTGAAGAATAGAATTTTGTTACAATAGGAACGGATTGCTCTATAAGAAGCCCTCTGTGGATCACACTGGTGCTAGCTGAGGTGTCTGGGTGTTATTTGGAGAAATTGCTGATCATCTAAATTAGCCCACCCCTTGCTTTTGGTATTTCCATCAGATCTTTAAGCATCATGTGATTTCAGACATTTTAAACAGAACCTAGTTCTTATCTCTCCTTGTTGGGAGGATAGCTGTTGGAGTGCGATGTGTCAATCTCTCGATGTGTTATATATCAATTGTCAAGAATTCCAAGGAGGGGGCATGAGAATTGAGTAATGCATTGGACTTCCTCTGGAAATGGATCGAAGAAGAAAATGAACAACAGCTTTTAAGATGGGAAGTTTGTTTACCGATCAAACTTAAGGAGGGAGGTGGTTGGGGACAGAAAATATTGGTAGTAGGAGAGGCTCTTCTTCAATATGGTTTTGGAGATCTGGATGGAACATGATGCTTTTGCAGGGCCATTATTATGGCTAAGTACTGGGACATGTGGTGTCTGTGGGAGGCTCTAGCTAGCAGCTGAAAGGGAATAGGTGCCATTGTGATTGACGCGTATGGTTGGAAATGCCTTTTCCTCTCTCAATATGTTTCAAGTGAAGGGGAGAGGGAAAATTAGGGTTTGAAAGAATCCTTTTCTTTTCGTTTGGGGTGGGGTGGGGAGGGAGTTGTAATTATTGTTTGTGTTTCCTGTTTGCATGCCTATTGCGTTGTTGGTGAAAACGGTAGCGAATCATTTATTGTAATGAGAGGCAGGTGGCTAAGAACTTTGTGGATGTCCATGCCTTAATCTCAGTATGCAGGGATATTTCTTTCCATGTTCTCATAGCTTCAATAAAAGAGGTTTGCAGCACTTACTTTTTCTATAGAGAATCGATGGGCTTAAGCGAAGGAATTGTCGCTTGGTTAACTGGTGCATAGTGTGCAAGGTGGCCAAGTAGTCATTTGACGATGCCTCATTTCTGCTAAATTTGGTGAATCATCCACAGTCTCTTTGGTTTTTACTGGATCCTTCGTTCTTGATCTACCTTGGTTGAAGAGTGGACTCGTGCAGACATAGGGGAGAAAGGAAGGATATTGTGGTTTGCCATTGCTTGGAGCAATGGTGTGGAGGAACAAGAAGGCCTTTGAAGACAGAAAATTCAATGTCCAGATCCTGGTGGAGGTGAAGGAAACCATCATGAAATTAGTTTGAAAGGGCTTCCTAACAACTCCACATGGGATATCACAGGAAAATTTAGGGGAATATGATAAGGCCAAGGAAACTGATGTATGTTACCATGATCTTCTGATTGTGTAGAAACTGAATTTTGATGGGCATGTCTTGGCAATCTTGACCTGCTAAAGTAACAGATTCCGTGTAGCCAATCTGACATGTAAAACTGCAGGTGCTACTGATGTAATTAAAGGTTTCAGCAGAGACTCTTGGCTAAAGTAACTGGTTTCGAGGGGTAACTTTGCTGATGTCATATTAATAATTAAATACTGAGTTGATGGGCATTATGGATTGGTTGATTCCACTGAGGAGATTCAGTACCTTCGCCTATGAAATGTTGTTCTTTCTTTCTATTCCTATTCTGAACAGTATTGTTAGCTGCATTCCTTGGCACACAATTGATCATTGGGGCTGCGTTTGGGAGGGGTGTTTGTGCCAGTTTTCGTTCCATTTCCGCAAAACAGGAGAAGTGTGGTTGGCAGAAATTTGTTATAAAACACTCCTAGAGTATGCTAAAATGAGAAGCAAGTCAGGATATGCTTCTCATTTCTATGGACAACAAGAACTGCTTTAATTTTGGTTTTTCAGCTGTAGAAATAGAAATAGAAGAAACCGTTGCCAAATGCAGCCTTTGCTATTCTTACCTGTTCCTTGTGCCTATCATCACTCTCTTAGAGAACTGCAGGGCACTGCTCGCTCTGTACAAATTTTCTTTCTTTTTCAACTGGTAGACATTTGTTCCTGTCGCTGGAGGTTCTTGTTAAGAACAGTCTATCAATCATGGAAGTAGTAGCAGATGAATAATGTAGTGATTCGAGCTTCAGATTCGCTCTTCCATTTTGAGTACCCTGTGAGGGCCATTATCGAAGACAGAGAATGCGACCCATTGAATTCAAGTTTGCACTCCACCAAAGGTTGAAAATTATGGTATCCACCCAAGAACTCAAGTCCATCTTGACTATGTTCCACGAAGGCCACTACAAGCTTGCTGCGAGATTTATGAGATGTTGATAGTTGCAGAGCCTGTAGGTGTTTAAGCTTTGGACTGCCATAAAGATTGGTTCGGATGCTGCGTTAGGCAACCGTGTGTATAGCTTTATCTGCTGGTACGTTGTTGTGCCACGAACTGGCTGAGGTGGAGCCCACCTTGTGAAGGGCATTGGATGGACCCACTTATTGGGTGATAATAAACAATTTAGCTTGTGGGGCACATCTAAGACATCCTGGAATAGAGTGGCTCTTTGGCGGATTATTTACATCTGGATAGAGTCTTGTTCAATAAAGAGAGTTGTAAATTCATCAGATTCGTTAGATCATTATAGAGTCTTTGCCTTAAAATAGCGATCCGGCTGCCACTAGCAGTTGTTTCCATTAGAAAATTCTGTACCAGCCAACAAATCTGTTGTGCAGTTGGCGTCTCCCTATGCTTGGTTATATTTTTGGGCTGTGGCTTTTTTGTTTAGCGGGGAGTTAGATTTAAGAGTGTGTGTGAGTGAGAGGGTTTATAAATCTTCGCCTGTAACAAAAAAAACACTGTTTGATTGGTGCACTTAATAAAGTCTTAATCATTCTATAGCAAAGAATTTTAGGGGAAAACTTATTTTTTATCGCCCTTAGTCTTATGAGAAAGAGACATGATTTGGGATACAAATAAAAAAGATTATTGAAATAAACCTACGCTTGGTGAAGGTGAAGTTTGGAGATAGAACAATTCCTTCTGTTGTGTATCCTCGATTGATGCAGCCTCAGATGCTTCAATTGTTAATTCTAGTATTGAGCGAAAGGTTACACCTATAGGTTTTGTATTTTGGGTCAATCCTATTCCACTAGGACCAATAGGCGGCATAGAGGAAGAAGCACTACATCTAGGAATCAACAACACGAAAACTTTGTTATAAATGACCCCTTTTCCTTATGGGGATCTGGACTAAGAAGAATGGTTGGGACAACAAACATCCATCTCGTTCGTAATTTGGATAGCCGTAGAACCTGCTTGGATCACATCTAGACAAATAGAAGTAGAACGACGAGCAATGACACAATATGTGCACCGTGGTGGAAAAATATGGGTACGTATATTTCCTGACAAACCCGTTACAGTAAGACCTACAGAAACATGTATGCGTTCGGGGAAGGGATCCCCCGAATATTGGGTATTCGTCGTTAAACCGGGTCGAATACTTTATGAAATGGGCAGAGTTTCAGAAACTGTAGCCAAAGCAGCTATGAAAATAGCTGCGTGCAAAATGCCTATACTAACTCAATTTGTTATTGCAGGATAGAGATGTGAAACAAAGGAGTATTTGTGATGAAAAATACAATTGCAGATTTCTTTCCTTCTGGACAGACAATATTTCTTTCTTTTTTCCTTCACCCCTTGCATTGAAAGAACAGATTAAAGTAAAAATAAAAATGATATGATTCAACCACAGACCCATTTGAATGTAGCAGACAACAGCAGGGCTCGAGAATTGATGTGTATTCGTATCATAGGAGCTAGTAACCGCAGATATGCTCATATTGGCGATGTTATTGTTGCTGTAATAAAAGAAGCAGTATTTAATATGCATCTCGAAAGATCAGAAGTGGTCGGAGCTGTAATTGTACGTACATGTAAAGAACTCAAATGTGACAACAGTATGATAATACGATATGATGACAATGCAGCGGTTGTCATTGATCAAGAAGGAAATCCAAAAGGAACTCAAGTTTTTGGTGCGAACGCACGGGAATTGAGACAGTTGAATTTCACTAAAATAGTTTCATTGGCTCCTGAGGTATTATAAATACTAATAGATGAAATCATTCTATTATAGGGTATTTGAAATAGATCAAATCAATTCGTAGATTGTGTTTCACGCATATACCTTTAATAATTCAAAAAAAAAGAAAAAAGAGAGAGAACATGTTGATTATATCAAAACGGGGAGACACCAATAAATATAGTTCGTCATGGGTAGGGACACTATTGCCAAGATAATAACTTCTATAAGAAATGCCGACATGGAGAAAAAGGGAACAGTTTGAATACCATATACTAATATAACTGAAAACATTATTAAAATACTTCTATGAGAAGGTTTTATTGAAAACGTTCGGAAACATACGAAAAACAACAAATATTTCTTGGTTTTAACCCTGCAACATAGAAGGAATAGGAAAGGAACATATAGAAATATTTTAAAGCGTATCAGCTGACCTGGTCTACGAATCTATTCCAACTATCAACGAATTCCAAGGATTTTAGGTCGAATGGGGATTGCCATTCTTTCTACTTCTCGAGGTATAATGACAGATCGAGAAGCTAGATTAGAAGGAATTGGGGGAGAAGTTTTGTGTTATATATAGTGATCTTTCTGGTATCCGAATTTGATCCATAACTTCTTATTTGTGACAGAAAAAAAGAGGAAAGGCAGGTTGTCGGATATCACTCCATTAGTTGATACTTCAAGGGGTTTACCTTGAATGAAAGAACAAAAATTGATTCATGAAGGTTTAATTACTGAATCACTTCCCAATGGTATGTTCCAGGTTCGTTTAGATAATGAAGATATGATTCTAGGTTATGTTTTAGGGAGGATCCGACATAGTTTTATACGTATACTGCCAGGAGATAGAGTCAAAATCGAAGTAAGTCGTTATGATTCAACCAAGGGACATATAATTTATAGACTTCGCAACAAAGATTCGAACGATTAGGTGGCTTTTTTTTTAAGACATTCCTTTCATGAGGATAAAATTTGAGGTTCAAAATAGCAAGAGACTTATTTTCTTCCAAAGAGTAGATTCGGAATTAAGGTAAGGAATGACAAATATGAAAATAAGGGCTTTTGTTCGTAAAATTTGTGAAAAATGTCGACTGATCTATAGGCAAGGACGAATTATAGTAATTTGTTCCAATCCGAGACATAAACAGAGACAAGGGTAATCTTTCTAAAAAGGGACTTTATTTATATTTATTTATAAAGTAAAGGACTCAATGTACAAATAAAGGATTTGTTTTGACATGAAATGGATATATCCGTATATCTCTGACTCATATTTATGAGATAATAAAATATGACAAAACCTATATCAAGAACGGGTTCGCGTAGGAATGGACGTATTAGTTCACGTAAGACTGGACATAGAATACCAAAAGGAGTTATTCATGTTCAAGCGAGTTTCAACAATACCATTATGATTATTACAGATGTACGAGGTTGCGTGGTTTCTTGGTCTTCCGCCGGTACTTGTGGATTCAGAGGCACAAGAAGAGGGACACCATTTGCTGCTCAAACCGCAGTAGGAAATGCAATTTGTACAGTAGTGGATTAGGGTATGCAACGAGCAGAAGTCATGATAAAGGGTCCTGGTCTAGGAAGAGATGCAGCATTACGAGCCATCCGTAGAAGTGGTATACTATTAAGTTTCATATGTGACGTAACCCCTATGCCACATAATGAATGTAGACCTCCGAAAAAAAGACGTGTGTAGAAATAAGCATTGAACGGATTTCAAGAGAAATAAATGATTCAATGATATGATCAATAATATTAGTATGGTTTGAGAGGAAATCGCAGTATCTACTCGGACACTACAGTGGAAATGTGTTGAATTAAGAAGAGATAGTAAGTGCCTTTCTTATGGCCGTTTCATTCTGTCCCCGCTTATGAAGGGTCAAGCAGATATGATAGGTATCGCTATGCGAAGGGCTTTACTTGGAGAAATAGAAGGAACATGTATCACACGTGCAAAATTTGAGAAGGTACCACATGAGTATTCTACAATAGTTGGTATTAAAGAATCAGTACATGAAATTTTAATGAATTTGAAAGAAATTGTATTGAGAAGTAATCTGTATGGAACTTGCAACACATCTATCTTCATCAGAGGTCCTAGATGCGTAACTGCTCAAGATATCATCTTGCCACCTTTTGTAAAAATTGTTGATGCTACACAGCATATAGCTAGCCTGACAGAACCAATTGATTTGTGTATTGGATTACAAATTGAGAGGGATTGCGGATATCGTATGAAAACCCCCAATAACTTTCAAGATGAAAGTTATTCTATAGAGGCTGTATCCATGCCTGTTCGAAATGCGAATTATAGTATTCATTCTTATGGGAATAAGAATGAGAAACAAGAGATACTTTTTTTCGAAATATGGATGAATGGAAGTTTAACTCCTAAAGAAGCACTTCACGAAGCTTCCCGTAATTTGATTGATTGATTTATTCCTTTTTTACATGGGGAGGAAGAGGACATAAATTTAGAGGACAATCAAAACATGTTTACTGCACCTTTTTTTTACTTTTCATAATAGATTGGCTAATATAAGGAAAAACAAAAAAGGAATTACATTGAAATGTATTTTTATTGACCAATCAAAATTACCTTCTAGGACAATTGTCTCAAAAGATCCAATATACATACATTATTGGACCTTTTGAGTAATAGTCAAGAAGATCTTATGAGAATTGAACATTTTTGCATAGATGTAAAACGGATATTGGACATTCTGCAGAAGTATTTTGCAATTGATTTACCTGCGAATAAGTTTTAAATCCATTGGAATTTTTTTTTTCTATTTTTATACAAAAAGAAAGGAAAAATTATAAAGAAAGAGAGGAATCAAATTGGTTTTGAATCTTTAGCACGAGCCAATCCGTATATTCAAAATAGATCTATAATGGATCTATAATGAAATTTAAGAAATGTATCTAGGGAGGATTCACTTTGAAGCAACTATTTCCTAGATACATACGTTGTAGTATTTCATGGTTAAATCAATTTAAAAAAGACCTAAAGTTAGAGATTTATCAATCGGTAATGTTGATCCAATACCTAACCAAAGAGCAACTGCAGTACCAATCAAAAAGACTGTTGTAGCCACTGGACGAAAAAATGGATTTTGGAATTTATTAACATTCTCCAAAAATGGTACTGTCAATAATCCCACTGGTACTGAAACCATTAAAAGAACACCCAATAACTTATTGGGTACTGTACGGAGGATTTGAAATACGGGAAAGAAGTACCATTCGGGTAATATTTCCAAAGGGGTTGCAAAAGGATCTGCCAGTTCACCAATCATTGACGGTTCTAGAACTGCTAGGCCTACGTTACATGCAATAGTACCTAGCATTACGATTGAAAAAATATATAAAAGATCATTGGGCCATGCGGGTTCCCCGTAATAATTATGCCCCATCCCTTTAGCCAATTTAGCTCTTAATACAGGATCATTCAAGTCAGGTTTCTTTGTTATTGGGATAGGTGAATTCTTATGGATCCATCCCCCGAGGGAACCGGACATGAGAATTTTTCATCATCCGGCTCGAACAAGAATCATAGGAATACAAAATAGATCCATATAAAATCTATATGTCATCCACACATATGACTCTTTGTAAGAAAATATTTGCCGGCTTCAATTTTATGGAGTTGCAACTATCCCTTGCAAGGAATTTAGTTCTTACTGGTAAATGCTCAATACCCATGTAGGCTTACAGATTTGATCATAATCAAGTACTTTTTGGGTCGTCTCATGCCTTGTGATTGGTGCTTATCCCAACAATTTCTCAAGTCTTCTTACATACAAAGGATTTACTTGTTACTAATAAATTCTAGCCTATGTTCTTCCTTAGATCCCTTGTTTCACTCCGATAGTATCATAGATCAGGATAGATGCAAAAGAAATGACTGCATTTCCATACTATAAGTAAGCGGAATAGATAGAAGATAATCTGGATAATGCCACATTACTTATTCCACTGGATCTTACGGAGCTTGTTCATACACGACATGATTAGGGTTTGATCATAGAAAGGATTCTCCTCAAGTGAACCAGCCTATCCTGTGTAGGGGACTTCCGCGGTGGTTGGAACAAAGACACATTTGGTTGTGAATTCCAATGTGGCGGATAAAATCATATATCTGCACGGCCCAATCAATAGTTCAAGTCACACACTCCCATAATCCATCTTCTCTTCGGAGAATCCACTTCAACTATTCATATCAAATAACGAATACAACGCTTTGGAGTTAGTTGAAGGGAAATATCCAAATAACATGTCTTATTCTTTTCAATAATCCATGTTTGTAGCAATGAAATACTATTGTTCTTCCCCGAAATCATATATGATCAATTTACAAATACCTAGAATCTGTCTTCTCTATAAAGGACCTGAAATACCTTGCTTATGTATCATTGGGAAGTGCATTAACATAAATACAGCAGTAAGAAGAGGTAATACAAAAGTGTGTAAACTATAAAAATGGGTCAATATCAAACCCGATATTGTTCTGTGAACCCGTTGCTGGGGAGGAAGATCAATATATTATTTTTATTGTATTCTTTCTATCTGAAAGTAGAAAACTAAACTGATTTTTTAGCGTGAAATAAAAAAAATACAATAAAAATAACAAAAACAAGCTACCAAACATGCATTTAGCATTTCCAATAGATGCAGGCTACTTTATAGGCATGCTGTATAATGAACCGAATACCGCACAATCTGTGTGGTTATGAAAAGAGGTAATCGTAGCATAATGATCAATTTGTGAGGCGCATGCTAGAAAAACTATTGCAAGATCAGAACTGTTTATTAGTGACTTTATTTACACAATAAGATCAACGATTAAACTTTTGTCGGTAGAATCAAAGAAGATGGAGGTTACAGTCATTAGATATGGGAGTTGAACAGATGATTGGGAAAGAGAGTGACACCCATCTTAGCTTTTAGCTGAAGATACCATCTATCCATTTTTTATTTTATTTTTTCTTTTACAGCAATGATTCATAAAACAAACTATATAGAACCTATTATCATAATTCTTAAATTTATTTGAAATCTAGTTCGCCTGGCTCTTTCCATAGACTCCTAGTCAGCACAGTGAAGGAAGTTCGATCACTTTCTCGCTCGCCCCAAACAAATCATCAACTCTGGGCTCTTACCCAACCCCCCTCATTTGCCTCCCCCTCTAATAAGGTAGAAAGTGCGACCTCAAACCTATAACCAAGCCTAACGAGGAGAGGTGCTAGACGGCTTTTGACTACCGGCAATCCATTTTCAGAGGAGATATAACATCATCAAACCAATATTCTCTGTGGTCTAACATACAAAGTACCCAGCAGCTTATGGTCTCTTTGGGTGCCAAGTTGAGACCCAAAGGGAATCTCCGACAAAGAATTTCTCAAGAAACTTTTGGGAAATCTTTAACCAAAGTTTTTTGTTGACTTTTCATATATTTTTGTATTTTTTCATAGAGTTCATACATATCACAACACAAACCATTGCTGGTTGGTAAACATGCATAAATCAAGCATTCTGTTAAATAAGCATTTATGTTTACTACATAAGCTGGTCATTAAACAAAGAAGGGGAGACTTAGCGCAAAGGTAAGAGTTGTCGTCACGTGACTTTGAAGTTATGGGTTCAAGGCATTGAAATAGCCTCTTACAAAAATGCAAAGCAAGGCTGCATAACAGAGACCCTTGTGGTTCGCCCTTTTCTTGAACCCCGCATAGGTAAGAGCTTCGTGCACTAGAACTGATACAATATGGATGTGGAAGTCGGTCATTAAACAGCATAGTGAGAGGAAGAAGTCTTATTTTTCATGGGTTGTGGTGGTGAGCGAAAGAAGGGTAATTAGTAGAGGCCAATTCAAATAACTTAATCTCATGATTTATTACAATAGCTTTGGATTTACTTAGCATTTACATTTTTATCATAATTTCCTTTGGGCATAATATGTTATAAACTTCTTGTAATAAAAGTGTATCTTTACTTAGACACGAATCTCTTGCTAATTTGTTCTTATTTGTTTAACCGTGATTATAATACTTAGGATGCAGACATTGACGAGACTTAATGCCAATGATATGTTGGAAGAAATCTAAGAGAAATGACAGTGATTTGTTTTTCCTTTTACTCATTTGAATCTCAATAAGCATGGTTCTTTTCTTGTTTTGCCGACCCCTAATTGGAATAAGGCCCTGGCAATAATTTCTTTTCAGATTTTCAGCTATTCTTGTTATTGACTTAGACTGTCTTTTCTACTTTTACTCATGGTTGGCCCATAGAAGGGCACAACGGTAAAAGTTGTTGTCATATGACCTTGAGGTCACGGGTTCAAGGCATTGAAACAGTCTCTTGTAAAAATGTAAAGTAAGGCTGCGTCCTATAGGCCCTTGTAGTCCGTCCCTTCCCTACACCCTGCATAGGCAAGGGCTTCGTGCACCAGGGCTGCTCCTTTACTCATGGTTTGTCCATTTCAGAACAGATTGATGATGGCCAAATGAGAGACAAAACTTGTTATTTGCACTCAAGAGAAGGCACAAGCAGAAGTAGAAACCCAGAAAATACCAAAGAAAAATTATCACCTATGAGACTTTAGAGAGAAAATGAAGAAAATAGAACTTAAGTAGAAGATTTCAGAGGGAAATAGGCAAGGAGAAGTAGAAACCTAGAAAATAATCAAACAAAATTCTTACTCTAAGAGAGAAGATGAAGAAATTGGACTTGTTTGTTCTCTTTGAGAGATGGTAAGCTCTGAAATCTGATTCAAGGAATAAATACAAAGATTGGGATGTAATGCAAAGAGAATTAAAAAGTAGGAAAGGAAATCAAGAAATAAGAAGCTCACAAGATGAATTAGAAGAACACCAACGACTTCATTATCATCATGCACAATGTTTTAATGAATGAGTGGAGGCACATATTGTTCAATGATTTTACCCCTGTCACGGGTTATTTTCCAAACTTTTCAAGCCACCCATTTCCCAGTAGAGAATCCTCGCGAATAGGATCACAAAGAAGAATTTTGTTGCATCACATATGTAAGAGAAGATGAACAGTTTGGATTACTATGCAGACCTTACAAGAATGCTTCAAGGTGAAAATTTGTGTCAGTGTTGCTCGGCTCTGTTAACCTCAAACGGATAGTTTTGGTAATGCATACCATTCCTCTGCACCCCAAAAGTCCACATAAGTCGTACTCTAAAGTAGTTGCTAATTGCATAACCCTAGCTTTTGACACAGAGTTGAATAATGGATGTCCCGAAAACACCAACTGCTGGCAAATACCGTCAACATGGACTCCTGTAGACACCAGCATGCACAGGAACATAGCACTCATCATTTGCCAATCTTCTAAAGTGGACAGAAACCACCTTAAACCCAAGCACTAAACCTTGCATCTGATTCCAAAAACCCCAAGGATCACCTCATGCAAATAGCCACTTAATTGCATAAGCTGAAGGAATATGTCATCTCCACCATGGCACGCCAGCCTTGTAAAAATGTTTGCCATCGTCCCATGAGATTTGACATGCCTGGAGCCCGATAGCAACACTTGGTTCCTTTCCGTGCTGTGAAATCCACTCTTCAACAGCTCTTGTTCTGTCATCCTCACTTTCATACTGCAGTCCGTAATCACCAAAAGGGTCAATGCAGGGATTGGACTTTTTTGCAACTACAGCAGGAATGTACATCGAGTCCCCCACTATAGGAGCACCACAGGCAGCCAATTGTGCTCGGATCTGCATCAAAAGATGCAGTCTGTCAGTATACATGATATTCTCTAATGCTGGTGCTTGTCACAAGGATATCAATCTCTGTATTAAGTTATTCATGTCATATTAATTCTTCTTCTATTTGCGAAGTTAAATAATAGATAATTATTTAAGAACAGGCCAAAGTTTCAGGCTTAAATAATTGTTTAATGTCTTAAGGCTGAAAATAGCAGTGGGGGGAAATCAGTACCCATGGACAACTAAGTCCATGGACTGTTAAACCCATTCTACATAGGCCCAATGGATTTACATAAGGGTTGTAAATGAAATTCTTAATATGGCTTCCATTTCCCATTAGTGAAATAAATGAAATAGAGTTAAGGAATATCTGAAGTACAAGAATTGAGAAAAACAATCCGACTACAGATTAACATGAATGCTAACAGATTGCACAGTTATATAATGGTAGTCAGTTTAATTTAAACAAGAACACAAAGGAGACCAAGGAAACAGAAATCCAGTGTACCTGGTGAGTCTTCCCTGTCAAGAGATTGATCCTACATTCGTAGGCAACATCCATGGAGGGCCATCCACAATCTTCAACACAATATTTTTCTTGAACTATGGTGCTTGGCCAAGGAACCTCCTTGCATTCCAATACCTCAAGTTGGCAGAGATGCCATCCTCCAAGAACATCTGCAAGTATGAAACACCAAGATAATTATCCGTCCAGTTAAAAGCTAGGACAAGTTGACAGTGATCCATATAACCAATAGTTGCATTGATGTAACCAATAGACCAAGAAAGTTGCCTCAACTTAACTAGAGATCTCTTTTTCTTTAAAGCTGTAGATATATTTTTAACTGATGTTGAAACAGAGGTTTCTTTTGTGTAGGATATACAATTTTAATTTGATTGCTCAGCCAAAATTGAAAAACATGCAAAGAACTGGAACAAGGGACTACATATGACATGCTCCAGGAAGCTCAAGACATTGCATGCAGCTTTGGGTGTATCTTTGACACCTTGTGTTTAATTGGGATTTTTCTGGGATTGTCTGTTCACATGCTGACACTAATCTCAGTCAAAATATCCTTGTTGTCATCCAGGTAAACGTAGAGACAAGGAAACCGAGAGTGCTAAAACCAGTCAAACTGATTATGGTGAACCAAACATTGTCATGTAGCTTAGGGAAAGTCATATAACTAGGATGAGAAATCAAATTGTGCAACTGCACTAAACTCAGGTATATAGTCTGCATATATGTGATTGTCCTTATTGATCCCGTAAACAACCAATATTCCTTTCCAGAACAGAGACTCTTAACAATTACAGAAGATTCAGACTTGCAGAAGATGGCAAGAACAACAGATAGAAGGAAGACCTTTCACCGGGAACCAATACAAAACAAAGACACAAACCGGCAACTTTGATAGACATATCCATCTTGACCAGACTAGTGTACGGTAGGTTAGATTGGAGAGCAAAGATGGCAATCATAAACTCAAGTAAACAAGTTGCAAGGAAAAGATTTAGATTGCTTGATATAGACATTATGTGTAAAAGGGTGGATCATCAGCAGTAACCTTTATGAACTGTGAATTGGTGATGGTACAAAACAGAATCCTCAAGTGGTTCCATATTCTATGGGTTTTTCCAGGTTCATTGTGGATACATTCTTGAAAATGAATGTCTGATCATCTTGGTGCTAAACGTTTCATCTTAATGTTATTCATTCCATAACGAGAGAAGACTACCTAAAATAAACATAATGGTCTTTTGGAATGATCCGTCAAAAGTAGATTGATATTGAGGAAGCTAAATGAATAATTATAGCCATTCAAGAAGAAAAGCTGAGTCCTCTTCCAAGATATGCAAAGAATTTCAGGGAAATTGTCATTATTATACAGAAATTTGCAGAGAAAAATAGCAGTCATGGCCATAAATAACTTTGCTTCAAATGTATGCTACACTAGTTCATCGAGAGCATGAAGTTTTGCATATTAAAGAGATAAAAAGTTAAACCTATCACTCAAGTAACAATATTTTATGTATAATGATTCAAAAGCCAAAAAAAAATAAAAAATGGTTGTGTAATGACTGTTACTCTAGGACAAACAGAGAGAAGATAAATATCTAGAATGCTAGCAGATTGGTTCATAAGATACCAGAGACTGCAATATGGTGAAGAATTTGTTATGGTTTCAGTTACCTGAAAAACAAATTCTCAAATAAAAGCAACAAGAACTGCAAGATAAATTTAAAGCTCTAATTACCTTTCGAAACAATCCTTGGGGCTATATTCACGGGACGCATGTAATGGGAAATTATACCAATTGGAACAGGTGCAGCTGCTAGAGCAAGATAAAGCTTCTTCACTTGTTTTTCCTGGTCCCCATATAAAAATTTTGTAGTCAGGACCCCTAGAAGTAAAATGCTTTAAATCATTACCTATCATGCAACTGTAACACAAATGGATAAATACCTCAACATAATAGTTTATACTGGTTGATTTGATACGGGTATTCAGCTGATTTTCTTTGCAATTATTGTGTAATAATAAGGTAAATATGTAATGAATACCTACCCTAATCTTGCGATGAAAAACAGAGCAGTAGTCATTTGTCTTTGCTAATACAACACTGCAAGTAAATAGTTTCAAGCCATTAGGTATATATATAGTAATCATCAAATAATCCACATGGATATGCATACCAGCCCTCACTGCAATTATCAATCTGATGAGTGGTCTTCAAAGGAGTTTCTAATCCCAATGCACGGGAGGCAAAGGTTGCACAACTTTCTTCAATGTTGTCTGTTGTTCCACCCACCTACGATAACCAAAAACATGAGCTATACTAAACTAAAAAAAATTAAGCAATTACAAAGTCTCAAAAACATGAATCTGGGAGATCAAAATATTTGCTAGGAAGAAGCTTAGTATTGCATACACGGGAGCTTCGTACTTAGTATTGCAAATATCAGCCATAGTCAATAGAGAAAGTCTTTGAGAAGTGAGGATGGTGTATAGGTGTAAAGTAGGCTAAAGAGCTAGTTTTGCAGAAGCTAAGTTTCAGGCACCACAGTCAAAACATGCTAATCCACCAGTTTCCTGAACTGTTGAGAAATTTAGGAAAGACCCGAAGTTGTTCGATTGTGCAAAACATGAAAAGATGCTAGATTCAAAAATTTTGTTTGGGCAATGCAATTTTTCATTTGGGGGACTGTTTACAATGGGAATAACAATCATGGAATTAGTTGTTCTGGAATAAAGAAAAAAATTCCTGGCTATTTGCAGCCTTAAAGCAAAGATAAAATTGTTCAAACATTAGGAAACTTTTCACTATTTCAAAATAACTTAATTCCTGATTCTTATTCCCATTGCAAAAGGCCCCTTTATAGTTTTCAGAAACAGTAATCCTGACTGCAAGTTATAGCTTCAGCTTTATGAATCTTAGGCTCATTAGTGTAATCAAATATCACAAAAGTGAAAATGAAGTAAGAGAACCCAAAAAGTCGCTACTGCAAGAACAAAAATTTACATCACACCTTGAGCCCGGAGATGGCATATGAATTTGGAGCATGTAGGATAGAAATCACTTTATTTATTTATTTTTCTTTCTTTCGTATGATTTAGTATAATACTAAGTAAGATGAGAAAAATCACTAGATGGGGAGAGACAGCCAATATACTTCAACTTATGTCACAGCCCTCACTTGGTACTTCATTTGAAGTTTGTGATTTTGAAATATAAAAGAAGGAATATATTCAAACTTTATTAGGGCTCCAATTTCCCCAATGACCGATGCCAGTTTTGATAGACCTGAAAACAGTTGTTTCACCCAAGCAATTGTGTTGGACACATTCACTGAGTTGGATGGAAGAGCATTAGGGCCATGATCAGTGCTCAACCTTCAACATTATTGGACCCTTTACGTCAAAGAAAACCAAAGAAAAAACAGGGGTTATGAAGCTCTTGACCGCTTTACTTACAGAAGACATTAGATTGAAAATGTCCTGAAAATCATCAACTAGTTGTTAGATTCTGTGTTGTTCTGATGAGAACAACATGCCTGGAATAAAAAATTAACATACCGATGTCCCGGCAGGTTTGTCAAGAACCACACATGAATCAGTCACAGCTATAATTCTTGATTTCCAATCGATTTCATAGCACCTAATCAAAAGCCAATGATCGATGAGCAGCCGACACTAGTGTGCCAGTGATAAGCTGACTGTAGAAATTAAACAAAGTAGTAGTTCAATTGAGACATATCAAGGGAAGAATTGATCTAAACATTTTTCATGTATGTGAGAAATCAAGCATTGGCCAATTACCTTGGGAAGCGCTTCGGGTGTACATGTACGCGTAAATATGTGCCAGCTTCAACAAATTCGTCAATGTGGGTTATCCTGAAGGTCTTTTGTGCTTCTCTCACAGTCTTCCCCTTGATTGATGCCCTCTTTTGCAGTACTGAAGGAGACGTTGCTTCTTTAAACACCTGAAACTGTTCAGGCGTAGCACTTGGAGGAGGTTTTGGGCACACCAATGCATAATACACGGCTCCAAAGTGAATAAGATCTGCAACAAACCTTCATGAATAAAATTTAACCATGCATTACTCCTCCCTGCTTTAGTTCGCAAGTTATGAACACTTTTTACGAATGCTGGGATTGTGCCTCCAACTAAAACTCATAGAAACAAAAGGTACACACTTACAGCGGGGGAAGGTCTAAAGCTTTACAAATGTACTCAAGAACAGGCCCTCCTTTGGACACCACTAGGTGTTCAACCCTTGGGGGTCCATTTTGCCATGGACATGGAAGTAAACGGCTATATTCAGGAGTGCTGCAATAAATCTGAGTCTCAAAATCAGTAAATGGGCACAAGTAGAGCAAGCACTAATAAATAGAAGGAACCAAAAGTCATTACATCATAGACTAGCTCACTTTGTATCAAGTCATATTACAATTCTGACATGCTATCATCAGGATTGCATGCTGGAAAATCTAACTGGAAAGGACTATGAAACTATTGAATTAATAGGAAGACAGATGGCACAAGATCATTGATGCATATTCAAAAACAAAATAATCATTCATCTCTTCAGAGACATCCAATAAAATTGGACAGAAGCATAATAACCAACTGTCAATTGCTTGTTGATTACAGTAGACTACAACATGGCAAATAGAGGGAATCAAGAAACTAATTGTTAACACGAGCCCAACCATGTACATGCATTGTGGGGTGCTCCACCAGAACTATGCGAACAGATACAAGATTTTTACAGAAATGGGGAAGCCTGCCCTCTGAATGATTCCTAAGCCAACATGTTTGCAAGCATACATTAGAGTTACAGTAATCCCGTTCTTTCCTTTTTCCTTTTTCTTTAGGGTTATGGTGATGGCAGCAGCAGGTTGAGGATGATCTTAAAGACACTAGTAGTTTCTGGTAGAAAGAAAATGTTGGGTGATTAAACCTGTGGAGCAAGCAACGGAGACTTTCCCTTTTTCTTTTGGATGTTGGGCACATGCACCCATGAGAAACATAGCCTTATCACAGTAGGATAAATTATCTGGATTTTCATTTGACACAAAATGAATAATGCCTTAAGGAATGGGCCAGCTTTGTTAAGCAAGGATGAAACTGTTGAGCTTCTAGTTAAGCTTTTTTACTTTCCTGCTTTAGCATGAATCAGCAAGCTCAAGGGAACAGTACATATAAGACAATGTGATCAACGAGGATTATATTGGTAGGATCTAAAGTTTATAGAGAGACAATGAGACATATCTTAACAATACCTTATTAGTTTACGTGTCTGAAACAGCTCTGAGTAGCATGGCAAAGCAATTCAAAGTTGCCAGCGCCAATATGTGAACTGTTCAATACTTTTTAAAGTTAAATGCTCAACGTTTAGGGAAGGTATTCCAAATAAATCGAGTTTCATCCATCTAACAATGTTCTGATGAATCCAACCTAGTCATAAGCTTTGTTTCTAGAATGCTTTTTGCCAACGCTAATGTGATTTGAAACGCTCAATGTTGGGAAAGATAATCCAATAAACTTGAGTTTCATCCATCAAACTATGTTCTGATGAATCCAACCTAGTCATACTCTGATAATAGAATGCTTTGGAACACACAGAATTAATTGAAAAAACAGGACCCTAGTCCATTTTTTGCAAATAATTCCAATATGTAGCCCTTCACATTACTTATCTTTCAATAACTGTAGTCGGATTTAGCCTCCCTATTTGCATAAAGCCAGCACACATCAACATGAACTAAAATTAGGAAGAAACTACCTCCAAACCAGATGAAAAAACAAAACCCAGAAAAATAAAAGAAATATAATCCCAGAACAAAGCACCCAAATCTTCAAACCAAAACCAAATACAGAGAAGAGAAATCCAAACATAGAAACATGAAATATACCAACAAAACAAGCTGAAATCATGATAATCTAGCTTTGCAACAGATAACAAACAAAACCCAGGAAATTACATCACATATATCACATAATAAAGTACCCATTAGTCGGAGGATTATTGATTGTAGAAGCAAGCTCAAGCTCTGCTGTCGAAGTCCTACAAACAACTGCTCCACTAGAACTCGAAGAAGGCCAAACAGCTTTCTTAGTGGGCCTCTTGAGAACGGGCGCGGTGGCTAACGAGCGTGCGATTACAATTGGGACCTTGGAGTTCCTGCAATTGGCTGTCCATGGAGAAGAAAGCAAGCAGGTAGTGAAGACTGAGGAGGAACTCTTAGCGCCAAACATCATTCGCTAATTGCTACGGTCTTGCTCTCGTTGGAGTCCTTTGGGCTTGTAATTTATAAATCACTTGAGTACATGTGGGGTCATAATTTTGGTGATCCAAACCGTTCATTTTGGTAAGGCCATGTACCAAAATGCATGGTAAAGCTGTGAGAAGACTGCAGGCTCAAAAGGAGAATTGGAATTTACCAGCAACTTTTAAATGCTCTTCCCACTTTATTATTTGGACCACTCATCTCCTACAATTTCTTTCCTTTCTTACGGTGAGACCTTCCAATGATATTTAATTCTATTAAAGTAAGTATTTGTCATCATTCCATCCATCTCATGATATTAAAGGGCTCACTAGCTAGTTTGAAAAATGAAGAACAAACCTCATCGCTTAGAAGATAGATTCATGGAATTTAGGGTGAGTCTCACAACCATGGTATGTACTTGAGGTGGCCCAACAGTAGAAAGTTGAGGCAAATTACTTGTGGCTCAAGATTAGTAAGAGGTTGTCTTGGAGGGAATGTCCCCCAAGGTCTAATGCAATGGCTTGACCACTTGGGTTGGTAACATTAGAGGAATTAGGATAAGGGGTTGCCTATGGGAGAATTTGGTTGAACAAGAGAAGCCAAAGATCTTATGCCACATGGCCCAATAGCATTTGGGGAAGAGGGATCAAGGGTGGGATTTGAGGGAGGATAAGATTGAGAGGGTGAGTTGGAATTGGTTGGAGGTTTATTAGGAAGGTGAGTAGGTGAATATAAGGGACTACAAACACAAGATTTCGCGTGATAATAAATTTTTTTCTAGAATTGTAGCCTTAAATAAGGAAAATCATCACATCCGAAAGTCTTTAGTAAAGAATAATTGGGGTGTTTGTTATATAGATTTTCAAAATGACGTACTTCCATTTAAGGCAGGACAAGGCATTTAATTTATTAAAAAGCTAGCTGTGGCAAAAGCATAGGACCCATATTGACTAGCGTGGGTTATTAGGGAATGGAGATGACGGATTTTCACCTCCTCTGGCGGATTAAACAGCTAAGATTTTACAATCTAGACGCAAAATTGTTTTTGTGTGACCTTGAGGTCATGGGTTCAAGGTATAAAAACAGCCTCTTGCAAATGCAAGGTAAGGCTGTGTACTTTAGGCCTTTGTGGTCTGCCCCTTTCACAGACCCTATATAGGCAGGAACTTTGTGCACTGGAGCTACCCTTTTACTTTGGAATTTAAGAAGGACTTCAAATAAATCGAACTTTTGAACTAAAGGAGAAGTATAAGCAAATTTACTATAATCATCAACACATAAAGCAAGACACTTGTGCCCGAAGTTGATGAAATTGGCAAGGGCCTCGGAGATCAGAAAAATGGTTCGCATGAAACTTAGAAAAGTGGTTTTATCTTTGGCAAATTACTTGACAGACAATAGTTGTTTGGTGAAGGGGAGCCGTAACTTCAAGGTCACGGGTTCAAGGCGTGAAAACAGCCTCTTGCAAACCCTTTCCGGACCCTCCATAGGCAAGAACTTCGTGCATCAGGGCTGCCCTTTCTTTATGTCGTGCATCTGCATACTAGGCTGGAGTTGCCTGGCTAGACTTGGGGTTCCAAAGATGTTACCAAGTGTATTTCATAGATCTCGGGCCGTTCTCAATCTGACAATATAGGATGATATTTTCTCTACCATCGAAGCAATGATCCAATTCAGAACTGTTTGATGTACTCTGGATTTGGAACTTGTGTCATCGATCCTGACGATCACTGGAGGTGCTAAAATTCATCTACCAACGAATCCTAAGAGGCGTTTGGATCTGAGGACTGGCAGGAACGATGCTTCCCACACAATGTAGTTGGAACTGTTCCAACTTGGTGGTGGGAAAGTAATCAAGTATGTTGTTTTTGTTGAAGTGAATGCGAGGTTGGGAGTTGACCCACTTGGTAAAGAGGGTGAGGAACTTGATGCTGTAGACATGGTTGGACTAGAGAAGTTATAATTGATGAAATGAGAAGTATAGAAAGAAAGGAAGATAGAAAACTATGTGAAGTCTAAAAACTCAAAGGAGAAGACGATCACACCATTCAAGCTCAAATACCAGTAATTTTCAGTAATTTATTTTTAATTTTAGATAATTAAATTTTATTGAAATTCCTAATTTTTAAGTCAAGTCCTAGTAAGATCAACCCGTATTTGCATAAGCTACACTACAATAACCCGTGCAGATATCATCATACCTCTTAATTGTGAGACAACACGCTTAACCTACTCGGCTAATTGCTCAAGTCCAGCATCGTTGACTTCAATCAACATCATTCGCGGTTGCACTTTGGTGCTAATGACAGTTTCCGAGTGAATGAAATTTATGTGGTAGAAATTGCTTTTGTTCTGGTTGAACCCATAATTTCATGCTTTCTACTTTCACAGGTCCCATTTCAGAGAAATCTAGTTGTCCGAAGTCTGAGCTCACATCTTCCAAGGTCAAGTTAGTTTGTTTCTAGCTGCATCGTCTAACAACTGTGCTTGTTTCTGGTGCAGTGAAGAATTGTTCGTTGTGAGGTAAATGCTTGCGAAAATTGCACCAGTCGTGGTGGTGGGCTTGTTTCTGGTATGGGCTTGTCAGACTACAAGGTCTCCCCCTCCGATGATGGAATGGGATTGTAAGGCTCCAATCCCTCCCCCTCCGAAGATCCCTGGCTCTCCAGATGGAGCTCCTGTGACTTCACTTAGAATCAATCTCAGAGATGGAAGATATCTCGCGTACAAGGAAACTGGAGTTCCCAGAGAAACGGCCACCTACAAAATCATACTGGCACATGGTTTCCGAAGCAGTAAAGAATTCATGATATCAGCATCTCTGGTACATGAACGATGGCAAACTCAACCTCGATCTCTTCTTCATATTTTCGCATATATATTCAATGGCTAGCAGTTTGATTGTTCGACTGCTTAATTTTTGTGGGTTTGGTCTTTCATTGCAGGGTTTAGTACAGGAATTGGGCGTTTGCTTCGTTTCATTCGACAGGGCTGGGTACGGAGACAGCGATCCAAACCCAAAAAGGTCGGTGAAGAGTGAAGCTTTGGACATGCAGGAACTCGCTGACCAGTTGGAACCGGGAAGCAGGTTTTATGTGGTGAGTATGTCGCTGGGAGGTTACTCTATTTGAGGCTGTCTCAATTACATACCACACAGGCATTCCCGCACCATCAATGATACTGCAGCTTCTACTACTATATTATTATATCATAGAAAGGCCTTGGCCCAATGGTTAAGTTGTTGTGACATAGAGGTCATGGGTTTGAAGAGTGACGATAGCCTCTTGCAAAATGCATAGTAAAGCTGCATACTAAGAGCCTGTAGTCCGCCGCACAGGCTGCCCTTTTTAGATAAATAGATTATATTTCACGGTATAAAAATGGCCTCTTACAAATATGCAAAGTTAAGGCCAGATACTCTATAAACCGTTTGTGGTGGGTTCTTCCCCAGGTACCGTAGCTTTGTCTACGGAGCTGCCTTTTATTAGATAGACAGATTACATCCTCTACTTTTACAGAGTTGTAAAAATTTCATGATGAAAGGGTCCGATCATTTTGAACTTTCATTTATTTAGATAAATAGATTATATTTCAGAGCATGAAAATAACCTTTTATAAAAATGCAAAGTTAAAGCCAGATGATATATAAACTATTTGTGGTCGACTCCTTCTCGGACCGGTTGCTCGTGTACCGAGCTGCCTTTTATTAGATAGACAGATTACATCCACTCCTTTTACAAGTTGTAAAATTTCGAGATGATGAGGTCCGATCATTGAACTTTACATTTATTGTGGATACTCGTAGATTGGCCGGAGTAGCTCTAATTGCACCGTCAATAAACTTCTGGCGGCCTTCTTTTCCGGCTAACCTCACTAGACCGGCCTTTCGACAGAGACTCGTACAAGACCAAGTGACACGTTTGATCGCGCACTATCAACCTGCTTTGCTTTACGTGTGGTTGACTCAAGATTGGGTGGTGCCTTCATATACTAACATAAATGGAAACTCCGATCAGCTTTGGAGTGAGCAAGACAAACTTATCCTTGCCAATCTTACTGGCCTTCCCCAGGATCGGGTAATTATTCTTTCCCTTCACGTCCTCTAATACCTTTAATACGCCCCTGGATGTACTTTTGCAGCCTATTTTGTTAGTCCAAGCGGAATTGCTGAGGTTGGTGTTAAAAGGAAATCAACCAACCTAAACTGCACTCAACGTAGCATGCTCACATACTTGGACTTGGCTCTAAATTATGACTAGTTATAGCTGGGACACTTGAAGGGGAGCCTTAAAGTTGTCGTCCTGTAACTTTGAGGCATGGGTTCAAGGTGTGAAAACAGCCTCTTGAAAAAATGTAAGGTAAGGGTGCGTACTATAAACCCTTGTGGTACGCCTCTTCCTGTAGGAGCTTCATGGTGAACAAGACTGCCCTTTGTAGTTGTGGCACCAATCATGCATATTTTTCTTAATTTCAGGGTTATGCGACGCAAAATGGCAATTTTGAATCCCTACATCGAGATCTGATGGTCAGTTTTGGCACTTGGGATTTCGATCCAATGGATCTAGAGAACCCATTTCCCAACAATGACGGGTCAGTTCACATCTGGCAAGGTTATGAAGACAGGCGGATACCCGTTGAACTGTAGAGATACGTTGCCATGAAGCTGCCATGGATCAAGTATCATGAAATTTCGGATGGTGGGCACTTGTTTATATTTGCCAATGGCTTTGCCGATGTCGTCTTAAAGCAACTTTTACTTGGAACCAACTAACATGTCTCAGTAACCTTTTACTTGAGCCTTTGGATGTTTAGAATTTAAGTATGAAATAAGTTGCCTCTTTTGGGGGACAATATTGCTGTGTGCTTTTGTTTGTATATGATTGTGGACTTGGAATGAATTAGGGAGGTTGGTTGCCTTCATGTGATGGGATTTTGATTTGACTCGGTGGGTTGCTAGATCATCCGATGTGATTTCTGGGGCATGGGCCATAGAGTCCTAAGACAGACGGTAAACATCATTCTAAAATGTGGGTCTCACTTGAGCTTCTACCATGAATATTCAGCAGGTCTGAATGAGATTCAACAGGTTTCTATCAGGTTCAATTCTATCACTTTTAGATGTATATAAAAGGGGGAGTGGGGCAATCTCATTTACATAATAGCTAGGACCCATATCGAGAATGATCCAAAACCCTTCTTCTTGGTTTCCTTCACAGATTACTAGCCACGAACACTTGCACATTCCATTAGAACATTATAAATATGAAAGTGAAATAGTAGAGTTGTTGTCGTGTGAAGGTCACAATAGTGGTGCACCCTTAGCGGCCGCGGGTGAATATTACATTTTAGTCTAAACTTCCTCTGATACATATGCAGAGTAACAACAAAGTCTATACCGGCTGTTTCTAGGGTGATTTTCTTTGCCAGTAATGGTTGATTTATCGATATAACAGTCTTTTATAAAAATACAAGGCAAAGCTGTGTACTATAGACCCTTTTGTGGTCTGCCTCTTAATAAAATCTTACATAGGCAGGAGTTTCGTGCATATGTCTTTTTTATTTTTTTTTGCATTTTCTCTATTTGCAAAGGTCTACTTTTTGGCCTGCCTTTCCTCTTATTGACAAAATATCATTATAACACCTTTAATGCTAATAAATAAGTGTAAGTCAGTCACCGAGTACCTCTGGGGGTGAATGATCCGAATCGATCATTTAATTGCCCAAGCTTTAGATGCTTAGTCGTCCAAAAAGCATGGGGGGCTGGACGAGTCTAGCATATGAAAAGTTATACTTAATTTTGTTCAAGATTGCCTGCACTCTGGCTTTTCAATTACTTTAAATCTCATTACTAAACACCATAGATAAATATGTAAAAAAAGGCAGCCTCGGTGCACGAAGCTCTCACGTATTAGCAGTTTGGGGAAGGGGCAGATCACAAGGGTCAGTAGTATGCATTCTTACCTTATATTTTTGCAAGAGACTGTTTTCACACCTTGAACCCATGACCTCAAGGTCACACAATGACAACTCGACCGTTACGCCAAGGCTCCCCTTCACCATAGGTAAATATGTAGGTGAGCAGTTGACAATTGTATAACTATATATGATAGCAATTTTCTATAGCACAACCATCAATTTTAGTTCTTAATTTTTCATTACATGTAGAAGTTCATTAATGTATTACCTTTTAATTAAGTTATAGTTAATTGTATCCCTGGATTTTAAATGACAGATATGCTATAAACGATTTTATAATACTTTCTCATATACAGCCATAAGTCTCGTCAGCCAAAAAATATAGTGCCAACAGCTTGACATCTCTTCCGAAATGTGGTTGCAGGTTTGAGTCGCCACTTGCTCCTGAGACTAGGTTTAGGAGAGTGTAGGTGGTTAGTTTTGTAGTTCTTCACTTATATGCAGAAAACCCTTTTAGGCTAGGGATTGGATTTAGTAGTGTGGGAGTGTGACATCCCTGGTTTTTATAACACTTTTTCATAAATCTTTTGCTTTGTGGGGCCCCAATACTTTTATAAAACTGTTCAAAACCAAATAGCGGAAGAATAACTTTGAAAAGAATACTTTAAAAATCTCAAATGTCTTCTTCTTTTTTTTTTCTATTAAAAATAATGATTTTCAGATGAATGAACATCACATTCCTACCAAAAATCCAGCAGAGTCTCCCCTGTATTTCGGACCTTGTGCATTTAATGCATACAATGCGACACCTGACAATCATCATGTACATATAAATATCCATGATAGATACTCTGTCTCCCTCCAAATACCAACATACACATTTTCGTTTAATTTAAATAATGAAACATTTTGGTAATGCCAAAAAGGCTAGGAAATTGACCTGTATACCCAGGATTACTCCAGTCATAGCCATTCGTGTCAAACAGTAATGAATCCACAATCACATGTCCATTTCTAATAGTCATGAAACAATTTTTATTACATAAGAGTTGTAAGAACCTTCAGAAATCTTTACCTATACCTCACCTTTACTCAAAATAGCTTCCTTGTAGCTTCCAAGTCAAAATTATGTGCCTTTCGAACCTAAGATATTGTAAACAAGTACAATATCTCAGCAAGCCTTCGCTTGTGTAGGTAGTTTCATCATTAACACACAAGTTTATGCAATTCTAACTTTAAAAGGAACAATTTATCATATGTTGTGAAATTTTGTGTCATTTGATGCCAGACAAGTAGTATAATATATTCCGAAATTCATACCATGCCATTTCAAATAGTTTCTATGTCCAATCAATTTGAATCGTCAATTTAACATCCATGCTTACTGTTTCCAAATAATGATAATAACCTTAGTAAAACATTTAGATGATATGGAAGATAGTCACAACTCTTCGCATGCCTCAAAACCAATAGAGAAATGCATTTAAACCAGGAAATGCATTTAAACCGTGTTCATGGAAAACACAGTACACAAGCTATGACCTGTCCATGATGACATGAGCTTGCATTAGGCCCTCAGGCCAGGTATCCATCATACATATATAATTTCAGAAGAAAGAGGATGATCAGTCCTCAATCTTCCTAGCATAGAGTCCACCGGCCCCAATATGTCCGTCATAATATAATAATACTAGGTAGCATCCCATGCCCATAAAATTGATAAAACCATATAATTTCATGCATTGATTTTTTTCAATTTAATAGTAAAGTAAACCTGACATTTTAAATAAATTGCATGAATATACCCTTTTAATGGCTGCATAAACTAAAAAGATCAAAATATCAAGTTTTAAGTAAATTCCAAGCATGTTGATGTCCAAACTGCCTACCTCCCTTTTTGTGCTCCACAAATTTGCTATATCCTTCCTTTAATCACTTAGCGATCACCTAACCAAATCAAATTTTAAATTTATTGTTAATACAAATCCATATGTTCATAATTTCAAGTAAATTTACACATTTCCAAATCAAGATAGCTAGTTCATCCATCTATTCCCAATTTTTGTCATATCCTAGCTAATTTAAGGTCTTAAGATTCATCGGTGATGTCTGATCATCAATCAGACATCAAGGATTTATTGCGCAAACAGTACCCGATTGGACGACCGAGATTGTCCAATAGATTTCTTGCCTAGATCTGTCAATCTAGAGTGATTTAGACTACATCAAGTCTTTAGTTTTTCATCCCTACTCTTAGATTAGGAATTGGACGGTTGGATCATCCCTAATTATAGATCTAGGTTAAAAATGCATAAATTTTCAAACTACCAAGATTCAAAACATGGGTATCCTAGATCTTACCCTTAATGAGTGTCTTCAACCTCCAATCGTCATCGAAGAACGCGATTGCCGTTGATTTTCCCGTCACTGGCAAATCCCGCAGTGGGTACCGATCGTTGATCAATGACGCCGTTCACGCTGTCTTTTCCGGCGATCGTCAGTTTTTCTCTACCGTCGATCTCCTCCTCCCTTAGTTGATGGGAGAAATGGAGGGTGGAGGATGGGGAGTTTCCTCCCCTCCTTTCTCCTCTTTCCTTCTCCCCACTCTCTCTTCCTCTTTTCTTCTCCCTCTTTCAATCGCGTGGAGAACAGACCTAACGGTCTGTTCTTTTTTTCTTTTTTTTTCTTTAAGTGGGTGGGGGGTGTCCGTATCAATTACGGCCCCCTCCATTTTTTTAAGTGGTTTTTTTTTTTTTTAAAGTTCTTACAGGGAGTGACAAGTATGTGCGCTTTGCTTGTACGTTATAACTCTCATAATCATCAAGACCTTATCCTCATTACGGCTCAGGCACATGAATCTTGTTCCTTTATTTACCTTTATTAAGTATCATCGCTTCATTTAATCCTAAAGTTTTTTAATCTTTACGTTATAACTCTCATCAACTGTGTTGAATATGCAGATAGAAAGAAGACTTTTAGTAGTTGATCCTTGTTTCTATTGAAATAATGGTTCCAGCATGGTGGATTCTAAACCGTTCGAAGTTCAGGCACAATATGGTATCCTTTCTACCACTACATTAATACGGATATGGTTTAGAAATAAATAGTTGGCAATTTATCCGATATAAAACACTTATATCGATAAAATAATTTGAACCATTTACTTTACTGTAAAAAAAAGAGAGGGTGTCTCGCCCTTTTTATATCTAAAGCCGAATTGACGGCCTGTATATAAAATAAGAATATTTCTTTAGATTTGAAGAAAAAAAAATTCATAAAATAAAAAAGAATAAATACTTTAGCAAGCAAAACATTAAACTGGCTAAAATATAAGCAGTCACTTTTCCCAATTATCCAAACCATCCACCTTCTAGACCACTTTGAATGAATTACAGCCAATTAATCTGGTAATCTTGGTATCTTCATAATGGCCTTCAAAATGACTGTTAGAAATGGCAAAAAGCAACGGTCTACATTTATCATAAAAATACCACATAACAAACGTTGTAACATCAAACTGCAGATAAATTTGCATATCTATGTGTGTGGACCAGTGATTGAGTTTTGCCTTCAAGACTTCTTCTCATTTTATCCAAGATGACCCTGAATCTCCAAGGAGTACCATTGCTGGTTTTCGCCCATTTGATTGTGTTGTGAGAGTTGCCTTTAATGATCAACGGCTGTATAAGAGATTGAGACCAAATATTGATTCTCTCTGAGATTGCTACGAGTTCTACTTTAGAGGAATCACAGTACCCAATAGCACCTCCTTTGTCCATTGTACCCAATAGGACTGCATTGTCCATCAGAGTTCTTCCTTCATGATCAGTGAGCTGACCTCCAAAACCACTAGCCCGTAGATTACCATGACAAGCTTCATCAAATCTTTCCTTTCAGTATCATGGATGATTGGCAGCCAGTTCCTTAGAATATCTTCAGCTGAATGAGAAGAGACAGATTTGGAGCTTGTTGCCCACACTGGTGTATACCAAATTGCTGACTCACAAAGCAGTAGTTGAGGTTTCACCTTAGCTCTAGTTACCCTGGTGCTTCTCTCAAATCATAGAGTCATTTAACTGACATACAGCAAAGCCCAAAGTGTTTTGGCCTTCTAGTAAAGTCTCTTTATGAGTCATCTCTTTATCCATATAAAATATGCCTTCATGCAATTTCAAGACCCACAATCAATTATTATTTAGTTATGAATATATAAAACACAAAGTTTGCCATATCATATATGGATGTTAAAAATCATTCACAAAACTGAACGAATCTTAGTTCAAAGACACACGTTAAAATGCACACTACTCAAACATGGTACAAGCCTTTCAAATTGTACAAGGGTTATAACGATTCAATTAACTACTCAATATGTACATCCACTGATTTGCATGATCAGAATATGTCTGTAATTTAATCTCATGATTTTGAATGCCTTAAATAGTCAAAATAATAACCCATAAAAGCGAATTATTCTATTTTAGATAAATCACAAGGTCTGAATATAAAGATAGCAGGAACTTGTTTCAAAATCAAGTTTTCAAAAGTCGTAGGCTACTAGTCCAAGGTCATAATCTAAAAGAAACTAAAGGCACTTGATGTCAGACAATTAAGCCCCAAAGATCTGAGAAGGACAAGAGTGAATTCAAAGAGAGAAAAACAGTGATCCAAAAGAACCTTCTTTAATCCCCAAATTAAGAAGAACACAGAAAGAGGGAAACTTGACATAAAAGATAGGGGGCTACCCCTTTATATTGTGAGCTTGCTTGAGGCACTTAGCTTGGCCTTCAAGTCAAGATTCCTTGCATAGTGGGCAAGGTATTTAGCGTGGCCCTCAAGTCACTCTAAAACTAATGGGCCTACTTACTTCAACTGCTCACACTTACACATGTGCTGGCCCACTCACCCACAAGTTTTCTTATATAACAAGATTGAGGAGAGGCAAACTCTTACATAGAGGTGCTTCTTTCCCTTCATGGATCACAAAATCTTAATTTAAAACTATAGTTCATCAACTTAACGGATGAGCTGCTGTCATCTTATCTGAATCGACGGCAAGCTGTTATATAGACATACGTCTTATGTCCAAGCATCCTTTTCACTAGAGGAGTCCGTTTATCAAGTGCACTAAAAGAACTGAAATGATTTCCAGAGAATATAGGTAAATGATTCTAAAAAAATGGGGATTTGGCCTTCAAAGGAAACAATTTTTGGCTGCAATAAAAAGAATTGGTATAGCTAATTACAGAATTACCTTGAATGATCATGATTTCTGGCTGCAACAGAGAGAAGGGCTTTTGTTGAGAGAGAAGGGAAAACAAACAAAAAGAAGAGAGGTAGGGTTGTTTTGGGAAGAAAACCCATCTCCTTGGTTAACTACCAGAGTTTTTACACAACAAGGACAGCCAATTTGCTTTGTCAAAACCCACCTCGGTTGTCAACTACCAGCATGTCATGCGAGCTGGGGCAACAGCTGACACCGTTCAGTGGTTTAACGACTAAGGATGTAATCGAAAAACCAGCAAGACGAGGGCTCAACTAAGCAGTTGATGAATCTGGCAATTAGTTTAAAAATCCGAACAAGTTCAAGGGGCTTTTTTTTATTATTAAAAAGGCTTTTTTTGGTACACTCAAAGAATTACGAAGCAAATCACTCACACACTTTTAAATCTAAACCCACGTCAAAGGTGAAAACGGCAACTCAAACTTGTGACTACGTGTAATCAAGGGAAGACTTCGAGTCCTCTCAACCAACTACACTGGACTTTGTTGGCTACTTACATGGAGTGCTTTGAGAAAATACATGTAGGGCTGGGATGGTTTGCATTCAGAACACATCTTACATACGCCACAACCCCAAAATTCTTCTGCATTGCTGAAAGCCGCCTGTCCTTGTTACCTTGGGGTCAAAGGTTCAAGGCGGCACTTTTCCCTTGATGGAAAGATTCTAAGTATATGTAAGAATTAGGATAATAAGTTCTAAGTACTTTGCTTCAAAACTCTTGGCTGTAATAATTTTAATTAAATAAGCGAAGAATTTTATACCTGCTTTTCTTTTTGTGAATCCAAGCTCTCCATTGTGCTGTACATAACAGGGAGTGTGGATCATCAATGGAGATGTAACTTGGTACGTGGTCGTACATAAAACGAGAACCTTAGAACACCAATAGTCAGGGCATTATTTCCCTCATACCAATCAGTGCACTGATCTACACGGCATACGCCATAGGACTCGTCAACAGTAGGCTAGATAAAGGCAAACTCGACCTTAATGCTCCAAGAACGTTAATATAAAATCTAATAGTTCATAAAACCAGAAGTCAAATTTCTTTCATCAAATCCTCCCTAATTTCTTGATGAGAATGTTGCAGATATCCTGAACCCATCTTGAAGGGTGCGATGGAACTGATCTGACATGACGCAGAGCAAGTATCGTATGTATCATGGATCAGCAATAACAAATGGGATGGTGAATGCCCGTGCTGTTATGGGTCCATCAGTCTACAATCTACATAGATGATGGTAAGGAAGTACCACAACCGTGAGCTCATGGAGAACTGAAGTAGGCATCTTTGTTTATATATTTGTTGAAGGAAGAGAACAAGAGAATGGCATAGAGGATTGAAGAAAATGAGGAAACTCAGTACAACTGCCACTGAGTTACAATCTGTAGATATTATTTCCTGACTTGGAAACAAGTTGCAATTAATCTGTTATAACTGTTCTGAAGATCAGAAAGTATACCGCTCGTATGCAGATGAAATCAGCACGAGCTTCCTTGACAGTGAGTAAATGAATCTAACACAACAAACTCGAAATTGTACAGCTGAACTCGATGTATGAAAATCAGCCTCACAGACTGTAAAAAATGAGGTCTGGTGTGTATTGGAGCGTCCAAGTATCAAGAGAAACTCTGAATTTTTTGAATACTGATCTTCTCAAGGTAGAAGAACTCAACTTCCTTTAATCTCCGCACACCTTCTTGACCAGAAATTAAAGTCCACAGCCGGAGTCAGCTTGCCCAATTGCAAGTATTCTAATTAGACTGGTCACTGAAGAAGTTCATGGATCGAAAGAAAAAGAATTATAATGGAGAGCAACTGTGATGAATCATGCTCTGAGAACCCTCTACTTGAAGCATCAGTGACCCCCATTTCAAAAATGAACATCAGCGAAGTTGCCAGCTACCAGTTGAATCAAAACGATCTTCCCAAAACCCTGTTTGTTATCCTCTAATTCTAATCATCAGGATCCATTTCCTCATCCTGCTCTGACAGCAGGTTCGAATCAGTTCTATTGGCCCCATCTTCAGATTCCTGCTGCTCCCCTGTATCAGTGTCACCCTCAGGTGATTCACTCTCATCACCCTCTTCCTCAACACCAGTCTTTTTCAAGGAAACTGTTTCAAGGCCACGCTGCATCCATTCAGGGCAGACATCCTCACCTCCATACATGAGTTCACCATGGGGACCCTTCACTGGATTCAAGATGGCAGACTGGGGTGTTGTACAGGAACATTCAGGCAATGGGTGAGCAAGGAACGAGCTAGGTTTTGATACTTGAGACTCTCTTATCAGGCCATCCACACCCAAACTTCTGTTAAGCTGATCTCGAACTGACACTGTCCAGTTGCGCTTTGGATGATATAGTTGATCATGAATATCATCCAACAGTTTGACGAGAGTCTTTCTGATAAGAAGACCGAACAGGATAATATGGAAAAGATAAATCAAACAGATACTTGTACTAGACAACAGAAAAGCAACCACAATAGGATTATTCATCTTGCTTTATGTTTGTTGACTGTGCTATGTCATATGAAATGTCATTATCTGGACCTAAAGAAAAATTTAAGGTGTAACCTAAAACCGAATTGCTATTTCAATGCTGTTGGGTACTTCTCTTGTATTGTAAATTTGTTGCTAATTTAGGGGCATCTTCAGTTACTCGCTAAAAATGCAAATTCATGTTCATACTCTTCTACTACAATGGGGAGTGCATGATAATCTCTAATTCCAGTGGCATCACGCAGTCACGTTGAGCAGGCTGTAAGAAAATATGGCTCCATGTCCAAATATTGTCAACTTCAAACATGATTCAAACCAGACATGGTTTCCAAATTGCATAGCTATTTACATATGCATAGCTATTTCTGTCTTTTGACTTTGTGATAAATTGGACAAAAACCATCCTTATGGTAGAACAGAACATGAAGTCATAGTAAAAACAAAAACAAGGACAATAATAATAAATGGGATCTGAAAAATGGAATTCATTAAATACAACCTCTTATAGAAGCAACAATTAAATTATAAAACCGCTTCAGGCTGCACTAAATCCTTCAAGCACAAAGGCGCAAGGGATCTCTCACATGGGTGACAAGGGTTAGAAGCTGTGCATTTCCATGAGTATGTGTTTGTTTGTCTAACTTTCTAAAAGAAAAGAAACCGTTTCAAGCTCCTCACACCTCACCCCGTCCTCTGTTAAGCAGTAGATCCTGTTTTGTTTTATAGTGACCAGATGCTTGGGGAAAAGGCATGACTATCATCTCTAGTTAATTTCTTCTTAGGAATTTCTTCTTAGGGTGTCAAAAGATTCATGAGTAGAGTTTCTTTTACATTTCATCATCATCATCATCAAAACCTTATCCCAATTAGGGGCCAGCTACATGAATCTTGTTCCTCCATTCCCCTCTATTAAGTCTTACGGCTTCATTTAGTCCCAAAGTTTTTAAATATTTTCTCACCCCTTCTATCCACATTCTTTTGAGCCTTCCCCTTGCCCTTTAGAACCTTCCACTTGCATTGCCTCACTCCTCCTAACCAGTGCCATTTCCGGTCTCCATTGGACATGTCCAAACCACCTAAGTCTAATCTCCCTCGTCTTGTTACCTATTGGTGCTACTCCTAAGTTTCCTCCAATATTTTTATTTCTAATTTTATCCTTTCTTGTCTTGCCACTCATCCCTCTCAACATCAGCATTTCGGCTATATTTATCATATGTACATGGTGTCCTTAACTGCCCAACACTCCAATCCATAGAGCATGGCCAACCTTATAGCCATCCTACAGGATTTTCCTTGTAGTTTGAGTGGCACCCGCCAATCACACATAACTCTAGAGGCACATCTCCATTTGTTCCAACCGGCATGGATTCTCTAGGTAATTTCTCTCTCAATCTCTCCACTCTAGTAAATCATCTATCCTAAGTACTGAAAGTGGTCTTTTAGGGGGGCTTCTTGGTTATCAATTTTTACTGGTGCTTCACTCCTACTCTCTTTGCTAAAATTGCATTCCATATGCTCTGTCTTAGTTCTGCTGATTTTAAATTCTTTAGATTCTAATGCTTTCGTATGTGTGTGCGCGAGCGAGTGCACGTGCGCATGCGAGAGAGAGAGAGAGAGAGAGAGAGAGAGAGAGAGAGAGAGAGAGAGAGAGAGAGAGAGAGAGAGAGAGAGAGAGATGACTGTCATCTCCAGTTAATTTTGTGAGTACAGTTTCTTTTGTATTTCAAAGCAGTATATATATATCTCTGTGTGTGTGTGAACAGAATGCTCGAAAAACAGATAGAATCCTCAAGTATTGCAGCTAAAAAGACAAAGCATGGATTTCTTAAGACCAAGACACCAATGCAAATTGATCCTTCACAACTCTCAAGGCTAACAGTCCAAATTAAGATATTACTAAGATCAATGAAAACCTTTAACGACAGAAAAGGCACCCCTTGATTTGCTTTTCAAATAAAACTGAAAAAAAAGAAGAAGAAGAATTTGAAGTTCTATACCTCGACTAAGGGCATAACCCTCTAATTTCAACCAGTCCTGGAGCTAGAAAGTACATTTGTAAGTGTATTTTTACTACTATAACATGATTTTTACCAATACAAATTTTGAGCAAAGACCAGTTGCTTGTTTTACCTGTCTGGACGATATGTTCTAACTGAAGCCATCTCATAGAGACGGTGCCCCATGACTAAGCTTGAAAAGTCTGGCCATCCACTCCCATCACTGTTGAAACCTGGAAAGAATGCATTTGATTCCACGGAAACAATATAATCTAGAGCATCCCAGAGCAGCCTGTGTGCTTGCATCCTCAGATCTGTTGGTGATGGTTCTAGTTCTCTATCTGTTTCAGGAATCCAACCATACCAACCTTCCCTTTCGTGACGATAAATTGGCCTGGATGGTGGCGGAGGAAGAGGTCGGGGACGGGGACCAGCATTTTTCCACTCTTCAATAAGCTGTTCTTCACTTTTGGCTGATGGCCACCAAGTCAGGTCCTCAGGAAGAGGAGTTTCAGGGCCAATTAAATTGGATAGCTCTCTTTTACTGCACAGACTAGAATGGTCCACTAAGTTGGGGTACATGGCACGTAAAGGGATCAGAACCCTTTGCCCTCCAAAGGTCTCAGCACCGGCTACGTATATTATAGTGTCAGAAGGATAGCCCAATGCTCGAAGTAGAAGACCAACCTGCAAGAATGCCAGCAGAATGTTTAGTGGCGACAGCAAAGGTTATCAGAGAAAGTAAGGTCACATGAGGGGGTTCAGAAAGTTCAGTACTAAATTCATCAACTACTATTCATTTTGATGACTCTGATCTAGAGGACTTGTACCCAAACTGCATATTGAATCACCTCACCTCTTCAGGCATGAGTGGGCATGAACCATTTCTTCTTTGGACATGGGAATCAACGCTCAGTTCACCTTTGACAATTCCTTGCTTGATCATCTGTGCCCTCCGGTACTGTATAAGTTCAGTGTGAATATCCTACAAGTATAAAGTTACAAAACAGAGTTAGGGGAAGCATGGTAATTGAAAACATAAAAGGAACAACAATGTCATAAACCTCAAGGCACACATAATCCCAAATGGATACCGATATTAAACATAGTCTTACGTCCTCAAAGTAGCGAATCTTGCAAGGAGCAAACAAACAGAAAAGAAACTACAATAACAAAGACCGCAACCAACATAAAGACTAACACAGTAAGAGAGAATATTCGACTACTACATATCCACACTAGCTATCAAAGAGAACAGTATATAGAAGAAACCTGAAAAAGCTCTGCACAACCATGATATGCAAGGGACTCTCTCACCAAACCAGGATGAAAAGCAAGGTAAGATCTGCCCCAGGATCTTAGCCTGCAGAAAATGGTCAAGAGTGACTAAATACAGCCATTTCAATAAGGACAAATCACAAAAAGAACTGCAGTTCACACTCAGTACCAAAGGCAGTACTCGTTCAGAAAGAAAGCTTATTGTGTGACATAGAAACATGGTACAACAACAAACCCAACCATTATCAATTTGAAAGAACGATAAGACGCTCAATTTAAGCAGGATATGTGATGAAGCAAATTTCACAAATAAGCTCACATTCAGCAGGAGAGAGAGAGAGAGAGAGAGAGAGAGAGAGAGAGAGAGAGAGAGAGAGAGAGAGAGAGAGAGAGAGAGAGAGAGAGAGAGAGAGAGAGAAGAAAAAGGACCTCCCTAGATCAAGAGTTATTCTCAAAGGCATTAAAAATCATCAACATCAATAGTGGACCTAGCAGAAGTCTGTTCTAGGTGAAGTTTGGAAACTTCAATCATTGAGACTTATCAGATTCTTAATATTTCTTTTCTAACTTTTTTTGCAAAGTTTAAGTAGCTTTCACTGGCTCCGTGAAAAAGAAAACATGAGCAGTGCCTTTAAGAAGGCCAGGCAGAGTACTGTTTTTAGTTTTTTTTTTTTTTGGGTGCTCTAAAATAAAACGTAGGCTTTATTTAGGTTGATCAGAGGGCCAAAAATAATCCTGTAACCATTTGCTAGCGTTAAGGTGATCTGGCCAATATGTATAAAGTTTTAATACAAGTTATGAGATTCTCCATTAGTTTTGAGTTTCTATCATACCTTGATCATGCTTGCAAAAATATGTCATTTTCCCTCTAGCATTCTTGTAAAGATAATTTTGATTAGATAGCATGTTTCTATTCTTGGGTGGACTTATACAAGATTTACTTGTGCCAATATCCAATTTATCTGTGAGAGATAATTGGTCTTTCTCACGGAATCTAATAACATTTTAGAAAATGACAGATATAGTAAACAACATAGAAAGAGGAATCACGATAGTGGAAGCAGAATAATGCTTAAATATATTTGGAAAATCAAACTACTGTTTTCTGTGATTTGATTTCTGTGCTACTCTAAAATAAGTTAACCAAGAACACAAATAATTGAACATTCTACCTGTCTACAATCCGTTGACCAAGCTCTCGAATTTCAGGGCGAAAATGCAAAGCATGGAAAGCCACCCTGCATCTAAGTCTCTGATACTCAGCCAAGCCTGAGGGGAGGACTGACTGCAGAGAAGATACACATAGAATGGGAGGTGAAAACTACAGTACTGTCGTTGGTCCAATGAGTAGCATGCTGCATTTTAACTATCGTACATGAAAAACAAAATAGCAATGCTTTGCACATCAGGGACAATCATGCTTAATTTCAATGACTTTAGAGCCAAGCGAATTAGAGAAGAGACAACTAACAAACTTTCACTTACATGGCCAAGCAGCTGAAATCAGTGTCCCGCTCAATAATTATGAGAAATCGGGAAACTATGACTAAAGTAGCTGAATTGACAGTTTGCTCAATAGCAAGGAAGATATCTAAAAGCTTATTGAAGCCAGAAAAGACTAGCAGCAAACTAGCTGTTAATGGTTGCCAATTACCATTCCAAGTTCAACCAAGAGCACAATTGCAGAACAATTAGGCTTTGATATAACTACAATTGGATCCTTGAAATCAAACTAAGCATGAGTCATGTCCACCCAGACTATAATCACGAGGTTAGTCCTAGGAGACTCTTCAAAATTAAAAAGATACCAATCATCCAACACATTTACTCCATCTAATAAAATACATAAAAACTATAAAGAATTACATGTAGAGTGTATTTATTCCAGGGAGACCACAGAATACAACTACAATGCTTAAACCATGGGCACCCTATGCCAATTCAATATTCTTTTTAAAATTAAATGACAAAGACCACCTATGGTCCTTCACAGGATGGCATTTCAGTCTCTGTGACGTCCTTGGTGAGATCAATGAGACAAGATGGTTTTCCTTATCATGATGTCGAGATTCCAGTACACCTGCCTGGAATCTATTTCCTTAAGGAAGTACTCATGGTGATTATGTAATTATTACGTAGAAAAAAACTCCAAAACCCATAAAGCAATCTACTGGAAACATGCTACAGATCTCCAGAAGAGGAATAGCTAGTAATGTGCTTCATGCTCATCATACCATAAGGAAGATATCAAGTACTGTTCTGCCTTGCAATGTCCAAATCACAGTAAGGGCACGCATTTAATGAAGAACTACAGTTTCACAGTTCCAACCAATAAGAAAATCAATGTCAGTAGCCCATCACTTTTCAGATGCTCCTTCTGAGAAATATGATTTGTAGAGTGGAAAAACCACAAATCTAAGAAAATGTTCTCACACCTGAAGGCATCCTCCATCAGTAATTATTAGCCCGATAACCTTCGCAGTCTTTAACTTCGGTAAGACTTCGGTTAGATAGAAGTTGGGTGAAGCTGAGTTTTTGGGTGCAAAAGTAGGAAACTTTTTCTTTTTCCTTGCATCTTTCAGACTTTTTGGCAAGCTCCTCTCAATCATCACATCACTTGAAAGTGCTGCCATGAACTGCTCTTCATTGTAAAGATAAGAGAAGCTCTTGAATTTGGAACTGTCAAATTATACATGTGGGTGAGATGAAGGGAAGAACTATAAAAAAAGAACTAACCAACACTTTGAAGGATCAAATAATGGGAGCTAGCAAGAAAAACCTGATGCCTTTTGAGCGAGTACTATCTTGGATCTCTGGAATAACAAGAGTAGCATTCAGAAGCCTAGATATGGCAACAAGATCACAGATCTAGAAAACAAAAACACACGTTATGAAAACTAATTAGCAATTATAGTAAGAGAAATCCTTTCTCAGAAGGAAGAATCTTACTGAAGATCTTATCTTCTCAAATCCACCATAAATTTTGGCATAAATGAAACCATTGTTCTGCTCACTTGGAGCTGAAACAATTAATAACCAGAATTAGTTACAAATATACAGCTGAAGCATGAGAAAGGTATAAACTACATGAAGTCTAAATTAGAAAACGAACAACCATACATATGCTGTGAAGTAAAATGAGCATCAAATACTCTGATTCTGTGGCACCAACAGTCAATTTCTCAGTTTTATATGGGAAGCAAGGCCAGACATCTGATGTTGCATATTACTCATATATGAGCTAAATGGAACCTAAACTCTGATTTCCATTAGTTACACAAGCATGTCTAATATGGATCAACAGGGGATGCACACTGGGACACCCATGATTAGCTACCACAGGGAAGGGGTAGTACCTCACAGCAGGGTTCAAGTTCACGACCAACATATTGATTATAATATATATAAGACACACAAATTTAAGTTACAGATTTGCTAATAATGAATGAAAAGTGTGACAATTGAAGTGTTTAACTTAACAAGGGAGCACTTATTTGAATCATTATGGTAGTTTTGGTAACAGAAGTATCCATGAGGTGCCAATACATACTATCAAGTATATTTATCTAACAGAAGTCTCTGAATGCTTTTGTTGACAAGTGCTTTTGCCACTACTTGAACTAATGGGGTAGAAACACTTCATTTAACCAAAGAAGATGGTCATCTGAAAAATAGAAGGTAAGAAATGAAAAGGGCTAGGAAAAATAGGCATGACTACAAACAGAGATTTAGGCCAAATAATGTAAAATATCAACCAAAGATGAAATATACTACTCAAAAGCACTATTAAAAATTAAGCAAATACAAAGAAAATATGGATATGAACTAATGCGCACACAAAATACACTCGAAATGTACAAATTTAGCTCAAAAAAACTTTATTTGAAACAAAAATGAAAATTTTAACTTAAAATATAAAAAACAAAAATGTGAGTCAAATGAAAGGGGAATAAAATGCACATGCATAATTGGGTAGATCCAGCCTCATCATCTAACAAAACAACCAAACAATGCATAAACAGATAACCAAAAGGTACAAAATGGAATATTAGGAAAATTAAAACAAAGGGGGGGTCGAGGAATAGGGGGATTGAGAAATACCACATAAATAACCACAAAATCTCATCAAATATTGTGAAAACATATATTATTCAATGAATCAAAATGTTGGAACATCCAAAAAAGAAAGATCCCTAACTTTTAATGAATTCACACTTTATCCTTCAAACTTCATGCTTCAAATCTTTTCTCGATGACTGATTCTTGAGTGATTAGAATCGACATGAAAACGAACATAAAAGAATACAACCCCAAAAACATACAAAAAAAGAAAATACTATAACTTAAGGTCATGTTAAGTTTCTTTGGAAACCTTACATACCACAAAAGTCAGGCCTGAGTTGATTCATGAGCCATATCAATGCCGAATTAGATTATCTAGCTTCACAATACTGGAGACTTTAGAGAAAGTAGTATGAGGAGTACACTCTGTATCAGATCCCCCAAAATCAGGTAAGATATGAATCGTACCTGAATCAGGTCAACAGCCCCCATAAGAATATGGAGAACGGTGCTATCAATTCCATCAAAATGCATCAGACCTTGCCAATGATTTGAATAAAACCTTATGGCCCTAAACTATTGCAAAGATCCCAAGCAACTGAAGCAGCCCTCAACCAATAATAATCCAGATCTCGAAGTACATGCAAATGCAAAAAAGTAAAGCACCTGAGACTTCATTAGATAGGATCAAACCACAAATAGTGGTTATAACTTATAACATGACGCACCTTCCAAATTAGATACCATCACTTGTAAAGCACCATTAATACTTTCAAGACTTAAACTCCGGAAGGAGGTGCCAACAAAGTTGAACCTCATCAAGCCATCCACCATGATCTCAAACTATCCTTCTAAGACATCTTAGAAATGAGCTTCCTTAGTCTTTTAGCATCAAATCCCACCACCCAGCAGGAAAACCTCTTAGTTGACTAAAGACTATCACTTGATAAGACTTTCACATCCACAATGAACCTCTGATGGAAGAACATTTTTCAACTATCATTTCTCTTTCTTTTGTTCTAAGTCTCATAAGAAACCACAGGATGGACCAATCAGTACCTCTCCATCAACATGGCAGACCTTTTGTAGGCTCAAGAAACCCACCTAAATCCTAATTTTAAGACCAAATTACTAAGATCTTGCATTTTCTCACAACAGACAAAAGATGTGTATGGTTCCTAAAGTTAAAGCAATCAAATGAGTAGGCAAAGATGAACGGAAGAGATTTTATATTCTCCAATTCTACTATCTAACTTCAAGTTGCATTCTACGTTCATTGTGCTCCCATGAGATCAGTCCAAGCATATATACCATAAACAATAATCATAAATCATCCATCCAAATCTCATTTAAAACAGAACTAATTTCCCAAGTTCTACACTCCAAAACTGGAGACACAATTAGCAACAACAACAGTAGCAAACCATTTTCTAGAAACAAGAACAAAGTAAAACAGTCGTGGTCAATATGAGAAATCATTACCAGCATATTTGGTTCTAGGATTAGCATATGGCTGCAGAGTCTCCAGAGCTCTTACAGGTCCCCATAACCTTTTGTTTCGAGTAGGCTGCAAAATCAACAATCAAAACAACCTAAATTAAGAAGAACGCATTTCAGCAGCAAAGTGGATGTTGTTGTGATATCGGGTGATATATATTTTTTTGTTAATTCTTACAAACTTGGCAAGCAAAACATTCTGATAAAATGCATCCGGAAGCGATTTAAGTATCATTTTTTCTGAAGCCAACTTTCACTTTCATTGCTTGAGGCGGGACGCACTTCAAGCAGAAATGACATCGCGGAATCAGAATTGTATCCAAACACACCCTTAGTCAATAAAATATAGAATGACAGCTCGAAGTAGCCAAGTAAACTACCATCAGAACTAAGTTTACCAGTATCCCATATTCTGCTACTCCATGTACTATGATATCATCACTCGAGTACTTCGCAAGAATCAGGTGAACAATCAATGACACGGCGGACAATACGAGTCCATAAAGTGCAGCCCACTTGATCTTCGATTTGAATAACATCTTACATTACAGCAAGCATTGCCAACAAGACCCACTTGGGAATCCAATACCTACATTACAAAGCATAACAGACACGTGCATTAACGCCATTCTATGCAATCCAGTTCGACAATTAAACTACAAACCAACAGAAAAATAAACAAGGAAAATGGCATCAGATTACTTTTCAGCAAGTTAATCGCCTAAGATCCATGCCGAAAGCTGGAAAAAGAACAAGTAAACAGTAGATCTCAAAAGCAGAACGAGTTTCAAGGCATCTTCCATGAAAGCTAAATTCAAACTGAAAAATCTTAGAGAAAAGCAAAGAGCTCTGGAACAAACTGAGTACGAGCAGTCTAAAACAGTCAAATAGGAAAACCTTTTCCGCCATAATTCTATTGAATTCGGAAAGATTTCCCAAGAACATTCAACAAGAAAAAAAAAAACTTAAAAATCGAAAAGAAAAAAAGAAAAATTTGTAGGACCAGAATGAAGAAAATTACATACCTTGACTCTCGAAATTTAGACGATTCTTTTTCGGATAGAGAAAAATCCAAGATGAAAAGGGAAATGGTAAGTTGCAGAGATTCGAAAAACCCTACAGAAGAAATCGAAATCAGAGCTCAAGAGATGCAGTTGAACAGGTGAAGCCGCATCTACTCATTTCAGCCGATCTCACTGCCGGTGGATCTGGATTTTCAGGTGGGCCCATGACTGAAGTGGGTCATGGCCCCTGTTAGAATCTGGACCCTTCTCCTGGGCCCCATTATATCCTTACTCGTTCTGTAAGATATCAGAAAACCAATCAGATTATCCTGTCCATCCAACACATGTAGATTTTGGAACCTGGGTTGCATTATTTACTTCCTACTAGGGGTTTCATTGGGCCCATTACTAGATGAAAAGCTGTCTTGTATTGTTCCTTCTATTATTCTGTACTTGTGGACTAGTGCCATTGTTGAGTTATGGTTAGGCTGCAGTTTGATCAGGCCTTGACCCAAGACTCAAGTCCCAAGTCCTAACTAACCAAACCTATCTTTTGAACCCATTAAAATTCATTTAGGTTGAAGATGAGTTTACAAGAAACCCCATAAATAGAATTTCAGCCTCACTCAAATTTTGAATCTACATAATAAGAGTTGACAAGCAAATTAGTACATGAACTCACATCAACAAAAGTATATGACATGTGGGGTCCAAAATGTGAATTGATGATCCAGTGCTCATCCAGGTCGTTGCTCAAAAAGACCAAGATAAGCTCTTTTCACGCCTCAAACCTATGACCCCCAGTTCACAACTCAACTCTTGCACCAAGGCTGCCCCTTCTAATGGAGAATATATATATATATATATATATATATATATATATATATATATATATATGTTGGAATGATTAAGTTATTATAGGAAATTCTGTTCTTAAGTGAGTAGGACACTTATTTTAAAAATTAGTAGCTTACCCTTTAAGGTATTTTCCATGGAGAGGAAAATAGCCAATTAGAGGAACAAAAATAAAATAAATGAAACTGTAGTCAGTATAATATATAACATAATACAATATATGTGAAAACATGTGTATCATAATCTAACAAAAAATAAACATTAACTGAATAACTATATTGTATGTATATCTGTAAACATTACCCATCCTCTGACCTCTCTATATCATTCAAATATATATATATATATATATATATATATATATACCGTTAGGCAATTTAAATATCCTAAAATATAAAGTATATTTGGATAGGAAAATCCGTTAATTTTCAACATCATTTGGGGCAATACTGTAAATGAATAAAGAGGTTGACTGCTTGAAAGATGATAGAAATGATATGAAAATAGGAACTCATATTCATAAGAACTTGATGTCGACCATTTTGTGCCACGAGTACAAGAGTGTATGCGATAATGTAAAAAATTAACAATTTTAAAACATGAAGGAAAATGACATGAAAAATCAAAGAAAATGATGTCTTTATATAAAAAGGGAGCAGTTCCGGTGCACAAAGCTCGCTCCTATGCGGTGTTTGGAGAAGGAGTGGACCACAAGGGCCTATAGTACACAGCCTTACTTTGTTTTGAGAAGAGGCTATTTACTCGCCTTGAACCCGTAACTTCAAGGTCACAAGACAACAACTTTTACCGTCGCACCAAGGCTCTCCTTCGAAACGATGTCTTTAAATATAATAGACAAATAATGTCCTTTTTATACTGCCTCATTTGTATTACAGGGAAACCAAAACTGGTTTTGGTAAAACAGTTTTGTCATGAACATTTGGGGAAACTAAAATGAGTTGATAAGCCTTGGTCGAGGCGCGAAAACAGCCTCTTGCAAAATACAAGATAAAGCTGCCTACCATAGATCCTTTGTGGTCCACCTCTTCTCTAAACCTTACATATGCGGGAGCTTCGTGCAATGAGCTTATAACACTAGCAATTAGTTGTTGATTATCCATTGCCAATTTAAAATATTACTATGTCCCGGTGCATACAACCCTAAAACGTGTATTCCTCCAACTTTGAAAATTTATAAGCCCCCCTCTTCAAGTTTCAGATGAGATGTCTATTTGTGGGGCCAATACATCACTAGTAGTGCAACCTTGGAATCAAATATATCTTAATTGTTTTCCAACGACCAAACAAATATTTTAATTATTGTAAGTAGGTAAGTTGACTTACATGGTTGAGACCTAACTTGAGATGACTTGAGCTAGATTGAGGTGACCTAATTTGGCACTAGATGAAGTGAATTAAGATGAGATGAAATAAATCACATCTTATCTCATTTGAAAGCTTTTTTAATTTATTTATGCATTTTTACTGTAAAGTTGAGGTTCAAGAAAAGGAGCCTTGGCACAATGGTAAAAGTTGTTATCATGTGACTTTGAGGTCACAAGTTCAAGGCGTGGAGGCAGCCTCTTGTAAAAATGCGAGATAAGACTACATACTATAGGCCCTTGTAGTTCGCTCCTTCCCCGAACCCTGCATAGGTGGGAACTTCATAAATAAATAAAAAATTATTATAATAAATAAATAAATTATACTGTGAAGTGCTCTGTAGAGAATCTGGGACAGGCCAAATAAGATGAACGACTTGGATCACTCAAAAATAAATGAAGTGGACCCAACATATATATCTTTTTTTAATGCAAAGCTTTTCCTGATAGAAATTCAAAGCGAGAAAAACCCCACGTACATACAATTAACGTGGATATCATCTTGGATCAATTGATAAGAAGAGCAGACTGAGTAGTAAAGTGACACTAATCAACATCCTCAGTGCATCTCTCTGCCACACAAATCGACATCCTCTCCCATCCCAGCCCTAAAAGACTTGGGGCTGTGGGCCCATTTGGATTGATCAAAGGATTGTCTAAACCAATCGACGATGGACAAGCCACCATCCAAAACCTCTCCAGTTTAACACCCTAGTCACGGATTACCCAACTCAGATCCAAGTGGTTCCAGGCCCATAAGAAAAGGATGGACGTGATCCCGTACGCATTGTCATGCAATGTTTCCTCTAGCACCGTCAAAATGGCAGTACGTGGGATCCGAGAAAGGGGTAGACCACAAAGAGTCTATAGTAGATAGTCTTACCTTGTATTTTTGCAAGAGGCTACTATGACAACTCAACCGTTGTTCCAAGGCCCCCCTTCAACACCATCACCTGCTACAAAGACTCTACTGAAGTCACCATTGTCTGCCATCCATGGCTTGAGGATCAATAGACGATGGATCCACTTGAACCGCTCACCTGATGCATCTTACTTTGTAGGCTTGGAGGAGAGGAGGGAAATCGTAATCCACTTCTTTCTGTAGATTCATGGGAAACCATAACCATGAGAAATTATTCTGCTATTACGCTAGCTTTCTCCTCTGTCTACCTTTAAAGGGCAGCCATGGTACACAAAGCTCCTGCGTATGCAGGGTCCAGAGAAGTGGCAGACCACAAGGGTCAATAGTATGCAGTCTTACCTTGAATTTTGCAATAGGCTGTTTTCACGCCTTGAACCCATAACCTTAAAATCACACGACAACAACTCTACTCTCGGTCTACCCTTTGCTGACCCAAAGTTTACCAAACAGCTTCCCATCTCTCTCTTTTATGCATAGACAAAGTACTTTCGTGTTGTATCCTTCTGAGCAAAATATATTTGGAGAAGTTCATTCAATTTACTAGAGAGAATGTCTTGGCACCAACTTTCACAAGTCAAGGCAACCAAGGACAAGACAATCAGATCTCCACACATTTAACTAAAGGAGACAATTGTTAACAAATGTCTAACATAGTTGGTCGCAAACAACCAAAACATGATAGGCAACTCTCCCGAATACATTTGGTCACAGGTTGGAGTCGCTGCTTTTTCCTTGAACAACATCAGCAGCTCCATGTCTTCGTAATCTTTCTCCGTGCCCAACAACCAACAACCAGCCATGGAAGAACTATCACAAAGCATGGAAAAACCAAACTGATTCAACAAAGTAAACAAAAACAAAATCCAATTCAAAGAAGAAACCTCCATGGCTGGAAGTGATGCACTATAGAAAAGAAAAAAAAAAAGATCTCGCTGTAGGCTCTGCAACTCCATGTCTGGTCTTACCACCTCCACAAAATCCAGTTACCCCAAGTACAGAACGGTGAACACATACAATTCCGGCTAAGATGCCATAACTCGCTCTTCCTTCTTTGACATTTCTGAGCCATTCGTTTTGGTTGTCTTCGTGTGACTTTCACGACACAGGTTCAAGGCGTGAAAATAGCCTCTTAAAATATGCAAGGTAAGAATACATACTATTGACCCTTGTGGTCCGCCCCTTCTCAGGGCCCTACATATTCGAGAGCTTCTTGCAACCGGAGAGCTGCCTTTGGTTTTGTGTTTTTGTTCTACTTTGTCCTTTTTAATGGGAAAATGAGTTCTGGTTTCCTCATGCATCACTAGATGTGCTTGGTGTTAAACCCCATAATGCAAATTAATCTTATAATATACAACTAGAGTTAAAAGCACCGTCCAGCTTCAACAAGCTCCTTGTTTTAGTGTTACCTAATGTCTGTTGAACACGAAGTGTTTGTCAACAAATATCTAGTACAGTTAGTCGCAGATAACTCAACATTTCTCCTTAAGTATATTTGATTGTAGGTTGGAGTCGCCATTTTCCCTTGCGATGAGGGATGAGATTGAGTAGTGTACGTGAGTAAATGCTTTGCATTGTACTAAGAAAAAGATAGAACTAAAAGTATTTGTTGCTATTAATTGTTCATGTTTTACAGCTCAATAAATAGGGGAAGGGAGCAAATGCCTTTAGGCCAAAGAGATCGCTTCTCTGTCAACAAACACAAACTCATCTTAACACAAAAAACAAAGGGCAGAGGCAGAGAACCCGGCACTGTCTCGGCTCTGCTACTAAAGGCTCTAAGGAAGTCAGAATAGGAGAGCACATATTTTGGGGCGAGCTTACTACTTAGATGCTTTCTGCAGTTATCCGCTTGGCACTTGGCTACCCAGCATTTACCGTGAGCACGTACCTTCCTTGAAGTTTCCAGCTTCATTATAAACTGTGGAAGCTATTATTTGTAGACATAACTGTGTAAAGCTATTTATTACTTTCCTAACAGTTACTTTGTGGGGCCCACAGGTGGTATTTGGAAATGAGGAAGTCCACTAATCTAATAGCTGATCACAAGGTAGTGCTCATTGGCGCCAATTTGACATTGATCAGATGATCCTTGATGCCAAAAGCATTGTTTGCGTTCGCTAGCACAAAATACATCATCGATTTCAAAAGAGAGATCAGAACGGGCCATGGCCTACAAGTTCAATGGTCTTGATCATACATGCGTTTTGCAATGTGGATCCCCAAGTTAACTGTCCGGCTAGATTCAAACGCCACATTGTTTTCATGTTAGACCAAGTAGTATAACTAACGAGGCCCTTCAGGATGAACGTACGACCGAGATTTTCTTTTATATTATGGTGCAACAGAAGTAATGGTTAGCCATCAATGAAAAAAAGAAAAGAAAGAATTTTCTAGGTCACATGGCGACAGCTTAATCATTGTGCCAAGGCTCCCCTTCATGTTTCTACATCAGCATGTCCTAAATTTCCCTTCACATTTCACAGGAGATCCAAAGATGTCCAACTGACATGCATTACCATAAGCAGTTCTCTTGGGAACCAGCAAGACTAATGATTCAAGCGATCTCTTGTAAAAGTTTTTCTAGTGATTGAGATGTGAGATGTATGTACAGGCAGTCCTGGCCATCATCATTCCTTCTAGTCTTTAACCAAGTCATGATCTTTGAACTCTGTCAAATGGGAATTCACAGTCCTGGCCAAACAGATTATAGCACAGATTAGCAGTACCAAGCAAGAAAAGTTAGAATTAGGCCACCACAGTTACCTTCTTCATCTGAATGAGCCAGAATATATTCAGCAAGGACTTTGAACACCCTTTGTGCATTTGGTGTCAAACTCTGTAGGACTATAGCTGCTGCTTTCACAGTTTGTGCAGTGCCACTGTTGGCAAGGATCAGTGGGAAGAATAGTCCTTCAACCTTGTAAGGTGCAAAGGTTGGAACATGGTACCAGGACCAATTGAATTGTGTGTGTAACAGCCCGAGGACCCCACACACAACGATATTGTCTGCTCTGGGCCCTTGGGCCTACACGGTTTTGTTCTCCCCTAGCGAACCAAGGGAAAACCAGTCGTTGCATGCAAAGTCACTCGGCACTCTTATCAGCCAGCATAGGACTTTTCTCCTAGCCGGTATGAGACTAACTTTCAGTCCCTCCTGCTTCCTTGTAGATATCGGTACCTCACGGTTCACCTCTCCCCCTTAGGGGACACGCGTCCCTGCGTGTCTGCCTCGGTCGGCGCATCTAACCGAGGCAGCCCACGTGCGGCTAGCCACGCATCCCCGGGGTTGCGGTCTGGCTCTGATACCACTATAACAGCTCGAGGGCCCACACCCTACTGAGGGCGGGGTCGGGAGGCTGGCAGGCTTCTAGGCAAGGTGAGGCTTGAGAGTTTAGTCCCACATCGGCTAGGGGGAAAGTTCCTGGACGATGATAAGGGTCCAGGTAGACCTTAACAGTTAAAACGCGTTTTAAAGCCATGCGGGCCTGGCTCAAAGCGAACAATATTCTAACTGTGTGGGCCCATGTGGGGCGTTACAATGGTATCATAGCCCGACCCCGGCCCCGAGGGTGGTAGGCTAACCTCATGCGAGGTTGCGTGGCCTCTAAAGAGGGGAGAGGGCTAGCCTTAGCCAATGAGGGTGGGCCCTGGAGGCTGGCAGGCTTTTAGGCAAGGTGAGGCTTGAGAGTTTAGTCCCACATCGGTTAGGGGGAAAGTTCTTGGACATTGATAAGGGTCCAGGTAGACCTTAACAATTAGAATGCATTTTAAAGCTGTGCGAGCCTAGCCCAAAGCGGACAATATTCTAACTGTGTGGGCCTATGTGGGGGCGTTACAGTGTGTGAACCATCTTCTTGTCCCACACTAGCACCAAGACCATAGTTGTCATTGTAGTTTCAAAGATAGGAATGAAAACAGTTTCAAGTATTCATGGAGAAGTTAGAAGAAAAGAAGGCAATTCAATCTTCTTTGAAGACAATCGAAAACAATCACAAAGCAGTAAAGTGCAGGGCAGATCTATGTAGATCATAAATCAGTCGGGAAGGGTAAATTGATCTTGTCAGACAACTGAAGGAGTTGGCAAGCAAGAGCAAGGTAATATAGGAGACAAATCAAAATGGACCAGCAAAGTAAATGCAAAAGGCTTCATCAAAGTTGACAACCCCCCATGAGTGAAATTTCTAAGCAAACACTACCACGAATGTTAGATCTACAACACATTGTCATTTGCAAGACAGAGGAGAAGAAAGGGAAAAGAAAGAGGGAGGAGGAGAAGAAATGGAAAGGATGAAGCCATAGAACTTATGCACATATATCATGTTAAATTTGAATGGTATATATTAAATTTGAATTTAGGATTAGCCAGGAGAAAGGATGAGAGAGAGAGAGACAGTGAATGAGAGTTATGTTATGTCTAGGCTCACAATTCTTAAAATCATTTTAAATGAATGAAGTACAAAAGAGCAAAATGACCCTCTAGTTACTGTTCCACATGAGTAGCAGTATGGCATGAACAATGCCTCAATTGCCTGCCTTGATATGCCATGTTTTCTGACCATCTCATTATTAGTCTTGCCCGAGATGATTGCTGGTGATGCCATCTCAAGGAATATTAGTGTTACTGGTGCTTGAGATGGCAAATTCACATCTCAAGCAATCTCAACGTTAGTCATGCCCATCTCAAGCAATTTCAACATGCTTGGATATGAGGTTAGTGGGAACCATCTCATGCAAAATATGCATCTCATCCTATCATAATCTAAAGCAATCTCAACGTCAGTCATGCCCATCTCAAGCAATTTCAACATGCTTGGATATGAGGTCAGCGGGAACCATCTCAGTGCAAGCAATATCACATCTCTAGAAAACTCAAGCCATCTCATGCAGGACGAATCCCATGCATATATAACATAACGTCCTCTTATCTCTAACAGTGATTATGTTGACGACCATGGCAGGATGGTTGTGAGTGGCTTCTTAATGGTAGGAAGTACTTTTATGTTGACAAGTTTGCACAGGATTCATCAGAAAAGAAAAGGCAAGTTTGTTCAATATTGAACTCTAAGAGAGCAGTTTCCTCACAGAAAACCACTCTCTCTTCTTTCCTAAATTTATACTCTCAAAACTCTTGTCAAATTGGACCCACAAGGCAAGAAAGGAAGAAGACAAGTTTGTGCTGTGCTTCAGCAAGAAATTGATCATAATACTTTTGTATCAGAACCAGAAATATGACCATTGGATCAGCAGTTTTGAAGCAAAGGTCTTCTAATAGGTGCAGGCTATAAGAACAGACGTTTAACAGGATGCACTTGCTATAATGCACATGTCAATCAGTAGGTGTCAACTAAGGACGTGAGCCTGGTGAAAGTTTGACCAATCAAAATGGAATTTGTAGGAACAAAAGCTGTTACGAGTTCAATTCAGGCAGCTCTAGTAGCCCAATTTAACGTAAAATCTTTAAACTAGACTTTCTACTTTTTTAATGGAATGAAGACCCAACTAGCTGAGGATGTTGGTTTGAGCAATTTTCTGCATTTAAATGGAAGCTGTTGGAGGACTGAGTACCCCTTGTGACATATCACTTGGAAGGCAGAGCACAATTGGGGTAAAGGTGCTCAATGAGGGGCATGAAAGAATATTGTTAGAAGTCGCTAAGGAAGATCTTCATGCTTGGTAAGGTCCTAGCCAGTCTGAGGACTCCTGCAACCTTACCAAACTTAATACAAACAGGATTTGCTTGTGCCCATCAAACAGTTTCAAAGGTTGCTTGCTCAGTCTGGCAAGATGCCTCAATTGCAACCTGTGAGGTGTTTTATCAGTGGCGTCAGGGAGACTATTCAAGCTGATGTACATGGCTTGCCCAGACTCCTTTTAGAGGCAATTGGTTGGCTGGATCGTTATGAGGCAGCTGTAATATAAAGATTGTATTTGTAGAGAAAGTTGAGCCACAAACTATCAAAAGATTTCACACAAACAGAGCTTAAAGAACAAATAGATAAATGGGTGTGCTTTAATCATGATGAAAAGTTCAGGCTGATGACATGATTCAGGAAATGGTTGCTAGTTTATGAGTTTCAGGTATCACCGAGATATAAGAACTGCCAAATTGAGACCAGAATTGCTATTGTTCCTTCTAGTTCCATTGTGTTGGAGTAAACTCCCACCAGACTCACATGTTCGGTTTGCCACCAAGGTTGAACTGTGCATTCATGGCCAAGAACATTTATTGTATCTCTTTTATCATTCATTCTTGACCTGCACTAATGAATGGACTTTCATTTGAGAAGGCTGATCCATGGATCCTTCATTTCCATCTCTCATGCCAAAATGTTGTGTTCAATTTCTTCCTTAGACATTTCACAAGCCTGCCTTCTTCCTTTCAGCATTATGGGCTTATTTTGGCAACACTTTCAAGGATAAAAGGTCAGGAAGTAAAGAGTCAGATAGTTTTCTTTGAGGGAGACCATGCTTCTACAGTTCAATACTAAGTTAACTTTCAAAGATAAACCTATTCAACTTGTAGAATTTTTTTTATAGAATTTCCATATTAACCAACTGTTCAACATCCAAAAGCGCAACCACTTCCCATCATCATGTTATGATCTAAAAATAGTAACAAAACCTAGACTCCGTCAAAAGTCCTTCCTACAGTTCAATACTTGATTAATTTTCAAAAGAATATTCTATTGATTCCACAGAATGACTTTGTAAGTTCTCCACAGTAAACAACTCATCAATGTTAAAGAACTACTGCATACTATCAAGCAACTACAAACGACCAACATGTTATGATCCTATAATACAGTAACAAAGCCTCGACTTACTTCACAAGTAATAACTGTCACAATGTAACACCCTAAGGTTCCAACAGTTATAATATTATCCTCTTTGGGGCGCCCATACACCTCTCACGGTTTTGTTCTTCCCTAGTTTCCTAGGGAAAACTTGTTGTGACCGTTAGAGTCTGTCCTTCACTCCAGCTTAGAAGCCTACCAACCTTCTCTTGGCCTGCCCTCATCGGCCTAGGGCTTCACATCTTTCCCCCTTAGGGAATACGCATCCCCGCTTGATAGCCATGACCAGGCTGCATGCGGCTAGCCACCACACCACAAGGGGAACTAGCTCGATACTATTTGTAACACCCCGAGGTTCCAACAGCCACAATATTGTTCGCTTTTGGGCACTTAGTATACTCCTCAAGGTTTTGTTCTTTCCCAGTTTCTTAGGGAAAACACGTTGTGACCGTTAGAGTTTTCCGAATTATTATAAACAGCTCAGTTTCCTCTCACCAGGCAATGTGGGACTAACTCCCTGTCATTCACCCCAGCCTGGAAGCCTACCAGCCTTCTCTTGGCCCGCCCTCATCGCCCCAAGGCTTCACACACAACCCACACACATCACCCCATAAATCAACCAAACCCATCCTAACATCACTAGTCTATTCCTCCTAGCTGTTTGAAAGTTCTCAAACATGCTCCAATTACTCTCAGATCCCTTGTCTATCGCCACTAATACAATCAACTTACAACCGAAACATGGAACCTTTGCAACAGAGGAACTTTAGTTCTCAATCGAGTCTGTCATGCAACTATAATGACCAATTCAAATACTTCACGCATTTAGTGAATGAGACGATGTTGACCCCTTAAGTATTAAAAACCTCAGTAGGAAAGCTTTGGCGCAACTGTAAAAGTTGTCGTCATGTGACCTTAAGGTCACGGGTTCAAGGCGTGGAATCTGCCTCTTGCAAAATGCAAAGTAAGGCTGCCTACTATAGGCCCTTGTGGTCCATCCCTTTCCCGGACCCTGCATAGGCAGGAGCTTCGTGCACTGGGGCTGCCCATAGGCCCATAGTAGAGCATATATTATATTGGCTCAACATGGTGTGCATTGACGACAATATTTTGGAGCTTAGCTCTCCTCTACAATCCCAATAAGTGGCAATATGGATATTTATCAATCTGTGCTTAGTGAGATTGAACAAGCCTCTCAATGGCTTTGTCCACGCCAAACTAAGCCCCACTGACATCTGAGAAGGTAGAGCAAACAAAATAAGGTGGGATTCACCCTATAGCCTTATGCATGTAAGGTTGTATGCCACTGCTACTTCCATTTTCTGCCAATTACATTTCATAAGAGCATATACTCTAATTCCATTTTTTCCCATTGAAGGCTTCTCATGTTTATCTATCAAACTCAGTGCTCTCACCAGTGGCTCCATAACAGTCCATGTTGTGCAATTTACCCAAAAATGCACTCTCCAACAAAGTAGCCACCGTAAAGTATAAAAACATTTAGTTTGATTTTTTTCAGATTTTGTATTCCCATTATTACTCAGTGGAGATTTGTCTTGACTAGTTCACATGATTTTTTCCTTCACCTTGAGGAGCTTTCGACGTAAAAAATTCAGTGTCTTGATCTTGATTATGCACTTTAATTTATGCTTCCTCATATTAAAATTTATATTATTATTTGTGGGTATTCTATTTATTTACACACAGAGAAAAGCTTATTAGTTTTTTAACACTTTGATAACCCATTATTAGGACCAGAATAAGCTTAGTACATTGTGCTTAAAATGTTCAAAAATACTAAATTATAAAAGTTGATAGGTGATATATGCCTGAAGATCAGGTGGAACTACATAAAATTAAATGAATGACTTCAAAATTACTTTAAGGGCTATTAGTCAAGACTTATAGAATTCATCATAGAATTCAAATCCATTTTGAGTAGCTCGCTCAGAATTCAATTCGTCATGGAAAGCCTACAAACAAGGCTTTTGGACTTTAGGTAGAATTCATCATCATAGGTAGAATCTAACATGGTGGGTTTCACCTAATGGTGAATTCAAGTGTTCATTCCACGAAAGGGTGGAACCATCATGGATTCATTAATTTAGCATAAGAATTACAAAGGAACCACTCACACTCTCTCCTAGATCCATCCATTGCCTAATGAGATAGAGGATGTCGACCTTGAACTCACAACCTAGCGTCAATGGGAGAGGCACCTCTTTTCACCAACAGCAAATACTGTGGGCAGTGTTATTGTCTAACAAGGTTTTGCATTTTTTTTTTTTAAGTTAGACATGCAGACACACACCAAAGTTCACAAGTTTACAACCTGGTCACTCAGGTGAGAGACTCTTTTTACCATTGCACTAAAAGGCTTCGGAGCTGCACATTGCTGTATTGTGTGCAAATTGCTGTATACCGACTCGTATTTGGGAGAGAGAGAGAGAGAGAGAGAGAGAGAGAGAGAGAGAGAGAGAGAGTCCGAGTATATTACGCTTGCAAACAACATATCCAGTTAAACCTCAATAAATTAATAACATATAAATTACTATCATATAGTGAGAACAGTTTACGGTATTTGACCTGCAAAAAATTTCAAGCTTAATTAACGGGTCAATAGTTTTTTCCACGGTCTGACTTTGACCTTATGACTTTCATGAGGTTATCACGGCCAGTCAAAATGGGACTGGTAATATAAATTAATTTATCAATACTAAATTGTGAAAGAGTAATAAATACTAATCTCCAGAGACATGACATCATAGAGCGACGTAGCACGGCACAACGTTCAGGTGGTGCCTCACTTTGAAGTGATGGTCCCCTTCTAGCATTCAGAAAAATCGACTTTTGATCACTCGAAAATGGACGGTGCAAATTGAACAAACAAAAACATACTTTCCGAATCACATAACTTTTGGTCCATAAGATATCTATGTTCAAGGATATCAGATGAACGGATCAGATCAACAAAAGATAGGGCCCATGAACAGATTTTACTGTTTCATAAGGAAGTGTGTCATTTCCCCTTTCAATTTTCAAGGTCCAGGATCTAACCGGGAACACTCCAACAACGAAGTGCACGTACACACTTCTCCACCGTTAGATCTCAATTCGACCAAGATGAAAAACTAAACCTCACTTTAACTTCGAGATCAGGCAAAGGCCCACTTTCCATCGTCATTAGATCAAGATCCATCATCATCTTAACCTTATCTAGATTAGTGGTCAACAGCACCAATCTTATTCTTCAATTCTCCTCTATTAAGTGTTATGTGTCACAGACACGCATTGCAAGGTCTATGACAAGAAAGCCTACTTAGCTCATAGATATGGCCTAAGGAACTTAGGCCCGTTGTTAAATGTCTATAAATTAAAGCCTAATTCTACAAGGCATAGTTTTTGAAAGTTTCCTTATTAATATCTAAAAAGAGGAAAGACTATATATTTATGCAAGAGTTCTAAGAAAAGTTTTAGAGTGATCTTTAACCATTAAATGGTTGACACATGTAATAATACAAGCTGTTAATTAAGGAGGTGGATGGAGGAGAACAATTATAAATAAGTATAAACTACTTATTTTTAAGCAGATTAAATTACTCAAATAAGAGGTAACAGGTTCTATTTGAGTAAGTCTCGTCTCTTTAGTTCTCTGATTGCATTAGTGAGTGCGTGAGTGTAGTCCTAACAAGTAAGAGTAAGGGTTGGAGGCTGACTTGTACATAGCAAGAGAATTGCATACAAGTACTGCACGGGTTTAACAAAGGTGAAACTGCGATCCCGTGACATATGGTTGCATTTAGTCTACAAGTTTTAAAATCTTTTCCCGCCGCTTACCCTTGGAAGATCTTCTTTTCTAAAATCTGAATTGGGATTGGCAGATGCACAGTAATCGATAGGAATCATCATAAGCAGCTTCGTAACAAGTGATTAACATTCAAAAGAAGGAAGTTTTAATACTAGATTAGAGTAAATGAATCAATTAAATAAAGGGTGCAGATGAATGTAGACTTAAAATGCAAGCAACATTCCCTTTCTAAAAAGAAAAAAAGGGCGTTGATTTCATACCATGGGCACCAGATCCAAGGCAAACACAATAGCTAGAGGATAATAAATGGACCACTTCATCACCACCACGTGCACTTTCACTTTCTTTCTTCCTTTTTGCTTTTTTTTTTTATTGCCCACATGATGCAAAAGTGCTCTACTTTTGTATTAATTTACCATGGTGAGGAATTTTTTATTTTTTTTTTCTAATTTAAAACTCCGGTGGGTCCAAGTAAATGACCAGAACTGTTCGTTCATTTGGGATTCCTAATTTCAGTGGTCCAAACCCATCCGTTTTCTCCACTGGACGATCTCATTAAGATAGCAGGTTGTATAATCAATGATTTAGAGATCGCAACACATTATACGGTTGAGATTGAATGTACATTAAATACATCATAGTTCAACGAAATGAACAATTACAAACACCACATAGTTTAAGCTAGGGTGGAAATTGATTGAAAAATAAATTCTCAACAATTCTTACTTGGAAAAACCGTTGGAATTAGGTGCCATAAAGAAATTATACGATATTAGATTCTCCTTTAAGAATTAGATTCCTAGTGAATAAACATGAAGCCTTCTAGCCCACGCTTAAAATGACTCTTTTTTCAAGATACTATCTAAATAGGTCAGGCCTTACAGTTGCATGATCTAATCCGTTCATCTTATTCGCCTCTTATGTCTAAGTCATCCAAACGTGAACTCTAAGCAAGTGATATACCATTAGATTAAAAAAGTAAAAAACTTCCATTTTAGTATCCCGCAAGTATTTTACATCGTGGACAGACTCAATATACCTATTTTATTTGTAAAAATTTTAATAATCCACTGCAAGCCTACTATTTTTTATCCTATTTCTGACAAGCTAGGCACTTAGCCACGGCGTGTTTGAAAACCAAAACAGGGGACCCACATGGTGGCAAACCCTTACATGCCAACTACAAAAGTGAATCGCCATGTGCAATTGCATATACACCTAAGTAGGCCTGGACTCGAGAAGGTAGTGGGTCTCTAGCTCTTAGTGGATCCCACTTGTTACATTGTTGGACAAGAGTGGATATTTGATTGACCATACACCAACATTCATTTCATATTTGATGGATGATCAAGCAAGTTCCACGGGTGGTCCATCCAATTAAGTTTTGCACCTCCAAAAAGGTTGGGCCCACAGTGAGAGGAGTTGGTACACCAAACACTTGTATCTGTCTCAAGTGGACGTGCTACTTAATAAGCCTCTAATTGTTGCCACTTGATTTTAACTAGTGGCTCCACCGTCCAGTTTATACACTGCAATTCAGTGTAACAACTGCATGATCATTTTTTCTCTTTACATTCTTTGCCTTTGTTTTTGTTCCCCCGCATTGATTCCGAGGCAATCAGCCATTCGCGATCAGACAAATTGCTGCTTTTAAGGAATGAAACTGAACAAAATACCAGTTTTGCATAATCAGGTAATGACAAAAAATAAAATGAACCTCATAAATGATAACGCCACGCCTTTAATTTGATACCCACACCCCTCTTTGCCGGCCCACGCAAACTCAAGATACAACCAAAAGGTGTCATTTTCAGAGGAATAAACAAATAAAAAATTATCCGCTGCACATGCATTGGGCAACCGCGAAAAGGAAACAAAACAAAAACAAGTTAGGTCAAAAAAGAACCTCTCCTCCATTTTTATTTTGTCTATTGATTGAGAATTTTAGGAAAAAGTGGGGGAAGAAACCCTATGAATCGCTGACTTGCAGAGAGAAGAACGGAGGAAATTAACGAATTAGGGCGGGAAATTTATTCAGAATTCTTTCCCCAGGGAGGGATTTGCAGGAAAAGAAGCTTCTCCGTATACCGTACACAACGACCGAGCTTCTTACGGTAGAAGAACAAGTGCTAATAAAACTGTACAGAAAAAGACGGGAAAAATAGTAGTATCAGAAGAGGCACCCTTTTTGGTGAAATTTCATGGTTTTAATCGAACCCATTCGTATCGGCCTTCCAATGGCAAATCCATCTTCACATCGTAATTATACCTGAAAAAGGCAGTGGAGGAGCGTAAGTTAGCGAATTCTTGCTAAAATGAGCTCGTAAAGCAAAGTGTCTTATTCTGCATACGCGTCGGTGTTTTCCTGAAGACTTACTTTTCTGCAAATCGTTTCTTTTCGTTCTTCTCCACCACCGAGAAGAATGCCTCGATCTCTTCCTCTGACGGCATTTTTTCCGTATTCCGGCGGTAATTCGCCGGAGAGGGTCTCGTCGTCGAATCCAGACCGTCAAATTCTTCACGGAGATTACTCGACGGAGTTGATTCTCTCCTGAAAACAGAAGGATAAAAGTCAAGAACGAAAAATGGAAGAAAACAGTCCAAGTTCATAGTTAAACGGAGAAGAGCGAAACGCGAAACGCGATCTCCCTTCTAAGCAGAATTGGGAGACGAAAACATGAACTACGAGTTAGAAAGAGTAAAGGAAAAAAACCTTTCCCTGAAGCCTGAACCGGTTGCCACCTCAAAACCCTCGCCCTGCGTAAAACGAAGAAATAATAAGAAAGAGGTGGTAGCTGGAGTAGTTAAAGCCGGAAGCGAACGGAAAATCAGTAAATGAGAATTGAATTTAAATAGAACCGAGCAGGATCTCGTTTTCTTTTCCAATTCAAATTCGGATTTCAAATTTTTTTGAAAGAAAACAGAAAAATTACCTCTAAATCTCCGGATCTCAACCTCTCAACAAACAGTTCCGTTGATCCATTGCTTGAACAACGAGAAATCGGCAAGCTGTCATAAGTAGGACACCTATCAGGGCCGGAGTTGGTAGATTTCCGTTCCGATACCATTTTTTTCCTGGTTTCGGGCCGAGGAACACTTCTCCGACTGCTACGAAGCTGTAGATTATGCGAAATCTGTAATTCTTTCGTCGAAACCTTTCTCCTCCTCGAATTCGCTGCTGCAAGTGCTAAAGTTCTTGCTCTCGTTCGAACTCCGACTTGCGAAACCTCCATCACCCCAATTTCTCCAATTCCTTTGCACTTTTTCATGTATTTCCCCATCAATTCTCTCTTTCGGAAAACTCTCCGTAAATCTTCCCTCCCTCCCTCGCTCTCTCTCCCTCTCTATCTCTCCTTCAGCTGCTACTGAAAACGAAAAAGGAGAAAGTCTTTTTGAGGAAGGAAAAAGGGTGATGATGACGAGATTAACCTCAACGGTGGAGATTGCTTCTTTGTTTTTAGCATTTCTGTCCGTTGAGCTCGACTCCGTTAACGGGGTTTCTGACGGCGCCGTTAGATGGTGATCCGTAGAGGGATGAGGCCGATGGCTTCGTCAATAAGAATGCGCCACGTGGACTTTGCTAGTAGTACCGGTTGAGCGGGTGGAACCGTGGAAATTGGAATTCCACCGGTTATATCCGGTGAAAACTGAATTACCGCCCGTGTCATTCGGGTTGGTTGTTACGTCCGTAAGTTTCCATTTTAGTGGGAAATCGGTCCGAACCGAAATTTACAGGTGCAGTGGTTAAATTACGCAATTAACCCAAATAAATGTAGATATTTACGAGATTTCCCAAGCTGCACGAGATTCCCTTTCTAACTTCCATGGAAACAGATTTGTACTTGATACAGTGAGGTGGTTTTACTTTTCCTCTTCCAGTCTTGCTTTTCTCATTTATTGATTTTTTTTTTCTTAATTTGTTAGTTTAATTTTCTGTTTGTAGAAAATTTATTTATTTTTTCCTCGGTTGAGTGGGGCCAGACTTGTTTACTGCCACGTGGCATGTTGATGTGGTTGGCCACCGTTCCCTAATTGGAGCATCTCAGAATCTCAGTTGAGTTATTGAGTAGAAATGGACGGTCCGGGATCATGTAGGCAACCGGTCATCGATCTCTGAACACTAGATCAACGGCTTTGATGGAAGCGAACGGTGCAGAAATTGAGATAATTACAAGAGTATTATGCATTCACGGGTTTCTGAGAATTAATAAAATAAACGTTCGGTAATAATCCCGATAAAACTTTGGTACGATATGCGGGTCCACTTGTCCAAAAAGATCCCCACCAACCTGGTAAGTGGTGGACCCCGTCGAAAAAGTGAAATCTTTCAGATCACGCGGTTGTTGGGATCACATGGGGAGAAGATCCTGATCCGACAGTTGTGGTGACACCAGGGAAGGCGATCCCGATCAAGTGCAAAGTGGTGGCGTTGGTTTATCTGTTAGACTCTCGCTCGCATACACCAGAAATTCGGTGTGAGTGTGCCAATGATTCCCTGGCAAAGGGACCGAAAGGACGAGGACTGGCTAATAGCGATAGGCGTTAACTGCATGTGTATGATTTTCCGACTCTTTATTAACATGGGCAGTCCCGGTGCCGATACGGGTCCGGGAAAGAGGCAGGTCACAATGGTTTAAGGGGTGCAGTTTTATCTTGTATTTTTGAAGTCACATGACGACAACTTTTACATTTAAAGCAAGGCTAAATCTTTCTTAATATAAAAATAAGAATATTTAAATACTCTCTGGGATCCATATTTTGCCTTGCTGGCACCATTTCATCGGTTGAGCGGCAAAATATAGACAATTGTGGTTGGGATCATTCGTAGGTGTGTGGATCCATCAACCCCAGCTTGTCTACCATGGATAAGCAATAAATTTGTGGTATTTTGTCTTGCTTTACCTGTGATATTGTACAAGCCTTTTGATTTGTTGGACTTTCTCTTGGAAATATAGATCCATTTTGGTTTGGGACGAGAACCATGTGATCGATTGTTGATGGTCTAAAAGTACAACGGTCTCGATCACATATGCATGGGAATTCGGCATGGGACCACAACCATGTGGATCTCTTGCCTGTAATTTTGGAAACTTTGACTATTAGCCTATCTCTAATTTTGAGAAGAGCACGGGGATGAAGTGCTTCTTTGCATTTTTTCACCAATCCAATATGTTTATCTGATTTTGTCTCCATCAGATTGGGTGCACAAAGTTGCCATGTATACAAGATTCAAAGAAGGGGCAAACCACAAAAGGATTTATAATACGTAGTCTTATCTTACATTTTCGCATTAGGCCATTTTTGTGCCTCAAACTAGTAATTTTCAAGTCACACAAAAATAACTCTACTATTGCACCAAAAATTCTGTTTCCGAATACATTAAAAAAAAAGATAAAAAGTGGCCCTGCATCCTATTTTTCTTCAGTAAAACCTATACAAAGGGGTGTATGATGGAGGGAAACCCTTGATACACTATGTATGTGATGAATTGGATAGAACATAGTGTAGTGGTCCTTGATACACTATAAATATCCCAGTGAACTAGGGTAAATGAGATTGAACAAGTAGGGGTTCCACCCTATGCATTGATTCCAATAAAAAAGCTTCAGACCATAAAAAGAAAGATTCCACAGTGTAGACTGTGACGTGTTGTGGTAAAATAATGGCTGTATCCATAGTTGGTTTTTGGTTACATTGGTTGTGGGAAGTGAAAAGAGGAAGGAAAAGGACTCTCACAAAAAGGATCCTAGATGGATGCACATGGACCAAATCATATGGTGGGCACAGAAAACTAGATTACATTTCCTTCTGGTGAGCAGTTTTTTTGGGCCTGCAAGTCACAAAAAGAGGAGAACCCTTGAACTCACTTTATCAAAAGTGATTTTCACCTTGTTGAGATAAGTGTGACTTTGGACAGAGCTGAATGATGTGGAGAGGAGACCCAACCAAATTCTCCTTGGGAAAATGTTGTGGGCTTGGTTTGGTTGTTTTTGTGGGGCATGGGAAGGACTTGGCTAACCCTATCTTTAACTTTTGAAGGGCAAAAATCATGACTTTGGCAGTCTTCATCATCATGCATGGGTCAATAGCAAAAGGAGCTTTTATAAGTATAAAAATAACTTGCAGGCCTTGACTCACAGGACTAAGACCATTTCCAATCCAAACCCCTCATCAAGACCTTAGAGCAAGAAATGGATGTCCGTGACAGTCCGAAAACACGATGCCAAGGTTTTAACCAGTCGAACAATATGTGCCCCAACCACATCTTTGTAACTCCAAATAGTAGGATTCGTTATAATTTTTCTTGTGATACTAGAATTGTCCTATAAACTGGTTATCCTTAAATGAGTTATGACGAACATACTACTATAATAAAAACAGATAAAGATGCATTAGATGTCTGACACGTTGAATGATCAAACAACTATAATGACCTACAGATGGAGTCACGCATGACTAATGCAGGTCCATAGAAGAAACTAGGAAGAGGGGCCATGGAGGATTCTTTTCGTCCACCAATCAAAGGAATCTCCTTCTAAAGTACGGATTTCAGCAAGTTTGTTAAACAATTGCTCTCACAGTGCTACTGCCATTGAGTGGGAAAGGATGGCCCAGTGGAGCGACACATGGCTCGCTGGTAGCCTAGAGCATGGCATCAAGTTTGGACCGGCAGTTTGGACTATCTGCTATTTGGGGTATGTACTTTGTCTCTTTTATGTGACACTTGGGGTGATATATTATTTATGGACCAATTGTCAAATTGTAAGTAGAAGATTAGGTACACGTCAAGATTTCATACAGTTGTTGCTGCATATACCTCAAATCAAGAGTAACACCATTTATGTTTTGTGAATTAGGTTGAAGAATTGATTCAAAATCTAAAGGGAGTCTCAGTGCAACAGTAGAGTTGTCGTCATGTGATTTTGAGGTTATGGGTTTAAGATATGCAAATAGCCTATTACAAAATACAAGATAAGGTTACATACTATTAACACTTGTGGTCCGTCCCTTCTCCTAACCCCACATACACAGAACCTTCGTGCATTGGGGCTGCCCTTTTAATTGGTTCAAAATCTCTGGTTAAGGTATTTTTATCTACAAGGAGATGGATATTAGATTGCAAATAGCAAGCCGTGGAAATCTCTCTCTTTCTTGTGGTCTGCCCCGTTAAGCAAGAGTGAAAACCACATTGCATAATAGGATTTGTTTGACTAATTGGTAGAAAGTAAAATTATTGGTTGTTTTTTTCCTTAAGCAAGCAAGTGCCTTGCCTAATAGTTGCTATCTATTGTTGCATGACTAAATTTGGTACATGGATTTACATGCCCTAAAAGTGCATGTGGCCCAATTGGCTGTAGAAAACAAGGTGCCTCTCTTCTTTACGCTTGGTTGGAGGTTCAACATGACAGTTTTCTATTGACGAGAGGTTTCAAATAGATTTAAGAATTAGGGTATAGCTTCTAGGTAATTTTCTTTTTAAAGAAGGGGATAAAAATAAGGACAGCCCCAATGCACAAAGCTCCCACCTATGTAGGATCTCGGGAAGGGGTGGACCACAAGGGCCTAAAGTACACAGCCTTACTTTGCATTTGCAAGAAGCTGTTTCCATGCTTTGAGCCCGTGACCTCAAGGTTACACGATGACAACTTTTACCGTTACACCAAGGTTCCCCTTCTAAAAAAAGGAGAAAAAAAAAAAAAAAAATCTTGGGCAGGATTTTTCATCCAATATGCTCTTTGGGTGAATGACCAAGTCACCTTGAGAATTATCATAGAGAAAGTAACTGCATACTTGAAAGAGATGGGATCACTAAGTCAAGTAGATAGGTTATAAGACGATTATGTTGGAACTGGAAGTTACCTACAGGAGGGTTTATTTATTTGTTTATTAGTACAGTAAAGAAGAAGGGGAGTCTTGATGCAATGGTAAAAGTTGTCATCGTGTGACTTTGAAGTCACTGGTTCAAGGCGTGAAAACAACCTATTACAAAATACATGGTAAGGCTGTGTACTTTAGGCCCTTGTGGTTGGCCCCTTCCCTAGACCTTACATAGGCGAGAGCTTGGTACACCGGGACTGCTTTTTTTTTTTTTTTTTGTACTGTAAAGAGTCCTAAGCAAACTACCTAAAGCTTATCCTAATTTCTAAATCTAGACCAAGAAGAGGCGCATGATGTCTGAGACCAATATAGTACCTACGATGCGATATGATCGACTTATCCCTTAAGCAAGCACCAAGGGTCCTTGCTCCTTGTCTTATTTTTAAACATTTATACCAGAAACAGGTGGATCCAACAAATCACCTGGTCATAATCGACCCAATCTACGTCTAGGTCCCATCCAGCTCCAGGTTGGGAACTCCATTTGGTGAGGTTAATTCCTCTCCTGGGTGAGGCCCTCAGAATATAGCTTAAAAATAATTAATAATTCAATTAAAAGCCTTACCCACGTATCACATCCTATGTAATATTCCGTTTGTGGAATGATGCTAGAGACTTAGATCCAGGCCCATCCACACGACATCGACGTGACTAAGACCCTTCACCTCTCTGGTGTGCCCACCTGTGATTAAGAAATTCGGCAACAGGCCAACGTATATTAAGTCGAGAGCCAATCCAACGGTTGTGATTATTTGATCGAGCAAATTCGAAATAAATAAAACTTATTTCTACAGATGTCATTTTCACAAAAACATCCAAGAAACAAAACAGTCATGTAAGAAGTCTGACCTCTGAATTGCCCTACATCCGATCTCCCATTCTTGTGCTTGGGAAAGTTACAGAAGAACAAAATGATTCGTCTGCAGCATGGGGTTTGTCTTGCCAAAGAGTGGGTTTCTATGTGGTTAGCCATGATGGTAGTCGCCATTGTCTCTGAATCGGTCTAGAGGGTAAATGAAATATCCATCCCTGTATATAATCACAAAAGAAGTTTTGATAAATTAGTGACTATCATGTTAGAAAGAGGAGCCTTGGTGCAAGGTAAAAGTTGTCGTCATGTGACCTTGAGGTCACTGATTCAAGGCATATAATCAGCCTCTTGCAAAAGTATAAGGTAAGGCTGTCTACTTTAAGCCATTGTGGCCCGCCCTTTCCCCAGCCCTGCATAGGAGGGAGCTTCTTGCACTGGGGCTGTCCTTTTTTTTAGTGACTGTCATATTGATAAATACCTTAAGATAATACAATGTCCTAAACCCAACTTTGGCCAACGTGGTAAATTAGTAATCCCAGTAAAGTTATAGGATAATATATTTTTCAAAATTAATATTCTGATCTCTAGTTGTGAAAAAATTGAGTTTAAGTTTCGATAGAGAGAGAGAGAGAGAGTTGAAGGAAAATTAAGAGCAAATAAGGATAAATGCGTGTTGAGAAAGCAAAAAAGAAAGGTATAGACATATTTGGGAGTTTCTTAATAGAAAGGAAAATGATTGAGACTTGCCTACATATATATATATATGGAAAGCGGTAATTTCAGCAAAGATTTGCAAGTGTAAAGTACAAGTGATAATTTTTCTTTGTTTTCAATTTTTTCTCAGCCAATCAAATATTAGTTGCTCCTTACACCTGTAATAAATAGCTGAAATTACTAGTACCTAAAGAGCGGTAATTTTTAACTGTCATTTCCTCTAACTTTTTCTTCTGCTTATTTCTAGCTAATCAAATGTCACCTACTTCTTGCACTTGCATGAAATAGTTAAAATTAATGTATGTATGTAACTTCATTTTTGCCCCCCTTTTGATAGACAAGTTTCTTTACTAGCTAACCATAACCCATGAACGCCTTGAATAGTGCCACTGCGGTAGAGGGCCTTATATCAGTAGCTTCATTGTCTCCTAGATAAGCAAGATGCTAATGATCAACAAAATACTCTCGAATATTTGATGTAACATATTTAGTACTTCATCTAGTCCGAATGTTTTAAAATCTTTTCTCATCACTTCTATTCACGTTATTTTGGGTCTGCCCCTTGCCTTTTTAAAATCTTGGACTTACATTGCCTTACTCTTTCCAAGCTATGTCTGCCTTCTGCTTATGAAAAAATACAAGCAGATGAAAGTACAATCAGAGTTAGGAACAATGTGTGCTAAACTTTTAAAGATTTAATGATCAAAACTATTTACTCTAAATTGATAAAAGCACCTATAGAAATTTTTTAAGTAGAAAACACTTGGTATGAAAAAAAAATTCCTTTTTGGTGGATTCAATTGTTGTCTAATTTTGATGATAATAAAATCATGCTTATGTATGCTGACAATGTTAATTTTGATGATAACAAAACCATACTTATGTGTACCCATAATGTCTCTTGGATTGCATATATTTTCAGCCATTTCTTGCCTAGCAAATAAACTCTTAACACAGCATTAGAGTTGTCGTCTTGTGACTATGAGATCATGGGTTCAAGGCGTGAAAATAACCTCTTGCAAAATACAAGGTAAAATCGTGTACTATTGACCTTTGTTATCCGCCCCTTCCCCAGACCCCGCATTAAGCTGGGGGAACTTGGTGCACCGGTGTAAGAACTCTAGAAAAAAAAAAATTTGACTTAAAATAGAGGGGGCCGTAATTGATACGGTCTAATCTCCATGCGATTGAGAGAGGGAGAAGAAAAGAGGAAGAGAGAGTGGGGGAGAAGGAGAAGAGAGTTGGGGAGAAGGAAAGAGGAGAAAGGAGAAAGGAGAAAGGAGGGGAGGAAACTACCCATCCTCCACCCTCCATTTCTCCCATCAACTAAGGGAGGAGGAGATCGACGGTGGAGAAGAGTTGACGATCATTGGAAAAGACAAGAGTGAACATCGTCCTTGATCGACGATCGGTGCCGTTCATTGTCTTCCCCTGGCTACCACGAGGAAGAGCCCTATAGTTGCTCGTTGATTTAGCAAGTTTTGGTGGGGGAAAAAGGAAAAAAACAGTACCCACGATGGGATTTACCGGCGATGGGAAAATGAACGGCAATCTCGTTCTTCGGTGAGGATTGGAGGTTGAAGACACTCCTTAAGGGTAAGATCTAGGATACCCATCTCTTGAATCTTGGTAGTTTGCAAAATTTATGTATTTTTTACCTAGATCTATAACTAGGGATGATCCAACCGTCCAATCCCTAATCTAAGGGTAGGGATGAAAAATTAAAGACTTGATGTAGTCTAAATCACATTAGATTGACAGATCTAGGCAAAAAATCAATCGGACAATCTCAGCCGGCCGATCAGGTACTGTTTGCATAGTAAATTCTTGATGTCTAATTGATGATCAGACATCACCGATGAATCTTAACGCCTTAAATTAGCTAGGATATGACAAAAATTGGAAATGGATGGATGAACTAGCTATCTTGATTTGGAAATGTGTAAATTTACTTGAAATTATGAACATATGGATTTGTATTGACAATGAATTCAAATTTTGATTTGGTTAGGTGATCGATAAGTGATTAAAGGAAAGATATAGCAAAATTGTGGAGCACAAAAAGGGAGGTAGGTAGTTTGGACATCAACATGCTTGGAATTTACTTGAAACTTGAGATTTTGATCTTTTTAGTTTATGCAGCTATCAAAAGGGTATATTCATGCAATTTATTTAAAATAATAGGTTTACTTTATTATCAGATTGAAAAACCAATGCATGAAGTTATATGGTTTTATCAGTTTTATAGGCTTGGGATGCTGGTTAGTATTATTATATTATGACAGATATATTGGGGCCGGTAGACTCTGTGTTAGGAAGATTGAGGATTGATCATCCTCTTTCTTTTGAAAATATATATGTATGGTGGATACTTGGCCAGAGGGGCCCAATGCAAGCTCATGTCATCATGGACAAGTCATCGCTTGTGTGCCGTGTTTTCCATGAACACGGTGCAAAGGAGTCTATCCGTTTGGTGTCGGCATGATAGCCACGAACTTGATTGGTACTTGTCCGTTGCACAAAAGTTCCATTATTTTCGGGTTTATATGTATATTGTGTAATAGCGCAAGCACCATGGTATTTCAAGTCAATAATGAGTACTCATGACCAACGGCAGGTGGGCGGATTTGAGTGGTTTTATACTCGTAAAATCTTGATGAGATTTAGAGTATGTGTGTGTGTGTATATATATAGGTGTGCGTATACACTGGTTAAAATACTCTTTATTTACATTTAAGCATTTTTTTATTTAAATGCATTTCTCTATTGGTTTTGAGGCATGTGAAGAGTCGTAACTATCTTCCATATCATATAAATGTTTTACTAAGGTTATTATCATTATTTGGAAACAGTAAGTATGGATGTTAAATTGACGATTCAAACTGATTGGACATAAAAACTATTTGAAATGACATGGTATGAATTTTAGAATATATTATACTACTTATTTGGCATCAAATGACACAAAATTTCACAAAGTATGATAAATTGTTCCTTTTAAAGTTAGAACTGCATATACTTGTGTGTTGATGATGAAACTACCTACACAAGCGAAGCTTTGCTAAGATATTGTACTTGTTTACAATATCTTAGGTTCGAAGGACTCCAGCAAAGGGAAAGACACATAGTTTTGACTTGGAAACTACAAGGAAGCTATTCTGAGTAAAGGTGATGTATAGGTAAAGATTTCTAAAGGTTCTTACAACTCTTATGTAATTAAAATTGTTTCATGACTATTAGAAATAGACATGTGAATGTGTATTCATTACCGTTTGACACGAATGGCTATGACTAGAGTGATCCTGAGTATACAAGTCAATTACCTAGCCTTTTTGGCATTACCAAAATGTTTCATTTATTTAAATTAAACGAAAATGTGTATGTTGGTATTTGGAGAGAGACGGAATCTCTATCATGGATATTTATATATACATAATGATTATCAGGTGTCGCGTTAAATGCACGATGTCCGAAATACAGGAGAGACTCTGCCGGATTTTTGGTAGGAATGTGATGTTCATTCCTCTGAAAATCATTGTTTTTAATATAAAAAAAACAAAGAGACGCTCGGGATTTTTAAGGTATTCTTTTCAAAGTTATTCTTCCGCTATTGGTTTTGAACAGTTTTATAAAAGTATTGGGGCCCCACAAAGCAAAAGATTTATGAAAAAGTATTATAAAAACCTGGGATGTCACTACAGAAGCTGCCATTATTACTTGGAACAAGTTTGCCTCCCTCTGCACCGGCCAAAGTTAACCTCCTTAGCCTTTACTCGATCATTCAACTTAAGATATTATATCTGGTTGTTGAAACCGTTGAATTAGGAGGATGAGAAATTAAATAATTTCCAACATTAAATGGCAACAGATACAGATCGTCCAATGGAAAACGATATTTCCATCCTGTTTCCCACCATTTTCCAAACCCTTTTTGTCTGTCTTTTCCAAGAAATGGCTTTATTTGGTGGAAAAGACAGTTTGCCCGTCTAGATCAGAGCTAAGATCAGGTGGGACTCACCAATTAGGACGGTCTGGATCACTGCTACATGCAGGCGAAGTGGGTCCGTTCATGGAAAGATTGATATCTTCTCAAGAGATTTCCCAGTTCAAAGCCTTCTCTGCTTCCCATTTCTCCGATCTCCTGCAAATCTGCAGCACCTCAAAATCACTCAACCAAGCAAAACAAGTTCATCAATAGATCATTCTCCATGGTTTCGATTCAAACCCATATCTCAATACCAAACTCATCCAGATTCATGCCGATTCCAATGATTTCCCCCTCGCACTCTACCTATTCGAAGGATTACTTCACCCAAATGTTTTTGCTTGGACTGCAATCCTCTCATTCTACTCAAGAAATGGAAATTGTGAGGATTGCACAAGTACATAGGCAAGAAATGCATTTGACAAAAACGGGATGTTGTTGCATGGAATGCTATGAATCTAGCATGCGCTCATCGAGGAATGGCTGATTCATCAGTTGAGTATTTCAGTGATATGCAATTGAGAGGAGTCAAATAAGATCAAATACAATTTCCATTATACTGCCATATGTGATTGGAAAAATCGGCAGGCAAATTCATGCCCGTATAAGGAAAAGATATTTCAAACATATTGGTTTCTAATGTATTGATCAACCTGTATGCTAAATCCGCATGCTTTGAAGATTCTTACTCTGCCTTTAAAAACATCAGAGAAAGAGATGTTGTTTCATGGAATTCGTTGATTGGGGGATGTGGTAGCAATGGAAATGGTAAACTGCTCTTCAGTTTCGTCAAGAGATTACAAGATCTGGAATTCAACCAAACTTGTGATAATCACTTCTGTTCTCTCTGCTGTGTAGTTACTCGGGTCTTTTTTATGAAGGGCTTGAACTGTTTAACAGCTTGACTCAAGACTTTGAATTCACTCCGACCATGGTGCAGTTTGCTTGTGTTGTTGATTTGCTCATCCGAGATGGACGACTTAAGGAAGTTGTAGAATTCATAAACAGCATGCAAATCAAGCCAAATGCAAGTATTTGGGGGCCATTACTTTCTGCAAGCAGAACTCACCAAAATATTGATTGTGGAAGATTTGCTGCAGAACATCTTTTTCAGTTGGAGCCAAAATATGCTGGAAACCATGTGACACTATCTAATCTATGTGCAAGGGCTGGAAGGTGGGATGATGCTATAAGAATAAGGAAGATGATGGAAAGTAGAGGATTGACAAAACCTTCTTGGCCCTAGTTGGGTTGAAGCCGAGAATTGGGCTTCTTAGGATCTCCTTGTTACCTGACTGGGAGTTATGGTGGGATTTCAGTGTTCCTTATTCTTATATGAATTACAAGCTTCCCTGAAGTGACAAGCAATAACAGAGACAGAACAATTGTCACATACTCAGATGTCAATGAAGGAAGAAATAACACACTTGAAAGGGCACTCAGCATGTTCTGCTGAGAATTTTTCTTTTTGAATGTTGAACATTGTAATAACCCTAATTTTTAACCCTAAATTAGTAATAAATAAGATAAATTAATTAAAAAATTTATGCATGGAATTTGATTATGAAATCACTAAAACTAGAAAGTACATGTCGATATAAATTGAACGGTATAAAGAACGTTGAAAACAGAGTTTGAATGAGTGAGTTATGACCATTTTAAGTGTGAGGGTAAATTTGTAAATTGCCAAGGATGTAAATTAAAGGGAGTTGTTTTGACAACAACACTCCTTTTCCACTTTCATTAGAGTTCTAATGGAGGAAGGCACTGATCTACCTTCCATTCGATAAAATTGGGATTTAGCCTATTAAATATAAGTTTCCCCTTCCATTCTCATGCCAAACAACCAGAGGAGAACCCTTATTTTCTCCTATGCACGTCGCGAAAATGAGTTAAAGTTTGCACGTACTAGAGGGCTCTGATCTCCCATCTCCAGCTCTAATAAGGTAAGTTACATACTTTAACTTGTTAATTATCTTATTTTTCAACTTTCCCCTCACAAATCTGGGCTAGATGGATCAAAATGGCCTATGGATTCAAAACCGTAGAGCAAGGTTAGACCCATGTTAAAGGCACCTCGAATGAGAAATCTAAATCGTTCATTTTGATCCTTGGACCCAAAAACCTTAGGAATGGTGAAAACAGATAAAAAATCGGAGCTTATGGGGCTCTGATCAAGCCAAAATAGGGTGAACGGCTTGGGCTCATAGTCCCCAATGGATAGTGCGCCCAAGACACCCATCGGGATGCACAGACGCGAACGCACGCATGCCAGTGCTCTGTCACACGCGTGCGTATCACACACGTGCGTGGGACGTTCTTATGCGTTGTCCCGGACGTCCGGAACACATTGGGTGTCCTGGGCGCGTAGTGCGCTGGTGTAAGTCGGTGCAAACCGCACCGCCCATCTAAGTCGGTGCACGCGTACTTACCCTTATAAATTAATATATAAAGTCTTTTCACAAAAAACTTGATTTTAAGAGCTACAGAGGTCCAAATCACAAGTGAAAACATCTGTTAAGACCATATTGACGATGCGAACCTAGATTTATCTTGAAAACCTACATTTAACTACTTTAAGATTAGTTAAATTATAAAATATTAATTAATAACTTAGAACCAACTGATCAAAGGTGATCAGGCCTCAAGACTTGAACAATGAGATAAAGTATGATAATAAATAAGGGTTCTAAGGGGCATATTAGCGTGACTACTCTAGAAATTGATCTAAACCGTTGGTTTGAACCAGATCTTGGGAAATTATTGATCTAAGGATGATCTGACCATTAGATTAAGATATAAACGTTAGATACACACAAAAATGAACAGATGGACATGAGATGAGACTAAATTAAGAACCAAATCATAATTAGAGATCTTAGAGGATGATTCAATGGTTAAATCATCATATATTCCATTATAATATAATAAATAACACGAAATAGTATTGTAGTATTGACAGGTACATCTGAACATACAAGCTATAAAGATTATATGCTTGAGTTGGGTGATCTCACATTGAGGTAGGTGACGACATTTAATGTTTCGTTTTGATTTTAAACCCTTGTATTATCATGGCATCATAATTGATTGTGATTAAACTGCACTTATTATTAATAGATGATTTTGTGAGATTTAGAGTTTTATGTTATGATCGCTTTGATTTCAATCATGTATTGAATGGATTATGACCGATGGTTTCATGAGATTGAGATTATCTACTTATGCATAATTAGAAAATTATTTTTCCTTATTGCATCACTGAAACTGATGAGTTTTCATGAGAAAGGAAAGTAGAGGCTTGGTGGCTGGTCCTTTTAGAGGCTAACCCCGAGATGAGGGGCGTGCCTTAGGGATTGCGAGCCACGAGTGCTCTTAGTTTTTCGACATACATGATTTTCGTGTTTTACGTTTTTTGATGGGTGCTCTCACCCAGTGGATGTCATGCTAAGAGGGAGAGGGCCGGCCACCCACCTTCCTAGATTTGTGATGTGATATGATAGACACCTGCCCGCAAATGGCTTTCGGTAGGGGTTGGTAACATGGATAGTCCACACTACCAATCTGCGCCTTTCTATGGGGACGGACGTTAAGTCTCTCGTTATGGTGTCGATGGGGAGTAGTGGTGGTTGAGACCCTGGAGGGTTGCCACTGCGGCATAACGATTCATATTCTTATTCTGTGTGCTTGCATGATGAGCATGGAGATGTGATGGTATGCCTGGGTGTGACGACACTCAATGGTTTGATATGAGTACTCATGATCTGTGATGCGAGTGTATAGGACACTCGTGGGACCCGCATACCTTGAGGGTACCCTGTTGTTATTGTATGCTCATTTACATGAGATTATATCATGTTTAAATCCATGAGATGCATGTTTTATCGTATATGATGTTTTGAAATTTTATTAGCATTGCTTAAAATAATTATATTCTTATAGAAAATTGCTTTACTCATTGTATAAATATAATTATTTGATTTTGTTCCATTAATATACATTAAATGTCTATGTACCTACCAAGCATTGCTTGCTGAGGCATTGCGTTATTTTTGCAATGCCTCAGATATTAAAGAAAGACGTGACATATGAGGAGTTAGAAGAATAGTGATCAAGAAGTCTCATTTAGAGGTATGTTTTGATTTCACATGGACTATGCATGTATATATATGTTATTGGACTTGATTATACTGTTATGGGAATGTGGCTGATGACTGGATGATCCTGGAATAGTAAATCTATTTTAAACATGTTTACTTGGAAAACAAGATTATTATTACTTGGAAAAATAATAATTTTGTTTAAAACCCGGGTCGTCACAGTTGGTATCAGAGCACGTTCATCCACTCACAGCCACTCCCAAAAGTCCATGTGAAAGATGACAGTCCAAGGTGAGAATTAGAACTGGTAGGAGCTAAATGAGTAAATCATTTAATAAATTACAAAACTAGAATAAACACCATTTAGTGATGCTAGGAGTTGAACTAGAAAGTGGAAGGATAGAGTGAAAATCATGTATAGAGTTGAATCATATCATTAATAGACAATGATTCAAGTGGGAGACGTGAATAGTCATTGAAAAAGAAAAACAATTAACTAAAGGAAAAGTAAATTCTTATGAGAATGATGAAGCTCTTAAGGGTAAGAAATCATTACATGGCATGCATGAGTTAGTGTCTCTAACTGAGAATATTCATATTGATAGATGATCGCTAAGGGAGAATTCATACTGTGAATATAATATCTAATGAGAGAACAGTAAGTATAACGCTTTAAAGAGTACAATGGTTAATGGTGAGGAAAGATTCAGAATAAAGATTGTGAATCAGTTCTCTGGGTGAAAACTTTAATATATAATAGAAGATATGTGTATATAAATTACTTTTAAGAAATCAAGTTATAACTTGGACTATGTTTATAAATTTTGAAAAAGTATAAAGGCTATTATAACTGCAATTGAGCAAGATCAGTCATGGGTACAACAAATGAGAACTTGAGAATTTTAAGGAAGTATTGTATTCATCTAAACTTGAAGTGGATTTAGTTGAGGAATAAATTATAGTATGAATGAAAATCATTGACAATTGATGGAACAATATTTAATATTTCATAGATGAATTATTTGATCTATAAGTTGAAATTTATAAGTCCTTATGCACAACAAAAATAAAATAAAAAAATGTTGATAAATAGACATTGGTGATAAGTTAATGTCACAAATTTTATTGGGATTTTAATTATGATGGGAAGTGCATAGCCCTGGAGGATGTGATAAATGTTTGATGAGAATAATTGTTACGTATTGATTATAATGTGGTCTAAAATAGCTAAGAAAGTCATTATGAAATATCAAGCACGTTGGATGTGAGGTTGACGATTGTAAATGATTTGATAAATATGACCATAGAATATTTGATTTGTTAAAGAAAATGAAATAGTAGAAGTGAGAACACTAAAAATGTGATTACGAGAATTCTAATTATGATTGTTTGAGAGATCACGTCCCTCCATTGTTGAGACTTTTATATGAAAGACTCTTAAAAAGGCTAGTGATGACCAATATCCTTCTCTTATGAGCATTTGGTGATACGGTGAAAGTTGTTGCTTTAGAGCAGAGAAAGTAAATGGGTCAATAGTATTGAACTAGAATATATAATTGATTGATAGACCCCTAATTTTTTAATGTTAGGTAAGGAGGCTACAATAGATTATGATATGTTGACACCTGGATTGAGAAATCAGAGGATGGTAGTGCATCCTACATTGGTGACAAAGGCAATAGAATTGGACTTTGCGTTATCGAAAGATATTCTCTTGGGACTTGAACTGAGCATAGAAACTCGGACATGAGTAGTTTGAATTAGCCTAGAAAAAGCAAGAGATTTTTTTTTTCATAGGGGCCACTGAGCCAGTAACATTGATTAGACAGGATTGGGATGTGAACAAGAGAAAGTACATTAGTAAAAGAATAGGCACCTAGACAGCTATGTCTTAGAGTGAATAGATTATTGCAATAGCGATAATAGTAGTAGCAACAGCCATTATAGCTACAATCCTTTAAAATGTTTTGACTGTGGGGAGATAGAGTATTTGATAGAGACTGTTTGATAAGACTGTGAGTCAAACTGACTAACATTGGAGATGGGGCAGAAATGGCTCCACATTAGCGGTGATGAATCTCTGTCATTACTTGGAAGCAAGTATAGACCTCGATTTGGGCAATAGAAAATATTTTCTTAATTTCTAGTAAACATGCTCAAATACTTATTGATGTAGTATCCAGCGGATTTGGACTTTATGTATTAGAGCTTTGAGGAATATATTGGGAATATATGGCAGTCTATGGGATCAGATGTAAGAATACTGGTGAAAGGGTTATGGAAACTTGTAAGTATGACTAGGGATGAGTGGTGGAGATAACAAGAAATAGGATGAATGTTGATTTCATCCCACTCGATATGATTGATTGCAATATAATCTTTAGAATGGATTCTCTAATATGGAGATAGTGATTTCTATGATAAGAAGATTACTTCTTGTGTAACTGGACAGTTATTGGCCTCACTTATGTAAGAAGAGGCATCTTTAAGAGTTGTGTTATTTCTATCTTAAAGGCAATACGGTACTTTTTAGAAGTTACTAAGTATTTCTTAATTGTAAGACTATGGGGTACCATGAGGGACTATGGAATGAGAACAAAGATGATGTGCAAGAGTTTATGATTTTGCCTGAGGAGTTTCATGATTTTGCCACAAGGGGTTGATATTGATGTTAATTAGACATAGCATTACTTGCTCTGAAGGCCATGTGAGATGTTCCTAATTGAGTCGACAAATTTCCAACTATATGAGCTTTTGAGAGTTTTGATAGGCCTAGTGGGTCTTCGTGAAGTGCATTAGTCTTCTTCATGAGAAGAGAGCTAGATCTTTACTATTATGCACAGAGTTACATTCGTTTGATCATACCGTGGTAGAAAATTAATAATTTAAATCCTATATTGATTATTTAATTGATTAATTCCTCATGGTACTTGGTGTCTGTAGAGAGTGAGTTGATATGTGATTATACCTAGCCTAGGATTCTACATATGACGTCTTTAAGATTATTTTTAAAACTTGTCATGATTGTTACTAATTATGGATGGTATAAATCGGTAGAACCAATACACTAACATCATATATGGATATGATGGGTTGAATCTTCAAAGGTTATTTTGATGAGCCATGAGTGGGTTAATAAATAGTATTATTGAATACTTCACGAACACAGAGGGGCATAAGGAATCATTGTGCATAAATCCAAAATGACTAAGAGCTCATCATTTATTGCAAACATTATAGCATGAGTTTTGGTCAGAGGAAGTGAATTCCCTTTACGAAACACTTGGAATAACAGAGGAGTTGTTTGTTGAGACTGTGATGGGCTGAGAGTAGCCAAATTGGTGACTGAGGTTCATAGTTCCTTAGTCTTATCAAATGCGGGCACCATATAATTGAGTTTCACCAAGATATCAGTGATATATAATATTATGTGAGATTATTCCCTTATGATTAATCAAATTTCAATTTACAATCAATGCTGGTGAGTAACCAATGAGGGCAAGTACTAGACAGATTGGTAGACTTTTAGGTGGTAAGCTCTTAAGTGCTTACAGTATGATCATAATGCAGATTGGTTCTCATTGGCATAGAGTCCTATTGGTGAGTTGACATGTTGTTGTTGTGACTAGCATATAAATTTTTGTTGGTGAGCTATATGCGGTGATTTTGAATTGGTAAATGATTTCCTATATGTTAACAAAGATACTCTAAATCGAACAAATGTAGTAAGATAACTAGTACTAAGTGGTACATAAATAATCAACTTCTAGGTGGAGGTTTGGTTTGTGCAAATTGGGTCATATGTGGTTATGATGTGTCTGTTTATATCAAGAGAGGATTGATAGGCATCGATTTATATGATGGATTGAGATAAGAAGGCATGACATGTCATGGAATAGCTTATTGATGTTGACTTTGGAATTATTATCATGATTACCATATATTGTGGTGTGAGGATGACTTGAGAATTGTTCAAAGAAAGTACATGTCAGATTTGTCTCACAAACTTGAGCAGATCTTAGGAGAGTTACGGCCTGGTATGACAATTGAGGAGGGATATGTGCGTATACTAGATGTGAAAGTCAAGGAATTGAGGACCAAAACTATTTCATTAATCAAAGTCCATTTGCAGCATCATTCATTGTAGGAGGTCACGTGGGAGACAGAAGAGGAGATGCGAAGGATCCACCCAGAGTTATTTACATGGAGATATGTATCGAAATTTCCAGGACGAAATTTTTATAAGGTGGGAAGGATGTAATAACCCCAAAATTTAACCCTAAATTAGTAATAAAATAAGATAAATTAATTTAAAAAAAATTTATGCATAGAATTTGATTCTAAAATCACTAAAACTAGAAAGTACATGTCGATATGAATTGAACGATATAAAGAACATCAAAAATAGAGTTCGGATGAGTGAGTTATGACCATTTTAAGTGTAAGGGTAAATTTATAAATTGCTAAGGACGTAAATTAAAGGGAATTGTTTTGATAACGACACCCCTTTTCCACTTCCATAGAGTTCTAATATAGGAAGGCACTAATCTACCTTCCATTCGGCAAAATCGGGATTTAGCCTATTAAATACAAGTTTTCCCTTCCATTCTCATGCTAAACAACCAGAGGAGAACCCTTGTTTTCCCCTATGCACGTTTGAAGTTTGCACGTACTAGAGGGCTCTGATCTCCCATCTCCGGCTCTAATAAGGTAAGTTACATACTTTAACTTGTTAATTATCTTGTTTTTCAACTTTCGCCTCTCAGATCTGGGCTAGATGGATCAAAATGGTCATTGGATGGCCTATGGATTCAAAACCGTAGAGCATGGTTAGACCCATGTTAAAGACACCTCAAATGAGAAATCTAAGCCGTTCATTGTGATCTTTGGACCCAAAAACCCTAGGAACGGTGAAAACAAATAAAAAATCAGAGCTTCTAAGGCTCTGATCAAGCCAAAACAAGGTGGACGGCATGGGCTCATCGTCCCCAATGGACAATGCGCCCAACATGCCCACCGGAACGCACAAATGCGGACACATGCATGCAGATGCTCGGTCGCATGCGTGCATATCGCACACGCGCGTGGGACGCTCTTATGCATTGTCCCCAACGTCCGGAACGCATTGGGTGTCCTAGGCGTGCAGTGCGCTGGTGTAAGCCGGTGCAAACCGCACTGCCCGTGTAAGTTGGTGCACACGTACTTACCCCTATAAATTAATATATTAATTTATGAAGTTTTTTCACAAAAAACTTGATTTTGAGAGCTACAGAGGTCCAAATCATGAGCAAAAACATTCGTTGCAACCGTATTGACGATGCGAACCTAGATTTATCTTGAAAACCTACATTTAACTACTTTTAGATTAGTTAAATTATAAAATATTAATTAATAACTTAGAACCAACTGATCAAAGGTGATCAGGCCTCAAGACTTGAACAATGAGATAAAGTATGATAATAAATAAGGGTTCTAAGGGGCATATTAGCGTAACTACTCTAGAAATTGATCTAGACCATTGGTCTGAACCATATCTTGGGAAATTATTGATCTAAGGATGATCTTGTGACGACCCAGGTTTTTTTTTTAAACACATTTTATAATATAATTTTCAAAGGCAAGGGCATCCCCTAAGTAAAAAAATTTCGCAAAACAAAGCGCGAAAATTCTTTTCTTTTTAAATTTGTTTTGAAAACCCAAGTCGCCACTTCATACATAACATCAGTACAATTTGTGTACAAAATAAAATTTCATTGAAGGAATATGATTTTATTAAACTTCCAAGATCCATCTAGTGGTTCACAATACAACACGATATCAGTACAATACCTGTCCAAATTACATAATCCAAAATATACAAACCTCACCATACATTAAAACTCTCAATACAATACAATTCCCTCAAATAAAATACATGTCTTCAAGAGGAGGTATCTTGTTTGATTATTCATCAACATCTTCTTAAGTCTTCTATAGTCTTGAGCTTCTAATCCTCTTTCTTTATATCTGAGGTATTGTAAACATGGAAACATGTACAATACCTCAGCAAGCTATGCTTGGTAGGGGAATACAAAAACACACTACTTCATCAACATAAGAGTACATACCTCAGTCCTTATTTCATCATAGTTATCCATTCATAAGATATCTCCACATAGGGTACATACATTATTTATGTAGTACATGACAAATTAGTTAATATAGTGAAGATTGCTCAAAACTTGTTACTTTCCCTGGCTATACTCCCACTTAGGAGAGCAATACCTAGCCAATCCTCATACGGGGTTTTCATTCTAGGAACTCATGTAATAGCATATCATCATGCCATACTTGTTCCTTCCCCTGGCTATACTCCCACTTAGGAGAGCAATACCTAGCCAATTATCATATGGGGTGTTCATTCTAGGAACTCATGTAATGGCATATCATCATGCCATACTTGTTCCTTCCCCTGGCTATACTCCCACTTAGGAGAGCAATACCTAGCCAATTATCATATGGGGTGTTCATTCTAGGAACTCATGTAATGGCATATCATCATGCCATGGCATCATACTATGCCTATCATATGTGCATTATAATGCAAAATACATTAGGACTACTATGCTTACAGCCTCAATCAGTACAGCGCGCCCGGATAACTGTATAATCTTCCACTGATACCATCTGTAGAATAATCAATCCATGTCCTCATGGGGTGAACCATGGCTGTTACAATGGGGCCTTCCCATTATTGCCCCACCCAACATTTAGCCTCTTTTTGGGCATGTTATCTATCATATAAATTTCAAGAAGTGGGTGGCCAAACCCTCATAACTTCCATCGCATCCCCAGTCTCTATCTCTGTGTAAATCAAAATCCACAAGTCTCCATACTTGTATGGAAAATATATTGTACATATCAGATGGTCTGTCTGTTTAACTAAGGCTGGAATATTGTACATACCCTATTCTTAGGGTTTCCTTAGTCTTCATATCTTAGTACTTTCACCTCATTATACTTGATCATTAAATTAGATCAAGTGGATTAGATTATGAGGTTAGATCTCTTTGTTTGATCATTTGGTTAGATCCCATGTTTTGGATCACTTAATTGAATCATATGTTTTGGATCACTTAATTGAATCATATGTTTTGGATCACTTAATTGGATCATATGTTTTGGATCACTTAATTGATTCATATGTTTTGGATGCCTTAGTTTGATCATATGTTTTTGGATGCCTTAGTTGGATCATGTATTTTGGATCACTTAGTTGGATCATGTATTTTAGATCACTTAGTTGGATCATCTGTTTTGGATCATAAGTTTTGGATCACTTGTTTGGATCATGACTATGCTAAGGTACTAAGCATACTGATATAATGAAGGTTTATATTTTTAGACAGATAATCATGTATATCTATACATGAATCTCTAATATATCATTGTATATCCACCTACCTCAAAGTAGTATCTTGATTCATACATCTCTAGTGTATTCTTCCACAATGTCCATCATGGTCTGGATTCATCCATCTATCATACCATATATACAAGGTTATTTCCCTATTCAAGTATGTATTCCTATAGATGATACCTTAATTTTCCTTGAATCAAATTTGATCAAGGGTTTGGGATTCTCTATCCATGTTCTTCTACATACGCATACATACTATACAATACTACATTAGTATTTGTTTTTGATCATCCAAGATCCTATGGATCTTGTTTGATCATCCTTATCTTGATTTCTAATTTTTATCAAGATTAGATGATTTACTACATTTTATGTTCTCATTATTATTACTCAACTAATTAATGTTTTATTGGTTGAGGGTAGCTTATTTCATTTTAAGTCTAGATTACTTCTCTTATGTCAAATTAGCTAAGGGTTACTAGTTAAATGGTTGAACACAAAGTGGCGACTTCAATCCTCATGTAAGGAGGCGTTTAAACCTCACAAATGTCAACAAAAGGTAGGGGGAGAGCGTGACTCTATTAGATAACCCCCTTAACCACTATGTCCATCATTCACTAGCTTGACCCTAACTCAACCTTTCATAAGGTTCCTATGAGCATTTAATCCTAAGTATTCTTTCTAATTGTTTTTAATTAAATCCATGAATTAAAATGTCATTCATGGAAATTTATTATTCTCCTAATTTGGACCAAGGAATTTATATTCCTAATATTATCCTACTAACTATGGTCCTTACTATCATTAAGTCCATGTCATACATTCCATGTGAATGCCCCTTCCTTCTAATTTCATTTAATTTCCATTTCAATGAAATTACAATTACTTAAGCCTTGAAGCATAAATTTAAAGCATGAATAAACAATTAACTAAACACTTAAATAAATAATTAAATAACCAATTAAATAAATAATTCAACTAAGAAATGAAAGACAATTATCATAATGTTCAATAATTGGAATAGAAATCTAACATGTTATCATGATCCAAGGGTCTTAATTGATCCATAGTCATCCTTCATCTTTTTAAGGTTTAGATCTTGATCCTTCATTTTATTTTAGATCCAACATATTATATTGATATAATTTAATTATTAAATCATGGATTTATCTCATCCATTGATTTGATCTTCCTTGATCTACCCAATCAAGGAGATCTTAGGTTACTTTGTACCATTTAAGGGCATAGATCTTGATCTAGCCCAAATCCACATCATCCATTTATTAAATCCCTATGATCTTATCTCAAGATCATCATCAAAATACATCCATGCTGTCCAATCATCCTGGATCATCTTGATTCAGGAGATACTATTCGTTTTTAGGGATTTTCGTAACTCTTAAGGCTAGACCTCTTAAGATCTGCCTAATCAATACCATTTAATCCATTGATATTATTGATTATGTTATAAAATCATCATCCAACAAGGTATTAGTGGTTTGATCATCCTAGATCTTGTAGATCAAGGATGTTAGTTACTTATCCACTTAATTACAGAAATTTTAATTAATTAAAATTAAAATTTTATAAGTTCAGTCCATTTGGATTATAATAAGGAATCCATCACAACTTTCCGATCTCAATTTGGATCTTAATTGAGATCGAAATTGAAATTTTAAGATTTCAGCCCTTTTTAAGGGCTAAATTCCATCTTTACTGTTTTTGATCAATTAATTCATATAGAAGAACATAAATCTGATTGTGAATATGATCTTAAAGTATTAAAGTGTCTCTGAAGACATCCATCGGTTCATATTTGTCTTTTAAAGTCATCTGATCCATGATCTATGATCATGGATACTGATTTTCACAAATAACATATATAATCACAACTTGAAACATGAATATAATATATTCAATATCTAGATCAAGTGACAAGGAATCTGTAGAAACTTTCTGATCTAAAATTAGAGCTCTATAGAGCTCTAAATTGAAGAAATAAGATCTCAGTTTAAAAGAGAACGACCCAGATTTGATCTGGGTGCGGGTGTTGGTATGGGTATGGGATGACCGGCATCCCGTGCCTGTGACTGCCTATCCCAGGTGTCTGGGCATAGGTGACCGGCTACAAGCGAGACGGTCCAATATGGACCGTCAGATCGCATGCCGCTGGATCTCCTCCACCCATTAACATCTAAAGCCCAGATTTCATATCCTCGGGTTTTTGGGCCCCAGGAATCCATCCAACGGCTCATAAGATTGAGCTAAGTCGTCTGTGATGAGATCTCATCACCCAAGCCGGATCCATCGTCTCCAACGGATCTACGGCTAGGGAGACCTCGTGATGGCCGGAAAACCATGCTAACCTACCGGAAATGAAAGAGGGGGTGCCATTGCACCTACCTGTGCCGGTCTGGAGGGGAGGAGCTCATCGGAGATTGAGAAACCATCCGAAGAAGAAAAGGAAAACCCTAGACGCCAAATAATGTATACAGGGAGATATTTGTCCGTTCCCGTTGCCAAAGAATGTGGAAAAACATAGGGATTTTGTAGATCACCCCATTTTAGAGATGACCAACAGTTCTAGATCACCGTTGAACGGTTGGATTGGCCAGAATATCATGAAGAACATGCTGAAAAAGGTAACCCGTAATGGGTTAAATTTCGTTTTCATTTTTCCAGAGATCCAAGAGGTGGATCATCCTCAAATCAAATGTCTTTTGTAACTATACCTTGTTCGAACAAATCCAATGGTGAAGATGGTGTTTCAACGGGTAGAAAGCGATGGATAATTGAAATAGGGTTTCCTGAGCGGAAACCTAGTTCAATCGAGGACGACGCGTCCTTGGACGTGCCCGACGTCTCCACTGAGTCTGGAGAGACGTGTGCGTCTGTGGACGCGTCCTGAGTAAAAAAAAAAAACTAGTGAAGAAGAAGAAGAACTTGGAGGAGATTGGGGATGTTTTTGGAGCTGAATTTTTGCAGCATAACAGGGGACCTCGTGAATGATTTTTTGAACATTTTTGAGAATTTTTCTGAGGTCTATTTATAGGTGTTTTGAGTGGTTTTCATAATAACATGCAATAATTATGTTTCCTCCTTTTTATTATTTAATGTATATTAGATTCCCACTACCACCTCCTTCTCCACTAGCAGGTGGTAGTGGTTTGACTAATGATTGTATGTTTTCCAGACGTTGGATCCCTTTGTGGGCCCCATGTGGGTCACACATGAGTGTGAAAAGACCAAATTGCCCTTTTATGGAGAAAAATCCATTTTATTCTTCCGAGCTCGGAATTGAGCGTAGTTAGTGGCGTTGGATTCATATTTCTGAGTACATTCCAGATTTGGATGTCTCAGGTCTTGGTTATCTGTGAAATTACCATTTTGCCCTTTCATTTATTAAAATGAAGAAAAATACAAATTTTTCATCCGTATTCAGAAATTGGTGTGCTTATAGTCATTTTAAAGCGTTTGTCGCATATGTTTTCAATTATACAGGTCTTATACCTTGATTTCACTTCTATGAGAAGTGCATATTTCATAACCCTAATATTCCAGCCTGATTTTCATTGAAATTCTTAATTTTAATATTTATTTAATTTCTTTATAAAAAATCAGGGGTGTTACATATCTGACCATCAGATTAAGGTATAAACGTTAGATACATACAAAAACAAACAGATGGACATGAGATGAGACTAAATTAAGAACCAAATCATAATTAGAGATCTTAGAGGATGATCTAATGGTTAGATCATCATAGATTTCATTATAATATAATAAATAACACGAAATAGTATTGTGGTACTGATAGGTACATCTGAACGTACAAGTTATGAAGATTATATGCTTGAGTTGGGTGATCTCACATTGAGGTAGGTGACGACATTTAATGTTTCGTTTTGATTTTAAACCCTTGTATTATCATGGCATCATGATTGATTGTGATTAAATTGCACTTTTTATTAATCGATGATTTTGTGAGATTTAGAGTTTTATGTTATGATCACTTTGATTTCAATCATGTATTGAATGGATTATGATCGATGGTTTCATGAGATTGAGATTATCTACTTATGCACAATTAGAAAATTATTTTTCCTTATTGCATCACTGAAACTGATGAGTTTTCATGAGAAAGGAAAGTGGAGGCTTGGTGGCTGGTCCTTTTAGAGGCTAACCCCGGGATGAGGGACGCGCCTTAGGGATTGCGAGCCACGGGTGCTCTCACCCAGTGGATGTCATGCTAGGAGGGAGAGGGCCGGTCACCCACCCTCCGAGATTTGTAATGTGATATGATAGACACCTGCCCGCCAATGGCTTTCGGTAGGGGTTGGTAACATGGATAGTTCATACTACCAGTCCAGGCCTTTCCATGGGGACAGACGTTAAGTCTCCTGTTATGGTGTTGACAAGGAGTAGCGGTGGTTAAGACCCTGGAGGGTTGCCACTACGGCATGACAATTCATACTCTTATTTTGTGCGCTTGCATGATGAGCATGGAGATGTGATAGTATGCTTGGGTGTGACGACACTCAGAGGTTTGATATGAGTACTCATGATCTGTGATGCGAGTGTATGGGACACTCGTGGGACCCGCATACCTTGAGGGTACCCTGTTGTTATTGTATGCTCATTTACATGAGATTACATCGTGTTTAAATCCATGAGATGCATGTTTTATCGTATATGATGTTTTAAGATTTTATTAGCATTGCTTAAAATAATTATATTCTTACAGAAAATTGCTTTACTCATTGTATCAATACAATTATTCAATTTTGTTACATTGATATACATTAAATGTCTATGCACCTACCAAGCATTGCTTGCTAAGGCATTGCGTTATTTTTGCAATGCCTCAGATATTAAAGAAAAATAGGACATATAAGGTGTAATGACCCCAATTTTTGTAATATTAAAATTCCATGAAAAGTTCAGTTTTAAAGATAAGGGTATTTTGGTCATTTCACTAGTTTCCTGGACTAAACCCAGGAATTTGGTCCTAAAAATGGTGCCATTAGATGCGCCTCGGAAAAAGGAATCCAACGAGACCAAAATCACCCAAAACGAAGTTAAAATGAGCAAGTTATGGCCCTTCGAAGTTCAGGGGTAAAACTATAATTTTTACAAAAACGACTTAACCTGAAAAACACAGGGGCCCGTTTTGATATGGGCACCCCGTCGTCTTCAACCTCTAGAGGGTTCTAGAATGGCAGTGATTGGAGGAGAAATCACCACCATTTTGGAGGTTTCTCCACCGCCATTCAAAGGCGGTGAGAGCCCCCCTCAAGAACCCTCTCTTAGCTCTATAAATATAGTTCTTGGGTGCCTCTAATGGCAGCCCAAAACCTTGGAGAAAACTAGTCGTGAAGCAGTGATCTAGAGGCAAAAACGAGGAGAAAAACCCAGCAACGAGCTAGGTACGTCCGAGATCGCTCAAAACCCATCTCCCCCATAGTTCCAAGGTTAATTTCCCTAAGTTTTTGCATGAAAAACCATGCAAAACAGAGCCCAGGAGAGCCACCAAGGACCCAGGGACGTTCCCTGGGCCGCACTAGTTCGACAGGGGTCGAACCAAGGTGTCTTGAGGACGCCCCGGTCCCCCAGACGACGGAACGTTCCAATCGGAATGTTCCACGTCGTCTCTGTTTGAAAAACCAAACGGGTGCGTCCAGGGACACACCCGCTAAAGAGAAGGATGGGTGGAGAAGTAGCGCGCGTCTGCAGACGCGCAGCGCCCTAGTATTCCGTCGTTTTGTCTTTAAAGACTCTATGTACATACGACACTAAAACGCTTATAACTTGAGATCTAGAGCTCCGATTGAGGCGCCGCAAAAGGCGTTGTGTCCATGTCGATGACGTGGACACATCCAAACTATAAAATCCCTGATCAAGGCCCAATAAAAGGTGGGCATGACCCTTAGAATAGAATGGTGGTGCGTGGCCACTAGACCTTTGGAAAATTGATAATATCAAGGCTCAATTAGGACCTAAGGACACCCATAGGCATAGGGATGGACCCCTAATGCCTAAGTAATAAGACCCAACTACTCTAAAACCCATAAAAGATGGGTTAAACTAACCTTGAGTCCCCAAACCATGTTCAGGAGCGTACGAGGACAAATGGGTTAGCGCGACCTAGCCAGGTAGGTGCTCTATCACTATTAGATTCTTTTAAAAGAACTATTATTATTTTGAGAACATATGTTTTAAATATATGACTTGATTTGCATGACTTAATTCAGCATGCATGATAAATGCTTTGTACATAACTATGTTTTGAAATGATTGCATATACATTATGCACATATATGTGTTACAAACAAGTGCATACATTGCATGATTTAAGTACTTGCAAAGATTGCATGTCCTTGAGGGTTGCCAAAAGACGCTGGAGTGCCGAGGGCCAGGCAGTTGTGAGGGACCCAAAGAGGACAAGTTTTAACAAGAGGTTTTGGCTCATTTAATCTTATGTGATTTGGGCAAGTAAGCCCGTGGGTGCTATGCCGAGGGGTCTGGGTTGGCCACCCGGCCTCTACCACTAATAGGTAGATGGGTACCACGCCCAAAAAGAGGCAAGTCCCTACGTCGACTGCATGTGGTACAGGGGGCTACCACTAGTGTCACGGCACTGGGTCGACATGTCATAGGCCCCGTGGAGGCTATGACCGAGTGTCCTCAGGTACCCGGGGACCACACGACGAGGAGGTCGTGGGCATAGTGGACCCTATGGTTTGATGATTTATGTGCATTGCATATGGCATGATATGAGGTTGGTCGACCATACCATACTAGAGATCCATGAGTTAGATTCCATGAAGCATTTTATGCATATCATAATGCTATGATATATATGTATATGATACTTTTGATTTTGGATTATATGATCCTTTAAGTCATTAGTATTTCAATTTGGCAATGGATTTTGATGTCAATATTGAACTTGGGAATTCAGACATGCACATGTTTTGGAAAGAGCATATGATTTTAAAACACCGCATGCATTATAAAACTAGTAGTGATAGACTCCTACTGAGTATATTATATACTCACCCAATCCTTAACATTTTTCAAATATCAATAAGCACTTAAGGACAGAATACGTCCGTATATATCATGGTTCAGGACAGCTCCACTCACGAAAAGAGGACATCTATGTTAGTGCTATAAGCAAGTGAATCCAAAAGGAAACAAATATACATGTAAGTAAACTCTCAACCCTTTGGACATGTGTTTGTACTTAGTTACAGTTGGGCTATGCGTTGTGACTGGAAAGACCTAGGGAAAAACATTTATGATTTCTGAAGTTTTTCAAAAACTACCTTAGTTGTTGTGAAAGCAAATGACACTCGGGGTTTTCAAAATGAGTTTAAAAACAAAAGATTTTTCGCTGCATTGCATGGTTTGTATAAAATGGTTTTCAAATAGGGATGCATCCCGCCTTAGGAAATTAGATATTGCATTTAAAAATGCATGAGAAAAACCCGGGTCGTGACATAAGGAGTTAGAAGAATAGTGATCAAGAAGTCTCATTTAGAGGTATGTTTTGATTTTACATGGATTGTGCATGTATATATATGTTATTGGACTTGATTATACTGTTATGGGAATGTGGCTGATGACTGGATGATCTTGGAATAGTAAATCTATTTTAAACATGTTTACTTGGAAAAAAAAATCTTGTTTTGTGTCAATGGTTGACCTCAGGATTTTTCTAAAAATGAAATTCGATTGAAATTGTTTTTCACTGTTTTGCTTTTTTTTATAAAATTGGGGCCCCACCTTTTGAAAAGTTTTATATAAAAAAAAAGTATTGAAAAACCCGGGTCGTCACAAACACAGATGAGCAGCCTTGAACCTATGACTTACCACAGAAAAGGGTCCTTGTGCCACTGCATCACAAGGCATTAGCTCATATGTGCTTCTCAGGCTAATGAGATCAGAGATTCAAATGATTAAGATTCAACATCTGGGTCCTGCATATTTCTGGCCAGAGATCCTTTACAGTGGAGCAGGAGAAAATGAGTTGTTGATTGATGAACTACAAGTGGAGAGTGTAAATTTGCAATAGTAGCTGAAAGAACATGCCTTCACTGAATATTTAAGAATACACAGGAACATTCAAGTTCATGAGTGTTCCCCAGAAGTAAAAGGGCAGCCCATTTCACGAAGGGCCTATAGCACGCAGTCTTACCTTACATTTTGCAAGAAGTTGATTCCATGCCTCAATACAACGACAACTTAATCGCTAAGCCAAGACTTCTAGTCCATGTGTGTTCTCCAGAAGCTCATCATCATCATCAAGACCATATCCCAATTAGGGGTCGGCCACATGAATCTTATTCCTCCATTCCACTCTATTAAATACCATGGCTTCATTTAGTCCCAAAGTTTTTAAATCTTTCTTCACCACTTCTATCCACGTTCTTTTGGGCCTTTCCTTTACCCTTTTAGAACCTTCAACTTGTATTGCCTCACTCCTAATTGGTGCCGTTGTTGGCCTCCTTTGAACATGTCCAAACCATCTAAGTCTAATCTCCCTCATCTTGTTACCTATTGGTGCTATCTCTAAATTTCCTCTAATATTTTCATTTCTAATTCTATCCTTTCTTGTCTTACCACTCATCCATCTCAACATCCTCATTTCTGCGACACTCAACCTATGTGTATGATGTTCCTTAACTGCCCAACATTCTGATCCATAGAGAATGGCCGGCCTTATAGCCACAATATAGAATTTTTCCTTTAGTTTGAGTGGCACTCGCCGATCACATAAAACACCCGATGCACATCTCCATTTGTTCCAACCCGCTTAGATTCTTTGGGTAACCTCCCTCTCAATCTCTCCACTCTCATGGGTCAATGATCCTAAGCATTGGAAGTGGTCTCTCACGGGGACCTCTTGGTTATCAATCTTGACTGGTGCTCCACTCCTACTCTCCTTGCTAAAATTACATTCCATATATTCTGTCTTATTTCAGCTAATTTTAAATCCTTCCGATTCTAATGCTTCTCTCCATAAATCTAGCTTTATGTTTACACCCTCCCTTGTCTCATCAAGTAGGACTATATCGTCTACAAATAGCATGCACCAGGGAATCTCCTTATGCAGATGTTTTGTTAACTCATCCATAACTAATGTGAAAAGGTATGGACTCAATGCCAATCCTTGGTGCAATCCGACAGTGACAGAAAAATCACCAATCACGCCACTAGTGGTCTTAATATTTGTTACTGCTCCCTCATACATCTCTTTAATTATGTCTATATACTCCCGAGAAACCCCTTTAACACCCAACACCCTCCATATTAACTCTCTGGGGACTCTATTATAAGCTTTCTCTAAGTCAATAAAGACCATGTGTAGGTCTTTTCTCCTCTCCCTATATTTCTCTACTAATTGTCTTAGTAAGAAAATAGCTTCCATGGTAGACCTCCCAGGCATGAAACCAAACTGATTCTTCGATACACTTGTTTCATGTCGTAGCCTCTTCTCAATCACTCTTTCAAAAAATTTCATGGTGTGGCTCATAAGTTTGAGCCCTCAATAATTAGTGTAGCTCTGAATGTCTCCTTTATTCTTATAGATTGGTACAATAGAGCTTTTCCTCCACTTATCAAGCATTTTCTTTGATTTTATAATCTTGTTAAACAACTTGGTCAACTAAACTACCCCAATATCTCCCATATGCTTCCAAACCTCTATTGGTATACCATCAGGCCCCATGGCCTTTCCTGATTTCATCTTTCTCAAGGCCTCTTTTACTTCAAGCATTCTAATCCTACGTTCATATCTATAATATCCAGTGTTATTTAGATTTACAGTATTTTCAATCCTTATATTCTTAGGGCCATTGTCATTTAACAATTTTTGAAAGTATATTTCCCACATTTGTTTGATCTCATCATCTTTGACTAATACCCTTTGATCATCGCTTCTAATGCACCTAACATGCTCTAAGTCCTTACTCTTCTGTTCTCTTACTTTTGCAAGTTTAAACACATCTTTCTCACCTTCTCTCGTTCCTAGTCTATTATAGAGCTCATCATATGCTTTAAGTTTAGCCTCACTTACTATTCTCTTAGCAACGTTTTTAGCATTCTTATATTGTTCATACTTTTCATTATTTCTAATCTTCTACCATGCTTTAAAATGCATTCGTTTTTCTTTAATAGCTTTTTGCATTGTTTCATTCCACCACCATGTTTCCTTTGTTAATAGCCTTTTACCTTTAGATACTCTTAAGACATCTTTTGCCACTTTCTTAACGGACTCAGTCATACTAGTCCACATGGTATTTACTTCTGTTTCATAGTTCCAATTTTCTTCTACCATCAACTTATTTTTGAATGAGGTTATTTTCTCTCCTTTTAAGTTCCACCACTTAGTTTTTGGATGTGTATTAAGTTCAGTTCTTTTACTCCATCTTTTAATATGAATATCCATAACCATTAACCTATGTTGTGAGGTTAAACTCTCACCGGGTATCACCTTACAATCCTTACATATAGATCGTTCATTATTCCTAAGTAGAAAAAAGTCTATTTGGCGTTTATGAAGTCCACTTTTAAAGGTTATTAAGTGTTCATCCCTCTTCTTAAAGAGTGTATTTGCAATGGATAGGTTATATGACAAAGCAAAATCGAGGATATTCTCCCCCATCTCGTTTCGTTCACGTATACCATACCCTCAGTGTATTGTATCATATCCTTCCTTATCTTTTCCTACATGGCCATTTAAGTCTGCTCTTATAAATATCCCCTCAGTGTTGGGAATTTGTTGCATGACTCCCTCCATATCTTCCCAAAACTGTCTCTTAATTATATCTTGTAACCCTACTTGTGATGCATATGCACTTATAATATTTATAATATGCTCTCTTAGAATTATTTTTATTATTATAATTCTATCACTGATTCTTTTAACGTCTACAACTTTGTCCTTTAATTCCTTATCCACTATTATTCCTACGCCATTTCTATTATTTTCCTTTCCTACGTACCATAATTTATACTCATCTATTTCTCTAGCTTTAGCCCCTTTCCACTTGGTTTCTTGGATACAAGCGATGTTGACTCTTCTACATTTCATTGTGTCTACTAACTCCAAACTCTTACCTGTCAGTGTCCCTATATTCCATGTAGTGATGCGAATCTTATGTTTTGGAGATACCCTATTTACTATCGCCTTTCTCGACCTCCATGATATGAACCCATGTCTACTTTTCACTGCACCTAGGTTTTGATGCAGCACGTCGCTTCCGAGGGGACGCTCTAGCAGCCCTTGCCCATTTTTCACTACACCCGGGATCCGATGTAGCACGTCGCTTTTGGGAGAACGCCCTAGCTTGAGCGAATTTCAGTTTTTGATTCGTGTCATGTTGGGTTTACCATAGTTTTTAAAAAGCTGAAGATGATTTTCATTAAAATCATTAAAATCATCTTCAGTTTCACCCTTGCGGGCTGGCTACCTGACGCAAGGGTGGCCATATTTTAAGAAGCTGAAGATGATTCTTATTTCTTCCTCACAAACTAATATACAAATGCATATTCATTTGTAAGAAAGAAATAATAGAATCATCTTCAATTTTTCCCTTGCCGGCTGACACCTGACGCAAGACCCTTCTCCTTTTTTATCCGAGCTTGGGACCAGCATTGGATAAGTTGTGTTTTCCAGAAGTTGAGACTTAAAATTTTGTGCTTAATTATGAGAGAACAGGTTGAGTCTGGAACATAGTTAAACACCAAAGTTTTGGCTATGCCATGGACTTTGAATGTTCATTGTGAATTGTGCATTTACATCTAAGAACATCAGAGGCTAGGATCATCCAATGGGTAAGATTTTTTTAGGCCAGGATAAATCCAAGACAGAGCCCAGAAGATGAACGGTTTAGATTGCCAAAACCTTGGCCCCACTTGACCAAAAGAGGCAGTGATATTGTAAATAGTTAGATAGATAGTTAGATAGTCTGATCATTGTAAATAGTTGCTTCTTCCCTGTTTATCAATAACATTGAAGTTCCTACTTGCAACTTTAGAAGCAAGCGATTGACTTGGAAGGGTGGCACTAACAAAATGAGGGATTGTGGATACGACAAAAATCCAACGAACGGTCTCACCTACCGGTCGCCCGACAAATGCAAAGAAAAACCATCTTACCTCAAGTCTTCTGGCCCCACCTACTTCCGGAATGCGACTTCAGATTATAGCACCCATGAGATGGACCCCACGGAATGAACGATGCAAATCATGGCGACGTCATAGAAGAAGAATTTTTTTGCTTCTTTTCTAACAGTAAAAGATAGAATTTATTGAAGAGCGCTCAATCTCTTACATACAACAAAACATTGTACGACAATCAGAGACGTTCATTAAAGTGGGCCCCCACAAGAAAAAGACAATATGCAATCTCCGAGACAAAGTTAGAGACATTGGAAACTTACCTGGCCCATTACGAGAACATCGGGGTGGGTACAGAAATCAGGATAAGGTGTGGGGCCCGTAAGACGTACGTACATGATCTAATGATCGGCTGCAGCTTCAATGTGGGCCTTGGCGTGCCTTTTCTCCCTGTGGGTTGAGCTCCCCGGCGAGTGACGCCACGGAACATTGGATTCTCCGCTTGGCAGTCGGATTCAAGAAAAAGGTTGGTGTAAAGAGAGACGTCTTTTCACGTCAGAAGCACTTCTTCTCTTTCATAAGTTATTGAAATTGATGCATGCGCGGCCCTTTCCATTATTGGGTAGCCTGGAAAGGGACCCTAGTGGATTAGGAATAAACGAGAAAAACCTGAGAAAATTGGAGACATGCATGGGAAGGGCATTAAAATAAAATTGAGAGTTTTTTTTTTTAAATCCATTATTTAGAATTTTTGTTAAGCTCGTGATAAGTACACTTTGAGGTAAAAGTTGTTGTCGTGTGACCTTGAGGTCACGGGTTTAAAATGTGAAAATAGCCTCTTGCAAATGCCAGGTAAGGCTGTATAGTCTGCCCCTTCCTTAGACCCTACATAGCACCACAAAAAATAGGGAGATACCTCCTATTTTGTTTTTATTTTTAATACCCAGTAAAGGCTTAAAGGAGAGAAAGGAGTACACTTCTCTCTTTTTTTACACATGGTGTAATATTTTTGTATATCTAAGCTATTTATGTTTAGAATACTAAAATTAAGTAGTCTACGATAAATCAATCTATTTTATATCTTTAAAAAACTTAATAAAAATGGATTATTGTGATTTTTTATCAAAGAAATATAGGTTAAAAATATTCGATGAGCATGAAATTTGATGTCTACCCTATTTAATCCATTCTTAACAACAAAATAGTTTCATCGTATATGAAAAATAGGGCATGTACTGCTTTGCCTCTCCTTGGTGTTTATGCCTACCCAGACTCTTTTAGTTTTCCTAGCAACAACCAGTTGATGGTCAATATATCTCGTTGGTTAAAAAAGTATAAATCATAAAAGCATATGTGCGCTTGATATTTTATAGATCTAAACGGCAAAAGTTATGGCCCAAAAAATGATTTAAAACATTCATAGGCACGTAGAGCTAGATCCACACTTTAGTATATCTAAATTATTTCAAAGTATAGACTACATAACAGCTGAGCCTACATTTTATAATATTTAATTAAACCGTCCAAATCATATGTCATGTAAGATTTGGGCTTACATCTTAGAAGATCCAAACCATTAAATCATAAGGCTTGCAAGGCATAGGCTACCTAAGCTTAATTTTCCTCCACCTTTTATATTATAAGAATTAAGCCTACATATTAGAAGATCTAATTAAACCATTGGAGAGATGTTTGTAGAGTGACTAATAGAAAATGATCATCTATGCTAGCAAAGCCTCTAGGTGAGGCATTAGATGCACTGTGTATATATGGATTATAACAGGAATGTCAATGGGGCTAGGTAGGTGCACATGCTACAAATGTTTGCAACCCACTACAAGGCAGCCCGAGTTGTGAAAAAACCACTTTGACCCACCTTGCCCAACAATTGTTGTGGGTGGGGCAAGGCAATAGCACTGTTGAGATTTTTTCTAATTTTTTTTGAAATAGCATGATTTGAATTTGGAAGAACTAGCTATAAATAGCTCTCTAAAACAACATGATATGAGTTTAAGTACATAAGAAAAGGCACATAAGGATAAAGATATGAATATTCAAATCAGCAATATCACCAAAACCAACCCCCTTCATAACCACATCCAACGAAAGACCTAAAAACTTCTGTGCATCGGACAGAAAGCCAACCAAAATCCTTTTCGACGAAGAAGGTGCTTGATCACTTAAACCATTTGATAGAGTACGAAATGGTTCAAAATTCAAACTAGAAAAAGAGGACCCAAACTCGAGCATTCCATTTGAGGTAGAAAATCTAATTCAACTTCCAAGGTTAGTAACACTACTAAGTAATTAGTCAAACCTTGATGCATCTTCAACAGTTTCTACCCTCTACTACACATAAGAAATTTCAAAAACCAATATTACAAGATTCATGCAAAGAGAAAAGTGATGATCTAACCAGAAAAATAGAATTTAAACCAAACAGTAGGTACAGGGAAAAATCTTTCAAAACTTAGACTAGATAAGTAGAATAATTATGCCTCATATGATTCAATTATAATAAGAGAAAAAAATAAATAAAGAAAAACCATCTCTCTAAAGTTATAAGAGCCCTTGAAGGCTAGAACACCAAAATTACATCATTAGGGTATAGGGTCCAACTAAAAACTTAGATTCCCAATTAAATTCTTTTCTCATAGTTTTCAAAGCCTAAAATAGGGAAGTTTGGCTGATAGCCTACAAAGCCATTTTAGTAACAAAAAATTTCACTCCAAGTAGCAAGCGAAACACCAATAATCAAATACAATAGTAAAAAATAAGCACACAAGCAACATATGATTTGGGTAATAAGAAATTCTTGCTTAGATAATATTTCTTAGTAGTAGGCATGTTTTGAATTGTCTTCCGTGATTTTAACCAACAAACCAGCACCATAAAGTAAGCAAAACTAGAGAACACATAGAGCAACAATTATTTCACATCTCTAATCTAGTGCTTGCCAACTTTATCATTGGCTGATGTTTAATAAATGGCAATTCGAGGATACTAATCTTAGATTTTAAAAAGGCTACTTACGGGTAGAAATCTAAAGAAAGGCAAAAAAGAGAAGGTGAAATGTAGTATACATAGATTGAAATTTACCTCTCTTGAAGTAATATGATCTGGACATCTAGTGATGTTCTTTCTTCCTTCACTTGTTGCATCATAAGTTGTCAATAGATGGGACTATGTGGGTAAAATCAATTGAGATCAAACTTGCTTAAGCTTTGAAAGGATATGCAAAGCTTAGCTTACCTTTCCGCTAGTTCTTGCAAGTTTCAGAGTTTTCGATTTTCAGCTTTATGTTGCAACATATTTATGATACTCTAAGATGAAATCGTAATTTAATAACAAGATCAAGATAAAAACCAAGAAGAAATCAAAACAAAATTTGATTTCTTCCATTGCAAAAAATGAACAACTGAAGAAAACACATCTTGCTCTAGATTTCACCCTATGATTTTAGATTTTGCACAACCGCAATGCAAAGCTCTCTTACATTGATAGAGAAAGAACAAGAAAGAAGAAATGAGAAGGAAGAAAAGTGACAACTAAGTGTCTAACCCCTTTTATATTTCTATTTTTGGTTTTAAAATACTATTTATTTATAAGTAAAATATATTAATAAAATAGGAGCATTTTTTTTGTATATAAACAATATGTGTGACTCATGAAATTTTCCCAATGACCTACCTAGACCTGAACCCACCTTAAGTCAAGAATTGTTGCCCCACTACCCACCCCAAGCAAGTGTGAGTTAGGGAGGGCCACAGTTTAACCCATCCTATTAGGTCTATGTATGTCTAGGATTCAAGTGAGTCAGTGTCATATATACATTTTTTTCTTTCAAAGAAATGTTATAAAGAAAATGTGACGACCCGGGTTTTTCACATGCATTTTTAAATGCAAAACTCATTCCTAATGCAGGATCGATCCCTATTTGAAAATAAATTTATAAAAACAATGCAATATAGCAAAAAAATCTTTTATTTTAAATTCATTTTGAAAACCACGAGTGTCATTTGTTGTAATATTCTTATATTTTTAAGAAAAAAACTATATACTATAATATAATAAAACGAAATAAAATAAAATAAAATAAAAATATAAGGTAAGGAGAAGAGAGAGAGTGCTCAAAACGCACTCTCCTCTCTCTAATTGTCTCTGCTTTCACGTGGACAATCACGCACTGGGGAGGTAGATTTCTCCACCATTGAACAGCCGGGAACAAGGTAGGATCACTCCACCCTCCTCTTTGTATTAAATTTCAACGTTTATTTACCTGTAAACGCCCGGAAAAAGGCATGAACACGACGGTTTTTGCAAAAAATTCGTGTTTACTGTTTTCATGAAAAAAAAAAAGATGAGATGGTGTCAGATTTAGATCTGGATCGTTCAGATTGTGTATGATGAGGAGAGGAAAGGACCCACAAAATTTCATGACGATCGGACAACTAGGGACGCCGAAAAACAGTAATATGGGAGTTTTTGAAAACGAAACAAAAAGCGTGAAAAAACAATAGATTTAGGAAGGATTTGGGAAAATGGATGGTGAAAATGGAATGTAAGTGAAAAACCAGACACAGGGGTGTAAAAATCACAAAAAATGGAGCACCTAGGGTCACCGGCGACGGCGAACCAGTCCGATCGTCATCTCCGGTGACGGCGACCGTAACAGGAGGAAACACATGGACGAGGAAGCACCACATGGCGCGATGAGGGCGCGCCATGCGCAGGGGCACGTGGTGCGACTCGTGCGCGCCACGTGGAGAGGCTGGAACGCGCCACGCGCGCTGTTCCGTCCCCCACACGCAGAGTGGTTCCACAAAAGCACCTACTACCTAGAGCGAGTTCTGACACAGAGTGCTTCCATAGAAGCGGCAATTGCGTACACAGAAGCGCCTACTCCCCTGGAGTTGGTTCTGACGCGAGGCGCTTCCATAGAAGTGCCCAGCAAGTGCCGCACGTGCGGCGGGCCCCATTTGCTGGATTTTGGTCTTTTTAAACCCTTTTTGTCTTTAAACCTTGATTCTAGGAGCTACAGAGGTCCAAATCATGATCCAAAAGAGGCGTTGTAATTGTCTCGTCAAGGCGGACCTAGATTTAGGATAAAAATCTAGTTTGGATTAACTTTTTAGTAGCGAAACTACGAAATGCTATTAGATGATTCAGATCGAGCTGATCAATAGATGATCAGGCTTTAGATTTTTGTTATATGTGTTAACCATGACATGATTTATGGTATGATAGGTACATCAGGGCATACCCCTTGATATTGGATGCATGTTTGTTTGGAGATATTGCGATACTGAGGTAGGTGATTTCATTCATAATCTTTTCATGATTTTTAAAGGACGATTTGGTGCTTTGAGTTTTTGAGGCATGTGATTTATGCCTAACCATATGCATGAGATTGACTGTTTTTTATATTTTTCGTTATATTCACTTAATTGTGGTCTTCTTGACATGTGGGAGTCGCTCTGGCTTTATAATTGAGACTATTGATCCTGCGATAGGATGCGATTTTCACCCCGTGAGTGCCTGAGTGCCCGTGAGGGTGAAAGGGTGAAAACGGGTGTGCAACGCGACTTTTTGTGAGTGCCTGAAAGGGTGAAGGCGAAAGTAGTGCGCGTAGTTCCCGTGAGTGCCTAAGTACCCGTGAGGGTGCAAGGGTGAAAGGATAAAAGCGGATGGTACAGAGAGCTGACCCCACATTGTCGTGAGTGTATGTGAGACACTCATAGGGCTTGACTGTGTATGAGGTTTGATACTTTTGACATGCGTTCATATGTTTCTAGATTTTCTCGAATTGTGCATGTCCTGATATCATGGTTGATGATATCGTATTTATTGCATGGACATGGTATGTCTTTCATCGTGTGATTTAAGACTTTATATATTATTGATCATCTTTCGATCTTTATGCCTTATGCCATATGCTTTGTTTTATTGAGTTATTTTGAATGTATATCACCTGCACAAGCATGGCTTGCTGAGGCATTGCTTTGTTTTGCAATGCCTCAGAATCAGAGCGCGACAGTCAGAAAGGAAAGAAGGTGGACTAGCGTGGAGTGGGACGGGGGCTTGAGGACAGAGACTGTCAGATACTAACAGAGTGGTCTACTTTTGGTTGGACTGGTATTGGCTTTTTGTCATTCTCCTTAGTCATTGTATATATTGATAGATTAGACCCATATCACTGTATAGTGGTTATATGTTTATTCATAGATGATGTGGTGATCTTGGATAGAACATGGAGCTTTGGAACTTCACTATTACGTGTCTTTGTAGTTACAAAATTTCATCGTGATTTTAATTTGTGAGCATGCTCAAAATGGTTACTTTTCGTTCTGTTTTTCAGTATGGTTTTGAAGAGAAGTGACCCTTGGGGTTTTCTTAAATGGTATTTGCTTAACGTTGCGACAAATTTTAAATTATGAGTTTTAAGTTCTAGAATCCCATCTATTTTCTATAAATAAATTATTATTATTTGATTATAAATATGGGGAACAGATTGATAAAACCCAGGGTGTCACATTTGCTTTCAAGATGAACAAAGTAGTTTTGAAATTTTCGGTAATCATAAATGTCTTCCCAGGTCTATCCAGTCACAGCTCGCATTCCAACTGTAGTAATTACAGCTACATGTCCAAAGAGTAGATCATATACTTACATTTATACTTGATCGTAGCACTAACATTTTCTTATGCTTCTTTTAATCCTATGTGGAGCTATTCTATAAATATATATATATATATATATTTGGGTGAGTATTCCTCATACTAAGTAGGTGATCTGATACTAATATTTTGAAAACACGGCATGCCACATGCATAAATTCAAGAAGCTTTCCATGTAAAACATCTCCCGATTATGGACTGTTTTATCGAAATCCAGTATGCAATAATATAAATATGACTAAAATCATAAAGTAGTAATCGATCAACCCATGTCAGAAGATCTCGGCAAACACATCAAATCAACGAGTCAAATATAATAATCATGAAACTATTAAAATAGTAATCATTCAAAACAGATGCTAGCATCACTATAAATATCATGCACATGGTCTTTCGGCGAACACATCAAGCCAATGGGTTGGTGAACACATCAAACCGATTGGTCATGAGTACTTGTCTATGACCATCTCATTGCTATATGCATATCGATAAAACTGAAATCATAGGGCCAACTATGCTCACGATTAGAACACATCTGGAATCGTATGTCTCTGGTATCTAGAGACCACCCACCATAGCCCTTCACGGCAACTATGGATATGTCCTCAAAAGGGTGCCGTGAATACCTCTAGTGGTCATCCATGTTTACCACAACAGTCGAGGAAGGGACAATGTCATTTTGGCAGTGATACCATCCACCTTTGGTGGCTAGAGGCTGAGAGGCCAACCCCATACATAAACAACCGCTTAGCATAGTGCCCATGGGCTCAATAACCTAAAAAACATATATAAATAATCCAAATCTCAATCATAGTAAATCAGGCAATTTATGCAATTATTTTCAAAACATGCGAGCAATGCATAAAATCTGTTCATGCTAGTAATCGCATTCAAGGCCATAAATCATGAAGACAATTTTGCATGCTTGTATAAGAACATATCTCAAAAAGCATACTAAATACGGTAATAAAGTCAAGTAAATCACTTAAGGTTTGGAATGCATTTAAAAACTTAGTAATATCAAACTATCTACCTCGATGTCTCTTGAATCGCACTCTTCATTACTCGACCATGAGTCACCTTTGTGAAACCCTAGATATTAATTGATAACAAGGATTCAAGTATCATTTTCCATGCTTTATAGATTATTATTTAGATTTATAGATTAATGTCTAGATCTGCCTTTTAGGATCCTAGATCCTTGCTTAATACATATCCAGGCTAGATCTCACATATAGATTTACTATTTAATGGTTAAATTGCCTTCAATAACTTTTATATCATCAAGATCGTATAATTTAATGGTCAGATCTCATAGATCGCCTGTCCTGATGCTCAGAATGGGTTTGTACTCGATTTGAATGGTCAGATCTTATAATTCAAGGATGGATACATGTAATTTAGGGTTGATCCTGAGCTATTAATCTCCTTACACCTCTAATGGATCAATTCATGAGATCTGATCATCTTTGACATTGTCAATCTATGAGATTTTTATAGTTTTTACGCTATAGTCATAGTAAATAGTCCCCTAATCCTAATTTTTATAGTTTCATTAGGTCTGTGTCGTCAATACAAATACAAAGGTTCTTTCGGATCGTCGATCGGAGTTATATAGCCTCCTTAATTTCATTTTTAGTGTCGCGAATCAACGGACGAACCAGATTTGTCCATGTAAGGCCTACATGTCACAGTTCCTAGGACGCGAGTGCATCCCGGTTAAACCAAGACCACCCTCATGAGCGTGCGCACACCCGAATGATGCTCCAGGGCGTGCGTCCTAGACAGCGTCGCGCGAGTGCGTCTTCAGTGCATATCACGGTCAACCTGGATGGGGCGGCTCGATCTAGACCTTTCAACCATCCCAACCCCAGATCAATGCCCAGGATGTCATGATGCCTGGACTGTCCTAGGTTTTTCGGGGTCTTGGTGTCCCACAAATGCGTTGGGAGGCTCAGATCTCACATCCAAGCTACCCAGGCGGTGGACCTGCAATAGATCCACCGTCTAATGGTTTCACCGACGATTCATCGCCCAGTGAGACCATATCTGGTTGGGATCTAGGGGAAAATGGAGAGGGGAGAAAGAGGAATGGAGTGGGGAGGGGAGGGGGATCGTACTTGGGAGCCCTCGATGAAGCCCGATGGAGGCCTTGAACGCAGCTACAACCCTTGTTGCCAGGAAACGTAGATGGAGTGTTTCGAAGTGGAGAAAATGCAATTTTGGAAGAGGGGGTGGAGGAGATTTATAGAGGGGAGAAGGCGGTGCCGACCCATGGCGGTGCTACCATTTTTTTCAGCGCCGCACTGCAAAGGAGGTGTAGTGCGTCAGTTGGAAGGGGAAGGTGGTGAGGAAGAAGATGGGGGTGTCGTTAGTAAAACGGCCCCCTGCGTTTTCAAGCCCCATTGTTTTTAATATACAATTTACAAAAATGCCTTCCATCTTCAAAAGCCCATAACTTAGTCATACGAACTCCATTTTCAGTGTTCTTTGAGACGTTTGATTCCATTTTGAGCATAGAATCTAATTATGCAGGTATTTCTCATAGATTCTTTCTTTTCATATTTTAATTAAAATAGAACATTTAATGTAGTTAATTACATATATTGATTTTCAAAATAAATAATCTATATCAATTTAGTAAATGACAAACATATAGTTGGTAAAGTGATACAAAAGAGTTTAAAATTTTTGAGTCATTACAGCAAACAGCCTAGAAGCATATCCTAATTCCTAAATCTACTCGAAATCTCCTAATAAGGGAAAAGTGCAACCTCAAACCTCCAACCAAGTGCAACGAGGAGAGGTGCCATGATGTTTGCAACCAACTAAGCTAGACAACTTTTAACCAGAGTTGTGTATATTGTTACATTTTTCTTAATGATTTATCCTATTTAGCAAGAAAACTAAAAAATGTATTCAGATATATTTTGTAAATTTTTTGTGCTAAATTCCCTTTAGCTATGAGCGCAGGCTTGATTTTAGGTCAAGGTTCCACAGAAGTTGGGCTTTTCTTTGCTTCTCAAATGGTTTGATTATGTCTAGTTGTTTAGATTTTGTTTGAAAAGTGGTCACATTTTCTATTGTTCCAGTGGATCTCAATTATGTTAGTCTGACAACTTAATAGAGGTGATTTTGTCTAATTTTTGGGTCAGGTCTGGATACAAAGTGAGATTGGGTAATATAATTCAATCATATTGGGCATGTGAACATGGGAATAGTGTTACAAGAGTAGGTTTCAATCATGCATGGCGCTATTTCCAATCTCCTCAAAGGTGTATGTGTTATGATCTTAAGTGGGGTTACTTGTGGTATGTAATGCAAGAGGCATTAATGGTATGGATATTGGTTTAAGATATTGACTTGACATATCTACTAGTCCAAGGGCTTTTGGCATATTTGTTAAGTTCTTAACATTTGAGAAAGATTCCTAGTAATTAGCATAACTTAATTCTCAAGTAAACATGTGACGACCTGGGTTGTCACATGCATTTTTAAATGCAAAACTAATTCCAAAGGTGGGATCGATCCCTATTTTAAAACACTTTTAGAAAACAATGCAATGCAGAGGGAAAATCTTTTATTTTAAATTCATTTTGAAAACCTCGAGTGTCATTTGCTTTCGAGATGAATAAAGTAGCTTTGAAAATTACGATAATCATAAGTGTCTTCCCAGGTCTATCCAATCACATCTTACAGCCCAACTGTAATAAGTACAGATACATGTCCAAAAGGTTGAAACTTTACTTACATTCATACTTGTCCCTTCTTCATTTACTTGATCTTAGTACTAACATTTCCTGATGCTTCTTCTACTCTTGCATGGAGCTAATCTGTAAAAATAATATTTTTGGGTGAGTATTCCTCATACCCAGTAGGTGATCTGATACTACTATTTTGAAAACACGGCAGGCAACATGCATAATTTAAGAAGCTTTTCATGTAAAACATTAGCGATTCCTTTTTTGTGTAAACATGCATATTTGTGTATAAAACGTAAGCTCATTGATACAATTTCAACCATGAATTCCTTTACCAAAATATAGTATTCAATGATATAATTATGACTTAAATCATAGAGTAGAATTCAATAAATCCATGTAAGAAGACCTCAGCAAACACATCAAACCAATGAGTCAAATATAATAATCATGAAACTCTTAAAATAGTCATCATTCAAAGTAGATGCTAGCATCACTATAAGTATCATGCATATGGTCTTTCGGGGAACACACCAAGCCGACTGGTACGACCATCTCAATGCTATATGCACATCGATAACACTGAAATCATAGGCTCACTATGCTCATGATCAGCACACAACTGGAATCGTGTGTCTCCGATATCTAGAGACCAACCCACCATAGCCTCCACAGCGACTATGGTTGTCCTCGAAAAGGGTGCTGTGAACACCTCTAGTGGTCATCCCTATTTACCACAACAGTCGAGGAAGGGACAAGCCTTTTTGGTAGTGACACCATCCACCTTTTTGGTGGTAGAGGCCGGGAGCCAACCTCGTACATAATAACCTCTCAGCATAGTGCCCACCAGGCTCAATAGCCCAAAAAGCATATATAGATAAATCCAAATATCAATCATCGAAATCATGCAATTTATGCATTTAATTTCAAACATGTGAGTAATGCAAAAAATCTGCTCATGCCAGAAATCGTATTCGAGGCTATAAATCATGAAAACAATTCTGCATGCTTGTATAAGAACATCATATCCCAAAAGCATACTAAATACGGTGATAGAGTCAAGTGCTTCAAGGCCATAAAATCATGAAGACAGGTCTATATACTCGTATAAGAACATCATATCTCAAAAGCATATGAAATACTGTAATAACGGCAAGTAAATCACTTAGAGTTTGGGATGCATTTAAAAATATAGTAGTATCAAACTACCTACATCGACCATCGTCACTTAACTCGAGTCCCTCTTCAATTTGAGTCCTAGATCACCTTTGTGAAGTCCTAGGTGTTATTTGGAAATAAAAATCCAAATATTATTTCCTATTTTACAGATCAACGGCTAGATCTACACTATAGACCTCTGATTTGTGGGTTTCTAATGGTTGATTTATGTAATTTAGGGTTGATCTAGGTATATTGATTTCCTAATATATCAAATGGATCAATCTATGAGATTTGATCATTTTTTATCTTGCCGATCTATGAGATTTTTATGAGTTTAGGGCTATAGTCATGTAAAATAGTCCTCTGATCCTAATTTTCATTACATACTTAGGTTCGTTTCACAATTACGAACACAACGGTTCTTTCGGATCGACGATTGGAGTTATATAGTCTCCTTAATTGCATTTTTAGCGTTGTGAATCTACAGACGAACTAGATTCATCCATATCAGGCCCGCGTGTCACAGTGCCCAGGACGCGTGCATGTCCTGGTCAAACCGAAACCGTGCTCACACAAGTGCGCATGCCCGAAGGGTGCTCCCACTACATGCGTCCCAGACAGCATTGCACGGACGTGTCTTTAGCGCGTCATGGCTCCTGGGGCGCTCGTGCGTCCCGGTCGAACCAGGACAATGCCCACATGCAGTGTGTGACTAAAGTCCATCCCATGGGTTGTGTTCTGGGCGCACGTTGCACACGACGTCCCTGGGACACTTCTGGTTCGAGGGTTCTAGAACAAACCCTTCTTCCAGCCCATTCTCTGATCGGGAACCACCAGATCTGGCATGGATCTGGGTAGGAAAAGAGGGAAAATCAGAGAGGGGGATGGGGTTCTTACCTGGGCACCCTGAGATGGCTCCCCCCTTTTCGCTGGTCGTGTGATTTCTCCCCCCTGGAACCCTAACTTGCAGCTAAAAGAGAAGAGAAGAAGGAGGAGAAAGGGATGGTCGGGGAAGAGGGGGAAGAGGGCTTTATAGCCTACGAAGGCGGTGCTGCCCAATGGCGATGCCGCCATTTTTCGGCTCCGTACAAGTATGGCGGTGCTGTGCACCGCTTGGCTTGAGGAAGAAGACAACATAGGTGGGGGAGTGTCGTTATCAAAACGACCCCCTACATTTTCGGCCCTTTTTCGTTTTGAAGTTTAAATTACACAAATGCCCCTCATCTTTAAATGCCCATAACTTGGTCATACGAGCTCCTTTTTCAGCGTTCTTTGAGGCGTTGGATTCCATTTCAAGTGTAAAATCTAATGATACTGATTTTTCTTACAAATTCCTTTGTTTCATATTTTAATTAAAATTAAATATCTAACCATCTATTAATATCATTAAACATATAATAATTTTTAAAATAATTGTTTCATATTTTAATTAAAATTAAACATCTAACCATCTATTAATATCATTAAACATATATTAATTTTTAAAATAAACAATTTATAACTGATCGGCAAATGGAAACCATCATGATTGATCATGGTTGTAAAAGTAATATAATAGTATTGACAAATTTGAGTCATTACAAAACATAAATAGAAAGACTTAGACTTCTATTTCATTTAACTTCTCCTAACAATACCACATTGATAACTGCACCCTATTAGGCTGTTGACACTGTGATTATTTTCTAAAGATGTCAAGATTTTCAAAAAAAGGAAAAGAAAGAAAGATTGAATCATGTTGATTAGGATTAGATTGATTGGTTCTACGGCTCAAGGTCCATACTAGTTGAGTTTAGAAACTCGGTCTTGTAATGGAGCAATGTTCATTATTAAAAGGTCACTTGCAAATGAGTGAGACTTATAGGGCTAATAAATGGTCTTTTAGCACGATGCCATAAGAAGGGACTCTTTGAAGCAAGGGTACAAGTTAAAAAAAAATAAATCACCCCTTATAAGTGATATCTTCCCTTGAAATAAGACTCTTCTTTCAATCAAAACCATTTTGGAGGAGAGTAGTTTTTTTAATTGCATGTTCTTTATGTGTGCTTAAACTCAATTGAACCACCTTGGTTTTGAAATTTGATGTAACTAATTACATGCCCTTTGGAATGTTTCTATCATGTTGAAACCACCAATGATTAGGGATCTTGGTAGGTATGATTGAGTCCAGCACACATCAGAATTAGGTTTTAAGTTCATTCAGATGGGGACTATACCTCAAGCTATTTGGATTCTATAAATAAAAAATAAAAAATCATTATTTTAATTATAGAAGAGGGACACTATTTAGTTTTAGTATCTAATATCATCTTGAGTATTAGACCTACTCTAAGAAACCATTATTAGGCATGAAGAGATGAGTTTTTTTCTTTAGTTTTGTTGTTTGGAGTTATAAGCTTCTATATAAGGGAGAGTAGCCTCTTTGAGATTGTGTATAGCTTTTGTATCTATAGTTATCCACATTATATAAAGAGAACACTTGGCTTAGTGACAAAGACAAATATTACTGAGTGTAGTCCTAAACAAAGGAAAAAAAAAAAAAAAATCCCTAACAAATACATAAAGTTAGATGATTTTACTGGGAAAAAGGGAAATATTAAAGAAAGAAAGCACGTAAATGTGGTGCCAACTTTCCTAATTTCTCTTTAAAAAAATTCCCCTCTTTCTCGCTACACATATACAAGTTGCGCAAGTGCATGTGGACACGACTTGTATATGTTAAAAATATAGTGGTCTTGTACAAAACAAGAATCCAATATACCTTAGACAAGAGGAAAAATTATATCAACTTATTGGAGATAGTTGAAAGTCTCCAAATAAGTGCAAGGGATATAATAGCTCTATCTCTAGGATTCAATCAAGCCAAACTCAATTTGCACATTAATTTAACTTGCATGATAAGAAATTGGTACTTAGCCTCCAAATGAGTGCCTTAAATTAAAAGGGTAGCTCAATGCTTGAAGCTCCCATGTACACAGGGTCTAAGGAGAGATGGACCACAAAGTGTGAATAATACATAGCCTTCCCTTACATTCCAGATGAGAGCCTTAAATTATTTCTTAAAATAAGTTTGTGAAAATCTATATATCAATTAGAAAGTCAAAAAAGATATCTTCCAAGTAGGCAATGAAAGAGATCTTGATGGTAAGAAATATCTCAATCAATTATTCAAGACAATAATCAAAGGTCTTGAAAGATAACAATAAGAAAGAAATCTTTGCTAATCAATCAAGATAATAATAACGGTTTTGAAAGACAACAATAAGAGAAAAATCTATGTCAATTAGTTAAGACAATAATAAAGGACTTGGAAGGTGACAATAAGAGAAAGATCTCTACCAATCAGTTGAGACAATAATAAAAGTCTTAAAAGACAACAATATAAGAAATCTCAATAGAACAATCTTAGAACATCAAAGGGAGATGAATGACATGAATGATGTTTTTAGGAATGGCATGGGTGTCCACTTTATATAGAGGAGCCTTGCTTGACTATTAAGTAGTTTGCCAGTTCTCTCTAAGATTCAAGATATTGAATCTGGACAGAAATGAGTGCAAGTGAAAATATTCACAAAGATCTAGTTTCTTTCTTTATAAGATACCAATTCCAATTTCTGATATACATAGATCATGTTCTTTTGTTCTTATCCGTGTAAGATAATAAAAAATATTCATTCACATAAATCTTGTTTCTTTTCTCTATAAGATATCAGTTCTAATTTCCTCTTCATATAGATCTTGTACATCTACTTTTGCTTTTGGGCTAAGATGGGTTCTACTAGTGTGTTTAACTTACAACAAATTCTAACAATCCCCCACTTGTTTTAAGTTAAAAACAACTCAACAAGATTCCCCATTTTTCTTGCAAATTAAAAACAATATCACATAACAAAATATTCATTAAAATTCAAGGAACCACCTCACACAAAAATTATGATGGATGCCTAGTGACATGAGCTTGGACGTGTTGGGTTGTCTTTGCAATAATTGGATTAACCTTCTGCATAGCTCACGCACATGTGTCCATCAAGCCAAACTTGTTTACTTAATAATTTCGAAGTATAAAATAAGAGACAAGAAGAATAAAACATCTTGTTTAAACCACATACTAAAGATATCAGTAGAAACTTTAATTTTCAGTAAAATCTATACATTAGAGAAAGTGAATAGAATCATGAACTTCTTTCTAGTACATACAAATTAAGAAAATTTTAAGGTAATTAGTTAAATGAATCTTGATTTACTGCCTTCAAGAAAGAAATGTACACGTATTTCTCTTAAATGAGACAAATATACTTCAGATGGGTGCTTTTATTAATGGACATGTGCTAATCCCATAATCCACTAAATGTTGTATAGACCAACTTGAGTCCCACAGGAGGCATCCAAACCCCTACACTTGAAATAAATGAGTCCATCAATCGTGTGCCTGTATACATAATAATGCAAAATTGGTGGGTCATAGGCTCATTAAGATATAACTAATTCATAATCATACTGGTCACACTATAGGAATGAAAAGATAAAATAAAAAATAAAAAAAATTGCAGTGTAATTAGTTGACCAAAATAACTTATTTTTTCCTTGGAGTATGGTCAATGACACAAGATAACATTGTTGCTATTTTGTCATATGAAGTTCTTTAAACCCATTCTCGTTAATGTGATATCCACTACTTCTCTTTCTAGGCCTTTGGAGATAGGATTAGATAAATTTTGCCTATACAAATGGTACATCTACCCAAAAGGCATTCTAGACAATCTATGGATTCTAGCTCTACAATAAACCCCTCTAAATAGGGTGTATTAGAGGTAATTAGTTGAATCTAATCTTGGATGGAATCTAGTTAGGTCTCCAAAATAGAGCTCATTACTTACGTATAGAGATTTTTCACACTATAAACAAAATCAGGTGGTTATCATCCACCAATCAAAAGTCTAGTTATTGCATTTTTTACGCTCTAAACAAAATGAGGTGGTTATCATCTCCACTAATTAAAAGTCTAGTTATAGAATATTCTAATATGCATAGTTATTTTTGAATTTGCCACTCAAGCTTCATAGTTTTCCTCGTCACCATTTGGGTGATAAACCATGCTTTCGTTGACTTAATTTATACTAGTCTTGAAGGATAGAATGCATAATCATTAAAGACATTATTTCATTCTCATAAAATTAACCAATTTTCCACTACTTGGATGAAGTACTCAGCTTCTGTATGTGATTGTAGAATTATGTCTTATATTAGACTACAATGTACATGTAGTACTTTTAGTTGAGTAAATGGGCTCTTAATATGCTTTAATAGCATTTCATAAAAACAATGAGGATGTCTATCATAAGTCACGTAGACTAAATTAACCCTTTGAGAACTATCTTCTTTGATAGCATCAATTCTAGGTTCACATTAGTTGCACCTAGATTTTGTATCAAGTATATTTAGTAAATCATACCCAAGGATCAAAATTAATCAAATAGGGACACAACCCATTATGCCAGCTATACACTCAAGAATCTCTATCTTTTGGTTTATTGCACTAGATGTAGGCACATCTCCAAGCTTTTTAAGCTATTGCTTTGTATAACATTCCAGTCCTCAAGTTGACATAATAACCAATTAGAAATATTCTTGTGTCATAGATGTCTTTACAAAATTTGTCCACACATGTAGTCTAAATAGCTAGAATTAAATATCTGACCAATTAGAAATAATTGATAACTATTTATAGCATCCTTCTAAATTTGTTTGGGCTAATATCTAGTAACCAACATAATTAATATACTCATCAATAGTATCAGAGTAGTTGTTGCTTGCAATTATAATTGCATTGTGTACAACCTTTTAGTATTTCACAACATTATTTGGACATGAAGCTGCCAAATTCAAAGGTTGCGGGACTTGCAATATACCTAATAAAAGCACAATTGGTTATCCGTCATATGAAAGTTGACTTTTCCATCTACAATGTCACAAATGCAAGGCATCACTACATTTTTAGAAATAATGGCATTATACACTTCTGTAGCATTTCAAATGTATCTTGAATTAGACTTCAATGTCTTGGACTGTGAAGCACCAACATTCTGAACAAAACTTTGATTAGATCTTCCTATTTGAAGTCAGGAAAAATAGAGTTTGCAGTAGCATAGTTGAACTCATGTAACTAGAGTATAGTTAATCTAATAAATATATCAAACATTTTCTTCAGTTATAAATTGATGGTGGTTGTGATTCATGATATTCTCTGCCAATTATATACTTATCTTCTGTAACACCCCGAATTTTCAAGATATTATTATTTTTTTTTTATAATAATGGCATTTTAATTAAGAGCATTTGGGATCCCATGAGAAAAGTTTTATTTAACATTTTACTAAACCTATCTTAAAAACTCCGGGTGTTAGTTTTCCTTTCTCAAAATGGCGTACATGTAATTTAAACATAATAAATAATCCGCATATAAATCAACGTCAAATAAATAGGCGCCTTTATTTTAAATCAAATAAACATCCAAAAGACAATAATAATATGGCCCAGGGTCTATCCATCATAACATCCCATATAAATGTCTAACATATGTCCAAAGATCTAAATCACATCCAATTATAAAGTATGCAGTCCATAATAAAATTCAAATGATAATCCACTCTAATGACTCACATATACTGTCTAAAACTATAGGGAAAACTAGTCTTCAGCAGCTCTCAAGGTTTATCAACCGCTTTTCCTTTCCTGGTGTCGCGCTCGAGATCTAAGGCATTGCAAAACAAAGCAATGTCTCAGCAAGCTATCGCTTGTGTAGGTACATAGACAATTAATGTAATAAATGAAAGAAATAATGAACAGCATTGATGAAAAGTCTAACATTTATGAAAATAGTGAGATCATAATGCCCTGTTCAAATAAATGCCAATTTATTCCATATGCTAAAACATGAAATTCACTGAGTTAAAAGCAAAACATGACATGAATCAATAACATGGAGCATACAACAAGAATAAGGGCACCCTAAGGTAATGGGTCCCACCACATCGCACTAACATCCCTGATCAGGGGTACACATAGTCAACCTCTGAGTGTCGTCGCACCTAGGCATATCATCCATAACCATGCTCATCATACATGCACACATAATAAGAATATGGGCCATCATGCTGTAGTGGCAACCCTCCATGGGTATCAACCACCGCCGCTCCCCGTCGACACCATAACGGGAGACTTAGCGTCTGTCCCCATGGAAAGGCTCAGACCGGTAGTGTGGACTATCCATGTTACCAAACCCCTACCGAATGCCATCTATAGGCAAGTGTCTATCATATCACAAACTCATCACATCATAATCTCGGAAGGTGGGTGGCCGGCCCTATCCCTCCTAGCATGACGCCCACCGGGCGAGAGCACCCATCATCAAATATAAAACACGGAAATCATATGTATATGCCAAAACTCAAGAGCACTTATAGCTTGCAATCCCCAAGACATGCCCCTCATCCTGGGGTTATGTCACGCTCGTGTCCTAAGTAATAGAGTAAAACGTAAACATCATGAACATTAGAAGTTAACGATGAAAAAGTCATTCATCAGACTGTGCTCGGAGAGAGCTTTCCAACGACAGTAAAAATGCGCGAAACGGAGATCGAGAGCGAAAGACCCGGGAGTTTTCCCATCGAGTAGAGGGGGCCCAAATTGATAAGGGCACCCCCCCTAATGCGTGTCAGCCAAGGACCACGCGGGAGGAACTCGACACGCGGGAGTGGAACTCACCGCGTGGAGCTCTACTCCCACGCGTCTTCAGACGGGAAGGGGGAAAAGCCGGCTACCCTCCTCCCCTTGCACCTTGCCGGCAACCCTCTCACCCCCATTTCCCTGGTTGTCCCCCTCTTCCGGTCAACCTTGCACAACCCTCACGCACCTCCCCATCCCTCGTTTCCTCCACCTCCATCCTCACCGGCAAGACACAAGCCACCCAAGCTTCACCGGCGATGAGAAGGGAGGCAGATTATGGTCCTTGAGTTGCATTAGCTGCAAACGTGACTGGGTAAGTCTCCAACTCTTTTCCTCTCCATTTCCCACTTCCCTCCCATGCACATTACCATTTTCCGACGAGTGGGACGGTGAGAAATCCGTCGGAATCAAGGTATACGGGGAGAGAAACGGGATTGGATTGAAAATCCACTCGTTCGTGTCGTTCCTTAGACGATTCTAACCGAAACCCCTTTGGTTTCACGGAGATCCCAGAAGAAACGACGCCGGAAAATGGAAAAAACAGCACCTATGGTTAGTTTCAAAAACCCTTGAAAAATCCGGCGAAAAACGGTAGTTTTAGTAAAAATCAAAAGGGGAAAACACTAGAAAACGAAAATTCGGGAAATTCTAAGCATTCCCATTAAATTTGGCTGAAAAACGACGTCACCTGTGTCGCCGGCGACGACCGGAATCCGGTCATCTTCTCCGGCGACGGTGACATTTTCCGGCGACCCCTAAAAAAATGTGAAAAATGAAAATTTTCAGATATGGACGATTCACGCGTGATCTTTTCATCTGCGAAGACGGATCGTCGATCAGGAATCGATTGGTCCACGAAATTGCTTGTAGATGCATAGGGAAATTTTGGAACCTTAACATCCGACCGTTAAAAATGTGATCGGAAGGTAAATTTAGGTCAAATATAACTCCAAGTAACCATTGGTGATGAGTTATCATAGAAATGACTGACTAATCATGGATAAAGTGATGGGAGATCCTATCTGGCCGTCCAATGCTCGATCAGCGAATGTCAGAGGTCAGGAAAGGATATCAGACCATGAGTTATGGCCAAAAGCATTGAATTGTAAAATAACTTACCTAAAATGTTGGAAATTGAAACTTTTAGAGGTACGCGCTTGATCTAGACCATCGATGTAAAACCAATGGTGCTGATCCAATTGGATAGCGACCAATTGGTGTGCAAATCCTTGATCTAGATATGTGAGGTTAGATTAAGAACATGGTGAATGTAGAACTAAAAGTGATTATAGAAAATGTCATGAAATTCTATAATTTACTTAGAACTTGTATTTGTTGCAGAGGTTTGGGAACAGTGTGAACGGTCCTACCAGTAGGACTTTGAATTATACGTGGAGAGCAGGTAAGGACCCTGAACCCTTGCATTCTTTAAATTCTTGTTGTTATGTTCTCTTGAAATGAACCTTATGCATGTGTAAAATGTATATATTGCCACCTTGGTTTAATGGATGATAGAAATTGTAATTTCTTATTAAAAAGGTCATGTTATAGTATGATTTGCTATGCTTAACTGTTGTGATGATGCAAACTGTTATAAAATGGTCGAGCCCAAGATAGTAAGCCCTGAGGGCCGCCCGGTAAGCTATGATGACGCTCTCCAAGATGGTAATTCCTGAGGGAAAGGGCTACCTGGTTGCTTGCAACTAAGGTGAAGCCGCCCAAGACGGTAAATCCTGAGGATTGGACTGTCTGGTATTGAGCCTCCCAAGACGGTAAACCCTGAGGGAAAGGGCTGCCTGGTTCTTTGGAATCATGGTGGAGCCACCCAAGATGGTAAACCCTGAGGGATGAGCTGTCAGGTATTGAGCCTCCCAAGATGGTAATTCCTGAGGGAAAGGGCTGCCTGGTCTTTTAGGATCACGGTGGAGCCGCCCAAGATGGTAAACCCTGAGGGATGAGCTGGCATATTGAGTTACCCAAGATGGTAAACCCTGAGGGAAAGGGCTGCCTGGTTGATTTCGACTAAGGAAGAGCCACCCAAGATGGTAAACCCTGAGGGAACCTAACTTTGGCGCTGCCCAAGATGGTAAATCCTGAGGGTCTGGCTGCCTTGATGATGATACACATAGTGGGCCGCCCAAGATGGTAATCCTTGAGGGAGATGACCATTGAATTCTGGTGTAATGCTATGCATGGTTAATATTACTGAGAAAATCATTAATGAGTATGCAGCTTTGTTGCATGTAACTTTAGAATGAGGTCCATGACTGAGCTACTCATGCATTGAATGTCCCGTGGCTGGACACGAATGGGAAATCCTTATGGGGTGTGCTTGTTTGCATGCGATGACTGTTGTGTCACATTTGAACTTGGGGAAAACTGCAATTCGGCTGTAATAACCATAGGCCTTATTTGATAGCACATGCTAACTATGTTATATATGAGTAGTTAAAATGGAAAATGCATGCTCATGCTATAGTGAATGTGTTTTTAAGCATGGCAATGAGAATGACTGGATATGCATGGGTTTGGTTCTTTTCCCTTACTGGGCTTCGCAGCTCACCTTGTTATTTTGCAGGTACCAGTCAGGCAGAGAAGAGACAGGTCGTTGAGTGAGTCGAAGAAAGCTTGCTTGAAGCTGTTAAATTTTGAGTTGTATATAAACACATGTATATAAGTGCTAAACGAGTTATGTCTTATTTTGACACTGATTCCTTATGCATCATGTATGTCTTGCTTTGATAGATAGTGTGGAGACTGAGTCTCCCTCCAGTAAATTATGATTGCTATGTTCTCTATCAGGTGAACCGCATAGCATGCGTTAAATGCATAATGTTCGAAAAACAGGGGAGACTCTGCCGAAATTTCGGTAGGACTCGGTTGTTATAGGAGAAAATATATATATATATATATATATCTCTAGTGAACTGTGACTTGCCCAGGACAAGAGCACCTAGCTCTCTCGACACTTCCGCTGTGATATAATTATGAAAAAAAAAAAAAAGCAAGGCCACGTAGGCCTGGCTCGCCCAATCGTTAGGCCTGATTAAGCCTAATCGCGGCCCTGGGGATTGGGGTCGTGACAGGTTAGCCTATAAAATGACCAGCTAATAAGCCTCTATTCTCATTTCCATGTAATCCATGCATTTTCTATATATATAATAAGAAATAAGTCTCTAACTAAGCATAACTAATTAACATCATGCTTGTAAAAACATTTTAAATAAGTTTATTCAGTAAAAGATTTCAATTTAGAATAACCATACTGTACGCAATGTCGCATGAAATCCACGGTAAATAATAATTGCATTTTAAAACACAATCACACATGATGCTATGTTTAAACATGGTTTAAAAATCAAGGAAAAACATTAGTTGTCGTCACCTACCTCAGTGTGAGACCACTAGCTTGCTAATAACTCCCTTTAATTGGTATATTCAAGTGCACCTGTACATGTTACATCACTATTTTAAAATTTTTCTAAATAAAAAGTGGTCATTTCTAAGTTTTTAAGTTAAAACTAGGTTCGCGTCGTCAATACGGTCACAACGCCTCTTTCGAATCGTGATTTGGACCTCTCTAGCTCCCAAAAATCAAGTTTTTGTGAAAACTACGCTTAAATGGGGCCTGCCGGACCACCATAAGGTGGTTTATACCGACATACACTGGTGCACGGAGACGCAGGCCGACGCAGATGCCGTACGAGACGCATGCCGTGCGTCTTCGGCACTGCGTGCGTCACGGTCGCCAGGACGCGCCGCGTCCCGGCCTCGCCATGACCGCCATCTGCAGTCCGTCCGAGCGCGCGCATTGCCGCACACGCGTGCGACACCGACATCATCCGACGTCATCCCCCTGTGCGTACCGCTGTGCGTCCTGGTGTCAGCGCCAGGGCGCCGACGCCATTGACGACATCGGAGAAGACGACCGGATTACGGCTGCCCGGCCGTGAGCTGCTGCAGCTCTGTTTTGCGTGATTTTTGCCCCATTTTCTTCAGAATTCTCTCTAGAATCCATTTATGCCCTCATTTTGCACTGATTTTTCCAAAAACTATGGTTTTTAAATGATTTTTCCCAAGTTCCTAAAATCATCAATATGTACTGGTTTTTGAGTTTCTGGAGAAATCCACCGTTGGATCACTCTCAAATTTAAAGGGTATGCTCTTGGGTCTCTTGTGCACTAGTTGGACGGTGCGATTTCCAAACTGAGAAGGTTTGGTCCATGAAATCACGCTCCAACAGTAGCGTGCCCAAAGTTCTTAAAAAAATATGATTTTTTCCTAATTTTTAAATGGTTTTCTAATTATTTTCTCTATTTAATAAATACTAAAAAACATAGGTTTGAGGCTTACCTTGCACCTGGCCGGAGTTGCTCGTGTTGTCGGGGCTCCACTCGCCGGAAAATTCAAGTTTTGCAGGGCTAGGGTTTTGCGTAAAAACTCAGAGAAAACGCTCAAAGTGGAGCGTTTTGGCTCCTAGAGGAGCATAGATATAGAGTTTTAGAGTCTTGGGGAAGAGAAACTCTTCCCCACACGCCTCTTTCCACGTCTCTCGGGCGATTTTTCCGGCACTGGTAGAGACATGTGGAAGACGGGGGTGCCAATATCAATTTGGACCCCTGTCTAACACGTCTATCAAATGACCAATTTGCCCTTCCAACTTTGACGACTCATAACTCCCTCGTTTGAGCTCTGTTTCTCGCGTTCTTGGTGGCGTTGGATTCGTATCGATGAGCACTTTCTAATTATTATGTTTTTAGGAAAAAATTTCATCCATAAATTTTTATTTTAATTTATTTATTAATTTCCTATTTTATCCTAAAAATTAAGGATATTACATCTTCATACAAATAAAACTAGCTAAACTAATGGAGTTTATCATATCAAGTTGATATGCCTATGTACTCACAAACTTCAAGATTTAATGATTAGAAGGGAATTTTCTTTTTTCAAAATTACAACTTTCACATATCCGCCATTAGACTCTTAGAATTGCTTCTTGAAGTTAGTTGGCACTTTCGAATAATATAAGGATCTGATAGCTCTATCTCCAAGATTCAACTAAGCCAGACTAAATATATACCTCAATTGTTTGTATTATTATAATCAGTTCGTACTTTAGTCTCCAAATAAATGACTAATTATTTCTTAAAATAAGTTTTGAAAATCTATATCTCAATTAGAAAGTCAAAATAGATATCTTCCAAGTCTACTATGAAAGAGATCTTCACCATTAAGAGAATTCTCAATCAAGTAGCCAAGACAATAGTTAGAGGTCTTTAAAGATAACAACAAGAGAGAAATCTCCATCAACCAATCATGAAAATAATAAAGGTCTTGAAAGATGAGAATAAGATAAATATCCGTCAATCAGTCAACATAATAACAAAGGTCTTGAAAGATGATAATAGAGAAATCTTCATCAATCAGTTAAGATAATAATGAAGGTCTTGAAAGACGACAATACTAGAAATCTCTATAGAACAATTTTACAACATGAAAGAGAGACGAGAGAAGTGAATGATGTGTTTTGGAAAGGCCCAGATAAACCCTTTGCATAGTAGAGCCTTGCTTGGCCATCAGACAGCTTTGCTTGATCTTCAATCCTCCCTAAGATTCAAGATATTGAATCTGGACAGATTAAGTCTAAGTGAGAAAATTCACAAAGATTTAGTTTCTTTTCTTCATAGGCTACCATAGTATCTTCTTCATAAATATCTTGTTCTCTTAACCCGATCCACGTAAGATAATTTCAGTTTCTCAGTCACATGGATCTTGTTTCTTTTCTCTGTAGAATACTAATTGTGGTTTCCTATTGACATAGATTATGTAGATCTAGTTTTCCTTTTAGGGTAAGATGGGTCACATTGGTACGTCTAACTTAAGACAAATTCTAACACTATATACTAAGAGTTTAGTGCCCTACTTTTGAGGAGAGGGAGTTTTTGAATATCAAAAACCTATAATTTCAATATATGGTTGGACAAATTTGGAAATAAAGAAAAGCCTCACATACCTTGTTGCTTTTATCTCTTAGTAGTTCCTCTTTTCTCTTTTCTCTTTTCTCTTTCTCATATGTTTTATTTCAATTGAATGATTCGAGTTACCTTTGTAAAGAAATACACCACACAAGGTTTCCACATAGGTGGATAAATAAGGTGCTGATTCGTAAAATTCTTACAATAAAATTTGGAACCAAACTAAGAAAAATAAGTTTAAATACTAAGCAAAAATTATTTATTTATTAAGTGTTGTGATAATTTGGAACATCCTTGCGTGTGTGGCAAGTTATGCAGTATTAGCTAGGGTATTTGTAGAGGTTGTGAGACCACATTCTTTGCCTTTGTTATTTGTTGTAAATGATGGTATAGATTTGTATTCTAGCTGCATTTTCATGAGTTGTAAAATGAATAAAAAACTCACTATCCATTTGAGAACTAAAAAAATCAATGGCTAGGATCTGGATGAGAATTTTGGAACATGACATATCTACTAAGGGTAACATTTATGAACCATTAAGATCTTGGTCCTAAAGTTATAGATGTCCTCACTATTTAGTCTCCTATCTTACAAATAATTTTCTTTGGACCTTCAATTGGAGACTTGTTAACTACTATGAATCTTTATTGTTCATCTACCAAGCTGTGGAGTTTCCCTTGCATAATCAAACTACTGTGCAACTAAATAGGATGTCATTGTGGCAGTCAAGTATAGAGCAGGTGAAACTCATGGCAAGTTACTATGAGCTCACTTCTATATGCGAGGCACACTTATAGTTGATGAGTCGATTCATCTTATTCTCCTTGGCTTTGAATATTTAAAAGCCTAAACATTATGTCGACTGGATGATTTGGCATCCAAAAGATGTGCTTGTGGTTGTTGATATGGACAATTTTTTATTTTTTATTTTTTGTTACATTGAAGAATTATTAAGGAAACTACTTAAATTTATTATCCTAATTCATAAATCTACTTGAAACATCTCAAACAAGGGAAAAGTGCCATCTTAAACCTCCAAACTAGAATAATAAGGAGAGGCACCATGTTCTCTATGACCAACTGTGATGGGACTGCTTTCACTGAACTATTTCTATTGGGAAAGCTTTCACATCCATGTCCTACGGTTAATGGACTCCTAGATCGCATCTATGCAAAATATTGGAGAAATCAAAAGAATGGGTCTGACCAACCAAAGGTGGCCTCCATGAAGCGTTCTTGTAGCTCAATGAAACGACCACAAAGGGATTCGCTTGCACTGACTGACTGAATACACTATACTTAATTTTAGGTCAAGCTCAACAGAAAATCCAAAGCCAGCTCAAGTAGACACCAAAATAGCCGAAATCTACCAAAACCCAATTGGTAAGGCTTACATAATCCGGACTATGTAAGCCTTTGATAATTGGGCCCCAAATGAACATGATGGGCTTTTCAGTTACGCCCATATTCTAACAATTTTGTCCAAGTGAGTCTTATCCCTAGTAGTTTGAGCTAAAAAATGTTGACTGGTCAGGTGGATAGCCTGTTTAAGATGTGGTTAAGTGATGGATGGTTTGGATCACTTGAAAATCTAGGCCTGCTTATACTTAGCCGTATGTCCTCTGTGACCCAGAAACCATCATATATGCAAGATGGATTCAATTCGATAAAAGCAGGTTTTTTAAGGTTATTGATTCTCATGTTTCCCTAGGAATTTAGGATTGTCTAAGCATGCAAGAGAGCAAGTGGGCCCTCCATCCATTCACTGATCCAAACCCCATCTACCTCGTTGCTCAAGCTGCAGATGGGTCCTTCACATATCAAAGACTTTGAATAATTAAAGAACTATTATCTGCTACTAATCCATAGAAAGCAAGCTCCACACAATGAACGGTTTAGATCATTAAAAGACAGGCCTACTTTCACTTTTGACCGCTCATATTTTTCAAGTGAAAATATCCACATCCCTGCTCCTGTATAATATGTCTGATAAGAAGAAAAGACCGTACGCATTCTGGCTCCGGTGTTCTTTTCCAATTTGGGAGCCAAAAACGAAAGCCCAATGCCGATTATGGCCTGTTCTTTATCCATTCAACCGCGTTTAATCTCTTCTTTTGTTGGAGATCGTTTCATTCATTCATTCCGGCCTCTTCACACCCTTTTCGGTTACAACCCAGGTACACCTGCTACTTTCTCGCACTCCTAAGCTACTTCTTCCTCCATTTCCTGATTACCCATGTCACCAATTTTAGAGATTGTTAGCACTTCTAGCAGCTTATGGGCTATTTCCATAGTGAGAAGAACTAAAATATTTGGTACCCAGTTCAAGTAGTCACTGTTTAGATGTTTAATTTTGAGAGTTGTTTTCAACTTAATGGAAGTACAAATATCAGAAGCTCCACCATGGGCTTAATACAGTTCTTTGTCAGACTTCTTAATAGACCCTCAATTATTCTTGATGGGGTCCAGAGCCCATGATTCTGGGTTCCTTTTTCTTTTTTTTTTATTCTTTGATTTGTACTTTTAAAAGTTCTGCCTGGAAGTATGATTTTACTAATGGGGCTTAGCATGATGACAGTTTGAGCATGTGATGATGAGTATTGAATTTTAGTTCATAATTTCCTTTTCAATTTGGGTTGTGATGACGTGTTTGCTTTTGGTCTTGCTGGTTTATCTATTTCTTTACATAGTGAATTATGTTAGGATCTTAGTGATAACCTTTCCTGTGGGAATATCATTATATTTTAGTAAGTCAGATGTATATATTATTTAAGTACTTAGCGATTCTTGCATGCAGGAACTAGACATGTGTCAATGCAGTTGTCAAGAACGTTTTCTGGTTTAACTGATCTCTTGTTCAATAAAAGGTACAATATTCATCTGTTTCGGTTGCTCATTACCATCTCTCGTAGGAGTCTTCGTATTGTTTGCAATTTTTTAATTTTGTCACATTATACATTTCCCAGTTATCTTTGTTGTCTCTTTTCCCCATGTATCCAACACTTTTGCTACTCATCTTCAATACAATTAGCATTGTTAAAGGTCCATGTGAGAGTGTTCTTGTAGGATAGGTGGACATGGAATTGATCATAGTTGGGTTAGTAGCTCAATTTCTAGGTCAAGGCAATACCTATACGTCTGCCAATATGGTGTGCTGACATTTAATGTCAAATTGAAGAAAAATTATCTTAAACTAGTTAATTAACACAGTTGAGATGCTTGTCGGATTGAAACTTGTAAATTATTGATAAAATTTTAGACGATGTATATGATCAATCTCAGAGCCAGAACCCTAAATTTACATAAGGATCAGAAAATCTCCAGTATGATCTTGAATGATTCATTAAACAATATGTATTCACAAAAAGATCGACCATATATCTTAGGTTTAGCCTCGCCATCCTGCTTTACTCTGACCCTTCCCTTCAGTTAGAGCAAGACCAACATATACTGATGACTTGAGGCCATTTAGAACAAAAAATATAAAGCTCTAGAGTTTGCAAGTTATGATTCATATTTTTATGGTTGACATTGTTTTAATTTGTCTAGATAACTGACAGCATATATCCCATGAGTAATTTGCTTTAAATGACCAAAACACCCTCACCTAAGCTTCTAATTAATGTATACTAGAATTCTTTCAGTAAACTTTTGAATGCTGAACTTGGCTACTGACACTGTACCAAAACTGCTTAAGAAAATTTTGTACCACTCTAAGTGAAACACTTAAAATGTAAGTCTTGAGGGAAAGGGCTAAATTCCTTCAGGTTATCCCAGACAAAGGATGGGATCAGATTCATCCACCTAAACAAGCAAGGTAAGTTTGTCTCCAAAGGCTTGATTTGGATATAGCTGCTTTACCAAAACATGCATCTCTCCCTCATTAATGTAACCTGTCACAAGAATTCCCCTCTGAAAGCTTCCTCCCTTAATCATAACAACGTGCATCTTCCTTGCTATGGGATCCTTCACATTTATTTGGCAACCAAATTTCTTATTTTTTGTTTGTTGAGCTTGAGACTTCTTATGAATATGATGAAAATGATTATTTATCTGTTTGATCTTTAAGAGCTGTTTGCCATAATTTGCTATCAAGAACTTTATTGTTTAGGTTCTTGTAAACTAAACCACTAACTGTTTTCTCTGTGCAATGCTCTAGATTTAATCTACACTAGAGCATAATCCATACTCTTGCTTAGTTATAAAGTCTGTTCTTTTAATGTTCCTTTGTCATCATAATTTGCATTACATGCCAGGGACATAAATGCACCTTAGTGATCTTATGAAACTTATTTAGGTTCTATGTTTTATACAATGCGTACATTAATTTAAATTAAGCTTTCTAGTACTGTTGGATAATTTTGTTTTATCTTCACACGTGAAGTTTCTTTGGCAATAAATGATATATGAGTGGGGCACATGGATTTCACTAACACATGGGTCATATTTACTGTTTTCTAAAGAAAACAAATGGATCACTATTAACGTTGTAAAATTATGCAGAAACAATGATGATTCTCTAAACAACAATCGTAAACGCCTGAGACCTGGATTTGTATCCACTCAGTTACCTGTTCCTGATCATATAGAGAATCCTCCATATGTTAAATCACAACAGCCACCTGGAATTGCAAGTGGACCTGAGGTTCATGATGAAAAGGGAATAGAATGCATGAGAGCATCTGGAAGGCTGGCAGCACAAGTTTTGGAGTATGCTGGGACTTTGGTCAAGGTGAAGTTGTGAATTTTAAACCACAACTGCAGATCATTTCAACTTTGTGATTCACATCAAGCATTTCTCAATTTATAGGATAATCAAACACGTCTAGACTCTAGACATACAAAGTATTTTTAAAATGAACTTTTCTGATAAATCTTTACCTATGAATACTTTGTGCTTTCTCTGGTAGAATAAATGGACATTGGTGTCTAAATTTGACAGGTAGCAATGTGGCTGCTAGTTTCTTTTGCAATGGCTTAGTTTATTACTTTATTATACCTTTTTGGTACGATGCTTTTCTTTTCTTCCAACTTTCTGACACTTCTGTTCTTGATCATTATATTGTATTGGTGTGCATCTGCAACTTCTAGAGCATAACTGGCCAAGCTGCTAAAGTAGCTAAAGTAGTGATGAATCCTGTTAGTAAAATGGGTCCTATAGAAAGTCGATCGATTCCCAGTCTCCTGTGAAAATTGTGATGTAGTTGTTGAATGTTGGTTACTAGCTGAATGCTCGCATCTTTTTGTTTCTTTTTCCTTTGTTCTCTTTTTGCACCACATGTATGTTTGGTATTGCATACATATATACATACATCATACACACACACACACGCACACGCACACACACATAAAAGCAACTAATCCTACCCCTATGGTCAGTTTCTATAGACTAGAGTCTACCTTGTAGGAGGCTTGCCTCTGTAGAAGCATGCTTTGGAAGCTAAATTCTAATTGCTTCCAGCACACTTGTACTTAATTAGGAAACTTCTTCCATATAGCTGATTATTCTTTTGGAGGACTACTTTTTTACTTTTGGCTTGATGCCTTGCGGTTTCAATTAATACTTGAATGCTCCTGAGTATACCTTACCAGAGTAAATTTCTAATGATAGAAATCGTCTTAGGTTCCAGATTAGCTTTATGTAGAATTTTCCTGGAAAGCATTTCATAACTGCTAGAGCAACTCTTGTGAGCAGTTCAATGTTAAATTTTCTATCTAGAAGCTAGACTTCTAATACTATATAAACCCCGAATTATAACCTAAGTAACCATGAAATTATCCTCAATTTACTTGTAACCTCAAACTGGACCAATCATCATTCACTAAGCCCCTGCATCTGCATCTGAACAGATGCTTCTTATTCGCTTTTAGTGATATTTTTGACACCCTTCGTGCTCAGTTCTGCTGACATTTCCTGCATATTTTCCTACATTCTCTTCCAACTCTTGGCAAATCAGTGCTGCAAATTCTTTCTTGAAGCTGTTACTTGTATATTTGTGGGATATTGACATGGGCAGAAAAGATACAGGTTCTACTCCTTTTCATCTTGATGAAGCTTATTCTCATACAACGTATCTTTTGATCATCATCGTCGTGAAGACCTTATCCCGATTAGGGGTCGCAACTTATCTTTTAACGAGGCTCATTATTGTGACTCTCTAACATTGATAGAGAGATTATGGACATCTGCTTGTATTTCAGGTCCTTCAAGTTTTGGTGTCCTGTACTCATCAATATAGTAGAAAACATGTCTTAGCCACTCAGTTAACTACTTCAAGAAAACTCTCAACTTTGACAAGGGTGGTAATAATTGGTATTAGGTTAAAGGCTTAAAGCTATAAGATAGTGAATTACTTCTCTTTATAGAAGCAACATTCATGATATCTTCAATAGGCTAAGAGTAGAAATATAGTGCATGCATGCCTATGCGTTTAAGACTGAAACAAAAGCCTCAGGGAACTATATAGATTTGAAGTTCAACCCGTTAGCAAAAAATTGTAGGCACCATGGATTCGATGATGAGGAAACATTTAGTCCGTTGTTAAGACTACTATTTAACTATTTGTATTGGCATTAGCTAATTTTATTGGCTGGAAATATGCCAAATGAACATTATGAATCCTGCTCATGCTTTAGTGTCTCAAAGGAACAGAGCAGCTAAACTGATCTGAAAGTGCAGGGACTGACTGTTGTATTTATAAATGCTCTTGGTTCAAGCAATGGTCAGGGATCACTGACTGCCTTCATCAGGTCGACGTGAAAAAGGCAGTATGCTTGGAGCAAGTTCAATAAATCAATTATTTACTAGGACTGAGTCAAGGCCATACTTTTCTGTTTTATGGAGATCACCTTATTATAACTAAAAATTACATGAGTGAAATTATGAGGAGATCTACATTAACTCTTGTGATTGCATATTTGTGCTATAAGAAAATTCTTATAACAAGATCATCTTTGTTATTCCACTTCTCATGATTGCCCATTTGTGATATAAGTCCCAAAGGATTTTGATTTCCATTTAAGCAGAAGAAAGGAAATCTGGTACCTTATGTAGTGGGCAGTTTTGGGGCTTATGTTATCTCCATAAGCACCTTTTTTATCCTATGTCTAGAATGGGACTTCCAGAGGTCAAGTTTGGTGTTCTAAATCAGCAGGAACAATGATGGACAATGATAGGAAGAAGTTGCTTTTAAGGGATAGCATTGGGAGAAAGGAACTGCAATCAATAATTTAAGTCGTCTGCTTAAGGATATAACAATCTGGTGCAAACTATGTAGAATTAAAGAAGAGATTCTCTTCTTTATTCCATTGTGGTTACATTGTCCAACTTGTGATTTGATGTAGCAACTTCCAGAAGAATGAGTAGTTGACATCTATTATTTCATACACCTGTTCAACAAATTACATATTTCAAAATCTTCTTCTTATATATCATGTACTATTGGTATTTCATTACTGTTATCAACTATAAATTCTGGCATTGAATCTTGGTTAATGTGAGTTTCTTTGCACTATCTATAACATTGCTGCTTGCATCCCACTCAGCACCTGATACAAAGCTACAAACTTGTGCAACATCCTGTAATGCTGATAGGACTGGACATTTTGTTAGCAGCCAGATATAAAGACTGATGAAATTGACAAAGCAGTTCACCAGATGATAATTGAGAATGGAGCGTATCCCTCACCTCTTGGTTATGGTGGCTTTCCAAAGAGTGTCTGCACATCAGTCAACGAATGCATTTGTCATGGGATTCCAGATTCACGTGCACTTGAGGTCTATCTTGCATTAGTGATGAAATAGTTTTATCATACTTTTCTTAGTTATCCTATGTTCGTTAAGATTTGTTGGAATTTTCTGCATGCAGGATGGCGACATAATCAATATTGATGTTACTGTTTATCTGAACGTGAGTTTCTATTTCTTTTAGTTGTTGGTGTTTGTTTAACTTAATCCAATATGCTTCTTCTCTATAGTTATGAACTTCTGAAAATTACATATGGGCTATTTTTCTTTCAACTAGCTTTAAGTTTCTGTTTATTCAAAAAACTTTTTCAATTGATATTGCTTTAAGTTTCTGTTTGTTCAATTGTTTTTCAATTGATACTTCTCTATTTGATACTCGTCCACTCTGCAACTATTCTCCAATTTATCGCATTATCACAGTTTTCTAGCAAGGTTTTTCTATATCTTTTCTTAAGCTTTCTTGCGTCCAGTAAATAATGTCCTGATTTTGCTGTTTTTCTTCTTCTACAAGCTATGTAAATTTTGTTCATTTGATAATTTAACACAAACTCTGCTAGTGTATCGTTCATTCCAGCAGTAACTGCTATGGTCACACTCACTTGAAGTTACAAAAAACAGTGTCACTTCTTCCTGAAATTTTCTCTAAGCTTTTTCTGGAAGAGTTCCCTAGCCTATCCTGATAACATTTCATTGAACAAACTATACTCTTAGGCTGGTCATTGTTTGTTCCTTATAAATTTTTTTTTTGAAAATTATCTCTTGCCTATCCTGATGACATGTCTCAGTATGAAGTTTCTGTTTGGAGGGATCATTATTTATTTGTTTTTTGATACAATTGCAATTAAAGGTACAGGTGGTTCATCTTCTCTTGCCTTGGACTGCTACTCTTATTTGTTTAATAATGATTACTCATGAAATATTTCTGAATCTCATTCAATTATGTTGTGAAAGCAAAGAGGATGATGGATTTTTCCAAGACATTATGTTGCCGGAAACATCTTTAATTTTTTTTTTCTGTTTACTTGTTTTCACTTTTCAGTTTGTTTTAGTGCATTGACTTGGTATTCAATTGATATGCCCGTTGGTTATGTTGCCTTCTTCATCTTCTTGTTTTTCTATTATTATTATTATTATATAAAGGGCTCGGTTTTTCTTGTATAATATTTAAAATGCCTTGATTAATTCTGAATAGTGATGTTGCCTTTCACTATTTGGCTACAGTTTTTATAGACATATCCAGCTTACCTGAACTATGTGTAGGGTTATCATGGTGATACCTCGGCAACTTTCTTTTGTGGCAACGTTGATGAAAAAGCCAAGACACTGGTTCAGGTAAAATTTGTGTAAACTTCAATCACTTGCTTATCATGCATCTCTCTTTTTGTTGGATACACTTACTATTTGTTCTGGCTTAGGTGCATCCTTGCTGTCCTTTGTCTTAGCCCAGTCTGAGGTGGTATGAAGCAAAAGAAAATGGCAAACAAGGTAAACATAACTACGAAACCAAGAAGGCTGAAAACTACATTGAATCCTGAACCACAGTCTCTATAGGAAGCCTAACATTAAAGTTATTGGCCAATCTAATGCAATGTATGATGTGAAGAAGATCAGTGAGGAAGAAGATTACTGCCTTCTACCTTGGAACACCATCTTGAATCCACAAAATGAAGAAGGCTTGAGCCTAAAAGACAATAAAGAGATTCAAAATTCCATTGAAAAGATGAAAAACCTCATAGTGTCTTCAACTTAAATAGAACATCTACTGCCATGTAAGAAATAAATGCCAAACTCAAAGAAAACCTAAGATAGAATTGCTAATTCAAAATAAGAAATCCTGACTAAATAGAAACTAGAGTATAGAGAAAAGATAGTTGCTTGGTTACTAATTATCCTACATCATAATCTAACATATTATGAAGAAAAACATTGAAGCCCCTTCAAATGTCCAATTCCTCCTCTAGGAAACTAAAAGCACCAAGACAATTCACCAGTCCCTTGACCCGCTAATTTTGTTATGAGGCTTGCCTTCAATAAGTAAAGGGATCCTTTATTGAGGTGGCCTGAAAATTGAATCCATATTTTGAAGCATGCAGATAAGCTTGTTTGAATCAGTGACCCACAGAACCAAGATGGTCATGTATGATTGTTGGATATACATTTAAGTAAAAATGCATTGGCAAGAGCGGAAAATAGTGCAAGTGTAGTTGAGGTTTTTTTGAGGCTCCCATGTAGATGTTTCAGTCTCTTTCCATAATGTATTTTCTAAGTCCTGTCAGGTTTATTTCTCCCATAAAAGTTGAGTCTGATGGTGGAAGCACACGAGAGGAAGATGCAATCTATCTGTCAGAAGGGAAGAAAACCTTCACATCTACAATGGCAGCTCTCTCTTAAAAGCCCAAGATCAATGTTAATTGATTGAGAGATTTGAAGAAATTTTTTTTGGGAGTGAAGAGGTGTTTTTCCATTATGCCGTCTAAAGATGCACTCAAAAGTTCAGGTGGACCAGAAACTAGGAAGTCCAATGTTAAGGACAACATGTTAGTGGCAAAATGTTTTGGAGGTGAGGAGGATGCCTTAGAATTTCATTTTGTGTACTAGTTTCTTTCTTAATGTATTCTTACCTTCAAATGTAAATAGAAGTTCGTTCATGACTTGAGTTTTGGGTGGCAGTATAAATGTTGGGTTAGACTTTAGAGTCTGTAACTGGAGTTACTGGACTATTTTACTATAGTAGTTCTAGATTTTCATCTGTAACTTGTGCATAAAAATGGAAAAAGTATGCTTCATCATTTAGTCATGATGTGCATTTAAAAGGATATTGCATTATTTTGTCAGGATGTTTCTCAATAAGGTAGACAAACTGAATAATCAGTTTTGTGAACTGGCCCACAATGGACCAAGTTAAGCCATGTAAATTGAAGGTAAATATGAGCTGTAGATTAATGTAAGGATATTGAGAATTTGGATATATAGCAATGAGTAGTAACTTTTATTGAATTTCTGTACAAGATTTACACTGCAGTTGGAAGTATTTGGGTTTGTCGGAAAGGGAAGGTTCTGGCTCACTGAAACTGTATCATGTGAAATATATTGAGTTGAATATGTGGCAGATCCACTTGCCTCTATGTATCTCTCAGTTGTGGAAGACATGGATCAGGTGGAGACACATGTCATCTCTACAGTTTTCAAAGCATTCTCTATGTACAAAGGGATTCTTCAAATGTAATCAGTGGGCGTTCAAGAATCATCCAAGGCCCCAGAGATTGGCAAATAATATCAATGTGATTGAAGATGTCTTTGATGGCCATTTAACCTCTTTGTGTCTGTATAAAGCAAATGAGGTCATAGATGGTTTAGCTTAGAGAGAAAGGGTTTCTAGTGCTTATTTGTTGTGTCTCTTTCATGCTTTATGTTTAGGGTGTAGTTTGCTGTTTCTTCTTAATTTGTGTATGTGGGTAAATAAAAAAAGGAAAAAGACAAACTAGCTTTGTACATGTTCTCACAATTTACCAAGACAAAAAAGAGAACAACAAACAAGGGAAAAACTTTGCTATGACCTTATGTCAAGACTCTTTAATATCTTAAATCCATGTCTGCAATCAATAAGTTAAAAGGAGATTCATATTCCATTCTAGGAATACTTTATCTTTGAAAGACCCAATATCCTTTTGATTGTTAACTAAATTCAGATATCTGATCACATTTACAAGTGTTCTACGCTTCTAATCTTGGTCTGATATGTATCCTGATCTTTTTAAATTCCTTGGTCTCACATTTTTCTTGCAAATTTTCTCTTCCTTGAAACTCAAGTTCCAAACACCAGTTAGATTCCTAGAGTAATGTACTTGGAAGTTGTCTATGCTAGAAACCTATGGCAGAACTATGAACCATGAAGTACAGATCCTAGGCCCTTGAACTGCATAAGTATATACATAATTTGGGATCAGTACTGCCTTTTACTTGGCAAACAATAAAGAATGCCTTATAGGCCTGGTTTTGATTTCACCATGTTTCTTATTTTACTGATACTGTTGAGTACTCTTCTTCAGTATTCTTTTTTTTTAAGCTCCTGATGTGTAAATTGATTAGTGCAACAAGGTTGATGGTAATAAGAATTTTAGCCACTTATGATCGTCTTTTGCCAATCCTTCCTATCTGAGCATTGGCAAGGAGAATAATTTATCATATTTATCCTGTAGGTAACCAGAGAATGTCTATATAATGCCATATCAATATGTGCGCCTGGGGTGGAATTCAAGAAAATTGGCAAAACAATACAGTATGTTATTGATTATATCTGTTTTTTTATTCAATAGCTTTGGTATGTTATAGTTTTTTCTTTCTTTGGTGCATCCCTTCTCCTCTTACTGAATCCGTATCTATTTATTTCCCACTGGCTTGGTTTTCATGTAATTGAGACTTTACCTTTATAGATATAAAACAAAGAAGAGGAAAAGGGGAAATTGCCTATTTCTTGCACTAATAAACTTTATGGTCAGAGCTGTCTTTACAAAAATTTGCAAGGACTAAAGCTAAATTGAATGTGTGGATGTGCAAAGGCTTCTTTTAAATTGCTGAAACAAGTCCTGTTCTTAGCTTGATAGTGGTATTTTTATTATTTCATGTGTCGCATCTTGTGTTGGATGTGTGCTTTGAGGCTGTTCTGGACAACATTGTGGACTTTGTACCCTCAAGTGAGCATTTGCCTATTGTAGAGTAGCTGGTATTACTGTTGCTAGAGTGGGAACGGAATAACAGGAGAAATTGCCAGAAGTGATGGTTTTGAGAAAGAGGAAATGCGGGAAGCAGAAATCTAAAGAAGCCCAAAGGAAAGGTTAGAGAAAGTTCTGTAGGAAGTGGACATAAAATGTGCAATATACGTATCTGAAGTTAATAAGTGTATTAGGAAGAGGTCGGGTAGCAGTAGATTACCAAAAAGTATGAACGTAGGATAGGGTTAGCTAGTTTTGGGATCTACAGATTTATGATTTTCACCTCAGACATTTAGAGATATAATGAGAAGGTATATTTTATAGCTTCCTCCTGAGTGAGAATAAGTTCAAAGAATTGAGTTTAATACCTTCCTTTGGCACTGTTAATAGAGAAAATATTGTGTAACAGTAGTTTACCAAGAAAACATTGAACGTAGGCTATGGTTAGCGAGTTCTGGGATCTACAAATTTATGATTTTGACCTTAGACATTTAGCTATAATAGGGGCAGCCCCGGTACACGAAGCTTCCACCTATGCAGGGTCCGGGGAAGGGGCGGACCACAAGGGCCTAAAGTACACAGCCTTACCTTGCATTTTGCAAGAGGCTGTTTCCATGCCTTGAATCCGTGACCTCAAGGTCACATGATGACAACTTTTACCGTGGCGCCAAGACTCCCCTTCAAACATTTAGCTATAATGAAAAAGTATATTGTGCAGCTACCTTATGAGTAGGAATAAGTTTTAGAGAACTGAGTTTAGTATGTACTTTGACACTGTTAATAGAGAAAATACTAGAGAGATTTTCAGGAACTGTACTCTTAATTAAAAGGAAGTTTCTGGGTTTGTTTTATTTTTTCATAGGATAACAAAGAGGAAACAGCCTCTTGCAAATGCAAGGTAAGGCTGCCTACTATAAGCCCTTGTGGTCCGCCCCTTCCCTGGACCCCGCATAGGCGGGAGCTTCGTGCAACAGGGCCGCCCTTTTAGGATAACAAAGAGGAAGGTTGTTATGAGTACCCTTCTAAAGTTTGCAAGTCAGATGAATTTGGCTTCTGAAGCAAGTGCTCTTCCATACACTGGAACAATTACTTATTGTGGAGAGACATCTTGGAATCTCGAATGCAATTCATGGACTTTGATTTTGTGGAGTGGAAGTGGGAAGTTTCCCTCTCCAAAGTGCTCTTTCCCAGTTCTGCAGACCTTCCAGTAGCTACTGTTTCTCATCTTCCCACATCCAACTGACATATGAACAGGCACTCTGATAAGCTGAATAATGCACACTATTTTCCCACTTTGAGTCTACATTTGACCCCTTCGTTTTTAGTCTATATTTCCCACATCTATATTTGACTTTCCTCACAGCATCTTTTTACTTCAGACACTTACTGTAGACACTTCACGCGGTTGTACTGGACTCTCCATTTGGCATATATGCCTGCATGGTCTCTATCACTGTTGCCTGGACATATTATAGTGGAATTAGGACTCTGAATCCAGGGCTGAAGTACAATGACTGTGGAGCATCTGATTTTATGTGCAATTTTGTGCTCATCCTGTAGCATAGTTGTCTTCCTATGGTCTGACCAAAAGTGCATCCACTTTGCTAACTTAAGTTTCAGATTGCAATTCAAAAAGTTAAGGTATGTTGTCTATCATGCTGCACTCCAAACGCATGAAGTATTAGTTTGGGTTTACATTCAATCTGAAACCTTTTTGGCGGCTATGCTTACCTTTAGATCTCAGGTTATATTTCAACGACTAGGTTTACCTGACATTGCAATTAACAAAAATATTTGAGAATGTATTATTCATGTAAACATATTCCAAAGACGCCAATTTTTATATCATATTTGGAGAATATGAAGATTTGAAGTCAAACTTTTAAACCTGCAAGAGTATGCTGACAAGTGATGGTGGGGTATGAATTGCCAAATCTTATGCTCTGTATGTTTAGTTTCAGGTTACATCTCATATAGAAACTGCTTGTGAAGGAAATGAAGCTTGGATATTTATGAGATTAGGTTTACTTTTTTATTTGTTTTATTAGAATAATTTGCTACTTATGACTGAAAGATAAATTTTTGTTTCACAAGTGATCATGCAGATAAATTTGGCTATGGTGTAGTTCGGCAATTTGTTGGCCATGGAGTGGGCCGTGTTTTTCATGCTGATCCAGTTGTTCTTCATTACAGTAAGTATAAGGGAATCAAGACCACATTTCTTGTGGTGCTCGACTTATTGCTTGGTGATCCATTATCTGTGATAGTAAGTTTCTGCATTGTCCTTCTCAGTATAATTGTGTAAGGAGATGCCAATAGAATGTTTTAACAACTATATTTACTAAACTGCTGATTATGGCTAATAAGCTGGGAAAATTTTTGTAATTTATGTCAATCTCAGATGATAGGAATTTTGGGATCTGAGAATGGGTTATGCCACAAATTGGAAGTGAAAGTAGCACAAACATGGAGAAGGCTCAAGGAAGCTCGGGAGAAAATAACAAATAGTAGCACAAGGAAATCTGTGAGAAGTCAGGGAAAATAGACAAAAGAACAGTATGATTTATGCGCGATTGCATATAGCCCTATTATTTCTATACAAAGTTTGCCCCACTATGGCAAATTAGTTACTTTTCCTACTCCACTCCAAACTGGGAGTAGATGTAAGATTCATCAGACACCCTCAGATCAACCACCAGACAATTTGTCTCAACAAACTTCTAGCAGACTTATAGTATAATGGGCTGATATTGATAAGAAAACCATTGTTTTTACATCAGTTTCCTTCTAAGATTCCTTAAAAGCAATTTAAAAGCACAAGTATAGTCATCACCCAGTTCTGGAAAATCATTCAACGGAAATCTCTCTCTTATTTTTTTGATTTCTATCGTTAGTTCAACAGCCAATGAGGAGGACCTGATTTTTTCCTTATTTTGATTAGAGAAAAAACACATCTTGCCATGGTGACCACAGATTCTTAAATCCAGTTGCAAGAAAACTGCTCAACTTCTAAGGTTCAGATTAGAGCTTCCAGCGCTATCTTTCATATCTTGTTGGCCTTCGGAGAGTATTGTGATAGCCTGATTCACTGATCTCAGAGGGAAAAGAATGGATATTATACAATGAGAAACAGAAAATGCCTAAACTACTCATAATGAGCGAAAAGTTAAAATGGGAAATGAACTCCTAATGCAAATAGATAGACATGTATCATCAACATCAACTAGAGAAGTCTTGTTAGAGTAGGATGCTTAAATGGTGAGACAAAATTGAGCTTGATAAGTTCTTTTCCTCAACTTTGGGCACATGAGTTCAACTTTTAGCCTATAAGTCATGTCATGAGAACTTCAGCAGAATGCAAATATAGATGTTTGTTCATCTGGAACCATATTGATGTCAAGACCTGCAAATAAATTGATGCTTTAATTTTTGTTATGAAAAAACCATCTATTCAATATTTCATGGTATCTTAAAGTCGAAGTTCATTTCAATTCTTTTCTTTTCCAAATTTTTAAGGGTTTCTCTTAGAACATTCCTCCCTAGCTTCCCCCATTAATCCCCATGTCATGTACTTTTTCATGAATGTTTGCATTGCTGATGTTGATGAAGCCAGGATGTGGAAAATGCAGCTTTTTTAAAGGGAACCTAGTTTGGTTTTGAATTCATATTCTGTTTTTTTCCGCTTCATGTTTGGTTCAGATAGAAGTGCTATATGCAGACAATGCATTGAAGATTATCTAGCCTACAAATAAGTTTCATTTTTTTTCTTCTCTTATAAATTGAAATTATGTGCTATTGATTCTTGGGATCTTATTACTATTCCATTATTAAGCTGACATCTGATCAGAGTGGGTGATGCTAGACTTATAGACATTGTTGGCCCACTTCCTATCAATTAAAGCTTTTAGGTCAAATGGTAATCTGACATTTGTATCAAAGCAACCAATCTCCAAATTCATGATTTGAATCCTAGAAGGGTTGACCTATGAAAAGGTGTACCTGGTGCTAGAGTGAAAGCTACCACAAAAAGTGGAGAGGGCTATCTGGTTTGGAGTGTGAGCTGCCTAGAGCGGGCCACCGTGGACGTTGGTAGTGGGATAATGGTGGTGTGTTATGATCCTAAGTTGGGCCAACTTGTGGTTTGTGAGGTAAGGGGCATGCCAATTGTATGAGACATTTGTTTAAGAAATTTACTTGATGCATTCCCTAAGTCTTGGGCTTTGGTGTATTGCTTAAATTGTTAACATATGGTATCGGAGTCTTACTGACCGAGAGGTCATGAGTTTTGAGTCTTGAGACCCCTCCATATTAATAATCCTCTTGCAAGAGCCCAAAAAATGGGCTTTCACATATATTGTTGGCCCCCTTTCTTTCTATCAGCTTAAGGGTTTTAGGTAAAATGGTGATTAAAAAAGGGCAGCCTGGTGCACGAAGCTCCTGCCTATGCGGCATCCGGGGAAGGGGCGGACCACAAGGGCCTATAGTAGATATCCTCTACCAAGCAGTGCAAGTTGGAGCTTGCAATGTTAACACTGGAAATTTCTTCATGACTTGTTCCATTTTGTAGCACTTGAAAATTTGAAATTGTATTTGCACCTTTTGTTCCTCCACTGCCTCATTCTTTTAACTTAGCAAATGTATTTTCTGGTTATTATGCCTTTTAAGAAAACAGATGCTTAAGCTTTTCTTGTTCTTCTTTACAGGGAACAATGAGAGGGGCCGCATGATGTTGGGTCAGACTTTCACAATTGGTACTTCACTCTAACACCAATGTCTCTTAGCTTTCTTTGTCATGTTCTCAGCTAATAAAGAAAATTCTACATGCTATCTATGCATTTAAGAGGTCATGGAAATGTGACCAATTCTTTCATCAATTCTACATTTTAATAATTTTATGTATGTTTAATGGCTGCCAACAGCAGGGAGTAAGATCACCATCCAGTGCTAATTTTGTCCATGTTTTGCTATCCCCGTGGTGAACTGCCTGAAAGACTACAGAATCCATATTCCCGTGACTAATGTGCCAACTAGTTACATTGTGGAGAATGTTTTCAAAGGGAAACACTAGAGGAACAATTCACTCCTCAATGGGGCGCAATCTAGGGGCCTCTGTTGCTCGTGGTTGGCATGTTAGATAGAACCCATGAGTCTGTGGGGAAACTAGGGGTTGTTAAATGTTAGATACAACACCCTGATTTCTGACAATGAGATTGCACAAGTTGACTTCCAAAGAAACATCCAGGGAATTCTATAGATGCTTCAGCATTAACTTTCTCATCTACCCAGCACCAGGAGTTTAACAATCCATGACTAACTGCTACAACAATGATAGGTGACTCAGTCCCTAGTTTTCTCGAGGCCTGATCACAGAAATCATGCATGCTTTTACACATAATTTAGTGCTGAATAAGCTACAAATACAAAGTCAAAAAGCACCCAGCACAATACAGAAGAAATCGAACAAGAACAGCAGAGTTTAGAATCACTCCAAATAATTAGGATAGTACTATAGGAATCACTTCCATAGGATGTCTACAAGCACATTGAAGCCACATCAACAGCTTGAAGACCACTAATTGAGTGATTTCATTGGGATTTCTTTTGGAATCACACTAAATGATCAGGCATCACGCCTATATTGTTGCATTTACAGTGGCTGCAAATATTTTCAAAGGCTTCCTAATATGAATAAACAGTTATGGTAGCCAAAGCAAACCGAATTTGGTCAACTTTGTTTATCCAATAATGCCTAGGCATTTCTAGTAGCTAAGCCAATCAATTGTCAATTTTTTTTTTATTGCTGTTGTGCACGAAAACCTATTATAGAAACTAAGCCAATCAAGACTGATCAAATTCTGTGATCCTGTAAACAGATCACACACATCTTGTAGAGATATATGCAATCTGGTCAACTAACACTAGAGGGTGGGCTTACTGGAGCATGCCATTCTTATGGGCTTTCAAGTATGGTACTTTAAGGCCAACTTTGGCCCATCATTGTAAGCCTGATCTCTATCACCAGCTCTACGAGAAAATGTAGTAACACCTCTAATCTTATCAATAAATTATTCTAGATCATGATACATATGACAACTTTACGGGCTCATTCTAAATTTTGGAAAACGCTTCTGCACTTGGGGAGTCCGAAAACAAGAAGAAGTCTCTTTTAGAAAGAAAAAGGATAAAAACAAGTGTAACATCACTGAAACATAGTCTTATTTGCTTGTAAGACTATGCTATAACGCTTCCTATGTATTGCTTCTACCGTTGTTATTCTTTCTCCTCCTAGGGTTCCGCATGGTCCCTACTTTCTTCTAATGAATCACCCATTTCTCGGAGGAGAAAAAAGAAAACGTCATTGAAACAAGCTCAAATCTGTGCCAGCATGGAATGATGAGGCTTTATAAGTCATTCCTTTTAGGAAACAGGTTAATAATAGTAACAGGCTAAGCTTCATATGGTGCAGACTAGGGATTGCTTCTCAAACAGTTATGATTTGGGGCTGAAACTGTCACATGCACCCATGACGCTCAAGGGAATGTTGTTATTTTAAAGGCTATAAGCATTATTCTTTTATAAATAAAATAGCAGATCCTTAAAACTGTATCTTTGAGTGCTAATCTTGATTCTACAGCTGCTATCCTTCTTCATGCAGCGTCCCTTAATGATTATTTTTCTTCACATGAAGAGCTGGTCAGGAAAACCCATGTTTGCTAGTCTTCACTGTATTTTTTCTGCTTTCCAATCCTGAAGAACTCGGCTGCAAAGCCTTCAGTTCTTGGAAGTCATGAGGTGGATTTCTGCAATAGAAATTTGATGATACCTTCCCGTAAGATAAAATGGACTGTTGGTGGTACAAAATGCTGTTTCATAAGCGTGGATCTGTTTCGGAGGTCCAGTTACGTGTACACATAAGAGAATGCTGCATAACTAATATAAAACAGTGTTCAGTAACACTAAACCCGTATTATTTCTGCATAAATATGAGTCACTTTGCAGAACTGTCAGCATTGATTTCCTCAGTTCCAGATTCTAATGATCAGGCAAAGAAGTGTGTTATAAACGTATCCATGACTGACAGTCTTGGGCTTTTTGCATATCATAAATTTTATTATGTCCGAGTTTCAAACTTTATACACTTAATAGTTCAGCATTTCTGCCGTAATATTTAGCAACAAACAAATCTTTAACCCAACAAGTTCTCTCCGAACCAAGCTAGGTAGTCTCCTATCACTAGGCTCACCAACCAACTGGGACTTTGCTTCTTATTATTCCTACCAGATGTCAAAACCATAAAGATTGTTTTCAGCCATGAGTTCAAGTGATAGTTTTGTTCCACAATGTAACGAATTTCATTGATTTTGCAGAGCCAATGCTAACAATGGGCAGCATTAATCCTGTCCTGTGGGCTGATAACTGGACGGTTGTCACTGAAGATGGGAGTTTGTCTGCACAATTCGAGCACACAATACTAATTACTGAAAGTGGGGCTGAAATATTAACCAAATGTTAGCACCACCACCTGCTGAGTAGTGGGTGCAGGCGAATCCTCATAATTTTTTTTTTTTCCAGTTGCTTCATGATTAATTATACCATAATTCTTTTGTGTAGAGTCACCCTTTATATGATAAATATGATTCAATGAGGTATGTAGCCTCCAGGTGACTCAAATTCCTTGGAGAACGCCTTGATGTTGGTGTATAAATAAACTTGTTGTGGCATTATCTATTGTGGTGGTGCAAATTCGAGAAACAATTCCTTTAGAATCCTTGGTTGCTGATCTGACAATCCCTCTTCACAAGCTGCAAAGCTTACAAGGAGTGGAAACAGCAGAATTCAGCATAAAATTCAATTCCATCTTGACTAACGGCTGCTAGATATCTGGTTGGGATGCTCTTAAGGAATTTGTGAAAGTTAGGTTAAAGTGCATCTTTAGAACAGATAAAACGTTGATACCATAGGTCCTATCTAATTGCATAAAAATGGCAATGAAGAGGCGGACTACAAGAGTCTATAGTACACAGCCTTATCTTGCATTTTTGCAAGAGGCTGTTTTCACGTCTTGAACCTTGACTTCAAGGTCACATGACGACAACTTTACCGTTGTGCCAAGGCTCCCTTTCTTTCCTAACTAATTGCATCATTTGACCAATTCATGTGATTGCTCTAACTTTGGATGTCTAAAAGTCCAAGAAGCATGAGTTGGAGGAAGTACTTGGGATGACTTGATATGGCTCATTTCCATCTCAAGCAAAATACTGGTGGGGCTGAATTTTGAGATAGAAAAATGACTCTAATACTTGGTGGATGTAATATATAAACCACAACAGTAAGGTGGGATGAGATTGAGACTTCTCATCCTATTTCAAGCACTATTAATAGTGAGTTGGGATCATCATCATCATCATCAAGACCTTATCCCAATTAGGGGTCGGCCACATGAATCTTATTCCTCCATTCCACTCTATTAAATACCATGGCTTCATTTAGTCCCAAAGTTTTTAAATCTTTCCTCACCACTTCTATCCACGTTCTTTTGGGCCTTCCCCTTGCCCTTTTAGAACCTTCAACTTGTATTGCCTCACTCCTTCTAACTGGTGCCGTTGTTGGCCTCCTTTGAACATGTCCAAACCATCTAAGTCTAATCTCCCTCATCTTGTTACCTATTGGTGCTATCCCTAAATTTCTTCTAATATTTTCATTTCTAATTCTATCCTTTCTTGTCTTACCACTCATCCATCTCAACATCCTCATTTACGCAACACTCACCTATGAGTATGATGTTCCTTAACCGCCCAACACTCGATCCATAGAGCATGGCCGGCCTTATAGCCATCCTATAGAATTTTCCCTTTAGTTTGAGTGGCACCCGCCGATCACATAAAACCCCGATGCACATCTCCATTTGTTCCAACCCGCTTGGATTCTCTCGGGTAACCTCCCTCTCAATCTCTCCACTCTCATGGATCAATGATCCTAAGTATCGGAAGTGGTCTCTCATGGGGACCTCTTGGTTATCAATCTTGACCGGTGCTCCACTCCTACTCTCCTTGCTAAAATTACATTCCATATATTCTGGCTTAGTTCGGCTAATTTTAAATCCTTTCGATTCTACTGCTTCTCTCCATAGCTCTAGCTTTATGTTGACACCCTCCCTTGTCTCATCAAGTAGGACTATATCGTCTGCAAATAGCATGCACCAGGGAATCTCCTCATGCAGATGTTTTGTTAACTCATCCATAACTAATGTGAAAAGGTATGGACTTAATGCCGATCCTTGGTGCAATCCGACAGTGACAGGAAAATCACTACCACGCCACTAGTGGTCTTAACATTTGTTACTGCTCCCTCATACATATCTTTAATTATGTCTATATACCCCTGAGAAACCCCTTTAACACCTAACACCCTCCATATTAACTCTCTAGGGACTCTATCATAAGCCTTCTCTAAGTCAATAAAGACCATGTGTAGGTCTTTTCTCATCCTATTTCAAGCACTATTAATAGTGAGTTGGGATGAGATGGTTTTTATCGCATCCCATCCTGAGCACTTGTAACTTTGAGCTGGGATGCAACAGCTTTCATCTCATCTCAAGCACCACTAATACCCACCACTAATACCCTGTACGGAATTTGGGGATATCCTTGGTGCAAGTTGAATCCCCTCCATTTGAGATGAAAAGAGATTCCCCTATGGAGCCCGTCCATGGAAGCCTGAAATCAAGGGTGCTGAAATGTCTGTGCCTGGTACCGGAGGATTAACGACTCAGATCACGAACAAAGCGGGTCCCAACTGATCATTTTAGTTGCTGGAGTAATAATGTAGCTTTCTCAAGGTCGGTTGATCACCATGTCAACTTATGTAGTGAAGAGAAAATAGCCATCCATTAACATGTGATGGTTCCGCCGTTAATTGTCCCCATGCTAAAACATGTGGGTCCAGATGATTGGCAATTCTAGTGTTCATCTTTTGGGTCGCATCTCAGCCATACGTATGAAAAACATGTTCACCAATGCATGATTTTAACCCTCTGTCTGCAATGATCTTCATTTGTTTCGTGATCTTTTTGAGCCGTCCATTTTCCAGTCCAAAATAATAGCAGTTTAGGATCATGAAGCTCGGGTTGGTGCATGACCTACCTAAAGATGTTCAGGAGATGACCTATTAGTCCTGATTTCAAGAATCTTAGCCACATGTGCATTTGATGCATAAATATTCTTTACACCGATTTGAAAGTGCAAACAAACACCACGAACTGAGTTATTTAATTAGTAAAAATGATAAATGAAGCTATCTAGTGTCGCACAGGTGCTGTGGTGTAGTCGGTTATCACGTCAGTCTTACACACTGAAGGTCCCCAGTTCGAACCTGGGCAGCACCAATAATTAACATTAATCCTCAAAATGACACATCATGTTGTGCCTTTTGATTTTTCTTTTTATTTTTTAAGAACATACTTTTGGTAGTCTTATGGTCAAGTAAGTAGTCCAGCATAGTCGGATTGCATAAGCCTTAATTGGGTCGAGTCTAGCAAATTTGTTGTACTAAGGTTTATTGAATTTTTTTTAGTAGAACAAATTACGAAGCAACCCATTATCCTAATTCCTAAATTTACATGAAATCTCCCTGCAAGAAAAAGTATTACCTCCAACCTCCAACCTCCAATCAAGTGTAATGAGAGCAAGCACCTTGTTGTTTGCAACCAGATGCACTAGAAGGCTTTTGATCAATTGAGAAATATTTAATGAGAGGAGGGGGAGGCTCAAAGCCTCCCTTAAAGCTCCTTTGCAACTCTACATCTCAATTTCTCTCACTCACTTACAATCACCTAGTATTATATATATATATATATATATATATATGATTTCTATCTCACTTAGGTATAGATCACATGCGGACCCTTGTGAGCATGTTCTTGTGTCAAAACCATTAGCCCACTTGTTGAGTGCTATTGGCTCATGATCATTAACAGACCTAAATAAAAAGGGCAGTCTGTGCATGATGTTCCTGTATATGTAGGATTAGGGAAGAAGCGGATCACAAGGGTTCATAATACGCAGCTTAACTTGTATTTTGCGAGAGGCTATTTTCGTGCCTCAAACCCGTAATCTCAAGGTAACGTGACAACAACTGTACCATTGCCCCAAGGCTCCCTTCTATATCCATGAAGGCTCCCTTCTATATCCATGAATATTAGGTTTCTTCAATTTTAACTATGTTTTATGAATGGGAAGAAGAGGGGAAAGTTTCCTATTATGGATTATTATTCCCGTGCCAAACAGCACGGGCTATGTTTCTCTCATCTATTTTTGAACAGAGAACTGCGTGCCTTAAACCTGTGATTTCCTCATTTTCTGCAACATGAAATCTAACGATCTTTCCTTCTATAGTGAAAATCGCCAATGCAAATGAGATGATGGTGGTGAAAATCTAATGAAGAAGGGAAATAGTAGAAACAGAAGAAGAAGAAATGGCTGGAAATCATGTCCGGGGTAAAAAATACCGTTGTTCATACAAGAGAACCACAATTGTAGTCTGTTCATTCAATATCGTTGCAGCTCTCTACGTATTGCACTCTCTCTACAGCTCATTGTATGCGATTTCCAACAAAGAAAATGCCGCAGAAAGCTCGTTTAGAGGTACGAAAATGGGAAAAGAACATGAGAATTCCTTGTTGGGTGTTGTTTTTGGTGAAGAACCCAGCTCCTGTTTTGATCGGTTGAAGCTAGTTTCTTTACTCATTTTTTGGTTGGTTGTTTCGCAGCTTTAGAGTATACGGATGAACAGATTAAGCAGATGGAGGAATCCATTAAAATTAGAGAAGCGGCGCAACCGATTGAACTTGTTAGACTGGTAAGAGTTTGCATCTTATTGTTGGTTTTTGTAGATCTGCCGGTTTTGGCGTTTGTAGAATTTTTCAGTTTGTTTCTTTTCTATAGCATTTGATTGTGGTAGTAGCGTTTCCTGTTGGAAAGGTGAAAGGAATTAAGAAGGAACTTGACGCAGAAGGGCGGTTGCCAGAACTGCCGAAACCTTTGAAGCAGAAGATAGCTGATGAAGTTCTTCAATGCTTGAAACGACTGAACGATAATGCGAATGTGAGTGAGCAAAGAGGTGTGTGTTATTTGGTTTTGTAATGATTTATGATTCTGCTACTTCAGTTACTTGGTACTTCGTATTCACTTCAAACTGTGAGCAATAATTTTGTTGAACTGAAATGCACATTAATCATGTGGATAGTGCTACTGTGGTGTTGGATTAGTTGTCTTACAAGGGCAGGATCTCAACATTTCTTCATCTCAATTGTAATTAGTGGAAAGTGAAATTTTGTGGTTTATGGCCGACAGCCGGGGGCTAAGGCACCAATTGTGGCTTGAGTCACTGCCTTTACTTGGTAGAACTTGGGTAGAGATCTCATTGCCATTCGTCTTTCATCAAAAGCAAATGAGGCCTCTAATATAGTTTGATGCATCATTTGTGTTGTTGATGATCTCAGTGCCATTTATCTTTCATCAAAAGCAAATGGGGCCTCTAATTAAGCTCAAGACTTCATCTGCATTGGTAGAGAACGTAACGTCAATTCTCTTTTGTTTTAAAGTGAATGAGATCTCTAATGTGCAGCTTGAGAGCTCATGTGTGTCGGTGAAGATCACAATATCGTTCATCTCTTGTTTGAAAGTGAATGGGACAGGCTGGTTATGTCTGAACGTGTGGTATATCAAAAAATTGATAATCCTGAGGTCCTTATGATGGTTGTTTTCTCAAGAAATATAATGTGTGGTGAGGTTGGTCTCGTTCAAGGGCATCGGACTCTTCTTGTGGGCCCTCTTTGGGATCTTTAATTGTTGGAGGTGATTTGCTGGTTGACTTTGTTGGGCAAACAGTGACTTAGCCCATTGAAATCTGCAAATGCATTTTGGAAGAGGTTAACTATCTCAGGAACTTGATGAGACTACTTTTCCATTATGTTCTCTTCTTTTTTACTCTGAGCAGCTGCAACTGTGATGTACATAAGCAGTGAAGGAAAACTGTAAGCTCAGCCAAGTTGATTACAGATAAAAGGTAGTGAGAAATTGAAGGTTGGACAACAACATAATGGATACTTGTAGCCCCTGTTTGTTAATTGAAAGGCAGCCACTAGCATTAAAAGATAACCTGTTAACATTACCTCTGGCTAGCTAGTGAGCCTCTAGGCTACCAATTTCACCAACCTGATGAAAACAAAAATACCTGGTTACTTGTAACATTCAGAGGCTCCCTTCAGTAGCAAAGCAATAACTTTTGGATGCTACAATTTAGATAGGCCGGAGCAAACTCATTGAGCTTCTATTGGGGTTGATGATGCTGTTTTACCATCTATTTTTTTCATCTTAATGGAAACCTTTGTCTTGGGGTGCTAAATTCAAGTTGATGAGAGGTTGATTCAGTCATGATCCTCTAAATCATTTCCTATTTCTGAGACCAGTTTCATATTGTTTCTCATTATTGGTAGCACAGATGGGACATAGGCCTCCTACTTTTCCACTACATGGATTTGAGGGATCAAGAGTTAAATGGCTGAAGACTGAAGAAATTTTAAGTTTGTTAAATACGTCTCTAATTGCAGGAGTTTGAAGAAGTGTACCTCATTCTATTGATTCTGAAGGTGCTTGGTGTATAAAGGTGGCCCAACTATCTCTTACATACAGCTGGAAATATTCTCTTTGCCTATTCATTACTGGGTTGGTAACTTAGGATGGGTAAACCAGTGCTCTGCTTCATATCTTTCCTGAGTATTGTTACAGTAAGCTGTGACTCTCAGTTCTGCTTTGTCTTTCTATTTACCATTTCTTTATATGCTTGAAGTTTACTTGTCTGAAAGCTGCACCAATGGTGCTGATATAGGTTTTACACTTTATGGATCGTTTATGTTGATTAATCTAAGATGGACGAGCTAGTTAACTTTGAAAAGTTTTCTTTTGGTGGTGGAGCTCGATGAGTGTTTTTTCGAAGATATTCAAGAGGATATACAACAAGATATCCCATAACTATGTTGGGATTTTATATGAAAATTAACAGAAACAGTCTAAGGGGCAGCTGAAGTAGGTAAATTGGCATAGGCTCATATCCGTAATTGCAGTGTGGATTGACAAGTACAAAAGGGGAACTGATGGGATATTTTTGCTTGATTACTTTCGAGTGCTTGCATTGTCAGAGATGGTGCTTGATTCATGAACCATAAGTTGGATATAAAAAAGGGCAGCCCTGTGCATGAAGCTCCTTCGTGTGCAGGGTCCGAGGAAGGGGCAGACAACAAAGGGTCTATAGTACGATCATGTTCTGCTGAGGTATTCAAGTATCATGTATGATCATGCTCTGCTGATTTGCAGTGTTATAAAAGATCTTTGGAGTGAATCATTGCTATTGCAGAGGTCCATTTTCTAAAGAGGAGTATAGCAAGTTAATGCTGAAGGAAGACTATTGTTCACATTTCTTCTGTCGCTTTTTATCACTTGGACATTGTTTTGTTTAAATACTTTGGTGTGGATGAGGAGGTATCATCGTATCATATCTGAGGCAGTTACCAATAATAAGTAGGTGTTTGTTAATTCTTTTGCTTTGTTTATTTTGATGGTTGCACCTTGATGAATTTGTTAGTTCTGGAAGGACATCAATTTACATATAGAAAACGATTATTTGGTATTAGTTGTACAGATATATGTTCTTTACTTTGTATGGAATTTATCTTCCTCAGCAAATGCTTTGCACCTCTTCTCCCTTGCACTTACTCTTCATGCCTCTTTTATCTGCACACGATAGATCAACGGTCTGTGAAGTTGCTCTTTTATGTAAGGTAGATGTTTGCTTGGAGTCATCCAGCTCACTTCTCTATGATAGTGTTTGTCTCATTTGAGGTGGTCTAAGCTCCGTTTCTGTGGAGCTTCATTGCAGCATAATCAACTACAGATTAATCATAAAGACCCATAGATGTTGATGTTGGTACCTAAAACAAGCCTATCTGTGCACCTAACTTCATCAACATGGATTTTGGATCACTGAATCTTTTAATTATATCCTGGAAGAAACCATGTGATCGCAGTCTCCTGTGCAACTTGGTTTTGGATCTTCCAAATCATTCCCACAGGAGATCTAGATCAAATTTTTTGTTGATCCTTCGATAAAAATATTCATTTACAGTGCACATACGCATTTGCATTCGTGTTTCAGATATAAAAAAAAGAAAAAGAAATGAAAAGAAGACTTTTACTGTTATATTTGGGTATTATACAATTTAACTATCCAAGATGTATCGTCTGATACATCTCAGAATAGCTTGAAATGGTGAACCGGGCAGTTTATCTTGAGATATGATAATTTGCTTGTGGGGAATTTCTTCCATATCTCTGGGATTAAGGTATTAACCTTGGTTCTACAATTTTGCATTCAGTAATAATGAGTCCAATATTTTCATTTTTGGAAGTAAAATAACAAAGGCTGCTGTTTATCTCATAAGCTGTCATGCATTCATGCCTTGAGACCCCTGCATGTGATAAGAATTATTGAAGTTTCCAGTTTTTGAGTATGACTTCTATAGCAACAATGTTGTGTAATAAAAGGTGAACTACATTTTCAGATCCATATTGAGACTAATTCTTTTATTTTAAAATTTTTATAAATTCTTATAAGCTGTTAGTCATTTCTGTCACTCCAACATCTTGATAAAACGATGACGAAATGAGTGTTGCTTTTGCTGAAGAAGGCTCTTAGAATGTGGTTTAGTAGCTACTATCAGGCTATGAAGAAGGCTCTTAGAATGTGGTTTAGTAGCTACTATCAGGCTATGAAGAAGGCTTCTCTATGGTAGATTTTGTGACTCATGTTTTGGCAGGGGTTAAGACACTACTATCACAGATTGATATTTTTAGTACATTGTGGTGATATAGGATCAAGGACTTAAAAGGTCACAAAGTCCCAATATTAAGATGGGTCCATGGATTATTATCCATGGAAAATGTTCGGTTTCTCTTAGTGGCTGAAAAGCCGAAAGATTAGAAATGGGATAAATCATGAATCCTGGGCTTGGTAAGATTTTGGAAGTCAGTTGCAACTAAACAGATCCAAAGGACTGCAAAACTATGATATGTCTAGCATGATGACCCTAGAAGTCCATGGATGGGAACACCAATATATATGTGCACAAAAAATGTAGTCATTAATCAATGGCATAGCTCCTATAGCTTCTCTTGTGGACATCCAGCCACGCAACCGCGTAGATAAATGAAAAGCTCAAAGGACATGCAGGATAGATAATGTAATGAAGGATGGGGAGTAAATTAAACAAAGGAAAGTCAAACAGCAAATCTAAACTGCTGAAAATCAATAAATCAGAGGAAAAGTCAAGTTATAAAGCAGTGGCTTCACTGAAAATTACAATGAAGGTCAAGAGTCTAGCAAAAAGCTTCGTTTTTAAGTTGGATGCTTCTTAGTATCTTTGAAAGCATCTACACTAGCAAAAACATGGGTTCTCGTGGTGTATGACACGAATATCAGAGAAAAACATAAGTGTCTGATAAATCACAGCCGTAGAGAGATGGACTAATCTTCCATGGTTATTCTTCAATGAAATTATTGAAGGAGTTTGATTGCTCCACTATAACTATCTCAGAGGTTAGAGTGAAAGATAGAGTGCAAGGAGATATGCTTCCACAAGACCTATTAGAAATTGAGGTCTACATAAATCTGAATCAAGAAGTCTGTGGGAGTATCTTTGACATTCTTGGTTTCCTTCACCACTCCTCTAATTGTTTTCTGGGCGTTCATGTGCCTAGGTTTTATGTGCATGCATTCATGCATGACTCAGAGAAAAGTTAAGGAGGTCAAAGCAATGGATCATACATGACACAAGAATAAAAGGCTGCTGATAGGATCCTTCATTTTGGACAAGACTGAAACTTCTGCAACAAGCATAGCAGGGTCAAAAGAAAGGAAGATCTGGAGCATAAAATATAAGCCATAAAGTAAACAAAAATACTTGCTCTAGTCTCTTTACTGCTTTTTGGCCAAGCAACTCCACCATTGCACAACACCAATGGAGTGGATATGCTTGCAAACAGGCCCAAGTTTTGGATGTAAGTTTGCCATCTCCAGTATCAATTTGCATCCACAATGACTGAAACCCACATTTGTAGGAAGAATGCTGGTTGAAGACATTAAGGCCAGTTGAAGAGCCAAAATGTCAACTTAGCTGAAATTTCAGTACCAGAAAAAGCTTTCACTTCGTTGCACTCCAGTGTATTCTCATTTGTCTTCTGGCCTCAACTGAGCCATATAAATACCATTGACATACAACTACAAGTGTCATGGTGTATGGTCATGTGGCTCAAATTCCTTCTAGCTCCAAGAGACATAGATAAATAGTATTCCATCTACAAATGATTCTCATATGGACAAGCCATATAACTCTTTGCACAAGTAGCTGTAAAGATCTTAGTGCAAAAATCTATTGTTTTGTTGAGAAAATCATGATCCTCCAAAAGCATTGTAGTGTTTTCAGTTCATAAACCCCTAAGGATAGTGTGTAGGTCATTAACAGAACCTTCTTCTTTTGCTGCAAAAGGTGCAGATACTCAACTGTTGAAAAAGGAAAAAGAAGAGATCTTGTACTCTTCCACAAGACAACAAGAAGAGTCTTTCAACTCTTATAAGCTACCCCCACAATTGATCTTATCTCTTTTTTCTTTGAGCATTTTGCATGCGTCCCACTAATAGGAAAGCCATCCAGGAAAAGCTTCCACCATAGGTGGAGCTAGGGTGACTTGTGGTGTAGCTAGAGTGGAAGCCTGGAGGCAGAAGGGAAGAATGGGTCGACCAAGAAGTTGATAGGCTCGACTAATTCAAGCAAATGGAAATGAATTCTCAATGGAAGAATCAGATACAGACTTTCCAATTACTACAAATCAAGCAGACAGAATCAGCTATGTGAGTTAAATACTGGTTTTTATCTACAGAGTTTCCATGATTACACTTTCTAGCTTTCGAGGAGCTAGATCCTCCCACTCTTCCTTTCTTCTGCTAGTTCTTGGATATCCCCTCTCGATTTCCCTCTCCTTTCTTTTATTTCTCCCCCTTTGCCAGATGTTCGTCCTCCCTACCGTAACCGAACCCAATCTGGTCCTCTTTTTTGTTATTTTCTGTCAGAAGCCTATCCTTTCTATTATAAAACCAGTAGACTAACCTATGTAGTTAAAGGCGCGCCTAGGCGCAAGTAGATAGGTAAGCGCCTGGGAGAGTGCCAGGCGCAGAGGAAATGAGGCGCGGTCGCCTAGGTGTGCGCCTGGGTGCGGCTGGGCGCCCCTTTCAAGAGCGCCTCCTACTCCAGGCGCAGACCACTTACTCGGCAACGTGTAAACCTTGTTGTTGTTGTTTTTTTTTTTTTTTTTCACCTTCCAGCCCTAATTTCAATCTTCCAACCTACTGAGAAGGTGAAAACAACCATTCCTTTTTTATCTTTCACAGATCTAAGCAAAAAAAGGTATGGATTTACGAATTTTAGCATTTGTATACAGTTTCTGTAAAAAACGTAAAAACCAGTGCCGTTTTTTCAAATTTTTTGTTTTTTGTTAACTATTTTCCATAGATCTTGATGGGTTTTAGTTCTATATGTATAAGAAAACATTCCATTTGAGTTTTATACTTCTTTGCTCTAGATTTGAGTTTGTTTTTAGGTTTTTTATTGGGTTTCCAAAAAAATCAGTTACAGAAATAAAAAAAGTCGTCATTTTTTTGTATTTCTTCATTGAAACATATTTCCATCCACATATATATAGTTTTCCTATGCTTGTGTCTTCATGTGTGATAATTTTTTCATTTTTTTTTTGCAATTTAGGGTTTTTTTTTAAAAAAAAATTTTGAAAAAAAAAAGTTACGAAAATTAGGAAAAAATTGTTCTTTTTTATATTTATTAGTTAATACCTATTCTTATCCACATATATAGCTGAGTCATGCTTGTATCTTCATGTATGATGTACTTTTCATGCTTTTTTTTGTATTGTAGTGTTATTCTGTTCAAATTTTCCGAAAATAAAACTTACGAAAATTAGAAAAAAATTGTTTTATTTATATTTATTATTTAATACCTATTCTTATACACATATATAGCTTTCCCATGCTTGTGTCTTCATGTATGCTGTATTTTTCATGCTTTTTTTTGTATTTTTAGTAAAATTTTAATTATGAAAAATATAATTTTGTGCCTAAGGCTCCAGGCGCACCCCTTTGCGCCTCGGTGTGCCTCGCGCCTTTAACTACATAGAGACTAACTGTCTAACAATCCCCCTCGCCCCCCCTGGGAGAATGCTAGGCGCAGAGGAAATGAGGCGCGGTCGCCTAGGCAAGCGCCTGGGTGCGGCTGGGCGCCCCTTTTAGGAGCGCCTCCTACTCCAGGCGCAGACCACTTACCTGGCAACGTATAAACCTTGTTTTTTTTTTTTTTTTTTCTCACCTTCCAACCCTAATTTCAATCTTCCAACCTACTGAGAAGGTGAAAATGACCATTCCTCTTTGATCTTTCATAGATCTAAGCAAAAAAAGGTATGGATTTACGAATTTTAGCATTTGTATACAGTTTCTGTAAAAAACGTAAAAACCAGTGCCGTTTTTTCAAATTTTTTGTTTTTTGTTAACTATTTTCCATAGATATTGATGGGTTTTAGTTCTATATGTATAAGAAAACATTCCATTTGAGTTTAATACTTCTTTGCTCTAGATTTGAGTTTGTTTTTAGGTTTTTTATTGTTTTTCCAAAAAAATCAGTTACAGAAATAAAAAAAGTCATCGTTTTTTTGTATTTCTTCATTGAAATGTATTTCTATCCACATATATATAGCTTTCCCATGCTTGTGTCTTCATGTGTGATAATTTTTTCATTTTTTTTTTGCAATTTAGGGTTTTTTTTAAAAAAAAAATTTTGAAAAAAAAAAGTTACGAAAATTAGGAAAAAATTGTTCTTTTTTATATTTATTAGTTAATACCTATTCTTATCCACATATATAGCTGAGTCATGCTTGTATCTTCATGTATGATGTACTTTTCATGCTTTTTTTTGTATTGTAGTGTTATTCTGTTCAAATTTTCCGAAAATAAAACTTACGAAAATTAGAAAAAAATTGTTTTATTTATATTTATTATTTAATACCTATTCTTATACACATATATAGCTTTCCCATGCTTGTGTCTTCATGTATGCTGTATTTTTCATGCTTTTTTTTGTATTTTTAGTAAAATTTTAATTATGAAAAATATAATTTTGTGCCTAAGGCTCCAGGCGCACCCCTTTGCGCCTCGGTGTGCCTCGCGCCTTTAACTACATAGAGACTAACTGTCTAACAATCCCCCTCGCCCCCCCTGGGAGAATGCTAGGCGCAGAGGAAATGAGGCGCGGTCGCTTAGGCAAGCGCCTGGGTGCGGCTGGGCGCCCCTTTTAGGAGCGCCTCCTACTCCAGGCGCAGACCACTTACCTGGCAACGTATAAACCTTGTTTTTTTTTTTTTTTTTTCTCACCTTCCAACCCTAATTTCAATCTTCCAACCTACTGAGAAGGTGAAAACGACCATTCCTCTTTGATCTTTCATAGATCTAAGCAAAAAAAGGTATGGATTTACGAATTTTAGCATTTGTATACAGTTTCTGTAAAAAACGTAAAAACCAGTGCCGTTTTTTCAAATTTTTTGTTTTTTGTTAACTATTTTCCATAGATATTGATGGGTTTTAGTTCTATATGTATAAGAAAACATTCCATTTGAGTTTTATACTTCTTTGCTCTAGATTTGAGTTTGTTTTTAGGTTTTTTATTGTTTTTCCAAAAATCGATTCTGAGAAATAAAAAAGTCATCGTTTTTTTGTATTTCTTCATTGAAATGTATTTCTATCCACATATATATAGCTTTCCCATGCTTGTGTCTTCATGTGTGATAATTTTTTCATTTTTTTTTTGTAATTTAGGGTTTTTTTAAAAAAAAAAATTTTGAAAAAAAAAAGTTACGAAAATTAGGAAAAAATTGTTCTTTCTTATATTTATTAGTTAATACCTATTCTTATCCACATATATAGCTGAGTCATGCTTGTATCTTCATGTATGATGTACTTTTCATGCTTTTTTTTGTATTGTAGTGTTATTCTGTTCAAATTTTCCGAAAATAAAACTTACGAAAATTAGAAAAAAATTGTTTTATTTATATTTATTATTTAATACCTATTCTTATACACATATATAGCTTTCCCATGCTTGTGTCTTCATATATGCTGTATTTTTCATGCTTTTTTTTTTTTTTTTTTTTTTTTGTATTTTTAGCAAAATTTTAATTATGAAAAATATAATTTTGTGCCTAAGGCTCCAGGCGCACCCCTTTGCGCCTCGGTGTGCCTCGCGCATTTAACTACATAGAGATTAACTATCTAACAATCTCCCCCGCTCCCCCCCCAAAACTGCCACCTTGTCCTCAAGGTGGATGTTAGGGAACTGCATCTGAATGACATCCATTTGTTCCTAGGTTTTGTCAGGCGCCTCCAGACCCTCTTTGCCAAAATCTTTTTTTAATTTGTGAATGTCGTCCTCTTATCTAGAACCAACCCCCAGGACCATGTCTGCTCCACTAGGGTCAAACGGATGGAAATCTTGAACCACCGTGATCCCTGGTAGATTCAAGTTTATCTGCCAATAGATGTCTTGTCCTTTGCTGCAGTGATAGTCCCCCACTTGTACTCCGAATCGACTTGATCGATCCACTGTCAAATGGAGTTTTTCGACTAGTGGGTTGGAGATGAAGTTATGGAAAGCTCCACTGTCAATCAAGACTACCACCTCCCTCTTTCTGATCAGTCCCTTTAGTTTTATCGTGCCTCCTGTCGTGAAACCCGAAATGGAGTTTAGGAATAACTCCAGAGGTTGGTTATCCCTTGTCCTGTTGTCATCCCTGCCTGCTAGAGTGATTTCCATCTCATTGTCTTCATAGTCGGCTAGGAGCAGCACTTGCAACTGTTGATTTTTACATCAGTGGCCCGGTGGATATTTCTCATCACATCTATAATATAATCCTTGGGATCTCCTTTGTTGTAACTCAGCATCTATGAGTTTCCTTAAGGGTTTCCTTTTTTTGGCAGGTTGTACGCCGGCATTCTTTTCTTGATTGGTTTCCGTATGGAAACCCTTGTTTCTCTCATGGCTGGGGAAGAAGATAGGTGATTTACCAAAATGCCCCTGCAAAGATACTCCCATCAACCCTCCTTTCGACTAAACATGGATGGGTCCAGTCGTTCTTGGGCCAGCATCTTATCTAATTGGATGGGCCTTTATTTGGTCCAACGCCATGTTCTTCTCTTCTATTTTGTGGGCTAAATCCATTAGCCCATATAAAGATGTAGGCCTGAATAATTTTATTTCGGCCTTGGTATCTTCTTGGAGCCCATTCAAGAAGGCTTCCTTCAACAGATCGTCGGAAAGATCACTTAGGTGACCCCAGAGAAGCTCGAACGACTGGAAATACTCGGAGACACTTCCGGTTTGCCTCAAAGCTAGAAGAGATTCATAATTGTCGTCCAATTGAGAAGATCGGAAACAATGCAGCAAGGATGACCGGAAAGAACCCCATGATCGGAAAGGATTTCTTGATTCTGTCCACAAAAACCAGTGGAGAGCATCTCCCTCTATGCAAATGGCTGCTGCTGGTATCTTCTCCTCGTCAGATATGTGGTTGACCTGAAAATATCGTTCAGCTCGACATAACCAACCATAGGGATCTTGGCCGTCAAACATCTGCAAATCCATTCTCCTCCCTTGAAACTCATGATGGTGATGATCCCCTGGTAAGAAGGAACTACGCTTGTGACTATTTGAGGGTTCTCCACCTTCCGTATTCCTATGCCGATCTCGACATTTGTCCGGCGTTTCTTGATTCTTGATCCATTCTCTTATTTCTACCAGATATTCACTGAATGCATTTACATTCGTTTGTAATCTTCCCATGTTTTCCCTCAAGTCTCCTATCTCACCCCTGACTCCTTCTATCTCCTTCTCTATTCCTTTGTTTCTTTCCATCCGAGTTCTAACCATTCCCTGGGTTCGAATTGGCTCTGATACCATTTGATAGGCTCGACTAATTCAAGCAAATGGTAATGAATTCTCAATGGAAGAATCAGATACAGACTTTCCAATTACTACAAATCAAGCTGATAGAATCAGCTATGTGAGTTATACAAATACTAGTTTTTGTCTACAAAGTTTCCATGATTACACTTTCTAGCTTTCTAGGAGCTAGATCCTCCCACTCTTCCTTTCTTCTGCTAGTTCTTGGATATCCCCTCTCGATTTCCCTCTCCTTTCTTTTATTTCTCCCCCTTTGCCAGATGTTCGTCCTCCCTACCGTAACCGAACCGAGTCTGGTCCTCTTTTCTGTTGTTTTCTGTCAGAATCCTGTCCTTTTTGTGATAAAACTAGTAGACTAACTGTCTAACAGAAGTTCATTTAGTTTTGCCAAAAATCCCTTTAATCCAACCCATGAGGTAAACTGGCTTGACTCAAACTACCTCCAAAAGGAAACATAATTAAGCTTCTTGTCAAGTTTCTCCTGAAACTCACTCCAGATGCTGCAAATAGCACACAATTTCTTGGTCGAGACTTAAGAGTTGTAAAGAAAAATATAAGATGAAAACTTTTCTCAGCTGACATCATCATGTGGGTCCATAGTGTCTCTTTTAAGTAAAATCTAGAAATTTTTAGTAATTTTAGGTGATTGCTTTTAATTCTTAGTTTACAAGGTCTTTGAGCTGGTTGAGGGCTTTTGTGTGGATGGAATTCATTTGTTCTAGGCTCTTGATGTCTCATTTCAATTTGGAAGGTTCAGCTGGATTGGAAGCCTTTGATGAGAGAAGGAAAAGGAAAGTAGTCTGTAGAGAATCAGTTCCTCTAAATCTAAATTTAGGATGGTTTGGAATGCTACTTATTTGAGCGCTAGAGATTAATATGGAATCTACGTGTAGATAAGTACTTAGTACTATGCTGTCTATGTCGTTTTGGGAGTAGGAAGAATGTCACACACAGACACACATATGCCTATGTCAATGTTATATAATTGGAAAACATAGGGACAAGCTCTTTTGGACATTCATTTTGGAGAGTGTTTGATAGTTTATTCTTACTAGTGCACAGTTAATCAATTGTAGTATATTGCAGTGCCAAATCTACATGGAGGATATAGTATGAAAATTAAAGTACTAAAGTAATCTAAATTAATGAAACTAAACTAATGTATGAAACATACTAAATTATGAAGAAATTGATGAGATCAAATCAATTGGATGAGAATGAATTAATTTAAGAAAAATGAACTGAGATTAAAAGCTAGGATTAAAGATCATCTAGTTTAAAATTAGGCTGGCTAATTATTTCTCTTTATAACTCAAGAAATAAACCGAGACTTCGACTACTTTCTCAGAAAATGGTTTCTTTGAAAACTTAATTTAGAAATTGTTAGAACTTCAGCCTCTAGATAGATTATCAAATCTTAAGCATTAGATGTAATAGAACAAGGATTCAATTCCAAGAATCCACTATGAATGGTGATAACATAAAATTAAAAGATTGTTCTAAAGATGAACTACCTTTTCCAACTTGAAATAAATTTCTAAATCAACTTTCTAAGGACAATTAAAAATGTTGGAAATTCATAAGTATGATTCCTAATTATAGGCTAGGATCACTCTAACCCTAGGAAAGTGAAACTAGCCTAACATGATGACTAATTTAATCATGACAACTATAAAAGTAAAAAAGAAAAAAGTGCTAAACTAGGCAAGAAAACTTAGCCTAAAATTCCAGAAAAAACTTGTCTTAAACTTTTTGAAAGTAACGTCCTAAAATAGTGAGAAACTTATGTCCTACAGTGAATTAGAAAATACTAATTAAACCAACATAAAATTGCAGCAAATAGTTCCTAAACTTTTACTAGAATAAAAAATGCAAAACTTATACTAAAACAAACATGAATAAAAACTTCACTAACAATCTAGAATCTAAACCACAAATCATAACTTCAAAACATGAACATAAAGCAGTAAATAAATTTCAGGAAATAAACTTTTATTGACTTCCAATCTTGATCATTACGATACTTAAAAAAAACAAAGAGAAAAACTAGAACAAACTTCCTCAGTTTGATGTAGAAGCCTAGCAGCCCCTTGGTGTGTCACTCATCAAGCAAGTCTTCTAGGATCTCCACTCCAAATCCAAGTAAGATGAAGACAACTAGCAGCACAAAGAATCAGCCAAGAGCAGAATGTCCCAAAAAAGAGAAAACCAGCCAGGAACTCCAAAGAAAAATGTCCAGCCAACTAACTATAGCCCAAGAGAAAGGACTTCTCAAGCAGCCAACCAAGAAAGGCTGTCTTATGTGAAAACAATCTCCAACCAGCGGCTTCCAAAACGTCTAAGCAGATTCTAAAAATAAGAAACCCAAGGTAACATGTCCTTCCAAGGAGCAGCCCCTAATGGAGATAGAGAGATGTCTTGCTGCTGCCAAAGCAAAAACAGCCAAAAGAAGAAAAAAAAGGACGTGTAAGACTTCCTTCCTAAGCAGCAGCAAGAGAGAGAGAAGTTCCAAGCAGCCTTCTATGGAAATTCCTACAAAACATTCCAACTTGTAGCAGCCAGCCGAGAACCCTCAACATCTCCTTCAAAAGCAGACCTCACTGCCTTTCCCTGAAGTAAAACGTCATCCTTTTCCAAGGGAGCATCCCTATGTATATGTATATCACCTTCAAAACCGTCCATTTTCATCTAGCTTGATCGGTGATCTAGAAGATTGGCTGACTTGATCTAACACTTGTTCTTCTAACAGCTTTCAATTTACAACCTATAAAATAAAGAAAAATCCTAATTAATATTATTTTACATGATTTAATGCAAACATATCTTTGATTGTCTATCTAACCCTGAAAATACATCAAATTATGGTTAGATGACAATTAAACATTTTAGTGCCAATCTTTCCTATAAATATGAAAATGATCAATAAAATGCACTAAAATAATGTAAAAGTTAGTGTTTGTGGTATAAAAATTGACACTCGACAGAGAGGTGCTACCCTAGGGCATTTGTTTGGGAGATGTAAGCCATTCATCATGGTTGGCATGCCAAAATTAGGTAACATGTGGAAAATCATGAGAACTGGAAGATTCTAACAACTTGTTTTGCCACGTTGAAAAATAGACAGTTGAGATTTTTCAACTTAAATAAGTACAGGTTAAGATCATATATTGGGCACAAAATTTGGTGTGGCCTATCTAAGCCATTCATCATCCACAAAACTATGGTCACATGTAATTTTGAAGAGGTGCATGTTCCCTTTATGTATGTATGTATGAACGAGTAGGATTTAATTCTACCATAATTTGGTAATGTTTGAGAAATTAATGCATTTTATTACTTTTCAGATGAAATAACTTTTGCCCTTCCCCATCTCTCTCTCTCTCTCTCTCTCTCTCTCTCTCTCTCTCTCTCTCTCAGCCTTCTTGTCACTGTTGTTGAGACATCATCATCATCAAGACCTTATCCCAATTAGGGGTCGGCCACATGAATCTTATTCCTCCATTCCACTCTATTAAATACCATGGCTTCATTTAGTCCCAAAGCTTTTAAATCTTTCCTCACCACTTCTATCCACGTTCTTTTGGGCCTTCTCCTTGCCTTTTTGAACCTTCAACTTGTATTGCCTCACTCCTTCGAATTGGTGCTGTTGTTGGTCTCCTTTGAACATGTCCAAACCATTTAAGTCTAATCTCCCTCATCTTGTTACCTATTGGTGCTATCCCTAAATTTCCTCTAATATTTTCATTTCTAATTCTATCCTTTCTTGTCTTACCACTCATCTATCTCAACATCCTTATTTCTGCGACACTCATCCTATGAGTATGATGTTCCTTAACTACCCAACACTTTGATCCATAGAGCATGGCTGGCCTTATAGCCATCCTATAGAATTTTTCCTTTAGTTTGAGTGGCACCCGCCGATCACATAAAACACCCGATGCACATCTTCCAACCCGCTTGGATTCTCTGGGTAACCTCCCTCTCCATCTCTCTACTCTCATGGATCAATGATCCTAAGTATCGAAAGTGGTCTCTCATGGGGACCTCTTGGTCATCAATCTTGACTGGTGTTCCACTCCTACTCTCCTTGCTAAAATTACATTCCATATATTTTGTCTTAGTTCGGCTAATTTTAAATCCTTCAGATTCTAATGCTTCTCTCCATAACTTTAGCTTTATGTTTACACCCTCCCTTGTCTCATCAAGTAGTACTATATCGTCTGCAAATAGCATGCACCAGGGAATCTCCTCATGCAGATGTTTTGTTAACTCATCCATAACTAATGTGAAAAGGTATGGACTCAATGCCGATCCTTGGTGCAATCCAACAGTGACAGGAAAATCACCGGTCACACCACTAGTGGTCTTAACATTTGTTACTGCTGCCTCATACATATCTTTAATTATGTCTATATACCCCTAAGAAACCCCTTTACCACCCAACACCCTCCATATTAACTCTCTAGGGACTTTATCATAAGCTTTTTCTAAGTCGATAAAGACCATGTGGAGGTCTTTTCTCCTCTCCCTATATTTCTCTACTAATTGTCTTAGTAAGAAAATAGCTTCTATGGTAGAACTCCCAGGCATGAAACCAAACTGATTCTTCGATACACTTGTTTCATGTCGTAGCCTCTTCTCAATCACTCTTTCAAAAAGTTTCATGGTGCGGCTCATAAGTTTGATCCCTCAATAATTAGTGCAGCTCTGAATGTCTCCTTTATTCTTATAGATTGGTACAATAGAGCTTTTCCTCCACTCATCAGGCATTTTCTTTGATTTTATAATCTTGTTAAACAACTTAGTCAACCAAACTACCCCAATATCTCCCATATGCTTCCAAACCTCTATTGGTATACCACCAGGTCCCATGGCCTTTCTTGATTTCATCTTTCTCAAGGCCTCTTTTACTTCAAGTATTCTAATCCTACGTTCATATCTATAATATCCAATGTTATTTAGATTTATAGTATTTTCAATCCCTATATTCTCAGGGCCATTGTCATTTAACAATTTTTGAAAGTATATTTCCCACCTTTGTTTGATCTTATCATCTTTGACTAATACCCTTTGATCATCGCTTCTAATGCACCTAACATGCTCTAAGTCCTTACCCTTCTGTTCTCTTACTTTTGCAAGTTTAAACACATTTTTCTCACCTTCTCTTGTTCCTAGTCTATTATAGAGCTCATCATATGCTTTAAGTTTACTCTCACTATTCTCTTAGCAACGTTTTTAGCATTCTTATATTGTTCATAGTTTTCATTATTTCTAATCTTCTGCCATGCTTTAAAATGCATTCGTTTTTCTTTAATAGCCTTTTGCACTGTTTCATTCCACCACCACGTTTCCTTTGTTAATAGCCTTTTACCTTTAGATACTCCTAAGACATCTTTTGTCACTTTCTTAATGAACTCAACCATATTAGTCCACGTGGTATTTACTTCTGTTTCATAGTTCCAATTTCCTTCTACCATCAACTTATTTTTGAATGGGGATATTTTCTCTCCTTTTAAGTTCCACCACTTAGTTTTTGGATGTGTATTAAGTTCAGTTCTTTTACTCCATCTTTTGATATGAATATCCATAACCATTAACCTATGTTGTGAGGTTAAAATCTCACCGGGTATCACCTTACAATCCTTACATATAGATCGTTCATTATTCCTAAGTAGAAAAAAGTCTATTTGGCTTTTATGAAGTCCACTTTTAAAGGTTATTAAGTGTTCATCCCTCTTCTTAAAGAGTGTATTTGCAATGAATAGGTTATATGATAAAGCAAAATCGAGGATATTCTCCCCCATCTCGTTTCGTTCACCTATACCATACCCTTCATGTATTCTATCATATCCTTCCTTATCTTTTCCTACATGGCCATTTAAGTCTGCTCCTATAAATATCCCCTCAGTGTTGGGAATTTCTTGCATGACTCCCTCAATATCTTTCCAAAATTGTCTCTTAATTATATCTTGTAACCCTACTTGTGGTGCATATGCACTTATAATATTTATAGTCTGCTCTCCTAGAATCATTTTTATTATTATAATTCTATCACTGATTCTTTTAACGTCCACAACTTTATCCTTTAATTCCTTATCCACTATTATTCCTACGTCATTTCTATTATTTTCCTTTCCTACGTACCATAATTTATACCCATCTATTTCTCTAGCTTTAGCCTCTTTCCACTTGGTTTCTTGGATACAAGCGATGTTGACTCTCCTACGTTTCATCGTGTCTACTAACTCCAAACTCTTACCTGTTAGTATCCCTATATTCCATGTAGCAATGCGAATCTTATGTTTTGGAGATACCCTATTTACTATCGCCTTTCTTGACCTCCATGGTATGAACCCATGTCCACTTTTCACTGCACCTGGGTTCTGATGCAGCGCGTCGCTTCCTAGGGGACGCTCTAGCAGCCCTTGCCCATTTTTCACTACACTCGGGATCCAATGTAGCGTGTCGCTTCTAGGAGAATGCCCTAGCAACCCTTGCCTATTTTTCACCGCATCCGGGATCCGATGCAGCGTGTCGCTTATGGGGAACGCCCTAGCTTGAGCTAATGTCAGTTTTCGATTCATGTCATGTTGGGATTGCCATAGTTTTTAAAAAGCTGAAGATGATTTTCATTAAAATTATCTTCAACTTCACCCTTGCCGGCTGGCTACCTGACACAAGGGTGGCCATATTTTAAGAAGCTGAAGATGATTTTCATTTTTTCCTCACAAACTAATATACAAATGCATATTTATTTGTAAGAAAGAAATAATAGAATCATCTTCAACTTCCCCCTTGCCGACTGGCTACCTGACACAAGGGTTGCCATCTTTTAAGAAGCTGGAATTGATTTTCATTTCTTCCTCACAAACTAATATACAAATGCATATTCATTTGTAAGAAAGAAATAATAGAATCATCTTCAACTTCCCCCTTGCCAGCTATCACCTGACGCAAGACCCTCCTCCTTTTTCATCCGGGCTTGGGATCGGCATTGGCGGAGTTGGTCAAATGAATCTTGTTCCTCCATTCTCCTCTATTAAGTTTCATAGCTTCATTTGGCCTAAAGTTTTTAAATATTTTCTCACCACTTCTATCCACGTTCCATTGGGCCTTCCCCTTGTCACTGTTGTTGAGACTATTTGCCTTATTTTTAAGGTGGCTTTCCTCTTGCTATAGAAATTCTCATTGACATTGAAAAGGATGAAGTGGGGCAAGAAATGATGATTGATTCAGAACAGGCTCTAAAAGTTTTGAAATCAATGCCAATTTTGGGCCCTTATAAGATAAAACCATAGCTATCTGTTAACCAAGCATCGTTTTCTGATTGCATATCAAGCCTCTACACATGTGCATAGAAATTATAGTAGTTTATCTGGACTTTGTTGGAATGGAAGTGCCTTCTTCATCACTGCCCTTGCACAATCAAATGCTACTTTTTCCTGTAGTACCGAACTATACCTCTTTCCAACCTATATTGTCATAATAAACAATTTGCTGTTCTATGCTAGAGTTTGTCAGAAACCTTGTTGCAGTTTAGCTTGATTGGGTTGGTGCTCATGACAGAATACCTTTCTACTTTCTGCTCATACCTTCTACCAAATCAAGAAAGTTTTTCTACTACAAGAGAAAGGATTAGAAAAAGAAAAAGAAAAAAAAAGAACCCAACATGGGAGAGGGTCATGTTTCAGGCCCAAAATCCTTCAACCATGTTACTATAAGACACAGTTAAGTTACCATGTAGATGCTAAAGATCCATCTAAGTTTTGCTGATTATCCAGTTCCTAGAGCAGATGCAAAGTGTCACTTCGTCTTTTTTTAGAGGTTGGTGGGGTTGGGGGCCGATAATCTTGTATTCTCCATTCACCATTCACTCACGTTGGTGGAGTTCTTCAACTGGGACTTTAGTCTTTTTTGCTTGTTACAAGAACTTGTTAATCTGGACTAGTCCACCCAGAATGATTCACAGATCAGTTCCAACATATTATGACATACAAATACTACCCTTGGCATCTACAGTGCAACTGATGCACAATTTTCCATATGCGTGGATGTAATGATAAAACACCTGACTTATTCTCAAGTGCCAACTCTTGATGGTCGGTCTAAGTGTTTGACACGTCTTGGTCCATCATTACCAGTACTTGGTTATCTGTTCTAAACATGTCAAGATATATGCTGTTTGCTTGACCTATTGGGATAGCTTTCGATCTCTTTTGAATTTTATATGTGTTGAATATAGCACAGTATTGTATAGCTTTACTTAGCCTTAGTCTTAATTTTGTTTTATTTTTAGTCCCACATTGTACAGTTAGGAGCATGTAACTATCCTTGTTTAGTATATATATGTGTTAAGTGTGAGGTGCAAAATTACCAACACACATTCACCCATTCTAAGGGTTTCTCTCTATCTTTCTCTCTTGGCTCCACTTTAACCTAGTATCAGAGCTATAAGAGAAACCCTAATTATCTACCTTCCCCCTTTTTTTTTCCCTTTTGGTTTGGCCATGTATCCATTTCGGCAATTCCTTTGGCGACTGTGCTTTTTTACTGGTCACCCCTCTGTCATCTCTGGCGTTCCTAGATCCTCGCTACTGCCGCTAGATTGTTGTTGCCGCCGATCTTCGCTGCAGACCACCTAGATAAGTAATCATGGCTTCTAAAAATGGTATTTTCACTTCTGTAATTTCTGGATCTCCTGTTATTACGTCGGAGAAATTAATTGGTAGTGAAAATTATCTGTCTTGGTCTGCCTTTGTGGAATTATGGTTTATGGGTAAAGGTTATGATGACCATTTGGTCAAGAAAGAGGAAGATATTTCTGCTGCAGACAAAGTGCAATGGAAAAAAAATGATGCACAATTATGCAGCCTATTATGGCAATTCGTGGATCCCAAAGTTTTACATCATCTTCGCGCCTATAAAACATGTTTCAAAATTTGCACCCAGGTGAAGGGCTTATACATGAATGATATTCAATGTTTTTACAAAGTTGTTTCTGACATTGTTCATGTTAGACAACAGGACATGGATATTTCGACTTACATAGGAAAGATTATGTCTCTTAAGGAGAAGTTCTTGTCTCTGATGCCTCCTATTGATGGTGTAGAAGCCCAACAAATATAGATTGATAAGTTTTTCATGGTGTTGATTCTCATTGGGCTCCGCCCTGACCTTGAATCTGTCAGAGATCAAATTCTGGCTAGCCCTTCAATGCCCTCATTGGATGAAGTATTTGCTCGCTTGTTGCGTATCTCCTCTACTTAGACAATTACTTTTGATGGTCCTTTAGATTCCTCAATTTTGACTTCTCAGGCAAACACTAGAGGCGGCCATGGTGGTAGTCATAACCGAGGACAGCGCCCTCAGTGCACGTATTGTAATAAGATTGGACACACTTGGGATCGGTGTTACCAACTACATGGGCGACCTCCTTGCGCTGCTAACATTGTCCAGTCATCTGACACCCAGTTACTTGACTCATCTAAGGGCTCAACATCTCAGAATATTATCCTGACTGGTAGTGACTATGATGTGTACCTCCAGAATCAGGCAGCCAAGTCATCTTCTGTTGCTTCTGTCGCTCAGACTGGTAATCCCAGTGTTTGCTTTACTCAGTCTTCTTCTATTGGCCCATGGATTCTAGACTCTAGAGCTTTTGATCACATATCTGGTAACAAACACCTTTTCTCCTCTCTTACTTGTTCTGCTACTTTACCTACTATCACTCTAGGCAACGATTCCAAAACTGTAGCTAAAGGAATTGGTTTGGCTCATCCCCTTCCCACTCTTCCTCTCACCTCTGTACTTTATGTACTCGAGTGCCCGTTTAATCCTATTTCCATAAGTAAAATGACCTGCACTCTTAATTGCTTTCTCACTTTTTTTTATAAATCTGTAATCTTGCAGGACCGTGGTATGGGGAAGACGATTGGTATAGGGTGTGAGTCTCAAGGCCTTTACCATCTCAAATCACTTGCAGCTCCTGCCGCTTGAATCTCTACTGATTCTCTTGCTCTTATTCACAATTGTTTGGGCCATCCTAGTCTCTCCAAACTTCAAAAGATGGTCCCTCATTTTTCTACTTTTTCGTCTCTTGAGTGTGAGTCTTGTCAGCTTGGAAAACATACTCGTATTTGGTTTCCAAAGCATCTCAATAATCGGGCTATGTCCCCCTTTGAACTTGTCCACACTGATGTTTGGGGTCCTAGTCGTACTATTTGTAGTGTGGGTTTTTAGTACTTTGTAACTTTTATTGACGATTATTCTCGATGTACTTGGTTATTCCTTATGAAGAATCGATCTGAATTATTCTCAATTTTTTTAGGAAATTTTGTGCTGAAATACAAACTCAATTTAATGTTGCTATTCGTGTTTTACGTAGTGACAATGTACGAGAATATTTTTTTGCACCTTTTTCTTCTTTTATGTCTCAACAAGGAATTCTTCACCGGTCATCGTGTGCCCACACTCCTCAACAAAATGGAGTAGCTGAATGCAAAAATCGTCATCTCATAGAGATAGCCTACACTTTCTTCACAATTATGTTCCTTTTTGTTTCTGGGGGGATGCTGTTCTCACTGCTTGCTACTTAATTGTATGCCTTCTTCTGTGTTGCATGATCAAATTCCCCATTCCATTCTCTTCCCCACACAACCTCTTTATCTTCTTCCTCGTGTTTTTGGATGTACTTGTTTTGTACACAACTTTGCACTTGGGCAAGATAAGCTTTCCGCCAAGGCCACAAAATGCATCTTTTTGGGATATTCCAGGCTTCAGAAGGGGTATCACTATTATTCTCTTGACACTAATCGATATCTTCTCTCAGCAGATGTAACTTTCTTTGAGCGGTCACCATTCTTCTCATCCACTATTAAGCCACTCTCCATTTATGAAATTTTACCTCTTCCTTATATTTCCACACCTGTGGATGATGTCCCTCGTCCTCTTCAAGTTTATCATCGTCCGCCTCCTCTTAACGCTGTTGCAGGTTCCATTGAAGTCCCTGATGACAAGCTCCCTGTCCCACTGGCTTCGCCTACTTTAGCCTTGCATTCGGTTGACAGCTTGCCTATTGCTCTTCAAAAAGGTGATTGATCTACTCGTAATCCTCATCCTATCTATAATTTTTTTAGTTATCATAGATTATCTTTACCTTATTATGCATTCGTTTCCTCCTTGTCCTCTATTTCTGCTCCTAAAAGCACCAGTGAGGCTCTTTCACATCTTGGGTGGAGACAGGCCATGGTAAATGAAATGATTGCTTTGCATACGAATGGTACTTGGTTCATTCGCCACCTGGTAAAACTATAGTAGGTTGCCGTTGGATATATACTGTTAAGATGGGTCATAATGGACAAGTTGATCGACTTAAAGCCCGCCTAGTTGCTAAGGGCTATACTCAGATTTATGGTCTTGACTATGGTGACACCTTTTCCCAAGTTGCGAAGGTTGCCTCTGTTCGATTATTTTTCTCTATGGCAGCTATGCGACATTGGCCTCTTTACCAGCTGGATATTAAAAATGCTTTCCTTCATGGTGATCTAGCAGAGGAAGTTTATATGGAGCAACTGCCTAGCTTTGTTGCTCAGGGAGAGTCTGGTTTAGTGTGCAAATTGCGCTGTTCTCTATAAAGTTTAAAACAATCTCCTCGAGCATGGTTTGGACGATTTAGCTCTGTTATTCAGGAATTTGGAATGCTTCGGAGTGAAGCAGATCATTCTATTTTCTATCAGCACAACTCTTCGGGTCAATGTATCTATCTAGTGGTCTATGTGGATGACCTTGTCATCATAGGCAGTGATGAGGATGGCATTTAGAGACTTAAACAACATCTTTTCCATCACTTTCAGACTAAAGACCTGGTAAAACTAAAGTATTTTTTGGGAATTGAGGTAGCTTAGTCTAGTACAGGTATTGCCATTTCACAAAGAAAAATGTGCTTTAGACATCTTGGAAGAGAGTGGTATGTTAGATTGTAAGGCCGTGGACACACCCATGGACCCGAATGTTAAGCTTGTACCAATACAGGGGGAGCCTCTAGAAGATATCGACGACTTATGGGTAAACTGAATTATCTCACCATTACTTGACCAGATATCTCTTTTGTTATAAGTGTAGTCAGTCAATTCCTATAGTCACCTTGTGATAGTCATTGAGATGTTGTGGTTTGTATTCTTCGATATATTAAAGGAGCACCAGGTGCACCAAGTCAAGGTTTGTTATATGAAGATAAAGGCCATACTCAAATTATTGGGTACACAGATGCTAACTGGGCTGGTTCTCCTTCAGATAGGCGTTCTACCTTAGGACATTTTGTTTTTGTTGGAGGTAACTTAGTATCTTGGAAAAGCAAGAAACAAAATATAGTTACCAGATCAAGTGCAAAAGCTGAGTACGAGCCATGGCTTTGGCAACATGTGAACTTATTTGGTTGAAACAACTACTCTAGGAGATGAAATTCGGGGAGGATGGAAGTATGAAGCTAATATGTGATAATCAAGCAGCCTTTCTTATTGCATCTAATCCCATTTTCCATGAAAGGACCAAACACATAGAAGTGGATTAGTCCCCCTTTTTTAGAGAAAAGATCTTGTCGGGATGTATTGCTACTAGCTTCGTCAATTCAAATGATCAACTAGCAGACATCTTCCCAAAATCTCTCAGAGGACCTCGAATTAAATACATTTGTAACAAGCTTGGTGCATATGACTTATATGCTCCAACTTGAGAGGGAGTGTTGAATATAGCATAGTATTGTATAGCTTTACTTAGCCTTAGTCTTAGTTTTGTTTTATTTTTAGTCCCATGTTGTACAGTTAGAAGCATGTAACTATCCTTGTTTAGTATATATATATATATATGTGTGTTAAGTGTGAGGTGCAGAATTACCAACACACATTCACCTATTCTAAGGGTTTCTCTCTCTCTCTCTTGGCTCTACTTTAACAATATGCATCATCACATTCTGGTTCAGTTCAACTTGAAGATGTTTTTTGTGTTATTTCATGCTCTTCCTGATTCTTGTTTCTGTTAATTGTATCCTGATGACTTTGTTTGTGATGGTAGCATTGCTAGAAATATGGCACAAAGGAAAGCTAGAAGAAACCAAACAGTTGGCACTTGGGGAAGCTATATCAAATTCGACTTTTTCAGCTGAAGAAGCCAGTACATACAGTCTTCCCTTTGAGTAGATACACCTCTGTGTCATTTCCGTACACCTGTTTGTCATTTTCATTCATACTATTCTATAAATTTGGATTATCCTAGGGTTGTGATGATGTATAAGCTGCATGTTTATTTTTTGCCTTGTTTCTTATGAACTTTATACCTGGTGTTTAGTATACTAAGGGTGCTTTTTTACAGGGATTCTGCAAAGAGTCTTGGAGTTTGAATGGATTTTGCTATTGGAAGAAATTGGTGTTTGGATTCCATCAGAAATTATCAACAAGGAAATAAATGACAAAACTGATAGTGACGAAGAGTTTGGTAATAAATATTTCTATCATTTTAACCATGTTTTATGCATTTTGTGCTGTCACTGCCCTTTGTGCTGACTTTCTCCACCAGTTACAAATCTACACTGAACAAAACCATGATTCATTTTGGTAATTTTGGGCTATATCTTTAAAAGGGATAATTTTGATTTCCATTCCCCAGGTGGATATCAATTGCTTCTCGTTATATGGCTGATTCTTAATTTTGCTTGTGTTCTTAACCATGTGCTAATTTCCAGAAGCCAAATTTCTAATTGTTTCGAATTAATATGAGATATTGTAAATTGTAATTCATTTTGCCTAATTGGTTGTGAGAAGAAATTGGATTGTCTGTGAGGACCTGATTCTAATAAGCCGTCAGTGAAGTTTAACATTGAGATCATGTTCTAGTGTTGTAGAGTTGTAGTTCTTCTCATATTCATCTACAATCACTTTAGCAATCTGTTATTCACTCTTTATGGTATACATTTTCGGCAGATGATTACATAAATCCTGGTCGACCACTTCCACCTGAATGCCATACTGAGATGCATGCTGATTATGGTGGGGCTGCCATCAGGTGGGGTCTGACCCACCACAAAGAAAGTGCTGCTGACTGTTGCCAGGCTTGCTTGGATCAGGCCAAACGTGCAAAGGCAGGTGAAATGAAGTGTAACATATGGGTTTATTGCCCATCTATTTATGGGTGCCATTCACCTGATATTTATGAGCACAAATATCATGAGTGCTGGCTGAAACAGGTGAGGCTCTTTACTTCTCTGATACTCTTGCTGCTTAGTGAGCCCTGCAGCTTACTTTATTTAGTTAGTTGCTGCGTAATTATGTATGATCCAAGTGCTTATTGATAAGAAGAATACAAGATATCAGGCATGTTTTTGAGCTAGCATTAACCTGGAGAGGCAAGTTTTTGGTTGTTGCTCCCATTACTCCCCCTCAACATAAAAATAGATAATACTTGATCATAAGGAATCAAGACAGAGATATTCGGATTTACTTGTTGCTAATGCCTAATCCTTCTGAACTTAGAAAGTGGCTGATGGGTCTGCAAAAGAAAAGAAGAAAGAACTCCCAAATAGACAGTGGACAGTAGAGATCAGGAATGATTTAGTATATGTATTCCCAGATGATGAGTATTACAACCATTGATGAACACCATGCTCTACAGAGGATGTTAACATTCAGGGAAATTCCCTGCTCAGGCACTGTCTGGCTTCTTCCGTTTCTCTTCCCCTTCTCCTCCTTCCTCCCCTCCTTTATCCCTTTTCCCTAACAGAATTTCCCTCCCTATCTCACTCTTCCCCCTGCCCGTAACCGAATTAGCTAAGGTAGTTAACTGCCTGGCCTAGGGACCGCTTCTCCTGGAATATATCAGCTCAAAATGTCCACGTCCTTGTTGCTTTCCTTGCCTATTACTGTCCCTATCAATACCCCCCCCCCCCCTAATTTAACCACCTTGTCCTCAAGGTGGAAGTCAGGGAATTGGGACTGAATGGTGTCAAACAACTCCCAACCTTTCGTGGTCTAGTAAGCCTTGCCATTGTACCTGTACCTCTATTTGTCCATTCGGTAGCACTCAAGTATTCTTAATGTTCACGGGATATACTTGCAATTCCAGATTCTTTGAAAGATTGGTGGGCAGAGGTTGAGAACTGAGAGATGGCGAAGCTGCGGGTTTCAATTGGGAAACATGGAATAATGCGTGGATTCTGGCAGTGGGAGGAAGCTCCAGTTGGTAAGCCACTTCCCCAATTTGACGGTTCACCTTGTAAGGACCATAATAGTGAGGAGATAGCTTCTCATTGACATGAGTGGCCAGGGACTTAAGTCTGTACAGGCGAATCCTTAGATAGACAAAATCACCTGGGAAGAAGGATAAGTCCTGTTTGCATGAATCAGACTGGGCTTTCATGTGCACTTGAGCTCTCTCCAAATGTTGCTTTAGTTCGGCCAGCACTCCATCCCTGAGAAGTAGTTGGCTGTTGACCTCATCTACTAATGAGCTGTCTTCTTGAAATTTGAGTAAGAGAGGCGGATCCTGTCCATACAAGGCCTGAAAAGGTGTCATTCCAATAGTGCTGTGGAACGTGGTATTGTACCAATATTCAACCCAACATAGCCAAGCTGGCTAGGTCTTAGGTTTGTCTCCGATGATGCAACGAAGATAGGTTTCCAGGCAGCAGTTAACCACTTTCGACTGCCCATCTGTTTCAGGGTGGTATGCCGAGCTCATCTTTAATGTGGTGCCAGCAATCCTGAATAATTCCTTCCAAAAATTACTAATGAAGATGTGGTCCCTATATGTAATGATGGAATGAGGATAGCCGTGTAATCTGACCACTTCCTCGGCGAAAGGAAGAGCCACGTCTTTGGCGGTGTAAGGGTGGCTAAGAGGTATAAAATGGGCATATTTGGTGAGGCGATCTACCACTACCAGAACCGTGTCGTAGCTCTTAGCCTTGGGCAGTCCGCCTAGGAAATCCATGGTAATATCATCCCAGGAAGATAAAGGAATTGGGAGTGGCTGAAGCAAACCTACTGGTTTAGTGGAAGCATATTTATTCCGTTGACATATGTCGCAGGCCCCTACAAACTTCTGGACATCGCCTTTTATCCCTTCCCAGTGCAAGACTTGTGAAATGTGCTTGTAGGTGCGGAAGAAACCGAGTGTCCCCCGGTTGGAGTGGAATGGAACTCTTGTAGTAGTAGAGGGATGCGGGGAGATCGTCTGGGCAGTACTAGTCTGCCCTGAAAGTATAACTTCCCTTGCCTTAACGTGTACCCCTGTTGGCTAGTGGCATCCTGCGTGAACTGTTGGCTGATAGCTCTAAGTTTTGGGTCTGCCTAGATCTCATCAGAAATTTGTTCCAGGCCTTCACTTCTAGCAACCTTGAGGGCAAAAAGATTAGGCTGGTTGGCCATGGTAGAGGGGCTTAGCAGTGGAATGGACTCAAGACAGTCCAACGTATAGAACTCTTGCCATCTGGATAGAGCATCTGCCACACAGTTGTCTGAATCCGGCTTGTACTAAATTTCAAAGTCGAATCCCACTAACTTGATTTACCACTTCTACTGGTCACTGTTCAAGATGCGTTGATCCATGAGGAAATGAAGGCTTTTCTGATCTGTCCATATAATGAAGTGCTGACCCATTAAATAATGACGCCATTTCTGGACTGACAGCACAATGGCCATGAGCTCTCTTTCGTATACAGATTTGGACTTGGCTCTAATCGACAAAGCCTGGTTGAAGAACACAATGGGTCTGCCCTCTTGCATTAACACTGCCTCGACCCCTTTTCCAGAAGCATCAACCTCCAAAACAAATGGTTTGGTGAAGCTAGGAGTAGCCAAGATAGGAATTGTTGTCATAGCATGTTTCAAAGTGTCAAACGCCTGCTACGTACTGGTGTCCCAATGGAAGCCATCCTTCTTGAGAAGTTGCGTCAATGGTACGGCTATGATCCCATAATGTCGTACAAACTTCTGGTAGTATCCGGTAAGGCCCAAGAATCCTCTTAGTGCCTTGACATCTGTGGGAACAAGCCAGCTGACCATGCACTTGATTTTTTTATTGATCGGCTGCTACACCCTTAGCCGAAATAACGTGCGCAAGATACTCGATTGAAGTTTGACAGAATGTGCATTTCTTACGGTTAGCTACTAACTTGTTGCTGCTCAGTAGCTGCAAGACAAGGGTAAGGTGTTGCAGTTGCAAATTCATCTCGGAGCTATAGATTAAAATGTGAACAAAGAATACCAAAACAAACTTACGGAGATGTGGGCGGAAGATATCATTCATGAGGCTCTGGAAGGTGGATGGGGCATTGGTCAAGCCAAAAGGCATGACCAAAAATTCGTAGTGACCCTTGTGAGTTCTGAAAGCTGTCTTGCAAACATCCTGTTCCCTGATCCGTATTTGGTGGTAGCCCGATTTAAGATCCAACTTAGAGAAGATCGCCGCTCCTCCCAGCTTGTCCAACAGCTCATCAATAGTGGGTATGGGAAACTTATCAGCGATGGTCATCTTATTCAGAGCCCTGTAGTCGACACAAAACCCCCAACTTCCATCCTTCTTCTTGACTAATAGCACGGGATTGGAAAAGGGATTGGTGCTCGACCGAATGATCTCGGATAGTAGTTCCCTGATGATATGCTCTATTTTGTTCTTTTGAAACTGTGGGTATTGATAGGGCCCGACGTTGGTTGGCTTTGCCCCGTCCTTTAGCTATATGGCATGGTCATGCACTCTGCTGTTTGGTAGCTGCAGTGGTTGGTCGAACACATGACTAAAGCACACTAGGACCAGTTCCACCCAAGAAGGAACACTGTTCATCGTGGTATTGGTGAGGGTTAGAAGTCCCTGATGCTCGACCACGTAATTGTCTTCGGCGCTAGGTTTGATCTTGAGGAATGATCGGAGAGATGCTGGCGAACGCGTCAGAGAAGGGTCTCCCTGCAGGGAGAGATGCCTGTCCTATACGGAAAACTTCATGGTGAGGTTCTTGTAGTTGGCTGAAAACTCACCAAGGGTCTGCAACCACGCCACTCCAAGAATGATGTCGACACCATGCAACTCGAAAAGGTGGAAGTCCTGGTTAATCTCCACACCGGCCAAGGATAATGCGAGATTTTGGCAGATTCTGGGCCCTTGCACACAATGTCCATCTCTCACCTGGACTCCAAACGGTCGGGTGTTCGTGACCGGCACTTCGAGGCTCTTCACCAATCCCCTGGAGATGAAGTTATGTGAAGCTCCACTATCTATCAGAACCACCACCGCCGCTGACCCGACACTGCCCTTCAACTTCATAACCTTGCCCTGTGTAATCCCCACGATGGTTTGCATGGACAGCTCCATCGGAGAGTTGTCCTCTTCGGGTTGCACCCTCTGCTCCTGTTCTGTCCGCGTTGGGGCTTCGTCAAGGTCGCCTCCACTGTTGTCATCGACCAGGAGAAGGATCTGCAACTGCCGGCTCTTGCAACAATGGCCGGGGGTGAAATGCTTATCGCACCGATAACAAAGCCCTAAGGCTTGTTCCTGTTGAAATTCGTGATCAGTGAGACGCCGGAAAGAGTCTCGGCAACCATTCCTGGCGTCTCTGGTTCGGGATTCCTAGTCCCCCCTTCCCCCCTTCCTCCCATCATCTCCTTGGTCGTGTCTGATGCCTGAGTTAAGGTTTGGGCGAAATTCCTATTCTTCCCTTGGAAGCCCGTTCTAGTACTTGGGCTTGTCAAAGGGAAGGATGTGGGTCTTGAGAACTTAGGCCCACTTACAGATTGGCTGCCTTGGGCCCTAACTCTGTCCAGAGCAGCATTCTTTTCTTCAACTTTATGGGCCATATCCATAACCCAGTGAGGGTCTCGGGCCTGAACACCTTTACTTCAGCCTTGATCTCTTCTTTCAGCCCATTCATGAAGGCCCCCTGAGGAGCTCGTCGGGTAGGTCTACCAAAGGACCCGACATAAGCTCGAAGCTCTGACGATAATCGGTGACGGTTCCATCTTGCCGGAGAGTGAGGAGTGCCTTGTAGTCGTCGTTGGTTTGTGTCGGTCAAAATCGCCTGAGAATGGCTGCCTGGAACATCATTCATGACAAGAAGGGTGACCTAGATTCCACCCACAAGAACCAGTGCAGAGCTTCACCCTCAAGACAGACGGCTGCCGGTGCGACTTTGCCCCCGTTAGCGACATGGTTGACCTGAAAGTACCTTTCAGCCCAGCACAACCATCCGTATGGATCCTAGCCTTCGAATATGGGTAGATCTAGTTTTCGGGGAAGAGTTTCAGCTGTTAGAAACTCTTGCAGTCCTGGCCGACGTCAGTCTCCATCGTTTGAGTTTTCCCCTATCTCTGTTACTCATGCCTTCCCTCCTGCTTCTCGGCGAGGTGGAGTACCTGCCGTGTCCTCCCTTTGACGCATCCAGTTCCTTATTTCCAGCAAATACTCCCCCATGGTGGTGACATTATCCTGCATCCGCTCCAGATCCCCCTCTAGGATGCCAAATTCCATGAGCATACCCTCCATCTCTTTCTCCATGCTCTCACTTCTGTCCATTCAAGTTCTAACCATACCTCAAGATAGCTGGCTCTAATACCAATTGATGGGTCTGCAAAAGAAAAGAAGAAAGTACTCCCAAATAGACAGTAGACAGTAGAGATCAGGAATGATTTAGTATATGTATTCCCAGATGATGAGTATTACAACCATTGATGAACACCAAGCTCTACAGAGGATGTTAACATTCAAGGAAATTCCCTGTCCAGGCACTGTCTGCCTTCTTCCGTTTCTCCTCCCCTTCTCCTCCTTCCTCCCCTCCTTTATCCCTTTTCCCTAACAGAATTTTCCTCCCTATCTCACTCTTCCCCCTGCCTGTAACCGAATTAGCTAAGGTAGTTAACTACTTGGCCTGGGGACCACTTCTCCTGGAATATATCAGCCCAAAACGTTCACATCCTTGCTGCTTTCCTTGCCTATTACTGTCCCTATCAGTAGCAGAATCACAAGGAAGTGTCTCAAACAAGAACCACATCTTCTTCCTTGATGCAAACCTTGGATGCACAAGGGGCTGACCCTTGAATCCACAAGGGCATGAGATACTTCTCTAGCTTTATTGAAAAGATCAAACGAAACCTGAAGTTTTACCATCTCAAGGACTTGCATATATGTGATAGAGTCCTACTTTTCTAGCACTGCTATTTAAGAAGCATAACTAAGTTTCCAATATTTAATAGGAAACTAAGATACAAGAGTAGGTAAGACAAAATAAGAAGTAGACAGCAAATCAGAAACTAGAGATGCTTCTCCCAGTCTCATCTTTACAGAAGCTTGTGTTCTGCATCAGAACTGTAGTTGTGTTATACTTTTTATGCTTTGTTTACTAAATTGTTCATCAAAGAAATATATCTTCTATTGTCGTCATGTGACCTTGAGGTCACGGGTTCAAGGCGTGGAATCAGCCTCTTGCAAAAATGCAAGGTAAGGCTGCCTACTTTAGGCCATTATGGCCCGCCTCTTCCCCGGACCCCGCATAGGCGGGAGCTTCTTGCACCGGGGCTGCCCTATCATTGAGGGTCTGCTAAGTAGATCCTTATGGCAACACACAATTAGGGTAAATTTGTGGTCTGTCCATTGAAGGAAACTCCATGAAAGAACCATGTAGCCGATTCATATGAGAGTAGTTGGAAGTCTTCGGCAAATTGTGAGTAATTTTATTATTTATGAGGTCTTTTAAGTTTTCGTTGATGAAATTTCTGGGATCCCCTTTGAGTGTACCTAATTTGAGACCACTTAGCTTTTCATTTTACTGAATAGTCTGTTTTTCTTGTTGGAACGTACCAAAGTTAGTTTGATAAATCTAAGCTTGTCTCTTTGCCATGTTTGAGTTGTAGTGACTGGAGAAATGATTTCTTCCTTTAGGAAGCATTCAGTGGCGGGAATTGTCTCCCTAAATAGGGAAATACTTCAACAAGATGGGGAAATAACCCATCTTCTGAGTTGGCATGGGAAATTTTTTGACAAGAGCACAGAATTGGCATGTGTATCAAGACCAAATAGCAGATATTTCCCCAAAGTGGATATGATTCCCTTGTGATCAGTTTGAAATTGATGGTGAGAGTTCAGTAACTGCTGATCGTGTCTAAATGAAGGATTAATCTCATTTCTGAACTACTTCCATAAGATGGAAAGATGGAAGGTACCACATTGGTACCGAGTTGTCATGTGAAAAAATTGACGAGGCATATAGAATGATCATATATACTGAGACCAGATAGTTCCTTTAGCTGGATATGGTCCCTCCTGAATACCTGATCACTTTGGTATTGGTGGTCAGAATTCTCTACCTGCTGAGCACCTTTGTTTGGAGTCTTAACCCCACTATGAAAAACTATCACAAGCTGTAGATAAACCCCACCTTCATAGATATTTTTTCTTTTTTTAAAACAAAGCCAAGGCATAATAGCCCAAAAGCACAGGAAGTGCTGGAAAACATCAAAACAAAAGCAGCACAAGTATAAAACAGAAAGGGTTTAGCATAACAAAAAGCTCAACTAGTCTGGGCAGCTGTGGAAGTGCCACCATCTAGAATATGTGCAAGCACCACCAGTGTCAGAGTAGATCTGAAAATTTTTGCGAAGGAACATCTAATGAGCATGTATACTGGGACCCAATAGCACTAGGTTCCTGTCGCTGGTTATGGCTCCTGATCAGTTTGGAATTGGTGGTGTAAATACAGCACACTGCTATCATGTCTACTTGGAGGATTTACTCCATAGGTGATGCTAGTGCTGCTTCAAGATATTTCCATGCAAGCAATCTCATGTCTGGGTCGTCAAATATCACACCTCACTTTTAAACATATCAGCTGATAATGGTTTCTCCAAACGAAAAAGAAGGACACAGCAGCTGATTTGATTTGAATTCCTTGTTTCAGATTTTAACTTCACTGGTACTTCGTTTCATGATCTTCTATGTAATACCTCTATGGGCCATTCCCTTCATAATCATTTATGTTTTTATGATCTCAATATTTCTGACGTAGTGGAGTAATACTGCTCAAGACCTCAATTGTATGCTGTTACCTGGACTCTGTAATCATGTTTGAACTCCCTATAATTCTGGATAAGTTGTTTCACTAGCTTCGAATTAGATCTAGTCAATCATAACCAGATACTTATATCATCTGTGGGTGCAGGCTGGTAAACCAAAGTTGAGTTTCAAAGACAAGTATCCAGACTGGTATAGAAACTCTCACCCAACAGCTCCAGTAATCGTTCCTTGGATGGCTGGTGTAATTGGTACATGAGTTGCTTCTTCACATTTTGCAAGTGGCTGGACCGAAGATGTGTCTGGCCATGGATTCTGCTAGGCTCCTGTGTCATGTAACCTACTAATACTCATTCAACCTGACTGAGTTATCGCCATTTTGTTCATACTTTTCTTTTGTGGTATTAATCATTGTTTCTGTTTTCTTTTTCTTTTTCTGTGGCTGTTTTTTATTATATCGTTTGTAATTGAGAAATGGCATTGTTCTTATCATGGCCTCGTGGAAGTTCTGAGAGTCAGAAATTTTTTTGATCGATGTATCTATTCCTTGTCATATTACTTAACCACTGTGCCTGCTTATTATTGCATTAGTACATGCTAGTGGCTTGGTTATCTGATACGGGACTTGGCACCTTTGTGGCAAGGGTGAGAATTCCATTGATCCATAAATTTGTTAGAAGTTCTTCATCCTTTGAAGGAGAATGTAAGGAAATTCAATTCCTTCGAGGAAATTCAACTGCAAAGTCTGCAACCAGCTGTTGGAGTAACTGCAGGAGTGTGAGCTTTTTCCACAAGTTTGGGTATTTGGGTCAGCTCACAAAAGTGTAGCTATGCACCAAAAATCTTATCCATTCAGTAATCTTAGTCCTTGGTTTTCTAAATGGACTGTACAACAGCCTGGCTGTCCATCTTAACAAGGAAAGGGCAACAAAGGGTCAGGATGTCTACTGTCCATTTTAAAACTTAGAACAGCAGAGGATTGGGGTCATCCAGTGGAAGAAAGAGATGAACGGTCTATATCACTAACATTTAGGTTCTTTATGTAATGAACCAGAAAGATGAATGGTCTAGACCACGAGGATGCAGCTGCATTGCAGTACGATGAAGAGGAATGCTGTGAATGATCTGAACCATTCATCTTATACAACACATTGTTCGACAATCCCAATCCCCAAATCTGTGAATTGGTTTTTGGTCCACCAATCTGGACGGTAAAAAAACCATGGACATGCAATCGGTTGAAATTTGATGGCCAAAAATACATTTGACCGGAACTAAGATTGAGGTAGGGCGCAACCAGAACGTGTGAAGGCCTTCACTCTGGTTCATCCAGCCAGAGCCAGTTTTTCCGCTCTCGAATTTCCCCATGTCAATGGATCGGGTCAGGCAAGATATTGGCTGAACCTAATCCTCAACCCCACGCCCCCCACCGCCACCCTCTCCTTACGGGTCATTTGGGTCGGTTCTCTCCATTAGCCTTACCTTGCAATAATATTTATAAACATTTTTCAAACATACTTAATAGTAATGTATTTTTATAATATTCAATTGTAGACCGTGTTACAGTTCGACCCGCTCAAATTTACCCGTGCTTGCCCGGCCCGTTTAATTTTCTGGTCGGGGAGGGCTTACTCGCCGGTTTTATCCGTTTTAGATGGAAGCAAAACTGGCATACGGGTGCCTATCCAGCTCTGCTTTTCACCTATCGTCTCCCTTGCTACCATTCGTGCTTCCCCTGCTTTTACCTCGGCAACTTCGACTCCGAGGGTGGCATCCGGCTTCTTCTCCGGCGACAAGTTAGCTCTCTGACTCTCTTTTCTTGCTTTGGTTTCTGTTTGTTTTCTTGTCTTTCAGCATCAGTTGGATAGTTTCAAGTCTGTCTTGCATGGATTTGGTTTTGTCATCGGATTATAGGTAGGTGTTGTGATCTGGTTACGAGATTGAGGAACTTTGTGGCTTTCATTTGTTTCGAAATTATTGTATCTAAGGTCATATCCAACTTCCTACTCTCCAGTTCTTATTGCTCCTCTCTTTTTTGACTTTTTCTGGGTTGTATTTTTTTGAGGATCTTGCTTTATTTGTTATTCTGGGTGACCCTTATTTTCTGCTATAAAGTTGAATTTGTTCTCAATATTGGTTTTTGCACTGACTTATTTTCAGTTTTGGGTTATGGGTTGTGTTCGTCTGTACAAAATATGTTTTTTTTTTTGCTGCTTTTCTTTGCTTTTAACATAGGTCTTCTGCACTTACTGTAAAATGCTGCTTCTGGCTGAAAAGTGGTGTTTTTGTGCTTTTCTATTTTGGTTCTACTTCTGGCTTTTGTTGTCTGATGTTAATCTTGCTGCTTCGGATTTGATTATGTTGAAAGTTGTGTATATATTGCTCTTTTCTCACTTTTTTTCTACAATTTTCAGGTTGCTGTGTTAGTGACCTATCAAAAAATTATTCGTAGCTCTTCATTACCTCAATGTGTGGTTATAAGCTCTGATAATTACAAATTTTATGTCTAGAATGACAGTTGAATCTCTTGTCGATATAAATCCAGGATGTAAACATAGCAGTAGTATGTTTAGTGGGTTTGATTATTTTATTTTTTTAAAATGCAAAGATCAGTAAATATGATAAACTTTTTGTTGTCCGATTGAATTGGTATAAACTTGATTTTGATTGTGTTTCCTCTGCCCCTTATCTGCAAGACTGACAGCTAAATTGTGAATTTGTTCGGTAATTGGCTCTCATTGATGTTGGAATGGAATCTTTATTATGTGGAGGTATTGGGTGGATTGCATCCTTTACCATCTGCCGCATTACTTGTCCTGATCTTCAGTGTTGTTGCTGTTGGATTTTTGGCACTTTAGTCCTTGATGAAGCTGGTTTTTCTTAGCATAGGATGTGTGCTTTTTGGACTGTCCTTGCTGTAGGTGAATGCATTGTGGACTGGTGGGAAAGGAGTGTTTGGCTCTTTGTAGCCTCCTTGGTTTTGTTCGTTTGAGTCACTGTTTTGGGCTTGTTGGTTGTAGATGTATCTGATTGCTCATCTCATGTATTTGTCTTCCATTTAGGAGTTACCCAGTGTTTTTTTATTGATCATCTTGTATCCATGGATTGGTCTTGGTTTTGCTTTGAAGATTTGTGTCTATGTAAGTTATGTATTGTTTCTGTGACAGCAACAGCATGATACTTCATGTTAGGAACTTCCATTTAGGAGTTAAATATGAGCGCATTATAGTCATGTTAATTATTTATTACTCAATTCATTTCCAAATGCTAGATACAAATCTGCAATCTCTGTATATAATTGCCGTCTAAATTTAAGCACTAGATGCAAATCAATTTCATCATTTTGACGTGCCTGAAATATTAAAATAATGTCCTCATCTCATGTTAAATTACAGTTGAACACTGTTAAATTGTTAGCCTTGGGGCCAGAGATTCTCTGGAGGATGTCTATAAGTGGACTCAATTTGTTTCCAAGTTCTAAAACATCTTTATGATACCATTACAAGTGTTGACAATAGTCTCCTAACCACTACATCCTTGGCCATATATATTTCAGTTGCATGTTAGTAATGTAGTACATTGTAGCTTAGAATTCATCATATCTTGCTCAAATTTTATGAGAGCTTGCCATGGAAATTGCGTTGGGCTTATTGAATCTTTTGCTTAGTGCATGCACATTCTGTTTAGCTAGCCAAATAAACCTTGATCTTGCTGTCTTCTGATTTTTACAATTTTATTTTGATATTTTGTCCTGCTTTGATTAGGATGTAGCAAAAAAATCTTCTATGAAATATACAGCTGTATTGGTGGATAAGAAACTGCTTTTTGTTAGTAATTCTCCTCATCTTTTGAACTTGCATTTCCTTCTTTCCAGTTCTCCCTCCTTTTCCTGATGAGCTTATCGCTTGTTATGTTTTGGCAACTTGATGTGTTAGCAGAGAAGGTGGGAGCAGGAAGTTCTTCCGTTCATATTATGATGGCCAGGAATTCCATTCAGAAAACCCACTACGATGTTCTTTCTGTGAAAGAAGATGCAAGTTACGAGGACATTCGAGCAAGCTACAGGGCTGCTATACTTGATTGCCATCCAGACAAAATGCAAGGGCAATTTGAGGCGTTTGTGCCCGACCATGAACTACAGGAAAGATTTCTCAAGGTACAAAAGGCTTGGGAAATCCTAAGCAATATAAATTCTCGGGCAGCTTATGATAAGCAGTTGAAGGCTTTGAGACAGGAAATTGAGATGGCAGATGATGTCAAATTCGAGGAGATGGCAGTCGAAGATGTGGGAGGAAATTTTGAACTCTATTATGACTGCAGGTGTGGTGATTGTTTTTCCATCAATTCAATAGAGCTGGAGGAGATGGGGTTTGCATTCGAAGGACATGGAAGCAGAGCACTACGGACAACTACTGCAGCGTCTGCGTCTGTTGTTCTTCCTTGTGGTTCTTGTTCTCTGAAAATCCGTCTGTTGCTCGACACAAGTTGTTGATCATTCACATGATATTTGGCACAAGTAGTTGCTGCTTTCTGTATCACAGGTGTTTGAATAATGAGTACAAGAGAGAGGACCAGATCATGTTCATTGCTGTGGTGGCTCTATCGCAATGTTATGCATAGTTGCATCGATTGACACTGGCTTTTGGAGTACGATTACAGTGGGATGATCAAAGCCGTGGATATTGACCGGAGATGGATTATTGTTTCCAATCTAGTTAGAGAAAGATCAGTTTCCACAGGTCAGGTATGATGATCACAATTAGGATCAAATTTGCTGATCTATTGCCTTCCTAGTCTGAGAATCTACCTGTTATTGAGATTTTGATTTCCTGCCTCATCATGAAGCAAAAGACTTTTGTTCTAGGAATGGCCAATCAAGGCAAAACCAGAGTCTATGGGATGGGCTTGTCATTATCTGCCAGATTAAAGACGAACGGCTTGGATCAATAGAAATGTAGGAGCTACTGCTACTTTTGTAGGCCCTACAATTATTCCTAGAGTAATACAAATTTTCTCCCAATTATTTGCTATCTAACACTTTCTTTATTTATCTTTATCCTCCTTTGTTTTTGAAATTTTAAAGGTTTTTCTCTTTTTTACCAGAAATCATTTTTTTCCTCCTCATCTTCTTCTAATTTTTAGTCATTCTCCAATCATAATATTAAAACTTTTACTTTTTATTTTTTACTTAAATAAGCTACACTTGAATCTCCAAAATCTCTCTCTTTTTATTTTATAAAAAATCCCTTTCTCTCTAATTTATCCTATTTATTTTCTTTTTTAATTTTAACTTTTTGGATAATATAATCTAAGACATTTTCTTCTTTTTCGTTACTCGTGTAGATAGAAGTCTTTTAAAATAATAGACTGTAATTGATTTATTTTTCAAAGAATCAAATCCCACTTGAATTAATTGTTGTATTAGTGGTTTGGATGGTCACAGTGCAATTTAAGTTAACCCTCCATTAAACGTCATTTAACAATAACTAATGCAACTTTGGGGCCCAGCCAACGATCCAGCCACAGAGAGAGAGAGAGAGAGAGAGAGAGAGAGAGAGAGAGAGAGAGAGAGAGAGAGAGAGACGTTGGTGACCGTAAAACAAATGATCCAACCAATCCCGGTAGATCGAATAAGAGCATGTCCACGAAGACCGGTTTCTGGTTGTCAGATTTGTTTGTTTCCCCAAAATCAATGGGTTCTGGAACCAGAAACGAGGGATCGGCTTCTTCTTCTCCCTGGAGCGTATTCGACGCGGTGAAAAGCTTTCCATCGACCCCAGAAGCCCTAATGGCGGAGATCGATGCAGCCATCGCCGCTTCGGAGTACGCGCACGCCACCGCCGTTCTGGAAGACACAGCTGCTGCTCCTCCTCGCTACGACTCTAGACTTGCCGATGAAGCTTATAAGGCGGGATGTGCAGCTCTGACCGCAGGGAAGAAGGAAGAGGCGTTGCGATCTCTTAGGATTTCGCTGTCCCATTGTCCTCCCAACAAGATCAATGCCATTTCCAAGCTCAAATCTCTCATATCCATTGCCTCTCAGACTCTGCAGGAAAAACCCTAGCTGACTTTGTTTTTTTCTTTTTGTTCTTGTTTATTTTAGTTTTTAGTTCTTGATCTCACATGGCCTGTTTGGCAATCATAATATGAGCTCAGTAACAGAACAGCAACGATATCAATGCTCTCTTTTTTCGATAATGGTGGTCGTCATCTACTTTATCAAACCTTTTTCTGGTACACAATTTAAAGGATCAAGGAGTGCAAGTATGATTTCCCCGGAAGACTGCAAAACAAACAAGAAAGGAATAACTTGTAAACAGGAAAACCCTAACATACTCAATTCTCCAAGCACCTGCATGATCTTCTGAATGCTGGCTCAACTCATGCTGGAATTCTTGAAGACATTTTCAATCAGGCCATTCCACCAAGCTTTGAACATCTTCACATTTTCCAGGTTTCATCCGAAGTCTTTACCACCTCGAAATCAGTTTCTTTCATGAGGTAATGGTGACAAACGACTTCGTTCAAGATTTCAGTTTTACATAATTGTGATCATGTGAGTCTCTAGACATTAAGCAACTTAGGCTTTCCTACAGTCTAAGTTCATGTCAAGGTCCTCTCACCATGCAAATGGATGGAATCTACTTGATCAAACAATCTATCACGGCAACCCAGTAATACGTGAGATCCTTCTGATGATTTGATTAGTCATGGCCGTCCCGCTATAGTCTTGAGAACATGATTTCTATTCCATTGATTTCCATGCATTTCTTGCTAATCAAACAGGAACTCAGATGCTAACCAAGAATGAAATAATCAGCTTTTAACGTAGAAATAATCAATCGACCTGAACAGACACACAACAATTACCCATGATTAAGAAAATAATCACGGAAGATCAGATCATAGTTAGAGCGAAAGCCATCACAAACCCAACTATCCCAAATCCTATGTTAATTTCAACAATGGTATCACATCAGTCTGGACGTTTATATTACGGTAAAAGTTGTTGTCATGTGACCTTGAAGTCACGGGTTCAAGGTGTGAATCAGTCTTTTGCAAAATGCAAGGTAAGACTGCCTATTATAAGCTCTTATGGTTTGCCCCTTTTCCAAACCCTGCATAGGCAGAAGCTTCATTCACCGGGGCAGCCTTAAGAGCTATTAGTACTGAAAAGCTACTGAATCCAACAAACTTAGATGCTTAATAAAGTGAAGACAGCCATTACCAGAAGTACAGACATGGCCTACTACTTAATTTGCAAGGTAAAGGACAAGTGGTCATCTGATCCACCACAAGATCAACCTACCACATTAGTCCCACTATCCTGAGATAATCCTAGCCCTCTCTATTCAGTAATAGTATGGTACATTTTTTGTTTAAAAATATGGTTTTACTCTTCTTAACTTAAGGTTTAAGTAGTAGCCTAGTTTTGTTTTCTTTTTTGTTACAGGGAAGAGTTACAAAGCAAACTACATAAAATCTATTATCCTAATGCGCAAATGCACTTAAATCTCTTCGACAAAGGAAAGGTGCTATCTCGAACCTCCAGCCAAACATAATAAGGAGAGTTCAAACCAAGTATTAGTTAAAGATTCATAAGCGAACAGTTGTGAAGCAAACTATTTAATATCTATTATCCTAATTCTTAAGTACACTCAAAATCTTCTCTAAAAGGAAAAAGTGCCACATCGAGCCTCAACCAAGTGCAAGTGTTTGAGCTCGGCATTGGTTTTACAAGATCAAGATTCAAGATAACACAACCATCGATTTTACATCACTTGGAGACTATTTTCATCCGACCAACGGTTAGATCGTGCGCACATTCCCACATGTTTAAGAAAGATTAGTAGTTAATAGAAACATAATTGATCCACTTTTAATTGTTCCAAAAGGGGTAGAAGACCATTCCTAGATAGTATTTGCCAAATATACCAACCCAAAACTCTTTCCATATAAAAACCACACCATGTATCCTAGGGGTGGCAAATCATGTCTGCAAGTCATTTTCGTGTCATGTCAAGACTGACCCATTGGAGTATATGGGTTGACACGAACACCATCCCATTAATAATCGTGTAAAGAACTCGTGATTCGAACATGATTTGATTATTAAACGAGTTGATACGACATAACTTGTATAACACGATTAGAAGGATATACCATATAGGATGATTATTCAAAAAATGTCTTATATTAATATATTACTATAAGAATATTGGCTGGTTTTTTAAAAAACCGTCCTATATTTGTATAAAAATATATGACTATTTTTCAAAAACCATCTTATAGGTTTTTCAAAAATCATAAGATAGTTTTTGAAAAACCATCCTATATAATATATGACGGTTTTCAAAAAACCGTCTTATATTTAGATATAATATCGGATGGTTTTTAACATGACAGGTTAACATGTTGCAAGTCAAATGGGTCAACACAATGGCTTGACATTGGTTGACCCAAACACAATACGATTTTTGACAAAAATGAAATTGAGATCAATGGTGTGATTTAAACTAATTATTTAGATCCATAAAATCTAGACTACATGGTCTAAGATTGGCATCCAAACCATGTGCATGGTTTAGGGTGGTGCATGGGAGATGAAATTGAGATTAACACTTGGGCAAGGACTATACTACAGATCTAAGGTGTGCAAGGTGTTAGATCCATCAAGTAGTAATGTGAGCAAGACTTTTAACTAGAGAATCAAAATATACATGGGTTAGATTCAGACATGCGCATATACCAACAAATAAAAATTCAGCCCAAATCCTTACTAGAATGCACATAATACGGGTGACGTCAAACTTGTGATTAAAACCGATCTAACTTAGAAATTCCCACACCTCTTGCCTCTTTAACAACTTTCTTCTACCGTCTTCTTGTCTAAAAATGCAAAGAGTGGATGATCCTTAGTGTGGCCTCTCTCTCTCTCTCTCTCTCTCTCTCTCTCTCTCTCTCTCTCTCTCTCTCTCTCTTATTCTTTCTCTACCTAACCAATTTTATTTGGCTCCCCTTTTAACTAAGGAATTTTCTCCAAAAAGATTATTTTATGACTAAATTAGAGACTTGAACTCTGGCTCTAAAGTATTTATACTCACACTATAACTAGTATGGGCAACTAGCTTTATGTTATCAATTCTATGCAAAATAAATATTTATATTATAAATGTTTAAATTATTACAAGAGGTGGTCAGAAAAGATTTGAAAACTTTAGAACTACATGAAGAGATGATACTTGATAAAGGAGAATTGAGAAACAAGTTCACGTGGCCAACCTCTAATCAGCATAAGGTCTTGATGATGTTGATGATCCTATTAAAAGAACAAACATCTGTCTCATTTTGTAGTGTGTAACTTGAAGTTGCTTTTTTCTATAACTTGAGCAATAAAAGGGACAGCCTGGTTCATGAAGCTCTCGCATATGCACGGTCTGGGAAGGTGTAGACCATAAAAGGTTTATAGTATGCAGCCTTACTTTGCAACCTGTGACTTCAAGGTCTCACAGCTACAACTTGACCATTGCACCAAGGCTCCTTTTCTTTTCTAGAACTTTAGCAATGTGTCCACTTATTTAAGGAAATGTTGTGTGGACGGATTTGCTCTATCCAGTTATATTTCAATCATTCCGGTTAGTTTTGGCAGGAATAGTGCAAAAATTTTCAGAAGCACCTAAAACTCTCAAAATGATTCCTTTTAACATTCCTGTTTTTGCTTAATAATCATGGGGTTCAAGCTTCGGTTGGAAAACAATTTATTTAAAGATCTAAACTGCAGCCCCGGTGCTCTCAGCTCTCACCTATGCGGGGTCTAGGGAAGGGGCAGACCACAAGGGCCTATAGTAGGCAGCCTTACCTTGCATTTTGCAAGAGGCTGATTCCACACCTTAAACCTATGACCTCAAGGTCACATGACGACAACTTTTACCATTGCGCCAACTTTGTCTCGGTTCTAAGTCACCACACACAAGCCTCTACATTATACTTGCAATGAACCCAACAACTAGAAAGGGCAACCCCAGTGCACCGCTCCTGCATATGCAGGATCTAGGGGACTGACTATAAGGGTCAATAGTATGCATCCTTACCTTGCATTTTGCAAGAGGCTGTTTCCATGGCTTGGAACCCATGACCTCAAGTTCACACAACGATAACTCTACCATTGTATCAAGGCTCCCCTTGTAATGAACCAAACAACTCAGGGATAGATTTTCTCATTATATGAGATCTATTGGTGACAATTACCTGTGGATTTTCTCATTATCCCACATATATAAATGGGTATATATGGATACAAGGTGCTCAATACAAGAATTTATGCTAAATGCTTACACGACATTCTGCAGACCACATTTCTCAGTATGTAAATTCAATGACTTCCAAAATTTTCAAAAATTTATCTGAAATAATCAAGTCAGCGATGAGTGCTCCCACAACGTTTCATTGAGCTTCCTACGTAATCTTCTTCACTTCCAAGAAACCAGGCTTCTCCTCATTTGCTTTAGAAACATCGTCCTCGGATGCAACTGCCACCACAACTCCTTTATCTTTAACAGCCTCAATCGCATCTGCAAACTCCTTGAAGTCCTTCAAACTGGGCAGGGGAAAGAGAAATCGTCAAAAAGAACCTTGCAGGATCAGCATCAAGTGTCACTAGTGAAAAGGAAAAACTTCAATAACCTGGTTGATAGGATCTCTTCACGCCTTTTCTCCCTTTCCTCTTCTGTGATGCCCAGCAAATACCTCAACATACTGAGAAGGCAAAGGATATCATCATTTCATGCTCAAAGAAGTCATGGCATGGCTCAAATGATTTACCAATTCAGCGAAAGGGAGCAAATTTGAACAGTAAAAATGCACAGACGACCATAGTTTGAGAAACTCGAAAACAAAACTTAGACTCAAGTCAGAACTCAGAAGTGAGTCAAGTTAATCAAACCACTGGTGACTTGTTAAAATCTTAATGCTACTTCCGATAAAAACAATATATCTCGGAGTATGGCCACTAAGCAAGGCTCTTGCTTGCTTACGGGAGAAGAAATCACAGAGAGTCATGTGATACTTCTCTTTGACTTCTGTATTCCTCCAACCAGTCCAACAAATTATACAAATTTAAAATGGAGAGTACAGTATAGGACGTCACACTCATTGTTTTGAATAGACTCCATTAAGCAAGTCCCTTTCTCCTTAGCATTTTTCTATGAATATAATGTGGGTTCGTACCCTTCTCCTATTAAAACCTATGCATTTCTAATACTGCTACACACCAACCGAGTCACTTGTGAAGTTGACTACATTTGCTAGTGAGTCAAGCATTTTGGCCAAGTTTTGACTCAAACTTGTTTTAAAACTAGTTCAAGAATCTAATAATAGGGAAAATGTATCTGAGGCCATGTTAGATGGGTTCTTCTGGTGCCTGTTAGACCTCCATCCCAAGAATTACATCCAATCATGCACCTATTTTATTGTTCTCCTGCATGCAGATTTGGAATGCATTAGATTGAAGTACCAGAGTTTGAATCACTTGTTGATCGGAAGTGCTGGAAGGATATTGCAGATTGGGGGAGAGTAAAGAATGTCAAAGTTGAGTTAAATTCACAAAATAGAAGATTAGTGTGTTTGGTGATCTTCAAGTAGATGAGGGAAAGGGCCCAAGTGATTTGAGAAGGTTTAAGAGAAAGTGACCGACACATTAGCTTTTGAGTCATTGTAGTGGCACAAAGTACCTTGCAGGGGCTGACGGGTATGAGGCTAAATGAGAGCGAAACTGATATGAAACTTTGGTTTCATTCGGCTGCTTTATGGAAGATAGATGATCCCCAGATCTAAAGCGTAAATGGCGAATGTTGCTTTCTCCAAAGGACTGCTGGTGCTAGAAGAAAGCATAATTCCATGAAAGTTTCATATGTTAACCAAGTCTTGTTAGTAGACAGAGATAGAGACCACAGTGAATTTATATAAAAAGTTACACGTGTAAAAGATAGAACAGACTGCTACATGGCATACAGTTCCAGAGACTGTAGTACTTGAAAAACATTTTGAGAAACATGATCTAACAGGAGCAAGGACTGGCAGGAACAGGGACAATGACAATGGCATAGGTCCCTTCTTTGAGGCCCTCTCTAAATTTCCTTCAGTTTGTTGTGTTCTGTGAGTTATTACTTTAGTTTGATCACCCAATCAAAGTAATTGCAGTCCTGACAAGATGTTCAGCACATGCAGTCTCTACTGCTTAGTTGGTTTGCATCTAGAATACAATAATACCCTGGAGCTAATACTCTTGAAAGACCAAACACATTACTCATGTTTTTTTCTCTGGCTGTACTTAGTTTTGTACTATATATTTAAAGTTTCTGTGTTATTATATTTGTTGTTCTGCAAATCCAATTACTTAGATGAGCATCTGATGCCCATGTGACTTGTTGGTCCAGTGCCAGCAATGCCTGGCTTTTGAAAAGGGCATATTAATCTGGTTTGCCTGACCGAAGATTGGAATCATCTTTCTTCTGTGGTTTAGTTACTTTGGTACTTTGTTTTCCACTATGAATTTAGACTCTTTCTTGTTACTATTTTTGTTCTACGGATCCATTAATTCAGAGGAGTTTCTGATACTGCAGACTTGACGCACCAATGCTGGCAATGCCTGGTTTAAGGAAAGGTCAAATTACTGTGGTTTGAATAATAGGAGTGGCTAGACTTGTCTTTCTTCCTCTATAATTTAGGGCATAATCATTTATCTAATGCTTCTATTATATTTCATTCTTCCCTATTTTCCTTTACTTGCTAGATTCCTGCAGAAAAAGGTGGTGCTCCGAGTGGCTGTGCATGAAGAGATCCTCAGAATATTGGAATTAACTGGTCTTAAATATAATGGATCCTGAAGATCCTTATGCAAATTGATTCAAACATTAGCATTGGCAAAATGCAAGGGAAGAGAACCTAATTTTCAGGCTTCCTAAAGAGACAATACAAATATGAAGCATAATCCTTTTAATGAGAGCTACAAATAAAACAAAAATGATAGAACTGTTTCGCATGTTTGATGAAAGCAGTTGCAGCTACAAAAAGGTAATAATAATAAAAGTAGCTTTTGCATACCTGCTGTATCCTTTTGCATCAGGTAGCTGGTATGCATCCACATCGCTAATGGTCCCAATAATTGCTTTTGTAAGACTATCATTGTCAAGTTCTAGCTCGCGTAGGAAGTTGGCAGTTCCATCATATACCTCTAGAGTCTTCAGCAAGTTTGGGTCGCGATAAGAGAGGTATGAGAAGACTCCTACAATATCAAATCAAGAGAGTTTGAGACATTGCTGTTAGTTGGCAGCTGAAGGTCATATACCATATATAGAAGAGTACCTGAATGTGTGTCGAAGTCACAAAAACCTCCATAAGCACCACCACTAACACGGACACGATCCCATAACCATGTATTCCCAATGTACTTGGAAATAACATACGCACTTCCATTTAGCTGATATCCAGTCTCATATATATTAGCTGCTTTCCCTACGTAGTTAACCTGTGTAAGCAGCAGCAGAAGTTGATGGATCAAATGAAAAATGGATCAAGAACATCCCAGCACACCTAGTACATAAGAAGCAACTGGAGCAAATTGATTTACAGTACCTGAGTAGGAATAACAATAGCTTCATTGACTGGAGGAAGCTGGGTATCCCAGGAGGTAGTTTCCATGGAGTTTATTCGTGGAAGCAAATCAAGGAACTTTGTGACAAGTTTCTCAGCATTATCCAGATTCTTTCCATCTGCTGTCATATTTATCAAGCAACCGTCCTTTGAGAGAAGAGATCTACGTATCCCTTCGAGGTCAGAAGAAATTGAATCCCAATCTTGATCAACTTTCTTTTCAAGCAATTTTAGAGACTCCAAGTAACTGGAATTATAGATCAGATATTAGGAGATCATGTTTCGCAAAATTGTACATTTCTTTTCTTTTGACAAACAATGTTGTACATTTCCCTTTGCAGATAGGTGGTGTGCGTAACTGTAATGTTTTAAGCAATTTAATAAACCCAAGTGAGACTTCAGAATGCATTTCGTACCCAATGTAATAATAAATTAATCAGCTTTAAAAGCAACTTTGACTGCAATAGAAATATATTCTATTGACAAAATAAAACAGAAAATTTCCCAGAACATGCTGCAAGCTATGTAGTCGCAGGAGCGACTAGTTGCTAGGCGCAAGAAGGCGCAGGGCATTCAACTCGACTTAGCCCAGGCGCAGCGACTTAAGTCGCAAATCGACTAGTCGCGCACCTGGATGCGACTTGCGCCTAATGAGCCCCCGACTCCAGGAGCGCGCCACTTACCTGGTAACGTATAAACTTCGTTTTTTTTTTTTTTTTTTTCGTTTTTCACCTTCTAACCCTAATTTCAATCTTCCAACCTACTGAGAAGGTGAAAACGACCATTCCTCTTCGATCTTTCACAGATCTAAGCAACAAAAGGTGTGGATTTACAAATTTTAGCATTTGTTTACAGTTTCTGTAAAAAAACGTAAAACCAGTACCGTTTTTTCAATTTTTTTGTTTTTTGTTAACTATTTTCCATGGATCTTGATGGGTTTTAGTTCTATATGTATAAAAAAAACATTCCATTTGAGTTTTATACTTCTTTGCTCTAAATTTGAGTTTGTTTTTAGGTTTTTTACTGTTTTTCTGAAAAAATCAGTTACGGAAATATAAAAAAGTCTTCGTTTTTTCATATTTCTTCTTTGAAACGTATTTCTATTCACATATATAGCTTTCCCATGCTTGTGTCTTCATGTGTGATAATTTTTTCATCTTTTTTTCTGTAATTTAGGGTTATTTTTTTAATTTTTCAGAAAATAAAAATTGCAAAAATTAGAAAAAAATTGTTTTTTATATTTATTAGTTAATACCTATTCTTATCCACATATATAGCTTACCCATGCTTGTATCTCCATGTATGATGTATTTTTCATGCTTTTTTTGTATTTTAGTGTTATTTTTTTCAAATTTTCCGAAAATAAAAATTACCAAAATTAGAAAAATATAATTTTGCACCTCATGTTTCAGGCGCGCACCTAGGCGCCTCAGGCTCCAGGCGCACCCCTTGCGCCTGCAACTACATAAGCTGCAAGACACTTATGTACTCAGAATGAAATCTTAATCATTTAACAACCAGGTTAATTATGAAAGAAAACTTAGTATTTGTTGAGAAATCTCAATTTATTCTGTAACGTTCTTTGTTTCATATGCAATAGTTGCTATCTACCAAAACTAATTAATCAAATCCAAAGATGGAAAAGGGTTGTGTTTGCCTACTTGTAATGGTATGACACTATGACTCCTAGTAACTCAACTTATGGTTCACTGATCCAAAAGAAAGGACAAATCTGGCTATTATATCATAAAACATAAACAATACTCTTGCAATAAGGTCTCATCAACACCATCGAAATGGCTTAAAGGTACAAAACATTGATCAGTGAACTACCATGTCTTTTTTGGGGAGAATCAAGAATTACTATATCATTCAAGAAAGAACCATTTTTGTAATTAAAATTAAAATTTGTTACCAATTGTTGGTGAGCTGTTTTGGTGGAAGAGCATATTTTCTCTAGGAAAATAATTGCAGGCCAAAATACCAGCAGACCCACTTTTTCAATTATCCAAACCAGTCATCTAGTTTGGTGTGCAATGGATCAGTGCATATAGAAGTTATCCAATTTCCCATGATTAATAAGCCTTTTATGTATGATGGTTTCTTTCTAACCATTAGTTCGAAGACGACAAATTAGAGGCCTTATCATATGGTTTGTAATTTTAGAGCATGACCCATCCATATGATGGCCTAGTATTCTTGGCAAAAGAAGAAGCCTCTTTCTTTACAAACCACTAAATCTAGTTTTGTGTGCAGTACTGCAACTACTAATTTTGTAAGTGGTCCAATCAATTAGCAAATGTGAGTCGAAAAGACTTGACACGAAATTTATATCCCTAGACCAGCAGCCTCCCTTTGTTTTTAACTTGATGATGGTTGCTGCAAATTACATTAGTAAATGAAGTATTCTATCAAGGGAAGATAACTATGGAGCTCTTTCATACAGCAACTTAGTTTGTTTGTCATTTTGCACCATGTCACAAGGTGCAACAAAGGCACATCTTTCAACTTCCATGCATACTAACATACTAAAATAAAGATTCTTATTTTGATGCTGAGTTTGCATGCGAAGACTGCTGTGTCATAGGTTACAAATGTAGTCCACATGTAAAACCACCAAGTAAAATAAGGGAGTGCAGAAGCGCCCATCACTTATACATGTGCATGCAACATGCAGATGTAGGTACTCAAGAAGAGCAAGATTAAATGCAACGGAGACCTATTATATAAGGGGTTACCCAAGATATACACTATATATATAAGAACATGAAAATAGTTCAAATATTCTAACCTGATACCACCCATTTGTTCAGTAATCCACCCTGCAACATTTAACTTCGCATCCATCCTTGAAGCCGCAATTCCATGACCGCTGCCTCTCAATCGGCTCTACCAAAACGTATCAATGATTAATAACACAAAATGTTATAGTCATATCCCTAAAATCAGTACAAGAGATGATGGTACCTCCATTCTTGCTTTGCTTTGAGATACAAATTGCTTGAACCTTTGCTGGTCAGTGAATTGAACATCTTGAAGGATCCTATTAATCTGCATATAACTAAGCATTTGTGAGGCCAGTGTGAAGATATAAATGCTAGTAACTGTTAACTCCAATGAGTACACATAATGATACAAGAACAAAAAAGCTGCTTAAGGCAGAGTTTGTGATGATTCGGGAGTGAAGCTGACAGAGAATAAGAGTTGATTTCTAAACTTGAATGAGAAGAATGTGAATATTGAGCCTCTACTTCACTATTGCAGTTTAGATGTGGTGAACTTGAAAAAAATGCTTGTTATATCCATGCTATACATAGTGATAAGCAATCACCCATAACATCTCAAAATGATGTAATAATGAATCCTGAAATACATGATTCTGGCATGAAATACAAGGACTGTCATCTGGTTATCGACACACTCCGACTGGATAGTTTGTACCACTATTATCTCAAATCAGTTTTACTTATACAGCTAAAAAAAAAAAAAAAAGGAGCAGCCCAGTGCAAGAAGCTCCCACGTATGCGGGGTCTGGAGAAGGGGCAGACCATAGAGTTCTATAGCAGACAGCTTTACCTTGCATTTTTGCAAGAGGCTGTTTCCTTGCCTCAAACCTGTGACCTCCAGTACACACGACAACAACTCAACCGTTGTGCCAATGTTCCCCTTTTCCAAATACCCTATAAGCATAACTCAAAAGAAAATTTAAAGAAGATACCAGTTTTCCTTGACATAGGCATTGTTGATTGCAGTTTAATTCTGAACCTTCTTACATGGATATCCACATCCATGCGTTCCCACAAACACACACACATGCATATATCAATAAGAAAGTGGAGTTTTGAGTTCAAAACTATCCAAAACCTTTGGTAGAAAAAGCCACAATTGCTTATAATGGAAAAAGACTCCAGCAGAAACAACCTAGATAATTTTGTAAGTCTACAGACTCCATTGGAGGGAAAGAGAACCATGAAGCCTCCATCCTCTATACTGTAGAGTACTTGCAAAATCTAAAGTACACATTTCTTTTATTAGTAATTAGTGCAGAATACAGCAACATTCAACTGGCTGCAAAATAAAAAAGACCATAACTCGAAGCTACTATTTGAAGAATCATAAATTAAGTCCCTAAGTTAAACTCTATTGAACACAAGTTGCACAACATTTCACCAGATCTAACATTCTAGTCTTCCATTTAACATGCCAGGTTACTCGTACACCATATGGTACTCTGATTATTAACATGCAGTCCAACAATATAGTTTGCATCACCACTGTCTCACTGTAGCACCTAGTTCGGGGCTTAGATTCATTGATAAGGAATATAAACTGAGATGGTAACCAGATACCAACTACCAAGATGACTGCCTAGGTAACGGCAAGAGCCCAAGGTGAGAACATTCACACTAAACTTTCATGTAATCAAAGAGCAGATATATCTCTAGAATTGTCCAAAGACTCCAACCATCACTTTCCCTCCATATTGGATGAAAATGAGTCCATCATTTTCAAATGGTCATCAGATGTGCATCTTTTCCCTCTTTCTATCTTATTTCTAGATTCTCCCTTTTAAGTTTGTGAATATTAAAGATACACTAAATCATATTTCTACCGGTAAAAATTTTACATAGCTTGGTCATTGCTGTCTGGGCACACATCATACCAGATGAATACAGATAAGCACACGGAACAGCAACACAGAAGTGACTTGGGATTGCCCAAAATCTAGGAACTGGCTGCAAATATCAGTATCCCATTCCATGAGATACACAAAGAAAAACCATATCACTAGGTTTTACTCAGAAGATCGATCTGATGATAAATTTGAAACATAACCTACAATTTCCATATTCTGCTTCTGCACTCCAATATATGTCACATTCTCCAAATTGAGGACAGATGATGTCCATAGTTATATTTACAAAGTTTATTTATATATGTTGCACTCCAACATGTCATTCTCTCCAAATCTACAGAAGTGTTTTGCTTGTGTGTGTGTGTGTGTGTGTGTGTGGTTACTTGCATGGGTACGAGAGAAATGACATCTTTTATTCCTCCATCGCACACACATACACACAATGACAGTACATTACTCGGGTGCTTAAATATACGAAACGAGTTAGTGAGCAGAGTCAGCTGGTGCTAAAAATTATGCTTGTATTCCAAAAATAATACTCAACTACATGAAAATCAAACCATGTCTATGGATGAGCATTTATAACAGCAATATTTGATTTAATACAATGCCAATTTTGGTTCAAAAGACCAGGGGATTAGCTACTTGCCTAATCTAGCCTGACACTGCTATATCATTCAATTTGAATAAGGGTTGCAGTTAAAAAAACAGCAACATGAGTCAGACTTCTGAGATGCATGGGTTGGACCCTATGATCTGTGGACCCTGACATGGGTGTCTGGACATGGCACAGATACACGTGTCTGACACAGCAACTCTTTAAAAACCAGAAACAAGGACACAAAAAATAAATAAATAAATACTGCAAAAAAGCTAAATTAAACAAATTCTAGAGAAGAAGCCAAGTAAATATGCAGAACAAGAGTCCAAAATCCCACATGAATGGCTGTTTTTGAGTTGGATGCTTATTTAGTATGTTTCGAGTATCAAAGGTTGTACCATGAGTCAAGATTTTAAAGGGAAAGTAAAGAGTTTTCCGAACATAGAAATTAGACCTTGAAAGGATAGAAACAATAACCATACCAGGTTAAATAGGTCTTCAGCTCGTCCTGCCATGGCTTTACCTCGAGCAATTATATGGCTACATGGATCCTTTTTCCCTCGAACAGATGACGTGAGTGGATAAACTGATATTCCTCCAGTTTTCCTTCCAATTAATTGATTAAGCTGAACAAAATCCATGTCATTCGTACCCATCTCCAGCAAAGACTGACTGTCAGGAAGTTGATAATTCTTAGGATCAGTAATTGATAGCATCTAATCATAATTTCTTAATTCTCTACCAAACAAAAAGAAAATGTTTGAAATGTCAAACTATAGTCCTTGATTCAGACTAAATGGATGCATATGTGTCCTATTTCTCAGATTCTCTCTGCAAAGAAACAGAAGAAAAGTGACAGTAGGGATATAATCCAATCTTACCAAAACAGTGGTACCAATGGAATAAGATCCTGCTTCAATGAGCGCATGTTAAAGACAACTTCTGCATAAAGAACATCATTGGTGAAAAGATCATGCCGCAAAACTTTTACACCATCTATTTCTCCAACCTGCAATCAAGAAGCAAAACTCATAAGTAGAATGGTCACCACTTCCATACGCATCATATCTTGAAGGTTCGATACTAAAAATAGACATGCTGGTAAATATTGCAAAATGATCAAGGTTCACTTGAAAATGAAGCCCAGACTACTGATTTGGTTTGCAAACTCCTTGAGATGCACCCAAGGAACTTAACATGAGGAGGAAAAGAAGTCACCTCAATTGGCACAACAATAGGTTTTGTAGGAATATCACTTAATGAGAGGCTTGGCACAGTTTTGAGCGCCTCTGGTGGATCTGGAGTTTCCTGCTTCAATCGAAGCTCCTGCGTAGCACGAGCCAGCTCAGCAAGATCCTCCTCTGTCATACTTGCTCGAACTTTCTCCAGTATTTCTTTCTCAGCTGCTTCATCACGAGAACCTTTATCTGGATCTGGCTGATGGCAAAAAAAACATGTTTTAATAATTGTGTCCATTGACAGAGATCATAATCAAAATCTTTGACCCCAACTGTCTATAAGTTCACCTGCATTTCAATTGTAACACGGTGTGGATTGTTCAAGATGAATTTCTGGATTAATGGTGAGAAAACAGCCTTGGAGCCTTTTTCAGCTATCTGCGCTTTTAAACTTTGTAGGGGCTTTTCATATTTTAGAGGTTCAAAGGGATCTTTGTCATATATCCATTTTCCCTGCAAGTATTTAATTACAAAATAAGAATCTGGAGTGTCCACAATGTTTCTCTGAAAGGTCAGCATTTTATTTGCTGAAAATAAAACATAAAGAGTAAAAATAGAATTAAACTCCTTACAATGGAGCGCAGCATCAGAGATAAGCCTCGAGGAAAAGACCCAGTGTTATTCTCCCTAAGGGAGAACTCAATTGTGTTCATCGATGCCTCAACTGCTTCTGAGTCAAAACCTTCCTCTGCTAAATTTTTTAAAGTGGTCATGATCAACTCTTCTACCTTCTCAGTGTCATCTTCAGAAACACCTTTTAGCCCTATACTAAATTGGGGCTGAAGGAGTTCATCCTCCATTCCACCACCAACAATAGCATCTCCTAAGCGACTTTCTAGTAGGATTCTTCTCAAAGGAGAAGCAGGAGTCCCAAGCATAAGATGATCCAAGAAACCAAGGGCAAGCTCAGTTTCCAAGTCTAAAGGTTCCTCAGATAGCAACCAATTGAGGGAAACCATGTGTTTCTTTTTCAGATCCTCACCTTCAGCTGCAGGATATTTCTCAACAACCCTGACTGGCTCTGAGAATAGCCTCTGTGGTTCAACTTTTGATTCATTAGGAGCACAGTTTGGATCGAATTGATCCAGATACTCTATAAGCAAACAACAAAATATGATTAGTGCAGGCAAGAGAAAACATGGAAATACCATATCAAAATCATGCCATGAAAACTGAAGTGAGATTCTTCATTCTAAACTTCATCAACTACGCTAAAAAATATCAACCCCTAGACATGCTGTGCTATTGAACATTGCCATCTCTGGTAGCTAGATAATATGAACCAACTTGAGACATCAGAAAGTTAACAAATGTCTAGTGAAGTTGATTGCAACCAAATTGGCATCTCCCCTAAAGTATGCTTGGTTGCAGGTTCCAGTTGCCACATCCCCCTTTGACCGGGGATTAGACTAGGATTGTATGAGAGTGTGTGTCTGATTTGCTTTGTAATTCTTAGCTTGTAAAAAATGAATGCACTTAAAAGCCAAGTCATGAAAACAAGCAAACATCACATTTGCAGAGTGACAGAAAGTCAACCTTGTGGGTTGCAATAACCAAATGGAAGCAAGTAAGCATTTAAAACTTCACAAGGAAAAATTATAAACCAAGAAAACCAATTTTTATAAGTGGTCAAGAACAGGCAGGTAAAGTGTATTCTTCTGAATGACATTTATCGTATATCTCTAATGTACTCATTTGGTATTTTTACTTTTATTTTTCTTAAGTAATATCTCTGTATCACTACTTTGCCATTGTTCACAACAAACTTCTTTCCAAATGATTCTGACAATTAACTCTTCCCACATACGACCAGAAATGTTTTGCAGGCACTGCAGAATGAGAATGGTGAGGGAGTGATATCTCTCCCTTTGTGGCTCATTAATATCAGAATTAAATTGAGTTTGTTTCACTAAATGTTTCATAAGGAAGGAATTCTTAAACTACAAATGAGTGAGAAGAGTAGCAAATTACAATTAACATAAAAGTCAACTTTGAGGACAAAGAACTTGCTATGGTAGGTCATTGCTACCACATGTTTTTCTCCTTTCAAAAGATTAGTGCCAATCTCTCTTAGCAATGCATAAGAAGATTACCTTTTGGGAAATAACAAGAGATTCTATCAGACAAGAAACGTGCAATGAAAATCAAGAATAAGGTGATCTCAAATGAAAATAATATAAAGAGCTAAAATAGTAAATCAAGAGAATACAGAAGGTGCAAAAATAGAAAACAGTCCAGTGAGACATAAAGTTATGAATACCACTTAAAATACGTAGGCGCTCGTTGGGATCATCATCTCCATAGAACCAAATCCTGGCATTGCTAGGATGGTAGTATTTACTGTGAAATTCCTGAAAATAAAATCCCATATTTTATTATAATGTAAGAGGAGAAATATATTTCAGATTCACATAGCTGCATGTAGAACCATGTGTGTGCACTTGTGCATGCTTGCATGTATATACAATGCATGTATCCAAGTTCATTTGTGTCATTCTAGAATGGACACGTGTAACCTCCCAACACAAATATCCCTAAATGTTTTTCAATAATGAATGGTCAATAGTGTTTAGGGTAATGAGGACAAGCCCAACAAACCTTTCTTTTTTCCTTTTACTGGAAGCACAATAGATATGTTTTCACAAAAAATTCACACTACTTCAAAGTAATTGCAGCATAAGTGAACAGCACGACTATTATATATTGAAAGAGAATGCTAATAGGGCCAAAGCATACCTTGAATTCATCAAATGTAAGTTTCGGAATAACTTGAGGATCACCTCCACTATCCACACCATATGTATTATCTGGCGATACTGCCTGCAGTGAATAAAATCATCACAAGCATAAAGACGCATCAATAATTTTCAGGCCTGAAATACATTCAGATGACCACCACTTCTTCACCAATATGTAGTATAAATAAAACCATTAGCATGACGCACACGTTTGTTGTTTGAATAATAAGAATACCAACAAGAAACTGACATGGTACTTGGGCAGGAATCAAGGTGATGTATGCCAGCGTCAGTTTGGAATTACAAAATTCCTTTATCTATATTTGAATCCTCGGATCCATAATGAAGCAAACATTAGTATGCAACTATGCATAAAACAGAAGCGCCTGTTTTCATTCTTCCAGCTATAGCCCGGTTTCCGAGACAGGCTATAAACAAATGTGAAAATTGTTTTCATAATGCATGCATGTAAATAGCTGGTCATAAAAGGACAAATTAATCAAACTAGAAACAGACCTAATTCTTGAAACTTTATGTTGAAGCAACACAAGCCAGATTAGATTTCACAAATGCAAGTGATGTAGATGACAACAGAAAGATGAAAAAGCATTTTGTCCCTGCATTTGGAAATTATTCCTACTCTCAATAAAAAGAAGAATAGCTAACACCAAGCAATGTATTCTAGTGTTATGAGAATGCATTCTAGTGTTATGAGATACATTCAATGTTCAACCACAAAATAATGTGCAAGAACGAGTGGGGAAGAGCTTGCCTGCTGAGAGACGCGACCTAATATATTGTCTGGCTGAGAATATACACCTTTCATTTCATTAAAAACAACACCTGAAATTGAAGCATTAAATTAATGTATATACTTGTCTTGCAGCCTCAAAGTTGTGGTGAGTTTAACAAGCAACTAATAGCACAAAAAGATCATCATAAGAAGTTCCCACATCACTAAGACACAAGCTCACAGAAAAGATATAGCCATACAATAAAAAGAAAGTCTCCACCATTACAGCAAGAAACTCAAATGGTTGGGCATATCAATGTCAGACGTGCTACCTTTATAGGTCATTTCTTCTTTGGGGTCATTAAGCTCATAATGCCAGCCCTCCTGTTGGAATATTTGAAAGTCCTCTATACACTTGGGAAAGAAGACAGCATCCAGATACACATCAACCAAATTGTAGAAGTCCTGGAAAAATCATGATCCAATCATTGGAAACTGAAACACAGATTATAACGTAAATCCAAAAAAATATGGCTTAGAAATGTTTACCTTGGTATTCGTAGAAGCAACTGGATAGCATGTCCTATCAGGATAGGTGAATGCATTTAGAAATGTATGCAAGCTACCTTTCAATAACTCTACAAATGGTTCCTTCAAAGGATATTTCCTTGATCCACACAGTACACTGTGTTCGAGTATGTGAGGTATCCCGGTGGAATCTTTCCTGGACTCACCAAAAACAAATACACCTCAACAACTTGGTTAGTTAATCATGTGCATAGGCGTGCTAAAATATAGGTACAAACTAATGGCTACCAACGTAACGCAAAAAATCTACACAATACAATTGTAGTTAAAATGAAAGTTCAAGGAGCTCAACAACTTCAAAGGATACAACCTAGAAAGTTGATATAGTTTACCATATAGAATATTCACTGTCCTAGCAATACTATAGTAACTTGTTTCAAACTCTTCTCTTGTACCACACGCACATTGAAACAGAATTTCATTCTTTATTTATATATTTCATTACCACGAGCCAAATAATGAGACCCAGTTAATCCATTCATTGGTATTTGAATTCTAACAACACAAATTACAAAGTTATGCTGCAATACAGCATGTATCACAAATGGCCACTTGATCTCATTTCTGATTAAATTCAATGCGAAGCACTATACTGTCACTATAACATATAAGCAAAGAACAATAAGAAATTGGTATTACTCACGGTGGAGTTCTGAAAACGATACCGAAGACCTTGTTCTCATCATCATTGGATACCGACATTACTTCCGCACCCGTTTTCCGATGCCTATATAGTACAGCTTTCGACTTACACTCCAGAATCATCTCCTCAGACACCTTCTCAAATCCAAGCTTCTCGGCGATCTCATGGCTCCCATCCAACTCTAGAAAAAACAAACAAACCCATAAGCAAAATCCACAAAAAGATTGGATTTTCAGCTGCAAAATCACCTCGAAATGAAATTATTCAATCAGAAGGAAAGGACCCAATTTACCTTGTGGGGCAACCTGTTGTGGGGAGGTGGAGACGGCTGAGATAGAGAACGGTCTTCTGAGATTGAAGGGATGCGTGGGTCGGACCCACCTGAAGCGACGGTAGCGGGAAGTGCTGCTAGTCACAAGGAGAGGTTGGATTTTGTGAGAAGTGGAAGAGAAGGAAGCAGAAGAAGACCTTGTCCTAGCTGCTCTTGTTCGGGAACGGAAGAAGAATCTGCTGCAAGCGGTGGTGGAGCCTGATAAGGAGCGGAAGAGCACCGCTCTCTCCATGGTCTCTCGTTCTCCTTTTTGTGGGTTCTGTTTGCAAGAGAGGGAGGATGAGAACGAAGGTTGAGTTTGGGGCAGCTGACTGCTGCTGCTGCTTATCTTGGCTTGGGGAGAGGAAAATTTTCTCTTTGGTTCTCTTCGTTTGCTTATTTCTTGTGTTTGCTGAGGAGAGGGCTCTGCGTCCGGGAATTGCTTTGATGCAGGTGGACCAACGTGCTCCTTGCAAATTGGTTTCCTTCGGCATCCAAGTTAATCATTTTAAGTGGTGAGGATGGCTCAGTTGATGTAAACCGTCCATCTGATAAAATACATGATCAATGCAATGATTTGGAAATGGTGCTGATTGAGTTATCCTAAGAGTCTAACAGTTGTGTTTGGCCATGAAGTTGGAGTGAGTGTAATAAAATTAATGGTCCACATTTGATGGCAAAAACATGGATTTAGTTGGGAATAAAATGGCCAAATATAAAAAATATGGATTTAATTGGAAAAAAAAGTGGCCGGTACGCATAATTTTCAGGCCATTGGAGAGAAGAAAAAAAAAAGACATATTAGACAAACTAAAAAAAAAATAAAAATTGACATATTAGATGGTGGCTCACTAGTTTAGCAGTAAACAATGAGATTCTATCAGGACTTGTATGGTTGGTGATCAAAAGATTTAAAACTTTTCCATGGTGTTGTGATGGGCTGCCTTGAGATGACATGAGATGAAATCTAGCTTGAGATTATTTGAGTTACGTTAAGAAGATGTAAATTTAACATGAGAGGAAGAGGATGACAGAAAATATCTCTTAATTTGGGTAAATATGAGTGAGAGGAGATGGATTTATACGAGAGAGTTAACATCATGGTATCAAAAATGCAGTGCATCGACTTTGAACTCAACTGAGTCCATGCAGTTGTACATCTTAGACTCTACACATTTTGTTGAGTCAAGGAAAAGCCTTTGCCAGCGATATATTAAAAAGGGCAGTCCCTGTGCCCAAAACTCCCACTTACGCAGGGTTCGGGGAGGAGCAGGCCACAAGGGTCTATACTACGCAAGCTTACCTTACATTTTTGCAAGAGACTATTTTCACAGCCTTGAACCTGTGACCTCAATGCCACAACAAGTTTACTGTTGGGAAAAAATTCCCCTTCTTTGCTGGTGATATATGCTGGAAGCAATAATAAACTAGATTTTCAAATATTTCAAGCATTCCACGTTAATCCCTGAGTCTACTCGTTTTTGCTGAGTCTGCATTTTGAGCTTTGAAACCTTGTTTGACATTACTTAGAGAAGATGATTGAGATGAGAGCACATTTCTATTTCAAGCTAAATACAAGGATGATGCTGAACTTTGGGATCAGAAGAATTAACTCTCCTCTGCATTAGGAATGAGAGGGAATGTGATGAGATAAGACAGCTTAAGATGGAAGTGACATGCAAACGACTAGCAATGAGCTAAGATGAGAATGAGATTCCTCAACTCAAGCACTAATAATAAAGATATGGCCAATATCATCTCATCTCAAATTAAATAATCTGATCGCAAGCACCACTAACACCTTGTCCACAATCTTAGATGTAGGACATGATGCCGTTGTGGATGATGCTAACGCCCTTCTTGGCTAAGATTTTATTAAGCTCTTTTGAACTTCTTGAGTCATTCATGTTTTCCTACAGAATATTAGTAGCCAAGAGCACTCAATGCAGAAAACTATTGAGGAAAACCGCTTGTTTAAGATATTGGTCCAGAACATGACACTCTTGGATCACCCATAGATTCATCTTGCCAACTTCCCCACGTAAAAACCTTTGTAAATGTGGCTGAAGGACACAAGTGTAGAAGTAAATTGCTCCCGGAGCAGAATGCGCTCTTGTAAATTCTTATCTGTTGGTCCCCAAGGTATACAAGAATGATGAAAAGCCAATGAAAGACCAACTGATAATAGCACCTTCTTCCTCATAAATTAAGTTTTTAGAAAACAACAGTGTCAAGCATGGTTCCCAGAGTCAATTATATTTGATGACATCAGGTTGGAGAGATGCACTTTCAAATGCTTCCTGGCATCCTGCCTCCCAACATTGGCAGTGGCAAGCTTCTCTGATGGCAATTCATCCTCCTCCTGAACTGCCTTCTTGTATTTGATGGCCAAATTCAACATTTCCTGGTCGTGCACAAGACACTGACTCAACTGAGTTAGAATATATTGGCAATGTATACAATTCATTAACTAAAAGGATGTGTCAGGAGCTTTTGCTGTAAGAATTGTGGTTGTTTGGAGAATAAGAGGCAGTGTTTCAGGAGCTTTTGCTGTACGAATTCTAGTTGTTTGGAGAATAAGAGGCAGCACAATTTTTATAATTCGTGAATCTCCACTAGAAGAAGCTTGCCATAATGGAGAACAATTCTGTGAAACCTTTAGTTACCTGAACTATCTGCACATTTGTTTTAGAATGAGTATCAAACCGCTGCAGCATCAATCCATTTGTACACTTCTTCTTATGTAGCTTCAGTAACATTTTCTCCTAAAGTTCATTCTTCCTGTAACTAATGGCTATTGAGTGGTAATGCCTGTTCAATCCGTGGATCAATGCCTGATGAAGGTCAAGAAAGGTCAAATGTTGAAAGGGGCATTGAGAAATCAATTTTAAGAATATACTGCGGGCTTCTAAAGCTGCACTAATACATTCATAGATGGTTTGTTGAGATGTCCTAGATTGGATGTTGTTTGACTTGGCTCTTGTCCTAGCATATAACAGTCTGTGGGTTGATCAAACAGATGGATCAACCACTACCTTGCCTTTTAAAACACCGGATTGGGTCTACCACCACAGCGACAGCCCTTGGATTTTCCAAACTCTGCAGAAACATTATCAACAGTAGCAATCATCAGAATGAATAAAATGATTAGAATCAATATAAGACCAAAGTTGAGCCAAATATTCAGAATTACAAAGCAATTTAAGTCCTAATTGGCATCCATCAATAACTCCATTGAAGGCCAGCATGGTAGAACCTGCATATTCAGATGATTATCTATGAAATTTAAGCTCCTCCCTGAGAAGAGGAGGATTTTCTAAATGCAAAAATACACAGTCTTTCACAAAACCACTGCATATATAACCAAGTATAAGTACTTTGAAATAGAATTTTCTGATATTTTCTATCGATCAAAATAACACTAATGACGTTGCCTTTTTTTACTTTAAAATGACAATACTAAACGGTGGATTCATGAAATGAGACTTTTATGTGGGAAGCTGAAACAACAACTAATATGGCAGCTGCTGTGTCTTAATTTCAACTCCAGAAAGCCAACAGCCAAAACCCGGATGTGAATGGTACCATCCTACCACCATCTCTGGCCTTCCAAACCATGCAATGTAAGAAGCAAATGATGAGCATAATAAGATTGCAACAATGTAGCCAACCATAATGGAGATAAACTTTCACACGATTCAGGTAAACACAAAGATATGCCTGTGATAAGGAAACATAGACCTTCATTTACACATGAACACATAAGCATTATTGTTTTAGACCCATCAATTATCTTCCACAACCATATCACACTAGTTCCAAGGTGATAAAAGTTCTAGATAATTTTACTTGATATCAAGTAGAGGAAAATAGATAATATAAAATCAAAAAAATCTTTACACAGATAATATTTCTTTTAGTAAACAAGAAATTATGGCTTCTCAAGAACAGGAAAACAGCTATTTTTAGTTAATGCAATAAATTTCAATTAAGATTTATAGTGGGCTTATAAGATAATACATTAATCAAGCTTTTTTTTTTTTGAAAACCTGATACGAAAGAAGTTTTTTCTATCACTAGAGAAAATATACATCTCAAGCTTGCAAAGATCATGTTGTGAAATATATATATGTCAAGCTCAGAAAAACTCCATCTCTTTGATCATTAAAGAAGCTTTAGGTATGCTGTCAACCAACTCACAAAAGATACTCCTAATAATCACCTGCTGGAAGTATTACAATTTCCAAGAGGCAAACTGATGAAGGATTACTTCCCTTCACCAAATGCTATTTGGAGGCACTGTCCCATGAAATCTGAATTTCCTGCTCACTCTCAGATACATGGCCTTCCCACTTAAACTATAATTTCTTGGGAGCTGGCGCTCATGGCCTTCACCTTATACTTTAATTATTCTCCATTTCTTTACAGTTGCACAATGATCCAATGAATAATTACTACGGTGAAAAGTTTCAGCAGGGGACCTTTGCAGAAGTTATTTAATTGCAGAGGCTACTTTGGACTCCACATATGCTCCCCTTCAATCATATTGCTGTCTTTGAATAGATGTTTTCTCAGGTTCAAACTTCTTATACTAGTATCAATGGCAATAAAAAGAAAAGAGCAATATAAAAACAAGTTCATAGACAACAAGAAAACAGAGATTTGCCTGGTTGATTCCCATGATTCCTATAATTATTACATTATTGAAACATTTCGTACCAAGCAACAGATTCAACAGTTCATGATTAATCGATTTGCCATAAAGAATAGACATGTAAAGATCCAAATAATATAAATTTTCAAGAATAACTAATTATTTATTGATATATTGGAACCATTTCATGTTACACCCATTATTCCATTTCAAAGCTCCAGCTTCCCAATTAAGACATATTGCACCATTTTATTTACACTAATTTTTAAAATTAAAGATTCAACATCCTTTTTAGAAAACTAACAAGCAAAGCATTTAATGAGACATGTATTTTAAGGGCATTACCATTACAATGAGACATTAAATTATCCTATATCATAACGGAAATCCAAGAATAATAATTTCTCCAATCGATGAAGAACAAAACAGACAGAAAGAAAAAAAAAAGTTCTAAAAGGAAGACCAGCCGGTTTGCTTGAGCATACCAAGCATATTGGTTTGGAAAACAAGATCAACAGCCTCACCACTGATTCCATTACGACTCTGCGGCATGGCAGAAATATCGACAACACGAACACTGCACTCGTCCACAAACTGACCCAGCACCAATCCCATCACTTCCACTGGAGCCCCAGGTCTCCCTGTTCCATAACAATAATTCAGTTAAAAAAACCATTAATTTTAAGAGCTGAACCAGTTTGGAGAGAAAAAGAAAAAAGAAACATTTCCCAGTTATAATTCAGAAACAACTACTTTTCCTGAAAAGATATGAGCACAACCGAAAACTCAATAGACTAGCCAACAACTTGAAGCAAATGGCGATCTTGGTATCATTAAACACTAACAATCTATATAGAAAATAGAAAGAACTGAAAAGAAATCCTAGTTTTTCTGATAGTTGAGACAAAGAAACAGAGACTAGTACCATGTTTGAGCATCTTGAGAGGGCTAGGGATGAAACGTAGACTTGCGCAGAAGAATCGAGTAGCGGAGAAGCGGTAGGTGGCATCCCATCCCGCCGGCACCGGAATATATCCTCTGCAATCCCTCCATCAATTCTCTCTCTAGACACATCGTCCTGCTCCTTTCAGGTTCTCAAACCGTCAAACGAGTACAAGGAAGAAGAAAACCTCCTCCTAAGTCTCGACTAGAATTTTTAGGAGTGGCCTACTTTATAAGGGCATCTAAATCTAAGGTGATCTAAGACCGTTGCTCTTGGAAGCTAGATCACGGCGGGGCCCAGGAATTCTTGTCCCCACGCAGTCTAGCCGATTGCCTTGGTTCTTCATCAATGAGTTATCTTAGACATTGATCAAAGTGGGATGCAAAAGATAAGCCAATCGATTTTGCACGAGTCCATCCTGCAAATATAACGAAAGAGTCGGACTGCTACCGAGCAAGGGCACTTTCCTAATCAAGGAAAAAGTACACTTTTTATGTTCACATAAATCATTTGTTTCTAGATTCATAAAAAGGATAGCCTTGGTGCACAAAGCTCTTGCCTATGTGGGGTTCAGGTAGGGGTGGCAATTCGGGTTGGCGGGTCGTGTTTGTGGCAACACGAACACAACCCGATTAGAATTATGGTCGACACGAACACGACCCGATTAGAGTTATGGGTCGACACGAACACGACACAATTAATAGTCGTGTCAAAAACCTATGACTCGTACACGAGCCGGTTCTTAAAAAAAAAATGACACGACACGACCTGTGTAACACGTCCTATAAAACAAAACATATAGGACGGTTATCCCATAACTGTCCTATATGATATAGGTTTATACTTTTATAGGACGGTTGTAAAATAACTGTCCTATATGTTACATTTTATAGGACATAACATTTCCTTCCCACCACTCTACTAAATTAGGCAGATCTTCAATCCTGAGATTTTTCAATGCCGGGAAACTTCCAGCCATGTGTCCACCATAGAACTCAACGCCGATGGACGTTATAACATCCATTCCGTCTATAGTGAGAGCTTCAAGGAAGCGTAGTTGCCCAAGCGATGGGAAGCGTTCACAGTTTCTACATTCAAGCAGCTCAATTTTGACCAGGTTGGGGAGCAGTGAATTGATCAACCAATTGGGTAACTTCAAGCCCATGTAATTCTCTACATATAGCCTTCTCAGCCCTGAGTGTGGCTGGAGAGCCTCAATTACACACTCAACATTCACTTCCTCGTTACGATCGCCATCATCCTTCCAAGATAGACCTAATGCTCGTAGATTTCGCTCTTCTTTTATGTTTGCGTCCTTTGCTTGGGCCACAACTTCCATATTCCGGAGGTTATCAATGTAAAGTTCACCTTGAAGGAGGTTTAAGTCCTGCAACTATTGTATATTACATCCATCCTCTTTGCCCACAATAAATCTTGGTAGTGTCTGAAGCCAGCGTAATCGTCCAATTCTAGTTGGCATTCGATTTAGATTGCAACAATCAGTAATATCAAGATGCCTCGATTGATCAGGTTACCTATGTCCTTGGTCAGCTCCTTCAGACTCCAGGCAGATGAGAGATCCAGTGTCTGTAAATTACAGACTGTTAATGCTTTCTGGTAACGAACTGTGACCCATAGTGCCCGATAGGTTAAGATACCTAAGATGTTTCAATTTGCTAATTGCCTCTAGTGATGTTGATGTGCTTAAAAATCCACCTAAATCTAAAGCACACAGGTGCCTTAAACTAAGGAAACTATCAATAGATACCTCAAACTTATCAATAGCCAATAAACGAAAAGTGCATAGGTGTTTTGCTTTGTCCAATGCCTCAGAACCGTCCTATATTACCTCTAATATAGGACGGTTAACCCAAAACCGTCCTATATTAGAGGTAATATAGGACAGTCATGGGTTAACCATCCTATATTGACCGTCCTATATTGGTATAATATAGAACGGTTCTAGAGTAACCGTCCTATATTATACCAATAATATGGGATGGTTATTCATGAACCGTCTTATATTTTCAAACATTCCATAGGTTAGTAGACGGGTCAAGGTTATGAGTAAATAGGTCGTGTGTCAAACAGGTTGACACGACGGGTCAAATTGATTGACTCGAACATGACACGATTTTTGGCGTATCATTATCGGGTGACCCGAAAATGACACGAACACGATAAGACTCGACCCGAACCCGCTAAATTCGTGTCGGGTTCGAGTCGTGTTATTGTGTCGTGTCATATTTTGCCACCCCTAGGTTCAGGAAAGGAGTGGACCACAAGGGCCTAAAGTACACAGCCTTATCTTGCATTTTGCAAGAGGCTGTTTCTACACCTTGAACCCATAACCTCAAGATCACGTGACGGCAACTTTTATCATTGGCCAAGGCTGTTTCTGGATTCATATGGATAAAATTTGCATGTATTTACCATTAAAATGTCATATGGGACCAATTTTTTATTCTGATATGCTATAGATCATCGACCAGGGCGCCCCCCCCCTCTGTGTTATGAAATAATCCCTTAGCCCTTGGCAATAACAATGAAGAAGATTAACATAAAGTGATTAGTGAGCTAAGGGCCTGCACCCAAGATGAAGAAGCCACTTTTGTGGATGTTCATTGTCACATTCTCTTGCCCCTAGAGTAGCATCCTCTGGATATCCATGCACTAATGAATCCGTTGTCTTCCTTTCTTTGCTTTGCAGTTATTACGGGAATACTTCCTGTAGGTGTTCCAATTTCTAGAATATGTAACTAAAACTGCAAGGATCTTTGCGTTTTGCTCGATTTATAATCTAATGGTATGATTTATAAGATCAGACATACTAACACGTTCCAACGGCTGCCCGACTATATTACCTAGCTATCAAAACCAACCAATGAAAACTGGAAAATATGTAGCAAGACCAACCTTCTGGTTTGGTCAAGACGTAATGCTACAGGAAGTCTGTACTTGCCTGGATGCACTCAAATGGATCACCAAGGAAAGAACGAGTAAATCACCTAGATAATGGTCTCCACCATTTGGAGTGAAGAATGAATTGATCATTCGTTTGGAGATAATGTTAATTCAGTCACGCCCTCAAAGTACAGATAGAAGGCAGTTTATGGTAATCCAGACACAGAACTCTATCAAGGAAAAGAGTACACAGACGGAGACACCAAACAGAATATCACTAGATATAGTAAACCAGAGAGAATATTACTAGACATAGTACAGTAGAGTTGCATGCAGTCTTTCCAACTACATCATCTAAGCAATACCACCACATTCGCCATTAATGAAACCAACCAGCCGCTTCATTAGCATCTTCGCGTTCTCCGTTGTTGGACTATGCAGATGGAACCCATGATCCTCCCCTTCGGACTCCAAAATCTCCACCTCTCCTTCCCACCCACTGGACCGCACGGCCTTGTAGTAACTCCAAATCTGATCCCTCAAAACCTCTTTCTCCGCTACACAAACCAGCATCCTGCTACACCCGAGCCCTGAAAGCCTTGGAGCTGTCGGTCCCATTGGATTAATCAATGGATCATCAAAATCATTCAAGGACGGATAAGCCACCATCCACACTCTCTCCGCCACAGCCCTCGTCGACGGATCGGCCAGCTCAGATCCAAGTGGGTCCACCCCGATAAAAGAGGGTTGGACCAGCACAGCACCCAAAAGCTTAACCCCATAGCCGAGACCAGTGGACCCTGCACGCATGGCCATGCGATGGACGATGTTCCCTCCTGCACTATCACCTGCTATGAAGACCTTATCAAAATCGCCATGGCCCGTCAGCCACGGCTCTGGCCCTCATTTAGTAACATGGTGGGCCACCCATTGAAGTGCTGACCATGAGTCTTCATGGGCTATGGGGATAGGGTGTTCAGGGGCTAATCTGTAGTGGACTGAGACTACTAAGACGGTGGCCTCGACGGCGACTGAGCTGACATAAGGGTGGTACACGGGAGAAAAAGGTGATTCAACGACAAATCCTCCACCGTGAAAGTATACGAGGATTGGGAGTTTCTTATTTGAATCAGTGAGTTGTGGAAGATAGAGACGTGCCGACACGCCAGTTTCCGATGTGATCTTGATGTCTTTGGATGAAACGCCGGTTTGTGGATCAATAGATGGTGGGACCACCTCTGTCCCTTGGAGCCGTTCGATTGATCCGTCCTTATAGGCTCGGAGGAAAGGAGGGAAGTCGTAGTCGTTTTCGCTTGGAGTCATTGGGAAGAAGAGTGGAATGGATGCAGGAGACGGGTGGGAAGGAGTGTGGGAGAGATTGTGAATATCAGGGTTTATAGTTTTGGAGTGCTGATACGGTGGAATTGTCACTATAAATTGTAGCGAGGAAGAGTAAAATTTCTGACATTTCTCTTTGGGACAATTTTGAAGTCATAATTTCTGACATTTCTTTTAATCGAAAACTTATAGCATTTAAAGCATCATGCATGATGATCACCTTACTACTCGAATTTTTGGGTGCGTTTATGCTAGCACTCTTCTTTGGCAAGATTTCTGCAATACCTATTCTAAATCCGATTTGTATTTATGCTTTAATATTAGTGATTTTAATGCTATTTGCCACCTAGAAGAACAATGTGGAGGAGGCTCTCTAATAATTTAGATCTCAAATCTTTGTGAGGGTCTGTCTCCAGTTGATCTTATGTTCTCTGAGCGAGCTCTGAGCCAGCTTTCACCTGGTCTAACTATTGTTAAGACCCCTTGCATATTCTCAAAGTACTTGATGTGGCGTTGGTTAATGATATCAAGGTGCATGCATTATTGGATGCTCATGTAGCCATCTTCATCGTATTGCCTCCACTCACTATTTCCTTCTCTTTGACGTCCATCACAAAAGATGGAGTAGACCACTACCATTTCATTTTCAACTTATGTGGCAACATCATGAAGACTTCAGAAACATCTTAGAAAAAGTTTGGGCCGAAAATGTTCAGGATTCAGCAGGCCTTTCCGAGAAACTCAAAATTTTGAGATATGATCTAAAGTGATAGATCCGCCTCCATTTTGAAAATACCAAGATCCATATTCAATTATTGCAGCATGAACTTCTTGAGTTGCAAGTTCATGCTCCGATTGATTAGAGCGTTCTAATATGCCAGCTTCACAACCTGCTTCAGTCACACGAGAAACGTTGGCAGTAAAAATCTTGTAATGATTGGATCTAGATGGAAGACTTGAATACAAAATTCTTCAATCAATCTGCCAAAGCTAGAAGTAAACAAAATTTGGTATCTTACCTCGAACTAGACTCCAAACAGATCATGCGTAAGCATGAGAGGATTCAGAACATTTTTCATCTTTATTTTACTCATCTATTCTCTAGCAGGAATTTTACAATCATCATCGTTGGTTCAGAATATCAGGTTTGTTGTTTTCCTCGAAGCTAAACTTGACCTCAAGGCTTTAATCTATATGGATGAACACAAATAGGTAGTTTTCCAGATGGGTAGATCCAGAGCTCCTGGGCTGAACGGTTTCCAAGCAGGTTTCTTTCAACACAATTGGCTCAGGATGGGTCATTCTATCTTTTCTTTGGTTTCTGTAGCATTCTGCTCAAGCGCATTTCCGGAGAAAATTAACAAGGCTTTTATTTCTCTGATTCCAAAAGGGGATTTGGTGGAGACTGGATAGATTCCAACCTATCAGTCTTTACAATGTGAACTATAAGATCATCACAAAGGTTCTAGTCAATAGATTAAAATCACAGCTCCCAGGTTCTATTATTTCGGCATAGGCAACTTTTGTCACATGAGAAAATATATTCATGATTATCTTCTTGTTACTCTTAAGGTTCTTACAACTTTTTGGAAGAAACAATCTCTAGACCATAATATGCTTCTTAAAGATGAGATTAAAGTGCATGAATCTATTGAATGCACCTTCCTCCATTAGGTTCTCATTAAAATGGAAAATTTTCACCAAATTATTGATCTTATTAAGTTATGTATATCTACCACAAGCTTGGGTATCTTCGTTAATGGTTCTCCTTCTTCTTGTTTTCACCCTTCAAGAGGTTTACACCAAGGTGTCACTTTATCTTCCCACTTATTGTCTTTGTGCAAACGCTCAATTTGCTACTTTTACTATTCATTTTGTATTGGTTCAAAGGTTCCAATGTTAACATGGAAAAACCAACCACAATTTCTCACATCCTTTATGTAGATGTTCTCATGATTTTTTCCTACGCAATATTTGAAACTATAGATTTATCTGTCACATTCTACAAAAACTCAAGACCGAGTCAGAACTTTTCATTTCATTGGAGAAATCTACCTTAAACTTTGGCATGGGTCTTCATTATAAAATGGCTAAGGCTTCTAGGAGGGCTTTCCAAATTCATCAAGATGTATCAAATAATTCTTATATGAGTGTTCTAGTTTTTTCAAGGAAACCTACATCAAAGGACATTCATTTCCTTGTGAATTAGGTTGAAAAACTAATTTGTTGTCTTGAGGTGGACTCACAACACTAGTTAAATTAGTGGCTTTTATGATGACATACATTGCACTTGCAACTATACTTATTCCTAAGAAAATTTGTGATGAGTGTGAAATAGAGAAATTTCAATTAGAATCATTTAGTGAGGAGCCATAATATTCATTTAGTCTGCTAGGATCACATTTTTTCACACAAATTGGATGGAGGGCTTGAGCTTTGAAATCTTTACCTTGTGGATAAATGTTTCAAGGAAAAACTTGGCTGGCCCATTCTTAATAATGCATCAACTCTATGGGTTTCTTTGATTAAATCAAAATATCTTGCAAAATATTCCTTTTGGGATGTTAATGTAAAGAAAATATATTTAGCAGCTTGGAAAGCTACCTCAAGGATTCATGATACCCTAGAAAGGGCATTATATGGTCATCAAGTGATGGTCAGATGATAAAGGCCTGGCATGATAAATGGCTTGAGCGGTTTGACAAACCCCTTATCAATCAAGTGAATCGATGGATGTAGATTGGCCATCTGAAAAATGAAAACTGAAAATTCTTGACATTCTCTCTTCAAAGCTTCTGTTCAAGTTCATTGTCAAAACCTTTTTGTGAAACAAGGAAATAGGCTTATTTGGATGTTGACCAATTATGGCAATTTTTGGGTGCAATCCTACTATTATATCATTTCACACACTAATCATTTAATATTAGTTGAACATAGATATGGAAACACCATTGCATTCCTTGAGACATCTTTCATTTGGTAGATATATACATCTCACCCCTTATATAGTTAGGTAGAGGAATATGATCATCACTTGTTTTAGTCATGCCAAAGTTTGGACCACTTTAGATCATTCTTGAACAGTTATATTGTTTTCAATGTTAGTACTATAATAACATTGAGAAGGCTATTTCATCTTGGATTATGCTAGGAAAAACTAATTCGTGCAACTATTCTTCTTCCAGAGGCATAAGCTTTGCTAGCTTGTGAAATCTAGAATACCTAGAACCAAATTATTCACTATCAAGAACATCGGGATGAGATTCAATTGATGAATAAATGGATCACTAGATTTACTAAGTTTGTGAACTCTTTTTGGATTGGCCTTGGTTTTATGATTCCCAGTCAAATCTCCTCAACAGATGGTGTATATATATATATAAAACGATGAACTCTAATTTAAAAAAGTGAATATGGCATGGAAACCCCCTCCATCTGGATATTTCCAATTGACATTTGATGGGTCATCATTGGCCAATATAGGAGAAGCTATCATTGGTTGTGTACTTAGGGATGATAGAGGATGTTCATTGCTTGCTATAGCATCAATCTTAGGCATCTATCAAAAAATGGTGTTGAGTGGTGGTCCTTATAGTCTGGGCTTGATTTGGCATCCAAACTTGGCATTTCGTGTTTATATATCATGGGCAATTCTTAATTAGTGGTGGAAGCAATGCTAAAGAAAAGGAGATGTTCTTGGATGTGGAGGCATGCTAAGTTCAAGAAGGTGTGCCTTTGGACACTTAATAGGTTTCATAAAGTTCATATTACTTGTGTGCTTAGAGGGCCAATTATCATGCTAACTGTCATTGCTAAGAAGGCATATGTGTTGAAGGTTGGTGAGTCTTGGATAGGTTCACAACCAAGTTGTGTTGTTGATCTACTTTATTATGATAGTATGGGTCTAGGTTTGATTAGGAAGGTTAATTGGTTCATTTTTTTCTCTAGTATGCTATTGTACTAATTATTTAATTAATGAATTATCACATTCAATAGGAGAAAAGGAAGAGCAAAAGTTAGGCTTGCTAGTCTTTTGAACAGTTCGAACCATCTATCTCCATTTCTATTTATTGATAATTAACCATGCACCAAAATTGAACCCTTTAAGAAAATTTATTCCTCAATATTGCAGCCTTTTAATAGAGGTTTATGAAAGAAAAAAAAGTGGCCTACCATATCAGAATCCCAATATAAGTAGATCTTCTCAAAGTGTCTTCAGTAGAGACAACTTTTTCTTAATCATGATGATTATCAAATGGCTTTGATAGGTTAGAAATCATTTCATAGTCAATGAATGCTTTTAGCCCATGTTTGGGTTAGAAATCAAGACCAATCATATCTATTTTATTTTTCAAAGTAGCTAGGATTGTTTAAATGCTATCATTTCTTGGACATTACTCAATTTCTACATGTTGTACATGATGAGCATATTAGATCTTTCAAAAAAATTAAACCTGCACTAGGGGTAGTTCTTACTCCTTAGGATGCTTATGAGTATCTACCCATATTGGGACTCTATAATACTTCAAAATGAAAAATAGAGAGATGACACCCTTGTCCAACAACACCAAACCTTCTAGCTATATTCACAAAGTTCATATTTGAGAAAAAATTAGCAAGAAAATTGCAAAATTCATAATATACAAAAAGATAAGGTAAAAAGTTAGAAAAAAGTCAGAAAATTTGAAATGGTCAATGAAGGAAAAGTTAACAAATTCTAGAACGAAATAGTAAAACTTTAGAAAAAATCATAAAACTTTATAAGTTACTCAAATTAAACAAAATAAATAAATAAATAAATTTACAATCTACTTAACAACTTCTTAAGCAAAAAAAGGTACTATTCTAGTTAAATTTAAACATAATGTCCCAACTCTTAGACATAATTATAAGTTTAGAGTCAAAATGCTAGTGAAAGGAAAAGTTTGTAATTTTAGGAAAATTGGAAAGAGTGAAAAAGTTTAAAGAAAATGTTAGAAAAATTATAAAATTATAAAAAGGAAAATAGAAAGGTGGTGATTAGAGTTGAAGAGGTCAAAGTTTTTAAGCTTAGGATTAAAATATTGAATAAAACTCAAACAATGGAAAGTAAAAAATGTAAATCCAAAAAACAAAAAAATTCATTAAATTTGATTCTTTTAGAAAGATTGGTTTTAAACAAAAAAATTTGGAAAAAAATTAAAAAGATGGTATGATAAAGTTCAAGAAAAATACGAATGTTTTACAAAACACACACGCACACGCACGCGAGCGCGCGCACACACACACACACACACACTATGCTTCTACCCATTGGAAGTCTATAAAAGATAGTTAGGTGAGTTAATTTTACCATTCAAAAAGAGAAGACTATCAAATATCATGGCTCCAAAAATAAGTTGTCCCTATTTGGGTAGCCGTCAATTAGATTTAGGAGCGTGTGAGTGATTTTCTCTGTAAGTCTTAGCTTGTAGCTAGAAAAAAAACAGAAAAGAAAGAAATATCTCTCATGTAGGTTGTACCCATAGAGTAGGCATGGTACTTAACCAATGCATGCAAGCATGCCGGTAAATTTATATGCTAACAGGCATATTTGCTTAACCTGAGCCTATCAATGGATAATAAACGTCATTTCTCGAAATGCTTTTGCTCCTATTATGCCAAGTTTGAAGAATAAATGTCTACAATAGTTATTAACAATTGCACAAGTGAAGTCTTGGACAAGTTGGTTGGTTAGGATGTTTAACTATTTTTTGGAGGTCTAAGGATCAAAATTCAGTAAAAGTAAGGTGTTTTTGTTATACAATGAGCTAGCTTGACGAGTGGCTAAGTTTGTCATTGAGTAAAGTAACTTGGATGAGTTTTCTAAGTCAACTTATGAGTTCTAGAACTATACACTTGACCTCCGATTTTAGTTCAATTCAAGAAGAACTAGAACTCCTAGTCAAAGCCACACACACACACACACACACACACACACACTCTCTCTCTCTCTCTCTCTCTCTCTCTCTCTCTCTCTCTCTCTCTCTCTCTCTCTCTCTCTCTCTCTCTCTCTCTCTCTCTCTCTCTCTCTCTCTCTCTCTAAATGGACCTAGCCAGAAGCGCTCAAATTTGGCTCTAAGGAGGCCAACCTTTGAAGTGTCTAATATGTCAATCTCCTTGCTACAAGTTTAGATAACCCTTAGTTCAAACAACGCAAGGGTTGGACACTTGTAGCACTCCAAAGAATATACTTTTTATTACAAAAACCTATGGTTAGAAATTGTGTAATAATGTAAATTCAATTCCCCAAAATATGGTTTTTATGATGCTAGTATCATCCAATCACCTTGATTTTCTATTTACTAGTTATACATACAAAGCCAGAGCAATGAGATTAGCGGATTAGATAATTCAAAGGCAAGCCCCTTTAATGCCAAATGTTGGATGCTTCTAGCTTGGCCTAGCATTCCTCTTATCATAAAACTAAAGACAAAAACTTTCTCTAAAAGGAAACTACCATTATGAGAATGATAAAGTGATGCTTTTTATCATAGGCTTCAAAGTGAGGCTCCCAATTAGCACACTACATGTTTCATTTAACCCTAGACTATGGTTAACTACCTTTTGGTTTGTAAATGCACTACTAACTTGAGTTTAATGGGTAAGTGTCATCTTTAGAGAAAGCCCCACTTTGGGGCCTGGTTAAATAGCCTTAGTATATTATCTCCTTCACTTATAAAAAGAATGGAAAAAAGAAAGTAAACAATCCTATTATACCAAATAGAAAATGAAATACTTATAAGCTAAGTAGACTTATCTTAATAACCTAACATATTGGCTATGACATCCCTTTGGCTAGGAATTTGGGTCCGACTAGTTGGACTTCCACCTAAAAGAATTTTGGAATATATATCCTATTAGTGATATTATGAGGAAGTGGCAAGAAATTTCTCTTTTAGTATCTACTAAAGATAAGTGTCGGCCTATGGACTCCTTAAAATGGTTCTTTAATCTAAACTTTGATGGTGCTTACTATGAAATCCTGGAGTTCTTGGTATTGATAGTCTTTTAAGAAATTCAAACGCGAAGCCATACTTGATTTTGCAAGGCCTCTTAGTTAGAGTAACTCAGATGAGGCCAAACTTTCATCAAACTCTGTTGGCCTTAACATTTAGAAAGCCTTCGTGTTGTGCCTATTGATCGTAGATGGTGATTCAAGGCTAAAGTCAGATAAGGAATCTCCATGACATTTCTGGTCATTGATTGATAAGATTGGAGTAGAAGTCAGAAATCTAGATATTACTTTCAAGCATATGCTCGGTTGCGAAAGTAACAAAGCTGATGAGGTTGCTAGTGGACGACTTGGGTGTTAAAAGATTTTTCTAACGTGCAGCCCTTTTTGTTATTTTAGTTATAATGTGGCTCTTATGTATAGGTATGGTTTATTCCTTGCTTCTTCGGTCGAGTGCGTTTGTGTTTTGGATTGCTCTAGCTGCCAGCCTCTTGCTAGTTCTCAACATCCCATTCATGAGCCCACTTTGGTCTTAAGAAATGTATTTTGTACTCTTCTGCGATATTGGTCGATGGCTTTCTTGATACAATTTAACTTTATTGCTTTTTAAAACATGCATGGTTCACATTTTGGGTCGTCACATACTTGAGGCATGAATTTCATGGAAGCCTTGGCGCAATAGTATATTTGTGGTCATGTGACTTTGAGGTTACAGGTTCAAATCATGAAAACAGTCTTTTGTAAAATGTAAGGTAAGACCAAGTACTATTGACCCTCGTGGTATGTCCCTTCCCTGGACCCTGCATATGCAGAAGCTTCGGACACGGAGGCTGCCCTTTTACATACTTTAGGCATGCATGGCCTGTATAATACCTAAAAGTTGCCCGCATACACCATATAGTTAATACGTACTGTATATAAGTAGCCCACTTAATGTGAACAATATTGAGACAAAGATGCCTTCGCTAGGTAATTTATAGAGAGGGTAACAAGTGATAAAGACACGAAACAGATACTTATAGTCTTGCGCTCTCTTTTTCCTTTTTCTCTTATTAGCATGTCTGCATAATCTTCACTTGAAGCTAAAAGTAGTAAAGCATATTATCTTGGCAATGCAACACTTTTGGCAATATGGTATCCGCATAATCTTCACTTGGAGCTAAAAATAGTAGAGCAGATCTTGCCCCATATATTTCTAACAATATATCATCTACGCATTGATTACCAGGAATCCTCATTAATAAAAGAAACCAACCTCTTCATCAGCACCTTGGCGTTCTCTCCGGTTGGATTATGCAGATGGAACACATGATCCTCCCCTTTGGATTCAAAAATCTCCACAATTCCACCCCACCCACTGGATCTGACCGCATCATAATAACACCAAATCCTATCCCTCAAAGCCTCTTTCCCCGCCACACAAACCAACATCCTGTTACAGCCCAGCCCCAAAAGACTTGGTGCTGTGGGACCCATCGGATTAATCAACGGATCATCAAAACCAACCAATGATGGATAAGCCACAATCCAAACTCTCTCAGCCAATTCCCTAATCGACGGGTTTGCCAGCTCAGATCCAAGTGGGTCCAGTCCTATAAAGAAAGGCTGGACTAGCACGGCACCCGAAAGCTTAACGCCATGGTCCAGACCAATGGACCCAACACGCATGGCCATGTGATGGACGATGTTCCCACCAGCACTGTCACCTGCTATAAACACTTTGTCAAAGTCACCATGGTCCGTCAGCCATGGCTCGGGGCCACATTTAGTAACATGGCTGGCCACCCACTGGATTGCGGACCATGAGTCTTCATGGGCCAGAGGGAGAGGGTGCTCCGGGGGACGTCTGTAGTGTACTGAGACTGCTAAAACAGTGGCCTGACCGGCTAGGGAGTTGAGATATGGGTGGTACACGGGAGAAAAAGGCGATTCAGTGACGAAAGCTCCACCGTGAAAGTAAACAAGGATTGGGAGTTTCGTGTCTGAGTCTGTGAGTGGTGGAAGGTAGAGACGCACGGACACACAGGATTCCGGTGCGATCACAATGTCCCTTGATGAAACTCCGGTTAGTGGATCGATGGATGGTGGAACCATCTCCGTGCCTTGCAGCCGTTCTATTGATCCGTCTTTGTAGGCCCGGAAGAAAGGAGGGAAGTCGTAATCGATTTCCTTCTGTGGATTCATTGTGAAGAAGAGGGGAAGCAATGCAGGAGAGATGAATGCGCGGAGAGTTGTGGAAGAGATGATTGGAGTGCTGTAGCTATATTGTGGATGCTTGTATCTTCGCTTGGGAGATATTATCGGGCATAGTACAAGTACAAGTGGAAGCCACTATTTCAATCATCCAAACCATTTGTTGGGTGGGCATACACTGGATTAGTGATATGCAGCAGTTGTCAACCATTGGATTAGTGATATGCAGCAGTTGTCAACCATTTAATGGTTAAAGGGTATGGGACAGCTTTGTTGATGAATGTAAACCCTTGCTTTTATCATCTTTGGCCGTCCATTTGAAGCCACGAATCAAAGGCCTAGAATAATCCAGTGGGTTGGGATTTGGATATTGCAGGACATCGCTTTTTTGTAGGATAATGGGTAGTTCCTGTGCATGAAACTCTTGCCTATGCAAGGTCTGAGAAAAAGGTGGACTACAAAGGTCTTTTGTACATGGTCTTAGGTTGTATTTTTGCAAGATGCTCAATTGGAGGATCGAAATTGTATATACCATGTCTTAGGTTATGTATGCTACGGATGAGCCATGCTGGTACTAGTCTACGTAATTAATCTTAAGCCTCTTTTTTTATATAGCCTTTAAAATTAGAACAGACATTGGGAAATGGAAAAGTGGTTTAAGAACATGTACTTTAAGAAATCAAAGGCTTTGAATCATTTAACGTCGGGAAGCACTCAAGTTGTACGGGTGGAGAACAATGAAAGAAGCACTCAATTGATGCCGTTAGCCGACAGCTATCTCTTTTTCTTTTTAAACAGTAGAGAAAGAAAACCTACTTACTCCGATACTTTTTTTGCCTGTGAAAGATAGCTATTCCTCTATAATGATACTTTCTTCTATTAATTCAATAGCTGGAGATTCAATAACAAAGGCCTACGAAATTTTCTTTAGTAAATGATTGAAAAAGTTTAAACCAATTTCAACCACTTACATCACCGTAGTAATAGCCTCAGGCCACCCTACTAATAGAGTGGTGGGCAGCTAATACACAAAGCAATGACTTTCACAACTATCTATCTTTTGTTGCATGAGCAACCCACCCTATCACTAAGACGCTGCATGTGCTATACAGGCCTTACTCAATCCTTTTTCACAATGAGCCTATTTTTCTTGATGTGGAAGCCATACTAATGAAGGCGTTTTGTACTGTACTATAGTTGTCATGTATGACTTGTACTACTAGAATTAGGTCAAAGAAGAGAAGGTTGGCTTTGTATCAGTCCTCCACTTTGCTAGATCAAAATTTGACAAACAGCTCAATTTGGACCAAATCAATGTCTAAAGTGCCTTGTTGCATCTGCATCTACAGAAGTAGAAAATCCCCTTATTGAGAAACAGTTAAATTACGGGCATCACTCTCCAAATTTCTCATCTACCTCACAATCCGGACCTCCATTTATTTGGATTAGAAATGGATGGTTAAACTAGTGAAATGTCCACGAATTCAAATCACAAACACAAACTAGAATCGCTCGGTGGCTAAGATGGGTGGTCAGATCTACCGTCATGTGAGGCCCAGCATGATCTCTAGACAAGTAGTAAAAGTAGAAGAATAGTAACTAACACAAATTAACGGATGCTCACGGATGAAATAGCTTAATTTAGGTTTAAAGTATGGCAGGAGCTGATTGTATTCAAACACGCTCTGAAATTAATTAGAGAGAGTTTGACCAGAACAAAAACAGGAGACAGAAAAAAGCTTTGAGGTAATCTAGACCATGATCTTTTGAACTACATCTTAGATAGGCACATCCCACAGCTCTCCTCCATTGATGATCCTAATGACTATCATTTTCATCGTAAAATAAAGGGTTCAGATGATTCAATATGCTGTACCAACCATTTGGCCTGGCCCCGCATATCATGTAATTTCTGCTATAATCGGCACAATTTTAAGTGTACTGAAACAAACATGCCTTAGTACTTGGATATCATTTTCGGTATTGACTAGAAGAGTAAGAGACACTACACACAATATTAGATATAGTTAGACCAGAGTTACATCACGTCTTCCCAGCAACATTATTATCTACGGAGTACCAGCAAAATCCCAATTAATAAAAGAAACCAGCCGCTTCATGAGTATCCTCGCATTCTTTCCCTTCGGATTACTCAGATGGAACCCATGATCCTCGCCTTCCGATTCCAAGATTTCCACGATTCCACCCCACCCACTGAATCCCACAGCCTCATAGTAACGCCAAATCCTATCCCTTAACGCCTCTTTCTCGGCCACGCAAACCAACATCCTCTCACACCCCAGAACCGAAAGCCTTGGCGCGGCAGGTCCTAGTGGATTAATCAACGGATCATCAAAACTAGTCATAGATGGATAAGCCGCCATCCACACTCTCTCAGCCAGGGTCCTAGTTGAAGGGTCAGCTAGCTCCGATCCAAGTGGGTCTACTCCTATAAAGAAGGGTTGGACCAGCACAGCACCTGAAAGCCTAACCCCATGACCGATGCCCACTAAGCCCGCACGCATGGCGGTGTGATGAACGATGTTCGCACCAGCACTATCACCTGCTATAAAGAACCTATCAAAGTCACCATGGTCGGTCAGCCATGGCTCGGGCCCACACTTGGTGGCATGGTAGGCCACCCATTGGAGCGCAGTCCATGAGTCTTCATGGGCTGTGGGGAGAGGATATTCAGGGGCTAGCCTATAGCGGACTGAGACTGCTAAAACGGTGGCCTCGCTAGCTACAGAGTTGAGATATGGATGATAAGCGGGAGAAAATGGTGATTCAACTATAAAGCCTCCTCCATGGACGTAAACAAGGACAGGAAGCTTCTTGTTCTTTGAATCAGCGAGTTTTGGAAGGTAAATTCGTGCCGACACACCGGATTTTGGCGCAATCAAAACGTCTTTGGATGAAACACCGGTTTGTGGATCGAAGGATGGTGGGATTACTTGTGTGCCTTGAAGGCGTTCGATTGATCCATCTTTGTAGGCCCGGAAGAAGGACACTAACTCATGGGCGAGTTCTTTCTCTGGATCATGTGCCAATGAGTACTGGAGAAAAAATGCTAAAAGGTGGAGGAAATGTGGGAGGAGATAGCTGATTCCTCTCATTTCGAAGGAGCTATAGTTAGATGCTTATCCCAAAGAAGGGATGTGATTTATATTTATAAAAGTACGTGAGTGTGTATCAGTGGCGCAAGAGTTTCAATCATGTAGGTCATGGGTTGGAGACTACTCAATGGGTCGGAGACTACTCAAGGGTGTGTGCGCATCTACATTCAAAGAAAAAGAAAAAGGAGAAAACAAGAAGAAAAAAAAAAGACTACGGGATTTGATGATTAGACTTCGGGTGAAAAATCTGAACTTATGTTATTGAATCTCAGATGCAGATACGAAATATCTAAGATACAGGGAAGATTTTGGAGCTTAAAGCATGCAGCACAATTAGAAAGTGAGAAGCAACAAGGCAAGGCACTTTCCCGATCAAGAAGATTTTGGAGTTTAATGCATGCAGCACAATTAGAATGTGAGAAGCAACTAGGCAAGGCACTTTCCCAATCAAGTAGAACCACACTTTCTGGATTCATATGGAGTAATCTATATTTAGATAACACCGGCACACTTGCACATTAATAATAGCTAATGCGCATGGCTCACGTCCCATGCCAACTCGATGTTTGGTGGGCACGCTATGGTCATTCATATTTTTCAGCAAAACCCTAAAAGGGCTTTTGAATGAAAGGTTTAGGAATGTCCAAGACAAAATCCTGCTATATAAGATATGCTTGTTGTTTTCTTTCATATAACATATTGGATTTCGAAAATTGTACTTCTTCCTTGAACAAGCAAGTGCACTTCTCTTTATAAGTAATGGCTTTCTATTGCCTAAGAAGAGTGGAGCTCTCCCATGCTAATTCATGGGTTTGAGGTGCTTGATTGGCTTGGGTTACCTATTAAAAAAATAAAATAAAATAAAAAACAGTTTGCTACCAGACACAAAAGTGTACTTCTCTTTATTATTTGAGGAATGTTAGACCGCACTTCCCTAGAAGTACCTCTCATTCTTCCACGAAGGAGCCCATGAGATGAAAATTGTATTTATTTACTTTTTTCTACCTTTGAATGATGGGATGTGCTCATCTTATTACTTTAGCCTCTAATTTATTTACTTTTTTGAAAATAATTAAATTTTTTATTGAAAAATAAGTGCACTAATGCAAAAATTAGATGATCTAGGTGATCATTTGCCCCAAAAATAAAAGACTAATGTATGAATACACTGGCAGAGCAAACAAATGGAATAGAATTCATCAGCACCCCCAAAGCCCAAAATAAAGACTTTACACAAATTCATTGCTCTAGCCTTGAATACATAAACAAAAAGTCATAACAGCTACATGAGCCTGGGGCTTCTTAATGCCATGTGTTTGAGATTTGAATCTAGACCATTGTTTATATAAAGTTTTAATTGTTCAATATTTGTCATAAAAATCAACTTTTTTCATGCTAGATTAATTATCCTATCTGCTTGCTATTTGAAATGCTAGGTTTCCAGGCTCGGTCAGAGCAATCAAATGAATGATTCCATTCATTCAAAGGTGGGTCCTCTATATGAAAAATGAGGGCCACTTAACCTATTATTTCTCCCATTAATGAAGGCCACGCGGATTCCTATTACAATAGAATTCATGGGTGTCACTTCTTTTGAATAAGACAACTAAATTCTACTTCACAATGGAAAGAGGGCTTAAACAGGGAGATCCCCTTTCACATTGCTTTTCACTTTTCGGGTGAGTGTTTTTAAAAATAATTGTGGTAGCTGTGGAAGGGAAACTTTTTAGGGTTTTGTCCATCAAAAGAAAGATAATGCTATGACTCAGTTTATGCAAATGGCACTCTCATTTTTTGTGAGCCATGCACCAATCAGATGTAGAGTCTCCGTATGGTGATACAGGTCTTTCAATCATGTATTGGTCAAAAAGTGAATTGGAACAAATGCACGATTAATGGGATCAATGTGGAAGAAAATTATCTTTCAAAATTTGCTTATATTTTGGACTACAAGGCTATGCAGAGTCCATTTACCTATTTGGAACTTCCTATCATCACACATTTATAAGAAAATATATTGGGATCCTATGATTAACAATACTCAAACGAAGCTCTCTACTTGAAAGATAAGATAATTTCATTTGATGGGATAATTATATTAATTAGGGCTTCCTTAATCAATCTTTCTATCTACTTTATGTCCATCTTTAAAAATGGCTACATTAGTTAAGAAAAACATTGATAAAATCCAACACCAATTCTTATGGAATGAAAATGATGGTCACAAGAAATTCACTTTTGTGGGATGGGACATGGTTTGTAAACCAAAGAAGTATGGAGGTCAGGGCATACGAAGGCTTGAGCAACATAACAAAGCTTTACTAAGAAAATCATGCCAGAGATATGGTAATGAGAAGGATAGTCTGTGGAGGGAAGTTGTTGACACTAAGTATGTTTTTGAGAAGCTTAATCATGAACCAAGATATCCTAGAAATAAATGCTTCTCCATAGTTCCAAAAACATTCTTTAATTGAATTAATTGATATTAGAGAACTCTTTGACTTTGATCAGGAATGGTAAGGATACAAGATTTTGGAAATGATAGGTGGAATCCCCTTTCACCACTTTTCATTTCCTTTCAAGAGGTTTTCAATGTGCTGATGGATAAAGAAGCTCTGGTCTTTGATTACTTGCAAAGTCAAGGTGAAGAGGTGAAATGGAATATTGAAGCCCAAAGAAATCTTTTCCAATCTTTTCTAAGGGTCTCATGAAACTCATTCAAGGAACCCAAATTTTTCTAGCTAAAAATGATAAAAGGATATGAATCCCCATTATCTCATGCAACTTCATGACAAAATCACTTTCTCTCTTCCTCATAGCTACTTCAAATGCTACCTTTAACTTGAATGGTGTTTAGAAAGTGAAAGCCCCACATATAGCCATGACTTTTATTTGGTTAATTAGTTGCTCTAAATAGGACATTGACCATAGAAAATATTAAAAGAAGAGGATGGAATCTCCTTCTTAATGTTACTTCTACCTAGCACAAGATGAATTCACAAGCCATTTACTGATTCATTATCAACTTGCTTATAAGGTCTGGGCATGTTCTTCAAAATTTTCATGTCACATGGGTCTGTCCAAGATCTATAGATGAAGTGAAGCTGAGATGGACTAGTGTTAAAGCCCAAAGCTAAAGAAGATTCTCCAGAAAGCTATAATAACCTTGTGTTCTTTGCAGCCTGTGAGGGAGAGAAATAGGAGATGCTTTGAGAATAAGAAGAAATCTATACTACACTTTGCTTTTAGATTAAGGCTAACATTGTGGATTGGACTAAAGCTCAGGCACATGCACAACATCATGATTTTGATCAATTCATTACAAATTGAAAACAAGTTACATATGGTGGATACAATCACAAAATAGGGGAAGAAGGAGCAATGATAACCACCCCTCTTAGAATTTTCAAAGCCAACTTTGATGAGTCAAGCCTTGGGTACCCGGGACATGCTAGATATGGTGAAAATTTTAAAAACAATGAAGGTGTAGTTTTTGCTTAAATGATGAGTTATTTGGGGATTGTTGACTCAAATACTTGGGAAGTGGAAGCTGCATTCTAGGCTATTAAACTTTAGACACAAATGAGCTAGATGCCAATAATCTTTAAAGGAGAATCTTGTAATGTTATCAAATGGCTTGCATTCATAAAAGAACCATCATAGAGATTCCTTAATCAAATTTAGAGCATCAAAGCTTAATTGGACCAATAAAAAACAAGTTCTTTTCAAATATGTTAATAATTTTGCAAATCAAGAGGCTAACTCTTGGCCATAGAAGGTGTTGTTTCTAAGAGAAATAAAATTATATTTCATCATGTTCTATGAGTCAGAGCTTATGTGTTGATTAATTGTTGCTGGGAAACTTGTTTTGAGTACTTCCTACTTCTAGATCTGGGGATGGTTGACCATTTAAGAAATTCTATTTGGTCACTACTTTTTCTTTCTTTTCTCCTCTTCGCTATATTAATCCACTCTTTAGCATAACTTATAATATATATATATATATATATATATATAAAGGTGAAAAAGAATAATTATGCTAATATATACCTTCTAGTATAGCGGTACAAGAAGGGCCTCTTCTTGGTACCTAGTAGGTTACAAGTTCTTGTATCTCATGGTGTGTGTGCATTCAACATTCACGAAATATAAAAATAAAATAAAAAGTAAAGCAAGATTAGCATGGGAATTTAATTTTTAATTTGGATCATAACTAGACTTATGAATACTATTCATGAATTTTGTTTTTAATTTGATAAATTTGTATCCAAATTGATAATGCCTATTGACTTCCAAAAATGTGAGTGGCTTTTGAATTATTTTGGATGAAGCACTAGTTTGTGGATCCAAAGATGATGTGACTACGTATGTGTCTTGAAGCCATTCGATTGATCCGTCTTGTAGGATTGGAAGAAGGGAACGAACCCACCGCCAAGAAGTATTGGAGAAAAAATGCAGAAAGATGGAGGAATGTGGAAAGAAATGGCTGATTCTCTAATCACAAAGGAGCTAGGTTGATGCTTATCCCAAAGGAGGGTTGTGATTAGTACCTGTTACTAAAGACTATAGATTTTGAAGATTGGACTTCAGGTTAAAGATTTAAACTTATGTTACAGAATCTCTTAGACATAGTAATGTATTATCTAAAATATTGTGATGATTTAAAAGTTTAATGCATGCAGCACAACTAGAATGTGAGAATCAACTAGGCAAGACACTTTTTTTATCAAGTAAGAAATACATTCTCTAGGCTGACATGGAGAAATCTATACGTGGATCCACACTAATAACATGCAAAATAAGATAATAGTTAGCACACATGGCTTAATTAGGTCCATGCCAGCCAAATATTTCATAGGCACGCTATGATTCACCAAAAATCATTCATAATTTTCAGTAACACCCCTAACAGGCTTTTGGATGAACGGTTTAGAAATGTCCAATCAAGACAAAATCACTACAAAAGGGATTTGCTTGTCTTAATGGACTAGGTCATGGCAACGTGTTATATATGAGTCCCAAATAGTGTAGTTCTTCCTTAAGCAAACTAGTGCACTTCTCTTTATAAGCAACGGCTTCCTACCGCCCAAGATGGGTGGAGCTCTCCTGTACTAAGCAGTGGGTTTGAGGTGCTTGATTGGCTTGGCGTTATCTACAGGAAGAAGTGCACTTTCTTTGTTATTTGAGAAATGTTAGGCTGCACTTCTTTAGCAGAACCCCTCATTGTAATGTTGTTTGCTCGATATTCATCAGCTTGCGCGAACAAGATGATATCATCAGCATATTGTAGATAAAAAACATAAGTCGGTGCAGGTTTGAAGATTATGCCGGTAAGAAAATTCAAAATGACAACTTTGTAGATCAATTTGTAGAGAATTTTCATGATCAATCTAAAGAAAAAGGTTGCAAGAGCTCCCCTTGTCTAACTCCACGGGAACTCTTAAAGAAGCCTTTAGGATAGCTTTTAATGAGGACGGGGAAGCCTTCCAATTTACTCTCTCATTATTTCAATGTCCTGTCCAAGTTATTAAGCGCATGGAACAAATTCAAAGAAACTTCTTGTGGAAGGGTAATGAGGAAATATCATATAGTTTCTTGGGACAGTTTGCAAAGTAAAAGGTATTGGAGGTTTGGGTATTAGGAATCTCAGGGATGTGAATAAAACTCACCTACGCTAATGGCACGGCAGTTGGTGAATGATTGGTCATTTCTTTGGAGAAACTTGCTAAAAGCTAGATATAATCCTATGCATCTTTGGTATATTGGAGAAAGGGAGCCTCAGCGCAATGGTAGAGTTGTTGTCATATAACATTGAGGTTACGGGTTCAAGGTGTGGAAACAGCCTCTTGCCAAATGCAAGATAAGGATGTGTACTATTAACCCTTGTGGTCCAGCCCTTCTCCTGACCCTGCATACATGGGAGCTTCATGCTCGAGGGCTGCCCTTTATCTTCGGTGGATTGGAAGGGAGAAAATTGCTGAGTCTAGAATTTGGAGAGGTATAACCAAGCACCTGACCTTTTTCGCACCAATATTCAATTCTATGCGGGAAACGAGAATAATATTTACTTTTGGTTGAATCCATGGATTGAAGATTACAATCTTAAATGGCATTTTCGTCGACTACCCAGGGCAGCAGGTCGTCCTGATGGAAAAATCTGCCAGTACTATTCATGGGCATCAAGTAGCACCCAATGGAACATTCCATTTCATCGCAGTCTTAGAGATCTTGAGGAGATTGAGGTTCACGCATTGCTGTCGAGCTTAATTTAGTGGTCATTCATGGCAGGAATGAAATATGGAAACCAAACTCCAATGGCATTTTCACTGTGAAATCAATTTTCAAGATCATCTCAAGTGATGAAGGCTTACGGCCTCATGCTAATTTCATTTGAAAAACACCAGCACCTCCCAAATTTCAAGTTTTTGTATGGACGGTATCACTTGAGAAAGTGCTTTTTTTTGACAAATTAACTTCTCAAGGCTGGTTCGGTCTATCTTGCTGTTTCTGTACTCAACCTGCGGAAAACCGAGATCATCTATTTTTCTCATGCCCAATGGATCAACTTGTTTAGAACCTATTAAAAATTTTGAATTAAGTCGTGTGCTTCCTCGCTTGTTTAATCTCGTGCTAGAACAATGGCAAGTACCTCACATGAAGAAGCATGGAAAATTCTCTGGTCCCTGGTCATTATTGGTGGTCATATGGCTCGAAAGGAATGAAGCAGGTTTCAAAGGTAAGTCAAAGTTTGTAGATGGACCGCTCATTGAGCATCAACTTTACCTGAATTCCATGATTATTCTATCAACTAAATTCAACAGAAATGGACAGAAGTTGCTAATGGTTATAGATCCAGACAAAAAGCAAAGCCTAAATGGTGATCTCCTATTTTTAGGTCGCTAATGTGATTAGTTGGTTGAAAGAAAACTCGCCTCCTCTCCGTCGAGGTTTTAGCACTTATAAGATTAAAATGATAGTAGGCAGTTCAAATGTCTCATTCACACATTGTCCTAAATATGCGAATGAGATAGCTGATTCCCTTGTGAAAGAGGACACTAGTCTTCAAGTGACGAGAATTAGGGGTTTGCCAATTATTTCATATCATCTCGGTCGAGTTGCACGGCCATGGGGGGTTATTTTTCTCCCTCAATCAACAAACTACCTTATCCTCAAGAATTTTTTTTTATGCCTACACCAAACATATGGACCACAAATATAAGTTATTCAAGAATGATATAATCTTGAGGGACATGACAGAAGCTGCCTTATTTTTGGTTGACCAAACCTGTTTATCTAATATTTTTTAAAGATTTTTGTAAAAATACCATTATATATTTTTTTAATTTTACAAATTTATCATTAAGTTTTCAAGAAGTTTGCAAAATTGCCATTCTCATAGTTTTCCATCTTTTTTTCCTCTTAACTTTTACTAAATGTCAATATTACACTTGTCTTTTCTAGCTGCCGTAAATAGACCAACATTCATAATCTTCAATTTTCAGTAAATCACAACAGTAGTAACTCGACCAACGTTGGAAGGAAAAACAGTGGTAAACTGACGAAGAGACCAAAATGCAGAAAAAAAGAGACCTCCCGAACAGTGCAAAGGTCGGATCACATCTTTTCAACAAACATTATCTACGCATTATCACCGCATTCCCCATTAATAAACGAAACCAACCGCTTCATAAGCACCTTGGCGTTGTTGGCCATTGGATTGAACAGGTGGAACGCATGATCCTCCCCTTCCGATTCCAAAATCTCCACAACTCCATTCCACCCACTGGATCCCACGGCCTCATAGTAACGCCAGATCCTATCCCTGAGGGCCTCTTTCCCCGCTGCACAAATCAACATCCTCCCACATCCTAGCCCCGAAAGACTTGGTGCTGTGGGACCGATTGGGTTAATCAAGGGATCATCAAAACCAATTGACGACGGACAAGCCACCACCCACAACCTCTCCAGCAACGCCCTAACCGGCGGATTAGCTAGCTCAGATCCCAGCTGGTCCACCCCCATAAGAAAAGGATGGACTAGTGCAGCACCTGAGAGCATCACCCCAGGACCCAATCCAGTCGACCCCGAACGCATTGCCATGTGATGAACCGTGTTCCCTCCAGCACTATCACCTGCCACGAAGACTGTCAAAATCACCATGGCCCATCAGCCATGACTCCGGTCCACTTCAGGTTGCATGGTTGGCCACCAATTGTAGTGCGGACCATGACTCTTCGTGGGCTGTTGGAATAGGGCGTTCAGGGGCTAATATATAATCTACTGGGACAGCTAACACGGTGGCCTCGTGGGTAACAGAGTTGAGGTACTGGGGGTACAAGCGTAAAAGGGTGATTCAACAACAAAGCCTCCACCGTGAAAGTAAACAAGGATTGGGATTTTCTTCTTTGAATCAGTGAATTGTGGAAGGTAGAGACGCGCGGACACGCCTGATTCCGGTGCAATCACGACGTCTTTACATGTCACGCCGGTTTGAGGGGCGGTAGATGTTGGAACCGGTTTGATCACTGTTGTTCTAAAAATGAAAAAATCGGATGAACTTAGAATCTAAATATATATTCTTTTAATTACAAAACATGAACGATGGAAAACCTTGTTTAAAGAACTCTTCGTACTCAACGATTAAGAAGCACAGGCACTCTTAGTGCATAAAGCTCCTATCTATGCGGGATTTGGGGAAGGGATGGACCACAGCTAATTTCACGCTTTGAATCCGTAATTTCAAAGTGCCAAGACTCCCTTCTTGTTATTAAACGAATACAAATTAAAAAGATTTTTGCTTTTTACTTGTTTACTTTTTAAATTAAATATAACATTTCAAACTGTGGTTTTTTTACTTGTTGCATATTATCCTTCTTTAGATGGAGAGTTTTGGAGTTATAACAAAAGTTGTCGTCACCTGAACTTGAGGTTGCGAGTTCAAGATGTAAAAATAGTCTTTTACAAAATATAAGAAAAGACTACCTGTTATAAGCCCTCGTAACCTATCCCTTCCCTCAGACCCTATGGTGACGGGGACTTGGTGCGCGGGGACTGCCACCGTTCTTTAAATAAGGTTTTTCATTAAATTAAATGGATAAATCTGATTAAGGATTTGCGGGTCCCATCGTATAAAAGTGAGGGAAGCTTTTCCACCCTCCAATTATTTTTTATTCAAAGGACGGTCATTTCTGGCATGTGTTGGTCAATCTCAAGTCCGTGCAAGCATTGAATTTGGTAACGTGGATGACGCAGGCAACAACGGATGCCGAGGTTTGTGCTCATTCACACACTTTTCCTGTTGGGACCAGGAATAATAATTTACCCTCTCGCTTCTAGGCATACAGATACGGTGATATAATAATAATAATAATAATAATAATAATAATAATAATAAATGGTATCTGGCTTCACTTGTTTTGTATTTTTATCCATCGCCAACGTTCCTATAATTTGTGCTCCTTCAGATGTTTCTATTACCAAAACTCATCTATAATGGTATTAATATCCCAGATCTTCATTTTTAGGTATCTGAAGCAGCTTGGTTTTGTCGGGGAAGAATATGCGGAGTTAATGCCAAGCAATTAAGATAACTAGTTGAGATTATTTTAGAAAATGAGTTACTAGGTAAAAGTATCACAAAAATCCAAAAGTGAATGGGATACTAGTTCTAAAGGAGTGTGAGAATATTGGCACTGGCCACCGAATGAATGGTGTAAAACGAAAAAGCTTCTTACCATTCATTTTACTACTAACAAAAGCCCATAAATAAAAGACCATGGAAATTTTCAATAAATGTGATTTTCATTATCAAAGATATATGAATGAAACAAAATCAATGAACGTCTCAGATATATAAAAAAACTACAAAAATGTATTCTCAAATCCCTTTCTTTCAATCTCTCTCTCTCTCAATTATTTCCTGCTTCCATAGCTAGGTGGTAAGTCATGGAATGATAGAAAAAAATGTAGAATGCGGCCTATTATTTTGTTTTTTCCTTTTTATAGAATTGAATCTCATCTAATTCTGCCTCCTTCATATGGTCTATATACTAAATCTCAAATCTATTGGAGACCTCTAGGGCTTGTTTTTAGCTTTTTATTATTATTGTAAAATAGAAAACCCTTCTAGCATATGTGAATGGAGAACCCTTCTATCACATAAACTATCCATTTTGTAAATGAAAAGCAAAGAGTCCCATGAAAGCACAAAGTAACACACACACACACACACACACACACACACACACACACACACACACACACTCTCTCTCTCTCTCTCTCTCTCTCTCTCTCTCTCTCTCTCTCTCTCTCTCTCTCTCTCTCTCTCTCTCTCTCTCTCTCTCTCTCTCTCTCTCTCTCGTATTTTCATCATGGAAAGCTTGCCATAAGAAAAAATGCATGCTCCCAACCATGTAATTTTTTATTTGATGCCAGCTATTTATCTGAATTGGGTCTTAGATGCCTTACCGTTTCATCTAATTTGCCTCATCCTAGATGGCCTAGTATGCAAAATTTCTGTTGCATATCTCTAAGTTCTACATTTTTTTGAAGCAAAAAAATGAATGATGAAACACTAAAATGCCCCAAAAGAAGTATATTGTCTATTATTTTGGTTTCAAAACATCCAAAATGAAAAACTTAGGGATATGCAATAAACAAAAATTTCATATCTAAGCCATCTAAGATGAGGCAAATTAGATGAATAGATCGGAGTGCAAAAGAAATTGAAAACAGTAGACTTGCCACCGACTTTTAAGGATACATATGGTCCAATTATGATGAGACAAGTTGTGTAATATAATTTCTTCTCTCTCTCCCTTTATTATATGATATAACCAGTTGTATGACATTTTTAAAATTAACAAGAGGACTCACTTTTTCATATTTTTCAATGCTTCTAGATGTTCATCCTATTTGTTCAATCACAAATAGCGTAGGCATCAAATCTCGTGTCTGTTGTATATCTTTAAGGACTCAACTTTATGGGCTTTTGAAGTAAAAAACTAAACGATATAATACAACAAAGCTTCAAAACATAGAATACGGTCTATTTTTTTGCTTAAAACTTGAAAAATAAAGGACCTAGTGACATCCAACTAACATGAGATTTTGTATCTGAGATAGAGAAATCGGATGAACACTTTTTATATCTTAAAAATATGAGAAAATAGGCCTGCTTTTTAATTTTAAGAATGTGATGCAACTATGATGCAACCGATTGTATTATAAATTGTTCAAGATCCAGACAAAGCGAGAAAGTTTATTATTATTATTTATTTTTTTTAAAAACCCAGGGTACAAGTTGGGTGTAGAACTTCTCTTTGTTCCTAGCTGCAGGATCTTAAACCAAGGTTGCGATCATATTGTGCTGAGTTGGATAATTTGTGGGCAAAAACTTCACTTATTGATTTATTTTCCCAATACTTACCCTTGCTTTGTATAGTGCACTTACTGTTTTACTGTTCGATGATATTTGTGTTGTCATTTAAGCCAGGGTTTAGCAAGCCATGTTTTATTTTTTTGTTTTTTTTTTCTAAGAGGGGAGTAATAAACTAAAGTTCTTTAACGGGGTCTCAAAGTAAAGCTCCCTCTCAGTTCATCATGTATGCCATTTAACCTTAAACTTTGGTTAACTGCTTTTTGACTGGTAAATAATATGTGTCACCTTAAACAACTAACCATTGTTGATTTTAACTAAGAAAGCTAGTGTGGAGAAGCTTCCTATGGGCATGATTTTATTACTACAACCTAAATAGGAAGGCCCATGGCGAACGGTTTTGATCACTTAATCCTTAGTGGTGAATAATCTCATTATAGTACTGTGCATCCTCACATTGACGTTGATCCTAAACCAAAATTTGACAATCGAGCCCATAGCTCTACTTGTGGTTGATTAGGAAATCCAGTGGGTTCCATCTTGAATCTAAAAGACTTGAAATTCAATGTGAAAAATCGATTTCAATCATTCGATCAAGACCCTTACGTTGACAGTAAAAAATTCCACCTTCTTCTAAGATCCCACATTTCTTCTCCTCCCACATTTAACAGGCAAAAACATATTCTATTCTGCAATGATTATGCTTTGTCAATTAATAGCAGACCCTCTATGCGGTTAGTCTCCAGAAACATACCAAATGAACCATCAACATCAGAGACAAATGGCGCATCTGCAGAAAGTGAGCCCACAACCGCTGTTTCCGTCTACAGTCAATGAAGCCTGGCAGCCGTCCCACGCGAGTCTTGCATTGCTTTCCCACGAGCTCCAGCCTGGCTAAATGGGTCTCATCAATTGAAAAACTTTTATCCATTTTCTGCCACGAGTAATCCATTGGTTTCCGGAAGGTTGGTGTCATATGGAAATCCAAACAACTGCAAAGAAAGACTGGAATTTAATGGAGAACTACGCCAATGGTGGGTCCGAATTTTCATCTATAAATTGAGCCTTCGTAGTCTCTTCGTCTCACAGCATTCTCCTCCAAGCTAGTCATGGCCATTGTTGCAGTTTTAGTTGCCTTGTTGTCCTTCTCCACAAAAGCCTTTGCGGGCAATGACTTCGATTATTACTATTTTGCGCTTATGGTAATGTCTCATTTCTCTATTTCCCTAGCTTCTAAAAAATTATTTCAATTTCTCCCTCTTATGTAATTTTCTGTCTTTTTTAGATGAAAATGTAATTTTCATTGTTATGGAGTATAATATTTCTGGACATATTGAGTTAGAGAAATGACTTCGAGACTCGCTTTCTTTGAAGTGGCATTCTTCATCATGTTGAAATACTTTGGTCAAAATATTAAAAAATTTAATCAATGTATTTAATAGAACAATACTAATGACGTATAGTGGCTTTATTCTTTATGCAGTGGCCAGCCTCTTATTGCTATCAGACCCAAGCAGGATGTTGCCTTCCCACGACAGGCAAACCGCAACTAGACTTCTTTATTAGAGGCCTAGTTCCCTACAACAGCACTGTTGGAGATTCTCTTACTCATTGCAAGAAAAATGATTTCAACATCAATGAGGTCAGTTTGCTTCTCTTATGCTGCATTTGGATACCCTCTTTTTCAAAAGAATTTCTGAAATCTAGTTTTCAAAACACGTTACTTTTTCCTTTCCTTGTTCAATTGGGCATCTGAAAAAGAGAGAGAAAAAAAAAACTCAGAAATAAATCATGCATTTATTCCAATTCATATTCACCCAACATTCAGTTTTTGAAAAAACAAAACTGTAAAAACTGTATCCAAATGCAGGCTTAGTAAATATAGCAACTATTTACTTCTAGTCCTCTCATTTTCCTTGAGCAAAAACAATTTCATCAAACTAAATGGCTTAATTTCTATTGAATTTATTTGCTGTCACAACAAGTTCAGGCGAGGACCTTCTAACGTAGTGGCGCAAGAAGGGCCTCTTCCCGGGTAGATCACGTGTTCAAGGTGCCCATAGGAGCGTGTTCAACATTATAAAAGGAAAAAGAATAAGAAAGTATTCTAGGATTAAGTATTAATGATCTAGAATTTTGTAGGTTTATGACTGTAATGGATATTTGATCTAAAGAGGTCATACATTGGTTTTTTGGCAGCTCTCAGACCTGTCTGATGACTTAAACGGGTACTGGTCCAACATCAAGTGCCCAAGCAGTGATGCTCGAACTCTTTGGAAAAGAACATGGAGATCATATGGGGCCTGTTCGGGTCTAAGGGAGCATGATTATTTTAAGAAGGCATTGGATCTCCATCGTAAGATCAATATGCTCTCCATATTTAAAAGCAATGGTAAGTTCCTCTTAATGCAAATGATTGAAATATTGAATTGTGTAATACATGGTTAAGTACCAGAAACTATTGGATTAGTGTTTCCATTCAGTTCTGTGTCATACATGCCCTGTAAACTGATTTACTGCATGGTTCTGGTGTAGGAATTGTACCTTCAGGTGAAGATTTCTATAATCTTGATTACATTAAGAGAGTGATAAAGAAGAATCTGGGAGTGTCAGTTGCTATCCAGTGCAGTAAGAATTTGTGGGACGAATGGCAGCTCTACCAGATCTATGTATGTGTTGATAAGGATGGATCTACCATCATTTCCTGCCCCCCTACGAAAACTTTCACTTGCGGTGACGAAGTTACGTTTGGGTTGTTCACCTATGACATGCTCGTCGACACCATTCCTGACCCTAAGACTATAAAAATGTACTCTGGATAAGGCTTTAGTGCGTGAGTATTCGTGGGCTTTGGGTATGACTCACTTGTTTAAGTGTTGAAGGTATCCTTTTTTTGTCTTGGAGCATGAATAAAGAAGCCAGTCATGTACTTGTAGTATCTTTGAAGCTTTTATTAAACGGTAGTTGATCAAATAGAAGTTATCTGCATTTTTCCTTAATGCCTATTTATCGTGCTTAAGCAAAACTCCATATGGATTTAAAGAGGTCAATTTCTAATAAATATGTTATCATGAAATTGTGAGCCATGACGAAGTAAGGTGTATGCAGCCCATTCATGGTTTAAAAACATAAAAACTTCACTGAACTTGAAAGAAACGAGTTGAATTAACTCAAGTGATTTGCGGGTGACTTGAAAATGCTAATTGAGATTTTATATAATATTGGATTCATAGATAAGTATACATAAAATTTTCACGTTTATGTACATTGTTAAGTACCAGACTACCAGGATAGTTGGCTAATAAATAGTATTCTTTTGAAAGATCTTGTGTTACAATCAATGGCTGAGCCAAGAATTTGAGTCAGTAGGGTCTTACAAGAGGAAACTTATTTAGAAACATGGAAAGTGGCGGGTTTGGCAATGCAACCTTGATAAGCCTCAAATTATCTAGATTTGATTCATTCATCATATCCAGCTTGCCTTAAATTGATTCGATAACAAAATTCATGATCATTGGATGATTTTAGCTATTCTGTTTTGACTTTATCGATCATGGCCATTAAAATTTTGAACTAAAAAACTAATAGTTATAAGCATTTATGAATTTTCACACCAAGCCTAAATAAGCGGAGCCAAATAAGGTGAATATTTAAGATCATCCAAATATGGGTTTGTCATTATTGTGTTTTCAAACATGTTTGTTTTCCATGTCTACCTAGTAGCTCTCCTTTTAACAAGCTTAAATATATAAATACATCTTAAGAAAAAATAAAATTTGAGCACTTTAAGATATTGAAATAACATTTACTTTAAGGTTTTTTTTTCACTCCCCTTCTTCCCCTGCTAAAGTGAGAATCAGAGCTGATGACTCCCTCCCCTTTTTTGTCATTCTTGCACAAGTTAGATTTGGATAGACAACATTAAGATCAAACCTTGAAAACCAATGGACAGAAACTTGTCAAACTTGTGCTCTACGATTATGGATGGTAACGAAATGACAGACCTTAAGGGAAAACCGAGATTGGTGTAGCCATATACGAGATAGGGCTGCCTGCCAAGTAGAAAAATAGTTAGAAGAGTTATGGGTGAAAATTTTGGGGTTGAATGGTGTTTCTTTTGCAGCTTCATTCAAAACACTAATATAATTGAAAATTTGAGTGGGCTCTTAAGAACCCCTCTTGTACATTTGCCTCGACTCATGGTTCAAATTGCAATGCTAATAAACGATTTTTGTTACATAGTGAGACATCTAGTCGAATGACCAAATTTGTTGTCAATTCTAGTAACTGGAATGAGTTTTTCACTCAACTCCTAAGCTTACAAGTATGGGCTAAAGAATCTAGACAATTGGAGAATTGAGTGTCCCTAAAACTCGATAAGATTGAGAAGTGGAGCGTGAAAGTCTTTGTCCCACCTATCAAAGCCACTCTTAAAATAATGAATCAGATAGATTTGAATAATGTTTTACATGTATGCATGAAAAAAGTAGCATATACTTCTTGGTACTCTTGTTAGGAGGCATTGTTAACATATTCTGCCTAGTTAATAGTATGCAATCTTACCTTGCAGTTTGCAAGAGACTGTTTTTACCTCTTGAAACCCTGACCTCAAGGTCACACGACGACAACTCTACCGTTGGACCAAGGCTCCCTTCTAACTCCAAATAAAATCTGATACCACATATTGCATCGGAAGTATATTTTTCATTTTCCTTGTTAACATATCAAGTATGAAGTCCAATATGTCGCCTTTATAGCAGATAAAATTGAAAATTTGCAGGTGTGTACGGTACTGAGTTGTGAGGGTCCCCGAGGGTGTGTGAGTTCAATTTGAAAGAAAAAAGAGAAGGAAAATACGAAGGGACAGTGGAAAGACCGCGCGCCTTCTGCCAAGCCTTGCAATTACATGTCCCTGTTTTGTGGGCCTTGCTGCAATGATAAAAAGATACGCCATATCACACAAGGGGCTTCAGCAAATGAGGAACTTCCATTTACAATCGTGGTTTTGACATCTTTGAGACTTTGACGGCATATGACAAAAGTCAAGAACTAACCTAAAATCTCTTTGGGCTGCTCTTGGATTAAATCGGAAATAAAAGAGAGTGAAAGAAAAAAAGAAAAAGAAAAGTCACTATCTGAAAAAGAAAAAATAATCCCTATCAAAGCAACCAGAGAATTCCGTCGTCTCTTTCTTCAACGAATCTTCTTCTACTATTTTCTACCAATATCTCCTCTCTGCAACTCCAAAAAATCAATAATCATGGTCTAAAGACCCTCAAATTATCTAACTATCATGAATTATGATATGTAATTACTTTTGCCTCTCCAAAGAATATGAACAAGTCAGATCATCCAAAAGTGCAGGCTAATGCGAACTATTTAGTCCTGAAAATGAGTTCAACAAGCATTTATCTTCATCTTTTTGTACATTGATTTGTATTTTTTTACAAGAAAAGAATTACAAAACAAATCAGTCGCTCAGCCCCAAAAACACAAACATACTCTTAAATCTAACCTCCTACCAAAAAGAAAAGAACCTGCAACATGTTTCAAGGGAGATGTCGAGCTGTCTGTTACCCCAACGAGCTTACACAAGCAAGGTTTGTTAATGCTAAATGCCTAGCACATTTGCTACCATATAGCTCAGCATTTTTCCTTAAATACTCTTGATCGCAAGTTTTAGTTGCCACTTTATTTTTTATATAAGAGTGGGAACGAGTGATTTGCTATGTAATTCTTCGATTGTAAAAACATAGAAGGTTTTTCTGTTTCTACTTTCTAAACGTGTATTCTAAGCGGATTGCAACATCTAACGAGTTCAAGTAAAACACTTCTTTACGTTTCTACGGTATATTATGCATGTTCAAGATAAGCACTAGCATACTTCACTCTTCTTGTTCGATTATATGATGTTATCTTTCAAATCTTATATTGCGAAAGTTACTGTGGGCAAAGTTTGCTTAGAATTTCTCTGATCCAAAGTGGGAGTGCTAGAATCGAGATTTTAATAGGGAGGGTTCAGATTGAATTTCGGATGGGCCAGAAGTAGGATATGTATACAAATGAGTCAGACGGATCACAAGTAGGATATGAATACAAATGAGGTGGGGCTATTGGTTGGAAAAAAGTCAAAAGCGCCCATTTTTTTTAATTTTTTCTGCTTTTGACTTTTTTTTTTTTAGCCAATCATATGTCATCTACACTTTATATCTGCATTAAATAACTGAAATTAACACCCTTCATATTCAAAATATGGGGAGCCATGGCTGACTTTGGCCCTGAGGTAGCTTTGTTCTTAGCTGTGCATGTACAGGTGTGTCTCTAGCTTTGGAAAAAAAAAAAAAAAAAAAAAAACTTGAATTTTATTTATCTTCTTTCTATTATACAGTACATTGCTTAACATTTTTTGAGGCAAATTCTACATTTAGTCTTTTTAGTGAAGGTTTCTTATTTTCTTGCACAACAAGGCAAGAGTGAGTTTCAATTGTAAAAGTCATGAGTTTGAGACTCCTCAAAGGTGTGTTGGGAGTGTGCATCTCTACCATTAAAAAAAGGAAGCTTTTTGACCAGTGGAGGGCTGTCGATTAATTGTCAATAACCTAGACATAGATTAAGCTAGAATTTCCTTGCGACTTGAAGTTTGGGACAAAACTGCAGTTGGACTCCAAAGATACAAAGTAATATGAAATTAGATCGGCAGCCACTACTCCAAGTAATTTTTTAGGATTTTCCAAGCTTTATAAAAGGATTTTCTTATTTCTATATGAAAATGAGAGGAATGCTGTGGCAACGGCCCTGAATGGACCTTACCCCAGAGAGCCCTATATTTTTCATGAAAGGGACCTTCATTTGGGTGATCTTACAGGTTCATCTCCTTACTCTTACTCTAGCTTTGGATGGCTGGTAGTTCAAACATTGCGTGGATTAGATAGTTCTAGCATCTGAAAGGCTTTACTTTCTATCGTAACAAATGGACCATTAGAAACTTTGTATAAACAAGTGGCTGAATTCAAACTCCCAAAAGCATCATATTTATAATGCTAGAATCATATAATCATTGTATTTTTTAGTTTAATAGTCATCTTAAGCTGTAGTAACAAGACAAGCAGCTGAGATCATCCAAATGCGGCCCTTATCATGGCAAATGTAGCCTTCACCTTAGCATTCCTCATGAAAATAAGAGGAATGGTAAACTAATCGCACTATGAGGTGCATTCTAGTGATCATATTTTATGGGATCCACCTATATGTAATCCGACTCGTTTATCTTATTGTTCTAGATTTATATAGTAAAAGAGCAAGTGTTGTGGATGATTCTATTCAAAACATAGAGTCATGGAATTTCAAAATATTAGTAAGCGGCTAATTTATGAAGAACGGGGACGATTATATCACTTCTCCATTATGTTGTTGAATTCCAATTAAATGTTGCTCATTGGGCAACGACCACATTTTGTATTGGGTCACAGTTTCGAGGGTGATCATGGATGTGTATGTTCGAAAATAAAAAAAAGGACAAAAGTGATCCCCGAGACGAACGTTACTGTTGTGTTCCATTGATTATAGAGCGCTCCACAGCAGCCGGTGCAGCCCAGAATAATTCTAGTGTGGAAACCTATATAACATTTATAGAACCTAAACTATGATTGGCTTAGATTTCTCAAAAACTATATAAAAGCGTCCAACATACTGCTATTTGGAATTACTCGGGAACGTCCATGCAAAAGAACTGTATATACATGGGCAATCGCTGTCCTCTTTGTAGGGGTGGCAAAGCATGACACAACACGATGACACAACTCGAACTCTACATGAATTTAGTGGGTTAGGGTCTAGTCTTATTGTGTTTGTGTCATGTTCGGGTCAACCCAAAAATGACACGTCAAAAATTGTGTCGTGATCGGGTCAATCAATGTTGACCCGTCGTATTGACCTGTTTGACACGCGACCTATTAATTTATCATATTGACCTATCTAACCCTCAAGCTGTTAACCAATCAGGTTGAAAATATAGGACGGTTACATATAGTAGTACAGGACGGTTTTTGAAGAACAGTCCTATATTAGTTATTTTATATTTATTTAATCATGTTACACGAGTTGTATCATGTTGGCTCGTTTAATAGTTGTGTTGTGTTCGAGTCACAAGCTTTTGACACAATTATTAAGTGGGTCATGTTTGTATCAACCCATATATTATAAGAGGTTAGTCTCGACACGACACGAATACGACTCGCTAACCAGAATTGCCAGGCCTACCTCTTTGTAACTTTCTTTTTCTTTCGTTGTAATTATTGGACCATTTCAAAGGAAAAGAAATAGCAACTGAAAAAGGCAAGCTGCAGTTTTACGGGCCATATTTTTCTAGTGAGATTCTGCCCATTGATCACATAACTGTCCTAGCGATAAGCCTATATCTGAACTACTTGTATTTGAAGCTACTTGACATTTGGACTGTCAACAGCCAACAGGAAAGTATATATTTGAAGAAGGGAGCAAGTAAATTCATGGCTAACAGGGGTGAAGTGCAAATTTCTTGAATGAACTCGGAAGAATTTGGAAGAGGAACAGGCAGGCATGGCTAACGTTCCTCATCTTCTTCTACATCTCCTTTTTCTTCATCTAGCTTGGAGTCGTTCCGCTACTTCAGAAAAGTATCAAAACAACGAAATTCTCCATGATTTTTCTCCTTTCATTCGCGTGCATAAAGATGGACGGATCGAGCGGTTGATGGGCATAGATTTTGAACCACCATCCACTGATCTACTGTTGGAGGTTTCGTCCAAAGATGTGAAAGTTGTACCCGAACTTAATGTGTCAGCCCGCATCTATCTCCCCAAACTTACTGGCGAAGGTCCGAAGAAACTTCCGATTCTTGTTTACTTTCATGGTGGAGGCTTTGTAGTTGGGTCAGCCTTCAGTTTGGCTTCCCACAATTATCTCAAATCCCTAGTCGCCAAGGCAGAAGTTGTTGCGGTGTCTGTTGATTATAGACTCGCCCCGGAGCACCCAGTCCCAGCAGCCCACGATGATTCTTGGGCTGCCCTCCGATGGGTTGCATCTCATGTTAGAGGTGGGGGTCCTGAGCCATGGTTGAGTGGTCACGGTGACTTCGACCGAGTTTTTGTGGCAGGCGATAGTGCCGGTGCTAATATCGTGAACAATATGCTGATGCGTGCAGGGCCCATTGGATTGGGGCATGGGGTAAAGATCGACGGTGCTATTCTAATCCATCCTTACTTTTGGGGACCCAAGGATCACAGCCCATTTATAGATGTGGCTGGTCTCTGGCGCTTTTCGTGTCCTTCTACCAGTGGGACGGACGACCCATTGATCAATCCGATGGCAGCTGGGGCTCCAAGCTTGAAGGGCTTGGGGTGCGCCAGGATGGTAATTCACGCAGCGCAAAAGGATTTTTTAGGCAGTCAAGGGCAACGTTACTTTGAAGCTGTGATGTCGAGCGGATGGAAAGGTAAGGTGGAATTTTTTGAGACCAAGGGAAAGGGCCATTGCTTCCATCTCAAGGATCCAACAGTTTATCAAGCTATGACGATGATGAAGCAAGTAGCTTCCTTTATCAAACAAATCCGTACTTGCAACGCATAAATACTATGCCCACAGCCCCAAAGTTTGTCTTCCGTTCCTCTACTCCTTGGGCTTGTAGGGAAGTTTGAGGTGTCACTTTCCCTTTTGCAGAAGACGGTTCAAATATATATAGAGATTAGGATAATAAGTTCTAGGTTGTTGGCTTCATAATTCTTTACTGTAAAAAAATAAATATAATGCTTTTATATAGCTCTAATGAGTTTCACTTTCAAGTAAAGGGAGCTATAACCTACAACGTGTATAGGTGCAGATTGCAAGTTTGCATCCTTTTGTTGGACCGCAATAAAACCCCTTTAAATTAATAACCCTAGGACTAGAGGTCTTTTGTCAATTTATTGTGGTTTTATTTGATCAAATAACACTCTTAAATATATATATATATATATATATATAAACTTCTTATTATTTCTATTAATTTAGCAAGGGTTTTATGTCTTTTCTACTCTCTCTTTTTAAATGGTATTGTCATTGCTACTTTCTCTAAATGTTATTTTCTCTTTAATAATCACAAAATTTCCATCTTTTACATGTAAATCCTCTCTTGCATTCATCTCTTCCTATATTTCTTTCTAGCTTTTTATTTTCTCTCAAATAGTAAACATAGTCCTATCCTTCCAATTTTTTATTATCTAATAGATAAACTCTCTCTCTCTCTCTCTCTCTCTCTCTCTCTCTCTCTCTCTCTCTCTCTCTCTCTCTCTCTCTCTCTCTCTCTCTCAAAGAGTCCTTAAAGTTGAGAATAGTAATTCATGTAATCAGTGGACCTTAGGAAAATCATGAAAATTTATTATCTTTATTAGTTTAGTGAGTTTATTAATTTACCACGATTGCCATTAACTTTGTCTTTCTTTTTCTAAAAAATTGAAATGCTTTTGCCACCAAAATGGTTTACTATTTCATTGTTGGGAATGCCATAATACACCTCGTACATACTATGGTTCAGTACTACACCCCCATTTTGGTCGTTGGTTTCTAAGAGAAACCCAAATTTAACTAATTTTTAGGCGAAGATAAGTATATTTGAATGATATCCCCGACCCTTGGAATGACCTTACTTTCACCTCCCATTGGGTTTTTTTATCATTTATATGCATAAAACCTTTGAATTTATGACTGGAAAATCTTTATTACTTTGTCTTTAATTATGGTTCTTTCATTCTTTCAGGTCCAGTGTTTTCATGGTCATCTTCTTCCTAGCCTTTGATAAAGTGAAAGCATCTGCATGATGTTTAATCAATGAAGTCCAAACGGGTCCATTTGTGCTAAAAGAAGTCAAGCAAGGCTACCCTAGACCTCGAGTTCATGGGACGTTGTCGTTTGGCCCCACTTCTTGTATGAAGTTGCCCATGTGTTAGGTGATCTACCCATTCATCTAACTTTTTGTTGGATATCTAGTAAAAAAATCATGGATTCCAACATCATTGATAGTTAGAAACTTAATATGTTAGTTCCAGAATTATCCAATCCAAGAAAAACATGGCTAAGATCATTGAATGAAGGAGAATTTAAGACCGGAGCCTACGTAGATCAAGGCCAACATTATAAAAGATTGGGATCTTCACGAATTTGGGCCTTCATGGAGTTGCACCCATCCAAAATGTTACTAGAGCTAGGGCCTGTTTTATCAAAAATAGGGGCAATTATATATGTGACTTCCCATTGTTGTCACCTTTGATTTTCTCAAGTGGAACCCCAACTTTAGTTGATCTTTATGGTTGATTGAATGATTATAGCATCTTAAAAGTCCACTTTTGGTTGCTGTAAATGGACTGTTTGAATCTTGGCATAAACAATTAGCCCGCATTCAACAATAAAAAATGAAAATTTTAGATGCTAAATGGTCCGACCGTGGTAATTTTGAGTCAAAAGACATTTAAAGTCACATAAATCAAATGAATAGAGTGGATCAACAAAAGGATGGGCCTATCACATAAAATTATGCTATCAAGTAGCCCAAAAATCATGTCCCTTTGGAGATATAGTAGTATATTCTTTGCTATGAGAGGTATGATGGATCTTATGGCCATCATCCCTTGACTTTGATTTGATAATTGGGGAATCTCTAGCACATGTCCCATTGAGAGATGGTGATGGCTTGATGCCCATGAGCTCTCCATTAATCCATCAATTTTCTTTGACCATTTACAATTTTTCCACCATTTTTTTTTTTTTTCTCATGCCCTTCATCATAGCAACACTTAACATGCTTATTTTTTGACTTATCCTAAATTTTTGTGCAATTCATCTTCCATCCTCTTAGGTAATACATAATATATCGTTTGACTCTTTAGGGTTATAATAAAATCACCTCCTATTTTCTATTATTAGCCCCTTACAGAATGAAAGGAGTGACTATAACTCTAGGTGGCCTTAGATTATCCATAAAGTTGCACCTAACTAAGATGGGCCATGCTCCAAAATTCTCATCAGTTTTGGATAATTTAGTTGTTACTTCTTTTGGTGATAAAATAGACAATAATATGCAATGGCTAGGATTAGTTAATGAATGAGAATTGATGGAAGATTCAAGTTTATGCCAAGCATTACAAATATTTTTTATCTTCATAAATTTGAGCCCCCATAGCCACTTAGCAATTTGTAAGGTGTTAATGAATTAAAATTGGGAGGTATGGTCCAAAAAAGTAGTTATTACAGTCTCGCCCTCTCTTTCTTTCAAAAGTATCAATGTTGTTCGTGTTGGTTTTGGTTAAAATTAGGTCAATTTTGGCGATTGCTATGTATTTTAACCAAAATTTCAATATGATAATTGTATACTTTCTTGATTCTTTCACTATTCCTAGGTCAAATACATCCATATCACTTACCTATCACTTTTGTATGAGCTATACCTTCCATTCTATACTTTACCCTACTTTTATTTATAAAATTACAAAACTAGCATATTGTTTATTTTCTCTCTCTTACCTTTACTTAATAGATGAAGCAAAGTTTGCAATACTCTCTTAGACATTTGATGACTTCACTTACAAAAAATACTTTAAATTTAAACAATGAATACCAATATTTCAATATCAAAATTGATATTCAGACCAAAACTTACTGTAATACATCCACATCTAGTTTGCAAGAAGAGTATTAAGGTAATTCAAATAAAGCGTAGTTAATGTAGCATTAATTAATAAATATAATTACAATTTAGGAAAATTGTCTTAAAATTAGTTAAACTGGAATGGAATTGTTCAAGGGAAGGAGATACCACACACACACACACTATATCAAATAAGCAAATCAAGTTGGTAGTAGTCATTCACCACAAACTACAGGTCAAACATGTATGAGTTACACATTTCATTTTACCCACGAGGTCATAAAATGTTTATTTTACCCGGTGATGGTATTATTTTGCAAGTAAAATGGTAACATTCATTAAGTTAACTTGATACATGTTCAAAGTTTTATATAGGCTATCATTTGAAGCCATGATCATAAGAATAGCTCAAAATCACGCTAACTAGCTAGACTATCCTTGATTTGTATAATATAGATGAAAGAATTAACTATAAACCAAAGAAATAAAATAGTGTAAAGAATATATGTTGTCCCAAGAGCATTTTTCAAGAAGATTCGATCCATTCATCCTATGCATGTAACACCCCGGATTTTTAAGACTTTTTTTTTTTTTTTTTTATAATGACATTTTAAATAAGAGCATTTGGGATCCCATGAGAAAAGCTTTATTTAACATTTTACTAAAACCTATCTTAAAAACTCAGGGTGTTAGTTTTCCTTTCTCAAAATAGCATACATGTAAATTAAATAATCCGCGTATAAATCAACGTCAAATAAATCGGCGCCTTTATTTTAAATCAAATAAATGTCCAAAACACAATAATGATATGGCCCAGGGTCTATCCATCATACCATCCCATATAAATGTCCAACATATGTCCAAACATCCAAATCACATCCAAATATAAAGTATGCAGTCCATAATAAAAATTCAAATGATAATCCTCTCTAATGACTCACATTACTGTCTAAAATTATAGGGAAAACTAGTCTTCAGCAGCTCTCAAGGTTTATCAACCACTTTTCCTTTCCTGGTGTCGCGCTCAAGATCTAAGGCATTGCAAAACAAAGCAATGTCTCAGCAAGCTATCGCTTGTGTAGGTACATAGACAATTAATGTAATAAATGAAAGAAATAATGAACAGTATTGATAAAAAGTCTAACACTTATAAAAATAGTGATATCATAATGTCATGTTCAAATAAATGTCAATTTATTCCATATGCTAAAACATGCAATTCACGGAGTTAAAATATAACATTAATCAATAAAATGGAGCATACAACAAGAATAAGGGCATCCTAAGGTAATGGGTCCCACCACATCGCACTAACATCCCTGATCAAGAGTACACGTAGTCAACCTCTGAGTGTCGTCACACCCAGGCATACCATCCATAACCATGCTCATCATACATGCACACATAATAAGAATATGGGCCATCATGCTGCAGTGGCAACCCTCCATGGGTATCAACCGCCGCCGCTCTCCGTCGACACCATAACGGGAGACTTAGCGTCTGTCCCCATGGAAAGGCTTAGACCGGTAGTGTGGACTATCCATGTTACCAAACCCCTACCGAATGCCATCTATGGGCACGTGTCTATCATATCACAAAATCATCACATCATAATCTCGGAAGGTGGGTGGCCGACCTTATCCCTCCTAGCATGATGCCCAGCGGGCGAGAGTACCCGTCATCAAATATAAAACACGAAAATCATAGGTATATACTAAAACTCAAGAGCACTTATAGCTTGCAATCCCCAAAACATACCCCTCATCCCGGGGTTAGCCTATAAAAGGACCAGCTAATAAGCCTCTATTCTCATTTTCATGTAAATCCATGCATTTTCTTTACATATAATAAGAAATAAGTCTCTAATTAAGCATAACTAATTAACATCATGCTTGTAAAAGCATTTGAAATAAGTTTATTTAGTAAAAGATTTCAATTTGGAATAATCATCCTGTACTCAATGTTGCATGAAATCCACGGTAAATAATAATTGCAATTTAAAACACAATCACACATGATTCTATGTTTAAAAATGGTTTAAAAATCAAGGCAAAACATTATTTGTCGTCACCTACCTTAGTGTGAGACCATTAGCTTGCTAATAACTCCCTTTAACTGGTATATTCAAGTGCACATATACATGTCACATCACTATTTTAATATTTTTCTAAATAAAAAGTTTTCATTTCTAAATTTTTAAGTTAAAACTAAGTCCGCGTCGTTAATACGGTCACAACGCCTCTTTCGGATCGTGATTTGGACCTCTCTAGCTTCCAAAAATCAAGTTTTAGTGAAAATTACCCTCAAATGGGGCCTGTCGGACCACCATAAGGTGGTTTATACCGGCGGCTCCTTTTCCGCCGGTTTACACCGACTTATACCGGCACCACGAAGACTCAGATGCCGCACGGGACGCGCACCGTGCGTCTTCGGCGTGCGTCACGGTCGCCAGGACGCAGCGTCCCGGCCCCACCGCGACTGCCAACCGGTGCCTTCCCGCACGCGCGCGGCGCCGCGCACGCAAGCGACGACGACGTCGTGTGACGTCGTCCCTCGTGCGTCCTGGCGTCAGCGCCAGGGTGTCGACGTTGTTAATGACGCCGGAGAAGACGACCGGATTCCGATCGTCTCCGGTGGAGCTATAGAGCTCCTTTTTGCCTGATTTTTGCTCCATTTTCTTCAGAATTCTCTCTAGAATCCATTTATGCCCTCCTTTTGCACTGAATTTTTCCAAAAACTATGGTTTTTAAATAAATTTTCCCAAGTTCCTAAAATCATCTCTAGGTACTGGTTTTTGTGTTTTTTGGATAAATCCACCGTTGGATCACTCCCAAATTTAAAGGGTTTGCTCTTGGGTCTCTTGTGCACTAGTTGGACGGTACGATTTCTAAACGGATGAGGTTTGATCCATGAAATCAAGCTGCAACAGTAGCATGCACAAAATTCCTAAAAAATTTGAATTTTTTTTCCTAATTTTTAAATGTTTTCCTAATTGTTTTTCTATTTAATAAATATGGGAAAACTGAGTTTTGAGGCTTACCTTGCGCCTGGCCGAGGTTGCTCGTGTTGCCGGGGTTCCACTCGTCGGAAAAATCAAAGCTTTGCAGGGCTAGGGTTCTGAGTGAAAACCCGAAAAAACGCTCAAAGTGGAGCGTTTTGGCTCCTAGGAGAGCATAGATATAGGGTTTAGAGTCCTAGGGGAAGAGAAACTCTTCCCCACACGTCTCTTTCCACATATCTCCCGCGATTTCGCCAGACTGGTAGAGACGTGTGGAAGACAGGGGTGCCGTTATCAATTTGGACCCCTATGTAACACGTTTCTGTCAAAAGACTAATTTGCCCTTACAACTTCGACGGCTCATAACTCCCTCGTTTGAGCTCCGTTTTTCTCGTTCTTGGTAGCGTTGGACTCGTATCGAGGAGCACTTTCTAATTCTTACGTTTTCAGGAAAAATTTCCATTTATAAATTTTTTTATTTTAATTTATTTAAAAATTTCCTATTTTATCCTAAAAATTAAGGATATTACAATGCAGAGTGTATAAATTAGGTAAATCATGTGAAGTTGCACTTGAACGATCTTAGCCACTTATTTTGCATCTTTGAAATTTTGCTCATGAATGAATGGCCTTGATTCTAACCTAAAAAAACATATGCTAAAAGAATTTGTTGATAATTAAATTTGACTTTTAATCTTTCTAAGTCATTGTAAAGATGATGAATGGCTTTGATCTATAAAACATGATTACCATGATTGATGTAATGGTTTAGATCTTTTGTATTGGTCATGCAAGTATCTTGGTGTATCCACTAATCTTCTCTACTTTACTATGTTTTAAAATTTTATATTAGGTATTTAATGGTACAATTGCCACAATTTAGAAATTAAAAGACTCTACTCGACCTAAAAGTGAGGTGTATTGGATTATATAAAAGCCCTGATAAGTGTTGGCCCTCCATTTTGTGATGAAGGGTCACTTTCGCTAGAGGATCTAAGCTTAGATAGGCTGAATATCAAATTTCAAGATCATTGGATACTTATAGCCTATTTTAAGTGCACTTTAAAATCATAGCCAATGAATTTTTAAATTTTACAAAAAATAAAAACACAAGTTAGAATCTTCTAAATGCATTTGAGTCTCTGGAATTTTCTAACTTGGCATGATGAATAAGATGAATGGCTTAGATATTTCAAAAAAAGTCACCCACCATCATCTTTACTTCTAGACAACTCATACATGGAATTAATATAAAATGTTTTTCTTAGCAAGCACAAGTTTGACCTAGCTGAGCTAGTTGCTACATGATAGCTTCGTTGGGTTTAAGTATGTTTATAGTCATTTTAAGTGAGCTAAATCAACTAGACTCAAACGGGTCAAATCGGCAGCCTACTGGGGTGCATTAGGGGTGGCAAATCGTGTCCGCAAGTCATGTTCATGTCGTGTCAAGACTGACCTATTACAGTATATGAGTTGACATGAACATGGCCAACTTAATAATCGTGTCAAGAACCAGTAACTCGAATACGATACGATTATTAAACGAGTCAACACGACACGACTCATATAATACGATTAAAAGAATATAAAATAACTAATATAGGATGGGTTTTAAAAACCCATCTTATATTAATGATTTTTCAAAAATCATAAAAATATAGGACATATTTTCAAAAACCACCCTATACTCTTATAGGCATGTAGGACGGTTTTTGAAAACCCTTAATATATTAGAGGTTTTTTTTTTTTTTTTAAATGTAAAACTTTAAAAACTATAATAATATATGACTAGTTTTTAAAAACCATTCTATATAGAATATAAGAATATAAAACTATTTTTAAAAACCCGTCCTATATTAAAGTTTTTTTGAAAACCATAAGAATATAACATCGATTTTCAAAAACTGTCCTATATATAATATAGGAATATAGAATGGTTTTAGAAAATTCATCTTATATTGATGATTTTTTAAAAATTATAAGAATATAAGATGGGTTTTTAAAAATCATCTTATATTTTTATAACAATATATTTTCAACTTGATTGATGAGTCAACAAGATGAATTAATAAATTGTGTTCATGATTTTTTACGTGTTACTTTTGAGTCAACCCAAAAATAACACGAACACACCCTAACTCCCTAAATTCGTTTCAAATTTTAGTTGCGTTATTGTGATGTATCCAATTTTGCCACCCTTAGGTAATGTCAAACAGGTGGCAAATCAAAAGGGCGGCCGGTAGCAGGTCTAATTTTCCCGGCCAACTAATTTGTGACTCGTGCCCTGGGTTACCCTGGTTAGGGTGGCGGGTTAAACATGACACCTCGCAACGTCCACGAGACGGCTGACAGGCTGCAACTGCAGATAAATGCAACTCAAATTCATCTTCTTCACCCATCTGCTTCTTCATTCTCCCCAAAATCCTCTCTGTTCCTCTTCTTACTTCAGACCCAAATGGATCATTCCAATGAAATCTCCGTAGAATTCCCAAACTTCGTCCGCATGTACAAAAACGGCAAAATCGAATGGCTAGTAGGCACCACCACCGTCCCACCATCCGTGGACTCCAAAACCGGAGTTACATCGAAAGACATCCAAGTCATCCCGGAACTTGATGTCTCGGCTCGTATTTACCTCCCCAAAGTTGATGACGACACCCCCAAGAAGCTCCCGCTTCTCGTTTACTTCCACGGCGGAGGCTTCTGCGTCGAAACACCCTTCTCTCCAGTTTATCACCCCCATCTCAACACTCTAGCCGCTGAATCAAATGCTCTTGCAGTTTCAGTTAATTACAGACTTGCTCCAGAACACCCACTTCCTGCAGCTTATGATGATTGCTGGTCCGTATTACTCTGGCTCGCCGACCATGTTGCCGGAGAGGGGCCGGAGTCTTGGGTCAACGAGTACGCGGATTTCAGTCGGTTAATCGTGGCCGGTGATAGCGCTGGGGCCAACCTTGCACACCACATGGCTCTCCGTGCGGGGCCCAAGGGGTTGCGCGATGGGGCTAAGATTAAGGGTGCAATTTTGGTGCATCCATATTTCTGGGGATCCGAGCCAATTGGGTCTGAAGGTACCCACCCGGTTAGTGAATTGGTGAAGAGGATTTGGATGATGACATGTCCGAGTGAACTGGGTTGTGATGATCCGTTGATTAATCCGGTGGGGCCGGGTGCACCGAGTTTGGAGGGGTTGGGATGTGAGAGGATGTTGGTTTGTGTGGCTGAGAAGGACGCTTTGAGGGATAGAGGGTGGCTCTATTACAATGCGTTGGGAGAGAGTGGGTGGCTGGGGATGGTTGAGATCATGGAGACGGAGGGTGAGGATCATGTGTTTCATCTGTTTAATCCGACGTGTGAGAAGGCTGCGGAATTGATCAAACGGTTGGTGCTTTTTATTGATAGCATATAATGATGGTAACTAGATTTGTTTTGAAACCGTCTGGCAGAGAAGGTTATATCTACGTATGGAAGTTCTAAGTAATGGTTTTCCTTCTGTAATGGCTAATGAATATCAAATTATTATGGATGTTAATGAATATCATTCCAGGTTGTATGTTTTTCGTGCAATTCATTTGTTTTTTCGCCAATAATTTGATGGTTAAGTAGATTCGAATCCATAAATTAATCCCGGCGAATCCATAAATTAATCCGGCAAGTGCTCAGGTCTGATTATGTTTAGTGTCCGATCTGCATAGGCATGCAATAAACAGGGTGTATGTAACAATCAAGGGTGGCTCGGACCTGCATAGGCATGCAATAAACAGGGTGTATATAACAATCAAGGGCGGCTTAGGATCATCCAATCAACCGGGGTTTAGGATTTCTGATTGGTTGATACATTGTTTTTTATTAAAAAATATTAATAAAATATCTCTCAAACATATTTAAGATATTATTAAAAAATCACAAATAATATCACATAATATATCTTACATATCTCAAATATCACAAAATATATAACACATATCTCAAATATCATAAAAGATATCAGAAAATCACCCGACAAAGATTGGAAGACAGCAAAAAATCCCATGGAAAAGCTCTAAGAATTAGTGGAAAGACATCTAAAAATTACCAAAATTATCAAAAATCTGTCAAAAACCTTCTTAGATCAGATATTCTGATGCCAAATTGTAGATTTGGTTCAAATCAAGAAGAACTGGCTTCCTAGAGTAAGGTTTTTTTTATTTTTTATTTTTTGAAATAAATCCTTCATTTCGTTTTTATTATTCTAAGAAGTATAAATAAACAAGTAAAAATAAATAGCGACATTTTCTAAATAGGAAACCACCCTATTTGTAGTGTAAGAATTTTTTTTTCCTAAACATTCTAATACTCTAAAAATAGAAATAAGATCAATTAGGAAACAAGACTTAATTTTAGTGGCTTCTAACTTAAGAAAAGACTCAATCTATGGAACCGACAAGGTAACACCGGGTGCGCTCTGGTAAGATGCATGGGCGAGAAAGAATAGTGGACGTATCAAATTTTATAAAATTACAAAGTTTGTACCTACCCTTGACACTTTGTCCGACTTGCGCTTTTCTTTCTTTAGTAGGTAAGTAGGTCTGTAAGGATACCCTTGACTTCAACCATAATTTTATCAAAGTCATTTGTGGAGGCAAAGGTTGTCCACGTGGGTTTAACAAAGATGAAACTGCAATCCCATAACACATTACTCTAGAAGGCCAACAGTCCCCAGCCTCACTGTAAATATTTTAACGACTAGCAAACCTATATTTCTCTCATTCTGTGATTTACAGATATGCTGGAATTCGATACTAGTCGTCTCGACAACTAGAAGAAGATGCAAAACCTTTGAAAAATAATGCAAGCTCAAGAGGATTGCATGAGGTTACTTCAAGGCTGAGGCAGTGCAGTTCAAACATACTTGCAGCAGTGCTATCCTAGAGCTCCAGGTTACGGGAAGTTGTCGCGTGAGCCTCACTTCTTTGAAGTGCCCAACTTTGGGTGATCCCACCTGTTAATCTGATTTTCTAGTGATAGTCCAGAAATTGTGGATTCCAAAACCTTGCCTTGGTGCAACTGTAAAAGTTGTTGTCGGGTAACTTTGAGGTCATGGATTCAAGGTGTAGAAACATCATCTTGCAAAAATACAAGGTAAAGGTATGTACTATAGGCCTTTGTGGTCCTCCCCTTTCCTAGACTCCTCATAGGTGGGAGCTTTGTGCACCCAGGTTACCCTGAGGATTCCGACCGAAATTGATGGTTAGAACTATAATATGAAATTAGTACCATAAAATCATAGTAAGTTTAATAACTAATTGACGCGATCTTTGTTTTTGTCGGCTGGAATGCTACGGTAGGATGCGACCACATGATAAATTTCCATGCAAATGCATCATTTTTACATGATGAGCCCCACCTTTAGTTGATCTATCATTTTAAGTTGATCTACTTGACTTTGGTTTGTGTACTAATTCAAAAGTCTATTTCTAGTCACTCTAAAGGGATGATTAGAATCTCTGCATAAGCAACTTGTCCACATTCAACAACCAAATCAAAATTTAAGATGCTAAAATAGTTCATAAACAACTTGTCCACAGTCAACAACCAAAACCAAAATCCAAAATTTTTAGATGCTAAAATAGTGTGACCTTGGTGATTTTTAGGTCATGATACATTTAAAGCCAGAGTAATCAGATGAATGGCAATGGAGTGAATCAATAAAAGGAAGGCCTTATTATGTAAACTTAAGTTATCTTTTTCTTTTTACAAGGTAGATGAACGTACTCCCACACGCCTCCCTTGAGTAGTCTCGAACTCGTGTCTTTCATGATTGAGACTCACTTTTGTGCCCCTACAGTAGACCCATGCGCCCAAAGAGCTAACTAGGTAGCCCAAAAATTGTGCCTATTAGAGATAGTCTAGCATATTATTTAGTGCAAGACTTGTGTTGGATATTGTGGTCATCATCTCTTGATTTTGACTTCATGATTGGAGAATCTCGAGCATATGCTTAAGTGGGAGAGAGATTTAATGCCCATGAGATCTAGGTTAATCCGTCAATTTTCTTTGATTATCTACAGTTTTTCCTAAGATTTTTTTTTTCTTTTCACATGCCCTTCAGTTTTCTAATACTTAAAATGCTTTTCTTAAAATTTTATTCAATCCGTCTTTCATCCACATAGGTAATCCGCTCTACCCGTCTTTTGGGTGATGATATAATCGCCTCTTTTTTTATTCATTAACCCTTTACTAAATGAAAGGGGTGGCTATAACCTTGGGTGATCTATGAAGATCTAGATCATTCATAAAGTTACTCTTAACTTAGATGGCCATGTGTTTGATAATCTTAGCCAGTGCTGCTTTTAGTTTTAAAATGACTAGTAAAATTTTTGACGATTCTTTTACAAATCAAGATGTAGTGGCTAGGATGAGACATCCATTTTATGCCAACATTGTAAATGATTCCCATCTTAATAAATTTGGTCCCACCTAGAGTTATAGTTGCCTAACAGCATTAACAAGGGGCGAATCAAAATGGAAAGCAATTATATTACTCCCATAACATATAAAATTTGTTTATCACATTCTCTCTCTCTTCCAGTAACGGATCCACATCTAGTTTAAAAGGAGAGAGAGAGAGAGAGAGAGAGAGAGAGAGAGAGAGAGAGAGAGAGAGAGAGAGAGAGAGAGAGAGTTCTGTTTAGATATAAAGATCACATGAAATTATGAGAAAAAAAGTAGAAATTTATGACACAACATTTATTGAGAGAAGGCTTAATAGATTAGAGATCAAAACAAATTTTAGTAAGAATATATACTTTAGGCAAACTTCCACAACCAAAATATTAAGAAAATTTAGTGACTAATCACCCTTACAAGTTGGAGGAAAAATATGTTTTAATATAGTATAGATATTCTTTTTGGTCTTATATATAATTATTGTGCAAAGTATATCACGTACAATCATCCTTAGATTGGCTTTTCATTTGTATAAATACATCTTTAATTTAGTATCAAAACACGATTCCTTTTCTCATTTTACATGTTAGACGAGGCATCTAACTCCTTAAGTGTTTAAGTTTCACGCCAGCTTTTCTATTTTCTATGTTTTTTTTTTTTTTGCAGTCTGCTTCTGCCGATGTTTTCCACCATTCTCTCTCTCCTTAATGAATGAATTCAACAAAGTCAATAAGAAAACCTCTCTCTCTCTCTCTCTCTCTCTCTCTCTCTTCAATGAGTGAATTCCTTAACGGTGAAGAAGAAAATATATTAAAAAAAAGAATGTGATTGGACAGCCAACAAGTTGGGCCCACATGTCCAGTAACGGATCCACATCTTGTTTAAAAGGCTTATTAAGGTAATCCAAATAAAGTGCTATTAATGTAATATTATTCAATTTCTCTCTCCACAAAAGTACCAACATTTCCAACCATAAAATTTAAATTAGTCAATGTAATTACAGATCACCACTCTCTCTCTCTCTGCTCGCATGTGTACGAGAGACGTACTCCCATCAGACGAATTATGGGCTACAAGGGCAGATAAAAACGACTACCACACATCTTCTCACACCATCGGCTTCTTCATTTTCCCCGAAAGTCCTGTCTCTTCTTCTTCTTCCTTCAGACCCAAATGGATCAATCGAATGAAATCTCCGTAGAGTTCCCAAACTTCATCCGCATCTACAAAAACGGCAAGATCGAACGGCTAGTAGGCACCGTAAAAGTCCCACCATCCGTGGACCCCAAAACAGGCGTTACATCGAAAGACATCCAAATCGTCCCGGAACTTGATGTCTCGGCTCGTATTTACCTCCCCAAAATTTACGACGGCACCCCCAAAAAGCTCCCGCTTCTCGTTTACTTCCATGGCGGAGCCTTCTGCGTCGAAACACCCTTTTCTCCAGTTTATCACTCCCATCTCAACACTCTAGCCGCTGAATCAAATGCTCTCGCAGTTTCAGTTAATTACAGACTTGCTCCAGAACACCCACTTCCTGCAGCTTATGATGATTGCTGGTCTGTATTACTCTGGCTCGCCGGCCATGTTGCCGGCAACGGGCCGGAATCTTGGATCAACGAATACGCGGATTTCAATCGGTTAATCGTGGCCGGTGATAGTGCTGGGGCCAACATTGTACATCATACGGCTCTCCGTGCAGGTCCCAAGGGGTTGGGCGATGGGGTTAAGATTAAGAGTGCGATTTTGGTGCATCCATATTTCTGGGGATCCGAGCCAATTGGGTCTGAGGGGACCCACCCGGCTCGTGAATTGGTGAAGCGGATTTGGATGTTGACGTGTCCGAGTGAACTGGGTTGTGATGATCCGTTCATTAATCCGTTGGGACCGGGTACACCGAGTTTACAGGGTTTGGGTTGTGATAGGGTGTTGATTTGTGTGGCTGAGAAGGACGCTTTAAGGGATAGAGGGTGGCTCTATTACAATGCGTTGGGAGAGAGTGGGTGGCTGGGGATGGTTGAGATCATGGAGACGGAGGGTGAGGATCATGTGTTTCATCTGTTTAATCCAACGTGTGAGAAGGCTCCGGAATTGATCAAACGGTTGGTGCTTTTTATTGATAGCATATAATGATAGTAACTAGATTTGTTTCCAGACTGTACGGTAGAGAAGGTTGTATCTTCTTATGGAAGTTCTAAGTTGTGGTTTTCCTTTTGGAATGGCTAATGAATATCAAATTATTATGGATGCTAACGAATCTCGTTCCAGGTTTAATTTTTCCCAGAAATTCAGTTGTGTTTTTGTTAATAATTCGATGCTTAAATAGACTTGAACCGATAACTCAATGGCTAGGGTTAGACAGTTTACTAATCAAGCAAGTGCTCAAGTCCGATTGTGTTTAGTGTCCAATTATTTTTAACTTATTGATTAATTACATTTTACTTGGGCAAGAGAAAAAGGATTCATTCCGTTAGATTGGTTTTTGCGGACGGCCAAAAGAAGGGAAGTTAAAGAATGAGCAGTGATGGCTCACAAAGTAGATAGCAGCATCATTTACTAATAGGGCTAATGTGAGGCAAGAGCGAATGATTAAGTCGTTGATCAAATTTGATTAGTTTATATGATACTTATGCCGTTGGATTCGGTCAATAGTTCTAGATAAAAAGAGTTGAGAGTCCCGGTAGGAGTAGACTATCAGAGCGTACACTCTGCCTCTAGTGTTTGTTTTTGGAAGATCCAAGTTGTTTATTGTGTTGGGAGTGTAGAAATTAGGTAACCAATAATAAATGAATGGATTTGATTAGTCTGAACCTCTAGATTGGAGTCTTCGAAAAAAATGATAGTTCTGATTTTCCTCTCAAGGAAATATAAGCACTAGCATTCCAAGAACATGAAATTTGGTACATAGGCAACGCTTAGTGGATTTGATAGGAAACCGCTAGAAGGATTTGAGAAATGTTATCTTCACTGAGCTTCTGCGACGAAGGCTCTTTCTCCTCTACGAAGAACCTATTTTTGGATGATCTAACTCACTCATCATCTTCACTCTTCCTTAAATGGGCTAGAAGCAAAAACTCATGCCTATCGATTGCTTCAAGTTTTCTCTAGTTTCATCGCTCAAAATGCCTAAAAATTTATGATTAAAATACCTTTCGACTAGCAAAACCAATAGCTTGAAAGATCAAATGATATGAACTTTGCAACTGGCCTAAATTTGGCAGAGGGAAGAAGATGAATGAGTTAGACTGGCCGGCCGGCGGTGAGGCCTAGACAAAGAGGCTATGGAGTCAATTCCACAGCTTAATCCCGTAGCATTTGTCAAAAGAATTCACTGGCCACCTCACGTCACGTTGTCAACGACTTTTTTGTCCTTCCCCTATTAAATTCATTGTCTTAATTCACTTTTTGGACAGTATTAAGGCCTGTTTGTTGGTTAGCTGCAAATGCATACAGCAGGAAAATGGAAAACAATTCTGTAAATCCCCCCCACCATACAGAATGAATGAGATAAGATGGGCCATGTCACTACTGGTTGATGCATTGGTTGAGGTGAAGGATATCTCCGCTTTTCATATATCACTGTTAGTCACCATGCCAAGGGTGGCCTTGAACCACATGTTAGATATGCCGTGCAAAAACATATCTTCTCCAAGTTTCTCATTAAGGTGTCCAAATCTTCACCACACCAAGCGAAGTGTTAACACGATCAGTGAGAAGATCTTTTCCATGTCAATGATGGATGATTTCATTGATTAAGGTTTTTTTTTTTTTTTTTCTCTCTCTCTCAATATATGGAAAAACTAAACCCTATAACCACAATGGTTTGTTATATTAGAGGATCATGTGCATATTCTGTTATCATTTCTGATATTGTATAATATATATATATATATATATATATATATATATATATATGGGTAAGAAAAAAGGAGAATTGGGTAAAGGAAAACATAGGATTATTAGAAATGAAATTATAATAGCTGATTTTTTAGAAGCCAAAATAATGAGAGAGAGAGAGAGAGAGAGAGAGAGAGAGAGAGAGAGAGAGAGAGAGAGAGAGAGAGAGAGAGAGAGAGAGAGACAAATTTTAGTGAGAATATATATTTTAGGCAAACTTCCACACCAAAAATATTAAGCAAATTTAGTGACTAATCACCCTTACAAGTTGGACGAAAAACATGTTTTATATATAGTATAGATATTCTTTTTGGTCTTATATATAATTATTGTGTAAAGTATATCACGTTCAATCATCCTTAGATTGGGTTTTCATTTGTATAAATACATCTTTAATTTAGTATCAAAACACGATTCATTTTCTCATTTTACATGATAGACGAGGCATCTAACTCATTAAGTGTTTAAGTTTCACGCCAGCTTTTTTTTTTTTTCTGTCCGGCTGTCTGCTTCTGCCAATGTTTTCCACCATTCTCTCTCTCCTTAATGAATGAATTCAACAAAGTCAATAAGAAAACCTCCCTCCCTCTCCCTCTCCCTCTGTCTCTCTCGCTCTGTCTCTCCCCTAAATGAATGAATTCAACAAAGTCAAATCTCTCTCTCTCTTCAATGAGTGAATTCCTCAACGATGAAGAAGAAAATATATTAAAAAAAAGAATTTGATTGGACAGCCAACAAGTTGGGACCACATGTATTATCTTTCCTCTTCTTTTGATTATTTATGTTCGAGGCTTCTTCTTCTTTTAATTATATATATGTACGAGGCCGGGGAAGCATGTGGTAGCTGTGGCCCGCAAGTTCTGTTTCATGCAAGTTCTTTTCAGCGGCAGTGCTCGTTTAATTAACTTTAGTGCAGCCTACCACTTTCTTAAGAATCTATAAGACTGCAATGATTCACGAGGTAAACAGCATCGTCAATATTGGATTATTAAAGCTATACCTATCAGGTTTCCCTTGCTTGATTAGTAGCCTTTTGTTCTCATATTTATATATTATATCCTGCCTATTGAAGAACAAAGTTAGATTCATTAGATCGATGATTCAGATTATTAAAGGATAGTGGAATTATAAGTATATCTTTAGATTTTTTTTTTTTTTTGGGTACAAGTAAAGAATTACAAAGCAAACTCTGTCACATGCCCCCATAAATTCAATTCCTAGCCAAAGTAAAAGTGGTGATTTGAACATGCAACCAAGGGTACTCTGGGTGATGTCGAATTGTTTGCGAGCATCTATACTATGCTAGACATTTATTGGCTATATCTTAAAAATTTTTAGATAGAAGACATAATATCTATTATTTTTTTTGAAAAGGATAGAAGACATAATATCTACTATTTTTTTTGAAAAGGGTAGAAGACATAATATCTTTTATGTTTATTGAAAAGGTTAGTGTCCATATTATAAGCAAGCTAAATAATTTTATAATTACATGGCTGTCTATAATATGAACAAGAATCTGAATCTTGATACAACTTGTAATGACATGCACGCGGGTACACACACATTTATGTATAAGTAATTATTACAAATGTCATAACAATTTTTTAGAATACATAATAACTTGGTTTAGAAACAAAATTGATTATTATTTATACCATGATATAGTAAATTTTGATGCCTTTTCAAATGAAATATGTCATTATTATTTGTGTTTTACATAATAGATTTTCTCTTCTAGTTTCACATTTAACTATATTTGTTGTTATAATTTTTTTTTCCCATGTTTTTCAAAGGAAAAGAAATTGGGAGTTGATTTTCCCTTGCAATCTCTTCAGCTTAATTACTGTCCTCCTTTCTACGTTTCTCCATCATTGTTTCATTGTTTACATTTCTAAGTTCTTTGAATGGAAGAAGATAAGGAAATTGATTTTCTCTTTCAATTTTGTTAATTTTGCTTTATTCGTCATCTAGTTTTCCTTTAGTTTTCCAAGAGTAACCTCAATTGTGATTCTTGTTAACTCATTCACTAGATGTTTACAGTAAATCAGATTAAGCAGAAGCAAAATACATGATTAAGAACTTACCTCCAGCCATAGCAATAAAGATCCAAAGTAGTTTCCAGAGATCTGTATCAGTTTAGGAATCTTCTAATTCAATGGCAATATTGATACAAAACAAGAGGAAATAGAAAGCAAAATAACAAAAATGAAGAGCAAAAATACATGAAGCACACTTCTATTAATTGATAAAAGTCTATAAATAGGCATTACAAGAGTAGTAAAACAACAAACTAATCTTACCCACTAACTCCACTAACTACAATAAAAAAACCACTAACTCCCATAAAACAACACTAACTTTTACCACTAACTCCCATAAAACAACTACTAACTAACTTTCAAAGCCACTCAAACCACTATCTTCCAAATAATTAAATCTTAACACCCTCCCTTAAACTGATATATGCAGAAATTAGTTTAGAAAAAAAAAACCTTCGACAATTATGTTATGCCCTTCCTTGAACAACATCATTTGAAGAGCATACTCTCAGCATTCTTTGAAGCTTCACAAACATAACTTTCTTGAGTGGTTTAGTCATAATATTAGCCACTTCATTTTCACTTTTATAGAACACCAAATTAATTATACCATCATTGCAAAGATCACACAAAAAATGAGATCTAACATCAATATGTTAGCTCCTTCCATGTAAAACTGGATTTTTTGAAATCTTGAATGCTGAAACATTATCACAATGGATTGTTGTTGGACTTTGCTGGTGATTTTGAAGTGTTTCAAGCAATTTTTTCAACCAGATACCTTGACATGAACAAGACGCTGCTGCAACAAATTCGGCTTCTGCAGTTGATAAAGTAACAATTTCTTGTTTCTTTTATGACCATGATACAGTTCTAGAACTCATCATAAAAACAAAACCAGATGTACTTTTTCTATTACCAAGTTCTCCAGCATAATCACTATCAGAAAAAGCAAACAGATTTTCTTTTGATCTTGTTTTATACAAAATTCCAAAGTCAACTATACCTTTCAAATAACGAAAGATCCTTTTTGCAACTGGAGCAAACACCTCTTTGTAATCAATGCCAAATTCTTGCTTGTATCCTTTTACAATGAGATGAGCTTTATACTTGTCAATTCCACCATCCTTGTTGAGCTTAGTTTTATAAACCCATTTCACACCAATGGACTTTTTCCCACTTGGAAGATATGACAACTCCTAAGTGTTATTTTTTTCAATTGATTGAATCTCCTCATTCATGGCTTTTTGTCATTTTTCATCTTTGACAACTTCTTGGAATGTTAAAGGATCACAATCTACAAACAAATCAAAATGAGCAATTGAATCATTATCAGATAAGTCATCTCCACTTACATAATCCATCATCCAGTTTGGCCTTTTTCTTGGGCATGGCTAAACATCATCAATATGCTCAACTGCTATTGAATTTTCACCAGAAGATTGAGGTTGATGGTCTGCAATAGGGCATTGCACTTGTTGTTCAAATATGTCTTCACCTTCATCAAAAGTGACTGAAATAGGCTGATGCTTTGAAGCTTTTTTGTTCCAATTTCATGTATTCTCCTCATAAAAAACAACATCTCTACTGATTATAATCTTCTGTGTGATTGGTTTGAATAATTTATACACTTTAGAAGCTTCACTTATGCCAAGAAAGATAGACTTTTCACCCTTATTGTCAAGCTTCTTCCTTTTATCATCTAGAATATTTGCTTAAGCAATGCAACCAAAAATTCTGAAATGATCTACAATTGGTTTGCGCCCACTCCAAGCCTCCTTAGGTGTCATGTTTTGAGTAGAAAAAGTAGGACTTCTGTTTAACACATGAATGCTCCAATTCACTGCTTCCAGCTAAAAGTTCTTTAGAATGTTCCCTCTTGTCAACAGGCTTCTCACTATGTTGTGGATGGTTCTATTTTTTCTCTAATATACACCATTTTGTTGAGGTGTATAGGCAGTTGTGAGTTCCCTTCTAATACCTTTTTCATCACAAAATACTTCAAAAATTTTTGAACAGTATTCTTTGCACGATCAGTACAGATAGTTTTAATGCTTTTTCCTATTTCATTTTCCACATGTGCCTTGAAGCTTTTCAATGCACTAAAAGCTTCTAATTTCTTCTAAAAAATTAAACCCAAGTTTTTCGAGTATAATCATCAATGAAGGTAATTAAATATCTTTTACCTCCATTAGAAGATGGATTTATCGGCCCACAAATGTCGGAATGAACCAGTTCCAAGATATTCTTTGCTCTCCATGACTTTCCTTGAGGGAATTGTGAACGATGTTGTTTACTAACAACACATTCTTTACAAACTTGAGAAGGAATGATAATTTGAGGAAGTCCTAACACCATATTTTTCTGTTGGAGAGTTTTTAATCCACCAAAATTCAAGTAGCCATAAATGCCAAAGCCATGAAGGATCTTTCACTTCAGCTATTAAGCAAGATTAGACATTTTTTTTATCTTCAATGGAAATAGCCTGTTTGAACTCATTTGAATAACAGCAATGGCTCCTCTTAAAGGATCATATATCTCACAAGCACCATTCTGAATAGTTATTACATAACCTTTTTCTTGCAATTGACTAGCATTTAACAAATTACTTTTCAAGTTAGGAACATAAAAAACATTGGAAATTATTTCTACAAAACCATTCTTGGTTCTTATGTTGATATCACCTTTTCCTAATACATTCACAGTAGTGCAATCACCGAAACTCACAGTAGAATGAAAGCCTTCATTTAAATAAGAAAAAGAAGACTTACTAGCACTCATGTGATTGTTGTAGCTTGTATCCACATACCAAACATCTGATTCAGGTTCCTTGTTGGCATGGTAAGCTATCAATAAAGTTTCTACTTCCTTATTTTCTACAAAATTCGATTTCTCCCCTTTTTCTTTATCGTTAGGCAATTTAGTATAATATTCAAAACGATAATGACCAAATTTATGATACTTGAGGCACTCTACCTTGGATTTGTCAAATTGTTGATCTTATCGTTTGCCTTTGCTTTGAAATTGGCCATCATTAGCTTTGAAAATTTGACATTTTCTACTTCCATCTCCGTTGCCTCAACCTTCTCTTCCTTTACTGTAATGACCCCAAATTTTGTAATATTAAAATCCCATGAAAAGTTCAGTTTTAAAGATAAGGGCATTTTGGTCATTTCACTAGTTACCTTGACTAAACCTAGAAACTTGGTTCTGAAAATAGTACCATTATTTCGGAAAAAGAAATCCAACAAGACCAAAATCACCCAAAACAGAGTTAAAATGAGCAAGTTATGGACCTTTGAAGTTCAGGGGCAAATTTATAATTTTTACAAAAACGAATTAACTGCAAAAACACAGGGGCCCGTTTTGATACGGGCACCCTTCATCTTCCACCTCCTAGAGTTCTAGAACGGCGGTGATTGGAGGGGAAATCACCGCCATTCTGGAGGTTTCTCCACCGCCATTCAAAGGTGGTGAGAGCCCCCTCCAGAACCCTCTCTTAGCTCTATAAATAGAGCTCTTGGGCGCCTCTAATGGCAGCCCAAAACATGGAAGAAAACCCATCATGGAGCAGTGACCTAGAGGAGAAAACAAGGAGAGAAACCCAGCAACGAGCCAGGTACGCCCAAAATCCCTCAAAACCCATCTCCACAATAGTTCCAAGATTAATTTCCCTAGGTTTTTGCATGAAAAACCATGCAAAACGGATCCCGGGAGAGCCACCAAGGACCCGGGATGTCCCCTGGGCCGCACTGGTTCGACATGCAAAACAGAGCCCGGGAGAGCCACCAAGGACCCAGGGACGTCCCCTGGGCCGCACTGGTTCGACAGGGTCGAACCAGGGTGTCTTGAGGACCCCCCGGTTCCCCAGACGGCGAGACGTTCCAGTCGGAACATGACGCGTCAAACGCGTCTGAAGAAAACCAACAGGCGCGAAAATGGGTGGAAAAGTTCAGCGTGTCTGCAGACGCGCCCGCTGAGGCGCCCGCTGCAGACGCGTAGCGTGCTGGCAGTGCATCATTTTTTCGTTCCTTAAGGAAGCTAGGGCGCACATCGCAGACGCGCAGCGCCCTAGGATTCCGTCTTTTTATGTTTAAGACTCCTATGAACATACGACACTAAAACGCTTATAACTTGAGATCTAGAGCTCCGATTGAGGCGTCACAAAAGGCGTTGTGTCCGTATTGATGACGTGGACACATCCAAACTATAAAATCCCTAATCAAGGCCCAATCAAAGGTGGGAATGACCCTTAGAATAGGATGGTGGCGCGTGGCCACTAGGACTTTGGAAAACTGAGGATACCAAGGCCCAATTAGGACCTTAAGACACCCATAGGCATAGGGATGGACCCCTAATGCCTAAGTAATAAGATCTAACTACTCTAAACCCATAAAAGATAGGCTAAACTAACCTTGAGTCCCCAAACCGTGTTCAGGCGCGTACAAGGATAAAAGGGTTAACGCGACCTAGTCAGGTAGGTGCTCTATCACTATTAGATTCTTTTAAAATATCTATTATTGTTTTGAGAACATATGTTTTAAGTATATGACTTGTTTAGCATGACTTGATTCAGCATGCATGTGATAAATGTTTTGTACATAGACATGTTTTGTAAATGATTGCATATACATTATGCACATATATGTTTTGCAAACAAGTGCATACATTGCATGATTTAAGTACTTGCAAAGATTGAATGTCCTTGAGGGTTGCCAAAAGACGCTGGAGTGCCGAGGGCCAGGCAGTTGTGAGGGACCCAAAGAGGACTGGTTTGAACAGAGGTTTTTGGCTTATTTGATCGTACATGATTTGGGCTAGTAAGCTCGTGGGTGCTATGCCGAGGGGTGTGGGTTGGCCACCCAGCCTCTACCACTATTAGGTGGATGGGTACCATGCCCAAAAAGGGCATCTCCCTGCTTCGACTGCATGTGGTACAGGGGGCTACCACTGGTGTCATGACACTGGGTCGAAGTGTCATATGCCCCGTGGAGGTATATGATCTTGTGTCCCTAAGTACCCGGGGACCACACGGCTGTGAGGTCGTGGGCATAGTGGGACCCTATGGTTTTGTGGATTTATGTGCATTGCATATGGCATGATATAAGGTTGGTCGACCATACCATGATATATATCCATGAGTTGGATTCAGCTGAGCATCTGATGCATATTTTTATGATTATGATATATGATACTTTCAACTTGGATTATGATATTTCTTTAAGTCGTCAGTATTCCGGTTTGACAGTAGCTTTTAATATCGATATTGAACGTGATTATTCGAACAACATGCATATGTTTTTATGAGCACATGATTTTAAAGATCACATGCATTATAAAACTAGTAGTGATGGACTCCTATTGAGTATAGTATATACTCACCCTATCCTTAACATTTTTCAGGATAATTCCATCCACGAGTAGAGGACATCTATGTTAGTGCTACGAGCAAGTGAATAAAAAAGGAAACACTTATATATGTAAGTAAATTCTCAACCCTTTGGACATGTATTTGTATTTAATTACAGTTGGGCTATGTGCTGTGACTGGATAGATCTGGGGAAAAACATTTATGATTTCTGAAGTTTTTCAAGAACTACCTTAGTTGTTGTGAAAACAAATGACACTCGGGGTTGTCAAAATGAATTCCAAATAAAAGATTTTTCCGCTGCATTGCACTATTTTTTTTCAAATCGGGATCCCACCTTAGGAATTTAGATTTTTCATTTAAAAATGCATGAGAAAACTCGGGTCGTCACATTTACCTCTACCTCTACCCCTTCCTCTAGAATTTGAGAATTGAGTAAAGGTAGAAGCCTTTGGATCTTGCTTATTTGTAGTTGAACTTTGGTTCTTCTTTTGTTCATGGACTAATAAGGAGCTTTGGAGTTCATTAAGTGAGAGTTCATCTATATCTTTAGATTCTTCAATTGAGCAAACAACATAATCATACTTTGATGCTAAGGAATGTAGTATCTTTTCAACAATAGCAACGTCTTCTATTTTCTCAGCATGGAATCACATTTTGTTTGCTATCCCCATGGTCCTTGAACAATAATTGGTAATAGACTCACCATCTTTCATCTATGAGTCTCAAAATCTCTCCTCAAAGCTTGAAGCTGTGCACGCTTCACCTTTGACGAGCCTTGATATTTTTTCTTCATTGAATCCCAAATCTGCTTAGAAGTTTCTTTGCTGAGAATCGTTTCCAAGATAGACCAATCAATTGTTTAAAAAAGATAATTCTTTGCTTTTAAATCCTTTAGCTTCAAAGCTTCTAACTATGCTTTTTGTGCATCTGTCAAAATTGTACCAGCCGCTGTCTGCTACATCGTCATCAATAACTTGCTAATATTCTTTGGACTTTAAGAAGTTCTCCATTAGCATACTCCAATGGTCATAGTGACCATCAAAGTGAGGAATAGCTGGTTGTACAAAGTTTTCTGAAGCTATGAATGAATCGTTGCTACTGCAATGGAAGAAAGTTACTACTATACTTTCTCATCTTTTTCTTCACTCACGGATCTTACTTCTGTTTTGACACTCACAATCTTTTCTTTGCACTCAAGCACTCTCTTCCCTCATGGTGGCTATGATACCACTGATACAAAACAAGAGGAAATAGAAAGCAAAATAACAAAAATGAAGAGCAAAAATACATGAAGCACACTTCTATTAATTGATAAAAGTCTATAAATGGGCATTACAAGAGTAGTAAAACAACAAATTAATCTTACCTATTAACTCCACTAACTTCTATAAAACAACCACTAACTCCCCTAAAACAAACACTAACTTTCATAAAACAACCACTAACCAACTTTTAAAGCCACTCAAACCACTATCTTTCAAATAACTAAATCTTAATAAGTATATGATGATGGCAGTCGAGAGGTTATACTACTTGCCATCAACTGTTATAACACATGTCAAAACTGGTTGACAGATACATTGATATATTTGAATTCCAAATGTTAAGGACCACAAAATTTTGCTATAATGGTTGACAGATACATTGATATATTTGAATTCTCTACAAGCCGTTGATTAATAAATCTTGTGCATCTCTCTCTCTCTCTCTCTCTCTCTCTCTCTCTCTCTCTCTCTCTCTCTCTCTCTCTCTCTCCACCAAGTTGCTATAATTTGCCCATGGAATTCATTTCTTAGCTATCTTGTATTTTTTCTTTCCATTTTTTTATTCTTAAATTTCTAGGAATTGATATCTTGATTTGATTTTAAACCGTCTTATTTTTTGTTATCTTCTAAAAGCCAATTTTAGTAGTATGTCAGGAGCTATGAAATCTGTTAAGAACGAAGAGTCAATTGGGAAAAATCATCCTTGATAAAGATCATTTCCTCATGTGAAGATACTGATCGCTTTGCACTCTTCCTGGCGTGTAAAAGGAAGAGCCTCCCAATTAAGCATTTGGGTCTTCCTATTGTGAGGAGCAAACTAAATGCTCCCATGTGCAACGAGGGCTGGCTGGAAGAAATCTTCTCTCTCTCCTGCAGGCAGACAAACACTGGTAAATCCTATGCTCTCAAGTTAGCCTGTTCACTACATGTCTCTTTTTGGATGCCCAATTCTGGCGATCCATTTGATACATGAAAACAAAGAGACTTCCTTGGGAAGGTCTGTAGAGAGAAGCACACTTACCACCTTGTTAACTGGGACTGGGTTTGCATTTTGAAAGACATAGGAGGGCTTGAGATTCACTACCTCCATCTTTTTAACAAAGCCCTCATCTTAAAATATATTTGGAGGTTTGGGATTAAAGAGAAGAGTTTGTGGAGGACTATTATCCTCCCTAAGTATGACAACACTCGGGGAAAGTGGCTTTTAAATGAAAGGAGACGTGCATTGTTGGTCCAGCCTCATTTTCAGGTGGCCACCGACTTCAACCATGGCGGCACCGCAGTCAGCTACCGCCGACTTCAACAGTGGCAGGCGCTGCCGTCGGCCACCATCCACTGGCTTTCGTGTAATTTGTTGAAAATTACAAACCAAAAATCCCTATAAATGGGGATACGAAGAGGGCAAGGATATAGCTCATTCCTCTGTAAATCCCCGTGTATTCCTTTGTGTAAAACCCTTGCTTTTATAGTGAAATCATTCCTCTCCCGTGGACGTAGGCTTATTGGACGAACCACGTTAATATTGGTGCGTTTTTTGTGTGTATGATCTTGGGCGGGGACTAAAATCCCCAACAAGTGGTATCAGAGCGAGGTTTGCCGTGAAACAGAGGCAAAAACTGAGTTGCAGCACCAGCGGTAGGAAGAAGAAAACTGTTCCTGCTACAGTTGCTACAGTAATCATCATTGCTGTTACAGTGAAAAGCACGTTATCATATTGTTACAGTAAAAGCAACATCATTACTATCGGCTACAGTGATCGCTACAGTATTACTACAGTACTAAGTTGGCACAGTACCCCAGAGGCGGGTTCCAACAGTGCGTTTCAACAGGTTCAAGTTACAACAGTACAGAGTTGTAACAGTACGAGTGCAAATAGTAGCGCATTTGCATAGTAGTTGAGTTGAAACAGTAGTGCGTTGCAATAGTACCGGGTTGCAACAGTTTGAGTGCAACCGTAGCTGAGTTGCAATAGTAACGAGTTGCAATAGTGATCCGATTGAAGCAGACGTATTTTTTGGCAGGTTTTTGAGGGGGATAGACCAGTTCTTGGAAAATGCAGTGGTGTTCTCAAATTTGTAAGATTTTCTCCTGAAATTGCTGTAAGTACTCTTTCTTTACTTATGGAGGCAAACATGAGCAAAATGATTTACTTAAATGGTACTAACTATCACAAGTGGAAGGGAAAAATGAAAGATCTTCTTTTTATGAAGAAATTACATCTACCTGTCTTTGCTACTCAAAAATTGGAAGATAAGTCCGAAGATGAGTGGGCTTTTGAACATGAACATGTATGTGGTTTTATTCGACAATGGGTAGAAGATAACATTTTGACTCATATTCAAAATAAAATACATGCTAGAACTCTATGGATCAAATTAGAAACCTTGTACGTGTCGAGAACTAGGAATAATAAGTTATTCCTACTTAATCAAGCGATTTACCTGAGATACAAGGAAGGGAGTTCTATTTTCGACCACTTGAACGAGTTGACCGGATGCTTTTAACAACTATCCGACGTTGGCGTTAGGTTTGACGATGATATCATGGATTTATGGCTTTTAGATACTTTGCTTGACTCATGGGAAAAATTTCGTGTTTCTCTAGCTAATTCTGCTCCAAGTGGTGTTGTGACATGGGAATATGTGAGAAGCGCAGATCTAAATGAAGAAATGAGGCGACGAGCTCAAGTTGTCACCACATCATAGTCTGAGATTTTGATGTCAGAAAATCGAGGGAGAAGCAAGATCTAAGGGTCAGGTGCTTGACAAGTTTAAAGAATTTCAAGCTTCTATTGAGCGGCAAATAGGGAAGAAGCTGAAATGTATTCGCACAGACAACGGTGGTGAGTACTATGGACCTTTCGATGCTTATTGTAAGAAGCAAGGGATTAGACATCAAAGAACTCCTCCGAAGACTCCTCAGCTAAATGGTTTAACAGAGAGGATGAACAGGACATTGATGGAGAGGGTTAGATGCTTGCTTTCTGAAGCAAAGCTACCCAGTTCCTTCTGGGGTGAGGCGCTATACACAGCAGCCTATGTTATTTACCTATCTCCAATTGTTGCCTTGAATGTAGATGTTCCTGACAAGCTATGGTGTGGAAAAGATGTCTCTTACGATCATTTGCGGGTATTTGGGTGCAAAGCGTTTGTACATATACCCAAGGATGAGAGGTCCAAGTTAGACGACAAGACCAAACAATGCATTTTCATCGGCTATGGGCAGGATGAGTTTGGTTACAGGCTATATGATCTTATTGCAAAGAAGCTGGTTAGAAGCTGTGATGTGGTCTTTATGGAAGACCAAACCATTGAACACATTGACAAAGCCGAAGTATCAGAAGCTCGGAGTTCTGATACTCTAACCAATTTAGATCCAGTTCTTGTTTCACATACGCCAAGTGTAGATGGCACCAATGACCATGGTGGTGCTCCAATTGATGTTCAAGATAATCAGGGTGAGGGAGAACATGAAGCTGCTGAAGACATGAATGTTTCGTCAGAGGCTGATAATATTCAGTAGGAGGTTCCTACTGAGGAACCAGCAGTTTCATTGAGATGGAGTTCGAGAGATCGTCAACCCTCCACTCGATATTCATCAGATGAGTACGTGCTCCTCACTGACGGGGGAGAGCCTAAGAGCTACACAGAGGTAGTTGAAAGTGAAGAGAATGCAGAGTGGATTGCAGCTATGAAGGATGAGATGAAATCCTTACAAGACAACCACACTTTTGAGCTGGTAAGATTACCTAAGGGCAGACAAGCTTTGAAGAATCGGTGGATATACAGGGTGAAGTACGAGGGTGACACTTCACAACCACAATACAAAGCTAGACTTGTGGTGAAAGGCTTTGGTCAAAGAAAAGGTGTTGATTTCGAAGAGATATTTTCTCCTGTTGTTAAAATGTCTTCAATTCGAGTTGTATTGGGTTTGGTCACAAACCTTGATCTGGAGGTTGAGCAGATGGATGTGAAGACATCATTCCTCCACGGTGACTTAGAGGAGGAGATATATATGGAGCAGCCAGAAGGGTTTGTTGATAAAGGCAAAGAGAAGTATGTCTGCAAGCTGAAAAAGAGTCTACATGGCTTGAAACAGGCTCCCAAATAGTGGTATAAAAAGTTTGAGCAATTCATGACCCAACAGGCTTATAGAAAGACTACTTCAGATCACTGTGTGTTTGTGCAGAGATTCTCAAAATATGATTTCGTCATCTTGCTACTCTATGTCGACGATATGCTTATTGTTGGAAGAAACTCTTCAAGGATCAGTTAGTTAAAGAAGGAATTGAACAAAGTCTTTGCTATGAAAGACTTGAAACTTGCGAGATAGGTTCTTGGGATTTCTATCATTCGTGACAGGAGGAATAAGCAGTTATGGCTGTCTCAGGAGAACTACATAGAAAAGGTACTTCAACGATTTCACATGGATAAAGCTAAAGTGGTTAATGCACCTTTTGTTACTCATTTTAAGCTTAGTAAGAATCAAGTTCCAACAAGTGATGCTGAGAAGGAATACATGCAAGATGTTCCTTATGCTTCAGCTGTTGGCAGTCTTATGTATGCCATGGTATGCACCAGACCAGACATTGCATATGTAGTCGGTACAGCGAGCCATTTGCTATCAAATCCAGGAAAAGAACATTGGAATGCAGTGAAGTGGATATTGAGATATCTACGTGGTACTTCCAAGTTGTATTTGGGATTTGGCACTGGCAAGCCCGTGCTTGAGGGCTACACTAATTTAGATATGGCTAGTGATATTGACACGAGGAAGTCTACTTCAGGCTACTTGATTACTTTTGTAGGGGGAGCTGTGTCATGGCAATCAAAGTTATAGAAGTTTGTTGCCTTATCTACGATAGAGGCTGAGTTTATTGCTATGACAGAAGCATGCAAAGAGTTATTATGGATGAAGAAGTTCGTGAACGAACTTGGCTTTATGCAAAAGAGTTATGCGTTATTTTGCGATAGTCAAAGAGCTATACATCTTAGCAAGAATTCTACTTTTCGTGGAAGGTCAAAGCACATTGATGTTCGGTATTATTGGATACGTGATATTTTGGACTCGAAGTCGTTAGAGTTTGAGAAGATTCATACTGACGATAATAGTTCGGATATGATGACAAAAACATTACCTCAGAGCAAGTTCAAGAGTTGCAGAGAATTGGCCGAGATGAGCTTTTATTAAAAGTCCATACGTGAAGAAATCTCCTTCAGTTAATGGGCCTGGAGGGGGAGATTTGTTGGTCCAGCCCCATTTTCAAGCGGCCACTGACTTCAATCATGGCAACGCTGCAGTCAGCTGCCGCCAACTTCAATAGTGGCGGGCGTCGCCGTCGGCCACCGTCCACTGACTTTTGTGTAATTTGTTGAAAATTACAGCCCAAAAATCCCTATAAATAGGGATACGAAGAGGGCAAGGATATAGCTTATTCCTCTGTAAATCCCCGTGTATTCCTCTATGTAAAACTCCTGTTTTTATAGTGAAATCATTCCTCTCCCGTGGATGTAGGCTTATTGGCCGAACCACGTTAATATCGGTGCGTTTTTTGTGTGTATGATCTTGGGCGGCGACTAAAATCCTCAACATGCATTAGGTTCAAACATCTGGAATAATGTTTCCAAAGACAAATCAAGCTAAGAGCGCCTCTCTTCTCCAAGGCCAAAAGAAAGGAACATCATCAAGGGTTGGGGTATTGCTTTGAATATATAATTGAGAGAGTTCAAGAAACCTCCATGGGATTGTGACGACCCGGGTTTTCTCATGCATTTTTAAATGCAATACCTAATTTCCTAAGGCGGGATGCATCCCTATTTGAAAACCATTCTATAAAAACCATGCAATGCAGCGGAAAACCCTTAGTTTTAAACTCATTTTTTGAAAACCCCGAGTGTCATTTGCTTTCACTACAACCAAAGTAGTTTTTGAAAAAAAAACTTCAGAAATATTTTTCCCAGGTCTTTCCAAATACAAAGACACAAATTCAACTGTAATTAAATACAACTTCATGTCCAAAGGGTTGAGAGTTTACTTACATGTATAACTTTCTTCTTTTTTGATTCACTTGCTCGTAGCACTAATATCTCCTGAGACGTCTTTTATTTATGAGTGGAACTATCCTGAAAAATGTTAAGGATAAGGTGAGTATATACTATACTCAGTAGGAGTCTATCACTACTAGTTTTATAATGCATGCGATGTTTTAAAATCATATGCTCTTTCCAAAACATGTGCATGTCTGAATTCTCAAGTTCGATATCGACATTAAAATCCATTGTCAAACTGAAATACTAACGACTTAAAGGATCATATAATCCAAAATCGAAAGTATCATATACATATATATCATAACATCATGATATGCATAAAATGCTTCATGGAATCCAACTCATCGATATCTATCATGGTATGGTCGACAAACCTTATATCATGCCATATGCAATGCACATAAATCCACGAAACCATAGGGTCCCACTATGCCCACGACCTCACCGCCGTGTGGTCCCCGGGTACCTAGGGACACAGGATCATATACCTCCACGGGGTATATGACACTTCGACCCAGTGCCGTGACACCAGTGGTAGCCCCCTGTGCCACATGCAGTCGAAGCAGGGACATGCCCTTTTTGGGCGTGGTACCCATCCACCTAATAGTGGTAGAGGCTGGGTGGCCAACCCACACCCCTCGGCATAGCACCCACGCGCTTACTAGCCCAAATCATGTACGATCAAATAAGCCAAAACCTCTTTTCAAAACCTGTCCTCTTTGGGTCCCTCACAACTGCCTGGCTCTCGACACTCCAGCGTCTTTTGGCAACCCTCAAGGACATGCAATCTTTGCAAGTACTTAAATCATGCGATGTACGCACTTGTTTGCAAAACACATATGTGCATAATGTATATGCAATCATTTACAAAACATGGCTATGTACAAAACATTTATCATGCATGCTGAATTAAGTCATGCAAATCAAGTCATATATTTAAAACATATGTTCTTAAAATAATAATAGATCTTTTAAAAGAATCTAATAGTGATAGAGCACCTACCTGACTAGGTCGCGTTAACCCATTTGTCCTTGGACGCTCCTGAACATGGTTTGGGGACTCAAGGTTAGTTTAGCCTATCTTTTATGGGTTTAGAGTAGTTGGGTCTTATTACTTAGGCATCAGGGGTCCATCCCTATACATATGGGTGTCCTAAGGTCCTAATTGGGCTTTGGTATCCTCAGTTTTCCAAAGTTCTAGTGGCCACGTGCCACCATCCTATTCTAAGGGTCATGCCCACCTTTGATTAGGCCTTGATCAGGAATTTTATAGGTTGAATGTGTCTGCATCATCGACACGGACACAACGCCTTTTGAGGCGCCTCAATTGGAGCTCTAGATCTCAAGTTATAAGCATTTTAGTGTCGTACGTACACAACAGTCTTAAAAATAAAAAGACGGAATGTCAGGGTGTTGCGCGTCTGCGACGTGCGCCCCGGCTTCCCTAAGGGACGAAAAAAAAGCCCGACGCTAGCGTACTGTACACCTGCGACGTTCGCCTCAGCGGGCGCATCTGCAGACGCGCAGAACTTCCCGCCTCTCTCTCTCTCTCTCTCTCTCTCTCTCTCTCTCTCTCTTTTGCGGGCACGTCCCTGGACGCGCCCGTTTGGTTTTTCAAACGGGAGTCGACGTGGGATGTTCCGACTAGAATGTCCCGCTCGTTGGGGAACTGGGGCATCCTTAGGACACCCTGGTTCGACCCCTGTTGAACCAGTGCAACCCAGGGGATGTCCCTGGGTCCTTGGTGGCTCTCCTGGTCTCCATTTTGCATGGTTTTTCATGCAAAAACCTAGGGAAATCATTCTTGGAACTATGGTGGAGATGGGTTTTAAGGGATTTTGGGCGTACCTGGCTTGTTGCTGGGTTTCTCTCCTTGTTTTCTCTTCTAGGGTACTGCTCCTCAACGGTTTTTCCTCATCGTTTTGGGCTGCCATTAGAGGCGCCCAAGGGCTCTATTTATAGAGCTAAGAGAGGGTTCTGGAGGGGGCTCTCACTGCCTTTGAATGGCGGTGGAGAAACCTCCAGAATGGCGGTTATTTCCCCTCCAATCACTGCCGTTCTAGAACACTCTAGGAGGTGGAAGATGAAGGGTGCCTGTATCAAAACGGGCCCCTGTGTTTTGCAGCTAAACCCGTTTTTGTAAAAATTATAGTTTTGCCCCTGAACTTCAAAGGCCATAACTTGCTCATTTTAACTCCGTTTTGGGTGATTTTGGTCTCGTTGGATTCCTTTTTCCGAGACGCATCTAATGGAACATGTTTAGGACCAAATTCCTGGGTTTAGTCAAGGCAACTAGTGAAATGCCCAAAATGCCCTTATCTTTAAAACTGAACTTTTCATGGGATTTTAATATTACAAAAATTGGGGTCATTACATTATTACCACCTTAAAAGAATTTCGTCCTCGAAATTCCATAACTTGTTATTTTCCAGGTATTTGTCTCTTAGATGATTTCTTGGTGAATGCATTCCCCTTTAAGAATCAATTTTAGGTTCATCCTCAATTTATTATTTCCATTGTTCTTCCTATAAGGCCTCACCTATAAGGGCCTGTTTTCGCTGTGTACTCTGATGCAGCACCATACTCTCGTACGTGCCGATTTAACAATACCGTTTCCTAGCGGTACTTCATCTATCTTGAATTCCTTAGATTCCTATACTTATCTCATCATGTATAAGATAGTCTCCTCGTAAGATCATGCTTCTTTGCTCATGCATATACTTCTTTCAAGATCATATTATCTTATTTCTCCTATTTTGAATATCATAGGATAATCCTTTTTATCTAGTGATCTCTTTCATTATCCACAAGTCCGAAAAGTTACTTTCTTTCTATTGTGTCTAACTTTGCTTCTTACCCTTGTCTCCAAGATACTTCAATAATTGATATGGTATCATATGCTTTATAGCCAAGCTCTTACTTAACTTTGAATTTCAACTGTCTGTCGTTTTTCATATGTGACTTGATTTCCTTGACCAAGGTTACATTCGAAAATGAAAGCCAATTAGTAGCATCTTCCATTGAGGACCTTATCATATACTGAAAGTAAAATGTCCTAACTTCATACCCAGTTTCATAATTATTGAATTCATTAAACGCTTTCCTCTGCGAGGATCTTATCCAAACTCATGTCAAATGTTAATAGTCGATTCATCATCATGGGTCATATGTCTAGAAGCCTATCTCACTATTCTCATCCATTTGTCTTGAGGAGTGTTTATAATGTTCCTATTCATGTAAAGCAAAAAGTCTCTTATTTGTCATCGGATACCCTTGTGGTTGAATCCTTTGTCATCACCCTTTTTGTCCTTTCTTTGCTTGATGGTTTTCTTCGTTTCCTTCTAGTTCAAAAGTTCTATACTCAATCCAGTAGGGTTAGTCCTTAAGAAATTTCTCTAATTGATTTTTAGTACTTGGTATATGCTTATAACAACTAGCTATTTGTCTAAAGGCAAGGTAATATTAAATCTTCACCTTATAGTGTGCTAGTCATCTTACCTTTTCTCCTTTCATTCCCTATGTCAATATATTTTTCAATCTTTTATCAAGGCTTTATTGTTAATCATGAAATCTGTATTGTCAGGAGGTATACTCGTAAGAAGTGATTTTCTCAATTCCTCAAATTTTATTCTTCAAGTGCCTCCTTATTTTATCTTTCAAGTGCCTTCTTATACTTAGTTTATAATAGCAATAATTCTCCTTCAATAGCGATTATATCAAATTGTACTGAAGTTGTTAACTCCACGAGTTTTACTCAGATAAGCATAAACATTTTCTTAGTCATAGAAAGACTTTATTTGATTACCTATTGATCTCTTCCCAGATGCGTTATAAGCTCAAGGGCCTCTAAAGTGATCGGTACTTATCTACCTTTCTTTCAATCTAAGTCTGTAGTATTTTTCAGACCCAAAGTAATTTCTTCACCTTGTCATGGTAGCCACTAAGGTTTGAAAAACCTTTCACATTGGTTTAGATCACTTCTTATTTTTGCTCCTATCTCAGTTGTTATTATATTTATTATACTTGTAGCTCTTCATGATGTGGCCTAATCAACTTCATGATGTGGCCTAATCAACTGGCCTTATACCCTCACATGACTTAGCCTATCAAGTACTCAAATCTAAAGACTTATAACATCCTTCTGAGTATATAACTTCAACTACTAACTCATAGATATTAGCATACCTGATAATTAGGGTGAGATGCCTCTATTTAGTTAACAACACTCAATGTTGGTCTTAAGATATTTGGTCTTCCAATTGATGATAGCAAGACCTTCATTTGATCCTTGATGGTACCCTTCTTACTGAAGATAGATAGATGGACAAGTCACTGTCCTGGCCTAATTCCTTTTTATTTACTCATGTAGTGGCAAGGTGAGATATCACCAAATTTTCCTTTTTATTACATTCATTAGTGTTCCCCATAAGCTAATGGATCCGATAAGAATCTAATTGTAATAATTGATATCAAACCATTTGTAGAATTTTAATTTCTAGTTGGTCACTATTCCTTTTCGAAACTTTCTTGTCGCATAATCTCTTGAAATTCGATACTTTTACTCAAAATCTTAAATCCCATATGCTTTCTCTCTATTATTCGTATCCTTGCCAACTCAACTATTATTATTCCTTTGCATTTGTTTGATCTTCCCCCCTTATAGGATTCAAGATGTCAGAATTGTATGTATCTTCATAGAGTCATGATCTTCTTCTTTTGATTATTCAATATTCATTGAATACTTATGGTTACATCTCTATCTCTTTCTCTCTTTTCTTCAATATCCATTGGGTCTACCTGGATCAATGTTTCTATATGTGTTGTTGCATATATTTGATATTGCATCTACTCCTTTACTTAACAGATATGATAAACTAAATGCTTCTCAGAAATTCTAAACTGTCTTAAGATTATTGAAACCCTCAGTTGCCTATAGTCTCAATAAAATTCATACGATGTCTTAATAATGGCAGTGACATTTTGGTCATGCTACACTTCTCTTACAAGTTCATGTTAGGATCAATCTATTATTATCCTTAGTATTATCATCAAAATCTTTTGATAACTTGGTTGAATTCATTACCCTATCACATAATATGTCACTTGTATGCATCTCCGAATTTGTTCCATAATACGCAAGTAGTTATTATTCGATAGCTCTTCACTCTTTATAAGACTTTAATTAAGGTATCAAAATTGAGCTAAGTCTTTCAAGATTCATACCTTTGTGATCTAGTACAAGTCACAGTTATCCCTTAGTATCATCTTGTATGCTTATCCCTATTATCATCAAAATTTTCTCAAAGTCTGTCTTTTACATCTCATATATCACATCCTTGTGATAGTGTACTCATATTCTGATATTCTTTATGATGGTAAGATAGCCATCTAGGTATTTTGATCTCACCTTTGAAAAGATTACTTTATTGCAGGCCAACACTATCTATTAACAAGTCCATTAATCATCTTCATTCATTCATTCTCATCACAATATGATCCTTATATGAGATTTCATCTTTGCACCACTGCACAATAATTCTTATTTCCTATAATTTTGATAGGATTCAAGCAATCTAATATCTAAGTATTTGCTAGGACTATCTTCTTTTTCACCTATGTGTTTATGGTGAAATGTCTTGAGTCATTAATATTATAATCCTCAAATAGAAGTAGTCATCTCTACTACTCCTATTTATACTACTTATCCTTGATTTTTCTTTATTGTCTATGACCCTTGGACATGCTGGACTGGCTGTGAAAGGATAAAACTTGGGCTCTGATACCAACTGTGACGACCCGGGTTTTCTCATGCATTTTAAAATGCAATACCTAATTTCCTAAGGCGGGATGCATCCCTATTTGAAAACCATTCTATAAAAACCATGCAATGCAGCGGAAAACCCTTAGTTTTAAACTCATTTTTTGAAAACCCCGAGTGTCATTTGCTTTCACTACAACCAAAGTAGTTTTTGAAAAAAAAAACTTCAGAAATATTTTTCCCAGGTCTTTCCAGTCACAGCACACAGCCCAACTGTAATTAAATACAACTTCATGTCCAAAGGGTTGAGAGTTTACTTACATGTATAACTTTCTTCTTTTTTGATTCACTTGCTCGTAGCACTAATATCTCATGAGACGTCTTCTATTTATGAGTGGAACTATCCTGAAAAATGTTAAGGATAAGGTGAGTATATACTATACTCAGTAGGAGTCTATCACTACTAGTTTTATAATCCATGCAATGTTTTAAAACCATATGCTTTTTCCAAAACATGTGCATGTTTGAATTCTCAAGTTCGATATCGACATCAAAGTCCATTGTCAAACTGAAATACTAACGACTTAAAAGATCATATAATCCAAAATCGAAAGTATCATATACATATATATCATAACATCATGATATGCATAAAATGCTTCATGGAATCCAACTCATGGATATCTATCATGGTATGGTCGACCAACCTTATATCATGCCATATGCAATGCACATAAATCTACGAAACCATAGGGTCCCACTATGCCCACGACCTCATCGCCGTGTGGTCCCCGGGTACCTAGGGACACAGGATCATATACCTCCACGGGGTATATGACACTTCGACCCAGTCTTAGTGACACCAGTGGTAGCCCCCTGTGCCACATGCAGTCGAAGCAGGGACATGCCCTTTTTGGGCGTGGTACCCATCCACCTAATAGTGGTAGAGGCTGGGTGGCCAACCCACACCCCTCAGCATAGCACCCACGAGCTTACTAGCCCAAATCATGTACGATCAAATAAGCCAAAACCTCTTTTCAAAACCTGTCCTCTTTGGGTCCCTCACAACTGCCTGGCCCTCGACACTCCAGCATCTTTTGGCAACCCTCAAGGACATGCAATCTTTGCAAGTACTTAAATCATGCGATGTATGCACTTGTTTGCAAAACACATATGTGCATAATGTATATGCAATTATTTACAAAACATGGCTATGTACAAAACATTTATCATGCATGCTGAATTAAGTCATGCAAATCAAGTCATATATTTAAAACATATGTTCTTAAAATAATAATAGATCTTTTAAAAGAATCTAATAGTGATAGAGCACCTACCTGACTAGGTCATGTTAACCCATTTGTCCTCGGACGCTCCAGAACATGGTTTGGGAACTCAAGGTTAGTTTAGCCTATCTTTTATGGGTTTAGAATAGTTGGGTCTTATTACTTAGGCATTAGGGGTCCATCCCTATGCCTATGGGTGTCCTAAGGTCCTAATTGGGCTTTGGTATCCTCAGTTTTCCAAAGTTCTAGTGGCCACGTGCCACCATCCTATTCTAAGGGTCATGCCCACCTTTGATTAGGCCTTGATTAGAGATTTTATAGGTTGGATGTGTCTGGGTCGTCGACACGGACACAATGCCTTTTGTGACACCTTAATTGGAGCTCTAGATCTCAAGTTATAAGCATTTTAGTGTTGTACATACACAACATTCTTAAAAATAAAAAGACGGAATGTCAGGGCGCTGCGCGTCTGTGACGTGCGCCCCGGCTTCCCTAAGGGACGAAAAAAAAGCCCGACGCTAGCGTACTGCGCGCCTGCGACGTTCGCCTCAACGGGCGCGTCTGCAGACGCGCAGAACTTCCCGCCTCTCTCTCTCTCTCTCTCTCTCTCTCTCTCTCTCTCTCTCTCTCTCTCTCTCTCTCTCTCTCTCTCTCTTTTGCGGGCACGTCCCTGGACGCGCCCGTTTGGTTTTTCAAACGAGAGTCGACGTGGGATGTTCCGACTAGAACGTCCCGCTCGTTGGGGAACCTGGGCGTCCTCGGGACACCCTGGTTCGACCCCTGTTGAACCAGTGCGACCCAGGGGACTTCCCTAGGTCCTTGGTGGCTCTCCTGGTCTCCGTTTTGCATGGTTTTTCATGCAAAAACCTAGGGAAATCATTCTTGGAACTATGGTGGAGATGGGTTTTGAGGGATTTTGGGCGTACCTGGCTTGTTGCTGGGTTTCTCTCCTTGTTTTCTCTTCTAGGGGACTGCTCCTCAACGGTTTTTCCTTATCATTTTGGGCTGCCATTAGAGGCGCCCAAGAGCTCTATTTATAGAGCTAAGAGAGGGTTCTTGAGGGGGCTCTCACCGCCTTTGAATGGCGGTGGAGAAACCTCTAGAATAGCGGTGATTTTCCCTCCAATCACTGCCGTTCTAGAACTCTCTAGGAGGTGGAAGATGAAGGGTGCCTGTATCAAAACGGGCCCCTATGTTTTGCAGCTAAATCCCTTTTTGTTAAAATTATAGTTTTGCCCCTAAACTTTAAAGGGCCATAACTTGCTCATTTTAACTCCGTTTTGGGTGATTTTGGTCTCGTTGGATTTCTTTTTCTGAGACGCATCTAATGGCATAATTTTTAGGACCAAATTCCTGAGTTTAGTCAAGAAAACTAATAAAATGACCAAAATGCCCTTATCTTTAAAATTGAACTTTTCATGGGATTTTAATATTACAAAAATTGGGGTCATTACAGGGATGACATGTGTAGGTTCATTTACAAGGTGTTTATGGATAACGTGATTATTGAATCTATTTCAACATAACACAAGCAACGACCGAGAGGCCCGGGGTGTTCACCCCCTTCTGGATTTTGAAAGATGGGCACCCACAAGCTTTGGTCTCTTACTTCTCTGCCACGCACCATTTTATTCATATTGACCGCAATCCAGGGGACTATTCTTCCCCTTATGATCTTACTCAGAGAGGTCGGGTACTCGCAAACATGTGTTGGCTTTGCCAAGGTGGAGAGGAAACGATTGACCACAAGCTCATACACTGCGATCTTGCTCGTGATATTTGGCCAAAGGCGTTTCAGCTTTTTGATATGCAGTTAATTTCACTCAGACATCTCTACCAACTTCGAGACGTGGTGGGAAAAAATCATGTTGGATACGATGTTTATCGGTGTGATTTGGTGCATTTGTCAGGAGAGAAACCAAAGAACTTTCAGCAACAAAGCTCGATCTAGGGATTTAGTGTGGTCCTCCATGTTCCATCTTATTGCCAATTGAGTTGCTCATACGACGGAGTTCGCTGGCATCCCACTTGAGGATCACAAAAGATAGTGGAAATGCTTCTTTATGATGGGGAGTTGCAAACCACAAATCCGTCATGTTTGAAAGCGCCCAAGAACAGGTTTCAACTTCGATTGTTCCTCCTTTGGCAACCCAGGAAGATAAAGAGTATCAGAGGCATACTTAGGAACCATTTGGGTGATCCGGTGCGGGTTTTCTCTCGGTCCATTAGATATCCTACTCCAATAAAGCTGAATTACAAGCCCTATACAAGGTGGTGCTCAAATGCCTCAAATTTTCTCATTAAGAAACTGTAATCGAGGGCGATTCGTGGAATGTAATTACATCGGCCAAAGTTGAATCTGTTTACGCATGGCGGTTTCATTACACCCTTCAAAGAATCTGGACCCATATTAGGTCCACGAGGGTCGAGCTTTCTGCAGTGCTTAGATACACCAACACTATCGAACAAATCGCAAAACAACGTGTTGATCGAAATTCTCCTTTTTAGTAGCCACATTATTCCTGAACTTGACTAAAAGGTCGTTGCTACTCCCAGACTGCCTCCATTCCCGTCTCTGTTTCACGTTTTGCCTGGATGATGTAGCCTCTATTTGACCCCTTGATCACACACTATAATTTTATTCCAACTTAATGCCATTTCGTCATTCGAAAAAGGAGGAGGACAAGGAGTATATCTCTATTCTTGTAGTTTTTAGAGATAATTAATTTATTGGAAATAAAAAAAATTATGAAATGAAGGAAAGTCTTGGCACAATGGTAGAGTTGAAATTGTGTGACTTTGAGGTCATGGGCTCAAGGCATGAAAAGAGCATATTGCAAAATGCAAAGTAAGGATGCAAACGATTGACCCTTATGGTCCGCCCCTTCCTTGAACCCCGCATACGCGGGAGATTGAAAATGAAAGCCGTGGTAAGGACTCCCCTAAATTAAGTCCTGTTGTTATATGCAAATAAACAAACACATCAACAAATTCTAAATATGTACAATAACGTGACGTCAATATTGGTATAAACTCCCATAAATGTATGCATTCCTCCATTTAAGTTTATTGATTGCTTTGCTTCTAGTTTTATAGAATTAAGGAAACTGTCATTGCTGCCGTGCTTATATTTAAGGATTTTTACCATCCAACAACAATAATAATCGATTAGGATGATCTACTTTGGGCTAAATCTAGGCTCTTGATGTGCGGAGATTTTGACTCTCGAAGCCTCCTTTCCTCAGAAAGTTGTTTTGCAAACCTGTAACTACAATTTCAATGTAGTCATTAGTCTTACTAAAATTGATAAAATATGAATTATGAAGAAGGTAAAGGTGCAATTTGTTTTTTTACCTTCCAAGTGCTTCTTCATTAGTCCCTTGATTTGCTAGAGGTTCAAAGACTCCAGTCTCCAAATTGACCCTTGAAACTGGCTTTCTTAGTAATCCTTCACCAACATTCACCAGATTCTGTAAATTTTCCATGGTAGAGATATCAACCGAAGATACATCGCCACCCAATCTGTCATCCTAGTTGGCAATTGAATGACATAAAATCATTTGTCTCCTAAGTGTAGCTAGATATCCTTACAATTAGCTTAGTGAGAAAATTAGTAGGTCTTCTTGCCTGGATCCGAAGGTAATTTTGTTCAGAATAAAGTGATTGAAAAACCACTGAAATGTTAATATCAACCATGTCCGCATTGGCTTGAGTAAATATATCGACTATTGGAGTTGAACTACCATTGATCAACCAATTTTCCACAATCAGAAGGTTTAATTGGAAAGAAATTTGGATTCCCATCGAAAACCTTCTTGGTCACGTTGCTGACGGCAATTAATGTCTGAAACCATTTTGACCTTCAATGGAATCTTCTTTTCTATTTTCTTTTTCCTTTTCTTGGGATTCACTTTATTAGAATCTTATGCTTAGATTTATCTCTAATTATCCGAAATTTATATAGTCAATTCGTTGATGATCATCATTTGGGTTCTTTGTTCTTTTTTCTTCTTCTTCTTTTTTGGGGCTATCTCTATGTTCAATCTTGGGAATTTATGAGAAACAATTGACGTAGTCGCCCATTTGTGACATTTGCTAGGTTTTGATCCACAGAAACCTTGAGATTTCCTTAGGGGAAGCCTAAAAGAGATGCCTTGTTGACCGAGACTCCGAGTGGATTGAACTACATGGTCATTGAGATATTTTTACTGTCTTTGAAACCAAAGATTTCTTTGGTCATGTATAACTGTAAGAGAAGATCATGAGCATACCTGATTTTTAGTAGCTACACCACCATCTATTAGGTTGAACTCTCTCACATTCCCTTTAGAATCTTGGGTTTCATAGTAATGGGCAGGAAGATGATTTGGAGCTGTAGATGTGCTGATGCAGACATCAGACAGCAAGGCATCCAAGCATGGATTAGATTTTAACTGTATCTGCAGGGGTAGGACTAGGTAAAAGGCTATTGAGATAATATCCTACACACCTGTGGGCATTACGTAAATTTTTTTAATAATAAGAGGATTCATCCCATGTTTCAAGACACTTAATTAGATTAAGGATTTTGTTTCCTTATTTATTAATTAGTCTTTGATTGCTTACTATTATGCAGAATATTAGAATGCCAAAGATTTATTACCTAAAGGTCCCTAAAAGCAAGAAGACGTTATTTATTTAGAAATGGAGAATTACAAAGCAAATCACTTACACTCTCTCTCAGGCGCACTCCTAAATCTAATTCTTGGCCAAAGGAAAAAGTGATGACTTGAATATGAAACCAAGCATACTTTTAAGGCGTGTGTCAAGTTGTTTGCAACCAAATGCGCTAAACGTCTATTGGTCAAAAAGACTTAGTTGATGTTTATAAGTTATGTCAAATGCTTAATTTTACACTTGCCATGAATTTTTAAAGCATATGTAAGAGATGCTATCCAAACTAATTTAGGGGCAACCTAGCTAGGCCCCACCTTTGGATGAATTTACCCATTCATGTTGTTTAGTCTTCCTATTTAAGCTATCTTTAAAAACTCATCGCTGCCCATGCTTCAACATCTAACTTTTCACCAAAAAACTCAATTGTTCTTATGGAAAAAGAGTTGGTAGGGCAGGATACTTCAAACTACCATTTCTTTTTGTGGAAAATTTCATTCGTGATTCAAAAACTCAAATTGTTATAGCTAAAAGTTTCCAATGATCATAAATTTTGATATCTAGCTTGTCTTAAAGAAGCCGAACAAGATGAATGGATCAAATCATCCAAAGATAAGGCTAGTTAGGAGGATTTTGGAAATAGTTTGACATCACAACATTTCTTTTTTACTAATATGTTTTAAACCTTTGTAGTTAGGGTAAAATTGTACATTTAATAAATTACAAATGGCAACTTTTTTCTTTTTTGGCTTTTAGATATCCTTTAACAACAAAATTTTATCATCCAAATAGCAAGTGATTAATAACTAATTGGTCTTTTGGGCATTTTTACAGTCGTGAGCAATTGACTTTACATTTGTGAAACTCTAAAAAAAAAATGTAAATGCCAAAGATTATATTTAGGATTTAGGATAATAGGTTGTAAGTAGTTTGCTTTCTAACTCTTTACTGTGAAAAAAATAACAGTCTTAACTCTAAGTGTCCACCATGTCTCCCATTGTATCTGGTTAGTCTCTTTAGAATGTTTTAGTCATGCATTGTCCTTCTTGCAAGGTTTTTACCAAGTCCGAACCACTAATCTACATCTCTCTCCTTGCTCTTATGTCTTTCTATGCGTTTTTGAATGCTCTCTCTCTCTCTCTCTCTCTCTCTCTCTCTCTCACACACACACACACACACACACACTCACACCGTAGTAAAGATAGAAAAGGACTAGTTATACATATGGCTACCTGAGTATGGAGGTCATGCTTAGTCCTGGGGTGGAGTCCTTCATTGAAAGAAAACAACCGTATGTCTGTATATGAGAGTAGAAAACTTCGTAAGTGGAGAAGATCGGGGGTTGAAGTCACTTGATATCGAATGTTGGAATAACTACATTAGTCACTGTTTCGTGTAACCTTGTGTTTATCAGTTCTTTCCTCAAGAGCTCATGAAGGTACGTGCCGTCGTATTTGCGTCCACATATTGATTTTATCATCTTCTCTACTAGTGAAAATAGTCCACTAGATTATAACAGGAAAGCACGAAAATATTTGTAATTCAGTCTGAGGAGTTGGTGATTGATCATGATTGAGATAGAAGGCCTTGACATCTTTGGCAGCAAATAACAAAAGATTCTGCAATCCTTGCGACTTTGCCGTCTAACTCCCGCACCATAACACATCCTTTGAAATGGAAGTCAGGAAAAAAGGGAAAAAGAAAAGAAGATGGTGACGGCATAATAGATTAGGCAAATAACAAAGAAATGTGCCCATGGAGACACTGAGAATGTTCTACGGGAATTCCTGCATTGGTGATACTTCTGTCCCTATTTGCACCAACGTAAGCCACATGCAATAGCACCCGGTGTCTACCTAGGAAGTCTCACTAAATTACCATAGTATAATGTCTGATCTAGTGAACCTAGCTTGAAATAGGAAAGTATATATATTTAAGATGATAAGCATATGTGGGGGTCAGGATCCTCTCAGAATATCGTACTAATTATTAAGAGTATTATATGATGTTTGAGCTTGTAATTCCAAATGTAGCTAAAAGTACATTTCAGGCTGAAATATTTGGTGATTGATAGTACAACTACTGTTGTTTGCAGACTATCTTCATCATCATTTTGTTATGCCGCAGATGGATAAATTTTAGGATCATTCAGTGAAGAAGGTAGTCCTTTCATTAACATAATATTTGAGCTGACATTTACCTTCTAGCTTTAGGTGTAATCTAACCCTTGAATTAAGCTTGTGTAGACACGTATAAAAATTATCTGTTATAATACATGAAGTTCTGACTCAAGAAAGTCGAGAATGATTGCAGGGATAAGTCCTCTAAATCTCCCACCATCGATGCTAAGAACAGCGAACACATTTCCACAAGCTGGATCTGGTTAATGATTGTTTTTTCCATGGAGAACAACAAAGAAGGAAACGACTTAGGTAATGTTGAAATTAGCTAGACAAGAACGAGTTGAGTGATGATAATGTTCTGAAGAATGGGTATAAATAGACTTGATGTGGAGCGCGAAAGGGACGAAAATTTTAGTTCTTTAATGTGTAAAAAAATGTTTCTCCATGAAGGCCTATGCTGGCAACTCTTTCATGGAAATTTTTTATTATCTAAAATATTTAACACTACAACTCACTCGCAATGTATGTTATGTTCTTTAATTCAACATTCCAATAGGAAGCCAAGATTCAATAGGAATTAGTCAAATGCTACTTTGTCCTGTTTATTTAGTGTAGATGATTAGATGTTGCTCATCCAAATCACACTGAAGTTATGTCTCTTTATAATGCTGGAATCAATGGCCTTAAGAATTTATTATGAGACTAAGCAAGAAAGAATTCCTTAGCTAAATAGGGAGCATGGAGTGGCAGCCCCAGTGCACGAAGCTCCCACCTAAGCGGGGTATGGGCAAGGGGCGGACCACAAGAGTCAATAGTATGCAGCCTTACCTTGCATTTTGCAAGAGGCTGTTTTCACTTCTTGAACCCGTGACCTCAAGGTCACATGACAACAACTCTACCATTGTGCCAGGGCATAGACAACATGTAGTCTATCTCTTTTTCAGGGAATTAATACATGAGTTTGTTTGGCACTGAATTACAACTGAGAATAAACTCATCTATAGCTAGTGATCCTATCCCTTGTTTCGGTAGCCCAAAAATGTTGGATATACAAATATTCAAACATAGATCAGACATACCAAAACTCTTCGGCTGTTGGTTCTTAAAGAACTTTCATGTATGTTTGAAGGTTGCAAATGGAAGGGGAGAAATTTACCATACGTAGATATTTGACGATAATAAATAAGTGAAATAATAAAAACAAGTGCGCACTCTGCATTCCCATCATCCTAAATTTCAGATCTCTCTCAACTGGATCTGTTGAGAAGTGATGATGTGAATCCGGAGTGCACACTTGACAGAATGAATTGCAATTGTGCACTTGCATTTATCATTTCCCGATAGTAAAACTTATAACTTTCTTTGACAAAACATGACAAATGTCCGTTGACAGTCAGTGATCCAACAGGAATTATGGTGATGGCATGGTATAAAGATAGGGTTTATCTTTAGTTGATAATTATTTTGTTGACTAAATTTATTTGTAAAGTTCTTCAAAGATGACAAAAATTTCAAGATTTATTCAGTTATGGGTTAACTTAGATGCATGCACCACCTGTGTGGCAAAATTACGTGCCCATCAAGTAGGACCATGTCAACTAGCTGTTGAAGATGTGGATCAACGATGAACAGTGAAGTCATCAGTGGATCATTAAAAAACGGTTGGAATTCAGTGCTGCCAATACGGATGATGAACACGATGACCGATATTAGTATAATATCTACTCTGTTTCTTGTTTGCTTATTTAAACTCACAAGTTTTGAATGGTAGTTGCCTATATGCTCTTCCATTATTTAACTATGTTTCATTGAGTTAGGTCACTTTAGGTTTTTAAATATTCAGGACTTGTAGTTTTTTTGTTCTTATAAGTTTGGCAACGAGCAAGATGTCTTAGATGGAACATCTGGCTAACTTTTCTTTTATATAGCAGCCCGTGGGTCTTTATATGTTCTTAGAGTCCCACACATAATTCTCTCCCAGCATGTGGTGATTATGTAATAAAGGTGAAACATTCTCATTCATCCTCAAGTTCTGGATCTCTTAGAACAGTATTCTAAGGCATTGACTGAGAATGTCATCCTGGGCCAGTTTGCTCCTTTAGAGTCAATTGTAAGGACTGAAATTTTCATAGGCATTGATCAATCTTCCGTAACCCTTTCGATTAGAATTCAAAGTCGTATCATTTTGATTGACTTGATCTCTTGAATTTGAATTTGAATTGCCTTGTGATTGATCCTTTTTTAGGAGAAGCTTCCGGCTCGTTTGATGATTGATAAGATTAGTTATCTCCATGATTAAGGATGTCCTTGATGATCTTTCCCAGAGCCTTCCTTCAATTAATTATTCAGTGATGGGATGGAGTAGAACATAAACTTCGTAAACCTAGAGTTAGAACTGATTTTGATTATGACCTTAACGTCCCTCCTAGTCGCAATGCCAATGATGAGTACGTACAAAGCTTCTCTAGAACACCTTTGCTTAAGTTCTCTGCAACATTACTTTTCACATATATGTTTCACTTTCTTGGGAAGTATAGGATCAAGATTCATACCTCCAGGCTACAAGTTGCATAATAGGATCATTATAATCAAACCAGACATCAAACTTGGAACTTGAACGAGTTAACTAGTTAAACAACTGCATGAAGTTGTTAGAAAAGTTTGATAGCCAACGACTAGCATGTACTCATGGTACTGAAATCTTGACGAGATACATTAGAATTTGATCAAGTTGACTCAACTCTAGATAAACAGAATAAATTCGTCAGGGCGCCTTGGTTAATCAAATGATTGAAGAACTTTGATATGTAGTCTCACAAAAAAAAAGGTGCTCGACCTACCAATTGATCAGCAATTGTATATTGCAGTACTAGAGTTTAATACACAAAGTGCAAGGTTAGCGTTTTTCTAACTTGTTTAAGGCATATTTAGAATAGAATGATTAGTGTCTTAAGATAGAATTTCCCCCCTATAAAGCAAGTGCAAATGGCAGCTAGAAAATGAAATAAGGTATTGATGGATATGGTTAGATCCACAAATAGCCCATAACGTCTTATGCATTCCAATTTGAGTCAGCATTAAATCTGACATGCTATCGCTAGGCATCAACCACACTCTGTGAAGTACTTCAGAGTGCACACGATGCTATACATGTAATTCCCCTTTTTATAATTGAATCATTGTTAAGTGTTCAATTTTGGTCAAAATACCCCTAATTTAGTGTTCAATTAGAGCATCTAGGCCATTAATTTCAAGATTTTACATAAAATATTTCATTTTAGCTTTTATTGGCCATCCAACCGTTGAATTGTAAAATTTAGTGGTTAGATGACTATTAAAGCTAATGAACGGTTTAGATTGTGCTAATTGGGTCCTGTGCATTGCAGATTAATTGACTCAGACGTGGACGCTCCAGATCAAATCAAGAATATCAGATGAAGAGGATGAAGTTTCATGGAAATAAGATGGAATTTGAAGAGTCCTAGTACAAGACAAAGTTGAAGACTTGTAGAGTTCTAGCAAGTCTAGAATTCTAGTGGACCCCACCCTCTCTCTCTCTCTCTCTCTCTCTCTCTCTCTCTCTCTCTCTCTCTCTCTCTCTCTCTCTCTCTCTCTCTCTCTTCTTCTTATACTTGAGTTCTCCTCTCCCCAAGACAATGTTTTTTTCCCTCCTCTAGGGAGGCTGGGCTAGCCAACTTTCCCCCTCTCCTCTCCTTCCCTTATTCTCCCTTGTATCTCTCTTGCTTTCTCCTCAATCGCACCACACCCCCCTTCAACACACTTCTCTATCACCCCTTTCTGTCTCTCTAGTTCTCTCTCTCTCTCTCTCTCTCTCTCTCTCTCTCTCTCTCTCTCTCTCTCTCTCTCTCTCTCTCTCTCTCTCTCTCTCTCTCTCTCTCTCTCTCTCTCTCTCTCTCTCTCTCTCTCTCTCCACTGGCTGGATCGCGTCCCATCTCTTCCGAGAGTCGGACGGCCATAGAGAGAAAACTCAGAACGGGTTTTCTCCTGATTCCTTCCTCTCCTCTTCCTCTTCCTCTTCCTTTTCCTTTTCCTCCCCTATCCTTCTCCTTTTCCATCTTTTATTTTCTTCTCTTCTCCATCCTTCGGTTCCCTCTTCTCTCGGATCCGGCGTCTCTGCATCACCGGACGGTCCAAGGGAGGAAACCTAAGTCGGGTTTCCACTCCCGCGTCCCGATTCCTTTCCTCTTCCTCCTTCTTCTTCTTCTCCTTCTTCCTCTTCCCTTCTCCTTCCTTCCTCTTTTCTCCTCTCTTCTTCCAGTTTTCATCATTTTCTTGGTTTTTTTTTTGTTAAAAACCAGAAACCCCCGAAATTACATATCTGCCCCTGGCAGATCTCAGAAATTACAAATCTGTCTTTTGTTGAAATTCTATCTGTGTCCCTAGAAGAATTTCATCCATGTCCCTGATTTAATTCCAACTGTGTCCTCACTTTAATTACATCTATGTCCCGGTTTTGCTTTATTCACATTTTGACTATTCAGGGACAGTGCAATCCAGGGACAGTGCAATCCAAGGACAAGCTTATCCAGGACGTCTTTTAGTTTTATTTTATGTTGTCCTTTGAATAAATAATTGTGCAAATTGAATAAATTTGGGTTTTAGTTTATTTTTAGTATAGTTTTTGTTTTTATTCTTTTATTAATTGAATTTTATTGAAAACTCCATCATTTTAAATCAAGTCCTCGTGGGATTGACCCGTACTTGCATAAGCTACACTACAATAGCCCGTGCACTTGTGGTTAAACAATCAACAAGTTTTTGACGCCATTGCCGGGGACTTGCAATGGAGTTTTTATAAAATTTAATTAAAAATCTAAAAAATTCAAAAAAAAAAAATCTAGAAAAAAAAATAAAAATTAGGAATTGCATTTTTGGCATTCTTAGGTGCATCTTTAGGCATTTTTAGTGCATAACCACTTTATTTCCTGAATTCGATACTAATTATTATTTTTCTTTTTCAGGAAATTGGAGTGGAGCTTCATCAATTAGATAGATTTTTCTTGCTTTCCTAGATTAGGAGTTTTATTTTTGAGTAAATCTTGTAGTGAGGCCCTTTTGTAATTTGCATTTTTAATTTGCATTTTTAAAGGGTTATAATAATACAGGGCAAGTATGGGATAAAGTGGCCCACACTTGATCTTCATCAGAAATCTCATTGTAAGTCTCCTCACTCATTTATTTTATAGATTAGGGTTTGCATTTAGAATAATTTGCATTGTTTGGTAGTTAAATTGCATATAGAAAGCATCTGTTATAATTGTTGCATTTTAGGGTTTGCATTAGTTTATTGCTTTCAATTGCATTTCAGGACATGTCTAACGCTTTAAGGTGAATTATATGTTGATCGAATTGCCATGATATGTGAAATTTAATTAGTAAGGGCACCCTACCCGTACAAGATCAAGGGTGGATTCCATCACCACTCCTTGGCCCACCTAGGATAATCACCTCAAGCGCGCAACCCCACCATTCACTTTAAATTAAAATCAATTAAAAGAGACCTATAGGGTCAGCACATGCTCGTAAGACCCTCTTAATAGGACACGAATTACTGTCACTCCGGTTGCTTTTGATCACTATGGTTATTGGGGGTTGTCTAATAGAGCCTCGCTCTTCCCCCACTTCCTGTCGATGTTTGTTGAGGTCTAAACGCCTCCTTACGCGAGGGTTGTATTAACCGCTTTGGTTAGAACCTAACTGGTGAGCAGTAGTCAACTCCTAAAGAGAGGAGGAGCGTTAGATTAGGCTAATTAAAAGCATTGTCCCCACAAAAAATCAAAATATATATGCTTGCTAGCCTTAGGGGATTGCTTGATTGTGTCTTTAATTATGCATCATTCTAGGCATTTAGGTTGCATCATTTAGGATAGTCTTTAAAAAACAAAACAAAACAAAAAGAAAAAAAAGAGAAAAATGAAAAAAATGAAAAGAGAAGATATGATCAGTTGCATCTAATGAATAATTTAAACACTGATCAAAAGGGTAATTTACACCCGAGCATTAATAGAGAAGATATTTTCCCATGGAGAAACAATCCTCTCTTTAATGCTGATGATCCTCCACCTCTATTTCATGATGATATGCGTCAATGGAGGAATCATTCTCAACTACATGGAAATAGGAGAAAGGACCAACATAAAACACATGAGAATAACCAAAATTCTTGTGGGAAAATACTAAGAGACTATTTATAGCCTAATTATACCATCACACTTTTATGTATACTTTTACCTCCAAATGATGGTATGATTGACTTAAAAGTGGGAGTAATTCATTTACTTCCCAAATTCTATGGGTTGGATAGTGAGAGTCCTTACATGAATTTAAAAGAATTCGATGAAGTATGCATGACTCAACATACACAAAACATCGACTTAAATATAGTAAGACTCAAACTATTTTCTTTTTCTTTAAACGAAAAGGCTAAGATGTGGTTTCATTCAATGCCACCAGGTTCCATACAAACATGGGAAGATATGACTAGGAAGTTCTTGAATAAGTTCTTTCCTAGACATAAGTTAATTATTCTTCGTCAAAATATAGCAAATTTTACCCAAACGAATAATGAAACTTTCTATCAATGCTGGGAAAGATTTAAGGAATTATTGTTGACTTGTCCACATCATGGATACAAACTTTGGCATATCATTATCTTCTTTTATGAAGGACTTAAAGCTGATATGTGTCAGTTTGTTGAAATGATATGCAATTGTAATTTCTTAAACAAACAACCTGAAGAGGCGCAAGAGTATTTGGAATGGTTGGCAGAGAGTGCACAAACTTGGGCTGATTCAGAAAAAGTAGGTTTTTCAAGAGAGCCTAAGACCACCACCACATCCTCTAGGGGAGAAATATATGCTATGACTGAAAAAGATGATATAAAAATAGCATCCCTAGATAGAACAGTTGAGACCATGGAAATGGAGAAATGTCCCTCTAAGAAAGTCGAACAGGTGTGTGATATTTGTGAAAGTAATACACACCACACTCAGGAATGTCCTATTGCTCCTGCATTTCAGGATGCTCTTCATGAATCGACACATTCTTATGAGCAACATTTTTTCCCATCTTTAGAGACATATAATTCTAAATGGAGTAATCATTCCACTTTTAGAAATGAATATAAGGCTATTGTCTCACAAAAGTCCCAACATCAACCCTATCACCACAAAGGACCATTTGCTCGTGGACCTTACCTTCCTCCACATAAGAGGAAAGTGGAGGATAATTTCCATCAAGTCATGCAATACTAGGAGAAGAAAATTGCTCAAATTAAAGCCCAATTAAAAGAGAATACAAATTCCATGATTGAATTGAAGGACATGATGTCTCAAATGCTACATACCATTGATAAAGAGGAATGTCCTATTCCACCAAATGGATATCTTGATGATATGGATGTAGGAGATGAGATTAATTCTTCATTTACAGACATGGAACAAACAAAGATAGCTACCATTATTCATAGTGGTAACATAATTGAGCAATTTGGTCCTAAAAAGGCTGAAATAATATCCAAACTTGTAAAAAAAAGAGATGAATTTATTGATCAGGAAAATGTCATACCCACTGAGCAATATGACATCCTTGCTCCATTTCCAAAAAGGCTGCATCGAACTCCTACAATTGTCTCTAATTATGTGAAGCAGCTTGAAGATAAATTTATCCTGCCTTGTGATAAAATGAAAATTTTTAAATTGCAAGATAAATTTATTCATCATTCCTTTTCAGAGGCCCGTCCAGCTTATTTCGTATGGGACCGAGAGAAGTTTCGAACTCTGTAATGTTTTTCCTCTGAAAATTTTCATTTGAAAATAAAGTATGTAGCGTAGTTTTACTTTCTTATTTTTCTTTTTCAAAATTTTTTCTATATCTCTCAATTTTTTTTTTGTTTCTCAATGCATTATCATCATCATACTTTTTAAACATTGAGGACAATGTTTCTGTCAGGTTGGGGGGTGTAGAATTCTTGCAAATTCTACTTTTCTTTTACTTTTTAGGTGATTTCCTTGGTTTTTCAAAAAAAAAATTAATATTGAAAAAACAAAAAATTTTAGGTCATTTCCCATACTATGTGAATTGGATTTTTTGAAGTATAATCTAGATAACTTTAGCTTATTAATGTTCTTGAATATGATTAATTCATCATTTTACTCATTTTCTAAAGTATTTCATGAAAGCAAAGTCTCAGATCACATCTATACACGCAGTTGCATATAGATAGTCTAAATTGATAAGTGGCTATAACTTAGAAACCTTGAAGAAATTCAGTGGAGACCTATAACCTAAGTGAGTTTTAGAGCCATTCATCCATTTGAGGGGTTATAAATATTTCTAATTTTCTTCAGCGTGCTTAAAGAAAATTGATCCCAAACTCTTAAATTTGGCTAATTACCTAAATAATTAGAATATTACCTTTAAAATTCTGGAAGTTCATTGAATTTGATAGATTATAGGAAACCTAGAAAATGATTTAGGCCATCCTTATTATAACCTAGAGACAAAGCCCACCTAGAAATATTTTACCACTAGTCAACCAAGTTGAGCCTTGAATATAAAGCCATTTTTCTTTTGTCACCAAAAATACCCTTTACCCATATTAGTCCAGTATAAATTATCCATTACCCATTTTTCTTTGAAAAATAGGTTAGAGATGAATGAAAGAATACTTTTTAGTTGCAATAAAAGTAGAAAAGTGGATATGAAGAAAAAAAATATTCTTCAAAGTGAGTAAAAAATGTGAAAAAAAAGAAAAGTGAAAAAAGAAGAAGAAGAGAAGTTTGAAGAATACAAAGAGAAATGGAGACAAAGATATTCACTTTAGAAAAAAGCAAAAAAAAAGAAGAATTGTCAACAATAGAAGACCTCTAGTTATTTTTTTGAAGAAACTTTGAATATCCTTATACCCTTTCTTTTATACCCTGTCCTAAGCCTATGTTTCGTCCCAATTAAAGACCTACTGATCCTAGGATGAATATAGTCTTGATGAGAAAATGAATAGATAGGATTAAAAGAGTGGTACTTCTAAATATTCCAAGGTAATTGCATCTATTTCAAAGGGATCAAAATAATGATATTCCTTTCTAACTCCTGTTCTTCATGAGTATATGTGAGATATATTTGCTTTCATTGACTCTTCTCACATAATTAAAAGAGAGATATGATTTGAACCCTCTATCTGAGGGATTTTATTTCTAAGCGTACGCCATTAGTAAAGATTGAGGTCAAAACATATTTTAGATGGAGTTCAAAAGTTAAAAGTCTACTTAGAGATAAAGATTATTCTATGTGTAAACTGTACGTACACACTCACTCTGAGATTTGAGCTTAAGTGGAATAGTTTTAGCATATGGGTAGGGTTTTGAATTCTTCAATCATCTTTATTAGTTTGCTAAAGTTGATGGATTTATTTAAAATAATTCTCTGAAAAAAAATAAAATGGAGATGACTTGAAAAATAAAATTTTTTAAGCTGATTCTTCGCATCTTTTGCTAGGGACTAGCAAAATGCTGGTTGGGAAGTGTGTTAAGTGTTCAATTTTGGTCAAAATACCCCTATTTTAGTGTTCAATTAGAGCATCTAGGCCATTCATTTCAAGATTTTACATAAGATATTTCATTTTAGCTTTAATTGGTCATCCAACCGTTGAATTGTAAAATTTAGTGGTTAGATGACTATTAAAGCTAATGAACGGTTTAGATTGTGCTAATTGGGTCCTGTGCATTGCAGATTAATTGACTCAGACGTGGATGCTCCAGATCAAATCAAGAATATCAGATGAAGAGGATGAAGTTTCATGGAAATAAGATGGAATTTGAAGAGTCCTAGTACAAGACAAAGTTGAAGACTTGTATAGTTCTAGTGGACCCCACCCTCTCTCTTATCTTCTCTTTTCTCTTTTCTCTCTTTTCTCTCTCCTCTCTTATCTCTCTTATCTCTCTCTCTCTCTCTCTCTCTCTCTCTCTCTCTCTCTCTCTCTCTCTCTCTCTCTCTCTGTAACACCCCGGATTTTTAAGACAAATTTTTTTTTTTTACAATTTAAATAAGAGCATTTGGGATCCCATGAGAAAAGATTTATTTAACATTTTTCTAAACCTATCTTAAAACTCCGGGTGTTAATTTTTCCTTTCTCAAAATGACGTACACGTAATTTAAACATAAATAAATAATCCGCGTATAAATCAACGTCAAATAAATAGGCGCCTTTATTTTAAATCAAATAAACGTCCAAAAGACAATAATAATATGGCCCATGGTCTATCCATCATAACATCCCATATAAATGTCCAATATATGTCCAAAGATCTAAATCACATCCAAATATAATGTATGCAGTCCATAATAAAAATTCAAATGATAATCCACTCTAATGACTCACATTACTGTCTAAAACTATAGGGAAACTAGTCTTCAGCAGCTCTCAAGGTTTATCAACCGCTTTTCCTTTCTTGGTGTCGCACTCGAGATCTAAGGCATTGCAAAACAAAGCAATGCCTCAGCAAGCTATCGCTTGTGTAGGTACATAGACAATTAATGTAATAAATGCAGAAATAATGAACAGCATTGATGAAAAGTCTAACATTTATGGAAATAGTGATATCATAATGCCATGTTCAAAATAAATGCCAATTTATTCCATATGCTAAAACATGAAATTCACGGAGTTAAAACATGACATGAATCAATAACATGGAGCATACAACAAGAATAAGGGCACCCTAAGGTAATGGGTCCCACCACATCGCACTAACATCCCTGATCAGGAGTACACATAGTCAACCTCTGAGTGTCGTCACACCCAGGCATACCATCTATAACCATGCTCATCATACATGCACACATAACAAGAATATGGGCCATCATCTTTGCGGTGGCAACCCTCCATGGGTATCAACCACCGCCGCTCCCCGTCGACACCATAACGGGAGACTTAACGTCCGTCCCCATGGAAAGGCTCGGGCCGTAGTGTGGACTATCCATGTTACCAAACCCCTACCGAATGCCATCTATGGGCAGGTGTCTATCATATCACAAACTCATCACATCATAATCTCGGAAGGTGGGTGGCCGGCCCTATCCCTCCTAGCATGACGCCCACCGGGCGAGAGCACCCGTCATCAATATAAAACACGGAAATCATATGTATATGCTAAAACTCAAGAGCACTTATAGCTTGAAATCCCCAAGACATGCCCCTCATCCTGGGGTTAGCCTATAAAAGGACCAGCTACTAAGCCTCTATACTCATTTCCATGTAAATCCATGCATTTTCTATATATATAATAAGAAATAAATCTCTAATTAAGCATAACTAATTAACATCATGCTTGTAAAAGCATTTTAAATAAGTTTATTCAGTAAAAGAATTTAATTTGGAATGACCATCCTGTACGCAATGTCGCATGAAATCCATGGTAAATAAAAATCGCAATTTAAAACACAATCACACATGATGCTATGTTTAAACATGGTTTAAAATCAAGGCAAAACATTAGTTGTCGTCACCTACCTCAGTGTGAGATCACTAGCTTGCCAATAACTCCCTTTAATTGGTATATTCAAGTGCACCTGTACATGTCACATCACTATTTTAAAATTTTTCTAAATAAAAAGTGGTCATTTCTAAGTTTTTAAGTTAAAACTAGGTCCGCGTCGTCAATACGGTCACAACGCCTCTTTCGGATCGTGATTTGGACCTCTCTAGCTCCCAAAAATCAAGTTTTAGTGAAAACTACCCTCAAATGAGGCCTGCCGGACCACCATAAGGTGGTTTAAACCGGCGGCACCCTTTTTCGCCGGTTTACACCGACGTACACGGGCGCACAAGACGCACGGCGTCGCAGACGCCGCACGGGACGCGCGCCGCGCGTCTTCGGCACCGCGTGCGTCACAGTCGCCAGGACGCGCCGCGTCCCGGTCCCACCGCGACAGCCAAACAACGCACGCTCCGCACGCGCGCGGCGCCGCGCCGGCGACGACATCATGTGACGTCGTCCTGGCTGCGTCTCTGAGTGCGTCTTGGCGTCAGCGCCAGGCGCCGACGCCGTTGACGACGCCGGAGAAGATGACGGGATTCCGGTCGCCTTCGGCGGAGCTACAGAGCTTCGTTTTGCGTGATTTTTGCGCCATTTTCTTCAGAATTCTCTCTAGAATCCATTTATGCCCTCCTTTTGCACTAATTTTCTCAAAAACCATGGTTTTTAAATGATTTTTCCCAAGTTCCTAAAAACCTCCATAGGTACTGGTTTTTGAGTTTTCTGGGCAATTACACCGTTGGATCACTCCCAAATTTAAAGGGTATGCTCTTGGGTCTCTTGTGCACTAGTTGGACGGTGAGATTTTCAAACGGACAAGGTTTGATCCGTGAAATCACACTCCAACAGTAGCGTGCACAAAGTTCCTAAAAATCTGATTTTTTTCCAAAATTTTTAAACGTTTTCCTAATTAATTTCCTAATTAATAAATACAGAAAAACATAGGTTTTGAGGCTTACCTTGCACCTGGCCGGAGTTGCTCGTGTTTCTGGGGCTCCACTCGCCGGAAAATTTAAGTTTTTACAGATCTAGGGTTTTGCGTATCATTCATGGAAAACGCTCAAAGTGGAGCGTTTTGGCTCCTAGAGGAGCATAGATATAGGGTTTTAGAGTCTTGGGGAAGAGAAACTCTTCCCCACACGTCTCTTCCCACGTCTCTCCGGCGATTTCGCCGGACTGGTAGAGACGTGTGTAGCCAGGGGTGCCGTTATCAATTTGGACCCCTGTGTAACACGTTTCTGTCAAAAGACCATTTTGCCCTTACAACTTTGACGGCTCATAACTCCCTCGTTTGAGCTCCGTTTTTCGCGTTCTTGGTGGCGTTGGATTCGTATCGACAAGAACTTTCTAATTATTATGTTTTCAGGAAATAATTTCATCCATAAATTTTTATTTTAATTTATTTAATAATTTCCTATTTTTATCTTTAAAATTAAGGATATTACACACACACACACACACTCTCTCTCTCTCTCTCTCTCTCTCTCTCTCTCTCTCTCTCTCTCTCTCTCTCTCTCTCTCTCTCTCTCTCTCCCTCTTCTTATACTTGAGTTCTCCTCTCCCCAAGACAACGTTTTTTTCCCTCCTCTAGGGAGGCTGGACTGGCCAACTTTCACCCTCTCCTCTCCTTCCCTTATTCTACCTCATATCTCTCTTGCTCTCTCCTCAACCGCACCACACCCCCCTTCAACACACTTCTCTATCACTTTCCCTCTCTCTCTCTCTCTCTCTCTCTCTCTCTCTCTCTCTCTCTCTCTCTCTCTCTCTCTCTCTCTCTCTCTCTCTCTCTCTCTCTCTCTCTCTCTCTCTCTCTCTCTCTCTCTCTCTCTCTCGTTCTCTCGTCTTCTCTCTTGCATAGATTCCCCTCTCTTCTTCTCTCTCATTCTCAACCTTTGTCTCTCCCTGCATAATCTTTTTCTCTGAAAACCCTCGTCACCAGCCAACCGCCTGAGCAAAGCCAACCACAGACACCACCGCACTCACCTTCTTCTTCTTCTTCTTCTTCTTCTTCTTCTTCTTCTTCTTCTTCTTCTTCTCTCTCTCTCTCTCTCTCTCTCTCTCTCTCTCTCTCTCTCTCTCTCTCTCTCTCTCTCTCTCTCTCTCTCTCTCTCTCTCTCTCTCTCTCTCTCTCTCTCTCTCTCTCTCTCTCTCTCTCTCTCTCTCTCTCTCTCTCTCTCTCTCTCTCTCCACTGGCCGGATCGCGTCCCATCTCTTCTGAGAGTCAGACGGCCATAGAGAGAAAACCCAGAACGGGTTTTCTCCTGATTCCTTCCTCTCCTCTTCCTTTTCCTTTTCCTCCCCTATCCTTCTCATTTTCCTTCTTTTCTTCTCTTCTCCATTCTCCGGTTCCCTCTTCTCTCGAATCCGGCGTCTCTGCATCACCAGACGGTCCAAGGGAGGAAACCCAAGTCGGGTTTCCACTCCCGCGTCCCGATTCCTTTCCTCTTCCTCCTCCTCCTCCTTCTTCTCCTTCCTTCCTCTTTTCTCCTCTCTTCTTCCGGTTTTCATCGTTTTGACTACTCAGGGACAGTGCAATCCAAGGACAAGCTTATCCATGACACCTTCTAGTTTTATTTTCTGCTGTCCTTTGAATAAATAATTGTGCAAATTGCAGAAATTGAATAAATTTGGGTTTTAGTTTATTCTTAGTTTATTTTTAGTATAGTCTTTATTTTTATTCTTTTATTAATTGAATTTTATTGAAAAATCCATCATTTTAAATCAAGTCCTCGTGGGATCGACCCGTACTTGCATAAGCTATACTACAATAGCCCGTGCACTTGCGGTTAAACAATCAACAAGCATGACAGTATTATTAAGAAACAAAGTGAAAGCAACATCCCTAATTTTTCAAAAGATTTACAGGAATCCAAGTTGTGAAGAGGGCATGAATATCCTTACGCTTAGAGAAATAAGTATGACATTCATATTCTATACATATAGACTAAGCCCAAGTTTAATTAATATCAATTTGGCAAGAGGTGATCTAGAGTGCCTAAGTCTCTATTCTTCTGAAAGTTGTCTGGCAAATTTGTACCTAACAAAGTTAAAAAATTAGGATTACAATTGTAATAAACAAAACTAATGATATTGAAAAGAAAGCTTTGATGTCATCTACTTTTTACCTTATAAGAGCTTGTCCATCTGTGCCTTCATTCACTACTATATAGGGGACTTTTAAAGTAGGTTAAAAGTGCTAATAGAAGTCACTTAATTCTACCAAGCTAACTTGAAAAGTCATCAACTTTTAAAGTTGGTTTTTTGTAAGCGACTTCAAAAGTAAAAAACTTTTAAAGTCATTTTCATATAAACGACTTCAAAAGCACCAAATTTTGATTGACTTTTAAAGTTGCTAACAAAAAACAACTTCTAAAATTTGTGACTTTAGAAGTTGTTTTTGTATAAGCGACTTCAAAAGTAAGATTTTGATGAACTTTTGAAGTTGCTTATATAAAAACGACTTCTAAAGTTGGTGACTTTAGAAGTCATTTTCATCCAAGTGATTTTAAAAGCTCACTTGATGGACTTTTAAAGTCGTTTTTTCCAAAACGACTTGAAAAGTTTTTTTTTTTTTTTTTTTTTCTAGATCCACCACCTGTATAGAATTGAAAACCTGATACTCAAACAATGTTTATAAATATTTAAAACCTATTAATATACAACATTCATCCACTTCTTGATACAATACCACCTGTATATATTAATTAGATAACAAACATCATATACACCTTGATACTTCAATCTTCAGAAACATAAAACCAAACAACCACTACAATGCATCTACATCTTTATTTATTGATGCATTACCTCCTGTGTATACATTGAATAACAAATATTTCATGCAACTAATATTTCAAATAATCTTTATAAACATGAAAAACCAAACATTATATATATATATTTATATACACACACACACATAATACTTCAATCCATACACATTCCAAACCACCATCTACTATAATGCATTGACATCTTTCTTGATACACTATCACCTATATATATATTGAATAACAAACATTCTATACACCTAATAAAAATGATCTTTGTAAACACATCTATAATGGCTACAAAACATCTATACTAATCATTATCCATCTACATATACCTTGAAAATAATTTATATAAGAAACTACAACATATGCTTTCTCTATAACATCCACATTCACATTTACTTTTTGTTGATTGTGTTTTACTGCAAGTGCACGTGCTATTGTAGTATAGCTAATGCAAATATGGGTGGATCCCACAGGGACTCGATTTAAGAAGTTGAAGTTTTCATAGAATTTAACTATAAAAAAATAAATAACGCTAATAGACAAAATTAAGCAACAATGAACTTCAAAGTCAGATCTATAGCTTTAATCAAAAGTACATAATTTCTGAAGTAAAGAGACAGAAAATGAAATAAACCAACGACAAAAATCACTTCCCTAACTCAATTGCTATCTGTAATATCCTTAAATTTTAAGATAAAATAGGAAATTATTAAATAAATTAAAATAAAAAAATTTATGGATGAAATTTTTTCCTGAAAACATAAGAATTAGAAAGTGCTCGTCGATACGAATCCAACGCCACCAAGAACGCAAAAAACAGAGCTCAAACGAGGGAGTTATGAGCCGTCAAAGTTGGAAGGGCAATTTGGTCATTTGGTAGAGACGTATTAGACAGGGGTCCAAATTGATACTGGCACCCTCGTCTTCCACACGTCTCTACCAGTGCCGAAAAAATCGCCGGAGAGACGTGGAAGGAGACGTGTGGGGAAGAGTTTCTCTTCCCAAAGACTCTAAAACCCTATATCTATGCTCCTCTAGGAGCCAAAACGCTCCACTTTGAGCGTTTTCCATGAATGCTACGCAAAACCCTAGCCCTGCAAAAATCTGAAGTTTCCAGCGAGTGGAGCCCCGGCAACACGAGAAACTCCGGCCAGGTGCAAGGTAAGCCTCAAAACCTATGTTTTTCGTATTTATTAAATAGAAAAAACAATTAGGAAAACGTTTAAAAATTAGGAAAAAATCAGATTTTTTTAGGAACTTTGTGCACGCTACTGTTGGAGCGTGATTTCACGGATCAAACCTTATCCTTTTGAAAATCGCACCGTCCAACTAGTGCACAAGAGACCCAAGAGCATACCCTTTAAATTTGGGAGTGATCCAACGGTGGAATTCTCCAAAAAACTCAAAAACCAGTACCTAGGGATGTTTTTAGGAACTTGGGAAAAATCGTTTAAAAACCATGGTTTTTGGAAAAATTAGTACAAAAGGAGGGCATAAATGGATTCTAGAGAGAATTCTGAAGAAAATGGCGCAAAAATCACGCAAAACGGAGCTCTGTAGCTCCGCCGGAGGCGACCGGAATCCGGTCGTCTTCTCCGGCGTCGTCAACGGCGTCGGCGCCTTGGCGCTGATGCCAGGACGCACTCGGAGACGCACAGAGGACGACGTCGTCGTCGCACGCGTGCGCGGCGCCGCGCGCGTGCGAGACGGCCTCGGTTGGCTGTCGCGGTGGGACCGGGACGCGGCGCGTCCTGGCGATCGTGACGCACGTTCGGCGTCTGTGTCGGCGTGCATCTTCGTGCGCAGGTATACGCCGGTGTAAACCGGCGGAAAAGGGTGCCGCCGGTTTAAACCACCTTATGGTGGTCCGGCAGGCCCCATTTGAGGGTAGTTTTCACTAAAACTTGATTTTTGGGAGCTAGAGAGGTCCAAATCACGATCCGGAAGAGGCGTTGTGACCGTATTGACGACGCAGACCTAGTTTTAACTTAAAAACTTAGAAATGACCACTTTTTATTTAGAAAAATTTTAAAATAGTGATGTGACATGTACAGGTGCACTTGAATATACCAATTAAAGGGAGTTATTAGCAAGCTAGTGGTCTCACACTGAGGTAGGTGACGACAACTAATGTTTTGTTTTGATTTTTAAACCATGTTTAAACATAGCATCATGTGTGATTGTGATTTAAATTGCAATTATTATTTACCATGGATTTCATGCGACATTGCGTACAGGATGGTTATTCCAAATTGAAACCTTTTACTGAATAAACTTATTTAAAATGCTTTTACAAGTATTAATTAGTCATGCTTAATTAGAGTTTTATTTCTTATTGTATATATAGAAAATACATGAATTTACATGGAAATGAGAATAGAGGCTTATTAGCTGGTCCTTTTATAGGCTAACCCCAGGATGAGGGGCATGTCTTGGGGATTGCAAGCTATAAGTGCTCTTGAGTTTTAGCATATACATATGATTTCCGTGTTTTATATTTGATGACGGGTGCTCTCGCCCGGTGGGCGTCATGCTAGGAGGGATAGGGCCGGCCACCCACCTTCTGAGATTATGATGTGATGAGTTTGTGATATGATAGACACATGCCCATAGATGGCATTCGGTAGGGGTTTGGTAACATGGATAGTCCACACTACCGGTCTGAGCCTTTCCATGGGGACAGACGCTAAGTCTCCCGTTATGGTGTCGACAGGGAGCGGCGGTGGTTGATACCCATGGAGGGTTGCCACTGCAGCATGATGGCCCATATTCTTATTATGTGTGCATGTATGATGAGCATGGTTATGGATGATATGCCTGGGTGTGACGACACTCAGAGGTTGACTACGTGTACTCCTGATCAGGGATGTTAGTGCGATGTGGTGGGACCCATTACCTTAGGGTGCCCTTATTCTGGATGTATGCTCCATTTTATTGATTCATGTCATGTTTTAACTCTGTGAATTTCATGTTTTAGCATATGGAATAAATTGGCATTTATTGAACATGGCATTATGATATCACTATCTTCATAAATGTTAGATTTTTCATCAGTATTGTTCATTATTTCTTGCATTTATTACATTAATTGTCTATGTACCTGCACAAGCGATAGCTTGCTGAGGCATTGCTTTGTTTTGCAATGCCTTAGATCTCGAGCGCGATAACAGGAAAGGCAAGGCTGTTGAGAAGCCGTGAGAGCTGCTGAAGACCATTTTTCTATAGTATTAGACAGTGATGTGAGTCATTAAACAGGATTATCATTTGGATTTTTATTATTGACTGCATATTTTATATTGGGATGTGATTTAGATCTTTGGACATATGTTGGACATTTATATGGGATGTTATGATGGATAGACCCTGGGCCATATTATTATTGTCTTTTGGACGTTTATTTGATTTAAAATAAAGGCGCCTATTTATTTGACGTTGATTTATACGCGGATTATTTATTTATGTTTAAATTACATGTACGTCATTTTGAGAAAGGAAAATTAACACCCGGAGTTTTAAGATAGGTTTAGAAAAATGTTAAATAAATCTTTTCTCATGGGATCCCAAATGCTCTTAATTAAATTGCCATTAAAAAAAAAAAATTTCTTAAAAAATCCGGGGTGTTACACTATCTCACTCAACAATCATTTCAAGCTATGGTGCCATCTAAATACATTAATCCTCATCATTCTGTGTCTGATTCAAGGTTTGTTGTCAATCAAATTTGAAGCATTGGATTAGATGGGCTGAACTTAATTAATGGTTGGAATGTAAATTCAAAGATTAAGCGGGAAAAAGACAACATTGACTATGAGACAAAGTGGGGATGAAGCTGGAATTAAGATAGAAGTTCGATGGTTAAAACTAGAATTTTCTAGTTTTATGTTTTGAGGATTTAACCAAGGAAAGAGGGCTATGATGGAGAAGAAGAAGATGCTGGAGAAGAGAGAATAGGGGAAAACTTGGATTGGGTTTTCTCCTATGAAGAGGACAAGAAGATTCTGACCAGTGATGGGTATTGGCTGGATGAAGACAAGAGGAGAAATCCGTGAGGGGGGAATACTAGAGATGGGGCAGAAGACAACACTGGAGAGAATGAGAGATGAGGGAAAAGAGGAACCTGGAGAGAAGAGGAAGAAGTAGGTGCTGACAGTAATGGAAGAGAGGGGAGAACAGTGAAGGGGAAAGGCGGGCGTGGAGAGAGGGAAATCTGGATCTAGGCAGTGGAAGAGAAGCCGGTGCCAGTGGAGAGAGAGAGAGAGAGAGAGAGAGAGAGAGAGAGAGAGAGAGAGAGAGAGAGAGAGAGAGAGAGAGAGAGAGAGAGAGAGAGAGAGACGAGTCCACCTCCAACCCAACCTTCCTAAAAACTCCTAAAACTTTAGATTTCTTTTATAGATTTTCCAGAGTTTGAGTTTGATTCAACTCTTCTTCTTCTTCTTAATCCATCTAGGTTTCCTGATGATCTTCAAATTCGTCTTTTTCCAGGAAGCTTTTTCATCTTGATCTAATCCCTCTGTCTTGATTTGGATCATCCAATTTGATCTAATTGATCTGCAATGCATAGGACCAAATTAGAATAATCTAAATCGTTCAATAATCCTTTGATTAGCTCTGATGATCATTTGACCTTTAAATTTTGTAATTCAACACTTGATTACCTAGATTATCTAATTGAATACTAAATTAGGGGTATTATGACCTAAATTGAACACTTGACACTTTTACACTCTAAGTAACCCTCCCATTCTTCATCTTACAAAAGTTATATACTTCAATCGCCACATATTTACTTCTTGTTCAAACTCCAAATTCACTTCATCCATACTCATTTATTCCCATACTCTAAGTTTCCACTCATTCATTGCTTAAAATACAAATGATTTTAAAAGTTTCCACTCATACTTTTAAAAACGACTTTAAAAGTATTAACTTTGCAAAAGGTAGACTTTATAATAAAAAAAATTTGTTCAAAATATATACACCTTTTATTTTAGTACTTTACAATATCTAACAATTAATGCATAGTGATGTGATAACCAAAGAAGTACAAAAACTATAGTAATAAAAGAACATTAAGCAAAAAAATATGATAAATTAATTATGATGTGTGTAATACTTTTAAAGTCGTTGTTTTGAAAACGACTTCAAAAGTGTTAACTTTTAAAGTTGTTTTTTTGAAAATGACTTTAAAAGTATTAACTTTTCAAAAGGTAGACTTTATAAAAAAAAATTATTCAAAATATATACACCTTTTATGTTAGTGCTTTACAATATCTAACAATTAACACGCAATGATGTGATAACCAAAAAAGTACAAAAACTATAGTAATAAAAGAACATTAAGCAAAAAAAAGATAATAAATTAATTATGATGTGTGTTATACTTTTAAAGTTGACTTTAAAAGTATTAACTTTTCAAAAGGTAGAATTTATATATATATATATATATATAAATTTATTCAAATATATACACCTTTTATGTTAGTACTTTTACAATATCTAACAATTAATACATAATGATGTGATAACCAAAGAACTACAAAAACTGTAGCAATAAAAAAAATTAAGCAAAAAAAGATAATAAATTAATTATGATGTGTGTTATACTTTTAAAAATGACTTTAAAAATATTAACTTTTCAAAAGGTTGACTTTGTAAATATTTTTGTTTCAAATATATACACTTTTTATGTTAGTATTTAACAATATTTAACAATTAATACACAATGAATTAGAATTTTATTTATTTATTTATTTTTATTTTTTATAGTCAACATCGATTCATGCATTCTTCGTATATATAGCTCACTTATCAATCCATGGTTAGGGGTCAAGGTTTAGTGTTTAGGGTTAGGGTTCATGGTTCACAGTTGAGGGCTCAAGGTTCATGGTTCAGGGTTGAATTATACTTAATTTTAAATGAATATATGTAATTGATTGACACTAAGATTTCAAAGTTTACTTGTGCCACAAAATATTGTAGAAACATACTTAAAGAACTAAAAATATGTGATAACCAAAGAAGTACAAAAACTGTACTGAGAAAAGAACATAAAGAAAAATAAGATGAATAAATAATTATGATATGTATGTTATTCTTTATTTTTTTAAAGTTGTTTTTAAAAACCAACTTTAAAAGTATGATCTTTTTAAAATTTTCCATTAAATATATATTTATTTTCTTTTTGTACATTACAACCTTACATAAATACACAATGAAACTGATCTAATACAAAGATATACGATACATAAACATAAACATCAACAAGGAAATCAAATTATTTTTTGATTACATACATAATGTTACATATATATGTCAAATATCTTATTAATACAAGATCAAATAGTGAATCTAGTCTTTTTCATCAAAATTTGTCCTTGTATTCAGGTGACACCCATTCTATGAAGAGAGAGAGAGAGAGAGAGAGAGAGAGAGAGAGAGAGAGAGAGAGAGAGAGAGAGAGAGAGAGAGAGAGAGAGAGAGAGAGAGAGAGAGAGAGAGAGAGAGAGAGAGAGAGAGAGAGAGAGAGAGAATGCGTGCTTCAATTTTTTCAGCCAAAAGTTGATGGTGTTACCACTACTCTTCATCAAACCCTATTTTTGGGTGAGAACCACAAATTGTAACATTCTCCCTTTCTTCAATAGTGAGGGTTGGAGAGAAAAGCAGTTGTCATTTTCAATAAAATCATACGATTTTAGCAAAATAAGGATAATTTAACAAACTTCTTAACCCTATCAGCTATAGCGAGAAAACCTATATGATCTACAAAATAAAAACAGAGAGAGTTAGAAACAAGAAAGAAATTCATGATTTAAAAGAAGTTATAGTTTACTTACAGATTTTTTCATTACACAAACAGTCAAAAGATAAAAATGAAAAGCTAAAAGCGAAAAAGAGAAAGCATAAGGACCAAGGAGGAAGCCGTCATGACACCCATGAAAAGAAGAGGATACAAGAAAAAATGAGATGTTGAGAGCTATTTATAAATAAACAATGATTTTAGAAGTAGTTTAAAACTAAATGACTTTAAAAGTCTCTAACTTTTGAAGTCGCTTATTGTAAAATGACTTTAAAAGTCATTTCTCGCTAAATATAATATTCCCGCCAAATTTTTCATGGTACTTTTGAAGTCACTTACGCAAAACGACTTTAAAAGTATATAAATTTCAAAGTCGTTTAATGTTAAACAACTTTAAAAATGCTTCCCACTAATAATTCTCTCTTCACGCCAGTTTTTTAAAGTCACTTAAAGTTGATAGTCATATAAGCGACTTCTTTATAGCGACCTTAAAACCCTCATATGTAGTAGTGATTCTGCAATGATTCATAGTTTCTAGCCTCCAAGTTCACCCTACAGATAGGTTTCTTCAACAATTCTTCACCAACCTTCACAAGGCTGTCCTAGTTTTGCTTGGTAGAGATATCAGTTGAAGCCACGTCCCTAGTTAATGTGTCATCCTAGTTTCTGTTTACATTATACAATCAATGTTACCTAATTCGGAAGAAGGTTTTGCTCCAAATGAAATGCTTGACAAATACCACCAAGGTGAATGCCCACCATATCACCACTTGCTTGAGTAAATACATCCACCAATAGAGTGGAACGATGGTTGTGAAGCCAGCTGATAAGACCCACCTTTTTGCAACTTTTGCATCATACATAATGACAAAATTGAAAATCTGCCGTAGCCCATAGGTTTACTTAGTAAGAAATTCGGATTCCCATGGAAAACCTCCCTAACCACGCTCCTCATGGCTAGATTCCCTTTGAAAACCTCCCTACCACGCTACTTATGGCTACTAATGTCCGAAACCATGATTAATTTAGGTTTTTTAGAAAATGCTCATGCTTAGTTTCAATCTTATAATCTAGAACTAACTTGCAAAAAGTTTCACTAATGAAAAATAGTTACAATATTTTCCTCCTAATCATCCTCCTTGCAACTAAAATTATACATCTCGTTACATTCATGGCTTTCGTGTGATCAGAAGGATCAGTCTTGAAACAGATGGTTAACATTTCTTGCATCATTCTTTTTCTTTCCTTTTTTTTTTTTTTTTTTAATCTTTTGTGATCTCCAAATGGAAAGATTGTTGAGAAGTCATGTTGAACCATAGCCAGTCATGGCCATATTGGATTATTGGTAGCTATAAGACCATAAATGAGGTTGATGTGAATCCTTGATTTCAAAAATATTGCAGGAGGGTAAGTTGGAGTAGCAGAAATGCTGAGGCATATTCTCCAACAGAAGAGCATCCATTGAAAGATTGGTTTTGACCTTGAATGGAAGGATTTAGTAAGACACCATATTCCATCTATATTCTACAGGATTGTTTAGGTTGTCAAACAAAGAAAAAGAAAGACAATGTGAAATAAGAAAAGAAAACAAAAACACGAAGACAAAGTTTTCAATCTTTTATTTTAGGGTTTTTTGCAAAAATGACAAAATGTAATGGTATTTTTGCAAAAAAGTCCAATTTTTTTTAGTTTTGTAAATTTTCCATTACATTTTTCCAAGCTTTACAAAATTTCCATCTTAATAGTTTTCAATCCTCATTCTTTGTTAGTTTTTTTAAAAATTTGATATTATCCTTCTCTAGTTCTCTCCATTAATACATTTTGTATATGATTTATTGCTTCGTTAATAAATGAAAACCACTGAAATTGATCATACTAGATAAAATATATTAATAAGAAGAAGAACCAAGTCTTATATTTCCAATTTCATTCAAAAGGGCATCAAACAAAGAGCTTAAAGTATGTTACTCTTTATTGTTTATGTAACAACTTAGGTTTTTATAATGCTTTTTAAATGCAAAGACAATTATGATGCAAGATGGATATCTATTAAAAGGATTTTTGAAAATCAAATGACAGCGGAAAAACATTATTGTTTTAAGACTCATTTTAAAAAACCCTGAGTGTTATTATTATTATTATTATTATTATTATTATTTTCTTTTCTTAAAAGGGATTATTGGTGAAATGAGTACTACATTTCTACCAAAAATCTGGCAGAGTTTCTCTATTTTTTTGACATTAGACATTTAACGCATATCATTGCAAGGTACTTGATAAACATACATTTAATAATTTTAAGCAATAAAGAAGACTTACTATGGTCTAGCCCCAAGACTTTCCAATCACAATCCAAGTCATGAAATTATACAGTTCAAATTTATTACATTACATTCCCACACACCTTACTATAATTTCTATGAATCATATCAAATATATTACCTTTTCCTTATTTTTATGAAAACACCAAACTCATTATTGCTTCTGCTTGTCCTACTTGCAATGATCTATAATAAAAATAGTAGGTTGAGTATTCCACATACTCAGTAGGAAATCTAACACTACCAAAACAGAAAACACGGCATAGAGCATACCTGCAAGTTTAAGAATAGGTTTTTCATGTGATAAGAAAATATACGACAACCTAACCTAGGCTATCTCATGCAGTGCATCAACAACACTCAATTACATATTTACATTTTATATGCAAATAAATTCAACAAAAGAAATCATTGATAACTCCACAACATACTAACTTCAAAATGCTTAAAGTAGAAATTGATCAAATCTCCTGTTAATCATTCTCATTCCTTCTATAGACATCATACAAATGGAAACTTGACCACATATCAACCATCTTGGTCTCGAGTACTCGTCTAAAGACCACAATCTCACCCCTATGTGGGGTCACAAAATAGAAATCTCATGGACTACTATGCTCACGACCAGATTACTGAATTGTGTCTCTCCGATATCTAGAGAATAGCAACTGCAGCCTCCACGACGACTACAAATACGTCTCGAAAGGGTGCTGTGACCACCTCCAATGGTTGTTCCTACCATATCAGTCAAGAAAAACAATGCCACTTTGGGCATGGATACCTCCCACCTTTGGTGTTTAAAGGCCAGGAGGCCACCCCGTACAACCTCTTAGCATAGTAACTATTAGGCTTATTAGCCCAACAAATACTAAATTTATACAGATATTACAATGCAAGCATCGTACCACTTTGCAATATTTCGCGTATTCCAAATCATGCCATTTAGGAAATCCATCTCAAATCATGGAAATAAATGCATACATGAAGTTGTCCTTTTCAATTACAAAATAACAATTGAACGTGTAAGATCTCAATAATAAAATTTTCAAGTTTGCAATATGAGTCATGGAGCTAAGTTTTCAAGCTAGTTACAAGAATACATTATGCTCAATTGTTTTTAAAGTACAAAGAAACACTAGTTCATTATAAATTCATGCATGCTAACATTATATACACAGAAATTCACACATAAATACATTTTAAACTTGAAAATAATACCAATGACAGTTTCAACTTGAAATTCATTTGAAAACTTATTAGTGTCAGATTACCTACATCCTATGAAGATTCTCCTTTCTTTCAAGCCTTCGCAGTCATCCTCAATGATAGAATTGACTGTAGCTCATTCTACTCAATGCCTAATCCCAAGGTTTTTATGGTTAGTTCTCATTTTCATATAATCTACACACATAACTTGAGATTTCATCCTTTTCAAGGTTTAATGGTCAAGATCAGCTTAGGATCATAGAACCCTTAGGTTTTAGATTCATCATTGATCCTAGGCTATAAGTTTGAATCACTTATTAATGGCCTACCATCCTTTTCAGTTTCTAGTAATATGCCTGGTAACAAGTCATTGTCCATGTAAACTAGCATTTTACAACATTCAATCTTTGCTTTTGTTGTTGCCTAAGTTAAATTATCTAAACACTTCCTCACCTAACTTGATTTGGTCTGTTAATTTTTTGTTCGTTTCCAGATCTAAGGATCTCTTCTATTTGCATATACTAATTATGTTTATGGCTGATCATTAGTTAATTATCGACAATAGTATTAGGCCCTATGATTTCTTGTTCACCCTCTTCACTAGCCACCTAAGGGTCTAAAGTGGCCTAATTCTAATTTTTCTCTATCCTTAAATGCTTTTACTGATGGAATTTGAGTATGTTTTCATGGTTAGTTGTTTATAATGAATTTCCATAAATTTGGATAATTAAGTCAGCCTTTTTAAAGATGCTCCTATGACTGACATTGATTAAAAATGATTGGTTCTCTTTATTTCATATGATCCAACATTATGAGTCCCTTAGTGTAATGACCCCAAATTTTGTAATATTAAAAGCCCATGAAAAGTTCAATTTTGAAGATAAGGGCACTTTGGTCATTTCACTAGTCTCCTTGACTAAACCCAGAAACTTGGTCCTAAAAATAGTAACATTAGATGCGTCTCGGAAAAAGGAATCCAACGAGATCGAAATCACCCAAAACGGAGTTAAAATGAGCAAGTTATGGCCCTTTGAAGTTCAGAGGCAAAACTGTAAATTTCACAAAAACGACTTAACCTGAAAAACACAGGTGCCCGTTTTGATACGGGCACCCCGTCATCTTCAACCTCCTAGAGGTTTCTGGAACGGTGGTATTTCAAGAAGAAACCACCGCCATTCTGGAGGTTTCTCCACCGCCATTCAAAGGCGGTTGGAGCCCTTCCAGAACCCTCTTTAAAAGCCCTATAAATAGAGCTCTTGGGTGCCTCTAATGGCAGCCCAAAACCTTGGAGAAAACCCATCGGGGAGCAGTGACCAAGAGGGGAAAACGTGGAGAGAAAACCACACACGAAGCAGGTACGCTCAAAAACTCCCCAAACCCATCTCACCCATAGTCCTAGGCTCAGTTTCCCTAGGTTTTTGCATGAAAAACCATGGAAAATAGCCTCTAGGTAGCCACCAAGGACCCTGGGACGTCCCCAGGGCCGCACTGGTTCCTCAGGGATGAACCAGGGCATCCCAAGGACGCCCCAGTCGTCCAATGGCAGAAACACCCCTATCTAGACGAGACGCGTCGAATGCGTCTGAGAGGAAACCAACGGGCGCGTCCGTGGACACCCCCGCTAAAGGGACAGACGGGCGAAGAAGTCTCGCGCGTCTGCAGACGCGCCCGCTGAGGCGCACGCCGCAGACGCGCAGCGCACTAGCAGAGGCATTGTTTTTTTGGTTGTTAAGGAAGCCAGGGCGCATGACGCTGACACGCAGCGCCCTAGCATTCCGACTTTTTGTCTTTAAAGACTCTATGTACATAGGACACTAAAACGCTTATAACTTGAGATCTAGAGCTTCGATTGAGGCGCCGCAAAAGGAGTTGTGTCCGTGTCGATGATGCGGACACATACAAACTATAAAATCCCTGATCAAGGCCCAATCAAAGGTGGGCATGACCCTTAGAATAGGATGGTGGCGCGTGGCCACTAGACCTTTGGAAAATTGATAATACCAAGGCCCAATTAAGACCTTAGGACGCCCATAGGCATAGGGATAGACCCCTAATGCCTAAGTAATAAGACTCAACTACTCTAAACCCATAAAAGATTGGCTAAACTAACCTTGATTCCCCAAACCATGATCAGGAGCGTCCGAGGACAAAAGGGTTAGCGCGACCTATCCAGGTAGGTGCTCTATCACTATTAGATTCTTTTAAAAGATCTATTATTGTTTTGAGAACATATGTTTTAAGTATATGACTTGTTTAGCATGACTTGATTCAGCATGCATGTGATAAATGTTTTGTACATAGACATGTTTTGTAAATGATTGCATATACATTATGCACATATATGTTTTGCAAACTATTGCATACATTGCACGATTTGTGAGCATTAAGCTCTTGCAAAGATTGCATGTCCTTGAGGGTTACCAAAAGACGCTGGAGTGCCCAAAAGACGCTGGGTAGGCAGTTGTGAGGGCCAAGCAGTTGTGAGGGACCCAAAGAGGACCGGTTTTGAACAAAGGTTTTTGGCTTATTTGATCGTACATGATTTGGGCTAGTAAGCTCGTGGGTGCTATGCTGAGGGTGTGGGTTGGCCACCCAGCCTCTACCACTATTAGGTGGATGGGTACCACGCCCAAAAAGGGCATGTCCCTGCTTCGACTGCATGTGGTATAGGGGGCTACCACTGGTGTCACGACACTGGGTCGAAGTGTCATATGCCCCGTAGAGGTATATGATCCTGTGTCCCTAGGTACCCGGGGACCACACGGCGGTGAGGTCGTGGGCATAGTGGGACCCTATGCTTTCGTGGATTTATATGCATTGCATATGGCATGATATAAGGTTGGTCGACCATACCATGATAGATATCCATGAGTTGGATTCCATGAAGCATTTTATGCATATCATAATGCTATGATATATATGTATATGATACTTTCGATTTTGGATTATATGATCCTTTAAGTCATTAGTATTTCAATTGACAATGGATTTCGATGTCGATATTGAACTTGAGAATTCATACATGCACATGTTTTGGAAAGGGCATATGATTTTAAAACACCGCATGCATTATAAAACTAGTAGTGATAGACTCCTACTGAGTATATTATATACTCGCCCAATTCTTAATATTTTTCAGACATCAGTAAGCACTCAAGGACAGGATACATCCGTATATATCATGGTTCAGGACAGCTCCACTCACAAAAAGAGGACATCTATGTTAGTGCTATGAGCAAGTGAATCCAAAAGAAAACAAATATACATGTAAGTAAACTCTCAACCCTTTGGACATGTGTTTGTACTTAGTTACAGTTGGGCTGTTCGTTGTGACTGGAAAGACCTGGGGAAAAACATTTATGATTTCTGAAGTTTTTTCAAAAACTACCTTAGTTGTTGTGAAAGCAAATGACACTCGGGATTTCTGAAGTTTAAAAGCAAATGACATCTATGTTAGTGCTATGAGCAAGTGAATCCAAAAGAAAACAAATATACATGTAAGTAAACTCTCAACCCTTTGGACATGTGTTTGTACTTAGTTACAGTTGGGCTATTCGTTGTGACTGGAAAGACCTGGGGAAAAACATTTATGATTTCTGAAGTTTTTCAAAAACTACCTTAGTTGTTGTGAAAGCAAATGACACTCGGGGTTTTCAAAATGAGTTTAAAAACAAAAGATTTTCCGCTGCATTGCATGGTTTTTAATAAATGGTTTTCAAATAGGGATGCATCCTGCCTTAGGAAATTAGGTATTGCATTTAAAAATGCATGAGAAAACCCGGGTCGTCACACTTAGATTGATTTTCCTAAGGTTATACATGTGTAATCTACGTTCTAATCCATCCTAGATCCTACAATTTTTACAAAATTTACAATTTAGGGTCTAATAGTTGAATTCTTTTACAATTCAATGGTTGTATCTTCACCATCTAATCTCAGATGGTTGATTTAAGTCCCTGTTCATCCTTGTCCACTAAACATGGACGAGATTGATGGGTAGATCTTACTGTCTATCCCTGTCTATATTCACGAACGAGATTGATAGTAATTTTCTCAATTGATCAAAGTTGCAAGGGTCGAATCACCACTGTCCGGCTTCAATTAGATGATCAGAACCATAGATAGGGCAATCAACGGCCCTGGCAGACTTTGTTTGCTAAGTAGGGATGAGATTTGAGACATGGAGCCCCTTTTTGGGTTGATTCCACGCTCAAATCAGCACTGTGGATCTGTTCAGGTGTCGGATTTGTCCTTGTCTGAGCTCCAGATGGATGATCAGAGCTCCAACGAAACTGTCAGAGTTTCTATGGTTCGTGTCCTTTGATTAGGGATGTGCTTATTTGCTTGATCCTGCCATTAGGGTCGGATCGTGTACCTTATAGTTCTAAAACCCTAGATCTACTAGCATCTACACAAAATCAAAGTAAAATAAGGTTAAGTTTGCAGAAAAACTACCTTTGGGATGTCCACGGCATCGGATTGTAGCTAGAGAAGACGGGTTTGACGTTTTCCGGCAATGCTCCCCACACACGCAGCTATCCCCCTCGATTTTTGGCTTTGTTACTTCTCTGATGGTGGTGGAAACAAAAGGGTTTTGTTCCCCAACTCCTAGAGATGTGAGTGAACGGTGGGATCTTTGATCGGAGCCACCATTGACACCTGCGAACCCACTTTCATTGGTGGTTGTAAAATCCCCGCCCCCCCCCTCTCTCTCTCTTGGCGTTGGTCTTCCCTCGTCAGCATTCTCACTCTCTTTCCTTTCTTTCTTTTCTTTTCCTTTGATTGTTTTCATCGGGCTCGAGAATAGACTCGACATTTATTTCCATCCCACTTAAGCTGAGGGGGTTCCATTATCAAATTTGGCCCCTCCCTTTAATTACTTTAATAAATTTTTTTCTCTTTTTCTTAATATATATAAAGCAGGTGATGGTGATGTGTTCACCATCATCATACTATCATGGATCTAGTCAACACTCATGATGGCTACTCATGGTTGCTAAACACCTTATTGTCCGACACAGGTCCCTACAAGTGGGGCCCATTAATGAATTTACGAAAATTCCATTCGCAAGAAAAATAACAATTTATATGTGCGAACTTGAATTTTTGTGAAATTAGTGTTGTTGTAATCGTTTTTTCAAGTACAATTCAATTATAGAGGTCTTAACACTCAATTTGATATTCATCAAAACTTTTACTTCTAAAACTCAAATTTCCAAATTTGTGCATTTCCATTCCATTCAATTTTTTAAAAAGACAATAATAAAGCTTAAAAATTTAGGTTGTTACAGTTTATGTGAACATTAACAATATTTTTCTTATGTTTTAAATTTATTGTGTTTCATTATTGATCCAAAACATTGATTATATTCTAATTTGTGTTAGGAAGAGTTTTATATAAGTTTTTAGTAAGAAATCAAAGTTTAAATTGTTGAATTTTATTGAAAAAGGTTAATAGGTACTGTTGCGCAGGTTGGTGATCATGGTATGTTTGCAATTGAATATTTTACTATTGGTTGGTTTTTGTTAAATTCTAATATATCATTAGATTCATTGTTATCGAATTGTGTTATACACAAAGTTTCATTGAAACTTTCTGTTGAAAAAGTTATTGAACTTAGTGGCCAAAGTTGGCAAGTTAATCACGTTTGTGTCTGTAAGATAGCAGGTCTATTATAATGTCTTGAAAGAGAGAAGTAGAGAAGGGTAATATTAGAGTTTTGAAAAAGTAATAGGAAAGGGGAATGGCAATTTGGCAAAGCTCACAAAAGCTTAATGGAAAATTTGAAAAACTTAAAAAGCATAAGTTTTTTTGCATAAATGCCAAAATGATAGCTGTTGCATTCCTTCTTGAAGTAGTGGATGTGGTTGCAAAGTTTGGATCACTATAGATTTTGCAAATATTTAAACAATCTGGGAAACACTTGGGAGAAGTTGGGGAGAATCAATGAATTTTTGAGTCATTCAGGATTAAATTGGGGCACAAAATAGTATGGATATTTAAAACAAAACTGATCAATCATTAGGATACATTTGTAACTATGGTTAATGGCATGGAAGAACCTCATAGCTGGAGAAAATGGTGGGTCCACGTAAAGTTTTTGATATCTTTTGCAGCAAATAGAGGACGTTTGTTTTCATTAGGTGCAGCTAACATGGCAATGGCAGCCACTGGACCATCTGCGCTTGTTTCGACAATCACATCGAAATAGTATGCAATCCTTGCACACCATTTGACATTAGAATGCTGAAAGAGAAAATAAGACTTCGACAGCATGCATGTGAAGGTAATCATTGTTTAGGACGATACAGAAGTCGATCGTGAGATAGAATTTGTTCAAATTTATACCTGAAGTTGTCACTCAGCCAATAATTGTTGCGGGAATGAATACTCTTAACTGCTCCGTCGACACTAAGTACAATGACTAGGTTCCCGTAACACAATATCTAGATTTGATAACTATTCAAAGTTGCTTCTTCCATGGATGACTAAGTGGTAATGCACAAAGTAGTTCTATGAAACCAAGGAAGAGAAACTATTGAATGAAGAATATGTTATTATTTATGGGCCATTAATTTCTTAAGGCTTTTGAGAAGAAAACTGATTCTATATTCTGTTCTATTTAGGAAGGTAAGCTGCGCTGTCATTCCCTCTCTTCTGGAGTTTCATGTGTCTAGGTAGCTATTACAATAGTTGTATATTATTTGGTTTACACAGTTTGTGCGAACTGCCGATGGAGCCAAAATGTAGCACCAAACCATCAGAAAGCATACCTCCCTCCATAAACACCAAGAATCTGAACCTAAATATCAACATAAAATAAAAATAAAAAAAAATCTGAAACTAAGTATCTCAATGTCATGTTGAGAGAGAGAGAGAGAGAGAGAGAGAGAGAGAGAGAGAGAGAGAGAGAGAGAGAGAGAGAGAGAGAGAGAGAGAGAGAGAGAGAGAGAGAGAGAGAGAGTCTTATTATTCAGTTTAAGATTAATCAAGAAAAAAATTAGTCATTCAATTTGTAGGGATATCAATGGGGTGGGTCAAGGTAGATATTTGGCCAATCCTACCCTTGACCCTGACTTCGGGTCACAAAATTTCTTTGACAGCCGACTTTGCTCCAAAAGTTCTTGAAGAGAAGTCGCATGCGGTGCTGGTGTGAGAAATGTGAAATGCTATCATTCCTATTTATTTATAAGTGTGCATCCATCACTCTTGATTGTTGGAGATATAATAATTATTGGCCCATTTACTATCAGCTTAAGCTTTTAGGTCGAATGGTAGTCCAACAATTTGGTGCTATTGTTTGAAAGATGAACATTACCATTCCTTGTTTATTTGTAAATATGCATCCCTTACTCGTGCTGTATTGCTTGCTTAATTGTATGCCAATTGGCAGGATGTTTATAATTTCCCATTTTCTTATTCTTCTTTTTCCTTTTTGTTGCTAGAGCGTAGAAATGTCACTAGAGCCTAGAAATGGGTAAGTATGCCCCCTTAGAGCATTCCTCCGTGGCAGAAAGCTAGTGCTTTTTGAAACATATTTTGTTAGTAATTTAATAAGTATTTTTTCACCTTTCATTTCTTCTACTTGATTCAATGAACTCCATGTGATGTGCTCAGGGTAACTGGGGCCATAACTAACATGTAAGGTCTTTAGTTGAAGTACCATGTTCGGCCCTCTAGGCGGGCACGTATGTTTCAGCATGGGCTTTATATGAACCATATCTTGATTCAAATTCGGATTGTTTAAATCATGGGAGCGAACTCTGCTGAGTTGTGGCACTTTGAAACTACTGCTGCCTGCTTTATAAGACTCGGACGAATTTTGCCAACTCGAACTACTCGTGTGAAAATTGTCCAAACAAAAAAGTTAGACCTTCAAGATCATGTACAGAAACTAGGTTAACCATTACGCCTTATATCTCTTGATGTTAAAATAGAAGCAAACCTTAATTTATAATGAAACACCAACCTAGGTAGTTATCCGCATTATTGGAGTATTCTCAGCAGTGTGCGGAATCAGCACTCTCTAGCGGCCGCTATTCCATTGCCTTCTCCTTTTCGAAGCCTTGCTGTGAATGTAGATGTTAAATTTTCTTTGAGCAAGATGCTAGCAAAGGCATGGACAATTGTTAACTGTGTGCATTTGCTAGAACAAAATTTAGCTCACTTTCAGCTAGAACTTAAAAACAAGCAACTGTGAAGTCAGAAAATGAAATCCAGGGTGCAAGGGACAATAAGACTGTGAACCAGGGTGTGAGGGACAACTGAGTTTAATTATGAAAAACACAAGATTTCTATAATTAGAGGTCAGTTATTTTTTCTTGGTAGGGATTAGATACCCAGTTACTACCACCTGATGTGATTTGAAATTTGAAAATAGGTTTATGAAATGCTCAAATTGAGCATCATAAGCATTCTTCAGTTGCAATTTCTTAAATTAGGTTATCAGCGAAGTTGTAACTCTAGAAGGTGAGAGTTGTAACGGGGATGACTGCTCTAGTTGTCCATTAAAGCATGTAAATTTCATCAACGGTAAATGCAGCATGCAAATGTTGAAGTCATCTGTCAATCCCTTTGTCGCATGCACGGCTCATTGCCTATTCATAGTTTAAGATTGTGTTTAATGACATGGATTATATGCATATAAGATATATATGGGAAGGTATTAGGAAAGGGAGCAAATATTCCCACACCCGTTTCACATGGTACTAATGCCATGCCCTCTTTTAGGAATATATGGTAAAAATATACATGAGGTCCACTTTTTTGAGTAATCAAATCATTTGTCTTAAGCATCTTGCTATAGATGGGCCATGTCTCAATCACATATTTTAATAGATTTGGACATTAAGTTTTTAGCTGATTTTTCTATGATTGACTTTAGAACTCAAGAAAAGTAATAGTACAATCATCCAATGTATTTGATTTTTGGGTCAGACCTCATCTATTACCAAACAACGAAGATATGCAATTGAGTTAGATAGGAATGAGAGAAGTTTATGCTTCTTATCGCTGGTTAATAGTTCTTTGGCTAGTCAATTATTGATGTCAAGAATGAATCCACTGTTGGTTAATCATCAAAGCACTACTGATAACAATGTAGCGACTCAAGCAAGAACTTGCCAAGAGGGGCATTACCTACCATTCTCACCTATGATCTCAATGAAGAATTCAATAATGTTTCCTCGATCCTACCGCATCAACACATGCATATATCGAACTGTACGCATGAGACTGGATGTCATTGGGTAATACATGAAGACAGCGATATTGTAAATCTACTAATTTAGGAGTACTACATCGTCATGACAGTTTTTCCCCTTTTGCTTCATTCTAGAAAGAGGTTAACCATTGAGGACAGAAGTACTTGTCATCTTCGTAGAAAAATTAGTATTGAACAAGAGAGCAAATATATACGTACATATATAAGTTGAAGTACGTAGTCATGTTTTAGCAATCCACAATAGCAGGCCCCTTTGTCGTACCAAAAAAGGAAAAGAAAAGTAAAAGGTTGATCTCCCACTATTGACGCATCACAGTGTTTGCCAATTATACAGCGATTCACCGAGAAACAATTACATCCATGGGGGGAAACAGGATCGAAATGTTCCCAAGTCCTTTAAAATTACGAACTTCAAATGGTGCTACCTAGCAAACTTAAACACCCAATCAAAGTCCAATAAAATTGATGATAGAAAAGATAGCAAATGATAAAAGAAGCAGAATGTTAAGGTTCAGGTGTCATGAGTTTGAATAAGGAAATATAAATTAAAAATGATTTCTAAGAGAATTATGTGCATGGGCTGTGCTTCTATTCTTTTTCTTGAATGTCGATCTATTACAAAGAAAAGGAGCTACAGTTCTTCGGATCACTGTTCCGTTTTCTTTCGTGATTGATAATAATTCAATTAAGCATGCATTCTTTTTGTCCGATAGAAAAAAACTATCAATTCTTTGAGTTATATGCAATGAATATGAGAACAGGTGACCCTGAATTCCATTTGTTTGGTGATACATAAATTTGGGAAGGTAGCTAAAAATGTGCACTCCAGAACGGGCTCTATTCATGTTGTTCTTGAAATTGTCAAACATAGCGAGGAACTGCTCGCTCATGTAATTTGCTGAAAAAAATTGAGGGACAATTATTGTCCCAGGTATGGCTTCAAGCCAAATTGTGTCTTTGCCGGATTAGTTTCGAAAATATTCTTGCTTTAAAATCCAATAGTAATTACAAGCAGGGAAAACAATTCCGTGCAGGACTAAACAAGAACTGGTCTTGAACCAATTTGAAGTTTATGAATGTTCAAATTCATAATGTTTGTTGTTGTAACGTTCTTATAATCATCCTTTAGGCCCTCATATGCATGGGATAAGTATACATAGGGTTAGAGGCTTAATGCATAGTGAACTTATCCCCTGCTGCTAGCAGCCCCGAAACATGGACAGTTATTGAAGCATAGATAAAGTAGCCATAAAATCTTTTGAGGCTTGTTGTTAAATAATTCTATCCATACTCTAGGCTGCAAACAGCAGAATAAAATAACTCTACATGGATAATTCGGTATGGAGGTTACTTGCATGCCAAACAGCTTCTTTCTATGCCCAGTATCGAAAACTTCGTTCTATGGACAAAGTCACCAAGAAACTCAAAATAGAAATTAGTGATAAAATGGTGTAACCTGAAGATAAAATTTACAAAGAGAGTCCCCCTTCATAGTTCTTCTAACAAACATGAAAGCAGAGATTCCGGTCTATACGAAGTAATATAACTAAAAGACTTATCAATTGCATGATCCTGCCTATGCTGCTTCTGTTTCACTAACCATTATAACATTTAACGCAGAATAAGTCAGGGTCATTCATTTTACCCCTAGTCCATAAATGGTTTAGGTCACCTTAAACTCTGGCCTTCTTGGAATTTTTACTTAATGGAGATATAATCCATTAAGTACTAATACTTGATAATTCCACAGAGCGAGCGAGTAAACCAGGACTCGACATTTTTTTTTTGTACTCTTGTTCTGTCCCAGAACATGGTGATGATAGCCTTACACGTTACTTTCATCCTAGAAAGAGGTTTACCCTTTGAGAACTGAAGGACTTTTCGCCTAGTCTTGAGCAATAGATCAAAATCGACTTTTTGGAATTGTTTCCTTAGTTGAGGTCTATAGTCATCCATTGGCACTCAGCAATAGGACACTATTCTCAACCACCAAAGAGACAAAAGGTTCATCATTCTACAAATCCCATACATTTCCACTGGAGTCAAACTCTGAGTGATTCGTCTAGAAACAATTATGTCCATGCTGGGAAACAGAATCAAAATGTTTCCAACTTAAAATCATGCAATCTACAAAAGTTAAAGTCCAAATCAAATTCGAGTAAATTTGGTGATAGAAAAGATGAAGAATGATAGAATATGCAGAAATAAGGTTCAGTTTTATGAGATTGAGGGAAAGAAATGCATAAGCCTAAAGAGAGAATAGCTGCGGAATGTTTTATGGACAGGCATGGATAATTCAGCCTTAAACATGGTTACAAATTAAGAAGATAGGCTTAAATGTATATTTCATGGTATTGAATGGCTCACCATTACTGAATGCATGATAAATACCTGCATGGGCAGCGCCAAACTGCATTAAATTCTTCTCTTTTTTCTTTTTTTCTTTTCTTTTTTTCCTCGAAAAGGTCGGCAGATCTACTAAACAGGAAAAGCTACATTTCTTCAGATTACTGTTCGGTTTTTCTTTAGCAAAGATGAATAGCAATTCAATTAAAAGAAATGAATACAATCGTCGGGTTAGTATTACACGCTGATTATAGGAAGAGGCCGTGCTGAGCTGCATTTGATTTGTCGATACGTACACGATAACTTGAAAATGAAAGCTAAATCAACACTCCAGACCAGGGCCTACTCAAATTATTCCATTGATTGTCGAGCATAGCAAGAAACTGCTTGCGTGTGCACTCTGTATGACTGAAAATCAATCACTACTAATGGAGGTCAGCAAAAGAAGACGAGAAGGACACTTAGTCGCACGCGTGGCTCTTTACTAATTGCTCCTTTTTTTTTGAAGTCCAAGCTACTGCATGCAATGGAAGCTGTAGACAGGCATAAACATTGCCACACATGCAATACCGTTGCAGGATCGAACATCAACAGCTCATCAGCGAAGAAGCAAGGAAATTGTCCATACCATTCGTATGGTTTGTAAGACCACACGGAAAAAAGAATATCGTATCAGTAGAAAACTTTGTAATAGGTAGTTTATTGACGTGCAATGTTAGTCCTAGGTAATCATGCTTTAGAGGCTGTTTGGAATGGAACAAACAGACAGCAGAGAAAAGTATTCATGAATACTGACATTATTTATGCTAACAAAAGAGAAAATGCCCTGATACGATTGCTTTCCTTAAATAGCTGTCTCTTTCCCGAGGATGCAAGCAGCAGGGCGTACTGTCGCTCTAGATGGATGGTTCAAGATACAACTTTTTATTCCTATGCCAGACAGACCCTTCCTGAGCTAAAGTATCTCAAATGTGTGCTGTAGACAAGCCAGTGAGAAGCTCAACAACATACAAATGAGTGATAAATGGTGTATGTGATCCATAGATCAAGTATGCAAAGGGGAATTGTTGTAATAAACGCAATGCAACCAAAAGCTCATTAAAAATTGCAAGATCTTAGCCTATGCTGCTTTTATTTCACCATACATTTACCAGTAAAAGCAGCGCTGGCTAAGATCATCCAGTAGAATAGCATTTTGGGGGATAGCCTGTCCAAGACGCCGGAAATCTGCCCCAGTTGGACTCCTAGCTTCCCCAAGACATAATTTGTCAGACCATTCGCCCCTTCCCTGGACCCCACATACTTGGGAGCTTCGTGCAGGGGCTCCCCTTTTTAACACACCTGCTCCCCCCTCTTTCAGAAGAGAAAAGAACAATTAAGTTGCAAGTTTGTATGTTTGTGAGCAATAGAGAGAGAGAATCTATTATTCTTAAACAAGTAAAGCTTGTCTCTACTTTTGTCCTTGTAGTCTCAGCCACTAGGTTTGCCAGTTTCTACAATCCTTTGAATTCGTCAATTGTCTAAATTGTCGGCCTTAAATCTCACTACTAATTCAATATAAGTTTGGTGCAAAGCATGTGTCAAACCCATTTAAAAAACTATTTGAAAGCATTCAACTAACAGTCTACAAGGAAAGATAACAAGGAAAATGGAAACCTTTGAAGAAACCAAACTACAAAACACGGCAGTTAAAACCAAGCAATAACTTTTGTACTACATTTACCTTTTGTTCTTGATGGAATAATTCATAAGGAGAAAGAGACATCTTTTTGAAGGAGGTGGGTAATTCCTTTCAAACACAACATGGGTAACTAGGTCTCTCCCAGGATAATTGATTACAGGCAGCTAAATCCATTCATAGTACCCACCTACTAGTCCAAGTCAATGGACCTCCCATATTTTTTAACTTTTTGAAATATACTTCAGAAAGATCCTCAATCCTATCTAAATCCCTGACTTTCTGAATCAATTTGCTGGCTGCGACGCCGTGCAACTTGGACTAAAACATTGAAGGAGATCAGAAAGAGACTCGATGTTGCTGCGTTGAATTGCTCTTACAGATGAAGTGCTATACTGGTTTTATTCTGAGCACAAGTATAAATATATGGTCACTCTGTATATTCATCATCTGGAGATTTTCATTTCTGTGGTTTACTCATACCCCATCTTATTCATTGTTGCCTTGTTATTGAACAGTATCCAAACAGAAAAGTCTTACTCGTTGCCATCTTCTCAGTCCCCAATGGAACGTGCAAGTTCTAGTTTGAGTCAAATCCAGCCCCCTACTTATGGAAATTTCATCACCATTCTGAGTATCGATGGAGGGGGTGTTAGAGGAATCATCCCCGCAACAATTCTAAGCTTTCTTGAGTCAAAACTTCAGGTATATAATAGATTACTTCCTCTCGTTTGATGATGGAACATAATACCGATGACAAATTCTTCACATATGATGAAAGTTCATGTTTTCAGCTTGTCTTAATCTTTAAATTCAATGATGTTTACTTGAGTAGGAGTTGGATGGCGAAAAGGCCAGAATTGTAGACTATTTTGATGTCATTTCTGGGACGAGCACCGGTGGCCTTGTGACCGCCATGTTAACAGCACCAGACGAAAATGAGCGTCCACTATTTGCCGCAAAAGACATCAAGCAATTCTACCTCAATCATTGCCCAAAGATCTTTCCGCCAATGAGGTAATAACAATAACAACAACGATAGTAACCACAATGATGAGTTACAAGAGTGATAAACTTGTAAATAATCAGTTCCTTTTAGTAGGTAATTGACTATATGCTCTCTCGCTTTCGGGTTTTGATCGCAGGGGTCCTTTAACTTCAAGTAGAAAGATATTGAAAGCAGTATCAGGACCGAAGTACACTGGAAAGTATCTTCACAAGCTTTTGAAGGAAAAACTAGGAAAGACGCTGTTGCATCAAACCTTGACAAACGTAGTTATTCCTACTTACGATATAAAGCTACTCCAGCCCGCCATCTTTTCTTCATATGAGGTTGTTACCTGTTTCTCACAACTAGGTTCACGAAATCTTCATCCCATCCAATTCTGAGTGCGGATGTTCATAGTTGAATCGTATATTTTTCAAATACGCTGAAGAAATGCAGCACAAAGAAATGGCATACCAGCTCGCTGTATCGTATTTTTATTTTCATAATTCCGTATTTTGATAATTTTAGTCGTATATGTTTCTTCATGTTTCTTTTGTTTCCTTGTAACATGGGACTAAATCATCAATACCAGCCTTGATAAACCTTTAACTAGTGCAGGTAAAATACAACCAGTCTTTGGATGCCCAATTATCAGACATCTGTATTAGTACATCTGCAGCTCCAACGTACCTCCCAGCTCATTACTTCAAAACTAAAGATAATGAAGGAAAAGTAAGGGGCTTTCACCTTATTGATGGTGGAGTAGCTGTGAACAACCCGGTAAATGCATCATAACTGGCATCTTTCATCTTTTCAAATCCTCCATGCTTCTAAGTGATATAGTAGTGAAGTTTTCTGTTACTAACTCCTTGGGACTGTGGTTTCAGGCATTGGTTGCCATCGGAGAAGTGACTAAAGAGGTGTTCCGGGGGAATCCGGATTTTTTCCCAATTAAACCAAATGACTATGGTCGGTTTTTAGTCATCTCATTGGGAACCGGGTTACCGAAGAAGAAACCGCACTATAGTGCAAATCATGCTAAAAAGTGGGGAGTTTTAGGCTGGTTGCACAGTCATGGTTCCACTCCATTAGTGGATGCATTTACTCAAGCAAGTGCAGACATGGTCGACATCCATCTCTCAGTTCTTTTTCGCGTCCTTCATTGCGAATCTAACTACCTTCGGATTCAGGTAAATACATTATTATTTTTTATAGTATTTCTTAGTATTCCTTACCATACTATCATTTCTTGGTTCAATTCATATTGATGTTTGAATGTAAAACCAGGATGATACCATAGGCAAGCGTGCATCCTCAGTTGATATTGCCACTAAAAAGAATCTGGAGAATCTAGTGTCAATTGGGGAGGGGCTACTGAAGAAACCAGTCTCAAGAGTGAACTTAGAGAATGGCATTTTCGAACCTCTGGAGAGTGAAGGCACGAATGAACAAGCTCTCACTAGGTAAATCTACAAAACCCTTCTTGGTTTTTCTTTTACTATGATTATGTTCTGATTTTTGTCATAGTTATAAATTAAAACTATTCTTTACAGGTTTGCCCAAAAACTTTCTGAGGAAAGGAGGCTCCGTGAGATCAGATCACCGCACACTAAATGTTTCAAGTCTAAGTAATAGCAATATCATGTACAGATAATAGATAATAGACACTTGTAATTGTTTTAGTTTTCTTTTTCTTTTTTTTGGAAATAAATTCTTTTATTCTATGTCGCACGTGTGAAAATGGTTTCATATTTCTTGTGAATAGAAACTTTTTCTTAATTGTGAAGCAAGGTTCAAAATGAAATGTGACATCTTTTCTTGTTCTAAATGTTAATGTAGTTAATAAGAGTTACTACAATTGCAGAGATGCATCCAAAGGTAAATCGATGGTTGTTAGCTGTTTTAGTCATTAGCTACAAACTATGTTTATGAACCTCTTGTGGTTATGTAACTTTCTTAATTAATGATCATTAGGATATAGATCATTGCTCGTAACATTGCAATCGCCTTGATAGCTTTTTAATAAAAGTTATTGTTTAAAAAAAAAAATCAGATGATAAATAATAGCTGAGATGCAAAAAAGTTTTTTAAGTTCCCGTCTTAGAAGAGTATCTGAATTTTCAGATCTCAGCATTGTTTGAGTTGAAGGGGAGCCTTGGTGCAATGGAAAAAGTTGTCGTCATATGACCTTGAGGTCACAGGTTCAAGGTGTGGAATTAGCCTCTTGCAAAATGTAAGGTAAGGCTGCCTATTGTAAGCCCTTATGGTCCGCCCTTTCCTCGGACCCCACATAGGCAGGAGCTTTGTGCACCGGGGCTGCCCTTTTAGCATTGTTAGAGTTGTTTTTAAATTTCCCCACATCATCTAGGTGAGAGGAAGAGAGACTAAGCATCATATATATATTGCCTTTCTTCCCTTTACTTTTAAAAGAGAAAATATTATGAAAGAAAAATGATAAGAAGAAGGGCACTTACTTGCTCAAAGAAGAAGCATATTGTTAATTTGAGGCTCACATATGCCACTTCAATATAATCCAATATGAACTATCCGGTCAAATATAGCATGCAGATGAATTATTCGTTTGGCACACCCAAGGCATGCCAATGTGAACCGTTGGCTTTGGTCAATTATAGCATGTTGATGGAATATTTGTTAGGCACGGACCAAAGCCATGTGGTTAAGCCATTAATAGCATGCAAGTTTTTTTTTTTTTTGAGAAATAAAAGAATTTACTAAAATTAAAGCAGTCAAGCAAATCATATTTAAAACAAGTTGAACTAAAGATCAAAATGAAGATCACAGAAACAACATTGCAACATCTTTTGTTTCCTCTAGAACTTGAACTCAAGACCTAACAATAGCATGTATTAACCAAGTCATCAGAGAGAGAGAGAGAGAGAAAGAGTAAATACATACCTACATACCTATGTATGTAAATACATATTAATAGACTAAGCCAAATTAAATTGTTGGTATGCTAGTCATATTTTCCTTTTAGGAAAGATGTGACCATCATACCATGTAGGACATCTATTGAAATATGATCTTCAAACATCATCCCACATATTAGGATGATACTCTAAAATTGAAGGTCGTAGCTCAGGATCTTAAAGACATTTGTAGAAGAGGAGGTAACTGTGATTTTAACTTTCTTATGACAAACTTATCGGTAACAAAATCAATTAAATAAAGTCAACATAGAAGTGAAGTCATGTATATGATTAACAGAACAAAATTTGAACACATGGAAAGAAGCAAACAAAATCTAAAAAATTATTTAATGCATATCAAAGAATTTTAAAATAACAAAAATAATAGAATATCACAAAATCCTAAATTATTGATTTTTTATGCTAAGAATAAATAAAACCTAGAAATCTATCTAGAAACAAAAATCATTATCTTAGTAACAATAACTGCATTAACTTCAATAATAGAAACTTGTGCCATTATCAAAAGAGAGAGCCAAATACTATACTAACTCAAAAAAGATGAGATTTTTAAGTGGTTTCTAATTGAAAAAAGAGAGAAATAGAAAGAAATTTTTTTGCATGAGAGAGATAGAAACTGACAGCTTGGGTTTGCCGAAGAATCTCACCATCTTTGTAGCAACAAATGTAGAGAAATAGAGCTTTAGAGTCATGTCACGCCTGCTTTTGCTTAAAGGGTCCCACAAGCAGTTAATCTAACCCGTTCATCTAATTTCCTTTGTAGCTTTGGATATCTACTATGTTCAAAATCCACGTGGATTGGATGATGCTAGCATCAGAAAAATGTACTCTTATCACAAGAAACAGAGGGTTATAAACTGTATTTAAGTTCTTATGTGATGGATGCCCGTAATCTTTTTGGCTGAACATGAGCAGCCAAAGCATCAAGCAGGATCCTCTTATTTTCTGTCCAGACTATCTACGCCCTACCACTGATGAGTTTGCAACAAAATACATCCTATTTGAACATTGTAAGTTCTTTATTTTTTGGTACTAAGCAAACCCATAAACAACGAAATAATTACGGTCGATATTTATCAACGAAGCTTCTACAATTCGGAGGCATAGAATTGTCAAAAGTGGTAGAATTTTGAAGTTCTTCCCATCTATAGCAAAGCCAAGTAGAAAAATGGTTTTAGTCATTGGAAAAGTATGCTCCACAGCTCCCATTTTCAACTTGAATGCTGATTTGATCCGAACCTAGACCCTCGAGGTTGTGCCACAGGGAACCTAACCAACTTGCTAACTGCTCGACGGCCGAACCAGCTAGCACTTGGATTTCAAGTTTGACTACTCAATTTTGTTTCACAGAAAAAATATGCTCGTCCGTCATGTAAGTCCTTATGTCAAGTGTATGCATGGCATGCAATCGGGCATTGAATCGACACCCGGTTAGTGGTTGGTGCGCCAGCTAAAACTTTTTCACCATCGTCGAATGCTTCAATAAAACCCATCAATGGCAGGTAAACAGTAAACCACCATAGAGTTATCCAAGAAAGATAAAATCCTACTATTAGAATATGTCATCAACCTCGTCCCGTTCTTACCACTTATAATCTGTCTGCCACTCCTTTCTTGTACAAGTAAAACTGACATGTACTACAACTTGCTTAATATAAATTACTTCGAAGTGAATTTAGTAAACTCTGGCTGATATTATCAAAGAGATTCGAGTTCATTTCATCATTTCGTGTAAATCAAGAACAGAATCCACATTGCCGGAAATGAATTCTTCCGTGACGAATTAAAGAAATCTCTCACAAAAACAAAAAGATATATGAAGGAATAATTGGCATTAACATAAGGCGATCAGGATTTCCTAGCTTGTTGTAACGTACTAAAACTGCATGTACTATTTGGAACTCCAATCTTCTATGTTCTCTGTCTTTCATTCATGGAAAGAGCAGCATCATTCAGCAAGATCCAGCCCCCAACTTAAGGAAATCTCATCACAATTCTAAGCATTGATGGTGGAGGAATTAGAGGAATCATCCCTGCAACCATCCTAAGTTTCCTAGAACAGCAATTCCAGGTGTAAAATTGTAGCTAGTCTAGCGCCCTCCGATTAGATTTTGAGTCATGAAGGCACAGATTAAAGCTTTTTTATTTTACTTTCAATGGGTGCATATTTATGGAGCGGGAATTGGATGATAACAATGCTAGAATTGCAGACTATTCGATGTGATTGCAGGGACAAGGACGGGGACCCGGGACGGCCATGTCAACAGCTCCAAATTCTTACGACCATCCTCCGTTTGCTGCAAAGGATATAAGGCCTTTCTACCTCGATCATTCACCCAAAATTCTACCACAACCACGGTAATAGTAATAAATTATCATTTTTCTTCTTTTCTCCTGAAATTATAGTATTTGTATTGCGAATAATCCAGTTCCATAGGCAAAATAAAACTGGGCCAAATTACAAAGAAACAGTATAGCCATCTATTGCTAGGGAGATGGCGTGCGGATGTTGCAGTTCAGGAATAAGCATGGAATAAAGAGTTACCTGAGTCCTAGACAACGTTGTAAATTCTGCTGCCCTTTTTCCATCAAACAACAATAGGTGAATTATCTGACCCACATTAGTATGCAAGAGGACCAGTGTGGCCCTCTCGTCATTATGTATCCAACCCATCCATCAAGTAGGTTGCCTTCTGGATGAACCATCCACCATGAATGGTTAGAACATAAAGAGCAACATAAAGCATCGCCTGGCCACTTCGAAGTCGAGAGCTGCCTTTTACTGCCAGTGGGCTGGAGGGATTTTCCTCCAATTTTATGAAGAATTGTTTTCATTTGTAGGATTTTCCAATTAACTATAATAAAACGAAAACAAAAAGGAAAGTTCAGATGAATATAAAGCAGTTATTGTGAATTGTGGGACAGTCGTAGTGACATGGAAAATTTGTATTAATAGTATCCCAAATATGCGTATGTTTCCTGGCAACTCCATTAAAACATTCGTCAGTTGAGGCCCTATACGGCATTTCTCCATGGAAGAGCTCCTCATTTTCCATGAAGAGGCTGATCTTTGAATGGCCAAATTCTCTCGTCTAATTGCTCTAGTCCTGGATATCTTATAAACAAAAAATCACAATGGCTGCAGAAGCTTAGTATCCTAAAAGCCATGTTTCTAAGACTATCATTATATATATAAAACTTCAACCATTCATTACTTTGATAGAAAAAGTACACTTTAGATGTTAAAATTATTCTCTCTGTTTTTTATAAACAATACTAGATATCCCATGCTGTAGTAATAAGTAGGTATGATCGATCGTTCACAAGTGAGCCCTTTCATCGGAAAATGAGGGACACTTCTAAGAAAATGCCCTCTAGAGCTTTGGACTAAAATCTTATCTTCGTATAAAAAAGTTTAATGTTTTTCCAATTCAATTGAAAATTTTCCAATCAAACACAAGTTTCATAAACAATATTTCAAATTCTCAAATATATATATATATATATATATAGTTACAAGTTCAAATTAAAAACCAAAGAGAAATGCTAGCTATACACATACACTGCACGTACACAGCCCTCCCTCATGAACACGTAGACAAGTGTACAATTAGCATGATCTAATTTCAATAAACAATATAATTTAAGGGGCATATAGTAGCTGAACACTTCCCTACGTGTCTGTAAGACAGTGATGCTTGCGTGGAGGCTGCACATGCAGCTAGCGTTCCTCAAAATTAAATTATCATGCTAATAATCTCTTTTTGGTAATTTATTCATTAACTCTTCTCAAAGGTTTCCAAGCTCTAAGAATATTTACCTTGCAATTTATTATGAATATCAAATCTGCAACTATTATCATGACCAAAGTTAATCATGACAAATGATATTTGGCTAGGCTTTAATCGCGCACACAGGAACATCTTGGACAAGTGACGCATCTCTCTTAACTTGAAGGTTACTTTTTCCAGTTAAATTGTGTTAACCCTAGACTACGATTTAAGGGAAACATGTCATGCTACGACTGCTTGTAAGTTGTATGAGCGATTTAAGCCAAGCCAAATATCGATCCTCGTCAATCATACTAACTTATTTCCCATTATTTTTCATGCTTACAGACGCCCATTGGCCTCAGCTATCAAAACTTTGAAATCAGTAGTTGAACCAAAATACAACGGAAAGTATCTTTCGTCGCCTTATCAGAGAAAAGCTGGGAAATGCAAGGTTGAACTAAACTTTGACGATTGCGATCATCCCAACATTTGCTATTAAGAATATCCAGCTAGCCCATCAGCTTCTCCACTTAGGAGGTGCAACTTCAATCCTTCCATGTTCACTCTCGATAATTCTTAATTTTCTCCTCCCTCAATACAACAGTTGCTGTAACTAGGGCATGTTTCCTTGTCGCTAGTTTAGGTGAAACCATTGAACTGGACAGTCAAAATTTTGAATAAAAATGTAGCACCATCGATGTTGAACTAAAATTTAAGTTGTAACCAGTTTAGCTGGTGATCGATCACAACTTGGACAAAAATGTTCTAAATTTATACTCAACATGAACCTCAAAGTGAAAATGAGAAACGATCATAATTGCTGGTCAATCAGATGAACAGCCCGAACCTCACACACCCCTTGAGTACTAGCGGGACGCATAGTTTAGTATTATCTATATTATGCGTAGAAGCCTTATTTATCATTTTCAGTTATCCTTGTAGAATAAACCTACATATGTAGTAGATGAATTGAATACTTTCAGTGATTCTACGCTTGTAGTCTTTTAAGTTTTAATGATGATGCATATTAAACTATGCCGCTAAAATTCAATAGTATTTTGGTTGGTCTACTCTTCGATATCTCCGTTGGAACCATCTGCAGCTCCAAAATATCATCATGTCCGCCAAATAATCCGGTACAATCACTTCTATGTCAATCATGACTTTTTGAACAGCAGCCGATCTTATTTTACAATTTTTTATTGGTATAGTGAAGAATTTTTAAAGGAAACTACCCACAACACAGTCCTAAATCTGTTTCTAACATCCGCAAAGGAAAAGTGCCGACCTTGAACCTGTAGGGAGACCCCTTTTGACGAACAAAAGCCTCTTTAAATTAGATTTATGTGAACTTTGTGACTGCTGTTGAGAGATGGCGTCTGAGAAGATCTTTAACATTTTGAATCACAATTTCAGGCTTTGGTTGCTTTTAGCGAAGTGACAAGAGAGATTTTCAAAGGGAATACAGATTTCGTACCAATTAAGCCCATGGACTGTGCTAGGCACTTAGTCACTTGTCTGGTTCAAACAAAACTGAAAAGAAATACAAAGCAACACTTAGTAAACCATTTTCACTATGTTTACAGTAAATCAGAATAAAATAGAAGCAAATTGATTGAATAAAGAGTAACTTAGCTCCAGCCATTAGTAGTAAAATGGGAAGATCTTCTGATTCTGTGCAGAGTCTCATGATGGAGAACAGAGTTCATTTCTGCAAGAATTTGGGACCACATAATTCTAACATTCTCCCACTTGATCCAAACATTTGTAACTTTATAAATTCAAAAAATCTTAACTTACTATTTTAAAGCATTTTATGCTCCAAAAAAGAAATAAATTACATGAATTATGGCAGTAATTTCTTTATGAACAATTATTACCTTCCATGTATTACAATATAAGTATATTCTTTCAAAAGCCTTTTATGTGGTATTTTATCTTTATAAATAAGCCTCAAATGCTTATTCTGAGTCCAAACATAAATATTTATCATCCAATCATAAATGTATCAAACAAAAAATAGAGACAAATTCAATTCAGAGTTTCATTACCAATATATGCTACAAGAATAGCATCATATTTCAAACATAAAGTGACAAATGAGAACAAAAACCCATCTATGTTACATGATCCTTAAGCAACTTTGGTGGCATGTCTTTCGCAAAAGATCTATAATCATTAGCTCAACACAAATTTGTTCAATGGGTACTTCTTTCCTTCTAACATGGTTTCTAATTGCTAAGAACTTAATGTCAATGTATTTACTTTGACTTCCACTCTTATTATTCTTAGCAAAGAACACAGCAGTTGAATTGTCACAATAATTCTTCAGTGCCTTAGAGATGAAATCAAAAACTCGAAGCCCATAGATGAAACTCTTCAGCCAAATGCCCTGTTTTGTCGCCTCAAAACAAGAAATAAACTCAGCTTCCATAATAAAAGTAGGAACTAAAGATTTCTTTGCACTTCTCCAAGATATAACTCTTCCAGCAAATAAGATATATTCAAATGTTGATTTGCGAGAATCAACACAACCAGCAAAGTTTGAATCAAAATATCCAACAACCTCCAAGTCATCAGTTTGTGTATAGGTAAGCATGAAATCTTTAGGCTGTTGAAGGTATCTCATGACCTTCTTTGCAGCTCTCCAGTAGTCCAAACCTGGATTACTTTGATATCTTTTTAATATTCCAACTATAAATGAAATGTCTAATCAATATAGACCTGAGCATACATTAAGTTGCCAACAGCTGAAGCGTAAGGAATGTTTTTATTCTATTCCCTTTCAAGGTCATTTTTTTGGATATTGATTTAAATAGAATCTATCACTCTTAACAATAGGTATTATACTAGGTGAACAATCTTTCATCCAAAATTTCTCAAGAACCTCGTTGATATAGGCTTCTTGAGACAAGCCCAAGATATCCTGAGACATGTCTCTATCAATCTTAATACCAATGACATAAGATGCTTCACTCATATTCTTCATATCATAATTTTGCGAGAGAAACTATTTCACCTTATATAGCAATCCCATAACGTTAGTTGTAAGCAAAATGTCATCCACATACAGGACTAGTAAAATGATCTTGCTCCCATTAACCTTGTGATATATGCATTCATCAATAATATTCTCTACAAAACCAAAGAAATAGATAACATTATGAAATTTTAAATACCACTGATGAGAGACTTGTTTTAGTTCATATATAGATTTTTTAAGCTTGCAAACTAAATGAAGACCATCACTTGATACAAACCCCTCAGGTTGTTTTATATAAACATCTTTATCTAAATCACCATTGAAAAATGCTATTTTCACATCCATCTAATGTAAATATAAGTTAAAATGAGCAACCAATGTCATGATGATACGAAAAGAATCCTTTTTAGAAATTGGAGAAAATGTGTCTCGATAATCAATTCCTTCCTTTTGTATGAATCCTTTTACAACAAGTCTAGCCTTGTATCACTCAATATTGCCTATTGAGATTTTTTTCATTTAAAAAACCTATTTACAATCAATTGTCCTAGCCCCATTAGGCAACTCTACAAGATCCCATATTTGATTATCTGTCATAGATTCCATCTCATCTTTCATTGCATCATACCATAATTTAGATTTACTACTATTCATAGCTTGTGAAAACATCTCAGGGTCTTTTTTGACACCAACATCATAGTCAAATTCTTGTAGGTAGACAATGTAATTAGTAAAAATTGATGATTTTTGTACTCTAATAGATCTCCTCTAAGGTACATCATTAGCCTCTCGTGGAGGCTCCTGATCATCAACTTGTTATGGTTAATGATCAATGGAATCTACTAAAACATTATTAGTCTGACCTGGATTTTCAACTACTGTTTGTCTATTATCCATCATATTTTGATGGGTATCATTAATAATAACCAGTTTGCTGCTTGATGTGGGAGTTGGATTAGAAACACGATTTGCCTCAAAAACTAAGTTTTGAGGTCGATAACTCCTATCAACCACGTCATTCTCAAGAAATTTAGTATTTCGTGATAGTTCTATTGCTATAGGATGGACAATAAAATCTGTACCCCTTAGACTTTTCAACATATCCAATGAAATATGCACTAACATTCCTCAAGTGTAACTTTTTTTCATATGGATTATAAACTCTAACTTCAACTAGACAGCTTCAAAAGTGTATATGTCTCAAACTCGATTCTCAACCTTTCCATAATTTAAATGCCATTTTAGAAACAACCTTAATTGGAACTCAATCTAATATATAAGCTGCTGTTTTTAGAGTTTTACTCCATAATGACAAAGGAAGATTGGAGTTGTTGAGCATACTCCTCACCATATCCATTAAAGTTCTGTTTCTTTTTTCTATTATACCATTTTGATCTAGTAAGCCAAGTATGGTATTTTGAGCTACAATACCCTGCTCTTGAAGAAACTTAGCAAATGGATCAAGTACCTGTCCAGTCCTTGTATACCTACCATAATTTTCATCACCTCTATCAGACCTTACAATTTTACTTTGCTTATCTCACTGTTTCTCTACCTCTACTTTATATATCTTAAAGGCATCTAACGCTTTGTTCTTGTTATGAAGTAAGTAAAGATACATAAATCATGAGTAGTCATCTATAAAGGTAATGAAATATTTTTGACCATCCAAGCTCATGTCAATATAATAAATGTCATTATATATGATTTCTAATATAACAAAACTCTTCTTAGCACCCTTTTTCAACTTATTGGTCTGCTTGCCTTTAATGCAGTCCACACATGAATCAAAATCTATAGAATTAAGAGTCTCAAGAACTCCATCTTTTACTAACCTTTTAATTCTATCAATGGAGATATATCCTAATCTCTAGTGTGACAACATAGAGGATTTCTCATCCATGATGTTACGCTTAACACCAGCATTGTCATGCATATCTATCACTTCATTGGAGACATTATTATTTAAATAAATTTTGAATAAACCGTCATCCATTGTACCATTTTCAATAACTACTAAATTTTTATATAAATTAAAGTAAGATTCATGAAAATAGAAGAAAAATTCAAGTGACAAAAGTTTAGATACATAAATCAATTCTTAAAAAAGCTAGGAATATAGAAGGTTCTTTCCAAATCCAATACAAAACTAGTTTTCAAAATTAGTCTACATGTCCCTACAGTTTAAACAAAAGAACGCATCCTATTTCCTGAATAGATGCTTCGTTCACTTTCTATTAGTCTCCTTTGGTTTAGAAAACCCTACAAAGTATTACAAATATAGATTCTAGAACTAGGATCAATTCACCATGTGGTATGTGAAACATCAACTATATTAGATTCATAACATACAAAAGAATTGAGATTACCTTTCTTTTCCAGTCAAGCCTTCCTTTTGAGTCAATATTTTTTTATGTGTCCCTTCTTTTTGCAAAAGAAATACTTCACAGCCTCTTTTTCAGTATGGACTACAGCTTTGCCTTTTAATTTCTTTCTGATGGCTTACTTTTTGTCCTTTTTAAGGATCGCCATATGTGCACTCTCACCCATCTCTTAAACTAATCTCTCTTCTTCTTGGACACACATGGTCTAAAGTTCATTAATTGACAATTTATCTTTATGTGTGTTGTATGAAATTTTGAATGGTCCATACTGAGAAGGGAGAGAGTTCAAGATAAAGTGCACTAAAAAGGACTCAGAAATCTCAATCTATAACGATTTTACTTGAGCAGTTATGTCCCCCATCCTCATAATGTGCTTGTGCACTACTCTAATGCCAGTGACTCTCATTGATGATAACTTATTCATAAGGTGCTAGCCAGTGCTTTATCAGATAACTCAAGCGATTAGATTGCTCCCACCTTTCATACACAATGATCTTAGCATTGGTGCTAATATATATAATTTCAGGAGGCTCTTCCTTTCAAAAAGCATAGTCAAGATCCATGCACTCTAAATGAAGAAAAAATTTCTCCTTCCAGACTTTATAGTTGTCACCACTCAAATAGAAAACTTTAGATTTTTCATCAAATAATGTCAAAGATTGAATAACTGTAAATAAATAAGAAAATAAGCATGCTTACTAATAATTATGAGGTATAAACCATCAACATAATGATAGGCTTACTAATGAAAGTCATATTAAATAAATATGAATCACAATGCCATTAAAATCTACCTATGGGCAGAGATTTTAACACAAAATTAATTCATTACATTTATGATAAAACTAGTAAAATGTAAATTTTCTTAATGCCCATGGGCTAATTAAGAAACAAAATTTAATTTTACTATTTTATCCTAATTAATCATAATAATATCATAATTTTTCTATGGGGTAAAATTACTATATTAGTGTGTTTAATTAGAATTTGATATCATTTAAAACTTTAATGTGATCAAAAATTTTAATTATATACTTAATATATGTATTTTTCATATTTAAGGATGTTGTGGCTATTCCTCAAATATTAAATACATATTGGTCACATGACACCCAGAAATGATTTTCACACCAAGACAATTCTATATAAACAAACCATAAACTAAAATTGAATAATTTATGATATTAAAATGTCTTAAATTAAACTATAATTATTGACTAATATAGAATTTTTTTTAAAATTAACAGTCAATTAATTCAAATATTCAATGAATTTGTGGCCATTTGTTCATGCATAAAGGGTTTGAGAAAACTTTATAACGAGTGCATTATTTATTGCCATAAATCCCCTTTTCTCTTTCCTTTTTTTTTAATATTATTTATGTGTGTGTGTGTGTGTCTACATACATCTTTTACTTCTAACCCAAATCCCCTTCCCTCTCCACCACCATCTTTCTTTGAAATAGGAAACCTTCGGTTCCCATCTTCCTAAAACAACAACCCATCCCACCAACAAAGCCTCACTAGCAATGCTCCAACCAGTGATAGGGAAGGGTGCGGCCGATGACTTGGCAGTCATGTTGGATCGCCAACACTGGTCTGGGAAGGTGGTCACCATGGTTGCGCTAGGAGAGTAAACAAGGAAAAGTCTTCCATTATGTAGATCCATAGGGATATGCTCCAATATTTATGCCTCCTCTCCCACTCTCTTAGAGTCAACAGTGTCATTGGGCTGAAGAAAAAGATGTGGCCACTACTCTAGCAAGCACACTAGATCAGCAACATTGGAGCAAAGGGAAAATAGTGAAATGGGTTTGTTCGTGCAATGATGAAGATCTGGAAGGAGAAGACATGGGTTAGACCAAGGAGGTAATCATCTTCCATTGCATTAAGAAGGACCTCAAGACTAGCGTGAACCAAAGATGAGAGCTTTTCAGTAGATGGACCTTCAAGTATGGACCCAAATGCAAGATTGGCAGCCTCACAACAATGCCAATCTGGCTTTAGTATGTTGGACTCCACAAAAGGCATAACTAGGTGCAAAATTGCATCATTGACAATTTTTGCAACAAGATCCAGGCAGGTTCCAACTCCATGGACAAATTCCATACTTTCTTAGTCTTGATCCTCCTCCTGTTTAAGTAATGTCTCAAGCAACAGTGGAAGAATAATGTCTCAAGCAATAGTAGAAGAATAATGTCTCAAGCAACGCTAGATGAAAGGGCAACGGCATGGACAGCCTTACTGTCTGCCTTCAGTGGCAAAGATCTATATTGAACGACAATCTTGGGCTTGTCACTTGGCCCAGGAACGAACTTGAAAGGCTAGAGCACCATGTTGCTCTTATGTTTGTTTACATCTCAATCTATCTATATCCATTCTTTAGATAGATAATTTCAGTAATCTATTAAACAAAAATGACAAAAACTACTAGGCAGAGGAATTTCTACTTTGATAACACATGTAAACCGATCTCTACATGTTTATAGTAATTCAAAAATAAACAAGAGGAAGCAAAAATAGTTAGATTAGAAACTTACCTTCAGCTTTTAGGAGTAAAATAGGAAGATCTTCTGATTGTTTGCAAAGTCTGATGATGGAGAATAGAGTTCATTTCTACAAGAATCAGGGACCCCTATAAATAATTCCTTTAAATGGAAGTTATCCTTCCATCAAGGATAAATGCTATTAACAGTTATGACACATGTTAAAATCAATAACAAATATGCTAGATTTATTTGAATTTCAAATGTTTAGGGACCACATAATTCTAACAAGACTTCCAAGCAATTGGGGAATTTTCGATTGGTTGGTTATCAATGTTTCAACTCCATTAGTTGACGTGTTTACTACATCACGTGTGGATATGGTTGACATTAACAAAATATGCTTGTCTAAAAAGAAATACTTACTAGTTTAGTTAACAAAATATGCTTGTCTCTTAGAGGAGAATCATAACAGCTTGCATGTATGTCATTTACATTTGTTAAAAGGAAAAAAGAAGAAGGTAAATGTGTGTTCCTAATCCTCATAACAAAACATCATCTGTAATGGAAAACTAGGACGAGACATTAGCAAAGAATGAATCTACAGTTGATTTAGCTAGCAAGGAAAACTCGGAGAATCTCATGAAGATTGGTGAAGGATTATTGAAGAAACCAATTTCTAGGTGAACTTGGAGACTGCTATTTTTGAACATTGATGGTAATAGGGAAAAATATGATGACGTATGTTTTGCCTATATTTTATTTCTGAGAAATTATAGGAGAGAAAGACTTCATTAGTCCCAACCAATTATGCTTCTCAAACTTTAGCTAGGTTTTCTAATTTAAGTGGCCATGTAAACTATACGGTACAAATACTTACATCTTTGTTTTTATCTTCATTTTTCTTGCTAGTAATAGAAATGCCAATAAGTGAGTTTGTTTTATGATTTGAAATGATTACTTTGGCTGATTTGGTAATAAACTTATGAATTATCAATTGGATCATGTGATTTATTTTTTATTTTTTGGGTGGGGGTGGGTTGGGAGGGCTTTTTCCATATTCAAGCTTGCCACAAAAGCTAAATATATGAATGTCTCATTAAATACTCATTTCTTAATCTAGCTAAGTTAGAGTGGTCAACTTATTCTAATATCAGAATACCCTCATCTTTGTAGGTCTCTACCACTCTATCCTAAATATCTCTCTCTTTCTTGCCAAAAATTGTATGGTAAATATAACTACAATACATGCCCCATAGACCCAAGTTTGGGGTCATAACTACACCTTATTTTGGCAATATTGTAGCTGCAATTTCTAGCAATAAGAGATAGGGAGTTGGGGTATAGAGGGAGATAATTAGAGAGAAGAGTGTATTTTGGTACCAAAATAAGTTGACCACCCTCTCTACCCCTATTAGTTTTTTAAAGAAGTTAGAATGGATCCTTTGAGTAATTAATTGTGTTTCATATTTTTGGTGCTTAATCATAAACGTCCTTTAGCTTTGGCTGGATATTGAAAGTAATATTCTAACCAAAGTGCAGTGGAAAATATGCAATTATATCAAATGTTGATGAGGAATGCTAAATAGATGCTCCATGTGAGAGCATTTCAATGTCAATTTTTCTAAACTTCACGTTTGCATGACTACTCATTAACATAATTGTCCCAACTTTGATTATCTAGAAGATAAACAAGGATGTGGATTGGAGGATTCTAACATCTAATAAGTTGTAATTGAAATAGATGGATTATAAACTTTGGCAATCAATTATGAAACTAGAATCATCCAATCAACAAGCTATTTGATCTTTTAGACATCTAAAGAAAGAGCAATCACATCACATGAATAAATCAGAATATACAAAGGTAGGCTCCAGATAAAGTGGTACCCAACCTCTCCATATGGAGCATCTGGGTAGCATTCTTCAACATTGAAGAATGTGGTCATATTGAGTTTTGATATAAAGTAATAGCTTCAATGTGCTACACTCCAATTTTTGTATAATAATTTCTTTTTTCTAAAGCATGGTGCAAATACTAGGATGCATACCTCATTTAAGAAAATGTGTCTTTTGTCTGAATGCGTCCATCCATATGCATACATACATATGTGTGTGTATTTCTAAAATATGTAAATCCCAATGAATATGTTCTTGTTGCCTAATTCTTTATGAAATGACTAGCATTAAGCCTCATTATGCATTTTATTAATACAACTAAATCATACTAAGTACTTAGATTCCCAGCTATTAAAAAATTTCATGAGTACATCTGCAACTCCTACATGCCTTCCTATGTGTAAGATTGAAGATGAGGAAAATTAAGGGACTTTGAAGTCCCTGTTGATGGTGGGAAGCTACTAACTGTTGGATTTTAAACTTAGCTCATAATATGGCCAAAATTGCCACATCATATTTTTTTATTCTTATTTTAGAAACCTATCCTATTTGGAAACTACAAAAATGGTAATGAAAGCATAAAGAAAAAAAGAAACATCTTCCTATTGGTAGAGAATCCATTTGCGTACTTCTCTACTATGACATATCTCATTAAGAAGGAATCATGTTATTAACAAAATTTCTCTAAATACAAGATAATAAAAATTTGTATAAACTATATTGAACTATAGCAAATAGGCATTCTTTACTTTCTTTCACATAAGAAAATTTCAACCATCAAATCTCATAAGAAAGATGGATGATATTTTACCTATAAATATTACAATCATCTGAAGATTGCATACATACCCCACCAAAAGAACTTGATGCTAGAACTTTGGCAAAGTACCTTGCAACTTAGATTTGAGGGCTATTGACCAAGCAGTTGCTCTGATACCAATTGTTAATCAGGTTTATTTTACTCCCGCCATGATCACTCATTTGGTGTTGAAAGAAACTTCTACAATGAGGAGATCTTGTAGTCTTTTAGAAACCCTTAAAGAAAAGGTTGATGGAACTCTAGTCCTGCAAAGAATTTGGTGATTAGGGTTCCATCAACCCTTTCTTAACCTTTCCTCATTCAAGGCTCATATTGAAGATTTAAGTCTCTTTCAACACCAGATGCTCACTAAAGGCTAGAGGTAAATAGTTTATTTTGTATTCTATAGTTTAAAATGAAATAGACATGATTGACACTAACAACATAGGAAATTCCTCATATTCATATTTTTATATGTTGCCATAAATAACTCAATTCTTTTCAATCTATGAAAATTGGAAAGAAAAAAAATTTGTAATGAACTAAATTTCTAGTGTTTTTTACATAAAAAAACCTCATATTTATTGTGTCTTAATGTTTATATAGTATATAATGTATTAATTCTCAAAACCATTTGATTTAGCATGTCTTCACAGTTGCGCCATTGTTTGAGACCCCTTTCAATGAAGTTCACTGACATTATATGTGGAAGACTTTTCTTAAAATCCAAACTAAAGTTAGTGACAAAGATAAATTGCAAAAGAAATGGGTAATCCAATCTATTTTCCAAGTAGAATTTTTTAGAGAATCCATATTTGTTCCCAATTAAGCCTACTAATTGTGCTATAATTTTACTCATCATTTTAAGAATTGGTTAACTAGGAGGAAAGAAAACTACAATGCTATGCTTACTAGCAAGTGCAGAATTCTATATTGGTTACACAGCAATGGTTCCAATTTATTATTTGATGTCTTTACTTAATCAAGTTTAGGTATGGTTGATCCCCATCATTTTGTTCTTCTAGAAGTCCTTCATTTGAGTCTAATGACTTCCACATCTACGCAAATGTTGCTATTAGGAAAAACCTAACTTGGATATGTATGCATATATTAAGTAATGCATAGAATACTACCTTCCCTTGGTTGAATTTGATATTGATCATACTTGAATTAAAAATAGGATGATGCTTTCATGCTTCATCTATTCTTTGGGATAACCAAAAGGAATTTAGGCAAATTTATTTCAATTGTTGAGATATTCCTAAGAAAACTCGTTTTAGTTCTTAAGGATGGACTTAGAGAATGTCATCTTCAAGTCCATGGAACACAAAAGGCACAAATGAACAAGGTCTCATAAGGTAGACTGATAGACCCCTTACAAAGCTTTTTCTTGCTAAAAATGTGCTCTATTTTTGTGCCTTTTAGAAAAAAGTTATTTTTTGTATTCTCTCAAACATACCATTAGATTTTATATTATGTTTCTTGTAAATAATCATTTCCTTAAACCATACTTTGCTCATTTGCTCACCATCTTTCAATGGAAAGGAGATTCCCAGTAGATGATATATCACCAAATGCTAAATGATGTTAGGTGCCTGATGAATAGGAAGTAGACATGCATCGATATGTAGTTTTTATTTAACTAGTAAGAAAAAAATTTCTTTCATTTACTTTTTATTTTTATTTGCATGATAGACTCAAACATTCATAGAGCCGCCTCAAACCTGTGACCTACCATGGGAGAGTCCCTTCTTGTGTAACTATGTTAGAAGGCCCTAGCTCATTCTTTTGTTCTTTCAAGTTATATTAAACGACAACACAATTTAACTTTTTCTGTTCTTCTTGCATAATGCTAAATTGTTTTATATGTTCTTTTATACTATTCACCTAGTATTAGTTGCTCACAAGATCACCGAGTCCACTCGCCACTCGTCACCCATGTTTGCCTCCCACCATCACCAGTCATCTCACTACTACTCTACTAAGTCATCTCACTACTGTTCACCTGAGTCCTCTCACCACACCAAGTCCACTAAAAATAGTCACCAAGTCCACTTGCAATAGTCACCAATTCCACTCATTCGCAATGGTTTTGGACATTTTCCATCAAGTGCCCTTGAAAACCTTATTGGATCAAGGGGTTTTTCGTCCTTCTTTGCCATGATCCAAAGTTTTCCTTGCATTAAATTTCTCTTCCTCAAACTTAGCACTTAAAATCTTTAACATCTTTCTTACTTTGGTCTTGAAACCTCATTTGAGAATTTCACCAAACACTTTGTATGCACTGTGGCTCTAATACCATATGTTAAGGATAGAACCCACTTCAATGAATATAGTGGAAGCCAAGGATCATCTTATGACATAGAAAAATGTTTACATCGAGACCATTCAAAGAAATCAATGAAAAATAATATAAAGAAAATAAGAAAATACACATTTAATGAAAGACACAAGTTATACACCATTTGATCATCAGATCTACATCCACGAAAGAGGATAAAGAAACATTCACTAATTTGACCATATTATAGACTAGAAGGAGAACCTCCCTCCCGCATCCTCGAGCTTATAGGGGTTTCATACTCATATTTATAGGGGTTTCATACTCGAATGGGTATAGACCCATGCAGGCCCACCCAATAGTTAGGTGCTTGATAAATAGGAAGTAGACATCAATTATGTAGTTTTTATTTAGCTATTAAGAAAAGAATTCTTTCATTTACTTCTTATTTTTATGTGCACGTAAGGCCCAAACATCAACATCAACGGCAGCCTCAGACCTGTGACCTACCACTAGAGTTCTTTCTTGCGTAACTATGATAGAAGGCCCTAGCTCATTGTTTTATTTTTTCAAGTTATATTAAACTGCAGCACGATTTAATTTTTTTCTTTCCTCCCTCATAATGTCAAATTGTTTTATATGTTCTTTTAATCCTCCCTGTTAGAAAGCTTTTCTTGGAATAAAGAGGAGTGAAGTTCATTATGGAACCTTTCTTGAAAATCTCCCACTACTGCTCTTCCAATCTGAATTCAGCATGCAGTCTCAATGCCGGGATTATTTTGATGATAAGTATGAAAGCATTACGGAAAAGAAATGAGAAGACTTAATTCTAGAAAATATGCATTCCTACATCCGTTCCAAGTACTCATGATCCAAGTCCTTCATTTCAATGACTTGCACACTGTTGAGCATATAATAACCAAGGGATTGAAATTAGGACGAGTTACGGTTAAAAAGCCTGAATGGTACATCTTCAAAGAGTTCAAGTCCGGCAGGTCCTTCAATAGAAGTCATTGAACTGGATTGCCTTTTTCAAGGAACTTTGACCGTCGATTCCTAAGCTTGCCAAAGAAGACAAATTTTTATTTTGAATGTTTTGGCTGGAGACGGAGGCAAAGAAGATTAAAATGAGAGATCATGGAAGTTCCTGTACTCATTGTCTATTTCTTGCTTTGTGGAAGGTCTCTTACCCATCATGCAAGACTTATTTATTAGAATCAAAAGAATTACAAAGCAACTTAATTTAAACACAAGTTGGAAATACTATCATATTTTTGTTGACAAATCGATTCACTGGCCTTCGAAGTCATATCACTTAGATTTGGTCTTCGTGTGTGGTGACCTCATGTCTCGGAGCCTTTTCTCGTCGGATAGTTGCTTCGCGAACCTGTAAATATTTTTGCTGAAGAGTGAGAAATCAAACAAGCTGAAAGGTTACTGGTAACAGAAAGGTATAGGAGAGTTTTATATCTTCACCTTGTGAGAACTTCTTCGTTTGTGCCTATGTTTTGTACTGGTTCAAAGATTCCATTATCTAGGTTCACCCTTGAGACTGGTTTCTTCAACAATTCTTCACCAACCTTCACAAGATTGTCCAAGTTTTCTTTAGTAGCAATGTCGACAGATGAAGCTGGGCTGCTTAGTGTATCGTCCTTGATTATCATAGAAGAAATCACCATTAATTAGTTCAATCAAGAAGGTGTTGTAACAAAGTAAACAAACATGCTATATGTGCGCAAGTAAGCAACTCTAGATACCTGAATTCGGAGGTAGTTCGCTTCGGAATGAAGGGCTTGGAAGAGCACAGAGATGTGTATGTCAACCATATCTTCACTTGCTTGAGTAAACACGTCAACCAAGGGAGTAGATCCTCCGCTAAGGAGCCAACCAAGAACGCCCCACTTACTGGCCTGACTTGCACTATATTTCCCTTTCCCCTTGGGTGAGCCGGTACCTAGTGAGATCACTAGAAATCTGCCGTAGTCCATGGGTTTAATTGGGAAGAAGTCCGGATTCTCTCGGAAAATTTCCTTTGTCACTTCACTCATGGCAACTAATGCCTGAGACCATGTATCAAAGAGTTAAGAATCTTTCAAAAAGGAAAAATTGGTAACTGAACATCTGGCCTTTAGAGGTTCGCCTGATAGTTCCAGTTGAATTGGTCATTTTATTTACCGGATTGTTAGCAGCAACACCACCATCAATAAGGTTGAATTCCCTGGTTTTTCCTTCAGAATCCTTAGTTTGGAAATAGTGCGCGGGAAGGTAAGTTGGAGCAGCAGATGTGCTGATGCAGATGTCCGCGAATCGAGCATCCAGACAGGGGTTACGACTTGCCTGTTTTAGAAGATAAACATAGATTAGAAATACACCATCTAGCCTCAAACGTACAGACCATGTTTAAATCAAAATATGCGAAAGAGCTATTCTACTTAGACGAAGTCTTCGGAATCATGATCCAAAAACCTTTGACATTTTACCATTTCTAAACCAGGAATGATAGAAGTGTTGACAGAAGTAATGAGAATAATAAAAACCTCATAGGTGGAGAAGATGGTTGGTTGAAGTCGCTTAATATCAAATGTTGGAATTGCGACATGAGTCAATGCCTGGCGCAGTCGCGTGTCCCCTAGCTTTTCCATGATAATGTCGTGAAGATACTTGCCGTTGTATTTTGGTCCACATATGGCTTTCAAGATCTTTATAGTAAAAGCAAAGGGGGCTCTGATATTTAAAAGCATATCAATAACGCATATTAAGTGCTAATGAAAAAACCCGTTCCTTCGGCATCTAAAAATGCAATAAGCGTTACGTTTCACCTTGTTTGAGGGAAGATATTGGGGCAGTGCTCAAGGTAGAAATTCTTTATATCTTTGGCTGCAAAAAGAGGACGTTCATCTTCATTTGGTGCAGTTAACATGGCAGTTACAAGACCACCTGTGCTTGTCCCCGCAATAATATCGAAATAGTCTGCAATTCTGGCATTCTCTCCATCTAACTCCTGCATGATGACGCACCGGATTAAGACCAATAGAAAAAATTTCATTTTATGACTCAAACAATAATCCCATTTTTGATAAAGTAAGAACAAAGCATAACTTTAAAAGGTTGTTTGGTCTGGGGATAAGAAACCATGGATATTGATCTAATCTGCCACCAAGCATCCGTATGACCGTGGGAGTTTGTATCTCTATTATGATTTAAGCTGTCATATGATAGCAGGGCACAAGATCATTGTGCATGGATAATCCAACCTGAGGATCGTTATCCTCATACCAAACTGTCACACTTCCTTGGAAATAGGTTGTACCTGAAGCTTTGACTCTAGGAAGCTGAGAATTGTTGCAGGGATGACACCTCTAATTCCGCCTCCATCAATGCTCAAAATAGTTACTAAGTTTCCGTAAGTTGGAGGCTGTATCTGGGAGGAAGATCGTTGCATGATTGCTTAGGATGAAGGAAGTAAATAAGATGGTATGGATATTATGAAGAGCAAAGCCTTCTTCTTCTTTCTAGTAAGCTAAGGATTTAAGAAGGAAAGAGAGAGGAACAGATGAAAATAAGAGCTAAGTTAGAATTATATAGATGCTGTTGGGATGAACTGACTATAGATGGCCGGAGTCGTACATGGAAACTCCTATAATCCTTGACCAATACAGTGGAAATGGGATGATAAGAACAAGTCGTCTTTGAATTTGAGAAGATTTCCTACAACCCTGGTCTACATGTAGAATAGTCCACATTCCTTGTTACCCAATGTTGGTGCATCTTGTTCATCAAAAAAAGATAATTGTGCATCTTCCTATCATCTTTATTTTGTAATAATAAGTTACTTTTCAATCAGAAAATAGAGTCCAGATTCTAACCACGTGACTAAAGCAAAGAAGATTAGATAAGCATGAAAAGAATTAGGAGACCTCGTGTACGATTGGGCAATAAAAGAGTAGATCATACTATCTAAAAAGCAAGGTTTAACTTTTAGCCACACCTTTATTATTCAAGAAATAAATATGAAAATTTATCATACGCTAAGTCGCATGTTCGATCGAGGCGGCTCATGGGTGCATGCGACCACCCCGTGAACACTTGAAGAAAAAAAGGGAAATTTATAATGAAGCCTTCAGATAAACTCTAAGCCAGGTTAAGCCATCCAAATTTGTATAAAAATGGATGATTTGCAGTTGCTGCACCTGCACTTAGAATGTATCATTTTTGTTTTTTGGTGACAAGGAAAGAGGCCACGAATTTGACGACGACCGCACAAGGAGGGCGGGCTAATCCTGGCGGCAAGTCTGATTGAGGCGTTCTTTACCTACCATTCATGGGGCTGCCGATGGAGAATGGACAAGGCGGGTTAATCCTGGAGCAACTTGGATTGAGATGCTCTTGACCTACCATTCATGGCGGAGCCGATTGAGAATGGACAAGGTCGCAATTGCGTTAGCGCCAGTCCATGCTACCATTCAACCTATCATTAATGGGAGCTGAAATACAATTTTACCATGATAAAAACACACAATTAAGTATTCGCGTTAAGTTGGTCACGGATCCAGCTAGAAGCATATACCTGAATGTCCCTGACTGTCATGAACATGGTTATTCTAATTAACTATTTGTATTTTCAAGAAGCATACATCATGACCGTTCAAGAAGGACAATAAGCTACAAAAGGAACTTAAGAGAATAGAACTTTTTCAACATATTCAGCCACCAACTGAACTTAAACATATTAGGATTCAGTACACTATGAAATTAGCGAGAAATTAAAGGAAACATAAGTATGATTAGCTCGATATTCCCACTTCCCGGATAGTGCACCAAACAGGTAAATACTTTGTTCATAATCCTCGGCTAGCATGGCAAATACTTTGGCTCTTCGTATTCGGCAAACTAAAATACAGAACTATTACAATTAGTATGTTCTAACAGTGGACTTCTTTTTTCGATTCAATGTCCCCTCTATCAGGTCTTAATTGACATTCGAAAACTTGGTGTTTTTCAACATCACAGATAGTTCATCATGGTCCTGGCCCGATGTGGTTGTGAGGCATGCAAGTAAAAATTTTGCACGTTGAACTGGTTATCTTTTCATCATCTCGTTATACTGTTAACTTAATTGAATGACTCTGGCCACGATCATCAAGGGCGATGAATCAGTAATGTGTTCGTAGAGATACATGTGCCCTTTGTTTTTCATCTTAAGCACCTCACTGAATGATACATGCAGCCATAATTTCAAGTGGACTAAGATTTCTATATATCCAAATTGTTCAAAATATTGACCTTGACTTAAACAGACCTTGTACCAAAATTCTCATCCATTGAATGATTCTTATCACTATTTTTATGAGTAGTAACACTGAACTGGGCTCGAACTTAGGTGTATTGACTCAAACTAACTTTATAGATGACTTGAGAAAACTCTAGTGGCATTCTCTGCAAGATTAGGGCAATATAAGGGAGTATCATCTTTTCTTTTTTATGGTGAATGGCGGAAGATTTTTGGAAGATAGGTAAGAGTATGTAATATGTAATATAATTAAGGAGAGATCAAATCACGATACAAGAAAAAGTTGAAAGAGGAGGTCCAATGCATGGCTATTCATCTAAGATACTTTCTGCAACAAGAATAGATTATCCTTGAACTCTAGATTTGGATAAGACACAGACTATAGAGTTTGCAAATCCCTTAACATGAGAAATCAAAGACAAATCCTTCCATCCACTCTTCCATGAGCTAGAATTCATTAGATAATCTTCATAGAGGTTGTGCATTCCCACTGATCCATCTAACAACATTTAGTGAATCATGAACTAACTCGAAAAACTCATCCAAGAGTTACTTGATTGTAAAATCGAGCCACTTATCAAGTTGGCTTGACAATATAAAAAAAACTATATTTATGCTTAGATTTGAACATAAGACATCAAGAACAACATTACAATGCCTTAGCCAACTACTTGAACTTTGACTAATGCATATGAATAAAAAATTGCATATATATATATATATATATATTTACCAAAATAAATAAAATATTATCTAGAAACTCACTTGATTATTTTTAAGTCACATACATGTCGCTTCTGAATTAACTCTACTTACCTCATTTTCAAGTCAAGTCAAGTTTTTGAGTTCTTAAACTATGCTCCCATCCTTGCAAACCCTAGATTTCCAAACAAGATCTATTGAATTTGTCTTAATACATCATTGAAGAGGAGGCTTTCATATTGGGCAATGATTGGTTGAGAAGATTAAAGAAAGATGTTTATAGTACCTCTCATTTAAATAAATTGTCCACAATCTTCCTTTGCATATTAAGGATATGCATTAGATACATCATTAGGATCTAGGGTTCTTTGTCATAACCTTTTGAAATTTTGTAGGCTATAAAGTAGCAAAAGGGTTTTGAAGTTCTCTTTATAACTACGCACTTTTAAAGTCGGTTATAAGAAACCAACTTTAAAAGTATGCACTTTTAAAGTTAGTTCATAGCCGACTTCTTTTTTGACTAATTTTCAAATACGACTGGATGAAGATAGTTTTGGAACCATCTTAGATATATGTTTTTAACTGAATTTAAAATCCTACTATCTACTAGTGCTCCTTAGTCATTTCACCTATAGCAATCAATGCCTAAAACCATGACACAAAGAATTAAGCAAAAAACTCAACTTAAAATTAAGTTAGTTGACCTCTAAGATATATTAAGAATTCAAAAAGAAAACAAAATCTCAATGTTGGTCATGCACTTATTGGATCATTAGCTACTATGCCACCATCAATAAGGTTGAAGTCCCTAGCATTCCCCTAAGAATCTATGGTTTGGAAAGAATGGGCAGGAAGGTAAGTTGAAGCTGCATATGTACTTATAGATTTCCAAAAATAGAACACCTAAGCATGGTTTTAAGTTGCCTACACTAGAAGAAAGGCATTGTTAAATAGGCAGCCCATAATCTAATATTGGATGGAAAAGGTGAGAATATTACACTCCCTGGATAGAGTTATCTTTTTATCTTTTTGAAATAAAGAGTAGTAATATTTGGAAATAGTAATGAATTACCTCATAGGTGGCGAAGATAATTGGCTGAAGTAGTTTGATGTCAAAATGTTGGAATAACCACATGATTCAATGCTTCACGTAATCATGACTTACCTAGCTTTTCCTTGATAATGATATGAAGATACTTGCAATTGTATTTGGGGTCGATAACACTTTGACAATACATTAAGCAGAAGCAAAGGGACCTCTGTGATCTAAACCATACAATACATAACTTTAGTTACTTATCAATCTCTAAATTGAGTTTTTATATTAGCATGGCATAATATGTTGATGTCTTTACCTTAATTGTAGAAATTTTTTGAGACAAGTAGTGTGATGACCCGGGTTTTCAAATGCCTTTTAAGAATTATTTTTGAAAGGTCGGATCCCTATTTAAAAATTCTTTAGAAAAGAAACAGTGAAGACATTTTTCTTTGAAAAGACTTTTCTAAAAACCCCAAGTGTCATCTAGCCGATCAAAACACATTCATGAGTTTCGAAATCAAACATTTTTACATTTAAATATAACAAGTCAAACTTATCATTTCCTAGAATTCGATCTAGTTATAGCCCACAGTCTAATATGCATTAAACATATTTATATATGTCTAAACTAATTATCACAATTACATAACAACTCATTCATCTCACAATATTTATAAAATGTACTAATCATACATATGTGGTATATATTCTCCTTGACTATTCAGAGTGCCTGGTGTCAATACTCTTGCCTTTCTCTTCTTTGCGTTTATCTATGGAGTTAGTAGGGTGAGTATAGGAGAATATACTCAGTAGGTAAAACTATGTTCACAAATATAAATCAATGTAAATTTGCATCCAAGCACTCATACACACAATGAAACATCCTTGGGTATGGTTCCCAAGGTTTATCAATACAAATATGCACTACATCATTTGCATACTTTTCAAACATTCCATCAAATGTTTTAGTCTAGCTGAGAAGAATATGTAAACATCAAAAGAGTACTCACTAAACATGAGCACAAAATTGACGATAAATTAGTTACGCACTAAAATCTCTATTTAAATAACATATAGGAAAGTCCTTGTCAATTTATGTCAAACATATCATTTTTTAGTAAGAAAATATAAATATATCAACTCTCAAATCATCCAAGACATCATTATGCTTAGTGGCCAAGGTATCTATGACCATATCATGTGTATGGTGCCTAAACGTCAACCTGCTACAACTGCCCTATAATGGGACATCGCAACACTACAGCAACTATCCAATTATAAGACACTGTAGCAAAAAGAATACCTGGATCACTATGTTTTAGCAACTACCCAATAGTAGGACACTACATACTCAAACATTATCACCAACTGAGCGAGACTTATCATCGTCTTGCAAGGGAGGAGAACGGATTGCACAATATAGCCTTCTCATGATACCAACTCAAAATCTAGCCACTTGGGCTTGGTGTCGAAACATCAACTTTCAAAAGGTGGGTGGCCATCCCTATAACCCAACCCTCCTATCATAGTGTCCACTAAGTGAAAGTGCTTATTCAAAACAAATTCTTGAAAAATCAATGCATAAAAAATCTATGTACAATTGTACCCTCAGCGACATATTAGTCACCCACTAATCACATAATCAAATCCTAATCATGGTTTTAAAAATATATAATTTTCATTTAAATGCAAATGAGATGTCAAATATAAATAATGCACAAAATTTAGTTAGAAATTAACTCATGTTATGCACCTTACCATTTCAAGTATAATCATAAAATTCATTTATTTTTATGAAAAAACCAATAGAATTTCCCATGTTCATAGGACAATGGACATTTAAGGCATGTGATGCCATTCACCTGATAGTCATTATTTCACGTTTAAATAAAAATGTAGACTTTGTCACCTAACAATCTCAGTCTCAATTAACATAAGAGTCATCACATAATTTAAATTATAAGGATGCTATATTTACAACCTCAAAATAAGTCATCGACTACAATTTAAGCATAGTAATTATATGTAATGAACAAAACAATACATAAGTGCAATAAATGTGAAAACTTGGCATTCTTAGAATTTACCCACATCAATCTAATGGCTCGGATTCATTAGAATCAATTGTAGGTAAATTTGGATGTTGATCAACAATCAGAAATCACAGATCATGGCTTTTATCATCAATCAGGCATTAATCTTAGAAATATAAAATAAATATTATAATTTAGTCTCTTGATCATGGATTTGTACATTAAAATTCTAACTTGAACTATCATATTGTTCCTGATCTACTATTTAACCTAAGATTAGATATCTTTGGGTGTTGAAAAAGTCAATTTCATATATGGTCAATCAGATCTAATGTTCCAGGTCTAAATCTACAGATCTAAGCACAAGAGTGATCAGAATTACCATTTAACGGTTCGATAAGCTCTTATATATTTATCAATCTTTTCACATATTATTTCTAACCTAAATTGTCTTTAACATGCAATTCATATATCTACTGTCTAATCGTGTTTTCAATGGTCAGATTTGTAGATCAAATACTATTCATGCATCCTGTTTAGACAAAAAAATTCAACAGTTAGATGACCTCTGATTGAACTTTTATTGATACTGATATATAACTCATTCCCTGAGGATTACATCCATATAATTTTTTTTTTCCATTTTATCCTTGCCAATATAGCTCTTACATAATGCATGATTCGATGATTCTCCTTTATCAGAGGAAGCCAGGATTTGTGATTGTTACACAGTCTAAAAAGGATAAATATGATGGAAAATCCATCCAAGAAGACCTACCACTATGTTGTAGACCTAGAATCGATGCTATCTTATTAGTTCTAATCAGATCACATCAGAAGACAAGCTTGAGATAGAGAATCAGATGCACAGACTCAGATCACAGAGAATTTACGCAGTTCGATCAATATAATATACATCCATGAGAAAGTGAGACTCTTTCACTAAGAATATACAAAAGGTTTTACGTTTAGGAGGATGATCAATATCGATTCCTCTAACTCCTATGTATAGGAGTTCAAAGGATCTTGAGTAGTTGAATTCTTATTGAGAAATCAAGTCCAAAAGTCTAATCTTGATTTTTTTAGGATTTCAGAATTCAATTTTGATTTTTGGTCTCCAAATCAAGTTCCCTAAAATCTCCTAATGTCGAGAAATTTGGGTAACCATGAGATAATTTAGGCAGCACTTATCACCTTATATAGATATGGACCCATCAATTCTCCCCCTCCATACCTATGGAAGGCAATAAATATACCACATCCCTTCAGTTTTAGTTCATTCTAGCTATGTCTCTGCATAGCACCAACTTCTTGTATGTTATCACCTTCATCAACATGTCTGCTAGATTCTCATCATTATGAATCTTATTTAGTTTTAACATCTACTCCTGTATCACCTATCGTATTCAATGATAATGAATGTCAATGTGCTTCATGCGTATATGATACATTGAATTTTAACTAAAGTCCAGTGCATTCTGACTATCATAATATACTACGTATTTATTTTGTGTGGTACCAAGTTCTTGAATAAATTTCTTCATCCACAACATCTTCTTTAGCAGCTCCTGTTGCACCAATGTACTATGCTTCTGTTGTTGATAAATCAATGCACTTCAACAACGTGGACTACTAAGATACAGCTTCTCCAACAAAAGTGAAGAGAAATCCTCATGTCGATTTTCTACCATCAAGATTTCTTGTCATGTCTGAATCTGTATATCCTTCCAAGACAAGTTATGCTCCTCTTAAATACAAACACAACTTAGATGTACCCTTCAGGTACCTTAGAATCCACTTCTGCTTCCTAGTGATCTCTTTATGGGTTGGACATAAATTTGCACACAACTCTTGCTGCATAGCAATGTCTGGCCTTATATAGATTATTGAACTACTAAAGAGAAGAGAACTATTATCATCTTATATATCTCCTATCTTGAAGAAGGTAGGTTCATGCTTAACTTAAAATAATTGTCAAGCAAAGTGATGAATGGCTTAGCATTCTCCATGTTGAACCTCTTGATTAACCATTCAATATACTTTTAATGTAACATCTACAACTTTACTTTGTTGTCACGCGTTATCTTCATGCCAAAATTTACTAAGCTAGGCCTTTGCCCTTCATGTCAAAAGACTTGAATAACTCATTTATCTTGCTAATCGTAGCTTCATCCTGATCATATATTAAGATGCCATCAACATAGAGTAAGAGTATGACAAATAAGTGATCAAAGAATCTTTGCACATATATGCATTGATCTGCAGTAGCTCTCTTACATCATTGACTCATCATGAATGAGTCAAACTTTTTTTACCACCTCCTTGGTGCTTGCTTGAGGCTATAAAGACTCTTCTTCAACTTGCAAACTAAGTGTTTCTTCCCCGATACTTTAAACCCTTCTAGTTGTTCCATGTATATTTCTTCCTCTAGGTCTCTATTAAGAAAAGTTGTTTTACATCCATCTATTTAAGCTTCAAGTTTTAACTAGCTATCAGTCTAAGTATAGCTTGAATTGATCTTATTTTCACCACTAGTGAGAAGATCCAACAAAGTGAATTCCCTTATTTTGTTCAAAGCCTTTGACAACCAACTGAGCTTTGTGTTTGATTGGTTCATTGTTGCTACCTCTCTTCAGCTTAGATACTGATTTATTCTTCAGTGCTCTTTGTCCTTTAAAAGCTTTTTTTCATGCATGACTTACATCCCTTTGTCCTTATCTTTATGTGTCTAAGCTTCTTGGAAATGGTAACCAATCTCAACAGTTTTTATTTCAATCATCATAGAAAAATAGGGTCATTTAGCATTCTACAATAAATGGGAGGTTACAATGGGTTTGGCATACCATCTATTTGCAACAAAAATGATTTGGTGTAATGTCGCACCTTTTAGAGTATCAATGTTTGTTCGGGTGATGATTCTGAACAAAATTAACGCCCATAAAAGGAAAGTACTGACCCTCATGGTGCTTCTTGGGATACATAGGCACTACAACAAGGAAACGCATTATGCTAAAATGTTTAGTATCTACAAGGACATGGTATGAAATTTTTTATATAGTCGATGTAAGTTCGTGTCTTGGAGATACGATGGAGAACCGCTATAATCATGGGCTGGTACAAAGTTAAAGAAAAGGGAAAACAATCCTGTGGACACTATGCTTCACCCCTGTATGGATTTTATAGAATGAGAGGATGCTAGATGTTTCAAGGGAAAGAAAAGACCAGAAGAAATATTGTTCAACTTTGTTTTAAGGACTGCTGCTAGCAAAGAATTCTAGGATTATTCTACAGAATCATTAATCCTTAATTGTCTTGCAGTGGTATCTAGCAAGAAATTAAGCTTCAGTTAAGAGTTCGCCTAGATGGATCCCACCCCTTGTTGGATCCTACAAGCTTAACTTCGATGGATCTTGTTATGGAAATCCAGGTGCTTGTGGATACAGGAGTTTGTTAAGGAACTCTGCAGAGGTAACTTTCTTAGATTATGCAGGACATTTGGGCGTACATGATGCTGCAGATGCTGAAATTCGGCATTAGTAGTTGGAGTTGAGATATGGAAGCAACTTAATTTATCACCTCTAATCGTCAAAGGTGACTCAAGGGACATGATCAAGCCGTCAATACCAATGGTGAAGCCAGTGAGGCCCCTCGGAGCTTTTGGACTGTCATTGAAAGAATGAGGACATCTTTGTAGTATCAAAACATTTTCTTCTCTAGTGTATTGAGGAGAGTGAATGGTGAAACTTATAAGTTAACAAGAGGACTTTTACTTGAGGACAAAAAGATTTAGAATGCTACGTGTTGTAACTTTTTGTGTCCTACTTTAAAGGCCCGTAGAAATTATCAGGTAGAAGATTAAGATGGTAAAGATATACTCGATCTTTCTATCTTACAACCTATATATGGTTTATCCAGAATATTGCCATCAATAAATTGGATTTATCCTTAAAAAAATGTGGACCACCAATTTATGTGGCTCATACATAGCATGTCTTACCAAATAAACAACTTGGACTATTGAAAGAGTGAACCTTTCACTGCTCAACTTCAAGTTTCTGAGAGGTGGAAAAAATTCCCAAATCAGTCCACAATTCTTGAAAAGTATCTTGCAAAAATATTTAATAATGATTATCAAATGATTGAGATCTTCCAAATAAAGAAGAAGAAGAAGAAGAAGAAGAAGAAGAAGAATGAGAACTGTAACAGGAGAACAGCGTTTGTTGCAAACAAAACGGTAGCCAATTTCAATTTGTTTCCTACATGAATGGAACATATACTTAACCTAATAATATTGTTCGGACAATAATAAATTATCGGTATAGTTATCGCATGTTATCTAGGAGGTGATTACCCAAAAAGATGTTACAAAGTGAAGTCTATAAAGTGAAGTATAGTACTTAATTTTTCATTAATTTAATGCCCCCTGGTGTTTCAAAAGTACCTTTTCGGAATCCTAGAGAGGAAGATGCAGTTTGGGTTGACGTATAGTACTACTTGTCAAGCATATTGGGTCATATGGGATTTTTCAATTTTCTACCCCAATCAAGATATCCTCTATTTCACCCAAGAAGAATTGAACCATGAACAATTCAATTAGAAGCGTGAAGTGCAATTAAATTAGATCAATTTACTTGTTAGTTGGGGGATCAAATATTATCCATTAGAAGAATTTATGGTTGGCTTGGACCAATAAAATGAAGTATCTAAGCTTATGGATGTGTACTACACTAGTTCAATTCTCGGGGTTAAGGTCACTTTGAGATCTACATTTTTTCCCTTTCTTTCTTTGGAAAGCAAAGAAATGCATTAAGAGGAAGAACAATAACAAGAATCCACTATTAATTATTTTTAAATGGTAAGAATTCACTAACTATGATGAAAAGAGCACAAGAGACTTGCATGATCCGACAATGCGCCTACATCCACAAGGTAGTAGCATAAATGATCCTCACTATGTCCAAGGAATAAAAGATATAAGAGATCACGAGGATAAATCAGAGCATTAGTGATTTCCCATCTCAAGCAAGATCTACATGAACACAGTTTTTTTTCTCTGGCACTAATCTGCAGGAATACACTCACTACGTTGTCAAAATACGTTCTCATTCCATCACCTCTAAATACTCAAATGTTCTAACTTCTTCTCTTTTGTAACCCATGGTTTCCTTTCTGGTGCTTGCGTCCTATTAGGAAACGCAAAATAACAATTATCCTGTCAAAATACGTTTTATTTGGTTTTTGGTCTTTTAATTGCATTGCGGTGGAATTTTCCTGACAGATGGGAGTCTCATCGAGATTCTTTGAAGTTGTAAAAGAGTTGAAGCTTTAAAGTTGTACGATAGCTAAGGGTGCCGATGGTGCGCGGACTAAGTTGTAATTCTCCACAGATGCTCCTATGAGGGCGTTGCGTCCATGACGCATTTAGTGATAGAAAGGAATAGTCATTATCTTTTGAAAAGGTCAAATAAGTGTTACATGATCGGGGTGCTCTCGACAATAAGATACTTCCCTATCGGTTTCCTACCACCTATGCAGAAAATACAGTTCCTCTCTCTCTCTCTCTCTCTCTCTCTCTCTCTCTCTCTCTCTCTCTCTCTGTGGAAATCCGCATATGCAAATTGTATATCGTTTAAATAATCACACAAAATATGAAGACTATTGATAAATTAGTTGTTCCGTCTTTAGGGTGAGATAATATGCATGATTAGCCTGTTACCTACTACTAATCAATTATTATACTCGTTCCTGTCAACTTTTCCACCTATCAACCTCATTGTGAAGTCACTCGTGACTGCAGTTATATAGTTGTTAATTTTTTCTTTCTGGATCATTAGGTGTCAGGTTATGGAATTAGCATGTCCGTTAGCCTTATAAACTTGCGTTTCTTCTTCATTTGACCAATGGGCACCCATATGTACCCCACTCGAAGGTCACTCATACTACGAACATACAGATGCAAGGATCACTAAGGGCATGTTCAGTGACCAGCTTGAAAACAGGTTCTTAGATTTTATTTTATTTTCTTTTGCCAGAGACCTCACTCATAATGATCATCCTCTCCTTTACTGCTGGAAATGAAGCACCATGGTTTTTTTGGGTTTATGCTCTTGCGGGCTGATTTTATGAAGCAATAAAATGTTGCCTCAAAAGAAATTTTCTGGAGGAAGGAACAGGGAAAAGACCAGAAGATTAAAGTGTGACCAAAAACACTTCCACTTTGTCATTTTAAATCTATAGATCGACTATCGGCATGAGCATGTAGGATGAGGAAAATTCTTTGGCGTCCCCATGGGAAATTATTTGTAATTTTGATAAGACTGTTGAACTTTCATCGACACATCTAAGACCAAGCAAATATGATTCTGGCCCAATGTTGACTCATCCACATATAGACCAACAAAAATCTGTAGTACATCTTCTAGGAAAGAGCGTGATTAGGACTGAGTTTTAAGATTTAACCACTCGTTTAAAATAGGGGCTATCGCAAACTCTACCCGGACAAGGCACTATTTCTTGTTTCTATTGGTTACTTGTTTTGCTTTAAAGATCATTGGAGAATGCTAGACTACTTCTTATCCTTGCAATCGAAGACATTTCAAAGGACGAATATTCAACAAACGTTTAGGAGTGTCAAACCGAGTTGAAAAAAATATGTGGTCAAGTTTGACTTTCGTATAACGTAGACCATTCTCCATAGAGAAATGCTACGGTAGAGTCCAAGACAAGAAATGGCGCTCTGACTTTCACATGGCGGGTTCCACTTACGCTTATTCTGAACCGTCCATCAGATAGCAAACAAGTTGATCTCCAATTATTCAAATATCCACAGACATGGTCAGACAAAACTTACTATAATTAAAAACGTACTTCACGTGCATTTGACCCAAGGAAGTGATCTTTTGAAGCCATTAGGCCCATTAGAGAACCAAAAACTAGGCTAATAACAGATGGACTGTCTGGATCGTTCATACTTAGGCAGGTTCCACTCTGTACAAATGTGTGTGCCTCTTTGCCTCATGTAATTGTGGTGAGATCGTGCTCTGAAGCATTAATCCTCATTCTCCCAGTGCCAGGGAACCACGTACAGGTTTAGGAAAGGTCTCCGAAAGACAATATTAGAAGCTAACTGAACCTTTCCTTGCATATTCTTGTCATTGTCTGTGACAATAGTAGTAGAAATAATTTTTGTTTTTATAAAATAGGCGGAATCCCTGAAATAAAACTCCAATTATTTTATTTTTATTTTGCAGCGTCAAGGAAAAATACCCAATAAAGAAAACCTCGAGGGTCATTCACACCCCAAAAACTACTACGATGAACAAAATCAATTTCAAACACTCTAACCATGCTCAAATTTAAAACCATAATAAATTTCGCAAGCTGTAAAGAGACAATGATAATAAAAGTTTCAAAGCTATCAAAATACACAAACATCCAGGTAGAGTCCTAAAAGTCTAATACAAGTCTAAGAGACGTACACTATTATGTCTCTGAATACAAAAGGTAGATGGTCCTGAAGTCCTCGTCTAAGTCCACGCTAATCCACCGGCTTCCCTTTCTAATTATTGCAGTCCAACTCTGAGGCATTGCAAAACAAAGAATGCCTCAGCAAGCTATGCTTGTGTATGTGATTCACATTTAATAATAAATATAAATAAAAGTAAAGGCACTAAGTATCATAATCATGGCAAAATCTCATAAGACAAAAGTATACAAGGCATATGAAACCTCAACATCCATAATGAATAATTTGAGAAATCATGCGCTGTCACACCCATGCCCTAAATAGTGGATTAAAACGTAAAAATCAAGAATATTAGAAATCAATGATGCAAAGTCATTCATCAGATTGTGCTCGAAGAGAGCTTTCCAATGACACCAAGAACGCGCAAAACGGATGTCGGGAGCGACAGACCTAGGGATTTTACCATTGAGGTAAAGGGGGTCCAAATTGATAATGGCACCCCCCTCTAATGCTTGTAAGCCAAAGGGCCACGTGGGAGGAGCTCTACACGCGGGAGTGGAACTCACCGCGTGGAGCTCTACTCCCACGCGTCTGCAAACAGGGAGGAGGAAGCCAAAGCCGGAAACCCCCTCTCTTCACTGTGCCTATGCGTCACGCGAGGGCAACACATACAGTGGCATTCTCCAACTCAAACAGCTAACCCTAAGCTGGGCTAGCAAGGAGAGCATCCAATAGGTGGGTTCTCTCTCCCACTCTCCTCTTTGTCTTTCCTTTCAGTTCTCCCTTGTGTTTTTGCCCATTCCCATTCTATTTTTTTGACGAGCTGGGACGGTGAGAAATCTGTCAGATTTAGAGTATATAGAGAGAGAAACAGATTGGATCGAAAATCTACCCGTTCACCTTGTTCCTTAGACGTTCCAGAGTGAAACCCCTTTGGTTTCATGAAGATCCGTCAGGAAACGACATCGGAATCTTCAAAAACCAGCACCTAGGGTTACTTTCAAAAACGTTGAAAAATCTGGCAAAAAATGCATAGTTTGAGTGGGAATCAAAAAGGGAAAACACTGGAAAGCAAAAATTCAAGAAATTTTGAGCATTCCCATGAAATTTTGCTAAAAAATGATATCACCTATGTTGCTGGTAACGACCGGAATCCAGTCATCTTCTCCAGCGACGGTGACATTTTCCGGTGACCCCTAAAAAACGTGAAAAATGAAAAATTTTCAGATATGGACAAATTGGGTGTGATCTTTTCATTCTAGAAGACGGATCGTCAATCGGAAATCGATTGGTCTATGAAATTGTGATCACAAGTTTGGTTATGCGTAGGAAAAATTTGAGACCTTAACATCCGACCGTTAAAAATGTGATTGAGAGGTAAATTTAGGTCAAATATAACTCCAAATAACCATTAGTAATGAATTATCACAAAAATGACTAACCAATTATGGATAAATTGATGGGAGATCCTATCTGGCCGTCCAATACTCGATCAGCGAATATCAGAGGCCAGGAAAGGAGATCAGGCTATGAATTATGGCTAAAAGCATTGAATGGTGAAATAACTTACCTAAAATGTTAGAAATTGAAACTTTTAGATGTACGCACTTGATCTAGACCATCGATGTAAGACCAATGGTGCTGATCCTATTGGATAGAGACCAATTGGTGTGCAAACCCTTGATATGGATATATGAGGTTAGATCAAGAACATTGTGAATATAGAGCTAGAAGTGATTATAGAAAATGGCATGAAATTCTAAAATTTACCTAGAGCTTGTATTTGTTGTAGATGTTTGAGAGCAGTGTGAGCGGTTCTAGCAGTAGAACTTTGATTTGTACTTTGAGAACAGGTAAGGACCCTGAACCCTTACATTCCTTAAATTCTTGTTGATTTGTTCTCTTGAAATTAACTTTATGCATGTGTAAAATTAATATATTGTCACCTTGGTTGAAATGATGATAAAAATTGTAATTTCTTATTAAAATGGTCATGTTATAGTATGATTTACTATGCTTAACTGTTATGATGCTGTAAACTGTTATAAAATGGTCAAGCCCAAGATAGTAAGACCTGAGGGCCGCCTAGTAAGTTATGATGATGTCTTCCAAGACGGTAAATCCTAAGGGAAAGGGCTACCTGGTTGCTTGCGACTAAGGTAAAGCCACTCAAGATAGTAAATCTTGAGGAATGGACTGTCAGGTATTGAGCCTCCCAAGATGGTAAACCTTGAGGGAAAGGGCTGCTTGGTTCCTTGGAATCATGGCGGAGCCACCCAAGATGGTAAACCCTTAGGGATGAGCTGTCAGGTATTGAGCCTCCCAAGATGGTTGTTTTCTCACGTGGACAGTCCCGCACCCCGGCGACGGATTTCTCCACCCTTGAACAGCCGAGAACGAGGTATGATCACTCCACCCTTCTCTTTGCGTTAAATTTTAAGGTTTCTTAACTTGTAAAAGCCGAAAAACGGCGTGAACATGTATGTTTTTGCAAAAATCCATGCCTTACTATTTTTCACTAAAAAAATTAGATGAGACGGATTCAGAATAAGATCTGGACCGTTCATATTGAGTATGATGAGGAGAGGAAAGGACCCATGAAATTTTATGACGATCGGACGGCTAGGGACGCCGAAAAACCCAAAAAACCATATTGTGGGAGTTTTTGAAAATGAGACAAAAATCTTGAAAAAACGATAGATTTAGGTGGGATTGAGGAAATGGAGGGTGAAAAGGAAATGTACATGAAAAAATGGACTCATAGGTGTAAAAATTACAAAAAACGGAGCACCTAGGGTCGCTGGCGACGGTGAACTAGTCTGGTCGTTGTCTCTGGCAACGATGACCGGAACGGGAAGAAAATGCAGGGACGAGGGAGTGCCACGCGGCGCTCCAAACGCGTGCCATGTGCTGTTTCTGTCCCCCACGCACAGCGCATCCACAAATGCACGTGCCACCCTCACAGGTTCCTGACGCGCCCGCCACGTACGTACGGACTGCACAGGCTGTATGGCGGGCCCATTTTCTTGGTTTTGAGGGTTTTGACCCTTTATTCCTTTAAAATGTGATTTTATGAGCTACAAAGGTCCAAATTACGATCCGAAAGAAGCGTTGTGATTGTCTCAAGAAGGCGGACCTAGATTTAAGATAAAAATCTAGTTTGAAGTAACTTTTTAATAGCAAAACTACTAAATACTATTAGATGATTCAAATCAAGCTGATTAATAGATGATATGGCTTTAGATTTTGGTAATATGCATTAACCATGACATGATTTATGGCATGACAGGTACATCAAGGCATACACCCTGATATCGTTTACACGTTTGTTAGGATAGTGCGATACCGAGGTAGGTGATTTCATTCATAATTTTTCCATGATTCTCAAATGGTGATTTGGTGATTTGAGTTTTTGAGACATGTGATTTATGCCTTACCACATGCATGAGATTGATTTTGGCATGTAGTTTCTCATGTGCATGCTATCTTTCTGGTGGTTATTGTATGCACTGTTCTCGATAGCTTTCCTGATATTCACTTGATTGTTGGTCTTAATGACATGTGGGAGTCGATCTGACTTGATATTTGAGACTATTGATCTTGTGGTAGGATGCGATTTTTACCTCGTGAGTGCCTGAGTGCCTGTGAGGGTGAAAGGGTGAAAGCGAGTGTGCAACATGACTTTTCGTGAGTGCCTGTGAGGGTGAAAGCAAACGCGGTACACGTCGTTCCCGTGAGTGCATGAGCGCCTGTGAGGGTGAAATGGTGAAAGTGGATGGTACAGAGAGGTGACCTCACATTGTCGTGAGTGCACTTGAGACACTCATAGGGCTTGACTGTGTATGATGTTTGATACTTTTGACATGCATTCATGTGTTTCTAGATTGTCTTGGATTGTGCATGTCATGATATCATGGTTGATGATATCTTATTTATTTCATAGACTTGGTATGTCCTTCATCGTGTGATTTAAGGCTTTATATTATGTTTGATCATTTTTGTGATCTTTATACCTTACGCCATGTGTTTTGTTTTTATTAAGTTGCTTTGAATGTATATCACCTGCATAAGCATGGCTTACTGAGGCATTGCTTTGTTTTGTAATGCCTCAGAATCAGAGCGCGACAGTCAGAAAGGGAAGAAGGTGGATTAGACTGGAGTTGGACGGGGGCTAGAGGATAGATACTGTCAGATACAGAGACAAAGTGGTGTACTTTTGCTGAATTGGTATTGGCTTTTTGGCATTCTCCTTAGTCATTGTATATATTGATAGATTAGACTCATATCACTGTATAGTGGCTATATGTTTATACATGGATGACGTGGTGATCTTGGACAGACCCCATCTTCAGCGCCATTATCTTGGCAGGATTTTCGGAGGATATTTGACACGCAGTATTTCCCTCTTCATGCTCTGCACGCCATGAAGAGGGAGTTCTCCACATTGACACAAGGGAGCCTTATGGTTCAGCAGTACTTGACCCAATTTAATAGGCTGCGCAGATTTGTAGCTGCCCCTTTCGCCTCAGAGCAAGAGGCAGCAGATAGATTCATTGACGAGTTGGTGCCACAGTTGAGGCACGAAGTATTGATAGCATACCCGACTACTATGACGCAAGCAGCAGATAGGGCTGCGATGCTTGAGAGGGATTCGAGACATAGTAGAGGAGAGGTGAGTCAGCCCTTCAAGGGCAAGAGGCCCTTCACATCCACACCATCTCAGGGGGGACATGATTCGCAGTACCCTCCTAAACAGAGGAGAGATCAGGGTCGGAGAGTGTGCCCTCGCTGTAAGAGCCGACATGTGGGGCAATTGTGCCCAGGACAGGGTCGTCAGCATCAGGGCCCACAGCAGTCCCATTAGTATTAACAGTAGTAGCGACAGCAGCCTTTTCGGCTGAGCAAGCCATTTTGGTGCTATGGCTGTGGCGAGACAGGGCACATGATTAGACAGTGCCCGAGAGGTTTGGGAGACAGACCATCGAGGATTGATGCCACCGCAGAGGCAGCACCGCGCAGTCAAGGTCGTGTCTTCGCCATCACTTTAGGGCAAGCACAGGCCTCAAACCAGGTGGTGGAAAGTACTTTTCTGGTAGCTGATAGACATGCTAGAGTTCTTTTTTATTTGGGGTCTACCCACTCATTTATTGCATGTACATTTGCATCATGCCTTGACTTGCCTACGAGCAAGCTAGCATTCGGGTTAGATATGTCGATGCCATCAGGAGAGACAGTGGAGGCTACTAAGTACCTTGAGAGGGTATCAGTGGAGATATCAGGTTTGAGGATGGATGCCAACCTCATTTTATTAGACATGATGGATTTTGATGTCATCTTGGGGATGGATTGGCTAGCGATGTTTTGGGTTACTATAGACTGCCACAAGAAGCAGATTATGTGTAGTGTACCAGGTCGACCAGTGGTTGTAGTCCAAGGCAGGAGGGGTGATAGTGGCCCTTGTATGATTTCCGCCATGAGAGCAGCTCGATGTTATGCTCGAGGTTGTTGAGTGTTTTCTACTTGCGTCGCGATGTCTGACAGGGAGCAGCCACGGATTGAGGAGATTGACGCAGTACGAGATTTTGCTGATGTATTTCTAGACAACCTACCAGGACTACCTCCACCCAGGGAGATTGATTTTACCATAGACTTGGTGTTGGGTACACCCCCTATATCTAAGGCGCCTTATAGGATGGCCCCTACAGAGTTGAGAAAGCTCCAGGTGCAGTTGTAGGAACTTCTGGGTAAGGGTTTTATTAGGCTGAGTGGGTCTCCTTAGGGAGCACCAATCCTCTTCGTTAAGAAGAAGGATGGATCATTGAGGCTGTACATAGACTACCAGTTACTGAACAGTGTTACTATGAAGAATCGGTACCCTCTACCATGTATTGACGACTTGTTTGATTAGTTGCAGTCGGCACAGGTGTTCTCTAAGATTGACCTACGCTCAGGCTATCACCAGTTGAGGATTAGGGAGGAGGATATCCCTAAGACTGCATTCAAGAGTCGGTATGGCCATTATGAGTTTTTGGTAATGTCCTTTGGGTTAACGAATGCACCGGCAGTGTTCATGGATTTGATGAACAGGGTATTCCGAGCGTATTTGGATAAGTTTGTAATTGTCTTTGTGGATGATATCCTGATATATTCTCCTAACCATAGGACCCACATGGAGCATCTTCACATTGTATTGGACACACTTCACTGTCATCGCTTGTATGCGAAGCTCAGTAAGTGTGAATTTTGGTTAGGACATGTGCAATTTTTGGGGCACGTGGTGTCCAAGGATGGTGTGGCCATAGATCCAGCTAAGGTGGAGGCAGTTTTTCATTGGGAGAGGCTTACGACGGTGATAGAGGTTCGTAGTTTCCTTGGTTTAGCTGGTTACTACCGGCGATTCATTGAGGGGTTTTCGAAGATTGCCTTGCCCATGACCACTTTGATTAGGAAGGACACCGGGTTTGTTTCAACTGATGCTTATGAGGAGAGCTTCAAGGAGCTCAAGCAGAGGTTGACTTCTGCACCAGTACTTACCCTACCTTCAGGATCAGGTGCTTACGTGGTGTTTTGTGATGCATCAGGCAGAGGTCTAGGAGCAGTACTGATGTAGCATGGGAAGGTCATTGCTTATGTGTTGAGATAGTTGAAGATGCACGAGGTGAATTATCCGACACATGATCTTGAGTTGGCCGCAGTGGTGTTTGCATTGAAGTCTTAGAGACACTATTTATATGGCTAGAATTTTTGAGATATACACTGACCACAAGAGCCTCAAGTATTTCTTTACTCAGAGCGATCTGAACATGAGGCAGATGAGATGGATAGAGTACCTCAAGGACTTTGACTTTACGATACAGTACCACCCGGGGAAAGCTAACGTCGTAGCTGATGCCCTGAGGAGGAAGTCGAGAGTGATGCTTGCTAACCTCTTGACTCGATCCAGGTTTCTTAATAGGATCCTTCAGGCACAGGTGAGCAATGCTGAGATGCAGAACATGGCTGATAAGGTCGACTTTTCTAGAGAGCTCGATGGAGGTGTCAAGTATAGGGGTAGATTGGTAATACCTGCAGATGATCAGTTGAGACATGACTTACTATAGGAGGCGCACCAGTCCCCATATTCTATTCATCCCGGAGGTACGAAGATGTACCAGGACCTTAGAAGACACTTTTGGTGGAATGGGATGAAGAGGGATATTGGTGAATGTGTAGCACAATGCTTGACCTGTCAGCAGGTCAAGGCGGAGCATCAGCGACCAGCTGGGTTATTGTAGACTTTAGATCTTCCAGAGTGGAAGGGGGACCACCTCACTATGGATTTTATCGTGGGTTTGCCGAGGACGGCCAGTGGGCACGATATGATATGGGTTATAGTTGACAGATTGACAAAGTCAGCCCATCCTATTAGACATACTCAGATCGTGGACAGCTTGGCAAAGCTGTACGTCAGGGAGATCGTAAGCCTTCATGGAGTACCATTGACGATTATCTCAGATCGAGACACACGGTTGACCTCAAAGTACTGGCAGAGTGTACAGGAGGCTTTGGGTCGAGATTGAGATTCAGTACAGCTTTCCACCCCCAGACAGATGGCCAGACTAAGAGGACCATCCAGACCGTGGAGGATATGTTGAGGGCTTATGTCATGGATTGGAGAGGTAGTTGGGATGAGCATTTGCCACTCGTGGAGTTTGCGTATAATAATAGCTATCATACGAGCATTGGTATGGCACCTTATGAGGCACTGTATGGCAGACCATATAGGTCTCCTTTGTGCTAGAGTGACGTAGGAGAGAGACGGATCGTGAAGTCAAAGTTGGTTGAGCAGTGTGCAGAGAAAGTCCGACTCATTCGAAAACGATTACTTGCAGCCCATAGTCACCAGAAGAGCTATGCACATAAGAAACGGAAGGACTTGGAGTTCGAGGTTGGAGAGCATGTATTTTTTAGAGTTTCCCCTATGAAGGGTGTGATGAGGTTTGGTGTAAAGGGGAAATTCAGTCCCAAATACATTGGTCCTTTTGAGATCTTGCGCAGAGTCGGACTAGTCGCATACCAGTTAGGCCTACCCCCACAGCTAGCTGGAGTACATGACATTTTTCATATCTCTATGCTGAGAAAGTACATACCGGACCCATGCCACATGCTAGAGCAGATACCACTGGAGGTACGGCCTGACTTGACATTCGAGAGCGCCCCATACAGATATTGGATAGCAAGATCCAGGAGTTGAGGACTAAGACCAAGCATCACTCGACACAGGAGGCTACTTGGGAGTTGGAGGATGAGATGAGGGGTACCCACCCAGAGCTCTTCTCGTGAGGTATGCATATTTTAAATTTTGAGGATGAAATTTCCTATAAGGTGGGTAGGATGTAACATTTCTGATATTTTAAGAAAATAAATATATAATATAATATAATAAACATATATTAAGGTAAGGAAGAGAGAGAGTGCTCAAAATGCACTCTCCTCCCTCTCAAATTTCTCTGCTTCACGTGGACAGTCACGCACCGTGGAGATAGATTTCTCTACCCTTGAACAGCCGAGAATGAGGTAGGATCACTCCACCCTTCCCTTTTGTGTTACTTTTAAGGTTTTTTTAACTTGTAAACGTCGAAAAACGGCATGAACATGTAGATTTTACAAAAAATTCGTACTTACTGTTTTGCACAAAAAAAATTGGATGAGACAGTGTTAGATTTAGATATGGACCATTCACATTGTGTATGATGAGGAGAGGAAAGGACCTGCAAAATTTCATGATGATCGGATGGCTAGGGACGCTGGAAAACTCAAAAAACCGTAATATGGGAGTTTTTGAAAACGAGACAAAAATCATGAAAAAATGATAGATTTAGGAGAGATTTGTGACAATGGAAGATGGAAATAGAATGTACGTGAAAAACAGAACTCAGGGGTGTAAAAATCACAAAAAACGGAGCACCTAGGGTTGCTGGCGATGCCGAACCAGTCTAGTCGTCGTCTTTAGCAACGACGACCGCGAACCAATCCAGTTGTCATCTCCGGCAATGGCGATCAGAACAGGAGGAAACGCATGGATGAGGGAGCACCACATGGCGCGACGAGGGCGCACCACGCGCAGGGGCACGTGGTGTGACTTGTGCGTGCCACGTGGAGAGGCTGGAACGCGCCACGCGTGCTGTTCCATCGCCCACGCGCAGAGCGCATCCACAAAAGTGCCCGCTACCCTGAGCGAGTTCTGACGCGCCCGCCACGGGCATTGCGCGCGTGTGCGACAGGCTCAATTTCTGGATTTTGGTCTTTTTTGACCCTTTATTCCTTTAAACCTTGATTTTAGGAGTTACGGAGGTCCAAATCACAATCTGAAAGAGGCGTTGTGATTATCTCAACAAGACGGATCTAGATATAAGATAAAAATCTAGTTTGGAGTAACTTTTTAATAGCAAAACTACTAAATGTTATTAGATTATTCAGATCAAGCTGATCAATAGATGATCAGGCTTTAGATTTTGGTTAACCATAACATGATTTATGGCATGACAGGTACATTAGGGCATATCCCTTTATATTGGTTACGTGCTTATTTGGGGATAGTGCGATATTGAGGTAGGTGATTTCATTCACAATTTTTTCATGATTCCCAAATGGTGATTTGATTATTTGAGTTTTTGAGGCATGTGATTTATGCCTTACCATATGCATGAGATTGATGTCAACATGTAGCTTCTCATGTGCGTGCCATCTTCTGGTAGTTATTGCATGCACTGTTTTTTATATCGTTCGTGATATTCACTTGATTGTTGGTCTTCTTAACATGTGGGAATTGCTCTGACTTGATATTTGATACTATTGATCCTGTGGTAGGATGCATTTCTTCACCCCGTGAGTGCCTAAGTACCTGTGAGGGTGAAAGGGTGAAAGCAAAAGTGGTGCACGTCGTTCCTGTGAGTCCCTAAGTGCCCATGAGGGTGCAAGGGTGAAAGGGTGAAAGCAGATGGTACAGAGAGCTGACTCCACATTGCCGTGAGTGTACGTGAGACACTCATAGGGTTTGACTGTGTGTGATGTTGATACTTTCGACATGCATTCATGTGTTTCTAGATTTTCTTGTATTGTGCATGTCATGATATCATGGTTGATGATATCTTATTTATTGCATAGACATGGTATGTCCTTTATCATGTGATTTACGGCTTTATATTATATTTAATCATTTTATGATCTTTATGCACTGTGCTATGTGATTTGTTTTTATTGTGTTATTTTGAATGTATATCACCTACACAAGCATGGCTTGCTGAGGCATTGCTTTTTAGTAGTCTCCTTAGTCATTGTATATTGATCGATGAGACCCATATCACTTTATAGTGGTTATGTGTTTATTCATGGATGATATGGTGATCTTGGACAAACCCTGGAGCTTTGGAACTTTCACTATTACATATCTTTGCAGTTGCAAAAAAAAATTTCATCGTGGTTTTAATTTGAGAGCATGCTCAAAATGGTTACTTTCGTTCTATTTCTTCAGTGTGGTTTTGAGGTGAAATGACACTCGGGGTTTTCTGAAATGGTATTTTTCTTGACGCTGTGAAAAGTTTTAAATCATGAGTTTTAAGTTCTGGAATCCCATCTATTTTCTATAAATATATTATTATTATTTTCATATAAATATGGGAACCAGTTGCTAAAAATCCAGGGTGTCATAAGTAGTGTCATTGGGCCGAAGAAAAAGATGTGGCCACTATGCAACACTGGAGCGAAGGGAAAATAGTGAAATGGGTTTCTTCGTGCAATGATGAAGTTCTGGAAGGAGAAGACATGGGTTAGATCAAAGAGGTAATCATCTTCCATTGCTTTATTAAGACCAGCGCGAACCAAAGATGAGAGCTTTTCAGTAGATGGACCTTCAAGTATGGACCCAAATGCAAAAGTGGTAGCCTCACAGCAATGCCAATCTGGCTTTAGTATGTTGGACTCCACAAAAGGCATAACTAGGTGCAAAACTGCATCATCGACAGTTTTTGAAGCAAGATCCAGGCAGGTTCCAACTCCATGGAAAAATTCCATACTTCATCATCTTGGTCTTGATCCTCCTCCTATTTAAGTAATGTCTCAAGCAACAATGGAAGAATGATGTCTCAAGCAATAGTGGAAGAATAATGTCTCAAGCAACAGTGGAAGAAAGGGCAGTGGCATGGACAGCCTTACTGTCTTAAGGTAATACAAAACTACACCCTCTTATGTTGCCTTCATTGGCAAAGATCTATATTGAACGAATCTTGGGCTTATCACTTGGCCCAGGAATGAACTTGAAAGGTTAGAGCACCATGTTGCTCTTATGTTTGTTTACATCTCAATCTATCTATATTCATTCTTTAGATAGATAATTTCAGTAATCTATTAAACAAAAATGACAAAAACTGCTAGGCAGAGGAATTTCTACTTTGATAACACATGTAAACCGATCTCTACATGTTTATAGTAATTCAAAAATAAACAAGAGGAAGCAAAAATAGTTAGATTAGAAACTTACCTTCAGCTTTTAGGAGTAAAATAGGAAGATTTTCTGATTTTGTGCAAAGTCTGATGATGGAGAACAGAGTTCATTTCTACAAGAATCAGGGACCCCTATAAATAACTCCTTTAAATGGAAGTTATCCTTCCATCAAGGATAACTGCTATCAACAGTTATAACACATGTTAAAATCAATAACAAATATCTAGATTTATTTGAATTTCAAATGTTTAGGGACCACATAATTCTAACAAGACTTGCAAGCAATTGAGGAATTTTCTATTGGTCGGTTGTCAATGTTTCAACTCCATTAGTTGATGTGTTTACTACAGCACGTGTGGATATGGTTGACATAAACTTTTCTATAGTTTTTCATGAAATTCAATCTGAAAACAAATACTTACGAGTTTAGTTAACAAAATATGCTTGTCTCTTAGAGGAGAATCATAACAGCTTGCATGCATGTCATTTACATTTGTCAAAAGGAAAAAAAGAAAAAAGAAAAGGTAAATGTGTGTTCCTAATCCTCAGAACAAAACATCATCTTCAATGGAAAACTAGGATGAGACATTAGCAAAGAATGAATCTACAGTTGATTTAGCTAGCAAGGAAAACTTGGAGAATCTCATGAAGATTGGTGAAGGATTATTGAAGAAACCAATTTCTAGGTGAACATGGAGACTGCTATTTTTGAACCTTGAGAAAGTGAAGGAACTAATGAACAAGTTTTAATGAGGTAGAAGTTAGAATCACATCCTTGTATTGTCTGCATAGTTCCTTTTGATTTCCTTGTACATATTCAATTTTGTTTCTCATTGTACATGTGTGTGATACTACTTTCAAGGAAGAACAAACCATGAGCTGAAATCTCCAAACCAAAGTTATTCTTAATTGAACTATCATTCTGTCAGGAATTAAAAGATAGATTCTTGAAACGTAAAACATAAACTCCTACATTCAAGTTTTAAGGCTATATAACTTGACTTTATTTGAATTGATTTTCTGAATTTCCTGAAGAGCAAGAGAATTGTTTGCATATTCAACAAAGTATATTTCCAGTGTGTTTGAACTTCATTTGCTTGATAGTGGAACTTAATTAAACTAGAATACTATCGTGACTAAGAACAAATACAACATTTGCTTAATTCTTGTTTTGGCTTCCAGATTTGTTTGATCCTAAGCATGAATAAAATAGATCACTCAAAAAGAAGAAGAAAGGATACTATTGTTAGATATAAACCAAAAGTCAAAGTTTCTAGATTAGTTGTTGATGTTTAACCGTAAGTGCATAGGCTATTGTAGTGTAGCTTATGCAAGTACAGGTCAATCTCACGAAGACTTCACTTAAAAAGTAGGAATTTTAATAAAATTTAATTATCTAAAATTAAAAATAAATCACTCAAAATTATTGAAATGATAATTAAAGTTTAGATCTAATCAACTTCTCAAAATTACAAAATTTTCAGTTCCTAAATAAAACAAATCAAATAAAATAACAAGAAAAAATTACTTCCTTAGATTAATCACCTCTAATATTCTAAGGGATGATCAGCCTTCATATATGTCTTCAGCACATCCTTGATTAGAGATCTACTAGTTAGATTTGTCAGATTCATCAAAATCATAGAGATATGGGCTAAATTGTAATTTCAAGATTTGGACTGTTCAAATTGATTTCTGTATTTCAGATCAAAGATCAGAGACATCAATTAGATCTAGAGATGTTCTAAGAATGAAAGTGTAAAGTTAATTTAAAATCTGCTAAGAAAAGAAGGAGAAATTGAAGATTCTAGTTTGATTAAGGCTAAATCGTTAATTGGGTAAAGCCTTAATTGATCGGGTTGGATTAAGGTGGGGACACAAATGTAATTGAAAAAGGACAGAAATGTAATTGATTTTAAAGGAAAAAGGGCAAAACTAGAATTTTATTAAAATTTTGGTTTTTAAGAAAAAAACTAGGAAAAACTTGACTAAGAAGGGGGATCCGGAGGAGGGAGAAGAAGGAAAGGGAAGAGGGCAGGGGGGAGAGGATGGAGCAATGACACAGAGGCTACTAGAGGAGATGGGAAAGCTAGAGCATAAAAGAATGCCTCCGGTGATGATCTGTGGGCAATGAAACAGTGGAATGAGAAGCAAGACGAGATGGAGACGACGCCTTTGGTCTGGGCGTGTGCCTCCGATCGGGGGTAAAGTGAAGACACTGGAAGTAGGGGCCCGTGATGGGCTGGAGAGAGAGAGAGAGAGAGAGAGAGAGAGAGAGAGAGAGAGAGAGAGAGAGAGAGAGAGAGAGAGAGAGAGAGAGAGAGAGAGAGAGAGAGGAAGAATGAAGATAGGAGAAGAAGAGAAGAGAAGAGAGAATGGGAAGAGGTGAAGATTTGAGAGAGGAGGAGAAGAGAACGTGAGAGTAGAAGAAGAGAAGAAGAGAAGAGAGAATGGGAAAGGGTGAAGAATTGGGCGGTGGATGAAGAAGAATAGAGATGGAGAAAGAGGAGAAGGAGAAGGGGAGAAAGATGTGAGAGAGAATGAGAAAGAGGAGAGAATGGTGGGTTTGCCTCGTACAACCAAGCCAAGGGATAAAAGAGGAGAGAATAGAAATAGAAAAGGAGGGAAGAAGAAAGAGGGGGGGAATAAGAAAAAAGCGTGAGAGAGTGGGAGAGGAAAGAGAAGAAATAAGGAAGTAAAAAGAGAAGAATAAGGAAGAAAAGAGAAAAGTATGGAAAGAGAGTGGGGGAGGGGTTGCCCTTTGACTCTTATTTGCTGATTTGGGTCTTCTTCTTTTTCTTTGGAAACTCTAAAATTGCAAGTTGCCTTTTCATGTTTTCCTTTTTATCCATGATTCCTAATTAAGCTCCATTGTCTTCTAGGAAACTATCCCATCTATCTTTATGAGTGATCCAATCTATCCAATCCTCATTAAGATGATCTACACTGTTAACTTTTAATTGTAGCCATCCATGCGTCTTTTGATTGATCTACAAAAGACAAGACTAAATTAGAATCATCTGCACCGTATATTAATCATCTGATGAGCTCTAATGATCATCTGGCCATTGATTTTAACAAATTAAGTTTTGAATGGTTAATTGGAGCTAAATTTAAAATCAAGCTAAATTTTGCACATTTGAACGGATAGATGATCTAATTGAATGCTAAATTAGGGGTATTTTAACCAAAACTGAACACTTAACATTAGTCCTTAGAAATATCTAAGGTAGATATTTATGGAGCTGTGTGGAAGATTCAAGTCTAACTTCTAGAAAAGTGTAAACCATTAGATTAAAGATACTTGGAATAATCTCCACCACATATGGAAAAGGTTGTAGGTGGAATACAAGTATAAATGGAGGTGCACTCATCATTTGTAAGCAAGTGAGAAAGAATAAAGAAATAAGTGAGTAAAGAGTTAGTAAGAGTGTGATGGAATGAGTCTTGTAAAGGTAGCAACCTCGTATTTGTAATTGTTCTTGAGTAAATTTGAGAGAGTCCTTCTTCTTTCATTAGTAATTTCTCTTCTTATTTTGCTCATACATCATAGTCGTGGGTGAAGGCTTAGCAAAGCCAACATCCAACAACCGCATCTTTAAGGAGAAAATGCCTATAGTTCCCATGTCATAAGTTCATGTTTCTCACATTCAAAGCTTATGGTTTTGGAAAACAGGAAGAGGTCTTACATCTCCTAGCTCTCTTGCCTCCTCTTCTTCTACAGCTGGGATCCATTTTCCTTCTCAAGTATTTTCATTCATGTTGTTATATGGTGTTTCTATTTGTTTTTTAGCCTTTTCATTTCAAGCTTATCATCTCAAGCCAGTATCAGGATGTGTCTTTTCTTTTTCGGTAGTAGTATTTTATTGACTGATAGATAAGAGGATTCATAATAGCAAAACAGAGCAATGGAAAACATAATAGGGCAACAGAGAAGCAAAACCCCCATTCCTGATTATACAACTTCGTATCTTCTAGATCTAGCTCTTTAATTTAGCCCATTTGTAGCTACCTAATGAGCCTCTTGATTTCGTGATAGTCTTAACATAGGAGAAGATAAGATGAACAAAAAAAGGGCAGCTATAGAGTAGATAAGATGAACACAATCCAAAAATAACTTGGCTTAATGACCAAGTTCCCAGAATCTCTCAGTTGTGTCAATAATCAAAATCCCCAGGACCAGATAAATGAGAGTCAAAATTTTCTTTCTCATCTCTAAGCAAAGGTCCAAGCCCATAAAAATTAATCTTTTTACACTTTTTCTCATCTTTAAATTCTAGTCTTCATTAACTCCATTGTTTTTCTTTTTTCTCTTTCATTTTTTTTTTTGTTCCTGTAACACCCCGGGTTTTTATAACATTTTTTTATAATAATAATATTTGTATTTGAGATCCCATGTTAAAAAGATTCTATTAATTATTTTACTACAACATTTCTTGAAAACCTCCAGGTGTTATTTTCTGTTTCCAAACATCAAAATTGTAATTTAAAATATAATATAGTTTCGTGATAATAGATTTGAAAACAATACACATGTCTACCAATGTTAAATGCATCGGCGCCTTTATTTTCAAAACAATAAATATCCAAAACACTATCATAATATGGCCCAGGGTCTATCCATCATAACATCCCATTAAATGTTCATCATATGTATAACTATCTTAATCAAATCCATAAATAAAAGTGTATAGTCCATAAAGAAAGTCAAATGGTTGTCCTGTTTATTAACTCACGTCACTGTCTATCAAATCAAGTAAAGGAATCTCCCACTGCTATCACGGTTTCTCAATGGTCTTGCCCTTCCTATTGTCACGCTCGAGATCTAAGGCATTGCAAACAAAGCAATGCCTTAGCAAGCTATTGCTTGTGTAGGTACATAGACAATTAATGTAATAAAGATGGAATAACCGAATAAGAGTGACAATAAAAAGATCTATCATCTATGAAATTAAAATCATTATAAGCCATGCTAACGTAGTATCAAATTATCGCATACGATAAAACATGTGTCTCACTGATTTAAAATATGATATGATCTATGTAAATGAGCATACTATAATAACAGGGCACCCTAAAATACATGGGTCTCATGAGCATCGCATACGCTCGTATCACTGATTATGAGTACTTATATCCAAATCTTTGAGTGTCATCACACCCAGGCATACAATCTCATCTCCATGCTCATCACGCAAGCACACAAAATAAGAGTATGGATCGTCATGCCGCAGTGGCAACCCTCTAGGGTCTCAACCACCACCGCTCCCCGTCGACACCATAATGGGATACTTAACGTCCATTCCCATGGAAAGGCTTGGATCGGTAGTGTGGACTATCCATGTTACTAAACCCCTACAGAATGCCATTTGCGGGTAGGTGTCTATCATATCACAATCTCATCATATTACAAATTTCGGAGGGTGGGTGGCTAGCCCTCTCCCTCCTAGCATGACATCCACCAGGTGAGAGCACCCATCATAAATCTCAAAACACAAAAATCACGTATGTCAAAAATTAGGAGCACTTGTCGCTCGCAATCCCCAAGGTACACCCCTCATCCCGGGGTTTGCCTCTAAAAGGACCAGCTACCAAGCCCCCACTTTCCTTTCTCATGAAAACTCATCAATTTCAGTGATGCAATAAGGAAAGATAATTTTCTAATTGTGCATAAGTAGATAATATCATTCTCATAAAATCATCGGATCATAAAGACATTCGATACATGATTGAAATCAAGTAATGATCATAGTATAAAGCTCTAAATCTCACAAAATCAGCGACTAATAATAAGTGCAATGTAAATCACAATCAATCATGATGCTGTGATAATGCATGATATTTTAATATTAAAATAAAACATTAATTGTCGTCACTTACCTCAATGTAAGATCACTCGGTTCAAGCGTATATCCTCTTTATCTGATACGCTCAGATGTACCTGTCAATACCCCAATACTATCTTAAAAATTTTATACATTAAAAGTGGTCAATTTTAATTTTTTAAGTTAAATCTAGGTCTGCGTCGTTAATACGGTCGTAACGCCTCTTTCGGATCGCAATTTGGACCTCTGTAGCTCTCAAAATCAAGTTTTTTGTGAAAATACTTCATAAATTAATATTATTAATTTATAGGGTGTTGGGTGGTGCACCGGGTTACACCGGCGCGACGCAAAAACTGGTGCTAGGGAAGACGACTGGAGTCCGGTTGTCACTGGTGACCCCACAGGTGTCCAAATCATCCCATTTTTTCATCATTTTGCTAAAAATTTCATGTATTTTCCATTTTCAACACTCCTTTAGTTTGATTTTGCCAAAAACTAAGGTCTTTACTCAAATTTTCTCATATTCCTAAAATTTTCCTACGTACTGTTCTTCACTATTTTCGACGTCATCCACCGTCGAATTTCTCTCAAACTTAAAGGGTTTGTTTATGGTTCCATTATGCACTAAATGAACAGTTTGATCTTTAGTTAAACTATGTTTTATATGCCTATTAACGCTCCAATAGTAGCTTGTACATGTTCTAGGAAAAACCACATTTTCTCTCAACTTCCATTCATACTATTCATCTATATACACACATATAATATGGAGTTTAGGGGATTAGAGCTTACCTCGATTTGCTGGGTGTTTATTGATGTTGCCGGAGCCCTACTTGTCGGAAAAATCTGATTTTTTCCTAAGGTTAGGGTTTTAAGGAAAATGGTGCGATGGAGGAAATGGAGAGGATGATTGAGTAGCAGATTGGGGGAAGGATCATGTTTGGGAAGGAGGAGTGAAACTCTTCCCTTTTTACGTCTTCCCTCAGACGATTTCTCTAGCGAAATCTTCGGATCTGATAAGCTAAGGTGGAAAGGGGTGCCATTATCAATTCAGGCCCTTGTGTTTTTGGGCTCTTCCAATTTACCAAAATGCCCTTATAACTTCAACGGCTCATAACTTCTTCGTTTGAGCTCCGTTTTCCATGTTCTTTATGGCGTTGGAATTCTATCGATGTATACTTTTAATTCCCAAGTTTTTAGGACCAAATTCTATGCATAAATTTTTTATTTAATTTATTTAGTTAATCATTAATTTATACTTAAAATTGAGGATATTACAGTTCCTGAACGTTGAACACATAAACACATGAACACCTCCAATCCTATGACCAACTAGGCACAGCGGTTGAGCCCCTTCTTCTGCGCTGCACTAGAAGGCATTTACTCCGTTTAACTCCATTGTTACTGCAAAATCATGGCCTTCAATGTGACCATTCTTCTCTGTGAGCACTCTTTAGTCTTGAATAGTCTTCAATAAGATGGAGGCCTTTTCCTATGCCATCTCCTGCCAGAACCCAATATCGGTTTCCATTCGTTGCACAAGATCAAAGATTAACACAGGCAACAACTTGTCAATATCTTTCTATATCACGGACCCCTCGTCCATTCTTTAATCTCCTTCACCATGGATTCTGTGGTCTATATCTCTGCTCAGTGAGTATCATTCTCAAACACTCATGCTGATTACAATATGCGCAAAGACATTTCATTTAGAGAGATTCATTAACTTCTAAACTAAGTCGAGCCTTCTTTTCTCCTCTGATAGCCCACAAAAATACAACTTTAATAACTCGTCCAAGCGTAGACAGGATATTAATTTATTTGCAACAAAAGTATATACATACCCGAGATTAATTATTTGTACAATCTTATCCATTTGATCAATGATCCTAGGCGTTAAAATATTTTTCTTTCCTAGGTTCCAGGCGTCAACCTGGTACGCTAAAGAAAGCAATGGTATGACATGCTGCTAGAAGGCTCCATCAGCTGATGGGCCCAGATGGAGCGGAAATTCTTTTTTCACTTCTCCGATGAAGGTGGCTTTGTCTCCAGTTGTGTTTTGCCGTATTCTCATTACGATGAATTTTGATTACTGGTTGAATAGTAAAGAAATTTATAAAGGGACAGCGAGTGCCCTTGATCAGTGATCAGGGTCATTATATTAGCATCTATTATTATGATCATTCGTAGACATGTCTGCATGTAAACACATATGCGAACATGGGCCGCGCCATTGTAACTTGTCAGTTGTCACCTGTATTTGCTGAACGACTGTATTTGAGAAGAAATACAAGAAGGTCATCCAGGAAAATGTCCTCTCTATCTCATCGAAAATATGATACGAATGTTACCGTGGGCGTAGACTGTTGGCTGATGAGCTACATCTTCTGTTGTAAGCCATTTTAGATCGGCCATGCACAAAATATCTCATCCAACACATGGCCACGTGATTTGGATCAAAGTAATATAGCGATTCAATTGGAAAAGAATCACTACTCCTTAATTCGAGGTAAATTCAGTAACCTTGGTTGGGAACTTTATAAGGCCATTAGCGGTGGTGGAAAAGCATCGGGCAAGGTCAAACGGGCTTGCATACACAAATGCTGGTAAATCTAGAATATACAAGAAAAATACTTCAAATTGTTGATTAATCACTAGAGCACTTCAAATTGCTGATTAAACGCTAGAGATGGCTTAGAATTAACAGTTCATTATCTATAGAGTAGTTGGTATTTATCACACCTCTTTCCATCTAATGGAGGCTAAAGGCATTGTTGAGTGATAGGTGGCTTTTCCTGGATGAAATAAAGCATTTGATTTATGTAACAAGAAAAAGATTTTTCATTTCTTAGTCAAAAAGATATATGGCCATGAAAGATGGGATTAAGTGGAATAATATTTTATATGTATGGTGGAAGGGTTTTCTATAAATATAAGAATGTATAAAGTAACTGAATCGCTCTTATATTTAATAAATAAGCAAGAAACTTTTAAGAGATTATTTATAATAAGAGAGTTTATTCACATAAAAGTAAATATTCATGGCCCAAAAACTCTCTAAAGAAGGAAGTGTCGACTAACTTTCCTATATCCTTCTTCTACAGTTTGTCCATGGTTCTTTTCTCTCATTTCTCTAGTTTGCAGGTGCAGATATCCCTTGTTCGGTTCACTTGCCCATGATAATGCGAGCAAGACATTTGGATGTTTAGACTTTGCTTCCATTGCTTTTGTTTGATGGGTTTGTTACACATGAGCTCGATCTCTCTATGTAAGTTCATCCTCACTCAATAAAATACTCCACCATCATTCAAAAAAAAAGTAGCTATTAAAAAAAAATGTAAAATTGAAGCTTAGTAGATGCAAAATTAAGAAACACTAGAAATATATTAGGAAGATCCATACAATTGTAATGGCTCCTATATTACCTTAACTTATAGAAATGCACTTGCACCTAATAGGAAGGTTATCTAAATTTTCCTTTAGTGCCCCATTTTAGCACTATCTTGCTCTATTATATGAGATACTAGGAGTTGGTTTTTATTTTCATATTTTTCCTCATACTTCAGCCAAAACACCTACTTTGAACCAAAATAGTCAAAACACAACTAGAACAATTGGAACGACGGGAATGATAGATTTATACATGTCATATTTTTATAAAAATAAACATGTAAGAGGCTATAAAATATTAGTCGGCAAACTTACTGTGTTCTTAAAAAATTTGACAAAGCATATGAGGTCATAAAGTAATTGATGTCAAATATAAGGGGGCTAACTATATGTTACTGTTGAAACATGAAAAAACTAAAATCTTAGATCAAAACACTGAATGGATGACATGAACTACCTAAACTATATTTTATGAATCAAACAATTCTAAACAAGAGCCATAGGAGAAAAGTACCTCTTTTTTCCCAACAAGGGAAGCATAATGAAGCAAATCTCACTTTAATATCAAGCCATTCAAGTAGCATCAATTATAATGAAACAATTCCATCGTGATATGAGTGAATAATTCTAAAGAAATTGTAAGATATCACAGATCTCCACACATACTCTCATAAGTCCAATCCTTGGCATAGGAGAAAAATGCAACTCAAACCTACTATAGGGCAAATGTTGACTTGTTTGTCAATCAACTAGGCAAGACATTGATGGTAATAGGGAAAAATATGCTGACGTATGTTTTGCCTATATTTTATTTCTGAGAAATTATAGGAGAGAAAGACTTCATTAGTCCCAACCAATTATGATTCTCAAACTTTAGCTAGGTTTTCTAATTTAAGCGGCCATGTAAATTGTACAGTACAAATACTTACATCTTTGTCTTTATCTTCATTTTTCTTGCTAGTAATAGAAATGCCAATAAGTGAGTTTGTTTTATGATTCGAAATGATTACTTTGGCTAATTTGGTATTAAACTTATGAATTATCAATTGGGTCATGTGATTTATTTTTTATTTTTTGGGTGGGGGTGGGTTAGGAGGGCTTTTTCCATATTCAGGCTTGCCACAAAAGCTAAATATATGAATGTCTCATTAAATACTCATTTCTTAATCTAGCTAAGTTAGAGTGGTCAACTTATTCTGATATCAGAATACCCTCATCTTTGTAGGTCTCTCCCCACTCTTCCCTAAATATCTCTCTCTTTCTTGCCAAAAATTGTATGGCAAATATGACTACAGTACATGCCCCATAGACCCAAGTTTGGGGTCATAACTGCACCTTATTTTGGCAATATTGTAGCTGCAATTTCTAGCAGTAAGAGATAGGGAGTTGGGGTAGAGAGGGAGATAATTAGAGAGAAGAGTATATTTTGGTACCAAAATAAGTTGACCACCCTCTCTACCCCTATTAGTTTTGAAAGAAGTTAGAATGGATCCTTTGAGTAATTAATTGTGTTTCATGTTTTTGGTGCTTAATCATAAACATCCTTTAGCTTTGGTTGGATATTGAAAGTAATATTCTGACCAAAGTGCAGTGGAAAATATGCAATTATAGCAAATGTTGATGAGGAATGCTAAATAGATGCTCCATGTGAGAGCATTTCAGTGTCAATTTTTCTAAACTTCACCTTTGCATGACTAATCATTCACATAATTGTCCCAACTTTGATTATCTAGAAGATAAACAAGGATGTGGATTGGAGGATTCTAACATCTAATAAATTGTAATTGAAATAGATGGATTATAAACTTTGGAAATCAATTATGAAGCTAGAATCATCCAATCAACAAGCTATTTGATCTCTTAGACATCTAAAGAATGAGCAATCACATCACATGAATAAATTAGAATATACAAAGGTAGGCTCTAGATAAAGCGGTACCCAAACACTCCATATGGAGCATCTAGGTAGCATTCTTCAACATTGAAGAATGTGGTCATATTGAGTTTTGATATAAAGTAATAGCTTCAATATGCTACACTCCAATTTTTGTATAATAATTTCATTTTTCTAAAGCATGGTGCAAATACTAGGATGCATACCTCATTTAAGAAAATGTGTCTTTTGTCTGAACACATCCATCCATATGCATACATATATATATATATATATATATATATATATGCGTGTGTATTTCTAAAATATGTAAATCCCAATGAATATGTTCTTGTTGCCTAATTCTTTATGAAATGAATAGCATTAAGCCTCATTATGCATTTTATTAATACAAGTAAATCATACTATGTACTTAGATTCCCAGCTATTAAAAATTTTCATGAGTACATCTGCAACTCCTAGATGCCTTCCTATGTGTAAGATTGAAGACGAGGAAAACTAAGGGACTTTGAAGTCCTTATTGATGGTGGGCAGCTACTAACTGTTGGATTTTAAACTTAACTCATAATATGGCCAAAATTGCCCCATCATATTTTTTTTATTCTTATTTTAGAAACCTATCCTATTTGGAAACTACAAAAAACGTAATGAAAGCATAAAGAAAAAAAGAAACATCTTCCTATTGGTAGAGAATCCATTTGCATAGTTCTCTACTATGAGATATCTCATTAAAAAGGAATCATGTTGTTCACAAAATTTCTCTAAATACAAGATAATAAAAATTTGTATAAACTATATTGAACTATAACAAATAGGCATTCTTTACTTTCTTTCACATAAGAAAATTTCAACCATCAAATCTCATAAGAAAGAAAGATGATATTTTACCTATAAATATTACAATCATCTAAAGATAGCATACATACCCCACCAAAAGAACTTGATGCTAGAACTTTGGCAAAGTACCTTGCATCTTAGATTTGAGGGCTATTGACCAAGTAGTTGCTCTCATACCAATTGTTAATTAGGTTTATTTTACTCCAAACAATAGAAGATGAAATAAACTACTCGCCTCCTGCCATGATCATTCATTTGGTGTTGAAAGAAACTTCTTCAATGAGGAGATCTTGTAGTCTTTTGGAAACCCTTCAAGAAAAGGTTGATGGAACTCTAGTCTTGCAAAGAAGTTGGTGATTAGGGTTCCATCAACCCTTTCTTAAGCTTTCCTCATTCAAGGCTCATATTGAAGATATAAGTCTCTTTCAACACCAGATGCACACTCAAGGCCAGAGGTAAAAAGTTTATTTCGTATTCTATAGTTTAAAATGAAATAGACATGATTAACACTAACAACATAGGAAATTCCTCAGATTCATATTTTTATATGTTGCCAGAAATAACTCTATTCTTTTCAATATATGAAAATCATAAAGAATTTTTTTTTGTAATGAACTAAATTTCTAGTATTTTTTACATAAAATACCTCATATTTATTGTGTCTTAATGTTTATATCCTATATAATGTATTAATTCTCAAAACCATTTGATTTAGCATGTCTTCACAATTGCGCCATTGTTTGAGACCCCTTTTGATGTAGTTCACTAACATTATATGTGGAAGACCTTTCTTAAAATCCAAACTAAAGTTAGTGACAAAGATAAGTTGCAAAAGAAATGGGTAATCCAATCTGTTTTCCAAGTAGAATTTTTTAGAGAATCCATATTTGTTCCCAATTAAGCCTACTAATTGTGCTATAATTTTACTCATCATTTTAAGAATTGGTTAACTAGGAGGAAAGAAAACTACAATGCTATGCTTACTAGCAAGTGCAGAATTCTATATTGGTTACACATCAATGGTTCCAATTTATTATTTGATGTCTTTACTTAATCAAGTTCAGGTATGATTGATCCCCATCATTTTGTTCTTTTAGAAGTCCTTTATTCGAGTCTACTAACTTCCACATCTACGTAAATGTTACTATTAGGAAAAACCTAACTTGGATATGTATGCATATATTAAGTAATGCATAGAATACAACCTTCTCTTGGTTGAATTTGATATTGATCATACTTGAATTAAAAATAGGGCGATGCTTTCATGCTTCATCTATTCCTTGGGATAACCAAAAGGAATTTAGGCAAATTTATTTCAATTGTTGAGATATTCTTAAGAAAACTCATTTTAGTTCTTAAGGATGAACTTAGAGAAAGTCATCTTCAAGTCCATGGAACACAAAGGTACAAATGAACAAGGTCTCATAAGGTAGATTGATAGACCCCTTACAAAGCCTTTTTCTTGCTAAAATGTGTTCTATTTTTATGCCTTTTAGAAAAAAGTTCTTTTCTATATTCTCTCAAACATACCATTAGATTTTATATTATGTTTCTTGTAAATAATCATTTCCTTAAACCATACTTTTCTCATTCGCTCACCATCTTTCAATGGAAAGGAGATTCCTAGTAGATGATATATCACCAAATGCTAAATGACGTTAGATGCCTGATGAATAGGAAGTAGACATGCATCGATATGTAGTTTTTATTTAACTAGTAAGAAAAAAAAATTCTTTCATTTACTTTTTATTTTTATTTGCATGATAGACTCAAACATTCATAGAGCCGCCTCAAACCTGTGACCTACCATGGGAGAGTCCCTTCTTGTGTAACTATGTTAGAAGGTGCTAACTCATTCTTTTGTTCTTTCAAGTTATATTAAATGACAACACAATTTAACTTTTTCTATTCTTCCTACATAATGCTAAATTGTTTTATATGTTCTTTTATACTATTCACCTAGTATTAGTTGCTCACAAGATCACCAAGTCCACTCGCCACTAGTCACCCATGTTTGCCTCCCACCATCACCGAGTCATCTCGCTACTACTCTACTAAGTCATCTCACTACCGTTCACCTAAGTCCTCTCACTACACCGAGTCCACTTACAATAGTCACTGAGTCCACTTGCAATAGTCACCAATTGCACTCATTCGCAATGGTTATGGAAATTTTCCATCAAGTGCCCTATGAAAACCTTATTGTATCAAGGGGTTTTTTGTCCTTCTTTGCCATAATCCAAAGTTTTCCTTGCCAATAAATTTCTCTTCCTCAAACTTGGCACTTAAAATCTTTGACATCTTGCTTACTTTGGTCTTGAAACCTCATTTGAGAATTTCACCAAACACTTTGTATGCATTGTAGCTCTAACACCACATGTTAAGGACAGAACCCACTTCAATGAATATAGTAGAAGCCAAGGATCATCTTATGACATAGAAAAATGTTTACATTGAGACCATTCAAAGAAATCAAAGAAAAATAATATAAAGAAAATAAGAGTATACATATTTAATGAAAGACACAAGTTATACACCATTTGATCATCAGATCTACATCCACAAAAGAGGATAAAGAAATATTCACTAATCTTATCATATTACAGACTAGAAGGAGAACCTCCACTCGAGCTTAGACTAGGAGGAGGAGAGCCTCCTTCCCGCTTCCTATTGCTCTACATTACTTCCTACTCTCTCTCTCTCTCTCTCTCTCTCTCTCTCTCTCTCTCTCTCTCTCTCTCTCTCTCTGACGAAACCCCAATACTCATATTTATAGGGGTTTCATACTCAAATGGGTATAGACCCATGCAGGCCCACCCAATAGTTAGGTGCCTGATAAATAGGAAGTAGACATCAATTATGTAGTTTTTATTTAGCTATTAAGAAAAGAATTCTTTCATTTACTTCTTATTTTTATGTGCACGTAAGGCCCAAACATCAACAGCAGCCTCAGACCTGTGACCTACCACTAGAGTCCTTTCTTGCGTAACTATTATAGAAGGCCCTAGCTCATTGTTTTATTTTTTCAAGTTATAATAAACTGCAGCACGATTTAATTTTTTGCTTTCCTCCCTCATAATGTCAAATTGTTTTATATGTTCTTTAATCCTTCCTGTTAGAAAGCTTTTCTTGGAATAAAGAGGAGTGAAGTTCATTATGGAACCTTTCTTGAAAATCTCCCACTACTGCTCTTCCAATCTGAATTCAGCATGCGGTCTCAATTCCGGTATTATTTTGATGATAAGTATGAAAGCATTACGGAAGAGAGATGAGAAGACTTAATTCTAGAAAATATGCATTCCTATATCCGTTCCAAGTACTCATGATCCAAGTCCTTCATTTCAATGACTTGCGCACTGTTGAGCATATAATAACCAAGGGATTGAAATTAGGACGAGTTACGGTTAAAAAGCCTGAATGGTACGCCTTCAAAGAGTTGAAGTCCGGCAGGTCCTTCAATAGGAGTCATTGAACTGGATTGCCTTTTTCAAGGAACTTTGACCGTCGGTTCCTGAACTTGCCAAAGAAGACAAATTTTTATTTTGAATGTTTCCTGTACTCATTATCTATTTCTTGCTTTGTGGAAGGTCTCTTACCCATCATGCAAGACTTATTTATTAGAATCAAAAGAATTACAAAGCAACTTAATTTAAACACAAGTTGGAAATACTATCATATTTTTGTTGACAAATCGATTCACTGGCCTTCGAAGTCATATCACTTAGATTTGGTCTTCGTGTGTGGTGACCTCATGTCTCGGAGCCCTTTCTCGTCGGATAGTTGCTTCGCGAACCTGTAAATATTTTTGCTGAAGAGTGAGAAATCAAACAAGCTGAAAGGTTACTGGTAACAGAAAGGTATAGGAGAGTTTTATATCTTCACCTTGTGAGAACTTCTTCGTTTGTGCCTATGTTTTGTACTGGTTCAAAGATTCCATTATCTCGGTTCACCCTTGAGACTGGTTTCTTCAACAATTCTTCACCAACCTTCACAAGATTGTCCAAGTTTTCTTTAGTAGCAATGTCGACAGATGAAGCTGGGCTGCTTAGTGTATCGTCCTTGATTATCATAGAAGAAATCACCATTAATTAGTTCAATCAAGAAGGTGTTGTAACAAAGTAAACAAACATGCTATATGTGCGCAAGTAAGCAACTCTAGATACCTGAATTCGGAGGTAGTTCGCTTCGGAATGAAGGGCTTGGAAGAGCACAGAGATGTGTATGTCAACCATATCTTCACTTGCTTGAGTAAACACGTCAACCAAGGGAGTAGATCCTCCGCTAAGGAGCCAACCAAGAACGCCCCACTTACTGGCCTGACTTGCACTATATTTCCCTTTCCCCTTGGGTGAGCCGGTACCTAGTGAGATCACTAGAAATCTGCCGTAGTCCATGGGTTTAATTGGGAAGAAGGCCGGATTCTCTCGGAAAATTTCCTTTGTCACTTCACTCATGGCAACTAATGCCTGAGACCATGTATCAAAGAGTTAAGAATCTTTCAAAAAGGAAAAATTGGTAACTGAACATCTGGCCTTTAGAGGTTCGCCTGATAGTTCCAGTTGAATTGGTCATTTTATTTACCGGATTGTTAGCAGCAACACCACCATCAATAAGGTTGAATTCCCTGGTTTTTCCTTCAGAATCCTTAGTTTGGAAATAGTGCGCGGGAAGGTAAGTTGGAGCAGCAGATGTGCTGATGCAGATGTCCGCGAATCGAGCATCCAGACAGGGGTTACGACTTGCCTGTTTTAGAAGATAAACATAGATTAGAAATACACCATCTAACCTCAAACGTACAGATCATGTTTAAATCAAAATATTCGAAAGAGCTATTCTACTTAGACGAGTCTTCGGAATCATGATCCAAAAACCTTTCACATTTTTCCATTTCTAAACCAGGAATGATAGAAGTATTGACAGAAGTAATGAGAATAATAAAAACCTCATAGGTGGAGAAGATGGTTGGTTGAAGTCGCTTAATATCAAATGTTGGAATTGCGACATGAGTCAATGCCTGGCGCAGTCGCGTGTCCCCTAACTTTTCCATGATAATGTCGTGAAGATACTTGCCGTTGTATTTTGGTCACATATGGCTTTCAAGATCTTTTTAGTAAAAGCAAAGGGGGCTCTGATATTTAAAAGCATATCAATAACGCATATTAAGTGCTAATGAAAAAATCCGTTCCTTCGGCATCTAAAAATGCAATAAGCGTTACGTTTCACCTTGTTTGTGGGAAGATATTGGGGCAGTGCTCAAGGTAGAAATTCTTTATATCTTTGGCTGCAAAAAGAGGACGTTCATCTTCATTTGGTGCAGTTAACATGGCAGTTACAAGACCACCTGTGCTTGTCCCCGTAATAATATCGAAATAGTCTGCAATTCTGGCATTCTCTCCATCTAACTCCTGCATGATGACGCACCGGATTAAGACCAATAGAAAAAATTTCATTTTATGACTCAAACAATAATCCAATTTTTGATAAAGCAAGAACAAAGCATAACTTTAAAAGGTTGTTTGGTCTGGGGATAAGAAACCATGGATATTGATCTAATCTGCCACGAAGCATCCGTATGACCGTGGGAGTTTGTATCTCTATTATGCTTTAAGCTGTCATATGATAGCAGGGCATAAGATCATTGTGCATGGATAATCCAACCTGAGGATCGTTATCCTCATACCAAACTGTCACACTTCCTTGGAAATAGGTTGTACCTGAAGCTTTGACTCTAGGAAGCTGAGAATTGTTGCAGGGATGACACCTCTAATTCCGCCTCCATCAATGCTCAAAATAGTTACTAAGTTTCCGTAAGTTGGAGGCTGTATCTGGGAGGAAGATCGTTGCATGATTGCTTAGGATGAAGGAAGTAATTAAGATGGTATGGATATTATGAAGAGCAAAGCCTTCTACTTCTTTCTAGTAAGCTAAGGATTTAAGAAGGAAAGAGACAGGAACAGATGAAAATAAGAGCTAAGTTAGAATTATATAGATGCTGTTGGGATGAACTGACTATATATGGCCAGGAGTCGTCCATGGAAAGTCCTATAATCCTTGACTAGTACAGTGGAAATGGGATGATAAGAACAAGTCGTCTTTGAATTTGAGAAGATTTCCTACAACCCTGGTCTACATGTAGAATAGTCCACATTCCTTGTTACCCAATGTTGGTGCATCTTGTTCATCAAAAAAAGATAATTGTGCATCTTCCTATCATCTTTATTTTGTAATAATAAGTTACTTTTCAATCAGAAAATAGAGTCCAGATTCTAACCACGTGACTAAAGCAAAGAAGATTAGATAAGCATGAAAAGAATTAGGAGACCTCGTGTACGATTGGGCAATAAAAGAGTAGATCATACTATCTAAAAAGCAAGGTTTAACTTTTAGCCACACCTTTATTATTCAAGAAATAAATATGAAAATTTATCATACGCTAAGTCGCATGTTCGATCGAGGCGGCTCATGGGTGCATGCGACCACCCCGTGAACACTTGAAGAAAAAAAGGGAAATTTATAATGAAGCCTTCAGATAAACTCTAAGCCAGGTTAAGCCATCCAAATTTGTATAAAAATGGATGATTTGCAGTTGCTGCACCTGCACTTAGAATGTATCATTTTTTGTTTTTTGGTGACAAGGAAAGAGGCCACGAATTTGACGACGACCGCACAAGGAGGGCGGGCTAATCCTGGCGGCAAGTCTGATTGAGGCGTTCTTTACCTACCATTCATGGGGCTGCCGATGGAGAATGGACAAGGCGGGTTAATCCTGGAGCAACTTGGATTGAGATGCTCTTGACCTACCATTCATGGCGGAGCCGATTGAGAATGGACAAGGTCGCAATTGCGTTAGCGCCAGTCCATGCTACCATTCAACCTATCATTAATGGGAGCTGAAATACAATTTTACCATGATAAAAACACACAATTAAGTATTCGCGTTAAGTTGGTCACGGATCCAGCTAGAAGCATATACCTGAATGTCCCTGACTGTCATGAACATGGTTATTCTAATTAACTATTTGTATTTTCAAGAAGCATACATCATGACCGTTCAAGAAGGACAATAAGCTACAAAAGGAACTTAAGAGAATAGAACTTTTTCAACATATTCAGCCACCAACTGAACTTAAACATATTAGGATTCAGTACACTATGAAATTAGCGAGAAATTAAAGGAAACATAAGTATGATTAGCTCGATATTCCCACTTCCCGGATAGTGCACCAAACAGGTAAATACTTTGTTCATAATCCTCGGCTAGCATGGCAAATACTTTGGCTCTTCGTATTCGGCAAACTAAAATACAGAACTATTACAATTAGTATGTTCTAACAGTGGACTTCTTTTTTCGATTCAATGTCCCCTCTATCAGGTCTTAATTGACATTCGAAAACTTGGTGTATTTCAACATCACAGACAGTTCATCATGGTCCTGGCCCGATGTGGTTGTGAGGCATGCAAGTAAAAATTTTGCATGTTGACCTGGTTATCCTTTCATCATCTCGTTATACTGTTAACTTAATTGAATGACTCTGGCCACGATCATCAAGGGCCGATGAATCAGTAATGTGTTCGTAGAGATACATGTGCCCTTTGTTTTTCATCTTAAGCACCTCACTGAATGATACATGCAGCCATAATTTCAAGTGGACCAAGATTTCTATATATCCAAATTGTTCAAAATATTGACCTTGACTTAAACAGACCTTGTACCAAAATTCTCATCCATTGAATGATTCTTATCACTATTTTTATGAGTAGTAACACTGAACTGGGCTCGAACTTAGGTGTATTGACTCAAACTAACTTTATAGATGACTTGAGAAAACTCTAGTGGCATTCTCTGCAAGATTAGGGCAATCTAAGGGAGTATCATCTTTTCTTTTTTATGGTGAATGGCGGAAGATTTTTGGAAGATAGGTAAGAGTATGTAATATGTAATATAATTAAGGAGCAATCAAATCACGATACAAGAAAAAGTCAAAAGAGGAGGTCCAATGCATGGCTATTCATCGAAGATACTTTCTACAACAAGAACAGATTATCCTTGAACTCTAGATTTGGATAAGACACAGACTATAGAGTTTGCAAATCCCTTAACATGAGAAATCAAAGACAAATCCTTCCATCCACTCTTCCATGAGCTAGAATTCATTAGATAATCTTCATAGAGGTTGTGCATTCCCATTGATCCATCTAACAACATTTAGTGAATCATGAACTAACTCGAAAAACTCATCCAAGAGTTACTTGACTGTAAAATCGAGCCACTTATCAAGTTGGCTTGACAATATAAAAAAAACTATATTTATGCTTAGATTTGAACATAAGACATCAAGAACAACATTACAATGCCTTAGCCAACTACTCGAACTTTGACTAATGCATATGAATCAAAAATTACACACACACACGCACACGCACACGCACACGCACACACACACACACACACACACACACATATTACCAAAATAAATAAAATATTATCTAGAAACTCGCTTGATTATTTTTAAGTCACATACATGTCGCTTCTGAATTAACTCTACTTACCTCATTTTCAAGTCAAGTCAAGTTTTTGAGTTCTTAAACTATGCTCCCATCCTTGCAAACCCTAGATTTCCCAAACAAGATCTATTGAATTTGTCTTAATACATCATTGAAGAGGAGGCTTTCATATTGGGCAATGATTGGTTGAGAAGATTAAAGAAAGATGTTTATAGTACCTCTCATTTAAATAAATTGTCCACAATCTTCCTTTGCATATTAAGGATATGCATTAGATACATCATTAGGATCTAGGGTTCTTTGTCATAACCTTTTGAAATTTTGTAGGCTATAAAGTAGCAAAAGGGTTTTGAAGTTCTCTTTATAACTACGCACTTTTAAAGTCGGTTATAAGAAACCAACTTTAAAAGTATGCACTTTTAAAGTTAGTTCATAGCCGACTTCTTTTTTGACTAATTTTCAAATACGACTGGATGAAGATAGTTTTGGAACCATCTTAGATATATGTTTTTAACTGAATTTAAAATCCTACTATCTACTAGTGCTCCTTAGTCATTTCACCTATAGCAATCAATGCCTAAAACCATGACACAAAGAATTAAGCAAAAAACTCAACTTAAAATTAAGTTAGTTGACCTCTAAGATATATTAAGAATTCAAAAAGAAAACAAAATCTCAATGTTGGTCATGCACTTATTGGATCATTAGCTACTATGCCACCATCAATAAGGTTGAAGTCCCTAGCATTCCCCTAAGAATCTATGGTTTGGAAAGAATGGGCAGGAAGGTAAGTTGAAGCTGCATATGTACTTATAGATTTCCAAAAATAGAACACCTAAGCATGGTTTTAAGTTGCCTACACTAGAAGAAAGGCATTGTTAAATAGGCAGCCCATAATCTAATATTGGATGGAAAAGGTGAGAATATTACACTCCCTGGATAGAGTTATCTTTTTATCTTTTTGAAATAAAGAGTAGTAATATTTGGAAATAGTAATGAATTACCTCATAGGTGGCGAAGATAATTGGCTGAAGTAGTTTGATGTCAAAATGTTGGAATAACCACATGATTCAATGCTTCACGTAATCATGACTTACCTAGCTTTTCCTTGATAATGATATGAAGATACTTGCAATTGTATTTGGGGTCGATAACACTTTGACAATACATTAAGTAGAAGCAAAGGGACCTCTGTGATCTAAACCATACAATACATAACTTTAGTTACTTATCAATCTCTACATTGAGTTTTTATATTAGCATGGCATAATATGTTGATATCTTTACCTTAATTGTAGAAAATTTTTGAGACAAGTAGTGTGATGACCCGGGTTTTCAAATGCCTTTTAAGAATTATTTTTGAAAGGTCGGATCCCTATTTAAAAATTCTTTAGAAAAGAAACAGTGAAGACATTTTTCTTTGAAAAGACTTTTCTAAAAACCCCGAGTGTCATCTAACCGATCAAAACACATTCATGAGTTTCGAAATCAAACATTTTTACATTTAAATATAACAAGTCAAACTTATCATTTCCTAGAATTCGATCTAGTTATAGCCCACAGTCTAATATGCATTAAACATATTTATATATGTCTAAACTAATTATCACAATTACATAACAACTCATTCATCTCACAATATTTATAAAATGTACTGATCATACATATGTGGTATATATTCTCCTTGACTATTCAGAGTGCCTGGTGTCAATACTCTTGCCTTTCTCTTCTTTGCGTTTATCTATGGAGTTAGTAGGGTGAGTATAGGAGAATATACTCAGTAGTTAAAACTATGATCACAAATATAAATCAATGTAAATTTGCATCCAAGCACTCATACACACAATGAAACATCCTTGGGTATGGTTCCCAAGGTTTATCAATATAAATATGCACTACATCATTTGCATACTTTTCAAACATTCCATTAAATGTTTTAGTCTAGCTGAGAAGAATATGTAAACATCAAAAGAGTACTCACTAAACATGAGCACAAAATTGACGATAAATTAGTTAAGCACTAAAATCTCTATTTAAATAACATATAGGAAAGTCCTTGTCAATTTATGTCAAACATATCATTCTTTAGTAAAAAAATATAAATATATCAACTCTCAAATCATCCAAGACATCATTATGCTTAGTGGCCAAGGTATCTATGACCATATCATGTGTATGGTGCCTAAACGTCAACCTGCTGCAACTGCCCTATAATGGGACATCGCAACACTACATCAACTATCCAATTATAAGACACTGTAGCAAAAAGAATACTTGGATCACTATGTTTTAGCAACTGCCCAATAGTAGGACACTACATACTCAAACATTATCACCAACTGAGCGAGACTTATCATCGTCTTGCAAGGGAGGAGAACAGATTGCACAATATAGCCTTCTCATGATACCAACTCAAAATCTAGCCACTTGGGCTTGGTGTCGAAACATCAACTTTCAAAAGGTGGGTGGCCATCCCTATAACCCAACCCTCCTATCATAGTGTCCACTAAGCGAAAGTGCTTATTCAAAACAAATTCTTGAAAAATCAATGCATAAAAAATCTATGTACAATTGTACCCTCAGCGACATATTAGTCACCCACTAATCACATAATCAAATCCTAATCATGGTTTTAAAAATATATAATTTTCATTTAAATGCAAATGAGATGTCAAATATAAATAATGCACAAAATGTAGTTAGAAATTAACTCATGTTATGCACCTTACCATTTCAAGTATAATCATAAAATTCATTTATTTTTATGAAAAAACCAATAGAATTTCCCATGTTCATAGGACAATGCACCCTGAGGGAAAGGGATGCCTGGTTCCTTGGAATCATGGTGGAGCCACCCAAGATGGTAAACCCTTAGGGATGAGCTGTCAGGTTTTGAGCCTCCCAAGATGGTAATTCCTGAGGGAAAGGGATGCTTGGTCTTTTGGGATCACGGTGGAGCCGCCCAAGATGGTAAATCTTGAGGGTCTGGCTGCCTTAATGACGATACTCATAGTGGGCCCCTCAAGATGGTAAACCTTGAGGGAGATGACTACTGGACCCTGATATAATGCTAGGCATGTTTAATATTACTAAGGAAATCATTACTAAGTATGCGACTTTGTTGGATGTAACGCTTATTGTAACATTTCTTATATTTTAAGAAAAAAGAAAAAAAATAAATAACTATATAATTTAATTTAATATAATAACAAAATAAAAGGTAAGGAAGAGAGAGAGAGAGAGAGAGAGAGAGAGAGAGAGAGAGAGAGTGCCAAAAACGGACTCTCCTCTCTCTTCATGGTTGTTTTCTCATGTGGACAGTCCCGCACCCCGGTGATGGATTTCTCCACCCTTGAACAGCCGAGAACAAGGTAGGATCACTCCACCCTTCTCTTTGCGTTAAATTTTAAGGTTTCTTAACTTGTAAACGCTGAAAAAGGGCGTGAACATGTAGGTTTTTGCAAAAATCCGTGCCTTACTGTTTTTCACTAAAAAAATTAGATGAGATGATGTCAGATTAAGATCTGGACCGTTCATATTGAGTATGATGAGGAGAGGAAAGGACCCATGAAATTTTATGACGATCGGAAGGCTAGGGATGCCGAAAAACCTAAAAAATCGTATTGTGGGAGTTTTTGAAAATGAGACAAAAATCTTGAAAAAACGATAGATTTAGGTGGGATTTGTGGAAATGGAGGGTGAAAAGGAAATGTACGTGAAAAACTGGACTCATAGGTGTAAATATTACAAAAAACAGAGCACCTGGGGTTGCTGGCAACGGCGAACCAGTCTGGTCGTCGTCTCCGACAACGGCGACCGGAATGGGAAGGAAATGCAGGGACGAGGGAGTGCCACACGGCACAACAAGCGCCGCCATGCGGCGCTCCAAACGCGTGCCACGTGCTGTTTCTGTCCCCCACGCATAGAGCGCGTCCACAAATGCGCGCGCCACCCACACGGGTTCCTGATGTGCCCGCCACGTACGTACGGACCGCACGTGCTGTATGGCGGGCCCGTTTTCTTGGTTTTGAGGGTTTTGACCCTTTATTCCTTTAAAATGTGATTTTATGAGCTACAGAGGTCCAAATTACGATCCAAAAGAGGCGTTGTGATCGTCTCAACAAGGCGGACCTAGATTTAAGATAAAAATCTAGTTTGAAGTAACTTTTTAATAGCAAAATTACTAAATGTTATTAGATGATTCAAATCAAGCTAATTAATAAATGATTTGGCTTTACATTTTGGTTATATGCATTAACCATGACATGATTTATGGCATGACAGGTACATCAAGGCATACACCTTGATATCGTTTACACGTTTGTTGGGATAGTGCGATACCGAGGTAGGTGATTTCATTCATAATTTTTCCATGATTCTCAAATGGTGATTTGGTGATTTGAGTTTTTGAGGCATGTGATTTATGCCTTACCATATGCATGAGATTGATTTTGGCATGTAGTTTCTCATGTGCGTGCTATCTTTCTGGTGGTTATTGCATGCATTGTTCTCGATAGCTTTCCTGATATTCACTTGATTGTTGGTCTTAATGACATGTGGGAGTTGCTCTGACTTTATATTTGAGACTATTGATCCTGTGGTAGGATGCGATTTTTCACCTCATGAGTGCCTAAATGCCTATGAGGGTGAAAGGGTGAAAGCGGGTGTGCAACGCGACTTTTCGTGAGTGCCTGAGTGCCTGTGAGGGTGAAAGCAAAAGTGGTACACGTTGTTCCCGTGACTGCCTGAGCGCCTGTGAGGGTGAAAGGGTGAAAGCGGATGATTCAGAGAGGTGACCCCACATTGCCGTGAGTGTACTTGAGACACTCATAGGGCTTGACTGTGTATGATGTTTGATACTTTTGATATGCATTCATGTGTTTCTAGATTGTCTTGGATTGTGCATGTCATGATATCATGGTTGATGATATCTTATTTATTTCATTGACTTGGTATGTCCTTCATCGTGTGATTTAAGGCTTTATATTATGTTTGATCATTTTTGTGATCTTTATGCCTTGCGCCATGTGCTTTGTTTTTATTGAGTTACTTTGAATGTATATCACCTGCACAAGCATGGCTTGCTGAGGCATTGCTTTGTTTTGCAATGCCTCAGAATCAGAGTACGACAGTCAGAAAGGGAAGAAGGTGGACTAAAGTGGAGTTGGATGAGGGCTTGAGGACAGATACTATCAGATACAGAGACAGAGTGGTGTACTTTTGTTGAACTGGTATTGGCTTTTTGGCATTCTCCTTAGTCGTTGTATATATTGATAGATTAGACTCATATCACTGTATAGTGGCTATATGTTTATACATGGATGACGTGGTGATCTTGGACAGACCCTGGAGCTTTGGAACTTTCACTATTATGTATCTTTGCAGTTGCAAAAATTTCACCGTGGTTTTAATTTGTGAGCTAGCTCAAAATGTTTACTTTTTGTTCTATTCTTCAGTGTGGTTTTGAGGTGAAGTGACCCTCGAGGTTTTCTTAAATGGTATTTGCTTGACGCTGCAAAATTTTTTATATCATGAGTTTTAAGTTCTAGGATCCCATCTATTTTCTATCAATAAACCATATTACTATTTTCGTATAAATATGGGAAACAGTTTGGCAAAAACCTGGGGTGTCACAGTTTGGTATTAGAGCTCAGGCGTATTCCTTCATCACCACTTAAAGGGTCTAATTAGCATGATAGCCAATTAGTTGTTGGCTTAAACTGAGAGAGGAGAAATGCTTATACCATGGGTTATGTGTTGTTAACAGATGGCTCCTCGACGAAGGACCAAGTCTATCCCCGCTCCACCAATTGCCACCCCTGCCACTACACCAGAGCAAGGGGGGCAGGAGGCAAACATTGCGGCTTGCGTAGTTGAGAGCCTCTTACCACATCTCACAGAGCATATTTCGAGGCAGGTTCAGACGGAGGTTCGAGCGGAGGTGCAGGCCTTGCACCCTGTCTACCTGGCGGCGACTGCAACAGTCCCAGAGGACTTAGCAACACAGTCGTCCCATGTAGCACCGATGGCGCCCACACAAGTAGTTGCAGAGGGAGGATCCTCGAGCATGCGTGTTCCACCAGCTAAGCATCTCAAGAGCTTTCGGAGGATGGTTCCTAGCTTCCATGGGGAAGGAGAGCCAGCAGCAGCAGAGAGATGGCTATTTGAGGTAGAGAAGGCCTTTTCAGGGATGGAGATTGCACCTGACGATAAGGTTAGATTGGCTTCGTACTTATTGGTCAGAGAAGCCGGGTTTTGGTGGAAGACCCAACAGCAGATACGTCCCCCATCTTCAGTGCCATTATCCTGGCAGGATTTTCGGAGGATATTTGACACGCAGTATTTCCCTCTTCATGCTCTACACGCCATGAAGAGGGAGTTCTCCACATTGACACAGGGGAGCCTTATGGTTTAGCAGTACTTGACCCAATTTAATAGGCTGCACAGATTTGTAGATGCCCCTTTTGCCTCAAAGCAGGAGGCAGCAGATAGATTCATCGACAGGTTGGTGCCACAGTTGAGGCACGAAGTATTGATAGCATGCCCGACTACTATGACGCAGGTGGCAGTTAAGGCTGCGATGCTTGAGAGGGATTTGAGACATGGTAGAGGAGAGGTGAGTCAGCCCTTCAAGGGCAAGAGGCCCTTCACATCCACACCATCTCAAGGGGGACATGATTCGCAGTACCCTCCTAGACAGAAGAGAGATCAGGTTGGAGAGTATGCCCTCGTTGTAAGAGCCGACACGTGGGGCAATTGTGCCCAAGACAGGGCCATCAGCATCAGGACCCACAGCAGCCCCATCAGTATCAGCAGCAGTAGCAACAGCAGCCTTTTCAGCCGAGCGAGCCATTTTGGTGCTATGGCTGTGATGAGATGGGGCACATGATTAGACAGTGCCCGAGAGGTTTGGGAGACAGACCACCGAGGACTGATGCCACTGCAGAGGCAGCGCCACGCAGTCAGGGTCGTGTCTTCGCAATCACTTCAGGGCAGGCACAGGCCTCAAACCAGGTGGTGGAAAGTACTTTTCTGGTAGCTGATAGACATGCTAGAGTTCTTTTTGATTCGGGGTCTACCCACTCATTTATTGCATGTACATTTGCATCATGCCTTGACTTGCCTACGAGCAAGCTAGCATTCGAGTTAGATGCGTCGATGCCATCAGGAGAGACAGTGGAGGCTACTGAGTACCCTGAGAGGGTATCAGTGGAGATGTCAGGTTTGAGGATGGATGCCGACCTCATTTTATTAGACATGATGGATTTTGATGTCATCTTGGGGATGGATTGGCTAGCGATGTTTTGGGTTACTATAGACTGCCGCAAGAAGCAGATTATGTGTAGTGTACCAGGTCGACCAGTGGTTGTAGTCCAGGGCAGGAGGGGTGATAGTGGCCCTTATATGATTTCCGCCATGAGGGTAGCTCGATGTTATGCTCGAGGTTGTCGAATGTTTTTTGCTTGCGTTGCGACAGCTGACAGGGAGCAGCCACGGATTGAGGAGATTGACGTAATACAAGATTTTACTAACGTATTTCCAGACGACCTGCCAGGACTACCTCCACCCAAGGAGATTGATTTTACCATAGACTTGGTACCGGGTACACCCCCTATATCTAAGGCGCCTTATAGGATAGCCCCTACAGAGTTGAGAAAGCTCCAGGTGCAGTTGTAGGAACTTCTGGGTAAGGGTTTTATTAGGTCGAGTGGGTCTCCTTGGGAAGCACCAGTCCTCTTCGTTAAGAAGAAGGATGAATCATTGAGGCTGTGCATAGACTACCGGTTACTGAACAGTGTTACTATGAAGAATCGGTACCCTCTACCATGTATTGACGACTCGTTTGATTAGTATCAGTCGGCACAGGTGTTCTCTAAGATTAACCTGCACTCAGGCTATCACCAGTTGAGGATTAGGGAGGAGGATATCCCTAAGACTGCATTCAGGAGTTGATATGGCCATTATGAGTTTTTGGTAATGCCCTTTGGGTTAACGAATGCACCGGTAGTGTTCATGGATTTGATGAACAAGGTATTCCAAGCTTATTTGGATAAGTTTGTAATTGTCTTTGTAGATGATATCCTGATATATTCTCCTAACCATAGGGCCCACATGGAGCATCTTCGCATTGTGTTGGACACACTTCGCCGTCATCGCTTGTATGCGAAGCTCAGTAAGAGCGAATTTTGGTTAGGACATGTGCAGTTTTTGGGGCACGTGGTGTCCAAGGATGGTGTGGCCATAGATCCAGCTAAGGTGGAGGCAGTTTTATGTTGGGAGAGGCTTACGATAGTGATAGAGGTTCGTAGTTTCCTTGGTTTAGCTGGTTACTACCTGCGATTCATTGAGGGTTTTCAAAGATTGCCTTGCCCATGACCACTTTGACTAGGAAGGACACTGGGTTTGTTTGAACTGATGCTTATGAGGAGAGCTTTTAGGAGCTCAAGCAGAGGTTGACTTCTGCACCAGTACTTACCCTACCTTCAGGATCAGGTGGTTATGTAGTGTTTTTTGATGCATCAGGCAGAGGTCTAAGAGCAGTGCTGATGCAGCATGGGAAGGTCATTGCTTATGCGTCGAGACAGTTGAAGACGCACGAGGTGAATTATCTGACACATGATCTTGAGTTGGCCGCAGTGGTGTTTGCGTTGAAGTCTTGGAGACACTATTTATATGGCAAGAATTTTGAGGTATACACTGACCACAAGAGCCTCAAGTATTTCTTCACTCAGAGCGATCTGAACATGAGGCAGAGGAGATGGATGGAGTACCTCAAGGACTTCGACTTTACAATACTGTACCACACAGGGAAAGTTAACGTCGTGTCTGATGCCCTGAGTAGGAAGTCGAGAGTGATGCTTGCTAACCTCTCGACTCGATCCAGGTTTCTTGGTAGGATCCTTCAGGTACAGGTGAGCGATGCTAAGATGCAGAACATGGCCGAGAAGGCCGACTTTTCTAGAGGGCTCAATGGAGGTGTCAGGTATATGGGCAGATTGGTAGTACCTACAGATGATCAGTTGAGACAAGACTTGCTACAAGAGGTACACCAGTCCCCATATTCTATTCATCCCAAAAGTACGAAGATGTACCAGGACCTTAGACGATACTTTTGGTGGAATGGGATGAAAAGGGATATTGGTGAGTGCGTGGCACGATGTTTGACCTGTCAGCAGGTCAAGGCGGAGTATCAACGACCAGCTGGGTTATTGCAAGCTTTAGATCTTCCAGAGTGGAAGTGGGATCACCTCACTATGAATTTTATAGTGGGTTTGCCGAGGACGACCAGTGGGCACAACATGATATGGGTCATAGTTGACAGATTGACAAAGTCAGCCCATTTCCTCCCTATTAGACAAACTCAGACTATGGACAGCTTAGCGAAACTGTACGTCAGGGAGATCGTGAGCCTTCATGGAGTACCATTGATGATTATCTCAGTTCAAGACACACGGTTTACCTCAAAGTACTGGCAAAGTGTACAGGAGGCTTTGGGGTCGAGGTTGAGATTCAGTACGGCTTTCCACCTCCAGACTAATGGTCAGACTGAGAGGACCATCCAGATCATGGAGGATATGTTGAGGGCTTGTGTCATGGATTGGAGAGGTAGTTGGGATGAGCATTTGCCACTCGTGGTGTTTGCGTATAATAATAGCTATCATACGAGCATTGGTATGGCACCTTATGAGGCATTGTATGGCAGACCATGTAGGTCTCCCTTGTGCTGGAGTGACGTAGGAGAGAGACGGATCGTGATGTCAGAGTTGATTGAGCAGTGTGCAGAAAAAGTCTGACTCATTTAGAAACGATTACTACAGCCCATAGTAGCCAGAAGAGTTATGCGGATAGGAGACGGAAGGACTTGGAGTTCGAAGTCAGAGAGCATGTATTTTTTAGTGTTTCCCCTATGAAGGGTATGATGAGGTTTGGTGTAAAGGGGAAACTCAGTCCCAAATACATTGGTCCTTTTGAGATCTTGCGCAGAGTCGAACTAATCGCATACCAGTTAGCCCTACCCCCACAGCTAGCTGGAGTACATGACGTTTTTCATATCTCTATGTTGAGAAAGTACATACCGGACCTATGCCATGTGCTAGAACAGATACCATCGGAGGTACAGCCTGACTTGACATTCGAGGAGCGCCCCATACAGATATTGGATAGCAAGATCCAGGAGTTGAAGACTAAGACCATTCTCCTAGTCAAAGTCCTCTGGCAGCATCACTCGGCACAGGAGGCCACTTGGGAGTTGGAGGATGAGATGAGGCGTACCCACCTAGAGCTCTTCTCGTGAGGTATGAATATTTTAAATTTCGAGGACGAAATTTTCTATAAGGTGGGTAGGATGTAACATTTCTTATATTTTAAGAAAACATAAATAAATAAATAACTAAATAATATTATATTATATAATAACGAAATATAAGGTAAGGAAGAGAGAGAGAGTGCCCAAAATGCACTCTCCTCCCTCTTCATGGTTGTTTTCTCACGTTGACAGTCTCGCGCATCGGTGACGGATTTCTCCACCCTTGAACAGCCAAGAACAAGATAGGATCACTCCACCCTTTTCTTTGCATTAAATTTTAAGGTTTCTTAACTTGTAAACGACGAAAAAAACGGCGTGAACATGTATGTTTTTGCAAAAATCCGTGCCTTACTATTTTTCACAAAAAAAATTAGATGAGATGGTGTCAGATTAAGATCTAGACCATTCATATTGATTATGATGAGGAGAGGAAAGGACCCATGAAATTTCGTGACGATTAGACGGCTAGGGACACCAAAAACCCCAAAAAACTATATTGTGAGAGTTTTTGAAAACGAGACAAAAATCTTGAAAAAATGATAGATTTAGGTGGGATTTGTGGAAATGGAGGGTGAAAATGAAATGTACGTGAAAAACTGGACTTAGAGGTGTAAAATCACAAAAAATGGAGCACCTGGGGTCGCTGGCGACAGCGAACCAGTCTGGTCGTCGTCTTCGGCAACGGTGACCAAAATGGGAAGAAAATGCAGGGACGAGGGAGTGCCATGCGACGCAACAAGCACGCACCATGCAGCACTCCAAACGCATGCCATGTGCTATTTCCGTCCCCCATGCACAGAGCGCATCCACAGACACGCGCGCCGCCCACACGAGTTCCTAACGCCCCCGCCACGTATGTGCAGACTGCACGCGCAGTATGGCTGGCCCGTTTTCTTGGTTTTGAGGGTTTTGACCCTTTATTCCTTTAAAATATGATTTCATGAGCTACAGAGGTCCAAATCACGATCCGAAAGAGGTGTTGTGATCGTCTCCACAAAGCGGACCTAGATTTAAGATAAAAATATAGTTTGGAGTAACTTTTTAATAGCAAAACTACTAAATGCTATTAGATTATTCAGATCAAGCTGATCAATAGATGATCAGGCTTTAGATTTTGGTTATATGCATTAACCATGACATGATTTATGGCATGACAGGTATATCAGGGCATACAACTTGATATCGTTTACACGTTTGTTGGGATAATGCGATACCGAGGTAGGTGATTTCATTCACAATTTTTCCATGATTCTCAAATGGTGATTTGGTGATTTGAGTTTTTGAGGCGTGTGATTTATGCCTTACCATATGCATGAGATTGATTTTGGCATGTAGTTTCTCATGTGCGTGCTATCTTTTTGGCAGTTATTGCATGCACTGTTCTCGATATCTTTGGTGATATTCACTTGATTGTTAGTCTTCATGACATGTGGGAGTCGCTCTGACTTGATATTTGAGACTATTGATCCTGTGGTAGGATGCGATTTTTCACCCCGTGAGTGCCTGAGTGCCCGTGAGGGTGAAAGGGTGAAAGCGAAAGTGGTACACGTCGTTCTCGTGAGTGCCTGAGCACCTGTGAGGGTGAAAGGGTGAAAGCGGATGGTACAGAGAGGTGACCCCACATTGCCGTGAGTGTACTTGAGACACTCATAGGGCTTGACTGTGTATGATGTTTGATACTTTTGACATGCATTCATGTGTTTCTAGATTGTCTTGGATTGTGCATGTCATGATATCATAGTTGATGATATCTTATTTATTTCATTGACTTGTATGTCCTTCATCGTGTGATTTAAGGCTTTATATTATGTTTGATCATTTTGTGATCTTTATGCCTTGCGCCATGTGCTTTGTTTTTATTGAGTTACTTTGAATGTATATCACCTGCACAAGCATGGCTTGCTGAGGCATTGCTTTGTTTTGCAATGCATCAGAATCAGAGTGCGACAGTCAAAAAGGGAAGAAGGTGGACTAGAGTGGAGTTGGACGAGGGCTTGAGGACAGATACTATCAGATACAGAGATAGAGTGGTGTACTTTTGTTGAACTGGTATTGGCTTTTTGGCATTCTCCTTAGTCGTTGTATATATTGATAGATTAGACTCATATCACTGTATAGTAGTTATATGTTTATACATGGATGACGTGGTGATCTTGGACAGACCCTGGAGCTTTGGAACTTTCACTAGTACGTATCTTTGTAGTTGCAAAAATTTCACCGTGGTTTTAATTTGTGAGCATGCTCAAAATGTTTACTTTTTGTTCTGTTCTTTAGTGTGGTTTTGAGGTGAAGTGACCCTCGGGGTTTTCTTAAATGGTATTTGCTTGACGCTGCGAAAAGTTTTAAATCACGAGTTTTAAGTTCTAGGATCCCATCTATTTTCTATCAATAAACCATATTACTATTTTCGTATAAATATGGGAAATAGTTTGGCAAAAACCTGGGGTGTCACACTTATGATTTGGATTTAACTTTAGAATGAGGTTCATGACTTAGTCACCCATCCATTAAATGTCCTGTGGTTGGACACGAATGGGAAATTCTTATGGGGGTGCTTGTTTGCATGCGATGACTATTGCGTCATATTTGAATATGGGTAAAACTGTAATTCTACTCTATTCCCCATAGGCCTTACTTGATAGCACATGCTAACTACTTTGTATATGCCTAGTTAAAATGGAAATGAATGCTCGTGTCGCATTGAATGTGCTTTTAAGGGTAGCAACGAGAATGCTTGGATATGCATGGGTTTAGTTCTTTTCCCTTATTGGGCTTCGCAGCTCACTGTATTATTTTGCAGGTACCAGTCAAGCCGAGAAAAGAAAGGGGGTTGAGTGAAATGAAGAAAGCTTGATTGAAGATGTAACATTTTGAATTGTATATATATATATATATATGTATATATTTGCTGACACTGAATATGAGTTATATCTTATTTTTTGACAATGATCCTTATGCATCCTATGTGTTTTATCTTGATAGGGCATGTATGAGACTCACTTGAACTCCTAGTTCATAAGTAGGTGTTAGTGGCGTATTATGATAGATAGTATGGAGACTGAGTCTCCCTTAAGGAATTTATAATTGCTATATTGTCTATCAGGTGAACTACATAGCATATGTTAAATGCATAAGTCCGAAAAACAGGGGAGACTCTGCTAAAATTTTGGTAGGACTCGTTTGTTAAAGGAGAAAAATATTTTACTAGTAAACTATGACTTGCACAGGACAAGAGCACCTAGCTCTCTCAATACTTCTGATGTGATATATATTATAAAAAAAAGAAAAAAGAAAAAAAGAAAAGAAAAAGCAATACCACATAGGCCTTGCTTGGCCAATCGCTAGGCTTGATTTAGTCTAATTACGGCCCCGGGGATTGGGGTCCCGACATGCACTAAGCAAAATCGTCATCAAATTTAAATATCATTGCGTGCAATGCATGAAATTCATGGATACTCATCTATCACTGTCACCAAAGTCTGTATCCACAGAACAAATAATGCATGTCGAAATCATAGAAAGTTGTACATAATTAAGTCTTATGAGTGCCTCATCTACACTCATGACGATGGCAATGAGCACTCATTCCAACCCTGGTTCTCTCACGCGCAGCCTGCATCAGTCTATTTTTCAACGGAATCCTGTTCGCCAAAACTACCAACCCACCCTCAAATTGATACAAGACCCTGCATACCCCGCTTCACCCGATACAATCCGGCCCTAGGTCCCTCAAGTGCAGCCCGCATCAATCTATTTTTTGACGAAAGCCTGTCAGCCAAAACTACCAACCCGCCCTCAAATCAGTATAAGACCTGGCTTATCCTACTTCACCCGATGGTTTTAGTCAAAATCCATGATAAAGTGTAATCCATTACACATCAAACATGGATACTCATGAAATCAAATGTCATGACAACAACATAAAGTACTATACACATGCAACAAAACATGATAGTGCATAAGACATATGCCTAAAGGATTGTAGATAAGTCACAATTGATGAAATTAAGAGGGAAATCCCAAATGTGATCACCTACCTCAACAATCGCGATACTCCAATCAGATGCATAGATAATGTCATGTTGTGTGCCTTAATGTACATGTCACATCATAAGTCACAGAACATGTGATGTTCTCACATCTCAAATAAACATCTTCAAGTGATAACTTTCCTGATCTGGTGGTTAATTATAGGTTAACGGCTCAGATCATTTGATTAACCCTTCATTAGGGCAATCTTGAGCTAAATGTTGGTCGTCATATGTCATCATTGATTGTCAATTCTACTCATTTTCATCATGATCTATTAAATTTCTATTTCGTTTAGTAATTCACATGTATCTTTATGATCACGTGTTGATCTGATGGTCAGATCGCTCTCTGATTATCACATTCTAAGGTGCCTATTTAGATCGACCGTCAAGATCATTTTTCTTAGCGATTCAATGAGATCTACCTTTGTAATCCCCTAGATCATTTCATGGTTGATGTATACAAACAAGGTCTAAGGCATAATCATACATTGATCGGCTTGATCTAGGTCATCTAATAGTATTTAGTGGTTTAAATATTTAAAAAGTATTCCAAGTTAGGTTTTTATCTTGAATCTAGGTCTGCTTCGTCGAGACGATCACAACGCCTCTTTCATATCGTGATTTGGACCTTTGTAGCTCATAGAACCACATTTTTTGTGAATGGACAGTAAAAAAAAACCCAAAAATCAAGAAATAGCCCGCCGAACGTTCTGCTCAAGCATGCACTACGTGCGCATGCAGCCCGCGTGATCGCCCATGTGCACTGTGCGTGTGCCGCTCATGCGCCACGCCACGATGGTGCCATGTGGCCCGCATTTGTTATGCAGAGTGTCACACCGCAGTCGCGCTACAAGTCATGACACATGTCGCACAGGTGCTCACCACTCGAGCTCTGCCATTGGGTGCCATCGCTGGGAACAACGACGGGTAGACCACCGTCGCCAGAGACGACGGTAGGTTTCCAGTTGCTACTGGCAACCCTCAGGTGTCCAAATGGTGCGATTTTTGCACTGTTTTGCTCCATTTTTCATGTATATTCTATTTTCAAACTCCATTTCAACAAATTCCATCTTTATCTGCCATTTTTACACTATTTTTATCACGTTCCTAAAAATCTTCCTCTTAATATTTTCTTAGTTTTGTGGCATTCCTAGCACTATGAAAATTCATGGGTTTGTTCTTTGTGTCATCATGCACAAGATGAATAGTTTAGATCATCATTTGACATCGTTTTATTGACTTATTTCAAAAAGATTAGTAATACCTAAAACTTACTAGAAAACAACCACGGTGTTAAAAGAATACTAACTTCAAAATGATGTTGGAAAAGAGAGGGGAAAAAAAGGAAACGGTGCCTACCTAGGTCTAGTTAGTCAGAGGGGGAGAAAAAATCTGTCACATTCGATCGTTGCATTCGCCGATGATGGCTGTCACCGGCTGCACACAAAACGGAAGAGTCTGGTCACGGGAAATGAGAGGGAAGGTGCATTAAAGTGCCCCCCTAATACTTTTTTTTTTTTTTTTACATTTATGGTGATATGATTACCAACATTAAATGCTGGTAATCATCACCCTGCCATCATAAATGCTTGTCCCATCGTGGATGTTTGTGATGACATCGTGGGCCCCACTTTGTAAAATGACTAGTATGCCCCTATAAATAATTTTAATTAAATACAAATTTTAAAATAATTAGCCATTTCTACTCCGATCTCCGATTTTAGCATTTTTAGTGGCGTTGGATTCCATTTTTCGAGCACATCTCAAATATTAAGGTTTTAACTTGAGATTCTATCTCCAAATTTCTCAAATTCTCAAATTTTCATAATTTCACAAAATTAAATATTCTAGAATTCAAAAATAGCAAATGTTACATCCTACCTACCTTATAGAAAATTTCGTCCTCGAAATTTAAAATATACGTACCTCAAGAAAAAAACTATAGATGTTACGCCTCATCTCATCCTCCGACTCCCAAGTAGCCTCGTGCGTCGAATGATGCTACCAAAGGACCTTGACTAGAGGAATGGTCTTAGTCCTCAATGCTTGGATCTTACTGTCTAAGATCCGTATAGGGCGCTCCTTGAATGTCAAGTCAAGCCGCACCTCCCGTGGGATTTGCTCTAGTACGTGGGTGGATCTGGCATGTACTTCCTAAGCATGGAAATGTGAAAAACATCCTATACTCCAACTAGTTGCGGGGGTAAGGCTAGCTAATATGTGACTAATCTGACTCTGTGCAGGATCTCGAAAGGACCAATATATCTGGGACTGAGTTTCCGCCTGACACAAATCTCATCACGCCCTTCATAGGGGAAACTCTCAAAAATACATGCTCTCCCACCTCGAACTCCAAGTCCTTCTGTCTCTTGTTAGCATAGCTCTTCTAGCGACTGTGAGCTGTGAGTAATCGTCTCTGAATGAATCAGACTTTCTTTGCACACTACTCAACCAACTCTAACCTCATGACCCATCTCTCTCCCACGTCACTCTAGCACAAAGGAGACCGGCAAGGCCTGCCATAAATTGTCTCATAAGGCACCATGCCGATACTCGCGTGGTAGCTGTTATTATATGCAAACTCCACTAGTGGCAAATGCTTATCCCAACTACCCTTCCAATCCATGACACAGGCCCTCAACATGTCCTCAACAGTCTGAATGGTCCTCTCAGACTGGCCATCCATCTGGGGGTGGAACGTCGTATTGAATCTCAACCTTGACCGCAGAGCCTCCTATACACTCTACTAGTACTTCGAGGTGAACCGTGTGTCTCAATCTGAGATAATCGTCAATGGCACTCTATGTAGGTTCACAATCTCCCTGACATATAGCTTCGCCAAGCTGTCCACGGTCTGAGTCTGTCTAATAGGGAGAAAATGGGCAGACTTAGTCAATCTGTCGACTATAACCCATATCATATTGTGCTCACTAGCAGTCCTTAGTAGGCCCACTATAAAGTCCATAGTGAGGTGGTCCCACTTCCACTCTGGGAGGTCTAATGTCTATAATAACATCGCTGCTGATGCTCCACCTTGACTTCTTGACAGGTCAAACATCTTGCCACACACTTACCAATATCCCTCTTCATCCCATTCCACCAAAAGTGTCATCTAAGGTCCTAGTACATCTTCATACCTTTGAGATGAATAGAATATGAGGATTAGTGCGCCTCCTGGAGCAAGTAGTATCTCAACTGATCATCTGCAGTTACCTTCAATCTGCCCCTATACCTGACACCCCAATCTGGCCCTCTAAAAAAATCAGCCTTATCAGCCATGTCTTGTGTCTCAGTATCGCTCATTTGTGCCTAAAGGATCCTGTCAAGGAACCTAGATTGAGTCGAGAGGTTAGCGATCATTATCCTAGACTTTCTACTCAAGGCATCAACTACAATGTTGGCCTTCCTTGAGTGGTACTGTATAGTAAAGTCGAAGTATTTGAGGTACTCCATCTATCTCCATTGCCTCATGTTTAGATCGCTCTGCGTGAAGAAATACTTGAGGCTTTTGTGGTTAGTGTATACCTCAAATTTCTCACCATATAGATAGTGTCTCCAGGACTTCAACGCGAACACCACTACTGCCAACTCTAAATCATGGGTCAGGTAATTCACTTCATGCGTCTTTCGTTGTCTCGATGCATAGGCAATAACCCGCTCATGCTGCATCAATGCTGCTCCCAAACATCTGCTTGATGCATCACAAAATACCACGTAGCCACCCAAACCTAAAGGTAAGGCAAGTACTGGCGTAGTAGTCAACCTTCTCTTGAGCTCCTAAAAGCTCTCCTCAGAAGCATCAAATCAAACGAACCTAGTGCCCTTCCTAGTCAAGGTGGTCATGGGCAAGGCAATCCTTGAGAACCCCTCAATGAATCAATAGTAGTAACCAGCCAAACCAAGAAAACTACAAATCTCTGTCACTATCATAGGCCTCTCCCAATGCAACACTGCCTCCACCTTGGCCGGGTCCATGGCCACACCATCCTTGGACACCACGTGCCTAAAAAACTGCACCTGTCCTAACCAGAAGTCGAACTTGTTGAGCTTCGCATACAAGCAATGACGGCGAATCGTGTCCAACACAGTGCGAAGATACTCCCTGTGGGCCTCATGGCTAGGAGACTAGATCATGATATCATCCACGAAGATGATCACGAACTTATCTAAATAAGCTCGGAATACCCTGTTCATCAAGTCTATGAACACTACTAGTGCATTCATTAATCTAAAGGACATCACAAAAAACTCATAATGGCCATATCGACTCCTAAATGCAATCTTAAGGATATCCTCCTCCTTAATCCTCAACTGGTGGTAGCCTGATCTCAAGTCAATCTTAAAGAATACTTGTGCCGATTGCAACTTGTCAAACAAGTCGTCAATACGAGGCAAGGGGTACTAGTTCTTCACAGTAACACTGTTCAGTAACCGGTTGTCTATGCGCAGCCTCAAAGACCCATCTTTCTTCTTAACGAATAAGACTGGTGCTCCCCAAGGAGATCCACCAAGCCTGATGAAACCCTTATCCAGACATTCCTACAACTGTAGCTAGAGCTCTCTCAACTCTGCAGGGAACATCCTATAGGGCGCTGTACCCGGCACTAAGTCTATGGTAAAATCGATCTCCCTCCGTGGGGGTAGTCCTGGCAGCTCGTTTGAGAATACATCGGCAAAATTCCGCACCACATCTATATCCTCAATCTGTGGCTGCTCTCATGGCTAAGATAACACAAGGGCCACTAACACTCCTCCTACCTTAGACTACCATCACTGGTTGATCCGGTACGATACATATAATTTGCTTTTATAATAGTCTATGGTAACCCAAAATGTCACTAGCCAGTCCATCCCCAAGATAACATCAAAATCCATCATATCTAATAGAATGAGGTTAGTATCCATCCTAACACCTGATATCTCCACTAGTATCCTCTCAAGGTACTCAATAGCCTCCACAGTCTCTCATGCTGGCATCGATACTTCTAACCCAAATGCTAACTCACACGTGTGCAAGTAAGGCATAATGCAAATGTACGTACAATAAATGAATGGGTAGACCTCGAGTCAAAAAGAACTCTAGCATGTCTATAAGCCACCAGAAAAGCACCTTCCACCACCTGGTTTAAGGCCTGTGCCTGCTCCGAAGTAATGGCAAAGACACGTCCTTGACTATGAGGCATTAGCTCTATAGTGGCATTTGTCCTCACAGGCCTGTCTCTCTGACTTCTCGGGCAATCTTTGATAGTGTGTCCTATCTCGCCACAGCCATAGCATCTGAATGGTTGTCTCGGTTGGAAAGGATGTTGTCCCTATTGCTGCTGCTTTGGGCCCTGATACTGATGAATCTGTCCCAGGCAATGTCACCCCACATGTCGGCCCTTACAATGGGGGCATACTCGGATGCCTTGACCTCTCCTTGGTCTATTGGGACTCTGCTGGTCTGGGCCCCCCTGAGGCTACGTGGACGTGAATGGCCTCTTGCCCCTAAATGGATGACTCATCTCTCCTGAGCTCTGTACCAAATCTCTCTCGAGCACGAAAGGCGTGTCTGCAGCCTGCCTCACTGTAGTTGGGTGTGCAATAAGTACCTCGTGCCTCAACTGTGGCACTAACCTGTTAACAAATCTATCTGTCACCTCCTGATCTAAGGCAAAAGGGGTAGTTGCGAATCTCCGTAGTCTAGTGAATTTGTTCAAATACTACTAAACCATCATACTCTCTTGTGATAACATGACAAATGCCTTCTGCATAGCATGTAGGGATCAGGAGGGAAGTACTGCTCGTCGAAGATCCTCCAGAAGTCCTCCCAAATAGTGGTGCTGAGGATGGGAAGCGCATTTGCTGCTAAGTCTTCCACCAAAATCCAGCCTCTCCAATCAATAAGTATGTCACTAACCTAACATGATCCTCAAGTGGGACCTCCATTCCCTTAAAGGCCTTCTCTACCTCAAATAGTCATCTCTCTTCCACTACTGTATCTCCTTCCCCATGGAAGGTGAATACCATTCTCTGAAACCTCTTGAGTTGCTTAGCTGATGAAACATGTGTGCTCGAGGGTCCTCCCTTTATAGCTCATTGCATAAGAACTGTTAGTACTGGGTGGGATGACTGTATTGATGTGTCCCCCTAGACTGCTGCAGTCATTGCCAAGTGGGCAGAGTGCATAGCCTACATTTTTGCCTGAACTTGCTGTGTAATATGCTCAGTGAGACTGGCATGAGGCTCTAAACTACATGAGCCACTACATCTGCCTCCTAATCTCCTTGCCTTGGTGTCGTGGCAGGGGTAGCAATTGGTGGAGCGGGGGTGGACCTAGTCCTCCGTCGAGGAGCCATTTGTTAACAACCCAATATCATATTATATAAGCATTTCACGTATCTCCGTCTGAGTCATGAACTTATGGGCTGTAACTCTAATTAGACCCTTACAGTGTTGATGATGCAATAAACCTGGGCTTTGATACCAAACTGTGACACCTCGGGTTTTCTAAATCTTTTTCCAATACATATAGTAGTAGAAATAATTTTTGTTTTTATAAAGTAGGCGGGATCCTTGAAATAAAACTCCAAATTTTTTTTAAATTTTTTTTACATTTATGGTGATATGATTACCAGCATTAAATGTTGTTAATCATCACCCTGCCATCATAAATGCCTGTCCCATCGTGGGTGTTTGTGATGACTTCGTAGGCCCCACTTTGTAAAATGACTGTTCTGCCCCTCTAGATAATTTTAATTAAGTATAAAAATTAAAATAATTAGCCATTTTTACTCCGATATTTGATTTTAGAGTTTTTTAGTGGCGTTGGATTCTATTTTTCCAACACATCAAATATTGTGGTTTTAACTTGAGATTCTATCTACAAATTTTTATAATTTCACAAAATTAAATATTCTAGAATTCAAAATTAGCGAATGTTACACTGTCATTACTAATTCAAATAGTTTCGTGCAACAATTTCCACAGTGGCAGTAATTCCTTGGGACAACTAGAATAGTCGGTCAAAGAGTTGCCAAGTCATTTACTTCTGATTGCTCTAGTTAATGAAAGATCATGGCGGTTTCCATCATCTACCAAATGGTATAAATGTCCGTTTCATCATGGTAAGTTAGATTCGTCAGAGGAACAACTAGATTCATTCTTCATTCACACACTCGACAGTCTCGTTTTCAACGAAAGAATTTACTTTCATCATTTTTTTCTTGAGACAAGCAACGCATTCATCAATTTAAGATTTCAAAGTTGTTTTATACCCGTATCGCGCTTTACTGCCTACTTTGCAACTCCTCGTGAAACAAACACATCGATCCAGCACCCTTAATAAACACCGTTGATTTTGGCTTTACCAAACGCTTACTCACAACTATTATAGGTGAGGAAAATAAGAAGAGAGAAAGTACGTATTAAAGAGGAAAAACTCTTTCAATTTTACTCAAAAACAATTATAAAAACAAGATTAAGGCCTTTATAAGACTCACTCCCTCATACTCTACTTACTTTTTACTCACTTCTTTCTTTTTTCTTCCTCACTTGCTTATAATTGAGGAGTGCACCTCTAGTAATACTTGTCTTCCACCTACCACCTCTTTAATGTGTGATGGAGATTACTCCAAGTTCCTTCAATCCAATAGTTGACACTTTTCTAGAAGCTAAGCTAGAATCTTTCACTTAACTCTTCTACAAATACCTATCCTAGATATTTCCTAAGGATCAATATAAAAAATTTATAGAATATTTAATTACTTACACTTTCTAGAATACATTACTTCTAGATGATGGGCCTGTTGGATAGTCCTTAACGCTGAGTCTATAACCAAAAATAGGTCAAGATGGGCTCACCGATGTCACTGGGTCCACATATAAGCTTTTGATTTATATCCAAAAGAAAGAACAACATCAATCCAACCATCGACATACGGGAACCTACTTACCATACCTAGCATCGATGGTGGAAGAGTTAGAAGAATGATATCTGCCCCCATTCTTGGTTTTCTAGAATCGGATCTTTAGGTCTATATTTCTATGATCAACTTTTTAACATAATTTTAATTGTTTTTAGTTTCATCCATGCATATAAGTTAGGAAAAATCTTGTCGATTCCTTGGCAAAGAGGGTGCAGAGCAACTCTTTGTTGTTTGGGACGCCAATTCTAACTTCACAAATTTAAATCGTTCAAGCAGAAACTAGACGGTGAGACTGCGAGACTTGCGGAGTATTTCGATGAGATTGGAGGGACGAGCACAGTTGGCTTTGTCACTGCCATGTTAACTGCACCAAATGAAAATAACCGGTATATTTTGCCACCCAAAGTTATTAAGGACTTTTAACTGGACCACTGTCCTGGAATATTTCCACAGTCTAGTAAGAAGATCACATTTATTAATAATATAAACCCAAATTTGAAGTGCTTTGTTAACATGCTTTTTACGTTGTTTTTATACAGTAAAAGTGCAATTAATTTGCTTGCAAACGTATTAAAAGTAGTACAAGACCCAAATACGATAGTAAGCATCTCCATGACATTGTGAAGGATAACCACACGATTGCACCAAACCTTGTCAAATGTGGTAATTCCAGTGTTTGACATCAAGCGGCTGCAGCCCACCATCTTCTCGTCCTATGAGGTTCTCTCTCTCCATATTTCTCCCTTCTTTTTCTTCTACTCTGTGATAAAATTCGATTTCCATTACACTATTAACGTCCCCATTTAGTGGTTTTGTCTAAGAAATGCTTTCAAGCTCTATAACACGGGACATCGTTAATAAGTAGGATTGTTACAGACAAAATAGCGGTGTATTTATCACCCAAATTGTTTGTTGTCGGATACACTCCGCAGATTGAGTATCCATGCAGATTGATTTTCTCCTCTACTATTTGAAGCTTTAAATCACAAATAGAGTTATAGATTTACTGAAGGACAGCTAGCCTAGGATTTTAAGACTGATTTTAATTATACTTGAAGAATTTTATCTTTGTTCAAGAGCTGCTAGCAGCCTTGGTGCACTGCTTCTGCCTATCTGGGGTCTAGGGAAGGGGCAGACCACAAGGGTCTATAGTACGCAGTCTTACCTTGCATTTTTGCAAGAGGCTATTTTCACGCCTTAAACCTGTGACCTCAAGATCCCTTCTTGTTCAAGAGCTGCTGAGGCAAAGAATAATTCTAGAAATGGATAACTCTAACCAGGTTGTAATTACCGAGACCAAAAGCCCCAACAAGCTCCTTAGAAGCTCCTCGGATGACATGAATTAGAGGATCAGTTCGTCCACATGCAAATAGGGATCTCATATTTTCCATCAACGATAGCCAATGGGCCATAATATACCAACATCGAACAAGAAAAAAATATCTTTCCTTGTTCTTTATAAGTAAGACGTGCTCATTACCATTCAGAAAAGAAAAATCAGAAAAGAAAAAAAAGGTAAGATGTGCTCATTACCATTCAGAAAAGAAAAAAAAGGTAAGATGTGCTCATTAATAGACATGATGACATGCTTCCCATTGAACAGGCTAGGCATGATGACTCTTTGGATGCTGAACTCTTAGACGTCTACAGCTCCAACGTACCTTTCTGCACATTATTTTGAAACTAGGATTCGCAGGGGAAGAGCGAGAGCTTTAATCTAATTGATGGTGGCGTAGGTGCTACCAATCCGGCCTTAGTTGCTATCAGTGAAGTGACGAAAGAAATTTTATAAGGGAACCTGAATTTCTGTTGGATATTAACTTTGCTAAGCCTCACCAACAACAATGAACTTTTATAGGAAAATAAGAAGAGAGAAAGTACTAATGAAAGAGGGGGAAAAATTCTCTCAATTTTACTCAAGATCAATTACAGTAAAAAGTTTGCTACCTTTACAAGACTCAATCCCTCACTCTTTCATTCAACTTTGCAGATCTTTCTCACTCACTTCTTATATAATTCTTTATCACTTGCTTAAAACTGAGAAGTGATCCTCTATTTATACTTACTTTCTACCTACCACCTCCTCAATGTGTAGTGGAGATTATTCCAAATGTCTATAACCTAATGGTTGACACTTTCTATAAGCTACATTAGAATCTTCCACACACATCCTCTACAAATATCTAGCCTAGATATTTTCTAAAAACTAAACTATAAACTTTCTAGAATATTTAGATATTTACATAAGACTTTTTTAATACACTTTCTAAAATATAGGCCTTTTGAGATGATAGACCTTTTGCGTAGGCTTTAGGGCCAGGTCTATACCCATGATGGGATAAGATGGGTTCACCCATATCACTGGTTCAACATACGGGCCTTTAGTTTATATCTAACAATTTCTTCCCAATTAAACCTATGGACTGTGGCAGATTTTTGGCCATCTTCATTGGGAAGCGGTGCACCAAAGCCAAAGGAAAAATATTATGCTAAAAGTGTGCGAAAATGGGGAGTTTTTGGTTATTTGCTTGCTAATGGTTCCACTCCATTAATCGATGTATTTTCTCAAGCAAGTTAAAAAACGGTTGACATACACATCTCTATTCTCATCCAAGCACTTCATTGCAAAGAGAATTACCTTCGAGCTTAGATCAGTATATAGGCTTTGTGGTCGTGTTGAATAGCTTCAAAGGTATAAAGCCACCTTTAAATTTTTAATACCAATTGGTTATGAAACTAGGATGATAAATTAAGCAAGACTACATTATTGGTTGATATGGCTACAAAGGAAAATTTAGACAATCTTGTGATTGTGGGAGAGGGATTGCTGAAGAATATGTTTGAAGGGTGAATTTAGAACTGTTATCTCTGAACCCATGAAAAACAAAGGCACCAATGAAGAAGGTCTTGTTAGGTGAGAATATATAGGTGCCTTCAATACTTTTGTTTGGCTGTAAGATTGTTTTGTTTGGTGTCACTAATTATTGGGTGGGCCTGCAAGGGTCCATACCTATGTGAGAAATGGAGAAATATGGGATACCTTAACTCCTATCTATCTATCTATCTATATATATATATATATATATATATATATATATCATTGTAAATAAGAGAGAAGAACGAGAGAAATGTAGAGTTTGGTGAACGAGGGAGTGAGACGCTCCTTTTAATCTATAATCTGATTTGATAGTCAATATGCAAGGAGCCCACAAGTATATTTCATGGTATGCACTGGGGCCTACAAACAGGTGTCACTTAGAATAATTAATACTAAAATATTATTAAAAATAAATTCAGTCTAACTCTCTCTTAAGTCGATCGATCAACTTAGCTTGATATCTTGCAAACTCACGCTAGCTCAAGTCTTGCAAAAATGGGCATAATTAGATAAAAACTAGGTTTTGGACCAAACTCTTGTGAGTCTGACAAAATTTAGTCAAACCAAGATCGTGCAAAATCTTCCATAATGGGCCTTACTCATTTTATTTCTTCCACTTTATCAGTTCTCGCCAATGAGTATCATCGAATGTAGATTAAGAAGACTAGTGCAAAGTCAGGATACGATTTATTTTCCTTCACTCTATAAGATTTTTATTTCGAATGATGATAGACTTGTATCCATCCACTAGATCAAATTATCTAGCAGCCAAAAAGAACCCATCACTCTACACGATTGCCTAATACTAATAGAACACTAGGCACTAGTAAATCCATAGGCACTCATGAACATGTCCCTCAGATTATCTTTAACCACTATTTCTCATAAATAACCTATGAACTGGATTTTCTTTCCTTCCAAAATTTGATGAGACATTTCCTTCCACACGGTACAAATAATGGAAAATGAAGTCATAGGCCAAAGAGAAAACATCTGCACACCTTAATAAAATAGAGAAAGAATAAGGGAAAACACACACAAGCGAGTCTTTCAACCAACAGAGAGATTGTTCCCTTCTTTCATCTTAGGGCGTGTGGTGTTCCAATTGAAAATGACACAACGGTTTCTCCTAAGCTATGGTGCTGATCCCAGTCCAGAAGATTTAACGATGGATACCATATATCTTAACTATGTCCCACATGACAAACGGTCAGATTCACGGTCTCTTTCCCACACTTGCATTCTTTTGATCGGCGATTGTCGGGGCTGTTATTGATTGGCTTTTGGATACCGTTGCTTTGCCGGCGGATGGGACCCAGGTGGAGTCAGCGAGGACACTCGCGTTTGTGACTGTGGATCCGAGAGTTTGTGGGAATATGCCATCCCCAATCTGTTGAGGTTTATCTTTGCGTTTGAGCCGCAGCAGGCGAAGAAGGTAAGGCTTGTGTGGTTATCTGTCTCTTTCAGTTCGTTTAAGGTGTTTTGATTTGGAGTGGCTTTTGGTTCTTATTATTATTATTATTATTATTATTGAAGGCGATTGAGCACGTCTGAATTACATATTGGGTTTAAGTTCTGCCTAGTTAGCATGTTCTGACAGACGTGTACATAACTACCGAAGAACACAGAAAAACATGTACCACTGAGAGCTCGTCCAAGATGTAATGAACTTGTATACGCCAGATTGATAGGATTCTTCGTGCTATAATTATATACTATCCACTCTCATTTGTTAATTACTTCTCCTATCCTGTGTTGGTGTCACCTCATCTGGTGGCAATCAATTTTATTTGTTGATCATATGGTTGAGAGTAAATATAAACCTGCATGGTTTTTCCACTTTTGTTTTAGGGCCATAGGCTATGGCTGTGTACTATAAGCATAGATTTTCTGCTTGCCCTTTCCAGGTAGCTATCTTTTTGGAAGTGATTTTGTTGTGGAACCATGACTGTTAGTGCATGTTATGAAACTGCCGCAAGCTATATTAACCAGTTCTCTTAGGTAAAAACAGAACATTAAACAAACTTCATTGGATGACGTTGATATTTGCCAAGGTAGTAGCATGCTTGTAGCTGCAATTATGAACATTCTCTCTACTAATAGTGACAGCATAGAGAGAGTATATTTCAAGCAACCTTGCAGGAAATGCAGAAATAGGTGACATGGGAGCTGCTCTTGACGTTGTTAAGGAAGGTGGCATGCATTTGGATGAGCCACATGAAAATGATGGCGAGGATGGTGACAAAGGAATGCGATCGGAATCAAAATTCCTGGAGGTACAAAGTACTGTTTTCGCCAGCAAATGCCCTTCTAAAGTTGGAGCACTCTGATGTCAATCAATCAGAATCCGCCGAGCATGTTCCTAGAACTCTTGCATTTCACAAGAGTCATATCACTTTACGAAAGTCAGCGAGTTTGGGCTTATGTAATAGTTCCAGGCCTCTGGGATGGTTTGCAAAGCCAACTTGTTGCTGTACCTTTTGCAGCATCGGCTTTAGTTAATTGGGCCCTGGCTTCTAGTCTTGAAAGAGATGGGTATGCTGGCATGACCGTTTTCGTAGCACCTAGAGCTGTGAAATGGTATGGGAGTTTGGTAGCTCGATTGCTGTTGCAGGACCAGAATTTGCCCTTGAGTGATCCTGTTTCTGATTGGAGTTCCAGTCTTCTTTCTACTGTTTCTCAGATGAGTAAAGTTGAAGATATTGCCTTGGCTAGAATGGCCCTTTCAGCCCTTTTGGTTTCTCTTGAAAGGAGCGCCGATGCACAGACAACAGTGATAGAGAAGGGTCTTCATCTTATGAGACTAGCAAACTGAAAATCCTAGTCATCTGCAAGAATCCCTAGGGAAGGCCATGGAATTACTCTGTACGGGGAATATGCATTCGTCTCTTGTAGAAAGTCAAAGGTGGTCTGCATTCTTCTACATAGGGTTTGTGGGAAATTTCCTGCAGATGATACATGGTTTTCATCTGTGAAAGTTTCTTTCATGTGCACTTGAAGACTATGGTCCAGCTTCAATACCGATTTCTCAAGGGTGGTTTACTATGTTGGATACTGAGATTTTGAGCATCACCAAGGCAGAATCTTCAAGGGATCCACTTTTATGAATGACAAAAGTGAAGGTTAGAAAATATTTCAGTTTCCCATTCCTGATTATAATCATTCTATAAACTGAAATTTTGATGGTAGGTAATAAGTTCTGTAATCTGGAAGGTTGCTTTTGAAACCAACGGACCGTATGAATTGAAATTCTTTCTCAACATGAGGGCATGTTTCTCTAGTTTCCTTATTTGCTACTGGCACTGATGAACTATGAGGCGTTTTGGATCTGATTGCATTTGAAACATCGTATAGTGTGAAAGCTGCCTTCTTTTCCTTCAAACATGTATCTAACTGGTCTTTGTTGCTCCTTTTATCATGCTGGCCTTCAGTTGGTTTCATTACTGGGTGACATACTGTTTCCTGTTTGAGAAAATTGTGTGTTGATTAATCTTTTAGCTCAGCACCCAAAGTCTTTGCAACATTTGCTATCTGCACTTAAAAAAAGTTAGTTCTTGCTTGGATACTGCTGTTGGGTTTTAAGACACTAATAGTGCCTAAAATATAAGTTCGGAATCCAAGATTGCAGTTGGATCCCCCTTATCATAATTTTCTTTTGCAGTGGAAAACTTCATTAGTAATAGGGTTTTCTGTAAAAATGTCGTTACATTTTGGCATTTTTGCAAAAACGTCCAATGTTTTTTGAGTTTTGCAAATTTGCGATTAAGTTTTTGTGAGCTTAGCAAAATTACAATTCTATTATCCTCCTTCCTTGTTATTTTTTTGGAAACTTTGATAGTACCCTTCCCTCTCTCTCTATTATTAAGTTCTAGAAAACGTGATTAAGTTATCTACTTTGGCCACTAAGTTCAATGACTTTCCAATGGAAAGTTTCAGTGAAACTTGGTATCTAACACAATTAGATAAGAAAAGAAATATAATGGTATTCGTTAGATTTTAACAAAAACCAACCAGTTGTGAGATATTCAATCACAAACATACTATGTTCACAAACCTTGGTAACAGTACCTGTTAAGCTTCTTCAATGAAGTTCAATAATTTAAACTTCAATTTCTCACTGAAAACTAATATAAAACTCTTCCTAACACAAATTAGAACATAATCAATTCTTTTGATCAATAGAAAGCACCATAAATTATAAAAATTCAAGTTTAAAATGTGAGCAAAATGCTTTTACTGTTCATGCAAACAATGTCGAGACTTTAAAGCTCTTTGTTCGATGCCTTTTGGAATGAAACTTGGATGTCTAAGACTTGATTGTTCTTCTTCTCAATGTCTTCTATCTAGTACAATCAATGTTAGAGATTTTCATTGATTAAAGAAGCGGAAAATCATCTGCGAAGTCCTCTTATTCACCATCATCTGTTGAGAGGGGTAATATTAGAATTTTGAAAAGACGAGCAAGGAGGATGGAAAACTAACAGAATGACAAATTTGCATAGCTCACAAAAATTATTGACAAATTTCCAAAACTCAAAAAGCGTTGGATTTTTTGCAAAAATGCCCAAAGGTAATAGCATTTTTGCAAAATAAACCCTTAGTAATATGGTTTGATCTATCCTTTCTGGATACATCTTCAATCATGCATCAATCTTATGCTATATTTTGCCACATAAATCATAGTTCAGTAGCTGTGAGCATCAAATGATGATTTCCTTTCCAAGTTGGAGTCAAGCATTGGCTTTATTTTCTTATCTTTTGGTCCAACGTCCTTTACAGCAGCAGTGGTCTTTCAGAAATACTTTCTGTTGAAACTGAATGTGGTGTCTTGTTTGCCCTCAAAAATATAACAGTGAGGAAAGGAGATGCAACTAAAGGACTAAACTCATACAGATGCTTTTCTCCATAGACATTTGGAAAGGTCTCGTTTGAGAGGGATGATGATGCAAGGAAACTACTAGAATCCACCATAAGTGAAAACTTGCTACAGAAGTAAACGGTCATATGCAAGATGCAATAAATCTTCATAAATGGGAATTTACATATGACTGTAAGGTAAAACCCACTTCCAATAGAAGCTGCTAATATTTGATTGCTATATGTTGATAGGCACATGTTGGTGAGTGTGTATAATGTGTATATGCATGCATTATCCCTAGGAAACCTAAGAATCCAATTGCAATTTCTGCTATTATTATGACATGAAATGAAGCTATATATTTACTTCAACGTGGCCTAAATAAGAATAGAAAGTATATTAATTTCTGACTCTTGTGGTCTGTCCCTTCCCCATACCTCGCATACACGGGAGCTTTGTGCACGGGGCTGCCCTTTTATTAATTTCTTGACGAAAGTGCCACTGACTTCTTTCCAAAAGCCACCAAAAGCAAGTGACCCTTTTCTGGGAAAATGAAACAAAAATATTAATTTCCATTAATCACAACAATGTGGGTATTAGGTTTTGAGTATTTAATTGTATTGTTGTTGTTGAACTATGGATTTGGTGATGAACTTGTAGGGAATATATGCCCCCAGTAGCCATTATTATTTCATTGGCTTAATGTTTCTTTTACTTCATTGATAAAATATACATTTAATCTCTCATTTCTTTCCAATATTGCGAGTTATATGCCAAAGGCTAGTTATATTATATGTTAGTCATGAGATAGCAACAAAATATATATCAATCATGAAATGATTACATTGTCCTTACATTACATTGTAGGGGATTCTCTTCAAGGTGACTCAGCATCATAGATGGCAAGAAGTGGAGTTAAATTCCTCGTAAACCTAAAATGGTCCTCAAGTGATCATGCGGCTAGGAAACTACATTCTGTTATACTACATGGGAGTTTTGATGGAGATGATGTTTTCTTAGTCTTGGTTAGACATATATTATAGTGGGCAAAAGTGTTTTGCATATGAGACATGATTTTGATGTCTAGGATACTCAGTGAACATTGACTGATTTCTACTTGATGAGCCTACTTGAGAATCTACATCTCGATTGGTCTGGTACTTATTTTTTATGTGCCGATCAGTGATGCTCATTACAGGTATATGAGTACTTTGGAATATGTATTAAGACTCATGAAGAATGAGTGATGGTTAATATGGGATCCACCACTTAATAGGGAGCGACATTTAGTGAGGAACAATCATTGGATAAACTTATGCAAATGCAATGCCTTGAACTCATATCATCATCAAGAACTTATCCCGACTAGGAGTCAGTAATGCCTTTGTATTATTATTTGATAAATTGTTTATAGAATTATTTGGAAAGAGTTTCAAAAGAATAGTCCATCTTAGTTGGTCATGCTCATTTACTTAAATGTATCTAGAAGTGTCCAGTTAATTCCACACACCTTGTTGAGGATATATTGGGAATACACAAAGAAGAATGAGTTCACATCATGTGCTTTTTCTTTGTTTCATTTATAGTTAATGACATAGAAGGGGAGCCTTGACGCAATGGTAAAAGTTGTCGTTGTGTGACCTTGAGGTCACGGATTTAAAGTGTAGAAACAGCCTCTTGTAAAAATACAAGGTAAGGCTGCATACTATAGGCCCTTGTGCTCCACACCCTTCCCCAGACCTCACATAGGCGGGAGCTTCATGCACCAGGGCTGCCCATTTATAGTTAATGACATGTAAAAATGTTCAACAGAGATTGGTTTTTTGGGCTTTGGAAACTACTTTAAGAAAGTTGTTTGCCTTGGCAAGGAAATTACCACTCAATAAGAAATACTTGGGAGATCTCCTTAGAGGAAATTAGAAGCATTGTAACTTCACAAAGTACAATAATACAAAAGAGAGAAATTCTAGAGGAGAAAACAACCCAGTTAAGTCTCTCTCTCTCTCTCTCTCCCTCATGTTTTTCCGCTGGTTGAAGAATTTGGAGCTACCTCTAAGGAGAAAGAATAAGATCAAGGGATATTGGGAAATGTGCATGACCTCTACTTTATGGTGGATGTCACTATTTATTTATGTTAGACATAGTTAAATTCATTTGATAAGAAGATGATCTGAAATTATAATTGTTAGGTTTCTCCATTTCATTTTGTTTGTAGTTCAATTTTTTGCTAGAATCAACAGAACTTTCCTTTCCATTAATTCCCTTTGGGTGGAAACAACATGCTATTGAATTTGCAGCTTTGCCAACAAATCATAGTACTGTAACATAACAAGTTTATTCTTTAAAATCATGGACCTCTGCTCATGAGCTTTTCCGGACGTGCTTCATTTCTCAATTCTGACTATTAAACCAACTTTGGAAGATAATAATGTGAAGGTAGCATGGGAACATAATGAAGGAAAGGATATTAAAGTTCCTTAAAGCTTTACTTTGTTGTCAAATGATATAAACCAGCTTGCAACGACGTGTTATATCTTGTATTCTTGAAAGAACGCACAAATTATTCTGACCTGATTTACTAGAGAATATAATCAGGATTGTAGCAAACACTGCTAAGTCCAAAAAATTAAATTCTTAAGGTACAGAATGTGGAGTATCAGGAGCAAGTGTTGGTAATTTTGCCTTTAGAACTGATTTTCACTTTTTCTCGAACTTCTGCATAAACCTCCTTACAGGGCTTAGACATTCATGGGAAAACAGCGTCATTCCTGTCCATTTTGCACAAATAATGTATTATTTCCCGCTTTGTTGAATTCCGATCGTATGATATTTCACATGCTAATATGAAGTCATTTGCACTGCATTTGACTATGTTTTGTCGTTATACTTTGGTCCAATAGAATAAAAAATAAAACAAAACAGCTAGTCACAAAGTACCTCTCTCCCGTCATTATAATGTTTATATGATTCAAGATGCTTTTCTTCTTAAAAAATTTGTCTCCATTTAAACAATTTTATCAGTAAAGTGTTCATTGCAATGAGGTTATGTAATTTTCCTATGAGGTATCACGATGTTGGATTGCTGGCAAGCTTCTGAGTTGATGATTTATGTGTAAGTGAAAGCAGCACTTGATGAGGGAATACTCCACTTCCATTTGATGTATCTAATACCAATAGATCATTCATGGTATTTTGATGTTTCGTTAGAGAACCGTCTTGCTTGCAAAAGGGACTTTGGATCCATTAAATTCTCCACTCCCAAGTGGTTTGTTTGTCCAACACCAATAGGTCAAAGGTGATAAGTTAATCTTTGATTAGAGAATCGTCTCGGGTATGTCCTTTTATGGAGAAACTAATACTTTAAGTTTATTCTGGGATTTGTGTGGTCTTACCTACATCATTCTTTCTCAATTCACTTTTGTTCTTAACAACTTGACCCTCTCCGTGATCTCATTGTAGTCCCAATCTTCAAGGTCTGGACTTTAACTTCAGGCTAGTATGCATAGCCTAGGCAACACGTCTTGAGTGCACTGCTAATTCATGTGGATCGTTGCTCTCTTGGGTGCAATGCTAATCCGTAGTGCTTTCTTGATCTGGTACCAATTCAATGCAGGTAAACTGCAAGGAACTGAAAGTAGTTTCTGGAGATTGAACAACCACAAAATGATTACATTTTAACAGTAATTTTCTCTCAACGTATACAGGAAGCTCATGCAATCACAGGTAGATCAAAAGAGCCCATCAAACCAGATTTATGGACTGAAGAAGATGGCCAAAGAAGCAATGCGTGCGCTTCACCCTAGAAGGCCCTAGTCCTGTTTTCTTGGGCCATCTTCTTTAGTCTGTACGGTTGGTCTCTTTGGAATGCCTGTGACATTATAGTGTTTAGTGAATTGTGGCAGTCTACCAACAAAACGGCAATGCAGGGTTTGCCACAACGAAGTGCTAGTGTGGCTCACTCATTGCTTCCCTCTCCGCTGATGTGTGGGAATGAAAATCTATCTTTGGCTTGATATCATCATGCCTGGGATTGAGGGTATGAATGGAGAAGGAAAAGTTGGATTTGTTGAACCTGATCAGGATGTTAGATTCTAATGATGCAGAGCTAAGTGTTCGGCACCATATCAAGCTTTTTACATACTGCTCTTGGAACCAATTATTGTGAGGAAGTTTCACAAGTGTCATCAAGTGGCTGGATAATGATAGCCTATTCATATTTTGGCAAATGTGGTTGCTGATTGTTTTGCAAGAGAGGGAATGTTGGATGATTCGCTAGTAGTTTTGACTGCCATACATATGGGGTGCTGTCACTTGGCTGCATGTAACCTAGACAACCTTGGTTTTCTTGCATTTGCTCGTTTGATGTAGTCAGGCTCTAATCAATGAAATTAATGAAAGCCCCTAGTCTAATGGATTGGTTGAACCAAAGTTTGAACTTGGAAGAGCATATGACAATTAGTAGTCTTCTTGTTTTGTTTCTTTCGCTTATTTTAAACTAAGTCCAAAGTGATAATATTATGGAATGTACAATTAAACGGGATTCTCATTTCTTAGCAGTTTTTTTTCCCAGTATAATCATGTTCTCCATTCACCCCATATATGTTGGTCCAGCCCCATTTTCAAGCGGTCACCGATGTCAACAGTAGCAGGCACCATAGTCAGCCACCAACTTCAACAGTGGCAGGCACCGCCGTCAGCCACTGCCCATTGACTTCTATAAAAATTGTTGAAAATTAGGACCCAAAAAATCCCTATAAATAGGGATACGAGTAAGAGCAGGAAACTATGCAAGGAACATTACCCATTCCCCATGTCTTCTCTCTGTAAAACCCCTGTAATTTCAGTGTATAGTGAAATCTCTGCATCTCTTGTAGACGTAGGCTTATTGGCTGAACCACGTAAATTCCATGTTTTGTGTGTGCATGATCTTGGGCAGGGACTGAAAATCCCCAACAAATGGTATCAGAGCGAGGTTCTGCCGTGAAATAGATGCAGAAAATTGAGTTGCAGTACCGGAGGTCGAGAGGAAGAAGAAAATTGTTCCTACTACAGTAATCATCATTGTTGCTACAGTGAAAAAACACGTTATCATGTTGCGATAGTAAAAGCATCATCATTACTATCGCTACAATACTACTATAGTACTGAGTTGGCACAATACCCCAGAGGTGGGTTCCAACAATTCGAGTTTCAATAGGTACGATGTTACAACAGTACAGAGTTGTAATAGTACGAGTTGCAACAGTACCTAGTTGAAACAATAGCACGTTGCAACAGTACAGAGTTGCAACAGTTCGAGTGCACCCGTAGCTGAATTGCAACAGTGATTCGATTGGAGCAAACCTATTTTTGACAGGTTTTCGAGGGGAATAGACCGGTTCTAGGCGAACGCAGTAGTGTTCTTAAATTTGCAAGATTTTCTCCTGAAATTGTTGTAAGTACTCTATCTTTACTTATGGAGGCAAACATGAGCAAAATGATTTGCTTAAATGGTACTAACTATCACAAGTGAAAGGAAAAGATGAAAGATCTTTTTATAAAGAAATTATGTTGATGTTTTCTGCAAGTGCACGGGCTATTGTAGTGTAGCTTATGCAAGTACGGGTCGATCCCACAAGGACTTGATTTAAAATGGAGTTTTCAATAAAATTCAATTAATAAAAAAATAAAAACAAAGACTATACTAGAAATAAACTAAAATCCAGATTTATTCAATTTCTCCAGTTTGCACAATTATTTATTCAAAAGACAACAGAAAATAAAACTAAAAGGCGTCCTGGATTGCACTGTCTCTAAATTAGTCTGTCCTGGATTGCACTGTCCCTGAATAGTCAAAATGAAGATAAGGTAAAATCAGAATAGCACAGGGACACAGTTGGAATTAAATTAGGGACTCAGTTGGAATTAAACTGGGGACATAGACGGTATTTCTGAAAAAGGACAGAGTTGGTATTAAAATGGGGACTTGTTGGTCATTCCTGAGATCTTCCAGGGGCAGAACCAGAATTTTTGAGTTCTGGTTTTTCACAAAAAAACCAAGAAAACGATGATGGAAACCGGAAAAGGGGAATAAGGGAGAAGAAGGAAGAAAGGAGGGAGGAAGGAAGGAGATGGAAAGGAGGAGAGGAACGCGGGAGGAAACCCGATATGGGTTTTCTCTCCGTTGGCCAGGTGGTTCAGAGAAGAAGGAGAGCATAAGGGTTTTCCGGCTGGGCTTGGTGGCCTAAAGCAACGCCTTTTCTGGGCTATGTTGGACCGGTGGAAGAGGGACGCCTGGACGTCATCTGATGCAGAGAGAGAGAGAGAGAGAGAGAGAGAGAGAGAGAGAGAGAGAGAGAGAGAGAGAGAGAGAGAGAGAGAGATGCTGGGGCTTTCTCAGGTAGGGGAGATTGTTTCCGGCGATTATCTCCAGCCAGAATCTTTTGTAAGGAAGAAGAAGAAGATTTGGGGGAAGTGTGGAGAGAAGAAGGAAAGAGGTTCGGTTGGACCTTGGTGGAAAAAAATTGATGCCCCTTCTAGGTGTCATCTGGCATTGGGAAAGATGGGCAGACAGAGGAGAGGTTTAGGCCAGTAGAGAGAAAAGATGGGATTGAGAGTAGAGAAGGAGAGGGAGAAAAGGCCAGGCCTTCTTGGTGTGTCACGCACCAATGGCCGGCCAAGAGAGAGAGAGAGAGAGAGAGAGAGAGAGAGAGAGAGAGAGCCGGTTCTGTTACGGTGATGTAGAGTAAGATGGGGGAGAACAGGGAAGAATAAGAAAGGGGGAAGAAATGGAAAACCCTAGTTGGTTTTCTTCCACGGTGAAGGAGAGTGTAGGGGAATGTGAAGTAGAAAGAGGATGAGGAAACCTGTGCCGCACGGTGGACTGGCTTCTGGGCGTTGTTTGGCAGAGGCGTGAATAAGCCGACGACAGGGAAGAACGTGAGGGAGAGAGAAATCTGAGAGAAGGAGATGATGCCAGGCCTTCTAGGTGTGTCACCCACCTATGGCCTGCCAAGGGAAGAGATAGCAATGTGGAGGAACTCTGACTAAGAAGAGAAGTGGGGATAGAGAGGGAGAATGTTTGAGAGGGAGGAGGGATAGGTGAAGGAGTAGTGGAGAATAGGAGATGGTGGCATGGAAGGGAGAAGATGGAGAGAGAGTGCGTGAACAAGAGATAAGGGAGAGGAATAGGGAGAGGAAGGGAAAGGTGAGTGGAGAACCAGCCCCCCCTCCCAAGAGGGGAAAAACGTCCTTTGGATAAGGAAGAAGGGTGTTTTTAAAAGAGAGATGGGGAGAGATGTACATGAGAGAGGGATAAGAGAGAAAAGAGAGGAGAAAGAGAAGGAAGAGGAGATAGGTAAGAGGGATAAGAAAGAGAGTGGGGGCCACTAGAATTCTAGTCTTGCTAGAACTCTGCAAGTCTTCAACTTTATCCTGTACTAGGATTCTTCAAATTCCATCTTATTTTCATAAAACTTCATCTGATCTCCATCTAATATCCTTGATTTGATCTGGAGCGTTCATGCCTGAGTTGACTGATCTGCAATGCACAGGACCCAATTAGCGCAATATAAACCGTTCATTAGCTTTAATAATCATCTAACCACTAAATTTTACAATTCAACGGTTAGATGGCCAATTAAAGCTAAAATGAAATATTTGATGTAAAATCTTAAAATTAATGATCTAGATGCTCTAATCAAATACTAAATTAGGGGTATTTTGACCAAAATTGAACACTTAACAAATTACATCTACCTGTCTTTGCTACTCAAAAATCGGAGGATAAGTCCGAAGATGAGTGGCCTTTTGAGGACAAATAGGTATGTGGTTTTATTCAAAAATGGGTAGAAGATAACATTTTGAATCATATTCAAAATGAAACACATACTAGAACTCTATGGATCAAATTAGAAACCTTGTACGCATCGAGAACTGGGAATAATAAGTTATTCTTACTTAATCAAGCAATGCACTTAAGATATAAGGAAGGGAGTTCTATTTCTAATCACTTAAATGAGTTGATTGGATGCTTTCAGCAATTATTCGACATTGGCATCACGTTTGACGATTATATCATGGGTTTATGGCTTTTAAATACTTTGCCTGACTCATAGGAAAATTTTCGTGTTTCTCTAGCCAATTCTGCTCCAAGTGGTGCTGTGACATAAGAATCTGCTAGAAGTGAGTTCTAAATGAAGAAATGAGGTGACAAGCTCAAGTTGTCACTACATCACAGTCTGAGATTTTGATCTTAGAAAATCAACAGAAAAGCAAGATCAAAGGATAGGAGAAGAATAACAGAAGCAGGAGTAAATCTAAGTCCAGATACAAGAATCTGGAATGTGATTATTGTGGCAAGAAGGGTCACATTAAAAGGCAGTGTTACAAGTGGAAAGCTGAGAACAAAACAGAAAATGCCAAGCAGGAGAGAAGAAATGATGAGGGGAATGATTGTGTAGCTGCCACTACTTCAGGATTTGTTATGGTCTGTGATGAAAATAAAATCAACCTAGCCTCCAATGAGATTGGATGGGTTGTTGACAGTGGTGCTTCTTTTCACGTTACCTCGAGGAGGGAGTTTTTTACCTCGTACACTCCTGGTGACTTTGGAATGTTGAAGATGGGTAATGATGGGCTGTCAAAGGTTGTTGGTATCGGATCCGTCTATTTGGACACCAACAACGGAACGAGGTTGATTCTCAAGGACGTTCGACATGTACCAGATATTCGATTGAACTTAATATCAGCTGAAAAGCTTGATGATAATGGGTACTGTAGTACCTTTTGCAATGGACAGTGGAAGCTCTCTAAGGGAGCGCTTGTGGTTGCCAAAGGGAAGAAATCATTTAGCTTGTATGTGATGCAAGCTTTGATTCCTATTAACTCTATGAACGCAGTTGATGTTACTGCTTCTTCAGAGTTGTGGCATAGGCAGCTCAGTCACATGAGTGAGAAAGGACTAGGTTGCCTTATTTGCTTTCAAGACTCAAAGCTGCAAAGTTAAGAAAATGTGCTCATTGTCTTGCCGGGAAGCAGCAACGGGTTTCCTTCAAAAGCCATCCTTCTTCCAGAAAGCCAGGTGTGCTTGAATTGGTACATTTAGATGTATGCAGTCCTATGAAGGTATGAACATTTGGTGGTGCATTATATTTTGTCATATTTATTGATGATTATTTCAGAAAACACTGGGTCTATGTTTTAAAATCTAAGGATCAGGTACTTGACAAGTTTAAAGAATTTCAAGCTTCTGTTGATCGGCAAACAGGGAAGAAGCTACAATGTATTCGCACAGACAATGGTGGCAAGTACTATGGACCTTTTGATGCTTATTGTAAGAACCAAGGGATTAGACATCAAAGAACTCCTCCAAAGACTCCTCAGCTAAATGGTTTAGCAGAGAGGATGAACAGGACATTGATGGAGAAGGTTAGATGCTTGCTTTCTAAAGCAAAGCTGCCCGGTTCCTTCTGGGGTGAGGCGTTATATACAGCAGCCTATGTTATTAACCTATCTCCAATTGTTGTCTTGAATGCAGATGATTCTGATAGGGTATGGTATGGAAAAGATGTCTCTTATGATCATTTACGAGTATTTGGGTGCAAGGCATTTGTACATATACCCAAAGATGAGAGGTCCAAGTTAGACGTCAAGACCAAACAATGCATTTTCATCGGCTATGGGCAAGATGAGTTTGGTTCTGTGCTATATGATTACATTGCAAAGAAATTTGGTTAGAAGCTGTGATGTGATCTTTATGGAAGACCAAACCATTGAACATATTGACAAAGCCGAAGTATCAAAAACTCGGAGTTCTGATACTCTGACCGATTTAGATCCAGTTCATGTTTCACATACGCCAAATGTAGATGGCACCAATGACCATAGTGGTGCTCCAGTTGATGTTCAAGAAAATCAAGTTGAGGGAGAACATGAAGCTGTTAAAGACATGGATGTTTCGTCAGAAGCTAATGATATTTAGCAGGAGGTTCCTACTAAGGAACCAACAGTTTCATTGAGACGGAGTTCGAGAGATCGTCAACCCTCCACTCGATATTCACCAGATGAGTACGTGCTCCTCACTGACAGGGGAGAGCCTGAGAACTACGCAGAGGCAGTTGAAAGTAAAGATAATGCAGAGTGGATTGCAGCTATGAAGGATGAGATGAAATCCTTACAAGACAACCACACTTTGAGCTGGTAAGATTGCCTAAGGGTAGACAAGCTTTGAAGAATCGATGGATTTATAGGGTGAAGTATGAGGGTGACACTTCACGACCACGATACAAAGCTAGACTTGTGGTGAAAGGCTTTAGTCAAAGAAAAGGTGTCGATTTTGAGGAGATATTTTCTCCTATTATCAAAATGTCTTCAATCCGAGTTGTATTGGGTTTGGTCGCAAACCTTGATCTGGAGGTTGAGCAGATGGATGTGAAAACAGCGTTCCTCCATTGTGACTTAGAGGAGAAGATATATATGGAGCAGCCAGAAGGTTTTATTGCTAAAGGCAAAGAGAAGTATGTCTGCAATCTGAAAAATAGTTTGTATGGCTTGAAACAGGCTCCCAAACAGTGGTACAAGAAGTTTGAGCAGTTCATGACCCAACAGGTTTACAGAAAGACTACTTCAGATCACTGTGTGTTTGTGCAGAGATTCAGAAGATGATTTTGTCATCTTGTTACTCTATGTCGACAATATGCTTATTGTTGGAAGCAGTTCTTCAAAGATCAGTCAGCTAAAGAAGGAGCTGAACAAAGTCTTTGCTATGAAAGACTTGGGATCTGCGAGACAGATTCTTGGGATTTCTATCATTCGTGACAAGAGAAATAAGCGGTTATGGCTGTCTCAAGAGAAGGACATAGAAAAAGTACTTCAACGATTTTACATGGATAAAGTTAAAGTGGTTAGTACACCTTTTGCTACTCACTTTAAGCTTAGTAAGAATCAAGTTCCAGTAAGCGATGCTGAAAAGGAATATATGCAAAATGTTTCTTATGCTTCAGTTGTTGGTAGTCTTATCTATGCCATGGTATGCATCAGACCAGACATTGCATATGCAGTTGGTACAGTGAGCCGTTTTTTATCAAATTTAGGAAAAGAACATTGGAATACAGTGAAGTGGATATTGAGATATCTACGTGGTACTTCCAAGTTGTGTTTGGGATTTGGCACTGGCAAGCACGTGCTTGAGGGCTACACTGATTCAGATATAACTGGTGACATTGATACGAGGAAGTCTACTTCAAGCTACTTGATTACTTTTGCAGGGGGAGCTGTGTCATGGCAATTAAAGTTACAAAGATGTGTTGCCTTGTCTACGACAGAGGCTGAGTTTATTGCTGTAATAGAAGCATGCAAAGAGTTATTGTGGATGAAGAAGTTTGTGAACGAACTTAGCTTTATGCAGAAGAGGTATGCATTATTTTGCGACAGTCAAAGTGCTATATACCTTAGTAAGAATTCTACCTTTCATGAAAGGTCAAAGCATATTGATGTTCGGTATCATTGGATACATGATATTTTAGACTCGAAGTCATTAGAGCTTGAGAAGATTCATGCTAACGATAATAGTTCGGATATAATGACAAAAGCATTACCTCGGAGCAAGTTCAAGATTTGTAGAGAATTGACCGAAATGGTCTTCTGCTAAAAGTCCATACTTGAAGAAACCTCCTTCAATTAATGGGCCTGGAGGAGGAGATTTGTTGGTGTAGCTCCATTTTTAGGCTGCCACCGATGCCAATGGTAGCAGGCGCCACAGTTAGCCACCAACTTCAATTGTGGCGGGCGCCGCAATAGCTGCCAACTTCAACAGTGGTGGGCACCGCCGTCGGCCACCGCCCATTGACTTCTGTAAAAATTGTTGAAAATTAGGGCCCAAAAAATCCCTATAAATAGGGATATAAGTAAGAGCAGGAAACTATGCAAGGAACAATACCCATTCCCCGTGTCTTCTCTCTGTAAAACCCCTGTAATTTCAGTGTATAGTGAAATCTCTGCATCTCCCATGGACGTAGGCTTATTGGCCGAACCACGTAAAATCCGTATTTTGTGTGTGCATGATCTTGGGCAGGGACTGAAAATCCCCAACAATATATACTATCAAGATTTATTATGCGTTTATTTTAAAGAAATTTCTACTATTTGGTAGATATATGCCGTGTCAAGAAAAGTTCTTGCGTAATAATTACATTTTCTGTTAGTGTACCCAAATTTTGAAATTTTGACTAAGTTGAATAATCATAAATGCCGATGCTTGCTTATAAGAAGATCATGTGGTCATATAAGTCGATACAAGTATTGGGAACTACTGTTTTCTAAGATTAGCAAGTTACTGCTCTGAATTTTTCATATGTTATAGCTTGCGTTGGAGCTCTTGCTTACTATTATTCATTCTAGAATATCCAGCATATCAAAGAGTTATTTTGCCCCATGTTTGATGGAAGGATGTTGATATTTTGCAGACCAAGATTGATCAGTCCATTGCTCTTCCAGCTGCAGAGGTCTCCAACCAGTTAGCTAGTCCAATTGTTAATCTAGCAGGACATCAGTTGCAGGCTACAACATATTCTGTTGATGGATTTTCTCTTGGAGATCTACTCACTTTAGAGCCTTTCTGTCAGCTATTCAAGAATTTGATCAGAAGTAGCTTGCCTGAGTTTGATGCTGCAGAATCTGTGATGGCTACACTCATGGGCATTAAATCATTGACAGAGGTGTGCGAGGATTCTACATGCCAAAACAAAATAGTTGATCTCAGTGTTATGACTGCAAAGACGCTTTCTTCTTCAGGATGATTATGAATAACTGGCTGCAATTGCGGCATATGATGCATCACAAGTTCAAGAAACCCAGGAGGGGGTTTCAAATGTCTAAGGAAAACCCCCATTAGATGCAAATGATTCTTCTAGTTTTACATGTTCACCCTTTTGCCAATATTGGGAAGCGTGCTGCCAGGTTATTGACAATTCTTTCCCTTCTTCCAAATGCCTAGAAGGCCATCATGGCAATGAAATTTGGTGCATGTGGCTCGAGGACTGTGCTAATGGGAAAATTCCTGGTTGCAATGAACTGGAAATCAGAGTTATGCTAGGACAACACTGTTAAATATGATTTGCTCATCATGGTCAGAAGTAAATGGCGTAAACGAAAATTCCCTCAGACAGAAGTAGGGAATCCTAAGAGTTCTTGCCCTCGTTATGAGGACGTGATGTTCTTGATCAATCCTTAATTGCCACACTGGCATTGTTCTGGCAACAATGGTTCGTGGACACCTCTCTGGAGAATTCATCTCCAAATCATAATGGCAATATTAAAAGCGAGAATAGAGTATATACTGAGTTACAAATTCTGATAGCTCTTCTATTGATGGGCCTGACTAGCGCACAGAAAATTTCAATACTGGACATTGTTTTAGTTCATGGCCTTCGTGGTGGCGCTTTTCAAGACATGGTGCATAGCAGAGAAAAATCTTCGACAACCCGTAAATCTGGACCGCCAGAGAAGATCTATCCGAAAGGTGGGAAGCAAGGAACATTTTGACCAAGAGAATGGCTTTCAGCTGACTTTCCTCATGTTTGTTTGTTTAATGTTAAATATAAGGTTTGTGCTCCATCCTGTGGAGAATGCCTTCGAAATCGTTCGTGAGACACGTGCTGCATTTTGTTGGCTGGAGATATGGTTCAATGTTGTATAAAACATTGCAATCCTTAGCACTCATTTATGTGTAGCAGCTCTAGTTGTTTTAATTTTCCAAGGTCTCTCCAGGTTGGAATTCTCTTCTGAGCATGTAATGATTCATGCAGACAAATCTTAAACAGCTGTATGGAGCTAGCCTGCTACTCCTGGTATGTTTGTCTGTTTTCATAGAATATAAGCATTTGTTATATATATGTTATAGTTAGCTGAAGTAATGGGTTTGACTTTATATTTATTATGAGTTTCATTATTGACTTGGGTACTTCTAGCTTTGAAAATGTGCAGGAAGTTAGCTCATTCTAAAGAAGTAACATGCTGCAGGTATTGGCAATCGGCCTGTTGCGTTTGTCACTCGCTGGTTTGTCTTAGCATTTCATTGTAGACTAGTTTGAGTGTTTTTAGTTCATCTTCCCTTGATTAATGATTTTGTGATGTTAAATTGATTTTGTCATTATATTTGCAGAGGTCTGTGTCTACCCTTCATTGATAATTAAGAAATGCTTGACTAGAAATTGTGGGCATTTCTCCCTTCCAACACCTAATAACACAATCTGTGAGCCCAGTCCGTTGTGAGTGTGCAGCTTGATTGGCTTGATCCTGTTGTTCTTTACTCAAATTCTATTGACTCCTTTAATTTCACTTAGAAACCAGATCTACTGCCATGAGCCTCTTCTGTCACTTGTCGTTGTTATATCTGCAACCATGTGCTTCTTTTTTCATTCCTTTTGTTTGCTTCAACAGATCTTTTAGTTACTGTGTTTAATTGAATCCTCAGACTGGTACCCGTGAGAAATTTAAGAGTTTGTTTACCATTATTTCTGCACCATAGTTCTTTCTGGATGTCCATGCATAATGATATCTTCTCTTTCTTTCATGTGTGGTTCTGTTTTGTCTGAAGAAGATTATCGGAAACTTCTGCCTTTCACACCCTTCTATTATTTCTTTAAATTCTATTTTCCTAAACTGTCTTCTTTACCAATTTTTATTTGCGTTACTGGTTATTCTTGCTTTGCAGCATGGGAGACCTGGTTGTGAAGTAGCAGTTGTATCAAGCATCGATGGATATTTTTTATAAGATCTTCAACAACGCCATCAGAATTGTATGCAGTCTTCAATTCCCATGCTTGGCCTTCCTACCTTCATTTTAATTCTGTGTGTAACAGTAATGCTTCATGATTTCAGGTTTTGTTCAGCTGTCCACATTTTGGTAGCAAACTTGCAGACATGCCTTTGCGTATGGGCTATGTATTTCGTCCAGCTCCCTCTGTTATTATATCTTAGAAATCTGAGCTTCTTATTTGTAGTTACCTGTGCTAGGTGCAAACCCACAAATTTTCTAGTAGATGATGCTTCATTGCTAGATGAATCCTGTGTTGGTGATTGTTTCTTATTACTTCATACTTTCCTGTAGATAGGGGAGTTAAGAGGTGAATCTTCAAGATCGGTGGAGCTTAATGACTTAGTGCATAACCGCCATAAGAAAGGATTTCTTGATATTCTCAGTTTGAGTGAGGTGAAAGAATCTTTTTGAAGACATATATCTCTTTAAACATCTCAATATCCAGTCTCTGTTAGTAGGCTCATATAAACCTTTCAACAGATCCAAATTACTCCCATAGTTGAAGGCTACGGAGAACGGGCTTTCCGGATGGAAACTGAGCCAATCGAATCAGCATATCCTGAATTTGGTGAACTTGTTGTAGTTCCATTGTTGTGTCAGCTACCGATTAATTATTTGTTGACTTATATTGCCATTGCTATGTACTGAATTTTCCAAAGCCCCATTCGATCTGTTTCATGTGGTCTTTCATTATGTTACTTGCATTGCATACAGCAGTTAAGGGCATAACAGGACATCCCACGGAAACTAGGTCAGCGATTTACCAGCCATAAATGCAATTAATAATTTGAAGCATCTTACTTTTCGGGGATTAGGATTTGGGTTATGTTGTTTCTTGCTTTTGGTTGATGCATATCGGGGCCTTGAAGAACACCATTTCCCGTTGACTATCTGTGCTTGCATGGATAGTGGCGGAAGATTTGTATTTGGTGCAAGTGGAATCTACCAGGAATCCATCCAAAGAAGAAGCTTTGCTCGAAAGTAGACGATCATACTGGCAACTAATCACTCTCTGGAATCATTGCTAGAGAGACCAATGTCAGTGGATGTGATTAGACAATGATAAAGGTTGGGTAAAACGGAAACCTGAGAAGGAAAACTTGTAACGATTTATTAACCTCGTATGTTTTGGCTTAACAACTTGAAAGCATTGTTTAGTTTTTACCATTGGGATGGGATCAATGCAGCCCTTACATCAAGCTCAATAAACCTGAATCTATAGCAACCCTAAATACATTAGATGTTAGTGTGCCAGATACACTATAACTTCATATGTTATGCTGTAAATATATATCCGTTTTGGGTTTATGGCACACAATCACTTCGTGCTCCTTTCTTTTGGAGCAGTAATTAAGTAGTAAATTTAATTCATAGCAGAGGATATTTACAAGCTAGCACTAGTGCCTGTCAGGCTGAGCTGTACTGGCTCTAGTGACCAAATCTCTGACATGAAATTTCCACCATTATGAGGTGAATAATTTGCAATGTATCATATATTCAACTAATGTTGGACGAGCTTGTGATCTTACCCTACCAAAAAAGACAAAGAATTAGCTTTTCTTTATTCTCACAAAGGTTTATGCATATATTGAATTCGCTTACAAAGGTCTGTCAGGGAATTTCAATAGCAAGTTAATGATCTTATTTGTTGATTTTGATACAGGTACTTGATTCTAAGGATATGCAAGCCCGTTAACCGCACTGATCCATCATATAAAGAAACATTAGCATTCTTGCAGAAGTTGAAAGCCCATTACAAAATGAAAAAAAGGAAAAGGGCAGCCGAATATATGAAGCTCTTTCATACGTGGGATCTAGGAAAGGGGTGTACTAGAAGGGTCAATAATACGCAACCTTACCTTACATTTTACAAGAGATTGTTTCCATGCTTCGAACCCTTGATCTAAGGATTCTACAATTATGCCAAGGCTCTCATTCAGAAAGCCCATTACAAGTGAACGGAAAATAGTAAGTTTTTTTGTGTAGCCTTTCTCAAATTTTCACAGTTCATTCATCAAGCCTGCACTCAATGGGATTAAGTGTTGGGAGATTTTCAAGTTGCTGTGGAGATTCACATGTTCTAATTGATCTGGGATTTTCCACTTTGAAAATCAATTTCACAAATTTTGGGAGGACTGTTAAGGTCACGTTAAAGTTGGACCGTGGCAGGTGCGGATTCTGATGGGTGCAGTATGACCATGCATGTGTTAAGCACAATTCAGGTAGAGCAAAGATCATCATTTGTACAAGCCCAGATGCATGTGATGGTGGATGTGTTACAGAAATGTGAAATATATATCATTGTACATTGTTCAAAAATGTAACTCTGATGATCACAGTGCAACTTTTACTTTGGAACAATTTTTTACGGTGCAATTTCCCTGCATTTTTTTCCGTACGCAGGAAGAGTTATGAAGCAAAACATAGTTGTTTTGAGCGCTACTAAAGTGTGTCACGTCTGCCTCTGTGCTGGAATTTTTCACATTACTTGTGTCGGAAGGATGTTCTACCATGAATCCGATTTACAAATGTAAAGGGAGGCCACTTTTCCTGCTAACACTGGTCCTAGAAGGCCCTTGCGAATATCTTTCTTATCAGCTGGATACGTGATTGAAATCATAATACACCTGCCATATACAGGTTTCTTGGAGCTTCTTACCTTTTCTTTTCTTTTTCTTTTCCTTTTTTCTTTTTCTGAATGTTGAAAACACGCAAGCCCATGGGCACCTCGAACTTACTAGGTACTACTGCAGAACTTACTAGGTACGGCAGAGGCCCTTCTTGTGCCACTGTGCCACAAGGCATTTGCGCAGAAGCTTAATTTCTAGCTCTAATGCTTGGGGACTGTTCATATCATGGTAGCCAGAACGGCTAGTCAGCTCGGAATTCAGCCAGTTGAATGCTTCTAACGATTTTTCCAAACTCTAACTAAATTGAATCTATCGAGCATTTGCTTACTTATTCTCCAACAAGATCAATCTAACCCCTTGCACACAAATGCATGTGCAAGAGGTCATTGGATTTATGGACCATCAAAATGCGACCAAGATATGCCGATACCAAGATGAGATAAGCAATACAAGATGGACTTCTTGCCACTTGTTAGATTAGCAAATTTGTGATCTACATGGCATATGTGGCTGATTGAAAAGGGCGCAAGGGGGAGAGGAGTCCTTTTAGCCTTTTTACTTATTCAACCCGAAGTTCAAATCTTATATCACTATGCATGGCAATTGAGTCCAATGATGAGAATGATGACGTCCATCCTCACGCTTGAAGAATCCTGCAAAATAAGGTAGGTCAGTTAAATGTAATCTTAATATGATTAGGAGTCGTAATCAGAGAATAAAAGGAAAAGTAAGATTAGAATCCTACTAGGAAACTTTATACTGCCTTTGGCCTCTATAAATAGGACCAGAGGCAGAACCAAAAATATCAAGAGAACATAATGGGTGTAATCCTCTCTCATAGTGAAGATATTTCCCCTCCTCTCGTGAATGTAGGCTACACAGAGAATTTGGCTAATCAAACTCTTAAGATAGTCTAATTGCTGGGCTAGATTTTTTTGCAACATTGGAGCCCACAAAAAGATCTAGTCTAAAGAGCAAAGGAAATCTATCTTGCTGGTCAGTGACTCGGTAACAACTGACAGCGGGAAAACATCCCAAAATCAAAACAGAAATGTTACCTTCTCGAGCAACTCCAACTTCTCATTTTCTCTCACTATACTCTTAACCATTCTGCACCAAATTACATTCTCCATCATCATCTTCTTCTTCCAATTTCCCAACAGTCCAAACATCAAAACCATCAGTACGTCTCGTTCTCATGCTGTTTCTTAATTCATCTCTTCCAACTCCCTCTAACACAAGCACAGCACTATATTACTCCAAACAACACCCACAGCAACAGATGTTTTCACCAAAAAAAAAAACGTAGAAAACATAGAGAAAACAATACCCTGGAGAGAACAAAGGAATAGCGTGGCGATGAAATCAGACCCAAATAAAAGAAAGATAAAGAGGTGGCAGCTGCATGAGGAAAAAGAATAAGAAGAGGCCCACCATCTGATAATGTCAGTCAGGACCCGTGGGTGTGTTTGTGTGTATATTAGCAGCCCCATGCTGTCGGAATTTAGCCCTGCAGTGAATCAGATTCTAATGCCATCCCTTGCCAGTTAACTCGGTTAATAATATTCCAGGCTAATATGTGCACTCAACCAAATCACTTCTTGTGAAATATTCTGCTCTTTAAAAGCTAACACCGAAGCCGATTGTCAGTTGAACTGCGAGAGGGAGAGATGGAGGCGACACCACAAATTGCAACATCTGTAAAGTTCAATGGGAACAAGCCTCCTACACAAGAGGTGAAATTGTGGTCCTTTTGGAGGGCTGGAATTGCAGAATTTGTGGCTACTTTTCTCTTCCTCTACATCACTATCTTGACTGTTATGGGTGTGAACAGAGAGCCTAACAAGTGTGCTAGTGTAGGTATTCTAGGGATCGCATGGTCCTTTGGAGGAATGATCTTTGCCTTGGTTTGCTGCACTTCTGGGATTTCAGGTGGGCACATCAACCCTGCTGTGACCTTTGGGTTGCTGCTGGCCAGGAAGGTTTCCTTGACAAGGGCTGTTTACTACATGCTGATGCAATGCTTGGGTGCCATCTGTGGTGCTGGTGTTGTCAAGGCCTTTCAAGAGGGTCCTTACCAGCTGCATGGTGGAGGAGCCAACGTTGTCAACCATGGCTACACCAAGGGAGAAGGCTTGGCTGCTGAGATTGTTGGTACGTTTGTTCTTGTCCACACTGTCTTCTCTACAACTGATGCCGAAGATTCAACTGATCCCCAAGATACAACCGATGCCAAAGATTCTTATGTTCCTATTCTTGCTCCTCTAGCAATTGGATTTGCTGTTTTCCTGGTTCACTTGGCCACAATCCCCATCACTGGAACTGGCATCAACCCTGCGAGGAGTATAGGAACTGCCATCATCTACAACCAAGACCATGCATGGGATGACCATTGGATCTTCTGGGTGGGTCCCTTTATTGGCGCTGCTCTAGCTGCAGCGTACCACCAGATCTTCATCAAAGCCATCCTCTTCAAGGCTGGAGCCTAAGTATTTTATGGATGGTCGCTCACGGTGATTATAATTTTCTTTTTACGAGTTGTTGCACGTGGCACGCTTATGTTGATCCTATAGCTATGTTGTTATGCCTAATATATTGCTATTCACTATCAAACATGAATAACAATTATAGATTTCAATCGAAGGATACAGTGTCAGTAAAACTGCTGACAGGAATATGCGGAGGGGATTCAGAAGTTGAATTAAACAAACAGTGTCCATATGATGATGACTCTTACTAATAGATCAATTTAACTTCGAGAGCTAAAGAATGAAGCTATTTATGTCTTCTAGTTCTTGTTTCAAACAGGCCATGTCAAAAAAAAAAATGTCCCGGTATAGGAGTAGACCGCTCACGGGTAAGTAGAGGCAAGTTTTCTCGTGGATGGCATATTTTCATATTTTTCGGATCTAAGCCACGCGACATGTTCCAAATGACTTAGGCTTGAGACTAAATTTCATGCTCATTTGATCTTTTAGTCTATATTTCTTTTATTTGGAAATCACAACTATTGAGTTTTATTTATTTTTTCAAAGACTCAAAATAAGTAGTTTGAATCATTCAAATGCATTGTTTATCATGGTTCCTTTAAGTTCTTGTATGCTGAATAAGATGAACAACTCAGGTTTTTTATAAAGAAAACCTTTCATAAGAAAAGTTGGCATCAATTTCTTCACACACCCTTGAGCTTCTACTCCTATTAGGACAAAAAATGGAAAAAGAAAGAAAGAGAAAAAGTTGGACATGAGACGGTAAAATTTATTCCCCTTTTTTTTGCAAAATTAATGGAAGCACAGAAAAAAGTTATACAAGCAAGGGGTCATAAGCACTTTAAGTAGGCATTTGTACGCCTAATTTTTAGGTGATATAAGCCATTTATCATTTAAGTGATATCTCACATAGCACACATACAAAGACCATTGGAAGTTTCTGACCACTAGTTGCTTTTAGTTGGGAAAAGAACATTGTCCTGATTTTAAAAGTCAAGGCTATCATTCAATAGAAGGTTTCTGTGTAACTCAAACTTAGAAGGGGGTTGCAGTATAAATTCAGTGATCGAAAAGGTGTGCTATTTAAAAATCCCATTATAATAGATAGACGGTACAGTTTTCTTTAGCCGGTGTCCTTGCGACAGGTGCTGGTTTGAATCGTACTCCTATGAAGTGGTGAGGAATTCTATGATGATTTAGAGGCCACGACAGATCCAGCGACTAGCTTTTTTCTCCTGATGGGCTCAGATTTTTTAAGATCAATGTCATCTCTCAAAGAAATTGAATTCCATGCGAAGCATGCAATGGTAGAGAAGTTATATACCACTGAGCGGTCATAAGAACTTGAGATTCACGTATTTTCATAAAGGTGAACAGCGCTGCGTGTCTGTATAAAGGCAGTTTCGGTGCACAAAACTCTCGCTTAGGAAGGGTCTGAGTGAAAGACAGATTATAAGGGTTTATAGTACACAGTTTTATTTTATATTTTTATAAGAAGTTATTTTCACGCCTTAAACCCGTGATCTCAAGGTTACACGATGACAGCTTACTGTCAAAGCTCCCCTTACTGAAGAGTAACGTTCAAAGTGCATCATGCATGTAAAACTATACTATTATAAGCCAAAATGCAAGCTACTTCTCCCTGCTGGTTTTTTGTACGAGGGCCTGCATTCGCCATCACTGCTGCCCCGATATGGGGAGTGCTTGATTTGATCATGCTGCCAAGTCATGCCTTGTCTTACAACCAAAGGTTGGGAGTTCAAGATTTGAAGTCGCTGCTTACCTCCAAGGAAACAGATATAGGCTGTGGTATCAAAATGTGGAATGCAACTTTTCAATTCAGAGGCGCACAAACAACGCAGACATATATCTAGGACGCCTTTTTCCTAGATATAATCGTCCCACCTTGTTTGGTACCTACTTGTGAAACACGCCAACGAAATAATTGTGAGTATTATTTGTTTTCTATTTGCTCAGTTTCAAGAATCATGCATCACGATTTCTGTCAATGAAAGCATGTATTGCGACTATTTACCTGGCCTATTTTTTGTGGTTGTAATCTAATCAAGAGAGGCCGAATATGGTGAATGGATTAGATTTTCCAAAAATGATGCCTATATTGTGAAAGAAAAGGTAGTTCATTCCTCTTTGGAAAAGGAGCCCACATGGTAGGGGTGGCAAAATATGACACGACATGATAACAAGACCCGAACCCGACACGAATTTAGCAGGTTTGGGTCGAGTCTTATCGTGTTCGTGTGACACGTCAAAAATCATGTCGTGTTTGGGTAAATCAATGTGACCTGTCGTGTCGACCTGTTTGATACGCTACCTATTTATTCATCGTGTTGACCCATCTAACCTGTGGTTGAAACTATAAGACGGTTCTTCAAAAACCGTCTTATATTACAACTGTGAATGTAATATAGGACGGTTCATCTGAAACCGTCTTATATTACATTTAGTCTTGTAATATTACATGTTACTTTCTGCTGAAGTGAATTCACTTCAAAATGCCTACCTGTCCTTGTAGTGGATTCACTTTCTCCCCCTTTCAAATGAAAAACGTTCTAAATATTGCGGGAAGAAATGGCGCCTAAATTTCGGCAACCTCTTCAATGCATTTTCCCTCTATTAAAGGCTCTCTTCTTGCCTTCATTTTCCACTCTCCCCTTATTTCCCTGAATTCTCAGCTCTTTCAATCAAAAATGGGAAAACAAGATCAAATCACAAGCCCTGAAACCAACAAACCCCTCCCAAAACTTCAGAAAACCAACCAAAATGGTGTATCCACAGGTTCTCCAAACCTTCTCTTTCTTTTGAGGGTAAAAAGGCTCTCCGAGATTGCCAATTTGCCTTCAAAAGGTTCCCCTCTCTTAGCAGGATATGATTTTTCAAGGTAATGTATGCTTCAATCCATCTGGGTATCAGTGATTTTGAGCAATGCCCATCTCAATCTTCCATGATTTGTTTATTTTCCAGTTCTACGTCAACAACCATTCTCGCCAAAGGAAAAGCCCTTGTTCCTACCGATTTAAGCATAGGAATACCCGAAGGAACCTACGCTCGCATAGTTATGTGCTCGAAATAGAAAACCTTTTGATGTGTTTGATGATATACTCATGGACGGGCTTGTTATTTGCAGTGCCGAGATCTGGTCTAGCTTGGAAGCATTTGATCGACGTGGGTGCAGGCGTGACTGATGCCAATTACAGAGGTTCAGTGGGCGTGATTTTGTTCAACCATTCTGATGTTGATTTTGAAGTGAAGCAAGGAGATCGGATTGTTCAGTTGATCATTGAGAGGATAATCACGCCCGAGGTTTTGGAAGTTGAAGATCTTGATGCTACGACGAGAGGCATGAGAGGATTTGGATCTACAAGAGTCTGAGTAGTCATCCATGTAGGGGTTTACTTAATCATCTATGTTGGCTCTTTTGTTTTTTTTTGTATTTATTTGGAAGGATGATTCATTGGAGGACTTCAATCAAATGTAATATAGGACGGTTACTTATAATCTTCCTATATTTTAATTATATAGGATGGTTTTATATTACAACTGTAATATAAGTGTAATATAGGACGGTTCATTTGGAACCGTCCTATATTACATTTACAGCAACAGAACCATAATTGTAGGAACTAATTTGAAAGATCGAAAGAAAAGCTTGTGATTCTCAAGACTGGAGTGCTCACTCTTCACTGGCAAGAGCATCAGCTCTATGATTAGCTTATCTAAAATATCCATATCTCTCCTATCATTATGAGTTTCTTAAGTTGCATCAATGAAGGCTTAAGGAGCCTTAGACTGATCCTTATACAGCTAGAGAAAAGGACTGAAAGAGCAGCAAAATTAGAATACCCACTTTTCTTCCCTAAGACTTCAACATCATAGGAAAGGAATAACACTAAGTCCATAGTCTAACCAAAACCAATAGGTTCTGATCATACATCCAAATCCAGCTGGGTTCTGTCTGCCTAAAGCTGAACATGAAAGTTGCATTTGAATGATCCAGGGAGTGGGTGGGTGGCAGTCCTTTTGTTTTCTCTCTTCTTATAAGAATGCACGGAAAAGAATAAAATTATCCTTCCTGATTGTACTCATCTATGCTGCAGAAACTTCAAGAATCAATATGTCAATGTCATGTCACAGTCAAATTTGAGCTTTGGATTTGAGTGCTAGGCATCTAGAATCTGTAGGTGTTAGCAACAATATTAAATATTGGCTTGCCAGTAGAACTGATAACAAGGAATAATATAGGACGGTTCATCTAGAAACATCTTATATTATAGGACTAATATAGGACGGTTCCAGATGAACCATCTTATATTACAACTCAAATTATAATATAAGACGGTTCATCTGAAATTGTCCTGTGTTATTTAATTTAAATTTACTTAATCGTGTTACACGAGTCATCTTGTGTCGTGTCGACTCGTTTAATAATCGCGCTGTGTTCGGGTCACGAATTCTTGACACGATTAATAAGTGGGTTGTATTCGTGTCGATCCATAACTCTAACATGCCGTGTTCGTATCGACACAAACACAATCTGTCAACCCGAATTGCCAGGCCTACCACATGGCTTTTAGTGCTTTTTTGTCTCACTTAGATTAGATTACCAAAAAAAAAAAAAAAAAAAGGTCCAAGAAGCATTGCTTTGTCTCTTAAAAAATTGAAAACTCGACTCAAAAGTTAGGTTGGTTGAGTTAGTTGAAAGCGATCAGTGACTTGAAATTACGTACTCAATTAAGTTTTTTAATAATTTTTTATTTATTTTTTGTTATATTTAAATTTTATACTTTTAATACATATATAATTGCTAGGTGAATTAGTCAAGATGTGCCATTCTTGTGTGAGAGGTCTTAAGTCCAAATCCCAATGAAAATAAAACATTTTGCGACATAGCAAGTCGACTTGACGAGTTACACGATTTGCTAGGATGAGCTTTTGTCAACTAGCGAGTTTTAGAACTACGCTAAGAGATATCCAACATATGAGATTTTATACCTACGTCATCTTGGCTAGCTAAGTCAGACGATGGCTTGGACAATGAGAAGTAGAAAAAGGAAGAAGAGAAAAAGTAGGCATGCCATGCATTTTACAAGATGTCTAACGAGGTGCTAGTGGCGCTTGAGATGTGATAATATGAATTGAAATGAGATGATATGGGCCACAATGTTGTTAGTGGTGCTTAAGTTAAGATATTACAAAAAAGAAAAAAGGCAGCCCTGTACACAATGCTCCGCAGTGGTCCAGGAAAGGGGATGACCACAAGGGTCTATAATAATGTCTCCTCTCGATGAGATGAAATCATCTCATTTTTTATCTCATCCCAAGCCATTATTAGTAGTGCTTTAGATGGGATGAATTGCAAATCATCTCAATCTAACTTACAATTAGTGGTGCTTAAAATGATATGAAAAATTCCAATCTCCTCTCAGCTTACCGTTATAGTGCTTTGCATATCATTTTCATCTCAAGAAATCTCATCTCATTCCTATTATAAAAGAGAGTAATTTCTTCTAATCTCATAATTCAGTCACACCCATGTATTTTGCCTGAGATGGAAATGAGGTATGTATCATGTCATCTCAACCATATCCTCCTGCTCATCTTAAGTAACATTTTCAGTTGCATCACCCATCTCCTGCCAAACTAATGTAATCTTAACTCAGCTCAAATCATCTTTAAGTCCTGTCTCATCTCAAGTTAGCCCATCTCATCTCGAGCGACGGTAACACCATGTAACATACATATTTCCATTTTCTCTAACTAGTCACAAATGTCATTAAACGCAAACTAATTCAGAAATACTAAAAGTGGACATGCCCAAGTGTGAAGCGCTAGGCATGTGCCTCCTTTGAGTGGAGAGCTAGACACAACCTTAATCCACGTAAAGAGGCATTTGCCTAGCTCTTCAAACTTAGACGAGAGTCTTTGTTAGAACAAAGAACACTGTCACACTCAAAGATACGACCTTGACTAAGTAGCTTCCGCCACGGTCTGATCTTGATCTAACTTCTCAAGAATTTGTTAGCCCTGACCCTTCTCCATGATGGTTTTTCACCTACAAGACGAAGCCAGTCCAGGATACAGTTCCTGCTTGTGCCCACATATTGTCAGTCGACCGTGAACTGGTATATCTGACAGACGAAGCTGCGAGTCCATGACACGGCCAAGTAGGTAGATGGGTTCGTCAAAGGGTACAATTCTCCGTTTCCAGTTACATTTTACCAATAAAAATTAAGACCATCTATCAAGCGGACTGGCCATATCACAGATACGTCAACAATTCTAAAACAAAATGCCACACCTTTGAGTGTTGGCAAAAGGCTTAAGCCCTGATTGGTGTTTTGCAGTTACCTCTGAAACATATTTCTCAGGAAATCGATTTTCATTCTTAGAAAGCACGCACTTAGTTATTTAGTATGGGAATGACTTTCGTGAGAAAGGATGATAATTGATTTCCATGCAGACCTAAATTCAAGCTGGATTTGGCTTTCCAAGTAAAACCAAACAAGGAAATTAAGTTTGGCTTGGAAATGGATTTCAATTCCACACATTTCCTTCTGACCAGACAGGCTAAATTTTCAGCTGTATATCCATGTCAAGCCAAACCGAACAATGGGAATTAGGTTCAGTTCAGCAGAAAGGGAATTCAATTTGAAGGGGAGCTTTGGTGCAATGGTAAAAGTTATCGTCATGTGACCTTGAGGTCATGGGTTCAAGGCGTGAAATCAGCCTCTTGCAAAATGCAAGATAAAACTGCCTACTATAGGCTCTTGTGATCCACCCCTTTCCCAAACCCTGCATAGGCCGGAGCTTAGAGTGCTGGGCTGCCCTTAGACAATTTCCATTCATTTCCTGCTAACCAAGCCGGTACCTTGTTGAATCCGAATCTCCTTACTTCATATCCATGGGTAGCATATCTTTCAACCCATTGATCAAACTTTTCAGTTAATCCAACCAGGATACACTGCTCTAGATTTTGTTGGCAACAGTTGGGCCCACAACAAGATCTAGAAAGCAATGGACAAGCTAAATCAATTCTCTCTGTAACAGCTGAAAGTGGGAAAGGAAAAACGTTCCAAAAATCCAAAGAAAAATGTTCTCTTCTCCAGCGACATCTTCTCATTTCCAGCCATTCTCAACCAAACTACAATCTCCATTTTCTCCTTCCTATCTCCGCCTCCGCCTCCGCCTCCACCTCGCCAAAAACCCAAACAGAAAAGCCCACTCTACAAACCATCAATATGCATCAATCTCTTGCTGTTCTTCATCTCTTCCAAATCCCTCTAACACAACCACAACACTTTTCCTTCCTCTACCAACAACACCCACAACAAATCCAATAGCGGTCGTCAAAAAGAGAAAACGATACAGAAAACAGTATCCTGGAGAGAGCAAAGGAATAGTAGAAGAGATGAGATTTGTGGCCATGAGAATCAGACCCAAAGAAAAGAAAGGTAAAAAGGTTGGGCGTGAGAAAGAAGAAGAAGAACAAGAGGCCACCCCACCATCTGATGATATGTGTCAGGACTCATGGGAGCCCAGCATTGAAGGATTCCTCAAGTTCCTGGTTGATAGTAAGCTTGTGTTTGAAACCCTTGATCGTATTGTTGATCAATCCGACCATGTTACTTGTGAGTATTTACTATATGTCAATTCATCTCTTTCTTTTGGGTTAAATTTTATGTGGGTTTCTCAAATCAAGATTTGTCTGTGATTCCCTTCTGTAGATGCTTCCTTTAGAAAGCTTTGTCATTTCATCCCGTTCTGGATTAAGTATATCTCGGTGTGTTCATGATGATTCTATCTGGGGTTTATGAAATTAGGCTTTGTTTGTTGTTCATTTCATGGAAGCCTACTGCAGAACGATTTGTTTGTTCTTTTTCTTACTTTGGATTAGGTTCCATGTTTTCCTGGCTTAGTTTCATATAATTTTTGAAATTAGGCTTTACTTGTTGGTCATTCTGCAGACGCTTACTTTAGAAAGACGGGATTAGAGCGGTCTGAAGCTATCAGAAAAGATTTGGATTGGTTTAGAGAACAGGGAATTGCGATCCCTGAACCAGGTCCACCTGGAATTTCTTATGCAAAATATTTGGAGGAAATTGCAGAGAAGAGCGCACCATCATTTCTTTGTCATTTTTACAATATATACTTTGCTCATATTGCTGGGGGTCAAGTGATAGCTAAGCAGGTATAACTTCTGCTGAAAACTCATTTTTCTGTTGTCGGTGTCTAATGCTTTTGTGGATTCTTGTTTTCTTCTTTTCAGATGGAGTGGCTAATGCTCTAGATGGTTTCCAAAACATTTGATGTTGGTTGTATTAATGACATCTAATCAAATTCCACTTCTTTGTTTAGAAAAGATGAATCTGACTTTTGAGCACTTCATTTGTCACGTAAATCTATGCTGTCAACATGGATGTTATCACTAACCAGTTGTTTCTTAAGTTTGTCACTTTTTCCGTGTATTTGCTGCACATCAACCAAGCAAATAATCATTAAATACATCAAATTACTAGTCTTTTTGTTGTTGGAGCATTTTTCAAATCCAGTATAAGGTAGCCGTCCTTACCCGGGGATACAAGAGAGACCTGTGCCACATTTACCACACTCTTATCTTAGGGATGGCAATCCCTTATAGAGAGTTTAGACCTCTAGGCCTTTCTGATGTATACATGTTAGTGTAGGGATAGATTGCAGACCCAACTAGGCTGGAGTGTAAAGATGGGGCCTTAAAAAAGAAGTGCTTCAATATGAGTTCCTTTCAAATTTGGGAATTCTGGTGCAATCATTTTTTAGCAGCATTTATAGTCTCCATTTCAGTTGTCAACTATGTTGCTACACTAAAATTCTTTCAGCCAACTTTACATTCCTTTCACATTTGTGAGCACCCGTCTGAGGGCTTGACAACCTACCAGACGCTGGATTGTTGACGATCTTATTCAAGAACTAGAGAGGTTATTGATTGCTTTTATCGTAAGATATAGGTTCCTCGCTCTTTGCTTCAGATATCCTACATGTGGCATATCCTACCTATATCCAACCATATCTGTCAATCAACCTAACAGCCATGGTATGATGATCCACCTATATTATAACCTGTAGCTAATAATCTAGTAGATCGATCTATAGAAATGTCTTGGCTGTAATAGCTGCCATTTGTGGTAATGTATGCTGTCTGACACTGAATTGCTTCCTCAAAATTGATGCTGTACTCCTGACGTATGATGCTTCTATGTGTAAAATGCCATCTTAGTGTAACACCATTTTAATTAAACTAAATATGAAAAAACATTAACTTCTACAGGTCAGCCTATGAGTGTTCCCGTCCATCTGACTTCTAATTTTAATTATGCCTTACATTTGTGGAGGGCAGGTTTGCCCTGTCAAGCAGTAGTACATGCATAAGCAGCTGAAGCATCTCTGCCTTGTATTTTCAACTCAAACACCTCACTGCAGTGCAGTATTACATTTCCTTGAATTCTGATTTGAACATTATGATTCCTTCTAAAGGTTTCTGAGAAGATCCCGTATGGGAAGGAACTGGAGTTCTGCAAATGGGACGGGGATGTGCCAGAGTTATTGAAGGATATGAGAGAGAATCTGAACAATGTTGGGGGGGTAAGAGGCTCTGATGATTTCATATGCTTGTGTTGCATTAAGTTGAAAACTGCTTATTGGCACCTCTGTGTCTCCCCTTCCACTTTATAATGGAACTTTTGTCAATCAGCATTGGTCTCGAGATGAAAAGAACAGGTGCTTAAGAGAAGCAGCCAAGTCATTCAAGTTTAGTGGGCAGATTCTCCGCTCAATCATTTTGTAGTGCTGTTCGCCAGGGGGAGGAAGATGCAGTTAGTTCTCTGAAAAGTACTTTTACTACCAGAGTAACGCATGGAACAAGGAAGATAAGTAGCCTTCAGATAGTCAACTTTGATTCTTAAATTTTTCGTACCCATCTCTGAAGCTGAATCTTCCTAAAGTTGTTTGTTGCTGTGGTTGAAATTCAGATACATATTATTCTCTATCTTGACAAGTTTCGGTGGAAAATCTGACTGAGCTGCAACCTTTCAATGTGCTTGTGCGTTCTGATCCTTTTCTTTCTAACTTTCAAAGGTCCTTATTTAGTCCAGAATTCATTTTTGTGGGTGACTTGGGGATGGCAAGGAACCTGTACACCAGCATGACTATTGCACTCCTTCCAGTGAAAGCATATCTTTGTTTTCTACATCGTGCTTCTGAATAAGTGAGATTAGTCAATTCCTTGATCTTTTTTCTCATTGTTTATGTGAAGTGAACCACGATTCTTGAATGTATATTGTTGAGTATTTTATCCTGTCGTTGAGTTCATTGTGCTTTTTTCAAATTCTTATGCCTCCCGGGGCACCTATTCTTTCATGTGTACATAGAGCCACATGATTATCCAACACCCTTTTCCTTTTTATGAAGGAAGACACCAGTTTCTTTCCATGATGATATTTTGCCAGAGCAGTGATTCTACAAATGTGCCATGAGACTTGTGAGCAGGACGTTAAAGGGCCTGTTTTGTTGTTAGGAAATGGACAGAAATTGATATCTACAGTAAAAGGAATTATCCGTCGAAAATGTTTTGTGACTTAAAGTTGAAATACACTCAAGATACAAAAATTTATGCCATGAAAAACTTGTGTCTTTGGCGTAATTTAATTTCAAGGCATGAGACACTTTCCATAAAGCATTCCTTTTTTGTGGAAATCACTTTCTGTCCTAAGGTAATTATAAAATGATGGTAGACAATACATGTGAAGCCTCTACTTGTGGAAGAAGAAAAAACATCTCAAGTTACAAAGAGGAGATGATGCAAGCAGGTCCCCACTGGTATGGGGGTCTCAAGGATGCTGAGCTAATGTTGTTCAGAGGAATTTCAGCCCAATTTGGTGCCGGGAGTTTCTGATTCCGGTACAAATTAGAAGTGGGATGTTCATTTAGTTTTCTAATGGAGAGACTTGATTCTTCTTTTAAAAGGTATTTCTAGGCTGCCAATGATTTTCATTTTGAATGATATGAACAAGGCATTAGAGATTTTTTCTTTTTGATGGACTAGCATTGGAGACTTTGAAGAGTCTTGGATTATATGTTTCTCATATCTGGCAGTATCACCACCAATCATATCCTTACTTCTTAACGTCTAATTTGACTGTAGATGAAAATTCTCCCCATTTCAATTGCCAGTATATATAGAGACTATATGTGTTTGTCACAGGGACTTACATAAGGTCCTGAAAGGAACATGTGAGTTCTAGTTAGTTGCTGATGCAAACTCTTTTAGCTTTAAGCTATCTTACATAGTTGTGCTGCAAAATGAACAACCTGGGAGCAAAGGCCTTCCGGCGCAGTAGTGCAATAAGGAGCCCCTCTCATGGATTATCCGGTTTTGAGGCTGCCCATGTTGTGTGTGTTCAACATTCGAAGGAAAAAGAACAACCTAAAAAATCTCGTAACAAGAATTAAAATTTAGCTAGTAAGAAGGCCAGTTTATTTGAATGTATAAGATTTTTGGAGGGTTGGAATCAAGGTTTCAAAACCCAAAAATGTAGATGCAATGAGGGTTTGTGTGGGGTGAGCGTGGGAGTGATTTGCTTTGTAATTTTTTGTTTGTACATAAACAAATGCAAATGCAGATTTTGATTTACAATGCAGACTCTGCAGCAATTTTCTTTTTGCTACCCAGTGCTTCCGAACACGAGAGAGAGAGAGAACTAAGAAGTCAAGTCATGTCTCACATTATTAAAAAGGGCAGTCCTGTTGCATGAAGCTCCTGCCTATGCGGGGTCTGGAGAAGTGGTGAACCACAATGGCCTATAGTAGACAGCCTTATCTTGCATTTTGCAAGAGGCTGATTTCACATCTTGAACTCGTGACCTCAAGGTCACATGACAATAACTTTTACCGTTGCACCAAGGCTCCCCTTCATGTCTCACATTATTACCATTCCAAAAATAAAAGTGCATTGGCAAGGAAATCTGAACTGTGTAGTAACTAATGCCTACATAGCTAGGACAAGAGACATCATAACTAGGGATACTTCTCTCATAGTAAGCAGAATTTTTAGAATATCTAAGCCATTCAAAATTTTGCCCGGCCTTATATTGCCTGTAAATCTATAATCAAACAAATTCGATGTTTTCAGTGTTTTTTTCATTGGGCTGAAATTTGAAAAATCATGGCTATTGATTCTAAGAACTAAAAAGAATAGTCAGGTAAATTCATCCTATTAGTGTAATCTTTAACATGTATTTTAGACAAGGAGGGAAAACTATTGGTTTTGATTGATGTGGTTATTATTTGCTGAATATAAATTTATTTTATTTGATTTTTTGAATGTTGAACACATGCACACCCAATGAGCACGGCTGATGCAGTGACCTACTAGGTACCACCAGAAAGGCCTTACTTGCACCACTGCTCTACAAGGCATTTGCATTAATACATGGTGTTGATCGGGGCTATGGTCATACATGACAGGCCTTAACATATAACAATTTTGTCATATATGTATGAGAATCTCCTCATATTGTAGTTACAAGAGTTTCTCCATAATTGAATTTTTTTTTCTGAAAAAGTTCTGACATTTCTATTCAAATTCAAGGTAAATTACATAACTTAACATGAATTGCATAATACAGCTCAAGTTTTATTACTAATTAATCATTTTTCCTCAAATAATTTTTCTTTTTCACTAAAAGACAGGGACACTACCATTTTCCTTTCTATTTGTTTAGTGGCTTTCAATGTGAGATAGATTTTGGTGTGAGAGAATCAGTTTTGTGATCTTGACCCATTAAAGGTTAAGATAAAGGAGTTCAGTAAAATGCACACAAAAGGGACTCTGAGCAGCTCAGAAAGGAGGCAAATATATCATGATTTCCAAGGTTATTATAATGTTCCACCAAAATCTCTCCTATAACAGAGCAAGAAGCAGCAAGTTGTTGTGCAGCGCCCCATTTGGGAATGATGGGCTCCGTCTTTGGTTGATCACATCCATGCATTTGGTTTCTTAGGTCTTGAATATTGAGCATCCTAAACTTCAAGACCATTGGATGATTTTAACATCTGAAAATTGTGCTTCTTGATTGTGGATTATTCTTAAAAACTATTTATAATGTATTGAAAAAATACATAGATCAAGTAGCCTCACCTCCACACGCATAGATTTTACTGTCTTAAATTGAAAAAAGTAGAGGATGAAACTTGAATTACAAATAGAAAGGTTCATTTAACTTACACCCACTTCACTTTTCAAATAAACTTGTGTTAGAGGCTTCACTTGATGGTGCTTTGGGAGAACTTTATATCAAGCTTGTCAGGATCCAAATCATCTCCATCTACAACCAATGTTATTTGCCAATTTGCCCTTATAAAGATATCCACGGATTTAACTGTGGATCGTGGATTAACGGATCTGATTAGTCAGTTCCGTTGAATCAGTAGGTGTCATTTGCTCAATCTGTATCAGTGGATTTTCGACAGATGAGTGGATGTCCGCGGATTTCAGTCCATTCTACCAGTGCTAGTCAGCAATCATCTAAAGTTAGTCAGCCAAAAATGTGGCCCATCGTGCAAAAGTGGGACTCTGCAATGCAACTTGCCGTAATGTCGCACTGTCTGGCTAGTGCCATTAATTCCTCCCTAATGGGCGCTTAGAGACAGTGTAATAGATGAATTAATGACTAAATTAATTCGCCCAGGCCTTCAAGGAACCATGATTCCCTCCAAAACCACATAGGTCAAAATAGAGCTTTCAAAAAAAAATTATTTATCCTTTTCTTTTTATTTTTTGGGAAAAATATAACATTGTTAATTTGTTTCTAACAGTTCTTAGTGTAATCCTTCATGGTTTAATTAAGTTATTGGTTGAACTGTTAATCCATCATAGTCGTTAACAATACTTCTTAACCCTTTTGTTTTCTCCAGGAGTGGCTATAATTGTAAGCATCGCTGTTAGCAACACTTCTTAAAATATTGGGATTTTTGCTAAAATGCCATTCCTTTATGACTTTTTTGCAGAAAAATCCCACCTTTTGTTTTTTTATTTTGCAGATTTGCCATCACATAATCTGATTGATTCTATGCAAATTTGCCGCTCTGTTACCGCTACACCATGATTCTCTGTTAATTATTTTGTAATTCCCAAAATGCCCCCGAGTCATTCATTGCAGCATCTTGTCTGCTAAGCATTGCAGCAAACTGCTTAATAGAAGAACATCGACAAACACCGACGAACATGCTCATCTTCATCACCTACTTCGCACCCTCTACCTTGTGCATTTGCGCACCCCTACCCCATCTCTTTTGTCATCCGTGCAACCCTTGCCTCGCCCTACCTCGTCCCTCTCGTCCATCGCAGTAGCTGTCTGTTACGCATTCCGGAAGAACACCGACGAACAAACCGACGCCGCTCATCTTCATCAGCTTACTCTCTCTAGAGATCAGTAATAGATGCATCTGCTTACCTCCTACCTCATCCCTCTCGTCCATCACTCATCTGTGCCTTCCCCTTACAGCACGTAGCTACTTTGTCGTCCCTCTCCGACCGAAGTAATGGGAATGGTAATAGTGTGTGATCTTGTCACTGTTATTCTATTCCTGCCAGCCATCCAAATACTAAATTCTCTTATCAGTGTTATCATATGTTGGATGTAATCTTGTTTACATTGCAAATGTTTTGTTTAGCACGCGACCTCCATCACTTACATGAAGTTACTGATTTAATTAGCCCAAGTCCAGATTGTTTGAATGCCATACCTTCCTCCTGGCTTCACTAACACATTCCTAATATAAACACTTGCAAAAGAGCTATCGTTTGCCCATGGCAACCTCATCTCTGCATTTTGGAGAACAGCTAGTCTTCAATTGTATTCATTATTGCATCTTACCCATGATTAAGTACTGGTTTAATTAGATACAAAAATTGACATTACCTTTACACATAGATTGCATAAAAGGTTTCAGCAAGGAAGCTTATTGTTCCTTAACCTCAATAATGTTCTCCAAGCATGGTATCTTCCCCTGCTGAAACCTTTTATCGCAATTTATGTGTAAAGGTAATGTTTATCTTTGTATCTCCTTATACCAATACTTAATCATGGGTGAAATGCAATACTGAATACAGCTGAAGACTAGCTCTTCTCCAAAATACAGAGATGAGGTTGTCAGGGCAAACGATGGCTCTTTTGCCAACGTCTGTACGAGAGATGTGCTAATGAAGCGGGCATGAAGGTACGACATTCAAATAATGAGGACTTGGGCTAATTGAATTAGTAACTTGATACAAATGATGGAGGTCACATGCTAAACAAAGCATTTGCAATGGAAACAAGATCACATCCAACATATGATAACATTGATAAGAGAACACAGTATTTGGATGACTGGTAGGAATATGATAACATTGACAAGATTACACACCATTATCATATGGAATACATACAAAGAGAGAGAGAAGGGGGGCAAATCTAAGGAGAAAGAGACGAATACATAGAGAGAAGGGCATCTAGAGAGAGACGGAGCAAGAGAGAGAGAGAGAGAGATGATGAAGCAGCTACACGCTGTGGGGGGAGGGCACGGATGAGCGATGCAGGAGTGACGAGGTAGGGGTGCGCAGATGCACCAATTACCGATCTCTGGAGAAGTAGGCTGATGAAGACAAGCGCCGTCGGCTTGTTCGCCAGTGTTCTTGTGGAATGCTTAACAGACGCTACTCCTATGGACGAAAGGGAAGAGGTAGGGCAAGGTAGATGGTGCGCGGATGACAAGACGGACGAGGTAGGGGTCCGCAGCTGCACGAGGTAGGGGGTGCGAAGTAGGGGGACGAAGATGAGCGTTTTCGTCTGCTAGGCAGTTCTTTTGCAATGTGTAGCAGACATGCTGCGATGAATGATTGGAGTAGGGGGCATTTTGGGAATTACGAAATACTTAACAGAGAGTCACGGTGGAGTGGTAACAGAGTGGCAAATTTGCACAGAATCAGATTATGTGATGGCAAATCTGCAAAATTAAAAAAAGGGTGGGATTTTTTTGCAAAAAAGGCATAAAAGAACGGCATTTTAGCAAAAATCCTTAAAATATTAGTCTCTAATAAGGTTGCTTGACAATATTTAAGGTACTAAATCAAAATTAAACAGAGATGGTGCCCTTGTAGGGAGCCTTAGTGAAACAGTAAAGTTGTCGTCGTGTGACTTTGAGATCATGGGTTCACGGCGTGAAAATAACCTCTTGCCAAAATGCAACGTAAGGCTGCGAACTATAGACCCTCGTGGTCCACCCCTTCCTTGGATCCTGCATATGCGGGAACTTTGTGCACTGGAATGCCCTTTTATGGTGCCCTATCAAGAAAACTGACTCCACTCACTGTAACTAGCAGTGTAATTGCACCCTATGACTGTAGCATGTGCTACTTAAAGAACTGCAGCTCACTATATTGTCATGCACTCAAATTTTCTTTTATTTAAAAGAAATAAGAGTACAAGTTGTGTGTTGGTCTCGCCCAAATGACTAGAATCCTTTCTTCCTAACTAAACGGGCTTCATGAGCAGGCCTTTTATTTGGTGGCGATATATGAAACTGCCCCCAAGGCTATGAACTTACATGTGAAGAGCGATTTGAATATATGACCTTAAACTTTTGTGTGCTGATTCTAATAAAATTCTTTGGGATTTAAAAGTGAAAGAAATCATTTAATCTAATAGTCTAAATGCAGTATTAGAAGAGGAGCCTTGGCACAACGGTAGAATTGTCGTTGTGTGACCTTGAGGTCATAGGTCAAAGGCTTGAAAACAGCCTCTTGCAAAATGCTAAGTAAGACTGCGTACTATTGACCCTTGTGGTCTGCCCCTTTCCTAAACCCCGCATATGCGGAAGCTTTGTGCACCACAGCTGCCCTTTAGTCTAGATGCAGTATTACATGGGTCTGTGCATATTTTCCGAGGACAATGTGAGCAAACGCAATATCAATGTAACTCACTTGTTTGGCGATCAAAAACCATGGATATTATGCCTTTCCATTTATCTAAGATCTAGGAATTAGAGAGTTACCAGTTTCAGGTGGCCTGTTTTGAACCTTGATGCATTATTCGTCCTACATTAAGGTTACCAAATAACTGGTATGGATCATCAATTATGTCCCATTTGTATTCTGCAGCCCATATGTCCTTCCACCAAAATCATGCCTAATTCCCGACCTGGACACGAGAATCTTAGACAATGACTTCTAGTAGTACGATTAATTGGTTTCACAGTTAGTGGGTAAGCAGTGGACGTGAAAAAGTAACGACAAGAACTTCGATTGAGGTAACACCGGTGTTACAGTGGGGGTCCCATGTCTGTTCCAAACAGGTGAGTAGGTAACGAGATCATGCAAATATTTCTCTTGAAAAAAAGTATAAGTGGCTCCCACTCTTTTCAGTGATCAAACCGTTACCTTCCATTTCATGCTATGGATGATCTATGTGCCAAGATCCCAACCCTTCTCAATATTATAACCGTATATATTGACTTTAAAGGGATGATTAGAAGATCAAAATTTAGTGGGCGTGGGTTCAACGACAGACCCTTCAAGAATCAAACGCTTGGACTCGTCAATGTTTTGAATTTTCATTTATGACTCATCCTAGTCAATGTACTGTAGGCTCTTTGTGTCTGCTCTTTTCCTGGACTCTACATACGCGCAAACTTTGTACACAGGCAACCTTTTACTCATCCTCGGCCAGCTGCCTTACCAGATAATCAGTTGGCATCTACCGGAACATGAGTCCAATCACATGTAGTGTCATGCGTTAGGGGCTCCTCAGCCCATATATTGAGGACTCCCTTAGCATGTTCTCCTGAATGCTACATGTATCTTCAGCACAAAGGAAAGATGTCCATCATTTCGTAGTCCCATAGCTCCTCATCTTACGAATAAACTTAACATGTTCCGGGCCCAACAAAGCTTTTCAATCATGCATGGAGCCACTTTTCTAGAACAAGGAAAAACCACTCCCGCTTCTACTCTCTCTCTCTCTCTCTCTCTCTCTCTCTCTCTCTCTCTCTCTCTCTCTCTCTCTCTCTCTCTCTCTCTCTTGTTTTTTAGATAACATGGCATCTCCAACTATAAGGTTTATCATTTAATAAGTCATTATTACAGACATAATATTAGAAGAACTAGCTAGAACATAGTGTATTGATGAGAGCTGCTTTTTTAATCAGGGGTGGCCCTTAATTCATGCTCTAGCTATTTTTCTAGGTATTTAGATATTAATGAAGGATATAAAAGAGGTGGGCAGCGTGGTATTTCTCCTGCCTACACATTTAACTACTAAATTCAACCCCCCATACTATTACATCTTTCAATCTCAATGCCTAAACTTGAACAATCTCAAGTAATTGCAGGGTTAAACATGGCACCCATGCTTGCACAGTATTGTTTATTTAGTATGTTAGGAAAGGGTCCCATTGCTTATACCAATCAATATTGGGTTTGCGATAATCCTTCAGCAATGAGCAAGTGATTGTAGTATGCTTAAGGTTGGGAAAAGTTAGTCCACACGACTTGCTCCACTAGACATGGTTGCAATCTACTATGATGTATATATTGATTTTTACTCTCTCTCTCTCTCTCTCTCTCTCTCTCTCTCTCTCTCTCTCTCTCTCTCTCTCTCTCTGTGTTAACTTTTGGAAGGATTTTATTGGAGTTGGGCTTACAAGAGGTAAATCCTCAAATGCTATGTATGGCTACAGTGTTGGTCTAATTGACGTTCAAATGCATATATATTGTAGACTATTTTCCAAAAGTAGTTCCATTGATACATACTTTAAAAGCATTGGTTTTTTGGTAATTGAAAATTCTAAGAAGAATATGTTACGTCTGTGTAATCCAAGCCACTGATCTTATAAAACCATTTATGTATTGGTATTTCTGTCTGTAGAATATGGATCTCCAACTTTTATTTATATTTTTGGCATATAAACCTCGAAATACATTGACGAAGAGTAATTGTCCTTGTAATGTAATGAAATGTGTTTTCCACTGAATGGATGGTCCAGATTCCTAGCTTCAATTGGAGATAAATAAATCTGATCATGTAAAGGTGGGCTTCAGAAAATTGTGTCCCAACACACACCTCCTTCACTTAAGCATTCCTCCACATAATAATATTTTATTGAAAAAGTTGGGATGAAAAAAGAAGAGACATCCAATTTGATTTAAAAATAAAAGAAGCCAATCAATTATTACGAAAAATATGGTTCACTAACATATGAATGGAAACCATATAATAGTGGGATGCATGCGTTACCCTACTTCTCCCCATGACTTCTCTTTGTAGTCCTTTCATTCTCTTATTATCTGTAAAGTATAAGGTTGTAAACGTGCCACAATAAACCCTAAAATAGTTTAGAGTGATAAAAATAATATTGGCTTTCACTTATAAATTCCTAACTTACAAAATGCATTATTCATACCCAATGAGAGTTATATGTTTAATGGAAAAGTTTAACTTTATGAAAAATATTTCCGATAAAAGGGCAGCCTCGGTGCATGAAGCTCTCGCATATGCAAAGTCTGAGGTAGGGGTAGACCATAAGGGCTTATAGTACACAGCCTTACCTTGTATTTTTGCAAGGAGCTGTTTTCACAGTCTTGAACCCGTGACCTCAAGGTCCCATGACGACAGTTTTTACCTTTGTGCCAAGGCTCTCCTTCATGAAAAATATTTCTGATGGGTTCCTATAATTATATTATTAAGTAACTCAATAAACTTGCAAACAATATAGAGAAGGGGTTCAAGTTCTCAAATAAAAACCCCTCAAAAAGGGAAATTTAACTGTGAAGAAAAGATAGCTATTCCAACTTATATAGACAGACTCCACTGAACCCTATTTTCTAAATGAGAGAGGCAAGCACTGGCCCCACTATATGGGCAATGCAGCATCCATCCATTGATAGAAGCATAATGATGGTGATTGAAAAGAAGTCATTCCTGCCCCGTAATTTAAGCCGTTGATTCACGGCTAGAGAAAAGTTGGCAGGCAATAAGGCACTCATATAAGACATCATTGAGACGATAGCAACAAGATCACCACTATTTATGCAAGGGCCCACCAAAGCAATCTTAACCATTTAATATAAGAAAATGGAGTGCTACATTTATGACATCTGATCCAATATTTGGAATCTTCTTATGGGACTGGTGTTTGGATCAATCATATTTAACTCCCTCTTTGTGATCAACGCCGGACTGCTAATCCAGTTGGGCTACTTATGTAATGAATTTAGCCTTTTAACTTATGTCATGTATGCGCGTGTACCGCACCGTACTTGCTGGGCCCTAATGATTGATGATCCAGGGCTGGCTCATCTTATGCTCGTGATATAGATGATAGTCCAAATTTCTTCTAGAAAGGACAGTCTCGGTGCACAAAGCTTCCATCTATGCAGGCTTTGGGAAAGGGACGGACCACAAGAGTCTATAAGTATGAACCTTAACTTGTATTTTTACAAGAGGCTATTTTTATACCTTGAACCTGTGACCTCAAGTCATAAATTCAAACATTCAATTTCTGTAAAGAGTAATAGCAATTAGGTTCATCAGATGAAGAAATTTTTTTGAGTGCAAACCTCCACAGGATGTGATTGAGAAGATGAGCGGTTTGGATCACCAAAAACATGGGCTCCACATCTATTTTTATCTGAGTTTGAAAATCATTTGTACACGCGCAGACAGCATATAGAAGCTCCTTAGCAGCAACCACAGTTTGACTACCGGAATACCGTTGGCTGGTATTTCTTTGAATTTCCCAATTCTAGTCTCATATAATTTTGGATGAAAAATGTCTGAAATTTCCTCTATGTTGACTAGGTAATGATTTTTCGAATTAATTAATTAATTTTGCTAACCTTTTTCTATCCCCCATGTTCTTTCCTGAGCTAGCTGGAAGTGTCAAGGTGCCACAAGAGAACAAAGAAGAAAAAATGGTGAAAAAGGACAGATGCGGTGTCAAATACCTGTTGGAAGACGACTTAGAGATCGAGCGAGAGATAAAATCGAAGAAAGGAAATGGGTTTTTCGAAGAAAACGGAATGGGGGAGAAACAAATCTTCAGAGAAGGAGATGAGTGAAGGCGTGCAAGTGTTTATGATGTCGGCTATCACGAGGAAAAGCTTGGAATCTGAAAAGAGTTTTGAATTTTCTTCTTGTTTCTGTTTGTTTTAGGAAAGAAAGGCTTCTCCTTACCTCAAGTAAAGGCTTTCTTGAGTTCTCTGGAACATTAGAAGAAGAAGAAGAAGAAGAAGAAGAAGAAGAAGCTCTTCTTTTGAGGCCATTTTTGGATAAAAATGTCTGAAGAATGTTTGTTTTTCACTAAGGTGATGTTTCTGTTGTTGGGTTTTCTTTTGAGTCCTCTTGTTCCATCACTTGTTTTTGAAATCTCTGCTTTTGAGTGAGATAGAGAAATGTTAGAAGAGAAAATGAGGAGATGTTTATTGGAAACATGTTTTTTTTTTTCCTTGGATATTCTGGGTTTGGGATTTTGTTTTGCGTGGTTAATTCAGTTTTTAGTATAGTTTTTGGTTAGTTTTGATGTTTTAGTTTGAAAGAAGACGACCCAGATTGCAGTTTTTTCTGTTTTTCTTCTGATTTAGAATGGAATGCTTTTATATTTCTTGAATATTCTGTTTGGCTTTCTATTTGCTTCTGTTATTCTTCTTCTTCTTCTTCTTCTTCTTCTTCCTTTATTATTATTTTATTTTATTTTATTTTTTGTTGTGCCAGATCAGTGTCTTGCATGGATTACTTGTCATTAGATTGTTGAGGAAATATCTTACATTTCAGCAGAAAAATGAAGATTAATGTTTGCTTTCTTTATTTTAGCTGTTATTAACATAGGAGTTTGGGATTGCAGGATGCCCTTGTCATAAAGCCTCCAAAGAAGTCTCCACTTGTTCTGAGGATGGTTGTGTTGGCCTTTGCTATGATTTTTGGAGTTTATATTTGCTTGATCTGTCTAAAGCAGATAAGCACACCCAGACACATGAAGATTGAAGTTCTTGAAAAGCCTTGTCAGTCTTCTGGTATTCAACTATGGGAGGGCATGTATTTGCATTATCCAAAACCCAAAACTTTTAGCAGGTAATGCAGATAAATCTACCTCCTATTTTAAAATTTTGATTCAGTCTGATGATATGGTTTTAATTGGGTACATTAACAGGGGAGAGTGCATGTGCAGTCCTGTCCGGCTCTTTGCAATTTTGTCGATGCAGAGGTCTGGAAGTGGATGGTTTGAAACCCTCTTGAACAGTCATATCAATGTTAGCTCTAATGGAGAGATATTCTCTTCGAAGGAAAGGAGAAGTAATATTTCGGCCATTTTTAGTACATTGGATAAAGTTTACAATCTGGATTGGTTGAGTAGTGCATCGAAGAATGAATGCTCTGCTGCTGTTGGCTTCAAGTGGATGCTTAATCAGGTAAAAATGAGGGTTCATGATATCTATACTGTCTTTCTTGTAGTACCCCAAGTGATGCTTGTCTCTTGCTCAATCATCATTACATGTATGGACAATATTGATGTTATTGTTCTACAAGTATTATACATGCATACTGGCATGGAAGAATGGCACTAACCTTCTTGGTGAGAGTATCAATTGGCTGATCATTTACCTATTTACTGAAAATTTGTTATTCTGGCTTGTTTCTGAATCTTGGTGCGAAAAATTTTCGTTTAGCGTAATTTGTTGAGACATGTATCTGATGTTGTTTGGAATCCTTGACAAGATAACTGCGCTGAGGCTCTGTTGATTTCTCAGCACACTTTCAATACATTTTGAGCCACCTGTTGGACAGTATGGTCATGAGTTCAAGGTGGACATATCATCAAATCCAGTTACTCTGCTTCTTAAACCATAGAAATGAGAATATTTGGAGCAAACTTTGTAAGAAGCATACACTTCTAGAACAGGCATAAGGAAGCTTCGATTAGTAAGGAGATGCTGCCATTGAATCTTTTCATTTACTTATGCTGTAACAAATTCTAAAATTTCACCCAGTTGGGCACTTTTAGCATATTTTTCACGGTAGCAGGATTGCTATGACTGACATATGGATAAAGGTTGCAGAGGAGGAAAGGGATCCCCTAAAAATAGCACTTGCTAAGTTGTTCTAGAGCCAGTAACCAAGAACATAGTTAGCTGCAAGCGGGTTTTCAGGCTCAAACAAGAACTAGATGGAGTGATGATAGTGTAATGTTTGTCACAGTAAAGGGATGCAACTAGCAATAAAGGCTGCATTCTGTTGAAATATCGAAATGTTGCAACATTTGCTAACTCCTTTGGTTGATCTCTAGGCCTAATGGATGTATTAAAACATAGTTTCAACACTGCTGCTTGGAATAGAAGTTTCATGGGAAAAAGTTGAAGTCAGATGCTCAAATATATAGATTGAAGATCACACTATAGGGTTGAATTAGGCATGATAAGCTACATTAGATATTTCAGAGAAAAGAATAAAAGGTTAGCTGATCAGGTAAGCCCTTCAGTTAGACTCATCCTTGCTGGTTTGATGCTTATGTTGACATTCTTTTTATGATGTTGTAGTAGCAGGGATCAATTAGAATTAGAAGACCGAGACATTTTTGAGGATGATGGAAGAGTTAAGACTTAGGAATTGATGTACTTCCAGATAGATATTGCAAAAACCAAAGATGGGATGGCATTAACTTATAGAAAAATGTGCGACTGATACTTTGAGCTTGCTCAAGATATTCAACTCTGTACTGGTCACCATACCAACCATTTTCAATAAGAAAATTAGTGGGTAATGAGAATGCTACATATCTGCATGACAATGTACTTGTTGATATCCTACGATCTTATATCTAAAGTAAATATAAAGAAAACTCCCCAGGTCTCTCTCTCTCTCCCCAATGACCAAATGCTTTAAGTACACCTACTAAATGAGGAAAACGGGGCAATATATGGTGCACGCAACCATTTTGCATAAGAAAATGAGTGGAGAAGGAGAGTGCTAAGTATCTGCATGCAACCATTAAGCCGTTAACATATAGTCTCTCATTCATGTGCATGTGCAGATCTCTTTTACTAGTATTTACGAAATACATGATATTACTCTGAACACAATGAGGTCTATCCATCCTTCATAACGTAAGGAGAAAACTATGTACATCCAAAGATTCATGGAGAAAATGAGAGGTGATCTTGATGTTGGACACCAAAATGTAGACTAGGTAGGTAGGTTTAATGCTTGAAGGTCACTGAAAGCATACTGTTTTACTAAATGATTGCCTGGTGTCTTGGAGTGGTAAAAAGCAACAAAATGTTGCAAAGTCTCATGTGGAAGTTGAATCAGGAAATGGCATAATGACTATAACAAAGATGACCTGGTTATGATATCTACTGCAAGACTAATATTAAACCTTTAGAAACTAATAGTCTTGAGGTGAAAGAGTTCCTGTCAGTTTAGTGAAGTTATAGTTTTATAGAAACTTTCAATAAGTTAATACTTTTATGAGTGCATGATCTTTTTGCATTTGTCTAATGACAGTCAACTTCAACAGTTTTCACTTGAACATTGACTCCCTTTCTATTGCAAGGCACCAAAGAAACAGGAAATCTCAGCAGCCACACATTATAATTTCTAGATTAATACACGGTTTCAAATGCAAGGCATTTTCATATTTTTTACCGCAGTGTTAGATATGTAGTTGAAGGGGAGCCTTGGTGCAACAATAGAGTTGTCGTCGTGTGACCTTGAGGTCATGGGTTCAAGGCGTGGAAATAGCCTCTTGTAAAATGCAAGGTAAGGCTGTGTACTATTGACCCTTGCGGTTGCCCCTTCCCTAGACCCTGCATACGTGGGAGCTTCGTGCACTGGGGCTGCTCCTTTCTAGTGTTAGATATGTAGTCACTGGCCCTTATGAAAATTTTGTAAACGCATTATGAGCTTACTGAGGGTATTAATTTACAACTCTTTTTACATTGGGACTAGACATAGCATATTATTTTAGTGCTGAGGCCTAATTTCTCAAGGCTTGAGTGTACGTCTTATGTCGGAAGCAGAGTTGGACACTTATAGCCTACTTATGACAACTACCATGCAACTAAGATGTCATAGAACCCTTTCTTCCACATTAGAATCATGCAGATCGAGATCACTTACACTGTGCAGAGAAGTGGGCAATGGATAGGAATACCTTTGGCAGGTCACTCTCCAGATATCATGTGGCTATGTAGTCACCAACAACATAGGAGTACATAAGCATAACCATCTCACTGACTAGTTGAAAATGCTTAAAGCATGTCCTTTCAGCATGGAATGGAGTGTTAAAACATGTCACACTTAAGCCTCCATAAATAAAATTTGAATAAATTAATTGTCACTCTAAATCCCAACCTGGACTGTAGTGATAAATTAAAACCTCTGTTTCTTATAAGATAATCCACTTCCAATATTTCCTAATGCTTAATTGCCATTTTCAATAAATTTTGAATGAATTAATTGTCATGCTAAATCCGAACATGGGTTGTGGTGATAAATTATAATCTCAGTTTCTTATAAGATATAATCAAAATTCCAAGCATCAGACACTGAATATGAGCTTTTGCAATAGTAGCGCCCTTCATCATCATCATCATCATCATCATCAAGACCTTATCTCAATTAGGGGTTGGCCACATGAATCTTATTCCTCCATTCCACTCTATTAAGTACCATGACTTCATTTAATCCCAAAGTTTTTAAATCTTTCCTCACCAATTCTATCAACGTTCTTTTGGGCCTTCCCTTTGCCCTTTTAGAACCATCTACTTGTATTGTCTCACTCGTAACCGGTGCCGTTGTTGGTCTCCTTTGAATAAGTCTAATTTCCCTCATCTTGTTACTTATTGGTGCTACCCCTAAATTTCCTCTAATATTTTCATTTCTAATTCTATTTTTTCTTGGCTTACCACTCATCCATCTCAACATCCTCATTTCTGCGACGCTCATCCTATGAGCATGGTGTTCCTTAATTGCCCAACAATCTGATCCATAGAGCATAGCCGGCCTTCTGGCCATCCTATAGAATTTTCCTTTTAGTTTGAGTGGCACCCGCCGATCATACAAAACTCCAGATGCACATCTCCATTTGTTCCAACCCGCTTGGATTCTCTGGGTAACCTCCTTCTCAATCTCTCCACTCTCATGAATCATTGATCTTAACTACTGAAAGTGGTCTTTTACGAGGACTTCTTGGTTATCAATCTTGACTGGTGTTCCACTCCTACTCTCCTTGCTAAAATTACATTCCATATATTCTGTCTTAGTTCGGCTAACTTTAAATCTTTTAGATTCTAATGCTTCTCTCCATAACTCTATCTTTATATTTACACCCTCCCATGTCTCATCAAGTAAGACTATATCGTGTACAAATAGCATGCACCAGAGAATCTCCTCGTGCAAATGTTTTGTTAACTCATCCATAACTAATGTGAAAAGGTATGGGCTTAATGCTGATCCTTGGTGCAATCCTACAGTGATAGGAAAATCAGCAGTCTCACCACTAGTGGTCTTAACATTTGTTACTACTCTCTCATACATATCTTTAATTATATCTATATACCCCTGCAAAACCCCTTTATCTATGAAATTATATTTATTAATGATTCTATAAATAGCAACCTCATCTCCACCAACAAAAAAGTAGTAACCTCACTGAATTAATTGGAAAACTTCTGTCTTGGTGTATTGATTTATCGAGGTTTGGCTATGAATTGTTTATGTGGGTGATTTGTTATATGACTCTTACTGAATCAATGCGTAAGACACATAGTCACATCTTCTTTGTAATTTCAGAAAGTGGTTCTTCTTGCCATCTTTTGTTCTTTCATTCAGATTTCAGACTTTGAAGGCATTATCATTCTTGCTCTACTTTATTTAAATTTTTCTCTTACTTAATGTTTAATTTATGTGCACGTCAATGTCATCATATAGTTTATCTTTTTTGCTTCCATTTTGAGTTCTGCAAAAAAAGATGTGAAGTTTCATTGAGCAGTTCTTAACTTCTTTAGCTTATAAAAGTGTGGAAATATCGCATCTCTGAAGGGGGATGGAAATCATCATTACCAAAAATAAAAATGTCAATGCAAGTAATGCTTTTGAAATATAAAGGATCCAGGGAAATAGAATTGATCCAACAGTTTTAGTAAACAATTTTATTCCAGTGGTAAAACCAGTTTGGTGGAAGTATCCTTCTGCTCTATCTTTCCACTGGGATTTCTACTAATTATATATGTGGAGGGCCAGCACTATTAGTTCAAATAGCCCTACAACTACAGCAATATTCTACCCACTAAACAACCTTTCCAATTTGAGTATCGCTTTAGTACATTTAAGGTGCTGGCGAGACAGTGATGTCTTCTGGTTTGCATATTTCTTTCTCTTCCAACAGCTCTTTATGGAGATTTGCTTGATTTATAGGCACTCCTTCAGTACTTAAAAGTGGCATTCCTTGTCCTTAGAATTCTTTGTCAGCATGTACTGAAGGACGTGGTGTCACCACATCCTTTGTTTTCTGTTTATGGGTGGGGCATTTCCTACCAGCTCGAACAAAATCAGCTTTCAAAAGGATGAAGAGGGTTGTCAAACAGGAAAAGCTCTAGGCCCTTACTAATAGGGTCATGATAACGCTTTTAGTTGGCCCTCTTTGTACTAATAATTCATCTAGGCTTCCTTGTAACCTATTGGAGTCATCCCATCCAGTTCAACAGGGGCAACATGTTGATGATAAGGATGGATTGGGTACTTCCTACCAGCTCGAACAAAATCAGCTTTCACAAAGTAGTCACATCACTCTCAAAAGGATGAAGAGGATTGTGAAACTCTAGGTCTTACAAATAGGGGCATGATAATGGTTTGATTTGGTTCTCTTTGTACTAATTATTCATCCAGGCGTCCTTGTGACCTGTTGGAGTCAGCACATCCTGTTCAACAGGGGCAACATATTGATGATAAAGATGGCAAAGGTATGCAGTTTGGTAATATCATCATGACAAAACTCATGACTGGCAATTTATTTCAGAAAACCAGCTAAAATGCAAGAGAAAGTTTAAGGAACTGTAAATTACTGAGAATCAAGGTAATAGAACCAGTTAGGCATGTCAGAGCTGCAGTAAATCAGAAACAAGTTAAATAACAAAACTATGGACAGGAAGGAGACATATTGATAGAAGACTGATGACAATGACATGTTTTAACCTCTCTGGACTCAACAGCATCATTGACGTTAAGTTAGAAATGGTTGAGGCTCAAAACATTCAACTGAACACTTTCCAGTAGGGAAGCAGAAAGACACATTATGACATTCATTTGTCCTCATGATATGTAATCAGGAGGAAATGAATTATGGTGTAGTCAAATTATTATTGCATTTTTTATTTGATGTATCAATGCCTGGAAAGAGATCTTGCAATGGTAATTAAGAAATGCTGCAGAAATTGATTATTCAGCAACCGGTGGCGGTCCGACAGGCCTTCTTTATAGGAAGAATTTTAACGTGTATAGACCAATAAGGATTTTGGACCTGCATTATTGGGAAATTATGATGGCTTGTGGCTACTGGGAAATGAATTAATATAGATCATATACTTAAAAGATGGAAAGATTTGCCTTTTGATGCTGCTCAAACTGTCAAACCAAATCATCAGGACTCCCAAAATATAGAAATGATTCACAAATGCTGACACTTGGTAAAATACACCTCAAAATCTTAAAATAACAAATAAAATCATAAGGTAACTACCGTACTTAGCATAACTTGGTTAACAGATATGATATTGCATTGGTGCAAATTGTATTCTTTTGATACAGGGAGCTTTAAGTAATATATAAGATTATCTTTTTAACTAGGTTTCAATGGGTTATCCTATGCATTGTATCTTCTCATTGTAGGTAAAAGATGAACATGAAATGCTAGTCTCATGGAAATAATGATCATTTTAAGTAACAAAAATAGGAAAGTTAACTTCCAAACTTGTCACAGCTCGGTTATAAAATCTGATATTGAGTCAAGTACAGAATTCTATAATTTTGACATAGGAAATATTAAATTAATCTTTAGGCTTATTTCTTAAGTAGCTTTCAGGGTGTTTACTTATGCATTCCTTTCGTAACTTCATTACAAACGCCCCATATCAAGTAATAGTTTCTTGGGAACAATGATGCCGGTGAATGCACTGCATTGACATTTTTGGTAAGGGGCACTATATTGATGTAATTGGGTGTTTGAAGTACCAAATTTCTCATTTCCCTAAATTTCTTTCATATTTTTGTCAGAACAGATGAAAGATTTACAGCGTCATGAGTGTCATCCCCCTGTTCCATCTCTAATGTATGGTTTTATGGGCTAAATAAGCAGCAGTTATAACCTTCCTCATTATGGGTTATGCAGGGTGCTGCAGAGTTTCACAGAGAAATCGTTGAGTATTTCAATAGAAGGGACGTTTCAGTAATATTTCTTTTCCGAAGAAACCTTCTGCGGAGGCTGCTTTCAGTACTGGCAAATTCTTATGATCGAGATGTCAGGCAATTAAATGGGACTCATAAATCTCACGTGCATTTGCCAACTGAGGTCTCTCTCTCGCTCTGTGTGTGTGTGTTGGATCCATGTCTGCATGAAGAAAGTTATAGGTTCTCAGTCATTTTCTTTTTACAGCTTCTGAATTCATTTGGTAATGGGTTTCAGGCTGAAGTACTTGCAAGATACAAGCCCAAAATCAACGCCACGCTATTAATAAACGATCTAAAGCAAGTAGAGAAGTCGACTGCTGATGCATTAGAGAACTTCAAGAGCACACGCCATATTATTCTTTACTACGAAGATCTTATCAATAATCGCACTGTAAGCCTCTGATAATCAAGCATTCGTTTCTGTTATCTATCTTTATCACGTTCCAACGGAAGCTCATCGTTTGACATTTGGTGCAGAAGCTCATGGACATTCAAGACTTCCTTAGGGTGCCATTGAGGGACCTCTCAAGTCGTCAGGTAAAGATCCATACAAGACCCCTTCCTGAACAGGTTCAGAACTGGGATGATGTGAACAGAACACTCCAAGGAACACAGTATGAGAACTTCCTTCATGCAGATTATCAAATGTAGCATGTTTATGTACTGTAAATAGCTTATCATACTAGCTGGCAACACCTCACCCATACGAGTCTTCGCCCATACAAAAATTCAAGCCATGGGCGGGGCTTTGACCCTTTTAGCTTTCCTTGCGCTGTTTTTGTTCCGGCAAAGGCCTTTTATTTTTTGTATGTCCATGTCAGTCAATGAGAAGGAAAAATAAATCAGTTTCTTCGGCAGTGTTGTTCATTGCCCCATCTTTTTGTTGTACATCAGATACGGTTTTCAGCCTCTTTTGACATACAGAAAAGTGAGCATAAAATTTTGCGCAGAATCCCAAGTATATTACACTTTTAAAGAAGAGTTGTTCTTCTGTTCACTAACAATTGACGTAAGAGGGAAAATATGGTGCTTTGAATTCAGTTCTTAGTTTCCAGCAAAACCAAACGACGGATGGATTGACTTGTGATAGACGGTGTAAAAAATATGGAGATAAGGTACATGTAATTTCAAGTTTTTCGTGATCCCATCTGCTACATTAGCTGGAAATCATGCATAAAAAATCTTCCGACTAACGTAATGGAGTAGGGGGAGTCTCCCTTCTCTGTTAAAAGTATGGATATTGTTGGCCCACTTCTTTATAGTTTTTAGGTTGAATGGTAATCTAACATGGTATGAGAATCCTCTTTATCCGAACATAAGGTAGATAAGCCTACACTTTGTTTCCTCTGAACTCTCGTATTCATTTCCCATGGTAATGCAGATTCCCATGCTCGAATCCTAGTGCAAGAGCCCAATGACCCATTTCCTATCATTTAAAGTTTACGTGCAAGAGCCTGATGGCCTATCCTATCAGTTTAAGTTTGAGCTTTTAGGTCGAATAGCAATCCTGGTAAGCAATCACAAAAAAAGGCTCGTGACAGGGACGCCTCTGTTCTAAGAGCATGGGCACCCCCGTTTAACACATTTAGAGCCGGCAAAACGTATACAAATTCTCTAGATATCCGTTTATTTATTTTTATCCGCAAATTTGGATTGAAAAAATTAGATACTTCTAGAAAATAAATTGAAGCAATCTGGTCCATTAAATCAATGGTCTGTACCAATTTGTCTGCAGATATTGGTGAATATCTATTTAAAAGGGTATATTGAAAACTAAAAAATAGGATAAATTTAGAATTTGTGTTTGAAAGACCTAAGCCATTCATCATGCTTGGAATAGCTTAGATAGGCTATATATCAAATTTCTTGCCTCAGGATGATATTAGCTTATGTTTTTTTTTGAGAACCACTAGTTTTTCAATCCCATACTCTAGGGCAGAGCCTACATTATTGGACACTAATGAGCATCTACTCTTACAGGAAATCTTTTTTTCCTTTTTTTAAAGGTTATTAGTCATTACTTGTTAATCCATTGCTGCATTGGATAGGATATGAAATTGAATTTTTTGATCCATTGTCCACGCAGATTTAATGTCTCTAATCCATTTAGATCCATGTCCACGTGATTAGATCGGATTTTATCTGCTGATCCATTTTGCTAACTCTAAACACATTTGAATATTCTAGATAGGTCTGATGTTTGAGAATAGAATAATGATAAAGAAGGGACAAGTACATGGGGCAACTAAAAATTGTATTAGGAGCCACAATCAAAAGAGAAATGCTAAACTGACATCAATACGAGGTGTGATCCCCTTGAAAAAGTGTTTCGATGAATATGAACAATGCAAATTAGGTGTGGGAAGGGTGTGTCTGGAAGAATGAACGACAGAATCTACAAAGGCTATGGAACCTAGTGGACGTTATGTGTCCAACCCCTGTGCCTTGTCATCCTGTTCAGGCTACAAAAGGATCGTGTCACCTGAAAATGGCAAAGGTAACCTTATTACTAGACACTACTCCGCTTAAATGTACAAACTAGTATTGAAATCTGTCTTACTCTTTATGTGTAATTTGATTTTCCTTAATATATTTGTCTAAATAGATTAATTACACTTATAGGTTTTAGCCTTCCGTGTCAAAAATCTTTCAAGTAATTCAAGTTACTTCTAGTTTCGGGAAAAACCAAAAAAAAAAACAAAAAATCTCTTTCAGCCAACTATTGAATGGTGGTGTGATGGTAAGTTTGTCAAAAGAATGCCTCTTTTCACAAAGAGTCCCCACGGCTCATGAGAGTCCTAAGGGTAGAAGCTGCCTTTTCTCATTCATAATATTTACGTTTTGTAGCTCCAAGTCAGTCATCATGTTCAAAATGGCTTATGTGGGCTATATATGAAATTTCATGCTCATTAGATGTTTTTAGCCTGTGTTTCTTTGGGTAATAATAATCCATTTCTATTTAATTTTTGAAAGACCCAAAACAAAAAGTTCGTATGAACCAAATGCATTGATTTCTCGTGGTTATCTAATTTCTCTATGTCAAATACGATTGTAGACAACCCTGGTTTCTTGCCACTAAAAAGATCATTGCTTATGAAGAAGCCTATGCTCAATACTAAAGAAATGAAAAATTAGCAGCACATTCCTCTGCTACAAGTACAAGACAAATGTTCAACATACCATATTTTGACGACTTAGCACTTGTTACAATATAATTAAACTAGGTACTCCTAGAAAATTATAGAGGAATTTGACAAAGAGATGCAACATAGTTAAAATACCTCTTCAATTATCAAGGAATAACTCCGCTAGATTTTGCAAACGGACTACATTGCCACCTCTCTCAAGAAAACCACAAAAGAGCTGTAGCATCACTTGATGGCTGCACCCTTTTACAATAACAATGTGCAAAACCCTTGCCATGTCACCCTATTTCCCTATAAATAGGTAGTGACCCCTCTACTGATAGATAAGTTCAAGAAACCAATAAGTGAAAAAGCCTTGACAGGTCTTTTACCCTTAGGAAATCTTGCTTAGAAGCCTTCGAATAGAGAGAGAGAGTCTTGAGGAGCTTCCTCGAGCCAAGGAGCCTACAAACTTTTCTCTCCTTACTTTTAGGACCAAATAAACCCACATTCTAAATTGCAAATTTTGCCAAGTGATAAATCAAGAGTAGTAGAGTTCAAAAAGTGAATGTAAAATTTAATTTTTATTAATAGTCATGTAATTTTTATATAATAGAGTTAGCTTCTACTCATCCCTCGTACAAGTAGATTTTTGTCATTTAGTGAGAAACTATGTTGTGAGAACTTGAGGCTCTCCTGTAACTTCTTCTCCACTGTTTCATCCTACTTTCTAGAAAAATATTTGAGAGTGCAACACAGAGTGACATGGGAGCTTGAAAGGACAAAGCCATCCTAACAGTGCTCTGCTCCGATAGGCCCCCTGTGCAGCAGGATCCTTTGATGAGCAATAGGCAGCAGCATTTGTTAAGTTTCTATGGATGTGTTTTATTTATTTATTTATGTTTTACATTCTTTTATTGATGTAAAGGGCTGTGCTATACTATGTTCTACCCATATCTAGACTAGTCTCTCTTTAAATGCTTGCCTTCAACTAAGCAACTACGCTCTGTACTTGCTTCATACACTAATCATCACTATGACATAAGACTAATAAAGACCATTGCCGTGGCTAAGCAGGTGTAACCTTTAGGCTCAACTCCCGTTTAGTGACTGAGGTTAAACCTAAATATTTGAGGACCATGGACTAGTAAGCGCTTTATCTTTTGCATGTTCTTTATTGACACTACGTAAATGCATCATTTACTTCAAGACTACGTTTAACGCCACTGTTCTCCATTGCATCATTTGTATTATATTCTTGTGTTTTTAACATTTTTTAAGTTGACTTGTTTAAGGACCCATAGCTTAACTGCCCAATATATTACTTGGCCACCAACAGTTTCTCTTTCTTTCTTATGTTCTTGCATCGCATCATTTACTTTTGGATGTTGTTTGGCACCATTGTCCTCATACCATTATTTGCATCATATTTATATACTTGCAATTTTTTTAGGGTGCTTGGATAAGGACCATGGCCTATTTACCAATGGAATATTAATCCACATATTGTTGTTCATTCTTTATTTACATTCATGCACTGCATCATTCACTTCAAGATGTTCTTTGATGCCATTGTCCCAGTAGCGTCATTTCCATTATATTTATATTAATATGCATTTTTATATTTTTTAGGGTGTCCTAGTTAAGGGCCCATGACTTAGCTGCCTAGTGGACCACCAATTCACAATTGTCTTCCATTGTGTCATTTATATCACTCACATACATACATACATACATACATACATACATACATACATACATACATACATACATACATACATACATACATACATACATACATACATACATACATACATACATACATTTATTCATGTACTTTTTATTTCTTTATGGTGGAAATTAGAAGGAGAGAAGATAAAACCATCCACAAGAAAGTTGATGGTAGAAGAAAAGCGAAACAATAAAACAAAAATAAACACCATGTAAGCTAATATTGTCAAGTCCATTAAGAAAGTGGCATAAGATGTTCTAGGAGTATCTAAGGTAAAAGCCAATCAATAAGGAAATGTGGTAGTGGAGTGAAAATGTACAAAAAGTTATTAAAGAGAAATCAATGTGTTTTAATGCATGGCGGATGACTAGAAATAACAAAAACTTTGAACAATATAAGAATTAGGGGTGTGCGAATAACTAACCAGGTCGGACCAAAACGTCAAGTTTTCGGTTGGTCCGAATATTGTATTAGTCCAATCTTGATCCAGTAATATGCAAGACCAAACTCTTCAGTCTGGCTTCAGTTCATTGTTTCAACCTAACCAAACCGAGTCGATATGGGGCATATTAATAAGGATCTGAAGAAATAGAGTGCTACTATCAAAATAGAGGAATGCAATGTTCTTTTCCTCTGTCAAATCTCACAGTTATTAAAGGAAAGGAACACCAAAACTCTTCCTTCTCTCTCTCTCTCTCTCTCTCTCTCTCTCTCTCTCTCTCTCTCTCTCTCTCACACACACACACACACACACACACACACACACACACACACACACACAACCTTATGCAAACCCCTAATCGATGGCAAAGAAGAAGATGCCAACTAGGAAGATGATGACTAGTACAAAATCATACCCACATGTCAATTTCTGAGTCTAAATCCAAATTAGAAGAAGAATCCTCTCCTAAGAAGCCCCCTTCTTGTGTTGCTAATGTTCTTGATGTTAAACTCATCAATTCCAAGCCCTTCAACTCTCTCTCTCTCTCTCTCTCTCTCTCTCTCTCTCTCTCTCTCTCTCTCTCTCTCTCTCTCTCTCTCTCTCTCTCTCTCTCTCTCTCTCTCTCTCTCTCTCTCTCTCTCTCTTGTTTTGGCACTACGAAGAAGAAGTAAAACCCTAAAAAGTCCAAACCAAAAGAAAAAGAAGTTCAATCTTTGATCTAAGAAATTTTGGGGGCTACTCCTATTGCTGAGGAAGATAAGAAGCTGATGGATCAATTGACACACATCAATCTCGAGGTCAAGAGTCAACTAAGCTTTCTTCCTTCTCTTATGTTTCATGGTCTTTTTAAGATATATAAGATATATATATCCACATTGAATGATTCTTTGTTATGGAATGCAATTTTAGGGTTCTTTTTCTAGTTTTGGTTCAATTATTGCATGGCTAGGGTGGATGGGTTTCTGTTGATTTTTTGTGGAAGGGATGAATGATGTAGATTATTGTACATTTACCTATTTTCTTATTATCTGCCGATTATTATTCTACTTGACTATGGTGTTTTGTGCTTGATAATTGGAGTGGCATTTGGTAACCTTTTTCTTTTGTAGTTTATTGTATTTTTTTAGGGTTTTGATGCCTCCAGCAAAGAGGAATGGATGATACTCCTGTTTTATGTAGATAATACAATGGTTAAATAGTTTTTTCTATTTTCAATGTCGCACAATTAGGGTTTATCTCTGTATCTATTTCTATCTAGACCCAAAATTGGATTGAACTTGATGGAAGACTAATTTGTTGGTCTTTAGCTAACACAAATTGATTTGGGTCCAATATTGGTCCACATGGCAGCAAACGAAAAGAATTTGATCTAGATTACTTTGAATCCTGAAACTAAATGGAACTGGACCATGCACACCCTAATAAGATGTTAAAAAAGGTTGCCATGAGAGTATCAAGTGAGGCTAAAATCAAGGTGTATGTTGATCTTTGTAATATATTAGGATCAAGAGAAGGTGAGAAACATGTTTTCAAACTTGCAAAATAAGAGAATGGATGAGTAAGGACTTAAACCAAGTTAAATGCATTAAAAGTGATGACTAAAGGGCACTAGTCAAAGATGACAAAATCAATCAAAAGTGAGAAAGTTACTTCCAAAAATTGCTAAATTACAATTATCTTGAGAATGTAAAGGTTGAAAGAACTACAAACCTAAATAACATTGGACTATATAGATACGATCGTAGGATTAATATACTTAAAATGAAAGAAGCCTTAAAAAAGATTAAATTAGAAAAGGCCCTAGAGCCTGATGGCATTGTGACAGCCCGAGCTTTCAAATGTCCTTTTAAGAATTATTTTTGAAAAGCGGATCCCTATTTGAAAATATATTTAGAAAACAAATAGTGGAAACATTTTTCTTTAAAAAAACCTTTCAGAAAATCCCGAATATCATAAGACCGATCAAAACACATTCATCAGTTCTAAAATTAAACATTTTAACATTTAGATGTGACAAGTTAAAAACTTATCATTTCCCAAAAGCCTGTCCAATTACAGCCCACAATCGAATATGTATTAAACATATTTATGCATGTCTATACTGTTTATAACAATTACATAACTACCTGTGGCGACCCGGGTTTTTGAAATAAAATTTGAAAATTTTACTCTCCTGTAGGATTTTTTTTTTTCCCAAAACATTTGAAATACATAATACATATTTATTTTTCTCAATTCCACCTTTAACCCGGTGTCACAGTAAAACCTTCATATATAATAGCAGAATAAAAATATAGCATTACAGGATCTCCTTGGTCACAGCCCAAACAATAAGTAATTTATGTTCAATTTAAATATATCAATGTCACCTATCTTATTACATTCATCCTCAAGTGTTCATTATGTCAAAATGAAAGATAACAAATAAAATATCTAACTAACTGTTTATCTATACTTCTCTTCTTAGTCTCCTTATTTAATTTGGTTTAGTCGACTGCTTAATCCTCTTGCGCTTCACCTGATATGTTTTTTAGGGGTGAGTATAACGACTCAATAGGAACAAGTCTAAGCCAACCGTTTCAAAACCACGGCAAAGACATTGGCATAATTTTTGTGCAAACACTTCCATGATCAATCATAAGTATGATATAAACATTATAAAACAATTATGCCTTTATAAAAAAAAATCTAGCATTTCTAATAAATTCTAATATGTCCTACAAATCTTATACATACAAGCCCATTAGGACTTTTATCAAAGAATGATGTATCACAATATGTTGTTTGGTAATGTCCTACCACAACCTATTTGGGCAATGGTCAATATCCTCAATGATGGACCGACATGTCAGTCTATGTCTGATAGTTATATGGTATACTATGCACGTAGAGGACTTACATCCAACTACATTCGGCCATGAATACCACATGGGCTACACCAGTCCTCATTGGGGCACTGGATCACAAGAGAGTAGTCTCCTCATAATACAATACTCTCTACAATAGGCCTCTTAAGGCAGGTATCTCATTTCAGAAGCCAGTGGCCAACTAGACTTCCTAGCATAGCAAGCAGGTGGGCTTAGAATTTGCCCCATGCTAGGCTCAACTCTCATGAGTCGCCTAATTTTAGGCTAAGCACAACTCTCTTGAGTCGCCTAATTTTTCACTCATTAGATCATTTCACATTACTTAATGCATCTTATGAAGGTATTTATAACTTTCCCATTAGCAAGCATATGTCAATAAACATGAATCATCCACTAGCTTACGCTAGTCATAGGACAGACATTTGTATATTCATAGCTCAACATTGTCAAGATCTTATGCTTACATTCTATTGCGTAGCATGTAGGAATCAATTGTTTTATTTCACAGACTAAACTTGGTGCTTAACAATTAAGTTTCAAGTTACACATATGAACAATTAGAGACTACGCTCACATATAAACATTTATTCATAGATCAAGACTAAAAAAAATATCTTATGATATTGATCAAAATTCTATGGGGCCATGCATGCAGTGGTTCTTATGGGATACATTTATGCCTATTGACCATACAAGTGTGTGCTACGCCTAGGACTTACGTGTATCATAAATAAGTAATAAGCATGTGCTGGATTCTAAACATGCCATTACCATTGCTGGAGTATCACGCATGCTATCTATGCAATGAGTGCCAAGCATTCCACCCTGTGCTGGGCGCCTGCCCATCCACTTGATGCTATGCGCTAAGAGTGAACGTAAAATATAGTAGTTAGACGGCACCCATGGAGCGATCATTTTAGCTTTCCTCTTCGAAATAACCGTTATCTGAAGCACGTTTCAAGCATCATAAGTTTGGAATCAAAACCATATGACAATAGTCACAAAATATTTTGTTAGCCTCCTTGATCTTGATTCCTCACCCAACTTGCCATTCTACTGCTAACGTTAAGTTAGTTTCCAAAGCAAAGTTTGAACTCTATTGATAAAGAAAGGCATCCACATTCATATACGTGTAATGATAGGTCTCCAGAAGAGATGCTCTTTTTTTTTTTTTTTCTCCACGGGACAAGTGTGATCTTTACAAGATCTAATCCATTCACCATATCTAGCCTCCCATACCTATGCAACAAAATGACTCTCCTTGGATAAGATTGGCTGGTTGAACAAAATAAATGGCCTAGATCTAGAAAAGGCATCCTACGTATGCATGTCCTATGAATATATCTCTATAAAAATCATTGCTCTTTGTAAATAGTGCGTCATATTACTTGTATACACATCTGCTCTCATCCACACTTGGATTTCAAAGCAATTAATAGATCCTCCATGGCCTCCAAGAAAACTCAAGACCCTTCATCACATTTCCAGTATCTTACCAATTTTATCGGATGTCTCTAAAGAGACACCAAAGATATTTAAGATCATTCAGGAAGGATTTTCTAATGCATATGCATGTAAGTTGGAAATGGGTATCTGACGCATACAATTCAGATTACTGTTTTACTCTCTCTTTTTTTCTCCTATCTTTTTCTCTTCTTCTTTTTTTTTCTACTGCTATGAACAACTGCACCATCAACGCTAGAATGGTAGTTTCACTGACTTTTATGACCTGCCAATCTGCACCTGACCAGGTTTATGCCTGGACAGAAGTCATGGTCAGATGTTACCAATAGACGAATGCTAGATGACCGCTTCATATGAGAGCCATTCACCACTTACTGCGGCTCACTTTCGCACCCATATTTATAATGGTTTCTTAGGGCGGCCCCTACCTACTTCTATTTTTATTTTATTTTTCTTTCATAGTGACAAATAACAAAACAAAATAAAAACAGACCCAACAAAGGTGATAATCAGCAGGATCATGCATCATTCACAAGTATGCATGCATAGTGAAACCAGATCTGATCGTACGAGGTATTCATGCAAAACAAATCTGTAATAATAATAATAATAATAATAATAATAACATCTTTTGGCATTAATACTATTTTCTCATATCAAAACACATGCATGATTTCCTAAGTTAAAAAGTCAAGTTAATTTAGAGCAGTTCCTAAGCAATCCCCTACCTCTTACCTCTTACAAGTGAAAATACTCTTCTACTGTCTTCTTTTTTGAGACACGTGGTATGGCTGATCCTTGGTGCAGCCTCCTCCTCCTTCTCTCTCTCTCTCTCTCTCTCTCTCTCTCTCTCTCTCTCTCACGCATCCCTTCTTCTCCTCCCCTTCTTATCCCAATTTCATTACACTTCTTCTTTCCTATCATCTCCTACCTATCCTTATCTAATTTGTTAGGTATCCTCCACTTTTCCTAATTCCTTCTTATCTCATTCTCCTTCTTATCCCATATCTCCTTCTAATTAAGTACCTATCCTCATCCTTTCCCAACTAAGCAGGATTCTTTAGGTTCATTGCACCTAGACACTTCTTGGCTTTGGGTAGGGAATTTCTCCAAAAAGGTTGTCTTTGGAGACTTAAACTCTAATTCTAGAGTTTTCCCCATTCATTCTCTAGCCATTAGGGCATTTAACTATTTTGTTATCAATTCCATACAAGAAATATATATATATATATTATAAAATGCACATTATTACACTACTCAGTCATCTCACAACATTTATAAATTGTACAAATCATACATACACTGTCTATACCCTCTCTTTGACTATTCTACGCACTTGGTCTCAACACTCTTGCTTTTCCCTCCATTGTGTTTATTTGTAGAGCTAGTGGGGTGAGTATAGGGAATATACTCAGCAAGTAAAACTAAGATCACAAATATAAATCAATGCAAACTCGCTTCCATGCACTCATGCACACAATAAAACATCCTTAGGTATGGTTCCGAAGGCTTATCAATATAATGAGTAATAAAATGTTTGCATGCTTTTCAAACATTCCATCTAAGGTTTTACGTCATTTGAGTACAATACAAGTGTAAGAATAATATGATAATTGAAGATAAATTAGTTAAGCATTAAAATCTCAATTTAAATAACATATATGAAAGTCCTTGCCCATTTATGTCAAACATATCAGTTCTTAGCATAAAAATATAAATATATTAAACCTCAAATCATACAAGGTGTCGTCATGCCTAATGGTTAGGGTATCTATGACCTTATCACACGCGTGTTACCAAAAATCAACCTGCAGCAACTGCCCTATAATAGGATGCCGTGACACTACAACAACTACCCAATCATGGGATATTGTAGCAAAAGAATATATGGATCACTATGTTGCGGCAACTGCTTAATAGTGGAACACCACATGCTCAAATGCTGACACCAACTGCGTGAGACTTATCATTGTCTCACATGGGAGATAGGATCACGCAGTGCAACCTTCCCACGATGCCACACTCGAAATCTAGCCACTTGGACCTAGTGTCGAAAAATATACTGTCGGAAGGTAGATGACCATCCTTATAACCATCCTATCATAGTGTCCACCAGGCAAAAGCGCCTGTTTAAAACAAATTCTCGACAAATCTATGCATGAAAATCTAGGTATCATTTTACCCTCAGCAATATATTAGTCACTGATCACAATCAGATCCCGATCATGGTTTTTAAAATATATATTTTTCATTTAAATGCCAATCAATGTCAAATATAAATGATGCATAAAATTTAGTTAGGACAATTACCCATAATGAGCATTTTATGTTTTCTAATATAATAATAAAATCCTTATATTTTTAATGAAAATCCGACAGACTTTCCCCTATTTATAAGACAATGCACATTTAATGCATGTGATATGTATCACCTGATAATCATGATTTCATATCTATATAAGAATAGAGACTTTGTCTCCTAACAATTTCATCCATGGCAATTCACAAATTTCCATATAATTCAAGTCATGAAGATGCTAATTAAATCTCAAGGATAATCATCAACTATAGTTATATGTAGTAATTACATGTGCATATTAAAACAATGCATAAGTGAAAATATATAAAAACTTAACAATCTTAGAATTTACCCACCTCAATATGATGATTTAGATTCACCAGAATCGATTGCCAGTCAATTTGGATGTTGCTGGATAATTCAAAAAATGAGGATCAGGGCTTCCATCATCAACTATGAATCAATCTAAGAAATATAAAATAAATATCATAATTTAGTCTCTTGATCATCAATTCATAAGAACAGTCAGATTGTCCTTGATCTGTCATTTAACCTTAGACCAAATATCTTTGAGCATTGAGGAGTTTAATTTCACACATCAATCAATTAGATCTGATGTTCTAAGCCTAAAATACACAGATCTAAACACTAGAATGATCAGATCTACAAAGTAACAGTCCAATCAACATTTGGACATTCAATAGACTTTTCATTCCTGTAATGACCCCAATTTTTGTAATATTAAAATTCCATGAAAAGTTCAGTTTTAAAGATAAGGGCATTTTGGTCATTTCACTAGTCACCTTGACTAAACCCAGGAATTTGGTCCTAAAACTAGTTCCATTAGATGCGTCTTGGAAAAAGGAATCCAACGAGACCAAAATCACCCAAAACGGAGTTAAAATGAGCAAGTTATGGCCCTTTGAAGTTCAGGGGCAAAACTGTAATTTTTACAAAAACGGGTTTAGCGGCAAAACACAGGGGCCCGTTTTGATACGGGCACCCTTCATCTTCAACCTCCTAGAGGTTTCTAGAACGACGGTGTTTCAAGGAGAAACCACCGCCATTCTGGAGGTTTTTCCACCGCCATTCAAAGGCGGTTAGAACCCCTTAAGAACCCTCTTTAAAAGCCCTATAAATATAGCTCTTGGGCACCTTTAATGGCAGCCCAAAACGTGGGAGAAAACCCATTGAGGAGCAGGGACCTAGAGGAGAAAACGTGGAGAGAAAACCAGCCACAAAGCAGGTACGCACAAAAAATTCCCAAACCCATCTCACCCACAATCCTAGGCTCGGTTTCCCTAGGTTTTTGCATAAAAATCCATGGGGAATAGGTCTCTAGGGAGTCACCAAGGACCTTGGGACGTACCCAGGGCCGCACTGGTTCCTCAGGGACGAACCAAGGAATCCCAAGGACGCCCCGGTCCCCCAACGACCAAGATCCCCAGACAGACAAGACGCGTCGAACACATCTGAGAGGAACCAAACGGGCGCGTCCGTGGACGCGCCCACTAAAGAGGAAAACAAGTGGAGCGTACCGCGTGTCTACAAACGCGCCCGCTAAGGCGCATGCCGCAGCGCTAGCAAAGGCATCGTTTTTGGTTTGTTAAGGAAGCCAGGGCGCATAACGCTGATGCGCAGCGCCCTAGCATTCCGTCTTTTAATTCTTAAGGGTCTTATGTACGTGCGACACTAAAACACTTATAACTTGAGAATAGGATGGTGGCGCGTGGCCACTAGACCTTTGGAAAATTGATAATACCAAGGCCCAATTAGGACCTTAGGACACCCATAGGCATAGGGATGGACCCCTAAATGCCTAAGTAATAAGACCCAACTACTCTAAAACCCATAAAAGATAGGTCAAACTAACCTTGATTCCCCAAACCATGATTAGGAGCGTCCGAGGACAAAAGGGTTAGCCCGACCTAGCCAGGTAGGTGCTCTATCACTATTAGATTCTTTTAAAAGAACTATTATTATTTTGAGAACATATGTTTTAAATATATGACTTGATTTGCATGACTTAATTTAGCATGCATGATAAATGCTTTGTACATAGCCATGTTTTGAAATGATTGCATATACATTATGCACATATATGTGTTGCAAACAAGTGCATACATTGCATGATTTAAGTACTTGCAAAGATTGCATGTCCTTGAGGGTTGCCAAAAGACGCTGGAGTGCTGAGGGCCAGGCAATTGTGAGGGACCCAAAGAGGACAAGTTTTAACAAGAGGTTTTGGCTTATTTAATGTGATTTGGGCAAGTAAGCCCGTGGGTGCTATGCTAAGGGGTCTGGGTTGGCCACCTGGCCTCTACCACTAATAGGTGGATGGGTACCACGCCCAAAAAGAGGCAAGTCCCTACGTCGACTACATGTGGTACAGAGGGCTACCACTGGTGTTACGTCACTGGGTCGACATGTCATAGGCCCCGTGGAGGCTATGACCGAGTGTTCTCAGGTGCCTGGGGACCACACGGCGAGGAGGTCGTGGGCATAGTGGACCCTATGGTTTGATGATTTATGTGCATTACAATGGCATGATATGAGGTTGGTCGACCATACCATACTAGAGATCCATGAGTTGGATTCTATAAAGCATTTTATGCATATCATGATGTTATGATATATATATGTATGTGATACTTTTGATTTTGGATTACATGATACTTTAAGTTGTTAGTATTTCAATTTGAAAATGGATTTTGATGTCGATATTGAACTTGAGTATTCAGACATGCACATGTTTTGGAAAGAGCATATGATTTTAAAACATCGCATGCATTATAAAACTAGTAGTGATAGACTCCTACTGAGTATAGTATATACTCACCCTATCCTTAATATTTTTCAAGATAGTTCCACTCATAAATAAAAAACATCTCAGGAGATATTAGTGCTACGAGCAAGTGAATCAAAAAGAAGAAAGTTATACATGTAAGTAAACTCTCAACCCTTTGGGCATGAAGTTATATTTAATTACAATTGGGCTGTGTGCTGTGACTGGGAAGACCTGGGGAAAAATATTTATGATTTCTGAAGTTTTTCAAAAACTACTTTGGTTGTTGTGAAGGCAAATGACACTCGGGGTTTTCAATTTTCACTTTTGGAGTTAGATTTGAAATGAGTTTTCTCCGATCTATCTCCTAGACCTATTTTCCACATGTTTTTTTTTTTGTTGATTTCAACAAATTTTCTAAGTTTTTCTACCATTTGTTACTATGCACACCAGAAATATAGTTACTAGGAGAGAAAATGAAGAGGAAGAGGGAAGGGAAATGCCGCGCCCGCACGCGCGCGCAAGAGAGAGAGAGAGAGAGAGAGAGAGAGAGAGAGAGAGAGAGAGAGAGAGAGAGAGAGAGAGAGAGAGTGTGTTGGGCTTCCTTGTCTCCTTCCCTGCGTGACAAACAGCCAGGGGTAGAGTTCCATGCATTGAGTTCCCCCTGGTCGTTTGTTGCATGGGGCCTACCAGTCGAGAGGGGGGTGCTATTATCAATTTCGCTCCCTCTGTAATTTAGTAAAATTTTTGGTTCTCTCCCCTTTTAATTATAATACAATTGTAGGGTTGTTATAGGCATCCCTATAAAGGTTTGGAAGTATATGGGAAATAATGGTGTAGTTTGGTTAACAAGTTCTTTGATAAGATTGTAAATTGAAGAAAATGCCAATAAGATTGTAAAATCAAAGAAAATACTAGATGATAAAGTAAAACCTCTATCCTACCAATTATAAGAATGAGGAGACATGCAAAGTTGCACTAATTATCATGGGATCAAACTTATGAGTCATATTATGAAACTTTGGGAAAGAGTGATTGAGAAGAGCCTACAGGATGAGACGAATTTATCAGAAAACTAGCTTAGTTTCATGCTTAGGAGGTCTACCATGAAAGCTATTTTCCTACTTAAACAATTGATAATAAAAAATATATATATAGGGAGAAGAGGAAGGACCTTAACATGGTCTTTATTTACATACAAAAAGCTTATGATAGGGTCCCCAAAGAGTTAATATGGTGGTTTTTAAGTGAGAAAGGGGTTTTACAAAGGTATATAGATATAATTAAGAATACATATAAGGAAGTGGTAACAAATGTTAGGACCACTAGTAGAGAAATTGATGATTTTCTTATCACTACATGATTGCAGCAAGAATCAACATTGAGCTTGTACCTTTTCACATTAGTTATAGATGAGTTAACAAAACACCTGCATGAGAAAATTCCGTGGTGCATATTATTTGCAAATAATATAGTTTTGATTGATAAGGTAAAGGAGGGTATAAACACAAAGCTAGAGTTATGGACAAATGCTATAGATTCTAAATGATTTAAAATTAGCCAAATTAAGACAAAGCATATGATATACAATTTTAGTAAGGAGAAGAGTGGGACTGAAGCATCAGTAAAGATTGTTAACCAAGAAGTCCCCCAAAAAGACTACTTTCAATACTTAAGATGAATAATTTATTAGAGCAAAGAGATTGAGAGGGATGATATCCAAAGAATCCAAGTGAGTTGGAACAAATAGAGGTGTGCCTATGAAGTTTTGTGTCATCGGCTACTGCCACTCAAATTGAAAAGAAAATTATATAGGATGGTTGTAAGGCTGGTGATGCTTTATGTATCAAAGTATTGAGCAATTAAGGAACAACATACATATAATATGAACATAGTCGAAATGAGGATGTTGAGATGGATGAGGAGTAAGACAAGAAAGGATAGAATTAGAAATGAAAATATTAGAGGAAATTTAGAGTTAGCACCAATAGGTAACAAGATGAGGGAGATTAGACTTAGATGGTTTGGACATGTCCAAAGGAGACTAACAATGGCACTGGTTAGAAGGAGTGAGGCAATACAAGTAGACGGTTCTAAAAAGGCAAGGGGAAGGCCCAAAAGAATGTGGATAGATGTGGAGAAAATGTTTAAAAGCTTTTGGATTGAATAAATCCATGACACTTAATAGAGGGAATAGAGGAACAAGATTTGTGTGGCCAACACCTAATCAGGATAAGGCCTAGATTATGATGATGAGGGATACCTAATTTAGGATCCACGGTGTAAGGACTATCTGGACTTCCAAGCCTTTTCCCATTTATATTTTTACAAAGTACTTGGACCGGGGACTCACCTCTTAAGCTACTAATTGCATAAAAACTGCCTCAAGGATGTGTGACCATGAACTAGCGAACCCGCAATCTGCAACTAAGTTTTGGCCACTAACTAACAAACTTGGGAACCTCGTGTGCCCAACCTGACTCTTCAATATAGACAAAAAGACATGGGTTACTACTCTAAAACCCCTCATCTTTGACGGAATAAGTGTTTGGATAGGCCAAGTGTATACCTAACTCCATATACAGCCTACCAACAATGATGAACAATTTAAATATCCAAAAAAATGATATAGGAGTAAGGTCTAATTCTAACAATGCTCATGAGCGTGTACTCTTACTCTTATGGGACTTTCATAAATTTCCCACTGTTTGCTGCCCAGCAAGTTTGTCGAGCTGCTATTTTCTGTGTTGGAGGTTATGTACTGATTCTGAATGCACTTCTTTTCCCATTTTTTACCAAACTAGTCGACCTGATTGCGACTCACCTGGGCTCACCTGGTTTGAAAAGTATGCTTCCTACATGCGTGGAGCTGCATGCCAAGTGTCAGCCGGTCGAACACTTGGCACCATTCCCCACTTCACGTTTTCTCTTTCTTTCTTTTCCTAATCATTTTATATTAATCATGTTATTAGAAACACTAAAAGCTGGCCATGGCGACATTGTGACAAAATGAAATGCATGCCAACCACAATTTCAAAGTCTGGAGCTATGGTGCAATTGCCTGTCAAGAATCCTAAACAGATCCTCATGTTCTTCCAGCTCCATAGCTAATCACTAGCTAATCGATCTATACAAATCTTCACCAACCCTACTCTCCAAAAAGACCAAGATAGACTACCAAAGATCCTTCATTTAATAATCACAACAGGATGCGACCCCTTCTGCAACTCGGCCGTTATTATTAGTACTATAATAATACAAAACTTCCAATGACACTCCTCCCCAATTCAGGGAGTTCCTTTCTGTTCTTACTCTCTCACTTGACTGGCAGGAATCTTTGTTCTTTTGAGGTTCAAATACCATGTAGCTTGCACTCAAATGGATGCTACAACGCATAAAGATACTTTCTTCTGTCTGCAGTTCTCGTTGGAAAAGGTAGCCATGTCGAACAAAATATATAGAACTCGCATAACAACCGTCCAAATAAGGCTGTATATTTATGGTTAGTGGTTAGTGGTTAGTGGGAAGTGCAGAGAATCCCTATCTCTTGGTGCCGGTGAAATAGTGGCGGGTCATCATCCCAAGACCAACTTGCTCTTGAGTGTCCTTAGTTGCTACAAAAATATTAGGGGCAACTCTAGCCTTACAATATACAAACCCTGCACAATGTACAAAGCACAAAGCCAACAGTATATAATCCTTATATACCAGCCTTTCCATTCATAAAGGGTCACGCTAGACCCTGAGAACATGGACCTTGAAATGTAGCATTCTAAATGAGTAGAAAAATGAGTATCTAATCGTGGGCTGTTATATGAGAATTTCTATATGCTTGGAGTACATCCAAAAGTACAAGTTCATTGCAGCTGTTTAAAGTGTGGGTCCAGACTTATGGTGATATAGAGTTCAGACCGTACGTGCTATCTTAGGTAGGTCATGCCCCAAGCATCTCCTCCATTTGATGGTCCTAACCTTTTTCAGTGGACAGCTGAAAACCTCGAAGTAATCTTATAAAAATCTTGAGCAATCAGTGGGTCAAAGATTGTCTGATGCCTTAGGACATGGTCTATTCAAGTTTGACTTCATAAGATGAATGTTTTGATCATCAAAATCTAGATCTGACTTGCATTTTTGTGTTTGGCAGCAAACTTGTTTGTATTTTAGTTCAGCCGCCCACCACAGAGTAAAATCTTGGTATATGATACATGTGCATACTTTCCAATCAAGTACGAGTCGGAAGGCCTATTCCGCGGCCAAACTATTTACTTTGTAGGTCTTGGCATGACCAGCCACAATCCGAAGGAAGAGAACGCCGAAGGCTGCACTTTAGATTGATCTCTAAGCATTTGATATGAAGATGTTTTGTTGATTAATGTGGACAATTGCTTTTAATTTTCGACCTATCCTTTACTAATGACATCATTCCAAAAGAAAAGATAAGATGTTATCCTCTATCCGGAACACATCGATCACTTGAAATTCTTGCTTGGGGATCAACTTCAGTGCAAGGCTCATGCATAGCAAGGCCTAGGCATAATTGACTTGAATATTCGATAAGTAGTTTCCACATGTACCTCCAAGCATGAGTTCAAATAAACTAAAACAACTGCTAAAATAAAAAAATTGTTGAAGAAATAAAAACTTATGAGGAAAATAAAAGAAGAAAAATCACTATCATTAATTAGATGGCTAAAGTGGAACAATGTCCAAAATTATCATCCTCTAGTTTACAAAATGTCTTCAAGATAGATTACGCATGGAACAATTCTTTTGAAGAGTGGGAGGGTGGCATACTTCTAAAACTTGTGAGTTGATTTGGAAAATTTGTCCAAGTTACCCAACTTATGAAAAACCCAGTCATTGCATAACTATATACTTTGTTTATGTTAAGATTTGATCCAAGACTTTCAAAATAACAACAAAAGGTCCTAACAAATTCAGATTCACGTAGTCTCATTTATACTTACAAAGTCAAAGTTTTTATACATAACCCAAAATAAATAAAATATTATAAAAATTTCACTAGTATTTTTGAGTCACCTATATAGTTTCTTCGAGTTATGACAACAAAAGGTCCTAACAAATTCAGATTCACGTAGTCTCATTTATACTTACAAAGTGACAGTTTTTATACATAACCCAAAATAAATAAAATATTATAAAATTTTCACTAGTATTTTTGAGTCACCTATATAGTTTCTTCGAGTTATAACTCAACTCACCTCACTTTCAAGTCAGCTTTTTATTTTTTAATTGAATTCATTCATAATACATGTAATTTCTAGTACAATTTTTTTATGTGCAACCTCTTAGTTCTAATTACATGTATTAGTTTGAAAGGAGAGACCCTAGGTTGAATTTTTATTTTATTTTTAACAAACAAGTAAAAACATTTTCTATCAAAAAGGTTTTAAATTCAAAAACATCCTAAATCATATCTACCATGTCCTGTAATATCCCAGTCATAGCCCACAGTCCAATACATACAGAGCATATATTTATATGTCCAAAGATGGTAGTCAAAAGTCATATGCGTATAGTCCATCAAGAAAACCTTAAAGACAAATGGGAATATTCCATGCAAGACATACATTGTCTACACAATCTTAATATGCTCTAGATGCCCACACTCAACCTCCTTATCTATCTTCTTATCATGCTTATCTATGGAACGGGGGAGGGTGAGTATATGGATATACCTAGTAAGAAGAACAAAGACTACAATACAAAATCAATGGTCAACACATCCACACACTTAAGCATTCAATGTATATCCTTAGGTATCTCCCCAATGTTCTTCAATAGCAACACACACATGTTTTATTGCGGTTCAAGAGTGCATCGCAATATACCATCAAGTGTCCAATCTTGGATCAAATCCATCAATGTCCAATATAAGTGCAAAAGATCACAATACATCCATGCAAAAGAAAAATCTATGCCATTTGCAAAATTTTAAGGAATATGATGCATTTAAATATTCAAAAACTCTTATAAGTATAGTAATATGGTGTTAAAATACATTATCAGTGGAGTACCCTTTCTCATAGGGCCTCGCGAGTATCAGTGGAGTACCCTATACTACCCGCTATTGCATCCAGTCATGAGTACTTATTTGTGACCATCACAATCTAAGGTATCATCATACCATATTAGCCCAAGGTGTCAATGCCCCTATTGCACCTAAAGCACGGTGCTTCTTTAGAATTTCAAATCTAAAAAATAATGGACCATTATGTCACAGCTATAGCCCAACCATGGATCAATCTTCATGCATAGTATCGATACCAAAGTAGGAGACCAATCACCATATCGCATGGGGGGACAATAGATTATAGCATGTGACCTTCCCATGATATCACATCAAAAGTTTTATCTCTTTATGAGGTTGGGTATTAAATATGTCAAGTTTTAAAAGGTGGGTGGCCCACCTTATTACCCTTCTAGTATAGTGTCCATCATGTAAAAGCACTCATTTAAAACAAATTCTTGAAAACCTGGTTTCCATCTTAACCTCAAATTGGTAAAAAACAAAACATCATCGACACTTTGGTCAAGTCATGCATGTGAAAAGATCTTACAAGGCACTTCTACCCAACCATGACCTTACATCGGTCAAAAAATTATCTTGACCCAAAGGTCATGCCATGCATATCAAACATGAAATCTCAGGTAATTTAAAATTTTAAAATCATTAATTATACGGCATAACATCATGCTAAAGCTAAACACTTATCAACTAAGCTAGAAATGAACATGAGAGGGTATGTATTCATACTAAAAATCAAACATTATAGGACAATAATCATGATAAAATCAAACATTATAGGACAATAATCATGCTAAAATCAATCATCACATGTCATATAATCAAGATAAAAACTAATCATCGTAGGGCATGTAATCAAAGCTAAGACCAACCTCAATAGGCAAGTAATCAAGCTAACACTAATCAACATAGGGCATATAACAAAGCTAAGGCTAATTATCATAGGGCATGTAATCAAGCTAAGACTAACCTCAATAGGTAGGTAATCAAGCTAACATCGATCATCATATGGTGTATAATTAAATTAAAAATTAATCACCATAGGCATATAATCTAGCTAAAAATTGATCACCGTAGTGCATTTTGAATCCATTGAAAACTTAGTCTAGTCATGTTAACCTCAAATCAGCCAAAACATAACATCCTCTACACTTTAGTCTAGTCATGCATGCAAAAAAATCTTACAAGGCACCTCTACTCTACCACAACCTTACATTGATAAAAATATATATCATGACCCAAAGGTCACACCACACACATATATCAAAACATGAAATCTCACGTAATTTGAAAATTCATAACAGTCAATTACAAGGCATAATGTCTTATAAAGCGAATATAATAGGCTTATCAATCACACTAAAAGTGAACATAAAAAGGTATATATTCATGCTAAAAATAGAACATCATGGGGCATATAATCATACTAAAATTGACCATCATAGGGGACATATTCAAGCTAAAAACCAATCACTATAGAGCATGTCGGCAAGCTAAGACCGATGTGGTACAAAGCATGTAATCAAGCTAACATCAATCATCACAGGGCATATAATCAAACTAAAAACTAACCTCCATAGGCATAGAATCCAGGTAAAAATAGATCATTGTAGGTCATTTTAAATCCATTGAAAACTTAGTAATCTTGGAACAACCTGCTTGTGATTTGACAATTCAGATTTTTGAGATTAGTCACTGATAAATCAGAACATTGATCACTAAACAGGAATCATTAATCTCAATTTTTGGATGTAGATTGGCATGTAGGTCATAAAAAATTCATGAATTTGCCACTATGATCATGGGTTGATAACATATCTAGGAGATGGAGTGTAGATTGACACATCTAACATTGAAAACTCAGAGAGAGAGAGAGAGAGAGAGAGAGAGAGAGAGAGAGAGAGAGAGAGAGAGAGAGAGAGAGAGTCATAGATATATGCTTTTAACTATAGATAGATGAACATTAGAGAAAAAGAGAGACCAGAACTTATCGATGCACACTTTTTTGGTTATCGATTAGTGAGTGTACAACTTAGATCTACTTTTTCAGCCAAGGATCAACTAATACCATAGAGAGTAGTAGTAAAAAAAACAATCCCAACAAATTGGTTAACTCTAATGAACAAATATAAGAAGGCGAAACTCGAAACTGCAACTTCTTTGTCAAAATGGTTGCTAGTGATAGTTTATCATCATCGGAGAAGGGGGTTAGAGAAATATTTGTTGTTAGTGAAGGAAAAAGGGTGTTCATTTGGGGTGGATCTATAATTGTATTTTTTGCTCCTCCTTGGACAGTAGATAGAGTGAAAGAATACCATAAATCTCAAATATGCTTTCCAAAGGTGATTAAAACCCCCATTACAAAAACCTAACAATAATTTGCTTACCCACTTCGTCAAAAAGAATCGACAAAGAAGGATTTATGGTTTGTCATTGCTGGAGAAGAAAATATGAGAAAATCCCTTGCTAGAGAAGAAAATGGCAACTATTGAAGATGGGTCTATTGCCAATTTGTCATATAACTACAGCCCATTCAGATCTGACTAAAACATAGAGAAAATTATCTTCAGTTACTTGTGGAAGGATCAAGATTGTAGGATACCCAAACAATCATCGTTGGGGTAAGGGGGTCAAAGTAATTCAACAGGAGAAGATGACCAATATTGAGATAGAAGTGAGCATGCTGTTAGTCTCTATTTTTGGCTAGAATAGGCATGATTAGGCCGTTAAAAATCCCTAGGATGGTGAATGGAGGTGGATCTTCTATCTTAGCAAAGCAAGTTTTTCTGAGAGGTTTGATGATGATTGCAAGAGAGAAAGAGAAATCTAAGGAAGGCATCATCATCAGTTGTCGCCAACCGAAGCCCGATATTGGAACTACAAATGGGCATGTGAGAGAATGGGAGAGGGAGAAAGCAGTCCACTTGTTCTCACAGTTGACTATCTTTCTAGCTTGTACACCTCTATTAAAAAAATTAAAATAACAGGAGCAGTGCCATTATCAATTTTAGGCCCATTGTTTGTGGTATTTGAATTTTTGTTTGAACTCTGATTTTGCATTTCAAGTTTTGAGGTTTCAATAATCAATTTTGTATTTTTCAAAATTTTATTTTCTCAAAATTCAAAAGGCAGAATTCCAATTTCACATTTCATTTTAATTTCAAAATGGTAAAAAATTATATGAAATGGAATTTAGAAATTGGATTTAGCATGGGAAGAGATTGAGTTACTTTGTAACAATGAAACTTAATTTAAGAAGAAAGTAAGCATTGACACAAAAAGAAAGTGAAAATTCAAGGCAAGATTACTGGCAAAGGGGTAGTCACATAAGGAGGGAGTTGATTATAATGAAGTCTTCTTGCCGATTGTGAAGCATATTTCTATCAGTGTGTTGTTAGGTATGGTGTCATAATATGACATGAACTTTCTCAGCTTGATATACAGATAGTTATTCTTCATAGGAACTTGGAGGAAGAGATTCACTAGAGCAACCAAAATGATTCAAAGTGCTTGGGAAGGAAAACCATGTGTGCATATTAAAGTTATGGCTAGAAGCAATCGTCAAGGTAGTGGTATAAGTGCTTTGGGTCATTTATGGTTTAGATTGGCTACACCAGACCCAAGTACAATTATTGTGTTTACTTCAAGATTTTTGTGGATGGTTCTTATATTTAGTTATATTTAAATGATATTCTAATTGCTATAAAGGAAAGGTCTCAAGTAGATCTTTTAAAGTCCATGTTAACCAAGGAATTTTATATGAAGTATCTAAGTGTAGCAAAGAAGATAATTGAGATGGAGATACACAAATACATATTTGTAGGAAAGTTGTGGCTTTCTTAGAAGAAGTATGTCGAGAAGGTGTTAAAAAGGTTTAAGATGAATGATGCTAAATTGCTAAACACTCCTTTAGCAAATCATTTCAAGTTATCCATTAAATTGTGTCTTACTAAGGAAGATGAATTCAAGTACATGTCTCGAGTTTCATACGTGGATGTAGTGGTTTCTCTTATATATATATATATGATTTTATACACAAAGCTTGACATTTCACATGCAATTAGCATTGATAGCAAATATATGACTAATTTAGGAAGTAGCACTGGAATGTAGTAAAGTGGATTATGAATTACTTGAGAAGTACTAACAATTGTGGAATTATGTTTGAAAGAAAATAGATGCCAAGGGCCATAGTTAGATATGCAGATGAAAAATATGTAGGAGACTTAGGATGAGAGAAGATCCATTATAGGATTTATATATGTTTATATTAGTTGGAAGGCCTATTTGTTGGAGATATGTGTTGCAGTCTATAGTAGCACTACATATCTACAACAAAAGCAGACTACATGGCAACTAGAAAAATAGGAAAAGAAGCTTTGCGGTTGAAGGGATTGGTAACTCAGCTTGGGTTGAAATGAGAAGGTATCCAGTTGTATTGTGATAGTCAAAGTGTCATTTATTTGGCTGAGAATTAGGTGTACAATGCAACGACTAAACACACAAATGTGAAGCATCACAAGAGGTACTTTTAAAGAAGATTAACACAAAGGAGAATGGGCACATGCATGCGAAGTTTGTTCCTATGTAGAAGTTCAAGAGTTGGTTGGACTTACTTAACTTTACTAGTAAAAGGTAGGGAAAGCACCTTGGGTTAGAGGTGTGGAAGACCTCTTAGCTATATAGAGCTAGGAGGACAATGCAAGGATCTTCAAGGTGGCAGTGAATGAGATAAGGTGCACCCATCATATGATATCTTTAGGAGAGACAACTAATCTCTTAAGAACACGTGCTGGCCAAAGGAACTATCTTAGGTTATATTTCCTTTTTGTTAGATGGCTATATTATTGAAAGTATGGTGCAGAGAGAAGCTCAACAGATACAAAGTGGTTTTTCTTTTTGTACCTCTTTGGTTTTCTAGGGTTCTTCTTTTGAGAGAGAGAGAGAGAGAGAGAGAGAGAGAGAGAGAGAGAGAGAGAGAGAGAGAGAGAGAGAGAGAGAGAGAGAGAGAGAAGGTGGTTTTTGGGACTCAATCCAAACTGGTAGTTTTGTGCTTTGTTTTTCTTTAATTTCTCATAGTGAATAAGGATAATTTTATGAAATAGACATACTACCAAACTATGAAAATTTGTTGTGTTTATGATTACTTTATTTCCTTATAGTTTCTTTTTTTCTTTGTGCCGATATTGATTGTACTTGCTAGTTTTTTCAACAAAATATTCTACTCAGCAATTTCAAATGTAACTGCTCTCTTCGTGAGCCTCAGGAACTATCTTAAATCAACTTTCTTAAACGTCACGAGCTCTAAGAAAAGTTCACTAGAAGCTAAAGGAAATCAGCACGCTACTGGTGATTATCTCTAGCATGCTAAAATATGTGGCCATGTTCTTCTAGATAGGTTCTATTCTTAAATATTTAAAAAGTACACCCGCAAAGTCCTTACTTTTTTGCATCTGGTTTTAGTTTACGAAATTAAACTCCCTCACGGAGGGGACTGTCTCGGCTATAAATACCGCAAGCGCTGAAGTGGAGGAAAAATCTTGCTCATTTCTCTTTCCTATTCTTGATTCTTGAGCTCTCTCTTTCTAAGTTCTAACCTATAGTCAGGATCAATCTCCAAGCTCTATATCATCTTCTTTTCTGTCTTAATGTCTGGGATTAAGTCTATACGCGTCTTTATGATTTTCCTTCTACTCTCTCATGCAGTTGTCACCATAGAGGGAAGGCATTTGAAGTTTGGTAAGAGGAAAGAGTGCAAGAGAGGTCTAACACGTGGAGAAAGCAAACACTCTAGCGGGGGCATTACCAAACTAGTTCGGCGATAGATACCGATGATTTAAGACCAACGGCACCAGGTCACAGTCCTGGAATAGGCCACTCCATTCACAATTAATCCTGTCAGGAAGGTCTGGACTTCAGTTTCTAAGCTGCCAAGTGATCAGAAGTGAAAAGCATTTTCGTTCATTCAATAGTTTCTCTGTGTCAAGACTGCTTCCTAGCAAAGCAGTACCAACTGAGCCACGGCCTTCATGGTGGCGCAAGAAGGGACCTTTAGTGTCACATGTTACAGATTCGAGGCTGTTCATTGGTGTGCGTGTGTGTGTGTTGACATTCTGAATAAAAAGAAAAAAGAACGCAGTGCCTGCTTAAGTTGTTCTGCGTATACAAGTAGTTTGTTGGTTGTAATATTTGATATATTTCATGCATGTTGTGTAAATATAACATGGCTTATATGTTGTTGCATGATTTTCAGTCTCTCTCTCTCTCAGTTCTAAACATTGAATTTATTAATATTCCCACAAAATCTACAGGGCTAAAGTGTCATAAGTGAATAGTTTCAGGACAAAAGTGTAGCTTTCTCAAACTTTTATATTTAAGTGCAGGTATCCATGCAAGTACTAGATCACACTGTTACTAATTATGTGATTCTGACGTGTACATAAAATCTTCAGTTTCCTTTCCTTTCAAGGAGCAGACTGCAACCTATAAAAACAAAAATTTTGTCGAAGTTCTCATTATTAGGTAAGGTTGGCCAATATCATCTCTTATTCTTTCTAATGCGATTTTGGTTTGGCATTATAGAATTATGATGCAAGGATTATTATCATGTTTCACATTTTAGTTTGACCGTCATATGTACCTCGCTTAATAACAGTATCAGAGGGAAAGATGACACTGCGAGCTGCAAACTGCATGAGGTACTCGTGAGATTGCTTATGACGAGCTATAGATCAGTCAAATGGTGGACGAAAGCCTATTTGTAACCCGTAAGAAATTTAGGAAAACATTGCTCATTTTCTTTCATATCCATTGGTAGGTGGTCTCTATCAGACAATTAGGATTATTCTACATTCTATTACATCACTAAAATGGACCTTATGAATGACCCAAATCATGTTGATGTCCTGTCAATAGGGGCACAAAGATACATTTCTTGTAAGAGTGCATCGTATCCTCCAGATGAATTCAGTGCTATCAGGACCATCATACTAGTGTGACACTTTTATGGTGGGACGACCACTACAAGTAAATAGAATTAGGTTGCTTTATAGATGTGTTTCTATATGCATTGATAGTCCCACCGAATGTGGATCTGATACCAAGCCCTAGCTGGTCTATTTATATCAATCCCCCTAATGGATCAAACACCATAATGCCTCAAGTATGACTTAAGAGTTTTTTCATGTAACTCGAAACTGCCAATATATATTTTCAGGCTTGCCCTTAAGGATAGGATTTGCATTCAATAGAGGACAGTACTATGTTGGTGTGTGTGACTCATGATAGTGATCTACAACATCAAATATTTCAGTTGCACATAGATGCCTTGTGTGGCACCTAAACACCCATTGCTAGGATTGACGACCGTACAGTTGCATCAGAATGTGCACCAAGATGAAGGGTTTCGATAAGCCAACCATATACTCATGTATGTTACTCGAAGAATTGTTTATCATGTTCATTTTGACGGTGGTTTTCCATCACATGTATGTTTCTCTCTCTCTAGATATAAGTATACATGTTGTGCCTGTATGAGAGAAAGAGCTCCATTTTCCTTTCCCACCCAAGTCACTTCCCAGAGTACAGCCTGGAAAACTAGCAATGAATAAACAAGCTAGCAAATGAATAAACTGATTGATTCAAACTTATTTCCTAAAGTTGAGGAACCAACCCAAACATGCATGCTAAGATAACGTCATCATCTACTTAAAATAATGCTGGATTTTGGGATAAAAATAGGAGCTTGGTGGGTCGCTTTCTCATGCTTTCCCCATATAAGTAAATATATTTACGGAGCAATAGGTCACATTTGAATACTAGTGACATTATATTGCAATTAGACCTCCTCATAAGTATCTAATATTTCACATCTATATTTCTAATTATCATACTACTAATTTGGAGTGGTAATTAAATTGAAAGACTATTTTAGGAATTATATTCCTCTATGTATTTTAACTCCAACTTTTCCTTCTTCTCTCCACTAACTACTCTCTCTCTCTCTCTCTCTCTCTCTCTCTCTCTCTCTCTCTCTCTCTCTCTCTCACACACACACACACACACACACACACACACTCCAAATGCCTACTACTTTTATGGAAGGTGTTACATTGCCGATATTATTTTGAAATCCAAACATCTCAATCCCCTTTTTACTATTTAACTATTTCCTCACGCCCCTGCGCACCCGCGATCCTCTTCCTTCTGCATGTGCACATGTTTTTTGAATACTTGCATATGAATTTAACTTTCCGGCCTCTACGGCAAGGGAGAAGAATCTTTCACATGCAAAGTGAATTTCCCAAGGAAATTTCTATTGGGGTGGGTACAGAATGCTACAATGGGAAACCTTACCTCCAATTTTCCTAAGAATGCCCCATCTGCTTTGTTTTTATGGCTTCTGAGTTTTAAAAGCGACCTCACTACTTTTTGTATTTTGGTTATGACTGCAGCTATATATTCAACGTAAAGACAAAAATTCGTGTCTTTATAGAGAACCATAGTTGTTCGCTAAGAACTACTATTATAACATGTATTTTATATGGTTGGGTACATGTACCAACACGAACAGTTAACTATTTGACAAAGGTAGGCGCCCATTAGAGTGATCAACCGATCGACCAAAGATACAAGTTTATTTCAGGGGCTAAAGGCCCAAGTTAGGAGTGAAACCCAGATTTCTGGTTTTACAAACCCTTGGTCTTCTGTGGCTACATCTTAGATAGCCTTGTTTCGATAAAGAATCACCTGGGCAGCAATCAATCGTTCGAGTAAGGAAGAAATAGGGTACCGCTGTGCTTTCAGCTGCGTTAGTGGGTTAATCAGCATTTTGAGACTAGATTAGGGTAGATTATACTACTATACATGTACCTGCTACCCATGTTAGATTCTTAATTAGACACCAAAGGCAGTAAGGAATTTGCAGCTGTGACATACGGAGAAAATGCAGGCCAAAGATACGGGAAGGTAGCGCCCACATTGTCGTTTGGGTCCACGCGGTGATTGTGTTTAACTAATACTTAATACCTATAATAGGATGTCAAGGCCACTTTAGTAAGATACCTTGGTTTTAAGTAGTTCCCAGGGGACACGGACAAACTCTCGTGGGTGCAATTACGATATAGGTATGTAGCCAGAGGCCAGTTGAGGACAAATCTCACATTGAAACTGGTTTTCTCGTTGCATGTGAAGAGAGATAATTGCATGTTTTAAGCTCTACCACAAGCCCTAATGAAAAATTTGGCCCCACATGTACTTTTTGGCCTGCCCTGTCACATATTCGAATCTATTCTCTCTCCCTCTCTCCCTGTGTGTGTGGTTTCTTGAATATCTCCAGGTAAACATCACACCGTCCATCTCTCTCGTAATTTTGAATCTTAGTTCACGTGCGGAATCTTCCTAATTGTGGGAAGTCACATGCAAAATCTCCCCACTAGACTCCTTAAATACCTGAGGAGGTTGAGGAGTATCTCTCGAGCTTCTCTTTGACAACGTATTCAACACAGCTCCATTTCTCTTCCCTCTTGTGCGTTAAGTTGAGATGGCCAGCATCAAGACGGTCTCTGTCTGCGCTTTTCTCCTTATACTGATTTTGCCCAATGCAATCATCTTCACTGAGGGAAGACGTTTAAAGTCTAAGAAATCATTAGCGCATGGCGGAGGCTGGGTAACAGAAACAAAAAAGAGTGGTGCAAGTGCTAGAAAAGTCCTGTATCATACTGAAGATTTTGGGATAGATGTAGATAATGTACGACCCACGGCACCTGGTCACAGTCCTGGCATAGGCCATTCTGTTCATAACTAAGATAGTGTATTGGATAGTTGGCGTCTTATCTTTGTGTGTATGTAGTTTCATTGTCTACCGAAATATTTGACCCGTAATCTCTCTCTCTCTCTCTCTCTCTCTCTCTCTCTCTCTCTCTCTCTCTCTCTCTCTCTCTCTCTCTCTCTCTCTCTCTCTCTCTCTCTCTCTCTCTCTCTCTCTCTCTCTTTCTCTCTCTCTATTGCTTATTTACACAGGCATGCCATAAGAGGACAGTTCATCACGTTAAGTCACTATAACTAGACTAAATGAGAATTTTTTTGTTTAGGAATGGTGTGTGAGAAAGTTTACACTCATTATCTATGCGAGTTAACGAAGAAACAAGAGCTGCATTAGGTCTAAAGGCAGAGGGGAATGGCTGCCATTGTCTTCATCAGAATGCAGATGTCTGTTAACTTCCCTGGTCTTCATTTAGGACATGTAAGAGTTCATACTATTATTGTAACTCCATCGGACTTGTATCGTACTCTCCTGCCAGCAAGTAACATGGATGGTCTGTTAGAGTTATCTTAGCATTGCTTTTTCTAATGTGCTTTAAAACTTTGACTTGGATTCCAAGTTATGGGCCGAGGGAGCACATGACGACATGCAAGACCTTTCACAGTGCAAGTGGGTCTTGGGCCTCCGGCACAAGTGTAAATAACGAGAAACCTTCGTCTTTCGCACGCGCACCAGCCGAGAGAGAGAGAGAGAGAGACCAGAAAGGCCCAGACTAATAGACACCTCCAACATCCATGCAATACGGACTAAGGGAAGAAGCTTGCCAGCTGGATCTGCTCTTGCGTAGCCCGTCATTGGGAATCAGACTCAAGATTGTACAGTGCACCGTCGCTCATTATGGATGAATTGCAGCTTTTCAAGCTAGCTTCTACCAAAGTTCCACAGGATAACTTATTCATTGCATAGTTTTAGAAACTCGAAAACTTGAATAATTTGGAAGTTCGGTGAGTTGGATTTTACTCGCCTACGGTAATGAACAATAGAACCCATTGCCCAACCATCAAACTCAATCCAGCCAACTATTCAAACCTCAAATTGCAGCATGAACCATGCTAGAATCACACGGCATGAGTAGCCTTGCTGAGGGGACAGATCCAGCCCCTCCAAACACCATCACCGAACACGATTCTCAAGATCCCATTCCTAATCCATATTTCATCTCATAGAGCGCAGTGATTCATTACTATTAAGTTGGATCATTAGCTCATGTGAGGAAAAAGTATTAACATTCCTTCACGGTTGCAAATCCCCTTGGTCCGCATGGTATACACCGAGCCAGCATTTGGTGTGATGAAATCGAGGATCTCCCAATCAAGGACGAGGACGCTGCCGGTCTGGCTCATCCAACTTGTATAACCAATATGATGCATGCTGCATCCAGCATTGCACCAACCATCCAGCATTGCACCAACCACATCACGAGTCAGTGCTACGACAGAAGTGATCCACCTTTTCCACTATCAAAATCAAAACTTTTCGTCCCATTCAGGCTTTTCGAGTGTGAACTATGCAGCGGCACCATCTCCACCTTTCAACTCTGATCAATCGTGATACACCAGATCTAGCCAACTTGAGCATTTCCAACAAATACAAAGGTACCAATCAACTTTGTCTTGAAAAAAGATCAGGTTTGCATATTCAATTGATTGGATCATCTCTTTTACGGTCATTCTCTAGGCCTCTTAAACATTTCGAGATTTTACGTGCCACATATTCATAAGAACTTATTATTGGTTCAAAACCTCTGTTAGGAAAATAATTGTTCATTTGAAATTTTACTCATTCTTTTTGGGTAAAGGATCGCAACAATGGGATATTTTGCTGTAAGGGGTGACTGATGGTGGACTCTATCATCTTCCAAACACTGTTCTAAAATCAAATAAAGTGGCCTACCTAGGAGAAAAGATGTCCATTGATTATTGCTGGCACAAGTGTTTAGGGCATTTCAATCTCCATTCAGTTAATAAAGTTACTTGAAATTTCAATTTACCTTGTTTGTCATTCAAATCTAGTTTTGAGTCATGTAAAGCTTGTAATAGAGGGAAACTAACTGAATTGCTGTTATACTCCGTTAATACAATTAGTTCTAGTCTCTTAGATAGTCTTTAGTGATGAATGAAGAGCCATCCCACTTCAATCAATAAATAGCCATAGCACTTTCTGTTGTTCTTGCATAATTTTTCTAAACTTGTGTGGATCTACCTATTATGCCAAAATCTGATGTTTTGTGAAATTTCATGTCATTGATAGAACATCTATTCAACTACAAATTAAAAACATCAATTAGATTAGTTTGGATTAAATTGAGATTTTGACAAAAGTTCAGGGTTTAAAGAGTGTTTCTTCTAGATAACTTTAACAAAAGTTGAGGGCATGAAAGAAGTGCCCAATCTAATTTCAACAACAATCAATGATGCACCATTTGCAATCGTACCAATCATCCAATATCGATATAAAGGAACTAGTTGTCCAACATTGAGATAAAGGCTACGGGGATCAAGTATCTTATGGCATAATTCTTCTTAAGAACTGAAAAAACCATGCAAACACAAGAAAGAGACAATCACACACAATAACATAGTAGATTTATGTGGTGCATACACTGGGAGTAAAGCTAGGATTTTGCTAAGTAGGTGTTAAGTATCTAGTACATTTTCTACTATACCTATAGAATAGGAGACATCTAGAACAATACTAAGGCTACAACCAGTTTGCTGGTATCAACTTCGAGGTGAAGTTCATCCCTGTCATCAAACCTTAAACATCTAGCTCATCTTATAGCTGTCGTCAATTCAAATTGTCTGCTTCATCGATTTCTAAGTACTTTTCCTAATGGGATCCAAAAAGGTGTATGCATAAACCATCCTTAGAGTTTCGTTGTCATAGCTCATTATGCTCATGTGGGGAAACTTTTACGAGCCTTTGTCTTAGTTGTAAAGTTCACCTTGTAGGATCTCGAGCAATTTTACATATTTCCCTGGTGTAGAATTCAATTCATTCGACTACAAGATTAAAAGTTAACCTTGGATAGCCTGTCTAAGAAAGATTTCGATTCCAAGGAGAATCCATGTCAAGGTGAAATCTAATATGGTGATTTCACCTACAGATGAATTTAAGATTGTATTCCACAGAAATGTGAAAATCATGAAATCCACCATTAAATTCTTTGATATTGACTAATGGTGCGTGGGTGCATTTTGATGTGGGACAAAATCTAGTCCACTTGAACAATGTCATCTACATGCTTTACTAACTGTCTTCAGGCATTTTTTATACCTTTGTTACTACATGTAGTTTGGCTCCAATACTATTTCTTAGGTTGGCAAGACACAAAGTAGCTATCATCTCCCACTCTACTCCTGAATTTGAATATAATGCCCTCCCATCACCATTCTCAAACTTATGTGGCTTTCATTTCTCTTCTAGACTTGGAAGCTCCTTGTACTTCTCCACCACTCTTTATTATAGTAACATTAGTCCCAGATATATCTTTGGTAATCCTATGTTTCATTTCTGCACAAAACACTCAGCTAAGTCATTCATACTTGATCCGTGGATAGTTATGACTCGATGAAAGGTAGAATACTACTTTCAACAAAGGAGCACTAGTGTGTCTAATATAAATAATAAGTTTTGATTATGTAATATATGTTAAGCGTTTGCTAAGTTGGTATATTTTCTAGCATCTACTATTGGAGCTTATATGTTTGATTTTAATATTTCAGCGAATGTCATAAAAACAAAGTTGATCAAGGAGTTGACTCAAAATGCAAGAGAGCCAACTCAATATGCCAAATTTTAAAACTGTGGTTTTGGCATCAATTTACCTTTCCATGATAGATTGGTAGTCCAGAACCACTCAAAAAGGTGGAGCTTAATGGCTTATATGACAATTTATGTATACAATGCCAAAGCATGTACGAGTACTGTTAATCCCTAATATTATCTTTGTAGGTACACACTCATGTAAGTGCATATAAGTAACCTGGGGAGTTGGGTCCCTTCCATTGTTAATAACATTTATGTGCAGATTCATGGGTATTGAAGTACCCATGTAAACATAGGTGACATAAGAGGAAAAGTGGTGTAGAGGTAGAAGTCAATTTCTATCTTTTCCTTTTCCTTTGCCCTTCGCATCCCTCTTCTTCCCTTTTCCTAGCCAATGTTGATCTCCCATCAATGTTCTCACTATCATCAATTAGTACAACTGTAACTAAAAACAAAAAATTGTATCCCACTACCAAGGGTAAGTAGAAAAATTGTTCAAAAGTTAGCTCCACTGCATAGATCCTACCCCCAATTTCTCATCGATAGCCAAAAAATGTCAAGCGCAGCTGATTGCAGACTACTTGGCATCTCCTCTGAAATATGCCACCTTCCCCTTTAGTTGGGGGATTAAATTTAGGAGGGTGTGTGAATAAGAATTTCCCTCTGAAAATATGCAGTTTGGTTTTCATCTTTCAACCATCCATTTTCATTCCAAAAACCAAATGCGAGGATTTTCTAGAGGCAGGGGGAAAGGAAAAGGAATGTTGTATATAACTGGGTATAATTTAGAGGCGCAAAGTAGTCTATATGAGGAATGCTAAACCAAAGCTCTCAAACAAAGTGCCAAATCCAAAGCACTAATTTGAGTATGAGAGCTATTTACTTTTGACAGATCTGATTAGATCATCTAATTTATCTTGTTTTAGATATCTTATACTAAAAAAATTAGGGATTTTGGATGATTCTAGCATCTTAAAAGTGTATTTTTCGACATTGAATTAGACTCTTGTTTTAGTAGATTGTTCTCCCATTTATTTTCTATAAATACAAATATGATTTTTCAGATGCTAAACTCATTCAGTTAGCATGCTATTTCACTTAATGGACACCCACATCAGGAGCAACGTGTTGTACCACTCAGATCATTCAAGAGTCGGCCTTTTCCATTCCAAAATTAGCGCTTTGGTTTTGGCCCTTCCTTTGAGCATTCCTCATTCTATATATGTTTTATTTAGTTCTTTACCTTCTTTGCTCCTGTCCTCTCTTTAACAAATTTATTTTCATGGAGTAGAAAAGTATCTCTCTGAAGGGACAAGAATATTGTGCAACAGAAGATAACCACTGGTACAGAAAGCCGCGCAGAAAGGTCCCTTGTCTTTCCGCCAACTCATGTGGGCCACAGCTTAGCATGTACATCCCAAATAAACGCTGGCATTTCCCATGCTAACACCGACTGAGAAACTTCCCCGAACCTTTGGAATCCTCACTCCTTTCCACTAATCATCACTTCTGTCCCGCACTTTAACAATGAATTCTTTATTTTATCATCTCTTATATTTGCAGTTACATCCTCTTTTCTCTATATTCACGCCCGTCCAATAGTTTATTGGTCTCTGATTGGTTTTTGATGGCTTGGCTTGAAGTGAAACTGCCAGTGATAAAAGTTCAAAACATGGAGGGGGGTGAGACTATCAAAATTAAGGGTCAGGGTATCATTACTGTATTAAGAGACAGTGACTGAAGTTTTATTTAGAACTATATTTGTTACAACGGTAGTAGAAATCTAAGTTTGTTAAGATTGAAAATATTATTTCATTATATTTTTTATGCTTTCATATTACAGTCGGGTGCTCGTTGTTTGTAATGTCTATCTTTTCAGTGCTGAATGGATTGAGACCCACAACCTCTGGATGAGAGACGGGGCTAAGTGCTGGAACGTATTTGTAATGTTTGAAAAACGCTGCCTAATTGTTTTGATTAGCTTTCAGAAAATACATCATTTATTGTATTAAGACTGCCAGTGAGAACTTGGAAAAAGAAAAGGTGTAGATACAAAACAGAGGTGAAGGAATTTGAGCTTCCATCGCTAATATTACAGTAACTTCATTATGGTGATTTCATTTTAGAGATTTTGCAGATTTTACCATATTTGTCAGTAATTAGCGCTTACCACTGAATTAGGTGAACAACTGAAAGCCAATGAGATCTTGGTCTAAAGACCCGTTAACGGGTGTTGTGCACAGAGCCACTGAAAATGGGTCCTAGAGATCGAAAGTTCGATTCCATTGTCGAAACACTTAATGAATTGTTTTTGCACTGGAAGAATGATTGCTATTGTTAATGACTTTCCTAAGATCTTGTGATACAAGATAAATGAAGATACTTTTAAGTACTAGTATCAAAGCATCGAGATGCAACAGTTATATGAGATGCCAAAGAAAAGCAATTGAATATTGAATATGAAGCTTGATCAATGGAAAAAGGAGCAAGCATGACGTACAGGCCATCATGGTCTTCATGACCCACATGTAAATAATCGCCAAGATCAGGAATTCAAACCCACCAAATATTTCCTTGATTAGAAAGGTTCAAGCATAAGGAGATGGTCAAAGGTTCTTCGTTTTTGTTTTCAAACCATGCCCTATATTTTTATGGTTCCTAACTTCCAAGGGACGGGGACAGAGACTGGTGGTATGACAATGAGAATATAGTAATGCAGCCAAATGAAGACCATTCTCCCATTGAGAGCAATCTTCTCTGGCTTCTTCACTTAATGCGGTTGGAAAATTTCCTCATCCGTAAGAAAATATTAGTTGAACGAGTGGTCAAAATAAAAAAACTGAAATAAGGGGCTGCATGAAATTCTAAATACTGAATATCTCCAACAATCTGTACTGTCACCATCCATAAGGAATCTTGTCACTGATGGGACTCTCCTTTCTCCTTTTCTATATAATGCCTTACACGGACGTGAATGAGCACAAGTGTATTTCTTCATCTTTGCCTTGTTCTCCTACACTCTCTATAGCAAGTCTCTTCATTTCTTCTCTTGCCCTGTTCTCTCTCTCTCTCTCTCTCTCTCTCTCTCTCTCTCTCTCTCTCTCTCTCTCTCTCTCTCTCTCTCTCTCTCTCTCTCTCTCGGGTGTAAGTATACTTCTCCAGATTAAGTCTCTTTCCTTTGCTATCATTTTTTCTTGAAAAGGTAAAGAACAGTCAGTCCCTCTTTGTCGTCTCTGTCTCTCCTCTTGGATTCTGATCTCGCAGAATTCAGTCATTATCCCATACACTAGCTTCACTGTCTTTTCAAACAGGTGTGTTGATCAGTTGTGTGAATTAACAATTCCTCTTTCATTAGTTTGAGCTCTTTGACCCTCTCTCACACTTTTAAGTTTAACGAGTATCTTTCTCTGCTTCTCTCTCTCTCTCTCTGTCAACCTTTCTCCTGTCCTATCCCTTTCTGTATGGCTCAGATAAAACTCCTCTCTGCTTCCATTTTCATTCTTTTACTACTTTGTTCTTATAAAAATTTTCCTTCTGAGGGAAGACAATTAACATCACAAACAGAAAAGAAATGTAAAGACTGCTTAGGAGATAGTGTGAAGGAAACCACAAAAGCTGACACCAGCTCTAGTGACGTGCACCATGACCACCCGAACGTGAGATACACCGAAGAAGCAACACCTGGTCACAGCCCTGGTGCTGGCCATTCCCTTCATGCCTAAGCCCTCGATACGAATACTCTTCTATAATCATATGTTGGATCTGCATATAAGAATGTTGTTTTAGTTATCAATAAAATTTGTCAGCTCTAAATATTATAAACTTTGTCTAGTGTCTGCAAGCCGAGCCTGTTATACATGAAACAGGCCACTGGCATTATTGTGATTGTTGTATTTCAAATGGGAATGCTATATGCCAATTCTCTTCACGTCTCTCTCTCTCTCTCTCTCTCTCTCTCTCTCTCTCTCTCATAAAAAAATTGATATCCATGACCAAAACAACTTCCGTTTTTAGTAAAGGACACTGTTATAATTTGTGGCGACTAAAAGGGTAGCCCCAGTGCAAGAAGCTCCAGTGTATGCTGGATCCAGGGAAGGGGTGAACCACAAAGGTCAATAGCATGCAGCCTTGCATTTTGCAAGAGGCCAACTCTACCGTTGTGGTGCAACGGTAGAGTTGTGGCGACTAATGGAACAAAATAGAAGTTTCACTGCGATTTTGCCTACCAAAAATGTAAAAAGAAACAGGTAAGCTGACGGTGAGTGCTTGCAAAAACAGAGAGGACAGAATAGTGATGCTCAAATGATAGAAGCAGCAGTACATAGGTTGATAGCGAATGGTTGACGTTACTTTCTTAATTACTTCTTCAGTTTTGGCAAGTGAAGAAAAGGTTTGAGCTCATTACATGGGATCACAAATATGAAGTATTTCCTCTGTCCCCATACTCTATCATTAGGAAAAAGCTAAAAGAGCTGACATCTATGCTCGCCCTGTGAAATAAAAGTTGCCAACTTGCTTAACACTCAAATCCTAGGCCCCATGAGGATCACACTCATGTGGTTGATACAATGGCTGATTGGCAAGCAGGACTCTACCTAGATAACATGATCATAGCCGCTTGATCCATCTTTATTGCCTGCAAGGAAACGTGAATTGTTGATTTTCCTAACAGTTGGACGTCCATTGGAAATGAGACTAGGACAGAAGGAATAGTTTTCTTAATATGTCTAACAATTGACTATCACTGTTTGGCATTTCTCCCGTTTCTACAAATAGTCAGAAGTCAGCTTTAACCTCTTTTTTCTTTTTCTTCTCCCGAAGGAAAAATCATAATCAGCCCTCTGAAGATTCCTATTTTGTTCCACTGGTTACCTCAATTTACAACGGCATCATTTTCTACAGATGCAAGATGGTCTATATATGTCCAGCATGTCTAAGTTCTTATGAGAGGGGGAGAGAATCCAAACATGTGAAGAGAATTAGTAGATTACATTTGAAATACGAACCTTAATATTCTGGAGGACTGTTTCATGTATAACAGCCTTGACTTGCAGCACTTAGCGAAGTACCGATATGTGCAGCGGGCGAGTTCTGGAGACAATTGAAGCACACATATGTGCGGATCCAACATATGATGATAGAACTAATTGTTATCTAGCAACTTCGACTTTCAAAGGGTGAAACAAATAGTAATTTATTCTGATGTGTTTCAATTCGCAATGGAAGACTAGTTCTACAGCCATATGCTAGGCACTGTCTTGTTACAAAAAAGTTTAGCAGGCTCAGGTCGTGTGATGCTGAAGTCCTGAAGAATAAAGCAAGATGAAATAATTTTCTTCACAGTTATCAAGATAAGGTAGTTCACTCCAAGAAGTGTACTGAATGTTATGGTATATCGACGAATGCTACGAGATCTAGCGCTTCTACATAATAAAGGATCTGCTTTATATGTCGGTAATGACCAACGGTACAAAATGTCAGAAACTATTATGTAAAAAAATATTTTTCTTGGTCGTGGTAGGACATTGTAGGGTGCTAAAAACTGCTCTGTAATGTGTAAATCATGATTTATATAGTGCCGTGGAGAATAAATATTTTCATTGCGATTGACATAGAGATGAGTTTGCAGTAGCCCATCTAAGATCAGGCCAGTAGATCAGATACGTAGTTAGATTGAGAAAGAAATGATGTTCAATGACTTCTATACCAGGAAGAAAAGCGATAGGCCTAAAGACTAGCTAACAGTGTCATTTTTCCCTTAGATAACCCGAGCCCCATGTGTCATTGGCACTAGGGTAATCATTCATCTATAATTTTTGTCACCTAAATTTAATGTTCTAGAGTCAATTTTACAGGTTTCTGCTGAAGAGGATACATGTTGTAGTCAATTTTACTGGTCTCTCTCCGTACATCCCTTTGCTCGTTATGTAAAAGCCCAACGCGTCCTACTTCTATGGAAGTTGTTACATAGCCGATATTATTTTGTAATCGAAACATCTCACGCCCCTGCGCACCTGCGCTCCTCTTCTTCCGTCCATGTGCATCCGTTCTTTTCATGACTTGCTTATGTAATGGACCTTTCTGGCCTCTACGGCTAGGTGAGAAGAATCTTTCACATGCAAAGTGAGTTTCCCAAGGAAACTTCTATTGGGGGAGTGTACAGAGTGCTGCTATGAGAAACCTTACCTCCAATTTTCCTAAGAACGCCCCTTCTGCTTTGTATTTGTTGTTTTAAGTTTTAATGTCCACCTCACTAGTCGGGGGCTTTTAGTTATGACTGCAGCTATACGTTCAACCTAAAGACAAAGATTCGTGCTTTTATGGAGAACCAGAGTTGTTCATAAAAAACTATTAAACATGTATTTTATATGGTTGAGTACACGTACCAACACAAAAGGTAGCCATTTGACAAGGGTGGGCACCCATTAGAGTGAAGGCCTAAGTTGGATGGAACCAGATTTGCGGTTTTCCAAACCGTTCATCTTCTGTGGCTATGATAAGGTCCCTAAAGAGTTAATATAGTGGTTGTTAAGTAAGAAAAGGGTTTCGCAGGGGTATATAGACACAATTAAGAATATGTATAAGAAAGTGGTAGCAAATGTTAGGACCACTAGTGGAGAGACTGATGATTTTCTTATCACTACATGATTGCAGCAAGAATAAGCATTGAGCTTGTACCTTTTTACGTTAGTTATAGATGAGTTAACAAAACACCTGCATGAGGAGATTCCTTAGTGCATATTATTTGCAGATGATATACAGGTTTGATTGATAAGGCAAAAGAGGGTATAAACACAAAGCTAGAGTTATGGACAAATGCTATAGAGTCTAAATGATGAAAAATTAGCCAAATTAAGACAAAGTATATGCTATGCAATTTTAGTAAGAAGAGGAGTGGGACAGAAGCATCAATAATGATTATTAACCAAGAAGTCCCTAAAAAAGACTACTTTCAATACTTGGGATTAATAATTCATGAGAGTAGAGAGATTGCAAGAGATGTTATCCGAATAATCTAAGTGGGTTCGAATAAATGGAGATGTGCTTATGGAGTTTTGTGTGATCAGCTAGTGCTACTCAAACTGAAAAGAAAATTTTGTAGGATGGTTGTAAGGCCAGCCATGCTTTATGGATCAAAGTGTTAGGCATTTAAGGAACAACATGTTTATAAGATAAGCGTGGTCGAAATGAGAATGTTGAGATAGATAAGTGATAAGACAATAAAGGATAAAATTAGAAATGAAAATCTTAAAGGAAACTTAGGAGTATTACTAATAAGTAACAAGATGAGAAAGGGTAGACTTAGATGGTGTGGACATATCCAACGGATACCAAAAATGATATTGGTTAAAAGGAATGAGTCAACCCAAGTCGAAAGATCTAAAAGGTCAAGGGGATGGCCCAAAAAGAACATGGATAGGAGAGAAAAGGTTTAAAAACTTTTGGACTGAATAAAACTATGAGACTTAAAAGAGGGGAATGGATGAACAAGATTTGTGTGGCCAACCCCTAATCAAGATAAGGCCTAGATGATGATGGCGAGGGAGACCTAATTAAGGATCTACGGTCTAACGACTCACTGGACTGCCAAGTCTTCTGCCGTTCACATTTCTTACAAAGTACTTGGACCACGGACTCACCTCTTAAGCTACTAATTGCATAAAAACTGTCTCAAGGATGTGCGATCATGAATGAGGGAACACGCAATCTGCTACTAATTTTTGGCCACTAACTAACTTAGGAATCTCGTGTGCCCAACCTGACACTTCAATCTAGGCAAAAAGACATGGGTGACTACTCTAAAACCCCTCATCTTTGGCTAAATAAGGGTGCCACTAAAAATGTTTGGATAAGACAAGTGTAGACCTAACTCCGTATATAGCCTACCAACAATAATGAACGATTTAGATCTTCAAAAAAATAATCTAAGAGTAAGGTCTAATTCTAACAATGCTCACGAGCGTGTACTCATAAATTTCCCAGCATGTATGTTGAGCTGCTATTTTCTGCGTTGGAGGTCATGTACTGATTCTGAATGCACTTCCTTTTCCCATTTTTTACCTAACTAGTCGACCAGATTGCGACTCACCTCGGCTCACCCCGTTTTAAAACTATGCGTCCTACACGCCTGGAGCTTGCCAATGCCAAATGTCAGCCGGTCGAACACTTGGCACCATTTACCATTTCGTTTTCTCTTTCTTTCTTTTCCTAATCATTTTATATTAATCATGTTTTAGAAACACTAAAAGCTGGCCATGGCGACATTGTGACAAAATGAAATGCATGCCAGCCACAATTTCAAAGCCTGGAGCTATGGTGCAATGGCCTGTCAAGAATCCTAAACAGATCCTCATGTTCTTCGAGCTCCATAGCTAATCACCAGCTAATCGATCTATACAAATCTTCACCAACACTACTTTCCAAAAAGACCAAGATAGACTACCAAAGATCCTTCATTTAATAATCACAACAGGATCCGACCACTTATGCAACTGGCCCAGTACTATTAGTACTACAAAACTTCCAATGACACTCCTCCCCAACTCAGGGAGTTCCTTTCTGTTCTTACTCTCTCACTTGATTGCCAGGAATCTTTGTTCTTTTGAGATTCAAATACCATGTAGCTTGCACTCAAATGGAAGCTACAACACAAAGATACTTTCTTCTGTCTGCAGTTCCCGATGTAAAAGGTCGTTATGTCGAACAAAATATATAGAGCCCGCATAACAACCGTCCAAATAAGGCTGTATATTTATGGTTAGTGGGAAGTGGGAAGTGCAGAGAATCCCTATCTCTTGGGGCCTGTGAAATAGTGGCGGGTCATCATCCCAAGACCAACTTGCTCTTGAGTGTCCTTAGTTGCTAAAAACATATTAGGGGCAACCCCAGCCTTACAATATACAAACCCTGCGCAATGTACAAAGCGCAAAGTCATCAGTATATAATCCTTAAATACCAGCCTTTCCGTTCATAAAGGGTCACGCTAGATTCTCAGAACACGGACCTCGAAATGTACCATTCTAAATGAGTAGAAAAATAAGTATCTAATGGCGGGCTGTTATATGCGAATTTGTATATGCCTGGAGTACATCCAAAAGTACAAGTTCATTGTAGCTGTTTAAAGTGTGGGTCTAGACTTATGGTAATATAGAGTTTAGACCGTTCATATTCTGCGCGCTATCTTAGGTAGGTCATGCCCCAAGCATCTCCTCCATTTGATGATCCTAGCCTTTTACGGTGGACAGCTGAAAACCTCAAAGTAATCTTATAAAAATCTTGAGCAATCAGTGGGTTAAAGATTGTCTGATGCCTCGGGACATGGTCTATTCAAGTTTGACGTCATAAGATGAATGTAGATCTGACTTGCATTTTTATGTTCGGCAGCAAACTTGCTTGTATTTTTCGTTCAGCCACCCACCACAGAGTAAAATCTTGTTATATGATCCATCTGCATACTTCCCAAGCAAATACTAGCAGACAAAGTACGAGTCGGAAGGCCTATTCCGCGGCCAAACTATTTACTTTGTAAGTCTTGGGATGACCTGGCACACTCCCAAGCAAGAGAAAAGTCGAAGGCTGCACTTTAGATTGATCTCCAAGCATTTGACATGAAGATGCTTTGTTGATTAATGTGGACAATTGCTTTTAATTTTCGACCTATCCTTTACTAAAGACATCATTCCAAAAGAAAAGATAAGATGTTATCCTCTATCCGGAACAGATTGATCACTTGAGATTCTTGCTTGGGGATCAACTTCAGTGCACGGGTCATGCATAGCAAGGCCTGGGCATAAATGACTTGAATATTTGATAAGTAGTCTCCAGACGTACCTCCAAGCATGAGCTCAAATAAACTAAAACAACTGCTAAAATAAAAAGTTGTTGAAGAAATAAAAACTTATAAGGAAAATGAAAGAAGAAAAATCACTATCATTAATTAGATGGCTAAAGTGGAACAATGTCCAAAATTATCCTCCTCTAATTTTCAAAATGTCTTCAAGATAGATTACCCCTGGAACAATTGTTTTGAAGAGTGGGAGGGTGGCATGCTTCTAAAACTCGTGAGCGGATTTGGAAAACTTGTCCAAGTTACCCGACTTGATGAAAAACTGAGTCATTGCATAATTATATACTTTGTTTATGTTAGGATTTGATCAAAGACTTTCAAAATAACAACAAAAGGTCATAACAAATTCACATTCACATTCTTCATTTATACTTACAAAGTGAAAGTTTTTATACATAACCCAAAATAAATAAAATATTATAAAAAAATTCACTAGTATTTTTTAGTCACTTATGAGTTTCTTCTAGTTATAACTCAACTTCCCTCACTTTCAAGTCAGTTTTTTATTTTTTAAACTACGGTCCATGGAATTAGTTCCATATGATGTAACTCTTACAAGAAATTAGAATCAAGTAATTGAATTCATTTGTAATATATGTAATTTCTAGTACTTATTATTATTATTATTATTATTATTATTATTATTATTATTATTATTATTATTATTATTATTATTATTATTATTATGTGTAACCTCTTAGTTCTAATTCCATGTATTAATTTGAAAGGCCAGACCCTGGTTTGATTTTTATTATTTTTTTGAAAACAAACAAGTAAAGACATTTTCTATCAAAAAGGTTTTAAATTCAAAAACATCCTAAAACATATCTACCATGACCAGTAATATTCCAATCATAGCCCACAGTCCAATACATATAGTGCATATATTTATATGTCCAAAAATGGTAGTCAAAAGTCATATACATACAATCCATCAACAAAACCTAAAAGACAAATGGGAATACTCCATGCAAAACATACATTGTCTGCACGATCCTAATATGCTCTAGATGCCCTGACTCGACCTCCTTATCTATCTTCTTATCATGCTTATCTATGGTACGGGGTAGGGTGAGTATATGGGTATACCCAATAGGAAGAACAAAGACAACAATACAAAATCGATAGTACAACACATCCACACACTTAAGCATTCAATGTACATCCATAGGTATCGCCCCCAATGTTCTTCAATAATAACACATGCATGTTTTAATGTGATTCAAGAATGCATCACAACATACCATCAAGTGTCCAATCCTAGATAAAATCCATCAATGTCCAATATAAGTACAAAAGATCAAAATGCATCCATGCAAAGAAAAATATATGCTGTTTGCAAAATAGTTTTAAAGAATATGATGCATTTAAAGATTCAAAAACTATTAAAAGTACAGTAATATGGTGTTAAAATACATTATCAATGGAGTACCCTTTCTCATAGGACCTCGCAAGTGTCTAGACGCCTATCATCCATCACTACTAGCTATTGCATCTAGTCATGAGTACTCATTTGTGACCATCACAATCTAAAGCATCATCATACCATATCAGCCTAAGGTGTCAATGCACCTATTGCACATAAAGCACAGTGCTTCTTTACAATTTTAAATCTAAAAAATAATGGACCATTATGTCAGAGCCATGGCCCAGCCATGGATCAATCTTCATGCTTACTATCGATACCAAAGCAGGAGACTAATCACCATCTCCCATGGGGGGACAACAAATTGTAGCATGTGACCTTCCCATGATGTCACACCACACGCTTTATTGCTTTATGAGGCTGGGTATCAAATATCTCAAGTTTTAAAAGGTGGCTGGCCAACCTTATTACCCTTCTAGTATAGTGTCCACCACATAAAAGTGCTCATTTTAAACAAATTCATGGAGACTTGGTTTCCATGCTAACCTCAAATGGGTAAAAAATAAAACATCCTCGACACTTTGGTCAAGTCATGCATGCAAAAAGATCTCACAAGGCATTTCTACCCAACCATGACTTTACATCAGTCAAAAAATTATCTTGACCCAAAGGTCATGCCACACATATCAAACATGAAATCTTAGATAATTTAAAATTTCAAAACCATTAATTACAAGGCATAATATCATGCTGAAGCCAAACATTATATATGGGCTTATCAACCAAGTTAGAAATGAACATGAGAGGGTATATATTCATACTAAAAATCAAACATTATAGGACAATAATTATGTTAAATTAATCATCACATGTCATATAATCAAGCTAAAAACCAATCACCACAGGACATGTAATCAAGTTAAGATTGATCATCATAGGGCATGTAATCAAGCGAAGACCAACCTCAATAAGCAGGTACTCAAGCTAACACCAATCACCATAGGGCATATAATCATGCCAAGACTAATTATTTTAGGGCATGTAATCAAGCTAAGACCGGCCTCAATAGGCTGGTAATCAAGCTATGATGACCCAGGTTTTTATAACACATGTTTACAAGTGTTTGCAAAGATAAGGCCTTCATTAGTGAAAATTTTTTAAAATTAAATAGTGAAAAAAAAATTCTTTGAAATTAATTTGTAAATACCCGAGTGCCACTTCAACTCACTTATCATACATATATTTTTGTACCAAAATAAAATTTTCATTAAAGAACAATAGAAATACTTTTATTAAAAATCAAGATCCATCCAGTGGTTCACATACAAAGAAAGCCTCTGTATTATTACATAACATTATCCAAACTACACAATCCAAATTACAAAGTACTCAATACAAATTCCTCAAAGGAAATACCTTGATCAATGGTACTGCAGTTGGTAGCTCCAAGTCTTGAGCTTCCAATCTTCTTTATCTGTATCTGAGATATTGTAAACATTCAAACATGTATAATATCTCAACAAGCTATGCTTGGTAAGGGATTTAAGAAGCATGATAATTCAACAATATATCTCAAAATCCAATAGTTTCATTATTCATTCTATCATATAATACATCCATGAATCATTCCATTTCTATGTATAACAATAATTTGTCATCCATATGAAACCTTATACATATATACTGTATATGGATAAAGTCCACTAAAATAGTAAAAATAGTCAATAATGACAACAGTAAAACATTCCCAAACTCTATTGATTTTATTATCAACTCCTTACACTGAAGTGGGGTTAATATTCATAATAAACACTTTCCACTATGGGGCTCAATATTTCAACCAGTTTCTATATTAGGAATTTTTCCTTCATGGGAAATATTATTAATAAACAATTACCAGGAATTTTATCATGCCATAATATAAGGCATTTCATTCTGTCTATCTCATTTGCATCATAATGCAAAATACCTCAAGGACAACTATGCTGTAGTTTCATCTGTACTAGTGTACTCGGATAACTACTCTATGCTCCACTGATACTACAATAGAAAAGTTATGTCACTACCCGTATGGGGTAAATAGGACTTTCAAGGTGGCAGCCTTCCCATAATTGACCCACCTGACTTTTAGCTTACTTAGGGCATGGTATCATCAAATTTCAAAAAATGAGTGGCCAAACCCTTATAACTCCCCTAGCATAGTATCCACAGGCTCATACTTGTCTAAAACAAAACAACAAGCCTTCATGCTTATATGTAAAATAAGGATTTTACTATCAAACAATTTGTTTGTTTATCTAAGACTGGAATATTATCTACTTCCTTATTAATTTAGGGTTTACCTACTTTCAATTAACTCTAAACTTAATAACAATTGCATAAATATGCCATCATCATTGGTTGTATCATAAATATTTCTAAGGCATTTATAAACATTCTAATTACATCATGTAACTTTTACAATTCTAATAATAAGATCATGTGTAAAAACATGTATCTTTTAAATAAATGCATCCTTAAGATCTACCTACCTCAAATGTGGTAATTCTACTCTTTAAGATTTACCACGTTCTTGATCGACGCATATATTTGTCAAATCATATGTATAATGTTATTTCTCAATTCCATATGTACTTCCTATTTGATCTTTTGATCATCCTTAAAGATGATGATCTTGATCTCTTTCCTTGAATCATGTTGATCAAGGGTTTAGATCATCTAACCAATTGATCTACATTTGATCTAAATCTATATCCTAAAATAAGATTTTAATATAAATTCATAATTCTATCTTTTATTGTTCTTAATCATTCAAGATCTCATATTTACTTAGCATAAATATTTAATCATAAAATTAATCTAACAAGTAAATCTACTATTATATCAGAGACAATTAAACTAAAAATTAATAATTTAGATAAAATTTAAACATATTATAAATTTTCATCATGATCCAACGATCAGATCTAATTTTCCTTTATTAGATCTAGGGTTTTGATAACATTAAGGTCTAAATCATAAATTCTCTCTCTCTCTCTCTCTCTCTCTCTCTCTCTCTCTCTCTCTCTCTCTCTCTCTCTCTCTCTCTCTCTCACACACACACACACACACACACACACACACAACATATGACCCTTAATTTCATGTTATTCTGTCATTAAATCATCAATAAATCCCATCCATAAAGTCTGATTATCCTTGATCTAATTGATCGAGGAGAGTAGTAATGAATTTTTCTAATGATCAAAATAAATAGTAATTAAATCCTAATTTTTATGAGCTCATTAGATTCTACTCTTCAAGAGGAATCTAATGGTTCTTTTCGATCTCAATTTGGAGTTAAATTGAGCTTATAATTGTATTTTTATCATTTCAAGCTTAGTTTCAATAGTCTAGATTGAAACTGGAACCTTGGAAGTGAGAAAGACTAGTGGGTCGTGTCTCTGTCTCAAGGACACAAGCAGCATCACAGTCGATGAATGACTGCGTTGCACATGTAGAGACACTCCCACAAGGAACATCTCAGCTGTGCGTTCCATTCCATGTCTTTGATGCAAATCGTGGATGAACGTTGAGACTGTCCAATCTGGACTGTCATATCAACTTTTTTCCAAATCAACATCAAATTGAAATTTCCATTTGACTTGATCACATATTTGGGAGTTTTGGGCCCTCCTGAATCTATTGGACGGCTCAGATTTCCTATTTGAGTTGTCTTTGATGGTTTTCTAGGGTTAGGTCACCAGTACTGGTTTCACTGATGAACCTCGCCATAAAACTAGTTTGGTGAGTCTAAAAATATATGGAAATGAAAAAGAGGGAAGAGGGCCACCTACCTGGAACGTCCAAAGGAAAGAAAAATGCAAGAAAAAGAGAAATCCATGCCAAAAAAATAATATCACTAGAGTTATTGTTTTTTGGTGAAATGTCTGATGAATGCTTCTCTGATCTTTATGAAATCATAGGTCTTTTCGAGATGATGTTGTTATAGATCTTTTTAATAGATTAAATCTTGTTTTTAATGGTTTAATTTCAACGTCTAATTCAAAAATAGTTACAAAGGTAAAACCCTAAGTCTATCAGGGAAGACGCATCTCCGGATGAGTTCAACACTCTGAGACAAAATCTTTGGTCTGATGCATTTGGGGACATGCTTCGAGTGAAAGAGAGAGGAGAAAGAAAATGGGGAAAAGGAGAGGGAAAATGGAGAGAAAAATAGAGAAGGAGAAGGAGATTGGAGCTGGAATCAAAGGGGGAACTGGGGAATTTGGGGAAGAATGTTATGACCATTTTTGGGAAAAAAAAGTTTGCACTATTTATGGCAAATTTTGAAAATTTTCTTATTTTATTATCAATTCCACTTAAAATTATTTAAATGGGGAGTGGAAATTCCACTACCTCCGCTATCAGGTGAGTGTTAGCTGATGCATGCCTTGCATCATTGCTAACCTCAATCTTTACCTAACTTTGTGGGCCCCACAATAAAGTAAAATTACTATTTTACCCTTTTTATTACAAAAATGAAGAAAAATAGGAAGTTTTTTTTATCTGAATTCTATTTTTGACATGCTTACATTCGTTAGACTCAATTTTTTGAGTACATTCCAAATATTTATGTTTCAACTCATGATTTTATTTTTATAAAAAGTGAATTTCTGACAACCTAATATTCTAACCTAGTTTTTCCAAAAATTTCAACTTTTAGTAATAATTGTTCAAACACAACTACAAAATTGGGGTTATTAAATAAGGTAACACCGATCATTGTATTGTGTATAATTAAATTAAAAATTAATCCCCATAAGCATATAATGTAGTTAAAAATTGATCATTGTAGGCCATATTGAATCCATTGAAAACTTAGTCTAGTCATGTTAACCTCAAATTGGTCAAAACATAACATCCTTGACACTTTAGTCTAGTTATTTATGCAAAAAAGTCTTACAAGGAACCTCTACTCTACCGCAACCTTACATCGATCAAAAAATTATCATGACCCAAAGGTCACACTATGTGTGTGTGTGTGTGTGTGTGTGTGTGTCTATATATATCAAAACATGAAATCTCATGTGATTTGAAAATTCATAACCATCAATTACAAGGCATAATGTCTTATGAAGCGAATATAATATGCTTATCAATCACACTAAAAGTGAACATATAAAGGTATATATTCATGCTAAAAACTAAACATTGTGGGCATATAATCATACTAAAATTGACCATCATAGGGTACATAGTGAAGCTAAAAACCAATCACTATAGAGCATGTAATCAAGCTAAGACTGATGTGGTACAAAGCATGTAAACAAGCTAAAATCAATCATCACAAGGCATATAATCAAACTAAAAACTGACCTCCATAGGCATAAAATCTAGGTAAAAACTAATTATTGTAGGTCATTTCAAATCCATTGAAAACTTAGTAATCATGGAATGACCTACTTGTGATTTGACAATTCATATTTTTTTAGATTAGTCACTATAGCCCATTCAAATCTGACTAAAATATAGAGAAATTTATCTTCAGTCACTTGCAGAAGGATCAAGATTGTAGGATACCCAAACAATCATCGTTGGGGATTGTGAAGCATATTTCTATTAGAGTGTTGTTAGGTATGGTGTCATAGTTTGACATGGAACTCACTTAGCTTGATATAAAGATAGATATTATTCATAGGAACTTGGAGGAAGAGATTCCCATAGAGCAACCAAAACGATTTAAAGTGCTTGGGAAGGAAAACCATGTGTGCATATCAAAGTTTATGGCTTGAAGCAATCATCAAGGTAGTGGTATAAGTGTTTTGAGTCATAGATGGTCTGGATTGGCTACACCCAAGTACAATTATTGTGTTTACTTCAAGATTTTTGCATATGGTTCTTATATTTCATTAATGTTATATTTAAATGACATGCTAATTGCTATAAAGGAAAGGTCTCAATAAATCTTTTAAAGTCATTGTTAACCAAGGAATTTGATATGATGTATCTAAGTGTAGTAAAAAACATAATTGAGATGGAGATACATAAATACATATTTGTAGGAAAGTTGTGGCTTTCTTAGAATAAATATGTTGAGAAGGTGTTAAAAAAGTTTAAGATGAATGATGCTAAATTGGTAAACACTCCTTCAGCAAATCATTTTAAGTTATCCATTAAATTGTGCCCTATTAAGGAAGATGAATTCAAGCACATGTCTCAAGTTTCATAAGTGGATGTAGTGGTTTCTTTTATATATGTGATTTTATACACAAAGCTTGACATTTCACATGCAATTAGTGTTGATAGCAAGTATATACCTAATCTAGGAAGTTGTACTGGAATGTAATATATTGGATGATGAAGTACTTGAGAGGTACTAACAATTGTGGCATTATGTCTGAAAGAAAACAGGTGCCAAGGGCCATAGTTAGATATGCAGATGCAAAATATGTAGAAGACTTGGATGAGAGAAGATCCACCATAGGATTTATGTTTACATTAGCTTGAAGACCTATTTGTTGTAGATATGTGTTGCAGTCTATAGTAGCACTATATATCTACAACAAAAGCAGAATACGTGGCAGCTAGAAAAATAGGAGAAGAACCTTTGTGGTTGAAGGGATTGTTGACTCAGCTTCGGTTGAAATGAGAAGGTATCCAATTGTATTGTGATAGTCAAAGTGTCATTTATTTGGCTAAGAATCAGGCATGCAATGCAATGACTAAAGACATAGATGTGAAGCATCACAAGAGGTACTTCTAAAGAAGATTAACACAAAGGAGAATGCACTGCACATGCTTACAAAGTTTGTTCCTACATAGAAGTTCAAGTGTTGGTTGGACTTACTTAACTTTACTAGTTAAAGATAGGGAAAGCACCTTGGGTTAAAGGTGTGGAAGACTACCTCTTAGCTATATAGAGCTAGCCATGGTTGCACGCATCATATGAGATCTTTAGGAGAGAAACAACTAATCTCTTAAGAACACGTGCTAGCCAAAGGAACTATTTTAGGTTATATTTCCTTGGTTAGATGGGTATATTATTGAAAGTATGGTGGAGAGAGAAACTCAAGAGATACAAAGTGCATTTTTCTTTTTGTACATCTTTGGTTTTCTAGGTTTCTTCTTTGGAGAGAGAGAGAGAGAGAGAGAGAGAGAGAGAGAGAGAGAGAGAGAGAGAGAGAGAGAGAGAGAGAGAGAGAGAGAGAGAGAGAGAGAGAGAGGGTTGACATACTACCAAACTATGCAAATTTCTTGTGTGAATGATTACTTTATTTTTGTTGTGTTTATGATTAATTTATTTCATTATAGTTTCTTTTCTTCTTTGTGCCTATATTGATTGTACTTGCTAATTTTTTCAACAAAATATCTACTCAGCAATTTCAAATGAATCTGCTCTCATCCTGAGCCTCAAGAACTTTCTATCTTAAATCAACTTTAGTAAACATCTCGAGCTCTAAGAAAAGTTTACTATAAGCAAAAGGAAATTAGCATGCTACTGGTGATTATCTCTAGCATGCTAAAATATGTGGCCATGTCCTTCTAGATAGGTTCTATTCTTAAATATTTAAAAAGTACACCCGCAATGTCCTTTCTTTTTTGCATCTATTTCTAGTTTATGAAATTAAACTCCCTCATGGAGGGGACTGTCTCGGCTAGAAATACCAAAAGCGCTGAAGTGGAGGAAATATCTTGCTCATTTCTCTTTCCTTTTCTTGATTCTTGAGCTCTCTCTTTCTAACCTATAGTCAGGATCAATCTCCAAGTTCTATAGCATCTTCTTTTCTGTCATAATGTCTGGGATGAAGTCTATAATCGTCTTTGTGATTTTCCTTCCACTGATATTCTCTCATGCAGTTGTCAACATAGAGGGAAGGCATTTGAAGTGTGGTAACAGGAAAGAGTGCAAGAGTGGTCAAACACATGGAGAAAGCAAACACTCTACCAGGGGCATTACCAAACTAGTTCGGCGATAGATACCGATGACTTAAGACCAATGGCACCAAGTCAGAGTCCTGGAATAGGCCACTCCATTCACAATTAATCCTGTCAGGAAGGTCTGGACTTTAGTTTCTAAGCTGCCAAGTGATCAAAAGTGGAAATCATTTTCGTTCATTGAATAGTTTCTCTGTGTCAAGACTGCTTTCTAACAAAGCAGTACCAACTGAGCCAAGGCCTTCATGGTGGCGCGAGAAGATACCTTTAGTGTGACAAGATACAGATTCGAGGCTGTTCATTGGTGTGTGAGTGTGTTGACATTCTGAATAAAGAGAAAGAAGCAGGCAGTGCCTGCTTAAGTTGTTCTTCGTATACAAGTAGCTTGTTGGTTTTAATATTTGATATATTTCATGCATGCTTTCAGTCTCTCTCTCTCTCTCTCTCTCTCACTAAGTTCTAAATATTGAATTTATTAACATTCCTACAAAATCTTAAGGACTAAAGTGTAATAAGTGAATAGTTTCAGGGACAAAAGTGTAGCTTTCTCAAACTTTTATATTTAAGTGCAGGTATCCATGCAAGTACTAGATCACAGTGTTACTAATTATGTGATTCTGACGTGTTTTTAAAATCTTCAGTTTTCTTTCCTTTCAAGGGGCAAACTGCAACCTGTGAAAGTTCTCATTATTAGGTGAGGTTGGCCAATATCATCTCTTATTCTTTCTAATGCGATTTTGGTTTGGCACCATAGAATTATGATGCAAGGAATATTATCATGTCTCACATTTTAGTTTGACCGTCATATGTACAGCGCTTAATGACTGTATCCGAGGGAAAGATGACACTACGAGCTATAGGTCAGTCAGATGGTGGACGAAAGCCTAATTGTGACCTGCAAGAATAATTTAGGAAAACATTGCTCATTTTCTTTCATATCCATTGGTAGGTGGTCTCTATCAGACAATTAGGATTATTCTAAACTGCATTGCATCACTAAAATGGACCTTATGAATGACCCAAATCATGTTGATGTTATGTCAATAGGGGCATAAAGATACATTTCTTGTAATAGCACATCGTATCCTCCTGATGAATTTAGTGCTATCAGGGCCATCATACTAGTGTGACAGTTTTATGGTGGGACGACCACTAGAAGTAAATTAGAATTAGGTTGTTTTATTGATGTGTTTCTATATGCATTAATAGTGCCACCGAATGTGGATCTGATACCAAGCCCTAGCCGGTCTATTTATATCAATCCCACAAATGGATCAAACACCATAATGCCTCAAGTATGACCTAGAGTTTTTTCATGTAACTCGAAACTGCCAATATATATTTTCAGGCTTTCCCTTAAGGATAGGATTTGCATTCAATAGAGGACAGTACTATGTTGGTGTATGTGACTTATGATGGTTATCTACAACATCAAAGATTACAGTTGCACACAGATGCCTTGTGTGGCACCTAAACACTCATTGCTAGGATTGATGACCGTATAGTTGCATTAGAATGTGCTCCAAGATGAAGGGTTTCGATGAGCCAACCATATACTCATGTATGTCACTCGAAGAATTGTTTATCATATTTCATTTTAGCTGTGGTTTTCCATCACATCTCTCTCTCTCGATCGATCGATCGATATAAGTATACATGTTGTGCCGGTATGAGAGAGAGCTCCATTTTCCTTTCAAAACTAGCCAAGAATAAACTAGCTAGCAAATGAATAAACCGATTGATTCAAACTTATTTCCTAAAGTTGAGGAACCAACCCAATAAAGCATGCTAAGATACAGCCCTGTGTGGTCACTTTCTAGCTCATCATTGCTGCACTAAAATAACGTCATCATCTACTTAAAATAATGCTGGCTTTTGGGTAAAAAATAGGAGCTTGGTGGGTCCCTTTCTCATGCCTTCCCCATATGAGTAAATATATTTACGGAGCAATCCTCTTCCATATACTTGCATATATAAAGCCAAAAACCCTTTCCTGCTTTTAAGGGAGGAGGCAATAGGTCACATTTGAATACTAGTGACATTATATTGCAATTCAACCTCCTCATGAGTATCTAATATTTCACATCTAATTTTCTGATTATCATACTACTAATTAGGAGTGGTAATTAAATTGAAAGACGATTTTAGGAATTATATTCCTCTCCGTATTTTAACTCCAACTTTTCCTTCTTCTCTCCACTAACTACTCACTCAAATCTCTCTCTCTCTCTCTCTCTCTCTCTCTCTCTCTCTCTCTCTCTCTCTCTCTCTCTCTCTCTCTCTCTCTCTCTCTCTCTCTCTCTCTCACACACACACACACACACACACACACACACACACTAGCCAAATGCCTACTACTTTTATGGAAGGTGTTACATAACCGATATTATTTTGAAATCCAAACATCTCAATCCCCTTTTTACTATGTTACTATTTCGTCACGCCCCTGCGCACCCGCGCTCCCCTTCCTTCTGCATGTGAACATGTTTTTTGACTACTTGCTTATGAATTGAACTTTCCGGCCTCTACGACTAGCGAGAAGAATCTTTCACACGCAAACTGAATTTCCCAAGGAAATTTCTGTTAGGGTCGGTACAGAATGTTACAATGAGAAACCTTACCTTCAATTTTCCTAAGAACGCCCCATCTGCCTTGTTTTTGTGGTTTCTGAGTTTTAATAGCGACCTCACTACTTTTTGTCTTTTGGTTACGACTGCAGCTATATATTCAACGTAAAGAGGAAAATTCGTGACTTTATAGAGAACCAGAGTTGTTCCCTAAGAACTACTATTATAACATGTATTTTATATGGTTGGGTACATGTACCAACAAGAACAGTTAACTATTTGACAAGGGTAGGTGCCCATTAGAGTGATCAACCGATCGACCAAAGATCCAAGCTTATTTCAGGGGCTAAAGGCCCAAGTTAGGAGTGAAACCCAGATTTGTGGTTTTCTAAACCGTTCGTCTTCTGTGGCTACATCTTAGATTGTCATGTTTTGATAAAGAATCACCTGGACAACATTCAATCGTTTGAGTAAGGAAGAAATCGGGTACCGCTGTGCTTTCAGTTGTGTTAGTGGGTTAATCAGCATTTTGAAACTAGATTAGGGTAGGTTATATTACTATACATGTAACTTCTACCCATGTTAGATTCTTAATTAGACACCGAAGGCAGTAAGGAATTTGCAGCTGTGACGAACGGAGAAAATGCAGGCCAAAGATAAGGGAAGGCGGCGCCCACATTGTCGTTTGGGTCCACGTGATGATTGTGTTTAACTAATACTTAATACCTATAATAGTATGTCATGGGCACATGAAGCTTCCTTGTATAGATATCAAAGGTTGTGCTACTTTAGTACGATACCTTGTTTTTAAGTAATTCCCAAGGGACACGGACGAACTCTCGTGGGCTGCAATTACAATATAGGTATGTAGCCAGAAGCCAGTTGACGACAAATCTCACATGGAAACTGGTTTTCTCTTTGCATGTGAAGAGAGATAATTGCATGTTTTACGCTCTACCCCAAGCCCTAATGAAAAATAATTTTAAAAAATAGTGAGCATCTCTATGAGAAACACCATGAAATCGAAATGTAACTTCCCACTCTCAGTACAAATATATGGTAGTCTAGAGAGTAATTATATGGTCGTCCAGAGAGGAGATTAAGGCATATGGTACACCGTCTACAAATGTCTAAGGGCACAGATGGGGCCATATTTTTGTGACGGGGTAGAAAAATTCATGTTCTGTGCAATTCCTTAAACAGGCCATGCTCCAGCGCATCCTTTGGATGGTACATTGTTTTTGGAGACTGCCGTGTATTTTGCACCATCAAACTAAAGCTAGGATCACTCAATGAATGATATTTTCTAAGCTATGGCTTGGTATGTTAACAATGCAGCGAGTACCAAAATTTGGCCCCACATGTACTCTCTCTCTCTCTCTCTCTCTCTCTCTCTCTCTCTCTCTCTCTCTCTCTCTCTCTCTCTCTCTCTCTCTCTCTCTCTCCCTATGTGTGCTTTATTGAATATCTCCTGGTAAACATCACACCGTCCATCTCTCTCGTAATTTTGACTCTTAGTTCACATACGGAATCTTAGTGGGAAGTCACATGCAAAATCTCCCCACTAAACTCCTTAAATACCTTAGGAGGTTGAGGAGGAGGGGTATCTCTCGAGATTCTCTTTGCAACGTATTCAACTCAGTTCCATTTCTCTTCCCTCTTGTGAGTTAAGTTGAGATGGCCAGCATCAAGACGGTCTCTGTCTGCGCTTTTCTCCTTGTACTGATTTTGCCCAATGCAAGCAGCTCCACTGAGGGAAGACGTTTAAAGTCTAAGATATCATTAGCGCATGGCGGAAGCTGGGTAACAGAAACAAAAAAGAGTGGTGCACGTGCTAGAAAAGTCCTGTATCATACTGAAGATTTTGGGATAGGTGTAGATAATGTACGACCTACGGCACCTGGTCACAGTCCTGGCATAGGCCATTCTGTTCATAATTAAGTACTGTATCGTATAGTTGGTGTCTTATCTTTGTGTGTATGTAGTTTCATTGTCTGCTGAAATATTTGACTCGTAATGTCTCTCTCTCCCTCCCTCTTGCTTATTTAGACAGACATGCCATACGAGGACAGTTCATCACGTTAAGTCACTATAACTAGACTAAATGAGAATTTTTTTATTTAGGAATGGTATGTGAGAAAGTTTACACTCATTATCTATGCGAGTTAACGAAGAAACAAGAGCTGCATTAGGTCTAAAGGCAGAGGGGAATGGCTGCCATTGTCTTCATCAGAATGCAGATGTCTGTTAACTTCGCTGGTCTTCATTTAGGACATGTATTCATGCAGAACATGTAAGAGTTCATATTGTTACTGTAACTAAATCGGACTTGTATCGTACTCTCCTGCCAGCAAGTAACATGGATGGTCTGTTAGAGTTATCTTAGCATTGCTTTTCCTAATGTGCTTTAAAACTTTGACTTGGATTCCAAGTTATGGGCCAAGGGAGAAACATGACGACATGCAAGACCTTTGACAGTGCAAGTGGCTCTTGGGCCTTCGGCACAAGTGTAAACAAAGAGAAACCTTCGTCTTTCGCACGCGCGCCAGCCGCGAGAGAAAGAGAGAGAGAGACCAGAAAGGCCCAGAATAATAGATCTCACCTCCAACATCCTTGCCATACGGACTAAGGGAAGAAGCTTGCCAGCTGGCTCTGCTCTTGCTTAGCCCGTCATTGGGAATCAGACTCGAGATTGTACAGTGCACCGTCGCCCATTATGGATGAATTGCAGCTTTTCATGCTAGCTTCTACCAAAGTTCCCCAGGATAACTTACTCATTGCATAGTTTTAGAAACTCGAAAACTTGAATAGTTTGGAACTTCGGTGAGTTGGATTTTACTCGCCTACCGTAATGAACAATAGAACCCATTGCCCAACCATCAAACTCAATCCAGCCAACTATTCAAACCGCAAATTGCCCCATGAACCATGCTAGAATCACACGGCATGAGTAGCCTTGCTGAGGGGACAGATCTAGCCCCTCCAAACACCATCACCAAACACGATTCTCAAGATCCCATTCCTAATCCATAATTTCATCTGATAGAGCGCAGCGATTCATTATTACTAAGTTGGATCATTAGTTCATGTGAGGAAAAAGTATTAACATTCCTTCACGGTTGCAAATCCCCTTGGTCCCCATGGTATACACTCGAGCCAGCATTTGGTGTGATGAATCGAGGATCTCCCAATCAAGGACGAGGACGCTGCCGGTCTGGCTCATCCAACTTGTATAACCAATATGATGCATGCTGCATCCACCATTGCACCAACCACATCACAAGTCAGTGCTGCTACAGAAGTGATCCACCTTTGCCACTATCAAAATCAAAACTTTTCGTCCCATTCAGGCTTTTCGAGTGTGAATTATGCAGCGGCACCATCTCCACCATTCAACTTTGATCAATGGTACCCAGTCAGCGGTGCTTCCCATCGGGTTACACCGGATCAAGCCAACTTGAGCGTTTCTAACAAATACAAAGGTATCAATCAACTTTGTCTTGGAAAAGGATCAGGTTTGCATATTCAATCGATTGGATCATCTCTTTTACGGTCATTCTCTAGGCCTCTCAAACATTTCGATATTTTACGCGTGCCACATATTCAAAGGAACTTATTATTGGTTCAAAACTTCTGTTAGGAAAATAATTGTTCATTTGAAATTTTACTCATTCTTTTTGGGTAATGGATCGCAGCAAGGGGACCATTACGCTGTAAGGGGGCGAATGATGGTGGACTCTATCATCTTCCCAACACTATTCTAAAATCAAATAAAGTGGCCTAGCTAGGAGAAAGGATGTCCATTGATTATTGCTGGCTCCAGCGTTTAGGGCATTTCAATCTCCATTCAGTTAATAAAGTTATTTGAAATTTCCATTTACCTTGTTTGTCATTCAAATCTAGTTTTGAGTAATGTAAAGCTTGTAATAGAGGGAAACTAACTGAATTGCTGTTATACTCTGTTAATACAATTAGTTCTAGTCTCTTAGATAGTCTTTAGTGATGAATGAGGATCCGTCCCGCTTCAATCAATGAATAGCCATAGCACTTTCTGTTGTTCTTGGGTAATTTTTCTAAACTTGTGTGGATCTACCCATTGAGCCAAAATCTGATGTTTTGTGAAATTTCATGTCATTGGTAGAACATCAATTCAACTGCAAATTAAAAACATCAATGAGATGAATTTGGATTAAATTGAGATTTTGACAAAAGTTTAGGGTGTAAAGAGTGTTTCTTCCAGATAACTTTAACAGAAGTTGAGGGCATGAAAGAAGTGCCCCATCTAATTTCAACAACAATCAATGATGCAGCATTTGCGATTGTACCAATCGTCCAATATTGAGATAAAGGAACCAATCGTCCAACATCGAGATAAAGGATAAAGGTATCAAGTATCTTATGGTATAATTCTTCTTAAGAATAGAAAAAACCATAGTGCAAACAAACACAAGAAAGACACAATAACACAATAGATTTATGTGGTACATACACTGAAGAGCCTGACAAAATATCTATTATAGTATCAGCAGGAAGAAGAATATATAGTTATTCCTCAAGAAAAATCACCCCTATTCAATATGAAAGTAATTAAACTATGACTAGTGCCTTGCCTTTGGGCTGGGAGTAAAGCTAGGATTTTGCTAAGTAGGTCTTAGGTATCTATAACCTTTTCTACTATACCTATAAAATATGAGACATCTAGAACAATACTAAGGCTACAACCAGTTCACTGGTATCGACTTTGAGGTGAAGTTCATCCCTATTGTCAAACCTTAAACATCTAGCTCATCTTATAGTTGCCCTTAGTTCAAATTGTCTGCTTCATCGATTTCTAAGTGCTTTCCTAATGGGATCCAAAAAGGTGTATGCGTGAACCATCCTTAGAGTTCCGTTGTCATAGTTCACTCTACTCATGTGGGGAAACTGTTGCAGGCCTTTGTCTCAGTTGTAAAGTTCACCTTGAAGGATCTCGAGCAATTTTACATATTTCCCTCATGAAGAATTCAATTCATTCCACTGCAAGATTAAAAGTTAACCTTGGATAGCCTGTCTAAGAAAGATTTCGATTCCAAGGAGAATCCATGTCAAGGTGAAATCTAATATGGTGAAACCTACAGATGCATTTAAGATTGTATTCCATAGAAAGGTAAAAATCATGAAATCCACCATTAAATTCTTTGATATTGACTGATGGTGTGTGGGTGCGTTTTGACATGGGACAACATCTAGTCCATTAGGACTTTCATCTACATGCTTTATTGGTTGTGCCTTCAGGCATTTTTTCTACCTTTGTTACTGCATATAGTTTGGCTCCAATACTATCTCTTAGGTTGGCAAGACACAATGTAGCTATCATCACCAACTCTACTCCAAATTTTTGAGATCATGCCCTCCCATCACCATTATCAAACTTATGTGGCTTTCATTTCTCTTCTAGACTTGGAAGCTCCTTGTACTTCTTCGCCACTCTTTATTACAGTTACATCAGTCCCTGATATATTTGTGGCAATCCTATGTTTTGTTACTGCTCAAAACACTCAGTCATATCAGCATCTATGCAACCGTCCAAAATTGTATCTATATTTCTAAAGCACAAGCACAACTTAGATGTGTCATTTATGTAGCGTAGTATCCACTTCACGGCTTGCCAATGATCTTTGCCTAGATTTGAAAGAAATCTGCTTATAACTCCTACTACATGAGCAATATCTGACCTAATGCACATTGTCACATACATTAAACTCCCAACTACTGATGAGTAGGGAATTATAGCCATCTTGTCTATTTCTTATGGTGTTGAGGGACATGTCTTCTTTCTTAATTTGAAATGATTCCCGAGTGGAGTATTGACTGACTTGGTGCTCTCCATATTGAACCTCTTTTTTTAATTCTCATTCAACGTACTTTTCCTGTGACGTCACAACTTTCTTGCTTTCTTGTCACATGTAATCTTCATCTCAAAAATCTGCTGAGCTGCTCCTAAGTCTTTCATGTCAAAAGACTTAGATAACTCTCTCTTCAATATGCTGATCATTGTCATATCTGATCCAACTATCAACATGTCATCTACATAGAGTAGAAGAATGACAAATTTATCCTCAGGTAATCTCTGGACGTACATACACTGATCTGCATCTGTTCTTTTAAAACCTTGACTCGTCATGAATAAGTCAAACTTCTTATGTCATTGTCCTGGCACTTGCTTGAGGCCATAAAGACTTTTCTTCAACTTGCATACCAGATGCTTCTTCTTTTCGACTTCAAAACCTTCTGGTTGTTCTATGTACATCTCCTCCTCAAGATCTCCATGTAGAAAAGCTATCTTGACATCTATCTGTTCAAGCTCCAAGTTGTGTCTTGCCACCAATCCGAGTATAGTCCTAATTGATGTCATCTTCACTACTAGTGAGAAGATCTTGTCAAAGTCTATTCCTTTCATCTGCTCAAAACCTTTGATGACCAATCGTACTTTGTACTTGACTAGCTCTCCATTTCCTCCTTTTTTCACCTTGAAGACCCACTTGTTTTTCAGTGCTCTTTTACCCTTGAAAGTGATACTAGCTCATATGTCTAATTTTTCTATAATGAGCTAATTTCTTCTTGCATAGCTTACACCAATTTGCCCTTGTCTACATGCGCTAGAGCATGTTAAAAATTCTCTAGCTCCCCCTCATCAGTGAGTATGATATATTCTGAGTCAGAATATTTTTGTGGTAGAATCAGAATACGTCCTCTTGTTGACATCTTTGGTTGAGCTTTTGCTTCAGGCTAAGGTGATAATTCAACATCTAATGTCGCGATATCTTCTAATACAGGGGACTGATGCTCCCCCTGCTCGAACTCCTCTGCCTCTAGTTTAGCTTCTAGTGCAGCTTCTAAGTCAATCTGAATAGGTGTTGAGTTTGGTACTAGAGCTGGAGTGCTGATATCTTTGGCTTTTCTATAATTTTCATGGAACTGATTCTCTTGGAATATTACATCTATGCTATGGATGATTCTTCTCGTCTTAGGATACCACAATCTGTATTCAAATTCTTCATCTCCATACTTGATGAAGATACATGAGATAGATTTCAGGTCTAGCTTTTGTCTCATCTCTTTGGATACATGTGCAAAGGCTCTGAACTTAAATACTCTTAAGTGTACATATGTCACTTTCTTGCCAGTTCACTTCTGTTCTGGAACTTCGAAGTTAAGTGGTGTTGATGGTGACCTGTTGATCAAGTAACAAGCGGTCTTCATAGCTTCACCCCAGAATGGCTTAAGTAGCTTAGCCATACTGAGCATGCATCTTACTCTCTCCACAATAGTCCAGTTCATTCGCTTAGCTACTCCATTATGCTGTGGGGTATGTGGAACTGTCTTCTCTTGTCAAATACCGCGTGCTACGCAATATGACCTGAACTCTTTTGATGTGTATTCTCCTCCATTGTCTGTTTTGAGACTCTTGAGCTTCTTTCTAGTTTGTCATTCCACCATCGCATGGAATCTTTTGAAGCATTCGAATACTTGTTCTTTATTCTTTACAAAGTATACACATACCCCCCTAAATGCATCATCTATAAATGTTACAAAATATTTGTTCTCGTCCATTGACTCTACTTCCATGGGACCACATATATCTGAGTACACCAAACTCAAGATTTCATTTCTTTTATTACTAGAAGAAGAGAAGGCAACTCTATGTTGCTTGCCAAATAAACAGTAATTGCATGGATTAAGAGTTATACCTTTTGCTAGTTTGATGAGCTGCTTCTTTGCAAGTGTGTAGACCTTTCTCTCCCATGTGGATGAGTCTTCTGTGCCAAAGGTTTGTGGATTTATCATCCTCCACTACATTAAGGTTGTCTTTAGATATTCTTGTGAGGGTCTTGTATAGTGTGCTGCATATGTGTCCTTTTTCCACGATCATCACACCTTTCATCAGTTTCCAGGTATTGTTGCCAAAGTAGTTGGTGTAGCCTTATCTGTCAAGAGCCGAGACTAAGATCAGGTTCAGTCTGAGTTCTTTTATGTGTCACACATCCTTGAGTACTACTTTACAGCCAATGCTTGTCTTTATTTGCATATCACCAATCCCAACTATTCTTGAGGAATTATCATTCCCCATCTTTACAGTGCCAAAGTCTCCTTCTTTGTATGTGATGAAGTCCTTGTGTCGAGTGATGTGATAAGAAGCTGCTGTGTCTATCACCCACTCTACTTCACTCTTGACTACATGCAGGCACTACTCTTCCTTAGTAGTGAGCACTGTTATGTCCTAAGCAATAATGACTAGTGTCTCACCATTGTCTTTCATTGGCTTGCCATGACCCCATCTCTTTCTCCAGTTTTCGACAACCTCTTTTCATATGTCCTGGAATGCTATAGTGGTAACACTTGAACTATCTTATGGGTTGACTTTTAGATATGTTGCGAGTCTGCTATCTCCCTCTTGGCCGACTCTTACTCCTCCCCTTGTATCTATCTCTCCCAGTGTGCTTGTTTTCTCTTACCAGGGCATGTGCCAAGTCTATACCAGCTTCTTTCCTCCTGGTCAACTCGTTGAATAGCGCGTCTTTGACCATAGCCATGGTCAACTTTCCTTCTAGCGCTGAGTTGCTGAGTGAAATTACTAGTATCTCCCAGCTTTCAGGTAATGAGCTCAATAGTAGTAGAGCTTACCATTCATCTCCAAATTGTAATGCCACTGTTCCTAGCTGATTTGCTAGATTTTGAAATCCACTGGTATATTCAGCTACAGTCATTCCGCTACTTAGCTTTAGGTTGACAAGGCTTTTTTATCAGCAAGGCCTTGTTTCGGATGGTCTTGGCCTAATACATATTCTCTAACTTTTTCAGAGAATATATGCATTTTCTTCTTGAGCAATGTGGTGAAATATGCTGTGATCAATCCACTATCAGATCTGACCTATGGTCTTCTTATTCATCTTTATCCAGTCTTTTTCAGAAACTCCCTCAGAAACTCCTTTAGGTTTTTGCAGTGCAGAAGATCTTCTATTCTTAGTTTCCACAGCGTATAATTAGTGGCATTTAATTTTATCATGACCCAGTTACGATATTCCTAGAACTGGTCTCCTCCATGGTTTCAAACTTTATTTCTACCTTTTCTGAGTATAATTGGAAAGAATGGAGTATACGAACAAGTCTAGAATATTCGAAAACCTTAGAAAGGGTATTTTTTACAATTTGAGGGGTGCCCTAAATTTTTCTGTTCATGGGTGTCTTTATCAATTTAGGGGGGTGTTAAATTAACATGTAGGGGTGCCCTCTATAATTTCATATGGTACTGGTTCAAACCGTGGAAAGGATGACAATATCAATTTTCCAGCGCGTTATTTGGGGCCGCTGGGGGGTGTCTATATTAAAGAGAGGTCTGTAGTTTTTAGGGCACAGTATAAAAGGGACAAAGTTCAGAAGCCCTAACATCTTTTGCCTTTCTCCTCTCTCTGGGTGTAGCAGGGATGATTTGCTGCCTCCCTTGGTTGAAGCGACGACTTGGTGCGCTGCCTCCCTTGGTTGAAGCAACAACTTGGTGCCCTGTCTCCGGTGTTGCTTCTATGGGTGATCATTCTTCATTAGGGTTGCAACATTTCTTCAAGCATATGAGTTTTTCTTCTTATTCTTCTTTTTCTTTAACTAAATAACCAATTGATTTGTTCTCAGAAAGGATAGCCGGCTTCAATCTTCTTCTCAAGTGGGCCAGCTGCAGTCATTTTTATTTTTTTTCTTTCTTTTTTTCAGGTTTGCCAAAAATGACTGAAAACCCCTTCTTCTTTTTTTCTTCCTTTGGGTCAATCAGAACTGGGTTTTCGTCAGTTTTTTCAACCGACCAGCTGGAACCCTTCTCTCCTCCTTCTGGCTACAGCAACAAAGGGGTTCCAGTCAGGTTTTTTCTTTGGCCGGCCAGAACCCTAGATCCCCTCTTCGGTTGTTTCTCAGGTGAGAATCCCACTTGTGAAAGGATTCTCCGATCTGGGCAGGTTCTGATTTGGGTTGGTGATCTGGGTCCTGCAATCTGGATTGCACGATCTAGGTCATGCGTGATCTGGGTCATGCGATTTGGGTCACGTGATCTATGAGCTCAATCTCCGATCTGGATATCGAATTTTTTCTCTGGGCAATCTGGATCGTTCGATGGTCAGACAATCTGGACCCTCATATGTAGGGTTTTCATATGATATGGGCTGGACTTTCTTGGGTCCAAATGTAGTCTGGGCCTGGACTTGAACTAGGCTGCACCTGGCCTGGGTCTAGACGTGGACTTGGACCGCACCTGGCTTGGGTCTAGGTGTGGATTGGGCCACACCTGGCCCTAATCAGAATGCAATATGCGTTCTGCTCCTTCTCCAGCACTCCTCCTGTGTTCACCGGCTCTGTTCCGACACTTCGTAGTCTGAACCAAGGCTCTGATACCACTTGTTATGCGTAGTTAGGATCTAAACACAGAAACACACAATCACACCAAAACACAGAGATTTACGTGGTTCAACTATATATAGCCTACATCCACGAGAGGAGGAGGGGGAACAATCTACTGTAGAATAAAGGTTTACAACTCAAGGATGGCTTTGGCTCTGCCGCTAAATCCTATTTATGGAGATCAGACGAGAGCTAGGCGTATTCTACTCGAATACAATTTCTATCTCCTTTTTGTTTTCTGATTAGAACTCCTAATCAAACTCTAACCTATTCATATCTTTCAGGAATCTTCGGGCTGTTATGGGACTGGACATCATCAGGTATAATTTAGAGGACCGAAGTAGTTTATATGAGGAATGCTAAACCAAAGCTCTCAAACAAAGTGCCAAATGCAAAGCAATAATTTGGGTATGAGAGTTATCTACTTTTGATTGATCTGAGTAGATCAAGTCATTTATCTTGTTTTAGATATCTTCTACTAAAAAAACCAGGGATTTTGGAAGATTCTAGCATCTTAAAAGTGTATTTTTTGACAATGAATTAGACTGTTGTTTTAGTAGATAGTTCTCCCATTTATTTTCTATAAATAAAAATATGATTTTTCAGATGCTAAACTCATTTACTTAGCATGCTATTTCACTTAATAGACACCCACATCAGGAGCAACGAGTTGTACTACTCAGATCATTCAAGAGTCGGCCTTTTCCATGCCAAAATTAGCGCTTTGGTTTTGGCGCTTCCTTTGAGCATTCCTCATTCTATATATGTTTTATTTAGTTCTTCACCTTTTGTGCTCCTGTCCTCTCTTTAACAAATTTATTTTCATGGTAGTAGAAAAGTCTCTCTCTAAAGGGACAAGAATCCAGTGCAACAGTAGATAACCACTGGTACAGAAAGGGCGGCCGCCGCGCAGAAAGGTCCCTTGTCTTTCCGCCAACTCGTGTGGGCTATAGCTTAGCATGTACATCCTAAACAAACGCTGGCATTTCCCATGCTAACACTGACTGAGAAACTTCCCAGAACTTTTGGAGTCCTCACTCCTGCCCACTGATCATGCAGTTACATCCTCTTTTCTCTATATTCACGCCTGCCCAATAGTTTATTGGTCTCTGATTGGTTTTTGATGGCTTGGCTCGAAGTGAAACTGCCAGTGATAGAAGTTCAAAACATGGAGGGGGGTGAGACTATCAAAATTAAGGGTCAGGGTATCATTACTGTATTAAGAGACAGTAACTGAAGTTTTATTTAGAACTATATTTGTTACTACGGTAGTAGAAATCTAAGTTTGTTAAGGTTGAAAATATTATTTCATTATATTTTTTATGCTTTCATATTACAGTCGGGTGCTCTTTGTTTGTAATGTCTCTCTTTTCAGTGCTGAATGGATTGAGACCCACAACCTCTGGATGAGAGACCGGGGACTAAGTGCTGGAACGTATTTGTAATGTTTGAAAAACGCTGCCTAATTGTTTTGATCAGCTTTCAGAAAATAGATCATTTATTGTATTAAGACTGCCAGTGAGAACTTGGAAAAAGAAAAGGTGTAGATACAAAACAGAGGTGAAGGAATTTGAGCTTCCATCGCTAATATTACAGTAACTTCATTATGGTGATTTCATTTTAGAGGTTTTGCAGATTTTACCATATTTGTCAGTAATTAGCGCTTACCACTGAATCAGGTGAACAACTGAAAGCCAATGAGATCTTGGTCTAAAGACCCGTTAACGGGTGTTGTGAGCAGAGCCACGGAAAATGGGTCTTAGAGATCCAAAGTTCGATTGCATTGTCGAAACACTTAATGAATTGTTTTTGCACTGGAAGAATGATTGCGATTGTTAATTACTTTCCTAAGATCTTGTGATACAAGATAAATGAAGATACATTTAAGTACTAGTATTAAAGCATCGAGATGCAACAGTTATATGAGATGCCAATGAAAAGCAATTGAATATTGAATATGAAGCTTGATCAATGGAAAAAGGAGAAAGCATGGCGTGCAGGCGATCATGGCCTTCATGACCCACATGTAAATAATCGCCAAGATCAGGAACTCTCACCCACTAAATATTTCCTTGATTAGAAAGGTTCAAGCATAAGGAGATGGTCAAAGGCACTTCCGTTTTTGTTTTCAAACCATGCCCTATGTTTTGATGGTTCCTAACTTCCAAGGGATGGGGACAGAGACTGGTGGTATGAAAATTATAATATAGTAATGCAGCCAAATGAAGACCATTCTCCCATTGAGAACGATCTTCTCTGGCTTCTTCACTTAATGCGGTCGGAAAATTTCCTCATCTGTAAGAAAATATAGTTGAACAAATGGTCAAAATAAAAAAACTGAAATAAGTGGCTGCATGAAATTCAAAATACTGAATATCTCCAATAATCTATACTGTCACCGTCCATATGGAATCTTGCTGGTGATGGGACTCTCCTTTCTACTCTTCTCTATAATGCCTTACACAGAAGGGTATGAGCACAAGTTTATTTCTTCATCTTTGCCTTGTCCTCCTACACTCTCAATTGCAAGTCTCTTCCTTTCTTCTCTTGCCCTGTTCTCTCTCTCTCTCTCTCTTGGGTGTAAGTATATTTTTCTAGATCAAGTATCTCTCCTTTGCCAACATTTTCTCTTGAAAAGTTAAAGAACAGTCAGTCCCTCTTTGTCGTCTCTGTCTTTCCTGTTGGATTCTGATCTCTCGAATTTCAGCCATTATCACATACACTAGCTCCACTGTCTTTTCAACCAGGTGTATTGATCAGTTGTGTGAGTTGACAATTCCTCTTTCACTAGGTTGAGCTCTTTGACTCTCTCTCTCACTTTTAAATTTCTCTCTCTCTTTAAAGTGTATCTTTCTCTGCTTCTCATTCTCTCTTAAAGTCTTTTTCTCCTCTCTTTCGGTGTCAACCTTTCTCCTGTCCTATCCGTCTCTGTATGGCTCAGATAAAACTCCTCTCTGCTTCCATTTTCATTCTTTTACTGCTTTGTTCTTATGAAATTTTTCCTTCTGAGGGAAGACAATTAACATCACAAACAGAAAAGAAATGTAAAGACTGCTTAGGAGATAGTGTGAAGGAAACCAGAAAGGCTGACACCAGCTCTAGTGGCGTGCACCATGACCACACGGACGTGAGACACACAGAAGAAGCAACACCAGGTCACAGCCCTGGTGCGGGCCATTCCCTTCATGCCTAAGCCCTTGATGCGAATACTCATATATATTTCTATAATCATATGTTGGATCTGCATATAAGAATGTTGTTTTAATTATCACCAAAATTTGACTGCTGTAAATGTTATAAACTTTGTCTAGTGTCTGCAAGCCGAGCCTGTTATATATGTAACAGGCAACTGGCATATTGTGATTGCTGTATTTCAAATGGGAATGTTATGTGCCAATTCTCATCACGTCTCTCTCTCTCTCTCTCTCATTAAAAAATTGATATCCATGACCAGAACAAATTCCGTCTGTAGTAAAGGACACTTATAATTTGTGGCAACTAATGGAACAAAATAGAAGTCTTCATAAACTGAACCATTACGATTTTGCCTACCAAAAAGTAAAAAGAAAATGGTAAGCTGACGGTGACTGTTTGCAAAAACAGAGAGGACCAAATAGTGATGCTCAAATGATAGAAGCAGCAGTACATAGGCTGATAGCGAATGGTTGACGTTACTTTATTAATTACTTCTTCAGTTTTGGCAATTGAAGAAAAGGTTTGAGCTCATTACATGGGATCACAAATATGAAGTATTTCCTCTGTCCCCATACTCTATCATTAGGAAAAAGCTAAAAGAACTGACATCTATGCTCGTCCTGTGAAATAAAAGTTGCCAACTTTCTTAACACTCAAATGCTAGGCCCCATGAGTATCACACTCATGTGGTTGATACAATGGCTGATTGGCAAGCAGGACTCTATCTAGATAACATGATCATAGCCGCTTGATCCATCTACATTGTCTGCAAGGAAACCTGAATTGTTGATTTTCCTAACAGTTCGGACGTCCATTGGAAAGGAGACTAGGACAGAAGGAATAGTTTTCTTTTGTCTAACAATTGACTATCACTGTTTGGCACTTCTCCCGTTTCTACAAATAGTCAGAAGTCAGCTTCGCCTCTTTTTTCATTTTTTTCTTTTCCTTCTCCCGAAGGAAAAATCATAATCAGCCCTCTGAAGATTTCTATTTTGTTCCACTGGTCACCTCAATTTACAACGGCATCATTTTCTACTGATGCAAGATGGTCTATATATGTCATGCATCTCTAAGTTTTTATGAGAGAGGCGGAGAGAGTCCAAACATGTGAAGAGCATTAATAGATGACATTACATTTGAAATACGACAACCTTAATATTCTGGAGGACTGTTTCATGTATAACAGCCGTGACTTGCAGCACTTAGCAAAGTTCCAATGTGCAGCGGACGAGTTCTGGAGACAATTGAAGCAAACATATGCGCAGATACAACATATTATAAAGGGCAGGCCTGTTACATGAAGCTCTCATGTATGCAGGGTCCGGAGAAAGAGCAGATTATAAGAATTAATGGTGCATAGTTTTACCTTGTATTTTACAAGAGGCTATTTTCACACCTTGAACCTATAGGTTCAACCTTAAGGTCAGATGAAAATAACTCTAGTAAATTATTGTCTAGCTATTTCAACTTTCTAAGGGTGAAAAAAATAATAATTTATTCTGAAATGTTTCAATTCTCAATGGAAGACTGGTTCTATAGCCATATGCTAGGCATTGCCTTGTCACAAAAAAGTTTAGCAGGCTAAGGTCGTGTGATGCTGAAGTCCCGAAGAATAAAGCAAGACGAAGTAATTTTCTTCACAATTATCAAGATAAGGCAGTTCACTCCAAGAAATGTTCTAGATCTTACGGTATATCGACTAATACTACGAGATCTAGTGCTTGTGCTAGGACAAGACGTTGATGCCTACATAATAAAGGATCTGCTTTACATGTCGATAATGACCAACGGTACAAACTGTCAGAAACTATATGTATAATAATATTTTTCTTGGTCAGGAAGGACATTGTAGGGTGCTAAAAACTGCTCTTTAATGTGTAAATCATGATTTATAGTGTCGTGGAGAATAACTATTTTCATTGCGATTGATATAGAGATGAGTTTGCGGTAGCCCATCTAAGATCAGACCAGTAGATCAGATACGTACTTTGATTGAGAAAGAAATAATGTTCAATTAGAGATGGCAAAATATGATACGATATGATAACACGATTTAAATCTGACACGAATTTAGCGGGTTCGAGTCGAGTCTTATCATGTTCGTGTCAACCCAAAATTGATACAGCAAAAATCGTGTCGTGTTTGAGTCAATCAATGTGACCTGTCGTGTCGACCTATTTGACACGCGACCTATTTATTCATCTTCATCACCTTCATGCTTGATCCGTCTAACCTACGGTTGAAAATAGGACGGTTCTGAACTTCCAGTTCATCCGTAACCATCATATACCAGATGCAATATAGGACGGTTCATCTGGAACCATCCTATATTCTTCAACAGGTAATATAGGACGGTTATTCTAGAACCGTCCTATATTCAAGTTTTTCACAAGGAATATAGGACGGTTCTTCTCGAACCGTCCTATATTCACAACAATATAGGACGGCTCTGCTGGAACTGTCCTATTGTAATGACTCCAATTTTGTAATATTGAAATTCTAAATTTAGCAATGAAAAGATCAGTTTTTAAATATAAGGGCATTTTAGTCATTTTACTATTTACCTTGACTGAACCCAAGAATTTGGTCCTAAAAATGGTGCCATTAGATGCGTCTCGGTAAAAGGAATCCAACAAGACCAAAATTACCCAAAACGGAGTTAAAATGAGCAAGTTATGGCCCTTTGAAGTTCAGGGGCAAAACTGTAAATTTTACAAAAACGTTTTAACTTGCAAAACACAGGGGCCCATTTTGATACGGGCACCCCTTCATCTTCAACCTCTAGGGGGTTCTAGAACGGCAGTGATTGGAGGAGAAATCACTGCCCTTTTGGAGGTTTCTCCACCGCCATTCAAAGGCGGTGAGAGCCCCCTCCAGAACCCTCTCTTAGCTCTATAAATAGAGCTCTTGGGTGCCTCTAATGGCAGCCCAAAACGTTGGAGAAAACCCGTCGTGGAGCAGTGACCTAGAGGGAAAAATAAGGAGAAAAACCCAGCAACGAGCTAGGTATGTCTGAGATCGTTTAAAACCCATCTCCACCATAGTTCCAGGAATGATTTCTCTAGGTTTTTGCATGAAAAACCATGCAAAACGGAGCCCAGGAGAGCCACCAAGCACCCAAGGACGTCCCCTAGGCCGCACTGGTTTGACAAGGTCGAACCAGGGTGACCTGAGGACGACTTGGGTCCCCAACGAGCAAGACAATCCAATAGGAATGTCACACGTCGTCCTGCGACGACCTGCGTTTGAAAAACCAAACGGGCACGTCCAGGGACGCGCCTGCAAAAGAGACCATCGGGCAGAAAACCCGGCACGTCTGCAAATGCCCCCACTAAGGCGCACGCTGCAGACGCGCAGCGCACTAGCAGTGCGTCGTTTTTTTGGTTCCTTAAGGAAGCCAGGGCGCACGTCACAGACAATCCAACCGGAGCCCTAGCATTCCGTTTTTTTTTCATTTTTAAGACTCTATGTACATACGACACTAAAACGCTTATAACTTGAGATCTAGAGATCCGATTAAGGAGCCGCAAAAGGCGTTGTGTCCGTGTCGACGGCGCAGACATATCCAAATTATAAAATCCCTGATCAAGTCCCAATCAAAGGTAGGCATGACCCTTAGAATAGGATGGTGGCACGTGGCCACTAGAACTTTGGAAAATTGAGGACACCAAGGCCCAATTAGGACCTTAGGACACCCATAGGCATAGGTATGGACCCCTAATGCCTAAGTAATAAGACCAATTATCTAAAACCCATAAAAGATAGGCCAAACTAACCTTGATTCCTCAAACCATGATCAGGAGCGTTCGAGGACAAAAGGGTTAGCGCGACCTAGCCAGGTAGGTGCCCTATCGCTCCTAGACTTTTTAAAAGAGCCATGATTGTTTTATGCATGTTTTAAGTATAAGTTATATAACTTGTTTAGCATGACTTAATTAAGCATACATGTGATAAATGCTTTATACATAGACATGTTTTGTAAATAAGTGCATATACGTTATGCATGGATATGTTTTGCAAATAATTGCATACATTGCATGATTTGTGAGCATTGAGTTTTTGAAAGATTGCATGTCATTGAGGGTTACCAAAAGAAGCTGGAGTGGCCAAAAGACACTGGGTAGGCAGTTGTGAGGGACCCAAAGAGAACAGGTTTTGAAAAATACATTGTGCATGTATTGCCAAGACATGTGCTAAATGCATAGATTGCATGATAAGTGTAGCCTTGACCGATGAGGGCGGGCCAGAGAGAGCTGACAAGGCTTCTAGGCTGGCTGGCTTCTAGGCTGTTAGGCTTTTAGGCAGGGTTATGACTTTGAATGCAATACTAGCATGAGCAGATTTTATGCATTGCTTACACGTTTTGCAACCGATTGCATAAATTGCATGATTTACGGTGAATAAGTGTCATATGCCCCGTGGAGGTATATGATCCTGTGTCCCTAGGTACCTGGGGACCACACGGCGGTGAGGTCGTGGGCATAGTGAGACCCTATGGTTTCATGGATTTATGTGCATTGCATATGGCATGATATGAGGTTGGTCGACCATACCATACTAGAGATCCATGAGTTGGACTCCATGAAGCATCTATGGCATATCATGATGTTATCATGTATATGTATATGATACTTTCAATTTTGGATTATGCGATCCTTTAAGTCATTAGTATTTCAGTTTGATAACGGATTCTTATACTGATATTGAGCTTGAGTATTTAGACATGCACATGTTTTGAATGAGCATATGATTTTAAAACATCTGATGCATTATAAAACTAGTAGTGATAGGCTCCTACCGAGTATAGTATATACTCATCCAATCCTCAACATTTTTCAGATACAAAGTAAATACTTAAGGGCAAGGAACGTTTGTACTAGGAGACATAGACTAAGTACAAGTAAGTAAACCCCTATCTTATCTTTCAATGTTGCTTGATTGTAGTTACTCTCTAATAGTCAATTTGTGACTAACACTTTCTTGGGAATAATATTGATTTAAACTTTGCCATGGCTAAATTATTAGAGAATGTGTTTTGACACTCGGGGTTTTTATGAAAGATTGTTTTCCAAAAGAAAAAGATTTTCATGCATCTCATACTTATAAAACAAGAGATCTCACCTTTTTATCAAAATTGCATCATATAAAAAAACTCGGGTCGTCACACCTATATTCACAAGTAATAACCTATCGGCTATCGCGTCCGCCCAACAGTGAGTACTAAAGAGAAACCGCGTGTAGGTATCAAAGTAAGGGGTCATAGTTGTGACAGTATCCATTTTCCCAGTAGATAGCTGTAGACAGTTCAGTTTTATCTGTGCTTAATTTTTTTTCCTTTTGCTCACATTCATTGTCCCAGTCCACAAATTTTTTGGCAATGCTTGTACCTTAGTAAGATTCTTGGATTATGAACTAGGTCGAAATTGAATGGTTCAGTATCCTTCCTCCCCTCTTCCATCCACTCCTGAAAATATATGCTCATCATTGTACTTTCTTAGACAATCCAATCCAGGTTATGTGACTATCATGTAGTAAGGTGAAGATGGATTTGAATGAGAGCTGGACGTGGGAAATATATGTTGGTCATCCGTGCCGTGTGAGATAATCGGCCGTCATATGGGAATCTCTGTTGAGGTGGTCTAAGTCAGCAATTCACTTTGAGTGATGGCTGAGATCAATTCTTGAGAAACAAACGCAGCTAATATCAGCCCTATAACCAGTTAGTTTCTCCATTGTATCTTATGCTGCTGAAAGATATTGTCCTCAAACTGGTGGAATTCTCTTCCAAGTGCCCGTAATGGTTGTCATACCTCTACGGAGATCCCAATTGGCTTGGGCCTACATTTTTGGAATGGTCTCGTGGGACCCATCAGATGAAAGGCTTGTAATGAACTCATCGGTGTAGATTTTACATCTAGATTTATAGTAGACGAGATAGCCTTTCCCAAGCTTCCACAATAACTTGCATTATTGGAAAAATGGATGCCACTCTTTAACCTCAAAATGTGGGGCATGGCGGCTGGTAAGGAATTAGCCACTAAAACTTAAGGGTGTCAATTGGTTAGGAGTCAGGACGGTCCCACCGATCTGAACGATCCTAATATATTTGGTCTAATTCAATGTACCCAATCGTATCTAATTACTGTTTTCACGATTCGATTTTTATTTGATCATTATATATAAAATCTTTTAGAAGCCATCCACTTATGACGGTTCTGCTGGAACCGTCCTATATTCATAAAGACACTAATGACTAAACATGGCGGTTCTAGTAGAACCGTCCTATATTACTAGTGAATATAGGACGGTTCCGGCAGAACCTCCTATATTACTAGTGAATATAGGATGATTCTGGCAGAACCGTCCTATATTACTTGTGAATATAGGACGGTTCTTCTGGAACCATCCTATATTCATAAAGACACTAAACATTAACTAAACAGATAGGTAATTAGTCTATTTAACGAATTCCACTATAGTAAGTCCCCAATATAGCCACAGACCTGTATCGATGAAACCAATGATGACATTGTCTTGATTCTTTGTAGAAAATCCTAGAATTTCCATCTCTTCGCCTTTCAAAAGACCCATAAAATCCCATGAATGAGTAGTATGTAACCTCCCCCAAATCCAGGAAGCTGTTAAATATTCCAAGAAAAAAGACCAAACAGAAAAGGATAAATTAACCTTAGTTGAGTTCCCACTTCGGCACTTCCCACCTTTTCGAAAATTAAAATAAAAATATTTTTAGTTTAAAAAATAATAATATTATACAATCATTAAATATTAATAATAATGAGGAAAGTAATATACTAGCCCATTTTTACTCATTAGTCCCTAAGCAATGCTATAAATGCTAACTCTAAATGGGTCTAGATTCCTAAAGATCGGATTTCCTTGAATTAGATGTTTTGTGCTCCAAAATTATTTTCCATTCAATAATTCTAGCCATTGATTTCTTCATTGGTAAAATAAATTGTCAAAATTTTTATCGTTTATTTTATAACTAAAAGTAGCCATCGTACTCCTTTGCATAGAGTTAGCAGATCAATATTGAAACAAAGATAGCACATACATTGAAACAATGTACTTCAATCAAAAGAAAAACAAAACGCATCCATTGAAATGAACTGATCTTCATTTCATATTTGAGTAAAATGTATATACATGAATGATAATATACATTCATTTATATCACTAAACTACAAATTAAAATTCATAATATGATTTGTCCATTCCATTCTAATATCATCTAGATCCAACTGGGAGTAACTCTTGGGTCCCAAATCCGCCTGCAAGAAACATATAATAACTTAGTTCAGAGATCAGACATCTAAGTGTTGGTTAGTAAGTCTAACTGTCTAAGTGTTACCTTTCTCAATTGTGAGACTGTAACTCCATTGCGAATGACGGTTCTCATGTATCTATGAACATAATATCCACACTCCCAGTTTGATTTTTGTGTAGGGCACTGCAGAATAATGCCACCAAAGACAATAGAAAAGGTTCAAAATATAATTTCCAATAAGTTCAGGTTTAAAATTATATCAAAGAGTCTAAAGATCAATAATTAGTAAACCATACCTTGGGCTTCTTCCAGTTGAGTTTTGGTGGGTGGTGAATGCCTTCCCTCTCAGCCCATTTATACCATGCTCTACATACATAAAAAGACAGAGCATATATATAATTAACTCATCTCAATTGAGTATCAGCTTAAAAACTAAACAAAGTTATGTAAGTAACTCATATTGTCATACTCAATTCAATAGTTGTTTTGTTGAGGTTGAGGATGAGTAAAGTAAGTGTTACGTATTTAACTCATTTGATCTCAGTTGAGGATCAGCTTAAAAAGCAAAGTTATGTAAGTAACTCATACTCAATTCAAAAGTTGTTGAGGAATCAGGATAAATAAAGAAAGAGTCATGTAATTAACTCATTAGGTAAGAATGAGTGAATGAGAATAGAAACAGTTATGTAATTAACTCAGTAGCTTGAAAATGAGTATAGAAAGAGTTATGCAATTATCTCATTAGTGGATAATGATTATAGGAAGGGTCTGAAGGGAATAGTTATTAGTTATGTAATTAACTCATTAGGTATTTAGGTGAGATGAGAATGAGAATAGAGAATAGGAGTTATGTGTTGAATTAACACAAATGTTGAATGATTTTACTAAGGGAGTTACTAAATTTTACTCTACATGAATGATGGATCAATGGATCATGGATGAATGAGTTATTCTCAATCTATTATCATCAATTGGGAGTTAGAAATGAGAAACAAATATTGAGTTATATGAGTTGGATACATGATATTCATGAATTTGATGAAAAAGAGATATATTAGATCAATTGGTGTTTGGTGATGACATGTGAAATTAACATAAGAAAATCATTAGCATTTATATTTTTATACAATATATGATAGTTAGTTAGTCTCTCACTTCACTTGTACTTGTACAAGTTACAAAACTTGGTTAACTAATTTTCTACTAAGTGTAACTTGTAAGTTTGTAACTGACAATGCGTAGCTAATCTTAAAATGGTTGATAAGAAAATTAGAGATAGTGTATATGTATAGTTAAGTCTTAGGTTATAACTTATAGTTATAGGCTTACAGCAAACAACCACCAGCCAGGTCTATAAAACGGTTCTTCAAAAACCGTCTTATATTAAAATATAGGATGGTTCATCTGGAACTGTCTTATATTACATTTAGTCCTGTAATATTACATGTTACTTTCTGCTGAAGTGGATTCACTTCAAAATGCCTACCCGTCCTTGTAGTGGATTCACTTTCTCCCCCTTTCCTTTCAAATGAAAAATGTTTTAAATATTCCGGGAAGAAATGGCGCCCAAATTTTGGCAACCTCTTCAACGCATTTTCCCTCTATTAAAGGCTCTCTTCTTGCCTTCATTTTCCACTCGTCCCCTTCTTTCCCTGAATTCTTAGTGCTTTCAATCAAAAATGGGAAAACAAGATCAAATCACAAGCCCTGAAACCAACGAACCCCTCCCAAAACTTCAGAAAACCAACCAAAATGGTGTATCCGCAGGTTCTCCAAACCTTCTCTTTCTTTTGAGGGTAAAAAGGTTCTCTGAGAATGCCAGTTTGCCTTCAAAAGGTTCTCCTCTCTCAGCAGGATATGATCTTTCAAGGTAATGTATGCTTTAATCCATCTGGGTATCAGTGATTTTGAGCAATGCCCATCTCAATCTTCCATCGTTTGTTTATTTTCCAGTTCTGCGTCAACAACTGTTCCCGCCAGAGGAAAAGCCCTTGTTCTTACTGATTTAAGCATATGAATACCCGAAGGAACCTATGCTCGCATAGGTATGTGCTCGAAATAGAAAACCTTTTGATGCGTTTGATGATATACTCATGGACGAGCTTGTTATTTGTAGTGCCGAGATCTGGTCTGGCTTGGAAGCATTCAATCGATGTGGGTGCAGGCGTGATTGACGCCGATTATAGAGGTTCAGTGGGCGTGATTTTGTTCAACCATTCTGATGTTGATTTTGATGTGAAGCAAGGAGATCAGATTGCTTAGTTGATCATTGAGAGGATAATGACGCCCGAGGTTTTGGAAGTTGAAGATCTTGATGCTACGATGAGAGGCATGGGAGGATTTGGATCTACAGGAGTCTGAGTAGTCGTCCATGTAGTAGTTTACTTAATCATCTATGTTGGCTCTTTTGTTTTTTTCGTCTTTATTTGGAAGAATGATTCATTGGAGGACTTCTATCAAATATAATATAGGACGGTTACTAAGTGTAATATAGGACGGTTCATCTCATAACCATCCTATATGTTATGTTTACACTTTATAGGGCGGTTATTTCACAACCATCCTATAAAACATAACATATAGGATAGTTATTTCACAACCGTCCCATAAAACATAACATATAGGACGGTTATTTCACAACCGTCCTATAAAACGTAACATAAATGATGGTTATTTCAAAACTGTCCTATAAAACATAACACATAGGACGGTTATTTCACAACCGTCCTATAAAACGTAACATATAGGACGGTTATTTCAAAACCGTCCTATAAAACGTAACACATAGGATGGTTATTTCACAACTGTCCTATAAAAGTATAAAACCCATATCATATAGCACAGTTGAAAAATAACCGTCCTATGTTTTGTGGTTGTGTTCGCTCAATGGCTCCATCCACTTGGGAGCAGTTTTTTTACCAAGTCGTAATAGGAAAATAGAGTCGTGTTATGTCGTATCGTGTCGTGTTGTGTCATTTTGTGTCTTGTATCCAACACGACTCAGTCAATAATCGTGTTACACAGGTCGTGTTGTATCATTTTTTTTAAGAACCGGGTCGTGTACGAGTCATAGGTTTTTGACAAGACTATTAATCGTGTCGTGTTCGTGTAGACCCATAACTCTAATCGGGTCATGTTCGTGTTGCCACAAACACGACCCGCCAACCCGAATTGCCACCCTTATGTGCAATGACTTCTATACCAAGAAGAAAAGCGATAGGCCTAAAGACTAGTTAACAGTTTGATTTTTACCTTCGATACCCTGAGACCCATGTGTCATTGGTACTAGGGTAATCATTCATCTATAATTTTTGTCACCTAAATTTAATGTTCTAAAATCAATTTTACAGGCTTCTACTAAAGAGGATGCATGTTGTATTCGAGGCAACATTTAAGATTTGGTTCTAATTTCCAGTTTTGCACCCAGTACCCATCCTATGTTCATTGTCCTAACTGACTGGAAGGGAGATTTTGCTACTTCTATAATCTAATGAGGATTCCGTCGCAGTTGGTTCTGTATCTTGGACCTGCTCTTGAAAGTTGATTGAGAGATGATGGGCTATTAGTTGTCTATCCCAAGCCAGCATGTTGGGGGTGCCTTTACATGTAGAAGTTCTAGGTCAGTAAGTGTTGGCTCATCATTATTGGCTGTTCCAAATTTATTAGCAGTTTGACTGTGCTGTAAGTATTTGTAGTATATGAGAACAGGGCAAGTACCTTTTAACTACATTGTTTGAGGATGTTGATGGTGGTTGCAGAACATCAATTGTGACATGAGAGTTTAAGAGAAACAAGTGAACCCATTCAGCTGCAACATTAGAGGCTTTCAATAATTTTGTCATAACTTCAACTGGGTTCATCCATTCATTTAGTAATGAAGAGTTTTCCTTCGACCTGGTCAAGAGGATTATTGTGATATTTAGTAATGAAAACATCTGATATGGATGATGAAGGTACAAACATCTTTGACATTTTTCATATATCTAAAGAAAATAAGGATAGGAGTTGATGCTTAAACTTATGCCCCACTGCTTTAAAGTACAGAAAACCTACAACTAATGCTTGCAAGGATGAGCAAATTGGACCTCTGAAAATGGACATCCTAGCTGAACAACAAGAAGGCAGCCTGCTTACAAGAAAAAAAGCAGTTGAAAATTCTTTGAACATTATAATATTGGGATAGGCATTATGGAACATCTCCAAACCGAAGTCTAGAATGTGCCCCTATTTCCTCTAGACTATACCATTCTGTTCGCTTGCTGGGACAAGAAACTTTTTCTTTTCTGGAGGATACCTGGACAGGAAAGTCTGATGCACTATACCATGAGAGAAATTATCTAAACATTCATTATCTAAAAAATCTTTATCACCATTAGATTGAAAGATATATACCTTAAGATTAAGTTGTTTTCCAACAAATTTTTAAAAAACAAAATAGCAACATGCATATAAATCAAAATGCGTCCTTTTCCATGTATAAAACAAACTATATGAGATCATCAAGGATCAGAACGTAATATTTAAACCCTTGATTAACATTAGAGTTGACTCCCCAAATCACAATGTCGCCTCTTATTGGAAGGTTGAAGAGAACGATCATTTGAAGAAGTAAAAGGTAGTGGTACACTTTACGTAATTCACATTAGTGCATAAGCATCACTCGATTAATTAATCTCTGAAATAAAATTATCAGTCTTTGATTCCCTTGGTGCCACATGAAATTTGTTTGAACAACCAGCCACTATAGGTAGTTCATCCAAAGCATATAGTCCACTTCCACTACCCCAATGCAAGTCGTTTGTTTGTCACACGTCTAGTCTACTTCCACAACTTCCCAACGCTAAGTATTTCGTCCGTCAGGCATATATAGTCCACTTCCACCACTTCACACTGCAAGTTGTGCTAGGGAATTGACTCTTTTTATTTTCCAACTTTAGTGATTGTTGCACAAAGAAACAGCTAGCCAACTTTCAAATCATTTAAAAAGAAGGAAAAAACATCCAACTTACAAAAGAGGGGCAAAAAAGCAATTGAAACCATGAGTAGCAAACGCCCTAGCACGAAAAAATATCCAAAGAGCACAAGGATTCAAAAGCCATGTCAAGATACCAAGAACAAGATCAAGTGGTGATGTAATGGGAGTGAATTCTTCAAAAGAAACAAACGTTGATCTCCCCAACTAAGAGAGAATGTTGAGCATTACATTTACAATTGTACTATATTTGACTTATTTTTTTGCTGTGTATTCCAAAAGGTTATGAAAAGCAATCTTAGAGAACCTAAACAAAGAAAGGATGTAACATCCTAAAAAAAACAAAGAGGACAAAATGTCTTAAATGAAGGGGGCTAGATTTGATACTTGCACTCCCTCACTCAAGGGAACTTGAGACAATGTCGGATCTACTTTTTTTTCCACATCCGACTGACCTGAAAAAGGAGGAAGAAATCAACGAAGAGGGAATGTAATGACCCAGGTTTTCTCATGCATTTTTAAATGCAAAACTAATTCCTAAGGTGGGATCGATCCCTATTTGAAAACACTTTTAGAAAAACAATGCAATGTAGTAGAAAATCTTTTGTTTTAAATTCATTTTGAAAACCCCGAGTATCTTTTACTTTCAAGATGAATAGGAAAATGAAGAAAATGAAGAAAATCATAAATATTTCCTAGGTCTATCTAGTCACAGCACACAGTCCTACTGTAGAAAGTACAGATACATGTCCAAAGGGGTAAATCATATACTTACATTTATACGTGTCTTCTCTTCATTCACTTGATCGTAACACTAACATTTTCTGATGGTTCTTCTAATCATGTGTGCAGCTAATCTATAAAAATAATATATTTGGGTGAGTATTACTTATACTCAGTAGGTGATCTGATACTACCATTTTAAAAACTTGTCATGCAAGATGCATAATTCAAGGAGCTTTTCATGTAAAACATTAGTGATTTGTTTTTGTGTAAACATGCATATTTGTGCATAAAACGTAAGCTCATTGATGCAATTTCAACCATGGAATTCGTACGCAAATCTAGTCTTCTAAATGTGACTAAAATCATAAAATAGAAATCAATAGATCCAAGTAATAAGATCTCGGCAACACATCAAACCAACGAGTAAAATATAATAATTATGAAACTCTTAAAATAGTCATCATTCAAAGCAGATGCTGGCATCACTATAAGTATCATGCACATGGTCTCTCAGCAAACCCATCAAGTCGATTGGTCATGAGTACTCGTATACGGTAATCTCAATGCTATATGCATATCGATAATACTGAAATCATAGGGCCAACTATGCTCACGATCAGCACACAGTTGGAATCGTGTGGCTCCAGTATCTGGAGACCAACCTACCATAGCCTCCACGACGACTATGGCATCCTTGAAAAGGGTGCTGTGAACACCTCCAGTGGTCGTCCCTGTTTACCACAGTAGTCGAAGAAGGGACAAGCCTTTTTGGCAGCAATACCATCCACCTTTTTGGTGGTAGAGGCCAGGAGGCCAACCTTGTACATAATAACCTCTCAGCATAGTGCCCACTAGGCTCAATAGCCCAAAAAAACATATATAGATAAATCTAAATCTAAATCATCGAAATCATGCAATTTATGCATTTATTTTCAAACATGTGAGCAATGCATAAAATTTGCTTATGTCAGAAATTGTATTCAAGGCCATAAATCATGAAGACAATTCCGCATGCTCATATAAGAACATCATATCTCAAAAAGCATACGAAATACGGTAATAACGGCAAGTAAATTACATAGAGTTTGGGATGCATTTAAAAACTTAGTAGTATCAGACTATCTACCTCGATTGTGGTCACTTAGCCTGCGTTTCTCCTCAATTCGAGTCCTAGAGCACCCTTTGTGAGGTCTTGGGTATTATTTGGAAATAAAAATCAAAATATTATTTCCTATTTTACAGATTAATAGCTAGATCTATACTATAGGTTATAGATATCTGATTTGTGGGTTTCTAATGGTTGATTCATGTAATTTAAGGTTGATCTAGGTATATTGATCTCCTACTATTTCAAATGGATCAATATATGAGATTCAATCATCTTTGATCTTGCTGATCTAGGAGATTTTTATGGTTTTTAGGCTATAGTAATGTAAAATAGTCCTCTGATCCTAACCTTTATAGTCTCATTAGGTCCGAGTTGTCATTACGAATGCAAGGGTTCTTGCGGATTGTCGATTGGAGTTATATAGCCTCCTTAATTGGATCGGGAATCAATCAGACAAATTAGAACCCCCATTTAGGGCCCACGGGTCACGGTTCCAGGGATGCCCATGCTTTCCGGTCGAACCGGGATTGTGTTCGCATGCGCACGCATGCTCGAGTGACGCTATGACACTCGTCCTAGACATCGTCGGGCAGATGTGGTGTGTCTTGGCTCCTAGGACACACCGTGCGTCCTAGTCGAGCTGAAAACTTGCCCGTGCATGACGCGTGCTCAAGGACCATCCCAAGGAGCCGTTCTAGGTGCGCATCACGCTTGTGCGTCCCCGAGGCGCATCGTCTTCGGCGGCTGGTTTGGGATCGGCTCTGCTCTGGTGATTTCCAGCTAGAAAAACACCCAGATCCTGCGTGGATCTTGGCTGGGAAGGAGAAAAACCAAAGGGGAAGGGTGAGGACTTACCTGGTGGCAGCCTAAAATGGCGGCCTTGGCTGTGAGTGTAGCCTTTTCCACGTTGAAACCCTAGTTGCTGGGTTTTTGGGTGAAGGCAGCTAGAGAAAAAGAGGAGGAGGGGAAAGGGATGATCAGGGAGGAGGGGAAAGGGATGATCAGGGAGGAGGGGAAAGAGGGCTTTATAGCCTGCGAAGGCGGTGCTGCCCAATGGCGGTGCTACCATTTTTCTGTTGTCGCCTTGCAGAGGCGATGCTGAAAGTTGGTTAGAGGTAGGGTACGACCAGGGGGTGTCATTAGTAAAACGATCCCCTGTGTTTTCGGGCCTTAGCCATTTTGCAGTCAAATTATAGATATGCCCTCCATCTTCAAAAGCTCATAACTTGGTCATATGACCTCCATTTTTAGTGTTCTTTAAGGTGTTGGATTCCATTTCGAGCGTAGAATCTAATGATGTAGATATTTCTCACAATTGCCTTTGTTTCATAGGTAAATTAGAATAAAACATCCAACCACCTATTAAGATGATTAAATATCTATTAATCTCCAAAATTTTCCAAAATAAATAAGCTATAACTAATTAGCACATGTAAACCATCATGATTAATCGTGGTTATAAAAGTGATATAATATTGAAAATTTTGAGTTATTACAGGGAAAACCCCACAGGGAAGAAAGAGGAGGGGAAGAAAGGGAAGAAAGAGGAGGAGAAGGAGAAGAAGAGAAGGGAGAAGGGAGAAGGAGAAGGAGAAGGAGAGGAGAAGAGGGAGAGAGCGCCAGGCTGTTGGAGGGGATGGCACACCGACGAAAGAGGAGAAAATGCAGAGGGCTTTTGCCGGACATCCAAGCCATCATCGGAGATGATGAATCCATGGAGATCTTGACAGTCAATCAGAGGGGAGCAGTGCGCGCGACTTTGATCGGAGGGTTTCACTGGAAATTAAAGACAATCTAGCTCATCTAGGGGTGGGCAAAGCATGGAGATGCTTCCTATAGGTAAAATCTACAAAATCCAACTTATGATTTTGAGATTTTGGTTAGATCCGCACTGTTCATGCTAGATCTAAGTTTTTATGATGATCTAACCGTTCAATTCCTAATCCAAGCTTAAGGATAGGTAATTTAGGGCATGATGTAGCTCAGATCACACAAAAATTTGAGATCTAGGCTAAAAATCGATTGGACAATCTTAGCCGTCTGATCAGGTACTGTTTACACAGTAATTTTGCTATGTCTGATAGACGATCAGACACTAAAGATGATTTCTCTGTCCTTAAAAATTATAGGATGATTAGAAATATATGAATTTGAATCTAGGCTGTCCAATCTGTCACTATTCAAACAGAGACCTTGTGATGTCGGATCAATGATAGGATGCCAAAGATGGACTCTTGAACCTTGAACTAGCTTAAATACAATATAAATTATGGAATTTGGATAAACATGTATAAAAAAAATTGGGTAATATAAATTGTTCATGATGCTCATTATATCAATCTGATTTAAGAATACAATTATAGTTTGTATTGAGGACCGCAGCATGGAAAATAACATCTAGCTCCCACCCAAGAGTTGATCTAGACAAGAATCAAGGGTTAAGAACTTTAAACAGTGAAAGTGACTTGCAATCACTTAAGAAGAGTAGTGGATAGCCAAACTAGGGTCAATGGCGTGGATTAGAAATCCCATAACTGTTTGTCATTAAATTAGCTATCAACCAATAGCTAATGAAACACTTTTAGCACAATAATAGGCACTGTCACTTTGCCTTATGCCAATTAGTGCTTAGGAAGCTAGAAGAAGTCATGGAATTGTATAACTGAATATGTGTTTGTATTGTTATAGAGGTGTGACTGATTGGGAGTGCGTATGCAAACTAAATAGATTATTTGTCTCAGAGAACCTGAAAATCTCCATTGAGGTAGATGGAATTAAGATTGCTAAGATTTTCACTAAATATATGTATTTATATATGAATTTCAAGTACTGAAACAAGTATTTTCAGTTATATGAAAAATAAGATGAATGTGCTTGTTAAAATTGAATTATGTTTAAATTGTTCTTGTAGAAGCACATATTTTATATTATGATGCTTTGGTTCATTTGTTTGTTCATGACTTGGTATTTGAAATTCTTGAGGCATGAGTTGCGCTATTGTGATTTATTGAAATGTGTTTAGTATTTCATGTTTGATATCATGATATTTAATTACATGATTATTCATGTTTTGATATGTGATAGATTACATCTTATCATGGAACTTGATTGAGACCATTGGGTGAAGCAGGGTAAGCCGAGTCTTGTATAGATTTGAGGGCGGGCCAGGGGATGGCTAACAGGCTTTCATTGGAAAATGTACTAATGTAGGTTGCACGTGAGGAACCCAGGGTTGGATTGTATTGGGTGAAGCGGGGTAAGCCGAGTCTTGTGCCAATCTGAAGGCGGGCTGGGGGATGGCTAACAGGCTTTTGTCAAGAAATGGACTGATGCGAGCAGTAAGTGAAGGACCTAGGGTTGGAATGAGTACTCATTACCATACCGTGAGTGTAGTCTAGGCACTCATAGGGCTTGATTATGCATGACATTCCAAGATAATAACATGCATTATATTGTTCTGTGGACATAGACTTTTGTTATTTTGATGGATGTATATCCATGCATTTTCATGCCTTGTATGCCATGATGCTCAGGTTGATATCTATTTGTTCAGATTATGATTTTCCTGTATTATAAATTATGGATGTATGAAGTTTTGCATGATGCAGTATGAACTACTGATCTATATGGTAAATTATGAATTGTTTATATATAATTGCATCTTATTCTACATACATAAGTGATTGCTTGTTGAGACTTTGCTTTGGTATGCAAATGCCTTAGATACAAAGAATAGTAGCAAGTTTGGCATGTTGACATTATTTCAGAACAGAGGACTCCCAAGGAATAGGAGCTGTTTACTGACAGGGTGTGCCAAGAGGAACTTTAGAAAAGGACAGGTAAGAATTGGTGTTTAAATTAAAGTTGTGATATCCGATGAGAAAGAGACTGCATTGTATGTAATAATGGGAAATTAGAAGACTTATGCGATTGGGCAATGCTGTGGAGGTTCTGGGTGTGTTTTGTTGATGTAAATTGTTTTCATTTTTGTTAGATGTATGAATAGGAGTTAGAGTCTCCATTTATATTTTAAAATGTTAAAGAATATTTATCTTGTACTTTGTAATGACATGCATTAAATGTCATATGTCCGAAAAATAGAGGAAACTCTATTGGATTTTCGGTAGAAATGAGAGCACATTTCACCAAGAATTCTTGTTTTGAGAAAAGAAAAATGACACTCTGGTTTGATTTCAAAGTGAATTTAAAGGAAAAGATTCTTCCGCTATTGTTTAGTCTTTTAAATGATTTTTATTAGAAATGAGCTCGTTATGTCAATGTATTTTGTATTTAAAAAGTGTTTTAAAAACCCAGGTCGTCACAAAGGAGTACCTTTTTCAAAGCAAGAGCGTATAAATACTTTTTGAAATGGTAAAGATATAATCTAAAAAAATAATTTACAGATACTAAGTTAAGACTTAAAAAAAATTAACAAAATAATTACAAGAGACCGCCAATAGGCAAAAGAGGTTTATTGTGTTAGTGCGTGTTTGCGAAACTTGTTTTTATTGGTAATCCAACACAATATAATTCATGGCATGACTAGGGATATAGGGAAAAGTAATATCTCCAATCATGATGCAAGTCTCTATAGTCCTATGCTTGAACCATTCACCCAAAGGATTGTAATTGATGAACCGCAGCCTTCACTATACAGAATGTAACATTCATTCATCGCAGTTCAACCTCAAACCCATCAAAAGTGGCCAACCCTACATCTTTGCAAGGAAAAGTGAATTTCAGTGCCACAATTAGCTTATGATATACTGTAGTAATCATGGTATCAGGATAAAGGTTGAAAATTACCCTTTTTAGTTAGACAAATGCATGGAAATTGGTTCTAACGTTCCATGATTTCCAGTGTTTGGTGTGACATGTGAATCTAGTTTCAACGAGAAGAGTCCAATTATAGTCATAAATTTATTTATCCTTTTAAATAGAAAATTTCTTTTACATGGAAATTAAGAATGTGTTAATGTGATGACCTGGGTTTTCCCATGCATTTTAAATGCAAGATCTAAATTTCCTAAGGCGGGATGCATCCCTATTTGAAAACCACTTTATAAAAACCATGCAATGCAGCGGAAAATCTTTAGTTTTAAACTCATTTTGAAAACCCCGAGTGTCATTTGCTTTCACAACAACCAAAATAGTTTTTGAAAAACTTCAGAAATTATAAATGTTTTCCCCCAAGTCTATCCAGTCACAACACACAGCCCAATTATAATTAAATACAAATACATGTCCAAAGGGTAGAGTGTTTACTTACATGTATGATTGTCTCCTTTTGATTTATTTGCTCGTAGCACTAACATAGGCGTCTTCTACTCGTGAATGGAACTATATTGAAAAATGTTAAGGATAGGATGAGTATATACTATACTTAGTAGGAGTTTATCACTACTAGTTTTGCAATGCATGCTATGTTTAAAATCATATGCTCTTTAAAACATGTGCATGTTCGAACAACCATGTTCAATATCGATATTAAAAACCATTGTTGAATCGGAATACTGACGACTAAAGAATTGCATAATCCAAGTCGAAAGTATCATATATATATATATATCATAAACATAATGATATGCATAAGATGCTCCACTGAATCCAACTCATGGATATATGGTATGATCGACCAACCTCATGTCATGCCATATGCAATGTAAGTAAATCCTCAAACCATAGGGCCCAACTATGCCCACGACCTCACCGCCGCGTGGTCCCCAGGTACCTAGGGACACAGGGTCATATACCTCCACGGGACATATGACACTTCGACCCAGTGCTGTGACACCAGTGGTAGCCCCTTGTACCGCATGCAGTCGAAGCAGGGACATGCCCTTTTTAGGCGTGGTACCCATCCACCTAATAGTGGTAGAGGCTGGAGGCCAACTTAGACCTCTCGGCATAACACCCACGAGTTTACCAGCCCAAATCATATACGATCAAACAAGCAAAAACCTCTTTTTCAAAACCTGTCCTCTTTGGGTCCCTCACAACTGCCTACCCAGCGTCTTTTGGGCACTTCAGTGTCTTTTGGTAACCCTTAAGGACATGCAATTTTTCAAGAACTCAATGCTTACAAATCATGCAATATATGCAATTGTTTGCAAAACATGTCTATGCATAATGTATTTATCATATGCATGCTGAATTCATTTATATGCTAAACAAGTTATAAAATAAGTCATGCTAAACAAGTCATATACTTATACTTAAAACATGCATTCTCAAAATAATCATGGCTCTTTTAAAAAGTCTAGTAGCGATAGAGCACCTACCTCAAAGTCTCCTGGAGTCGCGTCCTTTATCACTCAGCCCTTCCCTGGGTCTCATTTATAAACTCTTAGGTATGAATGGATATAAGGAGTCCTTATTAATTTCATTCTATTTAGACATTAGATCGCTAGATCTGCCTTTTAGGGTCCATGGTCCTTGCCTAATTTATTGTCAGGCTAGATCCTATGATATGGATCTACTATTCAATAGTTAATCTGTCCTCTGATCCTAACTTTAAAGTCTCATTAGGTCTGTGTGTCCCAGTTCCCAAGACACCTATGCATCCTGGTTGAACCGCGACCGCCTCACGTGCGTGCGCGCCCAAAGGCTGTGCCAGGGACCGCGTTTTGCACGCGCACATGCATGCTCAAGTGACGTGCTATGATGCGCATCATCGCATGGATGCACCTTGTAGCATGGAGCGTCTTAGCTCCCAGGGCACCTCGTGCATCCTGGTCGAGCCAGGACCAGTGCCCCATGTCGCGAGCGCACCCAAAGGCCGCACCTGGGACAGTATACACACTGTCATACACCCGGAACCCATCCCAGGGACCCTGTCCCAAGCGTACGTGGAGCATGGCGTCCCTAGGACGCCTTGTTCGTGCAGGGTCGGCTGGAACTGGTCTTGAAGCGTTTTCTGGCCAGGAAATCCGGCTGGAAAACGATTGGGAAAAGACCAGATCCGGCATGGATCTTGGCCTGGGGGAAGCAAAACGGAAAGAAGGTAAGGAGGGGCTTACCTGGGTAGCCTGGGGACGCCCTTTTTCCTAGTGGTCTGTTTCCCTCTGCCGGAAACCTATGTTGTTGGAACCCACGAAGAAGGGGAAAACCCCAATGCCAGACCGGAAAGGAGAGGAGGGGAAATGGGGAGACGGGAAAAGGAATGGCCAGCCTGACTAGGGCCTGGCCATTGTCGAAAAATGCAGAGGAGACTGGCTTGAGACGGGTTTCCAATTTTGCCGGAAACCCCAGTCTCAAAATGGCCGGAAAATCATGTTTTGGAGAGGGGGGAGATGGGGCTTTTTATAGCCCTGCTATGGCGGTGCTACCAATGGCGATGCTGCCATTGGCGGTGGCAGAAACCTCTGGAAACGGGGTTTCTGGAGAGATCTGGAAGTGGAAGACGACAGGGGGTGCCGTTATCAAAATGGCCCCCTGCGTTTTTCGTTCTTTTTCGTTTTTTCTATTTAATTTACAAAAATACCCCTGATCTTTAAACGGCCGTAACTTCTTCATACGAACTCCGTTTTCGGCGTTCTTTGAGGCGTTGGATTCCATTTTTTGAGTAGAATCTAATGGTACTAAGTTTCCTCACAAATTCCTTCATTTACTATTTTAAATAAAGTAAAATATTCAACACAGTTTATTTCTCATAAAATGTCCAATTTTTGTTAAAAATAGCGTAAATTGCTCATGCGTTACAGTTAAAAATTAAGTAGTGAAGATAGAAATGGCTATCTAGAGAAATTCATTTCTACATTCTTGCTGATAAAAATGAGCCTTTCATAGATCATCGATGCGATCCCCCCTACAATTTGGTGCACGTGTTGCCTTTGTGCATTACATGTGAAACCCTTCTAAGCTATTCACACTCCGTCTTGTTGTCCATGCATCATGCATGGCACGCTGGCCCCTTAATTACATGTAAGTTAGTCTCTCAGTGCTTTGCATGTTAATATTCTATTAGCACATCTGTGATACACCTTCCTGCATGTTAAAAATCATTTTAAAATAAACTATTTTAAAAGACAATCGATATTACGGACCATAGATATACAGATGCAGATTTTGCAGCAGGCTTGGATGAGAGAAGATCCACTAAAGGATTTGTGTTTAGAATAGCTAGAAGGCCCATTTATTGGAGATATATGTTGTTGCTGTCTATGGTAGCAATATATGCAATGGAAGCAAAGTACATGGCAGCTATAAAAGCAAAGAAAAAAACTTTGTGGTTGAAGGGATTCATGACTTAGCTTGGGTTAAAACGAGAAGGTATCTAATTTCACTGTGACAATCAAAGTGTCATTTATGTGATTACGAATTAGGTGTACAATTAAATAACTAAACACATATACGTGAGACATTACAAGATATGAGAATGAGTTTCTACAGGCAAGGTGCTTCTAAAGAAGATTCATACAAAGAAAAATACAGTGGACGTACTTACGAAGTCTATTCCTATGGAAGAGTTCAAGCATTAGGTGGACTTAACTTGTTGAAAATAGGCGAGACAAGGCTACCTTTTAACTCTGGAAGTAGGAGGATGATGCAAACATCTTCAAGGTGGCTTTGAATGAGCGAAGTTGAAGATTGTTATGCAGTGCCGCATATCGCCGCCTTCCATCATATGAGATAACGACTGCTTTATTAAGGACACGTGCTAACTAAGGGAACTATTTAAGGGTATGCTTCCTTGATTAGATAGGTATAGTATTGAAAGTACGGTGGAGACGGAAACTCAAGAAATGCAAAGTGGATTTTACTGCCTTGGATTTTTAAAGTTTTCCTTTTAAGTGTGTGTGTGTGTGTGTGTGTGTGAGAGAGAGAGAGAGAGAGAGAGAGAGAGAGAGAGAGAGTATGTTATGTGTGGTTACTGCAGAGCCTGATTGGCTTGATCATTTTTTCTTGTATCGGCTTATGTTACGTTGTAAACCAAGAGTCCAGGGGATGGTGCACCCTTGTCGGGGGCATGGAGTGGAACCCCAACCTAAATAAAAGGGAGACATTTTTTTTATTTTGCAATATTTGTGGAGGAGGGCAATTGCATCTTTTGCCGGTGTGTGTCTATCTATGTATGTGTGAGCCAGTGAACGTACCTTAATTAAGAGAAAACTGTGTAAAAATGTGTTTTCTATTTTTTGCATCTTCATAATAGGGTGTAAAAGGTGGGTTTTGAAATTTAATCCAAACCGGTAATTTTGTTCTTCGTTTTTCTTTGATTTCTCATGATGATATTATGAAGTAGACTCGCTACCAAACCATGTAAATATGTAGCTTTATGAGTGCTTTATTTGCTTATAATTTCTTTTGGACTCTGTGGCATATATTGGTTATTGTTGCTTAGTCTTTCCAACAAAATATCCTACTAAGCAATTTCAATTTTAAGTGCTCTCCTCAAGAACTTTCTATCTTGCATCAACTCTAGTAAATATCAAGGGCTCTAGAAAAAGTATACTAGAAGCAAAAGGGAAACACCATGCTACTAGTGGACTATCTCTAGCGTGCTAAGACACGTGGCCTTCTTCTAGATTGATTCTCTTCTTAAATAATTAAAAGGTGCATTGGCAAAATACTTACCTTTTTGCATCCAGTTCTAGTTTATGAAATTAAACTCCCTAGTGGTGGGGGCTGTCTCGGATGAAAATACCGAAGGAGCTGAAGTGGAGTAAATATCGCTCATTTCTGTTTCCTTTTCTTGATTCTCGAGCTCTCTCCTTCTAAGTTCTAACCTAGAGTCAGGATCAAATTCCATAGCATCTTCTTTTCCGTCATAGTGGTTAGGATTAAGTCTATCTGCATCTGTATATTTCTCCTTGTACTGATATTCTCTCGTGCAGTTGTTACCATAGAGAGAAGGCAATTGAAGTGTGTTAAGGGGAAAGAGTGCAAGAGAGGTCTAACACATGGAGAAAGCAAACACTCTAGCAAAGGCCATTACCAAACTAGTTTGGCGATAGATTTAGATGATTTTAGACCAACATCACCAGGTCACAGTCCTGGAATAGGCCACTCCATTCATAACTAAGCCTGTCATGAAGGTTTAAACTTTAGTTTCTAAGCTGCCAAGTGATCAGAAGTGGAAAGCATCTTCGTTCATTGAATAGCTTCTCTGTGTCAAGACTCCTTCCTAACAAAGCAATACCAACTTGAGCCAAGGCCTTCGTAGTGGCTCAAGATGGGACCTTTACTGTGTTAGGTCACGGTTTGAGGCTGCTCATCAGTTTCTGTGTCGATATTTCAGAAAAAAGAAAAAGAAAAAAAAAGGGGGCAACGCCAGCCTAAGTTTGTTCTGAGTACATAAGTAGTTTGTCGGTTATAATATTTGGTGATTTCATGCATGCCATAAAAATATTACCATTCCTGCAATAATTTGTAAGAGCTTTTAGAGAAAAGTACATTTTAGTAACTTTTGTCCCTTAAACTTATGACATTTTATTTTTTAAAGATCCAAAATAATAATTTAGTCCTTGAAACTATTAGTTTAGGTTGCACAACTTTCCCTTAGTAGAACTAATGATTGGACCCAACAGACAATAATTTTTTTTTTTCCTTAGAAAAAGAGAAACTATACTTTAGTCCCTAGAACTACTTACTTGTGATACTTTAATACCCTTTAAACTATTTATTTATAGCATTTTAGTCCTTAACATTCCAAAAGAACAGTTTAGTTCTAGGGCTATATTGTTGCTTGTAGGGCCTAACTATTAGTCCTATTGATGAAAAGTTTACAGAAGGACTAAAGTGCCACCCTAGTACTTCCATGGACTAAACTGATTTTCTAGAAGAATATGAAGGATAAAAGTTGCATAAGTGAATATTTTCAGGACTGAAGTATACTTTTCTCAAACTTTTATGTTCAAGTGCACGTACATATGCACGTACTAGACCACACTGCTACTAATTATTTGATTTCGACCTATACTTAAAACCTACAATATGCTTTCCTTTCAAAAGGCAAACTGCAACCTATGAAAACAAAAAATTTGTCCAAGTTCTCATTATCAGGTGAGGTTGACCGGTATAATCTCTTATTCTTTCTAATGCAATTATGGTTTATCATTATAGAATTATGATACAAGGGACATTATCAGGTTTTACATTTTAGTTTGAGAGTCATATGTACCTCACTTAATAACAGTACCAGAGGAAAGATGACAGTACGAGATGTGAACTGCATGAGGTACTTGTGAGATTGCTTATGATGAGCTAGGTCAGTCAAATGGTAGACGAAAAACCTAATTGAGACCAATGAGAGCAATTTATGAAAACGTTGCTCATTTTCCTTCATATCAACTGGTAGGTGGTCTCCATCAGACAATTAGGATATTCTACACGGTATTTGATCACAAAATGGACCCTGAATGACCTAAATCATGTTGATATTATGTCCATAGGGGCCTAAATATACATTTCTTGTATTAGTAAATCTTATCTTTCCTGATGAATTCGGTGCTATCAGGACCATCATATTTATGTTTGACACCTGTATGATGGGACGACCAAAAAAGGGCAGCCCCGGTGCATGAAGCTCCCACCTATGCGGGGTCCGGGAAAGGGGCGGGCTACAATGGCCTAAAATAGGCAGCCTTACCTTGCATTTTTGCAAGAGGCTGATTCCACGCCTTGAACCCATGACCTCAAGGTCACATGAAGACAACTTTTACTGTTGCGCCAAGGTTCCCCTTCTATGATGGGATGACCACTACAAGTAAATAGAATATGTTGCTTTATGGATGTGTTTCTACATGCATTGATAGTGCCATTGAATGTGATGGATCTGATCCAAAGCACTAGCTGCTTCATTTATATTAATCCCAGTAATGGATCAAAAACCGTGATGACTCAATTCTCAATTAGAGTTTTGTCATGCAACTCAAAACTGCCAATATATATGTTCAGGCTTGCCCTCAAGGATGGGATTCGCATTCAATACAGGATCAGCACTATGTTGGTGTGCGTGTGTGTGTGATTCATGATGGTGAGTCACAAGTTGAACATAGATGCCTTACGTGGGACCTAAACGCTGATTGCCAAGATTGATAACCATACAATTGCATCAGAATGTGATCTAAGATGAAGGGTCTCGATCAGCCAACCATATTCTCATGCATGTTACCCAAAGAATTGTTTATCATGGCTCATTTTTATGGTGGTTTTCATCACATGTATGTTTCTCTTTCTCTCTCGATAAGTATATGAGAGAGAGAGAGAGAGAGAGGAGAGAGAGAGAGAGAGAGCTCCATTTTGCTTTCCCACCCAAGTCATGTCTAGAGTACAGCGTAGAAAAGTAGCAATAAATAAGCAAGCTAGCAAATGAATAAAACTGATTGATTCAAACTTAATTCCTATAAGTTGAGGAGCGACCCAACAAAGCGTGCTAAGATTGTGTGGAATCATTTTCCTAGTTTGATGAAAAAACAAAAACAAACAGCAAAGAGCACAGCTCTCTGTGCCCACTTTCTAGCTCATTATTGCCACACTAAAATCACTTCGTCATCTACTTAAAATGATGCTGCCTTTTAGTTAAAAAAATGGAGCTGGTGGGTGCCTTTCTCATGCTTTCCCCACGTGACACGTGCTCCCAGTAACTACATAAGAGTAAATATATTTACCGAGCACTCCTCTTCTATATACTTAATATAAAGCCAAACCCTTCCTACTTTTAAGGGAGGGGGCAATAGGTCACATTTGAATACTCTTGATATTATTTAGCAATTCAATCTGCTCATAAGTATCTAATAATTCACATCTTTCTTTCTAATTATCATACTATTATTAAGAGTGGTTATTAAATTGAAAGACAGTCTGATAGATATAACCAAGATCAGAGTTGAATCCTCCATGGGATAAATTGATCAGATAAATTGATCGAAGACAATTTTAGGAACTATATTCCTCTCCGTATTTTAACTCTAACCTTTCCTTCATCTTCTTCTTCTTCTTCTTCTTCTTCTTCTTCTTCTTCTTCTTCTTCTTCTCTCTCTCTCTCTCTCTCTCTCTCTCTCTCTCTCTCTCTCTCTCTCTCTCTCTCTCTCTCTCTCTCTCCATCCCTTTTGCTAGTTACATAAAAGCCTAACGCGTCCGACTTCTATGGAAGTTGTTACAGAGCCGATATTATTTTAAAATCCAAACATCTCAATCCCCCTTTTTCTATGTAACTATTTCCTCACGCCCCCGCGCACCCTGCGCTCCTCTTCTTACGTGCATGTGCATCTGTTCTTTTCATGACTTGCTTATGTAATGGACCTTACCGGCCTCTACGGCTAGGTGAGAAGAATCTTTCACATGCAAAGTGAATTTCCAAAGGAAATTTCTATTGGGGGCTGGTACAGAGTGCTACTATGAGAAACCGTACCCTCAATTTTCCTAAGAACACCCCATGTGCTTTGTTTTTGTGGTTTTAAGTTTTAATGTCCACCTCACTAGCCTGTGCCTTTTAGTTAAGACTGCAGCTATACGTTCAACCCAAAGACAAAGATTCGTCTTTATAGAGAACCAGAGCTGCTCATAAGGAACTATTATAACATTTTTTTTATGTGGTTGGGTACACGTACCAACACAAAAAGGTAGCCAGTTGGCAAGGGTGGGCACCCATTAGAGTGAAGGCCTAAGTTGGATGGAACCAGATTTGCGGTTTTCCAAGCTGTTCACTTCTGTGGCTACATCTTAGATAGCCATGTTCCAGTAAAGAATCAACCTGGGGCAACATTTACTGGTTTGAATGATGAAGAAATAGGGTACCGCTGTACTTTCAGCCGCGCTAGTCGGTTAATCGTCATTTTAAAACTCGATTAGGGTAGGTTCTCCTAGTATGGTTAGTAGTGCCACTTTAGTAGGATACTTGGTTTTAAGTAGTTCCCAAGCGACACGGACAAATCCTCGCGGGTGCAATTGAATGTAACCAGAAGCCAGTTGAAGGCAACTCTCACATTCAACCTGGTTTTCTCTTTGTATGTGAAGAGAGATAATTGCTTGTTTTAAGCTCTACCAGAAGCCCTAACGAAAAATAATTTTGAAAAATATTGAATAACTCTATGAGAAACAACATGAGATCGAAATGTAACCTCCCCCACTCTCTGTGCTATATGGCATTCCAGAGAGTAGATTAAGGCATATGGTACACCGTCCACAAATTCTAAGGGCACAGGTGGGGCCATATTTTTATGTTGGGGTAGAAAAATTCATGTTCTGTGCAATTTCTTAAACAGGCCATGTTCCAACGCATCCTTTGGATGGTCCTAGCCTTTGTTGTTTTGTGGTTTACAATGGATGGTACATTGTTTATGGAGACTACCATCTATTGTGCACCACCAAACCATCGCTAGGACCATTCAATGGATGAGATTTTGTAAGTTGCGGCTTGGTATGTTAACAATGCAGTGATCACCAAAATTTGGCCCCAGCCCCACCTGTACTTTTTGGCCTTCCCTGTTGCATATTCGAATCTCTCTCTCTCTCTCTCTCTCTCTCTCTCTCTCTCTCTCTCTCTCTCTCTCTCTCTCTCTCTCTCTCTCTCTCTCTCTCTCCAGCTATTGAATATCTCTAGATAAACATCACACCGTTCATCTACTTAACTTTGAATCTTAGTTCACATATGGAATCTTCCTAATAGTGGGAAGTCACGTGCAACTCTCCCCACTAAACTCCTTGAATGCCAAAGGAGATTGAGTAGTATCTCTCGAGCTTCTCTTTGGCAACGCCCTCAACTCAGCCCCCTTTCTCTTCCCTCTTGTGAGTTAAGTTGAGATGACCCACATCAAGAGGGTCTTTGTCTGTGCTTTTCTCCATGTACTGATTTTGTCCAATGCAATCATCTCCACTAAAGAAGACGTTTGATGTCTAAGAAATCTTTATGTTACAACCCGGGTTTTTGAAAAGGATTTTTGGAATAAAATTTGAAAATTTATAACTTTTCTTACAGGATTTAAAAATATTTAAAATATATAATACATATTTATTTTTCTCAATTTCACCTTTAGCCTAGTGTCACATTAAAACCTTCACATATAATAGTAGAAATAAAATATACCATTACAGGATTCCTTGGTCACAGCCAAAACAATAAGTAATTTAGGTTCAAATTAAGGTTCAGATTAAATGTATCAATATTGCCTATCTTATTATATTCATCCTCAAGTGTTCATTATTTTAAAATGAAAGATAACAAATAAAATGTCTAACTAATTACTTATCCATACTTCTCTTCTTATTGTCCTTATTTAATTTGGTCAAGTCGACTGCTTAGTCCTCTCGCGCTTCACCTAAAATGTTTTGTAGGGGTGAGTATGATGACTCAGTAGGAAAATATCTAAACTAGCTTTTTGAGAACTACAGCAATAGTATTGGCATAAATTAAGTAGTCAAATAATTAAATATTATATCATAAGTATTATATGAATGTTATACAACATTTATGCCTTCATAAAAATCTAGTATTTCTAATAAATTCTAATAGATCCTTCAAATCTCATATATACACGCCCATTTAGACTTTTATCAAAGAATGACGTATCAAAATCTATTATATCACTCTGTGGTAGCATCCTACCACCAACCTATTTGGGCAATGGTCAAATATCTTTGAGGATAATCGACATGTTAGTCCATATCTGATAACTACATGGTATATTATGCACGTAGAGGACTCACATCCAGCTATGTTCGGCCGTGGATACCACACATGCTACACCAGTCCTCACGGGGACACTGGATCATAAGAGAGCAGTCTCTCTATGATACAATACTCTCTACAATAGGCTTCTTAGGACAGGTATCAACTTTCAGAAGTCAGTGGCCAACTGATCTTCGAAGCATAACAACTAGAGGGGTCTAAGAATTTGCCCCAGGTTAGGCTCAACTCTTATGAGTAACCTAATTTTATGCTAAGCACAACTCTTTTTAGTCACCTAATTTTCATTCATTAGATCGTTTCACATTACTTAATACAACATATAAGAGTATTCAAAACTCTCTGTTCTCTGGCCATATTTTGATTAGCATAAATCTTCTACTAGCTTAGTCTGGTCTTAGCATATATAATTATACCATATTCGCAGCATAATATTTTTAAAATCATATATGCGTCATGCTGAAATCAATTATTATTTTTAATTATTACAAGCATCAATATAACAGTTACAATATAACAGTTATCTTAATTAGTTGTTATAATTGCTATAAAATAGAGACTATGCACACATGAAATATATATCTTTGGGTCACAACTTCCAAAATACATAATATAAAACCAATCAAAATCTTGTGTGTGGAGTATTTGAGCGAGTGTTAAGCATTATCCATGTTTTAAATACCAACCCAAGTAGTGAGCACGATGCGGATTGTTCATGGGCTAATAGCCAAATACAATGCCTCAATGTTGAGCATCATGCCCGTTGTTTGTGCACCATTTGCTATACACGCAGTCCAGGCAGTACATGCCATGCGCCATGTGCAAGCATTGTATCTTAGGCACCATGCTTTATGCTAGATGCCCATCACTTCATCTAAGGTGTTGAATATCATGTAGGTTGGCAAGCTAAGCTTCATGCAAAAATCTTCACTCTCTAAGTGTAAGCCACGTAACACATGAATGTAAATATATATATATATATATATATATATATATATATCATGCAAGGCATAAGGATAGAATGGTAGTTACTTTAATTCACGGGTGTTATATCATGCATGGACCCATATTAAGCACCATGCAAAATACTCAAACACACATATTCATTACATCTACTATGTGTGTAGTACATGGCGTGCTGCCCAATTGATGAAATTAAGGCACCCATGTGTGGAAAAACAATATGCATTTTATCTTTTAAGGCCAATCATAACACCAATCCAAGGCGTCATGCATGGCATTGATGAGTGCTCAACGTGTTATCAAAAGTGTTAAATGCATGTAAAATTTCAAAGTTAATATTTGTATTTAAAGCATTAGGAATTGATCTGTCAATCAATAAGGCATTTCCAATATAAAAAAAATGAAGCATCAACCATTCCGCAATCTCGTGCACATGTAATATATAAAGACATGTTATGAATTTTTATTAGAACATCATACACAAATGGACATTATTATGAATCCATGTGCTATTTGATCATGAGATAAAATCTCCATCAAAATGATCTAAGACCCATCATATGTAACCGATTGTATAAATTTATATCTAAAGTATTCATAATGCAACAACAAGCATAGATGGCCTTGCGTACATGTATATATATGATAACTCAAAGAGATCTAATCTAAACACACATACTTATTCATGGTTAAATCTTTATAAAATGGGATTACCGTGGTTATAATAACGTAAAAACATATCATCATGATTGGATCCATATAAAACAAGCACATAATGCTTATTTATTTATTAAGGAATCATAATGTGTAAAAAAAATGATAAGCAATATTGAGAGCCTACCATGTCAATCTAACTCATATAAAACTCTCAAAGAAAACTACTAGCTCTTCTTTAATGTATGATGCATCCCTATCAACCAAAATAATCATGAAATGAGTCACATAAAAATAAGTTTTCATTTGAAAACCAACTGGATTAGATAAATTCCTACACCCTTACCTTGTAGACAAGATCGTTCTTCTACAGTCTTCTTTTCCAAAAACGCGTGGTATGGCTAATCCTTGGTGCAGCCTCCTCTTCTTCTTCTCTCTCTCTCTGATTTCACTTTCTTCTTTCCTATCATATCTCCTACCTATCCTATCTCATATTCTAATTTGTTAGGTACGTATCCTCATCATTCCCAACTAGCCAGGATTCTCTAGGTTCATTGCACCTGGACACTTCTTGACTTTGGGTAAAGAATTTCTTCAAAAAGGTTATCTTTAGAGACTTGAACTCTAGTTTTAGAGTTTTGCCTATTTATTCTATAGTCATTAGGGCATTTAGCTTTTTGTTGTAAATTCCACGCAAATAATATATATTATAAAAATCAAAGTTATTACACTTTAGCACATGAGGGAAGCTGGGTAACAGAAATAAAAGATAGTGGTACAAGTGCTAGAAAAGGCCAATATCATACTGAAGATTTTGGTACAAAAGTGGTCACAATCCTCTCTCTTTCTGTTTTATTTAGAGAAAGACATGCCATGTGAGGAAAGTTCATCACTGTCAGTCATTATAGCTAGATTAAATGAGAATTCTTTAATATATGGGATTTAACAAAGAAATCAGAGCTTCATTAAGTCTAAATGCAGGGGGGGAATGGCCGCCATTGTCTTCTTTATCAGACAGTACCACACATCAATCAACCATTAAACTCACTCCCGTCGATTATGTATTATGGAGGATATAATTTGAGCCCATCTTAAAAAGCAGTGGCGTATATGGTCGTGCCTCTGCCATGGATAGTGCCCCACCCTCCACTATTGTTGATGCATCTTCAAAAGTTGTTCATAATCCATATTATTCTCAACGGGAACAAAAGGACCAGTTATTACTCAGCTCGATATTTCATCGTGTTGAGGATGTCCTTTCACATTTAGTTAGCTGCAAAGCCGTAAGATCAGGTTGGTCATCTCTCGAGCAAGCCTTCGGGATGTCTGTGAAGCTCACATCAATGAGATCCATATATGCAATTATTTCAAATGAAGAAAGGTGCCTCTTCCTTCTCTATGTATCTTCAAAAGGTGAAGTTACTTGGAGCCGCAACATAGTGCAGTAGGTCGCCCTCCCTCCGATGGTCAACTCAATTTTATCATCTACTTTAATCATAGTCGTGAATTCATTGAGATTGTTGCAACCTTATCTATTGCCCCACCTCTTCCATTTTATGATCTTTTAAGCACATTACAAAGTCATGAATTTGTATCAAAGAGTCTTTTGAGTCTCTCTTAGAACTTGTGGCACATGTCGCTTATTAAGGGAAAAGGAGGGCGTGGGCCAAGGTAGAAATCCATCAGCATCCTTCTAATGCCCTTAAAAGTCCAGCGAACTTGCCAAAAACACTATTTTAACCATGAAATTTTGACAACATCTCAATTTAATACTAAACTCTTCGATGGCGTAGATTAAACCCTGAAGTTGTCAATTTGTTTTTAGATGAATCCTATGTCGTTGCCTCATGTAACGTCGTTAAGTCACTTATCTTTTGACCGTGTCACGTGGGCGGTTGACCAACTTATGGCATCTTACGCAGTGGTGGCATAAGAACTTTAAGAAATATGGGAAAGAAGCAGCCATCTCCCTTCCGATTTTGAAACTACAAAAAAAAAGAAAAAAGGAAATTGGCAGAATTTCTGCATAACTTCTGTAGAATATGAATGGTCTTAAATGGAATAATAGAAAGTGAGACAGGTGAGTTACAGTGCCTTTTGCAAAACAGACAAGTTACTCATACGATTTACATGCAAAGTCATTAAGATGCACTGGCAGTAACCTGAAAGATGGGACTTGAAACAGAGCAAAGAAAGAGAGAGAATAGAAATAGATCATTCTAGTAATCAAAGAGCTATTTTTTTGAAGGATAATCTTTTCCTTGTAAGATCTTATTGTGGATTTACTATAATTCCACCAATCAATTTCTCCGACTGCGTCCTACAATTTTTGCTAAAACCTAATCCAAAAATATATCTGACGTCCCAAAATAGCCCTCTACAAGAGAAAGTTGCTTTGCCCAATGAAACTACTCCATTAACAGTGGTGTCTGCAAGCCCACCGTATTCGAACTAGTGGTTATTGATGTACAAAGACTTTGTCTTTACTTTTCCGTGTGATTTTCTTGAAAAGAAAAAAAGGATTTTCAGAAGTACTATCTTTGTTTGTAGGTGCTAACGCACTTCGAAAGTCAAACAGCCTCTTTTAAGAATTTCGGGATTGATTTGTCAGACTTGCATGGTAGTCCCTATGTATGATTTAGTTTTACAAGGCCTGATCCTAGGGCCCTCATCTTCATTAGGCAAATCCATTTAAAACCTACCAATGAATATGAAATTGAGACTAAAAAAGAACGATTTCAAAGATAGCATTACAATGGAATGGGAAAATAGGTGTTCAGAAGTGGTCAGAGGGGATTTCTGTGGAAGATGAGAAGCTTTGTTGGGTGTAACAGAACAAGTAGATATACAAGATGAGCTACAACGACAATTTACGGCTCGAGATTGGGGTGTTTTATCAAGAGGGAGATGACAGCGTCTTTCCTTTATTTTTTTTGAAGTTTTAATGACACCACTGGATAATATGCCAAGTAAGCTGGTCAACAACCACGTGGCAAGGTCAAAAGACAAGTGAACTAACGATGTTACATGAGTTGACCGCGTAAGATTCATCTGAAATAATTTGGCAACTTTAGGGTTTAATCTATGCTGTTGAAGAATTTGGGATTAAATTGAGATTTTTTCCAAAAGTTTAAGGTCAAAGCTATGTTTCTTCAAGCCAACTTTAACAGAAGTCAAGCTCGTGGGAGAGGTGTCCATTTGCAATGGTACCAATCATCCAACATCCAGATACAGTCTAAAGGTATCAAGGATCTAAAGGCACGATTCTTTTTGAGTGTTGAACGGAAAAAAAACACTGTGCAAACAAACAAGAGACAATCACACAATAGCACAACAGATTTATGCGGTTTGCCTTTGTAGCCTACATACACTAAAATTTCACCAAAATATCTATTATACTATCAGCACGAAGAAGAATGTATTAAGCGTTTCCTTAAGATTAAACAGTACAAACACACACAGAAACACAATAGATTTACACGGGAAGAGGAGAGAATATGAATTTTCACTATAAAGAGGCAATTACATCGGATACCTTTGTCACTGGTTTTGGCTCTTATTTATAGGAATACAAAGAAAGTTTTAGTATAACTGAAACGTTATCTCAAACTCAATGTAATAATCCTTATCAAATTAGACTCCTCTAATTGTGCTTATCCTTATCTAATTATCTCTTCATGTTTATCCATATGAGGATGGACATCATCAATTCTCCCCCTCCATCCCCATGTCATACTTCACTAGTCTGATTTCATGCCTGCTATGTTTCTACATAGCACTAGTTTCTCACATGTTAACACCTTTGTCAGCATGTCTGTAGGATTATCATCAGTGTGAATATTTCCAATTTTAACATCTGTTCTTCTGTTACCTCCCATACCTAGTGATATCATATGTCGATATACTTTGTGTGCACTATTACATAGGAGACTTTTAAAGTCGGTTAAAAGTAATAATAGAAGTTGCTTAAACTGTGCTGACTTGGAAAGTCGTTTATATAAACGACTTCTAAAGTTAAACACTTTTGAAGTTGCTTATATAAAAATGATTTCTAAAGTCACCAACTTTAGAAGTGGTTTTCACATAAGTGACTTAAAAAACCACCAATTTTTTATTGACTTTTGAAGTCACTTACAAAAAAACAACTTCTAAAGTTAGTGACTTTAAAAGTCGTTTATGTATAAGCTTTCAAAAGAACCACATCTTAATGAACTTTTAAAATCGTTTATATAAAAACAACTTCTAAAGTTGGTGACTTTAGAAGTCGTTTTCATATAAGCGACCTCGAAAGTTTAACCTTTTTTATTATCTTTTAGAGTCACTTACACTAAACGACTTCAAAAGTAGGTAACATTTAAAGTCATTTCTAAATAAGCGATTTTAAAAGTCACATTTTAATGGACTTTTAAAGCAATTTTTTATTAAACAACTTCAAAAATTCTTGTCTTTTAAAGTCATTTTTTCCTAAATGACTTAAAAAATTCTTTAGTTTTGAAGCTGTTTAGTGAAAAACGACTTTAAAAGTTTTTTTTTTTCTTTCAATTTTATTTTCAAGCTCCACCACCTTTATTCAATTGAATAACAAATATCTCATGTACACCTAATGCTCAAACAATGTTTACAAACATTAAAAACCTGTTAATATACAACATTCATTCACTTCTAGATACAATACCACCTGATACATTAATTGGATAACAAACATCAATCATATGCACCTAATGCTTCAATTTCCATAAATATGAAAAACCAACAACCACTAAAATGCATTCACATCTTAATTTATTGATATATTGCCACCTATGTATACATTAAATAACAAACATTCTATGCACCTACTACCTCAAACAATCTTTATAAACATGAAAAACCAAATATCATATGCACCTAATACTTCAATGTTCATACACATCAACGTAAAGAATAATTTGGCAAGAAAACAAGAAAATTAAAACTTACCCACTATTGTAGGAAATCATTAAGCCATGTCCCTGAGAGTAGCGAAAAAAGGCTAGTAAAATATCCTTTATACGCTTTTCGATTAGCCATTGCTCCATCGCTCCAGAAATGACTCCAAGGTCAAGGAATTGGTAAAGTGTATCCTCATCATAAAAAAGGCTAGTTGAATCAAGAAGATGCATAAAAAAAAATAACTATTACATATGCCATTAAAATATAATATGTAATTAAATACCAAATATTTATAAGCAAGTATGTGCGTATACCCCATGTAAGAGACAATGTGAGGGTGCTCGAGTTGATCTTATAAGCAAACTCGTAATAGGTCCTCTGCAATAAGTAGCACTTCAACAATGTCCTCAGCAGCACTCCCTTCTTGATTCATACAGGATTGATTGCCATATAGTTGTTGATGAGACCATAGATTAACCTTAGGGATCAAAGTGTGTTAGGTGGTACTTCCGCACCCTCCTGAGTCGGCTGCCATAAAAGATGTAAAAAATTTCATCTAAGTAATATTAATCTATGAAGAAGACCTAATTTATGATGAAAATAAAAACCAAAGATATATACAAGTACCTATTCCATTGGTGTAGCAGCCATAGGTAACACTTGAATGGCGGACGATCTTGGTGCCGCATTTTGTTGCTGATTATCTGTATATAGTTATTAAACAATTAATTGAGGTCTCTAGCTAAAAAATATTAATGGGAAAGGTAGTATGATAAGATACATACCATGGACTCTATAAAAATGACTAGTGCCTCCGGCCAAGCCACGTGATATGTAACTAACTACCCAACGGTTATAATAATTTTCATATCTAACGAGAATGGTAGGTAGGCATTAGTATTCAAAGCCATGGTAATGGACACCCGCTTAGTATGTGGTGGCATCCTAATTCCATGCAAAACATTTGATTCGTACTCATAGCATGAACCAACTGCCACAATATAGAATTATTACAAAAGGAGAATGAAAATTTCTAGTTTTATCTATGTATATACCTCATGGGCAGGAATTTCCTTTTAGAGGGGAGGTGGATGTCCTTCATTATCTTCTTCAATTGGGGAATTGCAGCTTGCATGTGATGGAGGTACAGGGAAGCTGCGAATACATTGGCGAAGAAGAAGATGCCAACTAGGAAGATGATGACCAGTACAAAATCATACCCACATAATAAATTCTGAGTCTAAATCCGAATTAGAAGAAGAATCCTCTCTTAAGAAGCCCCCTTCTTGTGCTACTAATGTTCCTAATGTTAAACACATCAATTCCAAGCCCTTAGACAACACACCAAGTCCAAAAACCTTTGCAATAAAACCCACAAACCCCATAGCAAGCCTACTAAAATCTGCAAAAGATGAGAAGGATTCAAAGGGAAAGTGGAAGGCACCCATTTGACTGGGAATAAGCAACTATTTATAAGGAGTTACTCTCTCTCTCTCTCTCTCTCTCTCTCTCTCTCTCTCTCTCTCTCTCTCTCTCTCTCTCTCTCTCTCTCTCTCTCTCTCTCTCTCTCTCTCTCTCTCTCTCTCTCACTGGATCAATTGACACACATCAATCTCAAGGTCAAGGGTCAACTAAGCTTTCTTCCTTCTCTTATGTTTCATGGTCCTTTTAAGATTTTTTGTTTTGGTTTTGTAGCTTTAATCTGCATCGAATGATTCTTTGTTATGGAATGTAATTCTGGGGATCTTTTTCTAGTTTTGGTTTGATTATTGTGTGGGCAGAGCAGGTGGTTTTCTATTGATCTTTTATGGAGGGGATGAATACTGTAAATTATTGTACATTTAGTTATTTTCTTATTGTCCGCTGGTTATTATTCTACTTGATCGTGGTGTTTTGTGCTTGATAATTGAAGTGGCATTTGGTAACTTTTTTCTTTTGTAGTTTATTGTATTTTTTTAGAGTTTTGATGGCTCTGGCTAAGAGGAATGAATGATACTCATGTGTTATGTAGATAATACAATGGTTAAATGGTTTATTGTATTTCCAATGTAGCACAATTAGGGTTTTATCTCTGTATCAACTTTTGTCTAGACCCAAAACTAGACCGAACCCAATCAAAGACTGATCTGTTGGTCTTCAGTTGACACAAATTGATCTTGGTCCGCATGGTAGGAGACTAAAATAATTTGATCTGGTCTACTTTGAACCCTGAAACCAAACCAAACTGGACCATACATACCACTATTAAGATGTTAAAAAGGTTTTCCATGAGAGTATGAAGTGAGGCTAAAATCAAGTTGTATGATGATCTTTATAATATATTAGGATCAAGAGAAGGTGAGTAACATATGTTCAAACTTGCAAAAATAAGAGAACGGATGAGTAAGAAGTTAAACAAAGTTAAATGCATTAAAAGTGATGATTAAAGAGTAATAGTCAAAGAAGACAAAATCAATCAAATGTGGGAAAGTTACTTTCAAAAATTGCTAAATGACAATTATCTTGAGAATATAGAGATTGAAAGAACTGCAAACCCAAATAACTTTGGACTATATAGATACGGTCGCAGGATTAAGATACTTGATGTGAAAGAGGCTAAAAAGATGAAATTAGAAAAGGCCTTAGAGCTTGATGGTATACTTACAGAGGTTTGGAAGTATATGTGAAATAATGACGTAGTTTGGTTGATAAGTTTTTTGACAAGATTATAAAATTGAAGAAAATCCTAATAAGATTGTAAAATCAAAAAAAATATAGGGAGAAGAGGAAGGACCTTAACATGGTCTTTATTTACATATAAAAAGTTTATGATAGGGTCCCCAAAGAGTTAATATAGTGGTTGTTAAGTAAGAAAAAGGGTTTCACAAGGGTATAGAGACATAATTAAGAATATGTATAAGAAAATGGTAGCAAATGTTAAGACCACTAGCGGAGAGACTGATGATTTTCTTATCACTACATGATTGCAGCAAGAATAGGCATTGAGCTTGTACCTTTTTACGTTAGTTATGGATGAGTTAAAAAACACCTGCATGAGGAGATTCCATAGTGCATATTATTTGCAGATGATATATAGGTTTGATTGATAAGGCAAAGGAGGGTATAAACACAAAGCTAGAGTTATGGACAAATGCTATAGAGTCTAAATGATTAAAAATTAGCCAAATTAAGACAAAGTATATGCTATGCAATTTTAGTAAGGAGAGGAGTGGGACAGAAGCATTAGTAACGATTATTAAGCAAGAAGTCCTTAAAAAAGACTACTTTCAATACTTCGGATTAATAATTCATGAGAGCAGAGAGATTGAGAGAGATGTTATCCAAAGAATCTAAGTGGGTTGGAATAAATGGAGATGTGCTTATAGAGTTGTGTGATCAGTTAGTGCGTCTCAACCTAAAAAGAAAATTTTATAGGATGACTGTAAGGCCAACCATGCTTTATGGATCAAAGTGTTAGGCATTTAAGAAACAACACGTATATAAGATAAGCATAGTCAAAATGAGGATATTGAGATGGATAAGTGATAAGACAAGAAAGGATAAAATTAGTAATAAAAATATTAGAGGAAATTTAGGAGTATCACTAATAAGTAACAAGATGAGAAAGGGTAGACTTAGATGGTCTGGACATATCCAACGGACACCAAAAATGGTATTGGTTAAAAGGAGTAAGTCAACCCAAGTCGAAAGATCTAAAAGGGCATGGGAAAGAACATGGATAGGAGAGAAAAGGTTTAAAAACTTTTGGACTGAATAAAGCTATGAGACTTACTAGAGGGGAATAGATGAACAAGATTTATGTGGCCAACCCCTAATAAAGATAAGTCCTAGATGATGATGATGATGATGATGAGGGAGACCTAATTAAGGATCTACAGTCTAACGACTCACTGGACTGCCAAGTCTTCTGCCGTTCACATTTCTTACAAAGTACTTGGACCAGGGACTTGCCTTTGTAAGCTACTAATTGCATAAAAACTGTCTCAAGGATGTGTGACCATGAATGAGGGAACGCGCAATCTGCAACTAATTTTTGGCCATTAACTAAGGAAACTCATGTCCCCAACCTGACTCTTCAATCTAGGCAAAAAGACATGGGTGACTACTCTAAAACCCCTCATCTTTGGCGAAATAAGCGTGCCACTAAAAATGTTTGGATAAGACAAGTGTGGACCTAACTCCGCATATAGACTACCAACAATGATGAACGATTTAGATCTTCCAAAAAAATAATCTAAGAGTAAGGTATAATTCTAACAATGCTCATGAGGGTACACTCTTACAGGGACTCTTTCATAAATTTCCCAGCATGTTTGTTGAACTGCTATTTTCTGCGTTGGAGGTCATGTAGTGATTCTAAATGCACTTCCTTTACCCATTTTTTACCAAACTAGTCGACCAGATTGCGACTCACCTTGGCTCACCCGGTTTTAAAACTATGCTTCCTACACGCCTGGAGCTTGCCAATGCCAAATATCAACCGGTCGGACACTTGAAACCATTTACCATTTCGTTTTCTCTTTATTTCTTTTCCTAATCATTTTACATTAATCATGTTTTTGGAAACACTAAAAGCGGGCCATGGCGACATTGTGACAAAATGAAATGCATGCCAACCCCAATTTCAAAGTCTGGAGCTATGGTGCAATGGCCTGTCAAGAATCCTAAACAGATCCTCATGTTCTTCGAGCTCCATAGCTAATCACCAGCTAATCGATCTATACAAATCTTCACCAACCCTACTTTCCAAAAAGACCAAGATAGACTACCAAAGATCCTTCATTTAATAATCACAACAGGATCCGACCACTTCTGCAACTGGCCCAGTACTACTAGTACAACAAAACTTCCAATGACACTCCTCCCCAACTCAGGGAGTTCCTTTCTGTTCTTACTCTCTCACTTGACTGCCAGGAATCTTTGTTCTTTTGAGGTTCAAATACCATTTAGCTTGCACTCAAATGGATGCTACAACGCATAAAGATACTTTCTTCTGTCTGCAGTTCTAGTTGGAAAAGGTGGTTATGTCGAACAAAATATATAGAGCCCGCATAACAACCGTCCAAATAAGGCTGTATATTTATGGTTAGTGGTTAGTGGGAAGTTAAGAGAATCCCTATCTCTTGGTGCCTGTGAAATAGTGGAGGGTCATCATCCCAAGACCAACTTGCTCTTGAGTGTCCTTACTTTGCTACAAAAATATTAGGGGCAACCCCAGCCTTACAATATACAAACCCTGCACAATGTACAAAGCACAAAGCCATCAGTATCTAATCCTTAAATACCAGCCTTTCCGTTCATAAAGGGTCACGCTAGACTCTCAGAACACGGACCTCGAAATGTACCATTCTAAATGAGTAGAAAAATAAGTATCTAATGGCGGGCTGTTATATGCGAATTTGTATATGTTTGGAGGACATCCAAAAGTACAAGTTCATTGTAGCTGTTTAAAGTGTGGGTCCAGACTTATGGTGATATAGAGTTCAGACCGTTCATATTCTACGTGCTATCTTAGGTAGGTCATGCCCCATGCATCTCCTCCATTTGACTATCCTAGCCTTTTTCAGTGGACAGCTGAAAACCTCAAAGTAATCTTATAAAAATCTTGAGCAATCAGTGGGTTAAAGATTGTCTGATGCCTCGGGACATGGTCTATTCAAGTTTGACTTCATAAGATGAATGTTTTGATCATCAAAATCTAGATCTGACTTGCATTTTTATGTTCGGCAGCAAACTTGCTTGTATTTTTCGTTCAGCCGCCCACCATAGAGTAAAATCTTGTTATATGATCCATGTGCATACTTTCCGAGCAAACACTAGATAGGGGCGGCAAAATATGACACGACACAATAACACAACTCGAACCCGACACAAATTTAGTGGGTTCGGGTTGAGTCTTATCGTGTTCGTGTCAACCTGAAAATGACATGCCAAAAATCGTGTCATGTTTGAGTCAATCAATTTGACTCATCGTGTCAACCTGTTTGACACGTGACCTATTTACTCATCACCTTGACCCATCTAACTAAGCTATGGTATGGTTGAAAATATAGGACGGTTCCTCAAGAACCGTCCTATATTACTCATGTAAATATATAATACTAATATAGGACAAGAACCGTCCTATATTACAGTTATTACTCATGTAATATAGGTTGGTTATTCAAGAACCGTCCTATATTACAAGAAATATAGGACGATTCTTTTGGAACTGTCTTATTTGTCATTATTTTGGTATAAATTTATCTTTATTTGGGGTATCATATTCATATGAATCATATTTACAACTTCAGTATCAATAATTTCAATTTTCAACCTCCATATCTGCCTCCCTTTCCAAAGTTATCTGCTTTTGTAATCTGTATCACTCATACTATATCTGTATGTACATCAACATGATACATCATACAATACAACCCATCTGCTGCTGATCTAAGCCATCATTGAAAATTGATGATCAAGTATCAACCCATCTGCTGATCAAAACACCAACTTCCCATTCACATCATTGAAATTTGAAAGTTTGAAACAAAGAAAGCACATACATTGAAACAATATACTTTAATCAAAAGAAAAATAGAACACAACCATTGAAATGAACTGATCTTTGTATTATATTTGAGTAAAATGTATATACATGAATGATAATATACATTCATTTACATCACTGAACTACAAATTAAAATTCATAATATGATTTGTCCATTCCATTCTAATATCATCTAGATCCAACTGGGAGTAACTCTTGGTTCCCAAATCCGCCTGCAAGAAACATATAATAACTTAGTTCAAAGATCAGACATGTAATCTTGGATTCAGTCAGGAAATATACAAATCAAAAGTGTAACATTGGTCAGTAAGTCTAAGTGTTACCTTTCTCAATTGTGAGACTGTAACTCCATTGCGAAAGAGGGTTCTCATGTATCTAAGAACATAATATCCATACTCCTAATCTGATTTTTGTTTAGAGCACTGCAGAACAATGCTACCAAAGACAATAGAAAAGTTTCAAAATATAATTTCCAATAAGTTTAGGTTTAAAATTATATCAAAGAGTCTAAAAAGCAGTAATTAGTAAACCGTACCTTGGCCTTCTTCTAGTTGAGTTTTGGTGGGTGGTGAATGCCTTCCCTCTCAGCCTATTTATACCATGCTCTACACACATATAATTGAAAAGTATTAGATTATGAATATTATTATAGTTGCCAGGTGAGTAGTTATATTATAATATAAAGGAATAATAAAGACTTACTTGTTTATAATTTCCATCAGGTGTTCTCGAATGTGTGCTCCACATGAATAAAAAAAAATTGCATGGCCACCATGCACGTCCTAAGCTAGTAGCATCCATTGGGACCTATAATTAAAAATAACAATTCAATTCAATTTTCTCGGATCTTAATTGATATAGTGTTCATGTGTATGATTTGTGAAATTAAAATGGCATAATTAAGCAACATATGTTACAATGTACCCGCTATTGTAGGGAATTAGTGAGGCTTGCCCCTTCGCACAACTCATGAGACCAGGAATGATATCTTCACTTTGTTTGTCTGTGGGCAAATAGTCCAATTGAAAGACAAGAGAAGGGTCAAGGAACTTGTAAATGTACTTGACCTCTAGTCTTTGCAAGCTATCATACAAATACCTGCATTTGGAATTTGGGTTAATGTCAAATAATTATTAAGTGTTATTAAAAAAGCAAGTATTAAGTAATGTTACATTTATTCCTAAGTCTTAACTGTAATAGAGCAGAGTAGTTACACGACGTATCCTATATAGACTACGATGTGCATGTACTTCAATTGATCCATATTACATATGGCTAAGAGGTCTTCCTTGAAGAGTGGAACCTCAACCATATCATTTGAAAGCACACTTGCCTCTATCCTTACAGGGTTCATTGTTTTGTCTTCATTGGCCAGTCTGTACAGTACCCTTAGGAATGGAGGTGTGTTAGGTGGAACCTCCACCTGATCCCTACACTGTAGATATAATCATGTAACATTTTAGAAATTAGTAATGAATATACACAACATATACTGTTATACTAGCATATATAAAGGAAGACACACAGTGAGGTAAAATTAGAATATTTTATAATATAACATTGTGACTACTAACTTGTGAGTAGTGAGCAGTGAGCACCTAACAAGTGCTTTGAACTTGTTAATTGTTGCATCGTTCAAGTTCACATGTAACATGATACAACTATGCAAATATGAAATATATAGAACTACTACTACCTGGGAAGGCTGGGATGTGGCTACACTTACCACTACGCCAGAATTTGCTGGCAGCGAGGTTTATGTCAATTGCCCCTTGTGCTGCTTTTGGTGATCTGACATGTTGCAGATAATATTAATCAATTAACAATTTAGGATGACTTAAAAAAAGGTACGAGAAACTGAAGCCATGCCATGACTACAGTTAGTATATATATACCTTGGAATTAGATATCATTGGTTTTATATGTTTCTCTGGCCAATACATATGATATCCAATTGCATCCCCAACAGTTTCAACATCATCCCCTTCGATTGGAAATGAAAGGGGAGCATCTGGTTGAATCACAGCAGTGATGCACACGCGTTTAGTGTGTGGAGGCATCAACTTACCATGCAAGGTGGCGAAAGTCATAGGCCGAACCTCGTACAATGTTGCCATAACCACATGGTTCTCAGATGTATGTAGCTGCAACATACACTGACCCACTTGCATTTGAGAAATGACATATATAAATAATAATTAGTGATGTAATGTAAACTAAAAAGGTTAGTAAATAAGTAAGATTGTAAAACTAAACATGCCAATATACATACCTCATTGATCGCGATATCACATTCAAGTACTTGTTCTGCCACCTCTTCATCTGATGGAGGACTAGGAGTGTAGCTATTGTCAAATTGGGGTGGTTGAACCTAAGGTTGAGCTTCAGCTTGAGGGCCAACATCCTCACATGAGGTTCTTCCGCCACTTTGGAGTTCCTTCAACAGTTGATCTTACTATATATCTCCACAACTGTTTGCTTCTTCCATTCTTCAAAATCTTGTAGTGTGGGAGCCTTTTATTTGGGAAAGAACTTGGAAGGAACAACACCCCGACCTTGGCCCCTTACCCTGCCAGTGTGCTCATCTTTGTTGCTCATTGCCTTATACAAGATGTTCCCCTTTGCAGCAGTGCTGCTAAGAGTCCCTGTAGTTGCACTTGCACTCTCTTGGGTCAACTCTTCTTCCTGCACACGTAAAGATCATAACATGATCAAATTACTATTATATATATAATATTTATATAATGTACTATGTAAGGGTATAAAAGTATTTAACTAGGCAGTATGTAGATAAAGTAAAAGTATACAACTTAAAGTCTTAAACCACTTACAATTCTTGAAGCAATTGCTACAGTTGTCTCATTGGCAAAGGTGTGGGAGTTACGCCCTTTCGAATGTGCCATTTTCCATAAAATAGCACGGTCGATGGGCTCCGTTGTCCCATCCTTGTTTTGTTGTAATAAGAGACACTAAGTCAGAGTTAATAAATAAAAATCTACTATGATTAGACAAATGGAATGTGGCATGATATACTTACTACATCTGCCTCTAATTGTGCATAGCCAACCCTTGAAAGGTGGTGTGGCGTATGGTTCTGTGCACGCGCCTTCTGTCCTTTTATATGCTTTGCCTGGACATTAAAGTAATGTGATCAAAATATAATCAATTATAATAATTACAAGAATCAAAATTTAGCTTGGCTAGTTCAAGTTGTGATTACCTCAAAATCAGGAGATAGCCTATATTGTATAAATTGATTCCATGCTTCCTGGTCAATGAAGTAGGAATACAACTAAGGGACCATGTTAAGCGTAGAAGGATCATGGGAATTTGGAAGTTTGTACTTCCTTGCAAGCTCACTCTTCCATTTCCTCCATTGTTCAGCAGCTCCTACCAATGCTTGCTTCTTACACTCATCAAATACGTCAAAGGTAGACTACAAAACAAAAGAAGAAGCATGTTAAAGTGACTAACTTACTAGTGAGTATTGTAGCAACTTTGTGTATCGTGATTCATATGCAAACAAAAAATATATATATAAATATAAAGGACATATTATGTTATATGTAGGAAGAATTTACATACCATAACCATTTCCCATATTGAATCTTTGACTTGTGGCTATAAAGTCTCCAATCAGTCACTAATACTGGTACAAGTCTTCTAACAGTGCAACATATGAAGCTAGCATAGGCATGTGCAGCACCACAAATTTGTTGGCCTCTACTGTTGAATTGTACTGTTTCTTTTATTCCAACTGAGGTTCTCTTATTTATACAATCCATTTGTGTTGACCCCCTCCCCCTGACCTTTCTCTTGACACTGACCGTTGGTTTTACTGATGGACATGTGCTTGATAGCCTTGATTATTCTGCTTCTATGTGTTGTAATTGTTCTACTTGTACCTCTTCTACTTGCTCCATGTTTGCTTTACAAATAAAAATAAAAAATGACTACATTTAGATAAGAAAAGTGGAAGATGCCTTCCAAATATTTCTCTTCAGGAGACAAGTCTAACATAGAAATGTATAGATATGTGCACATCACCCATCAAATTTAGGGCTCGTGTGACAAAAGCACAATTTATGCATGTCTACAAGATATGTTAATAATGCAGTTGCTTTCCTCATTAAGAATTTAAGAGCATAAGATGTTCTCTAGTATTGTAATCCCTTCCCCAATTCTATGACTTCCTTCTTTTAGTCAATGCTTTATACCAACAAAAGATTGAAGGTTAACCAATGTGCAAGTGCAAAGATAGGTAGAACTTGGAAAAAAACAAGTTTTTGTTGTAGTGCAAGCAATTTCCATAATTGAGTTAATCATATAGTATTACTATATTGTTAAGTGTTCAATTTTGGTCAAAATACCCCTAATTTAGTATTTGATTAGAGCATCTAGACCATTAATTTTAAGATTTTACGTCAAATATTTTATTTTAGCTTTAATTGGCCATCCAACCGTTGAATTGTAAAATTTAGTGGTTAGATGACTATTAAAGCTAATGAACAGTTTAGATTGCGCTTATTGGGTCTGTGCATTGTAGATTGGTCAACTCAGGCATGGACGCTCCAAATCGAATCAAGGATATTAGATGGAGATCAGATGAAGTTTCATGAAAATAAGATGGAATTTGAAGAATCCTAATATAGGACAAAGTTGTAGAGTTCTAGCAAGTCTAGAATTCTAATGGGCCCTACCTATCTCTATCACTCTATCTCTTCTTCCATCTCTTTCTCCTCTCTTTTCTCTTTTTTTCTCTTATCCCTCTCCTTTCTTTTCTCTCTCTCTGCTATCTCTTTTTCTCCTTCTCTTTCACACATCTCTCTGTCCCTCTCTTTTAAAACACCCTTCTTCCTTCTCCAAAAAAGAACGGTTTTTTTCCCTCTTGGGAGGGGGATGGCTGACTTTGTTTCTCTACCTCTCTTCCCCTTCTCTCATTCCCCCCTCTCACGATCTCTCATGCTCTCTCCATCTACCAGCATCACCTTCCCATCTCCCTTTCCCTCTTCTCTCTCTCACGTTTCCTTCTTCTCCCTCATCCTCTTCAGTTGGACCAGCCAGTGATAGGTGCGTGACACACCTGGGCTGGCTGTTATCCTCATCTTTCACCCTTCTTCTCTTGATCTACTCAGTTCACCTCTCATCCCTATCACTGATCGAACCTAGTTCTAATCACGCCTCCCTAGTCAAATCTGTCACCCCTCTTTCTCCTTCATTACTTCCCATCTCTCTCTCTCTCTCTCTCTCTCTCTCTCTCTCTCTCTCTCTCTCTCTCTCTCTCTCTCATTTTCCCCCCATCTACCCAGGCCGGCAAGCTAGACCAGGCGTCTGCTTCACTCTGCGGACGACGCCCCATCTGCTCTAGTTTTTCCACTAGACAGACCAGACAGCCCAGATTTTCCCCCGTCACGGTCTCACCATCACTCCCTACAGGTCTTCACTGGAGTAGTCGGACCTTGCCCAGCTCTCTTACGCGTTTCCGGCGATTAAACCCCAGACATCCAAAACCGACTGGCATCTCCTTCTTCTCTGGCAGTGGGAAAGATGGGCAGAACCCAGTTCGGCCAGTTTCTCCCCTCTTCTTCCCTGCTTCCAGACGGCTCAAGGAGAGAAAACCCAGATCGGGTTTTCTCCCATCTCTTCCTCTTTTCTTCTTCCCATCTTTTCTCCTCTCTTCTTCCCCCTACTTCTCCGGCGGTATTTCTCTGACTTGCACAACCCTGGGAGAATGGGTTTTCTCCCCACCTTTTTCCTCTCCCTCCTTCTCCTCCTTCCTCTATTCCTCTTCCTTTCTTCTCCCTCTTCCCATCTCATCCATATTTCTCCCAAAAACCTGTTTTTCGGTTTTTTCGTGAAAAACCAGAACCCTGAAGAAATTATGGTTCTGCCATTGGTAGATCTCTGGAATGACCAACAAGTCCCCATTTTAATACCAACTTTGTCCTTTTTCAGAATTCCGTTTGTGTCCCCGATTTAATTCCAATGGAGTCCCTGATTTAATTCCAACTGTGTCCCTGTGCTATTCTAGTTTTACCTTATCTTCATTCTGACTATTCAGGGACAGTGCAATCTAGGACAAACTAATTCAGAGATAGTGCAATCCAAGGACAAGCTTATCTAAGACGCCTTTTAGTTTTATTTTCTGTTTTCCTTGGAATAAATAATTGTGAACATTGGAACAATTGAATAAATCTGAATTTTAGTTTATTTCTAGTATATTCTTTGTTTTTATTCTTTTAGTTGAATTTTATTTAAAACTCCATCACTTTAAATCAAGTCCTCGTGGGATCGACTCGTACTTGCATAAGTTACACTATAATAGTCCGTGCACTTGCGGTTAAACAATCAACAAGTTTTTGGCGCCGTTGCCGAGGACTTGCAATGGAGTTTTTATAAAATTTAATTAAAAAATCCAAAAAAATAAAAAAAATTAGGAATTGCATTTTAGGCATTCTTAGGTGCATCTTTAGGCATTTTTAGTGCATAACCACTTTATTTCCTAAATTCGGTATTAATTATTATTTTTCCTTTTCAGGAAATTGGAGTGGAGCTTCATCATTTAGATAGATTTTACTTGCTTTCCTAGATTAGGAATTTTATTTTTTAGTGAATCTTGTAGTGAGGCCCCTTGTAATTTGCATTTTCAATTTTAATTTTAAAGGGTTGTAATAATACAGGGCAAGTGTGGGACAAGGTGGCCTACACTTAATCTTCATCAGAAACTTCACTGTAATTCTTCTCACTCATTTATTTTCTAGATTAGGGTTTACATTTAGAATAATTTGCATTGTTTGGTAGTTAATTGAATATAGAAAGCATCTGTTATAATTGTTGCATCTTAGGGTTTTGCATTAGTTTATTGCTTTCAATTGCATTTTAGGACACGTCTAACGCTTTAAGATGAATTATATGATTGATCGAATTGCCATGGTATGTGAAAATTAATTAGTAAGGGCACCCTACCCCACAAGATCAAGGGTGGATTTCATCCCCACTCCTTGGCCCACCTAGGATAATCACCTCAAGCGCGCAACCCTACCATTCACATTAATTTAAAATCAATCAAAAGAGACCTATAGGGTTATCACGTGCTCGTAGGACCCTCTTAATAGGACATGAATTACTGTCACTCCGGTTGCTTTTGATCACTGTGGTTATTGGGGGTTGTCTAGTAGAGCCTTGCTCTTCCCCCACCTCCTGTCGACGTTTATTGAGGTGTAAACGCCTCCTTACACGAGGGTTGTATTAACCGCATTGGTTAGAACCTAACTGGTAAGCAGTAGTCAACTCCTAAAGAGAGTAGGAGCATTAGATTAGGCTAATTAAAAGCATTGTCCCCACAGAATATCAAGAAAATCAAAATATCTATGCTTGCTAGCCTTAGGGGATTGCTTGATTGTGTCTTGTTTTGTGCATCATTTTAGGCATTTAGGTTGCATCATTTAGGATAGTTTAAAAAAAAGAAAAAAAAAAGAAAAGAGAAGACATTATCAATTGCACCTAATGAATAATTTAAACACTGATCGAAAGGGTAATTTACACCCTATAATTAATAGAGAAGATATTTCCCCATGGAGAAATAATCCACTCTTTAATGATGATGAATTGCCTTTCATCTTTGATAATGATGTTTCCTCATGGGCGAACAATCCTCTCTATGCTGATGATCCTCCACCTCTATTTCATAATTATATGCATCAATGGAGGAATCATTCTCAACCACATGGAAATAGGAGAAAGGACTAACATAAAACACATGAGAATAACCAAAATTCTTGTGGGAAGACACTAAGAGATTATTTACAGCCAAATTATACTAGTACACTTTCATGTATATTTTTACCTCCAAATGCTGGTATGATTGACTTAAAGGTGGGAGTAATTCATTTACTTCCCAAATTCTATGGGTTGGATAGTGAGAGTCCTTACATGCATTTTAAAGAATTCGATGAAGTGTGCATGACTCAACATACAAAAAACATCAAATTAGATATGATAAGGCTCAAACTATTTTCTTTTTCCTTAAAAGAAAAAGCTAAGATGTGGTTTCATTCAATGCCACCAGGTTCCATACGAACAAGGGAAGATATGACTAAGAAGTTCTTTCCTAGACATAAGACAATTGCTCTTTGTCAAAATATAGCGAATTTTACCCAGACAAATAATGAAACTTTCTATCAATGCTGGGAAAGATTTAAGGAATTATTGTTAACTTGTCCACATCATGGATACAAACTTTGGCATATCATTGGCTTCTTTTATGAAGGACTTAAATCTAATATGCGTCAATTTGTTGAAATGATGTGCAATGGTAATTTCTTAAATAAACAACCTGAAGAAGCACAAGAGTATTTGGAATGGTTGGCAGAGAGTGCACAAACTTGGGCTGATTCAGAAAAAAAGTATGTTTTCCAAGTGAGCCTAAGACCACCACCACATCCTCTAGGGGAGAAATATATGCTATGACTGAAAAAGTTGATATAAAAATAGCATCCCTAGATAGAATAGTTGAGGCCATGGAAATGGAGAAATGTCCCTCTAAGAAAGTCGAACAGGTGTGTGATATTTGTGAAAGTAATACACACCTCACTCAGGAATGTCTCATTGATGATGAATCAATACATTCTTATGAGCAACATTTTTCCCCTTTAGAGACATATAGTTCCAACTGGAGTAATCATTCTGCTGTCATTAATGAATACAGTACTTCACAGAAGGCCCAACACCAACCTTATTACCAAAAACAAGGACCAATTCCTGGACCTTACCTTCCTCCACATAAGAGGAAAGTGGAGGATAATTTTCATCTAGTCATGCAATACTAGGAGAAGAAAATTGCTCAAATTAAAGCCCAATTAAAAAAGAATACAAATTCCATGACTGAATTGAAGGACATGATGTCTCAAATGCTACAGACCATTGATAAAGAGGAATGTCCTATTCCACCAAATGGATATCTTGATGATATGGATGTAAGAGATGAGATTAATTCTTCATTTACAGACATGGAACAAATAAATGCAGCTACCATTATTCATAGTGGTAACATAATTGAGCAATTTGGTCCTAAAAAGGCTAAAATAATATCTAAACTGGTCAGAAAAAGAGATGAATTTATTGATCAGGAAAATGTCACGCCCATTGAACAATATGACATCCTTGCTCCATTTTCAAAAAGGCTGCATCGAACTCCTACAATTGTCTCTAATTATGTGAAGCAGCTTGAAGATAAATTTATCTTGCCTTGTGATAAAATGAAAATTTTTAAATTGCAACATAAATTTATTCATCATTCCTTTTTAGAGGCCCGTCTAGCTTATTTCGTATGGGACCGAGGGAAGTTTCGATCTCAGTAATGTTTTTCTTCTAAAAATTTTCATTTGAAAATAAAGTATGTAGTGTAGTTTTTACTTTCTTATTTTTCTTTTTCAGATTTTTTTCTATATCTCTCAAAATTTTTACATTTCTCAATGCATTATCATCATCATACTTTTTAAACATTGAGGACAATGTTTCTGTCAGGTTGGGGGGTGTAGAATTCTTGTAAATTCTAGTTTTCTTTTAGTTTTTAGGTGATTTCCTTGGCTTTTCAAAAAAAAAAAAAAAAAATGAAAAATTTTAGGTCATTTCCCATACTATGATGAGAATTGGATTTTTTGAAGTATAATCTGGATAACTTTAGCTTATTGATGGAATTAAATATGATTAATTCATCATTTTGCTCATTTTCTAAAGTATTCCATGAAAGCAAAGTCTCAGATCACATCTGTATACGTAGTTGCATATAGATAGTCTAGATTGATAAGTTGCTATAACTTAGAAATTCTGAAGAAATTCACTGGAGACCTATAACCCAAGTGAGTTTTAGAGCCATTCATCCTTTTTGAGAGGTTATAAATGTTCAAAATTTTCTTCAGCGTGCTTAAAGAAAATTGATCCCAAAATCTTAAATTTGGCTAATTACCTGAATAATTAGAATACTACCTTTAAAATTCTAGAAGTTCATTGAATTTGATAGATTATAGGAAACCTAGAAAATGATTTAGGCCATCCTCGTTATAACCTAGAGACATAAAGCCTACCCATAAAGTATTTTTACCACTAGTTATCCAACTTGAGCCTTTCAATATAAGCCTTTTCTTGTGTCACCCAAATTACCCTTTACCCATGTTAAACCAGTATAAATTGACCATTACCCATTTTCTTTGAAAAATAAGGTAGAGATGAATGAAAGAATATCTTTTAGTTGAAATGAAGCTAAGTGAATATCAAGAAAAGAAATATTCTTCAAAGTGAGTCAAAAGTACTGAAAAAGAAAGAAAAGATTCTAAAAAAAAAAAAAAAGAGTTTGAAGAATGCAAGGAAATAGAAGAAAAGAAGAATACCCTTTCTTTGGAACCCTGTCATAAGCCTATGTTTCGTCCAAGTTAAAGACCTATTGATTTTAGAAGGAATATAGTCTTGATGAGGAAATGAATGGATAGGATTAAAAGAGTGGTATTTCTAAATATTCAAAGGTAATGGCATCCATTCCAAATGGATCAAAACAAGTAAATTTCTTAGTAACTTCTGTTCTTTATGAGTATATGTGAGCTAAATTTGCTTTTATTGACTCTTCTCACATAATCAAAAGAGAGATATGATTTGAACCTTCTATCTAGAGACTTTATTTCTGAGCGTATGCCATTAGTAAGGATTGAGGTCAAAACATATTTCAAATGGAGTTCAAAAGTTAGAAGTCTACTTAGAGATAAAGATTATTCTACGTGTAGACTGTATATGCACACAATCACTCTGAGATCTGAGCTCTAGTAGAATATTTTTAGCATATGGGTAAGGTTTTGAATTATTCAGTCATCTTTATTAGTTTGCTAAAGTTGATGGATTTATTTAAAATAATTCTCTGAGAAAAAAATGGAGATGACTTGAAAAATAAAAATTTATGAGTTGATTTTTTTCGCATCTTTTGCTAGGGAATAGCAAAATGCTAGTTGGGGGGTGTTAAGTGTTTAATTTTGGTCAAAATACCCTTAATTTAGTATTTGATTAGAGCATCTAGACCATTAATTTTAAGATTTTAAGTCAAATATTTCATTTTAGCTTTAATTGGCCATCCAATCGTTGAATTGTAAAATTTAGTGGTTAGATGACTATTAAAGCTAATGAACGGTTTAGATTGCGCTAATTGGGTTCTATGCATTGTAAATCGATCAACTTAGGCGTGGACGCTCCAAATTGAATCAAGAATATTAGATGGAGATCAGATGAAGTTTCATGAAAATAAGATGGAATTTGAAGAATCCTAGTATAGGACAAAGATGAAGACTTGTAGAGTTCTAGCAAGTCTAGAACTCTAGTAGGCCCCACCGATCTCTATCACTCTATCACTTCTTCCTTCTCTTTCTCCTCTCTTTTCTCTCTTTTTCTCTTATCCCTCTCCTTTCTTTTCTCTCTCTCTTCTCTCTCTTTTTCTCCTTCTCTTTCACACGTCACTCTCTCCCTCTCTTTTAAAACACCCTTCTTCCTTCTCCAAAAAAGAACAGTTTTTTTCCCTCTTTGGAGGGGGCTGGCTGACTTTGTTTCTCTACCTCTCTTCCCCTTCTCTCATTCACCCCTCTCACGATCTCTCACACTCTCTCCATCTACCAGCATCACCTTCCCATCTCCCTTTCCCTCTTCTCTCTCTCACGTTTCCTTCTTCTCCCTCTTCCTCTTCAGTTGGACCAGCCAGTGATAGGTGCATGACACACCTGGGTTGGCTGGCATCCTCATCTTTCACCCTGCTTCTCTTGATCTACTCAGTTCACCTCTCATCCCTATCACCGATCGAACCTAGTTCTAATCACGCCTCCCTAGTCAAATCTGTCACCCCTCTTTCTCCTTCATTACTTCCCATCTCTCTCTCTCTCTCTCTCTCTCTACCCAGGCTGGCAAGCTAGACCAGGCGTCTGCTTCACTCTGTGGACGACGCCCCATCTGCTCCAGTTTTTCCACCAGACGGACCAAACAGCCCAGATTTTCCCCCGTCGCGGTCTCACCATCACTCCCTACAGGTCTTCACCAGAGTAGTCAGACCTTGCCCAGCTCTCTTACGCGTTTCCGGGATTAAACCCCAGACATCCAGAACCGACTGGCATCTCCTTCTTCTCTGGCAGTGGGAAAGATGGGCAGAACCCAGTTCTTCTAGTTTCTTCCCTCTTCTTCCCTTCTTCCAGACGGCTCAAGGAGAGAAAACCCATATCGGGTTTTCTCCCATCTCTTCCTCTTTTCTTCTTCCCCCTACTTCTCTGGCGGTATTTCTCTGACTCGCACGGCCCCGGGAGAATGGGTTTTCTCCCCACCTTTTTCCTCTCCCTCCTTCTTCTCCTCCTTCCTCTATTCCTCTTCCTTTCTTCTCCCTCTTCCCATCTCATCCAAATTTCTCCCAAAAACGTGTTTTCCTGGTTTTTCATGAAAAACCAGAACCCTGAAGAAATTACGGTTCTGCCATTGGCAGATCTCTGGAATGACCAACAAGTCCCCATTTTAATACCAACTTTGTCCTTTTTCAGAATTCCGTCTGTGTCCTCGATTTAATTCCAACGGAGTCCCTGATTTAATTTCCACTATGTCCCTGTGCTATTCTAGTTTTACCTTATCTTCATTCTGACTATTCAGGGACAATGCTATTTAGGAACAGTGCAATCTAGGACAAACTAATTCAAAGACAGTGCAATCCAAGGACAAGCTTATCTAGGACGCCTTTTAGTTTTATTTTCTGTTTTCCTTGGAATAAATAATTGTGAACATGGGAACAATTGAATAAATCTGAATTTTAGTTTATTTCTAGTATATTCTTTATTTTTATTCTTTTAGTTGAATTTTATTTAAAACTTCATCATTTTAAATCAAGTCCTCGTGGGATCGACCCGTACTTGCATAAGCTACACTACAATAGCCCGTGGACTTGCGGTTAAACAATCAACATATATCCAGATTCCAAAACACTGATGGATCAAACAACTGGTAGAACAGACACTTGATAAGTGGAAACAATAGCATGACTATCACGAAGATAAACATAGACATCATTATCCTTAGTTATATTCCACTTATCACAACTACATATGCACGGGATCTTCTCTTCGTACACTCCACATTTTTGAAGTCTCAAAATGAGTATGCTGGGGAAGATGGACTGCTACAACAGGACTTCTTGTAGAAAAGCAAAGAGCATAAAATCTTATATGGTGGAAAGTAGTTAACTAAAAACAAAAAATTTGAAAAAAGGTACTGATTTTTACGTTTTTTATAGAACTGTATACAAATGCTAAAATTCGTAAATACATAACTTTTTTCGGTTAGATCTGTGAAAGATCGAAGAGGAGTGGTTGTTTTCATCTTCTCAGACTAAAACCCATCAAGATCTATGGAAAATAGTTAACAAAAAACAAAAAAATCTGGAAAAAAAAAGGTATTGGTTTTTACTGTTTTTTTACAGAACTGTATACAGATGCTAAAATTCGCAAATACATACCTTTTTTTGCTTAGATCGCTAAAAGATCGAAGAGGAATTGTTTTCACCTTCTCAGTAGGTTGGAGTTTGGACCATTGAAAGATTGAAATTAGGGCTGATGAAGGTTGAAAACGATATATAGAAGCAATATAGGACGATTCTTAAATAACCATCCTATAATATAGAAAAATATGTATATTATAGGACAGTTATTTAAAAACCATTCTATATTGTTCTATATATCATAGGATGGTTTTTAAATAACCGTCCTATAATATAAAACAATATATATATATTATAGGATGGTTATTTAAATAACCGTCCTATATTTCATTATATATATTATAGGATGGTTATTTAAAAATCGTCCTATATTGTTCTAACTTCTATTTATTATTGGACAGTTTGTTTTTTCGTAACCGTCCTATAAGACTATAAGTTATATATAGCATGGTAATTTAGTAGAAAGGTATATGTTAAGGTTGTTGCATAACCGTCATATAAGCTATAACTATAAGAATAGACTATAAGAGTTATGTATTTAATTAATCTTAGTTGAGGATATGCTTAAATAAAAATAGTTATCAAGTATAGAGTAAAGAAAGAGTTATGTAATTAACTCATCTTAATTTCCTTAAGGATGAGCTTAAAAACACAGGGCATATATGTAATTAACTCATCTCAATTGATTATCAGCTTAAAACAAAGTTATGTAAGTAACTCTAACTCATACTGTCATACTCAATTCAATAGTTGTTGAGGTTGAGGATGAGTAAAGTAAGTGTTATGTATTTAACTCATCTAATTCTGATCTCAGTTGAGGATCAGCTTAAAAAAGCAAAGATATGTAAGTAACTCATACTCAATTCAAAAGTTGTTGAGGATTAGTAAAGAAAGAGTCATGTAATTAACTCATTAGGTAAGAATGATTGAATGAAAATAGAAACAGTTTTGTAATTAACTCAGTAGCTTGAGAATGAGTATAGAAAGAGTTATGTAATTATCTCATTAGTGGACAATGAGTATAGGAAGGGTTTGAAGGGAATAGTTATTAGTTATGTAATTAACTCATTAGGTGAGGTGAGAATGAGAACAGAGAATAGGAGTTATGTTGAATTAACACAAATGTTGAATGATATTACTAAGGGAGTTACTAAATTTTACTATACATGAATGATGGATCAACAATCATCAATGGATCATGGACGAATGAGTTATTCCTAATCTATTATCATCAATTGGGAGTTAGAAATGAGAAACAAATATTGAATTATATGAGTTGGATATATTATATTCATGAATTTGATGAAAAAGAGATATATTAGATCAATTGGTGATGATATGTGAAATTAACATAAGAAAATCATTAGCATTTATAATTTTATACAATATATGATAGTTAGTTAGTCTCTCACTTGTACTTGTACAAGTTACAAAACTTGGTTAACTAATTTTCTACTAAGTGTAACTTGTAAGTTTGTAACTGACAATGTGTAGCTAATCTTAATATGGTTGATAAGAATATTAGAGAGTCAAAGACAATGTGTAGGTCGTAGCTATTAGCTAAGTCTTAGGTTATAACTTATAGTTATAGCAAACAACTAGCCAGGCCAGGGCGCTTTAGCATAAGACTTCAAATTCAATTGAATAATTGGATTTGGGCTTACTTACATACAAAAAGACAAAACAATTGCTGTAGACTAGATTGACTTAGTTAGTAGACCTACATAATTATTAATTAGTTAAAGTTAAACCTTTATGTTTTTAGTTTTCATTTTGTTTTTCAGCCACTACAAGGGGGTCCCACACATCGAATCTAACATCAAGGACTCAAAATATTTGACAAATGATTGAAGTGTGAGTTTCATTAACTCTAGTTGCCACTTGCCAGTTTGGAATTAGAGGAAAGAAGGCTATCTATCCCCATCAAGCAGGCCGGCACCAAGGCTAGGCTATTTGTCTGCACAGGCAGACTGGTTGTAATGACTCCAATTTTGAAATATTGAAATTCCAAGTTTAGCTATGAAAAGTTCAGTTTTTAAAGAAAAGGGCATTTTAGTCATTTCACTATTCACCTTGACTGAACCCAAAAATTTGGTCCTAAATATGGTTCCATTAGATGCGTCTCAGAAAAAGGAATCCAACGAGACCAAAATCACCCAAAACGGAGTTAAAATGAGCAAGATATGGCCCTTTGAAGTTCAGGGGCAAAATTGTAAATTTTACAAAAACGGTTTAACCTGCAAAACATAGGGGCCCGTTTTGATACGGGCACCCCTTCATCTTCAACCTCTGGAGAGTTCTAGAACGGCGGTGATTAGAGGAGAAATTACCGCCATTCTGGAGGTTTCTTCACCGCCATTCAAAGGCGGTGAGAGCCCCCTCCAGAACCCTCTCTTAGCTCTATAAATAGAGCTCTTGGGTGCCTCTAATGGAAGCCCAAAACGTTGGAGAAAACCCATCGTGGAGCAGTAACCTAGAAGAGAAAACGTGAAGAGAAAACCAGCCACGAAGCAGGTACGCCCAAAAACTCCCCAAACCCATCTCACCCATAGTCCTAGGCTCAGTTTCCCTAGGTTTTTGCATGAAAATCCATGGGGAATAGGCCTCTAGGGAGTCACCAAGGACCCTGGGACGTCCCCAGGGCCGCACTGGTTCGACAGGGTCGAACCAGGGTGACCTGAGGACAACCCCGATACCTAACGAGCAGGATAATCCAATAGGAACGTCCCACGTCGACCTGCGTCGACCCCCGTTTGAAAAACCAAATGGACCCGTTCAGGGACATGCCCGCAAAAGAGAGAAAAGGTGGAAAAATTTGGCGCGTCTACAGACGCGCCCGCTGAGGCGCACGTCGCAGATGAGCAGCGCACTAGCAGCACGTCATTTTTAGGTTCCTTAAGGAAGCTGGGGCGCACGTCGCAGACGCGCAACGCCCCAGCATTCCGTCTTTTTATTTTTATGACTCCTATATACGTACGATACTAAAATGCTTATAACTTGAGATCTAGAGCTCCGATTGAGGTGCCGCAAAAGGCATTGTGTCCGTGTTGACGACGAGGACACATCCAAACTATAAAATCCCTAATCAAGGCCCAATCAAAGGTGAGCATGACCCTTAGAATAGGATGGTGGCGCGTGGCCACTAGAACGTTGGAAAACTGAGGATACCAAGGCCCAATTAGGACCTTAGGACACCCATAGGCATAGGGATGGACCCCTAATGCCTAAGTAATAAGACCAATTACTCTAAAACCCATAAAAGATAGGCCAAACTAACCTTGATTCCCCAAACCATGATCAGGAGCGTCTGAGGACAAAAGGGTTAGTGCGACCTAGCCAAGTAGGTGCTCTATCACTATTAGATTCTTTTAAAAGAACTATTATTGTTTTGAGAACATATGTTTTAAATATATGACTTGATTTGCATGACTTAATTCAGCATGCATGATAAATGCTTTGTACATAGCCATGTTTTGAAATGATTGCATATACATTATGCACATATATGTTTTGCAAACAAGTGCATACATTGCATGATTTAAGTACTTGCAAAGATTGCATGTCCTTGAGGGTTGCTAAAAGACGCCAGAGTGGCAAGGGCCAGGCAGTTGTGAGGGACCCAAAGAGGACAGATTTTTAAAAAAGAGGTTTTGGCTTATTAAATCTTATGTGATTTGGGCAAGTAAGCCCGTGGGTGCTATGCCGAGGGGTCTGGGTTGGCCACCCGGCCTCTACCACTATTAGGTGGATGGGTACCACGCCCAAAAAGAGGCAAGTCCCTACGTCGACTACATGTGGTATAGGGGGCTACCACTAGTGTCACGGCACTGGATCGACGTGTCATAGGCCCCGTGGAGGCTATGACCGAGTGTCCTTAGGTACTCGGGGACCACACGGCGAGGAGGTTGTGGGCATAGTGGACCCTATGGTTTGATGATTTATGTGTGTTGCATATGGCATGATATGAGGTTGGTCGACCATACCATACTAGAGATCCATGAGTTGGACTCCATGAAGCCTCTATTGCATATCATGATGTTATCATATATATATATGATACTTTCAATTTTGGATTATGTGATCTTTTAAGTCATTAGTATTTCAGTTTGATAATGGATTCTTATACTGATATTGAACTCGAGTATTCAAACATACACATGTTTTGAATGAGCATATGATTTTAAAACATCTCATGCATTTATAAAACTAGTAGTTATAGGCTCCCACTGAGTATATTATATACTCACCCAATCCTCAACATTTTTCAGACACCAAGTAAATACTTAAGAGCCAAGGAACGCTTGTGCTAGGAACCATCCAGACTAAGTACAAGTAAGTAAAACCCCTATCTTATCTTTCAATGTTACTTGATTGTAGTTACTTTCTAATAGCTGGGGCTGTGATTAACACTTTCTTGGGAATAATATTGATTTAAACTTTGCCATGGCTAAATTATTGGAGAATGTGTTTTGACACTCAGGGTTTTTATGAAAGATTGTTTTCCAAAAGTAAAAGATTTTCATGCATCTCATACTTATAAAACAAGAGATCTCGCCTTTTTATCAAAATTGAATCATATAAAAACCCGGGTCGTGACAGTTGGTATCAGAGCACGGTTTAACGTTACTCACAGCCCAGTTATGAGGAGAATAACTTATAATCAAGTTTCATCCATGAAAGAGTAAGGGGTAATAAGATAACACAAAAACTAAGATTTGGTGAATTGCCTTGTGATTACAGATGCCTAGGAAGAAGGGAAGCAATGCTCCAAGACCTGAAGCCCCACCAGTGGACTCCACTGGGTCGGGCAACGGGATGGCTGAGTTATTCCAACAATTCTTACAGAACATGGGACAATACATGAATAGTCAAAGCCAAACTCCTACCCCCTGAGATCCTTCCCCTGATAAGGTAATAGATAGGACTGAGGTTCAGTTAGAAAGGTTTCAAAAACGAGCTCCCTCATTCACAGGAGAAGATGAAGCATCTATAGTTGAAAAATGGTTAATTGATATGGAAAAGATATTTAAGGCCATGAACATAGCTGAAGAAAGAAAAGTACCCATGGCCACATTTGTGTTTAGAGGAGAGGCTACCTTTTGGTGGGAAACAGCAGAAAGAACTTATTTTGATCAGCAAGAAACAATAGGATGGGAAGAGTTTAAAAAGGTCTTTAATGACAAATATTATCCTAAACATATAAGGAAATAGAAGGAAAAGGAATTTATGGACTTAGAACAAGGAAATAAGACCGTCCAACAGTATGAAAGTAGATTCATCAGCCTCCGAAGATTTGCACCCCGTGCTTGTGCTGATGAGGAAGATGTGGCCGAAATATTTGTAGATGGACTCAACCCAGGACTCAGGAACAGAGTTCTAGGTTTCCAACCTTCCACAATAGCCAAAGCCGTAGAGATGGCCTCCCTATATGAAAAAGATTATCAAAGGAACCAGGCAATAAGAGAAACTAAGAGCATCAATACCATGAAGAACAAAGGAAAGAGACCCTTTCAGTCATCTGGACCTAGGCCACCTTTCAAGAAGCCGTTTGAAAACAAAGGAAGAAGACCAGACTGGAAGGCATGCCCTAGGTGTAATAGAAATCATCCAGGCAAGCCATGTCCCACTTTCAACATCACTTGCTATAGTTGTGGAGAATTAGGACATTTTTCTAGTAACTGTCCAAAAAGGAAAGTACAAGAGCGTAAAGAAGAACAAGTTCCAAAAAGCCAAGGACGTGTCTTTGCCCTCACTTCCAGTCAAGCCCAAGCTTCAAATGCAGTTGTTGAAGGTATTCTTTCTATCTACGATACACCTGCTAAAGTTCTATTTGATACAGGCTCCACTCATTCTTTCATATCCCGGGAATTTGCATCATCCTTGGACATTATACCACAGGACCTAGACTTCACTCTAGAAGTCATGACTCCTGTAGGCCAGGCACTCCCCACTTATTCTTATCTCCAGGATGTCCCCATTTTGATTAAGGACCATTTGTTACATGCCAACCTTATCCACTTAGATATGAATGATTTTGACATCATCCTAGGTATGGACTGGCTAGCCTTTCATCAAGCCTTTGTTGATTGCCGCCAGAAACGTGTCACTTTTACCCTACCTAATGGAGACACTTTCACCCTCCAAGGAAGAAAGGATTATTTCAGAGTGTGTGCTATTTCTGCCTTGAAAGCAGTTAAGCACATTGCTCAAGGATGCCCCTTCTTCTTAGCCAAGATTGAATCTGTCGAGAGTCCCCAACCAAAGCTACAGGATGTCGAGGTTGTCCGAGAATTTCCTGACGTGTTCCCTGAGGACTTACCAGGTCTACCTCCACCAAGCGAAATTGAGTTCATCATTGACCTTATACCCGGTACTTCCCCCATTTCCAAAGCTCCTTACCGAATGGATCCTGCAGAACTAAGAGAACTGAAGACCCAGTTACAGGAACTACTCGACAAAGGGTTCATACGACCTAGCGTATCTCCGTGGGAAGCTCCAGTTCTTTTCGTTAAGAAAAAGGATGTCTCCATGAGATTGTGCGTAGACCATCGGATGCTGAATAGGGTCACCATTAAAAATAAGTACCCTCTTCCCCAAATTGATGATCTTTTCGATCAACTTCAGTCAGCCAGAGTCTTCTCTAAGATTGATCTACGAGCAGGGTACCATCAACTTCGAGTTGGAGAAGAAGATATCCCCAAGAAAGCCTTCAGGACTCGATACGGCTTAATGAATTCAGAGTAATGTCCTTTGGTTTAACTAATGCTCTAGCCGCGTTTATGGACCTCATGAATAGGGTGTTCAAGGAGTACTTAGATAAATTCATCATAGTGTTTGTGGATGATATCTTAATATATTCTAAAACTCCTGAAGACCATATGGAACATCTAAGGATAACATTAAGTACCCTACGAGCACACAAGCTATATGCAAAATTCAGTAAGTGTGAGTTTTGGCTGGAAAAGGTTAATTTCTTAGGACACATTATTTCTCAAGATGGCATAGCAGTTCACCCTACTAAGGTTGAATTGGTACAGAACTGGGAAAGACCTAAGACAGTCATAGAAATAAGAAGCTTTTTAGGACTTGCTGGATATTACAGGAGATTCATTGAAGGTTTTTCACAAATGGCTTTACCTCTAACTAAGCTAACCAGGAAAGACACAAGATTTGAATGGACTGATAAATGTGAGGAAAGCTTCCAAGAACTAAAATGAAGGTTGACTACCGCACCTGTCCTTACAGAAACTTTATTGGTAATTTGGTATAGTTCAATTTTCACCAATACTAGTTAGTAATGCTTTTCTGTGTTTGTCTATGTACTTGTCGTGTGGATTAGTGGATAGAGCAATGACCAATGACAATGACCATGAAAGGAGTTGGAGAAATGAATTTCATCCTAACAATTAATGTCGGGGTTGGGTTGAAAGTTTAGTCATTCATAACTGAAAGACCCATGCCATTGAATTCTGATTTTCTGCTCCAGAACCTCATTTTCATTGCTTCAGGTGATCAGAAGATCAAAGATTTAGTTAAGTCAGAATCAGAAGATCAGTCACAACGTTCCAATAAAACACGTAACATATAGGACGGTTATCTTACAATCGTCCTATAAAACTTAACATATAAGATGGTTATGACATAACTGTCCTATAAAACATAACATATAGGACGGTGATTTCCCAACCGTCCTATAAAACCCATAACATATAGGACGATTGTGACAAACCGTCCTATATGTTATGAGTTTTATAGGACGATTGTGAAATAACCGTCCTATATGTTAGTTTTATAGGACAACTATGTCATAACCATCCTATGTTTTGTGGTTGGTTTGGCAGCTGCTCCATTCACTTGGGAGCAATTCTTTTACTAAGTCGTAAAAGGGAAATCGAGTCCTTCATGTCGTGTAATTTTGTGTCGTGTATCCAACACTACTTAGTCAATTAATCGTGTTACACAGCTCGTGTCATGTCATTTTTTTAAGAACCGGGTCATGTATGACTCATAGGTTTTTGAAATGACTATTAATCGTGTCGTGTTTGTGTCGACCCATAACTCTAATCGTGTTGTGTTTGAAGGCCTATTCCGCGACCAAACTATTTACTTTGTAAGTCTTGGTATGACCTGGCACACTCCCAAGGAAGAGAAAGCCGAAGGCTGCACTTTAGATTGATCTCTAAGCATTTGACATAAAGATGCTTTGTTGATTAATGTGGACAATTGCTTTTAATTTTTGACCTACCCTTTACTGAAGACATCATTCCAAAAGAAAAGAAAAGATGTTACCCTCTATCCGGAACAGATTGATCACTAGAAATTCTTGCTTAGGGATCAACTTCAATGCAAAAGTCATGCATAGCAAGGCCTAAGCATAAATGACTAGAATATTTGATAAGTAGTTTCCACATGTCCCTCCAAGCATGAGCTCAAATAAACTAAAACAACTGCTAAAATAAAAAGTTGTTGAAGAAATAAAAGCTTATGAGGAAAATAAAAGAAGAAAAATAGCTATCATTAATTAGATGGCTAAAGTGGAACAATGTCCAAAATTATCCTCCTCTAATTTTCAAAATGCCTTCAAGATATATTACCCCTGGAACAATTGTTTTGAAGAGTGGTAGGGTGGCATACTTCTAAAACTCATGAGTTGATTTGGAAAACCTGTCCAAGTTACCCGACTTGATGAAAAGCCAAGTCATTGTATAACTATATACTTTGTTTATGTTAGGATTTGATTAAAGCCTTTAAAAATAACAACAAAAGGTCATAACAAATTCACATTCATGTAGTCTTCATTTATACTTACAAAGTGAAACCAAAATAAATAAAAATATTATAAAATTTTCGCTAGTATTTTTGAGTCACTTATGAGTTTCTTCGAGTTATAACTCAACTCACCTCACTTTTAAGTTAGTTTTATATTTTTTAAACTACAGCCCATGGAATTAGTCCCATATGATGTAACTCATACAAAAAATTAGAATCAGGTAATTGAATTCATTCATAATAAATGTAATTTCTAGTACATTTTTTTTTTAATGTGTAACCACTTAGTTCTAATTCCATGTATTAGTTTGAAAGGCTAGACCCTAGTTTGATTTTTTTTTTTAAACAAACAAATAAAGACATTTTCTATTAAAAAGGTTTTTAATTCAAAAACATCCTAAAACATATTTACCATGTCCCATAATATTCTAGTCATAGCCCACAATCCAATACATATAGAGCATATATTTATAAGTCCAAAAATGGTAGTCAAAAGTCATATACATACAATCCATCAACAAAACCTAAAAGACAAATGGGAATACTCCATGCAAAACATACATTGTCTGGATGATCCTAATATGCTCTAGATGCCCTCACTCGACCTCCTTATCTATCTTCTTATCATGCTTATCTATGGTACGGGGTAGGGTGAGTATATGGGTATACCCAATAGGAAGAACAAAGAGAATACAAAATCGATAGTACAACACATCCACACACTTAAGCATTCAATGTACATCCTTAGGTATCGCCCCCAACATTCTTCAATAACAACACATGCATGTTTTAATGTGATTCAAGAATGCATCACAACATACCACCAAGTGTCCAATCCTAGATCAAATCCATCAATGTCCAATATAAGTACAAAAGATCAAAATGCATCCATGCAAAGAAAAATATATGTTGTTTGCAAAATGGTTTTAAAGAATATTATGCATTTAAAATAAAAAAAACTCTTAAAAGTACATTAATATGGTGTTAAAATACATTATTAATGGAGTACCCTTCCTCGTAGGACCTCGCAAGTGTCTAGAAGCCAATCATGCAACACTACTACCTATTGCATCTAGTAATGAGTACTCATTTGTGACCATTGCAATCTAAGGCATCATCATACCATATCAGCCTACGGTGTCAATGCACCTATTGCACATAGTGTAGTGCTTCTTTAGAATATCAAATCCAAAAAATAATGGACCATTATGTCACAGCCATGGCCTAGCCATCGATCAATCTTCATTCTTACTATTGATAACAAAGCAAGAGACTAATCACCATCTCGCATGGGGGGACAGCAAATTGTAGCATGTGACCTTCCCATGATGTCACACCGCAAGCTTTATTGCTTTATGAGGTTGGGCATCAAATGTCTCAAGTTTTAAAAGGTGTCTGGCCAACCTTATTACGCTTCTAGTATAGTGTCCACCTCATAAAAGCGCTCATTTAAAACAAATTCATGGAAACCTGGTTTCCATCTTAACCTCAAATGGGTAAAAAATAAAACATCCTTGACACTTTGGTCAAGTCATGCATGCAAAAAGATCTTACAAGGCATTTCTACCCAACCATGACTTTACATCAGTCAAAAAATTATCTTGACCCAAAGGTCATGCCACGCATATCAAACATGAAATCTTAGATAATTTTAAAATTCAAAACCATTAATTACAAGGCATAATATCATGCTAAAGCCAAACATTATATATGGGCTTATCAACAAGTTAGAAATGAACATGAGAGGGTATATATTCATACTAAAAATCAAACATTATAGGACAATAATTATGTTGAATCAATCATCACATGTCATATAATCAAGCTACAAACCAATCACCACAGGACATGTAATCAAGCTAAGATTGATCATCATAGGGCATGTAATCAAGCTAAGACCAACCTTAATAAGTAGGTACTCAAGCTAACATCAATCACCATAGGGCATATAATCAAGCCAAGACTTATTATTGTAGGGCATGTAATCAAGCTAAGACTGGCCTCAAGAGGCAGGTAATCAAGCTATGATGACCCAGGTTTTTATAACACATTTTTATAAGTGTTTGCAAAGAAAAGGCCTTCATTAATGAAAATTTTTGAAAATTAAATGGCAAAAAAAAAAATTCTTTGAAATTAATTTGTAAAAACTCGAGTGCTACTTCAACTCACTCATCATACATATATTTTTGTACCAAAATAAAATTTTCATTGAAGAACAATAGAAATACTTTTATTAAAAATTAGGATCCATCCAGTTAGGCCTGGTAATTTGGGTTGGCGGGTCATGTTTGTGTCGACACGAATACAACACGATTAGAGTTATGGGTCGACATGAACACGACACGATTAATAGTTGTGTCAAAAACCTATGACTCATACACGACCCGATTCTTAAAAAATTGACATGACATGACCCATGTAACACGATTAAGTAACTAAGTCGTGCTGGATGACACAACACAAAACGACACGATACAACATGACATGAAACGACTCGATTCCTTAACACGAGTTAGTTAAAAATTGTCCTTAATGGTTTAACCCTAAAATATAGGATGGTTATAAAATAACCATCCTATAAAACATATAAGACCATAAAATATAGGATGGTTATTTAATAACCGTCCTATATAACATCAAACATAAGATGCCTACTTATTAATTGTCTTATAGAAAGCATAAAAATATAGGACGGTTATGTATTAACCATCCTATAGCCTAAATATAATATGACTTAAAACCTTTAATAGGAGGGCTACTTATTAACCGTCCTATATATATCTAACTTATACCAGGTACTAGCATGGCTATCTATAAGACTATAATCTTCTGATTCTGAAAAGTTGGCCCCAAATGAATACTTTTGATCTTCTAAAGGGGATGATGCCTTGATGCAATGAGGTTCTATAGCAGAAAATCAGAAATTGCATCTACTTCTTTCAAACTTTCAGTGCTTGAGTTCAGCACAATAGCACATAGCATGACACTTAAATATAAATTCTTAACTTGAGTAAGCTGTAAGATGTCCTCATTCAAGAACAAGAACTTTGTATTCAAGCTTTCTTGTGTAGGGATGAAGAGCCTCAGCTAGCAAAAGAGGCTAGCACAACTAATGAATGGAATTGTTGTAGCAAATGTAGTCGAGAAGTGAGGACAGAGGACCCAACAGTACACTTTTCAATCAATGGAAAGAACAGAAGAAGACCAGATGACATGGGTCTTTTAGTTATGAACTAGGACTTTCAACCCCCACATGAATTATCAAGATAGAATTCATTTCCCCAATTCCTTTCATACTCATTGTCATTGGTCATTGCTCCACACGACAATTATACAGACAAACACAGAAAAGTATTACCAACTAGTATTGGTGAACCTTGAACCATACCAAATTACCAATAAAGTTCTTGTAATATTTTATTTAGAAGCAACACAGTACTTTACACCACTCACATGAGGTCTAAAAGAGATTCAAATGAATCAAATAACCACAGTAGTAGTAAATAACTGGGGATTAAGTAGCATATGACGGAAATATACTTCCATCAATGTATCAAACACAACAAATTAATATAAGTTATGAAAATTATACAAATAAATCAAAATAAATTGTTCCAAACTCTTTAGTTGGTTGAGGTGGTCCTGCGCTGCTACTTATGCTTACAATGTCCTCAGCAAGCTCATCCATGGCAATTATAATGGCAGAGTCTACAATTATATAGAATAAATATGCATTAGTCATTAGTAAGCTCATATAAAATATAATTTAAATATAGAATCATAAATTATTACCTTTCAATGCATATAGCCAATCTCTTACACAAATCAATGCTTACACTATATCTGGCTTTAAAGTAAATCTATATTGGTCAAGAACCCAACCACCAATACTAAAAGCAAACTCTGATGCAACTGTAGAAATGGGAATGCTCAAGACATCACGAAGCATGGTAGCAAGTTCAGGATACCTAAAATCAACATTTGAATCAAATATAAATGTAAATAAGATTATAAAAAATAGTGTTTTCATGAGACAAGAGATTATTAGTCAACCAACCTGTATTGATTGCCTTTTCAGAATGCAAGAATGTGTAGCTTTAACTCTTGCAATCTTGGTTCATCCCAATAAAGCTCAAATTGTGATTTTTACATAGCTAAAGAGCATCATTCACTTTCAAATGAATCAAATTCCTAACGCAAATGTAATTATATTATTCAACTTGCTATAAGACAATTCATAGTAAATTTTAATATGATAAGCGATATATAATGAAAGATACAATTATAAATATAATTACCTTATGACATCTAAAACCTCCTGACTATATGACAAGTTCTGTCTATTGTCAGTACCTCTAGCCACTAGGGAAGATGAGGAAAGAATATAAGAACTCTTAACCATATATTCATTGAAGAGAGAGAATAACTTTTCCTGAACTTAAGCAAACTCCAAGCAACCATTACCAAACAATTTCTTATATGAGAATTCCACAACGGAGAGCTTATATTGAGGATCCAACACACATGCAATTGCCAAAATGGTGTTGAATTCAGACCAGTACTTTGAAAACTTGGCAAACATTTGGAGGGACATATGCTTCATATAGTCATCACCACTTCTCATGTATTATGTTAAACTCAAATAAATTACAAATGCTGCACAAAAGTAGAGATTTGCCGTGGGATACTTGGATCCAGAAAACATGCAGGTAGTATCATAATAACTACCAAAAACTTCAAAATTTTTGTAGCCTTTTCCCATTCATCGAAAGAAGGACAGTTCTTATAATTTGAGTCACTTAGTTTTAAGTGACAAAATGCATGTTGGCAACAAAGAGCGCTTTCAAGCACCACATAAGTTGAATTCCATCTTGTCGGACAATCTTGTCCTAAGCCCTTTTTTGTCTCAATTGATATGTGATTCACACACTCTAAAAATTTTTGTTTTCTACTTTGCGATGTTTTGACATACTTGATACTCTCTCAAATTTTTTGAATAGCTTCATCAATTTCTTTCAAACCATCTTAAACAATCAAATTCAAAATATGACAACAACAATGAACATGAAGGAACTCTCCACCACAAACAAGAGTGTTTCTAATGTTTAATTGATGCCTTAACAACTCAACAGAAGAATCATTAGTAGAAGCATTGTTTAAAGTAATTAACAAAATCTTTTTCTTAATCCCCCATTCTACCAATAATGAGTATGACTTTTTGCTAATGACATTCCATTATGTGGAGGTGGTAGGAAACAAAAATTTAATATCCTCTTGTGTAAGACCCACTCACCATCTAAAAAATGTGTTGTGAGACTTATATAACCATCAGTAATACAAGAAGTCCACAAATCAGATGTCAAACTCATCCTACTAGGTGCTAACTCTAACATCTCTTTTATCTTTTCTTTTTCACTTTTATACATTCTCAGAACATCTGCTTTTACTGTTTTTCTACTAATCAAATGCAAATCTACACGTAAATATTTTAGTAGAGCTCTAATTCCATCATACTCAACAAATTGGAAAGGCAAATCATGCTGTGACGCCCCGGGTTTTCATAACACTTTTGAAATCCAAAAGACATTGACTTAGTGAGCTCAATTTCTAAAAAAATCATTTTAAGGTGTAAACAAATGCGGAAGAATCTTTTCTTTTAAATTTGTTTTGAAAAACCGCGAATGTCATTTTACTTTTATCAAAAACAAGTGTTCTCGGTGAAATGAGCACTCATTTCTATCGACAATCCGGCAGAGTTTCCTCTGTTTTTTGGACATATGAAATTTAACGCATGTCATTGCGAAGTGCATGATAAACATTTTTGATAATTTTAAAATATAAATCGAGACTCTATCTCCTTTTATTAGATCTACTCAAATAGAGTCAAATTAGATCCAACAAAAAAACACCACAACCAAATCACATAAGTTATCCATCTCTCCAAAATTACATATATATGGCAGTCTCTCTCTCATCTCAAATAAAAAGACTTCAAACATAAACCAATCATTACCTACCTAAGTCAAGAGCTTTTCGTCAATGTACTCCTATCAACAAACTCCTACTTCTTGGGAATCCTCTGCTCTGAGATATTGTAAAAAAATACAATATCTCAGCAAACTTGCACTTGTGTAGGTGGAATAAGAAGCAATTATATATATACAAAATCAAAATCATGATATTCTACATAATTTAACTTGTCCATGCTGAAACATGCAACTAGTATTCAATTAACATTTAGCTTGAAATAATTCGACATTCATCAACATCATAAATTCATGCCAAGATGAAAAAAAACGTCAATGCATTAGTACTAAAACATCTTCTTGAAATGCAAGTATGCAGTTACATGTCAACTCTCTAATCATTTTCATTTCCTGATACCAGCCTTTGCTCATACAAGCCATTTCATATTACCAACCACCAACGCGCTGTCATGTGTATCAAGTACACAATAGACGATATTATCCTCTTTGGCGCAATGAGTTAGCGCAATGGGTTAAACCCAAAGACACACCAACTCAAAGACACACCTCAAGGCTTTACTCTTGAGAGACTGGTAGCTCGTCCAGCCCAAAGGCCCCCCCACATCATAACGACTCCGTGGCTCGCCCACATCATAACGACCCCTCAGGACATATCAAACTCCCCAAACAATGGGGCTACAACCCCAGGGACCGATAGCTCATCCAGCAAGGAACCGGTAGCTCGTTTAGCCAGGAACCGGTAGCTCGTCCAGCCTGAAGGCCCGCCCACATCATAACGACTCCATGGCCCACCCACATCATAATGACCCCTTTCGCTCTTACGAGTCAAATCACAATTTTCTAGTATCAGTCTTATGTTTTCTCACATAATTCATAATAATGTATAGCTTTTGCATGAACAGTTTAATCATGGTTAGATTTTATCATGCACATTCATCTTGCCTTTCATTTAAATTGAAAAGACTTGTTTCATGCTCAAATTTCATATACAAATACATATATAGCAAAAATCTTAGCAATCTCAATTCCACCTACCTCAAACGGTGCTCTTCTAGTTTACTGAAGCGAATACTTTCCTCAATTCACGTACGAGCTCCCAAATCAATCACACCTCTATAAAGTACATGAAAACATATTCAGATATACGACTTTGAGGCCTCTCTTAGCTTTTCTAGTATCAAAGCTCCCTCTAAGTTAGTCACTGACACTAGTCATCATAAGGCGAAGTGACAGTACTTAATTCCATGGTAAGAGTGTTTCATTAGCTATTGATTGATAGCTAGTTGAATGACCTATGGTTACTAGATTGCTAATCCATACCATTGGTTCTAGACTGGCTATTCACGACTTTTCTTAAGTGGATGTAAGTTGTTTTCATCGTTAAATGGTCTCATCTTGAAAATTTCAAGTATCTTAACTTATTAAAGGTTAAGGTACACCATGGTAGTGTCTAACCACCAATCAAAAGTGTCAAGTCCTTAGGGTGAAAATGCAAGAATTTAGCAAAACACCACAAATCAAAAATTGGGTTCTGTAGATCTTACCTTCCCCGTGTTCTTCTGTGTTTTTCCCTCCCTAGAATGGGCTAGATGGCTCTAATCCGTCAGAAAAACCCTCCAAGTGACGTGTGCAATATTTACCCTTTCAATCTGATGTTCCACAACACTTGGATCCTTCCAAAACCTTAGGGTTTTGGTTCCGACCAGTGTGCTGAGGAGATTGGTCGGCTCGATTGATGATCGGAGCCGTCGTCTCCTCCGGCAAGGTCTGTGAACTTTGAAACCCGAAAAGTCCTAACCCCCGTTTCCTTGCTCACCGAAGTGGCAGACTTCTCCGGCAGCTCTCTCCTTCCTCTCGTTCTTTCTCTCCTCCCTCTCTTCCCTCTCTCTCTCCTTTCCTTCTTCCCTTTCTCTTCTTCTCTTCCCGTTTCTCCCTCTCGTCAGGTTTTTGGGAAAAGACAAACCCAATGGGTCTCTTACCGGGGGGGTGCCAGTATCAATTCTAGTCCCCCCCTTTATTTAAGTGTTTTTGTTTTGTTTGTTTGTTTTTTTTTTTACTGTTATTACACATGCATAACAAATGTAGCTGCTACTGACTCACGATAAACTTCAAGATCAAACTTATTATTTGAAGTTGAACTTAGTGACATACACCCCGGACTTTGAGATAAAAGCAATTGACCTATATCACAACAAGAGTTTTGTTGACAAGTCTTTATATGATATTTTAAGTTACCAGTACCAAATTTGCTATTGTAAATATATATCGCAGAGCACTTCTTGTACATATACCTTTGCCTTCCATCTTTTGATACAGGAAAGTGTTAAAAAAAATTCCAAACTAGAGACATTAGCTTCCTATGCTTTTTACCTCTGTTGGATTTTGAAACTAACTCCATGTTCTCCAAATCAACAAGCTCACTATTCTCATTGTCGTGTAGCATATTCAAATTATCAGAAACATTAGTGCTCCCAACTTGTTCCTATATTGCAATTAACAAACAAAATTTAGTTCACAGTAAACACTACACCAATTACTAATAAGGGAGTGATGAATGAAAAGAGTCAGAATCATAAAGAAATAATAAAAAACAAACACATACCTGTGGTGCTATAGGTGTGCTACTCATTGTGTGAGAATGGCTGAAGATATCTGGGAAGCAAAATCTAAAAGAGATGTAAAAGCAACTTGAGTTGGGTTGGCCTTTAACCAATTCACGCTAAAAGATCTAAGTGTAAATAAGTAAATGTATATGTATTACTCCTCTCTCTCCCATTGATCTGATCGATCGTGTTAAGTAAAAGGTAAAATTAAAAACCTAATACAGGATGGCTCGATAACAACAGTCTTATAATATAACAAAATAAAAGACTGTTACAACGTAACCGTTGATATTACATGACGGTTAATGAATAAATGTCCTATTTTAATAAAAAATATAGGGCGGTTAAAACATAACAGTCCTATATTTGGAAAAACAAGTAGGATGGTGAATATTTAACCATCCTATTTTACTTAGAAATGTAGGACGGTTAATAAAAACCATCATATTTTACTTAGAAATATAGGACGGTTAAGAAATTACAATCCTATAATTTTACAAACATATAAAACGGTTAGAAATAAATTGTCCTAAATATGTTGAAAATATAGGATAGTTCTTATGTGACCATCCTTTATTTACACTTGCATAGTTTACCATCTCCATGGGAGTGTGACTGTGATGTGCTAGTGACCAGTCTGCCCAGACTGGTAGACCGCTTATCCTAGCCACCAGCCTGCAAGATAGGGACAGATAGCCTCCCCTCCTCCAATTCCAAACTGGCAAGTGGCAACTGGAGTTAATGAAACTTACACTTTAATCATTTGTCAAATATTTTGAGTCTTTGATGTCCTATCGGATGTGTGGGCCCCCTTGCAGTGGCGGGAAAACAAAATGAAAACATAACATGTTAATTAATTATCTAGGGCAATTATCATATAGTAGTGTTTTGAAAGTAAAATTCCCACCTTTATTTGATCTCGTCATCTTTTAATCTTGACTAGTATGAGTAGTATCCTTTGATCATCACTTCTAAGTTCTAATCTGATGCATTTAACGTGGTCTAAGTCTTTACGCTTCTGTTGTCTTATTTTTGCATGTTTAGACGCATCTTTCTTACCTTATCTTGATCTTAGTCTATGATAGTAATCATCATATCATATGGCCTTAAGTTTAGCCTCACTTACTATTCTCTTATCAACCATCTTAAGATTAGCTACACATTGTCAGTTACAAGTTACACTTACTAGATAAGTAGTTAACAAGTTTTGTAACTTGTATAAGTTACTAACTATCATATATTGTATAAAATTATAAATGATCATGATTTTCTTATACTAATTCCACATGTCATCACCAATTGATATAATATATCTCTTTTTCATCAAATTCATGAATATCATTTATCCAACTCATATAACTCAAGATTTGTTTTGATTTCTTACCAATGTTTCTCATTTCTAACTCCCAATTGATGATAATATATTGGGAATAACTCATTCATCCATGATCCATGTAGAGTAAAAGGTAGTAAGTCACCCTTAGTAATATTATTCAACATTTGTTATTTTCTCATGATCATTTTACCATCAATGCTAAATGTACTTCTTTTCACTATAGATCACAATCCAAAATTAATTTTAGTTTCATCAAAGTTATCATATCAATATCCCTCTAATTCTTTCTTGATAAGCTTTTGTGTTAATTCAACAATTAAGTTATTATATCAATGTAGTTTATACTTTATACCACATAACTCCTTCTATTCTCATTCTCACCTAATGAATTAATTACATAACTATTCCTTTTCTATACTCATTATCCACTAATGAGTTAATTACATAACTCTTTCTATACTCATTCTCAACTACTGAGTTAATTACATAACTCCTCCTATTGTCATTTAGTCATTCTCACCTAATGAATTAATTATATGACTCTTTCTTTACTTATCCTCAACCTCAACAACTAATGAGTCTGAGTTACTTACATAACTCTGTCTTTTTAAGCTGATCCTCAACTAAGATGAGTTAATTACATAACACTTTCTTTACTCATCCTCAACCTCAACAATTAATGAGTATGAGTTACCTACATAACTCTGTCTTTTTAAGCTCAGACTCAACTAAGTTGAATTAATTACACAACACTTTCTTTACTCATACAGTGATACTTACATAACTCTATCTTTTTAAGCACATCCTCAACTCAATTAAGATGAGTTAATTACATAACTCTTTCTTTACTTATACAGTGATACTTACATAACTCTTTCTTTTTAAGCTCATTCTCAATTAAGATGAGTTCATTACATAACACTTTCTTTACTCATCATCAACCTTAACAACTAATGAGTATGAGTTACCTACATAACTCTGTCTTTTTAAGCTCATCCTCAACAAAGTTGAGTTAATTACACAACACTTTCTTTACTTATATAGTCATACTTACATAACTCTACCTTTTTAAGCTTATCCCCAACTCAATTAAGATGAGTTAATTACATAACTCTTTCTTGACTCATACAGTGATACTTACATAACTCTTTCTTTTTAAGCTCATCCTCAACTAAGATGAGTTCATTACATAACACTTTTTTTGCTCATCCTCAACCTCAACAACTAATGAGTATGAGTTACCTACATAACTTTGGCATTTTAACTCATCCTCAACTAAGTTGAGTTAATTACACAACACTTTCTTTACTCATACAGTCAAACTTACATAACTCTGTCTTTTTAAGCTCATCCTCAACTCAATTAAGATGAGTTAATTACATAACTCTTTCTTAACTCATACAATGATACTTACATAACTCTTTCTTTTTAAGCTCATCCTCAACTAAGATGAGTTCATTACATAACTCTTTCTTTACTCATACTTACATATCTTTTTTTAAGCACATCCTCAACTAAGCTTAGTTAATTACATAACTCTTTCTTTACTTATCCTCAACCTTAGGTCCTCAACAAGTAATGAGTATGAGTTACTTACTTAACTTTTTTTTTTTTTTTTTCTTAAGGAACTACAAGACGATTAATGCAAAATCGTCCTTTATAACATAATAATATAAGACGGTTATGTAATAACCATCCTATATTTTGTATACCACTGGTTACTTATAGGATGGTTACGTAACAACCATCCTATATTTTTGTATATTTATAGGACGGTTATTTCATAACCATCCTATTTTTTTCACTCCGCTTATACTTATAAGACGGTTATTCCTAAACCGTCCTATGATTGTTACTAAATAAAGGATTGTTAGTTAATAACCATCTTGTAATTATCTTAATATAGGATGGTTTTCATTGAATGGTCCTATATTGTTTTGATGATAGAGGATTGTTATGTTAGAACCGTCCTATATTTATCTTTCAGTTATACATTAAACCTTTCTTTCTCCTGCCTTTCACTATTCACTTTTGCATTTCTTTTCTCCCTAACCTAAGTCCTTCGAAGTGTCCATCTCTCCCCAAGACCAAACCCCCTTCAACGGTTCAACCAGAACTAGGGCAAACACACAAACCAGAAGAAGAGTGTTAGTGAGAAGAAGAAGGAGAGAGGGAGAGAGAAAGCATGCAACCCAATCAAGGGAGTGAGAGAGCAAGGGGAAAAACTCAAAAGTCAAAAACCGACTGGCGACCATAATGGAAGGAGGTTCATTAGGTGCTGGTTCTTTTATGCTCTTGGAAACTCTATGTAATGTCGCCATTTTTTGCCTTATTTTTGTTATGTAGCACTCTTATTACATTACATATCATAATATAGGGTTGAAAACTGTTAAGTTAACAATATTCTTCATCTGCAACTTGTATGGCTCATCATCAAGACCTTATCCCAATTAGGGGTCGGCCATATGAATCTTATTCTTCCCATAACTCTAGCTTTATGTTTGTACCCTCCCTTATCTCATCAAGTAAGACTATATCATCTACAAATATTATGCACCAGGGAATCTCCTCATGCAAATGTTTTGTTAAATCATCCATAACCAATGTGAAAAGGTATGGGCTCAATGTCGATCCTTGGTGCAATCCTACAGTGATAGGAAAATCACCAGTCTCGCCACTAGTGGTTTTAACATTTGTTATCTCTCTCATACATATCTTTAATTATGCATATAGCTCTATATACCCCTGCAAGTAGCAAAACCCCTTTATTGCCTAACACCCTCCATATTAACTCTCTAGGGACTCTATCATAATAAGCTTTCTCTAAGTCGATAAAGACCATGAGGAGGTCTTTCCTCCTCTCCCTATATATTTCTCTACTAATTGTCTTAATAAGGAAATAGCTTCAATGGTAGACCTCCCAGGCATGAAACCAAACTGATTCTCCGATACACTTGTTTCATGTCGCATCCTCATAAGTTTGATCCCTCGATAATTAATGCAGCTCTGTATGTCTCCCTTATTCTTATTATAAATTAGTACAATAGAGCTTTTCCTCCACTTATTAGGAATTTTCTTTGATTTTATAATCTTGTTAAACAACTTGGTCAACCAAATTACCCCAATATCTCCCATATGCTTCCAAACCTCTATTGGTAATTTGGTATACCATTGGGCCCCATGGCCTTTCCTGATTTCATCTTTTTCAAGGCCTCTTTCACTTCAGGTATTCTAATCCTATGTTCATATCTATAATATCCAATGTTATTTAGATTTATAATATTTTCCATCCCTATATTCTCAAAGCCATTGTCATTTAACAATTTTTGAAAGTATGTTTCCCACCTTTGTTTGATCTCATCATCTCTGACTAATACCTTTTGATCATCGCTTCTAATGCATTGAGTTGTTTCACTTACACTTTCTAATTTGTACTTTTGTAACTGTAGTCATTCTCATTTTTATTTATGAAGCAAACATGGAACATGAAGAAGTAGAATTAGAACAAGAACAAGTAGAAGAGGTAGAAGTAGAACAAGAATAATAATTACAACACATAGAAGCAGAACAATCAAGGCTATCGAGCACATGTCCACCAGTAACTCCACCTGTCAGTGTCAAGAGAAAGGCTAGGGGGCCAACACAAATGGATCGTATAAATAAGAGATCATCAAAGGGAGTGAAAGAAACTATACAATTCAACAATAGAGGCCAACCAATAGGTGATACTGCATATGCCTATGCTAGCTTCATATATTGCACTGTTAGAAGACTTGTGCCAGTATTAGTGACTGATTGGACACTTGTATCACAAGAAGTCAAAGATGCAATATGAGAAATGGTTAAGATATGTAAATTCTTCCTACATATAACATAATATGTCCCTTATATTTATATATTTTGTTTTTGTTTACATATGAATCATGATATACTAAGTCACTACTCACTAGTCAGTAGTCACTTAACCTGTTTCTTCTTTTGTTTTGTAGTCTACCTTTGACGTATCTGATGAGTGCAAGAAGCAAGCATTGCTAGGAACCAGTGAACAATGGAGGAAATGGAAGAGTGAGCTTGCAAGGAAGTACATACTTCCAAATTCCAATGATCCTTCTAGGCTTAACATAGTCCCTCAGTTGTATTCCTACTTCATTGACCAGGAAGCATGGAATCAATTTGTACAGTATAGGCTATCTCCTGATTTTGAGGTAATCATAACTTGAACTAGCTAAGTAAAATTTTGATTCTTGTGATTATTATATTTGATTATATTTTGATTACATTACTTTGATGTCTAAGCAAAGCATATAAAATGACAAAAGGCATGTGCACAGAATCATATGCAACACCACCTTTCAAGGGTTGGCTATGCAAGATTAGAGGCAGATGAAGTAAGTATATCATGTGACATTTTATTTGTCTAATCATAGTAGAATTTTATTTTATTAACTCTGAATTAGTGTCTCTCTTAACAACAAAAGAAGGCTAGGATAACGGAGCCCATCGACCATGCTCTTCTATGGAAAATGGCACATTCGAAAGGGCATAACTCCCACACCTTTGCTAATTAGACAATTGCAGCAATTGCATCAAGAATTGTAAGTGGTTTAAGACTTTAAGTTTTATACTTTTACTTTATGTGCCTACTGCCTAGTTAACTAGTTTTATACTTTTATACTCTTGCATTATATAAATATTACATATATAATAGGGATTTGATCATGTTATGATCTTTACATGTGCAAGAAGAGTTGACCCAAGAAAGTGCAACTACAGGGACTCTTAGTAGCACTGATGTAAAGGGGGACATCTTGTATAGGGCAATGGGCAACAAGGAAGAGCACCCTGACTGGGTAAGGGGCCAAGGTCATGATGTTGTTCCTTCCAAGTTCTTTCTTAAACAAAAGGCTCCTACGCTACAAGAATTGGAAGAATGGAAAAAGCAAACTGCTATGGAGATATATAGCAAGGCCAAAGATCAATTGTTGAAGGAACTCCAAGGTGGCAGAAGAACCTCATGTGAGGATGTTGGCCCTCAAGCTCAAGCTCAACCTCAAGTTCAAGTTCAACCACCCCAATCTGACAATAGTTGCACTCCTAGTCCTCCATCAGACGAAGAGGTGGCAGAGCAAGTACTTGAAGGTGATGTCCCGATCAGTGAGATATGTATATTGACATGTTTAGTTTTACAATGTTTAATTATTTAGTAACCTTTTTAGTTTACATCACTAATTATTATATATATATATATGTTATTTCTGAAATGGAGGTGGGTCAGTGCATGTTGCACCTACATACATCTGAGAATTATGTGGCTGTGGCAATACTGTACGAGGTTTAGCCCATGACTTTCTCCACCTTGCATGGCAAGTTGATACATCCACACACTAAGCACGTGTGCATTATTGTTGCCATTCAACCAGATCCATTTCCAATACATGGGGATGATGTTGAAACAATTGGAGATGTAATTGAATATCATGTGTGTTGGCCAAAGAAACTTATTAAACCAATGATATCCAATTCCAAGGTAACTGTAGTCATGGCATCATTCTCTATTACCTTTTTTAAGTCATCCTAAATTGTTAGTTGATTAATATTGTTTGCAACATGTCAGATCACCAGAAAAGGGCCAATTGAAGCGGACCTCCCCGCTAGCAAATTCTGGTGTAATGGCAAGTGTAGCCCCATCCCAGCCTTCACAGGTAGTACTAGTTCTATATATTTGCATAGTTGTATCATGTCGCGTGTGGACTTGAGCAATGCAACAACTAACAAGTTCAAAACACTTGTTAGGTGCTCACAAGTCACAAGCTCATTGTAAACATTTGTTAGGTGCCCACAAGCTCAAAAAGTTTTGTTGTTTTTTTTCTAGGTTAGAATTTGTGATCTTAGATTCTTACTTGAAGTAATGATTAGAGATCAAAAAGTTTTATTATTTATCCTAGGTTAGAACTTGCAATCTTACTTGAAGTAATGGTTAGAGGTGTTTTATGGAATTCATGTGTTACTTTTCACTTTCATCATCATGATCATCAAGACCTTATCCCAATATATGATAAAATATTATAATTTGATCTTAGTGTCTCTCTTCTTTTATATATGCTATTATACCAGTATTGTTATATATATTCATTACTAATTTCTGAAATGTTACATCTATAGTGTAGGGATTAGGTGGAGGTTCCACCTCACACGCCTCCATTCTTAAGGGTACTGTACAAACTGGCCAATGAAGATAATGCAATGAACCCCGTAAGGATAGAGGCAGGTGTGCTTTCAAATGATGTACTTGAGTTTCCACTCTTCAAGGAAGACCTCTTAGCCATATGTAATATGGCTCAATTGTAATACATGCACATCATAGTCTATATAGGGTATGTCATCGTGTAACTGCTCTATTAGAGTTAGACTATTACAAATCAAAGTAACATTACTCGCTTTTTTAATAACACTTGATAATTATTTGACATTAACCCAAATTTCTAATGCAGGTATTTGCATGATAACTTGCAAAGATTAGAGGTTAAGGACATTTACAAGTTCCTTGACCCTTCTCTTTTCTTTCGATTGGACTAATTTCCCGCGAACAAACTAAGTGAAGATATCATTCCCAAGCTCATGGGTTGTGTGAAGGCGCAAGCCTTACTGATTCCCTACAATAATGAGTACGTTGTAACATATGTTGCTAAATTATGCCATTTCAATTTCATAATTCATACACATGAATATCTATATCAGTTAAGATTTGAGAACATACAATTGAATTATTGTTTTTATAGGTCCTATTGGATGATGCTAGCTTTGGATGTGCATGGTGGCCATGCAATTTTTTTTATTCTTGTGGAGCATACATTCGGGAACACCTGATGGAAATTATAAATAAGTCTTTATTATTCCTTTTATTATAATATAACTACTCACTTGTCAACTATTATAATATTCATAATTTAATGCTTTTCAATTATATGCATGTAGAGCATGGTATAAATGGGCTGAGTAGGAATGTATTGACCACCCACCAAAATTCAACTAGAAGAAGGCCAAGGTAAGGTTTACTAATTACTGCTCTTTAGACACTTTACTATAATTTTAAACCTGAACTTATTTGACATGATATTTTGAACCTTTTCTGTTGTCTTTGGTGACATTGTTCTGCAGTGCCCTAAACAAAAATCAGATTGGGAGTGTGGGTATTATGTTCTAAGATACATGAGAACCCTCATTCACAATGGAGTTACAATCTCACAATTGAGAAAGCTAAAACTTACTGACCAATGTTACACTTTTGTTTTGTATATTTCTTGACTGAATCTAAGATTACATGTCTGAACTAAGTTATTATATGTTTCTTGCAGGCAGATTTGGAAAGCAAGAGTTACTCCTAGTTGGATCTAGATGATATTAAAATGAATTTGGACATATCATATTATGAATTTTAATTTGTAGTTCAGTGATGTAAATGAATGTATCATTAATTATGTATATACATTTTACTCAAATATAATACAAAGATTACTTCATTTCTATGGATGTGTTCTAATTTTCTTTTGATTGAAGTTCACTATTTCATTGTATGTGCTTTCTTTGTTTCAAACTTTCAAATTTCAATGATGGGATTGGAAAGTTGGTGTCTTGAACTAGACATAAGATATATGGTGAGGTATGGCTGTCCATGAAGAAGAGTGAATGTATCACGTACAGTATGGGTGATTGGGTATCCTTTTATTTGTTCAATTCAATGTGAACTGTATGGAGCAGAAGTGAATATGTACAATAATTTTAAATATAGCAGGTTGAATGTGAATGTGTTATTTTGACACGTCAATCCATTCCTATGGTTGTATTCCATTTTTTGTTTTGATTCAAGTATGTAAGTGTCAATGTGATTGTGTGTACATTGTGCTTTCTTTATTTCAAAATTTTAATGATGGGAGGTTGGTGCGTTCAAGGCTTCAAGACAGGGTTTTGATATGTGAGGAATGAGGAATGAAGTTGGGTATAATGGATGGACTAATGCCTAATGAAAAGAGAGAATTGTGTGTAGAGTCACACACTAGACACTTGGACAGTAATGCAGGTCATACAATTTTTACTAATATGGGATGGGTATTTAGTAACTGTCTTATATCACTTATTCAATATAGGATGGTTAACAAATAACCGTCTTATAGAATCTTAAAATATAGGATGATTAATTAATAGCTGTCCTATAAACCCTAATATATAGGACGGTTATTTAATAACCGTCGTATATAACATTTAAATATAAGACATCTACTTATCAACCGTCTTATAGAACATATAAAAATATAGGACGATTTTGACTTAACCGTCCTATATCCTCTAGGAACCTATATAATTTATAAATATGTGATAGTAAAAACTTTTATTATATAGGACGGTTAGTAAGTAACCATCCTATATAACGTACTGTCCTATCCTTTATCAGTTCAAATATAGAACTGTTACTTAGAAACTATCCTATTTAGTGTAAGCCAAGATCACGTGTCATTCAGTTCAACTCGAAGTTTTACCAAGTCGTGTATCACATGGGTCAACACAACAGGTCAATATTGATTGACCTAAACACGACATGATTTATGACGTGTCATTTTCGGGTCAACTTGAACTCGAAAATGACATGAACAAGATAAGGCTCAACCCTAACCCGCTAAATCTATGGCGAGTTTGAGTCATGGTATCGTGTCGTGTCATATTTTGCCACCCCCACATTAAGTGGTTCACATACAAAGAAAGCCCTTTTATTATTACATAACATTGTTCGAATTACACAATCCAAATTACAAAGTACTCATTACAAATTCCTCAAAGGAAATACCCTGATCAATGGTATTGCAGTGGGAAACTCCAAGTCTTGAGCTTTCAATCTTCCTTATTTGTATCTGAGATATTGTAAACATTCAAATATGTACAATATCTCAGCAAGCTATGCTTGGTAGGGGATTTAAGAAGCATGATAATTCAACAATATATCTCAAAATCCAATAGTTTTATTATTCATTCTATCATATAATACATCCATGAATCATTTCCATTTCTATGTATAACAATAATTTGTCATCCATATGAAACCTTATACATATATACTGTATATGGATAAAGTTCGTTAAAATCATAAAAGTAGTCAATAATGACAACAATAAAACATTCCCAAACTCTGTTGATTTTATTATCAGCTCCTTACACTAAAGTGGGGTTCATATTCATAATCAACACTTTCCATTATAGGGTCAATATTTCAACCAGTTTCTATATTAGGAATTTTCCCTTCATAGGAAATATTAGTAATAAACAATTATCGGGCATTTTATCATGCCATAATATAAGGCATTTCATTATATCTATCTCATATGCATCATAATGCAAAATACATCAAGGACTACTATGCTACAGTTTCATCCATACTAACACACTCGGATAACTACTCTATGCTCCACTGATACTATGGTGGAAAAGTTATGGCACTGCTCATATGGGGGAGACAAGACTTTCATGGTGGTGGCCTTCCCATAATTGCCCTACCCGACTTTTAGCCTCACTTAGGGTTTGGTATCCATCAAATCATCAAATTTTAGAAAGCCAGTGACCAAACCCTTATAACTCTCCTAGCATAGTATCCACATGCTGATGCTTATCTAAAACAAAACTACAAGCCTCCATGCTTGTATGTAAAATAAGGATTTTACTATCAAACAATTTGTCTATTTATCTAAGATTGAAATATTATCTACTTCCTTATTAATTTGGGGTTTACCTACTTTCAATTAATTATAAACTTAATAACAATTGCATAAATATGCCATCATCATTGGTTGTATCATAAGTATTCTAAGGCATTTATAAACATTCTAATTACATCATGTAACTTTTACAATTCTAATAATAAGATCATGTGTAAAAACATGTATCTCTTGAATAAATGCATCCTTAAGATCCACCTACCTCAAATGTGGTAATTCCACTCCTTAAGATCTGCCACAATCTTGATCGACGTATATATCTGTCAAATCATATGTATAATGTTATCCCTCAATTCCATATGTACTTCCTATTTGATCTTTTGATCATCCATAAAGAGGATGATCTAGATCTCTTTCCTTGAACATTTTGATCTAGGTTTAGATCATCTAACCTATTGATCTACATTTGATCTAAAATCTATATCCTAATTCAAGATTTTAACATAAATTTATAATTCTATCTTTTATTGTTCTTGATAATTCAAGATCTCATAATTGATCTTGTTTGATCATAATTATCTTAATTAAAGTTTAGTTTGATTTTATAAATTCCTAACCTTTTATATTCTTATTGTTAATGCTTAACCAGTTAGTGTTTTACTGGTTGAAAATGATATATTTCTTCCTATTCTAGACTGCTCCTTATTTCATATTTGACTAATGCTTACTAGTTAAAATCTACTCAAAGTGGTGAATAGAATCCTCATGTAAAGAAGCGTTTAGACCTCAACAAATGTCATCAAGAGAAGATCACTTAGATCTTGTATACCCCCCATAACCACCATGTTCAGAGTCCACTAAAGCAGCATTAGATCTTATCTTCTACAAAGTTCCTATGAGCTCTTTTATCCTAAGTCACTTTTCTACTCGATTTTAACTTATATCCATAAATTTTGATCATGTCATTCATGGATGTTTATTATTCTCCTATGTGGGTTAAGGATATGGTGATGAATTTCATTCCTTATCGTATACTAACTACAGTAGCCCTTACTATAATTAATTTCATGTCATCCATATGTTGTAAGTGATCATGAAAGTAAATCTAGATTTTGATTAATCAAATAATTAAATTTTTTGATGATTTTCTATGTAATTTTCTCATATTTACTTAACATGAATATTTTATCATAAAATTAATCTAACAAGTAAATCTACTATTAAATTAGAGACAATTAAACTAAAAATTAATCATACTACAAATTTTCATCATGATCCAACGATCAAATCTAATTTTTCTTTATTAGATCTAGGGTTTTGATAACATTAAGAGTCTAAATCATAAATTCTCACATATACATAACATCTGGCCCTTAATTTCATGTTATTCTATCATTAAATCATCAATAAATCCCATCCATAAAGTATGATTATCCTTGATCTAACTGATCAAGGAGAGTAGTAATGAATTTTGCTAATGATCAAAATAAACAGTAATTAAATCCTAATTTTTTGAGTTCATTAGATTCTACGCTTCAAGAAGAATCCAATGGTTCTTTTCAATCCCAATTTGGAGTTAAATTGAGCTTAGAATTGTATTTTTATCATTCCAGGCTTAGTTTCAATGGTCTAGATTGAATTTGGAACTGTGGAAGCGAGAAAGACTAGCGGGTCACGTCTCTATCTCAGGGACGTAGGTGGTGTCGCAGTCGACAAATGACCGCATCGCACGCATAGAGATGCTCCCACAGGGAACGCCTCAGCTATGCATTCCATTCCGTGTCTTCGATGTAGATCGCAAATGAACGTTGAAATTGTCTGATTTGGACCTTCATATCAACTTTTTTCCAAATCAACATCAAATTGAAATTTCCATTTGAGTAGATCACCTATTTGGAGGTTTTAAGCCCTCCTAAATCTATTGGACAGCTCAAATTTTCTATCTGAGTTGTCTTTGATGGAGTTCTAGGGCTAGGTCACTAGTACTGGTTTCATCGATGAACCTTGCTGGAAAACCAGTCTGGTGAGTCTAAAAACATATGGAAACGAAAAAGAGGGAAGAGGGCCACCTACCTGTTGTTATGGATCTTTTTAATAGATTAAATCTTGTTTTTAACAGTTTAATTTCAACGTCTAATTCAAAAATAGTTAGAGGGTAAAACCCTATGTCTAATAGGGAAGACGCCTCTCCACACGCACCCGACACTCTAAGGTGAAATCTTCGGTCTAGTGCATTTGGGGACGTGTTTCGAGTGAAAGAGAAAGGAGAGAGAAAATGGGAAAAAGGAGAGGAAAAATGAAGAGAAAAATAAGGAAGGAGAAAGGAGATTGGAACTGGAATTAGAGGGGGAGCTAGGGAATTTGGGGAAGAATTTCATGAACATATTTGGCAAATATTTGACAATTTATAGGCAAATTTTGGAAAATTTTAATATTTTAATATTTTATTATAAATTCCACTTAAAATTATTTAAATGGGGAGTGGAAATTCCACTACCTCTGCGATGAGGTGAGTGTTAGTTGATGCATGCTTTGCATCATTACTGACCTCAGTCTTTACCTAACTTTGTAGACCCCATAATAAAGTAAAAATACCATTTTACCCTTTTTATTACAAAAATGGATGAAAATAGGAATTTTTTATAAGATTTCTATTTTTGACATACATACATTCGCTGGACTCGATTTTTTGAGTACATTCCAAATATCTATGTTTCAACTCATGATTTTATTTTTATAAAAAGTGAATTTCTAACAACCTAATATTCTAACCTGGTTTTTCCAAAATTTTCAACTTTTATTAATAATTGTTCAAATACAACAACAAAATTGGGGTTATTACACAGGGTAAGATCGATCATAGTATTGTATATAATTAAATTAAAAATTAATCAGCATAGGCATATAATGTAGTTAAAAATTGATCATTGTAGGGCATTTTGAATCCATTGAAAACTTAGTCTAGTCATGTTAACCTCAAATTGATCAAAACATAACATCCTTGACACTTTAGTCTAGTTATGCATGCAAAAAGGTCTTACAACGAACCTCTACTCTTCCACAACCTTATATCGATCAAAAAATTATCATGACCTAAAGGTCACACTGTATATATATATCAAAACATGAAATCTTATGTGATTTGAAAATTCATAACTGTCAATTACAAGGCATAATGTCTTATGAAGCGAATATAATAGGCTTATCAATCCCACTAAAAGTGAACATAAAACGGTATATATTCTTGATAAAAACCAAATATCATGGGCATATAATCATACTAAAATTGACCATCATAGGGTACATAGTGAAGCTAAAAACCAATCACTATAGGGCATGTAATCAAGCTAAGACTGATGTCGCACAAAGCATGTAAACAAGCTAAAATCAATCATCACAAGGCATATAATCAAACTAAAAACTGACCTCCATAGGCATATAATCTAGGTAAAAACTAATTATTGTAGGTCATTTCAAATCCATTGAAAACTTAGTAATCATGGAATGACCTACTTGTGATTTGACAATTCATATTTTTTGAGATTAGTCACTGATAAATCAGAACATTGATTACCCAACAAGAATCATTCATCTTGATTTATGGATGTAGATTGGCATGTAGGTCATAAAAAATTCACAAATTTGCTACTCTGATCATGGGTTGATAATATATCTAGGAGATGGAGTGCAAATTGACACATTTGACAATTGAAAACTCTAAGAGAGAGAGAGAGAGAGAGAGAGAGAGAGAGAGAGAGAGAGAGAGAGAGAGAGAGAGAGAGAGAGAGAGAGAGAGAGAATCATAAATATATGCTTTTAACTGTAGATAGATGAAGTTAGAGAAAAAGAGACAGCAAACTTATTGAAGTACACTTTTTTGGTTATTGGTCAGTGAGTGTACAACTTAGATCTACTTTTTAAGCCAAGGATCAACTAATACCATAAAGAGTAGTTAGTCAAAAAAACAATTCCAGCAAATCAATTAACTCTAATGAATAGATATGAGAAGGGGAAACTCAAAATTACAACTTCTTTGTCAAAATGGTTTCCAGTGATAGTTTATCATTGCCGGAGAAGAGGGTTAGAGAAAGATTTGTTGTCCATGAAGGAAAAAGGGTGTTCATTTGGGGCAGATCTATAACTGTGTTTTTAGTTTAGCCTTTGGGTAGTAGATAGAGTGAAAAAATACCATAAATCTTAGATATGTGATTAAAACCCCCAACTACAAAAACCCAACACTAATTTGCTTACCCACTTTGTCAAAAAGAATCGACAAAGAAGGATTTGTGGTTTGTCATTGCTAGAGAAGAAAAAATGAGAAAATCCCTTATTGGAGAAGAAAATGGCAACTGTTGAAGATGGATCTGTTGCTGATTTGTCATATAACTATAGCCCATTCAAATCTGACTAAAACATAGAGAAATTTATCTTCAATTACTTGCGGAAGGATGAAGATTGTAGGATACCCAAACAACCAAGGGATTGTGAAGCATATTTCTATTAGTGTGTTGGTAGGCATGGTGTCATAATTTGACATGGAACTTACTCACCTTGATATAAAGATAGTTATTCTTCATAGGAACTTGGAGGAAGAGATTCACATAGAGCAACCAAAATCATTTAAATTGCTTGGGAAGGAAAACCATGTGCGCATATCAAAGTTTATGGCTTGACGCAAGCATCAAGGTAGTGGTATAAGTGCTTTGAGTCATACATGGTCTGGATTGGCTACACCAAACCCAAGTACAATTATTGTGTTTACTTCAAGATTTTTGTAGACGGTTCTTATATTTCATTAATGTTATATGTAAATGACATGCTAATTGCTATAAAGGAAAGGTCTTAATAGATCTTTTAAAGTCCTTGTTAACCAAGGAATTTGATATGAAGTATCTAAGCGTAGCAAAAAAGATAATTGAGATGGAGATACGTAAATAAATATTTGTAGGAAAGTTGTGGCTTTCTTAGAAGAAATATGTTGAGAAGGTGTTAAAAAGTTTAAGATGAATGATGCTAAACTAGTAAACACTCCTTCAACAAATCATTTTCAGTTATCCATTAAATTGTGTCCTATTGAGGAAGATGAATTCAAGTACATGTCTCAAGTTTCATAAGTGGATGTAGTGGTTTCTTTTATATACATGATTTTATACACAAAGCTTGACATTTCACATGCAATTAGTGTTGATACCAAGTATATCAGTAATCTAGGAAGTAGTACTGGAATGTAATAAAGTGGATTATGAAGTACTTGAGAAGTACTAACAATTGTGGCATTATGTTTGAAAGAAAAAAGGTGCCAAGGGCCATAGTTAGATATGCAAATGCAAAATATGTTGAAGACTTGGATGAGAGAAGATCCACCATAGGATTTATGTTTACATTAGCTTGAAGACCTATTTGTTGGAGATATGTGTTGTAGTCTATAGTAGCACTATATATCTACAACAAAAGCAGAATACATGGCAGCTAGAAAAATAAGAAAAGAACCTTTGCGGTTGAAGGGATTGGTAACTCAGCTTGGGCTGAAATTAGAAGGTATCCAGTTGCATTATGATAGTCAAAGTGTCATTTATTTGGCCAAGAATTAGGTGTACAATGCAATGACTAAGGACATAGATGTGAAGCATCACAAGAGGTACTTCTAAAAAAGATTAACACAAAGGAGAATGCATTGCACATGCAGTTTGTTCCTACATAGAAGTTCAAGTGTTGGTTGGACTTACTTAACTTTACTAGTTACAGATAGGGCAAGCACCTTGGATTAATGGTGTGAAAGACTACCTCTTAGCTATATAGAGCTAGCCATGGTTGAACCCATCATATGAGATCTTTAATAGAGAAACAACTAATCTCGTAAGAACATGTGCTAGCTAAAGGAACTATTTTAGGTCATATTTCCTTGGTTAGATGGGTATATTATTGAAAGTATGGTGTGGAGAGAGAGAGAGAGAGGGGGGGGGGGGTGCGGCGGGGGGAGAGGGTGGTTTGGGACTCAATCCAAACAAGTAGTTTTGTGCTTTGATATCTCATAGTGAACAAGGATAATTTTATGAAATAAACATACTACCAAACTATGCAAATTTCTTGTGTTTATGATTAATTTATTTCATTATAGTTTTTCTTCTTTGCGCCTATATTGATTGTACTTGCTAGTTTTTTCAACAAAATATTCTACTCAGCAATTTCAAATGAATCTGCTCTCATCATGAGCCTCAGGAACTTTCTATCTTAAATCAACTTTAGTAAACATCACGAGCTCTAAGAAAAGTATACTTGAAATAAAAGGAAATTAGCATGCTACTAGTGATTATCTCTAGCATGCTAAAGTGCGTGGCCATATCCTTCTAGATAGGTTCTATTCTTAAATATTTAAAAAGTACACCATCAATTTGCTTACCTTTTTGCTTCTATTTCTAGTTTATGAAATTAAACTCCCTCATGGAGGGGACTGTCTTGGCTAGAAATACCGAAAGTGCTAAAGTGGAGGAAATATCTTGCTCATTTCTCTTTCCTTTTCTTGATTCTTGAGCTCTCTCTTTCTAACCTATAGTCAGGATCAATCTCCAAGTTCTATAGCATCTTCTTTTCTGTCATAATGTCTGGGATTAAGTCTATACTCGTCTTTGTGATTTTCCTTCCATTGATATTCTCTCATGTAGTAAAAGTTGCCGTCATGTAACCTGGAGGTCATGGGTTCAAGACGTGGAATCAGCCTCTTGCGAAATGCAAGGTAAGGCCACCTACTAGAGGCCCTTGATGTTAGCCCCTTCCCTGAACCCCGCATAGGCAGGAGCCTTGTGCATTGGGGCAGCGCGCGCCCGGGCCCGCCCCCCCATGCAGTTGTCAACATAGAGGGAAAGCATTTGAAGTGTGGTAATAGGAAAGAGTCCAAGAGAGGTCAAACACATGGAGAAAGCAAACACTCTAGCAGGGGCATTACCAAACTAGTTCGACAATAGATACCGATGATTTAAGACCAATGGCACTAGGTCACCGTCCTGGAATAGGCCACTTCATTCACAATTAATCCTGTCAGGAAGATCTGGACTTTAGTTTCTAAGCTGCCAAGTGATTAGAAGTGGAAAGCATTTTTGTTCATTGAATAGTTTCTCTATGTCAAGACTGCTCATTTTCTTTCATATCCATTGGTAGGTGGTCTCTATCAGACAATTAGGATTATTATACATTTCATTGAATCACTAAAATGGACCTTATGAATGACCCAAATCATGTTGATGTCATGTCAATAGAGGCATAAAGATACATTTCTTGTAATAGCACATCGTATCCTCCTGATGAATTTAGTGCTATCAGGGCCATCATACTACTGTGACAGTTTTATGGTGGGACGACCACTAGAAGTAAATTAGAATTAGGTTGCTTTATAGATGTGTTTCTATATGCATTGACAGTGCCACTGAATATGATGGATCTGATACCAAGCACTAGCTAGTCTATTTATATCAATCCCACTAAATGGATCAAACACCATAATGCCTCGAGTATGACCTAGAGTTTTTTCATGTAACTCGAAACTGCCAATATATATTTTCAGGCTTTCCCTTAAGGATAGGATTTGCATTCAATAGAGGACAGTACTATGTTGGTGTATGTGACCTACGATGGTGATCTACAACATCAAAGATTACAGGTGCACATAGATGCCTTGTGTGGCACCTAAACACTCATTGCTAGGATTGATGACCGTACAGTTGCATTAGAATGTGCTCCAAGATGAAGGGTTTCGATGAGCCTACCATATACTCTAGTATGTCCCTCGAAGAATTGTTTATCATATTTCATTTTAGCGGTGGTTTTCCATCACATGTATGTTTCTCTTTCTCTCTCGATATAAGTATACATTTTGTGCCTGTATGAGAGAGAGCGCCATTTTCCTGTCCCACCCAAGTCATTTCCTAGAGTACAGCGTGGAAAACTAGCCAAGAATAAACTAGCTAGCAAATGAATAAACTGATTGATTCAAACTTATTTCCTAAAGTTGAGGAACCAACCCAATAAAGCATGCTAAGATTTTGTAGAATCATCTTCCTTGTTTGGTGAAAAAACAATACCAAAAGGCAAAGATACAGCTCTGTGTGGCCACTTTCTAGCTCATCATTGCTGCACTAAAATAACGTCATCATCTACTTAAAATAATGCTACCTTTTGAGTAAAAAATAGGAGCTTGGTGGGTCCCTTTCTCATGCTTTACCCATATGAGTAAATATATTTACGGAGCAATCCTCTTCTATATACTTACATATAAAAAGCCAAAAACCCTTTCCTGCTTTTAAGGGAGAAGGCAATAGGTCACATTTGAATACTGGTGACATTATATTGCAATTCAACCTCCTCATAACTATCTAATATTTCACGTCTATTTTTCTGATTATCGTACTACTAATTAGGAGTGGTAATTAAATTGAAAGACGATTTTAGGAATTATATTCCTCTCCGTATTTTGACTCCAACTTTTCCTTCTTCTCTCCACTAACTACTCACTCAAATCTCTCTCTCTCTCTCTCTCTCTCACACACACACACACGCCAAATGCCTACTACTTTTATGGAAGGTGTTACATAGCCAATATTATTTTGAAATCCAAGCATCTCAATCCCCTTTTTACTATGTAACTAATTCCTCACGCCCCTGCGCACCCGCGTTCCTCTTCCTTCTGCATGTGCACATGTTTTTTGACTACTTGCTTATGAATTGAACTTTCCCGCCTCTTCGACCAGGGAGAAGAATCTTTCACATGCAAAGTGAATTTCCCAAGGAAATTTCTGTTAGGGTCGGTACAGAATGCTACAATGAGAAACCTCACCTCCAATTTTCCTAACAACGCCCCATCAACTTTGTTTTTGTTGTTTCTGAGTTTTAATAGCGACCTCACTACCTTTTGTCTTTTGGTTACGACTGCAGCTATATATTCAACGTAAAGAGAAAAATTCGTCACTTTATAGAGAACCAGAGTTGTTCCCTAAGAACTACTATTATAACATGTATTTTATATGGTTGGGTACATGTACCAACAAGAACAGTTAACTATTTGATAAGGGTAGGTGCCCATTAGAGTGATCAACCGATCGACCAAAGATCCAAGTTTATGTCAGGGGCTATAGGCCCAAGTTAGGAGTGAAACCCAGATTTGTGGTTTTCCAAACCGTTCGTCTTCTGTGGCTACATCTTAGATAGCCATGTTTTGATAAAGAATCACCTGGGGCAACATTCAATCGTTTGAGTAAGGAAGAAATAGGGTACCGCTGTGCTTTCAGCTGAGTTAGTGGGTTAATCAGCATTTTGAAACTAGATTAGGGTAGGTTATATTACTATACATGTAACTGCTACCCATGTTAGCCAGTTGACGACAAATCTCACATTGAAACTGGTTTTCTCTTTGCATGTGAAGAGAGATAATTGCATGTTTTACGCTCTACCCCAAGCCCTAACGAAAAATAATTTTAAAAAATAGCGAGCATCTCTATGACAAACACCATGAAATCGAAATGTAACTTCCCACTCTCAGTACAAATATATGGTAGTCTAGAGGGTAATTATATGGTCGTCCAGAAATATATGGTACGCCGTCTACAACTGTCTAAGGGCACAGGTGGGGTCATATTTTTATGATGGGCTAGAAACATTTATGTTCTGTGCAATTCCTTAAACAGGCCATGCTCCAACGCATCCTTTGGATGGTCCTAGCCTTTGTTGTTTTTGGGTGTAAAATGGATGGTACATTGTTTATGGAGTCTGCCACGTACTTTGCACCATCAAACTAAGGCTAGGATCACTCAATGAATGATATTTTCTAAGCTGTGGCTTGGTATGTTAACAATGCAGTGAGTACCAAAATTTGGCCCCACATGTACTTTTTGGCCTTCCCTGTCGCATATTCGAATCTACTCTCTCTCTCTCTCTCTCTCTCTCTCTCTCTCTCTCTCTCTCTCTCTCTTAGTTCACATACGGAATCTTCCTAGTAGTGGAAAGTGTAATGACCCCAAATTTTTTTTAACTTACTAAGGCAAATTAATAAAGTTTGAATTTTTAGAAATTATGGGCTAGAATATTAGGTTATTAAAAATTCTCTTTTTATGGAGATTATATCATGAATTAAAATATAGAAATTATGAATGTACTTGGAAAAGTGATCGAAACAACATTAAGTACGTTCAATTCTGAGTTAAAATGAAAATTCCTTAATTTTCTCCATTTAGGGGTAAAATGGTAATTTTACCCATATTCCATATCCAAGAAATAAGACCTCAATATTCATGAAGTACTTAGAAATATGATTCCAATGCCACTAAGTACGCTCGATTCCAAATTCAAACAAATATTGCCTATTATTCTCCAATTTTTGAGTTCAAAGGGCAAAAACATCTTTTCACATAAAAGTGGGGCCCACAAAGTGGGCCAACATTCTAGAAGCAACAATAATTGCTCAGTGCATTATTGCTGGTAGTGGAGAATGGAGAATACACTTGTAATAAAAAATTCTAAAGTAATAAAATATCTTATTAAAAGAAATGATAAAAAATTCAAATTTGGCTATAAATATGTTCCAAAAATTTTCACAACCTTAACCACAAAATTTCCAAATCTTTCCTGGAGTTTCAGCCCCAAATTCTCATTCATCCCTCCCCAATCTCTATTTTTCTTATTTCTCTCTCCTCTTTCTAACTGGAACAAGAGACCTAAATTCAATTAGGCACTCCGTTCCAGGTGGAATCTGATAAATTTCACCGTCCATAACCTCCTATACTACAGTATATACAAAAGCCCCAAATCAATTTCAAGATCCAATGGTTCTAACAACAGAAAATCACAAAAAGGTGGACAATCGGGCTATATTATCATCAACCGGTAATTCTCTCAAATTGAGCATCAAATATATGTTTTTTCTACAATCAGGTTGGTGAAAATACTTTCCATACATATTTATCATGGTTTAGCATAATTTTTTATTTTTTTGTAATTTAATTTGAATGAAAAATGGTAAAAATAAAGTAAATACAAGAGCCTTCAATTTATGGTGATAGAGAGCTCAGATGGAAATTTTGAGCTTCCAATCCATCCAGAAGGGTCAAAAACCCCTAGGGTACAATTTTAAAGAAAATCTAACAAGGTTTGGACCCTCAATTGAGAGAGATTAGTTCTGTTGGGCCCAAATCAAATCTGGACCCTAAGAACGGCTGAAAACTTCAATTTAAGATTGTGGAGTCATATGAACTCCAAATTGAGATCGGAAAGAAGCTATGGAAAGCTTGTAATTTCTAGTTTCTAATGAAGTCATAATATTTCTAAAAAGTACTTCTGTATTTTTCTATATTTTGGAAATAAATGTCCAATTTCTAAGATCTTCAAGATCTGAGGTGATCAGATCTTGGAAATTTATTTTAATGATGATATAATAATATAATAAAGTAATATCTATGGTTAATTTGGAAAGATCTTGGATAAATTAGGGGATCTGCCCTTTATGGTAGAAAAACCCTAAAATAAAAATAAAAAATACAAAGGGACCCACTTGATCAATGAGATCAAGTATGATCAGATCCTTGGGATGGATTAAATGGATGATATTATGATAAAATTCAGTTAGATCATGGATGAAATGTGAACAAAATCAAGTGGATGTGATTTTTAAATCTTAATGGATTAAAAGCCTTAAAGGTAATTAAAACCCTTGATCTAAAGGAAAATACCTAAGATCTAATGGTTGGATCATATTTAAAGGTTTATAATAATCTTAATAAAATTATTTTAATTGTCTTTTATTAGATATAGAAGTGTAAATGTAATTTATGTTCTAAGTTTTAATTGTCTTTTATTGGATATAAAGGTGTACATGTGATTTATGTTCTAAGTTAGAAAGCATGATAGTGTAATCTTTAAATTTTAGTACGATATGCCATAAATGAGTAATTTGTTAGTAGATTTTATTATCTTAGGATCATGTTAGTGTAAATTAGAGATTTAAACATGATTCCATTAAGATAGAAGTACAATTTTATGTATTTCATAACTTAGGATCATGTTAGTTTTATTTCATTAGCTTAAGTTACATTTATAGGAAGAATGTTAGTATATAGTTGTTAAACTTATATTTGATTTATGCTTTCAAGTTTATGATTTACTTATTGTCAAATTTTATTCAATTATTAAGTAGTTGTTAAGATATAAGGAGCATAAGTCACCAAAAATGTAAACTAATGAAATATAGAGATTCATGGACAACTAAGATGAATGAATGATTTTGACTTAATAAGGGCTATAGTTAGTAGGACAATATAAGGAATGATTTATCATTTCCTTGGCCCAAAGTAGGAAAATAATGAACATCCATGGATGACATTGTGCATATCCATGGAAATTAATTAAAATCAATTAGAGAAGGGACTTAAGGTAAAGAGCTCATAGGAACCTTGTCAAAGGTTGAGCTAGTACCACTCCAGTGGACTCTGAACATTGTAGTTATAGGGGGTATACAAGAGCCAAGTGCTTTTCCCTCACCTCCCATTGACGTAAGAGAGGTCTAAATGCCTCCTTACATGAGGGTTGTATTAACCACTTTTTGAGCAGACTTTAACTGGTAAGTACTAGTCATCCTGAAATAAGGAGTTGTCTAGTAATAGGAAGAAATAAATTATCTTCAACCAAGTAAGACACTAACTGGTTAAATAATAATAAGAACATAAAAAGATAGCAAATTATCTAACCCTAATAAAAATAGTAAGTAAGATAAGGATGATCAAACAAGATGAGATCTTGCATGATCAAAAACAATAAGGAAAGAGAAACATCAATGTAAATTAGATTGTTATGTATGATATAGATAGTATTTGTATAGATGATATTAAACCCATGGATATATGATATTCAAGGAAGAAAGATTCAGATCATCCTACATAAGGATGATCAAAAGACCATGTAGTATGTGCCCTTGATTAGAAAAATAACATTATACATATGATTTGACAAATATATGTTGATCGAGACTATGACAGATTTCAAGGAGTTAGAATACCTTATTGAGGTAGGTGGATTATTAAGAATGCCTTTACATGAAAATACATGTCTAATACATGATCTTATGTTTTGAAGTATTGACATGTATGATACCAATATATTAAGGTAATTACCTCAAGTTGAAATATGATCCAACCAAATGATGAGGAAAATAAGTATTAAATGACTAAGCTGAGAATTGAGAACAACCCTAAGTGAATAGGAAAGTAGAAAATATTCCAGCCCTAGTTAAACAGACAGATAGTCTGATATGTATAAGTATTATTTTACATACAAGCTTGGAGTCTTGTGGTTTTGTTTTAAACAGGCATAAGCCTGGAGATGATATGCTAAGAGAGTTAAGAGGGTTTGGCCACCCACTCTCTGAAACTTGATGATATTGAATACCAAGCCTGAGAAAGGCTAAAAGTCGGGTTGGGCAATTATGGGAAGGCCACCACTGTGACAGCCATGGTCCTCCCATATGGACATGGATATTGTAATTTTCACTGAAAATGGTATAAGTGGATTATTGAACAGTTATTCGGGCACGCTGTACGGATCAGATTGCAAGTATAGTAGTCCTTGATTATTTTGCATTATGATACATATAAAATTGGCATAGTAAAATGCCTTAAGGGATGACATGATGAAATGCCAGGTAATTGTATATTACCAATATTTTTTCCAAGAAGGGAAAATCCCAGTATAGCAACTAGCTGAAATACAAATCTCCTATAATGAAAGGAGTTGATCAGTTTTGTATGGAAATGATTATTGATTATTTTTACAATTTTAACGGATTTGTTCTTATATACTATGTATGTATAAAGGTGAACACAAATGATAAGGAAATGAGATGTTCATATCAATAATAGTGGTCTATGAATGTGTTTATGATAGAATGAATTATGGGATAAGTGAATATGGAGATTTTACTGTCAATAACTTACATTCTTATCCCCTGCCAAGCATAGCTTGCTGAGATATTGCAAATGTTCGAATGTTTACAATATCTCAAATACAGAGAAGGAGACTTAGGAGCTCAAGACTTGAAGAACTAGTGAAGAATAAGTAATAAGGGTCTATCCCTTGAAACATTGTATAGAGATCATGTATTGTATTTAGAACTTTGTAATTTGAATTGTGTATTTGGACAAGTATTGTAAGGATACAATGGGTTGTGTACTGTGAACCACTGGATGGATCCTGAAAGTTTAATAAAATCATATTCCTTTAATGGAATTTTATTTTGTACACAAATTGTACTTATGTTATGTATGAAGTGGTGACTTAGGTTTTCAAAACAAGTTTTAAAATAAAAGAATTTCCACTGCTTTGTTTTGCGAAAATATTTTACTGAGGAGACGCCCTTGCCTTTGAAAAATATATTATAAAATGTGTTTCAAAAACCCAGGTTGTCACAGGAAGTCACGTGCAAAATCTTCCCACTAAACTCCTTAAATGCCTGAGGAGCTTGAGGAGGGGTATCTCGAGCTTCTCTTTGGCAACATATTCAACTCAGCTCCATTTCTCTTCCCTCTTGTGAGTTAAGTTGAGATGGCCAGCATCAAGACGGTCTCTGTCTGCGCTTTTCTCCTTGTACTGATTTTGCCCAATGCAAGCATCTCCACTGAGGGAAGACGTTTAAAGTCTAGGAAATCATTAGCGCATGGCGGAAGCTGGGTAACAGAAACAAAAAAGAGTGGTGCAAGTGCTAGAAAAGTCCTGTATCATACTGAAGATTTTGGGATAGGTGTAGATAATGTACGACCTACGGCACCTGGTCACAGTCCTGGCATAGGCCATTCTGTTCATAACTAAGATACTGTATCGTATTGTTGGTGTCTTATCTTTGTGTATGCTCTCTGTCTGTCTGTCTCTCTCTCTCTCTTGCTTATTTAGACAGACATGCGATAAGAGGACAGTTCATCACGTTAAGTGACTATAAGTAGACTAAATGAGAATTTTTTTATTTACGAATGGTATGTGAGAAAGTTTACACTCATTATCTATGCGAGTTAACGAAGAAACAAGAGCTGCATTAGGTCTAAAGGCAGAGGGGAATGGCTGCCATTGTCTTCTTCATCAGAATGCAGATGTCTGTTAACTTCCTTGGTCTTCATGCAGAACATGTAAGAGTTCATACTGTTACTGTAACTCAATCGGACTTGTATCGGACTCTCCTGCCAGCAAGTAACATGGATGGTCTGTTAGAGTTATCTTAGCATTGCTTTTTCTAATGTGCTTTAAAACTTTGACTTGGATTCCAAGTTATGGGCCAAGGGAGGCACGTGACGACATCCAAGACCTTTCACAGTGCAAGTGGCTCTTGGGCCTTCGGCACAAGTGTAAATAACGAGAAACCTTCGTCTTTCACACCCGCGCCAGCCGCGAGAGAAAGAGAGAGAGACCAGAAAGGTCCAGAATACGGACTAAGGGAAGAAGCTTGCCAGCTGGCTCTGCTCTTGCTTAGCCCATCATTGGGAATCAGACTCAAGATTGTACAGTGCACACTCAAGATTGTACAGTGCACCGTCGCTCATTATGGATGAATTGCAGCTTTTCAAGCTAGCTTGTACCAAAGTTCCCCAGGATAACTTATTCATTGCATAGTTTTAGAAACTCGAAAACTTGAATAGTTTGGAAGTTCGGTGTGTTGGATTTTACTCGCCTACCGTAATGAACAATAGAACCCATTGCCCAACCATCAAACTCAATCCAGCCAACTATTCAAACCGCAAATTGCCGCATGAACCAAGCTAGAATCACACGGCATGAGTGGCCTTGCTGAGGGGACAGATCTAGCCCCTCCAAACACCATCACCAAACACGATTCTCAAGATCCCATTCCTAATCCATATTTCATCTCATAGAGCGCAGTGATTCATTACTATTAAGTTGGATCATTAGTTCATGTGAGGAAAAAGTATTAACATTCCTTCACGGTTGCAAATCCCATTGGTCCGCATGGTATACACTCGAGCCAGCATTTAGTGTGATGAATCGAGGATCTCCCAATCAAGGACGAGGACGCTGCCGGTCTGGCTCATCCAACTTGTATAACCAATACGATGCATGCTGCATCCAGCATTGCACCAACCACATCACAAGTCAGTGCTACTACAGAAGTGATCCACCTTTGCCGCTATCAAAATCAAAACTTATCGTCCCATTTAGGCTTTTCGAGTGTGAATTATGCAGCGGCACCATCTCCACCATTCAACTTTGATTAAGGGTACCCAGTCACATGTGCTTCCCATCGGGTTACACCGGATCTAGCCAACTTGAGCGTTTCTAACAAATACAAAGGTATCAATCAACTTTGTCTTGGAAAAGGATCAGGTTAGCATATTCAATTGATTGGATCATCTCTTTTATGGTCATTATCTAGGCCTCTCAAACATTTCGATATTTTACGCCTGGCACATATTCAAAGGAACTTATTATTGGTTCAAAACTTCTGTTAGGAAAATAATTGTTCATTTGAAATTTTACTCATTCTTTTTGGGTAAAGGATCGCAACAAGGGGACCATTATGCTGTAAGGGGTGAGTGATGGTGGACTCTATCATCTTCCAAACGCTATTCTAAAATTAAACAAAGTGGCCTATCTAGGAGAAAGGATGTCCATTGATTATTGCTGGCACCAGGGTTTAGGGCATTTCAATCTCCATTCAGTTAATAAAGTTATTTGAAATTTCAATTTACCTTGTTTGTCATTCAAATCTGTTTCGAGTCATGTAAAGCTTGTAATAGAGGGAAACTAATTGAATTGCTTTTATACTCTGTTAATACGATTAGTTCTAGTCTCTTAGATAGTCTTTAGTGATGAATGAGGATCCGTCCCGCTTCAATCAATAAATAGCCATAGCACTTTCTGTTGTTCTTGGATGATTTTTCTAAACTTGTGTGGATCTACCCATTGCACCAAAATCTGATGTTTTGTGAAATTTCATGTCATTGGTAGAACATCAATTCAACTGCAAATTAAAAACATCAATTAGATGAATTTGGATTAGATTGAGACTTTGACAAAAGCTCAGGGTGTAAAGAGTGTTTCTTCCAGATAACTTTAACAGAAGTTGAAGGCATGAAAGAAGTGTCCCATCTAATTTCAACAACAATCAATGATACACCATTTGCAATCATACCAATCATCAAATATCGAGATAAAGGAACCAATTGTCCAACATCAAGATAAAGGCTAGGGGTATCAAGTATCTTATGGCATAATTCTTCTTAAGAACAGAAAAAACCATAGTGCAAACAAACACAAGAAAGGGATAATCACACACAATAACACAGTAGATTTATGTGGTATATACATTGAAGAGCCTGACAAAATATCTACTATACTATCAGTAGGAAGAAGAATATATATAGTTTTTCCTCAAGAAAAATCACCCCTATTCAATATGAATGTAATTAAACTATGAATGATGCCTTGCCTTTGGGTTGGGAGTAAAGCTAGGATTTTGCTAAGTAGGTCTTAGGTATCTATAACCTTTTCTCCTAGACCTATAAAATATGAGACATCTAAAACAATACTAAGGCTACAACCAGTTCACTGGTATCGACTTCGAGGTGAAGTTCAACCCTATCGTCAAACCTTTAACATCTCGCTCATCTTATAGTTGTCCTCAATTCAAATTATTTGCTTCATCTATTTCTAAGTGCTTTCCTAATGGGATCCAAAAAGGTGTACGCGTAAACCATCCTTAGAGTTCCATTGTCATAGTTCACTTTGCTCATGTGGGGAAACTATTACAAGCCTTTGTGTTAGTTGTAAAGTTCACCTTGAAGGATCTTGAGCAATTTTACATATTTCCCTGGTGAAGAATTCAAATCATTCGACTACAAGATGATTAAAAGTTAACCTTGGATAGCCTGTCTAAGAAAGATTTTGATTCAAAGGAGAATCCATGTCAAGGTGAAATCTAATATGGTGATTTCTCCTACAGATGAATTTAAGATTGTATTCCATAGAAAGGTAAAAAATCATGAAATACACCATTAAATTCTTCAATATTGACTAATGGTGCGTGGGTGCATTTTGATGTGGGATAACACCTAGTCCATTAGGACTGTCGTCTACATGCTTTACTGGGTGCACCTTTAGGCATTTTTTCTACCTTTGTTATTGCATATAGTTTGGCTCCAATACTATCTCTTAGGTTGGCAAGACACAATGTAGCTATCATCACCCACTCTACTCCAGATTTTGAAGATCATGCCTTCCCATCACCATTATCAAACTTATGTGGCTTTTATTTCTCTTCTACACTTGGAAGCTTCTTGTACTTCTCTACCACTCTTTATTACAGTAACATAAGTCCCTGATATATTTGTGGCAATCCTATGTTTCGTTCCTGCACAAACACTTAGCTAAATCATTCATACTTGATCCATGGATTCTTTATGACTCAATGAAATGTCGAATACTACTTTTAACAAAGGAGCATTAGTGTATCCAATGTAAATAATAAGTTTTGATTACGTAATATATGTTAAGCATTTGCTAAGTTGGCATATTTTCTAGCATCTACGATTGGAGCTTATATGTTTGATTTTAATATTTTAGTGAACGCTGTAAAATCAAACTTGACCAAGGAGTTGACTCAAAATGCAAGAGAGCCAAGTCAACTCAGACAATTTTTTGAGTCAATATGCCAAGTTTTAAAACCGTGGTTTTGGAATCAATTTACATTTCTGTGATAGATTGGTACTCCAGAACCACTCAAAAAGGTGGAGCTTGATGGCTTCTATGACAATTTATGCATACAATGCCAAAGTATGTATGAGTACTATTAATCCCTAATGTTATCTTTGTAGGTACGCACTCATGTAAGTGTATATAAGTGACTTGGGGAGTTGGATCTCTTCCATTGTTAATAGCATTTATGTGCAAATTCATAGGTATTAAAGTACCCATGTAAACATAGGTGACATAAGAGGAAATGTGGTGTAGAGGTAGAAGTCGGTTTCTATCTTTTCCTTTTCCATTCTCCTTCACATCCCTCTTCTTCCCTTTTCCTACCCACTGTTGATCTCCCATCAATCTTCTCACTGTCATCAATTAGTGCAACTGTAACTAAAAACAAAAAATTGTATCCCACTACCAAGGTTAAGTAGAAAAGTTGTTCAAAAGTTAGCTCCACCTCAAGGGTCCTACCCCCAATTCCTCATCGGTGGCCAAAAAATATTAATCACAGTTGCTTGCAGACTACTTAGCATCTCCTCTGAAATAGCCACCTTAGTCTTTGGTTGGGGATTAAATTTAGGAGGGTGTGTAAATAAGAATGGGTGAGTATTTCCCTCTGAATATAGGCAGTCTATTTTTCATCTTTCAACCATCCATTTTCATTCCAAAAACCAAATGTGAGGATTTTTTGAAGGCAGAGGGAAAGGGAAAAGAAGAATGTTGTATCTGACTGGGTATTGATAGGTGCAGCAGTTAGAATCAAAGTCACACACACACACACACACACACATAGATATTTACGTGGTTTGACTATGTATAGCCTACGTCCACGAGAGGAGGGGGAACAATCCACTATAGGAGATAGGTTTATGACTCAATGATGGCTTTGGCTCTGTCTCTGAATCCTATTTATAAAGATCAGAGGAGAGCTAGACGTATTCTACTAAAATACAATTTCTATCTCCTTTTCCTTGTCTGATTAGGACTCCTAATTAGACTCCTAATCAAATTCTAACCTATTCCTTAACTTGCAGGAATCTTCAGGTAGTTATGGGGATGGACATCATCAATTCTCCCCCTCCATCCCCATGCCATACTCCATTAGTTTGAACTTATGCCTGCCATGGTTTTACATAGTAATAACTTATCGTAGGTTGTCACCTTTGTTAACATGTCTGCAGGATTCTTATTAGTGTGAATCTTTTCCAACTTTGGTATTTGTTCTTTTGTCACTTCTCATATCCAGTGATACCATATGTCGACGTGCTTGGTGCGAGCGTGATACATTAAGATATTGCTCAGGTCTAGAGCACTCTAACTATGACAATGCATCTTGTATTCTTCTTGTGTGATACCGAGTTCCTAGAGAAATCCCTTTATCCACAACATTTTCTTACCTTCTTCAGCTGTGGCAATGTATTCAGCTTCTGTTGTCAATAGAGCTATGCACTTCTACAACTTGGATTGCCACGATATAGCTCTTAATGCAAAAGTGAAAATAAACTCTGATGTTGACTTTCTTCCATCAAGATCTCTAGTCATATCAACATCTGTGTAACCTTCCAGGAGTGTATCTGTAATTTCAAAGCACAGGCACAACTTAGATGTGCCCTTCATGTACCATAGTATCCACTTCATGGCTTCTCAATGATCTTTGCCTGGATTTGAAAGAAATCTGCTCACGACTCCTACTGCATAGGCAATATGTTGATTGTTTAACCACAAGTGCACGGGCTATTATAGTGTAGCTTATGCAAGTACGGGTCGATTCTACAAGGACTTGATTTAAAATTATGGAGTTTTCAATAAAATTCAATTAATAAAAGAATAAAAACAAATACTATAGTAGAAATAAATTAAGAATAAACTAAAATTCAGATTTATTCAATTGTTACAATTTACACAATTATTTATTCAAAAGAAAACATAAAATAAAATTAAAAGCCATCCTAGATAAGCCTGTCACTGGATTGCACTATCCCTGGATAGTCAAAATGATGATAATGTAAAACCAGAATAGCACAGGGACACAGAAGTAAATAAACTAGGGACCCAGACGGTATTAAACTGAGGACATAGATGGTATTAAACGGAGAGGACATAGGTGAAATTTTTGAGATTTGCCAGGGGCAGATTTGTAATTCTTCAAGGGTTCTGGTTTTTAACGACAAAACCAGGAAAACGTGAGGAAAAAGGAGGAAGAAGAGGAAGGAGAGAAAAGAGGGAAAGGGAGAGGAGAAGAGGGAAAGAAAACTTCGGAGCATCTGACTCGGAGAAGAAGAGGGAAAAGCTGGCCAGAGAAGAAGAGGAGAGGGAAGAAGGAGAGAAAGGAGAGGAGAGGGGAAGAGATGAGAGAAAACCTAGGTTTTCTCTCCCTGGGCCGCCGGAGTGGGTATGTGCCCAGGTGCAGCTTTGGTCTGGGCGTTGATGGTGCTTTGGGTAGTGCCTGGACCGACTGATCAGGTTGAAGGGAAGACATTGGAAGCAGGGGTTGATTGGGGCGTCATATGGGCAATGGAGCAAAAGGATGGGCTTGTGGAAAAGACAATGTGGAGCATGGTGTTCCTTAGGCTGACTCAGGCGAGGATGAAGCCATAAATGATGCGGGTCTGTGTTGGCGACGACGCTTGGACTGGTGGTCTGGGTAGGCGACGAGGGAGAGAATAGAGGGGCTCTGGCCGGGAAGGAGCAAAGGCGTTGCGGAATGATGGGAACTACCGGCTTTGCTGGCCAATCTGGCCGGAGAAGAAAAAATGAGAGAGAGAGAGAGAGAGAGAGAGAGAGAGAGAGAGAGAGAGAGAGAGAGAGAGAGAGAGAGAGAGAGGAATGAGCGACTAACAAAGAGGAGTAGAGAGATTGAGCGAGATGGAAGTAAGTTGGGCAGTGAGAGTTGAAGAAAATAGAAATTGTAGAAGATAGGTGAAGAAGAGAGGAGCAGAGGTGAGAGACTTTTGACTGAGAAGAGAAGAGATGATGGGAGGTCATTGGATCTACCTCCTATGTCTAGCATAACGGAAAGAAGTGAGGAATGTGAGAAGAAGATGGAAAGGGAGAGTGTGTGTGGGTTAAGAGAGGCATGGAGAGGGAAAGAGAGGATAATGGGAAGAGGGGGAGAGAAGAGGCAAAACGTGTGAGTAAAGTGGAAAGGAAAGAGAAGAAATAAGAAAGGAAAAAGAAAAGGAAGGAAAAAGAAAAAGGAGGAAAAAGGAAAGGAAGGAAAGAAGTGGGTGAAGGGGTTGCCTTTTGCTCCTTACTAATTTGGGTACTTCTTTTGGAAACTCCTCCAAAATTTAGCTTCATTGTCTTTTAAGAAACTATCCCATCTTTTTTTATGAGTGATCTGGTCCATCAATCATTTTTAAAATGATCTGCACCGTTAACTTTTAATCGCAGCCATCCATGCGTCTTTTGGTTGATATGCAAAAGAAAATACTAAATTAGAATCATCTAAACCGTACATTAGTCATTTACTAAACTCTAATGATCATCTGACCATTGATTTTGACAAATTAAGGTTTAGACGGTCAATTGAAGTTAAATTCAAAATCAAGATAAGTTTTGCAAAATTGAACGGTTAGATGATCTAATTGAATGCTAAATTAGGGGTATTTTGACCAAAATTGAACACTTAACACAATATCCAGCCTAGTACACACCATCGCATACATCAAACTCCCAACAGCTAATGAGTAAGGAATAATAGCCATCCTGTCTGTTTCTTGTGATATTGAGGGACATGTCTTCTTGCTTAATTTGAAATGATTCCCGAGTGGAGTATTGACTGGCTTGGCAGTCTCCATGTTGAACCTTTTTTTTTATTCTCGTTCAACGTACTTTTCCTGTGATGCCACAACTTTCTTGCTTTCCTGTCACTTGTAATCTTCATCCCAAAAATTTGTTGAGCTACTCCTAAGTCTTTCATGTCAAAAGACTTAGATAACTCTCTATTCAACCTACTAATCATTGTCATATCTAATCCAACTATCAACATGTCATCTACATAGAGTAGTAGAATGATGAATTTATCCTCAAGTAATCTTTGGACATATACACACTGATTTGCAGTTGTTCTTTTGAACCCTTGACTCATCATGAATGAGTCAAACTTCTTATGCCATTGTCTTGGTGCTTGCTTGAGGCCATAAAGACTTTTCTTCAACTTGCATACCAGATGCTTCTTTTTTTCGACTTCGAAACCTTTTGGTTGTACCATATATATATATATATATATATATATATCCTCCTCTAGATCTCTATGTAGAAAAGTTGTCTTGACATCCATCTGTTCAAGCTCCAAGTTGTGTTTTGACACCAACCTGAGTATAGTCCTGATTGATGTCATCTTTACTACTGGTGAGAAGATCTCGTCAAAGTCTATTCCTTTCATCTACTCAAAACCTTTGACGACTAATCGTGCTTCATACTTGACTAGTTCTCCATTTCCTCCTCTTTTCACCTTGAAGACCCACTTGTTCTTTAGTGCACTTTTACCCTTGGGAAGTGATACTAGCTCATATATTTGATTTTTCTTTAATGAGCTAATTTCTTCTTGTATAGCTTGCACCAATTTTCCCTTGTCTGCATGCGCTAGAGCTTGTTGAAAATTCTTTGGCTCCCCCTGATCAGTAAGCATGATATATTTTGATTCAGAATATTTCTGTGATGGAATTAGAATACATCTTATTGTTGACATCTTTGGCTAAGCTTCTACTTCAGGCTAAGGTAATAATTCAACATCTGATGTCGCAACATCTTCTGATACAGGGGACTAATGCTCCTGTGCTCAAACTCCTCTGCCTCTGGTTCAACTTTTGAGTCAATCTGAATAGGTGCTGAGTTTGGTACTAGAGCTGGAGTGCTAATATCTTTAGCTTTTTTAGAATCTTCATAGAACTGATTCTCTTGAAATATTACATCTATGCTATGGATGATTCTTCTCATCTTAGGGTGGGTCTCACAATCTGTATTTGAATTCTACATCTCCATACCTAATGAAGATACATGGGATAGAAATTAGGCCTAGCTTTTGTCTCATCTCTTTGGATACATGTGCAAAGGCTCTGCACTCGAATACTCTCATGTGTGCATAGGCCACTTTCTTACCAGTTCACTTTTGTTTCGGAACTTCAAAGTCAAGTGGTGCTAATGGTGACTTGTTGATCAAATAACAGGCGATCTTCACAGCTTTACCCCAAAATGACTCAAGTAACTTAACCATGCTGAGCATGCATCTTACTCTCTCCACAATGGTTCGGTTCATCCTCTCAGCTACTCCATTGTACTGTGGGGGTACGTGGAACTATCTTCTCGTGTCGAATGCCGGGTGCTACGCAATACACCCTAAACTCTTTTGATGTGTATTCTCCTCCATTGTCTGTTTTGTGGCTATTGAGCTTCTTTCTAGTTTTCCATTCCACCATCGCATGGAATCTTTTGAAGCATTCGAATACATATTCTTTATTCTTTACAAAGTATACCTACACTCTCCTAGATGCATCGTTTATAAATATTACAAAATATTTGTTCCCACCTAGTGACTCTACTTCCATGGGACCCACATACATCCAAGTACACCAAACTTAATATTTCATTTCTTTTATTACTAGAAGAAGAGAAGGCAACTCCATGTTGCTTGCCAAATAAACAGTAATTGAATGGATTAAGAGCTATACCTTTGGCTAGTTTAATGAGTTGCTTCTTTGCAAGTGTACAGACCTTTCTCTCCCATGTGTCCGAGTCTTCTGTGCCAAAGGTTTGGTGATCCATCATCCTCCACTACGTTAAGGCTATCTTTAGATATTCTTTTGTGGGTCTTGTACAATGTGCTGCATATGTGTCCTTTTGCCACGTTCATCATGCCTTTCATCAATTTCTAAGTACTGTTGCCAAAGTAGTTGGTGTAACCTTGTCTGTCAAGAGCTGGGACTAAGATCAGGTTCAGTTTGAGTTCTTGTATGTGTCCCACATCCTTGAGTACTACTATGCAGCCAATGTTTGTCTTTATCTGCACATCACTGATCCCAACTATTCTTGAGGAATTATCATTCCCCATATTTATAGTGCCAAAGTTTCCTTCTTTGTATGTGATGAAGAAGTGCTTGTATGGAGTGGTGTGATAAGAAGCTGTTGTGTCTATCACCCACTTTGCTTCACTCTTGATTACGTGTAGGCACGACTCTTCCTTAGTAGTGAGAACTGCCATGTCCTGAGCAATGGTGACTAGTGTCTCACCATTGTCTTGCCATGACCCATCTTTATCTTCAATTTTCAACAGTCGCTTTTCATATGTCTTGGAATGCCGCAGGGGTAACACTTGAACTATCCTATGGGTTAACTTTTAGATCTGTTGCAAGTTTGCGATCTCCGTCTTGTCCTGCTCTTGCTCCTCCCCCTATGTCTGTCTCTCCCAGTGTGCTTGTTTTCTATTATCAAGGCATGTGCATGGTCTATATTAGCTTCTTTTCTTCTAGTCTTCTTGTTGAATAACACGTCTTTGATGATAGCCATAGTCAACTTTCCTTTTGGTGCTGAGTTGTTGAGTGAAATTACCAGTGTCTCCCAGCTTTCAGGTAATGGGCTCAATAGTAGTAGAGCTTGCCATTCATCTCCAAGTTATAATGTCACTGTTCCTAACTGATTTACTAGATTTTGAAATTCACTTATATCTTTAGCCACAGTCATTCCGCTCCTTAGCTTTAGGTTGACAAGCCTTTTTATTAGCAAGGCCTTGTTTCGAGTGGTCTTAGCCTGATACATATTCTCTAACTTTTTTCAGAGAATATAGGCATTTTCTTCTTAAGCAACGAGGTGAAATATGCTGTAATCAATCCACTGTCGAATCTGACCTATGGTTTTCTTATTCATCTTTATCTAGTCTTTTTCAAAAACTCCCTCCAGTCTTTTTCCCTAAACATCTAAGGGATCATGAAGATCAAAAGATCTTCCATTCTAGGTTTTCACAGTGTATAATTAGTGACATTAAATTTTATCATGGCCCTAGCCACAATATTCCCAAAACTGGTCTCCTCTATGGTTTCAAACTTTATTTCTACCTTTTCTGAGTAGACTTGGGAAGAATGGAGTGTACAGATGAGTCCAGAATATAAAAAACCTTAGAAAGGGTATTTTTGACAATTTGAGGGGGGTCATTATCAAATTATGGGGGTTGCTAAATTAGCACGTAGGGGTGCCCTTTGTAATTTCAGACGGTACTGGTTTAGACCGTGGAAAGGGTGACAATATCAATTTTCCAGCACAGTATTTTGGGCTGTTGAGGGGTGTCTATATCAAAGAGAGGTCTGTAGTTTTTAGGGCACAGTATAAAAGGGACAAGTTTAGAAACCCTAACCTCCTTTGCCTTTCTCCTCTCTCCGGGTGTGGCAGGAACAATTTGCTGCCTCCCTTGGTTGAGGTGATGACTTGGTGCGTTGCCTCTAGTGTTGCTTCTTTCTTGGCTTATGGCATCTATGGGTGATTGTTCTTCATTAGGGTTGTGTTACTTTGAGCAGATGAGTTTTTCTTTTCTTTTCTTTTTTTCTTTAACTAGATCACCAGCTTCGATCTTCTTCTTGGGAGGGCCGACTGCTACAGTCAACGGTTGCGGTTGACTTTTCTTTTTTCTTTTCTTTTTTTTGTTTGGGGTTTGCCAGAAATGGCCAAGAACCCTCTTCTTTTTTTTTCTTCCTTCAGGTTTGATGGAATTGGGTTTCAATTGGTCATTTCAATCGGTCGACAGGAACCCTTTTCTCCTCCTTCTGGCTACAGCAACAAAGGGGGTTCTGGTGGGTTTTTCGCTGGCCTGTCGGAACCCTAGATCCCTCTTCGATTGTTTTTTTTATGAGAATCCCACTTGCGAAAGGATTCTCCAATCTGGGCAGGTTCTAATCTAGGTTGTGCAATTTGGAGTGCGTGATATGGGTCATGCGATTTGGGTCACGTGATATGCATGCTAAATCTCCAATCTAGATGATCGGATTTGTTCTTTGGGCAATCTAGATCGTTCGATGGTCAGACGATTTAGACCCTTAGTTCTAGGGTTTTCCTATGATCTGGGCCTCTACTCAGCCTAGATCTGAATATGATCTGAGCTGGACTCTCTTGGGTCCAAATGTAGTCTGGGCTTAGACTTGAACTGGGCCGCACCTGGCCTGGGTTGAGACGTGGACTTGGGCCGCACCTGGCTTGGGTTGAGACGTGGATTGGGTCGCACCTAGCCTAGGTCTAGACGTGGATTGGGCTGCACCTGGACTGGATCTAGACATGGACTAGGCCGCACCTGGCCCGAATCAGAATGCAATCTACGTTCTACTCCTTCTCCAGCACTCCTCTTGTGTTCACCGGCTTTGTTCCTGCACTTCGTAGTCTAAATCAAGGCTTTGATACCACTTGTTATGCGTAGTTAGGATCTAAACATAGAAACACACAATCACACTAGAACACAGAGATTTACATGGTTCAGCTACGTATAGCCTATGTCCACAAGAGTAGGGGGAACAATCCACTATAGGAGAAAGGTTTACAATTCAAGGATGGCTTTGGCTGTGCCTCTGAATCTTATTTATAGAGATCAGAGGATAGCTAAATGTATTCTACTAGAATACACCTTCTATCTCCTTTTCCTTTTCTGATTAGAACTCCTAATCAAACTCTAACCTATTCCTTATCTTGTAGGAATCTTCGGGCAATTATGGGGATGGACATCATTAGGTATAATTTAGAGGACCAAAGTAGTTTATATGAGGAATGCTAAACCAAAGCTCTCGTACAAAGTGCCAAATGCAAAGCAATAATTTGGGTATGAGAGCTATTTACTTTTGATTGATTTGAGTAGATCAAGTCATTTATCTTGTTTTAAATATCTTCTACTAAAAAAATCAGGGATTTTGGAAGTTTCTAGCATCTTAAAAGTGTATTTTTCAACAATGAATTAGACTGTTGTTTTAGTAGATAGTTCTCCCATTTATTTTCTATAAATAAAAATATGATTTTTCAGATGCTAAACTCATTTACTTAGCATGCTATTTCACTTAATAGACACCCACATCAGGAGCAACGAGTTGTACTACTCAGATCATTCAAGAGTCGGCCTTTTCCATACCAAAATTAGCGCTTTGGTTTTGGCGCTTCATTTGAGCATTACTCATTCTATATATGTTTTATTGAGTTCTTTACCTTCTTTGCTCCTGTCCCCTCTTTAACAAATTTATTTTCATGGTAGTAGAAAAGTCTCTCTCTAAAGGGACAAGAATATAGTGCAACAGTAGATAACCACTGGAACAGAAAGGGCGGTCGCCGCGCAGAAAGGTCCCTTGTCTTTCCGCCAACTCGTGTGGGCTACAGCTTAGCATGTACATCCTAAACAAACGCTGGCATTTCCCATGCTAACACTGACTGAGAAACTTCCCAGAACTTTTGGAGTCCTCACTCCTGCCCACTGATCATGCGGTTACATCCTCTTTTCTCTATATTCACGCCTGGCCAATAGTTTATTGGTCTCTGATTGGCTGTTGATGGCTTGGCTTGAAGTGAAACTGCCAGTGATAGAAGTTCAAAACATGGAGGGGTGAGACTGTCAAAATTAAGGGTCAGGGTATCATTACTGTATTAAGAGACAGTAACTGAAGTTTTATTTAGAACTATATTTGTTACTACGGTAGTAGAAATCTAAGTTTGTTAAGGTTGAAAATATTATTTCATTATATTTTTTATGCTTTCATATTACAGTCGGGTGCTCTTTGTTTGTAATGTCTCTCTTTTCAGTGCTGAATGGATTGAGACCCACAGCCTCTGGATGAGAGACCGGGGGTTAAGTGCTGGAACGTATTTGTAATGTTTGAAAAACGCTGCCTAATTGTTTTGATCAGCTTTCAGAAAATACATCATTTATTGTATTAAGACTGCCAGTGAGAACTTGGAAAAAGAAAAGGTGTAGATACAAAACAGAGGTGAAGGAATTTGAGGTTCCATCGCTAATATTACAGTAACTTCATTATAGTGATTTCATTTTAGAGGTTTTGCAGATTTTACCATATTTGTCAGTAATTAGCGCTTACCACTGAATCAGGTGAACAACTGAAAGCCAATGAGATCTTAGTCTAAAGACCCGTTAACGGGTGTTGTGAGCAGAGCCACTGAAAATGGGTCTTAGAGATCGAAAGTTCGATTGCATTGTCGAAACACTTAATGAATTGTTTTTGCACTGGAAGAATGATTGTGATTGTTAATTACTTTCCTAAGATCTTGTGATACAAGATAAATGAAGATACTTTTAAGCACTAGTATTAAAGCATCGAGATGCAACAGTTATATGAGATGCCAATGAAAAGCAATTGAATATAGAATATGAAGCTTGATCAATGGAAAAAGGAGAAAGCATGGCGTGCAGGCGATCATGGCCTTCATGACCCTTCAAGATCAGGAACTCTCACCCACTAAATATTTCCTTGATTATAAAGGTTCAAGCATAAGGAGATGGTCAAAGGCTCTTCCGTTTTTGTTTTCAAACCATGCCCTATGTTTTGATGGTTCCTAACTTCCAAGGGACGGGGACAGAGACTGGTGGTATGACAATTATAATATAGTAATGCAGCCAAATGAAGACCATTCTCCCATTGAGAAAGATGTTCTCTGGCCTCTTCACTTAATGCGGTAGGAAAACTTCCTCATCTGTAAGAAAATATAGTTGAACAAATGGTCGAAATAAAAAAACTGAAATAAGTGGCTGCATGAAATTCAAAATACTGAATATCTCCAATAATCTATACTGTCACCGTCCATATGGAATCTTGCCAGTGATGGGACTCTCCTTTCTACTCTTCTATATAATGCCTTGCACAGAAGGGAATGAGCACAAGTTTATTTCTACATCTTTGCCTTGTCCTCCTACACTCTCTATTGCAAGTCTCTTCCTTTCTTCTTTTGCCCTGTTCTCTCTCTCTCTCTCTCTCTCTCTCTCTCTCTCTCTTGGGTGTAAGTATATTTTTCTAGATCAAGTATCTCTCCTTTGCCATCATTTTCTCTTGAAAAGTTAAAGAACAGTCAGTCCCTCTTTGTCGTCTCTGTCTCTCCTGTTGGATTCTGATCTCTCGAATTTCAGTCATTATCACATACACTAGCTTCACTGTCTTTTCGACCAGGTGTGTTGATCAGTTGTGTGAGTTAACAATTCCTCTTTCACTAGGTTTAGCTCTTTGACTCTCTCTCTCTCTCTCTCTCTCACTTTTAAATTTCTCTCTCTTTTTAAAGAGAGTATCTTTCTCTGCTTCTCATTCTCTCTCTTAAAGTCTCTCTCTCCTCTCTCTCGGTGTCAAACTTTCTCCTGTCCTATCCCTCTCTGTATGGCTCAGATAAAACTCCTCTCTGCTTCCATTTTCATTCTTTTACTACTTTGTTCTTATGAAATTTTTCCTTCTGAGGGAAGACAATTAACATCACAAACAGAAAAGAAATGTAAAGACTGCTTAGGAGATGGTGTGAAGGAAACCAGAAAGGCTGACACCAGCTCTAGTGACGTGCACCATGACCACGCGAACGTGAGATACACAGAAGAAGCAACACCAGGTCACAGCCCTGGTGCGGGCCATTCCCTTCATGCCTAAGCCCTTGATGCGAGTACTCATATATATTTCTATAATCAGATGTTGGATCTGCATATAAGAATGTTGTTTTAATTATCACCAAAATTTGTCTGCTGTAAATGTTATAAACTATGTCTAGTTCCTGCAAGCCGAGCCTGTTATATATGAAACAGGCCACTGGCATATTGTGATTGCTGTATTTCAAATGGGAATGTTATATGCCAATTCTCTTCTCTTCTCGTCTCTCTCTCTCTCTCTCTCTCTCTCTCTCTCTCTCTCTCTCTCTCTCTCTCTCTCTCTCTCTCATAAAAAAATTGATATCCATGACCAGAACAAATTTCGTCTGTAGTAAATGACACTTATAATTTGTGGCGACTAATGGAACAAAATAGAAGTCTTCATAAACTGAACCATTACGATTTTGCCTACCAAAAAGTAAAAAGAAAATGGTAAGCTGACGGTGACTGTTTGCAAAAACAGAGAGGACCAAATAGTGATGCTCAAATGATAGAAGCAGCAGTACATAGGCTGATAGCGAATGGTAGACGTTACTTTCTTAATTACTTCTTCAGTTTTGGCAATGAAGAAAAGGTTTGAGCTCATTACATGGGATCACAAATATGAAGTATTTCCACTGCCCCCATACTCTATCATTAGGAAAAAGCTAAAAGAACTGGCATCTATGCTCGTCCTGTGAAATAAAAGTTGCCAACTTTCTTAACACTCAAATTCTAGGCCCCATGAGTATCACACTCATGTGGTTGATACAATGGCTGATTGGCAAGCAGGACTCTATCTAGATAACATGATCATAGCCGCTTGATCCATCTACATTGTCTGCAAGGAAACCTGAATTGTTGATTTTCCTAACAGTTTGGACGTCCATTGGAAATGAAACTAGGACAGAAGGAATAGTTATCTTTTGTCTAACAATTGACTATCACTGTTTGGCACTTCTCCCGTTTCTACAAATAGTCAGAAGTCAGCTTAGCCTCTTTTTTCATTTATTTATTTTTCCTTCTCCCGAAGGAAAAATCATAATCAGCGCTCTGAAGATTTCTATTTTGTTCCACTGGTCACCTCAATTTACAACGGCATCATTTTCTACTGATGCAAGATGGTCTATATATGTCATGCATCTCTAAGTTTTTATGAGAGAGGGGGAGAGAGTCCAAACATGTGAAGAGCATTAATAGATGACATTACATTTGAAATACGACAACCTTAATATTCTGGAGGACTGTTTCATGTATAACAGCCGTGACTTGCAGCACTTAGCAAAGTTCCAATGTGCAGCAGACGAGTTCTGGAGACAATTGAAGCAAACATATGTGCAGATACAACACATGATAAAGGGCAGGCCTATTGCACGAAGCTCTGGCGTATGCAGGGTCCAGGGAAGGGGCGGACTACAAGAACCAATAGTACATAGTCTTACCTTGTATTTTGCAAGAGGCTGTTTTCACGCCTTGAACCCGTGACCTCAAGGTCAGATGACAACAACTCTTAACTAATTGTTAGCTAGCTATTTCAACTTTCAAAGGGTGAAAAAAATAGTAATTTATTCTTGTGTTTCAATTCGCAATGGAAGACTGGTTGTATAGCCATATGCTAGGCATTGTCTTGTTACAAAAAAGTTTAGCAGGCTAAGGTCGTGTGATGCTGAAAAGTCCTGAAGAATAAAGGAAGACAAAGTAATTTTCTTCACAGTTATCAAGATAAGGCAGTTCACTCCAAGAAATGTTCTGGATCTTACGGTATATCGACTAATACTACGAGATCTAGTGCCTGTGCTGGTACAAGACGTTGATGCCTACATAATAACGGATCTGCTTTACATGTCGATAATGACCAACAGTACAAACTGTCAGAAACTATATGTATAATAAGATTTTTCTTGGTCAGGTAGGACATTGTAGGGTGCTAAAAACTGCTCTGTAATGTGTAAATCATGATTTATAGTGTCGTGGAGAATAAATATTTTCATTGCGATTGACATAGAGATGAGTTTGCAGTAGCCCATCTAAGATCAGAAACGTTGTTAGATTGAGAAAGAAATGATGTTCAATGACTTCTATACCAGGAAGAAAAGCGATAGGCCTAAAGACTATCTAAGTGTCATTTTTCCCTTCGATACCCCGAGATCCATGTGCCATTGGCACTAGGGTAATCATTCATCTATAATTTTTGTCACCTAAATTTAATGTTCTAGAGTCAATTTTACAGGCTTCTGCTAAAGAGGATACATGTTGTATTCGAGGCAGCATTTAAGATTTGGTTTTAATTTCCAGTTTTGCACCCAGTAACCATCCTATGTTCATTGTCCTAACTGGCCGGAAGGGAGATTTTGCTACTTCTATAATCTAATGAGGATTCCGTCGCAGTTGGTTCTGCGTCTTGGACCTGCTCTTAAAAGTTGACTGAGAGATGGACTATTAGTTGTCTATCCCAAGCCAGCACGTTGGAGGGTGCCTTTACATGTGGAAGTTCTAGGCCGGTAAGTGTTGTTTCATCATTATTGGCTGTTCCAAATTTATTAGCAGTTCAACTGTGCTGTAAGTATTTGTAATATATGAGAACAGGGCAAGTACCTTTTAACTACATTGTTTGAGGATGTTGATGGTGCTTGCAGAACATCAATTGTGACATGAGAGTTTAAGAGAAACAGGTGAACCCATTCAGCTGCAACATTTGAGGCTTTCAATAATTTCGTCACAACTTCAACTGGGTTCATCCATTCATTTAGTAATGAAGAGTTTTCCTTCGACCAGGTCAAGAGGATTAATGTGATATTTAGTAATGAAAACATCTGATATGGATGATGAAGGTACAAACATCTTTGACATTTTTCATATATCTAAAGAAAATAAGGATAGGAGTTGATGCTTAAACTTATGCCCCACTGCTTTAAAGGACAGAAAACCTACAACTAATGCTTGCAAGGATGAGCAAATTGGACCTCTGAAAATGGACATCCTAGCTGAACAACAAGAAGGCAGCCTACTTACAAGAAAAAAGGCAGTTGAAAATTCTTTGAACATTATAATATTGGGACAGGCATTATCGAACATCTCCAAACCGAAGTCTACAATGTGCCCCTATTTTCTCTCGGCTATACCATTCTGTTCGCTTGCTGGGACAAGAAACTTTTTCTTTTCGGGACGATATCTGGACAGGAAAGTCTGATGCACTATACCATGAGAGAAATAAACATTCATTATCTAAAATATCTTTATCACCATTAGATTGAAAGATATAAGCCTTAGGATTAAGTTGTTTTCCAACAAATTTTTAAAAAACAAATAGCAACATGCATATAAATCAAGCTGCGTCCTTTTCCATGTATAAAACAAACTATATGAGATCATCAAGGATCAGAACATAACATTTAAACCCTTGATTAACATTAGAGTTGACTCCCCAAATCACAATGTCGCCTCTTATTGGAAGGTTGAAGAGAACGATCATTTGAAGAAATAAAAGGCAGTGGTACACTTTACTTAATTCACAGTAGTGCATAAGCATCACTCGATTAATTAATCTCTGAAATAAAACTATCAGTCTTTGATTCCCTTGGTGCCACATGAAAGCTGTTTGAAAAACCAGCCACTATAGGTAGTTCATCCAAAGCATATAGTCCACTTCCACTACCCTAATGCAAGTCGTTTGTTTGTCACATGTCTAGTCTACTACCACAACTTCCCAACGATAAGTATTTCGTCCGTCAGGCATATATAGTCCACTTCCACCACTTTACAGTGCAAGTTATGCTAGGGAGTTGACTCTTTTTATTTTCCAACTTTAGTGATTGTTGAACAAACAAACAGCCAGCCAACTTTCAAATCATTTAAAAAGAAGGAAAAAACATCCAACTTACAAGAGGGGCAAAAAAGCAATTCAAACCATGAGTAGAAAACGCCCCAGCGCGAAAAAATATGCAAAGAGCACAAGGATTCGAAAGCCATGTCAAGATATCAAGAACAAGATCAAGTGGTGGTGTAACGGGAGTGAATTCTTCAAAAGAAACAAAAGTTGATCTACTCAACTAAAAGAGAATGTTGAGCATTACATTTACAATTGTACTATATTTGACTTATTTTTTGGCTGTATATTCCAAATGGTTATGAATAGCAATCTTAGAGAACCTAAACAAAGAAAGAAGGTAACATCCTAGAAAAAAAAGGAGGACAAAATGCCTTAAACGAAGGGGGGCAGATTTGATACTGGCACCCCCTCACTTAAGGGAACCCTACACAATGTTGGGTCTGCTTTTTTTTCCACATCCGACAGACCTAAAAAGGGAGGAAGAAACCGACGGAGAGGGAAAGCCTGGCTGGGAAGAAAGAGGAGGAGAAGAAGGAGATGAAGAGGAGAAGGGAGAGGGAAGAAGGAGGAGAAGAAGGAGAAGGGGAAGAAAGAGGAGAAGAAGGAGAATAAGAGGAGAAGAGAGAAGGAGAAGGAGAAGGAGAAGGAGAAGGAGAGGAGAAGAGGGAGAGAGTGCCAAGCTGCTGGAGGAGGTTGGCACGCCGCCGAAAGAGGAGAAAATGCAGGGAGCTTTTCCCGGACTTCTAGGCCATCGTCGGAGACGATGCAGGCTCCGATCATTGATCCGAGCCAACCATGTTGTTCTCCTCCATCAAAAGAACAAAACCCCCATGGTTATTTGGGAATCCATGGAGAGCTTGACTGTCAATAGGAGGGGAGCAGTGCGAGCGATGTTGATCAAAGGGTTTCACTAGGAACTGAAGACAATCTGGCTCATCCAGGGGTGGGAAAAGCATGGAGATGCATCCCAGAGGTAAAATCTATAAAACCCAACTCATGATTTTGAGATTTTGGTTAGATCCGCAATGTTCATGCTAGATCTAAGTTTTTATGATGATCTAACCATTCAATTCCTAATCCAAGCTTAAGGATAGTTAATTTAGGGCACGATGTAGCTCAGATCACACAAAAATTTTAGATCTAGGTTGAAAATTGATCAGATAGTCTTAGCCGTCTGATTGGGTGCTGTGTACACAGTAATTTTGCAATGTCTAATAGATGATTGGACACCAAAGAAGAGGTCCCTATTCATAAATATGATAGGATGGTTAGAACTATATGAATTTGAATCTAGGCCATCCGATCTGTCACCATTCAAACAGAGACCTTGTGATGTTAGATCAATGATAGGATGTCAAGGATGGACTCCTGAACCTTGAATTAGCTTATATATAATATAAATTATGGAATTTGGATAAACATGTATCAAAAATTGGGTGATATGAAGTATTTATGATGCTCATTATATCAATCTGATTTAAGAATATAATTATAGTTTGCATTGAGGAATGCAGTATGGAAAATAACATCCAGCTCCCACCCAAGGGTTGATCTGGATAGGAATCAAAGGTTAAGACCTTTAAATAGTGAAAGTGACTTGCAGTCACTTAAGAAGAGTAGTAGATAGCCAATCCAAGGCCAATGGCTTGGATTGGAAATCCTATAACTATTTGTCATTAAATTAGCTATCAACCAATAGCTAATGAAACACTTTTAGCACAGTAATAAGCAATGTCACTTTGCCTTATGCCAAATAGTGCTTAGGAAGTTAGGAGAAGTCTTGAAATTTTATAATTGAATATGTGTTTGTATTGTTACAGAGGTATGACTGATTGAGAGCGCATATGCAAACTAAATAGATTATTTATCTCAGAAAATCTGAAAATCTCCATTGAGGTAAGTGGAATTAAGATTGGTAAGATTATATATATATATATATATATATATATGAATTTCAAGTACTAAAATAAGTATTTTCAGTTATGCGAAAAATAAGATGAATGTGCATGTTAAAATTGAATCATGTTTAAACTGCTCATGTAGAAGCACATATTTTATATTATGATGCTTCAGTTCATTTGCTTGTTCATGACTTTTCATGACTTGTTATTTGAAATTCTTGAGGCATGGGTTTTATACGTTATTGTGATTTATTGAAATGTGTTTAGTACTTCATGTTTGATATCATGACATTTTATTACATAATTATCTATGTTTTGATATGTGATGGATTACACCTTATCATGGACTTTTGATTGAGACCATTGGGTGAAGCAAGGTAAGTTGGGTCTTATATTGATCTAAGGGCGGGCCGGAGGATGACTGATAGGCTTCCGTAGGGAAATGGACTGATGTTGGCTGCACGTGAGGGACTCAGGGTTGGATTGTATTCGGTGAAGGGGGTAAGCCAGGTCTTGTACTGATCTGAGGGCAGGCTGGGGGATGGTTGACAGGCTTTTGTTGGGAAATGGACTGATGCGGGCTGCACATGAGGGACCCAGGGTTGGAATGAGTACTCATTACCATCGCCGTGAGTGTAGTCGAGGAACTCATAGGACTTGATTGTACATGACACTCTTAGATCATGACATGCATTATATTGTTATGTGGACACGAGCTTTTGTTATTTTGTTGGATGTATATCCATGCATTTTCACGCCTTGTATGCCATGATGCTCAGGTTGATATCGATTTGTTCAAATTACGATTTTCTTATATTATACATTATGGATGTCTGAAGTTTTGCATTATGCAATATGAACCATTGATATATATATATATATATATGTATATATATGGTAAATTATGAAGTGTTTATATATAATTGCATCTTATTCTACCTACACAAGTGATTGCTTGCTAAGGCATTGTTTTGGTTTGCAATGCCTTAGATATAGAGAATAGTAGCATGTTTGATATTTTGACATTATTTCAGAACAGATGACTCCCAAGGAATATGAGCTGTTTATTGACAGGGCTTGCCAACGGGAACTTTGAAAAAGGATAGGTAATAATTAGTTTTTAAATTGAAGTTGTGGTATCCGATGAGAAAGAAACTGCATTATATGTAATAATGGAAAATTAGAAGACTTATGTGACTGGGCTATGCTATGGAGGTTCTGCGTGTGTTTTGTTGATGTAAATTATTTTCATTTATATTAGATGCATGAAAAGGAGTCAGAGTCTCCATTTATGTTTTAAAATGTCAATGAATATTTATTAGATACTTCGCAATGACATGCGTTAAATATCATATGTTTAAAAAACAGAGAAAATTCTGTCGGATTTTTGGTAGAAATGAGGGCTTATTTCACCAAGAATTCTTGTTTTGAGAAAAGAAAAATGACACTCAAGTTTGATTTCAAAGTGAATTTAAAAGAAAAGATTCTTCCGCTATTGTTTAGTCTTTTAAATGATTTTTATTAGAAATGAGCTCGTTATGTCAATGTATTTTGTATTTAAAGTGTTTTGAAAACCCTGGTCGTAAAAAAGAGTACCTTTTTCAAAGCAAGGGCATATAAATACTTTTTGAAATGGTAAAGATATAATCTAAAAAAATAATTTACAAATACTAAGTTAAGACTTACAAAAAAAATTAACAAAATAATTACAAGAGACCGCCAATAGACAAAAGAGGTTTATTGTGTTTGTGCGTGTTTCCGAAACTTGTTTTTATTGGTAGTCCAACACAATATAATTTATGGCATGACTAGGGATATAGGGAAAAGTAATATCTCCAATCATGATGCAAGTCTCTACAGTCCTATGCTCGAACCATTCCCCCAAAGGATTGTAATTGATGAACCGCAGCCTTCACTATACAGAATGTAACATTCGGTCATCGCAGTTCAACCTCAAACCCATCAAAAGTGGCCAACCCTACATCTTTGCAAGGAAAAGTGAATTTCAGCGCCACAATTAGCTTACAATATACTGTAGTAATCATGGTATCGGGATAAAGGTTGAAAATTACCCTTTTCGGTTAGACAAATGCATGGAAACTAGTTCTAACGTTCCATGATTTCCAGCGTTGGGTGTGACATGTGAATATAGTTTCAGCGAGAAGAGTTCAATTATAGTCAGAAATTTATTTATCCTTTTAAATAGAAAATTTCTTTTACATGGAAATTAAGAATGTGTTAGAAATTAAGTGGTGAAGACCGAAATGGCTATCTAGAGAAATTCATTTCTACATTCTTGCTAATCAAAATGAGCCTTTCATAGATCATCGATGCGATCCCCCATGCAATTTGGTGCACATGTTGCCTTTGTGCATTACACGTGAAACCCTTGTAAGGTATTCACACTCCGTCTGGTTGTCCATGCATCATGCATGGCACGCTGGCCCCATAATTATATGTAAGTTAGTCTCTCAGTGCTTTGCATGTTAATATTCTATTATCACATCTGTGACACACCTTCCTACATGTTAAAAATCATTTTAAAATAAACTATTTTAAAAGACAATCGATACTACGGACCATAGATATACAGATGCAGATTTTGTAGCAGGCTTGGATGAAAGAAGATCAGAAATCTTTGTGTTTAGAATAGCTAGAAGGCCCATTTATTGGAGATATATATTGCTGTCTATAGTAGCAGTATATGCAATGGAAATAAAGTATATGGCAGCTACAAAAGCAAAGAAAAAAAAAAACTTTGTCGTTGAAGGGATTCGTGACTTAGCTTGGGTTAAAACGAGAAGGTATCTAGTTTCACTGTGACAATCAAAGTGTCATTTATTTGACTACGAATTAGATGTACAATTAAATAACTAAGCATATATATGTGAGGCATTACAAGATATGCGAATGAGTTTCTACGGGCAAGGTGCTTCTAAAGAAGATTCATACAAAGAAAAATACAGTGGACATACTTATGAAGTCTATTCTTATGGAAAAGGTCAAGCATTGGGTGGACTAACTTAACTTTACTTGTTGAAAATAGGTGAGACAAGGCTACTTTTTAACTCCGGAGGTAGGAGGATGATGCAAACATCTTCAAAGTGGCCTTGGATGAGCGAAGTTGAAGCGCCTTCCACCATATGAGATCCTTAAGAGAGAAACAACTACTTTATAGGTATGCTTCCTTGATTAGATAAGTATATTATAGAAAGTACGGTGGAGAGAGAAACTCAAGAAATGCAAAGTGGGTTTTACTACCTTGGATTTCTAAAGTTTTTCTTTTTAAGTGTTGAGAGAGAGAGAGAGAGAGAGAGAGAGAGTATGTTATGTGTTGTTCCTGTAGAGCCTGATTGGCCTTCTTCTAGATAGATCCTTAAGAGAGAGAGTATGTTATGTGTTAAGACGCGTGGCCTTCTTCTAGATAGATTCTCTTCTTAAATAATTAAAAGGTACATTGGCAAAATACTTACCTTTTTGCATCCAGTTCTAGTTTATGAAATTAAACTCCCTAGTGGTGGGGGCTGTCTCCAATGAAAATACCGAAGGAGCTGAAGAGGAGTAAATATCGCTCATTTCTGTTTCCTTTTCTTGATTCTCGAGCTCTCTACTTCTAAGTTCTAACCTAGAGCTAGGATCAAATTCCATAGCATCTTCTTTTCTGTCATAGTGGCTCGGATTAAGTCTATCTGCATCTGCATATTTCTCCTTGTACTGATATTCTCTCATGCAGTTGTCACCATAGAGAGAAGGCAATTGAAGTGTGGTAAGGGGAAAGAGTGCAAGAGAGGTCTAACACATGGAGAAAGCAAACACTCTAGCAAAGGCCATTACCAAACTAGTTTGGCGATAGATTTAGATGATTTTAGAACAACATCACCAGGTCACAGTCCTGGAATAGGCCACTCGATTCATAACTAAGCCTGTCATGAAGATTTAAACTTTAGTTTCTAAGCTGCCAAGTGATCAGAAGTGGAAAGCATCTTCGTTCATTGAATAGCTTCTCTGGGTCAAGACTGCTTCCTAACAAAGCAATACCAACTTGAGCCAAGGCCTTCGTAGTGGTTCAAGATGGGACCTTTACTGTGTTAGGTCACGGTTTGAGGCTGCTCATCAGTGTCTGTGTCGATATTTCAGGAAAAAAAAAGGGGGTAATTCCAGCCTAAGTTTGTTATGAGTACCGGTTATAATATTTGGTGATTTCATGCATGCCATAAAAATATTACCATTCCTACAACAATTTGTAAGAGCTTTTAGAGAAAAGTACATTTTAGTCACTTTAGTCCCTTAAACTTATGGCATTTTATTTTTAAAGATCTAAAAAAATAAATTAGTCCCTGAAACTATTAGTTTAGGTTACACAACTTTCCCTTAGTAGAACTAATGATTGGACCCAACGTACAATAATTTATTTTTTTCTCAGAAAAAGAGAAACTATACTTTAGTCCCTAGAACTACTCACTTATGACACTTTAATACCCTTTAAACTATTTACTTATAGCACTTTAGTCCTTAACATTCCAAAAGAATAGTTTAGTTGTAGGCCTACATTGTTGCTTGTGGGGCCTAATTATTAGTTCTATTGATGAAAAGTTAAAAGAAGGACTAAAGTGCCACCCAAACTAATATTTCCATGGACTAGGCTGATTTTCTGGAAGAATATGAAGGACAAAAGTTGCATAAGTGAATATTTTCAGGACTGAAGTATACTTTTGTCAAACTTTTATGTTCAAGTGCACGTACATATGCAAGTACTAGCCCACACTGCTACTAATTATTTGATTTCGACCTATACTTAAGACCTACAATATGCTTTACTTTCAAAAGGCAAACTGCAACCTATGAAAACAAAAAATTTGTCCAAGTTCTCATTATTAGGTGAGGTTAACCGATATAATCTCTTATTCTTTCTAATGCAATTATGGTTTATCATTATAGAATTATGATACAAGGGACATTATCAGGTTTCACACTTTAGTTTGAGAGTCATATGTACCTCACTTAATAACAGTATCAAAGGGAAAGATGACAGTACGAGATGTGAACTGCACGAGGTGCTTGTGAGATTGCTTATGATGAGCTAGGTCAGTCAAATGGTAGACGAAAAACCTAATTGAGACCAGTGACAGCAATTTATGAAAACGTTGCTCATTTTCCTTCATATCAACTGGTAGGTGGTCTCCAGACAATTAGGATATTCTACACGGTATTTGATCACAAAATGGACCCTGAATGACCTAAATCATGTTGATATTATGTCCATAGGGGCCCAAATATACATTTCTTGTATTAGTAAATCTTATCCTTCCTGATGAATCCGGTGCTATCAGGACCATCAAATTTATGTTTGACACCTGTATGATGGGACGACCCCTACAAGTAAATAGAATAGGTTGCTTTATGGATGTGTTTCTACATGCATTGATAGTGCCACTGAATGTGATGGATCTGTTCCACTCCATTTATATTAATCCCAGTAATGGATCAAACACCGTGATGACTCAATTCTCAGTTGGGGTTTTGTCATGCAACTCAAAACTGCCAATATATATGTTCAGGTCTTGCCCTCAAGGATGGGTTTCGCATTCAATACAGGATCAGCACTATGTTGGTGTATGTGTGATTCATGATGGTGAGTTACAAGTTGAACATAGATGCCTTACGTGGGACCTAAACACTGATTGCTAAGATTGATGACCATACAATCGCATCAGAATGTGATCTAAGATGAAGGGTCTCGATCAGCCAACCATATTCTCATGCATGTTACCCAAAGAATTGTTTATCATGGTTTATTTTTATGGTGGTTTTCATCACATGTATGTTTCTCTTTCTCTCTCGATATGTATACATGTTCCTGTGCATGAGAGAGAGAGAGAGAGAGAGAGAGAGAGAGAGAGAGAGAGAGAGAGAGAGAGAGAGAGAGAGCGAACGAGCTCCATTTTGCTTTCCCACCCAAGTCATGTCTAGAGTACTTTTCTAGCAATAAATAAGCAAGCTAGCAAATGAATAAAACTGATTGATTCAAACTTAATTCCTAAAGTTGAGGAGCGACCCAACAAAGCGTGCTAAGATTTTGTGGAATCATTTTCCGAGTTTGATGAAAAAACAAAAACAAACAGCAAAGATACAGCTCTCTGTGCCCAGTTTCTAGCTCATCATTGCTACACTAAAATAACTTCGTCATCTACTTAAAATAATGCTGCCTTTTAGTTAAAAAATAGGAGCTGGTGGGTGCCTTTCTCACGCTTTCCCCATGTGACAAGTGCTCCCCGTAACTACATAAGAGTAAATATATTTACCGAGCTCTCCTCTTCTATATACTTAATATAAAGCCAATCCCTTTCCTACTTTTAAGGAGGGGGCAATAGGTCACATTTGAATACGCTTGATATTATTTTGCAAATCAACCTCCTCATAAGTATCTAATAATTCACATCTTTCTTTCTAATTATCATACTAATATTAAGAGTGGTTATTAAATTGAAAGACAAAGTCTGATAGATAAAACCAAGATCAGAGTTGAATCCTCATTGGGATAAATTGATCGAAGACAATTTTAGGAACTATATTCCTCTCCGTATTTTAACTCCAACCTTTTCTTCTTCTTCTTCTTCTTCTTCTCTCTCTACATCCCTTTGCTAGTTATATAAAAGCCTAACGAGTCCTACTTCTATGGAAGTTGTTGCATAGCCGATATTATTTTAAAATCCAAACATCTCAATCCCCCTTTTTCTATGTAACTATTTCCTCACGCCCCTGCGCACCCGCGCTCCTCTTCTTACGTGCATGTGCATCTGTTCTTTTCATGACTTGCTTATGTAATGGACCTAACCGGCCTCTACGGCTAGGTGAGAAGAATCTTTCACATGCAAAGTGAATTTCCCAAGGAAATTTCTATTGGGGGCGGGTACAGAGTGCTACTATGAGAAACCTTACCTTCAATTTTCCTAAGAACACCCCATGTGCTTTGTTTTTGTGGTTTTAAGTTTTAATGTCCACCTCACTACTCTGTGCCTTTTAGTTAAGACTGCAGCTATATGTTCAACCTAAAGACAAAGATTCGTGCTTTTATGGAGAACCAGAGTTGTTCATAAAAAACTATTAAACATGTATTTTATATGGTTGAGTACACGTACCAACACAAAAAGGTAGCCATTCGACAAGGGTGGGCACCCATTAGAGTGAAAGCCTAAGTTCGATGGAACCAGATTTGCGGTTTTCCAAACTGTTCACTTCTGTGGCTGCATCTTAGATTGCAAGTTCCAGTAAAGAATCAACCTGGGGCAACACTCACTGGTTTGAATAATGAAGAAATAGGGTACCGCTGTACTTTCAGCCGCGCTGGTCGGTTAATCGTCATATTAAAACTCGATTAGGGTAGGTTCTCCTACCATGGTTAGTTGTGCCACTTTAGTAGGATACTTGGTTTTAAGTAGTTCCCAAGGGACACGGACAAATCCTCGTGGGTGCAATTACGATATAGGTATGTAACCAGAAGCCAGTTGAAGGCAACTCTCACATGGAACCCGGTTTTCTATTTGCATGTGAAGAGAGATAATTGCTTGTTTTAAGCTCTACCAGAAGCCCTAACGAAAAATAATTTTGAAAAATATTGAATAACTCTATGAGAAACAACATGAGATCGAAATGTAACCTCCCCCACTCTCTGTACTATATCGCATTCCAGAGAGTAGATTAAGGCATATGGTACACCGTCCACCAATTCTAAGGGCACAGGTGGGGCCATATTTTTATGATGGGGTAGAAAAATTCATGTTCTGTGCAATTCCTTAAACAGGCCATGTTCCAACGCATCCTTTGGATGGTCCTAGCCTTTGTTGTTTTGTGGTTTACAATGGATGGTACATTGTTTATGGAGACTACCATCTATTGTGCACCACCAAACCAAGGCTAGGCCCATTCAATGGATGAGATTTTTTAAGTTGCGGCTTGGTGTGTTAACAATGCAGTGATCACCAAAATTTGGCCCCACCTGTACATTTTGGCCTTCCCTGTCGCATATTTGAATCTCCTCTCTCTCTCTCTCTCTCTCTCTCTCTCTCTCTCTGCTTTTCTCCATGTACTGATTTTGTCCAATGCAATCATTTCCACTGAGGGAAGAAGACGTTTGAAGTCTAAGAAATCTTTCGCACATGGGGGAAGCTGGGTAACAGAAATAAAAAATAGTGGTACAAGTGCTAGAAAAGGCCAGTATCATACTGAAGATTTTGGTATAGAAGTGTATAATTTACGACCTACGGCACCAGGTCACAGTCCTGGCATAGGCCAGTGTTCATAACAAAGATACTGTACCGTATAGTTGGTATCTTATCTTTGTATGTATGTAGTTTTAGTGTCAACTGAAATATCTGGCATGTACTCTCTCTCTGTAGGAAATCTATGGACATCCACCGTTATCACTTGCATTGCAAAAGAGGAAATTCTCCTTTCTCGACACAATCTCTCTCTTTCTGTTTTATTTAGAGAAAGACGTGCCATGTGAGGAAAGTTCATCACTGTAAGTCACTATAGCTAGATTAAACGAGAATTCTTTAATATATAGGATTTAACAAAGAAATGAGAGCTTCATTAAGTCTAAACGCAGGGGGGAATGGCCGCCATTGTCTTCTTTATCAGATTGTAGAATTATGTCAACTTCCTCGGTCTTCGTGCAGGATATGTAAGAGTTCATACTATTACTGTAACTCAATGGAAGTTGTATCGCACTCTCCTTCCAGCAAGTCATATGGATGGCCTGTAAGAGTTATATTAGAATTGCTTTTTCTAATGTGATTTAAAACTTTGATTTGGATTCCGTGTTCTGTGCCAAGTGGGGCACATAACGACATGCACGAGCTTTCATGAGGGGAGGCCTTATAAATAAAAATTGCAAGTGGCTCTTAAGCCTTTGGCTCAAGTGTAAAAAACGAGAAACCTTCGTCTTTCACACACGCGCAATAGAGAGAGAGAGAGAGAGAGAGAGAGAGAGAGAGAGAGAGAGAGAGAGAGAGAGAGAGAGAGAGAGAGAGAGAGAGAGAGTATTAGGATCGGACTAAAGATGCGCATGGGTCTCAGAAAAACCATCAATCTTGGTGGGCTCTATTTTGCCGGCCCTTGATACAGACCCAGCAGCCTCAATGGTTGCAAATCCACTCGGTCCGCGTGGTTTATGCTTGAGTAAGCATTTGGTGTGACGAATGAAACTAGGATTTTGCAAATTCAAATGCAATTGAATCAACTCAAGAAAGGAGACTCATCTGTGTTGTCTCACATCTTTATTTGAAGGCAAAGGCCCTTGCAGATGAGTTGTGATTGGCCGGATTATCCACTCTCCAATGGGGAATTCAATGCAATAGTTCGCGGCAAACTCGGACGTGATTTCAGTGACGTAGTCGTGGCTTTGTCTGAGCAATATTCTCCATGAACGCCGCATAAAAAGTTAAGATGGAGTCTGTCTCTACCCACAGCTAATCTAGCACGAGGCTGCTCTGATCGGGGCAAAGAACTTCGAATTTGATCAAATTAAAATAAAGGATCTCCCAATCAAGGACGAGGAGGAGTCCGATCTGGCTCATCCGACTTGTACAATCAATATAACGCATGCCTCATCTATCATTGCATCAGCCACATCCCGAGTCAGTGCTACCACTAAAACGATTCCCCTTGCCACTATCGAAATCAAAACTTTTCGTCCCATTCAGGCTCTTCAAGTATGCAGCTGCACCACTTCCACCATTCGACTTTGATGAATGGCACCCACTCGCCGGTTCTTCCCTTCATGTTACACTGGATAGAGTCAACCTAAACATTTGTAACGAATGCAAAGCTGCCGATCAACTTTGTCTTGGAAACGGATCAGGTTTGCATATTCAATCCATTGGATCATCCCTTTTAAAATGATCCTCTAGTCCTCTCAAACTTTTCGATATTTTTCATGTACCAAATATTGAAAAGATTTACTATGGTTCAGAAGTTCTGTCAGGAAAATAATTGTTCAATTGTAATTTTTGTTGATTCTTTTTGTGTGAAGGATCGCAACAAGGGGCCAGTGATGGTGGACTTTATCATCTTCCAAACGCTATTCCAAAATCAAATAAAGTGCTCTACCTATGAGAAAAGTGTCCATTTATCATTGGCACGAGCATTTAGGACATCTCAATCTCCATCCAATTAATAAAGTTATTTGCAATATCAATTTACCTTGTTCGTAATTCAAATCTGGTTCTGAGTCATGTAAGCTTGTAATAGTGGGAAAATAACTAAATTGCCGTTATATATACTCCACTACTACAATCAGTTCTAGTCTCTTAGACAGTCTTTAGTGACATATGAGGATTGGTCCTACTTCAATCAATAAATGGTCACCAGTACCTTGCATCATTCTTGGATATTTTTCTAAACATGTGTGGATGTATTCATTGCACTCCAAAATCTTATGTTTTGTCAAATTTTATGTCGTTGGTAAATTAAAAACATTCCAATCTGATTGGGGAAGTGAGTACCGTCCCTCCCCTCCTACTTTGAAAAACGTGGTAGTATCTATCGTAAGTTTTGTCCCCACACAATTTAACAAAACGCGATAGCCGAACGGATGATAAGACACGTCGATGCTACTGAATGCTTCATTCTAGCAGTGAGCTAAAACTCCAATCCAGAGGTTGCTTCATCAATAACCTAATTACTCGTTTATGCATGTAATTGAGTGTGCCACATAGCCTTTGCTACATGCTTACAGTAGAAACAAATTCTCATTTGGCACTACGGAATTTATCCTACTTAAGTAAAGTGGTGAACACCTTGGCTACATTGTGTTTAAACAAATCATCTCAAGGGTCCTACCATGTGGTCAAAGAAGAGCAGTCACTCCTTGGATGGTGATTTCCGCGTCACCATCACAAGTCCAATCAAGCGAGGATGATACTCTAGGTATGCAACCTCCCCCTTTTCCCCTTCTCTGTCTCCTTCAATTGAGCCACCTGTAAATTCTAACCTTCTCTGTAACATCAATTCCCTAATTTGCAGCTCACTCAACTCTCAATCCTTATCTCCCAAGCATTCTTCCAACGATTCATCCTAAAACCCAGCTTACACTTTATCAGCTCTAACCAATCCAAATCCAAACATTTCTCTAATTGACTCACTTCCCAACTCTAGCTCCTTCAACCTTCATTTCTCTACTCATCCCCACTTTTATAGGGATTCCAGCATCTCATCTCAACAACCTAACTATTCCACTTATTCTAGTCAATCAACCACCCACACTTTATCTAATCAACCTGTTGACTTACCTATGCAACCTCCAAGAGAAGTTTCCAATTCAAATGAAATTGCCTCTAGTGTTGGGTACTCAAAATTTATCTAGCTGTCAACCATCCGAGTAACTACAGGTGTTCTACAAAATCAAACGCTACATCAGTCAATGAGTGCACCTACTGGTCCCATAATCGTAGCACAGTGCACACATGCAATTAAACTTCGGCACATGGGACTCGCGTCATCTCAAGCACGCTCTATTGTGAGCCCTCAGTTCATTGATTTTCTGTATAAACCAAATATTTTCGTGAAGTAATCGATTACTTCTTTGGCAAAAAGCTATGTACAATGAATTCACAGCCCTCATTTTCAAGATGGCTGATGGGTCCATACCCATGTGGAGACATCTACAAAGTTCAAAACACAACAATAGAAGTCAATATTCAGTGCAGACAAATTGGAATTCAGGACTAAAAGAATAGTAAAAAATTGGCACCGATTGAACGGTCAAAATTAGCAAGTAGAAACTATGATTCGTCAAGATGTGCTACGCTACAGATCTTGACAATCGGATTATCTGCACCCTATAAATAGGGGAGATCCAATCTCTACTTGTATGGGTGTAAGAAATAGATCAGTTGATCTGAAGAGATAAAAGAGTGTAAGAGAGAGTAGAGTCGAGTGAGGATCTGATTGTGATCCTCCTCCTCCTCCATTGTATTCCTATTCAATCTAGTGAGTGTTTTTTTTCTTTTCCTGTGGATGTAGGCCAGATCAAGCTGAACCACGTAAATCTCTTTGTGTTTATGTATGTGTGATCTCAAATTCCCAGATCTAGTGGCTAGATCTATGCAGATCGTCAAATCTGGATCGCAACAGTAGCTTCCACAATAGTGATATCAAAGCTCTGCATTCCTCAACAAGTGGTATCAGAGCTCTGCATTTCTCAACAGTGGGGCCAGATCTAGACTGGCCCAATCTAATCCAGATCTAGCCCAGGCCAAGGAGAACGGCCCAGCCTAGTTCAGTTCTAGCTCAGGCCAAGGAGACCAGCCCAGCCTAGTTCAGTTCCAGCTCAGACCAAAGAGACCGGCCCAGCCCAATCCAAATCTAGTCCAGGCTGAGGAGACCAGCCCAGCCCAATCTAGATCTAGCCCAGGCCGAGGTGGCTGGCCCAGTCCAATCAAGATCTAGTCCAGGTCGAGGAGATTGGCCTAGCCCAATCTAAATCTAGCCCATGTTGAGGAGACCGGCCCAGTCCAGCGCAGTCCAGATCCAGCCTAGGCCAAGGAGAAGCCTAGTCTTGATTGAAAAAAAAAAAAAAAAAAAAAAAAAAAAGATCTGAGTCTGGAAAGCCCAATTCCAGACCAAAGCATCAGAGCACGGTCCAGATTTGAAGACATCCTAGATCGAAGTTTGTTCTAGACTAAAGAATGCACCTGATCAGAGATATTCTAGATCTGACAGCTCATATCAGAGAACAACCCAGATCAGTGAGATCACAACTCTGAGAATTCTTAGATCTAAGATGCAGTGCATTTTGGAGATCTGAGCCAACAACAAAGAAAGAAAAGAAAAAAAGGGGGGGGGGGGGGGGGGGGGAGAAGAAGTAGATCTGGACTAGCGGTAGTGAAGCCGTCAATCCTCCATGAAAAATGAAAAGAAAAAAAAACAAAAAACAAAAATCAACTCATATGGTGGCAAGTTGCATTTGTAGGAGAAAACTAGAGAGATCTGGTGATGCGAGGCTGATCTGGTGACTTTGCCACTGAAAACTACTATTGAAATTGATTTGGTGAAGCCATCATGTGAAGTTGTTGCCATAATTGAATTGGTGAAGCCGCCATAAGAAGTTGTTGCCAAAGTTGATTTGGTAAAGTCGCACTAAGAGAAGAAGCAACATGACAAATCTGGAGAAGAGACGCTGCAACCACGAAGGGAGAATCGTAACTACAGCTACAAGAGGAAGAAAACCTAAAACAAGTTAGGGTTTTCTTCACATCCCTTTTATATAAAATCCAAAAATAGCAGACTGTAAAATTGATACTGCCACCCCTATGAACAATATCGAGTCTCTACCCCCCTTGAATAGTACCAATAAATAGTATTTCTCAAATAGTACCTAAATATTTACAATTCTGCCCCTAAATAGTTTTCCCACTAAAAATGACTTTTATACCTCCGTGCACATAAAAATTTCTTGGGTATACCTTAACCACTCCCAAGGTTTTGACCATTTTGAACTCAACCGTGCATCCCATTTATCAAGGTTAGACTTAGAAAAGTTAGAAATAAACTTTAAAAATCCATGGGGGAATCTAGTTCAGCAAATGTCGTGACTGGGGCTATGGTAAAACTCAATGCCACTAATTACACCTTATGGATACCTAAAATGGAGGATCTTTTACACTGCAAAGATCTTCATGACCCTTTAGATGATGAGGAAAAAAAACTTGAGGATATTTCAGAAAAGAAGTAGACAAAAATGAACTTGAAAACTATAGGTCAAATCAGACAATGGATCGACCATAGTGTCTTCCATCATATAGCTCAAGAAGAAAATGCTTATTTTCTTTAGAAAAAGCTGGAGAATATGTATCAGGCAAAGATTGTACACAACACAGCCTTGTTGATGAAAAGGCTAGTGAATTTGAAGTTGAAAAGTGGAACGTCAATAGCCGAGCACACCAGTGAATTTCAGAACCTAGTGAACCAGCTTGTATCAGCAGAGTTTCCACTATGGCATGAAGGGCATGCCTTGTTATTGCTAAGTTCCTTACCTAAAAGTTGGGAGACGCTGGTAATCTCCCTCAGCAACTCAACTTTAGAATGCAAACTGACCATGACAATGGTCCCTATTCAATGAGGAGTCTAGGAGAAAGAATCCAAAATAGACCAGGCATATGTCCTGGTTACAGAAAACAAAGAAAGCAATAGGAGTAGAGGTCAAGGTCGAGGAAGAAGCAAAAGCATGGGCAGATCGCAGGATTGTGGCAGTTCCAAGACCAGCCTAGGGGCAATACAAGTGCTTCCACTGCGATATTCCAAGACATATGAAGAAGGATTGTCGAAAACTAAAGAAAGAAATGAGATAAAACAAGATAAAGGGAGGCAATGGTGAAACAAATGTCACTATTGCACAGAATATATCAGTACTGACAGCTACAGAAGAAGCGTGCCTGCACGTGGCCAACGGTGAAGCTGAGTGGGTGGTAGACACAACTGTCTCCTACCACGCCACACCACATAAATAATTCTTCATCACTTAAAAGGAAGGAGACTTTGCCATCGTGAAGATGGGAAACAACAGTGCATCTCAAATAATTGGGATTGGAGATGTGCAGATTAAGACAAATCTTGGCTACACAGTGATGCTAAAGGAAGTGCGGCACATACAGGAGCTCAGGCTGAACCTGATCTCAATCCCAACACTTGACAAACAAGGCTATACAAACTATTTCAGCAATAGCACCTGGAAATTGACAAAAGGTGCGATGATCGTAGCAAGAGGGCATAACTGCAGCACCCTGTACAAGACTCACACAAAGATATGCAAAGATAGTCTCAATGCAGTAGAGGATGAAGCATCGCCAAATCTTTGGCACAAAAGACTTGGACACATGGGAGAGAATGGGCTATTCACACTCGCCAAGAAGCAGTTCATCAAAATAGCCAAAGGTATAACTCTCAACCCTTGCAATTATTGTTTGTTTGGCAAGCAACATAGAGTTGTATTCTCTCCTCCCAGTAATAAAAGGAAAGAAGTCTTGAGTTTGGTATACTCTGATGTATGTGGTCCCATAGAAGAGGAGTCCTTAGGAGAAAATAGATATTTTGTAAATGTATAGATGATGCTTCTAGAAAGGTGTGGGTATATTTTGTAAGAACAAAGGACTAAGTATTCGAGCACTTCAAGAGATTCCACGCAATGGTGGAGAGGCAAACAAGAAAGAAATTAAAGTGTTTGTAGACAGACATTGGAGGAGAATATACTTCGAGAGAGTTCAAGGCATACTGCGCTGATCGTAGTATTCGACATGAGAAGACAGTCCCACATACCCTACAACACAATGGCGTTGCTGAAAGAATGAATCAGACCATTGTGGAACGAGTTAAAAGCATGCTCAGTATGGTTAAGCTGCCTAAGTCATTCTGGGGAGAAGCTGTACGAACCGCCTGTTACCTCATCAACAGATCACCATCAGTATCATTGAGCTTTGAAGTTCTGGAGAAGGTGTGGTGTGGTAAGAAAGTTTCCTACCAATACTTGAGGGTGTTCGAATACAAAGCTTTTGTGCATATATCCAAGGAGTTAAGACAAAAGCTCGACCTCAAGTCAACACAATGATCTTCATCGGCTATGGAGACTACAAATTTGGATATAAGTTATGTGATCCAGAGCCTAAGAAAGTTATCAGAAGTAGAGATGTTGTGTTCCACGAGAACTAGTTCTACTAGGACTTTAAGAAACCAACAAAATCTAATGAAGAAAGTACCAGTGCTCCAGATATTGTTTCAAATCCTACACTAGTACAGTCCGCCACTAACAACAGGCAGGATGACCTTCCAGAAGTAGAAGAAGACTATGATGCAGAGGGCGTTGAGCAGGAGGAGCAACAACCTCCTCCTCCAGAAGCTACAGGATCATCACAATAGTCAGATGATGAAGAAATCCCTCCACTAGAAGATCATCAGCCTCATCCAAAGACATCTTCAAGAGGCCATTTACTAATTCCATCAAAAAGATATCCAGAATCAGAGTATATCACATTTATTGAAGAGGGGGAGTTAGAAAGTTTCCAAGAAGCACAGAATCGTGCAGACAAGAGTAAGTGGATTCAAATTATGCAGGAGGAAATTGACTCATTGCAAAAGAACAAGACTTATGAGTTAGTGAAGCTTCCTAAGGGCAAGAGTGCACTAAAGAATAAATGTGTGTTCAAGCTCAAGAAGCATGGCAGTGGAAAGCTAGTAAAACACAAGGCTCGATTAGTTGTTAAAGACTTCGAACAAATGAAAGGAATCGACTTTGACGAGATATTCTCACCAATGATGAAGATGACTTCAATCCAAATTGTACTCAGATTGGTAGCTAGCTTAAATTTGGAGCTTGAACAGATGGGCATGAAAACTGCATTTCTTCATGAAGATTTAGAGGAAGATATCTACTTGGAGTAACTTGAAGGTTTTGAAGTATCATGGAAGAAGCACCTAGTCTACAAATTAAAAAAGGGCCTATATGGTCTTAAACAAGCACCGAGGTAATGGTACAAGAAGTTTGACTTGTTCATGACAAGTCATGGGTACAAGAGAACACCAGCAGACCACTACATATATATACAGAGATTTCCTGATGGGAAGTTTAGTATACTTCTTCTCTATGTAGATGATATGCTGATTGCAGGACAAGATGCAATTATGATTAGCAAGCTAAAGGAGTTATCTAAATCTTTTGACAAGAAGGACTTAAGCCCAGCTCAGCAAATTTTGGGCATACATATTGCTTGCGAAAGAAAGGGAAGAAAGTTGTGGATGTCACAACAGAAGTATATTGAACGAGTGATCAAGAGGTTCAACATGGAAAATGCCAAACAAGTCAACACTCTGCTTGGTAACCATTTCAAGATGAACAAGTAGACCTGTCCTTCTTCAGAACAGGATAAAGAAAAGATGTCAGCAATACCATATTCGTCAGCAATTGGAAGTCTGATGTACGCAATGGTGTACAAGACCAGGCATTGCTCACGCAGTAAGAGTAGTAAGCAGATTCCTATCCAATTCAGGAAGCGATCACTGGAAAGCAATGAAGTGGATCTTGAGATATCTCATGGGTACATCCAAGTTGTGCTTGTGTTTTGGAGAATTGGAACCTATCCTAGAAGGATACACAAATGCAAACATAGCAAGAGATCTTGATGGCAGAAGATTAACATAAGAATTTTTATTCACTTTTGCAAGAGCTGTATCTTGGTAATCCAAGTTGCAGAAGTATGTTGCTCTAATAACAACAGAAGCTGAGTATATTGCCACAGCTGAAGCTGGAAAGGAGACGTGTGGATAAAGCTGTTTCTCCATGAACTTGGTATTATACAGGATGAATATAGGATATATTGTGATTGTCATAGTACTCTAGACTTAAGCAAGAATTCAATGTACCACTCATGCACAAAGCACGCTGACATCCGCTATCATTGGATACATGAGGTGATAGAACAGGAACTGCTATAGATAGAGAAGATTCATGCTGATGAGAATCCAACAGACATGCTGACAAAAGTGGTAACCTACGAGAAGCTGATGCTATGTAGAGACATAGCAGGAATGGACTCAAATTGAAGAAGTAAAGAATATTCTCCTCCCATGGGTATGGAGGGGGAGAATTGATGGGTCCATACCCATGTGGAGACATCTGCAAAGTTCATAACACACCAACAGAAGTCAATATTCGGTACTAACAAATTGGAATTCAGCATATTCGGTGCAAACAAATTGGAATTACACACCGAAAGAACAGTAAAAAATCGGCACCGATTGAATAGTCAAGATTGGCAAGCAGAAACTGTGATTCGTCAAGATCTACTGCATTACAGATTTTGACAATCGGATCATCTACACCCTATAAATAAGGGAGATCTAATCTCTGCTTGTATGGGTGTAGGAAACATATTAGTTGATCTGAAGAGAGAAAAGAGTGTGAGAGAGAGTAGAATAGAGTCGAGTGAGGATTTGATTGTGATCTTCCTCCTCCTCTATTGTATTCCTATTCAATCTAGTGAGTGTTTTTTCTCTTTTCCCCGTAGACGTAGGCCAAATCAAGCTGAACTACGTAAATCTCTATGTTTATGTGTGTGTGTGTGTGTGTGTGTGTGTGTGTGTGTGTGTGTGTGTGTGTGTGTGTGTGTGTGTGTGTGTGTGTGTGTGTGTGTGTGATCTCAGATTCCCAGATCTGGTAGCTAGATCTGTACAGATCGTCAAATTTGGATCGCAACAGTGACATTAGAGCTCTGCATTCCTCAACAAGTGGTATTAGAGCTTTGCATTTCTCAACAATGGTATCCACATTATTGGTATCAAATGAATTTTTTAGGTTAATAAGCATGTAGATGGCACCATCGAGAGTCAGAAAGCACGACTGGTAGCTAAAGGTTTTCATCAAAAGCTGACATTGACTAAGATGAAACCTTCAGTCCTGTAATCAAACTAGTCATAGTTCACCTTGTACAATCCATTGCAGTTTTAAAAGGGGGGCAAATTCAGCTGCTCCACGTCTCAAATTCTTTCCTTCGTGGTGAGCTTACAGAGACGGTCTACATGATGCAACCTTAGGTCTTTGAAGATCTTGACAAACCTAATCACGCATGCTTATTGAATAAGTCCTTTTATGGGTTAAAGAAGGCGCAGAGGGCTTGGTTCCATAAACTTAGCCATCTTTATATTAAGCTTGGCTTTGTTGGCTCAAATGGATTCGTCACTCTGTCTTTAAGTCACATAGTACAATTGTTTATTTCCTTGGATATTTTGTCGACATTGTGGTAACAGGAAATAATGCTGTCATCATTAATCATGTCATCCAATACTTATGCTGATATCTTGCCGTTAAGGACATGGGTCCTCTCCACTATTTCTTAGGCATAGAGGTTATTTGCACTTAAAAGGGGCTTGTACTCTCACAATAAGGGTGCATCGCCGAACCCCTTCAAAAAACTATGATGCTTGGAGCTAAAGGATGCAACACAACAATGGCCACTATATGCAAATTGGCCAAATACAGTGGCTCTCCTCACCCTGATCTGTTACAATATCAACAAACCAAGGGTGCATTCCAATGCCTTACACTTACAGGGCCAGATATACGGTTGTTCAACTCTAATTTTATCTTTTTCTTGTTATTCTTTATCCTTTCCCTTTGCTCGATCCTTTGTGGTGAATGAAGTGTGCCAATACATACAAGCTCCTACGAATGAACACTGACAGGCGTTCAAATGGTTATCATGGTATCTCAAGCATACTATTAGACAAGGCTTGCTCATCTCTAAGTCTAATTCAACACAACTATAAGCTTTCTCGGATGCGGATTAGGTTGGTTTTGTCGATGTTCAAACGTCTACGGGCAGATTTGCTATATTTTACTGTCCCAACTTCCTCATGGTCCGCTAAGACAGGCAACGATTGTTAGATCATCCACAGAATCTGAGTATCGGTCTTTAGCCAATACAACATTCTAGTTGGTTTGGATCCGCTCCCTTCTTCGTGAGCTCGACATTCATTCAACGGCCCCACCAGTTTTGTGGTGCAACAATTTCGGGCCACTTATTAATCCCATTTTTCATGCCCATACCAAACCAGTGGAGGTCGAATTCCATTTTGTCAGGGACTTAGTTGCAAAGAAATTACCTCATGTGCGGTTTCTCTTCACCCATGATCAAGTTGCATGTATGATGACCAAGCCCACAGCCACTGTTCGATTCAATTTTCTCAAGGACAAGTTGCGGCTAGTCTCTTGAGTATAAGAGAACTATTGTATGATTTATCTACTTTTACCAAGGTCTATAGTACATCAGCCTTGCTTTGCATTTTTGTAAGAGGTTGTTTCTATGTTGAGCCCGTAACCTCAAGGTCACTTGATGACAACTTTACCGTTGCGCCAAGTCTCCACTTCAACTTAAATAACACGATATATATACACTTATTTCTCAAGAGTCATTACCGGAGAGATCCTAAACTTTGCATATTGACAATTTTCATAAGACTGCAAACCGTTTACTAGGCAAGTTCGTTGACGAGTTCCATCCTGTGTTGAGTCAGTGTCAAATCTTTTATCCTGCAATGGAAGTTTTGCTTTATAGCAAGTCACCAACAAGTCAACATGAATTGCAGCTGAGCCGAGTTAACTTGGATAAGTTTCATGTCGACTGGCCAGTTATCAAACGTAATTCACTACCCCAAATGCCATGAATTCTGTTAATGACTATCAAGGACCTTTGTATATCCGATTCCTCTTATATTTATATCCTATTTTACCCTCTCAGAACAGTTATGTATATGTACATTTTTATAATTCATTAATGAGATATCATTTGACTCCAATATGGTGTCAAGATCAAGGTATCAATCCAAATCGTATCTTGCCATTTTCACTCCTTTTCTCCCTTCCACCCTCTTCTCAACGCCCCATCTCATCTCTTTCATCGTCCGCATGGCCTCTCAAGGGAGCATTAACTCCTCTCCACATTCAACTACCAATTACTCTTCCACTACGCTTCACTTACTTTCGCAACTGACCTTAAACAATACTACACATCAATCAACCATTAAACTCACTCCCGTCAATTATATTTTGTGGAGGATAGATTTTGAGCCCATCTTAAAAAGCCATGGCGTATATGGTCTTGCCTCTGCCATAGATCGTGCCCCACCCTCCACTATTGTAGATGCATCTTCAAAAGTTGTTCCTAATCCATATTATTCTCAATGGGAACAAAAGGACTAGTTATTACTCAGCTCGATTATTTCATCATGTAGTGAGGATGTCCTTTCACATTTAGTTAGCTGCAAAGCCGCTAGATCAGGTTGGTCATCTCTTAAGCAAGCCTTCGGGATGTCAGTGAAGCTCACGTCAATCAGATCCATATGTGCAACTATTTCAAATGAAGAAAGGTGACTCTTCCTTCACTACATATCTTCAAAAGGTGAAGTTACTTGGAGCCCGAACATAGTGCAATCCCTCTCTTCGATGGTCAACTCAATTTTATTATCTGTTTTAATCATAGTCGTGAATTGATTGAGATTGTTGCAACCTTATCTATTGCCCACCTCTTCCATTTTATGATCTTTTAAGCACTTTACAGAGTCATGAATTTCGTATCAAAGACTCTTTTGGGTCTCCCTCAGAACTTGTCGCACATGTCGCTTATTAAGGGAAGTGCAGGGCGTGGGCCAAGGTAGAAAGCCATCAGCATCCTTCTAATGCCATTAAAAGTCCAGCCGACTTGCAAAAAACACTATTTAAACGCTGAACTTTTGACAACATCTCATTTTAATCCCTAACTCTTCGATGGCATAGATTAAACCCTGAAGTTGTTGAGATTGCTGAATCACAGACAAGAGAACTATATAAAGCAACGGAACCATCATAGTAGTTTTTTGACGTATCCGAAAGGAAGGATGATAAATGGATCATCAAATGATCTGGGTCTGATGAATTCTATTTGTCTCTTTCTTCGATGGAAGGGAAAAGGAAATTCCATTGCGGAGACAATCAAAAGAAAAAAGAAGGAAACAATTACACTGAGACATTTATTAATTCTATTGAGTTTCCATTACTTGATCGAACAACCCAAAATTTAGTTATTCTACAATAGTTGGTATTGAAGAATCAGTACATGAAATTTTAATGAATTTGAAAGAAATTGTATTGAGAAGTAATCTGTATGGAACTTGCGACGCATCTATCATCGTTAGAGGTCCTAGATGCGTAACTGCTCAAGATGAATCCTTAACTTTTCGAGGAATCCTTCATCAGTGGTTGTGAATGACTAACTTTTTCAATCTTTTCGACTTAGTTCCGTAGGAGCAAGTTAGAAAGATTGAGAAATAGAACCATCTGATTTGATTTGTTCGCTCGAATTTTTCAATTCTAACACAAGGTACTTATTAGATCGAATAAGTACATTAGATCTAATAGAATTATTTTTCCGTATCCAGAACAATACCAATCCAACCCATTTCATGAATAAAATGTGACCAATTAACCAACCAACAAAACTACTTGTTAAAAATAACATCTTGTTGTTGCATCGAAACATATAAACAAGAGGTGGAATACCACAAAGAGAAAATGTACCTAATAAAAAAGTAGTTTTTGTAATTGGCACATATTTTGTTAAACTACCCATCAAAGCCATGTTCTGGCTTTTATCTGGAGAATATCCAACAATGGGTTCCATTGAATGAATAATTGATCCGGATCCTAAAAACAATAATGCTTTCGAATAGGCATGAGTGATCAAATGGAATAAAGCAGCTCGATAAGAACCCATTCCTGGAGCTAACATAATATAACCTAATTGAGACATTGTCGAATAGGCTAAACTTCTCTTAATGTCTCTTTGAGCAAGAGCCAAAGTAGCTCCTAATTGACGAATCAAATGATATTTCTGTTCCAATTTCTGCCTCTTACTCTCCCTCTAAATCAAACTTTTCCTTGCCATAATGGTTCAGTTCCTATTATTATCAATGATACAGATCGAATCTTAGATGTAGAAATATAAGAAGGCGGATCCCCCCCCCCCCTTCTCCATCGAATCAAATGGGGAGATAGATCTGGGGAGCAACTGATGGCGAGAGAGGGGATAACTTCTTGCTTGACAGTTATTTCAAAAAATTCATCTGATTGATGAGTCATAAGACAATTCAGGGTTCAGATAATTATTAAGAATAGGAAGGAATAATCGAATCGAGCTCATGGATTTACCTAGGTCGGTTTGTGGCCCAATAGAAAGGTGCAAATACATTCCGTGCTTTTAACCCAACTAAATCCAAAGAGACTTATTCAATGGTCACTGCTAACTTGGTTCCAAATCTTTGGGGTTGCTTTGGCCATTATTAGTAGATAAAATGATTTCTTTCACCTCTGAATCTCAAATAATTCGATTAGGAGTTAGTACACAAAGATTTAAGGTCATTTCTTCAATTTGCTCTCCACATCTAAGTTCATAGCCTTTGCGGTAGCTTCATCGATGTTACTCACCAAATAAAAGGCCTGCTCAGGAAGACCATCTAATTCTCCGGAAAGGATCAGTTGAAACCCCCTAATTGTTTCTGTGAGACCAACATATTTCCCTAGAGAACCATTCTAATTAGTTGATAATTGATAATATTAGTTGATAATTTTGTGAAAGATTCCTGTAAAAGGTTTCATTCATGCTTAATCCATGTCGAGTAAACCTTGTTGTTGTGAGAATTCTTAATTCATAAGTTGTAGGGTGGGACTTATGTCACCACAAACAGAGACTAAGGCAAGTGTTGGAGCCTGTTGAAGAATTTTTATGGATTCCATCATTTCACTGATTCGTACTAAATAACGAGCTAATGAGTCTCCTTCTTTTTGCCATTGGACTTCCCAATCCAATTCATCGTAACACTCATAATGATCAACTTTTTGAAGATCCCAAGAAAGCAGTCACTATATGATGTGTTGATCGTATAGTTGTAGCAACTCAAATCTTTTGTTCCATACATAAAGGAAAAATCAATATGATTATGGGTTGTGAAGCAAAAATAGAGGGATGTGGGTAAATGGGAGGGTGAGAGAAAGAAAGAAGGAGAATTTCAATCAATGCTATATGATTCCAACATGTATGGTTTATGAATCATCTCATAAAAGGCAGTGTGATAAAGCATCAATATGAATTGGTCCATAATTAGATGAATCCGGTTCATAGAAAAAATGAAAATAATAAAGAGCCTCGAGTCAATAGAGATTGAGCAGATTGACTCGGGAACAAATTAAATTGGAGGTTCATTAACAATTCACAGAACATATTGAAAAAAATAAAGTGTCAAAAAAGAAAGCATTGACTCCCCTCCCATATCTTGCATCTATAGTCTTTTTGCCCTGGTGGTTCAAATTGTTTTTAGTTGAATCCTATGTCGTTGGCTCATGTAACATTGTTTACTCACTCATCTTTTGACAGTGTCACGTGGGCGGTTGACCAACTTATGGCATCTTACGCAGAGGTGGCATAAGAACTTTAAGAAATATGGGAAAGAAGTAGCCATCTCCCTTCCGATTTTGAAACTAAAAAAAAGAAAGAAAGGAAATTGGCAGAATTTCTGCATAACTTCTGTAGAATTTGAATGGCCTTAAATGGAATAATAGAAAGTGAGAAAAGTGAGTTACAGTGGCTTTTGCAAAACAGACAAGTTACTCTTACGATTTACATGCAAAATCATCAAGAAGCACTGGCAGTTACCTGAAAGATGGGACTTGAAACATAGAAAAGAAAGAGAGAATAGAAATAGAGAATTCTAGTAATCAAAGAGCTATTTTTTTGCAGGATAATCTTTTCCTTGTAAGATCTTATAGTGGTTTTACTAGAATTCCACCAATCAATTTCTCCGACTGGGTTCTACAATTTTTGCTCAAACCTAATCCAAAAACATATCTCATGACCCAAAATAGCCCTCTACAAGAGAAAGTTGCTTTGCCCACTGAAACTACATGAACAGTGGTGTCTGCAAGCCCACCGTATTCGAACTAGAGGTTATTGATGTACAAAGACTTTATCTTTACTTTTCCATGTGATTTTCTTGAAGAGAAAAAAGGATTTTAAGAGTACTATCTTTGTTTGTAGGTCCTAACACATTACGAAAGTCAAGCAGCCTCTTTTAAGAATTTCGGGATTGATTTGTTAGACTTGCATGGTAGTCTCTATATATGATTTAGTTTTACACAACCAGATCCTTGGACCCTCATCTTCATCGGGCAAATCCATTTAAAACTTACCAATGAATATAAATTTGAGACAAAAAGAACGATTTCGACGAAAGCATTACAATGGAATGGGAAAATAGGTGTTCAGAGGTGGTCAGAGGGGATTTCTATGGAAGATTAGAAGCTTTGTCGGATGTAACAGAACAAGTAGATGTACAAGACAAGCTACATCGACAATTTACGGCTAAGAGTGGGGTGTTTTATCAAGAGGGAGATGACAGCGTCTTTCCCTTCTTCTTTTTTTAAAGTTTTAATGACACCACTGCATAATATGCCAAGTAAGCTGGTCGACACCCACGTGGCACCATCAAAAGACAAGTAAATTCATGATTTTACATGAGTTGACCGCGTATGATTCATCTGAAATAATTTGGCAACTTCAGGGTTTAATCTATGCTGTCGAAGAATTTGGGATTAAATTGAGATTTTTTGCAAAACTTTAGTTTTTAAACAGCGGTTTTTTCAAGCCAACTTTAGCAGAAGTAGAGCTCGTGGAAGAGGTGTCCATTTGCAATGGTACCAATCATCCAACATCCAGATATAGTCTAATGGTATAAAGTATCTTATGGCACGATTCTTTTTAAGTGTTGAATAGAAAAAACCACTGTGCAAGCAAACAATAGGAAGAGACGATCACACAATAACACAACAGATTTATACGGTTCGATTTTGTATCCTACATACACCAAAGACCCACCAAAATATCTACTATACCATCAGCAGGAAGAAGAATACATAGAATTTTCTCACAAAAATCACCCCTATTGAATACGAAATCGAACTTTGACTAGTGCTTGGCTTTGGGCTGGAGCAAATCTAGGATTTTGCAAAGTAGGACTAAGTATCTAGTACTTTTTCTTCTATATCTATAGAATATAAGCATCAGGCACAACATTAAGGCTACAATGAGTTTGCTGGTATCAACTTCAAGGTGAAATTCATTCCGTCATCGAACCTTAAACATCAAGCTAATCTTATGGTTACATCAGTCGAAATTGGTTGCTTCATCGATTTGATGTGAAGTGCTTTTCTTAGTGGGATCCAAACATGTGTATGCATGAACCAGCTTTAGAGTTTCTTTGTCATAGTCACTCTGCTCTTGTGGGGAAATTGTTACAAGCCTTTGTCTTAGTTGTAGAGTTTACCTTGAAGAATCTGGAGCACTTTTACATATTTTCCTGGTGTAGGATTCAAGTCTTTCTTGACTACAAAATTAAAAATTAAACCCGGATAGGCTGTTTAACAAAGATTTTGATTCTAGGGAGAATGCATGTCAAGGTGAAACCTAATATGGTTAATTCATCTACAGATGAACTCGTGAGTGTATTCTATAGAAGCATGAAAATCATGAAATCCACCATTGCAGTTCTTTGATCTTGACTGATGGTGCCTTTTGATGTGAGACAACATCTAGTCATTGGGAGAATGGCATCTACATGCTCTATTGGCTACCCCTTCAGCCATTTTTTGACCTTGGTTATTGCATATAGTTTGGCTCCATTACTATCTCTTGGATTGGTTGGACATAACCTAGCCATCATTGCCCACTCCCTTCCATCACCATTGCCAAACTCATGTGGCTTTCATTTCTCTCTCTGGACTTGGAAGCTCCTTATCCTCATCGGTCACTCTGTATTACAATAACATTGGTCCCAAATACATTCCTGTCAATCCTATGTTTCATTCCCACACAAAACACTAAGCTAAATCATTTATACTCTATTCATGAATCTTTATTGACTTGATGAAAGCTCGAATACTACTTTTAACAAAGAAGCATTAATATATCCAATTCAAATGAGAAGTTTTGATTAAGTAAGAAATGTTTATATCTGATTTAAACAATAAGTTTTGATTAAGTAATATATGTTAAGTGTTTGCTAAGTTGGTATTCTTTCTAGCATCTACAATTGGAGCTCATATGATTGACTTTAATATTTCGGTTGAATGCCGTAAAAATGGAGTTGATCAAGGAATTGACTCAAAATGCAACAAAGCTGAGTCAACTCAAACAAGCTTTTAAATCAACTCATTCAAGTTTTAAAACTTTGTTATGGATTGATTTTTCTTTCCATGATAGGTTGGTACTCCATAACCACTCAGAAAGGTGGAGCTTAATGGCTTTTGTTAGAATTTACGTATACAATGCAAAAGTATGTATGAATACTATTACCCCCTAATGTTATCTTTGTAGGTACACTCTTGTAAGTCCATATAAGTGACCTAGGGTGTTGGATTTTATGCTCCCTTCCATTGTCAATAACATTTATATGCAAATGTGACATAAGGAAGAAAAAAAAAAAAAAAAAAAAGGTGATATAAATGAAAAAGGTAATTAAAAACAAAAAAATTGTATCCCATTGCAAAGGTGGCTAAAAATGAAAAACTCTTCAACAATTAGCTCCATCGCAAAGGGTCTTGGCCTCAAATTCCTCATCAGTGGCCAATAAAAGTCTAATGTAGTTGGTCGCAAATAACTTAGCATCTCCTCTAAAATATGCCACTTTTCCCTTTGGCAAGGGATGAAATTTAGAAGTGTGTGTGAACAAGAGTATGTGAGTATTTCCCTCTAATTATAGGTTGTTTGTTTTTGTGTCTTTCAACCATCTATTTACATTATTAAAACCAGAAAATGTCAAAATTTTCTAATGAAAGGGACCCAGTTATGACTTATTTGATCAATTTATCTCATTTATCTTGTTTTAGAAATCTTTTAATAAAAAAATTAAGAATTTTGGATGATTCTAGCATCTTAAAAGTGTCTTTTTGGATGTTGAATTTTGACTGTTGTTTTAATAAATAATTCTATCGTTTATCTTTTAAAAAAAGGGTACCTTGATGCACAAACCTCCAGCGTAGCAGGGTTTGGGGAATGGGTCAACCATAAGGGTCTATAGTATGTAGTTTTACCTTGCATTTTGCAACAAGCTATTTCTACGCCTGAAACCCGTGACCTTAAGGTCACACAACAATAACTCTATCATTGCGCCAAGACTCACCTTCTTATCATTTATCTTTTATAAATAAAAATACAATTTTTTAAATGTTAAACTCATCCAATTAGCATACTTTTTACTTAAGAGACTACCATATTAGGGGTAATGAGATGCACTTCTCATATCATTAAAAGTGAGCCCTTTCCATGCCAAAATTAGCACTTTGGTTTTGGTGCTTTGTTTGAACACTTTGGTTTAGCATTCCTCACTCTATATATGTTTTATTTATTCTTTACCTTTTTTTACTCCTGAACTCTCTCTAACAAATTCATTTTCAGGGTAATAGAAAAGTATATCTTTGAAGGGACAAGAATATAGTGCAATAGTAGATAACCACTCGTATAGAAAGGGCGGTCGCCGCACAGAAAGGTCCCTTTGTCTTTCCGTCAACTCATAGTGTGGGCTACAGGTTAGCATGTACATCCTAAACAAATGCTGGCATTGCCCATGCTAACACAGAGAGTGAGAAACTTCCCAGAACTTTTGGAATCGCACTCTTTCCCATACTTCTGTCCTGCACTTTAACAATGAATTCCTTTTTCTTTTCTTTTCTTTTTTTATCATCTCTTATATTTGCAGTTACATCTTTTTTTTCTCTATGTTCCCGCCTGACAAATAGTTTATTGGTCTCTGCTTGGTTTTTGATGGCTTGGCTGGAAGTGAAACTGCAATGAGCGAAGTTCAATACAGGGATGGAGGTGAGACAATGAAAATTAAGGGTCAGGGTATCAATTCTATATTAATAGAGTAATTGAAGTTTTATTTAGAACTATATTTGTTACCACGGTACAAGAAATGTCATCTAAGTTTGTTAAGGTTGAAAATATTATTTCGTTACATTTTTTATGCTTTCATATAACAGTCTGGTGTTCTTTGTTCGTAATGTCTCTTCCCAGTGGTGAGTGGATTGAGATCACAACCTCTGGATGTGAAACGGGGCTAAATGCTTGAATCCTAGTATTTGTAATGTTTGGAGATCTCTGCCTATCTCTTTTGACCAACTTTCAGGAAATATATCATTCATTGTATTAAGACTGCCAGTGAGAATTTGAAAGAGAGAAGGGTAGATACAAAACAGAGGGAAGGAATTTAAGCTTCCGACGTTAAGATTACGTAACAATATTATAATGATTTCATCTTACAGGTTTTAAAGATTTTACCATATTTTGTCAGTAACTAGCACTTATCATTGAATTAGGTGAACAACTGAAAGCCAATGAGATCGTGGCATAAGACCCATTACCTGGTGTTGTGAGCAGAGGCACTGAAAATGGGTCCTACAGATCGAAAGTTCGATTGCACTGTCGAAACACTTGACGAATTGTTTATGCACTGGTAGAATGATTGCCATTGTTAATTAGTTTCCTAAAATCTTGTGATACAACATAAATGAAGATACCTTAAAATACTAGTATTAAAGCATCAAGACGCAACAGTTCTATGAGATGCCAATCGAAAGAAATTGAATATGAAGCTTGATCTATAAAAAAAGCAAGCATGGCGTGCGGGCGATCATGGCCTTGCTGACCCACATGTAAACAATCGTAGAGTATTTAGGATGATTGGTATAGGAGCCAAGATTAGGAATTTAAGGCCCCTAAAGGTTTCCTTTATTAGTGATCAAAGGTTCAAGCACAAGGAGATGGTCAAAGACACTTCCGTTTTTGTTTTCAAACCATGCTTTATGTTTTGATGGTTCCCAAGTCCCCAGGGACGGTGACAAAGACTGGTGGTAAGACAATTAGAATATAGTAATGCAGCCAAATGAAAGACCATTCTCCCATGAGTGATCTTCTCTGGCTTCTTCACTTAATGCGGTTGGAAAATTTCTTGATCTGTAAGAAAATATAGTTGAGCAAATGGTCAAAATAAAAAAACCTGAAATAAGGGGCTGCATGGAATTCAAAATACTATCTCCTATAATCTATACTGTCACCGTCCAGATGGAATCTTGCCCGTGGTGGGACTCTCATTTCTCCTCTTCTATATAATGCCTTACACAGAAGGGAATGAGCTCAAGAGTTTTCTTCATCTTTACCTTGTCCTCCTACACTCTCTATAGCAAGTCTCTTCCTTTCCTCTCTCTCTCTCTCTCTCTCTCTCTCTCTCTCTCTCTCTCTGGTGGAAGTATATTTCTCTGGAGGAAGTATCTCTTGCATGGCATCTTTTTCTCTTGAAAAGGTAAAGAACAGTCGGTCTCTCTTTATTATCTCTGTCTCTCCTGTTGGATTCTGATCTCGCGGAGTTCAGTCACAATCCCACACACTAGCCTCACCGTCTTTTCGACGAGGTGTGTTGACCAGGTGTGTGAATTAACAATTCCTCTTTCACTAGATTGATCTCTTTGACCTTCTCTCTCTATCTTTGCTTCTCATTCTCTCTCTCTCTCCTACCCTATCCCTCTCTGTATGGCTCAGATAAAACTCCTCGCTGTTTCCATTTTCATTCTTTTACTTCTTTGTTCTTATGAAATTTTTCCGTCCGAGGGAAGACAATTAAAATCACTAACAAAGAAATGTAAAGACTGCGTACGAGATGGGGTGAAGGAAAAGATAAAGGTTGACACTAGCTACAGTGACGTGCACCATGACCACTCGAACGTGAGATACACCGAAGCAACACCAGGTCACAGCCCTGGTGCTGGCCATTCCCTTCATGCCTAGACCCTTGATTCGACTACTCATATATATTTCTATAATCAATGTTGGGTCTGCATATGCGAATGTTGTTTTAATTATCACCAAAATTTGTCGGCTGTAAATATTATAAACTTTGTCTAGTTTCTGCACGCCGAGGCTGCTATATATGAAACCGTTCACTGAATTGTGATTATTGTATTTAAAATTGGAATGTTATCTGCCAATTATCTTCACGTCTCGCTCTCTTTCATATAAAAGCTTTGATATCCGTGACTAGAGCAACTTCCACCAATAGTAAAGGACAAAGGACACTGCTGTAATTTGTAGCGGCTCATGGAACAAAAGTAGAAGTCTTCGTATACAGAACCATCACGATTTTGCCTACCAAAGAAACTAAAAAGAAAAATTGTAAGCTGACAGTGACTGTTTGCAGAAACGGAAGAGGGCCAAATCGTGCCAGTTGATGATAGAACCTGCATTACTAAGGCTGCTAGCGAAATGGTTGACTTTACTTTCTTTATTACTACTTCAACTTTGGCAAACGGAAGAAAAGGTTTGACCCCATTACATGGGATTACAAATATGAAGTATTTCCTCTGTTCCCATACTTTATCATTGGGAAAAAGCTAAAAGAACTGACTTTTATGCTCGTCTTGTGAAATAAAAGTTGCCAACTTTCTTAACACGCAAATGTTGGCCTCATGAGTATCACATTCCTATTGTTACTACATCGGCTGATTGGCAAGCAGGACCCTACCTAGATAACAAGATCATTGCCACTTGAACCATCCACATTATCTGCAAAGAAACCTCAGTTGTTGATTTTCCTAACAGTTGGAGGTCCATTGGGAATGAGACTAGGACAGAAGGAATAGTTTTCTTAATTTCTAACAATCGACTATCACTGTTTAGCACTTCTCCCGTTCCTACGGAAAGGCAAAATCATAATGATTCAGCTGACCATTTCCCTTTGAAGATTCCTATTTTGTTTCACTGGTCGCCTCAATTTACGACAGCATTTTCTGAGTGATAGGTTCATACCCATGTGGAGACATTTGCAAAGTCAAAATTGAAAGTCAAGAATTGGTGCAGTAAAATTGAAAATCAGCACAGTCAAAATTCGGCACCGAATGAATAGTCAAATTAGGCAACCAGTGAAACAAAATAGGGGGACGATCAAATCATCCAACCCCTATATATAGGGGGACGATTCGATCTCTGTTGGTATGAGTATAAGAAACAGATCAGTTGATTTGAAGAAAGAAAGAGTGTGAGAGGGAGTAAAGTCGAGCGAGGATCTGGTTGTGATCCTCCTCCTCCTTCATTGTATTCATATTCAATCTAGTGAGTATTTTTCTCTTTTCCCTGTGGATGTATGCCAGATAAGGCCGAACTATGTAAAATCTCTGTGTTATCTCTTTCCTTTTTTTTTTGTGTTTAGCTTCCGCAACAATGTATCAGAGCTGTGCATCCCAACACTGAAGGGGGGGGGGGGGGGGAGAGTCCAAACATGTGAAGAGAACTAGTAGATGACATTACAGTTGAAATATGATAACCTTAATATTCTAGAGGCCTGTTTCATATATAACAGCCTTGGCTTGCTGACACTTGGCGAAGTTCCAATATGTACAGCGGACAAGTTCTGGAGATAATTGAAACAAACTTGTGCAGACAAAAACATGATCATAGAACTAATTGTTATCTAGCTATTTCAACCTTCAAAGGGTGAAAAAAATGGTAAACTATTCTGGGGTGCTTCGTTTCGCAATGGAAGACTGGTCTATTTCCATATGCAAGGCATTCTCTTGTCACAAAAAATTCAGCAGGCTAAGGTTGTGTGATGCTCAAAGCCCGAAGAATAAAGCAAGCCGAAGTAATTTTCTTCACAGTCCAAGATAGGCAGTTCATGCCAAGAAATATATAGATTGTTACAGTATATCGACGAATATTTAGTGCTTGTACTTGGACAAGAAGTTGATGCCTAGATAACAAAGGACCTGCTTTACATGTTGATAATGACCAAAGTTGGCCCGCCCGTGTACATACTTTCAGAAAATATCGTGCGTAAGTAATTGTAGGACATTGTAGGTTGTTAAAAATTGTTCCTTTAATGTGTAAATCATGATTGATATAGTGCCGTGGGAATAAAAATTTTCAGTGCCATGGAGATAGAGATGAGTTTGCAGTTGCCCATCTAAGATCATGCCAGTAGATCAGAAACGTAATTGCATTAAGAACAAAATGATGTTCAATGACCCCTATCCCAGCAAGAAAAGCGGCTTTGATTCCCCGAGACCCATGTGTCATTGGCACAAGGGTGATCATTCATCTATAAATTTTGTCACCTAAATTTCATGTTCTAGACTCAATTTTACAGGATTCTGCTGAAGAGAATACATGATGTAGTCAAGGCAGCATTTAAGACTATGTTTCCAATTTCCAGTTTTGCACCCAGTAGTAATACTATGTTGATTGTCGTCACTTACCAAACGGAAGAACTTGCTAGCTCTATAATCTAATGGGGATTCCATGGCAGTTGGTTCTGCATCTTGGACCTGCTCCTGAAATTTGATTGAGAGACGGCAGGCTATTATTTGACTATCCCAAACCAGCATGTTGTAGGAGAGTGCCTTTACATGTGGCAGTTCTGAGCCAGTAAGTGTTGGTTCATCATTATGGGCTGTGATTAGTAGTTTGACTATGCTCCTGGTGTAAATTCTATATGAGAACAAGGCTAGTACCTCTTAACTAAATAGTTTGAGAATGTTGATGGTGGCTGCAGAACTTAAATTGGAACATGACCGTATAAGAGAAATAGGTGAACACATTCAGCTGCAACATTTAATGCTTTTAATAATTTCGGCACAACTCCAACTGGGTTCATCCACTTCTTTAGTCATGGGGAGTTTTCCTTCGATCTAGTCAAGAGGATTAATGTGAGATTTAGTAAAGAAGACATATGCTATGGATGATGAGGGCACAAACATCCATGATGCTCAAACTTATTTATAGCCTGCTGCCTCAAAGTACAGAACACCTACAACTAATACCGTCAAGGATGAGCAAAATGGATCTCTGAAAATGGACATCCTAACTGAACAAGTGAGAAGGCAGCCCGCTTACAAGGAAAAGAAAAGCCGTTGAAACTTCTTTGAACCATATAATACTGGGACATAGGAATTATGGAGCATCCCCAAACTGAAGTCTACAATGTGCCCCTATTTCCTCTCGGCTATACCGTCCTGTTGAGGTGATGGGACAAGAAACTTTCTTTTCCGGAGAGTACCTGGACAACAAAGTCTGATGCACTATATCATGTGAGCCAAATTATCTAAACATTCATTAACTAAAAAAATCTGTACCACCATTAGATAGAAAGATTTATACCTTAAGATCAAGTTGTTCACCAACAGGTTTTTGAAAAACAAAATACAACAGGTAAATCAAACTGTCTTTTTCCATGGGTAAAACAAACTATATGAGTCCATCAAGGATCAGAACATAATATTTAAAGCCTTGATTAACATTGGAGTTGAGTCGCCAAATCACAATGTCGCCTCTTATTGGAAGGTGGAAGAGAACGACCATTTTAAGAAATAAAAATCAGTGGTACACTTTACGTAATTCACATTTATGCAGACATCATCGATTAATTAATCTCTGAAACAAAATTTATTAGTCTTTGATGCCCTTGCTGCCACATGAAAGCTGTTTGAAAAACTAGCCTCTTCAGGTAGTTCATCAAGGCGTATAGTCCACTTCCACTACTCTCCAGAGCAAGCCGGTGGTTTGTCACTTGTCTAGTCTACTTCCCGACGCAAGTCTTTCATCTGTCGGGCAAATAGTCCACTTTCACAACTCCACAATGCAAGTCTATAGTTGTGTTAGAGAATTGACTCTTTTTCTTTTGCGACTCTGGTAGTTGTTGAGCAAAACCAACAGCCAACTTTCAAATCATTAAAAATGAAGGAAAAAACACCGAAATTACAAAAGAGCGGCAAAAAAACAATTCAAACCATGAGTAGCAAACGCCCCAGCATGAAAAAAATATCCAAATACCACGAGGATGCGAAAGCCATGTCAAGATACCAAGAACAAGGCCAAGTTATGGTGTAACGGAATTCTTCCAAAGAAACAAATGGTAATCTACAAAACTAAGAGAGAATGTTGAGCATTACATTTACAATTGTACTATATTTGACTTACTTTTTGGCTGTGTGTATTCCAAAAGATTATGAATAGCAAGCTTAGAGAATCTAAACAAAGAAAGAAGTACCTATATCAACGCAAGCGTATATGAACACTTTTGAAATGGTAAAGATATAATCTAAAAAAATAATTTACACATACTAAGTTATGACTTTAAAAAATTAAAAAATAATTTCAAGAGACCACAGGTGCATTATGTTAGTGTGTGTTTGGAAATTTTGTTTTTTTTTTTTATAGTTCGATTGGTAATCCAACGCAATATAATGCAGGGCATGACTCAGAATATAGGAAAAGTATTATACAAGTAATTACATGCTACTATATAGAACTCTAATATCTCCAATAATAGACTTCTGCTTGAACCATTCACCCAAAGGATACCGCAGACTTCTCTATACGGAATGTAATATTCATTCATCGGAGTTGGTCTTTAACCCCATCAAAAGTGGCCAACCCTAAAACTCAGTAAGGAAAGCAAATTTCAGTGCCACAATTAGCTTACAATATACTGTAGTAACCATGGTATCGGGATAAAAGTTGAAAATTTAAAAATACCCTTTTTGGTTAGCCAAAATGCATGGAAACGGTTCTAACGTTCCATGATTTCCACCGTTTGGTTTGACATGTAAATCTAGTTTCGGCGGGAAAAGTCCGGTACTGGTCAGAAATTCATTTATCCTTGGATATCTCATTTACATGGGACTTAAGAATGTGTTAGAAATTAAGTCGTGAAGACAGAAATGGCTATCCAGAGAAATTCATTTCTAGTGGAAAGCGCTTTCTTGCTGATCAAAACGGGCCTTTCATAGATCATCCAATGCGATGCTCCGTACAATTTGGTGCACATGTCGTCTTTGTGCATTCCACGAACCCAATGTAAGGTAGCCACATTCCGTCTAATTGCCCATGCATCCAGCTCTCGCGTGGCACGCAGACTCCATGATTATGTATAAGTTAGTCTCTCGGTGCCTTACCTGTTAATATTCTATTAGCACATCTGTGATGCACCTTCCTGTATGTTATTAACATTGTAAAATAAACTATTCTGAAAGAGAAGCCAAGTTTCAGAATTAATCTGTACAGCCAACTCTGCTTTTAGTGTGGGACGGGCGTGCACTATATTACCTTTTCCATCTTAGAAGAGTGAGAAAGTTCCCCAGCTTGAGGAGCTTTAATCATAGCTGCTCAATTTTATAGAGAGAGATACTGAGTTAGTGGACCACTTTCGAACTCATCATTGTTGTAACTTGACTTTGGCTCTATTCAAACATAAAGGGTATATTACACATTAGAGTGGATGGCCCCCCCATGGAATTTGTTTCTTGAATGTGACAGGTGAGGCGTGCGATTGAAAAGATATTACAATTAAAATCTTAATAGAGTCAAACTTTTGAAAGGCCTAATTGCTTAGATCAAGTGGTCTAACCCCTACTAAAGAGAGAGGGCTTACATTGGCTAAGCCAGCATTTTTGTTGTCTTTTTTTTTTCGAATGACGTGTGTGTGTGTGTGTGTGTCTTTTAGCTTAGACCTTCTCAACCCAATGGATATTTACTTCAGAAAATCTCATGCATAAGACAATCCCAACCATTTGACCGATCAGATTGCTAAACAGTTGTTTCTAACATACTCGTCCATTTCACACCCTTCATTCCGATTAGCAAGGCTTATAGTGTGGTTTCGGGATTATGACTGATTATTACAGATGTGATCGAGCTGTGCGATTATTGTGGGATTATATAAGAAATAATTATAGCATAAACTGGATTATGTGAGCTTTGTCAATCCCGCCATGGAGACGACCCACAGTGGCTTTTTTTGTATTTATAGGGACAAACAAATTAAAAATTACAAAAGAAACCATTCACAAGCTCCCACATGAATCCCAACACTGAACGTGGCGACCTAACGTCAAGAAGAGAGACGGCTCTTTTTTGCCAAACCTCTGGGCTACTTGGTCATAATTTAACGTGGCACAAAAGATGAACGGTTTAGACACCATGGCCATACATGTACATTTAGTGCGTGTGCTATAAGATATTTGACTAGAATACTAATTAGGGCAGATATGAGAAGTATAATTACAAAAATCTTCGTTGAATGTAGTATAACTGTCTTGAAATAAATATTAGAAGTCGGAGATTTGTTTCCTTCGCCAATTTAACATAGATCAGGTTGAAGAACCATCTTAGAGATCCAAGATCAAGCTGGAAAGATCAAAAGAAGGAGAAAACTTCAAATGGTTATAAGTCTTGCTCTCAACATCACCATTTTGTATGCATAGAAAAACATCAAATAAAAGAGACAGAGAAAGGCTGATAGCTGGGCACCAAGACGGCCATAAGTTACCCTGAGAGCCAGTAGAATAGAGAACAACCCCTCAACTGACGAAGACAACTTGGTAGAACTTAACCCAATTTATTAATACTATCTTCGCTTTCTGTCAATACATTTCATGCTAAGAAATTGCAAGCTAGAGTATGAACAGTGAATGATATGACTTACAACCCTGAAAGCCATGACTGTCAAGGAAGCTGCTGAGCTTTTAGAGCCAAACATGCGGCACATGTTTAAGGCTGTAAAGAGATTTTCGGAGTAGGCAAACATGATCAGGTTTTGATTTGTCTACATACTTGGGAGGCTGAATCATATAAACATTCTTAGATAAGCTTCCATATAGAAGAGCTTTGCTAACATCTACTTGTCGGATTGGGCAGCCACTAGTGACAGGAATGATGAGAGCAATGCACAAGGTGGTGGGTTTAATAACAGGGCTGAAAGTGTCATGAATGTCAAAACCAGGTCTTGATAAAAGCCATTAGCAACAGTGTGGGATTTCGTATATGCTTCACGGCCCTGCATGGCCCGTGTTTTAAGCGAAGGACCCACTTATATCCAATTATGTTGTAGTGCGGTCTGGGAGGAGCAAGAAGTTAGGTCATGCTACACACATGAGCCATGCATTCAGAGGATGCAGCAGCAGGCCATAGGGGCCTTTTGAGTGCTTGAAATATGCAGGTGCATATGAGGAGTGTTGGCATCAAAATTTTCATAATTTTGATGAGCAATAGGAATATAGGGATTGAAAGTACTATAAACCTAAACAATATTAGACATTATAGATACAACCATAGGATTAGAATGCCTGAAGTGAAAGAGGCTTTAAAAAATATGAAATTAGGAAAGGCACAAGGATCCCATGATATACCAATAGAAGTTTGGAAGCATATGGGAGATACAGGAGTAGTTTGATTGATCAAGTTGTTTAACAAGATTATAAAATCAAAGAAAATGCTAAATCAATGGAGGAAGAGCTCCATTGTACCAGTTTATAAGAATAAAAGAGGCATACACAACCGCACTAATTATTAAGGGATCAAACTTATGAGTCACACTATGAAACTTTTTAAAAGAGTTATTGAGAAGAGGCTATAACATAAGACAAGTGTATTAGAGAACTAGTTTAGTTTTATGCTTGGGAGATCTACCATGAAAACTATTTTCTTACAAAGACAATTGATAGAAAAATATGAGAAGAAGAGGAAAGACACCCGCATTGTCTTTATTGACTTAGAAAAAGCTTATGATAGGGTCCTTGGAGAGTTAATATGGAGGGTGTTAGGTGAGAAAGGGATTTCTCAAGGGTATATATATATATATGAGGGAGAGGCAACAAATGTTAAGACTACTAGCAAAGAGATTGATGACTTTCCTATCACTGTAGGATTGCATCAATAATCAACATTGAGCCCATACATTTTCATGTTAGTTATGGATGAGTTAATAAAACATCTGCACGGGGAGATTCTATGGTGCATGCTATTTGTAGATGATATAGTTTTAATTAATGAGAAAGTGGTGGGCATAAACACAAAGTTAAAGTTATGGAGAGAAGCATTAGAATCTAAAGGATTTAAAATCAATTTAATTAAGACAGATCTATATGCAGAGCAATTTTAGCAAGGAGAGGAATGGGAGTGGAGCACTAGTAAAGATTGACAATCAAGAAGTCCCCTTAAAAGACCAATTCAATACTTAGGATCGATGATTCATGAGAGTTGAGAGATTGAGAAATAGGTTACCCAAAGAATTTAAAGCGGGTTGGAACAAATAGAGATGTGCATCTGGAGTTTTGTGTGACTGATAGGTGCCACTCAAACTAAAAGGAAAATTCTATAGGATGGTTATAAGACTGGCCATGCTCTATGGATCAGAGTGTTAGACAATGAAAGAACATCATGTTCATATGATGAACGTAAAAGAAATGAGTATGTCGAGATGGATGAGTGAGAAGACAAGAAAAGATACACTTAGGAATGAAAACAAATATAGGGATAGCACCAAAACGTAATAAGATGAGGGAGATTAGACTTAAATGATTTGGATATGTCCATCGAAAATAAAAAATGGCACCAGCTAGAAGGAGTGAGGCAATGTAAATAGAAGGTTCTAGAAAGGGCAAGAGAAAAGTCTAAAAGAACGTGGATAGAAGTAGTGAGAAAAGATTTAAAAATCTTCAAATTAAATGAAGGCATGATACTTAATAGAGGAAAATGGAAGAACAAGATTCATGTGGGCAAACCCTTATTGGGATAATATCTTAATGATGATGATGGCTAATGCTCTTTATGTCCACAAGTATACATAGGGTGTTCAAAGGGTCTTTAAGGTCATGCTTTGAAATTCAGAGTGTTTAAACAAATATTAAAAAGTTTTAAAAGAAAACAAGGCAATTCGGACATTATTTTTTGTGGTCAAACTATTTTAGAAAATTATTATAAATATAATTGCTAACAAAACTATTTTTAAATAGCCTAAATTTGAAATTTTCTTACTAAAATTGTGGTTTTTAGCAATAATAATTATTTCATATTTTTGAAATTTAAAGCAAACAAATACATTAAATTTTGGTCTTAGAAATCTGAGACCAACTCCAAAAATCTAATTTTGAACTAGAAGCAAAGATTTGCCTTTTTTCTTCTATAATTAGGTCCTTAGGCTATTTTTATTAAATTTAAATAATTTTCTTATTTATATTAAATATCTTAAATAAATGAAATTAAAGAAATAATTAGTCATCTACTCAAATGACATTATAATGTATATAAGTATCCTTTACAACACCCTATATAGTGCAATCATACTATTTCAGGAGTGTCTTATATTTTCTCTTTCAAATAAAAATGCCCCATAGGGCCCATTCCTATCTAGAATGACTCTTTTGGAGGGAGAGTCCTTTATATTTTATTCTCAGAGAGATGTTTATATTCAAAAGGATTCTCTAGGATCTCCTAAAAGACTTAGAATACTCTTTGCATAACTTAAGACAGGGCCCAGTTTATCTAAGTAATTGGGACCCATCATAATAAATAAATAAATAAATAAATAAAACATGCAAAAGTTCCTAATTTCAAAATGTTTAGGACTCTTTCGAGAATGACTATTTCTTGTTTTAATGATTGAACCATACTCTATCTTTAAAAGGTTCCTAGGAACACTAGAATTTCTTTTAGGTGGCTTGAAATGGGACTCACTTTATCAACAATAGAGACCCACCATCATAAAAAAAAAAATGCCCCCATAATGCTAGTAATTCTTAGTAGTATCCTTTATCTAAAAGGTCTTCCGAGAGGTATCTTAGAAATTTCAAATCCTCCCAAAGCTACCCATAAATTGGACATAATCTAATTAGTGAGTGGGACCCATTTACTAATAAAAAAAAGTCATTTAGGGCTTTTGTGGCTTTTGTCACATTCAAAAATCAAAATTCTCTTAAAAAGAGTCCAACATGTTTATAACTTCTAAAAGCCATTCATTTATCAAACCCACTTTTCTTAAGCGTTCATCTATTTCTTTCCTAATTTTCAAGGTTGCCAAGTCATCATGATGGAGTGCAAATTTCCTTTGGAATTTGAATTTCTTTTGGAAAAGAAAATAGTCTATGAGTGAGGGACCTGCTTAATGAAGAGTCTCCTACAATCAAAAGTCTTAGAGAAAAATAAATGGATAAGAAGGATTCACTTAGAAGTGTAAGTTCTCTAGGAGTCTTAACTTTCTGAGAGTTCAAAACCTTTAAGGGTCCCTTCTTCTAGAAACTAAGGGCTGCCTAATCTAAAGTAGGAAGCTAATTTCTTAGATGGTTAAGACTCCTAACCCACTTAGGAGTCCAACCAAAAAAGTCTCTCTCTCTCTCTCTCTCTCTCTCTCTCTCTCTCTCTCTCTCTCTCTCTCTCTCTCTCTCTCTCTCTCTCTCTCTCTCTCTCTCTCTCTCTCTCTCTCTCTCTCTCTCTCTCATCAGATAACCATTTGGAAACTATGTCTCCTATCCCATTACTGAATCCTCATGTTCTATAAGTTTCTCTAATCCTGTTTCAAAAAATCTGCAAGTGCACAAGTCTATTGATATACATACATATATATATATATATGAAAGTACGAGTCCATCCTTTAATGACTCAATTTTAAAATTTAGAATTTTAATTGAAATCTAACTTAATTTATCCTAAGATAGGCAAGCAATATGGGTCAAATGAAAATATATGGTTAACTATAAAAAATGTTAAAGTAGATAAAGTTAACAAATTAAGGACTCTATGTTTTGGAGCCCACCACATTAGAATTATAAACACTCATAAACAAGTTCCATATATTTAACATTTCACATGTTAGCATAGCATAAATGGAATAAAAACATGATAGATATGCACATTAAAATCCTTAATTCTTATATTTTATTAACTCTCATGATTTGCCGACTTAACCTATATGTATTCAAAGTATAACTTGTATTTTTTACAACCACAAACTATCTAAAAGCACATACATTAATCTGATTTACATATCATAACCAATCCCTAAACTATGAAAAATATCGAATAACTCTCATTAAAGAGTACTAGTTATATATATTAAGTTAGATGGCTAGTCATGAGAAATGATAATTTGAATTCCTAAATCTAATGGTTACTTATATATGAATGAAGTTACCAATTTTTATGTGGTCTCATTCTCACCCTAAATATGAAATTAACTATTCATGATTACCTTGAAAAATACACTCATTTCTAGCATAAAATACTCCACAAATAACAAAAAAAAGTGTCTAAAAAATAACATAAGTATAACCTATTAAGATCAATAACCTAAGCGTGAAATAAGTAAGAAAAATTATAGAAAAATATGCCTTAAAATAAAATAAAATAATCCTCAAAATCATGAAAAAATATGTTTCTAAACTGAACAAAATCTAACCTAGACCATGAATATATATATATATATAAACATATACAAACATATGAAAAAAATATGTTGACTTTTTATTGCAAGTGCACGGGCTATTGTGGTATAACTTATGCAAGTATTGGTCAATTCTATGGGGACTCCTTAAAAAATATGGATTTTAAATAAAATTTAATTGACTAAAATTAAAATAATAATAATAATTAAGTAATAATAAATTGTAAACTCAAATCTATTTAACCAATAAAAATTACACAAATCCCAGTTCAAAAAAGACAAAAAATTAAACTAAATAACAAATAAAATCCACTTTCCTAGCTTGATTACGACAAATTTTTTCAAATCTGTTTATTAATATCTCACTCATAGTTCTTATTAAGGATTCATTGGCTAGATTGTCAAATTTTCTAAAATTTTAAAGATCTGGACTAAGGAAATATTTTGAATTTTGGACAGCTTAGATCAAAATTTTGGATTCCATATTGAAGATCGAGACTAATGGATTAGTTAGGAATTGTCCTAAGAACGTGATCTAAAAATTGATATAAAATCTGATGAGAGAAGTCTTAGGAAATAAATTGATCTTGTTAGTTAAAGCTAAACTATTGATTTGGTTATGCTTTAATCAAACAGGGTCTGGATAACTTAATTCTTGGATTAACTGGGAATAACAAAAAATTTGGATAGGCATAATAGGGATATAGAGGAATTAAACAAGGGATGCAAATAGAATTAAAAAGTAAGGCTAAGGGTAAAATCAGAATTTTCATTTAAAATTCCATCTTTTACCCATAACCAAAGAAGGTGATGCAAGAATGTTGAAAACTCTACAAACGACGATGCAAGGGAGATGGGAAAGAAGGGAAGGTGGATATTTGGGAGGAAAACCCAATTTGGGTTTTCTCTATAATAATGAAAGAAAACATAAAGGAAAGATTTTTGGAAGAATTTGTGAAAATTTAGAAGAAAAGACATAACTGAATTTTGGTGGGAACAAAACAAAGAAAAGAAGGAACTTTCAAACAAGAGGTCATGGAAACAGAAGTGACGAGGTATAGAGAAAAGGAACGAGAAAGAAAGAGAGACAATGGAGCTGGGAGTGGGTCAAAAAGAGAGGGGTACAAGCCAGTTTTCTTCTACAGTGGAGAAAGTCTGAGAGAGAGATGAAGATGGGAGCGGGGTAAGAAAGATGACGGTCTCTTCTTACGGTAAAGAGTGGGTGAGAACAATGAATGCAAAAGGGAAACATGGAAGAAAATGAAAAAAAAAAAGAAAAAAATAGTAGTAAGGTAGAGAGATTGCTGGTTGGGAACGATGAAGAAAATAGGGAAGATAGAATTGGGAAATAGGAACAACTAGTGTTGATTGAGATTGAAAGTTAGACTGATAGGGAAAACTGTTGTGATGGAGTGGTTGGGAATGGAGTGTTGGGTTTTGGTTCTTAGGTTGCCTTCTTACTGTGAGGAAAAATAGTGAACGAATGAGGGAAAAATACTGAGAAAGAGTAAGGAAGAAGAGATGCACGAATAGGGTAACAAGCAATAATAAGGAATCAGAGAGAGACTGGGAGAGATGAATACTAAGTTTTTGGTCAGAGAGAGAGAGAGAGAGAGAGAGAGAGAGAGAGAGAGAGAGAGAGAGAGAGAGAAGTGCAAGTTTAGGTCTCTCCTCTGCGTGCAGACAGTCTAATAAAGAGAAAGGAGATGGTGAAGGAATGGTGCTGAGAGAGAGACATGGTGACACCCCCTTCTTTCTATTCGTCCTTTACTTTGAGTTTCCTTCGTACAAAGAGAGAACCGACTCACCTTTTTTAAAGCTTTCCTCCTCCTCCTTTTAAGGTGTCCTGGTGATGCCCTTTCTATTCTTTTAAAAGCTTTCTCTTTTCTCTAGATCTCCTTCCAACATGAGACCTCCTTTTAAATTCACTTCATTCCTTCATCAAAGCTTTCCTTTTTAAAGAATTCCTCATTTCTTATGGGATCTCCTTTCTTAATTAGAAACCATCACATCTTACCTTGTAGTGCTCATGTAAGTTGTGGATGATCTAAAACCAATCAACTCAATCTGAGCCTCACTTACTATTCTATTAGCAACCTTTTTAGCATTCTTATAATATTTATAGTCTTCCATCATGCTTTAAAACACACCTCTTTTCCTTTGATAAATTTTTACACTGTTTCACTCTACCACCAAGTTTCCTTTACTAATTTTCTTTTACCTTTAGATACTTTTAAGATATCTTTTGGCACTTTCTTAATGGACTAGACCATATTAATCCACATGGTGTTTACTTCTATTTCATTGTTCTACTTTCCTTCTACCATCAACTTATTTGTGAGTGAGGTTATTTTCTCCCCTATTAAGTTCTACCAATTAGTTTTTGAATACCTATTAAGTTCATTTCCTTTCTTCCATCTTTTAATGTAAATATCCATAAACATTAACCTATGTTGTGAGGTTAAACTCTCATTGAGTACCACCTTACAATCCTTACACATTGATCTTTGGTATTCGTAAACAAAAACAATTTATTGAGCTTTTATAGAGTCCACTTTTAAAGGTATTTAAATGTTTATCTCTCTTCTTAAAGAATGTGTTTGCAAGGGCCAGGTCATATGCCAAAGAAAAATGGAAGATAGTTTCTCCCATCTCATTTTGTTCTCCGATTTCATACCCTCCATGTACCCTATCATATCCTTTCTTTTCTTTTCATATATGGTCATTTAAGTCTACTCCTATAAATATTCCCTCTGTGCTGGGAATTTCTTGCAATACTCCCTCTATATCTTCCCAAAACTATCTCTTGATTATATCTTCTAACCCTACCTAGGGTGTTATGATCCATTCTCCTAGGACAAGTTTTATTATCATAATTCTATCACTAGCTCTTGTAACTCTTACAACTTTATCCTTTAATTCTTTATCCACCATTATTCCTATGTCATTTCTGTTATTATTCTTTTCTACATACCAAAGCTTATACCCATCCATTTCTCTAGTTTTAACCCCTTTTCACTTGGTTTCTTAAATACAAGCGATGTTGTCTCTCCTACATTTCATCGTATCAACTAACTCCAGACTCTTACCTATCCATGTCCCTATATTCCATGTGGTGATACCAATCTTATGCTCTTGAGATAGCCTATTTACCTGTGCACTTCTCAACCCCATGTGAAGTGTTAAATTTTGGTCAAAATACCCCTAATTTAGCATTCAATTAGAGCATCTAATCAATCAAATTTGTAATTTTTATCTTGAATTTGATTTTAGATCCAATTAATCATCTAGCTGTTAATTTGTGAAATTTAACGATCAAATGATCATCAAAGCTAATCAGGGTATAATGTATGGTTTATATGACTCTAATTTGGCCTTTTATTTTGCAGATGAACCAAAAAAGCTTGAATGGCTCAGATTGATATTCAATGGTGCAAATCATCCATCACAAATTAATGGTGCAAATGCAATGAGTTCTTAAAGGAAACCTTGTTCCCCCCTTCTACTTCTTTTACACCTTATTTCCATTTACCTTCTCTACCCAACTACCTTAACTTTCTATCTTAGAGTCCCATTTCAAATTGCATTCCCTTTTCCTAGGATTAGATCTTATCAAATTAGAAGGCCCAATCATCTCAAAAAGGCAAAAGGGAATTCCACGAAGAGGAACCTCAAGGGGTATTGATGCCTTTCCTCTCTCTCTCTCTCTCTCTCTCTCTCTCTCTCTCTCTCTCTCTCTCTCTCTCTCCCATCACTTCCACTCTTTACCTACTCTCTCTATTAACCGACTCCCTTCTCCACTCCACCGCACCAAAGCCCAGCATCTCTACTCTACTGCCCCGCTCAACCTAGCTTGTCTCCTCCCCCTCTCTCCTTCACTACTTCTCTGCTTCCTTACCCCCCTTTGTCTGCACCTCTCCAGCACCACCAAAACTGTCAACCCCCTTCCCTCTCTCTTTGGCGACGGAGGGAAACTCCAATCACCAACACAGCCCATCCACTACCCCCTTCTCCACTGTCTATTCACCGCACGATCTTCCCCTCACCTTCTCTTATCACCTCTCAACATCCTAGTTCTCCCCTCTATTTCTTTTCCTCCCCTCTGCTCTCTCTTTGCATCTTGAGCACCACACTAGCTAGGTTCTTCTCCCCCGGCCAACCTCTGCCACACCACCGGCACTACCTACGTCATCTACCCATCGCTCGAACTGGCTCTCCCTCCCCCTTTGCCCAATCCATTCCACACAGTACTGGCATCTTCACTTTCTTCCCACTGGCACCGATCTTCCACCCCCACTTCTCTATTCTTCTTCATCATGGGCATGATCTCTGCTCATTCTCCTCTCTGCTTCACTGAACGACCTAGAAACTGAAAATTGATCTAGGATTCAACTTTCCCCCATCTCTTCTCTTCCTCCTCTTCTCCCCCATCTCCCTCCTTCATCGAGTTTCCCTCTTCCATGTTTCCATTTTTGTTCTAATTAGATTTTTGGTTTAATTCCCATTCTGCCCTTTGCCCATAATTATAATTCCTTTTGTGTCCCCTTTTTAATTCCTTCTGTTTCTTGCTACTATTTTAGTTTTATTTTATCTTTATTTTTCTTATCCAAGAACTATACAATCAGAGCCAAATCAATTAAGGCTTAACCTAATCAACGAGCTAGCCTTAACCAATAAGATTTTTCAATTTCTCCTTTGTTTCTTATTTGATTATCAATTAACATTCATATTTTATTCTTAGGGCATCCCTTAGCTTAATTAATATCTTTGATCTTTAATCTAGAATCCAGAATGTGATCTAGACCATTTAAATCCCGAAATACTTATTTAGCCTAGATCTTTGGAAATTTTGGAAATTTGACTAATCCAACCATTGGATCTATAATCAAGGACATTCTGAAGACATTGATAATATGAATTAAGTTAGGGAAGTAGATTTTTCTTGTTATTTAATTTAATTTTATTTATTCTGGATTTAAAAATTTTGTAATTTTTAGTAGTTGAATAGATCTGAATGTTGATTCCATTTCCAATAATTTTTGTTATTTTTAAAAATTTTATTAATTAAATTTTATTTAAACTCCCACATTTTAAGTCAAGTTCTTGAGGATTGACCCGTACTTGCATAAGCTATACTATAATAGCCCGTGCACTTTGTAGCAAAACAAATCAACACTCCATGACATGAACCTATGCCTACTTTCCGCTGCATATGGGTTCTTATGCAGTACGTTGCTTCCGAGAGGATGCTCTAGAAGTCCTTGCCCATTTTTCAATGCACTTGGGATTTGATGTAGCGTGTTGCTTCCAGGGAACACCCCAGCAATCCTTGCTCATTTTTCATTGCATCTAAGATCCGATGCAGTGCCTCACTTACTGGCAATGCCCTAGCTTGAGGGAATGTCAGATTGATTCATGTCATGTTAGGGTTGTCATACTTTAAAGAAGCTAAAAATGATTTTCATTATCTTCTCTCTTTACTTACAAACTAGTGTGTGTGTGTGTGTGTGTGTGTGTGTGTGTGTGTGTGTGTGTGTGTGTGTGTGTGCATATTCATTTGCAAGTAAGAAGAGAAATAACAAAATCATCTTCAACTTCTTCAAAAAGGTTTTACTTGCTATTTGGCATCTGAAGCAAAACCCTCCTTTTTTATTTGGGTTTGGGACTATCATCAAAGGAGTTAGAACATTTAGGACATTCTTGGGGAGATTCCCATATTCTAAATTTTTTTGAGATTTTTCTAATTAAAAAGACCTTGTTGAGGAGGACTATAAGTGTATTAGGGGAGTTAAAACTCTTTCCTATTAGTCAAAAGATTAGAAAATCCATTGGTGACCCATTCTAACTAAAGAGCAAAATGGGAGTGAGGCTTGATCTCACTACGACTTCCTAACTCCTCTTAAACTTTTTCTTTCCCCCAAAAATAAGGGGAACTCACACAAAGTTGGGTGCCCCATTTTCCTTGTTTACTCTCCTAAAATTAATGAGAGAGAAGTTAAAGAAAAGAGGGGCCCACTCAAGAGTCTTGTTCTTTAAACTTTTGAAAGGTTTGGAGTGTTCTATAAGAACCCTACTTTAAATCAAATTCTCTCTCTCTCTCTCTCTCTCTCTCTCTCTCTCTCTCTCTCTCTCTCTCTCTCTCTCTCTCTTGTAAGAAGGAATAATGAACAAAAGGACCTAGCTAAAAGTCTTAGACTCTTAAACCTCTCCAAAACCCCAACCCACTTATACTGCTAACTTCCTTATAGTTTTAAAAGCTTAGGAGTCCCAACCCTCCATAACTAAGGGCTTCCCAATCTTTATGAGGTGCCCAATTTCTCAAGTGGTTAGGATTCCTAACTCAGTTAGCACTCTCTCTCTCTCTCTCTCTCTCTCTCTCTCTCTCTCTCTCTCTCTCTCTCTCTCTCTCTCTTCCACCATTTTTCCCACTTACAACTCCTTTTTATCTCATTCAAAACTCTCCAACCAATTATGCCTATTCATCCATCCTCTCCCCTTTACATTTTCTAGCCTTTTCTCACTTTCTTTTTCTCCCATCCAATTAGAATCATTCATCTATCTTCCTCTCCCATGTTTACCTTTCTTAACCAACTCTACAAGTCTCCCACTTTCCTATACTCCCCAAAACTCCTACTCCTGAATCCTAGAAAGCTATAATATCCCCTTCCTACTCCCAATTCAAATACATGGAGATATACAGAGAGATATGATGAAAAACATAGGGAGAAAGAGTTTCCAAGAGACTTCTAATTCTCTATACTTCCCAGAGTTAGAAGTTTTCAAGGTGACTCTCTCTCTCTCTCTCTTCTTAAACAAAAATATACCTAAATTAATGTGGTTTCATCCTAACCATAAGGTGAACACTAGCCTAACATACTTAATATTTTAGTTATACTAGACATCATATTAACTTCTAACTATTCTAAACATAGAATTAATTAACACATTAAACTATATTAATGTTAACTAAGATAAGCAAGTAACTAAACTTAAGAAAAAAGGAATGCTAAGCTAACATATATAAAAAGCTAGCATCAAACTAAAGGAAATAAATATCTACTAAAGAAAATAACTAACTAACTAATTAATGGAAGGAAAAAGTAAACTTTATTGCTTCAAATTTAAATGTATTATAAGAATGATACATGAATTAAAATAAAGCAAAAACATAAAGAAACTAAATCCTATGAGAAAGAACAATATCACCAATTCTTCTCATTGTATCACTCAATGAAATCCCTAGAAAACTTGCCCTAACCTATGATATTGCCATACTATAGGCATTCAAATAACAACTTGTATTATTGTGTTACTCAATGAATTCCTTGATCACCATCCAACAACCACAAATCTAAGGAGAAAACACTCACCATACAACCATTCTCATCCAAGTTCAAGAACGAGGGAAAGAAAAGATGAGGAGGCATGAATGGCTAGAGAGAAGAATGGATGAAGATGGGATGGCTTGTACGGTGAGGTTTTTGATGTAAAGAGAGGTTACTTTGATTTAAAAGGAGTAGGATGTCATGCATTGAAATAACTTGGAAAAAGAGGGGCTACATGAGATGCTAGAGTGAAAGGGAAGGAATGGGATAGGCGGAGAGAAAGTACACGGGAGATTAGCATGGATATAAAGAAGTAATAGAGAATGGAAATGGTTGGGCGTTGAAGAACTAAAAAATGGAAGAAGAATGTGTTGGATGAAAGGAATGGAAGTGAGAGAGGGTGGTGGGTTGAATGGCCTAAGGAAATAGGACTGGGAAAGGTGTTATGGATGGAATGCATGAGAGAAAGTAGGATGAGAAAGTGATTATGTGCTGAATTAAGAGAGGAATGAAAGGAATGTTGGGATGATGTATTGAAGAGCTAAGAAAAAGGAATGTGAGGCATGGATGAGAGTGAGAGAGAGGGAATGGGAATGGGAGCTTGGAGATGGGATAGTTTAACCTTGCTTCTTTTCTTTCCTTCCAAAAAATCCCATTCACTCTCCTAGAATTCCTCTTGTTCTCCATGTGAAAGCTTTCCTTCTTCTTTTTTCTTCTCAAAGTTCCACTCTAATCTCCCTCAAGATCACACCCAAGCCATATTATCTCCTATCCATCCTATTAGATCACGCATAGCTTATCTTATCTCTCTTAAAATCATGCATAAAATTAGGATGGATGGACAAGATCTCTCTTATTCTTTGAAGATCACATACAACATATTCCTACAAACTCTCAAGCAACCCATTTTCTTCTCTCCACAAATCACATTCCATGATCCACTTCAGCCAGCCTTCTTTTTTCCTCCTTCAGAACACATTTTCACCCCATTAGAAATCACATTGGAACCTCCTTAAAAAATGGTGGACAGCCCACTGAATTTTTCTCCACTAATAGCCTTTAACTATGTTTCTCTTACATGCTTCATTCACATTGGTTCGGCCTAACATTCCCTTAAATCGCTCACAAAAAATACTTCTTATTGAATGCTTACTATGATAGTCCTAACAGAGGATAGATCTTGGCCATTGTTTCTTCAAAAGAGTGGTGAATGTGAACTATAGATTTCCTATTAATTCTCTCACCAACTCCATGTTTTTAACCTATTATTTCTCCTTGAATTCTCATGAGAAAACATTTTGCATGTGGCACACCCCCTTTCATGTAGAAATCATGGACTCCCATTAGTTGCCCCATTTTGGAGTTTAGAGAGAGAGAGAGAGAGAGAGAGAGAGAGAGAGAGAGAGAGAGAGAGAGAGAGAGAGAGAGAAACAATCTTTATATGGGACCTAGTCTCTGACTTATTTTGCTTCAAAAATAAATTATATACATGTGAATCCATTATATGTAAATTTAGCCTCTCTTAGAAGCTCCCTAAAGTGATAGTTTGTGTGCATGCATGCATTAGAAATTTGGCACCTTATCTTTTGATAAAGACCCTCTTTGTAGATAAGGTTGGTTGCTCGCATGAGATTTTTTACTATACTAAATGTGATAAGAGCACCCATATCACATTCTAGACTTTCTAGCTTCATGGTTCTTGACATGTGGGTCTATGGCTTTGCTCGAATGGCAAAATAGTTCTCTTTTAGGGTTTCAATTGCCAAAATTATGCAAAATTTTGAATTATACAATGATCCTACAAAATGCAAAATAACACTTAATTAATGATATTTAAAGTAAATTTAAGGTTAAAACTTCTAATCCTAGGGATATTATTTGTAATATTTATATGTATATCAAGTTCAACAACTTAAAGACTACTAAGCCTACTGAAAGTATAATAGCTCAAGACTCTTAAATCCATTCAAAGTCCAATCGCTCAAGATTGCCCAAATCGAATAACTCAAAGACTCCTAAACTCAATGAAACCCAATTCAGTAATACTCCTAAAGCAAAGTAAAACTTCTTAATCAATGCAAACTCTAGTGACCTTAGAGTTCTAAGATGACTAGAAGTCCAGGGACCTAAGAGTCTAGATCAACTAAAACTCTAAAGACCTTAAGGTCTAGAGATGACTAACAGACTAGAGACCTAAGAGTCTTAGATCAACTAAAACTGTAGTGACTTTAAAGTACTAAGATAACTAAAAATTCCAAGGTGTAAGTGTGGCGACTCATGCTTTCAAAAAAGATTTTTCAAATCATAATTTGGAAATGAAAATCTCATGTAGGATTTTTTATTATTATAAAACATTTGAAATATATAATACATACATATTTTCAATTCCACCGTTCAAATCGGTGTCATTATAAAACCTTCAAACTAAAAGCATACCATTTTAGGATTCCCTGGTCATAGCCCAAACAATTAGGAATTTAAATTCAAGTCATAATGTAGACTAAATATCTCCGTGTTACCTATCTTATTATACATTCATACTCAAATGTTTTTAGTTCAAAAACTAAAGTAGTGACAAATTCAACTCACTACTCTTATTCATATTTTTTTCCTATACTTTTTCTTATTCAATTTTCACTAGCCGACCACCAAGTCCTCTCGTGCCTCACCTGAAATGTTTTATAGAGGTGAGTATAAAGACTCAATAGGAAAATGCCTACCCCAGCTGTTTGAAAACCACGGCAAACATATTGGTATAAATTAAGCAATGCAAACAATTAAATGCTCAATCATAAGTGTGATATAAAAATTATAAAGCATTTATTCTTTTACAAAAATCCTAGTGTTTTCAAAAACATTTAGCATATCCTTTAAATCTTATATATACAAGGTTATTAGGACTTCTCTCAAAGAATGACATACCACTATCTATCATATCACTAAGTGGTAGTGTCCTACTACAAGCCTATCTAGGAAATGGTCAATATCCTCGAGGATGATCGACATGTCAGTCTATGTCCAGTAAATATATGGTATATAATGCATGTAGAGAATACACATCCAACTACGATTGTCCATGGATGCCACATGGGCTACACCAGTCCTCATGGGGACACTGAATCACAAGAAAGTAGTCTCCTCATAACACAATGCTCTTGTCAATAGGCCTCTTAGGCAGATATCTCATTTCAGAAGCCAATGGCCAACTAATCTTCCTATCCCCAAGCTAGGCTCAACTCACATGAGTCGCCTAATTTTAGGCGAGGTACAACTTTCCCAAGTTGCCTAATTTTAAGCTAGGCACAACTCTCTGGAGTTTCCTATTTTTTATTAATTAAATTATTTCACAAAGCTCAATACATCATATAAAGCATTCACTAGCCGTATTTCAATTGGCATAAATCATCCACTAGCTTATTCTAGTCTTAACACAAATACTTGTACATCCGTAGCTCAGCATTTTAAAATTTTTACGTTTACTCCATATTATGTAGTATGCAAAAAATAATAGCTTCATTTCAGTTATCAAAATCATCAATTAGTAGTTATCTCAAGCATAAATTACACTTACTATAGATCAAACACAATGCACACACAGAATTTACATTCATGATCAAATTTCTAAAATCACATAATATCACACCATCAAAACCTTGTATGTCTATTCGCTGTTGTGCGAACTATGGTTTGTGTCTCTATCCAATACCAAGTACTGCGCACCATGCCTATGTGTTATATGCATGCCTAGTGCCATGTACACTAGTCTATGCTCATGTGTATTATGAGCAATTCGTTGGTGCAATGCGCTAGGCCTAGCTTATGTGCATTACACTAAAGCGACGCACTGTGCAAGATCAAGCCATGGTATGTTGTAGTATTACATTATGTCTAATGAGAAAGCATTTGTGATGGAGCAATGCCCTTATGCTAGGTACTAAGCATGCTATCCTCCAAATAGGTGCTAAGCTTGTTATTCATTTGCTAGGAGTGATGTGGGCTACTCATGCACTGGCTGCCAAGCACACCACCCATGTGCTGGGCATCATTCCTATTGCCCATGTGCCAGGCACTATGCACACAATCTAGATGCTAAATGCCATACGCCATGTGCAAACTTTGGATGCTAACCAAATTGCCATGCTAGATGCCATGCATTAAGTGCTAATCATACCACTCTAAGTGTTGAGTGCCATGCATGTTGGTAAGCTAAACTTCGTAAAAAAAAAAAAAAAATCATGCTATAAAAAATGGCATGTGCTAGGTGGTAATTATGAACCCAAATATTGATGCCATGCATATTGTAATATGTTAAAGTGCATGAAACAATGGTGTGCTTGGAATTAGGTCATGGATTCAACTATGTATATGCATCAAGAGCTGTAAAAATAACGAGTGTATTTGATAGGCTATCCAAATCAATAGAGAATCTGCCTTAAAGTATCCAGAGTGCGCATAGCTATAACTTAGGATTAATGGTACACATGAAATTTGGATCCATTAATCATCAATGAGCATCATGTTTGGATCAATAGCTCAAGAGTGCATTGAGTGTTTTGTTCATCAATCAATAGTGCACATAGTATTTAAATCAACAACTTAAATGTGCACATGGTATTGAGATCATCTGATCAATAGTAAGCATGATCTGAATGATGCACATGATGTTCTTAGATCATGAAACTACGCTGCATGATACATCTATAAGCATCTAAACCTAACTATTCAATTTAGGATCAATCTAATATTATGCGCATGATTTTGGGTGTGTACATGATGTTGGATCCATCAAGTAGTAATGTGTCCATGGGTGTTAAATACAGATTAAGATACACATGGGTGGATTAAGACGTTGCATTTATATGTATGACTTAGAATGAAAACATTCTTCTAAGTATGGATTTAATCACTAACCTAATATACAAGCACTATAAATTGGATTGACATGTAAGAGAATAAGCATGATAGAGTGCGGAATAGATAAGTGCATGTACTCATTCTAAAGATGAGCCACAAGTGGGTATTTAGACATAAGCAATAAGATGTAGGTTAAATCAATGGATGGAAATCAAAACCCATCAAGGCATGAGTTCACATGCAATACATGAAATCAACAGATGAAATCTAACATTATCAATAGTTAGAGTATGTATGCTGCAACTAAAAATTAACATTTACATCGTAGGTTAATCATGGGCTAAGGTTCGTGTATAATATCAATGGATGAAACTCATGGTAATTAAAGATCATGAAACATAAAATCGATGAGTCGCATGCTTCATTTGAATGAGATCTAGACTGAGAAATTAAAATTGCTCTAATACTAAATAGAAATTCATACGATGATAATCATGCTTAGATCATGTACTGGTGAAATCAAATAATTGGAACTCATACTAAGCATAATAGAAACAAATCAAAACAATGATAAATAAAGTTTCATGCATCACATTACTTCTAATAGTCAAAACATATGTATAATATAAATTAATTAGAAATCCAAGCTAGTTTAGATGAGTTCCTTCAACCACAATCCTCTACATTGTTGACGAAACCATTCTTCTATGGTCTTTCTTATTCCAAAATGCAAAATATAAGAAGAATGCTCTCTCTCTCTCTCTCTCTCTCTCTCTCTCTCTCTCTCTCTCTCTCTCTCTCTCTCTCTCTCTCTCTCTCTCCTTTTTTGTTTCTACTTTTCTTTCCAATCTTTCACTCCTCAGATGTTAGTATTATTTTAACCAGATTCTGTACCCTAGTTTCTTTCTTATCTTATGCTCTATAGATCTTCATCTTATTCATTCCTCACCAAGTCCTCTCGTGCCTCACCTGAAAATTTTAGCTCTATTGTATCTTCATTTCCTAGTAGTGGATGTCCATAATAAGTGGATTCATTGTCTATGGATGTCCCTTGGTTCTAGGAAATAATTTTTTCTCAAAAAAACAAGATAGTATGTCATTTTGGTGTTTTGAACTCTTGACTTAAGTCATTAGTACTCATTCCATAATCAGTTGAGCTAGGTCGCATCTAGTATTAATTCTTTATAATTAAATACTGATATCATAAAAATGCAAATTGTTATGGTAAGAGCCCTAGAATGATGGAAGTACTAGAGACCTTAATGTCTTGGGATGACTATGAGTCCAAGGACCTAAGAGTCCTAGAATGACATAAGATTCAGAGATATTAAAGTCCTTGGATGTTCAAAAGTGCTAAGACCTAAGAGTCCTTGAACAACAGAAATTCTAGAGATGTCAGAGTGATGACTAGAAGTTCTAAGACAAAAGAGTCCTAAAGTAATTGAAACTTTAAATACCTTTAAGTTTGTAGATAGATAGAATTTTTAAGACCTAAGAGTTCTTTAAGGAGTCAAAATTCTAAAATTCGAAGAATCCCAGAAAATAAAGACTATAACTAGAAGGGTCTTACTAGCTCAAAGAGTTTTAAATTGCAAGGACTCTAACTAAACATGTCTCTTGACATGAAAAGCCTCAAAATGATCAAGTATTTTAACCAAAGGGGTTTCATCAACTCAAAAGTTTTGAATGGTGGAAATCCTGACCACATATTACTTATCATGTCTAAAAATGATACTCTATGACTCCAACAAAATTAAGCCTCATCTCTTAATCTTAATTGGTTAATGTCAATATATGGATTCTTCTCCACCATCAATGGTTAAAGAAACTCAAGATCTATGTTCAATACTACTAAACTTCTCTTGCATATATACACAAAGTTATTGGTTCACATTTGAAGTATATGCCTAAACAATAAAAAAAGGGAATATGTCAATGCTACACATAATACTAGATAAAGAAACTCCAAAGGCATCACACTCTTATCAAGTTAGGGTAATGCTTTGAAAGACATAAATCCATCAATTATCAACCAGTTCATATCGTAAAAGTGAGCTAGGAACCCAATCGTATTGTAAAACGGATTCCATCAAGTTTTGGCCCAAATTCAAATGAAGGTTTGTGATGCCACAAGTTCTTGTATTTTGTTAACTTTCAGTCTATCTATAATCAAGGGTGTTTTCCTTTGCTTTAAGCAACATATTCAAAGAAAATGTAATTAATTTCCTTAAGTAATTAAGAAGTATAATCATATTACTTGATTTAACTAGTCACTTGATATTTAGAGAATAGAAAAATCCTTTCTTTTGGGAGAAATTAGGCATCATGTTTTCTTTGGGTGATTGCATGTATCCATCAGGCACAAGGCAAAATTTGATGTGAATATGCTTTCTCAACTACAACTGTAACTGTAACTCTCCCCCTCTCTTTCTTCTTTCTTTTTCACTTCTCTGGTATCCCTCTCTCCCCCTCTTTTGCATTTTGCAATTGTATTTCTCATTTTTACCTTTTTGAATTTTCTCTCTCTAGCTTGAAAACCATGTCTCTTAGCCTACAACTCCCTCATCTTTGCAAGTGATCGTCTCTCTACCCTAACACCATCAATTTGGGGTTTCTGGTGTGTCCTTGATAAGTAGGAAGGTACTCGTTAGCAGACTCAAAGAAAGATAGGGGATACAAGTGGGCTTCCTATGTGTTGTAATAGCCATATGAACCATCAAGACTGCACACATCACATGTTGGTCTAATCACTATATCCCATTGGTAATGGCAACAATACAAGTAATAAAAGCTAAGAGTGGTTGTACTAATAGTTGTACTAGTATTAGTAGCTTCACTAAAGAGACGTAGTTACTATTAGTGAGCAGACTAAAGAAGAGAGTGAAGTGTTCTCATGTGTTTTATTGAATAAATGTACACGTGCACTAATGGGATGTGTTATGATACCGACTGCTTTGATATTGTAGATGATTACTTGGTGTGGGGCCTTGTTAGATGGACTCCACCTACAGCCTACAGGTGGCAGAAAGCAAACTAATGAAGATCCACAACCGATTTGTCTAGATTAGAAACTAGATGTTATTTAAAACCGTTCATATTATGGGCCAGAGTCTTACAAGGAAGTCGAGTCTAAGAAGCAATGAGTTACTCTAGGCATTTTGAGGGGTAATTGCGAGGGCGATTTCCAGCAAATGATCTTGGACCAAGGAAAAAATATACATCACCGAAGAGTTTCACCAGCAACTTCTAGAAAGTCACAGTTCTCTTACATTACTGCAATGCATTATTTAATTCAGGATGTCATTTGAAGCTATTGCCCCCATTGCATCATTTGTATCATATTTACATTCTTGTATATTGATCCGGTTAAGGATCTACAACTTAAACGGTCCGACGGACCACTTTACGGATTATTGTTTCTCTTCTTTATTACATTTTTGCACTACATTTACTTCAGGATATTGTTTGACACCCTTGTCGTCATGACTTCATTTTTACATTTCTGGATTTTAGTATTTCTTTAGGGTGACCTTGATAAGGACTACAACTTAATGACCCGATGGACCACCTTAAGCCTCGGGCCGTTCCTCTTTCTTTCATTACTGCATTGAATCGTTTCTTCAGAACACTGTTTGATGCTGCTGTTCCCGTAGCATATCATTTGCATTATATTTACATCGTTATATTTTTATTATAATTCTTAAGGTAGCCGAATTAATGGCTCATGACTTAATGGCCTGGCAGACCAGTAAGCAGGCCGATGTCCTTCACTGCATCATTTGTTTCATATTTATATTTTCACATTTTATTATTTCTTTAGGGCGACCTAATTAAGGAGTCATGGCTTAACGACCCGCTGGAGTATTAAGTCTTACGTCGTTTTTTATATTTCTTACATGGTGCTTGGATCGGGGAGTCGGCCTCTTAAACAATTAAATGGATAAAAACTGCCTCAAGGGCATGTGACTATGGACCGGCCCATGTATGCAACCCGTTAACTAACTTGACCACTAACAAAACTGCTAACTAACTAACAAGGACCGGCCAATGTGTGCAATCCGTTGACGTACCGAGCCTGACACTTCAACATAGTGAAAAAGACATGGCTGACAGCTACAAAACCCCTCTGCTTTGGTGAAATAATTGTGCCATTAAAAATGTCTGGATAGGCCAAGAGGGGACCTAATTTTGCATACAACGTGCATGCCAACAATGATAAACCGCTTAGATATTCCAAAAAAATGCTCTAAAGGCAATGTTTACTTTTGAGATGCTCACAAGCGTCTATACTTACTGGACTCTTTCATAAATTTTCGAATGTTTACTGCCTAGCAAATTTGTTGAACTGATATTTTCTGTGTTTGAGTGTATGATGATTCTGAACGCACTTCCTTTTCCGATTTTGTAGCAAACCAATCAACCAGATAGCGATTCACCTCAGCCCTTCCATTTTTAAAACTATGCTTCCCACATGCATGGGAGCGTGACAAGTGTAAACAGGTCGAACAGTTGGCCCCATTCATCACTTCAGGTTTTCTCTTTCCTTCTTTCCCAAACATTTTATATTAATCATGTTATTAAAAAACACTAAAAGCAAGTGCACCCACGGGCCATGGCGACATTGTGACAAAATGGAATGCATGACAGCCACACTTTCAATGTCTGGCGCTATGGTGCAAGTGACTATCTAGAATCCTAAACAGATCTCTCGTGCTCTTCGAGCTTCATAGCTAATCACCAGCGAACGATCTATAAAAATCTTCACCAGCCCTATACTACGAAAGATCCTTCCTTTAATAAACAAAACAGGATCCGACCTCTTCTGCAACTGGGCGATTAGTACAATAATATATAAAACTTCCAAAGACAGTCCGCCCTTTTCTATTCTCACTCTCTGACATGACTGCCAGGAATCTCTATTCTTTTCAGGTTCCAAAGCCATGTAGCCAGCACCCAAATGGGCGCTGCGCTGTATAAAGATATTCTCCTGTCTACAGTTCTAGATGGAAAAGGTCGTCTTGTCGACCAAAACGTGTGGAGCCCGTACAACAACCGTCCAAATAAAGCAGAATTTATGGTTAGTGTTTAGTGGTTAGTGGGAACTACATGGAATCCCTCTCTCTTGATGCATGTAAAATAGTGGAGGGTCAGTCATCATCCCAAGACCAACTTGAACTTGAGTGTCCTTAATTGTTACAAAAATATTAGAGGCAACACTAGCCCTACATTACGCAAACCCCGCAACGTCAAGTACAAACCCAGCCTTTCCGTTCATCAAGGGTCATATTAGACTCTGTGAACATGGACCTCGAGATGTAGCATGCAAAACGAGTAGAAAAATGAGTATCTGGTGGTTAGCTCTTATTTGACAATTTATATATGCTTGTTGGACATCCAAAAGTACAAGTTCATTCTAGCTGCTTAAAGTGTGGGTCCAGACTTTAGGTGATCCAGAGTTCAGACCCTTCGTATTCTACGCGCTATCTTAGGTAGGTCATGCCCCAAGCATCTCCATGATCCTAGCCCTTTTCACTGGACAACGAGAAAACTTCGAAACTACTCTTATAAAAATCTTGAGCAATCAGAGGATTAATGACAGTCTGACGCTTAACAATTTTCGGAACATGGTTTATTTAAGCTGGACTCCACAAGATGAATGTTTTGATACTCAAAATCTAGACCTGACTTGTACTTTTATGTTCAGAAGCAAACTTTCTTGTATTTTTCGGTCAGCTGCCCACCACAGAGTAGAATCTCGTTATAAGATGCATGTGCATACTTTCCAAGTAAATACGAATAGACAGTAACTACGAGTCGGCAGGCCTACTCCGCGGTCCAAACCGTTTACTTAGTAGGTCTCGCGTGAACAGACACGACCCCGAGGAAGAGAAAGCCGAAGGCTGCACTTTTAGATTGATCTTATATGAACAGGCTTTGTTGATTAATATAGACAATTGATTTTAATTTTCTAACTTTCCTTCTTCTTTTTTAAATGTTCATTTCTAACTACCCTTTACAAGCACATCATTCAAAACTAAAAAAATGAGACGTTATCCTCTCTTCGGCATTGATAGAAGGATATGGGCTTACATATTCATCTTTCCTCATCCTACGGAATTAATGGACTGAGGAAATCAGAATTTTGCAAAAGTCAGAATATTTTAATACCTACTAAAAATTTTGAATATTTGTCCCAAAATTGTTAAGTTTTTTGAATATCTAGTATTTTACAAAATCCAACTTTTGAGTATTTTTTCAAGATTGTAATATTTGATAACTCATTTGATGGTATAAAACATTGTTAATTAATTGGACCCACTTTACAATAAGATACATAATATGTGGGCCCATATTAAAATTACAAGAAAAAAGCACGCTCTTATAAACCAATCTACCCAATACACTTATTAATTAGAACCTATAAGTCAACCTGTAATTCACATAGTAAAGTTGACTTCGCATTTTAAAAGACATAAACCATTCAAATAATATGTTATGTAAGACTTAAGCCTATATTTGAGAATATCCAAATCATTAAATAACAAGGTAGACACCAGATTTTGACCCACCTTAATTATCATATATCAAATTTTATCCCTCAATGAGGATCTGCAATTGCTCTAGGAACAGCCTACTTATATAAAATTTCAAGAAAAAATAATCAAAAGGCTTTGCAATATCAAGAGCATAAAACATATTAGGCTGAAAAAGAGATGGTATGCGATCACATAATCCAAATGGTCCTAGTACATCACCTAAATACATGGCCCTGCTGAAAAGAGTCATGGTCAAATTGCATGATCTTAGAAGTGATTGCACAACCTAAAAAGTCATGCATAAGTGTCTCTTTCTAGAAGAGGATAAAAATCTCTAGACAATGATGTATGTATGTAGTCCTTTGGCACCATCATGTGATTGATAGGTGCCTTTAAGATGAAGTTGCATGACCTCAAAAGCCAAGATGTGAGTACAAAGACCATGGACACGTACTCCCTTTAGAAGATGATAGAATCATCCAAATGAGGACGTGTTCTAGCGATCATATAACTCAAGTCATATAACACAACTAAATTTTATACAAATCACATGACCCCAACAATTGGCAAAAAAATTTAGATGTTGGTATTACTTTAAAGCCTATATATAGGGGTACACTCTAAGAGAAAAGGCAAGCATTCCTCATGAATAAAATGTTTCACTCTTGGAAATCTCTCTCTAGATTTTCATAATCCAAGAAGGCTAAAAAACTCTACTAAAAAGTGAAAGAGTATTATATCTCACCTTGGTAATATCATATGGGAGCTAAATTTCAAATTTTACTAAGGAATTTCTTTCGGATTAGGAGTTCTCTTTGTTAGTTTTTTGGTATTCTGGTCTTCTTTTCTTTTTGCAAGATTAGTTATAACTTTTTTTTATTTTCTCTTTAAATTTTAGATTATTTTTTTTTACATTTATGATAGTTCATATAAAGTAGGAATTTGATCTTCTTCCTACTCTCTAGTAAAATAGTTTTCTTAATTTATGGTGTAGTAGAGTAGAATTTCCTCTAGAAGATAGCAAAAGGAAAGGACCCAAGCTCCCTTCTTTGCTTAGGGTCCTCTGAACTTGGTTGCATGCTCTCCCTACTTTATAATAGCAGGGATTTTCTTAACATATAGCCTAAAGGGTCCCAATCATAGTTAAGTAGAAAGGCCTATTTAAGAAGGCTTGCTTGCTTTACATAGCAAGAAAGATCCTTACAAGGAAATATATATCTTAAGTATGTACTTTCTTCACATCTTTTAAGCATGTAATCTTATGTTTATGTCATCAAAATGCTTTAGATGCTTATTCTAAGATAGAAAGCTAGCAATAGATAAGAGAGTCACCTCATATATAGTCATCTCATATATTATGTAACCCAATATAACTCTAGTGACTCACCAATTAGACCAGTTTGTGAACTAGGTAAGATTAGTGCCTAATACCTTCTAACCTCATGACCAAGCTATGAACATAATCTTTAGAATATTTATAAGTCTAGAGCCTTTATTTTAAGTGGCAACTCCAAATTTTAAGATTAGAGGTAAAACTTTGAGTTCTACCATAGGCAAAGATCTCAATTAATTAAATAGACCCATGTCATTTAAAGACACCCTGAGGTGCATCTTGGATTGTGTGCCCACAAATAGCGACTCCTCTGGTGACAACCTTACTTAAAAAAATGAGACAGTCAAGAATTCTTGAGTTGATTAGATGATGATATACTTTTTCATTTACATTATAGAGTAGCTTCAATTTATGCTATTTATTGCTTTTTCCTCGAATAACATATAGGGTTTCAAATTAGACAAAGTTGTTTGTGGAACAAAATAATGAGTCATACACCTCATAATGTACTCCGTAAAGGAAAAACAAAATGTATCTTAAACTAAGCAATAAGGAAAGCTATCATTAAGCTATTAAGGAGTGATGAACTTAAGTACTTTCATATGCACTCACACACTCATGCATTTGCATCATGAATGTCATAAATTTGCATATCCTTAACCCTCTCAGTCTTAGTAGACTTGTACTCTTTATGGAAGGTCATGTGGGAGGTCATGAACTAGTAATTGGAACTAGGGGAAAGTCTAATGAAAAGCTCAAACTTCAATCTAACACTCTCAAAGTGTTCAAACACAGCACGCTATGTACTGTTGACAAGGCGTCTAATCATACCATCAGTCTGCATCCATGGGATATAATGGTAGCTCTGCACTAAAGGAGCCCTTAGCCTTATTCTATTGCATACCCCACACATGCTTCATTCGATATAGGTGACTCTTAGGTTCTATGACCTTAAAGAATGCATACCCTTTAGGAACACCTAGTTAGAGTTAGGCTAGGATCATGTATGAGCGGTGCTTGTTTGTCTAGAGTGAGGCAATCAACTGAGGAAGCTTATCTATTCCTTTCTATGTATCAAGTCTTAGGTTAGTGCACCATTGATGTGTGTCCCCTGATTTTTTTAGGAAAAGGAGCCATAGGGAAGAAGAGGTTGAGGAGACTTCAAAGGAGAGAGAGATTGAGCTCACCAATTTCACAATCCTTATAGCCTGCGCCTTTATAAAAAAATATCTCCAAACTCACCAATCTCACCTTTACGCCTTTCAATGAAATGGCCACTATAAGTGAGCCACTATGGTAGAAACTTGAGCTAGATGTCTAATGAAATTGACACTATATATGAGCCAATATGGTTCAACTTTCAAAAGAAAATGCAGTCATTCAAAACCAACTAAACAAACCCCAGAGATTAACCTAGAAGAAGAAGAAGAAGAATTTTCTATGGAAAATTGCCCAGAGGCTATAGCTATCCATGCTTCTCATCAGGCCAATGTCATGCAGACCATTCTTGGGTTTGACCTAAGCGAGTTCAACTAGATGAAGTTAGAGCTGATACATATGAAGGCTGCAGGAAATCACAGAGCGGATGTCAAGCCCTTGAGGTTGTTTAAGGGCATGCCAGAGTGTCAAAAGACTTCATGATGCCAAAGATTGACAATTATAGTGGAAAGGGTTACCTTAGGCCCCATTTGATTATCTACCTCAATAGTTTTGATACCTCTAATAGTTGGCACATTTATTTCACAAATCCTTTACTAGGCACATCATGACTTGGTTAATGACTGTAGATTGAGCCATGATCCAGACATGAAAAGAATTAGGCAATACATTCATTAGTTAGTTTCAATTAAAACAATGTTCAAGATGAAATCACCACTAGGGATTTAGACTTGGTCTAATCGGAGCAGGAGGAGAATTTTTCTTCATTCCTTATCTAGTTCAAGGAAATGATAGAAAAGATGAAGGTTAATCCCTAAAAGCATGAACAAATTTATATCATACTCGAAAACCTAAATGTACCTACTAGCCTTCCTAAACATCAAAGCCCATAAAGCAATGGGGACCCGAATTAAGCATGGTCTTTTTATTGGCCTCTTTTCCTTCTACGAGAATATTAATAGAAATAAAGTCTACCAATGCCTTACCCCAGAATCCCAAAAAATGAAAGTGAACCGAGTCTAGTCCACTAGAAGCTAGAGCCTTAAGAAGTCTTACATCCCTCGTGAAATTCCCTACAAAAAATCCTTGCAAATGCTTATAAAATAAAATGCCCTTATAAGACCTACACCAAAACCTATCCCTACTTGCCCATCCCCTATGGACGATACGAATGCTTGTTGCAAATATCATAAAGCTTAGGTTCACGACACAAAAGATTCTTATACCTACTAGCCAAACATCATTATCAATCCCTTGCTATACCATGGAACTACTGCAATCAATAAGGTTTTTTTCAGAATGATCAACCTTGTGCCGAGCTTCAAGATCTCATCTATTATTGAGAATGGAAAAATCTTTATGAGCAGAGATACAATTATGATAGTGATGATTTAGAAGTTGGTGATGCTTATCCTTAGCTTGATCATAAGCCTTCTTCTTACTACCCTTGGGATGGTCTGCTAATCAAAAGAGTGACCTTGGAGTAAGCAATGGAGGAAGGAAAATCCATAACTAGAAGCCATCTTTGAAAGATATAGAAATTTGCATAGGAAACTAGTCAATCCTATTAAATGAGATGAAGAAGGAATCATTTATTTACCATTGATAGAAAAAAGCAACACTTCCAGAGCCATACCGGTGAAACTAGAAAGGAAATTTTGTTATTGCCATTAGCCAAAAGGCTATTAAACAAAATGTTGTTGGCTTTATGATGAAGCATGCCATGGAGCTCATAGCAGATGGGGTAGATTCTAGAGAGTTTTCTAACTTTCCCTACTCTCCACTTTGTCATATGATTTGCAGAACCGTCAATGCATCCACCCTATAAAATAGTAAGAAAGCATTTCCAAGCTATTAAGCTCACATAATAGGCAAAAAAAATCCCACAAATTTGAGGTAAATGGCATATCTTTGGCAAATAGGCCAAATGAGTACTGTAACTTTATAAAAGGTCCATATTCATTAGAAGACTCATATGATTAGAGAGAAGTTCCCTTACCAACTAGTCTAAGAAAATTAGCCCCTATGATAGTAGTAAGGAAGAGGGAGAGATAGTATTCAATACATGGGTTAGAAGGAGCTTTAGCCCCCAAATTTGTAGGTCGATAATCATGCGGCTTAGGTGCAACAAGAATCATGGGAGCCAAAACAAGTGTCTAAAGAAGATAGTGGGTAGGGCAGCCCCGGTGCACAAAGCTCCCGCCTATGCAGGGTCCAGGGAAGGGGCGGGCCACAATGGCCTAAAGTAGACAACCTTACCTTACATTTTTGCAAGAGGCTGATTCCATGCCTTGAACCCATGACCTCAAGGTCACATGACAACAACTTTTACAATTGCGCCAAGGCTCCCCTTCGTCTAAAGAAGATAGTGAAAAAGACTAAATCAGAAATTTCAATTTAGGGATTGTTGATGGCATCCCTTAAACAATAGAAAGAAGTCATGAAGGAATTTAATTAGTGCCATGATGTCCATCGACTCAATGCCAAAAGATTTAGTCCTAGTAGTAGGGGCATCCTAATCTCTAAAGAGCATCACCTTCTTAAGCAAAGAATTGGGTGATGGAGGATGTTATCATTCCATGCCTCTCTGCATTAGCCTACGAACAAAAAAAGGTGAATTATGTGCTCACTAATAATGGGTCTTCCATTATTATCATACCAATTGGGATTATCAAAACCTCGAAGTTGACCCTAAAGAATCCCACCCTACAAATCATTTAGTTTTGGCATACAATTGCTAAAGAGGAATGTTCATAGGATCTACTCACAGAGATGACATTGGGCTAGCCGCCTTCATCGTATTCCTTCACAACCTTCAATATCCAATTAAGGAGGCCCTGAATCCATGTTGTTGGTGTCATCTACCTTACATTAAAAGATTAAGCTCGTTTGCATTGGAAAAATAATAACCATAAAGGCCACATTCCATATACACCCCCCCATATGGGACTTTATCAAGATGAATGGATGCACAACTAGGGAACCCTCACAAATGGTGTGAAAACTAATACCAATGAGACATCCCCTTAGAATGTTGAGAATACTAGGGTGTCTAGAATAATGTGAAGGCTTAACTATATCCCCAATGCACCATTAGGATGCCCAAGACAAGGAATCAATGAACCTATTCATCCCATGACGCAAAACAATCAAAGAGGGTTGGGCTATGAGTTTGCTAAATAAGAGGAAGTTATGAAAGTTTTAGAAAAGTTTCCATTGATACCAAATGGCCAATTTATCAAAGAAGGGGAAAACTTCCCTTACTAGGGTTTCCCTGAATGATATTATAATCCTCAGGCTTGCCAAATCCTACTAGGGTTTGAGATCTTTTCAATGATATATAGAGATGAGTCATTGTGAGCCCAAAGAATTGCTATTGTAGTCTCCAATAGACAACAAACCTATTGAAGAAGCAATTCAATGCCTTTTTACCCCTTGACACAGAGTCATGTTTCACTATTGAGCTAGACCTTCCATGTATACTAAACCTACCCCTAAAATTTATTTTCATGTAAACAACAACCTATGAATTCGAACTCCATTGATGTAGTTTATCCTTTCAATAAGTGAATCTAGATTTTGAGTATGTCTTTACCTCTAATAATGAAAGTAGTTCATTGGATGAGGATAATAAATACGTCTTTGCCTCTAATAATGAAAAGGTGGATCGTAAATTCTCACTCGAATAAAGAAGAAACTAGAATAATCAACATAATTGACAAAAGTGATGAAAGAGAGTTCAAAATTAGCAATACTCTCCAAGGTCAAGCATAAGTAGTTAATAGGGCTCTTGAACTAGTACTATGACATATTCATAGGATCCTACTTAAAGGAGTTACCTACAAGAGCAAACATAAGTATCCTTCATAAGTAACGTGCTTCAATCTTGAAAATCTTTTTATAGGTTTTCATAACCCAAGAAGGCTAGGAAACTCTATTAAAAAGTGAAAGAGTGATATATCTTACAAGCATATTAATTGAGGGTAGCAAAATTTCAAATTTTATTATTAAGGAGTCTTCCAAAGTATTTCTGGAGCATGAGTTCTTTATATTGGTTTTTTAGTATTTTGAATTTCTTTCCTTTTTTTACACAGTCAGGTATAATTTCTTTTCTTTCCTCTTTAAGTTTTTAGTTTTTATTACACTTAAGGTAGTTCATATAAAGTCAAAATTTAAACTTCTTCCTACTTTCTGGCATAGTTTCTTACTTTTTAGTAGAATAGTTTTCTTATTTTATAGTAGAGTAGAATTTGCCCTAAGGAAAAGAAAAGAATCTTCTTCCTACTTTTTAGCATAGTTTCTTACTTTCTAGTAGAATAGTTTCCTTATTTTATAGCGTAGTAGAATTTGCCCTAAGGAAAAGGAAAAGGGGAGAAGCTAAGCTCTTTCCTTCCCCCAAGAACCGCTTAGCTTGGTTGTGGAGATCTCCCTACTCTATTGTAGGAGGAAATCTCACTCTTATTTAAGTATATATGATAATTTAAGATGGCTTGCTTACTTTATATAACAAGAAAATCCCTTACAAGGAAATATATATCCTATAACATGTGCTTTCTTCACATCTCCTAAGCTTGTAATCTTCTCTTTACATCATCAAAATGTTTTATGTATTCACTTTAGGAAACAAAGAGGTAAATAGATAAGATGGCTATCTCCTATAGTTGGTAATCCAAGAAAACTTGAGCGACTCATCTAGTAAAGACAAGCTTGTGAACTAGATGGGGTTGGTGCTAACAACTTCCAACCCCATAACCAACTTATGAACCTAACTTTGGGGTGTGTGTGTGTGTGTGTGTGTGTGTGTGTGTGTGTGTGTGTGTGTGTGTGTGTGTGTGTGTGTGTGTGTGTGTGTGTGTTACTACCCTCTCTCTAGGTAGTGACTATGAATTCTAAGATTACATGTAGAACCCTGGAGTCTGCCTCTAATCTGCCAAGGTACAATGGCATAGGGATAAAAGACATGAATCGGAGAAAGAGATTTAGAACATCCAAAGACTCTCTAAGGACACATCTCAGGTCAAGCGCTCACAACATTTCATGTAAGATCTAGGGCCTCCATTTTATAACATTTAAATCATGCAAAATAGTAGGTGCAAGTCTTATATGGCTTCTGATTTGAATGGTTTAGATCTTCTAAAATATAGGCCTAACTATTATAAGCATGTGGTTTAAATGTTCTAAAATGTAGGTCCAAATCTTACATAGGCTATTATTTGAATAGTTTAGATGTTGTAATATGTAAGCTCAAGTCTAACTTGGCCTATTACTTGAATAGTTTAAATCTTAAAAATTGTGGGCACAAATGTCACATGGCCAATGTCTAAAAGATTTAGATCTTCTAAAATGTATGTCCAACTCTCACATAGCTTACTATATGAATGATTTATAGATCTTCTAAAATTTAAGCTCAACTCTTACTTATAATTTCACTATTTAAATATTTTAAAATGCGGGCCCAAGTCTCACATGACTAATCATGTTAATGGTTTAGATCTCCTAAAAATGTAGGCCAAACTCTTGTATGTGATTTGAATATTTTAGATATTCTTAAATGTGCGTTCGAGTCCCAAATGGCTAATTATGTGATGGCTAATCTAATTTGACTTTCTCTTAATAATCTTTTTCATTATTGTTTGCCCTCTGCCCTTTCTCTGATGAGGGCTACTCGGGTTGAGCTATTCTTCATGTTCTTGATGTTCTTCATATCCTGCATGATCCATTATTCCTAAAGAAGGCAAAAAGAATAGAACCCACAAGATCACTTGCTTTTAAATTCATACAAGTTTCTTATCTATAATATTAGAGTTCATTGTTTAATAGTAGGGTTATAACATGAAGTTTAATTAATGACAAATTACATTATAATAATTTCTTAATCAAGTGCAAAAACAATCCTAAATATATATTACAATTTTAGGCTTAGAAAATGACCTTTTTAGCATCTAAATTTTGCACTAATTTGGAAATAACTAGAATATTAAAAAATCACAAAATCATATCTAAATCACTAAAAAATAATAATGCAAATAGTCTAAAATTGACAATAAAAATAGCCCCAAAATCATGTATATGTCCTAGTTTTTAGCAAACTTTAGGATAAGGAACCCACATCATATTAATTCAATTTTTAGACATGAATGGATGCCTAAACAACATGATATAATTTTTTTAATCATAGCTAATTCAAATTCAACAATGATTCCTCTAAGAGTCATCTATATCACTCATATATGTGCAATCCTCCCACTTATTGACTATATATGACTTTTGGATGTATATGATTGGCTATGAGATGAGTGCACTAAGACAAAATCTTGTGCACAATCTCATGGCATTCACTATGATGAAATCAGGCTCACAATCTCATACCATTTAATATGATGGATCAAAAGCATAAGCAGAATTATCAAAACATCCATGTGCAAGGTACTATAGTAGATTACACAACATTGATTTCTATTGTCAAATGGATACACATGTATAAGCATAGTAATCACATTGGAAAACAAGATAATCCAATGTTCTAAAATGTGTACAAAACAAATGAGCATTAGGCATTGAAATTAATGCTTTTTAATAGTTCTAAAATGTGAAATAATCAAGGATTTTTAGGCATTGAAAAATGATAGCATCTATGCTTCCAAATTGTGAAATAGAACACCTATTTCAAATGTAGTTCTCACATATGAAATATGACTCATGCATCACATATCATGCATTAATCTAGATCATGTTCGCATAAGATCTAGGTTACATATTAACTTAGTTTGCAAACCAGAAATACATATCATAATAAAACTAGACACTAATTAGATGATTTAGATCTTTCAAGATCACTCAGTGATAACCAATGGGTTTTGATCAGTAATAAAATCTTTTGAAATCCAAAAAGATTGTTGGGAAGTCTGATTTGTCCCATTGGTTTTTGATCAACCATAAAAATCAGAATACATAAATCAAAAATCACTGATCCCTCATTTTGACTGCAAGTATTTAAACAAAATCCCAAGCAAATAATTAAAAATGTTGAATATGTTTTCTAATCACCAACTCAAATGTAGAACCAATGGGGAAGAATAAAAAAAAATTAACTTACCGATTTGTTCTTATGATTATCATTTATTAGATAAGAAGGAAGAATAACAATTTGTCGATCTATGCCTCCTACTACCACTTGATGAATATATTCGAGTGAGATCATAAGGCCAAACTAGTCTTTTTGACTATTGCCCAATAATCTGATAAGGAGGAAGAGAGAGCCAAAACCTCATATCCATTTTTTGGTCTTAAATTGATGATTAAAACCCAAAAAGAGAGGATTAGAAAAACCCAAGTCAATCTACCCTCCTCATCCAAAACAATTATTGAAGAATGATTTGAGACATTTGTTCATTGAAGAAGAAGATTGAAAAAGGGTTTTGTCACATGTTATTTATGTGAGTTCTTCTATGGTGAAAACAACAGTGACTATCAAGATGGGTTCATTTACACGTTGTGCAGAGGACTTGAAGAAGATGAGTGAGAGAGATGATCAATCATAAAGAGAGATTAGAGGAGAGGGGAAGAGTTGTGAGTGACACAAATTCAGAGAACGATTTTTGGAGAGGGGGCAATAGAAACTAGGGAGAATGGGGGAACTATTATAGAAGATCTGTTTTAAAGATGGTTTTCTAAAAACCCATCTTAAAAATGTAGTTTTCTAAGATGTCCTAGAAAACCACAATTTTTTAAAACTATCTCTTTTTATTTTACTCTTATGTCTTATTAAGTTCTTCCAAAAAATTTACAATTTTTTTATCTCCATCCATTGACTTCTTGATGTACTAACATTACACACACACACACACACACACACACACACACACACACACACACACACACACACACACACACACACACACACAACTTCAAATATAGTGAATTACTATTACACAATTGTGAATTCATAAATAAAAGTAACACAAGAACAAATTTTTGGATAACTCCTAATGATTCTTTGTTTATATCTATCTATCTATCTATCTATCTATCTATCTATCTATCTATCTATATATATATCAAATGTTACATTTTAATATATCCCTGAACATAAATTATTTTTAACTCAAGCGTCTTCTTTACTGGTGTCACGCACATAACCTAATGACACTTAAACATAACCAAATTTTTCTACAAGTATAATTTGACACCCATATATCTTGTATAACCTCGTAATAAATATCATTTGTGACAATTGGGTTTTTGTCCTTTGAACTAGAAAAGAAAGTAGTACATGAAACTAAGTTGACCTTGCTATTTTGTTGCACTCTTAAGTTATCATGGTCTTTTGTGTAAAATTGATAACCATTAATGGTATATCTAGTATGCTTTATTACTAATAATTGAGGTCCCATTGTTGTCCAACCAAAGGATTCAAATATAATGTGACCTAGAATATCTCGTTGATCTTGAACCTTTGTATATTAAGTGGGATTATTGTTATAATTTATTGAATTATAATATGCACACAATAAATAAAAAGTAAATGAAGCATTAATTCATTTTACTTTCTAAAAAGCCAAGTAGTGAATGTGCAGTAGTGTTCATATTGTAGCCACTTTTATTTTTCTTTGCATCTCTTGGATATCTCACTTTTAAAAATTTCATTTGCTTACCACAATAAAGAGATACTTTGCAATGTATTATCCTTCATTTACACATAAAATAAAGGAAAATGTGTGTGTGTGTGTGTGTGTGTGTGTGTGTGTGTGTGTGTGTGTGTGTGTGTGTGTGTGTGTGTGAGAGAGAGAGAGAGAGAGAGAGAGAGAGAGAGAGAGAGACAGACATGCATGCATGCATGCATGCATGCATGCAGAGAGAGTCAATTAAATCAATGTGTGGCTAAACTTCACCAACATTGTTTCACAAGATATATAGGTGGACCAAGTCCATTCTTTATGTTCAAAGGTCGATACATGACCATTGAAGAGTGGTTCACCAACTTTTGGATTAAATCTACCTTATCATTTCTTTTTGAAGATTCTAATTGTATCCACTCCTAATAAATACCTTGTGCAAAACATTGCTCCTTCTTTTGCAATGTAACATTTGATGATACACTCCTTTGACTGATTATGAATTTATACACGCCCTTTTAACACTTCCATATACCTCTTACATGGATACATCCATCCTAAATAAACTGGGCTACATAGTCTAACCCCATCAATGAGGTGCATTACTAAGTGGACTATGATATCAAAGAAGGATAGCGGGAAGATTATCTCAAGACCAAAGGTTGTCATTAGATGGTACTAGATTTCTTACAATTTTGAAACATTCACCACCTTCTTGTACAAAGTATTGAAGTAGTAGAAATTTGTAATAAATCCTCTAACTTTATCTAGATAAGACTATAATCGTTGGTTTTTTAATGAAGCTAGCTCAAGTCAAAATGTAACTAGCTGAGAGTTAGGCTGTGTAGTCTAATGCAACTAGATAAAGGCAGATGGATGAGGGATAAGAAAGCAAAGAGATATTTCTTTTTCATATTAGGTAAGGTTAAGACAATTTTGAAAACTTTTCTTAAGTAGGTTTTTTAAGGTAAGTTCTTCTAACCGTCTTCTTAATCAGATTTTTTAAGACTGTTTTTTCTAACCATCTTCTTAACCACTATTTTCTAAGATGGTTATTTGTAATTGTCTTTTTAATCTAGATTTTTTAAGATGGTTTTATAACTGTCTTATTAATTAAGTTTTCTCAAGATGGTTTTTTAACCATCTTCTTAAACATGCTTTTTTAATACGGTTTTTTCTAACCATCTTCTTAAGTAGACTTTTTTAAGACTATTTTTCTAGCCTTCTTCTTAAGTTTTTCTCACGCAAATCTTCAAATTGTTTAACTCCCTCCAAAAAACTATCTTATTGAATTATATTATGTAAGACATTTTTTGTAACTATCACATATTTATTTTAATAAGATGATTGTGTAAAAATGGTCTTGTTTTTTCCTTCTTAGAAAACATCAATTTTAGTAGTATATGTATCTCACTTGATCATACTATTAGAGGAAAAATGACATTAGGAGATGCAAATTGCATGAGGCACTCAAGAGATTGCTTATGATTAGCTAGGTCAATCAAATGGTGGACGGAAACCTAATTATTTCCAATGAGAACAATTTATGAAAACGTTGCTCATTTTCTTTCATATCCAGTAGGTGGTCTCTATCAGACAACTAGGATTATTCTACATTGTGTTGCATTGCTAAAATGGACCATGCTTGAATGACATAAATAATATTGATATTTTGTCGATAGGGGCTACATTTCTTTTATTAGTACATCTTATTCTCCCTGATGGATCGGATGCTATCAAGACCATCATATTTACAGTGGGACGATCACTGCAAGTAAACAGAATTAGGTTGTTTTACGGATGTGTTTCTATATGCCTTTATAGTGCCACTGAATGTGATGGCCTGGTCCTGTTGATCTGATCCCAAGCACTAGCTGATTCAATTATATCAATCCCACCAATGGATCAAACACCGTGATGCCTCAAGTCTCACTTATCATTTTGTCATGTAACTCAGAACTGCCAATATATACTTTTAGACTTGCCCTTAAGGATAGGATTTGCATTTTCTACCGGACGAGCACTATGTCGGCGTATGTGATTCATGATGGTGATCTACAACATCAAAGATTTCAGTTGCACATAGATGTCTTGTTTGGGACCTAAACACTGATTGCTAGGACTGATGACCGTACAGTTGCATCAAAATGTGCTCTAAGATGAAGGGTTTCGATGAGCCAACCATATTCTAGCGGCATTTTTCCTTCCCTACTCGTGTCGTAGAAAAGCAGCAAAGAAGAAGCAAGCTGCCAAATGAATAAACTGATTGGGAGGGAGCTCCGTTTTCCTTTCCCACCCAAGTCGTGTCCTAAAAAGTAGCAAAGAATAAGCAAGGTAGCAAATGAATAAAATGATTGTTTCAAATTTCCTAAAGTTGAGGAGCCAACCCTGTAAAGCAAGCTAAGATTTTATCGAATCATTGCCTTTTTTAGGCAAAAAACAGAAACAGAAACAAAAACAAACGGCAAAGATACAGCTCTCCATGGCCACTTTCTACTTATCATTAAAATAACTTGAGCATCTACTTAAAATAATGCTGCCTTTAGGTAAAAAATAGGAGCTGGTGGACCCTTTCTCATGCTTTCCCCACGTGACACGTGCTCCCCCATGACTACATAAGATTAAAAATATTTACCGAGCAGTCCTCTTATATATATGTGTGTGTATATAAAGGGGGCAATTAGTCAAAGTATTTCTTTGAGATGAAATAAGTTGACAGGGGTGAGATGATATAATATCTAGAGTGAGATGATTAGAAATTCAACTTCACTTTATGATGAGATGATTTTCATCTCAAACTTATCTCGAGTACCGCTAACAATGAGATATTATTTTATCTTATCTCAATCAAGTACCATTAATAGTGATATGGTCAATCTCTTCTCATATCACTTCAAATCATCTCATCTCAAACACCACTAGTCCTCCTCAAAGGTGTTATATAGCCAATTTGTTTTGAAATCCAAACATCTCAATCCCCCCGTTTTCTGTGTAACTATTTCTTCACGCCCCTGCCCACACTTGGTCCTTTGCTTTCCCTTCTTGTGTGCATGTATAGCAATATCAGTCATCATATCGCACGGGAGCCAAAATCTGTATAACGGCACCATACCAGGGGTATATCAACTGGTTATAACCGTTATATTGGCATAAATATTCCTTTATAAATCACATGATTTTCAATTTCCTAGAAAAATTGAAATTGAAAGTCAAGAACATAGAAATCCAATACATCAACTGATGTAACCGATATTTTGGTTCATATACTCCCTACAGCCGATACATTGACCATTCCATACCGGCATTCATGAGCATTTCATTTAGCCAAAAAAAAGAGCCAAATATCATATCGTTCTTAAATAGAACTCAGTATATCAGCGCTATTTTGTTCAACGACCACATGTTCTTTTCACTACTTGCCTATTAAATGAACCTTTCCGGCTTCGGGCTTAGGCGAGTAGAGTGAAGTGAATTTCCCGATTAAGGAAATTTCTATGGAGTTGGGTACAGAGTGCTTTGCGGAACCTTACCTGCAAGTTTCCTAAGAACGCCCCATCTGCTTTGTTTTTGTTGTTTGGAGTTTTGATACCGACCTCACTACTCTGTCATTTTCGGTTTTGACTGCAACTATTCAACGTAAAGACAAAGATACGTGTCTTTATAGAGAACCAGAGTGGTTCATAATTAAAAAACGACTGTCATAACAGCTATTTTATATGTTAAGGCCCATTAGAGTGATCTCCCAATAGACCAAAGAATTCAGGTTTTTTCCAGGGGCTTAAGGCCTAAGTTTGGAGTGGAAACCGGATTTTCGGTTTTCTAAACCGTTCATCTTCTGTGGCTACAGTCTTAGATAGCCACGTTCCAACAATGAACAAACCTGGGGAACCATTCCATTGTTTGAATAAGAAAGAAATGGGTACCGCTGTACATTCAGTGGTTTGCGATACATGATCTAATTACCAGCATTAAAGCATCTAGCTGCGACAGTTATATGAGATGCCAATCAAAAGAAATTGAATATGAAGCTTGATCTATGGAAAAAGAAGCAAGCATGGCGTGGGGGTGATCATTGCCTTCCTGACGCACATGTAACAATCGCCGAGTATTTTGGATGATTGGTATAGGAGCCCAGATTAGGAATTCAAACCCCACTAAATAATTCCTTGATTAGAGATTAAAGGTTCAAGCATAAGAAATGGGTCAAAGGATATTCCTTTGCTGTTTTTGGACAAACCTGGGGAACCATTCAATTGTTTGAATAAGAAAGAAATGGGTACCGCTGTACATTCAGTGGTTTGCGATACATGATCTAATTACCAGCATTAAAGCATCTAGATGGGACAGTTATACGAGACAAAGACTGGTGCTACGACAATTAGAATATAGTAATGCAGCCAAATGAAAGACCATTCTCCCATTGAGAGCGATCTTCTGTGGCTTCCTCGCTTAATGCGGTTGGAAAATTTCTTGATCTGTAAGAAAATATAGTGGAGCAAATGGTCAAAATAAAAAAACTGAAATAAGGGGCTGCATGGAATTCAAAATACTATCTCCTATAATCTGTACTGTCACCGTCCATATGGAATCTTGCCAGTGGTGGAACTCTCATTTCTCCTCTTCTATATAATGCCTTACACAGAAGGGAATGAGCTCAAGAGTTTTCTTCATCTTTACCTTGTCCTCGTAAACTCTCTATAGCAAGTCTCTTCCTTTCTTCTCTTGCCCTGTTCTCCTCTCTCTCTATCTCTCTCTCTCTCTCTCTCTCTGGTGGAAGTACATTTCTCTAGAGAAAGTATCTCTTGCATGCCATTTTTTTCTCTTGAAAAGGTAAAGAACAGTCGGCCTCTCTTTGTTATCTCTGTCTCTCCTGTTGGATTTTTATCTCGCGGAGTTCAGTCATAATCCCATACAATAGCTTCACTGTCTTTTCAACCAACCGTGTGAATTAAAATTCTCTCACTAGGTTGAGCTCTTTGATCCTCTCTCTTACTCTTAATTTTCTCTCATTCTAAAGACAGTATCTCTCTTTCCTTCTCTCTCTCTCTCTCTCTCTCTCTCTCTCTCTCTCTCTCTCTCTCTCTCGAACTTTCTCCTACCCTATCCTCTCTGTATGGCTCAGATAAAACTCCTCTCTGCTTCCATTTTCATTCTTTTACTGCTTTGTTCTTATGAAAATTTTCCTTCCGAAGGAAGACGATTAGAATCAAAAACAGAAAAGAAATGTAAAGACTGCTTACGAGATGATGTGAAGGAAACGACAAAGGCTGACACCAGGTCTAGTGACGTGCATCACGACCACTCGAACGTAAGATACACCGAAGAAGCAACACCAGGTCACAGCCCTGGTGCGGGCCATTCTCTCCATGCTTAGACCCTTGATACGAACACTCATATATAGTTCTATAATCGTATGTTGGGCCTGCATATATGGATGTTGTTTTAGTTATCAATAAAATTTGTCAGCAGTAAATATTATAAACTTTATCTAGTGTCTGCAAGCCGAGCCTGTTATATATGAAACAGGCCACCGCCATGTTGTGATTATTGTATTTCAAATGGGAATGTTATATGCATATGCCAATTCTCTTCACGTCTCTCTCTCTCTCTCTCTCTCTCTCTCTCTCTCTCTCTCTCTCTCTCTCTCTCTCTCTCTCTCTCTCTCTCTCTCTCTCTCTCTCACACACACACACACACACACACACACACAAGAACTTTGCTATCCATGACTACAGCAACTTCCACCAGTAGTAAGGACACTGTCGTAATTTGTGGCGACTCATGGAACAAAATAGAAGTCATTACGATTTTGCCTACCAAAAAACTAGAAAGAGAAATTATTAGCTGACGGTGACTGTTTGCAAAAACAGAAGAGGGCCAAATAGTGCTGGTCAAATGATAGAACCAGCTTTACCTAGGCTGATAGCGAAATTGTTGACTTTACTTTCGTAATCACTTCTTCAGTTTTGGCAAATTGAAGAAGGGGTTTGACCCCATTACATGGGATTACAAATACGAAGTATTTCCTCTGACCCCATACTTCATCATTAGGAAAAAGCTAAAAGAACCGACTTTTATGCTCTCTTGTCCTGTGAAATAAAAGTTGCCAACTTTCTTAACGCCCGAATGTTAGGCCTCATGAGTATCACGAAGATTGTTGATACATTGGCTGATTGGCAAGCAGGACCCTACCAGATGACAAGATCATAGCCGCTTGACCCATCTACTTTGTCTGCGAAGAAACCTCAATTGTTGATTTTCCTAACAGTTGGACGTCCACTGGGAATGAGATTAGGACAGAAGGAATAGTTTTCTAAGAATCGACAATCACTGTTTGGCACTTTTCGTGTTTCTACGAACAGTCAGAATTAGCTTAGCCTCTTCGTTTTGCTTTTTTCCTTTTTACCCCGAAGGAAAAATCATAATGATTCAGCTTAGCATTTCCCACTGAAGATTTCAATTTTGTTCCATTGGTCGCCATAATTTACGACGGAATTCTTTTCTACTGAGAGTGGGGGTGAGAATCCAAACATGTGAAGAGAATTAGTAGATGTCATTACATTTGGAATACAATAGCCTTAATATACTAAGAGGCCTGTTTCATATATAACAGCCTTGGCCTGCAGACACTTGGCGAAGTTACCAATATGTACAGCGGACGAGTTCTGGAGATAATGGAAACAAACATATGTGCAGACCCAACATATGATCATAGAACTAATTGTTATCCAGCTATTTCAACTTTCAAAGGGTGAAAAAACTAGTAATCTATCCTGGTGTGCTTTATTTCGCAATGAAAGACTAGTCTATTTCCATATGCAAGGCATTCTCTTGTCACAAAAAATTTCAGCAGGCTAAGGTTGTGTGATGCTGAAGGCCTGATGAATAAAGCAAGCCGAAGTAATTTTCTTTAGAGCCCAAGATAGGCAGTTCACGCCAAGAAAAGCATAGAATCTTACAGTATATCGATGAATAATACTATGATATTTAGTGCGTGTACTAGGACAAGAAGTTGACGCCTAGATAATAAAGGATCTGCTTTACATGTTGATAATGACCAAAAGTTGGCCCGCCCGTGTACATACTTTCAGAAAATATTATGCATAAAGAGACTTCTCGTAGTAATGGTAGGGCATTGTAGGTTGCTAAAAATTGCTCCTGTAATGTTGTAAATCATGATTTATATAGTGCCGTGGAGAACATTTTTTTTCAGTGCCATTGAGATGGAGATGAATTTGCAGTTGCCCATCTAAGATCAGGGGAGATCACAAACGTAGTTGCATTAAGAAAGAAATGATGTTCAATGAGCTCTAATCAGGAACAAAAGCGATAGGCATAGAGACTCGCGACCAGTGTCACATTTCCCTTTGATTCCCCGAGACCCATGTGTCATGGCACAAGGGTGATCATTCATCTATAAATTTTGTCACCTGAATTTAACGTTCTAGAATCAATTTTACAGGTTTCTGCTGAAGAGAATACATGACGCAGTGAAGGCAGCATTCAAGACTAGGTTTGCAAATTTCCAGCTTTGCACTCGGTAGTAATCCTAGGTTGATTGTCGTCACTTACCAAAAGGGAGAACTTGCTAGTTCCATAATCTAATGGGGATCCCATCGCAGTTGGTTCTGCATCTTGGACCTGCTCTTGAAATTTGATTGAGAGATGGTAGGCTATTATTTGACTATCCCAAACCAGCATGTTGTAGGAGGGTGTTTTTACATGTGGCAGTTCTGGGCCAGTTAGTATTGGTTCATAATTATGGGCTGTGATTAGTAGTTTGACTGAGCTCCTAGTATAAATTGTATATGAGAACAGAGCAATAACCACTTAACTACAACATTGCCTGAGGATGTTGACGGTGGTTGCAGAACTTCAATTGGAACAAGACGGTATAAGAGAAACAGGTGAACACATTCAGCTGCAACATGTGTCTTTGAATAATTTTGGCACAACTTAACTGGGTTCATCCATTTCTTTAGTAATGGAGAGTTTTCCTTGTACCTAGTCAAGAGGATTAATGTGAGATTTGTTAACGAAGACATGGATGATGAAGGCACAAACATTCATAACATTTGTCATATATCCAAGGAAAATAAGGATAGGAGTTGATGCTCAAACTTATTTATAGCCTATTGCCTCTAAGTATAGAACAACCAATGCTTCTAAAGTCGTATTATGTTTCCAATGTCTTTTCTTAAACTGCCTAAAAAGTATATTATGATTTGCTCTTTCGGCTCAGCCACATCACTCTTAAGCATAAGGTGCTTGAACTCTATTGTGTAATCCTCTACACTGAAGTCATCTTGCTTGAAAATTTAGATCTTAAGAAACATATCCATTTGATAGTTCTTTGGTAGAAAATGTTTTTTGAGCTAATTTTCATCTTATCTCATTTAAAGTGATTTTATCTTTCTCTTCTCTTAGTCTTTGTTTTTTTAGATTGTCCAGCCATAATGAAGCATATTTTTTTTTACTTTTAAGGCCACAAGCTTCATCGTAGAATCTTTAGAGAAGTCCTTGTATTCAAAGACATGTTCCACCATATGTAACCTATCAATAAACTTATTAGAATCTTTGGAAGAGGATTCATTAGAAAAATCAAGTTCAAATTTCACACCATTTTCACTTTGCATGTCAAGATGCTGGAGACGAAAAGATCCATTAGATAATTAACTACTGGTTCTAAGCTATCTCTAGTGATGAATCAACAATTTGAAGTGCTTTTTTCATTGTTCATATGGTCCCTAAAGGAGGAACCTCTAAAAATAATTTAAGGACGATAACTGCACCAAGTGCTATTTTTACCCAAGGAATTGCCAATTCACATGGATATAGTGCCTTACTTGGGCTGCTTTAATGATAGTCACAAGTAAGATTCAAAAAAGTAGATTAGGGAGGTTGGGCTAGGTATAATGTAATGTCTATTCAGCCAGCCCCTATTTATGTTTGATAGAAATGATTTTAGAATCCAATTCAATATAGTCTTTTTACTTGCCTTCATAGGTCCTTTACTTCTAGATCATTAGCATCTTTATCATAAGTAATAATACAATTTCCTCTATATGCCATTGAAAAGCTATAGCGTATGTATCTTGCTCTGAGGCCAAGTTGACACCAAATAACTAAGTGTTAAAATTTGCTTAAGGAATTAAACACTTAGGCTTAGAGAAAAATGTCCAAATTATTTGTGAATATAGAAATCACACCAAAAGATTTAGATGAAATTAGTTATGGAACAGATATAGAATCACCACCATTGAATTCAAGCCTCAAAATAGTCCAATTATAGAAATCCACCAAGCACAATAGAGATTGAAGGGAAGAAAGAAACTCACCACCTTAGGAATCCATCACAAAGATAAGAGTTTCAATACATCTCACCACCTTAGGAGTCCACCCAAGGATATAGAAACAACCAAGCTACAATGCACTTTGCTAATCCAAGCTAGGTCTTTAAGAAAATGTTCCACAATCTCCAATGAGAAAAATATGTCCAATTTACTACAGCAAAAAATGTGATTTTCCAAGAGTAAAGGCTTGATTTAAAATTGAGCTAATTTCTCCTAATTCATGTGCAATTAGTGTATATATAGATGGAAACATCCCTCTCACAATAAGCAACTAAAACCTAAAAAATAAGTAACTAAGTTACATGAGTTGCTTAGCCCTTAAGGACTCTGTAAATATGAAACATTCATCTCCAAGACTTTCTAAATCCTAGCTTATGTTAAATCTCTACTTTCTAGTACATGAAAGGTTATCATTCATTCTTAAGCAACTACTAATACAATGGATAGAAATTCCCATACTTATATATCTTCCTAGCAAAAGTTTTCATAATCAACTAGATAAGATTTTGACCAAGTCAAACATTGACCCCTTGTCCAAGCAACACATCTGAACTATCCAAAACACCATATCCATTGCTCATTACAAGATTTAATCCAGGAAATCCGTAGGAGCTAGAAATTGGTGTCTTTCAAATTTTGCATAGAAAAAGACTTTTTGAATCATACAAACCATTGGATCCATCTGATATAATATTATCCACTCCTTGATGACCAGCCATATACAATCATATTCCTAAAGTTTTAGAATAAGATCTTGTTTACCCAAGTCTAGATTGCCTAAATTCCAATTGATCTTCTTTGATCCACCATCAATCTTGGCATCTATAGACACTTTTGTGCCATTAATGTGATGATTTAAAAGCTTTATGCAATGATCTAGGTCATTCATACCTTGATTGTCTTTGGTCACTCTTGGTCTACCGTTGATCTTCGATTCTTGTGACACACCCATGTAAAACAGCCTTAGCTTGCAAACACTTGGTGTAGTTCCAATCTGTACAGCGGACAAGTTCTGGAGATTATTAAAACATACATACGTGCAGACCCAACACATGATCATGAACTAATTAGTATCTATCTATTTCAACTTTCAAAGGGAGAAAAAAATAGTAATTTATTCGGATGTGCTTCAATTCGCAATGGAAGATTGGTCTTATTGCCATATGCAAGGCATTTTCTGTTCATAATTTAGCAGGCTAAGGTTGCGCGAAGCTGAAGTCCCGAAGAATAAAGCAAGCCGAAGTACTTTTCTTCACAGTTCAAGATAGGCAGTTCATGCGGAGAAATGTCCAATAGAATCTTGTGGTAGATCGACGAATACTGGGACATCTAGTGCTTGTGCTAGGGTAAGAAATTGATGCCTAGATAACGAAGGATCTGCTCTACATGTTGATAATGACCAGAAGTTGGCCCGTGTACACTTACAAAAAATATTATGCATAATGAGATTTTTTGTAGTCATGGTAAGACATTGTAGGGTGCCAAAAATTGCTCCTGTAATGTGTAACATGATTTATAGTATCGTGGAGAATAATTTATTTCAGTGCCATTGAGGTAGAAATGAGTTTGCAGTTGCTTATCTAAGATAAGGCGGGTAGATCAGAAGCATAGTTGAATTAAGAAAGGACTGATGTTCAATGACTTCTATATCAAGGAAGAAAAACGATACTCCTAGAGACAGCTGCCAGTGTCACATTTCCACCTTTTCATACCCCGAGACCCATGTGTCATTGGCACAAGGGTAATCATTCATCTATTATTTTTGTCACCCAAATTTTATGTTCTAGATTCAATTTTACAAGTCTTTGCTGTAGCGAATACATGTTGTAGTCAAAGCAGCGTTTAAGATTTGGTTTCCCATTTTCAGTTTTACACCCAGTACTCTTCCTATATTCTTTTCTTTTTCTTTTTTTCTTTTTGAATATTGGAATAGCATCAAGATTAAAGAGAACTTACAGTGATGACCGCGGAGGTCACGCAAGGCTACATGTTTGGGAAAGGAGCACGAAGGAAAAAGAAATTACAAACAGATAGGAAGCAAGCAGCAATCATCACTCCAGATTTGGAAGATGGTTGCTCCTAAAAAGAGTGATTCTGTGTGCACCACGTTTAGCAAGTTCATCTGCATTGGAGTTGGCGAATATGTGCAAGAGAACTCAACCCTCAAAATACTGCGCTTACTCCATATTCTTCCCAATGTGTCGTCGAACCTGCACAGATAAACGTAGACACCCCTGGCCAAGTGATTACATTTCGTGAATCACCCTCAATGACATTTTGTTGAGGAAAGTTAAGGCACCCGAGCACCACCCGATAAAGTGCTTGAGCCTTGGCATATTTGGAATCAGAAGTACCTATGAGGCCGGAGAAGACCCACAGGGTCTCCCAAATGATCACGGAAGTGCCTTAGTATCGGTTTGTGGCTCTCGATCCTGAAGAAATAATTCCATTGTCTTTTGAGTTCGCCGATGGAGGTACCGGCAAATTCATTAATGTTAGCAACCCAATAGACGATCAAGTGGAACAACGAAAACCAGACCAAGTCGCAGGTCCGAGCTTTGTTATTTCCTTTGTTAATTGTCCTGACGGGCCAAATGGAGAATTTTCTAGTTCTATACTCTTTAACTATGATGGAATTCCATTATAGTTGCTTCTGCATCTTGGACCTGCACTTGAAAATTGATTTAAAGATGGTGGGCTATTATTTAACAATGCCAAGCCAGCATGTTAGAGGGTGCCTTTACATGTGGGAGTTCCAGGCAACTGTTGGTTCATCATGATGGGCTGTTCCCAATTGATTAGTAGTTTGATTGCGCTCCAAGTATTGGTAGCATATGAGAACAGGGCAAGTACCTTTTAACTACATTACTTGAGGGTGTTGATGGTGGTTGCACAACTACAATTGGAACATGACAGTATAAAAGAAAGAGGTGAACACATTCAGTTGCAACATTTGAGGCTTTTAATAATTTTGGCACAACAGCAACTGGGTTTGTCCATTTCTTTAGTAATGGGGAGTTTTCCTTCAACCTGGTCAAGACGATTAATGTGCGATGTAGTAATGCGGACTTAATGTGAGATGTAGTAATACAGAGACATGCTGTGTATGATGAAGGCACGGACTATTATGATACTAGTAGGACCCAGAGAACTTGCAAAAGGAGTGTTGAAGCCAATATGCTAAGTTATTAAGATAAGTTTGCTTAGGCTAGAAGTATTTGTATTTACTATTTCGTCCAATAGGATAACTTACTTCTTTTCATTCTTATTTTGATATATACTAACCATCGCGATAGTTTTCTTTCAGAGAGAATTTCTCTTTTTAGTTTTAAATATATAAATAAATGTAATTGCTTAATAAATTAATGGAAGAGAAGTAGTGATTGCCCTTGTCTAGAAGTTGAGGTTCTTCTCAAACTGAACCAAAATTATTTAGGATCATATCAACTGGTATAAGAGTGGTCTAATCCATGGAAACTGATCAGGGACAACTATGGGTTTTGGAGAAAGTGATAGAGCTTATGAAAGAAGATGTAAGGAATATAGTTGAAACACTTTGGAATATGAACACCACATTGAAGGATCTTACAAAAGAGTTGGTGGGAACCCACTTACAAAATGATCAGATTCCTAGGACAAAGTTTCTGGAACTCAACTACAAGAAGTGACCATCATAGATACTGATCTCAGAGCTATTAACCAACAAGGCACATCCTTACAATTTAGAGAAAAAGTATTTCCTAGTCATGATAGCCAATCTAAGAAAAAGAAATGCTTTGATGCTGTGTATTTATATAAATGTCAATCAACTTTGCTCTAACTATTGATGGGCTCTTTCATTAATTGAAGCACCCACTTTTAAGATGAAGTTGGTGGTGGAGTAGCTCCATTTTATTTATTTTTTATTCGAAAGGCTTTATTATGATAAATTTGTGTAAGCTTATTGAAATGTTACTAAATAACAATAATCGTCATAAGAGGATGATGATCTAGGTAGCCATGAACATCTCTGTAGATCTAAACCTTGAGGACAAGTTTCCTTTGAAGGGGGACGAATGTTATGATATGAATGGGACACGAATGCTATGATATGAATGGGACCTAGAGAACTTGCCAAAGGAATGTTGTAGTCAATATGTTAGGTTACTAAGATAAGTCTGCTTAAGCTAGAAGTGTTTCTATTTTCTGTTTAGCCCATTCAGATAGCTTACTTTCCTCTAACCATAGTGGTAGCTTTCTTTCATAGAAAGCTTCTCTCTTTAGTTTCAAATAATCTATATAAATATATGCAATTGATACTAAATGAATGAAAGATAAATAAAAATTGACTTTGGCTAGGAGTTGTGATTCTTTTCAAACTAAACCAAATAGGAGGTCAGTTCTCTTAAATTGAACCATTTCATTTAAGTCATATCAACAACATCTTTGACATATGTCTTATAACTAAGGAATATAAGGATAGGAGTCAATGCTCACACTTATTTATAGCCTACAACCTCAATTATAGAACACCCTACAACCAAATACTTGTAAGGATGAGCAAATGGACATTATGGTTAAAACCAGAAGGTAGCCTAGTTACAAGAATAAAAGTTGTTCAAAATTCTTTGAATCATATAATATTGGGACAAAAGCATTATGAAGCATCTCCACACTAAAGACTACAATGTGCCCCTCCTTTTCCTTCGGCTATACTATTTTGTTCAGTGCTGAGACAAGAAACTTTTTTCTTTTCTAAAGGGTACCTGGACATAAAACTTTGATGCACTATATCATGTGAACCAAAATGATCTAGACATTTGTATGATCAAAAAATTTCATTCCATACAGTTACAAATATTAAAAAGCACTAACAAAATAATACAAAAGAATATTTTCTCACTTATGGTTTTTATTAAACAAAGAAAGTTGAGTACATATCTCCTATCCTTTGGTTTGTTAATTACATGTCAATGATAAAAGACAAAACCTTTAATTATCCATCACATTCCTTGATTACATGTCATAGGTCTAGGGGCTCCAGATTGAGTCTTGTATTATCTACCCATGAGTTAAGTAATAAGGGTTGTAGGCAAGATATAACTAGCCACAAAATGATTAGGTAACAATATATCATAAGAATCCCAAGACAGCTTAAGCCATAGGCCTATATGATGTAGATCAGCACATACTTAGCCATAGATAGCTTTGTAACCATAGTATGGTTATATGGAAAATATGTCAACATGAACCATGACTTAGTATTCAGCCAATGGTTATCTTAGAATTGGATGGTCTATGCCCAGCTCATGATGGTTAACCACATCCATCACAATAGGTGTAGTAGGACCTAGATGGTCCATGTTAGGATCAGAGGGGCATACAAAATAGTAGTCATACCTTATTCTCAAAAGACCAAAACCAAATATATGTGTCAAACCAGGGAGTATAGACAATGGTGATCATAATTGTAACCTTTGAGAAACAACACAAGGCTTAACCTAGGTTAATATCACTTGTAGATACCTCAAAAAAGTAAGAGAAAAAACTGAAGAGTTTCTCACCTTGTGAATAGGGACAAAGAAAGAACTAATCTTCTTCAAGCAAGAATTATTAAGAGATTTTGGAATTCAAAGAACCTTATTTGTAGCCTTGGGTACCTAGGTAGTTATTTTGGGTAGCCAATGAGGCTACGACACCAAATCTATTACCACTCTAACTGTGGCATTCGACAAACATGCCCATGTAACTTACTAGCTCATTAGTCACCCAAGGTGGTACTAATCAAGGGCTAAATTGTAAAATCATGTAGTGTGATTCCATAACTATCACTAAGGGGTTGGTGCTAGATAGCCTCATTTGTTGGGCTCCATCTAGGTTGAAACAAGAGCGTCTGACACCATTCGTGAATGTCCAACACTAGTACTATAGAAGGGAACTTGTCATATCCCAACTGGTGTTAGGTTTTGTACTTTGGAGCGAATGTGGATGGGGTGCCAAACTCATCTTGTGGTCCATGAAGACTTGCCACTTATGTGAATTGGAAGCATCCTTTGTTGTTGGAGTGTATGAGGAGTGACCAATGCCACTTGAGTCATAAATAAGTGTTGGACACCAACTATTTGGTGCCAACTTAGTGTACCTGGTGTTATATTCGTTTGTCCAATGCCACCTTCTGATTGAGAATCTAGGATCACTTTTCTTGTTTATATAGATCTCCTTGCCAAGTTCTTGTACAGATTGATTTATAAATATGCATGAAAAATCTGAACCTTGATCAATACTGGTGAATTCATTGTGATATCAATCTAGATAGACTACAATTGATCAATAATTGGATCAGAAGTTATCTGTTACTAGTGAATGTTCATTCTTTGTTGTTAGAGTGTATTAGGAGTGACCAATGCTGCTTTGAGTCACAAACAGGTTTTGGACACCACCTGTTTGATGCCAACTTAGTGTACCTGGTGCTATATTCATCTGTCTAATGCCACCTAGTTGAAAGTCTAGGATCACTTTTCTTGTTTTTATAGATCACCTTGCCGAGTTTTCGTACAGATTGATTTATAGATATACATGAAAAATCTGAACCTTGATCAATGCTGGTGAGTTCATTGTGTAATCAATCTAGATAGAGCTACAATTGATCAATAATTGGATCAAAAGTTATCTGTTACTAGTGAATGTTCATCCATTATTGTTGGAGTGTTTTACGAGTGACTAACACCACTTTGGGTCACAAATGGGTGTTGGAAACTACCTATTTGGTGCCACCTTAGTGTATCGAGTGCTAAATTTGTCTATCCAATGCCATCTTCTAGTTGAGAGTCTAGGATCAATTTTCTTGTTTATATAAATTGCCTTGCCTAGTTTTCATACAGATTAATTTATATATGTGCATTAAAAATATGAACCTTGATCAATACTAGTGAGTTCATTGTGATATCACTTTAGATAGTGTAACGCCCCCAAAGGGCCCATGCCTTGCAATTATATTGTCCGCTTTGGGCCAATGGCCCACACGGTTTTGTTCTTCTCTCACGTAGGAAAAGGCTTAATTGCAAGGTAGAGTCTTCAGGACCCTTATCAATAGCCCAAGAACCTTCGCCCTAGCGATGTGGGACTAAACTCTTAGTCCCTCCCATCCCTCAGATTATGTTGGGGACCTCCCCTCAAACCATCTTGGCGATGGTTCACCTCTCCCCTCCTCAAGGGCCACGCGTCCACGCGTGGGGTTAGCCTCCACACCAAGTCCGGGTCTCGCTTTGATACCATTTGTAACAGCCGGGGTTCTAACGATAATAATATTGTCCGCTTTGGGCGCAGCCCGCACGGCTTTGTTCTTCCCCGGTAGGGGAAAACGCATTGTTACCGTTAGAGCCATTAGGACTCTTATCAACCAGCCCAAATCTCCCTCCCCAGGTTATGTGGGACTAACTCTCAGTACCTCCTCACCCTTCTCCCACCTCAGACCATCTTGGTGTCTTACCTCAGACTGTCTTGGGGCATCCCCCTCAAGCCATCTTGGCTCACTATCATGTAGGGACGCGTGTTCCATAAGGGGGAAGATGTGAAGCCCTGGGCCAATGAGGGCGGGCCAAGAGAAGGCTGGCAGGCTTCTAAGCTGGGGTGAGGGACAAAGAGTTAGTACCACATTGCCTGAGGAGAGAAAACTGAGCTATTTATAAGAGTTTGGGACACTCTAATGGTAACAACACGTTTTTCCCTATGGGGGGAAGAACAAAGCCGTGAGGGCTACGCCCAAAGCGGACAATATTATTACCATTGGAACCCTGGCTGTTACAAATGGTATCAGAGCCAGTTCCCTCGTGATGGTGGATGGCTAGCAGCACGCGTGGACACGTGTCCCTAAAGGGAAAAAGGTGAACCCACAAGCGTCTGCCAAGATGGCCTGAGGGATGTCCCAAGACAGTCTGAGGCAAGACCCCAAGATGGTCTGAGGTGGGACGAGGGTGGGGAGGTATTGCGAGTTAGTCCCACATTGCCTGGGGAGGGAGATCTGTGTTGGTTGATAAGAGTTCAGATGGCTTTAACGGTAACAACGCATTTTCCCCTACTAGGGAAGAACAAAGCCATGCGGGCTGCGCCCAAAGCCAACAATATTATTACCGTTGGAACCCCGCCTGTTACAGATAGAGCTACAACTAGTTAATAATTGGATCAAAAGTTATATGTTACTATTGAATGTTTAGCAACAAGCAGGTCATGGCCCTTTGTTCAATGTGTAAATCATTTAGAAAGAGGAAGTAGGTACTATATAGGATGGCCAAACATCTATAACTCATGTCTTCATTGTGTAATTATTTTCTAACTCATTTCTCATGTTTTTCATGTTTTTATTCTATAAAATTTTTGAAGGGCTCAATTCATCCCTCCTTTTGGACCATAGAACCATCTTCTAAACAACCTAAGTTTTTTCTAACCAAACTCTGTTTCTGAAACATCCTAAATTTTATCAACACTTTTTCATAAAATCATTTGCAATTGTGGGGCCCTGAGTTCAAAAAACTATTTAGAAACTAACAGCAGAAAACAAGTTTAATGAGAATGCCTTAAAAATCCCAAGTTTTATTTTTTTTCTTTTAAAAAATACAAGGATTTTTAGAGGAATGAGTACCACATTCCTACTAAAAATTCGGTAGAGTCCTCCCCTGTATTTTAGAACCCGTGCATTTAACGCATACAATGCGACAACCTGATAAATATAATATATATGTAAAATAAACAAAGGAGACTCTGTCTCCCTCCAAAATATATCCACACCTGTGTCTATTTACATTTGAATACAAAGAAATATTTTTGTAGTGTTAAAAGGCTAAGACTAAAATCAATATCCCCAAAACCACTCCAGTCATAACCACATCTCCATAACTACATTTACATATCCATATGTAAAAAAAGCAAAGTCATATTAAGTATACATCACATCAGTTTATCAATTCATAATTATATTTCAAACTTAATTATTATATATGTTATGTTCTTCTCTTTAGATCTCTATCACCATCTTCTACTCCCTTTTCCCTTTTCCCTATTCTATTTTCTCATACTTGAAATATTGTAAACAATTTACAATGTCTCAGCAAACTTGAGCTTGTGTAGGTAATTTCATCATCAAAAACATAAGTTTATGCAATTTCAAATCCAAAAAGGACACGATCACATGTTATGCAGTTTGATAGAATATTATGCATAATGAGTAATATAATGAACTCTGAAATCTCAATCATGATTTACAAATCAATGCTATGCCAAACTAATTTAATTATCAAATTCAATTATAACCTTTTCAAGGCATTTTACAAAACGTGAATGATCACAACTCATGGTATGCATCAGCTCATAAATATGCTCATCCAACTAAATAGTTAACCATCGTCAAAAATCAATAGACGAAAAGCATTTAAATCATATAATGCTTCAATATAATCAACATGTCTCAATAAATACGCACACACACACAGATATACAAAACCTCCTCGAGGTCTCACAAATGTAGAAACACTCAATATCCGGCCACCTGCCATTGGTCATGAGTACTCATTATAGACCTGAAATACTAAGGTTACATGCTCTTGAGCTATCATGCAATATACATATGAATCTGAAAATAATGAACCCACTGTGCAACGGACAAGAACCAATCAAGTTCGTGGCTATCACGCCAATACCAAGCAAATAAACTCCCTACACAGTAAGAGTTCCCCATAGCGAACATCCTATAGCTCGATGCCCAACTTGGGATCACCCACCAGGACCGACCAAGGCCATCAAGCACCCTACACAGTAAGAGTTCCCCATAGCGAACATCCTATAGCTCGATGCCCAACTTGGGATCACCCACCAGGACCGACCAAGGCCATCAAGCACCCTTTTTGGTAGCCATGTATCCAATACACATAACAATTTTAGAAAAAGTAGGATGATCAATCCTCAATCTTTCTAGCACAATGTCCATCGGCCCCAATATGACTGTCATAACATAATAATACTAGGAACTATCATATGCTAGTATAACTGACAAAACTATAGAAATCCATGCATTGTTGAAATCATGCAATTTAAATTTCACTATATGATATAGCTATGTAAAAGCAACCCTCACTAGGGGAGAGTTGAGGATTTCACATTTCTCATTATTTCATAATTCATGCGGTCTATGTAGTTTCAAATATGTTTTCATATATGAGCTTCCAATTTGATAATAAAACAACATGGCGTTTCAAACTAGTAAATTGTATGTAACACAAATATGTTAACTGCATAAATAAGAAACATTAGAATCCCAAATCTTAAGTATTTTTAAACATGATAGAGTAATCATCAATGGTTTTCATGTTTTAAAAAACATATCGATGTTAAAACTACCTACCTCCCTTGTCATGCTTCACAATTCAGCTATATCCCTCCAAATCAATTCATCGATCAACCTATCGATTTTTCAGATTCCTTGTCAATATCAAGTTATTTTAACAATTACCAAAAGAATATATTCTAGTCCGCACTTGATAGTCTAGATAACTTGTTAATTATGAAACCATTAAGTTTCATACAATCCATCACTCATTATATGATCTTAGCTACTCAAGCTGTTGGTCTATTTTTCACATCATGGGTCATTAAAGCCATTAGGGTTCTAATAAGTCATTCACTAATGAATGATCATTGATCAGATGTGAGAAACAATGTTAGAATACCCTTGATCTCTTTTTCATTCTCTAGATTGGTGATCCGATGGCTATATGTGGTTGGATCTCGATCTCAGCATATTATTAAACATTTTAACTAATGGATCAGTGAAATTTTGCTCATCCTATGTCAATTTGAAGTTTAGGAATGTAATGGCATCATCTGATTACATATTAGGCATCGTCAGGTCCTTGTCCCTTCACTATTTGATCGCACAGTATTATTTACTCAATTTCTATCAAGAAGTCACTATGTAAATAGTGACAGATCAAACGATTAAGATTGTTCAATCAGTTTTCAGCTTTGATCGACAATCTCAGTTAGATCTTAGATACATCAAGCACTTATTTACCTATCCATAAGTTTGTATTAGGAAATGGAAGGTTATTTCGTCATTAAACCTAGATCTAGCATGAATTGTACAGATTTAGCAAAATTCTTCAAATCTCAAGTTGGGTTTTGTAGATCTTACCTTCTAAATGCATTTTCATGCTTTTTCCTCTCTTGGATGTGCGGATTGATTACTATTTTGTAGTACAAACACTCCAATCATGTCATGCATACTGTCTCCCCTTAGATCAACAATCAACATGCCCTCGAATCTCCCAATAACCTTGGGGGTTTTCATTGTTTCATTGTGCGGGACAAAATGATCGGTCAGATCAATGATCTGAGTTGTCATCTTCTGTGCAATGGCTTGGAAATTTGGTGACCTAGAAAACCCTGCTCCTTCCTCACTGGCATGCCTGCATCCTACGGTGGCTTGCTTCTCTCTCCCCCCTCTCTCCTTCTTCTTTCCCCTCTCTTCTTTTCTTCTCTTCTCCCCCTCTTCTCCCCGAGTTCATTCTCTCTCTCCATCTTTGTCGGGTTGAGAACAGACCGTTCGATCTATTCAAAATTTCTTTAAGTGGGAGGGGTTCCCATATCAAATACGACCCCTTCTGTTTAAGGCATTTCTTTTTCTTTTTTTTAATCTTATTTTTACATAAATGCCCCTCATATTCAAATCTTCATATCTCCTCCATCTATACTCTGATTTTAACAAGCTTGGTGTCAAATACGACCCCTTCTGTTTAAGGCATTTCTTATTTTTTTTTTTTAATCTTATTTTTACATAAATGCCCCTCATATTCAAATCTTCATATCTCCTCCATCTATACTCTGATTTTAACAAGCTTGGTGTCATTGGAATAGTTTTTTCGAGTACAATCCAATTATAGAGGTCTTAATATTTGATTAGATATCTATTTAGTTTTTTACTTATAAAACTTTAAATATAGGAATTTCATTATTTTCTTTTTGTCCTAATTTAATATTTTCCAAAGCTTACTCAATTTGAGATTTAAAAATTAGAAATGCTATAGTTTCCAAGTTATACTTTTTTTCCAACAAAGTCACTAGGATATTTCACACTTAACTCAAAGATGCCACATAGAGAAAAGGGTATAGGAAGATATCCACAGATTAGGCTAGTAGCTTGGTTATAGAGTTTGAAGGGGTTAGGCACCAACTCCACCCGGTCCATAAACTAGTGTCTACTAAATGAGTCAATCAAGCTATATTGGGTCATAGGTATTGAAGATGGCTATCCTATCTTTCTCTTACTTTTATCCCAAAATAAATGAATACAATTTTTTATGATGTCAAAATAAGATAGCATGACTAGAATATATGAGAATGAGACCTGCTGTAATGACTCCAATTTTGTAATATTAAAATCCTAAGTTAGCAATGAAAAGTTCAGTTTTTGAAGATAAGGGCATTTTGGTCATTTCACTATTTACCTTGACTGAACCCAAAAATTTGGTCCTAAAAATGGTACCATTAGGTGCGTCTCGGAAAAAGGAATCCAACAAGACCAAAATCACCCAAAACAGAGTTAAAATGAGCAAGTTATGGCCCTTTGAAGTTCAGGAGTAAAAATATATTTTTTATTAAAAAACGAATTTAGCCTGCAAAACACAGGGGCTCGTTTTGATACGGGCACCCTTCATCTTCAACCTCCTAGAGTGTTCTAGAACGGCGATGATTGGAGGAGAAATCACAGCCATTTTGGAGGTTTCTCCACCGCCATTCAAGGCCGGTGAGAGCCCCCTCCAGAACCCTCTTATAGCTCTATAAATAAAGCTCTTGGGCGCCTCTAATGGCAGCCCAAAAGCTTGAAGAAAACCCGTTTTGGAGGAGCAACCTAGAGGAGAAACGAGGAGAAAAACCCAACAACAAGCCAGGTATGCCCAAGATCCCTCAAAACCCGTCTTCACAATAGTCCTAAGATCATTTTCCCTAAGTTTTTGCATGAAAAATCATGCAAAATAGAGCCCTAGAGAGTCACCAAGGACCCAGAGACGTTCCTTGGGCTGCACTGGTTCAACAGGGTCGAACCAGGGTGTCCTGAGGATGCCCCGGTTCCCCAAACGAACAAAACGTCCCACAGGGACAAGACGCGTCGACCGCGTCTGAGAAAAACCAAATGGGCACGTCCGTGGACGCGCCCGCAAAAGAGAGAGACGGGCGGGAAAACTCGACGTGTCTGCAGACGTGCCCGCTGAGGCGCACTCCACAAATGTGCAGTGCGCTAGCAATTTGGGATTTTTTGCTCCTTTAGAAAAGGCGGGCGCATGCCGCTGACGCGCAGCGCCGTAGCATTCTGCCTTTTCACTCTTAAGACCCTTATGTATGTATGACATTAAAACGCTTATAACTTGAGATATAGAGCTCCGATTGAGGCGCTATAAAAGGCTTTGTGTCCGTGTCGACAACACGGACACACCCAAACTATAAAATCCCTTATTAAGGCCCAATCAAAGGTGGGCATGAACCTTAGAATAGGATGGTGGCGCGTGGCCGCTAGACCTTTGGAAAACTAAGGATACCAAGGCGCAATTAGGACCTTAGGACACCCATAGGCATAGGGATGGACCCCTAATGCCTAAGTAATAAGACCAACTACTCTAAAACCTATAAAAGATAGGCCAAACTAACCTTGATTCCCCAAACCATGTTCAAGAGCATACGAGGACAAGAGGTTAGCGCGACCTAGCCAGGTAGGTGTTCTATTGCTACTAGATTCTTTTAAAAGAACTGTTATTGTTTTGTGAATACATGTTTTAAGTATATGACTTGCATGTGATAAATGCTTTATGCATAGACATGTTTTATAAATAATTGCATATACATTATGCATAGATATGTTTTGCAAACTATTGCATACATTGTATGATTTATGAGCATTAAGTTCTTGCAAAAATTGCATGTCCTTGAGGGTTGCCAAAAGACGCTGGAGTGCCGAGGGCCAGGCAGTTGTGAGGAACCCAAAGAGGACAGGTTTTGAAAAGAGGTTTTTGGCTTATTTGATCGTACATGATTTGGGCTAGTAAGCTCGTGGGTGCTATGCCAAGGGATCTGGGTTGGCCACCCAACCTCTACCACTATTAGGTGGATGGGTACCACGCTCAAAAAGGGCATGTCCCTGCTTCAACTGCATGTGGTACAGGGGGCTACCACTGGTGTCACGGCACTGGGTCGAAGTGTCATATGCCCTGTGGAGGTATATGATCCTGTGTCCCTAGGTACCCGGGGACCACACGGTGGTGAGGTCGTGGGCATAGTTGGACCCTATGGTTTATGGACTTATTTGCATTGCATATGGCATGATATGAGGTTGGTCGACCATACCATACTAGATATCCATGAGTTGGATTCAATGAAGCATCTTATGCATATCATAATGTTATGATATATATATATATATGTATATGATACTTTCGATTTTGGATTATGTGATCCTTTAAATCGTTAGTATTTCAGTTTGACAACAGATTTTTATATCGATATTGAACATGATTATTCGAACAGGCATATGTTTTTATAAGCACATGATTTTAAACATAGCATGCAATGCAAACCTAGTAGTGATAGGCTCCTACTGAGTATAGTATATACTCACCCTATCCTTAACATTTTTCAGGATAATTTCCATCCACGAGTAGAGGACATCTATGTTAGTGCTACGAGCAAGTGAATCAAAAAGGAAACAATTATACATGTAAGTAAATTCTCAACCCTTTGGACATGTATTTGTATTTAATTACAGTTGGGTTGTGTGCTGTGACTGGATAGACCTGGGGAAAAACATTTATGATTTCTGAAGTTTTTCAAAAACTACTTTGATTGTTGTGAAAGCAAATGACACTCGGGGTTTTCAAAATGAGTTTAAAACTAAAGATTTTTTGCTGCATTGCATGGTTTTTATCAAATGGTTTTCAAATAGAGATGCATCCCGCTTTAGGAATTAGATATTGTCGTCACACCTGCTATGGGTATATGTGGCCTTAAAAAAGGCTTTTCTGCCATGTCAAGTAAGCAGGCCTTCTTGGATGGGCTTTTCTAACTAATTATAAGTGTGAGATCCCTTTAGGCATTGTTTTGGAGAACTCCTTCCTACTACAAAATAAGGATAGCTTCCAACCAAGTTCACATAACCTAAGGGGAGAAGGGAGCCTAACTCCACTCCTTTCCCTCTCCTTTTGGAGAAACTCTACTACTATATAAAGGAAGAAAACAATTTTACTAATTGGATAGCAAGAAAATTATAGGAGAATAAAATAAGAAGGAAACTGTAATCCTACTCTATGTGAGCTATCCTAAATGTAAAAAAGATACAAATTTAAGAAGGGAAAAGGAAATAAATTATACTTTGTAGAGAAAAAGATATAAGATTGAGGTACTAAAAAATTGATATAGAGAACTCATGCTCTAGAAAAACTTCAAAAGCACCTCTTTCTTATGAAAATTGAATTTAGCTCCCCTCAAGTATTACATTGGAAAGATAATAACTCCTTCACTTTCTAGCAGTGTTTTCCCAACCTTCAGGGGCCATGAAAACCTAAAGAAAGATTTTTTAGAGTAAAGCACCAATGCTTGCCTTTGCTCTTAACAGGCATCCTTTATAAGGCTTTCAAGGGATACCTCAATCAATTAGATTGTAACATTTATATTTTTTTTATTAGATGTTTAGACTTATGCTATTGCATAAAACTCGGTCATGTCACATAACTTCTAACATGTTGCATGACTCGAGTTATGCAGTTGGTGGACATATCATCATTTGGATGCTTCCATCATCTTCTAGCACACATATAGGCTCCTCATACTATGCAATCACAATGAACACTTTTGAGGTCATCCAATTGCATCCAAAAGGGATACCTGTCCAGATGATGTGCAGTCACATGAGGATGTTATGCAATCACATGGATACATCACCATTTAGATTAGGGGTGGCAATTCGGGTTGGCGGGTCGTGTTTGTGGCGACACGAACACGACACGAATAGTGTTACGGGTCGACACGAACACGACACGCTTAATAGTCGTGTCAAAAACCTATGACTCGTACACGACCCGGTTCTTAAAAAAATGACACGACACGACCTGTGTAACACGATTAGTGGTGGTCGTGTTGGATACACGACACGAAATGACACGACACGACCCGACATATTAAAAAAACTGCCCTCTCAAGTCAAGTCCCAACTCCCAAGTGAATAGAAGTTATAGAGCAAGCTGCCAAGGCCCGAGCAGGCAAATCCCAAAACAACCACAATAAAATAAACTAACATATAGGACGGTTATTTTACAACCGTTCTATAAACCCTAACATATGGGGCCGGTTGTAACATAGCAGTCTATATATCATTGGTTTTTATACGATGTTGTGAAATATTGTCTATATATATATATATTCTGATTTTATAGAACGGTTGTGAAATCACCATCATATATGTTAGGGTTTTATAGAACGGTTGTGAAATAACCGTCCTATATGTTAGGTTTTATAGAACGGTTGTGAAATAACCGTCCTATAGTTTACTTTTATAATTTTATTCCACTCCATAGTTTATGGCCCGATCTTCGATTAAAGTGACTGTATCTTGAATCTTTGATCACACAGGCAATGACAATGAGGTTACGGAGCAGAAAATCGAGAATTGAATAAGCATGGGTCTTTCGGTTATGAAGAACTGAGACTTTCAACTCTCAAGTTACCAAGTACCAACCCCCACATAAATTGTTAGGAGGGAATTCATTTCTCCAACTCCTTTCATGCTCATTGTCCTTGGTCATTGCTATATCCATTGAATTGCGGTGGTACGATCCACCACACCACCACGACAAGTACATAGACAACCAAATTACCAATAATGTTCTGTAATATTTTGTTATTTTATTTAGAAACAACACGAGTTCTTTATAGTTTAGTATTACACCACTCAGTCACTCAACTTGACTCACTTCCATAAGTTCACAATTCACATGATATGTGAAAAAAAGAGACTGAAATGAATCAAATAACCACAATAGTAGTAAATAAATATGGATTAAGTAGCACATGATGGAAATATACTTCCATCAATGTATTATGTATCAAACACAACAAATTAAAATAAGTCATGAAAATTATACAAATTAATCAAAATGAATTGATTCAGAGTCTTCGAGTTGGTTGAAGTGATCTGCCGATTGCTACTTTATGCTTATAATGTCCTCAGTAAGCTCATCCACGGCAACTGTAATGGTAGAGTCTACAATCATATAAAATAAACAAGCATTAGTTATTACTAAGCTCATATAAAATATAATGTAAATATAGAATTATAAACTATTACCTTTCAATCCATATAGCCAATCTCTCACACAAATCAATGCTTGCACGGTTTCTGGCTTTAAAGTAGATCTATATTGGTCAAGAACCCGACCAACACTAAGCAGAACTCCGATGCAACTGACAGATATAGGAATGCTCAAGACATCACGAGCCATGTGCAGCAAGTTCGGGATACCTAAAATCAACATTTGAATCAAATATAAATGTAAATAAGATTACGAGAAAATAGTGTTTACATGAGATTATTAGTCAAACAACAACTGTATTGATTTGCCTTTCCCGAGAATGCAAGAATGTCTAGCTTTGACTCTTGCAATCTTAGTTCATCTAAATAAAGCTCCAATTGTGATTTTTGCATAGCCAAAGTACCTCCTTCACCTTCAAATGAATCAAATTCCTAATGCAAATGCAATTATATTATTCAACGTACGATAAGACAATTCATACTTCATAGAAAATTTTAATATGCTAAGTAGTAAGCGACATATAATGAAAGATACAATTATAAATAAAATCACCTTCATGACATCTAAAACCTCTTGCCTAAATGAGATGTTCTGTCTATCATCGGCTTTTGCACCTCTAGCCACTTGTGTAGATGAGGAGGAAGGAATAGGATAAATCTTAACCTTATATTCATTGAAGAGAGAGAATAACTTTTCCCTAACTTGAGCAAACTCCAAGCAGCCACTGCGAACAATTTCTTGTACGAGAATTCCACAAGGAGAGCTTATACGAGGATCCAACACACATGCAATTGCCGAAATGGTGCTGAATTCAGACCCGATTACTTTGAAAACTTGGCAAACATTTGGGTGGACATACGCTTCATATAGTCATCATCACTTCTCATGTATTGTGTTAAACTCAAATAAATTACAAATCTTTGCCTGAAAGTAGAGATTTGCGGTGGAATATTTGGATCAGAGAACATGCGAGGTGGCATCATAAAAAGCGCCAAAAACTTGAAATTTTTGTAGCCTTTTCCCATTCAATGAAAGAAGGACAATGCTTATAATTTGAGTCACTTAGTTCTAAGTGACAAAATGCACGTTGGTAACAAAGAGCACTTTCAAGCATCAAATACGTTGAATTCCATCTTGTAGGACAATCTTGTCTTAAGCCCGTTTTTGTCTCAATTGACATGTGATTCACACACTTTCTAAAAATTTATGTTTTCTACTTTGTGATGCTTTGACATACTTGATACTCTCTCTAATTTTTTGAATAGCATCATCAATTTCTTTCAAACCATCTTGCACAATCAAATTCAAAACATGACAACAACAACGTAGATGAAGGAACTCTCCACCACAAACAAGAGTGTTCTTGATGTTTAATTGATGCCTTGACTCAACGAGAAGAATCATTAGAAGAAGCATTGTCTAAAGTGATTGAAAAAAATCTTTTTCTCAATCCCCATTCTACCAATAATGAGTATAACTTTTACGCTAATGATATTCCATTATGTGGAGGTGGTAGGAAACAAAAATTTAATATCCTCTTTTGTAAGACCCACTTGACTATCTAGAAAATGTCTTTGTGAGACTTATATAACCATCGATAATACAAGAAGTCCACAAATCCGATGTCAAACTTATCTGCTAGGTGCCAATTCTAACATCTCTTTTATCTTTCCTTTTTCTCTTTTTATACATTCTCGAGAACATACTGCTTTTCTTGTATTTCTACTAATCAGTGCAAATACTGCACGTAAATATTTGATAGAGTTCTAATTCCATCATACTCAACAAATTGGAAAGGCAAATCATGCATAACAACTGCAGTTGCTACTAACTCACGATAAACTTCAGGATCAAACTTATTATCTGAAGCTGCACTTAGTGACACTGACATACTCCCCTGACTTTGAGATAAAAGCAACTGGCCTATATCACGAGAAGAGCTCCGTTGACAAGTCTTTATATGACGATTTGATTACCGATACCAAATTTGCTATCGCAAATGTATATTCTGAGCACTTCTTGCATTTACACGTTTGCCTTCCATCTTCTGATAGAGGAAGGTGTTCAAAAAAAATTCAAACTTGAGACATTAGTTTCCTATGCTTTTTACCTCTATTGGATTTTGAAACTAACTCCACGTTCTCCAAATCAGCAAACTCATCATCATCGTTGTTGTGGTGTAGCATATTCAAGTTATCAGAAACATCAGTGCTCCCAACTTCAACTTGTGCCTATATTGCAAAATGCAAATGACAAAAAAAAATTAGTTCACACTGACAGTAAACTAAACACTTCAGAGTTCACCAACAATTACTAATAAGTAATAAGTAATAAGGGAAGGGAGTGAGTGAGTGAGACACTGAGACTTGAGAGTTGAGACTCGAGAGTGAGGAAATTGAGAGGAATGAAAAGAGTCAGACTCATAATTTCATAGAGAAATAACAAAAAACAAACACATGACATACCTGTGGTGCTATAGTAGGGGTGCTGCTGCTCATCGTGTTAGAACTTAGAAGGGTTGATGTTTGAACTTGAAGAAGATATCTGGATTCTGGTCCTCACAGGTACGGAAAGGGAAATCTGAAACGGATGTAAAATTGTAAATTATAAAAGCATTGCAAACTGCAAGCCTCCAACTTCAACCTTGGGTTGGTAACGTTGGTTATGTTACTTATGTATTACAGTATTAACGGTCCTATATATATATATATATATATATATTTATAAAATATAGTACGGTTATGTATTAACCGTCCTATATTTTAAAAATATAGAACGGTTACTTACTAACTTAGTCTTATTTTTTGTAAGCTTTAACATATAGGACGGTTACGGACTAACCGTCCCTATTTTACATAATAATATAGGACGGTTAATTACTAACGAATCTATTTTACACATGGTTTATTCCTTCATTACCAATCTGTGAGTGTATTTGTGAGTCGTGAGGCTGTGGTATTTGTGAAAGTACGTGATGTGCCAGATTTTCGCTTTTCAAGTGACCGGTCTGCGACAAAGGCCCGATAGCCTTCTTTCCTCCAATTCCAAAGCGGCAAGTGGCAAGTGGAGTTAATGAAAGTTGAAACTTACACTTCAATCATTTGTCAAATATTTTGATGCCCCTAGTTATTGTCCTTAATGTTACTTAACTAAGTTAACTTACTTGTTAGATAACTTAGATAGTTAGATGTCATGAATCATGATAGATGATCTAGGTGGCGCGGGGCCCCCTTGTAGACTTGTAGTGGCGGGAAAACAAAATGAAAGTTGAAAACTGAAAAGAACATAAAGGTTTAACTTTAACTAATTAATAATTATCTAGGTATACTAACTACTAAAGTCAATCTAGAGTCTATTCTAATTGTCTAAGGCAATTGTTTTGTCTTTTTGTATAATTGTATTGTATCATGTAAGTTAAGTAAGCCCAAATCCAATTATCCAACTATAAGCCTATAACTATAAGTTATAAATAACTGTATAACCAATTTCTTATCAACCATTTTCGATTTAGCTGCACATTGTCACATGTCAATTGTTACAACTTACAAGTTACACTTAGTAGATAAGTTAACCAAGTTTTGTAAGTTGTACAAGTAAAAGTGAAGTGAGAGAGAGACTAACTAACTGTCATATATTGTTGTATAAAATTATAAATGCTAATGAATAATGATTTTCTTATGTTAATTTCACATGTCTCACCAACCAATTGATCTAATATATCTCTTTTCAATCAAATTCATGAATATCATGTATCCAACTCATATAACTCAATATTTGTTTCTCATTTCTAACTCCCAATTGATGATAATAGATTAGGAATAACTCATTCATGATTCATCCATGATCCTTTGATCCATCATTCATGTAGATATTGTAGAGTAAAATTTAGTAACTCCTTTAGTAATATCATTCAACATTTGTGTTAATTCAACACACAACTCCTATTCTCTGTTCACATTCTCACCTCACCTAATGAGTTAATTACAATGTTACATAACTAAATAACTAATAACTATTCCCTTGGGACCCTTCCTAGTTCCTATACTATACTCATTATCCTCTAATGAGATAATTACACAACTCTTTCTATACTCATTCTCAAGCTACTGAGTTAATTACATATCTGTTTCTATTCTAGTTCAGTTCAGTCATTCTTACCTAATGAGTTAATTACATGATTCTTTCTCTTTCTTTACTTATTATCATTTATCAATGTTATCATCAACATTCAACAACTTTTGAATTGAGTATGAGTTACTTACATAACTTTGCTTTTTTAAGATGATCCTCAAGTGAGATCATCAGACATCAAATGAGTTAAATACATTATATACATAATTAACACCAACTTTACTCATCCTCCTGACCTCAACCTCAACAACTATGTTGAATTGAATATGATAGTATGAGTTACTTACATAAGTAACATAACTTTGCTTTTAAGGCGATAGATACTCAAGTAACTCAACTCAAGTAGAAGTCGGGCACGAGATAGTGAGATGAACATAATACATATATGATATATGCACTATATGCTATTGCTCTGTCTTTTAAGCTCATCCGAGTCATCCATAACTTAAGGAAATTAAGATGAGTTAATTACATAACTCTTTCTCCACTCTATACTTAATGACTAGTTTTATTTAAGGACATCATCAACTAAGATTAATTAAATACATAACTCTTATAGCTTATACAACTCCTATATTTCAATATATAGATGGTTATAAACAAACCATCCTATATTTAAATATATTATAGAACGATTATTTTAAAACGTCCTATATTTAAATATATTATAGAGCGGTTATTTTGAAACCGTCCTATATTTAATATATTATAGAGCAGTTATTTGAAAACCGTCCTATATTTGATTATGTTATAGAGCGGTTATTTAGAAAACCGTCCTATATTTAAGTATATTATAGAAGCAGTTGTTGAAAACCGTCCTATATTTAAGTATATTATAGAAACAGTTATTTAGCTTACCGTCCTATATTTAAGTATATTATAGAGCGGTTATTTGAAAGCACCGTCCTATATTTAAGTATATTATAGAACGGTTATTTGAAAATAGTCCTATATTTAATTATAATTATAGAACGGTTATTGAAAAAAGTCTTATATTTAAGTATATTATAGAGCGGTTATTGAATACTTAGTCCTATATTAGTATATTATATAGAGCAGTTATTTTAAAACCGTCCTATATGGTTCTATACATATAATATATCGTTTTCACTTTTCACTTTTCACCTTGGTCATTCTCAGCCCTAATTTCAATCTTCCAAGTTCCAACCCAACGATCCAATCCAACCTATCTTTGAGAAGTGAGAAGGTGAAAGACCATTCCTCTTGATCTTTCTGACGGATCTAAGCAAAGAAAGGTATGTATTTACGATTTTTGCATCTTTAATGTAATTTTGTATACGATTCTGTTATACCGTAACCGTAAAAAGTAATAAAAGAACACAATCTGATAAAAAAAAAAAAAAAAAAAAAACCTCTATCTGGTTTCTCTGATCCTTGCCTTGAACTTGTTTTGTCATTTCGTTGTCAAACACCTATTTCTCAGATTTTGATTTATGTTGTCTTTCATTTGAGTACGGAAACGGGGTTTGAGGGGAAAAAGATGGATGAGCAAAAAAAAACGGACCTGGAAGCCTGGAAGTGGAATGGGATTATGGGAGATATCAGATATGTATGTTCCTCTGACGGAAAAACCAAACATATAAATTATAAAGGTTCTGAGTCTTCTGACTTTGCCCATAGTTCATTAGTGCTGAATCAGTGAATCCTGATAGATAGGTTCTCGAGAAGCGCATCTCTGAAATAGTCTCCACTCTCCGGCTGAAATGTAGAAGCGGGCAAGTAGAAGAAAGCGGAGACGGATGTCAGAAGATTGAGGGAGAGAGACATTAAACTAGTTCTTTCTTTTACAAAATGGAAAAAAACATTACCTTTATCTAATTTATCACAAACTAGCTACAGCTTATATCCCAATTTCTTCTTGCCTTAAGTGAGCCCTAGAAAAATGAACCAAATCAAGAATAATCTCTCAAAAACTAAATTAACATATCTCATATACTGCATCAAACAATGTCGGATTTTCAACATTTTTGATGTGTTGGGAGCTGCTGAAACAAGAGGAATGATTAAGTGATAGTTGACCAAAATAAAAAATAAAGGATGAAGGAACATAACAGATTTTTAAATTATTATTAATTTGGAATGAATGTTTTGAGATAGGAAACTTAATGAAATGGCCAAATCAAGCTACAAATAATGAATGTTATACAAAAACAAAATATCACATTTTTTTTTTCCACTGCATATCTTGGAATGGCATACTTCTAGGGCTGTGACACTATGCCAACATCACAAAAAATGGGAACATGCATAATTGCTTGTTTGAAGTGATAGAGGAGCAACAATCGACCTTGTAGGAGGCTTCCGGTATAGTCTCCACTTTGTCAAATGAAAAATTTGTGATGGTTTTCAAGGGTGCTACTTGCTTATTATCCTTGTATAATTGTATTCCTCTTTTCTTGTCTAGCGTAGTCATTTTTATTTTGAAGCAAACATGGAGCAAGTAGAAGAGGTAGGAGAGGTACAAGTAGAACAATTACAACACACGAAGCGAGAACAATCAAGGCTATCAAGCACATGTCCATCGGTAACACCACCGGTGAGTCGGTGTCGAAAGGTCGGGGGGGAGGGGCCCAACGCAAATGGAACATATAAATAAGAGAACCTCGGTTGGTATAAAAGCAGTACAATTCAACACTAAAGGCCAATAGATTGGTGGTGTTGCACATGCCTATGCTAGCTTCATATGTTGCTTGTTAGAAGACTTGTGCGATTATCGGTGGTGATTGGAGACATGTATCTCCACAAGTCAAAGATTCGGTATGGGAAATGGTCGAGGTATGTAAATTCTTCCTACATATAACATAATATGTCCTTTATATTTATATGTTTTGTTTTTGTTTGCATATGAATCACGATAAGATACACAAAGTTGCTGCAATACTCACTAGTTAGTCACTTTAACATGCTTCTTCTTTTGTTTTGTAGTACGCGCTGACGTATCGATGAGTGCAAGAAGCAAGCCTTGCTTTAGGAGAGTGGTGAAGCTTGGAGGAAATGGAAGAGTGAGCTTGCAAGGAAGTACATACTTCCAAATTCTCATGATCCTTCTACGCTTCACATGGTCCCTCAGTTGTATTCTGCTTCATTAACCGGGAAGCATGGAATCAATTTATGCGATATAGGCTATCTCGATTTTGAGGTAATCACAACCTTGAACTAGCCAAGCTAAATTTTGAGTCTTGTAATTATTATAATTTATTGTATTTTGAATCTTTGATCACATTACTTTGATGTCCAGGCAAAGCGTATAAAAGGACAAAGGCTCGTGCACAAAACCACACGCCGCACCACCTTTGAAAGGTTGGCTATGCACGATTAGAGGCGGATGTAGTAAGTATATCATGTCACATTCCATTTTTCTAATCATATTAGATTATTATTTTTATTAACTATGACTTAGTGTCTCTTATAATCTTATTCTGACAAAAGAAATTTGGGACAACGGATCCCATCGACCGTGCTATTCTATGGAAAATGGCACATTCGAAAGGGCGTAACTCCCGGACAACACATATGAACAAGCTGCAACAATTGCTTGAAAATTGTAAGTGGTTTAAGACTTTAAGTTTTATACTTTTACTTTATTTGCATCTTGCCTAGTTAAATACTTTTATACTTTTATACCCTTGCATAGTATATTATTTAAATATTACATATATAATAGTGATTTTATCATGTTATGATCTTTATGTGTGCGGGAAGAGTTGACCCGAAACAAGAAGAAAGTGCAACTACGGGGACTCTTAGCGACCTTTAGCTGGCGAGGGGACATCCTGTATAGGGCAATGGGCAACAAGAATGAGCACCCTGGCCGGGTAAGGGGCCAAGGTCGGGGTGTTGTTCCTTCCAAATTTTTCCCCAAACAAAAGGCTCTACTGCTCTGAGGTGGAAGAATGGAAGAAGCAAACGGTTGTGGAGATATATAGCATGGTCAAAGATCAACTATTGAAGGAACTCCAAGGTGGCGAAGAACCTCATGTGAGGATGTTGGCGGCCCTCAAGCTGAGCTCAACCTCAAGTTCAACCGTGAGAAATAATAATAATAGCGCACTCCTACTCCTACTCCTCTATCGGATGAAGAGGTGTGAGAACAAGTACTCTCAATCGGTGAGGTATGTATATTCACTTGTTTAGTTTTACAATGTTACTTATTTACTTTTGTTTTAGTTTACACTTTACATTACATCACTAATTATTATATATATGTCATTTCTCAAATGCGGGTGGAGTCGATGCATGTTGCGGCTACATACATTTGAGAACCATGTGGTACATGCTTGGCAGCAACGTACGAGTTCGGTCCATGACTTCCGCCACCTTGCATGGTAAGTTGATGCCTCCACACACTAAGCGTGTGTGCATCACTACTTGCCATTCAACGGATGCTCCCCTTCCATTTCCGGTCGAAGGGGATGATGTTGAAAGCGGTGGGGATGCAATTGGATATCATGTGTGTTGGCGAGAGAAACACATAAAACGATGATATCCAATTCCAAGGTACATATATACTAATTTGTAGTCATGGCTTCATTTTCTCCTACCTTTTTTAAGTCCTCTAGCTGTTCATTGATTAATATTGTACGCAACATGTCGGACGGTCGGATCCTGCGGCACACAAGGGGCAATTGAAGCAAACCTTGCCGCCGGCAAATTCGGCATAGTGGCAGAGTGTAGCCACATCCCGGCCTTCTCGGGTAGTACTAGTTCTATGTTTTCCATAGTCACTACTCACAAGTCATAAGTCGGTAGTACTAGTTCTTTAGTTCAAAACACTTGTAAGGTGCTCACTAGTCACTACTCACAAGTCACTGAAGTCGGTAGTCACAATGTTATTATTGTTATATTATAAAATATTCTAATTTTACCTCCTTTGGGTTTCTTCTTTTATATCTGCTAGTATATCGGTATATGCTGTATATATTCATTACTAATTTCTAAAATGTTACATGATTACATTTACGAGTGTAGGTATCGGGTGGAGGTTCCACCTAACACACCTCCATTCCTAAAGTGCGTCTGGTGACGATGAAGGCAACACAAATACAATGAACCTGTAAGGATAGAGGCGGTGTGCTTTCAAAGCGATGTGGTTGAGGTTCCACTCTTCAAGGAAGACCTCATAGCTATATGTAATATGGATCAATTGGAGTACATGCACATCATAGTCTATATAGTGCGTCGTGTATAGCTGCTCTATTAGAGTTAAGACTTACCAATCAATGTAACATTACTTAATACTTGCTTTGAATAACACTTAATAATTAGTTGACATTAACCCAAATTTCAAATGCAAGTATTTGCATGATAGCTTGCATAGACTAGAGGTCAAGGACATTTACAAGTTCCTTGACCCTTCTCTTGTCTTTCAATTGGCCCATTTGCCTAAGGACAAACAAAGTGAAGATATCATTCCTGGTCTCATGACTTGTGCGAAGGGGCAAGCATTGCGATTCCCTACAATAGCGGGTACGTTGTAACATAGGTTGCTTAATTATGCCATTTTAATTTCACAATTCATACTTTCATACACATGAATACTACATCGATTAAGATTAGAGAAAATTCAATTGAACTATTATTTTTATAGGTCCCATTGGATGTTGCTAGCTTTGGATGTGCATGGTGGCCATGCAATTTTTTTTGATTCATGTGGAGCACACATTCGGGAACACCTTATGGAAATTATAAACAAGTAAGTCTTTATTATTCTTTTTATTATAATATAACTACTCACACAAGCAACTATAATAATATTCATAATCTAATGCTTTTCAATTATATGTGTGTAGAGCATGGTATAAATGGTGAGAGGAAGGCATTCACCACCACCAAAACTCAAGCGGAAGAAGGCCAAGGTACAGTTTACTAATTCTTGCTCTTTAGACTCTTTCATATAATTTTAAGCACTTTGAACTTGTTGGAAATTATATTTTGATACTTTTATGTTGGCTTTGGTGGCATTGTTTTGCTGTGCCCCCAACATAAATCAGATTGGGACTGTGGATATTATGTTCTTAGATACATGAGAACCCTCATTCGCAATGGAGTTTGATCTCACAATTGAGAAAGGTAACACTTAGACTTACGACCAAAGTTGCACTTTTGATTTGTATATTTCTGACTTAATTCAAGATTACATGTCTAATCTCGAACTAAGTTATTATATGTTTCTTGTAGGTGGATTTTGGAACCAAGAGTTACTCCCAGTTGGATCTAGATGATATTAGAATGGAATGGACGGATCATATTATGATTTTTAATTTGTAGTTCGGTGATGTAAAATTGTAAATGAATGTATATTATCATTCATGTATATACATTTTACTCAAATATAATACAAAGATCAATTCATTTCAATGAATGTGTTCTATTTTATTTTTATTGAAATTACCTTTGTATCAATGTATGTGCTTTCTTTGTTTCAAACTTTCAAATTTCAATGATGTGATTGTGAAGTTGGTGTTTTGATCAGCCGGATGGGTTAATCATCAATTTTCAATGATGGCTTAGATCGACGAGATGGGTTGTATTGTATCATGTATGTACATACAATCTACAAATACGATATGGGTGGTTGATATCATATCATGTATTGTATCATGTATTGGAGAAGGAGTCATATATGGAATGGAGGTTGATGATTGAAATTCTTGATATATCTTGAAGTTGTAGATATGATTCATATGAATATGATACCAAAAAAACTTTCAAATTTCAATGATGTGATTGTGAAGTTGGTGTTTTGAATGGAGACACTGATGGACATCCACTGCCTATATAGGCAATTTCATTCATTCTTTGAGGAATGAGGATAAAATTAAAAATGCCAAAGTTGAGAATGATTATGCATTGGTGCTGCTACGGGCCTATTGACAATTGGAATGATATAGTCATGGAGATGGTGCTAAGTGATTGATATGTTGGGCAATTGTGATGATTGGAGCCCATGATTCTAAGCTACCAAGTTTCGACAATCGGAACACAATTATTTGTGTGAATAGAAGAGGGATGAGGAAGTTCCACTAGTTGTAATTATATCATGTTTGCAAGCTTTCACTTATCTGTTGCCAATCAAATGTGTTTTATCAGAAGCTTGCAAAGTGGAAGGTCAAGTTGCTTCGGCTTACATTTCGGGAAATCTGCTTCATTCGGATCTTGAATCACAGTTTACGGATTATATTTTGTGAATTCCTGTTTATAGTTTGTCACTCTCATGTCTTTGCTTTCTTTTCATATTCTCTAAGATGCACCCGAAACGAGAACACAGGAAGAAGCTGTTCCTCTGAGAATATCTTTATAGTATATGTGTGAGAATAACTCATTAACTCTTAACGGTGGCTCTAGAAAGAACCCTCCATTCTCCAATATAACTTAGTAATATAGGACGGTTAGTGAATAGCCGTCCTATATAAATAATAATATAGGACGGTTTGTGAATACCGTCCTATATAACTAGTAATATAGGACGGTTTGTTAATAGCCGTCACTATATATATATATATAACTAGTAATATAGGACGGTTTGTGAATAGCCGTCCTATATATAAGTTATATTATATTTATAACTACTAATATAGGACGGTTTGTAAGTAACCGTCCTATATAATATAAATACTAATATAGGACGGTTACTCATGAACCGTCCTATATTTTCAAGTGTTAAGGTAATAAGGTCATGAGTGGGTCGCGTGTCAAACAGGTAGACACGACGGGTCAAATTCATTGACTCGAACACGACACGATTTTTGGCGTGTCATTTTGAGTCACCGAAAATGACACGAACACGATAAGACTCGACCCGAACCCGCTAAATTCGTGTCGGGTTCGAGTCGTGTTATCGTGTCGTGTCATATTTTGCCGCCCCTAATTTAGATACTTCCATAATCTTAAATAAGGGGGGCATGTATGCAATGACTCTTGGGCTTTTACAATCGCATGGTCACTTTTGAGGCCATGCAATTGATCCATGACTTGCCTTAGAAGGGACAAGTGTCTAAGTGATGCATCTATAAGATTTAGGTCAAGATATCATATGAGGGTGTCATGTGACTTCATGTCATGTCTTTCTCAACTTGTTATATTTCATGGTCTTGACATTGCAAGGCCTTCTGACTGTGTTCCTTTGAAATTCTAAATAAGTGAAGTGCTTCATGTGCAATTGCATATCATCATTAGGCATTAATGTTTTGACCTGTGATGATGAAAGTGAGCTAAAAATTAGTGTCTACAGTCCATAGTTAAGCTTAAGGTTCATATGCCCACTAGCTCCTCTTATTTCGTGTGTTATTGGAAATTATTCTATTGGTAGAGCTCTCTTAGATTTAGGAGCTAGTGTGAATCTTTTGTCATATTTCATGTATCAAACTTTAAGCTTGGGGGACTTGCAACCTACAATAATCTCATTATGGTTAGCCAATAGGTCAGTGCACAAACTAAAAGGAGTTATAGAAGATGTTTTGGTAGGAGTAGAGAAGTTCTTCTTTTTTGTAGTTTCTTGTACTAGATATAAAACCTGTCTCCACTGCCAACCATCTTATTCCTATGGCCATTCCTTCCTTGCTACATCTAATGCATGCATCAATTGTAGGACATGGGTCATGGATCTATCATTTAAAACATTAGGGTTAAAATTAATATTTTTAATGCCTCTAATCCATTGCCTACTAATGAATCAAAATGTTTCTGGATTGATAGAATTGATGCACTGGTAGAAACAAATGGTTCAAATTGAAAACTTCAACTCACTAAGGTAGAAGATATGTGCCATGTAGCTAAGGAGATTGTTAAACTATACAAGAATAGGACAGAGATGCAACATGATGAACTCATATATAGAAAGTCTTTTGAAAGTAATCAAATAGTTTTGATCTCTAATTCTAAATGTCATTTCTTTTCTAGTAAGTTTAAATCTCAACGGAATGGTCCTTTTATAATTATACAACTTTTTCCTCATGTTGTTGTTGATATTTCTAGCCCATGTGGTGATTGTTTTTTCAAGTTTAGTGGCAAAAGGTTGTGTTTATGGAGAGCATGGGTGAGATGAATGTTTGAGTCAATTTAATTAGTTGATCCATATTGAGTGTTTTAATGATGCCTAACTAAAGACAGCAAACTTAACATTTCTTGAGAGGCAACCTAGATTTTAGGATTTTCTTTCTTTCTTTTTGTTTTCATCTTGTTATGGTTATTAGAAACACACATACATGAAAAGAGAATATGTAGGATAGAAGCTAAAGCGGCTACTCAAACAAAAAAAGGATGCATGTACAATGGAGTTAGAATTGCTATGAATAAAATGAAGTTTTTAAATCTTTTTGTTTATGTTTAGCTATCCTTTTCTAGATTTTTTTTTTTTTCCTTCACCTTCTGTACTTATTCCAATCATTGTATTCAATTTTTGTGTGCACATTGAGGACAGTGTTTACTTTAGGCTTAGGGGAAATAGATTTTTGCAATATTCCCATGAAAACATATTTCTATTGTTAGGAAGATCAATTTAACATGGAAAGTGAAAGTGAGTAAACCAAGTGATAATAACAATCAAGTTTAGTGATTTTAATTTATTTCATCATCTTAGACTTTTGTATCAATACTTTTAAACTACTTTACATACACTAGATAAATGTGGCAATACAACCTCATGATCTATAACTTATAATCTTAGTATAATATCATTTATTGAAACACACTTTTGAAAACTTAGTATGTTAGTAGTGCTTAAATTTTCATTATAGGTTGCGAAACAAATTTTAGGTTGAGAATATAATGAGTCTAAAAAAGAAGAAGAAATAAGATAGTTTTTTTTATTGATAACCGAATTTCTATACCTCAAGAAGCATGTAGTACATACATCAAAAGGTAGAAATGACTAACATGACTAGATTAATTCTATAGTCTACTTGGTTGAAGTTACTTAGACTGATAGATATCTTTAAACCTAGTGCCTTAAGCTAATTGAATTGGAAGTCATTGGCCTAACACTTGTTACATGGACCATATAGAAAGCTTAAGAGAGATAGACATTGAACATGTCATGTAATAAAAAATAAAAAATAAAGCAACACATTATACACTTATAACCTAAATAGAGTAAAAGACTAAAGAACCATAACAAATATCTCTCCCATCACTTTTTTAAGAGCAAATGCATAACATTGTATTATTTTTCCTTACTATGCTAAATGTTTTGATTAGTGGGTCACACATGGGATAGACTTATACATAAATAAGTAGATTGTACGTGTACAACTGTCTACACTTTTATGGTTTTGAAAATTATATTGATTTAACCAAAAATTTTAAGATTAATTGTAGAATGAAAATCACTAACTTGAGATTGATCAAAATTAAGGTATTTATTTGTTACAAGTATTAGTTGTTGATCTTCTTAAATATAGAAGTTTATTTTTAAAGAAATATTGTTGTTAGGATTTTTCTTATCTTTCTTTTAGTTTGTTTTGCTTAAAGATTAACCAAATCTAGGCTTGTGGGTATCTAATGAATATTATTTGTGCATTAATTTATACCTCTATTTTTTATTTTTTGGTCTAGATTAGAAGTTAGAGTAGTTTATTTTGCTAGTAATTATAATCAATTCATTCAAGAATGAGATATTTGACTTTTAGCTTTAAAATAACTAATTTATAGTTTATTATAAGATTAATTTTTATTGTTGTATTTGTTGAATCAAGATCTAATTGTAGCAACCAATGGGTTCATAGGATGATCATGTGGATGGTGAAGATCTAGCCACCAAAAACTATTCAAAGCACAAACACCTCTTCTTTTCTTTTTTAAAACGCCTTTAATTTGAAAAGTTTCCTTTTCTCACTACTACTTTCACAATTAAAGTCTTTTACAGTTAGAAAATATCTTAAATGAGTAAGTCTTTTATTTTTCTCATGAGTATTTAGTTATTATCCTAAAAGGAAATACTTTCCCTTTTCAAATAGAAAAGTTTGACTAATGTTTAAACAAGCTAAAAACATCCTATTTTTGGAATGTTTTGCCTGATTTTGAAAGGCTTGCTATTTGGGACATTTTCAGGAAAAAAGGGAAGAGTTTGAGAGAGAAAAGGAATTTATATAAAGAAGAAGAGATATTAAAAAATACTTTTTGGGCAAATTACTTCAGGAGAGGAGAATTTTTTTTACTTTTCAACCAAGTTTCTTACTAAATAAGGAAGCTAACCTCTTTATATAAACTCAAAAACAACCCACCATTGGGAGCTTAGATTTTTGCGGCTCCTTGGACCAGAGATGACCCTATAATTACCCTAGAAAAGACAAGAATAAAAAGACCAAATGGAGAGTTTATCAACCAAAAAAATGAGTGTTAATGGTTTCTCCTTTAGTTAGAAATTTTGATGTATGAATGAATTCATGATGAGAGGTTCTTTGCAAAACATTTTTAAAGTTATATCTTACTTTAATTCTAATACTTGTAATGTAGATGAGATGTTCATAGAATGTTTTTATGTGTAAATGAACATTTTCTTGGATGATTATGCTAGGATTGTAAGAGTCATGCCTATAGTTTATAGATGGTTAATGCTAATTTAAGTAGGCCATCTTATGAAAATAATTATTCCTTCTTTAGAGACCTTCTAGCTTGTAGCCAAAAACTATTCTAGCTCATATATGATTTCAATTAATAAGAAAAATATTAGCATGATTTAATTGGTAGATCCTAACTTATAAACTAGTCTCTAGTATTTTAGTTTTCATTCAATTTACTTTGGTTTCATTTAGTTTTAGTTTCAAATATCAAAAACATTTTAAATTTAGTAGAAAATCTATTCCACTCTTGTGGTTCTCAACTCTTCATACTTGCCCAAAATATAATTGATCTTGTATACTTGCAAGGGTTGGGTTTTAAGCATCACACATCTGTGATAGACCTTCCTATATGTTAATAACACTATAAAGTAATCTATTTTCCAAGAGAAACCAAGTTTCAGAATTAATATATATACCCAACTCTCCTTTTAATATGCAATGGGCGTGCAGTACAATATTTTTACCTTTTCCATTTGATAAGAATGAGAAAGTTCCTCAGCTTGAGGAGCTTTAATCATGGCTGCCCAATTTGGTAGAGAGTGATAGTGAGTTTGGGCCACTTTCGAACTCATCATTGTTAAAACTTAACTTTAGCTCCTTTCAAACTTAAAGAATACTAACTTTTAATCTGGCAACTAAGGCTAGGTTAGTTGTTTTTCAGTGATAAACTAATATTAGTGGATGGGCCCCGGAATTTGTTTCTTGAATCTGACAGATGAGGCGTGGGATTGAAAAGATATTGCCATTAAAATCTGAATGGAGTCAAACTTTTGCTCGGTTCTAATTACTCGGAAGGATTTCATGTTAGATCAAGTGGCCCAACCCCCATTAAAGAGAGACGGCCTACATTGGCTAAGTCAGCATTTTTGTCATCTACTAGCTTAGGCCTTTTCAACATCCAATGGATGTTCAGTTTAGAAAATATCATGCACAAGACATTCCTAACCATCACAGCTGTCAGCATTGCTATGCATTTGTTTCTGAGTTTGTAAATCGTCCATTTTACATCTTAGACCAATAATGTTACCATCCAATATGACAAGTCCTTCCTGCAGGCCTCTTTTCTTCTTTATTATTTTTTTTTGGTGGATACAAGCGAAGAATAACATGAACCTAGCATCAAGGAGAGAAGCGCCTCATTTTGCCAAACCTCTTAGATATATCCTTCTCCTGATGAGATGGAACGTTGAACCCGGCGACCTAGAATCAAAGAGAGAGGCGTCTATTTTTTGCTAAACAACTAGGTTACCTTGGTCATAATTTAACGTCCCACAAAAGATAAACAGTTGCACACTATGGCCAGACATGAACATTTAGTGCGCGTGCTATAAGATGTTGACTAGAATAATGAATTAGGGCAGAAATGAGCAGTCACAATTACAAAACCTTGGTCGAATGTACTACTATTATCTTCACTCAATTATTAGAAGTACGAGATTCCTTTCCCTCTCCAAGTTGACGTAGATGAGGTTGAAGTCTTGCTCTCAAGATCACAATTTTGGATGCATAGAAAATCGTGAATGAAGCAAAAGGTGTAGGTCTTTGATCGGCTTTCGATTTTGCGGAGAAATTAGTGTAAGTCTTTGATCCCTTTTTAATATATTTTCTGTGTTGCTTAGTGAAACATTCTTAGGACTTGCTCATGCACACAGACTTTTGAGCTAGATAGCATAAATTATATTTTCTTCTTATATGTCTTGTCTTTCTGTTGATCTCTCATTTTTATCTTTTGATTTGCATCTTTAAATATTTGCCATATATCTGTGTCTGCGGTCTGATTCAGTAACAACATTTATACGTAGCTGTCCCATGCATACATACCTCTGAGATGAAAATACATACATATACTTTTATAATATGTACATACATACACACACACACATAGGATCGTAATATATATGACCCTTGCTTTTTCTCATAAGCCCTTCAATAAATGTTACAAACAGTTATAACTTCACTTGGGCAAATATTTTTGACGTTTTGTACTGCCTACAATGTTTCCCTTGAGTTAAATTAGTCATGATCCAAAGTTTTCATTTGTTCGATTGTCTCAGCAACTGCTGCTTTCAACTCTAAGATTCATTTTTCAACTCAAGAAAAACAATTGTTTGGATTATATAGTGGATGAAAATTTCCTAGTAAGAGACATCTAAGCAATGGAAAAAATTGTAAATAGTTATAATCTTCAAAGATGTAGGCCTACCCTAAATTTTGTAACCGTTTGTATCATATATTGAGACCCTCGCATTAATGTTCTCGAGAAAATACAAGGGGTGTATATATATATATATATGTGTGTGTACAAAGAGAGAGGGGGGGCATCCCTAAGCTGCATCATAATATTACGTTGGACACTTTTAGTCCTGGTATACAAGGGAAATTTAAGTAATGAAAGAGTGGTTCTTTAGTCTTTTCAACACTCCACATACTTCTATGTCCAAGCAAGCCCTTAAATTTTACTTCCAAAAACTCCCTTATTTAAGTATTTCTAAAAACCAGTTCATTTCCACAATTTTCTATTTCTTTACCTCTCTCGATTTCCATCGTCTTCTCCATCCGCTTCTCTGCGTTGGCCCTTATTGCTCTGTCATTCGCCTTAAACCTTAGAATAAACCAAGTTCTTGTCAAATCAAAAGACAGAAACAAAGAAACCCATTATATCTACCTCTGTTTTTTCCATTTTTCCATTTTTAGGACTTCTATCAGTGAATGGCTTCTACTTTTGGTTCAAGACTTGGTTTTGAGGGCTTCGGGTTTGGGGCTTCTGCGATTTTCTGCATTTTGGATTACTTAAGCAAATTACCACATTCCCTGAGAAGTGCACCACCGTAACATGATCACCCAACTAGTGGCTTGGCTAGTCATATGCAAGTAGTCACCGCGCAGCTAAATAGCAAAGTCACTTTCTTCAGCGAAGATAAAAAATCAAGCCCCTCTGCTGACAATCGAATCCCGACTCTGCATGTTCCTTATGGTAATTACAGCATATCTAACTTGTATATTAATTACTAACATCGATGGACTCATAGATTAGCAGATATATGCACTAGAACATGAGATTAATCACGAGGAACAAAATTACAGTGCCCCAAAAATTCATTGATGGTTGCTGCAAGATGATTAATTACAAACCCCAAAAATTCATTGATGGCTGGTAGAAAATGGTCATTTTTCTTTCACAATTCTTTTCTCCAAAATCAGAAACACAATTGGAGAAGACATGTCAAAATGATTTTTCTCTTCAGCTTCGTACCACTTTGTCATGTTTGTGTTGAGCCCTTGGAAAATGAATGGATGGCTGAATGGCGGGAGAGGAAGAAAGCACCCGACTATGGTTTGGAGTGTTGCCATATGGGACGACGGGAAAACGATGGGAACGAGACGAGAAGAGAGGGGGATAAAGGAAAGGTTAAACAAGGACAGTTGATTGGTTTTGGAGCGAGGGCAATTTGGAAATCAAAATGAAGGGGTTTTTCAATCCTCTCATGCCAAAGATATTTATCTCAAGCTAAATCGCATATCATCTCATCTCACCTCAGCTCATTACATCTCAAGAACTACTAACAGCAAATTCTCAATTTGATTGGGAATGGGCTCTCAATTGAAACTAAAAAAATTGGCTGATGTAGGTTTCTCTATTGAAAAAATCATGTCTATGTTGATTCACTTATCCTTCCATTAATCTCGCTTAGGGAATTAATAATCACCCAAATTTGGTCCCTTGACACAACCAACTGGAGGATCACAATCTCCTTCAACTTCAAGCTTTATACAACTTAAATCATCCTACTTTCCCTTACTAATTACGTTACAAAACTCCATAGAAAGCGATAGAGAACAGTTGAGCAGGTTGCTATGTATTGGGTAATGGAAAGAGAGAGACTTCCCAAATTTTGATAGACAAAAACAGATTTTCCTAACTATCATTGTCAAAGGAGTAAAACGCACCCAGAGTTAGTATCAGTTCTTCCGTCGTAGCTCTACTTAACCTGTGACAGTGCTTCTCTTAATTAAGTAAACATGCGATAGTGTTCCTCTCTCCTTACCAAGATTAACAGAAATTGAACTCCCACCATCTTCGAAAAGGCCAAGGCATCCCTGTATAAGATTTTAAGGAATAAATGAAGTTCAAGAATATTTATTTACTAGGTGGCTCTAAGATTCAAACAAGCCAATCTCAATCTTATCTTATAATGTCAACATTATAGTTTTCACATTATAAATGCTTTACAAAGTTAGAAGAAAAAAAGAAAAAAGAAAAAAGAAAAAATTTGATATCTCTTTCTCTATCTAGTCAAATCTAAAAGAGTACAACAAATCTTATAAAAAATAGGCACCTTTATATCTCAAATCTCAAAGAGTAAGATGATCTTAAAACACAAGTTTTAGGTCATGCCAACCATGGCAACGGAGTATGAAGCTGCGATTAGTAAACCATAAAACACAGATTGTCAGACCCAAGTGCAAAGATAATTAGTAAATTAACCCCGACCACCTGATCTTCCTTCATAAAAGAATTAAACTAAGGCAAACACAAGGGAATAGGTCAAACACTAGGCCAAAGATTTGTAGTATCTGAAAAGAGCGATAACTTTAAATTTTTTGCTTGAGACAAGGACGGAGACAAACCCTAGTGGTGCGATTACTAAATGAGCAATAGAACCATGTCCAAGAAAACTCTTTACCACATGAGAGTGCATTTTCTGTGGCTTGTATGCTCTGAAATATCATTTCATACTTTTTAATAGGTGTACTTGAGCGTGTTATGTATATATATTCCTTCTCTTAACCTTCTTGCATATGCATCTTACGTTCTCTGAGAATGGCTATTCCATTTACCGCAGTTTTCCTTCTCTCTCTAATGGTTGTTTCCATGGCTCTTGATTCTCCCGATGAGCATGTCATAGAAGTACATAGGAAGTGGACAAGAAGAAGCAGAGAGGTGGCACTATCAACTCAAAAACTTGGGGAATTGCATCTAAAGGTTGGTTTTAGAAAGCTTCAACTACATAGAAAGCTCAATGGAAAATCATCAAGTAGGCAGTACCACTTCAAAGGTGGAGAAACAACTGAAGGTACTCCTGGTCACAGTCCAGGTGGTGGCCATGGTTCTAATGGCTGAAATGAGCTAATATATCATTCTCTTAGTTGCAAATTTAGTAGAGAAAGATTATGAGCATATACATATTGGTTGAGTGTTTATTATCCTTAGGACTTCTAGGTAGTACTTCAATTCTAACTCTGGCACCAGTCATATATATGTAGCATCATCTTGTTTATTTCCTCTCTCATGTGCGTGTTTATGCTTCCGTAAGAGGCACGGTTCTTAATTTGAGGCAATTGGGCGACATTCAATATGAAAAATAAACCATATAGCTATACAATGCTTATCCTTGTCATGTCACACCTAATCTAAAACCATGGACCCATCCTCTACAGTCGCAGACATCTCCATTTCCAGTCAGGCAAGTGTAGTATGATAGAATGATTGTGATGCACATGCACTACATTTTTGATCGGGAGGTATCATGTTAAGAATTATTGGTGAAAAGATAGTGGCCTCGTGCATCAACATCATCAAGAACTTATCTCAATTAAGGGTCGACCACACTAATAAGTACCGTGGCTTCATTTAGTTCTAAAGTTTTTAAATCTTTTCTCACTACTTCTATTCATGTTCTTTTGGCTTTACCCTTATCATTTTAGAACCTTTACTTATATTGATTCACTTATTCTAACTGGTGTCTTTTTCAGTCTTCATTTAGCCTCATGCATCATGTTGATAATAAAAAATAAAAAAGATATTCTGGAGGGGATGCTCGTTAAGTTGGTTAACAAAGTCAGGCAGTACACTTTTTTTTATGGAGTGTAATATACAATCAGCTGTCTCTATTTTAGGTACACTAGTTAAGTCACGTGCAAGGTTCAGATTTCAGTGATGTGCTAGCTATGATCTTTTCGATAATATATAATTTTGACATGTTATTTTTATTTTTTATAAACAAAGAAAAATAAATTATTTACACTACACATTCTTAAATCTAATCTCCAAACAAAGGACAAGTGGTGACTACAATTTGTGACCAAGCATACCTCAAGGAAGATGCTGGCTTATCTGCCATTAACTGCAGGCATTAAATTTTAGAATTTGATCTTTTCTAAATTAGAATATAGACGTGTAAACCTTTGCAAGCCTCTTCACCGATCAGAGAAGTAATGGCTAAACCGATAAGATTTTTGCAGCAGATCCTACGCAAGAGTAGACAAAGAAGATGAAGGTTTATATCACTAAAATCTGAGCCCTGATTCTATCTTTTAATGACTATATGAGATGGCCCCTCATGTGCCTTTTGAAGTGACCGTACGAATGTCGTTTTATCTGAATGTCCATGTTGTTGGTGGCTTTCGGCTACCTTTGATGATATTCGGCCTTTTTCTCAAACTTGTATAGAAATGCTAAAAACCTCAGTCTATCCATTACAACTAACCAAAATAATGGTTATGATCACTGAAATATCGGACCCATATGTTATAGAAGGGGCGAGAGAGGAGACACATCTCACAAGCCGCTACTTTGTCCCATACAATTACAAGGCATAACCAATGTCTTTTAGGACTCCAGATGCTTGTAGCTACTAGTTCACAAGTTCTTTTAGTTTGAATCTTCAACAGAGATGATTTAAGATTGAAAGCAGCATAGCTGAAATAATTTAACGATCATGATTTTTGGTGTATAGTCGAGGTCCACTGAAAGTGCGTAAGAGCCAGCACCAGGTATTTCGTTGCTTTTTCATTTTTCATCTCTGCCATCCACCAAATCCAACGGAGGTCGAGAGCGCATTATACGGACTTGTGTGGTGGAGTCCACTATCCTAGCATTCCTCTTCTTTTATATATAAGTATAGATTTCCAGACGGAAGCCCAAGAAAGTAGATTATTGTGAAAGCAAACAAGATGTCGTAGTTCCTGCCAAATAACTGATGCATTCAACTAACTGGCACAACATAAGACCGTCATGAAAATCAAATGATAGAAGATGTTGGAGCTAGATTTTGGGGAAGGAGAGATGTGGATGCAAGCATAATGATGTGGAGATGCTGAATATGGAGGCTCTTGGAAGGACTGTCAATGGGGGTCATGTATAGATGCGACCAGTAGCTGCCATCGGCACTCCTGCCTAACATCGCTTTTTTCAACGTGCCCCCAGCAGTTATTTTTATGAAAATTTCTTTCCACAAACAAGAAAGAGGCATAATGGTTACGAAGGGAAGGGACTCAGATCCATAGATGGCAGATCTTTGCAGCCAATATATAGTTTCCACACCCTAGTTAACTTCTCCATCTTTATATATTATTTTCCTCTACATCACTCTTTTGTCTCCAAGGACTACGCATGCAACATGTCAGAGAATACAGCCAGATTAAGACTCCAGTCCGCTACAGCAGTTAGGACAATTATGAATGTTTTATTCTTTGAACTGCTCATACATACTATTGAGCGGACTTGACTCATGACTTGCACGGTTGAGACCAACTTTTATCCCACACTCACACCCAACAATTATAAATATTTTGCATGAAGACAGAATATATCTTGGGCAGAAACTCTATGGTGGCGTCTTATCGTGTGGCGCATATTGAGCTAAAAATATATATGGAGCCCAAAAATGGTCAAAGATACCAGTCCGTTCATCTTGTTGGCAGCAGTCTAAGTAGGCCATACCCAAAAGTCTTATCTATAGGATGATTTTAATCCCTATTTCGGCTGGTCAAGATTTAGCTGTCTTTGATCTTTACTTTTTGGTCCATCCAGCTATATATTCCCCACTGAAATGACAGTGTTAATACGATTAATGGAGAGAAATTTAATGCACTGCCCATCCGTCTTTGGATTACCAAAAGTCTAAACCCCAACTATATTACCTGTTACGTGCACCTTACATACGTGCAAGTAACCATATAAAACTACGGAGAAAAGCTATCCTCAGTTTCAGGACCGACTCCAAAATTCTGCTTACATAAGTTCTACCTTTGATAATCTGGCCTAATCATCTTGGCTATCTACAAAAAATCATGATGCTTCTAGCTACAGTTTTTCTAGTTGAAAAACCCAAAGGTCATGATTTAAACACTCAAAACACATGGCTAAAATCATCCATCAGAAATGAATTTTGGTGTCTAGCCTATCTAAGAGAGCACAAAAAGATAGATAGGTCAGATTATCCAAAAGTGGGGCTCACTGGGCAGGATTTCAGAGTCAGTCCTAAAACTTAGTCAGGACAGCATTCTCAAAACTATGCAAGTTGTGGCCTTGCAGGATCCTAATAACATTTTAGTGATGAAATACAACAACACGCCAAGAGAGGCATTGGAAGCAAAGAGCAGACTGATGAATATCCCTTCCCTTTCCGTCCAATTTTACCTTTCTAACATGGTACCAGATGTGCAGTACAGAAAAGCACTGAAATAAAATGTATATATCACCTCGAGCGGCTCCTCCTGCTTAAAGTTTTCCTACTACAGCCTCTCTTAGCAATAGAAAATTTGTGGGAGGTCTTAGACCACTTGATTTTCTTTAAACAATATAAAACGGTTAAATGACAATATTTACACACATAACTATACACTTGAAAAACATGTAACAAAGTTTGTTGCATTAATAATATTAGGGGATGATACCCCTATTCCTATAGATTGCCCTTTCTTTGTAGGCCCTCGAACTAATTTTAGCTACCTGATTGAGATGCCAGCCATGGCAAAGGAATATGAAGCTGTGATGTACAGAAACAAAGAAAGCCTAACACATTAGTGGCGCGAAATGATGATCGATGTGACCCGAACATGTGCATAAAACCATACTTCTAACGGTACAGCTTTAGAACCTATGTTTAGTACTTGAAACCACTTAACTATATTTAAGCATTAAATTAAAGACAAAAACGCATTTGTGGTAAAAGGTCGCCGTAAGTTTTTGTGGGATTCAAGGAATTGTTTGCTTACGTTTCAGGGTTAGACAGGGAAGGAGACATCCATTCGTGGGTAGAACTACGAAATAAGGTAAGTTGCAAGCACTCTCGAGTATGAAGTCCACTTTCAGGGACTGGTTATGTTTGGAACTTTCAGTGTATTTCCTGTCGTTTATGGAGCTTGGATGCTATATATACTGCACTTGACTCACTCAAATCTTCGTCCCCTTCATCTTTTGGCTTTGAACTCTTTTATATAAAATGGCTAGGAACGAATCGTTCTTTCTAGTTGTTTTTCTATCTCTAGTGGTTGTTTCATTGTCTCTTCATTCTCCTGATTATGATGAACATGTTAGGAGGCATGTTCACCAACATAAGTTGGGAAGAAGAGGAAGAGGGTTGACATTATCAACTGAAGGAGTAGCTGGAGTTCCTAATAAGAGTAGCGTTGGAAATATTCAGCGACATAGAAAGGCCAGAGAGAAGATAGCAAGAAAGGAGTACAACTTCAATGGTTTAAATGAAGACTCAGATGCTTCTCAGCCTACATTTCCCGGTCATAGTCCAGGTGGGGGCCATGTTAGGAATCGTAACTAAGTTAAGCTGGTCAAATGCTCCGTTTCTTGGTTTTGTTCATATTACTGCCAGGTCAGGATTATGCCAAACATTGGCTCCACAAGTTATGATATCTCATTTTGCAAGGTCACAAGTAACGGCAGGATTCCTATATGATTTACGATTCCACGTTTAATATTTTGGACTTTTAATCTCCCTCTTTCATTGGACCTGCTTGTTTTCTTTTTCCTTCCTTTGATTCAATATCTATAAATTAGTCCTCTTAATCTAAAAAAAGAATGTTTGGTACTCTGTCTCTCTCAAATTATCTGCTACTAGCATAAATTTTCCTTTTCTTAAGCCTACTTTTTATACATTTTAATTCAAGCTATTACTCTCATTTATCCTTCCTCAAGATGGATTGGGTACTAAAGATCTCATCCAATGAGCACTTCTAAGGTAGGCCCCTTCCAACTGAAATATGACCAGCAGATAGTAGTTGCTGAAAATGATGATTGGCTCAGATTATCCAAAGATAACAGAGGGTCTGTTCGGAACAAGTCCTCAAAACTCAGTCCAAATAACATTTCTCAAAAAATAATTAAATAATTATAAAAGGTAACGAGAAGAAAAGGAGGACATGGCCACACCCACAGATACGAAAGAAAGGCTCTCCATTGTATTTACCGAAAACCTAAAGATAGCTCAAGCAAACCGAAGGAGCAGCTAACATGGGTCGCAACAACAAAATTAAGCATTCAAACTTGCTGGTGGAATTGAAGGCGTAATAAGGAATCGAAAGGGATTTGTCTTGTATCAATCAATTTATATAAATGCATCCATGAAAACCCAAATTGAGTTGGTTAATGGTTGGCTCGTGGGAAGACCTGCTTGTTCCATCAGATATTATCGCTTGCAAATCTCATTGTACAGATCATGACAGTTCAAGCAATCCAATGCTAATCGAAGAACTTGCCATGGGAGTTTCAGATGATCCAACATCATCATGTATATTGAAAGTAGACTGTTGGATATACTAGCTCGCGCCTTTCTTGTCATCAAAAGTAAGTCCTTTTTGCCTACCAAGAAAATGTACTGCTCGGGTAGAATCGTTCTATCCACACGCATTTTGAACTACGGACATCCAAAGTAAGAGAGTTAGATGAACAAGACAGCTTATTCAAAGGTGGGGCCTTTCATGCAAAGTGGGACTTGGAGAGCGCATCTTAGCACTCGTCATTCTTTCTACAAGGACTCGTCTTATAACGTGACATTGTGTACAAGCAAACAGATGTATGTAGACGCAATTAAGCTTCCAGCCGCAAGGTAATTAATTGACACTCTCTTTAAGAGTGATCAAACTTTCACTGAGTAACCGTCATATACACCTTAGATCCAAAACATAAGCAATCAGATGAACAGATCCGATCATTCAGAGGTGGTCCTTGCAAGGCAACTTGCCATGGTGTCACACTGTCTCATAGCATTTCACGAGGTATATACCAACAGAGATCCGCTAGCTGAGTCCCCATAAAGGATTAAAAGTACAATAAAAAAATGTCAAACATATGTTTGAAACAGAGATGGAGCTGCATGTTATGGCCACAGAAGAAACTATGAGAGGACAACTGTTTACATATCTTGAGGAATGTTAAATAGATGCTCTGTATGAAAGCTTGTTTGAGTATGACTTTTTATGAAGCCTACCTTTGTATGATCTAAATCATTTATATGATTGCTCTAACTTTTGATGTCTAATAGGTTAAAAAGTATGTGAATTAGAGGATTCTAATATATATATATATATATATTAACCTATTAGAGGATTCTAATATATATGTGAATCCTCTAATTCACATACTTTTTAACCTATTAGACATCAAAAGTTAGAGCAATCATATAAATGATTTAGATCATACAAAGGTAAGAATATATATATATATATATATATATATATAGAGAGAGAGAGAGAGAGAGAGAGAGAGAGAGAGAGAGAGAGAGAGAGAGAGAGAGAGAGAGAGAGAGAGAGAGAGAGAGAGAAATTAAAATGGTAGTAACCACCCAACTTCCTTTGGATCCTAGAACACACGTACCCCTGTACGTTTTCCCTTTATAAAAAGTCCAGTATATGTTTTTCCTTATAGAAGGTTAGGCATGAAGTATAGGAACTGGCCACAATGAGATGGAGACCTCATATATTACTTCAATACTTTGCTTCACGAAATTTGTGGTAGATGATCTAATTTCCCCATTTGTTCTGGTGTTGGGAGGTTGAAATGACTAAAGATAAGATGAGAGCTCGAGAGAGTGAGGTAGGTTCTACTAGGGCATAATAGGACTAAGAGGATATGGATGCCCAATATTAGAATGCTAATTGTGGGAAATAGTGACATTTGGACCACGTCCTTCCATTACCTGGGTTGATCCAATGGACACCTTATTCTAATTTATGTGTGTTTCTGCACCTGCTTCTCAAATTCCATACAAAACGTTAGTTGTGGTCTGTGTCACACCCCAGGTTTTTTTATGAAAATTTTTTGCTTTTATTTTCAAAAGATCGCCACCTCTAAATTTTAAAATACAAAAATAGCAAAAGATTTTTCTTTGAAATTCATTTTCCCAAAAACCTGGATGTCACCTTTAAGCTCACTATATATATATATATATATATATATATATATATATATATAGTTTCTAGAAGATAGAAATTCATTTCTTAAAACAGGACCCATCCAGTGGTTCACTTGTACAACCCCTATAGCATTATATTAAGTGTCTAATATCACAATTCAAATGACTAACTGCACAATACAAAAGCTTTAATAAAATGTATACTTGAGCGTAGAAGTATGGTTGCTAAATTCCTCTTCTTGTGTACATCTTCTCCTATTTATTTGTATTTGAGATATTGTAAACATTAAACATTTACAATATCTCAGCAAGCTATGCTTGGTAGGGGAGTTTAAGAAGCATGTTGAATCTTAATATATATTAATTATTCTATAGTAATTAGAATATTCATTTTCATAGCAATTATATTGAATTGAATTTACTGTATGTTTCACATTTCAATAATCCATTTATAAACCAAATATCTACGTGTTTCGTAATTATTGACAATCCATTGATAAATCAATTATTAACATGTTTCATAATTGTCAATATCTACATGTTTCATAATTATAAGTAATTCATTGATTTATCAAACATCTTTATTTATTATTTAAATAAACTAGTCCAATTTTATGAACCATACTCTGCATAATAGTTCTACCCATTCATATACCCATATGAAACTTATATGAAACTACGCCCTCAATCATATACATATAGCATACATACACATATATGAAATTTGTTAAAAGACATACAAATTAATGAATATAATCAATAAGTCTCCTAATCTACATTCCCATACTACACTGGGTTTCAAAATCATACCCCTCATCATGTGGGGTTCATAATTATCCAGCCTCTGCTGGTATATCAATATAATCCTCATGCCGCTCATCATACAAGGTCCACAATCCTTTAGCTGCAGCTAGAAAAACAATATAAGGCATATCATCATGTCATATCATATAAGGCAACTCATAATGCCATCATATAAGCACAATAATGCATCAAACATAAGGACTACTATGCATGCAGTCAGAATCTGTACAACGCTCCTAGATAACTGCTCAATAATCCACCTATATCATCCTTGGTGGAAATCACAATGTCCATGTCCGTATGGGAGGACCATGGCTGTCACAATGATGGCCTTCCCATAATTGCCCACCCAACTTTTAGCAACACATAGTGCTTGGTGTCCATGACATAAATTTCGAAGAGCGGGTGGCCAAACCCTCATAACTCTCCTAGCATGGCATCATCAGGCATATGCCTATCTAAAACAAAACTCTCAGGCCTCCATGCCCGGATATAAAAATAATCATAATAGCAGGTAATTTGCATGTTCATATATTTCATAACAAGAATAACATCCTCACTTATTTGGTGATAATCCATCAAGGATGTATCATATAAACCTATACTCATACACCACCAACACTAACATAGTACCCATATACCATAAACATAATTTCACAATTCACATACATAATATACAAGTCATAAGCATCAATTATAACATGCAATTCTTTTAATTAACATTATTTTCATCATTTCAATTTAAAGCATGTCAAATATCAATCATATCATTCTAGTTTTATAACATCCATAATCAGAAATAAGATCGTGTTTAGAACATGCATCATATTATTTAGACATGTTGTCTTAAATTTCCACCTATCTTGTGTGACACGTTCACCGGATTCTACTAGCTTTAATCGCCCTCTTCTCCATGATTGAACACGCACTTCAATCTTATTCAGGTAATTAAATTAAGTTAGAATGCACACAATTGCTATAACAACAAAAAGAACAAAACATGCTTTAAGATAAGCAACTTGCCTTATCCCCTCTATTGTAAGCTTTATTGCAATACCAATGACTTATATGCTGCAATAACAATGGCTTAAATGGTGACAACCGTTAGTGAACCCATTAAAAAATAGATGTTCAAGTAAATGTCTCCTTCCTCTAATTCCCTTTCTTCTTTGTCTTCACTTTACTTTCTTCAACCTCATCCTCACTATCATCAATCAAAACCTGACAAATCTTCCTCTTATTCTCATTCCTATTCTTTTCAATACATTTGTAGTTGCAACTGATCCCTTGGATATTTTGACAATTCCAAAATCCCTCCTTCCTAAAATCCCTTTTAGAGGCTTGTTTTGTACAGCTTGCGCCCTTGCAAGAGTGCATAGATTGGGCGTGTAATGCTGATACTGCACCCCCAACACATTCTCCACTTTAGGTCTTAAAACACTAAATTCCTATTTAAAATCATGTTGGATCAAAGGTAGATCTAACCTGGAATGACCGATCAAAGTTTAGACCTAAATGAACGGTCAGATTAATCACAGATCTAGGTGGTGGTGATTGATCATGATCAAGGGTCAGATCTGTGTGGGTTTACACAGACTAGACATAGAACGGGGTTCACTGGTGTAGGGTGGCCATTGGGAACAAGAACTAGGTGTGCGAACATTGATCATTGGTTCAACACCAATGGAGAAACTGAATGGGGAAGATAGAGATGGGACTTTTGGATTTCTGTTTTGCAATGTGCATAAGTTTAGATCTATATTCTATTGGGCCTAAAAATAAGGATTTACCCATCTTCAAAAATATTTTACTTGATCTAAGATTTAAATCATTTCTACCCCAGATCCAAGTTTCATAGCTTAGAAAAATCGATTTTAGCAACATCTGAATGAGTCATACATACATCTAAGACAGAAAACTAAACAATAGTCAAAAGAATCTCAAAAACTCAGAAATCTGCACCTGGATTTGCATTGTTTTATAGATGATCTGATGCCTCCGATTTTGGCAAGATTGGGCTTGATCTGGCGGTCTTTGCATGGAAAATGATTTCCCCAATCCTCCTTGTAGAGAAAAATGGTGACAGTTGCCGGCAAATAGAAAATTCCATCAACTTTTCCCCATAGCAGCTTTTCCCCTTCAATCCACTATCGTTTCTCCCCTAATTGTGAGGGGATCAAAGGGCTTTTGATTGCCCCCTTTTGTAGTGTGAAATGGACAACCGGATTAACCATCCGAGCCGTCATTGTTGCCGATGTACCCCACCTTTCTGATGTTGAAAAACCCTAACACAATCCATTTTCTTGTGCTCACCAACATGTCTAGTTTCCCCAACGAGCTCTCTCTCTCTCTCTCTCTCTCTCTCTCTCTCTCTCTCTCTCTCTCTCTCTCTCTTCTTTTCTTTCTTCTTCTCTTTCTTTCCTTCTGTTCATCGGGTTCTGTCGGGTTTTGGGCAACATTTTCACTTAAGTGGGGGTGGCATTATCAAATGCGACCCCACCTTTTGCTTTTTTAATTTTCTTTTCTTTTATTTATTTTAACGTTTAATAATGATGTCCCAACTATTCTGAACATCAAAGATGCTAGTCAACGAAAACGGTAACCCTTACTAATGATGTTTTTTAGCTCCATTGACTATCAAATTCTAACTCCTGCAAGTGGGGCCCACTTAGTAAAATTACAAAAATACCCTTTTGTAAGAAAATTTTCATTTATTCGTCTGAACTCCAATTTCAGCAAACTTAGTGCCGTTGAAATCGTATCAAAGAGTAGAATCCAGATTTAATAATTTCAATTCCAAATTATAAGTTTCTCTTTTTTTTGTTGCTTTTTTAAACTTTTAATTACCAAAATGGCCCTGATTTGAAGTCCCATAACATCCTCATCCAGACTCCGTTTTCAGCGTTCTTTGGGTCGTTGGATTTCTTTTTTTGAGTACAATCTAATTATATATGTTTTAGTTCTTGATTATAATTTCATAAGTCATGCAATAGTAAAGTTTTGGGGTTGTTACAGTTTGAGATCCTTCTAGTCTCATCGTGAACATGGCCAAATTTCAAGTCTCCTCTAAGGTGATTGAAGAGAATGACACATTGAGCCAAGAAGGCAAGCAACCCATTTCACCTCTGCAAAGAGCAAATGGTTGGTTCCTATCTTATCTCTACCAATACCAAGGCTTTTGGTATCCTCTGAAGTACTTGGACAGAGCCATGGCATGTTAAAAACACTTTCAAGCCTACTAGAGCTATATACTACTAATCACCACACATAAGTTAAGAACTACTTGGTTGAACTGGGTTCTACTGAGGTCCATCTCGAACTCGTATGATGAATGGTTAATGCTCAGCTAGATGCAGAATTATGGGGGATATCTTTTCCCTGGTTTGGTTTGGAGCATATGAAGAGAAAGGAACAATCATATATTTAATAATACCCTAGGATGTTAGACAGGTCTAAAACTCAGATGTGCATCTGGATTGCTACAAATCGAAGATTTTTTGGCATTCTATCTCGGTTCTTTGAAGAAATTGGGTCTGTTAAAGGAACATTGTCAATCATACGCCAAAAGTTGTGCAAAAGTGGACCCCTCCTCATCCTAGAGTCTTGAAATTTAACTTTGACAGATCCTCTCTTAAGATCCTTGGACAAGATGGGATTGGTGGCATTTGCCACAATCACTTGGGGCAGGTGATTTAGACCTTCTCTTGGCAATTGGCCATACTAATTCTAATGTGCAAAGCTTCATGCTCTCAAAGAATCATTGAATCAATGGATCACCAGAGACCTTCAACACATTATGTAACACCCCAGATTTTTAAGATAAATTTTTTTTTTTTTTTTATAATGACATTTTAAGTAAGAGCATTTGGGATCCCATGAGAAAAGATTTATTTAACATTTTACTAAACCTATCTTAAAACTCCGGGTGTTAATTTTCCTTTCTCAAAATGGCGTACATGAAATTTAAACACCAATAAATGATCCGCGTATAAATCAACGTTAAATAAATAGGCGCCTTTATTTTAAATCAAATAAACGTTCAAAAGACAATAATAATATGGCCCAGGGTCTATCCATCATAACATCCCATATAAATGTCCAATATATGTCCAAAGATCTAAATCACATCCAAATATAAAGTATGCAGTCCATAATAAAATTCAAATGATAATCCACTCTAATGACTCACATTACTGTCTAAAACTATAGGGAAACTAGTCTTCAGCAGCTCTCAAGGTTTATCAACCGCTTTTCCTTTCCTGGTGTTGCGCTCGAGATCTAAGGCATTGCAAAACAAAGCAATGCCTCAGCAAGCTATCGCTTGTGTAGGTACATAGACAATTAATGTAATAAATGAAAGAAATAATGAACAGCATTGATGAAAAGTCTAACATTTATGGAAATAGTGATATCATAATGCCATGTTCAAATAAATGCCAATTTATTCCATATGCTAAAACATGCAATCATAGAGTTAAAACATGACATTAATCAATAAAATGGAGCATACAACAAGAATAAGGGCACCCTAAGGTAATGGGTCCCACCACATTGCACTAACATCCCTGATTAGGAGTACACATAGTCAACCTCTGAGTGTCGTCACACCCAGGCATACCATCCATAACCATGCTCATCATACATGCACATATAACAAGAATATGGGCCATCATGCTGCAGTGGCAACCCTCCATGGGTATCAACCACCGCCGCTCTTCGTCGACACCATAACGGGAGACTTAAAGTCTGTCCCCATGGAAAGGCTCAGACCGGTAGTGTGGACTATCCATGTTACCAAACCCCTACCGAATGCCATCTATGGGCAGGTGTCTATCATATCACAAACTCATCACATCATAATCTTGGAAGGTGGGTGGCCGGCCCTATCCCTCCTAGCATGACGCCCACCGGGCGAGAGCACCCGTCATCAAATATAAAACACGGAAATCATATGTATATGCTAAAACTCAAGAGCACTTATAGCTTGAAATCCCCAAGACATGCCCCTCATCCTGGGGTTAGCCTATAAAAGGACCAGTTACTAAGCCTCTATACTCATTTCCATGTAAATCCATGCATTTTCTATATATATAATAAGAAATAAATCTCTAATTAAGCATAACTAATTAACATCATGCTTGTAAAAGCATTTTAAATAAGTTTATTCAGTAAAAGAATTCAATTTGGAATAACCATCCTGTACGCAATGTCGCATGAAATCCATGGTAAATAAAAATCGCAATTTAAAACACAATTACACATGATGCTATTGTTTAAACATGGTTTAAAATTAAGGCAAAACATTAGTTGTCGTTACCTACCTCAGTGTGAGACCACTAGCTTGCTAATAACTCCCTTTAATTGGTATATTTAAGTGCACCTGTACATGTCGCATCACTATTTTAAAATTTTTCTAAATAAAAAGTGGTCATTTCTAAGTTTTAAAGTTAAAACTAAGTCCGCGTCGTCAATACGGTCACAACGCCTCTTCCGGATCGTGATTTGGACCTCTCTAGCTCCCAAAAATCAAGTTTTAGTGAAAACTACGCTAAAATGGGGCCTGCCGGACCACCATAAGGTGGTTTAAACCGGCGGCGCCTCTTTTTCGCCGGTTTACACCGGCGTACACTGGCGCACGAAGACGCACGGCGACGCAGACGCCGCACGGGACGCGTGCTGCATGCGTCATGGTCGCCAAGACGCGCAGTGTCCCGGCCCCACAGCGCCCGCCAACTGCAGGGCGTCCGCGCGCGCGTCGCCGCACACGCGTGCGACGTCATCCGACGTCATCCCCTGCGCGTCCCGCTGTGCGTCCTGGCGTCAGCGCCAGGGAGCCGACGCCGGAGAAGACGACCGGATTCCGGTCGCCTCCGGTGGAGCTACAGAGCTTCGTTTTGCGTGATTTTTGCGCCATTTTCTTCAAAATTCTCTCTAGAATCCATTTATGCCCTCCTTTTGCACTAATTTTTCCAAAAACCATGGTTTTTAAATGATTTTTCTCAAGTTCCTAAAAACATCCCTAGGTACTGGTTTTTGAGTTTTCTGGAGAATTCCACCGTTGGATCACTCCCAAATTTAAAGGGTATGCTCTTGGGTCTCTTGTGCACTAGTTGGACGGTGCGATTTTCAAACGGATAAGGTTTGATCCGTGAAATCACGCTCCAACAGTAGCGTGCACAAAGCCCCCAAAATTCTGATTTTTTTCCTAATTTTTAAATACTTTCCTAATTAATTTTCTTATTAATAAATACAGAAAAAACACGGATTTGAGGCTTACCTTGTGCCTGGTCGGGTTTGCTCGTGTTGCCGGGGCTCCACTCGCCGGAAACTTCAGATTTTTGCAGGTCTAGGGTTTTGCGTAGCATTCATGGAAAACGCTCAAAGTGGAGCGTTTTGGCTCCTAGAGGAGCATAGATATAGGGTTTTAGAGTCTTGGGGAAGAGAAACTCTTCTCCACACGCCTCTTTCCACGTCTCTCAGGCGATTTTTCCGGCACTGGTAGAGATGTGTGGAAGACGGGGGTGCCAGTATCAATTTGGACCCCTGTCTAATACGTCTCTACCAAATGACCAAATTGCCCTTCCAACTTTGACGACTCATAACTCCCTCGTTTGAGCTCCGTTTTTCGCGTTCTTGGTGGCGTTGGATTCGTATCGACGAGCACTTTCTAATTATTATATTTTTAGGAAAGAATTTCATCCATAAATTTTTATTTTAATTTATTTAATAATTTCCTATTTTTATCTTAAAAATTAAGGATATTACACATTATGAATATGAAAGAACATTCAAGGAAGATAAGTTTTGCCTCAAATAAACTAGAGTTCCCTGTAACATTTTGGGTATTTTTACTTTGATAAATTTTTAGTTCAAAAGACTACTTTACCCCACATAAATCGAAGTTCATTATAAAAGTTCTTGTCCACTTTTCTTGTTGGTTCTCAAAACATTTTTTCTTTTGTCAATCTAAAACTAGATCAATATGTTGAGATATGATCATTTGCACATACTCTTCCATTTCACACTCACATAGAGAAGAGAGAAATCAAGTTGTATGTGGTTCGACCAATTCAACCTACATCCACGGGAAAGGAGGCAAACATTTTCACTCTGCTGAGTCTAAATGCAAACATTGGTTTTCTGACTCCAATTTATAAGAGTTCAAAGGATCACAATCACCAAATTTACATAAAAAACTTACATCCAAAATTTGGATCTTGATTTTCTAGGATTTCCTAGGATATTACCTTGATTTCAGGCATCTTACTAGTTCTTCTTATTTGTCTTGTTTTTGTAGGAAAAATTTGGTAGTATCACTAACTACCTAAATGGGGATGGATCTTATCAATTGTCATCCTCCATCACCATGCGAGGAGCATATGGTGCATCTCTTTAGTTTGAATCAATCTCTAGTATGTCTCTACATAAAGCCATTTTATTGTATGTTACTACCTTTGTTAACATATGTGCTAAATTCTCATTAGCGTGAATCTTCTCTAGTTTTAACATATGCTTATCTGTTACCTTAGGGTTTCCAATGATACCAAATGTCAATATGTTTTGTGCACGTATGATATATTGAGTTCTTGCTTAGGTCCATAGCACCTTGATTGTTATAATGTGCCATGTATTCATCTTGCATGATACTAAACTTTTGGAGAAACCTCTTCACCCACAACATCTCCTTGTTATCTTCTACTGCAACAATGTACTATGCTTCTATTATTGATAAGGCAACACACTTCTACAACTTGGATTGCTTAGACACAGTTCTCCCTGCAAAAGTAAAAAATCATGATGTTGACTTTTTTCAATAAAGATCTCCTACCATATTTGCATATGCATATCTTCCAGGATTAATTCTGTTCCTCCAAAATACAAGTATAACTTAGATTATCTTCATATACCTTAGTATACACTTCAAGGCTTCCCAATGATCTTTTCCTTGGTTAGACAATAACCTATCACAACACTTATAGCATGAGAGATATCTAGCCTTGTGCACACCATTGCATACTTTAGAATTTCAATTGTTGATGAGTATGGAATTGTAGCCTTCTTTTCTGTCTCCTACGTTGATGAAGGACAAGTACATTTTCTCAACTGGAAATGATTGCCAAGTAGAGTGTTGACTAGCTTGGCACTTTCCATGTTGAACCTCTTGAGTGCTTGTTCAACATACTTCTATTGTAATAACCACAACTTTCTAGTTTCCTATTACATGCTATCTTCATTCCCAGTTGGGCCTAAGTCTTTCATGTTAAAGGACGTGGATAGCTCCTTCAACTTGTTGCTCATAGTGGTGTCCCGACCAACTATTAACATGACATCCATATAGAGTAGGAGTATGATAAGTTTACTTCCTGAGAATCTTTGTGCATATAAGTATTGATCTAGTAAGGTCCTCTTATATCCTTGACTCATCATGAATGAGTCAAACTTCTTATACCACTACCTTAGTATTTGCTTAAGACTGTAGAAACTCTTCTTCAACTTGTAGATCAAGCAATTCTTCCATGTAACTTCAAAATCTTTCGGTTGTTTCATGCATATTTCTTCTTCCAAGTCTCCATGAAGAAAGGTTGTCTTTATGTCCATTTGTTCAAGCTCCAAGTTTTGCTTAGCCACCAGTGCAAGTATAGTTTGGATTAATGTCATTTTCACTACTAGTGAGAAGATCTCATCAAAGTAAACTACCTTCATCTATTCGAAGCCTTTGATGACCAACCACACTTTGCATTTAATTGGTTCTCCATTGCTACCTCTCTTTAGCTTGAATACCCATTTATTCTTCAGGGTTTGTTTGCTCTTAGGAAGTTATACTAGCTCATAAGTCCACTTCTTCTTTAGTGAGCTAATCTCCTTCTACATGGTTTGCATCTACTTGCCCTTATCTATTTCCTTAAAACTCTCTTGCTTCCCCTCATTAGTGAGCATAATGTATTCTAATTCTAGATATCTTTGCGAAGGAATTAGTATGCGACCTCTTGTTGATATTTTAGGCTGAGACTCAGCTTCTGGTTGAAGAGTTGCTTCACCATCTAATGGTCTTGCATTCTCTAGTGGAGGTGGTTGATACTTCCCCTGCTCAATACCTTCTGCCTCTCTTCTTCTTCTTGCATAGCTTCTATGTCAACTTGTATGGGTGCAACATATGGTATTAAGTTTAGAACATTGGTACTTGCTTCATCGGGCTTTTTGGACTCTTTGTAGAACTGGTTTTCGTGGAACACTAGTTCCCTACTTCAGATGATTCTCTTCCCTTTAGAATTCCATCGCTCATATCCAAAATCCTTGTTTCTGTATCTGATGAAAATACAAGGAATAGATTTGATGTCAAGTTTCTATTTCATCTCCTTAGATATATGCGCAAAAAGCCTTGCACCCATATATTCTCAGGTGCGAGCAAGACACCTTTTTATTAAACCACTTATGTTATGAGACTTTAAAGTCTAGTGGTGCTAATGATAATTGATTGATCAAATAATAGGCGCTTTGTACAACTTTTCCCCAAAATGGCTTAGGTAACTTAGCCATATTGAGCATGCATCTCACTCTCTCTATAACAGTTTGGTTCATCTTTTCTACTACTCTATAGTGTTGTGGGGTACATGGCACCATCTTCTCGTCTCCAAAATCGCACTTTGTGTAGTATGTCTTTAAATCCTTTAAGGTGTATTCTCCTCTGTTGTCTATTTAGAGATACTTTTACCTTTTCCCCTGTTTGCCATTCCACCATCCAATGGAATCTCTTGAAGTGTTTAAATACCTGGTCCTTGCTTACACTTGTACCCTCCTTGATGCATCATCTATAAAAGTTACAAAGTACTTGCTCTCGCTTAGTAACTCCACTTTCATAGGACCACATATATATGAGTACACCAAACTCAATAGTTTATATATATATATATATATAAGGGGACGAAAATACAACTCTATGTTGCTTGCCTAACAAACAATAATTACATTGGTTTAGGGTTATACCATTGGTAACTTCATAAGTTGCTTCTTCACGAGTGTGAATAGCCCTTCTCTCCCATGTGGTAGAGCCTCTTATGCCAAAGGTTATGCGATGCCTCCTCTTCTATTGTGTTGAGGTTGTCTCTGTATTTCTTCATATGAGTCTTGTATAAGGTGTTGCAAATGTGTCCCCTTGCCATGATCATAATACCTTTTGTCAGTTTCCAAATGTTGTTGCTGAAATAGGTGGTATAGCCCTATCGAGCAAAGATTAGGATTGATAATAGGTTTAAGCTAAGTTATTAAATGTGCTGCACCTCTTTAACACCACTGTACAACCAAGATTTGTCTTGATCTATACATTTCCAATCACTACTATTTTGGAGGAATTATTATTCCCCACCTTCATGGTGCCAAAGTCTCCTTCTTTGTAGATGGTGAAGAACTCCTTGTGGGAGTGGCATGGTAAGAGGTTGCTCTATCTGCCACCCATTTGCCTTGCTTTTTGTCATGTGCAAGTGTGATTCTTCTTCAATAGTGAGCATAACTATATCCTATGTAATGGTGATAAGTGTTTCACCATTGTCTTCCTTTGGTTTGTTTTGTCCCATCTCCTTCTTTAGTTTTCGGTAATATTTTCTCATATGACCCACAAATGTTGCAGAGGAAGTACTTGTTATTTTCCCTTGTGCTTTCTCTTAGATTTGCTACAATCTTGAGATCTCTCCCTATTTCTACTTTTACTCCTTCCTTTGCCCCACCCCTATCTCTTCTACCATACTTGTTTTTTGTTTCCAAGGCATGTTCTTAGTCTGTGCCAACTTCTTTTCTCATGGTCTCTTCATTGAACAGGGCATCCTTGATCATAGTCATGATAAGTTTGTCATTTGGAGCTGAGTTATTGATGGAGATTACTAGATTCTCCCAACTATTAAGTAGGTAACTTAGTTGAAGTAGGGCCTGCTCTTCATCTCCCAAGCATAGTTCAATTGATCCAAGCTGATTCACCAAATTTTGGAATTCACTAGTGTGCTTAGTAATACTCATTCCATTCTTTAGCTTAAGGTTTACAAGCCTTCTCATTGGAGGGCCTTGCTGTAGTGGTCTTTCCCAGATACATATTCTCTAACTTTTTTCAGAGAACATAGGCATTATCTTCTTGTGCTATGTGGTGCAAGACACTATGGTTGATCCACCGCTTGATTTGACCTATAGTTTTCTTGTTTATTATTTTAGTCCAATCATTTTCTAAGGTTCTGGCCTTGCTTCCTTGTCTTCTAGTAGGCCATGAAGGTCCTTCCATTATAAGAGATCTTACATCCCAAGTCTTCACATGGCGTAATTTATAGTAATGAGCTTTATCATAGCCCCTATTGTAATGTTTCCTAAACTAGAATCCTCCATTAGTTCTCAGTGTCTTTTGATATTCTTTTAGAGTCAATCCATGAAAAATGGAGTGCATGGATGTGTCTGGAATGGTAAAAAGAATTAGGAAGAGTGTTTTTATCAAATTTGAAGGGTGCAAAAAAAATTCATGTATAGGGAGGGTCCTTATAAATTTTGAGGTGTGTTAATTTTGCATACAAGGGGTGTCTTTGTAAATTTGTAGGGTTCTAATTCAATCCATCAAAGGGCTAGAATTGTCAAACTGGGGTTTAGAAATTTCTAGTCTTAGGGGTGTCTTATCAATATTAGGGGGTGTAGATTTAGGGTTATATATAAAAACAAAGAGGTGAAACCATACCTTTCAGGGTTCTTGTTCTCCTCCTGTGGTAGTCATGCCTCCTCATTTTTTTTTCTTTTCTTTTTTGGTGTAGGCTTGCTTGCCTAGTGTTGGAAGCCCCGACCTAGGTTGAGCACTAGACTAGGTTATGCTAGCTTGGTTTGGGTTGAACGTTGGGCTGGGCTGATGTTCGGCTTGGGCTGGCTCTAGGTTAGGTCAATATTCAACATTGTCTTTACTGGCTCCGCCGGGCTCGTGTCCAGCCTGGGCTTTCTTTGGGCTTGGCTAGTGTTCTAGAGTAGGGCTAGCCTAGTTTGGTGAGCCAGCCTAGTCAGGTACTAGCCTAGGGATGCAGACCTAAGGATTGGCTATATAGAGCCTCGTGCATTGTCTTCTAACATCATGTGTAGGCCTAATGTCTAAAGCAACTTGGGTTTTTGAAAGAGCATATGCCTCTCTTTGATATCACTTATTGGGATAAGATCATTTATGTGATGACCTGGGTTTTTAAAACACATTTTTAAAAATATTTGCATATTTAGGGCCCTGATTTTGAAAAAAATTTAAAATTCAAACAGCGAAAACATATTTTCTTTGAAATTGATTTGTTAAAAACTCGAGTGCTATCTCAAATTACTTATCATACATATATTTTTGTATAAAATAAAATTTCCATTGAATATCAATGGAAATACTTTTATTAAAATTAGGATTAATCTAGTGGTTCACATACACATCCCCGATAGTCATTACATATCTTGTCTAAATATTACAATCCAAATTAGGTCATTAATGGATCAGAATTTTAAGGTCTGATCATGTTAGATTTGATTGATCTTGGGAATTAGTACAACTTTTTATGATTTATAGAAATTTATAGTGAATAAAACTTAAATTTTATGTTTTCATTAGATCCTACTATTCACCAGAAATTCAGAACTTCTTTCTGATATTGATTTGGAGTTAAAATGAGCTATAAATTGAGAATTGAAGTTTCAGATCAGTTTTTACAATCCAGATTTGATCAGGACTATCAGAACACGACAAAATGGCCTGGTGAGCTTCACTATAACTGGGAAGCGGCGTGCATCGTTGTCTTCCATGACAACACACCAAATGCCACACATAGCGGAGGTGCGCCCATAGCGTGCTTCTCCATGTGTGTTACGCTCTGTGTGTTGGGTTTTGACCCAATGGGACAATCCAATCTAGTCCATCACCGATAAACATTCAGATCAAAATAAAATAAAAAACACGGTGAACCTAGATATAGGGGTTTTGGGGTCCCATGAACTCATATGATGGCTCAATTTCTCTATCTGAACCGTCTATAGGTGGATCCCCAATTACCCTCGTCGAATCTATTTTACCAGTGAACCAATTGCCGGTGAAATGGATTCAACGGTGCATCCAATGATTTTTTGGGCTCAGAAATCATGGAGGAATGGAAGAGGAGATGTCGGAGACCTACCTAGATCTCGTCTGAAGGAGAGAGAAAAGCCAAAGAGGAAGAAATCTGCCAGATTTTGGAGCCCTGGCAGGACAGGTAGGGTTTCTGTGATTTTTATGTCGCCGGGTTGTTTTCCTGTGTCGGGGAAGAGAAATGGGAGAGGGGAATTGGAGAGGAAAGTGAGGGGAATGATTTTCAGGGTTTCTGGGTCAGTGCCATCACTGGAATGGTTGAGATCGATGATGATTTTGCTAGCCTGGGAAAGACCTTAACTGGTGAAGTCTTCTAGTGGCTCGGGTGGAAGGCGGGTCCGGGGATGCACTAGCTTGGGACAGGTTGGTTCTTGTGCCAAGTGCGTGTGGGGACCGTCGCTCTGGCTAGAGAGAGAGGAGAGAGAAAAGAAAAGGAAAAAGAAAGAAAAAGAGAAAAAGAGAGGGAAAGAGAGAGGAAAAGAGGGAGAGAGTCTTGGGGATTTGTACAATTTCGTGCAGTCTGTAGGAGGGCTATTTATAGGGTTATTTGTGAATTATTTTATTTTATTTTTTAATTATTTTAATTATTACTTTTCTTATTAAATTCAAAAGAGATTCCTCATCATATTTATTCTTCATCATTGATATTCCCTGAGTTGGTTGCCCACCAGCTCACCTAACTTTTGTGGACTCCACACAAAAGTAAAATGATCATTTTACCCTTATGGGTAAGTATAAATTCATAAAAATTACAAAAATAGAAAAATTTCACTTGAGTTCAAAATTTAGCGTGCTTATAGTCATTCTGACTGGTTTTCTATGAATGATTCCAAATATTTATGTTTCAAGACTTATTCTTTTTCTAAAAATAATAATATTATATTAAATATAATATTCCACCTTGATTTTCATAAAAATTCTAATTAATTTCAAGTAATTCTAGAAAAATTGGGGTTTTCACAATTTACACCCGCACTTATGTTTCACACACATAGAGAAAGAGAGAGGCTAAATTTTACATGGTTCGGCCAATTCAACCTATGTCCATAGGAATGAGGCAAACATTTTAACTATGCTAAGTCTGAATGCAAACCCTGGTTCTTTGACTCTAATTTATAGAAGTTCAGAGGATCACAATCACAAAATTTTCGTTGATAAATCAGATCTTGATTTTCTTGGATTTCTAAGGATATTACCTTGATTTTAGGCATCTTACTTATTCTTCTGATTTGTCTTGTTTTGGTAGAAAAAATCTGGCGGCATGGGGATGGATCTTATCACAGTTTATTTCGATTTATTTGACATGGGAAACATTAATGGACCATTGTTTCCAATTGAAGAACCAAACCCTTAGTTTTTCAGTTCAATTCTTGGGTAGCCAATTGACAGCCGTAGCTGCAAAGACATTATACAAATTGGGGGGTAATACAAAATAACCGCAAAATCTATTCTTCATAGTTGTAGCTTATGAGGCACATATTTTGCCGCCTCATTCCCTTGCACCATCAATTCGTAAATGTTTACTCCTTTGAGGTCTGAAGATATTTCCATGGGATGGTAGTACCTTCCTAGATAGCTTCGATCGTGACAATGGATTCGCTTGATCCTATACATGTATAATGTGAAACTCATTAGCTAGTCCAAGTCCGAGACAAAGCGCATCCAATTTGCTGTTGTAAGTATACGGTTATAGTTGCAATAAAGTGGTTACTTGAGTTGCTTAAGAAGGCTTCGTTGCCTGCGGATCTCGAGTTTCCTTTGATGCCCATTGAAAGTGAGCTTCCATGTGCCTGTTTTACAAGTTACAGTAGAAAGCAAGAGATCTCTCTTTCTCAATGAACTGAGACATTTTATAAACTTCTACCTGGTCTTATCATATCAAAATTGTTTCTTTGTTGGGCATCAGCTCGGACAATAATTACTCTTGGCTAAAAATGGACGGCCGAGAAAATTTGGGAGGCCACAAATCCTGAATAATTAAGAGATTTAGGATAATGTGATGTATGAGATTTTGAAGCATGACACTCCTGTAAGATGGGTGCTACTAGATGAATGATTTGGGCTGGCAAGCCCAGCTGTGTGTCTAAATCCATTTCACATGCAGCAAGACCCTTTAGCTCCTTTGAGGTTCAATGGACGGTTAGGATGACCGAACATCTGGTATCTTGCATATACTTTCACTCGTGGACATAATTTCTTGTACTTATACAGGCACAAACGGCACATAAATCTCTATCTGATGGTCAGTTTGTGTTTTATTATGTATCCTGTCACATAAATAGTTCCAATCCTTTAACCAATAATCCCAAAATAAGCCTTGACATAATCAGAATTGAGTTTGTCGTTGTGTTATCTTAAGGTCATTATTTTAAATTATAAAAACAGTCTCATGAAAAAAAATATAAAGTAAGACTGCGTACTCCACCCCTTACTTGACCAGCATACGCGTGAGCTTCGTCGACCGGCTGCTTTATTTATTTTCAACCAATAGCCCCGGTCAAGAGCTCAAGTTTTAAATCATCCCTCAACGCACATACAGATACAGGACAAACATCAACTCCCCCATCGAACGGCCCAAACAAATCCTTCTTCTCCAATCCAAGGGCCCAGAAATGCACCCCCACTCAAGGCAAGGGTTCTCTCTATTAATCCCCTCGCAAGCCATTCAAAGACTTCTCTTCGCATCCCTGGTGCTGCTTCCCTCGGACCAGGCGACATCTCTCTCTCTCTCTCTCTCTCTCTCTCTCTCTCTCTCTCTCTCTCTCTCTCTCTCGTCTAAGTTTTCCTTTCAACAAATCATCAACAGACGAAAATGGTGCAATCGACGGCCGGGAGTGACCCGCAGCAGCAGCAGCAACAACAACAATGGATGGCGATGCAGTACCCGGCAGCAACAATGGTGATGCAACATCAGATGATGCCGCAACACTATCCACAGCATTTCATGCAATATCATCATCAACAACAGCAACAACAGCAACCCACTACCACGGGATCCTCAGATGAGAATAAGACGATCTGGGTCGGTGATCTCCATTACTGGATGGACGAGAATTATCTCCATACCTGTTTCGCCCATACGTATGAGGTAAGGCCTTTTACTTGTTATTGAGTGGATCTATGTATCTGGGTTTTCTTGATTTGGTTGAGTTTTGTGGAGATCTATTTATTTGTGTTAGATTCGTCTTGTGGGTACTGCTTCTCGTGGTGGAACGGAGATTGTGTTGTAATTTGTAATTAATGTTTTGCTTAGGTTTTTGAAGTTGCTTTTGTTAAAAGTTATTGGGTTATGTGAGGATTGAGTCTTTTTTATTGGAATTTCAATAGAGTTGATGTTTCTTGATAAGCTGGTATTTTAAGATTTCTTTTTTTTTTTCTAAGGAAGCTGGAACCTTTTTTTTACTTATGTGGTGCTTTTGATTGTAGAGGGTGAAAACAGGTATCTTTCATAATTAGTATGTGAAATGTATTTGAAAAAAGGGCTATTCGTTGTGGAGGATGTGGTGACTTTGATTGCTTGGTAAAGGCGAATGTTGTGATACATATGGTGCTGTATGTTTGGGGTTATGCTAGTAAGGTTTCAAGGATTTTGTGTTTCTTTCTTTTCATTTCTCTAAGACAATGGTATTTGTTGTGACCATGTATGGCAATTAGTAAATTACTTCTTCTTGTCCGAATACCTTTTAAATTTACTTCCTGTAGTTTCTTCATCAATTTTGGTGAGAAGAAGCTGGACAGAAAAGTGTATATCAATTAGATGGGGACTTCTGTGTACTAAATAGGGGACTCCATGCACAACAACGAACTCACAGATGGGTTTATTATGCATACATATGTTGGGACCCCCATAAACAAGAACCTACTTACAGATAGGTGTATTAACAGTATTATGCATGTATATGTGCGTGGGTTGGAGACTTCTGCTATTGAGTTACAATGAAGTACTTGAATCAGTTTGCTTCTAATTAATCTATTCGGTTGTCATTCTCACTGCATTTTCTCATTTTCCCAGTATTATGAAAGCAAGCTTAAGGCTGCTAGTTAAATTTTATAACACTAGCACAACTGGACATGGTCATGTAACTGAAAATTTCTGAGACTTCATGGATCATAATGCCTGAATAGATGTATATGTTCAGCTTACTTGTCACCATCTTGAAGCCATAATGCTTCACGTGAGTTTGAGACTTCAGAAAGCATTTAATTGTCAGGGATGTGGTGGAAGACAAACAAAAAAAAAACTGAAAAGTCTACCTGCTTGTGGGTGTCTAAGCTTGGTTGCGAATATCATTACTATACAGATAGTTACCTTTGAAAATTGAGGAGAAATGATATGATAAAGAGTCATTAGGCCAGTATCTATGAAATGTTACAGCTTTTTTCAGGTGCTTAATGTTTGTATTAGGCTAAAATCTTACCAATAACCTGCTGTCCCTAGTTAAAATTTAAGTTACGAGGTAGTCCCAATTTTATCAAAGCCATTTCAGCATATTCTCTCCCATACTTAAAACCTACAAGAAGGTAAATTTATTCCTGAAATGCCCTCTTTTATGTGGTCCACCTCACATAGTTAACTTGAATCATCACTTTTATGTGGTGGGCCGACTTGTGGCTTATCAAATCCCCACATTGGATATCCAATTACCCAGCATTCAGCAGTTGACTAAACTGTTCATCTGATTTTTCAGTAGTATGATATTTTATCATTATAATCAAAGCCTTATCCCTATTAGGGTTCGCCTACACGAATCTTGTTCCTCCAATCACCTCTATCAAGTGTTATTGTTTCCTTAAGTCTAAGAGTTTTTAAATCTTTTCTCACCATTTATAATCACATCCTTTTGGGCCTTTTACTTCCCCTTTTAGAGCCTTCAACCTGGATTAACTTGATCCTACTAAATGTGCTGTTTTTGGTCTTTGTTGGACATGTTCAAACCATTTAAGTCTACCCTTCCTCATCTTGTTACCCATTGGTGCTACTCCTAAGCTTCCTCTAATGTTTTCTTTTCTAATTTTATTCTTTCTTGTCTTGCCACTTATCCATCCCAACATCCTCATTTGGGCTACGCTCATCCTATGCACATGTTATTTCTTAACAGCCCAACACTGATCTATAGAGCATAGCCGATCATACAGCCGTCTTATAGAATTTTCCTTTCACTTTGAGTGGCACCCACCAATCAAACGAAACACCAGAGACACATCTCCATTTGTTCCAAACCTCCTGGATTCTTTGGGTGACATTCATCTCAATCTCTTTGCTCTCATGAATTATTGATCCTAAATATCAAAAGTGGTCTTTTTGAGATACTTCTTGATTATCAATCTTTACTAGTGCTTCTCTCTTTCTCCTCTCCTTGCTAAAATTGCATTCCATATACTCTTAGTTTGGCTAATTTTAAATCTTTTAAACTCTAGAGCATCTCTCTACAACTCTAGCTTTGTGCTTACGGTTTCTCTTGTCTTATCAACCAAAACTATGTCATTTGCAAATAACATGCACAATGGAATCTTTTCGTGCAAGTGTTTTGTTAACTAGAAATAAGACAAGGGAGATGTCCAAAATGCAAATAATGTGCATTTGGAGATCGAATGTGGACCATTGCTTATGAAAAGTTTCTGATTCTCTATGTCTAGTAACTAAAAAAACATTTTATAAGATGCTAACTGGTCAAATTTGTTTGATTTCTGGCTATTGGATATCTAGTGTGGGTGGCTACATCTTGTCTTGTAAAAGTAGGTGGTTCAAATTAACTTAGACGATCTGGGACCACACCAAGATGGGGAATTCTAGGAATAAATACCTTCATATGGGTTTAAGCATGGGAGGGACCAAATTAAAATGGGTTTGCTAAGGTAGGGACCATGTAATTTAATTTTGTTTAGATACTGCGGCACAATTTCAGAGCTTTAGAGGGAATAACATGTAAGGGCAGTCCCGGTGCATGAAGTTCCCGCCTATGCAGGGTCTGGGGAAGGGGTGGACCACAAGGGCCTATAGTATGCAGCCTTACCTTGTTTTTGCAAAAGGCTGTTTCCACACTTTGAACCTGTGACCTCAAGGTCACACGACGACAACTTTTACTGTTGCGCCAAGGCTCCCCTTCTATAGGGGGAATAACATGTAAAAGCCCAAAAAGAAAAGTATCAACGCTAGCATATTCAATGGATAATGCACGTCTTTTTATATGTTATAACTAATCAATTCAAAATTGAGAGGATAAGGTACTTCATCTCAAGCCAGAATTGGGTGTCACGAGATTTTGTGACTTTGATTACCAATGTGTAGTGATTTTATCTGGAAACACAAAAAACTGCATATTTTGTGATCTCATCTTCAAACCATTTGTTCTTGCTTCAAATCTTACTTTTGTGGTAGGATTTTTTTATTTTGGTCAAATACTGAGAAATTGAAATTGTGGGTTATGTGTAAATGTCTAAATTCTAAGATACAAATAATGTGTTGACAAAGTATCTTTTGCTGCATTTGGGGTTCCTTTCTCATGTGTTTTGCTTGAGGTCATTTATGGTATAAACCAATCGGATTGTGTCAAGCTGTTGGTAAGGCAGGGACTACTGCATTACATGCACCAGTCAATTGAAGTGGCTATCTCTTTCTTCTTCAGACATGCTTGAGTTTATTGCTGTTTATGTCCTTTATTTTGGCAAGTAACTGGAAGTTAGAAGAACCAAGTTGTTAACCAAGCCACTTTCTGCTAACGTACCATGAAAACACAGCTACTTTTATATTATCTGCTTCTTCAATTAAGCTTTATATAAAGCAATTTCGTTTATTCAACATCCACTGGAAATATTATTGGCCATTTACTTCTTTAGCACCATGATTAACACAGGTTGTTTCCATCAAAGTTATTCGCAACAAACATACTGGTCAATCGGAGGGCTATGGATTTGTAGAATTTAGTTCACATGCAGCAGCTGAACAAGTTCTCCAGAACTACAATGGCACTGCAATGCCCAACACAGACCAACCCTTTCGATTGAACTGGGCATCATTTAGCATGGGTGAAAGACGTTCAGATACTGGTTCAGATCACTCCATATTTGTAGGTGATCTTGCTCCCGACGTCACTGATATGTTGTTGCAAGAAACTTTTGCCAGTCGATATCCATCTGTCAAAGGTGCAAAAGTTGTCATTGATGCAAATACTGGACGCTCGAAAGGTTATGGCTTTGTGAGGTTTGGCGATGATAATGAGAGGTCACAGGCCATGACTGACATGAATGGTGCATATTGTTCAAGTAGGCCCATGCGTATTGGCGCTGCAACCCCCAGGAAGTCATCCCAACAATCTTATTCTCAAGGTCTGGCATAGTACTCTCTTTACCAATAACATGCATTCTGAACTTGATATGTTCTATTACAAATGCTTGGTCCTCATATTGAAATTCAGTATTTGTTTTACTTGCTGTACTCATCATCTCAATAAAAACATAAAATACCCTGAAAATGGTTCATAAGCTTGTCATTAGATATTTTAATCTAAATATTTAAAGAAAGTTCAATATATTATTTATTCACTAAGGCAGTCAGGACATTATTCTAATCCCATGAGTTGCTGGCATGCTGATAATTTTTCCTGTGCCTTAATTTGCCTAAACACAGCACTTCTCTCTTAGCATTTCTACTTTTATACATTCTCTGCATAAAATTGGTGCAAAGATATTGTTCTACTATGATTATAGGACAGTAGATATAATAGAAACTGCTGCAGGTCTGGCCCAAGCTTGGCAGTCGACCTGTTTGTTGAATTTATATTTGGTTCTGCAAACCTGGGTGTCGCTAGGGTTAAAAATTACCTATACAATAAAAATTAAATAGATTTTCTTTCACCAGCTTACCGAATTTGTGAGTATAACTCTTGGAGTATGCTCACTAACACAATAACAACACTATATAGCTCCTTATGATTTTGTCTTTATTTGATTCCAATATTTTATGTCTGCAATTTTTTTTCTTCAAATTCGACCTCAATCAAACAAATTCTGAACCTGAATCAGTAAACTGGTTATCTAGTGCTGGAGGTTGGGTCAATTGCATTTTATCTTGAGATTGGTTGAACCAAAACAGGATCAACCCAATCTCAAGATTGCTTATCTGTCATTAAGGAGTCAAATCATCGAAAGCTTTCCGAAAGGGACTGAATTGCATAAAGCCCTACAGGAGATGGATTCTGTTGACCCCCTCTTACCCTGTACCTGGTGCCCCTGAGAAACTCAGACATCTCAGGGTAGATATCCTGTCAAACTTTGATATGGAGCAGCTGAATTTGAACGCTAGCTCCCGTTCATTCAATCTGTATTATACTTCTGTTTAACTAGCTTAGTTTAAAGCTGATAGTTATCTGCCCATGCCTACGTAGCCACTTATAAGCAAAGGCCTGTTCATGATCTTCATCTTTTTGAGCCCCAACTGTTCTTGTTTTACAAGATTTAACTCACTTTCAACTCGAGAAGTGGTATTTTTACGTGCCCTCAGTCAGAAACCCAATGGTATTTCAGAGTATTCCTGTTTCTGTTAATCTTTCATTGGATTGTCTTGTTTCCTGCCTATGATCTCTCTCTTGGCATAGAAGTTGGTTCTGAATCTATGCTTGTAGTTCTGTTTCTGTGAGTTATCATTCATGAGTGTCTCATGACAGTTTTTTAGGGTGGGCCACCTTTTGATCATGCATTAGGAACTGTTATATAAGAAAGTGAGTTTTCAGTGTCGGAAGTTGTGTGCTTTTTCTTAGAACAATTGGATAGTACCAAACTTTTGTCCTTTGCTTTTGATATGCTGACCAAATTTTGCAATCTTTGTAAGGTTGCTTTTGATTTTAACCTGCTTAATGCATTGAACATGTCACTGTGCTGACTAAATGACCTCTACATTTCTCACCATTTCAGATTGAAACAACTAGTAGCTTATAGTTTATTGGGTAGGTCTTTCTATGGTAGGATATTTGTAAAAAGAGGCCTCTACTTTAACTTATTTATTAAAAGGGGCCTACCCTATTCAAATTTGTAAAGGGAGGCCTATACTTTGGGGATAATTGGCAATAGCAGGCCCTCTCTCTCTCTCTCTCTCTCTCTCTCTCTCTCTCTCTCTCTCTCTCTACGCAAAATGTTTGAACTGCCATTTAGTGTGAGAAAAATAGTCCAAAAATGATATATGCACTCCCTTGAACAAAAAAAGGGAAATCCACGAATGTATTTGCACCCCCTGAGCAAGAAAGGGATCCACAAATGTTTTTTTGCGGTTCTCTTAAATCAAATTTGTCTGCCCAAACAAATTGACCTGGCCCAATTTAAATTGTGTGCCAATTGAACTCTTGAGGATATCAATTATTAGATGATCCTAAGCAATGGTTCTATAATGTAAAATGGTCATCATCATCATCAAGACCTTATCCCAATTAGGGGTCGGCTACATGAATCTTATTCCTCCATTCCTCTCTATTAAGTACTAGGGCTTCATTTAGTCCTAAAGTTTTTAAATCTTTCCTCACCACTTCTATCGACGTTCTTTTGGGCCTTCTCCTTGCCCTTTTAGAACCTTCTACTTGTATTGCCTCACTCCTAACCGGTACTGTTGTTGGTCTCCTTGGAACATATCCAAACCATCTAATTCAAATCTCCTTCATCTTGTTACCTATTGGTGTTACCCCAAAATTTTCTCTAATATTTTTATTTTTAATTCTATCCTTTCTTGTCTTACTATTCATCCATCTCAACATCCTCATTTCTGTGACGCTCATCCTATGAGCATGATGTTCCTTAACTGCCCAACACTCTGATCCATAGAGCATGGTCTGCCTTATGGCCATTCTATAGAATTTTCCTTTTAGTTTGAGTGGCACCCGCCGATCCCACAAAACTTCAGATGCACATCTTCATTTGTTCTAACCCGCTTGGATTCTTTGGGTAACCTCCCTCTCAATCTCTCCACTCTCATGAATCAATGATCCTAAGTACCGAAAGTGGTCTTTTACGGGGACTTGGTTATCAATCTTGACTGGTGTTCCACTTCTACTATCGTTGCTAAAATTGCATTCCATATATTCTGTCTTAGTTCGGCTAATTTTAAATCCTTTAGATTCTAATGCTTCTCTCCATAACTCTAGTTTTATGTTTACACCCTCCCTTGTCTCATCAAGTAAGACTATATCATCTACAAATAGCATACACCAGGGAATCTCCTCGTGCAGATGTTTTGTTAACTCATCCAAAACCAGTGTGAAAAGGTATGAGCTCAATGCCGATCTTTGGTGTAATCTTACAGCGACAGAAAAATCACCAGTCTCGCCACTAGTGGTCTTAACATTTGTTATCACTCTCTCATACATATATTTAATTATGTCTATATACCCCTACGAAACCCCTTTATCACCCAACATCCTCCATATTAACTCTCTAGGAACTATCATAAGCTTTCTCTAAGTCGATAAAGACCATGTGGAGGTCTTTCCTCCTCTCCCTATATTTCTCTACTAATTGTCTTAGTAAGAAAATAGCTTCAATGGTAGGCCTCCTAGGCATGAAACCAAACTGATTCTCTGATACACTTGTTTCATGTCGTAGCATCTTCTCAATCACTCTTTCAAAAAGTTTCATAGTGTGGCTCATAAGTTTGATCCCTCAATAATTAATGCAGCTCTATATGTCTCCTTTTTTCTTATAAATTGGTAGAATAGAGCTTTTCCTCCACTTGTCAGGCATTTTCTTTAATTTTATAATCTTGTTAAACAAATTGGTCAACCAAACTACCCAAATATCTCACATATGCTTCCAAACCTCTATTGGTATACCATCGGGCCTCATGGCCTTTCCTAATTTCATCTTTTTCAAGACCTCTTTCACTTCAAGTATTCTAATTCTATGTTCATATCTATAATATCCATTGTTATTTAGATTTATAGTATTTTCAATCCCTATATTTTCAGAGCCATTGTTATTTAGCAATTTTTGAAATTATGTTTCCCACCTTTGTTTGATCTCATCATCTTTGACTATACCTTTTGATCATCGCTTCTAATGCATCTAACATGATCTAAGTCCTTACCTTTCTGTTCTCTTACTTTTGCAAGTTTAAACACATTTCTCACCTTCTCTTGTTCTTAATTTATTATAGAGCTCATCATATGCTTTAAGTTTAGCCTCACTTACTATTTTCTTAGCAACCTTTTTAGCATTCTTATATTGTTCATAGTTTTTATTATTTCTAGTCTTCTGCCATGCTTTAAAACACATCTGTTTTTCCTTAATAACTTTTTGCATTGTTTCACTCCACCACCATGTTTCCTTTACTAATTGCCTTTTACCTTTAGATACTCTTAAGACATCTTTTACTACTTTCTTAATAGACTCAGCAATATGAATCCACATGGTATTTACTTCTATTTTATAGTTCCAATTTCCTTCTACCATCAACTTATTTGTGAATGGGGTTATTTTCTCTCCTTTTAAGTTCCACCACTTAATTTTTGGATACTTATTAAGTTCATTTCTTTTCTTCCATCTTTTGATATTGATATCCATAACCATTAACCTATGTTGTGAGGTTAAACTCTCACCGGGTATCACCTTACAATCCTTACACATAGATCGTTCATTATTCCTAAGTAGAAAAAAGTCTATTTGGCTTTTATGAAGTCCACTTTTAAAGGTTATTAAGTGTTCATCCCTCTTCTTAAAAAGTGTATTTACAAGGGCCAGGTTATATTACAAAGCAAAATTGAGGACATTCTCCCCCATCTCATTTCGTTGACCTATACTATACCCTTCGTGTATTCTATCATATTCTTCCTTTTCTTTTTCTACATAGCCATTTAAGTTTGCTCCTATAAATATCCTCTTAGTGTTGGGAATTTTTTGCATGATTCTCTCCATATCTTCTCAAAACTGCCTCTTGATTATATCTTGTAACCCTACTTGTGGTGTGTATGCACTTATAACATTTATAATCTGCTCTCATAGAACAAGTTTTATTATTATAATTCTATCACTGATTCTTTTAACGTCCACAACCTTTTCTTTTAATTCCTTATCTACTATTATTCCTACGCCATTTCTGTTATTATCTTTTCCTACATACTATAATTTATATCCATCTATTTCTCTAGCTTAGGCCCTTTCCACTTGGTTTCTTGGATATAGGCGATGTTGACTCTCCTACGTCTCATTGCGTCTACTAACTCCAAACTCTTACTTGTCAATGGCCCTATATTCCATGTGGCGATATGACTCTTATGCTCTGGAGATATCCTATTTACTATTGCCTTTCTCGACCTCCATGGCATGAACCCATGTCCACTTTTCATTGTACCTAGGTTCTGATGCAACGCATCACTTCCGAGGGGACACTTTAGCAGCTCTTGCCCATTTTTTACTATACCTGGGGTCCAATGTAGTACATTGCTTCTGAGAGAGTGCCCTAGCAATCCTTGCCTATTTTTCACCTCACCCGGGATTCGATGCAGCGCATCGCTGATGGGGAACGCTCTAGCTCGAAGGAATGTCAGTTTTGATTCATGTCATGTTAGGGTTGCCATAGTTTTAAGAAGCTGAAGATGATTTTCATTTCTTCCTTATAAACTAATATGCAAATACATATTCATTTGCGAGCAGAATTTTCATTTCTTCCTAACAAACTAATATACAAATGCATATTCATTTGTAAAAAGGAAATAACAAAATCATCTTCAACTTCTCCCCTGCTGGCTGGCACCTGACGCAAGACCCTCTTGCTTTGCGATAGTCTTCAACTTGACCCCTTGTTTTGAGTATTTTTTAGTTGTAAAATGGATGGTGAAAGTGAAAAATCTGTTTCAAATGCCATTACAAGAGAAAACCAGGGCTAGGATCTCCTAACAGTGATATCTAGAGAGAGAGAGAGAGAGAGAGAGAGAGAGAGAGAGAGAGAGAGAGAGAGAGAGAGAGAGACTCTCTAACGTACAGGCCTCGCTTTTCAGATTTGGAAAAGCAGGCCTCTTTTTACAAATAGGCCAAGGTAGAGGCCTTGTTTTACAAAGATATTTTCTTCAGCATGGTTTCCAATTCATTGTGCCTTCCACAACTGTTTAGCTTGCGGTTTTACCATGAAAGCAAATTCTTGACTCTCATAGTTCTGCCAATCCTCATTTTGAGTTTTTGCTGAGCAGCATGGTATAAATATGAAAGATTGCAACTTGGGCATCCACTTTGGGAAGTCAACATGATGAAATCATGTATGTTTGGTTTTGGTTGACAGCGAGGACGATATGGTGATTCCACAGTAGGAAGATGATGGGGACCATCATCCCAATTTTTTTTATTTTTTTTTTCATAGTTTAGTTTAATAAGATGATGGGGACCATCATCCCACTAAGGGTATTAAGTTTCTTAGTGTGTTGTGACTTAAGTAGGGGCAATTTTATCTTTTTACTAGATTAGGGTTAGATGTCATCTTTTTCTCTTTTGTGTAAGCAGTTTTTGATGGATAATGAATGAAGATTACGTTAGACTTGGTGGATTCCTCATTCTAGCTTCCTTCCCTTAGGCATGAAGCCGTGTTCAATACAAAGCCGAATTAATATTATTTCATCATGTTTTGTGAGGTAGTACTTTTCTACCTAGTCTTTTAATGGACGATTTTTGAGCTGTGTAGTTTCGTGATTTGCATCGGTAATTATTGAGAATTTTTATCCTATATTAAATTCTTGAACCTTAATTCCAAAGCTTAATCAGGACTGTTTGTCAATTAGAGGGACAATCCGGATTGAAACTTCGATCTTACCTTAATCGGTGGAGATGTGAGACAGTCTGCAGATCCTGTAACTTATTGTAGGCTATTGATGCTAATTAAGACTGATTTTTTGCATGTTAAAGTGCTCGTCATAGTTTAATTTATGTTTTCTTTTTTAATTTAATTCTAATCTGATCTTAGCATATAGATTAGGTCATTTTGCATGTTGTCCTACATTAGAAGAAGCACGTAAATAGAGAAAGATGATGTTTATTATCCTCCAAACAAAACGTGACTTTTCTACTTGTTTTTGTAAATCATATCTAAGTGGTTATGTATGTTGTATTATTCTCTTCGATCGATTAAAACTTAAAAGTAGCCACTTATCTTGGATCATTGATACTATCACTCATTGCTTGTTTCCTTCTCTTAAGTTTGGTTAGAAGTTTGTTCCTGCCAGAGCCACAGAAAGGGAGGATCTTAGTATGTCATATATGCTAGCTGTCTCTTTACCGGGTTCCTGATTATAATGTAATTACTCTTGCTAATAAGAAAGGTACTAAAAGTAGTGGGACTTAAGACTGTGACCTTATCAACTAAAAATGTTCGTGATTTTCTTATCTGGCTTTGTTATTTACAGGTGGTTATTCATCTAATGGTGCCTCTGGCCAGGGCAGCCAGCCTGATGGTGATTCATCTAACACAACAGTGAGTCCTTTTTTTAAATCTCCATTCATGGCCTCTCCATGACGCCTTTTGTTGTGATTGACCCATTTTTATGGTGCATTTAATATGCTAGATATTTGTTGGAGGACTTGACCCCAATTGCAGTGACGAGTATCTTAGACAGGTCTTTTCTGAGCATGGTGATATTCTCTCTGTTAAAATACCTGTCGGGAAAGGATGTGGGTTTGTCCAATTTGCTCAACGGTATATTCTCGCATCATCATTCGATTGGAAACATGCAAATTGAGACCGAATTATCATCTACAGTTATCTCTTCTGCTAGTAATGGCCAGTTTGTTCTATGTGTACCTGTTGGCAGAACTGCAGCTGAGGAGGCTTTGTCACGATTGAATGGGACAGTCATTGGGAAGCAGACAGTTCGTCTTTCCTGGGGCCGCAATCCTGCAAACAAGCAGGTAAACTTATCCACTGACTGCCAAGAAAGTCCCATAGGCAAACACTATGAACCAATTCATTTTTCTCAAGTTTGTGCTGTGCAGTTGGCTGCTCGGCAGTTCCATATTTAGGCCCACATGTAAATGGGTGGTATTTTATCTTGTGAGCCACCTCGTGACATGATGCATGAGATATGATAGTGATTGGACTGAGCTTTCATCTGATTACTTGCCTCTAAAAGGTGATTAAAAGTATAATGAGCAGACACACTTGTTAAAAAATGAAAATCCAACTAACTGCATTGTAGCTCTTTATTATTTTGTGGTTTTCAGTAACCCATCTAGTGGTCCAACTGGATCATCAGTGTGGCTGTCATACTTGTGTGCTATTTGTTTTGTGGAGAGGGCAAGCCACGCTACAGTGACTTTACTAAGCTTTAGCAGCATTTGTTCCTATAATGATCTGTGCTTTATGGATTTCTTTCCTTGCCACTATCTGATCTTTTACTTGGATTTCAAATCACAATTTTCTGTGTAATGAATACAAATTTAGGTTTACTTGTGTCTATCTATTTTCTTCACTGGTTGACCACTGTTATGCGTCCATTTTCGACAGCCAAGGGTTGATGCTGGCAACCAGTGGAATGGAACATACTACGGAGGCCAGGTTTATGATGGATATGGTTATGCGATGGCACCTCAAGATCCAAGCATGTATGCTGCTGCAGCTGCATATGGGGCTTATCCTGTCTACGGAAATCCCCAACAACAAGTGAGCTAAGTATTTTTCATTTGCGGAAGCAGGTTTTAGTATATTGAGAGTAGTCAGACGTGATTGCAATTAATGGACATGACTGGATCACTTGTAGTTTAGTGGATGACAATTTATCAGCATCCTCCTGGGGAACTTGAACTGGATTGTTGTCTCAAAATTTGCTTTTAGATTCATTGACCTTTCCTTAAGTTTTTAGAGATTTGAGAAGGAAAAAGTTTCTTCTATGCTTTTCTTTGATGATTTATATTTTAGAATCAGTAAATTTGTTGCATTTGAGCAACCAGATTGTCTGGATCAATTCATGGTTGCAACTTGGTGAAGCTTCTCTTCAACCACATTGGATTTTATTTTCATTATCATTCTTACCTTCTGATGCTGTAGTGCTTAGAAGAAGTGTGCATGCGGCTTGTTTAGATGGGACTTACAAATTACCTTGCTGTATGAGCTTCTCCTCAAAATGGAACCACTCTTTCCAGTTGGAGCTAGAAATAAAGGGGAGCCTCGGTGCACGAAGCTCCCGCGTATGCCGGGCCTGGGGAAGGGGCAGACTACAAGTGTCAATAGTATGCAACCTTATCTTGCATTTTACATGAGGCTCTTTTCAAGCTTAGAGCTCGTGACCTCAAGGTCACACGACAACAACTCTACCATTGTGCCAAGGCTCCCCTTCAAAGAACTAAGCCCTTTTCAGCAGAAACTCACCATGATTCCATTTATTTGATGATTTTCTTCTAAGAGTCTGACCAGCCTCAAAACAACCGCCCGGTCCATCCTAACGACGATGTTGCATTCTGCGTGATGTGCATGGTCAAGATCAAGAATGCTGATCTGGTGTGAAGTGGGTTACATGTACAAAGCCGAATAATTGATTTTTTTACTAAAACACTCTTGACATTTTTACTCCTGATTTTATTTTTTTGGGATAAATCACAGAGTTCTAAAATGTTCTAATTCTAGGCAGATTTACCAAATTAAAATAGCTTTATGAAACTAAATTCAAATCTTAGGAACAAATTTTCAAGTTCTCAAATGTTCTACGGATCTCGCCAAAAATATAAATCAAACATTAAATTCATATCCTTGTAAACTGAGATTATATTACCCTTGCTAAGTAGTTTTTTTAATGAATGGTTTGTATATTGATCTTTTCTTTTTAATGGTACAAGTAAAGAAAATCAAAGGAAATCACTCCCACCCTCCAAAATGTAATCACTGGCCAAAGGGGAAGCAAAAATTCAAATCTGCAACTAAGCATATTCCAGGAGAATTGCCGAGTTAAGTGCGACCAACTCTGCTGAATATTTGTTGGCATTAAGTATATTAAATATTCGTTGGTGTGGGAGGCACACATAAGTACAAGAATTTAGATTGAGCTAATCTTAAGGAAACAATACAACCATTTAAATAAGGGAGTGGGAAGGATGTAATATAACAAAAGCCAGTATCAACCAGTCTGAATAAAAAGGGCAGTCCCTGTGCACGAAACTCCTGTGTATGTGGGGTCCGAGAAAGGGTAGACCGCAAAAGTCAATAGTACACAGTCTTATCTTTTATTTTGTAAGAGGTTGTTTTCACGCCTTAAATCTGTGGCTTTAAGGTTACAAAACGACAACTCTACCATTTTACCAATGATTCCTTCAACTAGTCTGAACATCGTAAAAAGTGATATTTGATTGAGAAACTTTAGATTTTGAAAGGGCATCCTCGATTCATCACTTTTCTTCTAGTCAAACAGGCCCCAAGTAGTCACTGTCCGATAGATCCGTTATTGACAAATCTGCATTGCATTGAGAGATTGATACTCGTCGAAAACCGTAAACAAACTGGATTATTTGTGGTTTGATCATTAGTATGGTGTAAGATGGGACTACCAAGTCAACCAACCTATTGATTGCTGCGTATTTGCCATGTTACATTATTAGCTAGGGAGAAGCGACTAACCAACAGCCGAAAGGAGAGACAGAGAGAGCAAATCGCCCAACCAGTGGTAACAGACCGAAAAGCATTATAACATACAATACGTACTATAAAGTATGGAGTAATAGTGTAGACTGCGGGACTTGCACTAGCATCTGGACCTTCATGTTAAATATACTTGGGATAGAAAAGACTTGTCAAGGTACCTTCATGATTACGTGCATACACATTTGGAGACCTTACAACAAATCTAAATTCTCAGTTTTTTTTTTTTTGGAAAAATGTGGTAGTGCATATCGTTTACGGTCTTAATTTATTGAGAGGGGTTAGACTTAGTCATCGTTGCCTGGCTTTGAGCATTATTTATTTAGGAAGATAACTATATATCCAATAATTGTTTATACATAACAATAAACATGTATCATTTGGCAATCCCTTACCCAATTCTTTGTGGACATTCTCGAATGATTTACCATTCCAAATGATAGCGATTACCAAGCAAAAAAGATAGCGATTACCAAGCAAAATACTTGTTTGCTTAGCGAGAAGTACAAATAAATGAGTGTCATATGATACTTTCTTTCTTTTTTTGCTTAGACTTGTACCCTCCTTCAACCAATATGGAGAAAAATGCAATAACAAAGCACAAGTTCGGAGGTAAAAGTGCAGGGTGGGACTTATTGGCTTTCCATATGAAAGCGCTCTTCCTGTGAAAATCAATATCTGTCCATTTCGTGCCTATCAAACATGTCTAGGAAGAGCGATTCTTAATTGTGCTGGTTTGAGTCTGCTCAAGAGTGTAAGAGTGTTTCAGCCTGCTCAAGTGTGTGTTTGTAAATATTTGCTAACAAAGTCACAGGAAGAAAAAGGACTCAAATATTTGTGAGAAGATTTTTTTTTCTTTAAAACTATTATTTTTAATATAATACTATTTCCTTTTCTATGTATAGGAAGTGATATGACAGAGCCAATGAAAGATGACCATAAGATATGATATTGATTTTGGATATAATGGACTATAACTTATGAATGAACGCTTACATTGATTGGATTGATTTGTTAAGAGTCCATAAGAGTGTCCAAACATGTATTGTTGTTGTGGGAAAATATTTAGTATATAATTATTAGGGTAGCAATATATGCATCCTTTGTTTTTCCTTTTCGTCTGTCACTAAATACTATGAAAAAGCCATATATTTATATGGGCTTTCATTTCTAAAGATCCAAATTATTCACAAGGTTGGTCTTGAAGTAGAAGGACTATGTTCTCAAACTCTTATCCATTGAATGATCCTAATTACCACTATTTTTTTTAGTTGTAAAATGAAAAGTAAAAACTTTTGGGCCTATTTCCATAATAAAACTAAGGCAAAGACAATATTGATATTGTGAACGTTCGGATCATTAGAAACCTGACCACGCTTGTAGTTATAGCAGTTGCAGTTCATGTTTAATAAGGGACTCGCCATGAAAATAGGGGGCGCATATCTCAGTCTCCAGTTACTACGAAGAAGAGAAGAATGAAAGTAGCTGCTGAGTAAGAAGTTCTCGGGGCTACCATAAGACAAGGAGCACTTGCCCAAGTTGTTGGCTGAAAGAGTGCAAAAGTGGAAATTTGGAAACTTCATGCACAAATCAAGGGTTGTGATGGAACCATTCCATTAGTGGTAGAGTTGATTCCTTTGGGCCCCATACAAGTTGATAATGGTGACTGTACGTGGCATCACAGAAGAATCCTTTTAGGGATACAGGTGTGGACGTATGGCGCTAATATTCCCGTCAGTATTTTACTAGTATAAAAATGATTAGATTTTGGTATCTTCAAAACGGTGATCCCTAGTTTGGCCACAGGTGGCTTGCCGCGGAGTTTGTTAAAGCCCCAAGCTTTACTAGCAAGCAACACCTTTAGCCATGGTCCTCTCTTTCCTTGCATACCATTTCCTTTGTCTCCTGCAACTTCCAAACTCCTGCTTCTTCTTCCTGCGGGCATTCTTTCCATTATTCATTGACTATGACGCAGGTAGCCTTGTAGCATAGGTCGGCCAATCTTAGTCTGTTTTGGTTATAAACTTGGTTCCAAGGCCTCCACATAAGACCCATCATCTAGAAGACTTGTGTTCTAAAAAGTGTATAAATTTTTTATATAAATATCTAAATATTTTAAAGTTTCTAAATTAGTCTTTAGGATATATCTAGGTTAATATTTGTAGAGGATTTGTGAGGAAAATTCTAATGTAGCTTCTAGAAAAGTGTCAATCATTGGATTGCAAATACTTGAAATAATTTTCACCATACATCAAGGAGGTGATAGGTAGAAAGCTATTATAAATAGATGAATACTTCTTAGTTGTCGGCAGGTGAAAAAGAAGTGAGTAAGAAGATTTAAGAAGTTGAGTGAGAGTGTGAGGGAGTAAAGGCTACCCTAGTTGTCAGCAAGTGAAAAAGAAATGAGTAAGAAGATTTGAGAAGTTGAGTGAGAGTTTGAGGGAGTAAAGGCTACCCTAGTTATCAGCAAGTGAAAAAGAAGTGAGTAAGAAGATTTAAGAAGTTGAGCAAGAGTGTGAGGGAGTAAAGGTTGCCCTAGTGCATAATGCTCATGTGTATGTGGTGTCTGGGGAAGAAGCATACCACAAAGAGTCCATAGTACACAGCCTTACCTTACATTTTTGCAAAAGGCTATTTCCATACTTTGAACCATGACTTCCAAGTCACAAGGCAACAATTCTACTGTTGCGCCAAGGCTCCCCTTCTAAAGTGTGAGGGAGTGAGTCCTATAAATGTAGCAACCTTATTTCTGCAATTGTTCTCGAGTAAAATGGAGAGAATTTTTTCTTTTTCATTAGTACTTTCTCTCTTCTTGTTTTCCTCACAGATCATTGTGGGTGAAGGCTTAGCAAAGCCTAAATTTAACATAGTGACATTAGAGCCAAGTTCTGCCTTATAGAAGTATTGGTGAAGCTTTTTCCCTCATCCCCACATTGAAGATGTCTTCTAACTTAGTGCAAACTTAGGTTCTCAAGTTGTTGAAGGACAACTATGAAAGATGGTAAATTCAAATGAAGGCATTGTTCTCATAAGAGTCATGGGAGATTGTTATTGATAAATAGATGAGTCTACTGTTGAGTAAAAAGCTTCCTACACTATAAATAAAAAAAAGACTTTTAAGGAGCAAAGAAAGAAGGATAAAAGAACATTGTTCTTACTCTATCAAAGAGTAAATAAATCAACATTTGAGAAGATTGTTCAAGAAAAATCAAGTAAAGAAGCATGGGAGATTCTAAGCATGCACCTACTTCAAGGGTGTTAATTGAGTAAAAGGAGTCTGTTAGAAAACTTTAAGGGCTAAGTTTACAATTGCTTATGTAAAGGATGGTGAATCTATCTCCAACTACTTCTCATGGTTACTAGTTATTGTTAATAACGTAGAAAGGAATAGAGAAAAGATTAAATATGTTTGTTTGATGGAGAAAATATTGTGATATCTGACGACTAAATTTGAACATGTGGTTGTGGCTATTGAAGACTCTAAAGGTTTGGATACTCTCACAATTAAAGAGTTAATGAGATTACATCAAGTGCTTTGGTAGCATATGATAAGGCCTAGCAGATTAGCCATAGTTAGGGGTGGCAATTCGGGTTGGCGGGTCGTGTTTGCGGTGACACGAACACGACACGATTAGAGTTATGGGTCAACACGAACACGACACGATTAATAGTCGTGTCAAAAACCTATGACTCGTACACGACCCGATTCTTAAAAAAATAACACGACACGACATGTGTAACACGATTAATTGACTAAGTTGTGTTGGATATACGGCACGACATGAAACGACTCGATTTCCCTATTACGACTTAGTAAAAAAACTGCTCCCAAGTGAATGGAGCCAAACCAACCACAAAACATAGGACGGTTATTTCACAACCGTCCTATATGTTATGGGTTTTATAGGACGGTTGTGAAATAACCGTCCTATATGTTATGTTTTATAGGACGGTTAAATCAGAACCGTCCTATATGTTATGGGTTTTATAGGACGGTTGTGAAATAACTGTCCTATATGTTATGTTTTATAGGACGGTTGTGAAATAACCGTCCTATATGTTATGTTTTATAGGACGGTTATATCAGAACCGTCCTATATGTTATGGGTTTTATAGGACGGTTGTGAAATAACCGTCCTATATGTTATGTTTTATAGGACGGTTATGTCATAACCGTCCTATATGCTATGTTTTATAGGACGGTTAACGACTAACCGTCCTATTTTTACACATATGGATATGGTTTATTAGTACTTTACCAATCTATGAGCGTGACTGTGATGTGTCAGACTTCCAGTGACCAGTCTGCCTATGTCGGCAAACGGCCTAGCCTTGGCGCCGGCCTGCCTGACAGGGACAGATAGTTTTCTTTCCTCCAATTCCAAACTGGCAAGTGGCAACTAGAGTTAATGAAACTTACACTTCAATCATTTGTCAAATATTTTGAGTCCTTAATGTTAGATCCGACGTGTGGGCCCCCCTTGTAGTGGCGGGAAAACAAAATGAAAACTGAAAACATAAAGGTTTAACTAATTAATAATTATCTAGGTCTACAAAGTCAATCTAGTCTAAGACAATTGTTTTGTCTTTTTGTATGTAAGTAAGCCCAATTCCCATATCCAATTATCCAATTAAATTTGAAGTCTTATGCTAAAGCTAAGCTGCTAAAGCACCCTAGCCTAGCTGGTGGTTGTTTGCTATAAGCCTATAACTATAAGTTATAATCTAAGACTTAGCTAACGTACACACTGTCTCTAATTTTCTTATCAAACATTTTAAGATTAGCTACACATTGTCAGTTACAAACTTACAAGTTACACTTAGTACAAAATTAGTTAACCAAGTTTTGTAACTTGTACAAGTACAAGTAAAGTGAGAGACTAACTAACTATCATATATTGTATAAATTTATAAATACTAATGATTTTCTTATGTTAATTTCACATGTCATCACCAATTGATCTAATATATCTCTTTTTCATCAAATTCATGAATATCATGTATCTAACTTATATAACTCAATATTTGTTTCTCTTTTCTAACTCCTAATTGATGATAATAGATTAGGAATAACTCATTCATCCATGATCCATCATTCATGCAGAGTAAAATTTAGTAACTCCCTTAGTAATATCATTTAACATGTGTTTTTTCTCTCATGATTATTATTCATTTTACCATCAATGCCACTTCTTTTCAATTTTCACTATAGAGTATAGGCCACAATCCATAATTAATTTTAGTTTCACCAAAGTTATCATATCAATATCCTTCTAATTCTCTCTTGATAAGCTTTTATGTTAATTCAATACATAACTCATATTCTCTGATCTCATTCTCACCTCAAATAATGAATTAATTACATAGCTAATAACTATTCCCTTCATATACTCATTATCCACCAATGAGATAATTACATAACTCTTTATATACTAATTCTCAAGGCAATTGTTTTGTCTTTTTGTATGTAAGTAAGTAAGCTCAAATCCAATTATCCAATTGAATTAGAAGTCTTAAGCTAAAGCCCCTGCCCTGGTCGGTTGTTTGCTATAACTATAAGTTATAACCTAAGACTTAGCTACACCTATACACTGTCTCTAATTTTCTTATCAAACATTTTAAGATTAGTTACACATTATCAATTACAAACTTACAAGTCACACTTAGTACAAAATTAGTTAACCAAGTTTTGTAACTTGTACAAGGACAAGTAAAGTGAGAGACTAACTAACTGTCAAATATTGTATAAAATTATAAATGCTAATTATTTTCTTATGTTAATTTCACATGTCATCACCAATTGATCTAATATATCTCTTTTTAATCAAATTCATGAATATCATGTATCCAACTCATATAAGTCAATATTTGTTTCTCATTTCTAGCTCCCAATTGATGATAATATATTAGGAATAACTCATTCATCCATAATCCATTGATCCATCATTCATGTAGAGTAAAATTTAGTAACTCCCTTAGTAATATCATTCAACATTTGTGTTAATTCAATACATAACTCCTATTCTCTGATCTCATTCTTACCTCACCTAATGAGTTAATTACATAACTAATAACTATTCCCTTCGGACCCTTCCTATACTCATTATCCACCAATGAGATAATTACATAACTCTTTCTATAATCATTCTCAACTCTCAAGCTACTAAGTTAATTACATAATTGTTTCTATTCTCATTCAGTCATTCTTACCTAATGAGTTAATTACATGACTCTTTCTTTACTTATCTCAACAACTTTTGAATTGAGTATGAGTTACTTACATAACTTTGCTTTTTTAAGCTGATCCTCAACTGAGATCAGATGAGTTAAATACATAACACTTACTTTACTCATCCTCAACCTCAACAACTATTAAATTGAGTATGACAATATGAGTTATTTACATAACTTTGTTTTTAAGTTGATACTCAATTGAGATGAGTTAATTACATATATGCTCTATCTTTTGAAGCTCATCCTTTAGAAAATTAAGATGAGTTAATTACATAACTCTTTCTTTACTCTATACTTAATAATTATTTTTATTAAATACATCCTCAACTAAGATTAATTAAATACATAACTCTTATAGTTTATAAGACGGTTATGCAACAACATATTAACAACCGTCTTATAACTTTATAATAAATAAAATAACCATCTTATATAACTTATAGGACGGTTATAAAAAAATCATCATATATTTCATTATATATATTATAGGACGATTATTTAAAAACCGTCCTATATTGTTCTATATATCATTTTTCACCTTGATCAACCCTAATTTCAAATTTTCAATCTTCCAGCAGTCCAAACTACTGAGAAAGTGAAAATGACCATTCCTCTTCAACGTTTCACAGATCTAAGCAAAATAAGGTATGTATTTACGAATTTTACAATCTGTATACAGTTCTATAAAAAACATAAAAGCCAGTACCCTTTTTTTTTCAATTTTTTTGTTTTTTGTTAACTATTTTCCATAGATCTTGATGGGTTTTAGTCTGAGAAGGTGAAAACGACCATTCCTCTTCGATCTTTCACAGATTTAAGCAAAAAAAGGTATGTATTTACAAATTTTATAATCTGCATTTATTTTTTTTGTTTTTCGTTAACTATTTTTCATAGATCTTGATGGGTTTTAGTTCCATGTGTATGAGAAGCATTCCATTTGAGTTTTATATTTCTTTGCTCTAGATTTGAGTTTGTTTTTAGGTTTCTACTGTTTTTTCGAAAAAAATCGATTCTGAAAATTTTAAAAAAGTCATTGTTTTTCTTATTTCTTCATTGAAAAGTATTTCTATCCACATATAGAGCTTTCCCATGTTGTGTATTCATGTGTGATAATGTTTTCATCTCTTTTTTTTTGTAATTTAGTTTTTTTTTTTTTAATTTTTCCAAAAAAAATAAGTTACGAAAATTAGGAAAATTTTGTTATTTTTTATATTTATTAGTTAATACCTATTCTTATCCACATATATAGCTTACTCATGCTTGAATCTTCATGTATTAATGATTTTTAGCTAATTTTTAGCATTTAGTCTAATTTTTAGTAATATAGGACGGTTCTTGAAGAACCGTCATATATAACTAGCAATATAGGACGGTTCTTCAGGAACCGTCCTATATAACTAGCAATATAGGACGGTTATTCTGGAACCGTCCTATATAACTAGCAATATAGGACGGTTATTCAGGAACCGTCCTATATTACATGAGTAATATAAGACGGTTCCTCAAGAACCGTCCTATATTTTCAACCATTCCATAGGTTAGAATCATGTCAAGGTGATGAGTAAATAGGTCGCGTGTCAAACAGGTCGACACGATGGGTCAAATTGATTGACTCGAACACGACACGATTTTTGGCGTGTCATTTTTGGGTAACCTGAAAATGACACGAACACGATAAGACTCAACCCGAACCCGCTAAATTCGTGTCGAGTTCGTGTCGTGTTATCGTGTCGTGTCATATTTTGCCGCCCCTAGCCATAGTTGAACAAGCACTTGAGTCAAAATTGACTTCAAATGATTAAAAGGGTGGTCGTTCTCAACATGGCGGCATTACCAACTGCAATTGTGGAATATGCTGTAGGAGAGGTAGTTATCAACATTAGAGGAAAAATCAATGAAAGCCCACCAACAATGGATAATGAATGAGTAGAGATAAATCAATATGTTCATAAATGTGGAGACAGAAGAAGTATTTAGTGTTATAATTGCAAAAATATTGGACATTATGCATTTAAGTGTTGGAGCAACCAATCAAAAAATTATAATCACCAATTTAATTTTACATAAGTATTTGATAACATGAAAGAAGATTCCACACTTCTCATTGCATAAAAGGAGACACTTAATCAGTAAGTTGTATAGTATCTTCACTCTAAGTAATCATATATGTGGTAAGAAGGAGCTCTTTGAAGATTTGATTGAAGATGTTCATGACATTGTTAGCCTTAAAGATTCATCCAAATACCTGAAAAAGGTAAGGGTAAAATTAAATATTATAAAAAAATATATTGCTCTACTATATTTCTCAAATGTGTAGTTTTGTACCCAACATGAGAAGAAATATTCTTTAACTCTTAGAAAAGGGTAAAAAATACAGCTTTATGATGGGTGTCTATATTTGATAAATGCCCAAGGAAGGCTTATTATAAAGTTCAAATAATGCCTAATAGAATGTTTCCTCTTCATATTTGCATAAACCTTCAGAAATGCTTTTGTAGAAGCATTAAGGATCAATCATGGAAATGGCATCTTCTCTTTGGGCATCTAAATTTCAGTGACTCAAGCTAGTCCACATCGAGCATGGTATGAGGATTATCAACCATATAAAAGTCATATTATGTAACTCGTGCACCCTTAACAAGCAACAAAGAGCCACTTTTCAAAGTAGAAGGTCTTGGAGAGCATTAGATATCCAACACTTGGTACACATTGACATTTGTGGATCCATTAAGCTTGCTTCATTTGGAGGTAACATATACTTTATCACCTTCATTAATAATTTCAGTAGAAAATTTTGGGTCTATTTCATGATTTTTTTTTTTTGTTACCTTTACTATTTTCAAAAGTTTTAAAGCTTGTGTTGAGGTTGGAAGTGATTATTCACTTAAGATATTAAGATCTAATCAAGGCAGGGATACACCTCTGACGATTTTTGAAGTTATTGCAAAAGGGATGACAACAAGCAACAATTTATAGTAGCCCATATACCACAACAAAATTGTATTGCTGAAAGGAAGAACCCATCATTAACATGACAAGAGCCATACTTAGGGGGAAAGGCTTCCCAAAAATTTTCTATGTTGAAGCTATAGCATGTGCAATTTATCTTCTCAACTTGTTCTCATGCAAAAAGCATAAAGAACAAGATACCACAAGAAGCTTAGAGTAGCTACAAGTCAAGTGTGACATACCTTAGGGTCTTCGTGTACATTGTGTATACTTAAGTAGCTAAGGCAAAGAAAAAGAAACTAAATGATGCTGCATGAAAGTGCATCTTTATTGGCTTTAACAAAGAGTCCAAAGCCTACATGCTCTACAATATACTTAAATAGAAAATGATGTTGAGTAGAGATGTGATTTTCAGCTAGGAAGAAGCACATAATTGGAGTGAAGGAGACAACTAAGGAGAATCATCTTGAGATGGAGGAATAAGGAGATGTAAGGCATGAAGCTTTAGAAATAGAAGTGTTAAGACCACCCCCCTAATGCATCAAATACATATCATAAGACTCTGAAAAGATCAAGTATCATATATCCATCTTCTGCACCAATTAAGATAAGAAGTCTTAGAGAAATTTATGAACAAATAAAAGACAAAAATCTCTTTTGTCTATATAATGATGTTGAACCTCTAACCTTCCAAGTGGATATTAAAAAAGATTCTTGAAGAAAAGTCATATAGGAAAAAATTCATGCCATTGAGAACAATGACACATGGGAGGTAACTACACTCTTTAAAGTTCAAAAGGAAATTGGTGACAAGTGGGTATATTAAATCAAGTGAATGATTGATGAAAATATTGAAAGATTTAAGGCAAGACTTACAACCAAAGGCTACAAGTAAAAATATGGCATCGACTATAAAGAGATATTTGTACAATGAGAATGTTGATCTCTCTTATTGCTCATTATAATTGAAAGATATGCCAATTAGAAGGGAAGTTGGCCTTTCTAAATGATAAGCTAAAAGAAGAGATATAAGTAGAGTAGTTTGAAGTTTTTGTGGGCAAAATGTGTACATGTTGAAGAAAGCTCTATATGACTTAAAGCGAGCCCTAAGAGCTTAGAACTCCTGCATTGATGGATATTTTAAAGACAATGCTCTCACCAAATGCTAGCATGTGCATGCCATTTACATTAAGAAGAATGATCATGGTAAGATACTTATCATTTGTTTGTATATTGATAATTTGTTATTTATAGAAAATAGCCAATAGATGTTTTAAAAGTTTTAGCAAAACATGTTTAAGGAGTTCGAGATGACAGATTGTTGTCTTATATCATTCTTCCTTGGAATTGAGGTATGTTAAAATTTCAATGGTATTTTCACATCTCAAAAGAAGTATTCTAAAGAGTTACTTGAAAAGTTCATAATATGTAATTGCAATGAAGTGAATACTCCTCTTAGATTGGGTTTAAAGATAACAAAGGAAGGAAAAGAGAAGAGTATAGATTTTATTCTCTTCAAAAGTTTAATTGGAAGCTTAAGTACCTCACAATCAAAAGATCAGATATTATGTTTAGTATTGGACTGTTGAGTAAGTATATGGAAACACCAAAATAGTCATGGTGGTTGGCTACAAAGAGATCTTAAAGCACATAAAAAGGATGTTAGACCTTGACCTCTTTTACTCTTACAATGATGATGCTTTATTTGGTTATTCAGATAGTGATTGGGCTGGAAATCAAGATCCAAAAAAGGGTACTTCAGGTTATGCATTTTACTGTGGATCAACTCCTTCTAGTTTAGATATCTAAGAAGCAAATGTAGTAGAGTTGTCGTTATGCGAAGCTGAATATGTGGTGACCTCCTTCAATGTTTGTGAAACAATTTAGTTGAGAAACCTCTTAGAGTAGTTAGATCATCTTTAAGAATATTTCACACACACACACACACACACACACACACACACACACACACACACACACACACACACACACAAATTTGCCATCGAGCTTTCAAAAAATCTGGTGCAACATGAAAGAAAGAAGCAAGCACATTGATAGACATTATCATTTCTTGATAGGCCATATGAAACGAAAAACAGTGAAGCTAGCTAGAGTATTGTAATACTAAAGAGCAAGTGCACTGCTAAGCTAAAGGGTTTTTAAGATGGTTAGAAATGTAGATAGAAGATAGTACAAAAATCTATCTTTCATCCACCCTTCATAGAAAATTGAAAACTTTTGGGATGGTTACATAATCGTCTTAAAAGTCCTTAATTTTTAACATGGTTATGAAAACAATCTTTAAAAGTACAGACTTTTAAAGATAGTTTATAGAAATCATCTTTAAAATAAAATACTTTTAAAGATAGTTTATTAAAATCATCTTTAAGAACTTGAGAAATTTTCTTTTTAGCTGCTATATGACAACGTTAACTAGCTGTTACAATCTTTCTTTACATTCATTAATAGCATACAATCTTTCTAATATTACAGTCTTCCTGCATCTTCAACAACTTGAAAAAGAAAACTACAACATCTGCATTAACTTCCATTATAACATCCACTCTCAACATCCATAGCACATTCACTTCTAATATAAAAATTTCAAAGACATGAAAAAACTTCACAAGTACATATATCCATATTGTCCATACACATTAAATTAAAATAAAATAAAATCAACATTCATAAATATCTTCTTGTTATTACAATCTTCTTGTAATCTTCAGAGACATGAAAAAAAAACAAAACCTTCATCATCCACATTCCACACTTTCACTTCTAACCACAATTCAAAGATATGAAAAAAAAAACTTCATAAGTACCTATACTCACACTTTTTCATGCATACCCACTTACTTCTATACTCAAATATCTCCTCATTCGTCTCCTAATTGAAATAAACAAATTGCATATACTTCAAGCAAATGAAAAATACATGACACATGTAAATGAAAGAAGTTTAATTTTGGATTAAATTAATAAAAAAATACATCGATATAATTAGTATAAGTCTTCTAATTAAATCGTATTACATATTGGTGTGCTTTGATCTTATATTGTTGAGTTTATTTTGACATAACTCTACTTAGTTCCCCAATTAGGGTGCACAAGTGCCTATAATATATCATATTTAATTAAGTTGAGACATTCTTTCACCTGTAATCTATAAAAAAATTATAGAAAAATATAAGATTATGACCAGTAAAGTGCCTTACCTTTCTCAATTGTGGGATTCTAGCACCATTGCGTACTACGGTTCTCATGTATCTGAGAGTGTAATATTCACACTCTCAATCAAATTGTTGTTCAGGGCACCATACATCAAAGAAAACATAAATGATATACAAATTAATGTCATATTCAATTATAACTAAAATTGTAGTTAATTTTTTTTCTTGCCTTAACCTTCTTTCACGATAGTTTTGGTGGGTGTGCAATCTTGGTTCGTTGAGTCTATATAAACGTATACTTCAAATGCATTAGATATCAAGAAAAAATTGGTTGTTAGCTATTAAACTATTATAATATATAAAAAATTTAAAACCTATTTATGATTTTTATCAGTAGGTCACGAATGAGAGCTCCACAATAATTAAAAAATAATGCATGCTCATCATGTACATTCAAAACTAAGAGTATCCAATGAGACCTATATATACAATCACATGAATTATAATTAAAGTTTATAATATTAACTTATATGTGTAGAACATAATTTAGTAAGACAATAAGTTAAAACTTACCTTCTATTGTATGGAATCATTAAGTCTTACCCTTTCGAGCAGCGAAAGGATCTTAACAGAATATTTTTAACTCGCCTCTCCATGGGCCATTGCTTCATCGCTCCACAAATAAAACCACGGTCAAGGAATTGGTAAACATCCTTGACCTCTAATTGCTGCATTATATCTTATAGGAAGCACTAGAAAAGAAATAATTATTTATTGATTAATATATAATGTCAATGTTGTTATTGAAGTATATATTTGCATAGTCAACATAGGAATAATGTGCAAGTGTTAGAATTGATTTCATTTGCAAACTTTTACGATGTCCTCTACCATAAGTGGTACTTCAACTTTGTCAATGGCAAGCACTTCAAACTCTATCTACATGAGGTTGATTACCTTATCTTTATTACTAATTTTATAGAGGCTTTTTAGGGGTAGAGGCATGTTAGCTGGAACTTTCAGTTGATTCTTAGATGGTATCTATAAAGTTGTAGAAATTGTTAATCAATATAAAACTATTCGTTGTTGACATTTAATTGTATCATGAAAATAAACATAAATACTAGTACTGGTTCAGTTGTTAGGACGAGGGTGCTCCTGCAAAGGAGGTTGTCCTAATTGGCTTATGCTATCACTTTTGATTAACATTAGATGTAGATAATAAATTATTAAAGTGCGATCTCTATAAAATACAGTTGAAGTTGGTGATATCACACATTGAGGTCTCAAGTACAAGTCCAAGAGGAATAGAAATTAGAGGCTTGAGAGAATGCTTATTAAGAAATTTGTTCTGGGGCACTGCCAAACCGTTGCTCAGCTGACCTTTCATGGCGTTTCTTAGTCTTTTTTAACATCTTAGTATAACCCTCTGTAAGCCTTAATTTATGGCATTTCTTACTCTTAGCTTTGACTTTTGTAGTTAGCTGTAATTCTAGGCTACCCTATTGGGGTTCTAACTCGAGGACATGGAACTTGGATCTGATATTAGATGTTTTTCTCTCACAGTCGGGCTTGTGTGGGCTTGAACCGGGGACCCTTAGTTTGCTCCGATACTTAACCAACTAGAGCCAGTAAGACAATAAGGTGAGAAACACCAGACTGCTGTTTTTCTCGAATGACAAACCCATGCAGCCATGAGAAGCTTGATCGACGAGTTACCATTTACCAACCAAGAGGCCTCCACGTGCTTCTATCCTCATTAGGAAGTTTACGTGCATTGATCCATGAACATTAGCTTCAACAAAATGAGGAAAGACTTGCATTTTGGGCCTATGGCAAAAGTCTAATGGTTCCTTTGTCAGGGCTTGTACGGTCGTTTATGCTATGACGACTGATTATTCCATGGAATAATCCACCTGCCTTTTTAGGAAAGGTCAGCTATCCACCTGCCATCTTTGTGTTAATATCAATTAACCAGCATGGCATTTGGGGGTGATTCCGGCAAGATATTATTAATGTCAGCCGTCTCGTTGCTGATAGAGTTTTGGAATATAAGAGTGCGAATGATGAGAGGTGCCTCTTAAACCAAGGAAAGCAAACATGATTAAAGATGATGAGAACTGATGGGATGGTGCAGCGCAGCACACCCTACTTTTACATGATTAAATAAAATAAAAAAATCGTTGATTAGACCAGTCCACCTGATTTCTATGCCATTGATCACTGCTGCTTAGAAAGAGCAAAAAATGGATGAGCTTATTTAAACAAATGTTCTTTTGTTCATGAAACGTGGAAGGTGAAAAACCTTGTTTAAAGAACTATCCACATTCAATAAATAAGGAATACAGTTTTTAGATATTATAGTCATTCAGTAACCTTGTTGTTTGGTACATAAGTTGTCCAGAGGCATAGATATCACATGGACGGGTGTGATAAACGATTTATGAGGCCCATCATACAAGAGTACACAAAAGTACGGCCCACCACAGCTGCTTGCTGTGGTGCGCACACCATCCCATCCCTCCTCAAAGATGATTAAATTAATTACTTGGAGGTCCCAATGCTACAGCACTAATTTTTATTTAATGACTATTATTCCACAAGAGCTGTCAGTAAAGGGATTCGTTGAGAGCAAAAGAAGTAAAAAAGAAAGCAAAAGAAAAGGGAAGGATTTGGAATTAGAGTTTCTCAATTATGTTAGTCTCCCTAATGCAACAATGTAACACCTGTACAGATGATCTGGACGATCATATAATGGGCACAACCACCTTGTTGTAGCAGGAACGACGCACAAGTGGATAAAGCTCACTTTATTATGCGACCACAGAGTACTAAAGGATATTTGAAAATAGTTACTGATCAAAATTCCACATTCAAAGAATATCGCCTTTTTGATTGGATGAGAGAACTATCAGACAAGAATAACTTTTCCACTACGATGCGTCCAAAGTGATATTTCAGTGAATATTGGACGGTTTGGATCATGTAGTTGTGCCATAAAGACTGAATTAGAAGAAAGCATATCTCTATTATTGGTAAATTAACAAGAGAGCATGTCCAATCAAATGAGAGAGAGAGAGAGAGAGAGGGCGGGGCGGGGGTGTGGGGGGAGGGGGGAGGGGACAGGAGTCAAAAGGGGATGGGAGAAAGCAAGGCGCACTGTTAAAAGAACTAAAGATGAAAATGACTTTAGATTGGAAGTGGGCAAGCCAAAGCTAGTCAAAGGTGCCTGTGAAGAAGATAAAGACTCACAGATGCCCTGTGGAGTGCAGAATCTTTGCAACCATGCAACTGTGTATAAAACAATTGTCATGGCAGACTCTACCAGCACCACTAGAAAAGGCACCGCCAAAGCCAACTTTTCGCACTCACAGTTTTGAAGTGTCTATATTAGTGGAAACACTGGTCAATCCATAAGTTCAAGAGACTGGTCATGTCATGGGCTACAGAGTTCATTTCAACTTCACTATGCAAATAGGTTTCAGAGCTTCTGTTGTACACTCGAACTTCGTCATCTTTCACTTGCAATATTATTTTCTGATTCCTTTTTCTCACAATTTCACTACCTCCAGAAGACCCTAGTCCTAGACAAGTTACATATATCATGTTTAAGGTATGATTATTGTGGTTAAAAACCATTGGTTGTTGCTGATCTTGTTTATTGTTATATAAGCTTTGTCATCTGGAATATACTTCATGCATGCTCATCCATTCGTTGGCTTCCATTCCCTCTTGCCAAAATCTATGGAGGACAAACGGTCAAAGATCCTTCCAAAAAACTTGTTTTACCTTGTTGTTGTGGTCGTGGTCATGGGGCGAACCCATGGCTCGAGAGACGACCAGGCACAGGCACTTCGATCTCTCTTAAGAACTAAGAGGCAGCTGGAGAGTGATATTCATGTTGAGGGATGGATATCCTTGAGTTCGTCGCAGTTAGAATCATTGGAAGGAGACATGGAGCAAGATCTCATACCAAACGGGCTTCCTGGTCAGCCTTCTAGAGTCAAATTCAAGCAGTATGCTGGACATGTCACGGTTGATGAAAGGCATGGGAGAAGCCTCTTTTACTATTTTGTTGAGGCTGCACAAGATCCATCAGAGAGGCCTTTACTCCTTTGGCTCAATGGTGGTAGGTCTACAAGAGTATTGGAGGGACTTTTACTTTATTTATTTTTAATTTTGAAACAGTTATGTGAGTGTTATGAGTGCTCGTATTGATGAATTAGGGCCTGGTTGTTCGTCATTTGGGTATGGTGCCATGGATGAAATCGGCCCGTTTGGTGTCAATGCTGATGGTGAAACTCTGTATCTAAGGCATCATGCATGGAATAAAGGTGGGTAAAGGCTTTGTCTTGATAACCTAAATAAACTTGTTCCTGGTATTTGAACCACTTAAGCTCAATATCTTGGCAAAATATTCCAACTGGCAGAAGCTAAACCTGATCGAATTGCTTTTACTCTCTTCTTTCTCCTGCTTACATGCAGTCTTGAGGTTCTATTTTTCCTATATTGTGTCTTTCTGAGTTGAATAAGAAGCTGTCGTTGTGTTATTGTTCTTCGTCTGTTTTGTGCTAACAGAATCATTTACTGTTCTTTTTTGTTTCTATGTTTTATTTGCTACAGTAGCGAATATCTTATTTTTGGAATCCCCTGTCGGCATAGGCTTCTCCTACTCAAACACCAGTAGTGACTACTATACACCTGGGGATACGAGAACAGGTGCCTCTCTCTCTCTCTCTCTCTCTCTCTCTCTCTCTCTCTCTCTCTCTCTCTCTCTCTCTCTCTCTCTCTAATAAATTATGGGCAACGTTATCAATGGATAATCGTCTTACCGCTTGCTATTAATAGTCCTAAAACATGAACAAAGTTCTTCTACAACAAGAAGCCCACTGATTGTTGGGCTTCTAGTGCAAAGGCACAAGAAGAGCCTTTCTCCTTGTAGTTCATGGTTCAAAGGTTCTCCTGAGTGTGCGTGTGTTCGTACTCCAACATTCTAAGAGGAAAAAAGAAAAGGTAAAATAAGTAGGGAGAAAGATAAGATAATTATCCAGAACTTTTGTCCATCTGAATGTCGCTGGATTGTCTACAAGGCATGGATTATCTTTTATATATGCCGATGGACTTCAAAAATGAACAAAACACCGCTACCAATTTCTATCTAAGATCCTGCAAATTTCTACAATTCATGATTTTGTTAAAACTAACCGGCTAAAATCCCTTGTTTAGGTAGATGGTACCCTCTATTTTTATTCTGTTCATGTTAGCTGCTTACATTTCATCAGCAGCCAAGACAGAGTAAGTAGAATAGCAAGTATACCTCTACGCTGTAAAGCTAACCATTTCGTGATTGCTTTGAGGGGTTTGTCTCGTAAATAAATCCTTCTAAATTACTAGAAAACCTCCCGTTTCAAGACCATATTATATCAATTTCATTTAGTACCCCTTTAACTAAATTTTTTGGTAAAAACTGCAATGTCCTGACTGTGTGACGGTATGGCCAGCCCAAGACTCGTACATCTTCTTAGTTAACTGGTTCAAACGATTTCCACATTACAAGAGAAGAGATTTCTTCATCGCTGGAGAAAGCTATGCAGGTGGGCAATCCCTTCCACAGTTCTGCTTAATTAGACGCTTTTATCATGGCTTCTTTCTAGACAACAAATTTTATTCGAACAGCCTTTTCACTTTCTTCCATTTGTTGGTCAGGCTTTTACATCCCGGAGTTGGCAGATGCAATCATCCATCAGAACAAGAAACATGACTCTTCCTTGGTTATTAATCTCAAAGGGATTATGGTAAAGCCCTCTCTAAATTCTCCATAGGTCTGTCTAATACAGACATTGGTGCCAACAAATGCAAAATAACAAGGACCAAGAATCGGCAAGAACTGGACCCAGTAGCCAGAACAAAAATTAGGTTTTGGTTCAGTTGGAATTGATGGTACAATTCCAATTCTATGCTACCAGAACCGAATTACATCTGGTTTGCTTCTAATTTTACACTAGAAAAATTGGACCAGAACTTGGAAATGAATCATTAACCTATAACACTCCTAACGGTTTACATTTAACGTTGATTTAGTTAAGGATAATTTTTTTTTTTTAACTTAAATTTTATAAGAGCAAAGATACCCTCAATATATTCAGTTTCGATAAGTTAGGAAGGCAAATAAGACAACTCAAATTTAGTGGGAGAAAGTAAAACACAAAAATTTTCCCAAGGCTCTAACATTTTTTTTGGCCTTTTTTGTCTTAGTTCAAAGCTTGGAGATTCTTTTTGTCTTTACTCATAAGTTAAAAAACTAGTTTGACTGCTTAAATTGGTTGCTTATTTTTATTTGATTTCATGTGCAATATGCTTAGCTGAATAACGAAACCCTTAGCTTTTTAATACTTTCTTGATCGTATGCTAATTGCTATGGAATTTTAATAGCTTGTTTTTAGCATTTTTTTTATCTAATTTTGAAAAATACTACAATCTGACTTAACAATTAGCAAAGTTTATGTTGTAAAAGTAAATAAAATAGGGGCAGTAGAAATGTGAGTTTCCAGGTTCATTTGAAATTAAGAACTGAATTTTTAACTTCTAAATTATTTTGGCACGAGAATAGTTTGTGCATGAATAATATTTGGTCTTGGGTAACTATAGAAAAAATAAGAATATAACAGGTGGTATGCTTGAGAGGTATGATATGTAGACTCTTGAGTAATTATCATCGATGAGAATACAAGCAAAATTAGTAGTAATTTGAATAAGTTTGCAAGAGCAGCCTAATTTTTCATGTTACTAATTGTTTATTGTGACCATTTCTGTCAAATGAGGAATGTTAAATAGACGCTCCATGTGAGAGCATTTGCTAAATAGACATTCCATGTGAGAGCACGTCTGATTGGTCTATGGATGTGTAATGGATCAAAACACATTTGGATTGGATGGTTGTAGCATCAACGTTGATTACCAAACTTTGAAATTCGTCTATTTTGATTGCATCTTTTAGATGACAAAACCTTCCAATCCACATCCTTTTTGAACTATTACACATCCAAACTATCACATGAATGAGTCGGATCATGCAAAGGTAGGCTCCACAAAAAGTGATACCCAAATGGTCTTGCATGGAGTGTTTGTTTAGCATTCCTCCCATTATATTACAGAAACATTATAAAATTACTTCAAGTATAGCTACCGAGAACCAAACCGGTGCATAATTGTTTGATTCTGGTCCTGAAAGTTGAAATTGAATTCTACAACGATCCAGTTCCAATTCTTCTGGCACAACTGTTTGTTTCCAATTTTAGGTGAAATTGGATCAGGATCGAACCATTGACAACCCTAGATGGATGTAAAAGAGGCAGGGACAATTAATAGGAATACTAAACCAAGGTGCTTGGACTCTGCTAAGGTCTTCTACCACAGTGGAGCGGCAATGGTCTCTCCTATGCTTAGGTCATGACTGATAATTGAGTACTTCACAAAAACCCAGCTGGACTACCAAAAAGAAGTGCTTGGACTTCAAGCACTTCAACTTTCGTACAAAAAGGACCCCCATCAGATGAGCTGCCGCATTCATCTGATTGCTCTGGTGAATGTCTAGCAGCCCAAAAACCATGTGAAGTCTGAAAAGTTAAATGACCAAAAACACGACTTTTTTTAGGATTCCAATGTTTTCGTTGACGAGAAATCCAAAATAGGGCCAAGCAGATAAACAAGTTCGATCATCCAAATGTGGCTCTTCAATGCAAAAATTTAGAGTACTATGAGTTCAAGCGCTTTGGTTTATCATTTGTTTTCTTTTTCTGAAAGTGAGTGCTTGGTTTAGTATTTGCTTAGGGTTCAGCCGTAACTGTCACCCGTTGATTTTTGTTGGACTAAAGTTTTTGGGGTAAGGATATCCATTCCCTATGGAACTAACTCTATGCGAGTCACCTATTGATGCCACAACTTCAACCATCTTGATCATGCAAATACTGCTGGCATAGTCAGTCTCATATATACAATTCTATGATATTATCTTACAACACTTCTATGATGTTATCTTTACAGATTGGGAACGGATTGATGCATTGGATCATAGACATGAGAGGAGTGTACGATTATATGTGGAGCCATGCATTAATCTCAGACGAAACCCACCATGGATTAATTAATCATTGCTCGTTGGATCTTTCTAGTGATAACTGCATCCGATTTGACCGGATCGCCTACAAAGAGGCAGGGAAAATTAACTTGTACAGCATCTACGCACCAATCTGCCCGAATGCTTCATCTGATGTACCGAACGACCTTCGAAACTTGCTAGGTTACGATCCTTGCTCCGAGGAGCACATTGTCAAGTATCTCAATGATCCACATGTACAACAAGCCCTTCATGTCAAGCCCGCGGGAGTTCATCATCCTTGGGACTTTTGCAAGTCGGTAGTATTTATCTTACTAGTCCTGTAACATATAGATGCTTTCAATAGTGAGATTGCGTTGAATTTTGAGGATGGCTCGGCATCTGCAGGGCCTAGTAATCAATAGTTTGGAACATTAGGCCTCAGTTATATTTGATATAATTGAAGGCTTGAGAATACAATGTGGAACTTCTCTTACATGAGATGTTTATTTCGTCTTTTCTACCTGCATCAGTTTAGCAATCAACAAGGCTTGGAGGGATAGTCCATCAACCATGTTTCCAATATATAGAAGACTCCTTTCAGTTGGTCTCCAGATACTCCTCTACAGGTATATAGGAAAATGCACTCCATCTATTTATGAATGCCATCCCACTCTGTTTATACTTTTCTAGTTAGCGTTGAAGGCGTCTAGAAGCCATCAACAGTGAACCAAAATGTGTATAGAACAATTCAAGCATGATAAGAATTGAAGTTGAAATTGAAAATGGGGTGGGATTTTAGGTTATGATTAATAAACTTTTACTCATCCTGTTAGAAAATGAAATGAAATGAATTTAATGACTTTGCATATTTGAAGATGATCAGGCATATCAATATGTTGTTTACAGCGGAGACACAGATGCGGTCTTACCAGTGACATCCACTAGATACTCCATCAATGAACTGAACCTGACTGTAAAGAATTCGTGGCAGCCATGGATCGACGACGGTGGAGAGGTAATATTACTCAATTTCCAAATCTTTAGCTTGAAGAAGCAAGTCGGAGATCTCAATGGCTAGACATTTAATTGACTACTCGACACTAACCATCCAACTGATGGGTGGGATCCAGTTTTAATGGCTAGGATAATTTAAGGGTACACATTTCAATATCAAAGATTTGTTTGTGTTTCAGGTGGGTGGATATCGAGTGGTCTACGAAGGACTAACATTAGCTACAGTACGAGGGGCAGGCCATGAAGTTCCAAAATCCCAGCCAATGCGCGGTCTATTTCTTTTCAAATCTTTTCTAGCAGGGAAGGAATCCTTTAGTCTCACTCGGTGATCGTTAATATATACGTTAACATGTTGCTAACCTCTCAGAGAAGCACAAAGGCAATAAAGAGCTAATAATGCCTATGTTCCTCAAAGTTGAACTTGTAAAAACGATAGAGGAACGGTTTAAAGAAGTGCATTTCGTTGAGAGCTAGATATGGTGGTTTTCGTCGACATGATAATCACCTCACACTCATTGGATATTACTAAGTTTAATTGTTTGATCAGTCACGCATAGTGCCTAAAAGGGAAGCCTTGGTGCACGAAGTTCCCTCATATGGTCTGGGGAAGGGGCAGACCATAAGGGCCAATAGTACGCAGCCTTACCTTGCATTTTGCAATAGGCTGTTTCTACGCCTTGAACCCATGACCTCAAGGTCATACGATGACAACTCCACCGATGCGCCAAGGCTCCCCTTCGGTCGCCACAGTATTTGATTAATAGAAATGATCCACATTCCACGCCAAATACTCAGCTTGGATGATCAGGATCATTATTGTTATGAAGATGAACAACAAGAAATATATACAAATTTACGTGGTTTTCTCCGAATTGACTTATGTCCTCGATTCAAACCAGTTGCACCATTTCTAGGCTCCACCCACAACAATTATCTAGTGCGTCCATCTTGTATGCTACGGTTCATGCATCAAGTCAAGCTTCTGAATTTTATCGTTTGATTACTTGAGATATACAAACAAGGCTGCTTTAGGACACAGCCCATTCAAGTCAACTAGCCAATTTTTATAGGATGAGCATAAAAATGGAAATTCAAAGCAATTCTTTATATTTTGAGCACTTGTTGCAGTTAGATATACTAACTAGTCCCTCATCACAAGTAAGATAAAACATGGTACTTGTTAGAAGAGGGAGGTATTTATAAAACTTTAAAGAAGGCTTTTATGAGGCTGAAAAGTATTTAGAAAGGAAGAAGGGACTTAAAGGCTTGAATGGAGGAGAGAGCTTGTATTGATTCACAAGTTTTGGCTTGATACAAAAGTGTGAGGAACCATCTCTATTTAAACTAGTGACACATCTTAACCAATGGCTAGGATTGTGCCAACACACTCCTAATCTAATGGTTATAAATGACTTTCTAAAAAACTTTTAAAAAATATCCTACATATTGCATCATTCTTTACATCACCTTTTTTAGACATTTCTTACTTCTTACATCATCATTGACATCATCATCTTCTAGATATCTTTAATCTTTTTTACTATATATTTGTAATATTTCTAGAATTTTTAGGAAGTTTTCTAGAAATAGACTATGGGCTTGAACCAACAAATTAATTCTCTTAGCCCAATGGGTCAAATCAAGTTTATCCTTCAATACCTCCTCTTAAACTTGATTTTGTAACTCAAAGTATCATTCTTAACTTCTCAAAGACTTCTTACTTAAGTGGCTTGGTGAGGATATCAGAATTTGATCTCGAGATCTTGCATACTTAAATGAACATCCTTTCTTGCCATAGATTCTCTAATGAAGTGATAGCGTGTGTCAATATGCTTACTTTGATCATGATAGATCGGATTCTTTGTAAGAGCAAGAGCTGATTTGTTATCAACGTAAATCTTCATCGCATCTTCTTGTTGCATTTGTAATTCCTCAACAAATTTCGAAGCCAAAGTGCATGACACACGCAAGAGGTAGCGGCAACGCATTCAGCTTCATAGTTGGACAGTGTAACAATTGATTGCTTTTTTAAAGTCCAAGTGAAAGCAGTGTCTCCCATGAAGAAAAGAAATCTAGTTATACTTTTTCGATCATCTAAATCTTAGGCCCAATCGCTGTTGCTATATCCAATAAGCTTGAAGTCTTCACATGAAGAGTAAAGGAAACCATAATCAATAGTTGCCTTGATGTATCACAGAATTCTCTTAGCTGTCTTTAAGTGGGTTATTGTAGGTGACTTCATAAAACGACTAACCAATCCTACAGCAAAGAGGATGTCTGGTCTTGTACATGTTAAATACCTTAGGCTTCCAACAAGGCTCTTGAATTGAGTGGGGTCGACTTTTTATCCTTCATCATGCGTGGAAAGCTTTGCTCTACATTTCACAAGAGTGCTTATAGGCTTGCATTGCTCCATATCAAATTTCTTAAGAACTTCCTTCGCATAGCTTTCTTGAGAGATGAAGATTCCATCATTCATTTGCTTTACCTCTATTCCAAGATAGTAGGACATGAGACCAATATCGTTCATCTCAAATTCTTGGCCCATCGCTTTCTTAAAGTCTTCACATATACTTCGATTATTTCCTGAAAAAATGAGATCATCCACGTACAAGCACACAAGCAAGACATCTTCATTTTTATAAGTCTTTATATAGAGAGCATACTCACTTGGATGTCTTATAAAGCCATTTTTCATAAATATTTGTCAATTCTACTATTCCATGCTCTTAGAGCTTGTTTTAAGCCATATAAAGTCTTTTTTAATCTAAAAACTTTATCTTCTTCTCCTTTAATCACATACCCCATAGATTGCTCTACATAAACTTCCTCTTCAAGGAGGCCATTTAAGAATGCGGATTTCACATTCATTTGATGTATTTTCTAATTATTTTGTGCAGCTAAAGAAATAATCAATCTTATAGTCTCTACACGAGCAATATGAGCAAATACCTCTTCGTAGTCTATTCCATACCTTTGCTTATAGTCTTTGGCTACTAATCTTACTTTGTACCTTTCAACCTCTCCTTTTGTATTCTTCTTTGCTTTGTAAACCCACTTTACTCTAATTGCCTTTTAGCCTTTTGGAAGAGTTGTTAGCTCCTAAGTATCATTTCTTTGAATGGACTTGATTTCTTCATCCATAGCTTCTATCCATTTCTTGCTTTGTATTGCTTCCTTGAAGCCTATAGGTTCACAATCAACAAATAGACAAAAGAGGGTTAGCTCATTTAAATTCTCCGTTACCTCATAAATTTCTTTTAGGCTTCTAGTTTGTGGTGTTTTTTCACTTGAACTTAGAGATGAGTCTTGAAGGGAGGAAGATGATGGTGACGATGTAGTTGGGCTTATAGGTTCTTGAATTTCACCTCTTCTTTGAGCTCCTTCGTCTTCAAAAATGGGTAAGAAATTATAGTCTTTATTGTTTTTCACGTTCCAGTCCCATATGCCTTCTTCATCGAACTCTACATCTCGACTAATGACAGTTTTTTTTGGTGATTGGGTTGTAAAGCTTGTATCCTTTTGAATGCTTATTGTAGGAGATGAAGACATGCTTCTCACTCTTATCATCAAGCTTCGTTCTCTTTTGATTCGGTACATAGACATAGGCGATGCTCTCGAACACTCACAAGTGAGTAATGGTTGGCTTTCTCCCGTTCCATGCTTCTTGTGGAGTCTTATCATCAACACCTTTAATGGGGCAACAATTTGAAAGGTAAACTGCACAATCTACCGCTTCTGCCCAAAATTCTTTAATCATCTTCTTGTTCTTTAGTATGCTAGGAACCATATTTAGAATAGTTCTATTCTTCCTTTCTTCAACTCCATTTTGTTGTGGTGAGTAAGGAACTGTTAAAGGACGATGAATCCCATTTACTTCACAAAATTTATTAAATTCTTTTGAGGTAAATTCACCTCCTCTATTGGATCTTATGCCTTTAATTTCATACCCATTTTCTTTTTCAACCATGTGTTTAAATTTTTTGAAGACACCAAATGCTTCTGATTTTTCCTTCAAAAAATATACCCAAGTTTTTTGAGAAAAAATCATCAATAAAGAGCAAGAAATAATTATTCTTACTATGAGATCTTGGAGTAATGAGTCCACACAAGTCTGGTATGGATAAGTTGCAATGACTCCTTAGCTCTTGACATTGACTCTCTTGGGAAAGCCTTTTTTGAATGCTTTCCTAAAAGACATCCTTCACATAGTTGATTCAAATGATCAATGGGAGGTAATTCATTCACCATGCCTTTTGTAGATATTGATTTTAAGCTACCAAAATTTTAACTGTCCAAACCTTAATTGCCAAAGCCAAGAGTCATCTTTTAAGCATGCTTTTAGGCACTTGGCCTTATCATGTTTGATTTCTACCAAGAACATTCTATTTCTTGTCATTGGGACTTTTGCAATTAATCTTCCTTCATGATTTCTCAAAGAAAGACTGCGATTTTTCAAGTGAACATTGTAATCTTTCTCAAGAAGTTGCCCGAAACTCAAAATCTTATTTTTGAGGTTTGGCATATAATATGCGTTAGAAATAAGTTGGTGGCTCCTATCTTTAGATAGTACGAGTGTTTTACCTTTCCCTTTTATTGGTACCTTAGATTGATCTCCAAAACTGACATGCCCATTTACTTGATTCATTTCCACGAACATGTTCTTATCTCTACTTATGTGATTGCTTGCGCCAGTGTTTAAGTACCACATACTTTTCTCTTCTAATTCTTCTTTGTGGTTGGCCATCAGTAAGGTGAGCTCTACTTCATCTTTCATCTCCATGAGATTAGCTTTCTCATTCACATGATTAATGGTTCTACATTTAGAAGCATAATGTCCAAATTTATGACAAGTATGATATCTAACTTGTGATTTGTCATATCTTTGATTATTGTTTCCTCTTCCACGACCTCTTGAAGGTCGATAGCTTTGTATCCTTTCCTCAATGTTGGATTAATTATAGCCGCTTCTACCACCTCTTCCTTGGCCTTGGCCATTTAAGCTCTCTCCATTTCTTTTCATTTTATTAACAATAGTCAAAACTCTAGAAAAATAATCAAAAATTGATTTGGATTCCTCCATATGTAATTTTTCAAACTCACTTCTTAGAGTTTGAAGATGTACCTTTTTTACCTTGTCGATTCCCTTATGAGCGTTGTGAAGAATCTCCCATGCTTGCTTAGAGGTGGTCACATTTGCAACCTTCTCAAATATACCTTCATCAAGGCATTGATAAATGAGAGTAAGAGCTTGTTGATCTTTCTTCTTAGCCTTTTGCACAGTCTCCCTTTGGGTAGGAGTTAAAAAAGCCTCATTTTAAGGTTCTTCATAACCTTTCTTGACAATCTCCGATGCCTCTTGAGAACCCAGAAATGCCTTTATGCGAATACTCCAACTTCCATAGTTGTCTTTGGTGAGTCGAGGAAATTGAAAGGCAACCATTCCACTTGCCATCTTATTTCGCTATAACAAGAATGAACCTAGCTTTGATACTACTTTGTTGAAAGAGTGAGGTATCTTGTTGGAAGAAGGAGGTTTTACAAAACTTTGAAGAAGGCTTTTTTGAGGCTGAAAAGTATTTAGAAAGGAAGAAGGGACTTGAAGGCTTGAATGAAGGAGAGAGCTTGTATTAATTCACAAGATTTAGCTTAATACAAAAGTGTGAGGAACCATCTCTATTTATACTAGTGGCACATCTTAACCAATGGCTAGGATTGTGCCAACACACTCCTAATCTAATGGTTATAAATGACTTTCTAGAAAACTCTTAAAAAATATCCTACATATTGCATCATTCTTGCTTACTTCTTATATCATCATTGACATCATCATCTTTTAGATATCTTAGATAATTTTGACTATATATTTGTAATATTTCTAGAATTTCTAGGAAGTCTTCTAGAAATAGACCATGGGCTTAAACCAACAAATTGATTCTCTTAACCCAATGGGCCAAATCAAGTTTATCCTCCAACAGTACTTAGGTATTGGAGGATTACAATCTTTCTTGTGGTAGATAGAGCACAATTAAGCCTTGAGAAACAGGAGAGTTATGATAGAATCTACCACAGGAGCATGAGCAGACAAAGAAGTTCATGTGCAGTTTGATCCGTTCATGGATCGGAGCAAGAAGAAGAGTTGAGGGACTTAAAGTTGGGTCTCCAGAGTTAAACAGTCACTTTTCTTAATAAAGGAGACTTCTAAATATTATAGAATGGATGAAAGGCTAAAGATGTGTGGGACACTAGAAGGGGAGCCTTGGCACAACGTGGACTTGTCATCGTGAAATCATGGGTTTAAGGTGCAGAAATTGCCTTTTGCAAAATGCAAGTAAAACTGTATTCTATTGACCTTTGTGGTCCGCCCCTTTCTTGGACCCTGCATATGTAGGAGCTTCGTGCACGTGGGGCTGCACTTACAATCCACCACTCTTAAGAGAAACATTAATTTGTTTTTGGGGGCGGAACCAGATAATTACTTCATTGGAGGATCAATTTCATGTTATAGAGAGGTTCCTGCATTTAGTCCATGGATATGGGAGAGACTAATGTTTGGATGAAGAGCCTGTGCACCTCTGGGAGATTTAGACGAGTAAATATACTCATAGCGGCAACGATCGGGAAACCCTGTCTGTTTTCAAAGGCGGTTGATTAAATCATGTCCTAGCGTAGCAATTTGTAAATCATTATAATAACTAAAATCATGCTAACCGGGCCAATCCATCTTTTCGTTTGGCCTGTGCAATGGCAGAGCGGAGCATGGATGTTATATATGTCAATCTCCCCCCTGTTCCGATGCATTATCCTGTGCCTCGATGTTAGGGAGTTTACAGTTTGCAACAGTCGAATGGACTTCATCTGAGCTTAAGGCGGGAGCCCAGAAATAATCCAACATTCCCAGAGCATTTGTGTTGTCGTTGATCCAAGCATTACCAATCTGGCAGAAACATAACAACACAAATGGACATACACATCAAATGGTTGGGGAATCTGTAAAGGTTCGCCTTTGATTGCTCCATGCGTTTAGTGATATACTACGTGGCCCCTAGGATTATTATGGGGAATGTATTGCTCCCGTCAAGGTCAAGATAGGGGGATAACACGTAGAGCCGGCCAAACGGATTAAAATCAATGGATATCCATTTAAAATTTGGGGACTTGGATCGAAGAAATAAGATCAGTTAAAAAAATGGATTGAAACAATCTAATATATTATATTTGTGGTCAACATGGATTTGTTTGCCGTTATCTTCTTAAAAGGCCAAACTTTCTGTAGGAGCAGAGACTGCCTTTTCTCAAATATCGTGATTGTTTTTGGTAGATCTAAGTTATTAACACATGTATGGAATGTCTCAGGTAGTTTCATGACCTTTCAATGCTTTTAGCCTTTTTTTTTTAGGTCAGAATAAAGACTTCATTTCTATTTTATTTTTCAAAGACCCAAAACAAACTGTTAAGATTCTCCAAATAGGATGATTTCTCATTATATACCTTATTTTTGTACACTTTATGTGATGAACTGCTCAAATCTTCTCGAAAAATGAATGCTCTAGGGCCAACATCTACTCCTTAGGATGCTTAAGAGCTATCTGGACTCATAATCTTTTTATTGTTTCAATAATGAGATGCTATTGACTATCATTTGACAACTAAGGCACTTTGCAAAGCTATTTTTGTAAAGATTTGGGCAGACTATATGCGCCACCACTAATAAGTAGCTTATGGGCCATAGTCCAGATGAAATTTGTTGGGAGAATTCAATTCCATCGCGACCATCGTGACTAATTATATGCGAATTACTTGTAAAATTCATGGCAAGAATTCAATAGTAATTTTTTTATGAATTAATTTTATTATCAATCGTGACTAGTTATATGCGAATTACTTGTAAAATTCATTGCAACAATTCAATAGTTATTTTTTATGAATTAATTTTATTATTGTGAATTATTTACGAATCCGTTATCCAAATATAGATTGGATATGGATTGTAATCTTTTGATCCTTTTCGAAAATGGATACAGTATATCTAATCCATTAAAATCCAAATCTGCAACGGTTTAGATTAGATTTGATCCATCAATGTTCAACCGGCTCTAACGATAACATGTAGTAAATTCACAAAGGGCCCCAATAAGGTTGGACCATAGCGGTGGTCTAGAGCGCAAAATGGTGCCATTTTCTTTAGGGTTTTTTGTAGATCCATTTTCCCCCCACCATTTGTAACCGCGAGGGTGGGGCTTGACGAGGTGGGGGCGGTGGTAGGCCGGTGAGAGGGGGTGATCACCGTCAGGGCTGCCGGGAGAGGCGGCGAGCGGAGAGGGGGGAAAGGGTAGGGGCGGGGAGATTTGGGGGAGCATCTCACACCAGCGTCGGGTTGGGTGAGAGATCTGATGTCGGGCAGGACTGGCACTGGGTCTGAGGGTCGGAGATCTAGGGTAGGCCGGGGTGGTGGTAGGGGGCGCATCTTGCGGGGCGCTGGGTTGGGTGGGAGATCTGGGTAGGCCAGGATCGGTGAGTGTTGCGTGGGTGGGGAGATCTGGGGTCGGGCGGGACCAACGCCGGGTAGGTGGTAGGTGGGACCTGAGAGGGGGGGCGGTGCGCGTGGGTGGTTTGCACTGTGCAATGGGGATTATCGGGGAGGTGGTGAGGGGAGAGGGGAAAGGCTGGGGAGGGGCTGCCGGGTGGGTGTGGGGGAACGTTGGGGGCAGGGAGTACTGGCCGAATACCGGGAGGGGAGGGGCTCGTGGGAAGGAGGGCCTGGTCGCCCCAGCGGCATTGCGGGGGGCCTGCAGGGTGACAGGTTGATCGCATAAGTTTTTGAAAACTTAATGACAAATTTGTAAAATTAAAAAAATATTAGATTTTCTTACAAAAATACCATAAATAATGGCAAATCTGTAAAAAACCCTTTTCTTTACGAATTCTTTACATATCATTTTCAAAAGATGATGAAGGGAAGTTAGATTACCGCTGGTAGGTTTTCCAGGTATGTCACAATCAGAATCTGGGTTCTTATGGAGAAGTCCTTGTGGTCCTGAATCTATGGTTGGGGAAGAAGATAGAATTTGGTCCTTGTTTGTTTGCTGGTGTCGTCTCCATGGTATTCCCCTTTTGTTGCATATATTTATGTTTTGTGGTTTATCAGTTTCAGTTGGCATGTACGATGGAAACTTTTCTTAGAATTTATACTTGAGCTGATCAACAGAGAACTAGAATTCTGTAATGACGTCGCTTACAGGAATCCTCCAGAGGTTGATGTCAGTCTGGTTCGTAACCTCGTTCTTGAGGAGGAGGGTGTAGGCTAGCTGAGGCAAATAGCGTCTGGTATAGCTCTCTCCCCTTAATGAAAAAATATCGGCTCTTGTATTTAAGGAAATCTCTCCAATCAGTTGATGGGAAAAGTGTAGGCATCGTCGGCGTTTCTCTTTTCTCCACTTAAGCCATAATCATCAGAAGTTGTGTTCAAATACCGGCCGGAGACTCCAGGAAGATCACGTTTGCCACTGCGATGAATGAAGCCAACGTTTCATAGTTATTTCTTGCTTGCTAATCAAACTAGGGCTCTTCATCATTAATTAAGCGTTCAAGTTATTGAAGTACTAATGTTCTACAGTGGAAAAATTCACTTACCATTGTTCCACACAGTCATTGCTGTAAAGCGTCTAGCTATCTGGGGTTACGCCAAAGGTTCCTAGTTCCGCCATTGCTCCATATCCAAAGGAGGAGCATCCAGGTCCTGCAAAACCCATCATCGCCTGATCAACCCCACAACTTTGCATAATGTGAGGGTATTTCAAATGTCGGCTTTTAGCGGCCATTAACCCTCACCATAGATAACATACGTGCATATCAACAATGAGTGACTATTATGATGCCAAATAACACAAATAATAATGATCAGAATTAGATCTTAGATCATAACTTTAGGGTAGTGATATACACACCCCTTATTTTTGCTCACGAGCCCCTCATTAAATGCTAAGAATGCTATAACTTTGCGTGGCCCATATTTCTAAATATCTGAATTTTTCGCACTACTTCTCTTGACTTAGATTGCCCATGTTCCAAAATTCTCATCCATTGAATGATCTTATACATCTGTTTTCTCAGCTGTAAACTCAATGGCAAAAGGCTCAAGAGTTGCTTGGATCATTCAATTAATAAGAATTTTAAAGCATGCCTCAACTAGGGGAAGGGCAATATTGTGAACAGTTTGGATCTTCCAATCATGGACCTACTTAGAGATATGGTTATTCTCACCATTCAACGAGGGGCTCGTGGGTAAATACAAGGGCCCCAATTATCAATATCCTAATTTTAATGGCACAAAATCTGATATTATGTGCACAGTGATGGACATGTCCATACCCTGATGATCATGGTCTCAGTAATGTCAAATAATAGAGGTAAATTACCCTGTGAAAAAAAATAATGCTTGATTGATTGCAACCAAACTCCAAGGATGACATGACATATAATATCAAGATGAAGACGGTGACAACTTTACTAGCATCCATAACCTACAAGTTAAATGATACTTGCCGACGAAAGCTTAGTGATTTACATGCATGGATGAAAGATACTGCTTACTTAGGACTATCCCGTGTAAAGATGCCCCCGCGAGCTCCTCTGAAATTCAGTTTTTATATCCGATCGGTTGGATGCGGGTGGATAACAGAGACAGATGGTGACTCTGGCCACCAAAGGATAGCCGATCGGAAATGTGGTTGATCAACAGAAAACATAAAAGCAGGGATGGAGTAAGGACCGAATTTGAAGAGGGCCCGAATTAAAATTAGAGGACCGATATTGAATTAGGAGATCCATTAGCAATTGTAGTAGTTAGGTGATTTGAGGTTCATACCTCACCACTGGAAACATCAACAGGTAATACTTTTAAAAATAAGCATATATTGTTCAAGTCTAACAAAGACAAGATCTCTCTTAGACATTGTAGATGACTAGAAATGTCAAGGCTGTAAATTAAGATATCATCAAAGTAAACAACCACAAATTGTCCAATAAACTAGCGAAGAACTTCATTCATGCCCCTCGTAAAAGGTGCTGGGGGCATTGGATATTCCAAATGGCATGATAAGTCATTGATAAAGATCATAGTGAGTTTCAAATGCGGTCTTCCATTCGTTCCCTGGTTGAACTTGGATTTGATGATATTCACCTTTCAAATCTATCTTGGAAAAAACCAAAGCACCACTCATCTGATAAGCATGTCATTTAATCGAGGTGTCAGAGATTGATATTTGGTTGTATCTTATTGATGGCACGACTATCCACACAAATGGCCATGACCCATCTTTCTTAGGAACTAATAATGCAAAGACAACTTACGGGTTAGTTGCCACCCGTGACCAAGGTCTACAGAGCTTTTCAACTTGGCGCCGAAGTTCCTTATTTCCCTTTAGAGGCGTCCTATAGTGGTGTGGTTAAAAGGAATAACAACTGGTATAAATCAATGCAGCGTTGTACTTTGCATAATGGTAGAAGTGCGATAGATAATCGGGAACACATCTTGGAATTCGATGACCAGAGCTTGGAATATGGGATTAAACGAAGTATTTGTGCTAGAAGCACCCAAAAAGCCTTTCAAAACTAAGGCAAAACAAATATTATTCTCAGCAAGTTTGCCCTAAAAAGCAGTCCGCGATAGATGAAGAATGGTGGTCTCTTTAGTTTGTGAAGGGGGCATGAATTTAGAAGGCATTCATAAAAAACTTAACTAATTGAAGAGCTAGGATAATCTATGAATATGGATTGAGAGGCATAGCTGATCTATGTCGGATATCAACAAATGAATTATTAATGATCTCAAAGAAAGACGCAAGGCGGATTAACAAATGGTATACGCGTCTCCTACTATGAAACTTACATTCTTTTTGGTGAATAAAAGACAGCCATTTCTAAATCAAAACTATAATAGCCTGGTTATAATTGTGCTGCACATATTCTTAAGGTCTGTAACAAAATGGAAAAGCGGGTGCATAAGATATTACTCCAATTGGGACCAACTTGGGTAGCTATAAGATCAACAGTTTCATTTCCTTACACAATGATATCTTGAGAAAAAGGGAAACCTCAAGCAGAAATTGGTCAGTATATACAATGTATCAGTCGACCCTGCTCTGGGCAAGGGAATACATAAGTCATTTAGTGATCTAAGCTCAAGAGTACATGAAGGGAAAAATAATCTCTACAAGGATTAAGGCCACGACAATCGTAATTTTCATGCTCCAAGAACAGCCCATCTGGCTGAGCAGCAACAAAAAAAGGGCAGCCACAGTGCATGAAGCTTCCATGTATGTGGGGTCCGAGAAAGGAGCGGACCACAAGGGCCAATAGTACGCAGCCTTACCTTGCATTTTTCAAGACACTGTTTCCACACCTTGAACCTGTGACCTTAAGGTCACATGACGACAACTCTACTATTACACCAAACAGCAACAATAAGATAAATTTATAAGGATCACATATAGTACACCTCATGCCCTCACTGAACACTTTTCTGTAAATGTTGCAATATTTTGACTAAAGACCAGCCCAAGACTAGCACATCTTCTCAGTTAGCTGCTTGAAATGATTTCCACATTGCAAGAAAAGGGGTTTCTATATCATAAAGGTAATTCTCTTCTACTTGATTATAGTTAAGAGCATTTTATATGGTAACAATTTTAACATGCATGGGTGCTTTTTTTTTTATCATTAAGTTTCTGTTTGTTTTGAATATTGATAATGTAACAACTTGAGTTTTTATAGTATAAATATTTAATTTGCATGGGGGGCGGGCTATACTAAGGATCATCCAATCCTTGTAAGAGGTAGGGGCGTGGGATATTTTAAGTTAGATCAATTTTTAAATTACATGATTTGATCTATTTTATTCATTGATAGGATATGCACTCTCGATCCTTGAATGATTATTGATTTAATCAATTGATCTCATGTTTTGAGCATACGTACTCTCTAATCCCATGATCTATCCATGAGCATCGTTGATGCTTGAAATTTCATGCCATGCACTCTTATCTGATTTCTTTTTAATGCTCATGTGCACATTGTTTAATATGTTCTAATGACCACATGCTACATAGTCTTCCTTTTTATTCTAAAGTTTATAGGTTATGGATCTATCTTATCAGTGCATGCGCATAGAGTTATTTAATGCCTAATGCTGATGTGTCATAGATCTAATTTATAAGAACATGCACATGTAGTTTTCTAAAATCTAAAGTTTAACCCATGCCCCATACTCATGTGACATGCAAACCATATGATCATTTTAAGTTTAATCCATGCACACGTTTTATTGATTTACCAATTCTTAGTATGCACATATTCATTTCTATAACTTACGGTATTTTACCATTTGATTCCAATTGAAATTGCATGCCAATCATTCTATGTCTTGCTGGTGATATGCCAATTGATCTCACATGCAAATCCATGAGCACATGAGTGGATCTTGTGTACAAATGCATGTGCATATAGATACTATATTATGCTACTAATTGATTTAAGTTCAAAGTCATGTGCACAATTATTTGTTGATTAAAGATCATGCACACAAGTGCATCATTGATCCACTTCTAATTTACCTTCCAAGTCCATGCACAATTGTCATATTGTCATCTAGGTGTATATGCACAATTGATTCATGATCCTAAAGTGACTGTTTGATTTAGCAAAATGCTCACTGTTGATTCCCTAATCTGTGTACCATGCGCACTCTTAAGATATGAATTATAGGTGCATGGATTGGTTTAATATAGCCTCACAGATTATAAGTGCATGAACCCATTTGATATAGGCAAATGGTTTGATTGAACATAGATGTATGAATTGATTAAATCCCGTTCGTTAATCCATATTGATATAAGCGAAGATGCTAGATAATTTTCATGCCATTAATTTGAGACGTCTTTGATTTGATCTCACTCATATCAAGTTTTTGGTTTGGGGTCACACTATTGATGTCCATGCTAGTCTTTATTGATCACTTGCTATATGCACACTATATGCAATTACCTTATATGTTCCGTGATTCATCTATTAACATCATGATCAATTTGATATCACTTGTTATATGTGAACAAATTTATAGTATGACCCACTTTACTTAAATACATACACACGTTTGATTTAAAGCAGGCTTATCCTAGATCTTTGTTTTAAACAATGTGTTCGTGTACTTTTCATGACCCATTGATCCTTGCCTAATCATTCATGTCCACTATATTATTGTTGACATAATAGAGTGTGCACACATTTAGATGTTTAACCAAAATCATGCACATAATGATCAATTGTCTATTGAATGATTAGAATTATGATGTCCACACATATATCATGCATTCATTGATTCATGATGTAAGAACATCATGTGCATCCCCCATATTACGTTGATCATTGAGCAATTGATCCAATTACTTGTATACTCTTGAGTTATTGATCTTGGTAGTTAACACATTATTGAGTAATTGATCAAATTACTTTGCGCACAATTGACCCTTGATTTAGAACAGGTGCACCATTGATTTTAAATTTGAAGCACCATGTGCAATGTTGATACTATGCACATGAGAGTCCTCTTTCAAGACATTTTTGGAAATATAAGAAAATTCTATGACATTATGTGTGATGATTAGGGAAAATATTATATTTCATCATATGCTTGATTTGTCAAATATTTCATTTAAGTGCATGTGTACTCATATGATGAGATATGAGGATTGAAATGCTTTATACATTGTTTGTCCCTTTGGTTAATCATGATTTGAGATTTTGCTCTAAGGAGCATATGTTTGATTGCATAATAAGGGTACAGTAGCACTATTTCAGGGACTCTTCGGAGTTGTGTGTGAGGGGAGATTAAATGTGACTCTATATGAATTTTCATGAGAGATATGAAGTGTTTTAATGAATAGAAATTAGGCAACTCTGGAGAGTTGTGCCTAGCCTAAAATTAGGCAACTTATAAGAGTTGAGCCTTGTCTAGGGCAAGTTATGAGACCCTTCTTGTTGCTATGCTAGGAGTGCGATTGGCTACTGGCACTCTGAAAAGGAAATTTGATACCCGCTTGAGGTAAAGGCTTTTGTGCATTTGAAAGGGTCATGGGGCCTTCTATTCAGTGTGATTCGTTCTCTCCCATGAGGACCGGTGTAGGTCATGTGGTATCCACGATCTAATGTAAACAGGAGATAATATCACATACAAGAACTTTCTAAGAACATGTAACATGCCTCTCTAGTCACAAATAACACTGTCTTTGAAACATTATTATCTTTCTCATAGATGAAGCCTAAGCTGTCAAAGGTCATGATGACAAGAAATTGAAGAGTTATAGAACATTATTAGATGGAAATTAAGAAAAAAGTCACTCCCACAAATAACAATGATGAAATCAAGGAAGATGCATTTGGGACGTAATTCGTTGAGGAATAAAACAAAAGTAGAAGGAAACAAGACGAATGTTAGGAAGATCAGCGAGGGATTTGCCCTTTGAGGAAGGATGAAAACATCTTAAGTGCTCTTCCTGGTTGGTCGGCTGGGACCATGTGCCCTGATCCCCTCACTGTAGAAAATACTAATCCTTTGTATCCAACCGCGTATCCTCCCACCTGCCATCATAAGAAACTGTAAGTAATCGGTATTCATGATCCTTGATTAGTATATACTAGTAAATGGCAAGTGCTTATGCGTGCAACGCCAGTAGAGTAGTCCTTTTTAAGAACATAAAAACTAGTCTGTCTCAAAACAATATAACTAGTCATCCTCTCAAAACACTGTATTGTAGTGTAGTCCTTGAATATTAGACTTGTTGATGGTTATAAGCTATGTCCTTCAATTCTAAATGAACATTAATAGTATGCTAGCTACTAAGAAGTATTCCCAAGAGTAATGCGGTCATCACCGTCATTATTATTCTTGCTGTTTTCATTCTTCAAAGAAATTCTTTTCACTGTTTCTGTTGCCTTAGTTGTTGAGTAAATTCCACTGTTCTGATATTAAAGGAAGAGATAATTCGGGTCTGTCGTGTTTGAATAAATGAAAACTGCAATCCAGGCCTACTCACTTGGAGCAAAGTAAAATCTAGATCTGTCATCCTCAGGTTTCCCCAGTAGAAGGCAGAGCTTGGAAGCTAACAAATTAACACACCTAACAATTTTGCTACTGATTCATGGGGCAACTGGTGAGCGGTTTCAGCTATCTTTAATTTAATTTAACAATGCATTGAACTTCCTAAAGCTTCACAATTAATAATCACAGAAAATTACCTAGAAAAAGATTGGTTTCATTACTAAAACCATTATACCGTTATTCGTTTCGTCCTAATATGTTTAAGCAAACGTTAGAAATTTTGTTTAGCAATGAAATATAGCCTTAACAATGTGCAATTAGATTACCTCATCATTGAAGGACCATGGACGCCAAGCAGTCTGCACAGGATAACCAAGCTTGTTTATTGCATACCTAGATGCTGTAACTGGAATCCGCCCATCCATGTCTCCACTGCAACATTGGTTGTGAAGTTAGTAAGTTTTGGGTTAACTATAGGAATTAAAATATGTTTATGCATTTAGTGTCGCTAGTATCAACACTCGCCTGTATATCCAGACACTTGTCCCGCTGCTAATGATTTGCTTGATGGTAGGCAATACACTAGCTGGCATGTCGTTCCAGGCTGGAATGACCAAGCTGCATCAATTAAGCAAGAAAAATAAGAGTACAGCTTGAACATTTTTTACAGGGAAATTGAGGGACTATCTTTGAACTTTCTAGCCTGCTAGGTGATATAGTCTGTTCCTTTTTTGGGTGGGGTACGAAAACATTTTGCAACATAGAGATTGGGGGACCACTTTTTGTGTGCAGATTTTCTCGAATAAAAGAAGTAAAAATCGATCAGCAGTAAAGATATTAATTTAAATAATACAAGCTGCTGAGTACCTGCAACTATTCCATGGGTATGGGAGAGAAGTGACATTGGCATGAAAAGCCTTTTGTACCTCAGCATTATTTAAGTAAGAGTAGACATAATGGTCAGAGCACGGATCGGGAAACCCTGTCTGTTTCAGCAAATTGAGGGAGATTAGTGTCTTCCTGACGTACTTAAGTACTCTGCAAATGGAAAGAATCACTAAAAGAATACTTACCAAGCTGCCCAAGCCTTTTACTTCATCGGAATGGCAAAGTGGAGCATAGATGTTGAAGATATCAATGTTTCCGATTTCATCCCGGCCCTTATTCTGTGCCGCAATGCAGTCGCCGGTTTCATTCGGGAAATGACATTTTGCGTGAAAAGCCGCATTGGTTTCGTCTGAGTTCAAGGCATGTGTCCAGAAATAATCAAAAATACCAAGCGTACTTGTGTCGTAGTCAATAAATGCATTGCCGATCTGGTAGACATAACAGTCGATTTATTAGATGAAAGGATCCACCAAATGGATATCAAGATGTGTAACCCTCCAGCCTCGACTGTGTCATAGTTTTATCTTGTGATTGTGTCTCGAATTTTACTCCACAAGACCTTTTTATAAAGTGAAATGTATCCCTCAATACTATGGCGGACCCGTAACGGTTGGTTTGGTTGTCTGGAAAAATAGCTAGTCACCTTTCAATGCATATTAATTAGGATGGGTTTTACCTTCTTGTAGCGATAGCTGTTCCTGCTAATAACCAATTATAGCAACAAGAAAAACAAGTAGAACATCCGTAAGTAAGAAGAAGAATCTTGTATCTATAGAGCTTACCGCAATCCCTTTGAGGTTGATGACAGTCTGGTTAGTGACATTGTTGTTGAGAAGGATAGTGTCGGCAAGCTGAGGCACGTAATGACCAGCGTAGCTCTCTCCGGTTATAAAGAAATCTCGGGTCTTGTACTGAGGAAATCTCTCCAACCAGTTAACCAAAAATGCGTATGCATCATGGGCAGTCCTCTGATCTCCACTTAATTCATAGTCAGAAGTTGTATTGGAATATGAGAAGCCAACACCAGCCGGCGACTCCAGGAATATCACGTTTGCCGCTGTGACGGATGAAGCATTAGTCACAAAGGCAGTTGTTCTTGAATAAATTTTGTTATGGAGATAATTTTATCTACTACAGTGACTAATTCACTCACCGTCGTTCCAGGCATAGTCATTTCTGTAAAGTGTTTTGCCATCTGGGTTTACTCTGAAGGGTCCTAGTTCCTCCATTGCTCCAAATCCTAGAGAAGAGCATCCAGGTCCTACATAGACCATCATGATCCAATAAATCCAAATAAATCAAAGTTATGCAAGATTACATTGTGAGGTCGATGTTTACAGTCTTATGTGTAACCAATTCCACACAGAAATTCCAGAAACATATTGCCAACTGGTAATGCAAACAAATTTACTCTTAGAGTAGTAGAATATTGGTTTGGTACTTGGATGAGGATACGTCGATCTCACCCATCGAGGTGGTGCTTGTATGTGATTGAATTCTTATCATGGATAAGATTTGTAAGTACGACATGACATGGTAAATTTGACGATGGAATGAGTGATTAAGGTTACATGCTAAAGAGCAGAAATATTAGTGATTTCAGGTTTTTGATGATACATGATGATTAAGAAGCACAAGCATTCCAACTACGTCCACAATCCTGATGATAATGTGGGGTCAGAAATCAAAATGTTCTGGTGCACACAAAAGATCCAAAAGATCACTATGTGCCTAAAGCAGATTAAGCTCAATCCACCACTTACTAAACAAACAATGAAAGTATACCCGTAACTAAGGATTGGACTTGTGGGCCTGATGATGGGCTAGCCTATTAGGAGGCCTAAGTGTAGTAGGGACTATGGTGATTTATTACCTCCATTGAGCCATAACACTAACGGATTAGTGGAAGAGTTTTCAGGTGATTCAACGAAGTAATAGAAAAGTGCTCTTCCATTTTTAGGATCCACAGTCACATATCCAGCATATTGATCGAAATTCACTCCCTCCGGTTGTCCCGGCAAGGCCTTGATCTTGTCGGATTCCATCAACCCGTCTTGTGGGCCAACATACACTGGCGAAAAAGCCTTGGTCGTATAGCTCTCTGATGAATCGACATGCTGTGATTTTGATGATCTTGCCAATTTGATGAACTTATTTAGATAGGTTGCCTGGTTAGCGCAAAAGGTAACGGGCAAACCAAAGGAGCAGAGATAGAGAAGAACGCATGTAACAAAAGTAAGCTTCATCTTTCCTTTGCTGCAATGATTTGAGAAGAATGGGGCCTTAAATATGAAAAGCTACGAAGATATCAAGGGGTTGAGGTTGTTTGGAAGTGGATCAGACTGGAATCTCCTGCTTTTAAACAATTCAACATGTTCACTATGTTTAATTTGATACACAAATGAACGAGGACCACACCTTTTGTGATGTCTCCAGCACTCAGCTTTTTGTTTCCTCTTGCGCCAAAGAAGAGACAAATACATTGTAGCAACAGATATGACAAACAGATATGCCTAAATTGCCAACAAATGTCTCGTTCAACTGGTCATAGACAACTTAACATCTTTCTTGAATATGTTTGGTTGTAGGTTCAAGTCGCCGCCCACCTGACCAGGGATTAGATTTTGGATAGTGTGTGAGTAATTTGCCTTGGTAATTTGTTGCTTGCACCCAAAAAAATGAAAAGAAGGAGAAATTATGTCTAAATAGTCTCCAAGTAAGCTACAATTTGAAAATAATGCAAATTAGATAATTCTGAACACAATTTCTACAGTTAGGATTAGATCTTCTAAAAGCCATGTCTGTTTCCTGGAAAAAGGGGCCGTCTTCCTTGGAGACTCCATTACGCGTCTTTGTTTGTCATTTTTCTCTTAGCTGTAGCCGTGGGAGAGGATCATGAGAGGATAAAGAAGTGGTACTTCCTGGCAAAAAACAGCCTCCAAATACTAACTGGCATCTTTTCTAAACTTAGTAGTTTTCAATGATCATGTTATTGTCGTGCCAATGGTAGATCATATTGTGGCGTCGTAATTAATATGATGAACAAGTATGCCTCTTAGGTGCTGCAGAGGGGTGGCTATCAGTGACCCACGACGGCCTAACGTTGACCATTGTATAATGAGCAGTTTCATCCAAACAAAGTCTTGCTCTGGTTGTTCTCCGGAAGTGGCTAAGAGGCGACGAATTCTTCGATATTAAACTAGTACTCATTGAAGCGAGAAGGTCCATAAATGGACCCGCATAGACCATACGATGATGCAATCCAATTTAATACACGCGACGGTTTCTTCGTCATGAGTTCTTTAATCTGAAACCGATCAATTTAATAGGCTCTGATTCCCCTTGGATCAGATTAAGACACTATGACAAGATCATACAAGTATAAGATTCGTTTGAGATGCAAAATTTTACATAGCTATCCTAGTGTTTATGTGAACTAAAATAATCACAAGAGCCAATTTGTGTGATGCCTGAGTTGGGTTTTGGTGGGAGTTCATAACTATGCTTGTGGTGTCTGGTGAGTAGATTGCATCAGTACGTGGAGAACTCTGTTGCTTTGATGGCCTAATTTATCTGTTTGCCGTGTGTCCTCTCTTGGGTTGTTCTGTAAGTAACTGGACTGTCTTGCTCTGCTTGTTTATGTGAATGGTTTTCGCTGCTAGATCTTTGCTAGCGAATGAATAATATGATCCATACTTTAAAAAAAATAAAAATAAAAACACGGGGGCATTTTTTAAATTCTTTAACATGTTTTGGTAACCTATTCCTTCTCTCCTAATGCATTCCTACTTTTAATTTTTGTGCCCTGAACTTTATATCCTCAAACCTTGTCTCCTGTTCCACACCTTCCTGCTGCTTGGTACTCAAGCTTCAATACATTTTCATCCCTCTCTCTCTCTCCGTCATTTTTATTTTATTTTATTTTGCTCCTCTTCGTTACCTGCTATTGAACTTGCAACCTCGGAGTGAGTTTTTTGTCTCAACCATTGAGCTATAGGGCCAATCCGCTTCCCTCTCTTTCCCGTTGTGTATAGGTGTGGGAGAAACCTGGAAGGACCTCGATGTAGACATTATACGTAGAGCATCAAGGAGAGTGCGAATTAGATGAACTATTTAGATCATTGAAAAAATACGCCGAGTATGCATTGTTTTCAATGAAAATCCATGAAAAGCTTAGAGAGAGAGAGAGAGAGAGAGAGAGAGAGAGAGAGAGAGAGAGAGAGAGAGAGAGAGAGAGAGAGAGAGAGAGTGCGTGTATGTTGTTTTTGTTGGTCCATGCCCATTTTCAGGCGGCCACCGTATTCAATGGTGGCGGGCGCAGCTGATCCAGCCACCGAGTTAATCTCAACATGACGGCGGGCGCCGCCGTCGGCCACCGCCACTGACCACTGACTTTGTGTAAAATGTGTTGAAAAACAGGCCCTAAAATTCCCTATAAATAGGGATATCAAGAGGGCAAGGAGAACAGACCATTTCCCTATAAATCCCGTGTCTTCTTATCTGTAAATCTCTACATTTTTATAGTGAAATCATTCCTCCTCCCGTGTACGTAGGCTTATTGGCCAAACCACGTTAAAATCGGTGTTTGTGTGTGTGTGATCTTGGGCAGGGACTGAAAATCCCCAACAAGTGGTATCAAAGCGAGGATCTGCCATGAAACAGAGGCAGAAAACAGATTTGCAACACCGGCAGTCGAGAGGAGGAAGAACTGTTCCTGCTACAATTGCTACAGTAATCATCATTGCTGCTATAGTGAAAAGCACGTTATCATGTTGCTACAATAAAGGCATCATCATTACTGTCAGCTATAGTGATCGCTTCTGATCTTCTTATAGTGCGAGTTGGCACTGTACCCACTGGCGGGTTCCAACGGTTCAAGTTTCAACGGATGCGAGTTACAACGGTCTGAGTTGTAACGTGCGAGTGCAAATAGTAGCTCATTTGCACAAGAGTCGAGTTGAAACGATGGCGCATTGCAACAAGATCTTGGGTTGCAACAGTTCGAGTGCAACCGTAGCTGAGTTGCAATAGTAACGAGTTGCAATAGTGATTCGATTGGAGTACACCTATTTTTGGCAGGTTTTTAAAGGGGATAGACCAGTTCTTGGCAAACGCAGTGGTGTTCTCAAATTTGTAAGATTTTCTCCTGAAATTACTGTAAGGGCAAAATGATTTGTTTAGATGGTACTAACTATCACAAGTGGAAGGGAAAAATGAAAGATCTTCTTTTTGTGAAGAAATTACATCTACCTGTTTTTGCTACTAAAAAACCGGAGGATAAGTCCGAAGAAGAGTGGGCTTTTAAATACGAACAGGTATGTGGTTTTATTCGACAATGGGTAGAAGATAATGTTTTGAATCATATTCAAAATAAAATACATCTTTAGAACTACATGGATCAAATTAGAAACCTTGTACATGGCGAGAACTGGGAATAATAAGTTATTCCTACTTAATCAAGCGATGCACCTGAGATACAAGGAAGGGAGTTCTATTTCCGACCACTTGAACGAGTTGACCAGATGCTTTCAGCAACTATCCGACGTTGGCGTCAGGTTTGACGATGATATCATGGGTTTATGGCTTTTAAATACTTTGCCTGACTCATGGGAAAATTTTCGTGTTTCTCTAGCTAATTCTGCTCCAGGTGGTGCTATGACATGGGAATTTGCGAGAAGCGCAGTTCTAAATGAAGAAATGAGGCGACGAGCTCAAGTTGTCACCATATCACAGTCTGAGATTTTGATCTCGAGAAAATCGAGGAGAAGCAAGATCAAAGGACGGAGAAGAATAATAGAAGCGAGAGTAAATCTAAGTCCGGTCTGAGAATCTAGAAGGCAATTATTGTGGCAAGAAGGGTCACATTAAAAGGCAGTGTTATAAGTGGAAAGCCGAGAACAAAACAGAGAATGCCAAGCAGGAGAGAAGAAATGATGAGGGGAATGATCGTGGAGCTGCTACTACTTCAGGCCTTGTTGTGGTCTGTGATGAAAATGAAATCAACCAAGCCTCCACTGAGATTGGATGGGTTGTTAACAGTGGTGCTTCTTTTCACGTTACCTCGATGAGGGAGTTTTTCACCTCGTACACTCCTGGTGACTTTGGAGTGTTGAAGATGGGTAACGATGGGCTGTCAAAGGTTGTTGGTATCGGATCCGTCTGTTTGGACACCAACAAAGGAACAAGGTTGATTCTCAAGGACGTTCGACATGTACCAGATATTCGGTTGAACTTAATATCAGCCGCAAAGCTTGATGATGATGGGTACTGTAGTACCTTTTGCGATGGACAGTGGAAGCTCTCTAAAGGAGCGCTTGTGGTTGCCAGAGGGAAGAAATCATCTAGCTTGTATGTGATGCAAGCTTAGATTCCTATTAACTCTGTGAACGCAATTGATGTTGCTGGTTCTTCAGAGTTGTGGCACAGGCGACTCAGTTACATGAGTGAGAAAGGACTAGGTTGCCTAGTCAAGAAGAATTTGCTTTGAAGGCTCAAAGCTATAAAGGTGAGCAAATGTGCTCATTGTCTTACCGGGAAGCAGCAACGAGTTTCCTTCAAAAGCCATCATTCTTCTAGAAAGCCAAGCGTGCTTGAATTGGTACATTTAGATGTATGCGGCCCTATGAAGGTACGCACATTTGGTGGTGCACTATATTTTGCCACATTTATTGATGATTATTCTAGGAAACTCTGGGTCTATGTTTTGAAAACTAAGGATCAGGTGCTTGACAAGTTTAAAGAATTTCAAACTTCTGTTGAGCGGCAAACGGGGAAGAAGCTGAAATGTATTCACACAGACAACGGTGGCGAGTACTGTGGACCTTTCGATGCTTATTATAAGAAGCAAGGGATCAGACATCAAAGAACTCCTCCGAAGACTCCTCAGCTAAATGGTTTAGCAGAGAGGATGAACAGGACATTGATGGAGAGGGTCAGATGCTTGCTTTCTGAAGCAAAGCTGTCCGGTTCCTTCTGGGGTGAGGCGCTATACACAATAGCCTATATTATTAACCTATCTCTAATAGTTGCCTTGAATACAGATGTTCCTGACAGGCTACGATATGGAAAAGATGTCTCTTATGATCATTTGCGGGTATTTGGGTGTAAAGCATTTGTACATATACCCAAGGATGAGAGGTCCAAGTTAGACGTCAAGACCAAACAATGCATTTTCATCGGCTATGGGCAGGATGAGTTTGGTTATAGGCTATATGATCTTGTTGCAAAGAAGCTGGTTAGAAGTTGTGATGTGGTCTTTATGGAAGACCAAACCATTGAACACATCGACAAAGCCAAAGTATCAGAAACTCAGAGTTCGATGCTACGGACAGATTTAGATCCAGTTCCTGTTTCACATACGCCAAGTGTAGATGACACCAATGACCATGGTGGTGCTCTAGTTGATGTTTAAGATAATCAGGCTGAGGGAGAACATGAAGCTGCTGAAGACATGGATGTTTTGTTAGAGACTGATGATATTCAGGAGGTTCCTACTGAGGAACAGCAGTTTCATTGAGACAGAGTTCGAGAGATCGTTAACCCTCCACTCAATATTCATCAGATGAGTACGTACTCCTCACTGACGGGGGAGAACCTGAGAGCTACACAGAGGCAGCTGAAAGTGAAGAGAATGCAGAGTGGATTGCAGCTATGAAGGATGAGATGAAATCCTTACAAGACAACCACACTTTTGAGCTGGTAAGATTACCTAAGGGCAGATAAGCTTTGAAGAATCAGTGGATATACAGGGTGAAGTACGAAGGTGACACTTCACGACCACGATACAAAGCTAGACTTGTCGTGAAAGGCTTTGGTCAAAGAAAAGGTGTTGATTTTGAGGAGATATTTTCTCCTGTTGTTAAAATGTCTTCAATCCGAGTTGTATTGGGTTTGGCCTCAAACCTTATCTGGAGGTTGAGCAGATGGATGTGAAGACAGCGTTCCTCCACGGTGACTTAGAGGAGGAGATATATATGGAGCAGCTAGAAGGGTTTCTATGTTTGCAAGCTAAAGAAGAGTCTGTATGGCTTAAAGCAGGCTCCCAGATAGTGGTATAGGAAGTTCGAGCAGTTTATGACCCAACAGGGTTATCGAAAGACTACTTCAGATCATTGTGTGTTTGTGCAGAGATTCTCAGAAGATGATTTTGTCATTTTGCTACTCTATGTCGACGATATGCTTATTGTTGGAAGAAGCTCTTCAAGGATCAGTCAATTAAAGAAAGAGCTGAACAAAGTCTTTGCTATGAAAGACTTAGGATCCGCGAGACAGATTCTCGGGATTTTTATCATTCGTGATAGGAGGGATAAGATGTTATGGCTGTCTCAGGAGAAGTACATAGAAAAAGTACTTCAATGATTACACATGGATAAAGCTAAAGTGGTTAGTACACCTTTTGCTACTCATTTTAAGCTTAGTAAGAATCAAGTACCAACAAGTGATGCTGAGAAGGAATACATGCAAGATGTTCCTTATGCTTGGTGATGGCAGTCTTATGTATCTTGTGATATGCACCAGACCAGACATTGCATATGCAGTTGGTACAGTGAGCCGTTTTTTTATCAAATCCAGGAAAAGAACATTGGAATGCAGTGAAGTGGATATTGAGGTATCTACGTGGTACTTCTAAGTTGTGTTTGGGATTTGGCACTGGTAAGCTCGTGCTTGAGGGCTACAATGATTCAGATATGGCTGGTGATATTGACACAAGGAAGTCTACTTTAGGCTACTTGATTACTTTTGCAGGGGGAGCTGTGTCATGGCAATCAAAGCTACAGAAGTGTATTGCCTTATCTACAGAGGCTGAGTTTATTCTTTATGACGGAAGCGTATGCAAAGAGTTATTATGGATGAAGAAGTTCATCGCAGACTTGGCTTTATGCAGAAGAGGTATGCGTTATTTTGCTACAGTCAAAGTGCTATACACCTTAGCAAGAATTCTACTTTTCATGGAAGGTCAAAGCACATTGATGTTCGGTATCATTGGATACGTGATATTTTGGACTCGAAGTCGTTAGAGCTTGAGAAGATTCATACTAACGATAATAGTTCGGATATGATGACAAAAGCATTACCTCGGAGCAAGTTCGAGAGTTGCAAAGAATTGGCCGGGATGAGCTTTTGCTAAAAGTCCATACGTGAAGAAACCTCCTTCAGTTAATGGGCCTGAAGGGGGAGATTTGTTGGTCCAGGCCCATTTTCAGGCGGCCACCGTATTCTGGGCGGGTGCGACGATCGACCACCGACTGCTAACTTCAACAGCGGCGGGCGCCGCCGTTGGCCACCGCCACCGACCACTGACTTTGTGTAAAATGTGTTAAAAAACAGGCCCTAAAATTCCCTATAAATAGGAATACCAAGAGGGCAAGGAGAACAGATCATTCCCCTGTAAATCCCGTGTCTTCTTCTCTGTAAATCCTTGCATTTTTATAGTGAAATCATTTCTCCTCCCATGGACGTAGGCTTATTGGCCGAACCACGTTAAAATCGGTGTTTGTGTGTGTGTGATCTTGGGCGGGGACTGAAAATCCCCAACAGTTTTGTACGTGCAACCACCCCATGGGTAACTGAGAGCTGTAACGTTTGCACGAACAGCTGCTTGCACCTTAGGAATATAAAAATAAGAGACCACATAGTTGTAGGAGCACGGAACTGGAAACCCTGCCCACTTGAGGAAATCGAGGATTTTGGTGAAATCCTAACCTACTCAAGTACTCCCCAAATTAATAGAATCATTAAAGTATACTTACCAAGCGGGGGAACCTTTCACTTGGTCCATGCCATGGCCAAGTGGGGCATAGATCTTGTACATATCAATGGTTCCAGTTTCTGCATAGTCCTGCTCCTCTGCGTTATAACAATATTTGGTTTCGTTTTCAAATTTGCTTTTTGCTTGAATCTCTCGCTGCATGGGTTTAACCCAGAGTTTAAGGCACGAGTCCAGTAACAATCGTATGACCCGTGGAACTTGTTTCAGCTTCAATCCAGGGGTTCCCAATCTGGCACACATCTAGCCCCCTATTAATGAAACTACAAGGGAGACTTTTGTGGATTTAGGGTGAGAACAATGCATAGATCCTGCCCTGGGTGGTCCAGACATTTGATGTTATGATTGTTTCTCGAACTTCATCACACAGACCTCAGTGCTATACATTTGGCTAGGTGCCAAGCAAATCATGCCTAAACCATGCACATCATTGCAATTGCGAAGTTAGATATGAATGCCTGACTTATACGGAAATAAAAGTTTTACAAGAAAGTTAGCTCTATTGACGAACCAACTTAGCTGGAGCACTTCCAGCTTTGCCTGGGTACCTTGATAGCTTGGTAAATTCGAGTCAAGATGCTTGCAAGGAAGAAACTTGAATTTGGATTTTGACGTTTTGTTAGTGAATGTCAATTGTTCCAATAATTTCTCCCTTGGAGTATATCTGGTCTAGCAGGAAAGGCATCAAAGCATGGAAGCAAATGGATAAGCAAGCACATCTTAACTGATTTTCAATTAAATCAGTACTCTTTCTCAGACTTCGTTTGTCAATAGTTCTTCTAGCATATATTTTACTTTCTACAATTAATTGCTACCTACTATGAATTTTGTTCGCATATAGATCGAGTCGGTAATCATGCTGAGAACAATATCTTGCTTATGTCAACAGATGTAGACACCTTAATTACCTAAAAGAATAACCATCTTCTATTTGTATGGACTTAGATCGATTCCTTTCAGGTTGATGGCAGTCTGGTTAGTAACATTGTTCTTGAGGAGGATGGTGTAGTTAGTAACATTGTTCTTGAGGCAGATGGCGTAGGCCAGTTGGGGTACATAATGGCCCCGTAGCTTTATCCGGTTATAAAGAAATCTTGGGTCTCGTACTTGGGAAATCTCTCCAACCAGTTAATCAGAAATGCATAGGCATCATTTGCGGTTCTCTTGTCACCGCTAAGTCATAGTCAGATGTTGTGTTCGAATATGAGAAATCAACACCCGCAGGTGACTCCAAGAAGATCACATTGTTAGATAGAGATTTCTTGCTTGAATACTAAAGGCAACTAAGGTATCGATAAGACTGAACACACCACTGCTCCATGCATAGTCATTTCTGGAAAGCGTCTTGCCATCAGAGGTTACTCCAAAGGGTCCATGTTCCTGCATTGCTTCAAATCCTAGGGAGGAGCATCCAGCCCCTATATACCCCATCAACATGCTGTTAAACCAGAGGAATCAATCACGTGTGGATCAGGATGTTCGGGAAGATTATAATGATGCTAGTACCAAGCTGAAAAAGAGATACCATATGATGTAGAAGAAATATGTTCACAAGGACATATTCAGAGGAAGCCATCAGACTAGAATGTCAAAGAAAGGGAAAAAAAACATGGCACCTTATAATTAATCAAATATTGCCAAGGTTGTGAACCTCGAAACTCCAATACAATCGTAGAGATAACATCACTGTGATCATGATGGTGAGGAGGAAAATACTGGTGATGATAGGAAAAGATAGCATCAGTAACCATGCACCGAAGATGTAAATTTTGGCTAAGAATGAGGATGGTAGATAGCACTTCAGAGGGCTTGGGCTAAGGGATTGCTTGGAACCTAAAGTAACTTGTAAATGGGCTTAAAGCAGATCTCTCATTGCATATTGTTTTCTGCACAGCCCAAGTACAGCGTGAAGGTCACTTAAGCCTAATGATGCAAGCACTCCATTAGCATGCTTAACTGCTTTATCCTCACCTCCATTTATCCATAAAAACAATGGTTTGGGGGAAGAGTTTTCAGGTGACTCGCTGAAATAATAAAATCGTGATCTTCCATTTGTAGGATCCACAGTTACATACCCAGCATACTGATCGAGATTCACTCCCTCTGGTTGCCCGGGCAAGGCATTGATCTTGTTGGCTTCCTTAGATCCTTCTTGCCGGCTTACATATACTTTGTGAGAAAGCCTTGGCTACATTGAAGCTAGTTGATGAATCTAGATGTGGCTATTTTGATGAACTTACCACTTTGGTGAATTTATCTAGATTGCTGGTCTGGTAGGCACAAATGGTGGTGGGCAAAGCAAAGAGGTAGAAAGAGAGAAGAAGCCATGTAATGGAAGCAGCATTCATGTTTCCTTTGCAGCGGAGGGAAGAAAGTCGAATGGAGGATTGAAATAGAGAAGCTAAGTAATCAAAGTGCTGAGATTGTCTGAGAGTGGGTCTGACTAATCTACTTCTAAACAATACAAGTTGTCTTGACAATGTTTGGGTGTTAAAATGAACGAGGATAGTTCTTTTGTTTTCTTTTCACATCTCAAATACTCGTTCCTGTCATATTGAAGGAGAGACGCAAGGTATACTCTTTTACACAGCTGTTGGATTTGAATTAATGTCAAACACTGTCTCAAAATAAAAAAGCCACCAGGCCTATTATTGACATGCTCCGTTTGCAAGTTTTGAGTAAGGCCGCGTCATCAGACCACTCGGGAGTTCTGATGGTTCACATGACTCGCCTCTGCTGCGGCATCTGACTACTTGTAGGCAAGGTAGAGTCTAGTCAAGTTGACTCGTTTTGGGTAGCATAAGTTCGTTAGTCTGCATCGGCTTTGAGAAAGTGATATGAAGGAATTGATACAAGAAGAGTTTCCCATTTGTACTAAAAGTGACATTTGTGTGCAAATTTGCTATCTAATTAAGGTTTTCCTTAAAGCATCACGAGCAAAGTAGGCACTCCTAAAGCTGATTTGATGAGATGGAAGGATCAAGAAGGGAGAAACTACATGATGGTCCGCGTAATATAGGAGCATAAAGTTACCCTTACTATGACCACGGAGGGCCAATTTTCAGTGATCCAGACCATTCATCTCCTCTACCCAAAGAGGCACCAAAAGAATCATGCATCCAGTGATCGTGGCTACCGTTGATAGATGGATTAGATGGCTTTGCACATGACCAGTATAAGACCTTTGAAACGTTTGGGTCACCAAAATCTGGCCGCGCACGAGTACCGTCCAATTAGGTCCGCTAACCATCACATTATTTGCTAAAAAAGGCTGTCCTGCTAAAAGGAATTTCAAACTATCAGAAATTATTTCTGCTGGGATTTCTTTTTCTTTCCAACATAAACTTCAGAAAGATTCTGTTTAAGTGCGAGGGTGCCTTCCCGTGTTTTGCTTTCTTTAGTTGCTCACATAACTTCACTCTTCTCTGCGCACCCATGACTGTTGGTAAGGAATCTATGAAGCAATAGATTCGTCATGTAGAATATTGCATATACCATGCACACGCCATACCCGGCTTGTAATACCCATTTTTCATTTTTCTGTGTAATGGTAGAATTTTATTAGAAGTAGAGACACACAATGAAGTAACCATTACAAAATGAAGGACAGCGTCCTACCCCAAGCAAGATGCAGTGTCAGGGCAAAAGCAAAGTTATACAAACGGAGTAAAACAGCCAATAACCACTCCAAAGTGGAATACAAGTTGATGAAACAGAAAGAAGAAAAAGCCCCAAAAAGACCGCAATAGGCCTCGTAAGCTGAACAAAGCGAGCTGAGACTGACATTATAATACTAGTAAGAGCGCATAGAATATTTCGGTGCTATTTTGTGTTCTCAAGTTCATAGTATTTCGGTTGTGTTAAAGAATTTGAACCATTTTCTAGAATTTCCTTTTTATGTTCTCACTGCACAAGAGATATAATTCCATTTATTGCAGATAGATGAAGCAAATTCGCTGCGTCCTGCTGGTAACTAAATGAGGCTTATGGTGCTCCTAATATTACGGTCCCCTGAGAAGATACAGAAGGCTCCACTGGAGTCGGCCATTTCTTTTCAGTCCAGAACAGCTCCAATAACGTTTCTTGTTTATTTGACAACTTAGTAGCTTTTTTTTTGGCTCAGATGATGAATTTGCTTGTCCAAAGTCAAAGAAACTAAGCTACAAAACCAAGGATGGAACAAGTCTATGGGTAGACTTGGTCCTACAATCAAATAGCAAAAAACGAAAACGCCTTAATGGCTACAAAACTAACAAAAGAGCAGAACGTGGTATGGAGACATAAATATCTATACCCTAGTTCTTCATGAATTTGTCAACACTGTAAAATTTGGTTTCAATTTGTTTTGGCCCTCCAAATCAAGACATGGCGCTTGTTCTCTAAGAAGATGGTGGAAGATTTCCTTTGATGAAGGATGAGAACAGAGTGAGTGCTCTAGCAGGATGATAACTTGGAACAAAATGTCCTGCACCTCTTGCCGTCACAAAATCCCAATCCTTGATATCCGACAGCATATACCAACCTTAACAGGTAGACAATAGGATTAGTACAAACAATCATCTTTTATAGAATTGGGTCATTAAGATATCGTCAGAAACATCCTTTTCACAACAAAGATATCTGTGGAAGCGCATTAACTGGTTAAGAATTTCTACTTACCTCTTCTTGTGTATACCATGGGTACCATGATGTTTGTATTGATGTATTAAGTTTGCTTATGCACTGCCTACTAGATGTAACTGGTATATCACCATCAGTGTCTCCACTGAAAAGGCAAAAAAAATCATTTAAGATGGAGAAACATGCGACCGTCTTAAAGTACTCTATTTGAGACATTCCTATTTCGGTTTCTGATCGTTGTGGATTTGAATCTCAATCAAGTACTAAACCACAGCACCAGTCTCATCGTACTATCAAGCAAAGGTTAAAGTATAAATACATTGAGGGTTTAGTGTATACCCAATTTGTGGATTCTACTTTTCAAAACAAACTTGCCTGTATATCCATACACCGATATTACTCTTCATCAGTTGTTGAATGGTTGGCAATAACGTTGTTGGACTGTCACTCCAAAGCTCATTAACATCGTCATTGTTGTCATATATATGTAAGAGCCATGAGTTATTAAATGCTGGAAAAGTTAATGATGAGGGGGCCATCATCGCGTTGATGACAAATGAACAAAATTTTCCACAGATATTGATCTTGTGCCTAGTAAGTGGTACCCTAATGATGCATAGCAGTTTTAAACATAGACAAAAAACATCCTAAACAAAAGTGGTCGTCTTTGTTCTTTTGAGGTTGCCAATAGAAGGGTATAAGTTTACTATCCAAGGACAATTTGTAGACAGGTTGTTATCCCGTGCCAAACAGCCAAAAAATGTGAAGGTATTTAACGGAATGACAATAAGAAATGCGTAAAAATACCTGCAGAAGTACCATGGATATGAATGGGAGGCAACATTTACATGAAGGGCACTCTGCACCTCAGGAAGATTCAAATAGGAAGCAATGTACTGGTCGGAACAGGGATCAAAGCCTGTAAACTGTTCTCAGAATGACATATAACAGAGATAAGATGAGAACATGATCACTAACGATACTTCTAAGTTCTATACTTGTTAGTTAGTAAAGAAGAGTGCTTACAACTTGGGTACTTGGCCTAGTTGGTAGCGTGCATTGTCCCACAACTCCGAGGATGTGGATGCAAGCCACTGCTTACCTGCCAAACCAAAACCGGAAAGAAAAGAGTACTTACTGGGAGGTCACTGGAGGTGGAATCACAGGACCGAGCATAGATGTCATAGAGGAAGATGTAACCAGTCGTTTATACGCTTCACTGAGATATTCTTCACACACACTGGATATAGAGTCCGCCGAGGAAAAATTGCAGTTTAAGCTGATACTCTGATGGATTTCATCAGAAATTAGTGCATGTGCCCAAAAGAACTCGTATCTTCCTTTCATAATACTTTCATCATCCATCCATGCATTGCCCATCTGAAGAAACATTGGATAGTAAGAATTCTGTACTTCTACTAAGTGCATGTACAAGGTAGAAGAAATATTGGATAGTAAGGATTCTGCACTTTTACTAAGTGCATGTACAAGGTGTATGGTGCTTTTATGGGCACTAACGAAAGGCTGGTGTGAAGTAGACACGCCAGAGTTTTATGCACGGTAATAGTTTTTGCTTTTTTTGGGTAGATTTAAAGCCAATGTTCATGTTCACGATGACTTAGGTGCATCAAATATCGTGCTCATTGAATGCTTTTAGCGTATTCATTTTTGAGTTAAAAATCACATATATTCATTTTTAATGCTTTTTTTAAAGACCCAGAAACAAGTGATTAGAATCATCTGATACGTTTGTTGATTTCACAGTATCACCTAATTTCTGCATGTCAAACATAATAAATGTTTTAGATCTTTCAAAAAAACATGTTTGCTCGAGGGGTGAGCCTATTTCTCCACGCTTCATGTCTTCTTACACTTAGCAGGAGATATGCACATGCATCTCATCTCCCTCTCAGTCTGTTTTTAAGTGAAAAAATACTTGCATCTTTTGCGTAAACTTGCAGTCTAACTGGATTCTAGTGGTAATTCCAGTAGATTACATATCATAAGTAACTTTCATGTTTAGTACATTGAATAAAACTCTTAATACTATCAATTGGGAGTTTCACTAAAAGAATGGAACTTATTAACAATAATGTCATATGGGTGGATAACAATTGTAATTTTTATGATTAAAGTTCTACAAAAATATTAATGAGATTTCTTCAGTCAGTCAAGTAACTTGCAGCGCTCCATCAAAAACAAAAGGCAACTTACAGCGATTCCTAGTAAATTGATGAGTGCTGGCTCTTGATCTTGTTGTTCCAAAGGATCATTTGATCAAGCTGAGGTTTGTAATGCCCTGCGTAATCCTTTACTGCTATGTAAAAGTCTCTAGTTTTATATTGAGGAAACCTCTCAAACCAGTTAATTAGGAAAATGTAAGAATCATCTGCTGTTCTCTTATCTCCACTTAAACGATAGTCCGATGTGGTATTCGAGTATGAAAATCCTACACCAGCTGGCGATTCAAGGATGATTATGTTGGCCACTGCAGCAGAAAAGTTCGTTGTTAGTATCTTGTTGTTTTAATAATTCTTCGCTTTATATGATGGGTGGGTATAATATTCAAGGAAAAGGTCATGTAACTCAATTCAAAAGCTTAGAAATGTGCTTTTTGTCTTGATTTTTGTGTTCAGGCCCTCTCAGTTGGCTGCTTCTTTTTATTTTCGTTACTAATAAAACGCCATCGTTCAAAAGATATGTTGGCTTCAAGGAAGCCAACTAGTTATGCCTAATTGGCAAGGCTTATATAATCTGGTTTATTGGATTATGCTGCAGAGCCAACAGATTGTATAAGCCTATGTCTCAGCCATTTATCAGCAGAGCCCAAACATAGATGATCCATGCACAAAATTTCGACTCTTATGTACAGAAGAGTTTCCGGTTACTTGGTTTAGTTTGAGCGGCAAGTTAGTGTATGGACTTTGTTTTACATTACCAAAGTATTCAAATTTGTTTTGGTCAATAAGAATGTGCTGATAATTAACATAACCGTCGTGGTTATGACAACATGTTATATAGCATGCCCCTTTGACTCACCATTGCTCCGTGCGTCCTCATTTCGATGTAATGTTTTCCCGTCACTATTGACTCTAAACGGTCCCAATTCCATCATAGCTCCGGCTTCCAGCGAAGAACAGCCACGTCCTGACCATGACAGCATTCTATCAGAAGGTCATGCGGATGATGACGATGAAGAATATGACAACCACAAAATGAGCAACATGGATGCTTCATGACGACACCAACACTTACACGTCTCCTTGTACCTAGATACTATATGCATAGACTAGGACAAATCATGTTGTCACAATGAGATCATATATATGCCCACAGATTTTTTTTTAATGACCTAATGACACCGAAAAGATGGTCAACATGAAAAATGAAAGCTCTGATTACCTCCACTGAACCACAACACTAAGGGTTTAGTTGAAGCATCCTTAGGTGACTCGACGAAATAATAGAAAAGGATCCACAGTCGCGTGGCCTGAGTACTGATTGAAATCCACCCCGTCCGGCTGTCCTGGCAGCTTACCAATCTTATCAGCTTCCATCTGCCCACCTTGAGGACTCGCGTATACAAGAAAATACACTACTTGGATCCATTGCGGAACTCTGATGCATTGATCCATCCCCAAATTTTCTATTCATTCGTTTCTCACTTATGAGTTTGTGTAGTGGGTGAAATTCGCCCCCCTCTCTAGCGGATATGAAAATGGTAAGACATGTCAGGAATACTACGAAGGTGGACGCAAGCTTCATTTTGACAGGGCTGATGGTGTACCGCAAATGCCTTTATCTTGTGAACTATTTGTAGTACATTTCATTTGACAAATGAACAAATTTGTAGTGGACGAGCGTATCTGCTTAGTGAAGGAAGATTTTGTTCCATACAGTAATCTATGAATATATGGACACTTTATGATGAGGAGAAAAGAAGATGTGTAGTTAATATCGTTTTTACAGAGTCTGTTGGACTGGCGTGGCTTTCTTTTGTATGAGTACAAATAGAATGTACACGGCAAGTGTGGTTGGCCTTAGCATCGTTTATTTGTCTCGAAGACTCTTGAGCATTGGTTAACAATATCATTGTTTTCTACTAATTTGATTTGTCAGCTTTGTCCTTTAAGACCACTCCGGTCCACTTAGGTGTGATTGTGATATCAGATCGTAGCGGGTTGTTGCTTAAATCAAACTTTATATAGTTTTTGCAAGGATCTACAGTCATAGCGAACCTGTTTATAGAGAGAATTTGATAGCCAAAAATATCTATTAGGTGCCAACAATGTCTAGCCTATCTGGTTGCAGACAACTCGACACCTCTCTTGGTAGCAGGTTTGAGTGCGTGTGTGATTTGTGTTGTAATTCTTGCTTGTATCAAATACAAAAAATTAAACAAATTAAAAGCTTAGGCTTCATGTCACATCAATTCAAATGCAAAGCAATGAAGCCTAAGTATTTTCTGATACAGGGAAAAGTAGTTTTTAAGTACAACAATGTTTTATGATGCCTTTCGTTAGGAAATGAACAGTGAAATTCAAGCCTCTTTTGTCTCTAATTGGCTAGTTAGATTAAAACTTTGAGTGAGGTAAAGACCAAACAGGGAAATAGACAGAGGATACCATGGATGTGGAGATAAGAGACATTTGTCTGACATATGAGAGAGTGATGATAAGCGCTCCGTAATTTCTTTAATATCTTTTTGAGTATTCTACCCTTGAGTAATGAGCATGAATACGTGTTACTTCCTGCCTCATGGACCTTTTCATATTATTGAACCATTTAAATCTTTGTAATCTTTGTGAGGGAGCATCAAAATGGAAACACAATCAAGACTTTGCAAAAGCAAGTAGACTCGGAGCCAGTGTGGTGGAAAACTCAGAAAATGTGGGGAAATACTTCAGTATTTACCAGCAGATACATCCAGGTACATCGGCATGGTATCAGCAAAATATCTGCCACATAAAAGTTTTTTCTTTGACTTTGCAAAATTCAAGGAGTACAAACGTGGAAAGTCCAAAACTGCATCGACTCGGCCAAGTTCATAGTCGATGTGGCACATTTTGTTACTATATTTCTAACCAAACGTTGATCTCTGCCTTAGACTAGGGCCTTTTTGATTGGGCAGAAATCGATTTCCACAGAGATATCACTTTCCCATGAAAATGTTTTGCTCCTGGAAATTGAAAGACTTATGCCAACGACCTAAATTCAATTTTACATTTCCATGGAAACTAATTTCCGTCCATTTTCCGACCACTAAACAGATTGATAGACTCTAATGACACATACTCTTGCTTTAAATCAACAACTCCAGAAGTAGTTTCACCTAAATAATGGGAGTCCATCACGAGCTGACCTGGGCTGGCACAGACGGCAAATATGTTAGACACAGAGCTTAGGATAGCTAGATTGTCTAGCAAGCAAGACAATTGAGGTGTCTAGTTTCCTAGTTTGTGTTTCTTTCCGCTGCGTTAGACTTATTCACACAGACATTGGTCTGTCTCAAGAAAAATCATAAATGCGAATGCAGATCTCACTCCTTCAACGTGAAGTTTTTCATTTTTATATTTTACTTCTACTTGTGGTAGAAAACTTACTGAAGTAATCGATACTTACAAATAGATCAAAATTCGGACGACCTTGCGGAGAATTCATGATACAGAAAACAGAGGCAAACAGAACCATCAGAAATCTATTAACAAATCAAAATCTGTGGACATGCTGAGAGGAAAACAGAATTATGATGATGTCTTAACATCAGGCCCAAAAGAACAGATCCTTTGAGTTGTAATTGACATAACCAGATAACTTGAACATGGATTATTGCTCAGTGCTTTTTAATCAACCCATCTGTAAGCCATTAATTGCTTGATGCTGTGGACACAGGCACTTTGGAAGGAGTGGAACATGAGGACTTCCATACTGGGCGCTTATAGCAGTAGACTGAGATAGCATAACCTTAGAACAATATGTTAATGGGTAATTGGAACTTATGCTCCCTGCCTTTTTTTTCTTTTTTGTGTTCTCAGCTATATCAGTTCAGATGGTGTATTTGTTTTCTTTGTGATGCGTTCTGCTTTCGTTGCTCGACATTTGATGCTGTATTTAGTTTCTATCTGCTTTCTTCCTCTATGGCTCCTCCTGTCTCCCCAATGCTTAAGACATACGTTACCATCCAGCACTTAAGAGAAATACAAAAGGAGTAACTTGGTGGTATTAATTTGCGTAAGATAAAAATGAAACTTTATCAAACTTGGTATTCAGGACAGAGACTTTTACACTCATTTTCGGATCAATTTCTCAGCATTATTCCACCTTGTTTAGATCTTGTTTCAGTCATTCGACTCAGGAGAAAAGAGAAAAGTCCATGAATGGACTTGGACATAACCAACTAGCAAAAAGATGCCTCAGTGATTACATGTTCAACTGGGAAAAGGAACTCGGTATCTTCTTTTCTTTTATTAACACGAACAAGAGCTTGATATTGACATTTGAAAAACACAATTCCTTTTGGTTTCAACTTGTTTTGGCCCTCCAAAGCAAGGCATGCCTAGTGCTTTCTCTCTAAGAAGGTGGAAGATTTCCTTGTAAGAAGGATGAGAACATAGTTAGTGCTCTTTCTGGCTGATAACTATGAACCAAATGTCCAGCACCACTTACTGTAACAAATGCCAATCCTTCACATCCAACCACGTATCCTCGAACCTTCAGAGATCAAATCAAGGGATTACTGCAAAGTGAGATGTTTGCTAAGTTGGGTTACTTAGATATCACTAGAATCTTATTAATGAAATGCAGGCACAGAGCTTTCTTACCTCTCCTTGCGAAAACCATGGGTACCATGCTGTCTCTACATTTTTGGCAAGAGTGTTTATGGAGTATCGGATGGCTGTTAATGGCACATTAGGATCGATGTCCCCACTGCAGAAATATTTCATATCTAATTAGGTCTACCGTAATGCATGCTTTCCAAGATAAATATAAGCCCTTGCAATATAAGCGGAGCCAATTTGTTCAATGATCAAAACTGTCTGATTTACGAGGTCTTGTTGTGGATTGGTTGTACCCCATAATTCTGATTCCGGTAATCCAGATCATGAATCCGTATTTTGAGCAAGAACCAGGACTCACCAATCGGACCCTCCATTCAAGAGTCTTAACTATGAGATCAGGTGAACAATACTCAGACCAGCTGTTTAGCCTATACAATAGTCCATCTCTCTCTCTCTCTCTCCGAATATATTATTTGCAGTAAACATAAATAAGAGTAATTTAATTCTTCAGAGGAACTTGCCTGTATATCCTGACAGTAAGTCCCTAATGGTCAGTAAGACTGTTGGTTGTCCTTCCAACGACAATTGACATCTTCTCAGTTATGATATATATAAGAACCACAGATTAGTCATTGATGAAAATACCTATTAACAGTAAAAGTATTTGTAGCTTTTTAAAAAGACGAAAAAAAATTATGTGCAATTTACCATACATGATAGTATTACCTATAAGATAGCCATTCATATGGAATGGCACTAACATGAAGGCTGTCTGCACCTCAGGAAGGTTGAGGGAGGAAGATATAAAGTTACCAGAACAAGGATCAAAGCCTACAGACTGTTTTACATATTCTTAATGCTAAATAATCATTCGATGGACCAACGGATAAGTACTTACTGAATGGGCTTCAGAGGAGGATTTGCATAAGTGGGCGTAGACGCTGTACTCATAAATGTGTCGCATTGCTTTGCTGCTTGAGAGAGATGTTGCAGACATACTTGGGACAAAAATGATTCTCTCAAAGAAAAATTGCAGTTTAAGCTGATTCCCTCATAGACCTTGTCGGAAATGAGAGCATGGGTCCAATGGAAGTCATAAAACCCTTGTAGCAAAGTTTTGTCATCGATCCATGCATTTTCAAACTGCAAATATTGTATGTCAAGATGAAATATAGATGATTCTTTACCCTGCTTTTCATAAATGTTCCTTACAATAATTCATAGAGGATACTATCCCCTGTTTGTTATTCTTGTTTCAAGGAACCTGTTGAAGGCTAATTGACTCATTCTTCAAAAACTCTCAGACTCGATCTTGGTTCGCCTGAGTTGACGAGGTTTCACATTGGCTAAGATGTTGTAACTTTCTAGTGTTTCTCTTTTTGATCAAGCAAAAGGTCCTTTTAACTTGCACAAGCTACCAAAAAGTTGACAGTGCCAATCACTGACCATTTTCAGTTGACTTAGTTTCACCTTTGTCAAGTTTAGATCCTGTTCAAAGTTTGTAAAGGCTAGAAATGTAAATATTGTTTGCCCACTTCCTATCAGCTTTAGCTTTTAGGTTGAATGGTAAATTAACAGTAAACACTGTCGTGGGTGTCTATTTAATTTAACCACTGAGAGAAAAGAAATTGTGAAGTACTTGGTCCTCAAGTGCGTTTGGTTATCAAGCAAGAATTGCATCTATAGTCCAATTGATTTCTCACTAAAAGCAGAGATCCTGTAATTTCTGTTGCAGCCGAATTAAAATTACAAGGGAGCCAAGACTTTGGTCATGCAAATTTTCCTTCTTGGTAGTCCTCATCTTAGTAGACCATGCACCAAAAAGAGTCTCGGTGGACAATCCTGTGAACCACTGTTCATTAGTGTAACATAGACATCTGTGGAATTTCTTTCCAATAAAAATAAGACGAGAAATGGGGGCTTAAATGGGGGAAACTTTTGGGCTGGTTTCTATCTAAGATCTGTCCGGATCAGCAACCCATTTGAGCCCCAAATACACTGTTAGATCAAGTATGTCAATCCTTCCATTAATCTACACATAGATAAACTAAACTCTCGAGGAATTTCAATAGAATTGAAATATATGACTAATTATAATCCTCTTAACAGAAAAAAAAGCTTGTAGTTGTATAGATAGATGCACTTATAGCAATTCCCTTCAGCTTGATGACAGTTTGGCTGGAGATCATATTATTCAGCATGATCGCATGAGCAAGCTGAGGCACACAGTGGCCCGCGTAACTCTCTCCCCTTGTGTAAAAATCTCTGGTTCTGTATTAAGGAAACCTCTTCGACCAGTTAACCATGAAAGTGTGGGACTCTTCAGCAGTTCTCTTGTCTAAACTTAAACCATAATCGGATGTCGTATTTTAGTAAGAAAAATCCAACCCCAGCCGGCGACTCGAGGAAGAGGATGTTGGCCTCTGAAAAAATAGAAGCCGATTCTCATTGTCTTGTTTTATTTGTTGGTCAGCATCTCCAACAAATTAGTAAACCAAATAAACAAGCAGACAGAATACACGTGTACATTGACCTTTATGAGTTCTAAAGGACAACTTGACTCTCTTTGTTGTATATAGACAAAGAAACCGTCATCAACTCTGAGTATTAATTTGTTATTTGTTGTTTAATTTTTTCTTGAGAAGGAAATAATGACGTGTGTATTAACTTACAGAAAAAGGTGAAGCTATGGCATCATCCTTAGCTGGAACGGGAATATAATCGTGGTCCGGATCACAATTTGCATAGATTAAACACATAGGTTTTATTTTCAGGATGGAACACTGGCGATATGGAAGATTAAAATGACTTTTGGATTCTTATATCCAATCCTCTGCTGACACATTGCCTTTAACAATTCATAAAGTGCCCTTAGTTTCACATGCTAGCATGCTTCTGTTTCTCAACATTATTCCATGCATAGGCACGTTGATGTAGTCTTCCCGTCTCTGTTGACTCTAAATGGTCCCAGTTCCATCATACTCCTGCACTGAAATCCCTCCATCAGAAGATGGTATAACCATGAAGATGAAGGAGGTTATGATGCTGATGAGCAACAAATGGGCTATGTCGATTATGACATCTCTTTGTAGATCATCGTCATAATCACGAACAAAAAGATTATCACTATAAGTATAAATACATTTACAAAGATGATGAAGATGATAGTGACTAGGTGAAGATCACTCAGTTTACCTCCATTAAGATACAGTAACTGAAGGCTTTAATGAAGCATCCGTAGGTGACTCAACAATGATCGAAATCCACTCCATTAGGTTGGCTCAGCAATTTATCGATCTTATCTGCTTTCATCAATCCATCCTGGGGACTCAAATATACAGGTTGTACACCCGACTTGAACCCACTGCGGATCTCTCCATCCCTAAGCATCTCTCAACTTCTTGTTTACCTGCTTCACCTTGATGAATTCATACAACGGGTTGAATCGTCTCGCCTCATAAGCACTGCCCCAGAGCGCTAGACACATGATAAGAAAGATGATGGCAAATACGGCTTCATAGTCCTTTTTTTGGTAAGACAGGCCTCGTAGATAATTATGTTATAACGTTATTGCATTATGATTCAATTTCGGCCCCTCCCTTTAATTACATTAATATTTTTTTTCTCTTTTTCTTAATATAACAAAAGCAAGTGATGATGATGTTTTCACCATCATCACACCACTATGGATCCAGTCAACGGTCTTGATGGCTCCTCGTGGTGTTTTCTAAACACCTTATTGTCGGGCCCAGGTTCCTATAAGTGGGGCCCATTAATGAATTTACAAAAATACCATTCGTGAGAAAAATCACTGTTTATTCATTCAAACTCGGATTTCAGCGAAATTAGTGTCATTGGAATTGCTTTTTCGAGTACAATTCAATTATAAAAGTCTTAATAGTCAATTTAATATTTATTGAAGCTTTTACTTCTAAAACTCAAAAAAAAATATTCAAATTCATGCATTTCCATTTCATTCAAATTTTCAAAAAAAATTACAATAAGAAAGCCTAAAAATTTAGTTCATTATAGAAAACTCTAGAATAAGTTATGATGTGATTAAGAAATAAATTTGATAGTTATTGGTGGGTCTAGTTCAACGTGATGTTAATTATCAGCCAACCGAGTCAGGCCCCAACTAGAAATCCCAAGCTATGAACCCTTAGACTCTGTTGGAATACGATTAAGATGTGGATATATAATCTTTATTTTACAATTAAGAATCCAACTTAGACAAATGACTTAGATTCTAAGTTAGACCTAGATGCGATGTGTATCTAGGTAGTGGACTGAGGTGGATTGATTTAGATTGAAGTTCAATTGTGATTTGAGAGATACAGACAAGTGGTTCTTCATCTGAAGTAGGTGAGGACAATAAATAATGGGCATGTTTGTATTTTGAAATTATAGATTTTTATCACTTCAGATTAGCATTTATGAATGAGTTCCATACATATATTATTATACTGTGATTCTTATTGAGATATCTATCTTAATTATGACTTATGCATATGTGCGGGATTTCATTGATTATTATTATTCTACAGATGCATGATATGACTATGATGAGTCATATTTTATCTGCGATAGAGGAAGTACATAATTTTGGTACTATTTCATGACCTATAAAGTCATTAAATGGTGATTTGATTTACTATTGCATATTGAGGCATATAGATGCCCTATTTCTATCACTTATTTTTTGTTGGACTTAGTAGAAGAGGCTTGGTGGTTAGTCCTTGAAAGGCTAACCTCAAGATGAGGCGCAATCTTTGGATGGCAAGTCATAAGTGCTCCTAATTTTTGTTTGGAGGCTCAATTGCTGGTCCTTAAAAGGTTAACCTTAGGATAAGGGGCAATTCCTTAAGATGGCAAGTGACAAGTTCTCTTGATTTTCATTTGGAGGCATGGTAGTTGGTCCTTGAAAGGCTAACCTTAGGATAAGGGGTAGTACCTTGGGATAGCAAGCCACAAGTGCTTCTAGTTGTTAATTATTTTACCAAAGGATTGTATATCCATTTTATTGACCATGAGATGTGTGATTTTTGTGTTTTGTGAATTTATAGTAGCTGTTTTTGCCCAATGGATGTTATGCTGAAGGGATGTAGGGTTGGCCACCTACCCTTTGACTTTATGAGATGATAGGCACCTTCCTCGAAAATGGAAAAATCTCGAACTTATGAAAATTTTGTAATTATATGATGTGTAAAAAGTAGGGGTGTCATACTCTATGACAATCTTAAGTACATAGCAATGTCCTTTTGTGTGTATGTAGGATATGCGTAGATGTTGTGCTATTCTATGTTAGAGGAGATCTTATATATTGCCATTAATCGACATCAAGAAGGCATAAGGATTAACCCCATTAAAGTCATAGCATGTCTTTTTCAAACACAATAAATTGTATATAATTTAGTTATTCTACCATTTTTGAGCTTCTGAATAGATAAAGCCCTTTTAATAGTTAGAATCCTTTGTCATTTTGAGGCTATTTTGTTGAAGAAATCCACCTGGTTAAAGTCCTTAATTTTCAGAACTCTTTGAGCTAGTGAGGCTCATCTAATTAGCGTCCTTAATTTCTAAAACTCTTTCAGTTGCAAGGCCTATCTATCCAGTATCATTGATTTTTGAGACTCTTCGAGCTGCATGACCCATTCTGCTAGAATCCTTAATTTGTGGGACTCTTTAAGCTGGTGAGGCTCATTATGCGAGAATCCTCAATTTGTGGGACTTTTCAAGTTATGGGACTGGTTTAGCTAGAGTCCTTAATTTTCTAGAACTCTTCAAGCTACAAAGTCCATTCAATTAGAGCCCTTAATTTATAAGACTCTATGAGCTGTGGGGCCTCGTTGACTAGAGTCCATGATTTTTTAGACTATTCAAGCTGCTATGACTCTTTGAACTGTGAGACTTGTTTGGATAAAGTCCTTGATTTTTGGGAATCTTAGGTCACTGAACTTTTAGTCATCTCAAGACTTTTAAGGTTGTCAGAGTTTAACTTGGACAAGGAGTATTGGCTTACAAGAATCAATCAAGTTTTAGGAATCTTAAAACTTTATATGGGACTCTTTTTATTTAACGAGGTCCCCACTTGTTTAGATCAAGTGGGCCCCATTCTAAGATGTCGGATAAGAACTCAAGTCTCATAAAAGAAAATGTTATGGTAATCTTTAGGAGAACAGTCTAAGGTGAGAGACTTATCTCATTGTTTTAAACATTTTAAGCACCATGTGGGCAACTTTTTATTTAATGGAGGGAAGGTTAAATTATAGAAATGACCCATCCAACACCAAGCTAGAGATTTTGTCGACAATAAGAGAAAAATTACAGATATGGGATGGAATAAGCCGAAATTCCCTAACCAAATTGAAGACAGATTCCTCAATGCCAACATGAAACTAGAACTTAACATCTCCATTTCTCTATAATCATTTCAAGATCAATCTCCTAACATTATTACATCAACCACAAATCTTGCGTCAATGATTAAAATCAAGATTTAGTGATTGCTTTCTAAGAAGAAGGTGGAAGCTTTACTTCCAAGAATGTCGAGAAGAGTGTAAGTGCCCTGTTTGGTTGATAACTTGGAACAAAATGTCCAGCACCCCTTACTGTAACAAATGTCAACCCTTCATATCCAATAGCATATCCTCCAACCTTAACAAATGAAAGCAAGATATCAGTGCTAAGACAATATTTATCAAGTCAAATCACTAAGATGACAGTAGAATCTCACAAACTCATAAAGATGCAAAGCCTTCTCACCTCTCCTTTGGAATACCATGGGTTCCACGCTGTCTCTACTTTTCTACCAAGGGTGTTTATGGAATATCTAGTGGCTGTTACTGGTATGATACCGTCAATGTCTCCACTGCACATGCAGGAAGATTTCCACGATTTAAGAAGAACAAGATACAATCTACAATAAAAAATCAACAAATTAATAGCCTAGAGCTAAAGATTTTTCATTAACTTAGCAAATTTCTCTCTCTCTCTCTCTCTCTCTCTCTCTCTCTCTCTCTCTCTCTCTCTCTCTCTCTCTCTCTCTCTCTCTCTCTCTTCTATTAGAAATTTTTATTTTAACATTACTATATATATATATATTTGCTGATATTATTAATTTACCATGTCAGTCCTAGTTGGGGCATGAGACGTTGTATTATCAAATGTGATTATCAATTTATTAGTGATTAATTTATCAGACTTCTATTGCACTGTGTTAAGTATATATCAGTTCTTGTATGAGGAATGCAGCAAAATAAGCGACTGAAATGCACTTGGTGCTTGCTTTTTCTAATGTTAAACTACCAGCTTACTAGATATTCCTACAAATGGATGTATGCTAATGTTTGTTATTATTTGACAATTCTAAGAGTTGATTTGTTTTGTCCTTCTTGATTATAGTTACAAAATTTGAAGTTGAGAACTAGTCACAAGGGTAAAAAGTCAAGAAGAGGACAATAAAATAAAAAATTATAAAAAAACTAAAATAAAAAATAATAACAATCCTTGAACAACTTCTTCGGCATAAAGTTATATTATTATAGACAAAGTGAAACATCATTATCCTGGATAAGAATTATATTATAATAGAGAGAGATTTAGAAGTGAAATGTTGGGAAAAAAACCCAAAATTAGACTGTCATAAAAAAAGAAAAATGTAATAAAAATTGGTGTTTCTAAAAGAAAAAAAAGCTGGGTTAATTTTAAACAATAAAACTCTAAAAGACAAGTAGTAGTGAAATAGACAAGTCTTTTTAAGTTTAATATGGCACATGAAAAAGATGCAATTTTTTAAACAGAAAATTAAAAACTTGATTTTTTGTTACTTTGTTCTTGATCAATATAGACCTTTCTTTGTCTTCGAATGGTGATTAATCTAGACATTTGGATTAATGGGTCCCACTCTTTCAATGATCCAAAATTAATTTATCTTGCTATAGCGTGTTATGGATGAATCTCGTAGAAAATTCTCCCCAGTTCATGAGTCTATGGCTTTATTTTGGATCCTTTCCCAATGAATCTGAAAGCTGCATTTCTCCTTCTTGACTTTTCCTTCAAAGTTCAAAACACAGGCTTATTAGTGGTCAAATGCTCTGAAGTTTGATGCGCGGCCCATCCATAGAATGGCCCGCAATATAAATCACGGGTTACTACTCACATTTTAACCAACTATGATTCACTGAAACGTGAGTAGCTATCCACTGTCTAACTATGCTTTTAGGGGTCCTACTGAGATGGCAATTGCATAATGTATGCATATATTTTGCGAGGCAAACATATTAGCAGCTGGAACTTCATGACTGGAGTTTTACCAAGTGCGTCAGCCCATCTCTCACCATTCTATCTATTACAGGACATTAAATTTCTAGTATTTACAGTAATGTAATTCTTCAGAGAAAAACTTGCCTGTATATCCACACACTAATATTACTTGCCATCAGGTTTCTGATGATCGGTAATACTGAATCTACGCTGTCCCTCCATATACCATGGATATAATCACTGTTATCATCCATATGACAACCAGTGGTAAGTTATTGATGAAAATTGCCAATAAAAATAATGAAATATGAATCAAAATGAGACTGTAAATAGTAATATTACTTGCAACTTTGCCACGCATACGGAATTCCTCTAACATGAAGGGCTGTCTGCACCTCAGGAAGGTTGAGGTAGGAAGCTATATAGTTCTCCGAGCAGGGGTCAAAGCCTGCAAACTGTATTGAATGAGAGAAAGATAATGATGTTTGACATTGTGTTAATGCTTGGTTAATGACCTTTCTATTGATTCAATTAGAGTACTTACTGATTGACCTTTAGAGGAAGATTTGCATAAAGGAGCGTAGATATTGTAGATGTAGAGACCACCCATTTCTGCTTCTGCTTGATATTGATATTGTGAACATACATCGGATATAAATGACTCCGAAGAAAAATTGCAGTTTAAGTGAATGCCCTCAATGGTCTCATCGGAGATGAGAGCATGAGTCCAGTAGAAGTCATAACTGCCTTCTGCAGTAGTTTCATCGTCGATCAATCCATTGCCAATCTGGAAACATCATTCTTGTCAATGTTTCTATGTTTCATGTGTATGTCCATGTACTAGCCCACATAGACATCCTGATAGAAATTTAGATATGGAGGTCGATGGACCCCTTTATGCTAGAATATGTACTCAGTTCACAAATTGACTCCACTCATGATCAATGACAAATCTAGACTCCGCTTCAGCTGTCTTCATTGTGTATATTTCGGTTAAGAGTTTATGAGAATTGAAAATACTGTTATACCATTTCAGTAGACGGCTAACATGTATAAGAGAAATTAAGACATTACTTACATTGATAAAATTATACAACTTTTATTGAGTATAGCACATGATTTGTATTGTAACTACTAACCATCCATTCAGGTATCCATGACTCCCCTCATGTTCGAGTTGAGTCATGTCTTAGAGTTAATTGTTACTCCAGTGACCAAAAGCTACAAAACCTTAAGATGACCGGTATAGGGTCTTCTGGCTGTAATTTTAGGATCTTCCTTGACCTATTTTGTACTTGGCACGCCTTATATCATCCAAGTTCAGAGGTTTAGAACACTGGTTCGGTGTTCAATTAACCCTCAGATTTTATTTTGATTTAAAATGTCAGGGGGCAGCACATCAGGTTAGCTGCCCAAAGCAGCAACAAATTTGCACTGTCAACAATAAGGGATAACTAGCCCCAACAGATAACCACTCCTATTAAATCTTTGTCACAAGGCAAACAGCAAGGTAAGCAAGAGTGAAAACTAAACCAGCTATCCAGTTAGATTGAAGAATAATCCTCCATGATAAAATCAATGCCTAGAAAGCATTATGACAAACACATTTGTCATTGGAACCAGCTGCGTAGTAGTTTCATCCAAAATCTGAGAACTTAGACTATTTTTTGTCATGTTAATACAAAAGTTAGTAGTTTTTGATAGGCCAAGGTCTTACAGCAATTCCCCTTAGCTTGATGACTGTTTGGTTGGTGATCTTGTTATTCGTAATGATCTTTTGAGCAAGCTGAGGAACATAATGACCTGCATAGCTCTCCTGTAATGTAAAAATCTCTGGTTTTGTATTGAGGAAACCTCTCCAACCAGTTAACCAAGAAAGTGTAGGAGTCTTCAGCAGTTCTCTTATCCCCACTAAAATCATAGTCGGACGTTGTATTCGAGTATGAAAATCCGACACCAGCTGGTGATTCAAGGAAAAGAATATTCGCCGCTGACTAAAACCAAAAGAAAAGAAAAGTCTTCATTCTCAGTCCCCTGTGATGTGTTTATATATCTTAAGCAACCTAATAGAGCAAGTTAAATAAAATAGATAAGTACAACTAAGCCATCTCAAGAAACAGTGATTAGAGACTACAAATCAAAAGCACTTGGATATCATCGCCAAATCATGAATAAAACGTTATAAGAAAGACCAGAAATGTTGCTAAGCCAGTAATTAATTCCATACCATAAACATGTGGAGATGTATGCGCAAACCCAATGAATTAGTGGAAGTCGATGGTATTCACTAGATTAATTGAATTTTAGGTTTATTTTGGTCAAAATAAGCTGTTTGATTACTTCCTAGGAAAATGATACAAGATACTTCACCTATATGTTTGAGCAATGGTCATACCAGAGACACATCTCACTCTCTCTTTCATGGGACTCGGAGGTAACAACCCATCCAGTCAATCTACTAACCTCCCGAAGTTAATGGTTTGAGCAACCTTATTATTGACAAATGATTATTTCTTTTCTCGAGCGAGTCTCACATTTAAGAGAATGAGAAACCAGGACACACTCCCACACTCCAAATCATAGCTCATGACCAGAAGGATAACAAATGATGAAGTCAACAGGAGTGGCCTTCCTCCATTGAAAAGTGAATTGAATTAGCAAAAAATTAGTGCAGCAGTAATAGGAGATCGAGTCTCATATATTGCACGAACAAGTTGGGTATGAATCAAATAGACTTTAGCGTCCATGTTAGCTAAAAGAAATATATATCAACAAGATCTATAACTTTCTACTGATAATAAAAGGGAATAGCCTATCTTTAGGATGAGAAGCTCCTGCTATTTGCCAAAAAATAAGATAAAATGAACTCTGTATAAGTCTCCAATTTGCTGTTAACATGGACCTTTGACAACTAACATGTATGTCAAACTAGCACATTCCATTATACTTAAGCAGCCACAAGAAGCTAGCATGTTTCCGGACTTACCATTGTTCCATGCATATGGGTTCTGGTATATAGTTTTCCCATCGCTGTTAACTCTAAACGGTCCCAGTTCCATCATGGCTCCCTTTCCAAGCGAAGAACAACCAGGTCCTGTTCATCAAATCCTTGTTCAGAAGATCACCGTGCGGATGACTATGATGATGAGCAACGAAGTATGCCATCATGAATATGATGATGAGGCCATGACGATGGACAAGTAGACTTGCAATTTGCTGAATTAGCTAACATGATATAAACGTGTATCAAAAACATGACGAAGATGAAACCATAATCACATTACCTCCATTTAGCCACAAAACTAAAGGCTTAGTTGAAGGGTCCACAGGTGACTCGACAAAATAATAGAAGAGTGCTCTTCCATTTTTAGGATCCACTGTCACATAACCTGAGTACTGATCAAACTTCACTCCATCAGGTTGTCCTAGTAATTTATCTATCTTATCGGCTTCCATCAGCCCATCTTGAGGACTCACATATACAGGTGAATACTCCCCATTTGGATCCAATGCGAAACTCCGGTGTACCATTGGATCTCCCAACTTCTTGTCAACCCATTTCCTTCTGAGAAGTTCACCTAACGGGTTAAATTGCCCCTGGCCGTAAGCACTAGTAAAGCCTGCATGACATATGAGAAGCAGCAGAAGTGAAAGTGCAGGCTTCATTGCTCTATGCTTACGGTACATTATCGTTGAATTTGTGATTCAATTTATAGAGGAGAAGGCGGCATATCCAATGATATATGAATTCGTTGCGTTTGGGTTTTCTTGTGTAAATAGACACAATGGTTCATAAGGAAGTACAACTACGTAGCTTGTTATCATCTTTTTGTCTCCTCCTAGGACGGTCACTAGTCTTTTCTCCTTGGATTTGTATTACAATCAACATGTATATAGGGGCTGTTTTTTGCGCTGCAGAGACAACACGAGGTTATCAAACTTGGAGCCATCTTGTTGTCATCATCCAAATACCTGGTTGGTTTTTCCAGCTTTGGGAAAAAAGATGGGACCCGTGTTTGTATTTATCGTCTGTTACCACTGGGAAGCGTCTAACTATAATCCTATCCTTTGGCACATGAATATTCATCTTAGTACAATTCAGGTGATCAAATTCATCTCAGTGTTGAAAATTTGATGAGCGGACCTAGTTAACTCACTTGTTCTTACGAGTCCATATGTGAATGAGTTTTGACTTAAGGTCAGGACTTCATGGCAAAGATCAGGAAACTTAATATTTGTACTGCGACTATAGTAATAAGTGACTTGTAATCAATGGTGTAATGTACTAACGACCTTTAGAACTGGAGAAATGTACTGCTCATATGTGATATAATGAAATATACTTTAAACCCCTCTCTCCCCAAAAAAATTTGTTCTTCTTTCCTTGGGTGATTAAATTTGTTTACTTAACGCAACAAAATTTGCTATCAGAGGGCTCAAACTGAGTGTTTTAGCTTTTATGAAGCAAGAACCATGCCCATATAACCCAAATAGTTGCGCTGCTCCTGTTAGATCCTCCAACATTGGTAATAGTGTTCTTACAATGTCTTTCTAGGCGGCATGAATATCGAAACTGTTTTTTTTTTAATGGTTGTTGTTTTTTTCACCGGGAGGAAACTTACAGTGACTGAGATACTGCAAGCAACGAAACCAACAACTTTGGATCTGAACTAGGGATTGGTTTGTTCATATCAAAGCTGTTATCATCCACATAATAGCAAAAGATTGTTTATTGATGGAAATTTCTAATAAATCAATATATATATATATATATATATATATATATATATATACACAAAAGTGGTCTTGGAAATGGTACTACTAGTTTATTACTTTTAGGAATTCCCATGCATATGGAACTCTAACATGAAGGGCCGTCTGCACCTCAAGAAGATTGAGACAGGAAGCTATATAGTTCTTGGAGCAGGGATCAAAACCTGCAAACTGTTCCTGGGAATTACAAAGAGTTAAGGGCATGACTAACAATGTTTTAATGCTTAATGAACTTTCTATTGCTTAAGTCAAAGTAGTTAGGGATTGAGCTTAGACTTAGAAATTGGATAAAGAGCATAGATGTTGTAGATGTAGACGTCACCCATTTGTACTCCTGATTGATTGAGATATTCTTCACACGTACATCGGATATAAATACAAATGTTTTCAGCCATGTCAAGAGAAAAGTCAATAGAGAAGCACTGCTTTAGCATGATCCGGCTGTGAAAGATAATCTAACCGTGGATAAGGAGATACTCTTGAATTTGACTGATTAGGTGAGAGCTTTCATTTCTCTTTATTTTATTTTGCTCTGTTTATTTTGTTTCAGACTCTCTCCTTTTCCCTAATCTTCTAGGCCGTCTTGGTCTACCTTCGCAACTACCCCCTCTTTGAATGAATTTAAATGCCAAAGAACAGAAAACGAAGTCCATCGTATGTTGCACTACTAAAGACATGCTCTTCCTTTTTCAGAGATTTTATGTGAAGCACAGGTCTGTGGAGCTTAGAGAATTGACTTGAAACTAGACTAAGTTGACTCGACTCATTAGCATTTATATATGTAGTTGACTTGCCAAAATGACCCAGTTTACATTCACCCTTCGCATCGACTCAATCTAGGAGATGATTGGTACATATTCTTCATGCCATCTCACATCCACTTTTCAAACAGCCGAAGAACAGAAAGAAAAGAAAAGAAATTGAATAACTTGGCAGTACTCATTAGCTCAAGCAAGAGATTTTACTGACAATAAGAGAAAAATTACAGGAGTAGGATGGAACAAGTTAAATTCCATAACCAAATTGTAGTGGGAGATTCATCGGTGTTAACATTAAATCAAACATGGCACTTCAATGTGATTAAGGTCATGAGTGACAGAAATACTTCTACCCACATCACACCTGTCGCGGAATTTAACAATATCATCAATTTTAAGGAATTGATTGACCTACCACTCTCAGGTGGATTGTTCACCTGATCAAATAAACATAGACAACCTACTTTGAGTAGAATGGATAGATTCTTGGTTTCTATTTATTGGAATTGTTTATTTATAGAGTGCAGGGATTGACTACAAAGTTCTCTCTCACCGTTATCCAATTACGATGAAGGAGATATCTAATAATTGGGGTCCAAAGCCTTTCAGGTTTGAGGAGCTCCGGCTCTTGGAGAAGAATTTTCTCCCTATGGTTAAAGAATGGTGGGTAAGTCCCTGTGCGGAGGGTACTGCAATAATCAGATTTGCATTGAAACTGAAAGTTCTGAAGATCGTCATTAAAGAATGGGCAAAATTTTTTAACAATATCAATACAGAGAAAAGGAGAATTGCTCAAGCTAGACGGGAAGAACTACCGGAAAAGGACAAAATCAGGGCCTAAAAGACGACGAATTCCAGGAAAGTCTCAACTCATCATTGACTAACTGGACCTCTCTCTCTCTCTGAGGAAGAGAACTGAAGGCAAAGAGCTAGAGTTCAGTCGCCGCAAGCCGGTGACAAAATACGCACTTTCATGCTGTTGCTGGGGCTAGGAGAAGAAACAACCAGATTTCATCCTTGAGGGTCAATGATGAGATAATTGAGGAGCCTTCTCTCTAGGGAAGGAGATGGTCAATTATTTCTAGCAGCTGTGTTCCTCTAAGACCATAACTGTGCAATCCCCACGCATCTCCTGATCCCGAAGGAGTTCATATGAAATTTTTTCAAGAAGCTTGGGACCTCCTCGGTTCTGGTATCTGCAGTCTTGTACAGGAGTTTCACAGTAATAAAGTAGTTGATCAGCATTTGTGGAGTTTTGATCCCTAAAAAGGATGGGGTTCTAGAATTGAAGGAATTTAGACCCATTGGTTTAGTCCCTAGTGGGTATAAAATTTTATCCACGGAGCTTGCAAAAAGAATCAAGGGGATAATGGGTAAGCCTTTCTCAACTGAACAATCGGCCTTCGCACAAAGACATTCTCGACAGGGTACTGGTAGCATATGAAATGTCTACACCACATGAACTCGTAAAGAAAAGGACTACTTTGCAAATTAGACATTAAAAATGCCTACAACAGGATTAAGTGGCGGGTTATGGACCAAGCCGTGCGTCATATGGAATTTTCTGATCTGTGGAGAGATTAGTTTCACTCCTGCCCGAGTCCTGCTAAATTCTCCATCTGGTGGATGGCTCTCCCAAAGGATTTTCTCTAGCTCTAGAGGTTTGAGACAAGGGGACGCGTTATCTCCGTATCTTTTCTCTTTAGTTGGAAATCTTCACCAAGAAAATGCATAAGTCGGTGAATGAAGAACTGTTTTGTGGAGTACAGTTATGTAATGACGTTGATGTACGCGGACGACACCTTAATACTGTCAGATCCGGACTCAATGTTTACTCTAAAAGTTAAAACCATATTCAGATGCTATCAGTTTATTTCTAGGCAAAAGGTGTCTTCAATTCAGAAATCATGGGAGTCAGAGTGTCTAGAGAAGTGCTGGATTCTTAGGCCTCGGTTCTTGGATGTAAGGTTGTGAGTTGGCCATGTAAGTATTTCAGTCTCCCCCTTACTCCACATAGACCCTGTGTTAATTAGTGGGTTGAAGCTATTGAAAGATTTCAAGCTAGACTTTCTAGTAGGAAGAGAAGCTGTCTCTCTGTGAGAGGTAGGATCATTCTTATTAAGACTAGTGTCCTCCCTCTCTAGTTTGTTTGTTTTCAAAATGTTCAAATTCGGTGGTTATGCAGTGGGGAAAATTCGAAGGCAATTCTTGTGGGATGACTGTGTTGAAAAGAAAAGGATTCACCTCAAGTTGGAATAACACTTCTGGACCTGTGAAGGAGGGAGGTCTTGGAATTAAAAGTCTTTTGTGTGACGGATAAAGCTTTACGGATGAAATGGCTCTGGAAACTTGACACTGAGGGGAAGGGGTAATGGAAAGACATCATGAAGCATAAATATGGGTATTTCTCGCTTTGGGGGATTGATGATAAGAAAGTAACTAAAGTCTCAATCAAACCCTTTGAACCTATCAATTATTTGTGGAGCAAGTTTATTCCTAGCAAATTTAATGCTTTTCCGTGGACTCTTGCTCATGCCAAGGAGTTCACTTTTGGCAATTTACTGAAAAGCGGTTGGTATGGTCCATTTCTATACTGTTTCTGCTGAGCACATGAGATCCATGAATCACTGCTTTATTTATTAACAGGTGATTGCTGGAATATGACAGCTAATACTCGATTGTTTCCACGTGCAATGAATCCTTCCTTCGACCCGTCTTTTGCCCATAAGCCAGTGGATTTTTTGAAGAACGCCTCTTGCAAAATGCAAGGCAAGACTGCGTATTATTAACCCTTGTGGTCCGGATCCTGCATACAAGGGAGCTTCGTGCACCGGGGCTGCTGTAGCCAAGAGAAACAAGATGCTCTGGCACTTCTTAACTGCTGCAACTCTTTTGGATATCTGGATCGAAAGAAAATCCAGATGCTTTCAAGGGAGACTTGCTTCAATGGGTGTGTTTTTTGAAAAGCTTTAAAATTTGCTTTGCTTTTGGGCATCCAATTGAAAGTTCTTCAAGGGGGTCTCTACCGAAACGACTAGAAGAAAATGGGAAGAAGATTGGAATGCCTGATAGATAAAGGAAATGATTTGCCCCAACTGTTATGCATAGTAAATTAGGATCAAACAACACACGCACAAAAACACAGATATTTACATAGTTCGTCTAAGTCTAATCTACATCCATGAGAGGAGGAGGGGAAACAATCCATTACAGAGGAGAGATGTACAATTGATGCCTACAACCCTATCTCTGGTTCTTATTTATGGAGATCAGAGGGAGGCTTGAAGTGTTATACATTAACACAAACTCTATCTTCTTATCCTTATCTGATTAAGACTCCTAATTAGATTAGATTATCTACCTCTAACAAAATTCTTTTCTTAGCAGGAGTCTTTGAGTGGATTTATGGGGATGGATATAATCAATTCTCCCCTTCCTCTCCCATCCCCATGCCACACTCCACTAGTTTAAATTCATGCCTGCTATGTTTTTACATTGCAGTAGCTTCTCATAGGTTACCACCTTTGTTAACATGTTTGCAGGATTCTCATCAGTGTGAATATTTTTCAGCTTTAGTATCTATTTTTCTATCACCTCTCGTATCTAGTGATATTGTATGTTGATATGCTTGGTGCGCGTGATACATTGAGTTCTTACTTAAGTTTAGAGCACTATGACTATCACAATGTATCTTGTATTCTTCTTGTGTGATATCGAGCTCCTAGAGAAACTACTTTATCCAAAACATTTTCTTGCCTGCTTCATCTATGGCAATATATTCAACTTCTGTTGTCTATAAAGCTGTGCACTTCTGCAACTTGGACTGCCAAGATATAGCTCCCCTTGCAAAAGTGAAAACAGACCCCAATGTTGACTTTTTTCCATCAAAATCTCCAGTCATATCAACATATGTGTAACCTTCGAGGAGTGTTTCTGCACTTTCGAAGCACAGGCATAACTTTGATGTGCCTTTCATGTACCATAGTATCCACTTCACGGCTTCGCAATGATCTTTCCCTGGATTTGATAGAGATCTGCTCATGACTCCTATTGCATGAGCAATATCTGGCCTTGTGCACAACATCACATACATCAAACTCTCAACTACTGATGAGTAGGGAATCATGGCCATTCTATCTTTTTCCTATGGTGTTAAGGGACAAATCCTTTTGCTCAGTTTGAAATGATTGTAGAGTGGAGTGTTGACTAGTTTGACATTCTCCATGTTGAACCTCTTGATTACTCAATCAACACACTTTTCCTATGACAACCACAACTTTGTTTCCTGTCATGTATGATCTTCATCCCCAAGATCTGCTGAGCTGCTCCTAAGTCCTTCATGTCAAAGGACTTAGATAACTCCCTCTTCAACCTACTAATCATAGTTGTATCTGGTCCAACTAGCATCTCATCTACATAAATTATAAGAATGATGAATTTACACTCGGGTAATCTTTGGACATGCACACACTCATCTACAACTGTTCTTTTGAAACCTTAACTCGTCATAAATGAGTCAAACTTCTTATACCACTACCTTAGCACTTGCTTAAGGCCATAAAGACTTTTCTTCAACTTGCATACCAAATGCTTCTTCTTCTAAACTTTGAAATACTTTTGTTGTTCTATGTATATCTCTTCTTCTACATTTCCATGTAGAAAGGTAGTCTTTACATTCATATGCTTAAGCTCCAAGTTATGTCTTGCCACCAATCCGAGTATAATCCTAATTGATGTCATCTTCACTACTGGTAAGAAGATCTCATCAAAGTTTATTCCTTTCATTTGCTCAAAGCCTTTGATAACTAATCATGCTTTGTACTTGACTGGTTCTCCATTGATTTCTCTTTTCACCTTGAAGACCCACTTGTTCTTCAATGCTCTTTTCCCCTTGGAAAGTGTCACTAGCTCATATGTCTGATTTTTCTTTAATGAGCTAATTTTTTCTTACATAGCTTGCACCTATTTTCCCTTGTTTGCATGCACCAAGTCTTGTTGAAAATTCTATGACTCCCCCTCATCAGTGAGCATGGTATATTCTGATTTCGAATATTTCTGTGATGGAATCAGAATATGTCCTCTTGTTGACATCTTTGGCTAAACTTCTACTTCTAGTTGGGGAGTCAATTCAACATCTGATGTCCCATATAGAGGGCCGATGCTCCCCTGCTCAAATTCCTCTACCTCTAGTTCAGCTTCTAGTGCAGCTTCTGAGTCAAATTCTATGAGTGCTAAATCTGGTACTAGATATGGAGTACCTTCTTTGGTTCTTCGTAGAATTGATTCTCCTAAAACACTACATCTCTACTTCAGATGATTCTTTTAGCCTCAGGGTCCCACAATCTATATCCAAATTCTTCATCTCCATATCCGATGAAGATACAAGGGGTAGACTTCAGATCTAGTTTCTGTCTCATCTCTCTGGATACATGTGCAAAAGCTCTACACTCGAATACCCTCAAGTGTGAATAAGTCACCTTCTTCCCAGTCCACTTCTGTTCTAGAACTTTGAAGTCTAGTAGTGCTAATGTTGACTTGTTGATCAAGTAGCAGGCATTCACAACGTCACCCCAGAACGGCTTAGGTAGTTTACGGAATAACTTGCATTTTTATAATATAGATTCTTTGCATGGAATTGACAACAAAAAGTTAAATGCCCTAATGGCTATAGAATGAATGGGCAAAACTCTAGAACTAGAGTGCAAGTCTCCAAAGACAACCTTTTTGGAGAAATTCCCTACCCAAAGCTAGGAAGTGTCCAAGTGCAATGAACCTAGATAATCCTATTTAGTTGGGAAAGGATGAGGATAAGCACCTAATTAGAATCAGATATGGGATAAAAATGAGAAGGAGATAAGAATGAATCTAGAGAATTAGGAAAAGATGAGAATACCTAACAAATTAGATAAGATGGGTAGGAGATATGATAGGAAAGAAGAAAGTCAAATGAAATTGGGATAAGAAGGGGAGAAGAAGAAGGAATGCGTGAAACATAGAGAGAGAGAGAGAGAGAGAGAGAGAGAGAGAGAGAGAGAGAGAGAGAGAGAGAGAGAGAGAGAGAGAGAGAGAGAGAGAGAGAGAGAGAGAGAGAGAGAGAGAGAGAGAGAGAGAGAGAGGACGAGGACGCTACACCAATGATAAGCCATACCACACGTTTTTGGAAAAGAAGACTGTAGAAGAGTATTTTCGATTTTAAGAGGTAGGGGTATAGGAATTTATCTAATCTGGTTGGTTTTCAAATGAAAATTTATTTTTATGTGACTTATTTCATGATTAATCTGGTTGATAGGGATGTATCATGCATTCAAGAAGAGTCAGTAGTTTTCTTTGAGAGTTATATATGGGTTAGATTGACATGGTAGGCTCTCAATATTGCTTATCATTTTTTTCGCATTTTGATTTCTTAATAAATAAATAAGCAATATGTGCTTGTTTTATATGGATCCAATCATGATGATATGTTTTTACATTATTCTAACCATGGTAATCCCATTTTATAAAGATTTAACCATGAATAAGTATGTGCGTTTAGATTAGATCTCTTTGAGTTATCATATATATACATATATGCAAGGTCATCTATGCTTGTGGTTGCATTATGAATACTTTAGATATAAAGCTATACAATCGGTTACATATGATGGGTCTTAGATTGTTTTGATGGAGATTTTATCTCATGATCAAATAGCGCATGGATTCATAATAATACCCATATGTGTATGATGTTCTAATAATAATTCATAACATGTCTTTATATATTGCATGTGCACAAGATTGCGGAATGGTTGATGCTTCATTTTTTTTTTTTTTATTGAAAATGCCTTATTAATTGATGTATCAATCCCTAAGCTTTAAAATCAAATCTTAACTTTGAAATTTTACATGCACATGACCACTTTTGATAACACGTTGAGCACTCATCAACACCATGCATGACGCCTTGGATTGGTGTCATGTGTGGCCTTAAAAGATGAGATGCGTGTTGTTTTTCCACACATGGTTGCCTTAATTACATCAATTGGGCAGCACACCATGCACTACACACATAGTAAATGTAATGAATATGTGTGTTTCAGTATTTTGCATGGTGCTTAATATGGGTCCATGCATGATCTAACTCCCATAGATTAAAGCAACTACCATTCTACCCTTATGCCTTGCATGATACTTTCTTTTTACATTCATGTGTTACGTGGCTTACACTTAGAGAGTGAAGATTTTTGCATGAAGCTTAGCTTGCCCACCTACATGATATTCAACGCCTTAGATGAAGTGATGGGCAGCTAGCATAAAGCATGGTGCTTAAGACATAATGCTTGCACATGGCGCATGGCATGTATTGCCTAGACTGCGTGTATAGCAAATGGTGCATGGACAACAGGCATGATGCTCAACATTGAGGCATTGTGTTTGGCTATTAGCCCATGAACAGTCCGCATTGCGCTCACTACTTGGGTAGGTATGTAAAGCATGGATAATGCTTAACACTCGCTCAGATGCTCTACACACAAGATCTTGATTGGTTTTATATTATGTAGTTTGGAAGTTGTGACCTAAGGATATATGTTTCTATGTGTCCATAGTCTCTATTTTATAGTGATTATAGCAACTAATTAAGATAACTATTATATTGATGCTTGTAATAATTAAAATAATAATAAATAATCTCGGCACGACGAATATATGATTTTGAAAATGTTGTGCTACCAATATGGTACTATTATATATGCTAAGACCGGACTAAGCTAGTCGAAGATTTATGCTAATCAAAACATGGCCAGAGAACGGAAAGTTTTGAATAATCTTATATGGTGTACTAAGTAATGTGAAATGATCTAATGAATGAAAATTAGGCCACTCAAAAGAGTTGTACCTAGCCTAAAATTAAGAGACTCATAAGAGTTGAGCCTAACTTGGGGCAAATTCTAAGACCCCTCTAGTTGCTATGCTAGGAAGATCAGTTGGGCATTGACTTCTGAAAGTTGATACCTGCCCTAAGAGGCCTATTGTAAAGAGTATTGTATTATGGGGAGACTGCTCTCTTGTGATCCAGTGCCCCCATGAGGACTGGTATAGCCCGTGTGATATCCACGTCCGAACGTAGTTGGATGTGAGTCCTCTACGTGCATAGTATACCATATAGTTATCAGACATGGATAGACATGTCAGTCATCCTCGAGGATACTTGACCATTGCCCAGATGGGTTGGAAGTAAGACGCTACTACACAATGATATAATAGATTTTGATACGTCATTCTTTGATAAAAGTCTAAATGGGCTTGTATATATGAGATGTGAAGGATATATTAGAATTGATTGGAAACACTAGATTTTTATGAAGGCATAAATGTTGTATAACATTCATATTATACTTATGATATAATATTTAATTGTTTGCACTACTTAATTTATGCCAATAATGTTGTCGTAGTTTTCAAATAGTTGGTTTAGGTATTTTCCTACTGAGTCATCGTACTCACCCCTACAAAACATTTTAGGTGAAGTGCAAGAGGATTAAGCAGTCGACTTGACCAAAGTAAGTAAGGAGAATAAGAAGAGAAGTATGGATAAGTAGTTAGTTAGACATTGTATTTGTCATCTTTCATTTTGAAATAAGGAACACTTGAGGATGAATGCAATAAGACAGGCAACATTGATATATTTAATCTGAACCTTAATTTGAACCTAAATAAGTTATTGTTTGGGCTGTGACCAAGGAGATCTTGTAATGGTATGTTTTATTTCTGCTATTATAAGTGAAGGTTTTAATGTGACACAGGGTTGAAAGTGGAATTGAGAAAAATAAATGTGTATCATGTATTTCAAATGTTTTGAAAAAAAAAAATCTGGCAAGAGAGTCTTAATTTTGAATTTTATTTCAAAAATCCTTTTCCAAAACCTGGGTTCCCACATTTTAGCCATACTAAGCATGCATCTTACTCTCTCCACAATGGTCTGGTTCATTCTTTTAGCTACTCTATTGTGCTGTGGGATACGTGGAAATGTCTTCTTGTGTCGAATGTCGTGTACTATACAATATGCTTTGAACTCTTTTGAGATGTTTTCTCCTCTATTGTCTATTTTGAGGCACTTCAATTTCTTTCCACTTTGCTACTCCACCATCGCATGGAATCTCTTGAAGCTTTCGAATACCTGTTCTTTATTCTTTACAAATTATACCCATAGCCTCCTAGTTGCATCATCTATAAAGGTTACAAAGTATTTATTCTTGCCCAGTGACCCTACTTCCATGGGACCACATACATCTGAGTATACCAAACTCAAAGTTTCATTTCTTTTATTACTAAAAGAAGAGAAAGCAACCCTATGTTGCTTTCCAAATAAATAGTAATTACATGAATTAAGATCGATACCTTTGGCTATTTTGATAAGCTGCTTCTTTGCAAGTGTGAACAAATCTTTATCCCCCATGTGGCCGAGTCTTTTATGCCAAAGTGTGATCCTTCCTCCTCTGCTATGTTAAGGCTATCTCTAGATATTCTTGTGTGGGTCTTGTATAGTGTGTTGCATATGTGTCCTTTTGCTACAATCATTGTGTCTTTCATCAATTTCAAGTACTGTTGCAGAAGTAGTTGGTGTAGCATTGTCTATCGAGAGTCAGGACTGAGATCAGGTTCAATTTGAGTTCTTGTATGTGTTGTACCTCCTTTAGTACTACTGTGCAGCTAATATTTGTCTTTATCTACACATTATCGATCTCAACTATTCTTAAGGAACTATGATTCCCCATCTTTACAATGCCAAAGTCTCCTTCTTTGTAAGTGATGAAGAAGCCCTTGTGAGGAGTGGCATGATAGGAAGCTACTATATATATCACCCACTCTGCTTTACTCTTGGCCATGTGCAGGCATGATTCCTCTTTAGCAGTGAGCACTGCTATGTCCTGAGCAATGGTGACTAGTGTCTCACCATTGTTCTCCTTTGGCTTGCTATTTCCCATCTCTCCCTTAAGTTTTCGATAGTCTTTCTTCATATGACCTGGAATGCCATAGTGGAAACACTTGAACTATCCTCTAGGTTGACTTTTGGATCTTTTGTGAGTCTGCGATATTTCCCTTTATCTACTCTTACTCCTCCCCCTGTGCTTTGTCTCTCCCAATGTGCTTATTTTCAGTTACTATGGCATGTGCCTGGTCAATGCCAACTTCTTTTCTTCTGGCCTCCTCATTGAATAGCGGGTCTCTAACCATACCCATGGTCAACTTTTCTTTTGGAGCTAAGTTGCTTAGTGAGATTACCAGTGTCTTCCAGCTTTCAGGTAGTGAACTTAGCAATAGTAGGGCTTGCCACTCATCTCCTAGTTGTAACGCCATTGATCCTCGCTAATTTACCAGATTTTGTAATTCACTAGTATGTTTAGCCACAGTCATTCTGCTCCTCAGTTTGAGGTTTACAAGCCTTTTCATCAACAAGGCCTTGTTTTGAGCGGTCTTAACCTGATATAACTTTTTTCAGAGAATATAGGCATATTCTTCTTAAGTAACGTGGTGAAATATGATGTGGTCAATCCACTATCGAATTTAATCTATGGTTTTCTTATTCATCTTTATCCAGTCCTTTTCAGAAACTCTCTCAGGTCTTTTTCCCTGATCATCTAAAGGGTCATGGAGATCTTTGTAGCATAAAAGATCTTCTATTCTAGGTCTCCACAACATATAATTAGTGGCGTTTAATTTTATCATGACTCTCGCCACAATCTTTTTAGAAATAGTTTCCTTCATATTCTTAAACTTTGTTTCTGTCTTTTCTGAGTAGAATTATGAAAAATGGAGTGTAGAAATGAGTCTGAAATAGTAAAAAACCTTTGGATAGGTGTTTTTAACAAATTAAGGAGTGACCTAAATTTTCTTGTTCAGTGGGGTGTCTCTATCAAACTGAGGGGGTGCTAATAAGACGTATAAGAGGGGATGTCTCAGTAATTTTTCACGGTACTATTTCAGGTAGTAAAAGGGGGCGCCATTCTCAATTTTTCAATGCACTATTTTCTGGCCGCTAGGGGTGTCTTTATCAATCTGGGATCTGAGTTTTTAGGCACCTAATATAAAAGGTTAGGTTCAAAAAACCTAACCTTATTTTCCTCCTCTTCTTTGGGTGTAGCAAATTTCAGTGTTGCTTCACAGTTATCTCCAGTGTCCTTCGTGGTTTATCTAACAAGGAGTTTCTCATGGTGTAGCATAGTGGTTGGAGCTCAATTCCTGTCCTCCCCCTTTCTATTCAGTCAATATCTCCAGCTACAAGATACGCAATGATCAGAGCTCGATATTTTTGGTGAAAAGCGATGGCCAAAGCAATTAAGTTCCTCCTCTTTCTTGACTTTTGTTTCTTCTCCCAAAGTGACCAGCATCATCAGCTGTTGCCCTACATTTGCTGGGCAATACAAAAACAGGAGTTTTTGTAGGTTTTTCACTGGCCGACCGAAACCCTAACCCTTTCTTCCTCTCTCCATTCTATAGTGGCAGTTGTCACTGGCTTTCTTGGTCAGTGATGATTGCCAGTTCCCCCCCTCCCCCTCCGCCGGCCCCCCCCCTTTTTTCCCAGCAAAGAATCCCACTATGAAAGGGTTCTCTAAGAGATCTGGGTTGATCAGTTGATCTCTGATCTAGATGGGTCGTTCTCCAATCGATATAGATCATCGATGATCGAGCAATCTGGACCCTTCAATCTAGGATTTCTCTATTCTGGGCTTGTACTCTGCCTGAATCTAGACAAGATCTAGGTCAATCCTAACTGGGCCTGAGCGTGAACCTAGGCCACATCTATCTTGTTCTAGATTGGAATTGGCCTACACCTTGCCTGGGTTTAGACTGGGATCTAAGCCGCACCTGACCTAGGTTTGAACGTGGATCTAGGCCACACCTGGCTTGGATCTGAACGTGGATCTGAGTTCTACCTCGACACTGTTTCTACTCCAACACTCCTCTTGTATTCACTAGGTTCTGTTTCGACAGTCTTCTAGTGTGAACGAAGCTCTGATACCACTTGTTATGCGTAGTAAATTAGGATCAAATAACATACACACAAAAATATAGAGATTTATGTGGTTCGGCTAAGTCTAGCCTACGTCCACAAGAGGGGGAAAATCCACTACAGATGAGAGATGTATAACCAATGCCTACAACCCTATCTCTAGTTCCTATTTATAAAGGTCAGAGGGCAGCTTGAAGTGTTTTACTTTAACACAAACTCTATCTTCTTATCCTTATCTGATTAGGACTCCTAATCAGATTAGATTATCTACCTCTAATGGACTTCTTTTCTTGGTAGGAATCTTTAGGTGGATTTATGGAGATAGACATCATCATCAACCGGGAACCTCCATCCCCTGGATTTCTAATACTAAACTTCGATGGAGTTTGCCTTGGAAATTCAGGGACATTTGGTATTAGGAACAGCAATGGGAAATGCATTTATGACTTCTCAGGTCCTTTGCAAACTGGACACCCCCACATGGTTGAACTAGGTGCCATGTATGGAATTCAGATTGGTCATCTACTAGATCTAAATAAAATAATCATTGAGGGTGACTCTAAGGTGGTTCCCTAGTCTAACAAAAGCACCTTGGATGTTTTGGTGGCCTAACCAGTGGCCTATCTTCCCTGCCAAGACCCCCTTGGCTGAAAGAAAGAGGTAGGTCGGTTTAGGAATTGCTAAAGGGCAGCCAAGGTTACTTTGGAAAGTTTCTAGAGAGACTATAGGCCCACGCAAGGTTCCCTACATAAGGTTGGTTTTCTATTCCATATAGTCTACTCATCTTCAGCAATCTCTTTTCTTTTCTCTAAGAGATTGCCCATTTTGAGCATTCTTAATTTCATTTCTTTAAGAGTTTGCTTTCTTTGTGTATTCTTTTTCAAGACTTCTTCCACTTCCAAGCTTCTATGATTTATAGACTTATAGCAAGAAGCTAGGACATGAGCATATCACGCTTATAATACTCTAGGTTTTAGAATTCTTAAACTTGTGAAGTTTTTATTGATTTATATTTCTCATTGAAACTTTAGCTTCTTGATCCCTTTTGATTTTATCTTCGAAGTGATTTGAGTTCTGATCTTTTTTCTCTCTTTTAGAGATTTCATTGTGATTTGATAATAGACTTTTGAAAGACTTCATCTTAAAGCATTTATCTTGGATGCTAAAGTACGAACTAATTTTAATCATGAAAATTAGTTGAGGTATAAATTAAATCTGATTTGGTTGAATCCTAGAGATACACTTACTATATGCCTTGCATAATTTGAGATGCTTCAACTATCTTTAAAAAGCTACTATAAGTGCAGTTGTAAGCTAAGATTCATAGAATTGAATTTGTGTAATTTCTAAATCACGTGCTTATGTCTTGGGTTTGAGACACTTTTGAGTGATGGGTTATCCATAAAACCTTGTCTTAGCTATTAGAAAGAAAAAAAGAAAAAGGGACCATCAGAATGGAGTTGATGACTATGGTTCTGGATCATTGTGCACCTCTCTTACAGTGAGTTCTTTTCTCCTCAATAAAGAGTAACTTTCCAAAAAGAAACAATTTGGACTTGTTAGTCCTAGAGGGCTTCTACTTTTTTTTGTCATTTTTGGGCTGATCTTTTTTTTTTTCTTCTTCTTCTTTTCTTTTCTTTTTTTTGCATTTGTTGATAGTTTGTCGGCTTTTATGATGCTTCTCTGAAAAAAAAATAAAAATAAAAATAAAAATGAAGAAGCTTTTTTTTACCTCTTTTTTATTTTCTTTTGGAAAAAAGGGCTTCCTTGAACCCTTGGAAAACTCTCCTTTGCTTTGCTATTGAACTATTGTTTCTGTAGAAAACTGCCTACTTGTTTGCTTGTAGGCCTAGTGAGCATAAAATAAAAGCCCAACATATACCAATTATTACAATTTGGGCCTAATGATGGCAACCTGTAAATATTGATCGGGCTTACACTCAAACACCAATAGAAATAAGCACCTCATGTATCAAAATTAAAGTCACCTATTCTATGCCAATATTGTAATGTAGGCCAACAAAGCTCAATATATAAAAAGTTGTAAAAATAGGTGAACCTCACAATTAAACACATGTACCAAACTGAAATGTTTTATACTAGTATAGTTATGCGGATCCAAAAGTTGGGAACCTGTAAAAAATTATAAAAACACGATGGGGCCCCACACTCAAACACCTATTGAAATAGTGGTCCCACATATTAGATGTGAAAATCACCTATTCTACCCAAGTATTGTCATGTGGGTGAAATGGCGGGCAACTTGTAAAAAGAAGAGAAAAATGTTTGTACAACCATTGAACTAGGCACTTCGACTACCAAAAGTCACCAATCAGGCTGCATTCATATGATTCTATAAAAATTTAATAGATCAACTTTTTAGGCCTATAATCTATTATTATATTAATAATGTTTTTACTATTTTTAAAATAAAGATAAAAAGCCTAAAAATAATTATAAAAAGAAAAAATCCCTAACCTGTATTTTCGGCCAAATTTGCAACAAGATTGGTGCTAGAGAGAGAGAGATATGGAGCACAAAAACCATGCATCCTAGAAAATGACATTGGGCTTATGATATTTTCTATCTTTAGATCTTTGAATTGTAGTACGTAGAGGACAAATATTGATAGATTCACCTACTGCAAGTGTGGAATTGAGGCCAATTCCTATGAGATTAATGGTTGGTCTTTAGAGAACCAAGCAAACTACATGATTACGCACGTCGCTTATCACAAAAGCATAGAGCCTAAATTGCACATGTCTGCATAAAAAGAAATGTGTATTACAATTCTAGTTTACTATGCAGGAAACTAATTCAAGACATTGTTCACTATATGCCCTAATGTTCGTCCACTTATGTACACTAAGAGAAAGTTCAAGTATAGAAGACACATCCTTTATACATTGATTTTAATGATTGCCCATCGTTTTTTCTCTTTTTATTTTAAAACAATTGGAGAATGCAATTTTAGTTGTTTTAGCTTAAAAACAAATGGGGCATTAGTAGAAATTGTTCTTAAGTTAAATTGCTAAAGGGCATTTCAAAATTTTAACTTTAGTTTGTTTCTTGTCAACATCATAAATGAGAGAATGAATGTGTAGTTGTTATATGTTTTAGTACATAACAATTAAAGCTTTTAATTGTGTTAATGTATTTTACCACTATATTGCAGCATTTTGTGTTTAATGACTTTAACTGTTATAGTGTAATGATTTTTTACTTTATGGGGAAACTACGTTAAACCTATATATAAAGGAGATACCCCTAGGCTATTAGGTACTAAATCATTCTCTCTCTCTTTTTAGAGCTCTCTAATCTATGTTTAGAGAGCTCTCTAATCTATGTTTTCTTTCTTCTGAGGCTCTACCTCAAGGGGATTCTTTACTCTCTCTCTCTCTCTCTCTCTCTCTCTCTCTCTCTCTCTCTCTCTCTCTCTCTCTCTCTCTCTCTCTCTCTCTCTCTCTCTCTCTCTCTCAAGTATGCCCAATTGTAGGCATTCTCTTTAGGGTTCTTCCACTAATGCAATTCTCTAATTCTAGACTTCAAGCTAAGAAAGACGAGCTGAAGAGTATCTCTTTCTAGCACTCTAGATGTTATCTTGTGAAGTTCTTCTTGTTCATACAAGTTTACACAACCAAGGTATACTCATGTTATTCAGTTTTGCATTGAAATTTTAGGTTCTTGATCTATGATTTATTTATAGGTGATCTGATTTCTTATTGTGTTTTCTAAATTGTCATGCTATTTGAGATCTAAAGATACTTATCTCTTAGGGATTTGTTGAAGGAAAATAAAAGAGACATACTGATTGTGCTTATTAGATAATTATACTATTCATGATCAAAAGGTATTGTACAATGAAAAAGAGATATATGAGAGTTTTTATTTTTCTAAATACATTCATTAATTAGAGATTAAAGTACTAGCCTCAGTCTAATCTTGCAAATTGGTAAAGGTAAAAGATTAAGTCTACTTTAGTTGAATCCCAAACTCAAAAGATTTTATGACGATCAACATAACTTTTGTCCCAAATTCTTACTAAATCTATAGACTACAAATAAATTATATTGATGCTATATTAACCTATAATTCTATAGAGCACGACTATAGATTGAGGCTTGGCCTTCTATTGTAGTGGCATAAGAATCAACTTTCCTATACTATGTCATAGATTCAAGCCATAGAACCCACTTGCCCAGGAAAAAAAGAGAAGAGACTATAGTTGTAAATCTCATAATCTCTGTTCTTAAAAGTTCAAACTAATTGATAGCTCACTAATCTAGTGATCATATTATCTTTATTACCTTGGGTCTTCTTTTGCCTTTTTATCTTTGGTTAGTGAAAGTTTGAGTGTCATATGATTTGTACAATTATTTTTACTCTAAAAAATGGTAAACTAATAGAATAGCATTTTTGCAAAGCTCTAGTTAATGGAAAATTTGCAGAATTCATAAAAGGTTGAACTTTTTTGTTGTTGTAAACAGTAGATTAGTGCAACCACAAGCAGTAGCTGCACCCTAATTGGTCGAGAATAAAACAAAATAAAACAATCCAAAACGGCTTGGTCGAACCGCAGGCGTTGCTCAACCTATTCGATGCAAGGAAGGGGAAAGAAGGGGAGAACTAGCCTGCAATGTTCAAAAGCTCTGATGCGATGAAGTTTCAACGGTTTTAACTATGAGTGTTTTCCTAGACGAGAGTCATTGATGAGGGAAAGAAACAGAGAGAGAGAAAAAAATGTGCAAGAAATGCTAGGGAGAAGGAGAACTCTGAGAGAGAGAGAGAGAGAGAGAGAGAGAGAGAGAGAGAGAGAGAGAGAGAGAGAGAGAGTAACAGCAGCAGCAGAGAATTGGTGCAGGTGAAGATCTGATTGATGTAATGCGATGCAGGGGGCGTAAGAACAATAAATTCGATCCGACGTAGGGAAGGGGAAAGAATGGCAAAACTAGTAAGCTGTTTTCAACCTAGCCGTGCATGGAAAACACCACTTTAATTCAAATATAATAATATTTTATTAAACCCATTAACGTCTTCCGTTCGACCGAGCAACGTCTACCATTCGACCAAGCCATTTTGGATTATTTTATTTCATTTTATTCTCGACCAATCAGAGCGCAGCTGCTGCTTGTGGGCACTGCTAGCATCAACAACTTCCACTCCCTCTCCTTTGGTGACTAGTGTGCAGCTGAACCAGCCACGTCCGATGCTAGTTCCCACCCCTGCCCCAGTCTCTCTTTGTCTCCCTGGCTTCCCCTCTTCTTCTTCTTCTTCTTCCTCCAACCTTTCTTCTTCCCTCTCTGCCGGCACCTGCTGAGCACCCATGCCATTCCCCATTTCCAGCTCCTCTCATCTCTGGCCAGGTAACCTCTCCTTTCCCCTTCTTCCTCTCCTCCCTCTTTCCTTTCCTCTATTTTGCCTTGCTAGACTATTTTTTCTAGTAAGGATCCATCAGTAAATGGATCCAAACCGATAGGGCTAGAACCATGTCAAAAACAATTTGGATGGAAAATATAAGGAGTTAGATGAAATCAAAACACCCCAAAACCTAGGAAACCTCTGTTATAGTTTAAAAAGAAAAAAGAAAAAGGATGGTTTAGGTTAGAGATTTAGACGAAAAATGAATGGAAGGTCGAGATTGTGCCATCCGAATGGTCCCCATTAGATATGTGACCAAGACACGCCTTGCAGTTGCACCACAATAACGCATGCACTCCTAGGGAACGAGACACACTCTAGTGCGTTCTAGAGACTAAGATGCACCAAGCACTTCAGACCATGCTCTACATTTCAGTTCATCCTAATGACCTTGTTTTATTTCCTATTTTGTCCAGATTTAATTTGAATTGTTAAAAAAGTATTTGAAACTTAGATTTTTAATTCAGAAAGCAATATAACTCCAAATTTTGATCTAAAACATCCATTGGATTCATCTAAATAACATGGACATAATTATGCAATAAAATTTAAGATCAGATCACATCTTGAACTGATCTAAAACCAAAAATTATAGAATAACTTAGATCCATCAAATAAAAAGTGATCAGACCTTAGAACTTAATTAATTAGATGATTTAGAAAAGTAAATAGACTGATATAATAGTTAGATCATCCAAATAAACCTAATGTTGATCTGAACCATTGAATAAAGTTAAAATAATGGATCTAATTGATCAGAATTAGATCTAACCATCCATTGTCTCGTAGCCCCTAATCTATCATATAATGTCAAATCTATGATCAAATCCACAAGCTCCCACATAATCCAACTATTAATCAATCACCAAAGCTCATGTCTATGACCAATCTAACCTTTTTATCATGATCTAACCATCGATCGGCCACTAGATGCTAAATCTGCAACCAATCCATCCTTTAAAGATGGTCTTACCCATAATCAACTACCTAACACCTAGATTAGCCACTAACTCGAGCTTACATTTAGATTTGACCATAGATTTAGCACATGATCTAAGTCATTCATTCTTAATTTTTTTTATCAAAGGCAATAAAACTCAATCATGCCACGTTAGACATAACATCATACATGGATTTAAGTGATCAGAGGTAAGACCACTACCAAGTCCTATTTAAATTAATTTTTATTTTATAGTAGTTATGCCTAATAAATTATAAAAAATTTAAAATAAATAAATAAAGAAGATTAGAATTGATTAAATTGTAGGAAGAATAATTGAGCTATCTATATTATTATAGATTGATCTAATGTTAGATTATTTTGATAACTTTATATTCAAAGATTTGATGTTAGGATCACTGGGAACTATTGATCTAACCTATCAGAATTTAATCTGATTGTTGGATAAATACATCAAACATTCAGATATGAAATAAACTATCTATAAGTTAGAGATTAATAGGAATTGAGGACAAGTAGATGAACTAGACCATTGATCTTTAAGCAACAGCCAAAATTTGATATTGTGACAAAAATAAAGAGGAATACCTATTATCAGAAAATGGTAAAGGCAGTATCATCATATATTAATGGTGATCAAAGGCTAATAAGTCATAATTAAGAAATTGTAAGTACGATAAATGACATTGTAATTTATATGTGTTGACAAAGATGCTGACTGGTATGAATTAAACCTATTAAGCATTTCAAAGATTAGAATTGTCTCGTTTGAGGTAGGTAGTTTTAACATCTATTTTTCATTGGAATTTTGAACATGTCATCAACTTTATTAAAATATATAGATTTTAAACAATCAAATCATTTGATTATCATGCTTTTGATTTGAGACAACTTGACTATCACAAAATTGTTAATTTGTCATGTTGCATTATTTTAACTTTTAAATAATGCAATATTTGCAAATGGGGCATGTGAGTTATATACATGTGTGTGTACCTTCATAACCATTCTATTATACATAGTTGTATGTTTTGAAAGAAATGATAAACTTGAAATTGCATCAAAATCATGCTTTGAGATGAGTTACAGAAATGCATGGTTTTTTGTGAGACATGTATTACATGATTTAATGACATTTGGATTAAGATATATGTTTGTTCAGGCTAATGACCCTGGTGGGCATTGTGCTAAGAGTTGTATAGGTTTGGCCTCTGGATCTCTAACCCCCAAAGGTGGTAGGTATCCTTGCCTAAAGGCATATGTTCTTCTCAACTTTTGTAGTAGGGAAATGACCAATACAGGTGTTTGCAAGACCCTTTTCGAGACATATCCAGAGTCGCCATGGTGGCTGTGGTAGTTGGTCTCTACATACCAGAGACACATGATTTTAGTGAGCTAGATGTGAGCATAGTGTTCCATGAGAATTATGTTTTGTGATGCTCTGTATGGCGATATGCATATTCAATGCATTCGATTGGTCTACAAGATATTCAGGGAATACTTTATTAGATGGACAAGTTGTGGTTAAATATGCTGGACTAGAATAAGTAGTGCATACCTCTTGTGGAGGTTTTTGGGATATTGTAGCAGCTATGAAAGATTGAAACATAGTTTCAAGCATGTCCATTCTTCCACCTAATTTTTCAGCTATAGAATTAAGCTTATAAGATAGATCAATATGCACTCCTATCTCACAGAGACCTCATTTCTTAGTGGGCTGGTTGGTTCTTTCTCTCCTATTTGAATAATCTCATTGCTGAGAATTATAGCCACTATTTGAAAAAACTCCCATGACTCGCTTTCATCGTTTAACATGATGGTCCCTCCACTCACTGCATCTATCATCTGTCTATTTTGAGACGTCAATGCCTTACAGAAGTATTGAACCTGCTGTCGTTTCTCAAATCCATGCATTCCACTATCCCCAACAATCGCAATATTGTTCATCATCCCTTTGTTGGAAATTGATAATTTCACGATGTAGGGCATTTGTTTTATGAACAAGAAAGAACTTGTTCAAAAACTTCTTAGACAATTAGTCCCATGTATATATGGAAACTACCTTTAAGGAACTAAGCCATAATTTGGCTTTGTTCTTAAATGAGAATAGGAAGAGCCTAGCTCAATAAAATCATTTGAAAAAATTTGGAACCTAAATGTGGCACGAATATCAAGGAACTCCTTCTTACATAGGTAAGGGTCTTCCTAGTCTCGACCATAAAAGTTGAGTAATTGAATGACTCTTGGCTTTAACTTGAAGTGGTCGACGTTTGTAGGAGCTAAAGCTATGCAGGATGGGATATTAAGTTGTAGAGACATATAGAAATCTCTAATTATTTTGCACTCGACCTCTACTAGCCGTTCAGCCATGGGGATAGTAACTTAGTTTCTTTTCCCTTATCTTTGGTTGCGTTGAAGCTTTGGGTTAAAAGGTATTAGCTCTGAGTTTTGAGATCGACACCCTTACATAAACTACCATAATCTAAAATGTCCTAATCTATATGCTAACTCTAACTCTACGTGATGCGCAATCAAATCCTAGTAAGCACTAATCGAGCATTGTTTTGATTATCTTTGTTTAATGCATAAGTGGTAGCTTCTTAGACCTAGATCTAAACAACCCATCCTTCAATCTAAATTTGACTACTGCTTACCAATTAGGTTCTACTCGAAAGTGGTTAATACAATTCTCGTGTTAGGAGGCGTTTAGACAAATCACTTGGATTTTAAGACAACCATTATAACCACAATGCTCAGAAGCCATTGAAGTGACAGTAGATCACGTCCTTCTAAAAAGGGTCCTATGAGCTTGATACCCTAAGTCTCTTTCTACTTGATTTTAAATTAATATTCAAGGGTTAGTATTGTGGCATATAAGAAGATTAATTGATTCCTAGGTAGGCCAAGGAACTGGTGATCAAATCCAATCTTTATCTTGTAAGGATTCCTATGGGCCCCTTACTATTATTAATTCCATTCCACCGTAAAGCAAATAAATATGCAATGCAATACAAAAGCAAACTAATGCAACCTATATGCTATCCAACCAAGGTTAGATAGGTGCTCTAATGCAACAACCTAAGTAAATATTCAACAATTATCAATGAATGATCCTAATCTATATAATTTACACTACCATCTAAATGTAAAATTATACTAAATGCAACTAAACTTGAAAAATAAAAAAGAAGATAAGGGATACTTACAGTGGGGTTCTCAATGAAGATCAAGTGTGGGCCACTATACCCCACACTTGCCCTATATTAGTACAACCCATTTTAAATTGAATAATAAAGAAATTAAAAATTACAATGGGCCTCACTACACAAATTATTGCAACTCCCAAACAACGGCCCAAAAACTTCTTGTTATTTTAATTAAAACTCGCAAGCACATGAATCATTTGAATTATAGCATGCTTAGTGAGGTCGATCCCACAAGGAGTTGGACTAATGTGATATTAGTGGTCCATACTTTAAATAATCTAATCTAGCCAAATTCAAGTGATTTTTAACCTAAACTAAGAATGAAAACTATAACATAAAAATTAAAAACTATGTGAAAACAAGAAACATGCTAAATTGAAAACCTTCCTAAAATAAGCACTTTCTAAAATTAAACTTTCCTAAATTGAAGATTTCCTAAATTGATGAATTTCCCAAAATAAAAACTATCCAAAAGTGAAAACTTTCCTTTAATGAATATTTAACAACTTTCTTGAATTAACTTTCCTAAGTATGAAATTAATCAACTATTCTATGGAAAACATGCTTTAACACACTTTCTTAATCACAAAATTGTCTAAGGAATGCAATGGGAATCAAGAGGATGAACTTTAACAACTAAACAAGATCAACTTAATTACTTTTTCTTACTTGAATAAATGCCATAACTTGGAATCTATTCACTTACCAAATCAATCAAAGCTATGTGTTCCAGCCATGGCTTACATGCATAGTTCCAACATGTTTCGATAAGTGCATTTCAAATCAGTAGTCATAAAATGTTAAACTATGAATCTACAAGTAAACAAGCAATTCAACAAGATTTCCACTTTCAGCCCAAAAGCCCCTCTTAATCATGTGTTCCATCCTTGGATTGGATGCATAGTTTTAAAGGTCTTTTAATTAGATTGCTGGAAATTTCAGAAGTAAACATTCATATCCCTAATATCCCATCAACATAAAGCAAACAATTAAGAAGAAGCATGGCCAATAATAAAGTAAAAAGTATTTCATTAATCATTAAAAGTTTATGGCATACAATGGATTATATGGAAGATTGCTCTCCACTTTTGAATGAAACACACCACTATTCCTTCTAGCTTGAATACAAAAAAAAAAAAAATACTAACAAAGATTTCTCTTCCAACAAAGCTTGATATTAAAAGGAAATCTTATGGCATATAAGCAAAGATCAATGGACACTAATGAAAGATAGTGCTGAAAGTTAAAGGAATCTAAAAGAGAACTTAAAAGCAATAAAAAGACAAGGGGAAATTAGGTTCAAGATGATTTTCCTTGGCTTTCACTCCAAGGAAAAACCAGCCTTGAATTCAAGTTTGTAAGGCAGGGAAAGATCAAAGGAAAGCAAGTAAAGCTATCATGAAAGTTCAAGATCACACAAGAGAGAGCAAAGGAAGAGAATCAACCCTCAAAGAAGATCAAACACCCTAAAACCATATGTGGAATGGCTTGGAGAGATCCCTCACATCCTAAGAAAAGAAGTAGCACCCAAGGAAGATCCACGTAACAAAGCAAAAGAGAGAAGAATGATGGCTTAGGGAGAGGATGTCTCCTTCCAATGAAGGAGGTGTCTTTTTCTCTCTTTTTTTCTTTGTGAAAGTTCTCTTTTTCCTAGGTTTTTTATGGAGATTTATACTTTTTCTCCTATTTCTCTAGGGTGCTCTGATAATAAGGTGTGGTGGAGATTAAATAAGGCTATTGTGAATGATTAGGATGAGGGAAAGGCTAAAGTGTTCAATTAGGAAGGTGGGTGGGATTAAGGAAGGGAAGTAAGTGGGAGATGCCTACTTTCTAGGAAACAATGTCTCCTACCTTCAAAAATCTTTGAAGGCCTAAAAGTTAGGAAAGTGGGTGAAGTGATAAGGTGGAGAGAAAATGGGAAGAAGAAAGGAAAGAGGTAGGAAAGTGAGGTGTAGGAAAACTTAGGAAAGTGAGTGATTCAGAAAAAAATTTTTAACTGAATGGTTTCCTAAATACTTGGAATTGGCTGGATGGTTAAGGTAGGAGTTTAGGAATATGAAAGAGTTATGGAATGGTAGGACACTTAGATGAAAAGTCAAACTCGTGATGGTCTTTGGTGGTGAGGTGGAAATTGAAGAAAAAGTGAGAAAAACACCAAAAAATGAGTTGCTCTTATCCCATTGGTCCACATGCCAACTTATCCTAATAGGATTTTCCTTAATCATCTTCAAAATATCCCTTAAAATTTCATCATTAATTCTTTTCAATCTCCTCCAATCCTAAGCCTTCCATTTAGCTTAGCTTGATGGCTTAGATGACTCAATTTAAAAGCTTCATGGCTAACTTAGGAGGCTTCCTTGACTTGTTTTCTTGGCTTTACCCCTTGGCCTGAATGGCTTAGCTTGTCCATAAGATAATCTTAGCCTTTGGTTTATGTTGAAGTAATAAATTTGAGGCTTTGACTCAATCTTTTGATCTTGATCTTTAATTTCATCTTGATTGATCTCGGCCGTTAGATCAACATCTTACTTTCTACAAAAAGTAAAAAATCCTAATTAAATCCTAGAAAAACTTGATTAATTTCATACTTACCTTGCATTAGCTTCTGGACCTACAAAATGACAAAATTTTGCTTCATTAGGTAAAAAATGCATGTGTTATGAATTTTGGTATAAAAGTCCTAATTTAACACTAAGAGTATTAACACATGAGTACTAATTCGATGGTTTTTATGAAAAATTAAACACTTATCACACACCCCTCTCCTTCCACTCTCACATGCATTCATCATTTCCCTTATATTTCTAACTTTCTTCTTCCATTTTATTTTCACTTTTGAGAGTTGAGAATAACAAAGGAAAAGGAAGAAGCCTTGTGCCACTTCTATATGGTAGCCAAGGACTCTTCCAATCTTAAAGTAAGGTTGAGGAAAACCAAATCCATCCATAAAGCCATCCATCGTTCTTAGTTAAAGCATGCTGAAGAGTAGGAAAACTTCCACATAAGTACTAGTTCCTTCATCATCTCGTAATGTTGGAATAGGTGAGTCCTGAACCAAGGTCTACTTTCTCCACTTTTCTTTTGCTTTCTTTCTAGTTCTTCTTGAAGGTAGGGCTCTTTCTATGGTTAACCCTTTCTTAAGATGAACAAACTTTTAATCTCAACACTATCTCTCTTGTAACTAAAACTACCCTCTTCTATAAGATTATCTAGCTAAGAAGATGCATAAATTTGTTTTATACTTTCACTCCAGTTTTTGTTTTTCTTCTTTTAAGGGTGGTGGTATTTTAGGAAAAATTTTAGGCCCCTCTTTTCTATGGCTGTCCTAAAACTTCATTTATAAAGATCATTGAATTAAGATTAGAACATTGGGTAAGTAGATTATTAGGTTAAAGATGAGAATAGCTTAGTAGTAGATTTAGTGTATTATGAGTTGAAGAGAAGTGTGCAAGCCCTTATTGAGTGATATAACAAAGAATGCTTTAAAACAGAATTCAAAGCCCAAAAAAAGAAGATGACATGTAAAGTTCCTAATTGAACTAAAGATTCTTATAGCAAATGCTTCAAAGAAAGTTTTTTTATTTTATTTGCTTTGTTTCTTTCCTTTCATTATTGTACTTAAGATCATTGTTATCAAGTTATACTAATGAAAGTTTTTTATTAGTTAGCTTACTTTCCTTGCTTGCTTTATTTCTTTCTCTAATTCCTTGCTTAGTTTAATTGCTTTAGTTAATGCTTAGATTTCTTACTTTCCTTAATCTATGGCTAGGTTAGAGAATAATAAATTAGGTTTAATTAAATTCATTAATTATAGAGCCCTCATGGGATCGACCCATATTTGTCATATCTATACTCCAATAGAGCCGTGCACTTGTGGTAAAAATTAAAATTCACATAGCTAGGGTTAAAGGGTATTGGCTTCTTTTAGTAGAGAAGGACAGTGTCCCTATTACTTAATTGAGAAGTTGCAGCATGTTTGTGAGCTTTACTAAGTGACGTGGCACGGGTCCATCTTGAGATGTCTTTGTGCCATTGGTAATATGAGAGAAGATTTCCCCATAATGATGTCATGGGAATGATATCACACTTGAGATCTTGAGAAATTCCCATGAAATATTGATGATTTCTCATTAATGAAGCATTTAATGAATGAATCTACTTAGGGGCTACTTAGGGGATGCCACTTCCAAAAGCTATAGGGGCAAGTCATCAAGGAATGCAATGTGGGCTTTTCTATAAGTAGAAAACATGGGTCTTTCTAGCTCCCTAGATAAAATGTTGGTCTCCATGGTGACAAATAATCTAAGCATCCAAAGGTAGGGCAATTGCACCATGTTATTATGTTAGTGGTCTTGTTATACCACTAACTCATTGACTATGACATACAAGTTATGGGATGAGTTAGAGTGTTCCTCATCATTTTCTATGCAACAATAAGGTTTCATTGTGGCAAAAACAATGGTGTCTACAAAAAGTTAATTATGGACTTTATGGATAACATATAGGTTAGGCTTTTGAATATTGAATATTTGAAGTTGGTGAAGTTTACAATTAACATGGAAGTTAAATGTCCAAATCTGATAAGCATCCAAAGGTAGGGCAATTGCACCATGTTATTATGTTAGTGGTCTTGTTATACCACTAACTCATTGACTATGACATACAAGTTATGGGATGAGTTAGAGTGTTCCTCATCATTTTCTATGCAACAATAAGGTTTCATTGTGGCAAAAACAATGGTGTCTACAAAAAGTTAATTATGGACTTTATGGATAACATATAGGTTAGGCTTTTGAATATTGAATATTTGAAGTTGGTGAAGTTTACAATTAACATGGAAGTTAAATGTCCAAATCTGATATATTGATGCAATCTCATGGAGGCTTGACAAGCAATCAAATTATGTTGATCTCCTCAATATAAATGTACAACTAGAAGCTCCATACAAGATTTGAAGATCCTAAAGCACTTATCCATGTTGATGATCCAAAGCTTATTTGATTACCCTCATCTTTGAATAGATCATTTATCAAAAGTCTTCTCCACCTAATCAATTATATTTCACTCACATCATCATCATTCATCAAAGGCTTATACCAATTGGTAGTCGACAACTGGAATCTTATTCCTCTATTCTCCTTTATTAAGGGTCATGGCGTCATTTAGTCCGAAAGTTTTTGAATCTTTTCTCACCACTTCTCTCCATGTCATTTTAGGGCCTTAAACCTAGATCGACTCACTCCTAATCGGTGTCATTTTTTGTCTTCTTTGCACATGTCCAAATCATCTAAGTTTATCCTCCTTCATCTTGTTACCCTACTAGTGATACTCCTAAGCTTCCTCTAATGTTTTCATTTGTAATACTATCCTTTCTTGTCTTGTCACTCATCCATCTCAACATCTTCATTTCAGCTATGCTCATCCTATGTACATATTGTGCCATAACTGCCTAACACATTGATCCATAGAGCACGGTCGCCCTTACATCTATCTTAATAGAATTTTCTTTTACTTTAAGTGGCACCACAAATCACACAAAACTATAGAGTTACATCTCCATTTTCTGGGTAACATCCTCTCAATCTCTTCACTCTTATAAATTATTGATCCCCAAGTATTGAAAGTGGTCCTTTTAGGAAACTTCTTAGTTATCATTCTTTACTAATGCTTTACTCCTACTCCTTTCCCTACTAAAATTGCATTCTATATATTCTGTCTCAATTCGTCTAATTTTAAATCTTTTAAACTCTATAACATCTGTCTACAACTCTAGCTTTTTTGCTTATACCCTCTCTTGTCTTATCAATCAAAGCTATGTCATATGCAAATAATATACTCTAAGGAATATCCTCATGCGGATGTTTTTTTAACTTATCCATAACTAATGCAAAAAGGTATGGGCTCATTGCCAATCTCTGGTATAATCCCATAGTGATAGAGAAATCATCAATCTCTCCACTAGTGGTCATAACATTTGTAACTTCTCCCTCATACATATCCTTAATTATGTCTATATACCCCCGTAATACCCCTTTCTCACCTAACACCCACTATATTAATTCTCCAAGGACTCTATCATATGCTCTTTCTAAGTTAATAAAGACATGTGAAGGTCCTTCCCCTCTCCTTATACTTCCCTATCAATTGTCTAAGTAGGAAAATAGCTTCTGTGGTAGGCCTCCCAGGCATGAAACCAAATTGGTTTTTCGATATACTTATCTCATATTATAACCTCTTCTCAATTACTCTTTCACAAATTTCACGGTGTGGCTCATAAGTTTGATCTCATGATAATTAGTTCAACTCTTTATGTCTCCTTTATTTTTATAAATTGGTATGATAGAGCTTTTCCTCTACTCATTTGGCATTTTCTTCAATTCTACAATCTTTTTAAATAACTTTGTCAGCTAAACTACTCAAGTTTCTTCAATATACTTCCAACCCTCTATTGGCATACCATCATGCCCCATGGCTTTTCCTAATTTTATCTTTTTCAACGTCTTTTTCACTTCAAGTATCCCTGAGCCTATAGTCGCATCTAGATAGTCCAATATTATCTAGGCTTATAGTTCTCTCAATCTCTATATTCTTAAGATATTTATCATTAGTAATTTTTTAAGTAACTTCCCACCTTTCATTGATCTTATCATCTTTAATTAGTACCTTTTGTTCATCACTTGCATTTAACCTGGCATCAGTCCTTACTCTTTTGTTCTCTTATTTTTGCAAGTTTGAATACATCTTTCTCACCTTATTTTGACCCTAATTTATTATAGAGATCATCGTTCACCTTGAGTTTAGCCTTACTACTCTTTTAGCAACCTTTTTAGCATTCTTATATTGCTCAAAGTTTTCAATAATTTTAGTCCCCTATCATGTTTTAAAACACACCTAGGTTGTATGCCAAAGCAAAATCAAGGATAGCTTCCCTCATCTCATTTCTTTCTCCAATTTCATACCCTTTATATACTCTATTATATCCTTATTTTTTCCTACATGACTATTTAAGTCTATCCTATAAAAATCCCCTATGTGTTGAAAATTTCTTTCATCATTCCTTTCATATCTTTCTAGAATTGTTTCTTGATTCTATCTTCTACCCCTACTTGTGGGGCCTATGCACTTATAACATTTATGATCTTCTCTCCTAAGACAAGTTTTATATGTAAAATTCTATTACTAGTTATTCTAATGTCTAGAAATTTATCCTTTAATTCTTCATCTATTATTATCCCTACGTAATTTTCATTATTGTCCTTTCCTACGTACTAAAGCTTATGCCCATCAATTTATCTAGTTTTAGCCCCTTTCCACTTGGTTTCTTGGACATAAACTATGTTGACTATGCTATGTTTCATCATATATACTAACTCCGTACTCTTACTTGCCAATGTGCCTATATTCTATTTGGCAATTTGAATATTAATTTACTAAGCTAGTCTCTTTACGCACACACATATAAAATGGTGTGAGAACCCATGCCAACTTTCCATTGCAATCGAGATTCGATGCAGGGCATTGCTTAGGGGGGAATGCCCTAGTATAGCCCTTGTCCATTTTCCATCACATCCAAGATTTGATGCAACACATGGCTTATGAGGGAACACAGTAGTAGCCCTTGCCCATTTTGCACAGCATCCGTGCTTTGATGAAGCGAGCCACTTATGGGGATCACCCTAGCTTGAGGAAATACCTTATGCTTTAGATTCATGCTAAGGATTTGCTAAATAATTTTATGCTGGTTGGCACCTAACGCAACCCTCTTCCTCTATCTGGGCTTGGGACTGGCTGAAAGATTATAAAACCACACAAGTTATTCATGAAAACTTGTTGGTTTTCCATGACTTCTTTTCATATTTTGCTAGGAAATCATGCCAATGGAAGAATGCAGCTACGAAGCTAGACATTTTAAGGCCTATGATTCACTGGGTTGGAACTTTTTGGCTCAAGTCTTTGCTAAAAGAGGATATCCTACTTAGATTACTACTTATCAAGTTTGCTGTCTCCATTTTTAGTTTTTCAATCATTGTTAACAATGAAAGGTTAGATTGGTAAAAACCACAGAGAGGCCCTTGTGAGGTTGCCCCCTATCACCAAATCTCTTTTCTTTGTCAGGGAACCTTTTACGGCTTTTATCCATAATGCTATGGATAGTGAGAAATTTTGGCCTGTAAGATTTGCATAAAATTTTGTGCAAGGGAACTTTTTACTCTTATCCATAAGAGTTTGCAGCAAAAATAGGGCCATGAAAGTAAATCTTGTAGGAATCCTTTAAATCTTGGTTTTAATCGTAAGGACATCAAGATTAGGCTGAATCCAATGAACAATTTGGATTTTAAAAAAAATTACAAAAAAAGTGGCCTACTAGCACCTTTTCATTCCATTGGACATATGCTCCTTAATACTCCTGGGAGCACCGTATAATTCAAAGAGAGAGAGAGAGAGACCACTACAAACGGGGAAAAAAATATTGCGATTTTGTACCTTTTAAAGGATCCAAAAATTCATTCTACCTCCCAAAAATCAGATCCAATACATACATCTCAAGCCCGCTTTCTTGTCCACTTGTTATTGTAAAATGGACGGCACGGGTTGTACATGATTAATGACGGTCCTTATTGCAATAGCAAGTGGTCCCATGTAGCGGGTCTTAAATGTATTCATTGTATCTGATTTTTGGTAGGTAGGACAGCAACTCTAGGAGAACTCAGATGAATGATTTAGATCCTTGGAGAAGTACAAAATGATGGATCCGTCCCTCACGCTAGCATGTATTCCCGTCATGGTCTCGGGACTAAATAACTTCCCCTCTGGGTGATTTGGCCTGCTCCTCACATTAATACGGTACATGTAAAATACTCTAGTATGATATATGTGGAAAAGCATATCTCCGTTCCTTATTAGAAAAAATAATTAAAAAATTCCATATCCATTTGTTGGTTGGCTGGCTTGAGGCATGCCCCAAGTTCATTTCCCATTTTACCCCATCGCATAACAAAGGGATCGAAGATTGTTAAAATGTGATCAAAGTTAAATAACACATTTCTTCAAAAGAAAAAGAAAACAAAAGGACAAAAGTATATATTTCTTCACAACTTGCTTTGGCTCCATCCTCCTTTCTCCCCTTGGGAAGCAACATGGGATTAAAAATAAAGAAATGATATTTGGGACACTTTCACTGTGCTTTAAAACGAGGCCATTTCTCACGCCGGTGAACCAAGACTATCCCAGTCCCGTTAACTCCCTTTAACCATAAAAAATTGTTTGTGATTTCGTAAAAGCAAATTTTGAAAATATCTGGGTTTCTTTCTTTTCATACTTGTCGACTCTGCGTCTCGTCTTCTTCATATGTTCAGCAAAACTGGAGTAAAAGCAAGAAAAGTCAGAGGAGGAAACAATAGATAAATTTTGCTACATCTCAAAACTGTTTGTTCCTGTTGAACCCATTGAAGACGAGAAATCAAGTTCTTGTCCAAGAATCCATCGAAGTCTACAAACCCGATAGCTGGGTTATTTTACCAAGAAACCATCGAACCTGACGAACCCCCTTGTTCTTCTTTAGGAAGCCCTGTGTTGCATCTTCTTTCTCTGTCGAGCACAACCCACCTTTATATTTGGAGATCGACTAGACAGAATAACCCACATCATATTTGGTCACACAAAACCGATGAAAAATGAGGAAGAATCCTATGAAATTGATAAGCCCAACTACTTCCTTCGATTTTGCACCATATCCAAACACCGAGAGATCTAGACAGAGAAAGTTGGAAAATCTCGATTTACGAATTGGACTCTAAGCAAACTATGGTTTTTGATATTTTCTAGGTAAGTTCTTGTGCTCTAAGCAAACCATTTTCTATTATTGTACTATTACATAACTAGACAATCTAATCCTGTCTATACATAGAATAAATCTTCAAGGTGGAGTATCAATTATACCTCATAATTACTACTTACAGAACTTAAGAAAGATAGAGAATTGGATTTTCCATTTAGGAAAAAAAACCTAGAATAGGGCTGCTGCAAATGCGGAGTGGAGAGAGAGAGAGAGAGAGAGAGAGAGAGAGAGAGAGAGGAGAAAAATCCTTTTTTGCACGAAAATAAGTTCTATAAGGAATTGGTTTTTTACTTTTCCTGTTTATAACAATCGTAGAAATCCATTTTTTTATTATTTTTTCCTGGGCTGAGTTTCGGATGGTTAAATGAACACCTCGTGCCCTAAGAAAGAGCCTTGTTCCAAGATGCTGTTAAAGCGTCTCAAAATATCACTTCTCTTAAAAGTATATATAAGAATTATGTAGAGCTTTCTACATACACAATCCGCTTCCTGTCAACTTAAGCTAGGTTGAATGATAATTCAATATAGTATCAGATGTGCACTAGCCCAAAAATGACCTTCCACATGAAAAGGTGTATTCGAAATACAACTTTTGTAGGCCTACTTCCCTCAGCTTAAAAGTTTTTGGTTAAAACAACCAAAACCCCTCGCTAAGTCCTGTCCTTAGTCTTTCACACGTCAAGCCATGCTCGACGGATAAAGAGGCTGCTCTCTCATCCCAAACGGGCCTCACGCTCTTGACAATGGGTCCAGGGTTCCGGGTCTACTTCATCAATAGATCCCACCTCTTACTGCAAACGGATAAGAGGCTGCTCGACGCAACCAAACTGTTCCTGAGCTTTATAAAAGTATTTAACCAGCGGGTGATAACCTCTGTGTTCAAGTATACCAGAAGGGAGAATCCATGGCTGCTAGGCAACCAATACGAGAAGACGAAGAAGAAGAGCTTCAACCTATGAGCCCCGTCACTGAATGTATCATCAATCCAATCCTCTCAATGAACATTCTTGTCATATTTGAATTAGAAACCTTAGTTGATATAGCTCAAATCATGACATGGATCGAGGACGAATTACTACCTGTGAACCCACGTTTCTCCTCAGTTATTGTTACAGATGAAAGAGGAGGAAAACAGTGGAAGAAGGTTGAGGTTAGGCTTGAAGATCACATAAAACTGCCATCTTTTCCCGTCGGCTTATCACCTGATGAGTATGAGAATTATTTAACTGAGCATCTGTCGGAGATAGTAATGAATCAGCTTCAAGAGCACAAACCTCTATGGGAATTCCATATAATCAAGTACCCGACAAGGAACGCTGCTGAGACATTGGTTCTAAACATTAACCACGCACTTGGAGATGGATTTTCGCTCATGTCTGCTCTATTTTCTACCTTTAGAAGAGCAGATAATCCTTCTCTAGGTTTAACCTTCCCATCTTCTACATTGCCTCCACCAAGATCTCGCAGTGAATCAAACATTTTCAAGAGATTGTCCAGCACCTTGTCTATGTGTTGGGACACTGCTTATGATTTTGGATGGTCCTTGTTGCATACTATTATGTTGGAGGATAATCAGACAGCAATTCGATCGGGAAATCGCCTAGTAGAGTTCTGTCCGAAGGCCATCTCATCCGTCACCTTCTCCCTCAACGATATTCGGCAAGTGAAATCTAAGGTTGCGGGGGTAAGTTTTCTGCAAAACATTTATTTTTCATTTTCCCTGATCATAATTCAAAATATTTGAAATCATAGTCACTACAATAAAGTGAAATCAAAGACACTGTCTTCTCTCTTGAATCGATAGAGATAATATCACAATTTACATGTACATACACGGCCAATTAGCATCATGAGGGGCAGAATACTCGCATGCAAAGGCTCATCCCCATCTTCTTACTTTGCGTTTTGCAGGATAATCTCTAAGAAGATTTGTAGATATTGAACCATTATACAAAGAAAACTCAAACAAATTGTAGTTCATACACAAGGGTTGCTAGGAAGGCAGACCTCTGTCAAGGATGGACCTAACAAACTAATTAGGGATGTATTGAACATTAATATGAGGAATGCTAACCGGATGCTGCCTCCAAGGCACATCCGATGGCTGAATCATCACACTTTTGATGATGGCCCACATATGAATGATCCGACTCATTCATCTGATTCCCGCCTTTTGATGTCTAGTAGTTCAAAGATCAAACCAACCCATTCATCTAATTCCTGCCTTTAAGCATCTGAAAAGTTGTAATTTTGGTCGCAGGAAACAGACGGTAGAAACTTTGTTTGAATAACAGTCTAAATCCAACTCCTGCAAATATGATTTTTAGGATGCTAGAAGTTTTTACTCATCATGTTGTTTATGGTCGAGATATCTAAGCATTTATGATAGTTTATGCCGGTCTCCTTGTGGTCGCATCATAGGCATCAAAAAAACTTGCCGGCAGGCCCATTTTCTTACTTTCCAGTTATCCAAACGGTTCATTTGATTCATCTCATCTCAGATATCTTAGTTATAAATAATTTCATTTAATAGACATAAATAATTGCTTCATATATTCTTCAACCTTTTGAAGCCCAGACAATGGACGATATTTCACCATCTATCTTTTAACTTCAAAAGGTCCAAGAACGAAGATTCTTGACATCAATCCATAAGATGAGATCTTTGGTACCTAGGCCATTTGATATCCGGTAAATAATATGGATCATCAAAAAAATCAAGAAACTTGGACTCCCAAGCCAGTGTCTAGGACACCTATGGTGCAACTGCAATAAGACGAGTTGCATTATATCATAATTTCTTATATGATACAACTGGTCTCGTTGTGGTTATATTATAGGAGTCCTAAAAACTCATCTTTTGAGTGACAAATGGTTCATCTAATTTACCTTTTAAATAGTCCCATTCATCCAAATGCCCAAAATAGTGTATTCCATTTTTTATGCTTTCTGGCATAAGTTTTTCAAGATCTAACCTATTCATCTTATTTGGCCTCTCTTAAATTACCTACACACAAATAATTATGCAGATTTGATAATCTTAGGCTATGTCTATTTGGCTTTCAAATTGCCACCAATTATTCTTCAAAATTCAAAAATAGTAGTTAGATCCAACAAAGTGAACACCCTAGATCTGAAAAAAGACAAAAATGATGGCATCCGAGATTAAAATAATATACAGTGTATTTATTATATAACACGATTTCACTAGGTAATTTTGTTAAGAGTTCCATGCTATCGAGGTTAGGTGCTCATCTTGTACCCTGCCTAACTGGCTTGAAGGTTTCGCTCTCTAGTGAGTCGCTGTAAGGGTCGAGTTGATTTAGAAGCTCGGTTAACAAGTTTGTGACTCGACTAAGTTCATAAACCATGGCCGCCACCATATCAAAATGCATTTTAAGTTTGTAAACTGCAATTTTATGTAGGATATTAACATAAATAACTTTCCAACAGACTGTGAATGACGTGGTCATGGGGATATTATTCTATGGAATTCACTTATACCAGCAAAGGAGTGGTGAGACTTCTAGTGGTCGACGCATGACAGCGCTGGTGATGTTGAACACAAGGACAGGGAGACAGTATGAAGATATCATGGACACGTCAAAGGAAAATTCATGGGGGAACCGTGCGACCTTTATGCAAATACCAATCTTTTCATGTGATGTGGGAACAGATTCTTTGGAATTCATCTTCACAGCGAAGAAAATGATAAGAAGGAAGAGAAACTCAAAGGAAGTCTATATCAGAAGTATACTGGTCGAAATGCTGAGAAAAATCAAAGGTCCTCAGGTGAAATTCTTGCTCTTGCCCGTATCTATTCCACTACATATCTCTTCAAGAAACTTTGCATCTTCATTTCTCATGAACATCAGCTTGCTTGTCATGGTTACAGGCAGTTTCTCGCTACATCCATTCGACCGTAAAGAATTCAAGTACAACTATCTCGAATCTAATTGGACCTGTGGAGAAATTCGTTATTGCAAGCAGTCCTGTGAAGAGTTTCTATTTCACTGTGTTGGGCTTACCTCAGGTAATTTTGGTCTCCACGTTGGCAAATTTGCGCATCTTCATTAAAACTTTGTGAGGCCTATAATCATGTGGACCTGCTTAGATTCCTATGATGGCGCCTTGTGGTGCGGCTGCCACGCTGAGTGTTAAAAGATTGTTACCGTCCCATTAAAGGTGGCCATCCAACCAACTCATAGCCTGATGTTAGAAGATGTCAATGGGCGGAAGGGCCAAGTTGCCAATCTAGAACAAGAGCAATGGCCTCATGAGAAAAGTTTTGAAGGGCGAATTTCCAATATAGAATAACCGCTTTGAAGCCTCAATATGTAAAACTAAACTCGTTGATATTCACATGCAGCAAATTGCCAATAATTTTAATTGATTGAATGATTTTAGATTATGATCTATGAAGCTTCTTTATGCTTCATCAATCAATTTATCCTTAACCCATCGTTTCCTTTAAAGAACCATCTTTAGAAAAAAATACAGGGTTCTCTTTCTCTAGCTCTTTTGTTGAATAAAGAGTCATTGCTTGCAATTTGGGCTATTTCCTTTCTTTCCTAAAGATTTCATCTTTCTGTTTTTTTGGGTTTTAAAATGGGGAGTGGCTCTAGGTTCTATTTTTAGGCTCGATAATTTTCTGTGATCTTAATCAAGTAGCACATCTGGTACTTGTACATTAATGGTGGGTCTTGTCAAAGTGATTGGAGAAAAGCTCGGATAGTGTGCAACACCATGTGCGCTTACAACCCGTTAAATTTTGAGGACAGCTGAGATTAGAAACAGAAAAATTCCGGGCTATACGAGAGGGCCAGCCTTTTGAAGGAGCCTTTTCTTCTGCCTTATTTTATGAAATGTAATAATAATTTCATATTTTTTATAATAATAATAATAATAATAATAATAATAATAAGAGGTTCTCAAACTTGAAAATATTATTTTTATATAATGAGTAAGACTTTAAAGAAATTTTAAATTTTTATTATTTAATTAGTTGATGATTTTATTAATTAACCATGTTAGCCAAATTGAGATTGGACACTTTATATTAGCTTGGTAGGATAGTTAATATATTTAATATCATTTTAAGGGGTTCTATTGTACTATTAAGATGTGAAAGTTTACCATTTAAACAAAGAAAGAAAATAGTTTTATAAAGTACACTTACATTTACTTATAATTACTTTTTTGGCTTTGCAGAGTCTAGTTCTAACAGTGGTGAGTTACATAGGAAAAATGACACTGGTGGTGGCAGCAGAACAAGGATTTATAGATTCACAACTACTCATCTCTTGCATGAAAGAGGCATTTGAGAAGATATACAAAGATGCCTGTAGAAAAGACGATCTCATATCCCATTGATACCTTATGTTTGCACTAACGGATGTACGGATGATCCTAAATTTTAAATTATATGTTTGGTGATCAAAGAAGAATAATTCATAACTAGATGAACTTATTTGGATCATATCTACGCTTCTATTTACCTACATTGTATTTGACTAAGATGTATTGGCTTCATGCATAAAACAATTTGCGTATTGTCCTATATGAAATAGCGGCCTAAATAAATAATGTGGTGTGGATCTTGTGCTCATTTTATGGAGGTGCTTTAACATTTCAAAGGATTAAATTGTTGGATTACATATAGCAAATTCAATAACCTAGGTTTGCTTGTATATTCTAATTGACGTAATTATTCCAACTGAACAAGCATCTTCATTGGTAACATTAACTCTTAAAACATATGGATGTATCTGTTTGCAATTCAAATAAAAAAGAAAAAAAGCATAAATTGTTAAACAAATAATAAAATAAAATGGACAACTCTACATCTCTTCTAGAATATGCTTGGTTGTGGCATTTGAGTTGTTAGAAAATTATATCTAAGAGAGTGTGTGAGTGATTTTCTTTATAGTTATTCTTTTGCACCAAAAAAAGAAGATAATCTATTTGCTTCCAAATCATCATTCTTAACATTTTGGTGATAAGAATAAATAAAAATCATACCAATGAACTCTCTAAACTTATCTATGTAACGGCTTTTGTTGAAATTACTTAATGATTGATTGCAATCCTTGTTATGCAATTGTTTCCATGGATAGCTAGAGAGAGGCCTAAGATTCTAGGCTAATGCATGAGTTTTTGGTCAAGTTTGGGGTGCCAAGCCTGGGTTCTTTTATTGTCAGTTTGTGAGGTGCATGTGAGGTGGGCGTGGACTCCATCCACCCTAGATAGGTCTAAATGGTGATAGCCCCTTGGCATGGATGAAGATGGTGGCATGCTATTTTGCCAGACTATTGGTTCAAGATTAGGTGTTGTGATATGGGTATGACTCATGCCATTTACCATACTCTTCACCAATGTTATATAGTGGACTTCCTCTCAATCCTCTTTCTATCTCATTGAGGGTCTAATTTCAAACTTTTCCTTGGGAAAGGGTTTTAGAATATGCCAGTCCCCAATGGTTGCTACTCTGGAGTCCTAGGGACTTTGAGTTTGTCGACATTGATGAGGTCCTAAATATCATATTTGATGTCGTATAGTACTCCACTAAGTGTCCTAGCCTTTGATAGTATTCACAGTGGGTGTTTGGGTCCCATTTTCTTAGCAAACGAACTAATGAAACCCTCAAAGCTAAGCTACTTAGCAATCCAATACTTGTAAGGAAATTTAGGGCTTCAATGTATGTTTCATATGTGTTGAAAATTAGTGTTTGACCTCTACACTTGACCTACAGGTGGCCTTGCATATTGTTTTGTGGATTCTGATCATGTTGAACAAGTTGGGCAACTTGATCAAGTCCTTCGATCATTGACTAGAATTGGTAATATTGTTGCTCCTGGCCACGATACTAGAGACTTTGTTGTTTTTGGTTATAGTAATATTGGTTTCCCTAACCATTCTATTACTGGCTGCCACAAATAACGGTTACACTATTTGATTCTCCTCATTTGCCCTAATACTAAGTTTCACTTTTTGACATGGTGCCCATAGGGGAATTCCTCATTCTTCACTACAATGTCATATGAGTGCCAATGTTGATGGCTCTTAAAATTAACATGGTGCTATGGCATTAGTACCCTTTGATGGATAGAAGAGGAGCGGATCATTGTCGCCACTTGATATTGCTCTGAAAGTCGATCTTTGACTTGCGCAGCCATGTTTTGCTACTTTTGTGTGCATGTCACAGAAGTTTCTCCGCCAACTTAGGTCAGGGCCTCAAGTTCAACTCTTTTTAATAAGTCATCGTAATTGTGGTGGTATTAGTTGATAAAGGCCTTTGTTAATACGGACCATGATATGAATATTTCTTGACTTAATTGGTTGAACCATTAAGTTATAGAACCAAAGATATTCTATCTTAAATAATTAACCAAATATTGCTCACTATTTGTCTCAATCTCCAACAAATTCATGCAATAAGCTTTCGGATGTTCTCTTAGGTGGGGTTCACTGCTATTGTATTCCATAAAGTCAAGAAGCTTGTATTTTGGGGAGAATTTGAGTTCTAGAAAGAGGCATAAATAAAACAAATTGTTTGCATACTTGTCCTTTTATTAGTTCTTTTCTAACTCCCTTTTTAGGTTTTCTATTTCATCCAAGATTCTTTGCCAATCAAGTAATTTAGTAGTTGGAATCTTGTCTTGGTATATCAACACACCACTTAGTTGCATTGGGACAATTTTGGATGGGTCTTCCAAATTAGTCATAATAGTATGACTAGGAAAGGGGGTGGGGGTAAGTATCGGTATCTACTAGGAAAAAGTTGCCCTTTTGTGGTTGCACAAATTCAAAAAGGTTGATATGCCAGATATTTGGGTGGGGCTACTGGGTGAGAGGCCCATTTGCACAAGAAAGGTAGGGTTAGTTAGAAAAATAGGGGTTTGACCTTGATTCTAGTCAGTGGCAGTGCCAAGAATAGCTTGAGGATTCACAACATAGGGCTAGAATGATTATCAAGGCACTAGGTTACCTTGATAGCTGGTTCCATTAGTAAGGAAGTGAGAGAATTCTCTATGTAGGGGAGAGGGTCCACCCACTGGAGCGATATTCCTTACACTTGGTGAGTGATGGATTGGTGTACCAACTTGCCCTAATATTGATGCATTATTTGTAGAGCTCTGTCCCATGTGCTATTGTCCAAATGTGAAAGCATTCAAAGCAGTTAGATGGGCTTCTTGAACTAGTCAAAAGGGCAACTCTGATGTAGGAGTAGGATGTAGGACATTAACACTAGCATGATAAGATGACAAAGGTAATGTGGTGAGATTAGCCAGTTTCCTCTCTCAAGGAAGTATTCATGGCTATTGGCGTAATAGATAAAAATTGTGGGGTAGTTATTTACTATTAAGGGGAGCCAAGGACAAGGCTATACTCAAGAGAATCTAAGGGCTAGGTCACCTCATTTTCAGATGGACTCCTTTGGTGGGTGGTGATATCACCTCGAGTGAAGTTGGAGCAACATCATTCCTGGCTCCTTATGATCCCCCCGTGATGGAAAGGAAATATTCCTTCGCTTTAGACTAAGAGTAGATGGGCAATCTAATAGTTGCACTTGATTAAGCCTTCCTGAATGATGTATTAGGCCTACTATGTTAAGAGTTCCTCAAATTAGCATAGTGACCATTCAAGCACATGTACAAAAACAAAACACTCACATAAATAGAGAGCAGTGATTTCCAAGTAGGACATTGAAAGTATATATATCGATACAAGGAGATGGTGACACAACACCGCTTCTTACTATTTTACCTCTAAAGAAAATGGTTAAATAATACAAGATCCCTTCTAAAACTTCATAATTTAGCCATCAATTTATGCCAAAGGATTTTTAGGTTGGGTATCCCTAGCAGAGTCGCCACTGCATGTACTATCCTGGGCCCTAACAGTATGCATATTGTCTACTTTGGCCGAAACCTCTTAGTTTTACTCTTCTCGCAGTGAAAACACGTACTTCCTATTTATCAGAGTGCACAACGAAGTATATTATCCCCTTTGGGTCCTATGCCCCACTAAGCAAGCTTATCTGGGATGACACCTAGCCCCTCAAGGATTTGTTTCCTTTAGAGTGTGATGGGCCTCCCACAAACACCCCTCAGAAAGCGTACACACTGAGAGGGATGTCCAGGTCTTATAACTAGCCCAACTCCCTCTCCCCCAATGAATGGATCTTGAGAGTTAGTCCCACATTGCCTAGTGAGAGGAAGCTGGGTTAGTTATATGTAATGACCCCAATTTTTGTAATATTAAAATCCCATGAAAAGTTCAATTTTTAAAGAAAAGGGCATTTTAGTCATTTCACCATTCACCTTGACTGAACCTAGAAATTTGATCCTAAAATTAGTGACATTAGATGCGTCTCGGAAAAAGGAATCCAACGAGACCAAAATCACCTAAAACGGAGTTAAAATGAGCAAGATATGGCCCTTTGAAGTTCAGGGGCAAAATTGTAAATTTTACAAAAATGACTTAACCTAAAAAACACAGGGGCCCGTTTTGATACGGGCACCCCTTCATCTTCAACCTCTAGAAGGTTCTAGAAATCACCGCCATTCTGGAGGTTTCTCCATCGCCATTCAAAGGCAATGAGAGCCCCCTCCAGAACCCTCTCTTAACTCTATAAATAGAGCTCTTGGGTGCCTCTAATGGCAGCCCAAAACATTGGAGAAAACCAGTCGTGAAGCAGTGACCTAGAGGAGAAAACGTTGAGAGAAAACCAGCCACGAAGCAGGTACGCCCAAAAACTCCCCAAACCCATCTCACCCATAGTCCTAGGCTCAGTTTCCCTAGGTTTTTGCATGAAAATCCATGGAGAATAGGCCCCCAGGGAGTCACCAAGGACCCTAGGACGTCCCCAGGGCCGCACTGGCTCCTCAGGGACGAACCAAGGCATCCCAAGGACGCCCCGGTCACCCAACAACGAAAACACCCAATTCGGACGAGATGCGTCGAACGCGTCTGAGAGGAAACCAACGGGCGCGTCCGTGGACGCGCTCGCTAAAGAGGCAGACGAGCGAAGCGTACCGCGCGTCTGCGGCGTGCGCCTCACGAACGCGCCCGCTAAAGAGGCAGACGGGCGAAGCGTACAGCGCGTCTGCAAACGCACCCGCTGAGGCGCACGCCGCAAACGCGCAGCGCTAGCTAGCAGCGCGTCGATTTTTGGTTACTTAAGGAAGCTGGGCGCACGTCGCAAGCGCGTAGCGCCCTAGCATTCCGTCTTTTTGTCTTTAAGACTCTATGTGCATACGACACTAAACGCTTATAACTTGAGATTTAGAGCTCCGATTGAGGCGCCGCAAAAGGCGTTGTGTCTGTGTCGACGACGCAGACACATCCAAACTATATAATCCCCTGATCAAAGCCCAATCAAAGGTGGGCATGACCCTTAAAATAGGATGGTGGCGCGTGGCCACTAGAACGTTGGAAAACTAAGGATACCAAAGCCCAATTAGGACCTTAGGACACCCATAGGCATAAGGATGAACCCCTAATGCCTAAGTAAAAAGACCAATTACTCTAAAAACCTATAAAAGATAGGTCAAACTAACCTTGATTCCCCCAAACCATGATCAGGAGCGTCCGAGGAAAAAAGGGTTAGCGCAACCTAACCAAGTAGGTGCTCTATCACTATTAGATTCTTTTAAAAGAACTATTATTATTTTGAGAACATATGTTTTAAATATATGACTTGATTTGCATGACTTAATTCAGCATGCATGATAAATGCTTTGTACATAGCCATGTTTTGAAATGATTGCATATACATTATGCACATATATGTGTTGCAAACAAGTGCATACATTGCATGATTTAAGTACTTGCAAAGATTGCATGTCCTTGAGGGTTGCCAAAAGACGCTGGAGTGCCGAGGTCCAGGCAGTTGTGAGGGACCCAAAGAGGACAAGTTTTAACAAGAGGTTTTGGCTTATTTAATCTTATGTGATTTGGGCAAGTAAGCCCGTAGGTGCTATGGCGAGGGGTCTGGGTTGGCCACCCGGCCTCTACCACTAATAGGTGGATGGGTACCATGCCCAAAAAGAGGCAAGTCCCTACATCGACTGCATGTGGTACAGGGGGCTACCACTGGTGTCACGGCACTGGGTCGACATGTCATAGGCCCCGTGGAGGCTATGACCGAGTGTCCTCAGGTACCCGGGGACTACACGGCGAGGAGGTCATGGGCATAGTGGACCCTATGGTTTGATGATTTATGTGCATTTCATATAGCATGATATGAGGTTGGTCGACCATACCATACTAGAGATCCATGAGTTAGACTCCTTGAAGCATTTTATGCATATTATGATGTTTTGATATATATGTATATGATACTTTCGATTTTGGATTATATGATCCTTTAAGTCGTTAGTATTTTAGTTTGACAATGGATTTTGATGTCGATATTGAACTTGAGTATTCAGACATGCACATGTTTTGGAAAGAGCATATGATTTTAAAACATCGCATGCATTATAAAACTAGTAGTGATAGACTCTTACTGAGTATAGTATATACTCACCCTATCCTTAACATTTTTCAGGATAGTTCCACTCATAAATAGACAACGCCTCAGGAGATATTAGTGTTACGAGCAAGTAAATTAAAAAGGAGATAGTTATATATGTAAGTAAACTCTCAACCCTTTGGACATGTATTTGTATTTAATTACGGTTAAGTTTGTGTCTTTGTATTTGGATAGACCTGGGGAAAAACATTTATGATTTATGAAGTTCTTTTTCAAAAAACCACTTTGGTTGTTTTCAAAATGAGTTTAAAACTAAAAGGTTTTCCGCTGCATTGCATGATTTCTATGAAATGGTTTTCAAATAAGGATGCATCCCGCCTTAGGAAATTAGGTATTGCATTTAAAAATGCATGAGAAAACCCAGGTCGTCACATTATAAGACCTGAACATTGCTCTCAATGTATACACATTTTAAGGGTATTTGTAGGAAACTCATCTCACTCTAAAGGAAACAAAACCTTGAGGGGCTAAGTGTCGTCCTAGGTAAGGTCGCACGATGGGTCATAGGACCCAAAAAGGACAATATGCTCTGTTGTGCACTCTGATACACAAGAAGTATATGCTTTCCTATGTGGAAGAGCCCAATAATGAGGCTTTGGCCAAAGCAGACAATATATGCACCATTAGGGCCTAAGGTGTGACACTATAGGTCTATGAGATGAGAATTTGGGGTCCACAATTCACACATCTATTTGAACGGTATGGGTGATCTAGTGAAGATTTAAAAAAAAGAGTTTTGGATTTGCCACCCATTTCTTTTACCTAGCTGGCTATGCTCACAAGATTCCATGTTAGTTCTAAGCCTTATTTATTATTTCTGGTCAATAACGGTCTAGCAGCATTACTTGTCTATAGCCCTGCACTCTTAAAGGTTGTTTTTGTTCAATTGATGTTTTAAGAATATGGGGTCCATAACCAGGTGCTCTAACTAAAAGAAATTAGGAGGATTAATCATCCTTTAGGCCATGATGCCATCCTTAACCATGCCTCTAAGAAGAAAGATAATATACATATTTTAAACATGACACATATGATGCAAAGGGAGTCAAAGTGGCTAGTATACGAGTGGGATTAAAGTTACCATTATAATTCAACTAAATGCTTAACAAAATATAATGCAAATGATGTGAACATAGAAATTTAAATAAATAAATATGCAGATACAAATGAGTTTAGTGCACTAATAGACATAAGGCCTTGGGCCCTTAACCAAGCCCACCTTAAAGAAAAGAAAATTAATAGGATAAGTAGAGTGGTCCAGACACCTTCCAAGATTGAGGTTTTTATGCCTTGCTTACCAAGTGGAAAGGAACTACAAGAGTTCCTCTCCTTGGCCCATAGACTAGTGCTCCCTATTGGTCTTGTTGCATGTCAATGATTATGTAGGTAAAGTTTTTAAGGGCAATCATGAAAACTAGTACATTGTAGGTGAAGCTAGTTAGACATTGACCTATTTAAATGAAAAATAGGATATACCATTGTACTTTCCTTAAAGGTAATGATGGAAATGTAACTAAAATCAACAAGGGAACGTATGTACACCATGGACACTCACTTAGTTCATTACTAAAGTGTGCATACATGACATTGGGCAAGCCCAAGGCTAGCCATTCGTTCTTTCCCCTTCACATGATTTGTAGTCATGCATGCATCCAAAGGCTCCAAATGAAGATAAGTGCAAAGAAGAAAAAGCTATAGATGAACAAAGAGATCCTCACATGTTTTCAGACAAAATATACGAGTATTGGAAATAATCTCAACCTCTAACCTAGAGAAATTATAATAGTTTCGTAACTATAGTTCTATCTATGGTCTAGCCAAACTGCCCTAAAGTATCAATAATAATAGCAACATTGCAAGAGGTTATGGCTTCATCTGGGCACATTGGGGCTTCTCTACTAATGCTCAAGTCCCATGTAAGAGGTTCCTTGTCTCTAGTTTAGAGCAGAGTGAAGGAAGGGAAGAGAATGAATTTTAAGGATATTTCAATAATTTCCCAAGGAATTAGTTTTTTTTAGGATAATAGGGGCTCATTTATCTTTACTTCTTGGACATGTTGAGAGATTCTTAGTAGAGCCTTTCTCTAAGTTTTCTAGCTAAAATTTTTCCATAAAAAGACCAAACTTTTGAAAGAAGAGCACTCCTCTATTTATAGAGGAAAGAGATGATACATCACATGCTTAAGTGGACTCTTAAGGTTAGGTGGCATTTTCTCCTTTTGTAGAGAGGGATTGGTGTCCCTATTCTTCATTAGAACTTGTAACATGCTATTAGACTCCACCAAGTGAGATGGCAACGGTATATCTTAAGTTGTCTTTATGTCATTAGCCCTATGAGAGAAGATCCCCCTTAACAATGTTATGGGGATGATGTCACACATAAGATCTTGAGAAATCCCCATGAGATGATAAAGATTCCTAATTAAATGAAGTATTTAATGCATGATCTCTTTAAAGGCCTTTTAGTGGGTGCTACTTTCATTAGCTAAAGAGGCAAAGTATCAAGGGCTGCCATGTGACCCTTTCTAGAAGTGGGAAATGTGGCTTTTTAGCCCTTGTAATAAAATGGTGATTTCCATGTTGACAAATAATCTGGGAACTTGAGGATGGGGTATTTACACCATGGTGCCATTATGTTGTAGTTCAGCTATATTGCTGACTTTCTGACTTTGTTGTATGAGTTATAGTATGAGTTAGAGTATTGATTGGCATTTCCTTTGCATGGTATAGCTTTATTATAACAAAATATATGGTCTTTACATGGTGGAATATCTTTTCCCAAAAGATTAATTTAGGATAATTTTCCTATACCGGAGGAAAAATGAAATGCTTGATTGGTGAGAGCAATAAGGGGTTTAACCAAGTTACAATTAATTTTAACTTTCAAGGTCAAGGTTTTTGACCATGCTTAGTTGATTACTTTCCAAGGTTCCTAAACAGCTTAATAAATAAAATGATATTTTATTATTTTAAATAACAACATATCCAACAATCCCCAATTAATTAAAATATTTAATAACATTTCCTTTATTAAATATAGGTAATTAAGTTGTCCAAATCATTACTATAATATTATACATAAATGCCAATGTTTTTCAACTAGAACCTTCAATTATTGTTAACACCTCAAAGTTTTACTAGATTTTCTTAACTTTTAGCTTCATCCGATAATTGTGAGGAGCGCATGATATGCAAACTATTACTTTTTCCTCTCATCTTCTTGAGCCAAAAAAGCTTGCTATTTCAATGGTTATAAAGTCTCCAAATTCCTAAAGCATTTCCAAGCACCATCCATGGGAGAAATGATGTAAATTATTAGTCAATACAACCCAGAAGGCATAAAAGCACTAGACCACCATGCATTAAGGATTTTGAATGGTTTTGTTTCAAGATTATATCATTTAGCCACCGCTTCATTTGCATCTTGACTTAAGGGGAGGACAGAGGAATTTCTTTCTTACTGTTTACAAGCCAAGCTATGACTTTGTCTTTGAGATAATTCCATGAGTGTTTGATCCACCTTCAAAATTTCTTTTCATTCCAATGTTGTAAAGGGTGCCTCCCAATTATTGTTCTATTGAGCAATTCAATTTCCTATCAACTTTTTTATCCAATACAGCAAGACTCAAAGGATTTCTTTTACCTTCCCCTACTAGGACCTCTTTAAATGACTTGTTGTGGCCCTTACACATTGAAGAGTCTTTAGCAGATGGTTTATCATTGCAACCTGGATTTTGTGTTAAGATTCTTGTTACATTAATTATCTATCTGAGATCATGTATAAATTTTGGGATTTTTACATATCCAGGTTCTTCCCAAGTTTTTTCTCCTAATTTGCACATGTGGACCATTCTTTTTCGGAGTGGTTTTGGACTTCAATTTTCATGCACTTTTAGTTGTGACTTTACCACTTTGCACTTGAAGTCTATTTACTAAGATATAATTTTGTTTTTCTACGTAGAAAATGCTAGTTGCATCTAAAACACCAGCAAACTAAAACTGGTTGGTATCATCTTTTTGTTACTTTTTAAAATGCACCTAAAGAACTAATGATAAGAAATCAATTTTGTATAAAAAATATCCAATTAGTAATAAATGTGTTATAAACTATAGTGTATTATTCTAAGAATTTTTCAAAATTCATGACACATGCATTTATGAACTAATGATCCAAAAGTTCAATATTTTGTAGGTTTAGAAGCCAACTGAGACTAAATGACCTATCATAATTTTCTAGGTATCTAATCTTTTGTAGGTATTAAAAGAATAATTTAACGGTCCAAATTACCTTAGATGATAATTGATGTTCCAAATCAATCAATAGAGCCATGACCTATTTCTCATCATTCCAAAGTTCAAAGGTTAAGATCATTTCAGGGTAAGCAGATAAGCTCTAGAGACAATTAGAAGAAGTCAAGGTGACTAAAATGGGCCTGCGTAAAATCTATGCAAAATCCACCACCTCTGTATAGGATTTAGGCCATGTAAGCCACATGAGCCATAAAACCAAGGGAACAAGTCAAGAGGCTACCAAGCTGTTAAGTATTCAATTTTGGTCAAAATTCTCCCAATTTAGCGTTCAATTAGATCATCTAACCATTCAAATTTGCAAAACTTAGCTTGATTTTGAATTTAACTTCAATTGACCGTCCAAACCTTAATTTGTCAAAATCAACGGTCAGATGATCATTAGAGTTCATTAAATGACTAATGTACGGTTTAGATAATTCTGATTTAGTCTTTTCTTTTGCAGATTAACCAAAAGAGGCGTTGATGGATACAATTAAAAGTTAACGATGCAGATCATCTTAAAGTGTACTAGATGGACCAGATCACCCAGGAAGATGAATGGAATAGAAATCATGGACAAAATGGAAATAACATGGAGAAGGTAATTTGGAGGAGTTTCCAAAAGGAATACTCAAATTAGCAAGGAGAAAAAGGCAACCCCTTCCCCCACTTCTTTCCTTCCTTTTCTTTTTCCTTCTTTCCTTTCTTTTCTTTTTCCTTCTTTCCTTCCTTTTCTTTTTCCCTCCTTATTCTTCTCTTTTCTTTCCTTCATTCTCTCTTTCCTTTCCCACTCCCTCACGTCCTATTACTTCCTCTCCTTCCCACCTTTTTTCTGATCTATTATTCTCTGCATTCTCTGCATTCTCTCTCTCTCTCTCTCTCTCTCTCTCTCTCTCTCTCTCTCTCACGTCTCTCACTCTCTCTCTCTCTCTCTCCCTCTCTCTCTAAACCTCCTCTCTCTCTCTCTCTCTCTCTCTCTCATCTTCACGCGGTATAGACCCATCACTCTCCTTATTCCCTCTCTCCATTCTTCCTTATTTCTCTCCATCTCGCTCTCCATTTGCCTCTTTCACCCAAGTTCTACATCTCTCTCACCACTCACCTTCATCGGACCGTTCTTCACTCCCACCTTCTTTCTCTCTGTCTCTCTCCCTTATTCTCTCTTCTCTACCGCACCAACCCCCTTCTCTCCTAACTTTTCTCCTCCTTCCCATACCTCTCTTCTTCCATCTCCAGCGGCGATCTGCCTCTTTGTCTTCGCCCGGCCCAGAGGTGAAAACCCAAGTCAGGTTTTTCTCCTCTGCATCTTCCTCATCCCACTCTCTTCTCCTCTTCCTTCTTCCCCATATTCTCCAGTTGTCGCTGGACGGTTTGGAGACGGAAACCCAAGTCGGGGTTTTTTTCTCTCGAGTTCTTCTTTCCTCCTTCCTCCTTCCCTCTTCTCCTTCTCCCTCCATTTCCTTCGTTCTTCTTCGTCGGGTTCGTCTGATTCTTTTTCTAAAAACCAGATTTTTTAGAAAATTTCAGTTTTGCCCCTCCTCTTTAAAAGAAATTGCATTTCTGTTCTTTTTCGTTAATTCCATCTGTGTCCCTAGTTTAATTACGTCTGTGTCCCATTTTATTCCCATTCTGTTTTATCCATATTATGTTATCTAGGAACTGTCCAATCTGAATCAAATAATTTAAGGCTTAACCCAATCAATGGGTTAACCTTAATCAAAATAAAAATCACCATTTCTCCTTCGTTTCCTCTCAGATTTCAAATTAATTTTACATAGTCATTCTTAGGACATCCCTAAATATAATCAATGCCTCTAATTTTCTATCTGAAATCCATCAATCAATCTAAATCGTTTAAATATTGAAATCACAAGTTAGCCCAGATCTTGACCATTTTGAAGAATCTTTCAAATCTGACTGGTGGATCAATAATCAAGAACGTGTTGAAGATATCTGTAAAGGCGGATCAGTTTTTAGAAGACCAAAAGTAAAGATTTTGATAAAGATTGATATAAGGAAGTAGTTTTTTCTTGTTATTTGATTTTATTTATTTTATTTTGAAACTGGAAATTCTGTATTTTTGAGAAGTTGATTAAATTTGAACATTGATTCTCATTTCAATAATTCCAGTAATTTTGTATGATTTCTTTTAATTTTACATAATTAAATTTTATTAAAATTCCTACTTTTAAAATCAAGTCCTCGTGTGATTGACCCGTACTTGCATAAGCTACACTACAATAGCCCGTGCACTTGCGCTTAAACAATCAACAAGTTTCTGACGCCATTGCAGGGGACTTGGAAAAGAGTTTTCATAAAATTTAATTAAAAATCCAAAAAAATAAAAAATTAGGAATTTCTATTTTTAGCATTTTAGAAAATCTTGGGTGCATTTTTCAATTGTTTTTAGGGCATAATCATCTTGTTTCCTGAATTTGGTACTAATTTCTAATTTTATTTTTTAGGAAATTGGAAAGTGGAGGAATTGGGCAAATGGATCTTCACCAAAATGAAAATTTCCCTCCTTTCCTAGAATAGGACTTTCTTTTTTTCTTTTAAGTGAATCTTATAGTGAGGATCCTTGTAAATTGCAATTTTGATTTTAAATTTTAAAGGGTTATATAATACAGGGCAAGTGTGAGATAAGGTGGCCCACACTTGATTTTCATCAGAAACCCCACTGTAAGTTTCCTCACTCATTTATTTCCTAGATTAGGGTTTGCATTTAGAATAATTTGCATTGTTTGGTAGTGTAACTCATATAGAAAGCATCTTTTATAATTGTTGCATTTTAGAATTTTGCATTAGTTACTGCTTTTGATTGCATTCTTAGGGCACGTTTAATGCTTTAAGGTGATTTATATGCTAATTGAATTGTCATGGTGTGGGAAAATTAATTAGTAATGGCACCCTACCCCCATAAGATCAAGGGTGGATTTCATCACCACCTCTTGGCCCACTTAGGATAATCACCTTAAGCACGCAAATCTTCCTTTCACATTAATTTAAAATCAATCAGAAGAGACCTATAGAGCCATCACCTGCTCGTAGGACCCTCTTAATAGGACACGATTTACTGTCACTCTAGTGGCCTTTAATCAATGTTGTTATTGGGGGTTATCTAATAGAGCCTCGCTCTTCCCCCACATCCTATTGACATTTGTTGAGGTCTAAAAGCCTCATTAAACAAGGTTTGTATTAACCCTTTTATTTAGAACCTAACTGGTAAGCAATAATCAACTCCTAAAGAGAGGAGGAGGATTAGATTAGGCTAATTAAAAGCATTATCCCCACAGAAAATTAAGAAAATCAAAATATTGCTGATTATTAACCTTAGAATTATTTGAGTGTGCCCTTTTGTTTGCGTATCATTCTAGAAGTTAGGTTGCATCATTTAGGTTAGTTTTCCAAAAAAAAGAAACAAACACACACACACACACAAAAAAAAGAGAAGACATGATCAGTTGCACCTAATAAATAATTTAAACCCTAATCAAAAGAGTAATTTACACCCCAACATTAATAGAGAAGGTATTTCCCCATGGAGAAACAATCCACTCTTTAATGATGATGAACCACCTTTCATCTTTGATAATTATGATGTTTCCTCATGGACGAGCAATCCTCTCTTTAATGTTGATGATCCTCTACCTCTATTTAATGATGATATACGTCAATGGAGGAATCATTCTCAACCACATGGAAATAGGAGAAAGGACCAACATAAAACACATGAGAATAATTGGCATAACCAAAATTCTTGTGGGATGACACTAAGAGACTATTTGCAGCCTAATTATACCAGCACACTTTCATGTATACTTTTACCTCCAAATGCTGGTATGATTGAATTAAAGGTGGGAGTAATTCATTTACTTCCCAAATTTTATGGGTTAGATAGTGAGAATCCTTACATGCATTTACAAGAATTCAATGAAGCATGTACGACTCAACATACACAAAACATCGACTTAGATATGGTAAGACTCAAACTATTTTCTTTTTCCTTAAAAGAAAAGGCTAAGATGTGGTTTCATTCACTGCCACCAGGCATCGACTGGTGCTGAATGTTTGACGTTGTTGGGCTGGGAAAATCAAGCATTCACTAGCCTAGCCTATGGAAAAAAACTGGACTCGGGAGAGAGAGAGAGAGAGAGAGAGAGAGAGAGAGATTGAGGGGCTTAAGTAGAGGTGAAGCAGCCGATTTATGTCGTGAGGATCTGCCGATTGGAAGGGAGAGTTAACAGAGATGAAAAACGAAAGGGAGATGGGGATCGACATGGCGTATTGGGTGGCATCGATGGAACGCTAGGAGAGAGCGCAGGAGAGAATGTTGGTGCAGTAGTGCGGTTGAGAAAGAGAGAGGAGAAGAGAAGAGAATGGGAAGAGGGGGAGAGGAAGAAAAGAGAGAATGGAGGAGGAAGGAGGAAGGAGGGGGAGATGAGAATAATAGGACGTGAGAGTAGATGAAAGGTGTAGAAATCTACCAAATTCTAGTTTTTTTAGATTTTTTTTAGGTGCTTTCCTTGTTTTTCAAAAACTAAAATAAAAATTAAGTTAATTCCTATACTATGATGAGAATTGGATTTTTTGAAGTATAATCTAGATAACTTTAGCTTATTAATGGAATTGAATATGATTAATTCATCATTTTACTCATTTTCTAAAGCATTCTATGAAAGCAAAGTCTCAGTTCACATCTGTATACGCAGTTGCATATAGATAGTCTAGAAATTTTGAAGAAATTTAGTGGAGATCTATAACCTAAGTGAGTTTCAGAGCCATTCATCCTTTTTTAGAGGTTATAAATATTCCTAATTTTCTTCAGTGTACTTAAACAAAATTGATCCTACAAACTCTTAAATTTGGCTAATTACCTGAATAATTAGAATATTACCTTTAAAATTCTAGAAGTTCATTGAATTTAATGGATCATAGGAAACCTAGAAAATGATTTAGGTCATTCTTGTTGTTAACCTATAAATATAAAGCCTACCCATAAAGTATTGTTACCACTAGTTAGCCAACGTAAGCCTTTTTTATAAAGCCTTTTCTTTTGTCACCCAAATTACCCTTTACCCATATTAACCCAGTATAAATTATCCATTACCAATTTTCTTTGAAAAATAAGTTAGAGAGGAATGAAGAAATACCTTTTAGTTTCCATAGAGAAGTGGATATCAAGAAAAGAAATATTCTTCAAAGTGATTCAAAAGTGTAAAAAAAAAAAGTTTGAAGAATACAAAGAAAAGTGGAAAAAAGAAATATTCACTTCATCAAAGAAAGAAAGAGTTATCAACTTTAATGGAAGACCTCTACTTTTTTTTTTTGAAGAAACCTTGAATAACCTTATACCCTTTCTTTGGTACCCTATCCTAAGCCTACGTTTCGTCCCGTTAAAGACCTATTGATTCTAGGATGAATATAGTCTTGATGAGGAAATGAATGGATAAGATCTAAAAGAATGGTATTTCTAAATATTCAAAGGTAATGGCAGCTATTCTGAAGGGATCAAAACAATTAAATTCCTTAGTAACTCCCGTTATTCATGAGTATATGTGAGATAATTTTGCTTTTATTGACTCTTCTCACATAATTAAAAGAGAAATTTGATTTGAACCCTTTATCTAAAAGATGTTATTTCTGAGCATATGTCATTAGTGAGGATTGAGGTCAAAACATATTTCGGATGGAGATCAAAGGTTAGAAGTCCACTTAGAAATCAAGATTATTCTATATGTAGACTATACACACACACACACACTCTGAGATCTGAGCTTAAGTGAAATTACTTTGGCATATGGGTAGGATTTTAAATTTTTCAGTTATTTTTATTAGTATGCTAAAGTTGATGTGATTTATTGAAGATAATTCTCTGAGGAAAAAAAAGAAAGAGGAGTTGACTTAATTTTTGAAATTTTGAAATTTGGTTTTTCATATGTTTTGTTCGGGACTAGCAAAATGCTAGTTGGGGTGTGTGTTAATTGTTCAATTTTGGTCAAAATACCCCTAATTTAGCATTCAATTAGATCATCTAACCGTTCAATTTTACAAAACTTAGCTTGATTTTAAATTTAAATCCAATTGACCATCCAAATCTTAAATTTTCAAAATCAACGGTCAGATGATCATTAGAGCTCATTAGATGACTAATGTAGAGTTCAGATGATTCTAATTTAGTCTCTTTTTTTGCAGATCAACCAAAGGACGCACGGATAGCTATGATCAAAAGTTAATGGTGTAGATCATCTTAAAGTGCACTGGATGGACCAGATTACTCATGAAGATGGATGAAATAGAAACCATGGAAAAAATGGAAATAACATGGATAAGGTAATTTGGAGGAGTTTCCAAAAGGAGGACCCAAATTAGCAAAGAGGAAAAGGCAACCCCTTCCCCCACTTCTTTCCTTTCTTTTTTTTCCTTCTTTTCTTTTTCCTTCTTTCCTTGTTTTTTTTCTTTCTTTTCTTTTTCCTTCTTTCCTTGTTTTTTTTCTTTCTTTTCTTTTTCCTTCTTTCCTTCTTCTTTTTTTCTTTCTTTTCTTTTTCCTTCTTTCCTTACTTTTCCTTTTCCTTCTTTCTTTCCTTTTCTTTTTCCTTTCTTATTTCTTCTATTTCCTTTCCACTTTACTCTCACATTATTTCTCCTCTGCACCACGTTTCCCTTCTCCTATTCCTTCACTACCCAATCTCTCCCTCATCTCCTCTTGGCTAAACCGTAGGAAGAGGAGACCCCTTCCCTTTCCCTTCTTCTTCTCACCTAATCTCATCTATCTGCCATCTCTTTCACCGTCCATTAATTCTCCCTCTTCTCACTTCTCTTCTTACTCTCTCTCTCTCTCTCTCTCTCTCTCTCTCTCTCTCTCACTCTCTCTCTCTCTCTCTCTCTCTCTCTCTCTCTCTCTCATGTACCCACAACTTTTCTATCCACCACTCTCTTTCCTCATTCTCTCTCCTTCCTCCTCTCTTTCCTTTCCCATCCCCTTGCCTTTCCATCTTAACCACATTCCTCTTCTCCCTTTATCCTCCTCTTTTAAACCACTTCCTAAAACTGTAGGAGGGGAACCAACCTATTTTCAACACATAAACCACTTTCCATTCTCCCACCTCTCCCTTCTCTTCATCTTTCTCTCTTCTCACCCCAAGTTCTATCTCTCTTTCACTGCCCTCTCCCTCTTCTCACTTCTCTTCTTACTCCCCCTCCTTCTACTCTCTCTCTCTCTCTCTGCTTCTCTGCTTCACTCTTCCTCTCGTTTCTCCCTTCACCACCTCTGTTTCTCTCTTATCTCCGGCCGAGCCAACCTATGCCAGCTCGTCCCATCTTCAAGAACTTCCTACTCATATCTTCCCATGTTTGTATGGAACCTGGTGGCAGTGAATGAAACCACATCTTAACCTTTTCTTTTAAGAAAAAAGAAAATAGTTTGAGTCTTACCATATCTAAGTCGATGTTTTGTGTATGTTGAGTCGTGCACACTTCATCGAATTCTTGTAAATGCATGTAAGGATTCTCACTATCCGACCCATAAAATTTGGGAAGTAAATGAATTACTCCCACCTTTAATTCAATCATACTAGCATTTGGAGGTAAAAGTATACATGAAAGTGTGCTGGTATAATTAGGCTGCAAATAGTCTCTTAGTGTCATCCCACAAGAATTTTGGTTATGCCAATTATTCTCATGTATTTTATGTTGGTCCTTTCTCCTATTTCCATGTGGTTGAGAATGATTCCTCCATTGACATATATCATCATTAAATAAAGGTAGAGTATCGTCAACATTAAAGAGAGGATTGCTTGTCCATGAGGAAACATCATAATTATCAAAGATGAAAGGTGGTTCATCATCATTAAAGAGTGGATTGTTTCTCCATGGGAAAATACCTTCTCTATTAATGTTGGGGTGTAAATTACTCTTTTAATTAGTGTTTAAATTATTCATTAGGTGCAACTGATCATGTCTTCTCTTTTCTTTTCTTTTTGTGTGTTTGTTTCTTTTATTTGGAAAACTAACCTAAATGATGCAACCTAACTTCTAGAATGATGCACAAACAAAAGGGCACACTCAAATAATTCTAAGGCTAATAAGCAGCAATATTTTGATTTTCTTGATTTTCTATGGGGATGATACTTTTAATTAGCCTAATCTAATCCTCCTCCTCTCTTTAGGAGTTGATTATTGCTTACCAGTTAGGTTCTAAATAAAAGGGTTAATACAAACCTTGTTTAAGGAGGCGTTTAGACCTCAACAAATGTCAATAGGATGTGGGGGAAGAGAGAGGCTCTATTAGATAACCCCCAATAACCACAGTGATCAAAGGCCACTAGAGTGACAGTAAATCGTGTCCTATTAAGAGGGTCCTACGAGCATGTGATGGCCCTATAGGTCTCTTCTGATTGATTTTAAATTAATGTGAAAGGAAGATTTGCGCACTTGAGGTGATTATCCTAAGTGAGCCAAGAGCTGGTGATGAAATCCACCCTTGATCTTATGGGGGTAGGGTGCCCTTACTAATTAATTTTCCCACACCATGGCAATTCGATTAGCATATAAATCACCTTAAAGCATTAAACGTGCCCTAAGAATGCAATCAAAAGCAGTAAACTAATGCAAAATTCTAAAATGCAACAATTATAAAAGATGCTTTCTATATGAGTTACACTACCAAACAATGCAAATTATTCTAAATGCAAACCATAATCTAGGAAATAAATGAGTAAGGAAACTTATAGTGGGGTTTCTGATGAAGATAAGTGTAGGCCACCTTATCCCACACTTGCCATGTATTATACGACCCTTTAAAATTTAAAATGAAAATTGCAATTTACAAGGATCCTCACTACAAGATTCACTCAAAAGAAAAAAGAAAGTCCTATTCTAGGAAAGGAGGGAAATTTCCATTTTGGTGAAGATCCACTTGCCCAATTCCTCCACTTTCTAATTTCCTAAAAAATAAAATTAGAAATTAGTACCAAATTTAGAAAACAAGATGATTATGCCCTAAAAAATTGAAAAATGCACCCAAAATTTTCTAAAATGCTAAAAATGGAAATTCCTTATTTTTTATTTTTTGAAGTTTTTAAATTTTTTGGATTTTTAATTAAATTTTATGAAAACTCCTTTCCAAGTCCCCAGTAACGGCGCCAAAAACTTGTTGATTATTTAAGCGCAAGTGCATGGGCTATTGTAGTGTAGCTTATGCAAGTACGGGTCGATCCCACGAGGACTTGATTTAAAAAGTAGGAATTTCAGTAAAATTTAATTATGTAAAATTAAAAAGAAATCATGAAAAATTACTAAAATTATTGAAATGAGAATCAATGTTCAGATTTAATCAACTTCTCAAAAAGATAGAATTTCTAGTTTCAAAATAAAACAAATAAAATCAAATAACAAGAAAAAACTACTTCCATATATCAATCTTTATCAAACTCTTCACTTCTGGTCTTCTAAAAACTGATCCGCCTTTACATATATCTTTAACACGTTCTTGATTAGTGATCCACCAGTTGGATTTGACAGATTCTTCAAAATGGTCAAGATCTGGGCTAACTTGTGATTTCAATATTTGGACGATTCAGATTGATTGATGGATTTCATATAGAAGATCAGAGACATTGATTATATCTACGGATGTCCTAAGAATGACTCTGTAAAATTAATTTGAAATCTGAGAGGAAACAAAGGAGAAATGGTGATTTTTATTTTGATTAAGGCTAACCCGTTGATTGGGTTAAGCCTTAAATTATCTGATTCAGATTGGATAGTTCCTGGATAACATAATATGGATAAAAAAGAATGAAAATAAAACGGGACACAGACATAATTAAACTGGGGACACAGATGGAATTAACAAAAAAGAACAAAAATGCAATTTCTTTTAAAGAGGAGGGGCAATTTTGAAATTTCGTGAAAAATCTAGTATTTAGAGAAAAAAAAACAGACGAACCCGACGAAGAAGAACGAAGGAAATGGAGGGAGAAGGAGAAGAGGGAAAGGGAAAGGGAAGAGGAGGAAGGAGGAAGGAGGAAAGAAGAACTCGAGAGAAAAAAAAAACTCCGACTTGGGTTTCCATCTCCAAACCGTCCAGCGACGACTGGAGAATATGGGGAAGAAGGAAGAGGAGAAGAGAGTGGGATTAGGAAGATGCAGAGGAGAAAAACCTGACTTGGGTTTTCACCTCTGGGTTGGGTGAAGACAAAGAGGCAGAACGCTGCTGGAGATGGAAGAAGAGAGGTATGGGAAGGAGGAGAAAAGTTAGGAGAGAAGGGGGTTGGTGCGGTAGAGAAGAGAGAACAAGGGAGAGAGATAGAGAGAGAAGGTGGGAGTGAAGAATGGTCCGATGAAGGTGAGTGGTGAGAGAGATGTAGAACTGGGGTGAAAGAGGCAAATGGAGAGCGAGATGGAGAGCAATAAGGAAGAATGGAGAGAGGGAATAAGGAGAGTGACGGGTCTAGGCAGATACTGCGTGAAGATGAGAGGGAGATGGAAAAGAGTGGAGAGAGAGAGAGAGAGAGAGAGAGAGAGAGAGAGAGAGAGAGAGAGAGAGAGAGAGAGAGAGAGAGAGAGAGAGAGAGAGAGAGAGAGTGCAGAAGAGGTTTACCGGAGGGTAGAGAAGGAGAAGAGGAGAGACGTGAGAGAGAATAATAGATCAGAATGAAGAAGGTGGGAAGGAGAGGAAGTAATAGGACGTGAGGGAGTGGGAAAGGAAAGAGAGAATGAAGGAAAGAAAAAGAGAAGAATAAGGAGGGAAAAAGAAAAGGAAGGAAAGAAGGAAAAAGAAAAGAAAGGAAAGGAAAGAAGAAAAAAGAAAAGGAAGTAAAGAAGTGGGGGAAGGGGTTGCTTTTTTCTCCTTGCTAATTTGAGTACTCCTTTTAGAAACTCCTCCAAATTACCTTCTCCATGTTATTTCCATTTTGTCCATGATTTCTATTTCATTCATCTTCATGGGTGATTTGGTCCATCCAGTGCACTTTAAGATGATCTGCACCCTTAACTTTTAATCGTATCCATCAATGCCTCTTTTGGTTAATCTGCAAAAGAAAAGACTAAATCAGAATCATCTAAATCGTACATTAGTCATTTAATAAACTCTAATGATCATCTGACCGTTGATTTTGACAAATTAAGGTTTGAATGGTCAATTGAAGTTAAATTCAAAATCAAGCTAAGTTTTGCAAATTTGAACGGTTAGATGATCTAATTGAACGCTAAATTAGGGGAATTTTGACCAAAATTGAACACTTAGCACAAGCCATTAAAGTCATCAAAGTGAGCCATTCAAGCCATCTAAGCCAAAGTTAATTGGGTCCACACATTTCAAGAAAAAAACATGGCTTTTGCAAGTTGCAAAACTATGATCTAAAGAGATAATTAGCAATGAAATAAGTGTGATTATCAATATGATCATGAGCAAGTGGCACACATGGTGGACCAATTAGAGAAGAGAGTCCACGCCAACTTTCCCACTTTATATCCATCACACTATCTCTCTCCATCATATTACACTAAGAAGTAGATCATGCATCTTCCTAGATCCACATGATTTCCTCTTCCCATCTCCCTTTCTAAATCCTACATCCCACTTCTAATTCCTTGTTAAGTTTCCACGTCCCATTCCTAAAGGCCATCCACGATTCCACACCCCCCCCCCCAACCCCCCCATGCACATTTAGTTTCTCACCATTTTCTACTTTATAAAACCAATCTCCACTTCCTAATTCTTATTGTTATCTTATCTCCCATTCTTATCTTTTCTTTTCATCTTCTTTGGTATAGAATTCTACCAAATTAGAAAGCGCAAAACATTATAAAATCATCTAGGGAATCCTACGCATAAAACTCAAGGAATTCATGCCTCTTTCTAAGAGTGGAATTCCGGGCCTTCTTCATGTGGGTGCACCTCTCACCATTTCCTACTTTATAAAACCAATCTCTACTTCCTAATTCTTATTGTTATCTTATCTCCCATTCTTATCTTTTCTTTTCATCTTCCTTGGTATAGAATTCTACCAAATTAGAAAGCGCAAAACATTATAAAATCATCTAGGTAATCCAGCAAATAAAACTCAAGGAATTCATGCCTCTTTCTAAGAGTGGAATTCCAGGCCTTCTTCTAAGAGTGGAATTCCAAGCCTCTTTCTAAGAGTGGAATTCCAGGCCTTCTTCATGTTGGTGCGCCTCTTTCTTCTAGAGTTTCCACTCCTCCACCATTAGTGCTCCACACCTCCCTCCATACCAGCCTTTCCATGCTTCTCTCCTCTAGATTTTCAACATCTTTTGTTTCTAGTTTGGTTTTCATGCTTATTTCTTTTCCTTTTTGCTAAGTATCCCTCCTTTGTTTCATGCGCATAGTTCTAGGTTGTCGTTCCTTGTTTATTTTGTTCTAGTTTGGTTTAATTATCTTTGATCCAAGGTTCTATCTCTTATAGTGACAGCCAAGAGATAGTAGCCTTTGAATCATCCTTGTTTACCTTTGTTTGCTTGTCTTGTTTTAGCCTTTGCTTTGGTTCATCTTTTCTCATCTTTTGATTTTGTTCCAGCTCTATTTCACTTGCTTCATTAGTTTTCCTTTGGGATTCACACCCATGCCATCTTATGAAGATTGATTGTTGGATTGAATTCAAGATCTCTTGTAGTTGCATGTTATGAATAGGGCACACCATGCTTTCCAAGATTCCAAGTTTAAATCTCTATTGTAACATGTGCACTACTCTTGTAATGAATCACATTCAATGAAAAAAGTTCATTCCATTTGCAATTGTCTAAGTTTCTACTACAATTATCTATGTTTCATGCACACTCTCCATGTTCAATGCGCACTATCTTGATTCTTATTTTTGTATGTTTTGATTCATTGATTAGTTACATGTTTAGTTCATGTTTCAATTTCATTGTTTGAGTTGGCTGCATCTTTAAATTAGTTTTAGTTAGTTTCTAGTTTTAATTTCTAAGTTAATGCATATTTCTAATTCTATGTTATTTAAATTTCTAGATTAATCACAAACCAATCTTTTTGGCTAGGATAAGTAATTTAAACAAGTTCCAATTATATATAAACCTGTGAGATTCCTTGTGGGATCGACCTCACTTGTGTACATTTTACTACTTTGATTCGTGCACTTGCTAATAATATTAGAACTACACTAACCAACAATCTAATACATGTATTCTCTTTTGTCACTTTTTAAACTACATTTAAAGAACCAACAGATTAAAAACATTGTCCTCTTTTTGTTATGTTTGAACTGCATCTACAAGACCAATAGACTAAAACTAGTATATATTCTCTTTTTGTTGTAAAACCAACAAACCAAACAGACCTTCTTAGGAAGTCAAAATTTGAAACTGAGGACATTCTTTCCTTTCGAAAAGGCTATCCAGATCCTAGTTTTGGGTATTCTGCCAAATACCTTGTTTGGCCTTCCTTATTTTGGTTGCCTTCAAAAATCCATGCCCATCAGACACTTCTAGCTATGATTTTTTTGCAATTGAAAGATCCAACTATCATTGATTTCAAAACTCAAAACAACATAGCTAAGATCATCCAACAATTATGAATTTGGTTCCCCAGCCAATCTATGGCATTCCAAACAACAGCATTGGGTTAGATCATCCAAATGGGCAGCTGCTTGGTGGGCCCAAAAACAATCTTATACCATTTTCCCCTTCTAAGAAAAAATAAAATTAGAAAGGAAAACAAGACAGCATGCTATCTAAAAATAAAAAGTTTGAAATTCATTATTATGGAAAAGCAAAGAAATATAGATATGATTTTTTAAAATAAGATTTCAAATATAAATGGGTTTTTTACTCTATAACACCCAACTAGACCTTCTACTAGTCTCTTTCAATCCATTCAGCGTTTGGCTAGGATTTTTCATATAGAAAAACAAAACCATATGTTAGTAACAGTCTCAAGTTGAAAGAGGTAAATCACAATCAAAAGTCCATGGAAAATGAAGTCCAAAACTGATTCCAGAAAAGAATGGTCGACATGTGCAAATTGAAGGAGAAAAAATAAATGAGGAAAGAGCCCAGATAAGTCTTTTTTTCTTTTTTCCAAACCTTTTTGTTTTGAGGAACCCTTCTTTTGCTTTTGAGTTTCCACCCAAATTTTTTTAGGTTTAGTGTTCATTCTTGGAACATAAGCAATATTCCTAGGGTTTTCAGGCATATTGATATTTTTGTCCAAAGAAGTACCATATCTTTTTAGGCATCTTTTACTATGCACCAGCCTTTTGAAAATCCACTTATCCTTAGCATATGACAATGATGGAAGGTAGTTAAAATGCTGATGAACTTGAGATAAGTCTTATGTTCCTTGAAAAAGAGAGAAAAGAAGAGGACAACTAATATATTTCTTCACAAATGAAAAGGAAAAGAAAAGGCCAAAGTCTGCGAAGGATAATTCAAAACCACCTTTGCTTTGGCACCATTCCCATTTCTTCACTTGTGAAGGCAACCACGGGATTAGAAGTATATATAAGAATTACTTTAGAGTTAAGTCTTGTTTCTAGTAATATATGGATGATAATTCCAATCCTCATACACGACGAAGCAGCGAATAAGGCAGAATCCTTATTTACTAGTAGTAGTATATCAACTGCAATGTGCAGAAACGACCAAAAGACGGGTTTAGGTCCTGGTCTTGGTCCTTTATAGCCATTATGGTGCTTTTTGGCTCGATCCAGCTTAATCTTGTATGTTCATGTGCAATTTCTCCAACGTTTAGTCTGATTCCATGTGGACCCACCACCATTTTCATTACTTCTATGGGCCAACAGCATGGCTTGCTGGCTCTACCTTCATGGAAAATAAGGCTGGAGAAAACCTAGTCCTGCAAAGTCATACCTACTTAAGAAATATATAAAATAAAAAACCAATAATCAACAAAAATGAAAAAATTAATAACAAAGAAACCCCAATAGATGTAGGTCAGTGGCTTGCTAGGTCTACCTAACATGTAAATAACTGGAAACCTGTAAAGCAAGGCACTGTCAACAGAAAACAAAAGGGGCAAGATAACTTTCGTGATCCACAAACAATGAAATCTATGCGGACAAAGAAAATTTTAAAACTAGAAGAAGCCTAAAGGGTGTGTATATCAAATGTATGGATTGTTTTGTAAAATATAAATTATCATAACCATTAAACTATTTAGTAGAGGAATGCCTCAAATAAGCTACTGTGAAGCACCCCGCTTTGACATTTCTTTTGGATTTAGCAGGTATCCATTACGTATTTGGGCTAGTAGATATCTAATGTCTGGGAAACCAGATGAACGGTCTGAATCAACCAGAACCAGGAAATTCCATGCAGATATATAATGTTGGACAAATCAGATAAATGGGCTCATTCAACATCCGGTGGGGGGCCTGCATTCCCTAACTAAATTAGCATATCTATCATCTCATATGAAGCACTGAAATTTATCATTTGCATGGCCAATTTCAAGTAACTCTAACATTCCATTAAGAAACTGAAACTTGAAAGATGTGCAGAAAGCTTAATTTGGGTCCCAGTCAGCAGTGATATACTGGTCAACAACTTATCAGAAGATGGACGGGTCACTAGGCACCAAAATTTTAGCATAGAAGGTCCCACACGCCAACTACAATTTTGGCTTGCTCACAGCCGTGGCTAATTGTGGTTACATATAATCAAATGCGACTGATATTCCCACCCTTAACTGAGACAACTGCACCGTGTACCTATCTAACTTGGATTATTTTCAACCATTCAGCCAACTGTTTCGTTTTCGTACTCTTGTGATAGTTAAAATCATAAGTTACTGAAATCAAGTTCACAAGAAACTACCTGAAAACCATTAACCTAGTAAAATGAGCAGGTGCTGCCAATTTCATCTGTAAAGAGCTAAGAGAAGGACAATCACTGAATCAGTGTGAGAACATGCAACCCATGGCTTCCACCCAGCTAAGACACCTAGAAGACAAACAAGAAGATGAAGAAGAAGCATTTCAGCCTGCAAGCCCATCCACAGAGTATATCAACAGTTCAGTCCTCTCCCTTAGCATTCTCGCCATTTTCGAGTCAGAAATTCCAATCGACGACTCCCAAACTGCCCAGTTGCTTAGGAACGAGTTCTTACCGATCAACTCCCGTTTCTCATCAATTCTTATTAGAGGAGAGAGAGGGAATCAACACTGGAAGAAAGTTGATGTTCGACTTGAAGATCACATAAAAATCCCATATTTCCCCGAAGAATTATCGCCCGGTCAATATGATGGATACTTCCAAGAGTATATAACCAAGATTTCAATGGAACGGTTTCCAGATAACAGGCCCTTATGGGAGATCCACTTAATTAAGTATCCAACAACTAACGCGGCAGGGATTGCAGTATTCAGACTGCACCATGCACTCGGAGATGGTTTCTCGCTCATGGGCGCTTTATTTTCGTGTCTTAAAAGGGCAGATGATCGATCCCTCCCTCTAACTTTCCCTTCTACGGTTTCCAAATCAAGATCTCATACAGGGACCTGTTCTTGCCGCTGTATATCTACAGTTTTACGTGCATCCTGGAATACTGTTTATGATTTCATTTGGAGCGTGTTAAGGAGCACCACGGTGGAAGACGACCGGAGTGCGATCAGGTCGGGGATGCCCCGCGTGGAGTTTCACCCAATTGAGATCTCAACGATCACATTCTCTCTGGATGATATCCGACAAGTTAAATCCAAGGTTGAAGGAGTAAGTTCTCTCACAATACAATCTACTTAATTTCCTACTTTCCAATGATTCCATCAAGGTATGAACATATCGTGATTCGAAAAGTGGATGAACCAAGGGAATGGCAATTGTCGTTCTAAACTTCTGCATGCAAGATGGTGAATATACTAGGATCGCTGTATATCATTATGATCAGTACAAGTGATAAAAACAGTTTATTATAGTCCTTCAATCTCTATTTTCATGGTCAGTGAGCGAATGTCTTCAAAGACCTTGGGCAATTTAGAATTCTTAAATCATAATTAGGAAGGCTTATAAACTGCTTCACCTCTTGGGATTGAAATATCTCCTTCTAGCTAAAGAAACCTTTCATCGATTAAGAAAATTCTGCAACCCTAGGAGAAAACAAACACTGGTCATAGCAAGAAACTCTTTAAGCCCAATCGCAGACACACCAAAATAAGAAACCCATCTATATATTTGGTGATCCAAAGTGTTCATTGTTGGCCCCTAAGACGTTCATCATTCATTAGATGGTGCTAACTATTCAGTTTGACGGTGCGGATAGCTCAAAGGAATTGAAAATAACGGTAATAAAATATTGACCAGTTGGAGACTATTTTTGTCTATGATAAGAAACTTTTAGAATTTTCAATTGAAGTAATGGCATGATAAATGCAATGAGTTTAATACAATAACAAATTTATTAATTAAATTTGCATGTTAGGCGAGGCACCATAAGAAGGATAACCGTACCATAGAAACTTGAAGGTCTAATAAGATAAAAGTCAGTAGTTTTTTCTCACTGTGCACATGTGAATTACGACTACATAAAAATGACATGTGTATGATGTTTAATATATGGATGGTGGAAAATATTATGTTTGCTAGTGTGGAAGAGTAATATAATAATTAAAAATTATGCATGAGTTCAAGCTCTAAATATAATCTCAAAAAGGGACCATAATGACTTTCTCACTTGCAAAGAGAACATTATCATTCTAAATGAATGAGAAATCAAAGAGAACATTATCATTCTAAATGAATGAGAAATCAATGGTAGAGATAATGGATGTTATAAATGAATGAACCATTGAAATCTAATTTCTAGCTGGTATTCCTCTTACAGACTGTGAATGATGTCGCCACTGGGATGGTGTTCTTTGGAATTCAGCTATATATGCAAAGGATGAATCAGACATCAAGAGGCAAGCGTATGACGGCAGTGGTATTGTTCAATACAAGGATGGTGAATGGATACCAAAATGTCCAGGATATGTTGAATGCGGATACATGGGGCAACCATTTTACCTTTCTGCAAGTATCTATACCTTCATGTAGTGATGCAGAGAAAGTCAATCCGCTAAGCTCTGTTTACAAAGCAAAGAACATGATAAGGAGAAAGAGAAACTCATTGGCCATTTATCTCACTGGCAGACTTCTCCAAACGCTGAGGAAGATCAGAGGAAAAAAGGTATCTAAACTATTCCAATTAATCCTTGTATTCAAGAACATCCTAAAAGTATAATTGTTTTTGAGATTCCATTCTATTATTTTACTGAGACCGATCTATTGGTACAACACTGCTCACGTGAAGAGCCCCTCTTTTGGGATCTCTCATGTGAACCCAAGCGCAAGCTCAGCCACTGGGCTTTGGAAATTAAGTTGATAAATAGGTGTCTGAGGATTCAAATTCATGCCCTCTCGATTATTAATGGCTCTAATACCATATTGGACTATCATTCAAATTAAAATCTTAAGCTGATAGGAAGTGACCCAACAAAGTTTATATATTTAAGTCTTCGAAAAGGATTTTTCAACATATCAAAAAACTATTCATCTGATGTTGCAGGCAGTCTCTCGATACATATACAGAACTCTGAAAAATACAAGCACGGGGATCTCAAATTTGGTTGGTCCAGTGGAGAAAATGGCAATGGGAAGCCATCCAGTAAAGAATTTCTACTTCTTCGTCGCTGGTGTACCTCAGGTAAAATGCATTTTAAACAGTGAAACAGAACATGCACATGCACGAACATATACTCATTATACATAGGCATACAGCTTATCCGTACATGTGGATGTGCATGCACACGCATGCCACATGCATATATTTGATGCATAGTTAAAGAGCATGAGTTCAATATGGATAATTGGTGGGTTAATGATCTTAAATGGAGGTGACTGACGTTGCTGGATTTGAAAGCACAATCACTTGCACTTGTTCAATGTACCTTTCTTTGTTACCAATCACTGTTGAAAGGTGAAGAAAACCCAAATGATCGGTGATCCAACCCATAGAATAAAAAATTGAAAAGTCGACTCCGCTTGAAAGTGAAACAAGTTGTGTCAACTCGAAACAATTCGTGAATGACACAAAAATACTCCAGTGAGATTTTTAATAATGTTTTATTTATTTTTATAGAATATATATATATATATATATATATATATAAATCTTAGCATAACTAAAGTATTTTTTGACCGATTGGCATGAACGAGAAAAACTATCTAATTAGTTATATTACCGTCTTCTAACTTTCTGCAGAATAGTAGTAGGCAGTACATCAAACAAGTTTTTGGGGCATGAGTTTTCTACTAAAGAAATGCTAAATGAACATACCGTGTAAGGTGCATTCTTACATACTGCCCACTTTTGAACAATGGACCTACCTTGTGATGATCTGACCTACTCATCTATTTATTCATGTTTGATCTTTGCTAGTACAAGAAAAAAAATCAACACAGACTGAATTATTTTAACATCTGAAAAGTGGTACTTCTGATATTGGGTGGACACAGTTAGCTCTTCCAAAATTATGCTTAATATCATGAAAAGACACCACCTTGCCAACAGTAGAGTTATCATCATGTGACTCACATGATGAGGTGTGGAAACAGCAGCTTGCCAAAATGTAAGCTAAGGTTGCATACTGTAGATCCTTTGTGGTCCGCCCTTTTCCTAGACCCTATATGCGTCGGATCTTCATGCATCAGTGTCCTTTTATCATGAAAAGACACCCTCTACTTTTCAAATGTTATCTGGTACTTATTCCTAACTAACTCATTTGGATTGCAGAGTCTATCTATAACAATGGTGAGCTATATAGGAAAGTTGACGCTGGTGTTAGGAGCAGAAAAAGGATTTATAGCTTCTGAATTGCTCGTTACTTGCATGAAAGAAGCCTTTGATAAGATATATCAAGAGGCTTGTGGAAAGGATGACATTGGATCGAAATGAAATCCTACCATTCCGTAAAATACATGGCTGGTCATGATGATTTACTTGACAACTTTTGAATCCTAAAGTATCAGAAACAAACTACATTTTCATGAGAGCAAAAGAGAGAGAGAGGAGTAGTAATTGTAACTACGTTATAACTCTCCAATCATGTTCACTTGCTTTATTTACTTTTCAAGTTGCATTATTGCTGTTTGTCTTCAATTTATTGTACTGGTTGTCTTTCTATAGATTGCTTCTTGAGCAATTTCATGTGACTTACTGTAACTAATTTATACATGAGAATTTCTCATGAATTTAGAAATCTTGAGGTCTTACTTTCCCTATTTCAGGGGTTATATTTTCGAGTCTCACTTTTCCTGGTAAGATTTTGCACCGGGTGTCGATTTCATGAGTCAATAACTCAGTTTCCATACCAACTTGAGTCAACTTAATTGATTTTTGAGTCAATACATTGAGTCTGTTTTGCTTAGGAATAACAAACTATTGATTAAATCATCCGTGAATAATATTTTTTGTCTACTATTTAGAGCCTTACGTCCTCTTAGGCCACCTTGGTTAGCAGATAAGTTTCCTTTTTCTCTACTATTAAACATCACTTTTTATCTACAAAATCTAGCTCAGTTGATTGCAGATAACTTAGCATCTTCTCTAAAATATCCTCGTTGGCAACTTACAATTCACCCCTTTCCCTCTTTGGCAGGGTTTAAATTTAGGAGACTATAACAGTGCTGAATAGATAGATTGTAATCTCTCACCAATATGTTGTTTGGCGATGAATGTATTGTATTTATAGATTTCAGCGTCCAATCTATTTAGGAATATGACAGGTTGTTACAACTGGTCGTATAAGAGATAGAGTTGACTTGGTGATTGATTTTCAATTCCATAATCTTGAGATGACATGTAACAGCAACTAGGATAAACCTTCTAGTTATAGATCAGGGTTGACTCCTAACTATGGATATGTTTATCCTTATCCGGCCCCTTCAAGAGAAACGCTCCTAAAGTTCATCTTAGAAATAGTCAAATCTCTGTTTGTAATAAATTCTTGGTGAGCAAATCAACAACTTGATCCACAGGGCAGACAATTCGAACCACAAGATTCTTGGAGGCCGCTTTGTCGTGAACAAAGTTAAAATCAATCTCCATGTGTTTTATACGAGAGTGAAACACGGGACTGGCAATCAAGTATGTAGCTCCAAATTATCACACCTAGGGGGGGTGGCAATTTGAGAATGACACCAGGTTCCATAAGGAGTGATTAGATCTTATAATTCCTGATGCAACTATTGCCAATAATTCCTCGTGCAACTTTTGCTAAAGCTCAGTATTCGGCCTCAGCGGAGGAACGCACTATTATGCATTATTTCTGAGCTCCAAGAAATTGGGCTAGAGCCAAGAAACGATGTAGCCAATCTTCAGGGCACCCAGCCCAACAGAGAGTTGGAGTAGGCCAAGAGAGGTGTCCAAGCAGAATTTGAGAAAAGGATGCAATGACGATAGGTGTGCTTTAGATAGCGGAAGATGCAATTGACGATGTTCCAATGACCAGTTGCGGGTTTATGCGTGTATTGAGAGACTTGATTGGCAGTGAATGTGATGTTCGGTCTCGTAAAGGTGTATTGAAAGGCTCCCACAACTTGACAATACCTAGAAGCATTGAGTAATGGCAAGTTCTGAGACATTGCAACTTGAAGAGTTGTAGCGATGGGTATCATCAATGGAGTCTTGCACTGAGAATCCTTTTTAGACATATTTCCTTTGGTCGAGGAAGAGACCATTAGCAACTTAGCCTCCATGCCTAGCAAATAGGCATTTCACCTGGGTCTTTGAGTCCAAAATCACCACTATGAGATCCAACAAAGTTTTGATTGGCGCCATATATAATTGCTTGCGTGTGGCTAATAAATCAACTACAACATCATGATCATGATCATCAAAGCCTTATCCTGAATAGGGGTGGACTATATGAATCTTGCTCCTCCATTCTCCTCTCTAAGGGTCATAGCCTCATTTAGTTCAAAAGTTTTTAAATCATTTTTTACCATTTCTATCCATGTGCTTTTAGGCCTTTCCCTTGCCCTTTTACTGCCTTGGACATATCGACTCACTCCTATTGTTTCAATCTCTATTGGACATGTCCAAACCATCTAAGTTTATCCTCCCTCATCTTGTTACCTATTGGTGTTACTCCCAAGTTTCCTTTAATGTTTTTATTTCTAATTTTATCTTTTCTTACTTTGACACTTATAATCTCAACATCCTCATTTTGGCTACACTTATCCTATGTACATGTTGTTCTTTGACTACCCAACATTCTAATTTGCAGAGCGAGGTTGGCTTTATAGCATCTTATATAATTTTTCTTTCAGATTAAGTGGCACACACCGATTATGCAAAAGTCCAAAGGAACATCTCTATTTCTTGTAACCCAATTAGATTCTCTAGGTAATATCTCTCTCAATCTCTTTGCTTCCATAATTTATCGGTCTCAAGTATCAAAAGTAGTCTGTTTTTGGAATGGCGTGGTTAGCAATCTTTACTGGTGCTTCACTTCCACTCCTTTCTTTACTAAAATTGCATTTCATAGCTTCTATCATAGTTCAGCTAATGTTAAATCCTTTAGACTTTATAACATCTCTCCACAACTCTAGCTTTGTGTTTACACCCTTTATTGTCTTATCAATCAAAACTATGTCATCTACAAATAATATGCACAATGGAATCTCCAAATGCAGATATTTTGTTAACTTATCTATAACTAATGTAAAAAGATATAAGCTCAATGCTGATACTTAGTGGAATCCTATGGTGATAGGAAAATCCGAGGTCTCCTTGCTAGTGGTCCTAACATTTTGTTATTATGTCTACATACCTCCATGAAACCTCTTTCTCACTTAATAAAAGACATATTAACTCTCTAAGACCCTATCCTTTTTTTAAGTCAATAAAGACCATGTAAAGGTCCTTCCTCTTCTCCTTATATTTCTTTATCAATGGTCTAAGTAAGAAAATAACTTCTATAATAAACCTCTTAGGCATGAAACCAAACTGGTTCCCAATACACTCGTCTCATGTCGTAATCTCTTCTCAACCACTCTTTTCCAAAGTTTTATGGTATGGCTTATAAGTTTGATCTCACAATAATTAGTACAACTATATATGTCTCCTTTATTCATATCAATTGGTATGACATTTTATTTGATTATACAATCTTGTTAAACAACTTTATTAGCCAAGCTACTCTAGTAGCTCTCATATACTTCTATATTATTGATAAACCATTGTAATGCCTCAAGTATTTTCACTATTTTTGCATCCATTTTGCAAAAATGAATTGGACATTCTATATGAAATTAACCATATTAAATGTTTTATTTTATTTAAAATAGCAAACAAAATAATTTGTAAGAAAAATAGTATCATTAGATCCTACGTTCAAAATGGAATCCAACGCCTCAAAGAACGCCTAAAATGGAGTTCATATGACAAAGTTATGGGCGTTTGAAGATGAGGGGCATTTTTGTAAAATATGTATAAAAACAAAAAGACTGAAAAATGCAGGGGTCATTTTACTAACGACACCCCCTCCAGTCGTCCCCTACCTCTAGCACTGCCTTTATAGCACCGCCTCTATAAGGCTGCAAGAATGGCGGCACCACCATGGGCACCACTGCCTTAGTAGGGCTATAAGAAGCCTTCTTCCCTCCTCCTCAGCCATGCTTCCTCTTCCCCATCTCCGGCTACCTTGAGCTAGGGTTTCCGGCCCAGCGAAATCAGAAAACCCTCCTCCATTTTCTCTGCGAATTCTAGCAATGGCCAGGTCCTTCCCTCAGACCAGCCATTCTCCTCTCTTCTTTTCCCCCCTTGTTCCTTAGGTCTCATTAGAAATTTTGTTTGATTTCCCCCCTCTTCGTGTTCCGGCGACCTGGGGTTTCAAAGTGGAAATAGGCACACCTCCGGCAACGGGTCCGCTCCTTGACTACCCACGTAAGTCCCCCTTTCCCCTCTCTCTGTTATTTTCCTTCTTTGAAGCCGGATCTGGGTGTTTCCCGACCGAAGAACACGCTGGGAAAAGCCGGGTTCCTCCCAGTTCCATGCAAACCGGGCGTCCCAGGGGCGTGGTGCACGACACATGCCCAGGGCAAGGTCCCTAGCATGGCCTTCGGGGCACGCACCACATGGGGCACGAGTCCTGGCTCGACCAAGATGCACGGGGTACCTTAGGAGCTGAGATGCGCCATGCTGCGCCAAAGACGCGTCCACGCAACGCCATCCAAGACGCGCGTCATAACATGTCGCTTGGGCATGCGAACGCCGTCCCTAGCTTGGCCTTCGGGGATGCGCAACATGCAGGATCGGGTCCTGGTTCGACCAGGGCACGCGAGCGTCTTGGGAATTATGATGCGCAGACCCTATGCATGGATGAATCTAGTTCGTCCGTGACATTGCGACACAAAAATTGCAATTACATCCGAAAGAACCGTTGAGTCCGTATTAACGGCACGGACCTAATGAGACTCTAAAAATTAGGATCATAGGACTATTTAGTATAACTATAGCCTAAGAACTATAAAGATCTTCTAGGTCTAGCCTAGAAGCACGTTAAGCAAGGGCCTACATATCCAAAATGGCAGATTTAGCCGTTAATCTATAAGTCTAAGTAATGACTCATAAAGGTTGGAAAATAATACTTGAATCCTTGTTATCCATTAATATCCAGGGTTGCACAGAAGTGATCCAGGGTTGAGTAGTGAAGAACGCGATTCAAGGAACATCGAGGTAGGTAGTCTGATACTACTAAGTTTTCAAATACATTTCAAATATGAATGCTTTACTTGGCTTTAATTACTATATTTAGCATGCTTGTTGAGATATGATGTTCTTATATGAGTACACGGATTTGTCTTCATGATTTATGGCCTTAAAGCACTTAAATCTATCACCATGTTTAGCATGCTTTTGGGATATGATGTTTTTGTATAAGCATACGAAATTATGGCTTTGAATGCGATTACTAGCATGAGCAGATTTTATGCATTACTTGCATGTGTTTTCTGCATGATTTACTATGTATGATATTTGGATTATCTATATATGCTTTTTAGTGGGCAAATCGTCGAATGAGGCAGTCCACAGTGGGCACTATGCTGACAGGTTGTTATGTACGAGGTTAGCCTCTCGGCCTCTACTACCAAAAGGGTGGATGGTATCACTACCAAAAAGGCAGTGTCCCTTCCCTAGCAAATGTGGTAAATAGGGACGACCACTAGAGGTGTCACGGCACCCTTTCAGGGACAGCCATAGTCCCGTGGAGGCTATGGTGGGTAGCTCTCTATATACCGGAGCCACGCAATTCAGCTGTGTGCTAATCGTGAGCATAGTGACCCTATGATTTCGATGTTATCGATATGCATATAGCATTGAGATGGTCGTATACGAGGACTCGTGACCAGTTGGCGTGATGTATTTGTCGGAAGATTCGTGAGCATGATACTGCATCTGCTTTGAAAGATGACTATTTTAAGAGTTTCATGATTATTATATTTGACTCGCCAGTTTGATGTGGTTGCCAAGGTCTTCATGAATCTATTGATTTCTATTTCATGATTTTGATCATATTTATATCGTTGAATACTAGATTTCGGTGAAGGATTCCATGATTGAAATTGCATCGATGAGCTTATGTTTTATGCATAAATATGCATATTTACACAAAGAGAAATCACTATGTTTTACATGAAAAGCTCTTTGCATTATACCTGCCATGTTTTCAAAATAGTAGTATCAGATCACCTACTTAGTATGAGAAATACTCACCTTAATATATTATTTTCTAGATTAGCTCCACATAGAATTAGAAGAAGCATCAGAAACATGTTAGTGCTACGATCAAGTGAATGAAGAGAAGACAAGCATGAATGTAAGTAAACACTCTACCTTTTTGGACTTGTATCTGTATTTATTTACAGTTGGATTATGAGCTGTGACAGGATAGACCTGAGAAGACTTTTATAATTACAGTAATTTTTAAAACTATTTTGTCTGTTATGAAAGCAAATGACACTCGAGGTTTTGAAAATGAGTTTAAAACAAAAGATTTTTCGGCTGCATTATATTGTTTTTCTAAAAATGTTTTCAAATAGGGATGCATCCAACCTTAGGGATTAGATCTTGCATTTAAAAATGCATGGGAAAACCCGGGTCGTCACAACCATCTTGCCTAGGGTCTGCCTTAATTTCATTTTTATTCAAGGCCTCTTTCACATTAGGTATCTTGATCATATGATCATATCTATATTGTCTAATATTACTTGGGTTTACAGTTTTTCCAATCTTTATAGTCTTAGGACATTTATCATTTTGCAATTTTTAGAAGTAACTTTTTTCCCTTTGATTGATCTTGTCATCTTTGATTAGTATCCTTTAGTTATCACTTTGATTTATTTAACATGGTCTAAGTCCTTACTATTCTGTTCTTTTATTTTTGCAAATTTGAACACATCTTTTTCACCTTCTATTGATCCAATATACTATAAAGATCATCATATGCTTTGAATTTAGCCTCACTCACTAGTCTCTTAGCAAACTTTTTAGCATTTTTATATTGCTCGAAGGATATTTGTTATTTCTAGTCATTTTGCTTTAATAACTTTTTACAATTTTTCACTCCACTACCAAATTTCCTTTACTAGTTGCAATTTACCTTTAGATACTAATAAAATATCTTTAACTACTTTCTTAATGTACTAGGTCATATCAGTCCACATGGTGTTTACTTCTATTTAATGGACTAGACATTAGATTGCATCATTTAGTTTAGTTTTCTTCCCATAAACTTACAAAAGAAAAGAAATGATAATATGATCAGTTGCATTCAATGAATGATCTACATAACTGATCAAAGGGATAATCCATACCCCAACATTAACAGAGATAATATTTTCCCATGGGGGAACGATCCCTTCTTCAATGATGATAAACTACTTGTCATCCTAGATAACAATTATGTTTCCTCATGGACAAACAATCCTCTCTTTGACTGAAGCTCCTCCACCTCTCTTTAATGATAACATTCATCCGAGAAATCATTCTTCATCACCTAAAAATTGGATAAATAATTATAACATGAATGTGAATAACATAGAGCACGCAAGGATAATTGACATAATCAAAATTCTCATGGGAGAACATTAAGAGACTATTTACAGTCTACTTATACTAGTATACCTTCATGTATACTTTTACTTCAAAAGATTGGTATGATTGAATTAAAGATAGGAGTAATACAATTACTTTCCAAATTTTATGGTTGGATAATGAGAGTCCTTGCCTACACTTAAAAGAATTTGATAAAGTGTGTATGACCTAATATATACAAAAAATTGGATTACATATGGTAAGACTCAAATTTTTTTCTTTTCCTTTAAAGGAAAAAGTGAAGATGTTATTTCATTCACTACTAGTAGGATCCATATGAACATGGAAAGAAATGATTAAGAAGTTCATGAAAAAGTCCTTCCTTATTGATAAGACAAATGCTCTTAGTCGAACTATAATAAATTTTACCTAGAAAGATAAAGAAACTTTCTATCAATGATGGACAAGATTCAAGAAATTATTGTTAAGTTGTCCACGTCATGGATACAAACCTTGGCATATTATTAGCTTCTTTTATGAAGGCCTTAATTCTGATATGTGCCAATTTGTTAAAATAGTGTGTAATGACAACTTTTTAAATAAACAACCTAAAGATGTGCATGAGTATTTAGAATGGCTATTAGAAAATGCACAAACTTGGGCTGATTAAAAAAAAGTACATTATCTAGACAAATTCAAGTCCACCACTACATCCGCTAAGGAAGGAATGGATGTTGTGCCTAAAAAAGATGATCTAAATGTTAAAATAGCTTCCGTAGCTCGAAAAGTGTAGGCCATGAAAATGAGAAAAAGAAATTTCTAAGAAGGTCGAATAAGTGTGTGGTATTTGTGAAAGTAACACACACCCTACTCAAAAATGTCCCATCATTCTTCATTCTAGGATGTGCTTCATGAACAGGAGCATTATTATGAGCGTACTTTTTCCCCATCTTTAGAGACATATAATCTAACTAGAGTACTCATCTTACTTTTAGTTGGAGAAATGAATATAACACTAATGTCTCACAATAGGATCAACAGCACCCCTACTAACCACAACAAGGATCACTTATTCCTGGATCCTATATACCTCCACCTAAGAGGCAAGTGAAGGATCACTTCCATTGATTTATACAAAACCAAGAGAGGAAAATTGGCCAATTTGAACAATCTATGAATGAATTAGAGGATATGATGTCTCAGATGCTGCAAACTCTTGAAAAAGTGCAATTTCCTACCCCACCAAATGTAAACCCTAATAATGTGCATAAGGTAGGTGAGATTAGTTTTTTAACTAAAAACATGGAACAAACAAAGGCAATTAACATTTTTCATAGTGGTACAAGAATTGAAAAATATGATTTAAAAAGGTTGAATTAGTACAAAAACTTCTTAAGAATGAAGATAAATTTGTTGATAAGAAAAATATCCCACCAACTAAGTCATATCGCATCCTAGCTCCATTTCCACAAAGGCTGGATCTAGTTTCAACAATTGTCTCCAATTATGAGAAGTAAACTGGAGATAAATTTGCTACTTTGCCCTGTGATAAACTAAAAATTCAAAATTGCAAGATAAATTTACTTACCCTTCCTTTTTGGAGGCCTGTCCAGTCTATTTCATATGGGACCTAAGGAAGTTTCGAACTTTGTAAAATTTTCATCTGTAATAATTGTGTATTATTGTTTTTTTTGTACTTCCCTTTTGTACATCTCTCCTTTATTCATTTCTCAATGCACTGTCATCATACTATTTTTTAAACATTGAGGACAACATTTCACTTAGGTTGGGGGGTGTAGAATTTTGGTATTTTTGTAATTATTTTTCTAATTTTGAAATTTTTTTAATGAAAATTTAAAAAAAAAAGTTTAAGCTATACAATGTCAATAATTGGATTTTTTTAAAGTCTCATATTTCTTTCCTCTTTAGCTTATTGATAGAATTGTATATGATTAATTCATTACTTTATTCACTTTTTAAAGTATCTCATGGAAGCAAATTTCAGATCAATTGTGTACACAATTGCATGTATATAGTCTAAATTGATAAGTAGTTATAACTGTAGAGATCTTGAAAAAAATCAATTGAGACATAACCTAGTGAGTTTTAGAGTCATTCATCCTTTTGAGAGTGTTATAAATAAATTTCAATTTCTTCAGCATACAAATTTTTTGTTGATCCCAATATATTTCTTTAATTTGGTCAATTATTAAATCTATTATTTGAATGTTATCCTTAATTTTCTAGAATTTTATTTAATCTAATAGGTTATATGAAACACAGGCAATGACTTAGGACATCTTTGTTGTTAAACTTGAAATATAAAGCCTACCAAAATATTTTTACTACTAATTAGGCCTTTCGAGCCTTTTATTTATAAGCCATTTTTTTGTACACCAAATTACCCTTACTCATGTTAACCCAATATAAATTATCCATTACATATTTTATACGAAAGATAAGTTAGAGATGACCAAAGAAATACCTTTAAGTTGTAATAAAAGTAGAGAAGTGAACATTAAGAAAAGAAGAGTTCTTCAAAAGAGATTCAAAAGTTCTAAGAAGGAAAAAGAAGAAGAGAAAGTGAAAAAAGAAAAAGAATGTTCACCTCGGCACAAATAAAGAAGATGTCAACTATTAGTAGAAGACCTCTACTTATTTTTTAAGAATTTTGAATATCCTATATACCCTTCCTTTTCATAACTTTGTCCTAAGCCTACATTTTGTCTCAGTTAATGACCTATTAATTGTAGAAGGAATATAGCCTTGACGAGGATATGAATAGATAAAAATTGGGAAGTATTATTCTTAAATTTCTTAGTAATGACATCCTTTATGAAGGGATTAGTAAAATTCCTTAGTAACTCCCATTCTTTCATGGGTATATGTGTTGTACAAACATATTAAAAAGAGATATGTCTTAGTCTTTTTTCTAGAGTTTTATTTTTAAGTGTATGCCTATTACTAAGAATTAAGGTTGAAACATATTTTAGATGGAGTTCAAGAGTTAAAGTCTACTTAAGAATAAGGATCTATTGTATATATAAATTGTACACACACACATACTACACTCTGAGATTCAAGCCTAGATGAGATATCTTTAGCATATGAGTAGGGTTTTGAAATTTTTATTCATTTTTATTAATATGCTAAAGTGGTAATTCCAGTACATAAAAAAGAATATTATTATAGATAAATTTAAGAACTGACTTTGTTGAATTTTGTGGGTAAATTCTCTATAAACCCTCATGAGTTTTAACTCGTCCACTAAGGATAACATAGGAGTTTAAGGGCTTATTGCATATGCTAAATGCAATCGTGAGTATCTACAAAAGTGGCAATTGATTTTTTGCATGTTTTGCTTGGGACTAGAAAAATGTTAATGGGGGGTGTGTCGAATGTTCAATTTTGGCTAAAAAATATTAAATTAGCATCAAGATAGATCATCTAACCAATTGATTTTGCATTATTAGATTAAATATTAAATATAGACTTAATAAATCATCTAATTACTGTTTAACAAAATACAATGGCTAGATAATCATTGAAGTTGATTGGATGAATAAATCATGGTTAAGATAAATCTAATTATATTTTGTGTTACAGATCAAGCAAAATGGGCTTGAATAATGCGGATCAAGTTGATTGGGGACCATATCATCAAAAGGTTACTTGGGCCCCTACAATGCAAGATGGACTCAGGAGGAACCTGCCTTTAAGGAGATTGGAGGAGTTGAAGACAATTAGGAAATGATTTCCTAATTAGAAAACTAATATGGGAAAGGAAGCTTTAAAAAAGGAAGAAAGAAAGAAGACTACTTCTAATTGGGGAAGCTACTTAAGACTTTGTAGAATTTTTAGAAAGAGAAAGCTTTAAAAGAGAGAAAGAACGAAGGAGGAAAAGGGACCCTTCCCAAGCACCTCATCCTTGCCACCTCCCTTCTATTCATCTCCCTACAAGAACCTACCTTCAGTCATCGTCTTTCCTCCATGCTTTACTTCTTACTTCAACTCTTTTCAATTTTTGTTTCTTTACTATGTTTCCCTCCTATTTTCTTCGTTGTGATTTTTCCTATTTCACAGTTGTGTTATCCCCCTATTCCCCTTTCTTGTTTTTTCCCTAATTCCCATTGTAGTTTTCCCCTGTTCACCATTGTTTTCTTCCTGTGCTTCCCACCATTATTCTCAGTCATTGTCTTTCACCATTTTTCTCCCTATTTTCACTATGATTTTACTCTTTTGATTCACCATTTTAGTTCTTATTTCTACATCAATTTTCCCCTACTTCAACTCTTTTCTGGTTTCATTTCCATCATTGTTTTCCCATGTTCACTGTCATTCCCCCTATTTTCACTATGATTTTTCATCACTAAAAAAATAAAATAGTTAAGCCCAACATGCATAGTTTTTCAATGCAAAGCTTTGCATGATAGAAATCTCTCTATATATATGCTTGTGTTTGATGCTTTCATAGTCAATGGAAGAACCAAATGGGGGAAAGAAAAAAGGGCTATGGACTTACTTTTTTGCAATTTTTCATGAATGGAAGATGCTTGTTTGATTCACCCTCAATCAAATGGACTATGTACCAAATCTCACATCTTATGGTACCTCTAGGGCCTCCTTTTTGGGGCCACTTATGGTTGTAAAATAGATGGTCCATATCAAAAAGCCCTCATTCACTAGAGCTATCCACTTTTTTTTGAAAAAAATAAAAGAGGCCCAAAAATAAAGGCCCTAAATCCATTCATAAGATCTAGGATATGGTACCTAGGCCATTTGATTGAGGGAAAATCAGATTTAGTACCTAGTGCATGCATCCTTTTTCGTTTTTCCATTTGGTACTTCTTACTACATATGGAATCACCGAATACAATCTTTTATCCTTTTATTTCTCTCCACCTTCTACTTTGCAAAGCTTTCAATTGAAAATTTATGCATATTGGGCCCACTTCTTTCTTTTTTAAGTTATGTAAGCCATTCATTTAATTTTGCTTGTCCTATTGGGCTAAGGTACCAAATATCCCATCTATTGGATGCAAGTAAGACCTGTTTATCTTGTTTTGTGGTTTAAATATAAATGTGGTAACACAAAAATAACTCAAGATCACTTATTATCTAACAATAAATGTATTAGTAAGTCTTAGAGGCATCATGTAGATGACATGTTTGATACCTAGGACATTTAGAACATGCCAAATTTAATGAACGGCTTGAATCACTATACAAATGAAAGAAGTAGGCACAACACACAGTTTTCAATGTAAAGCTTTGCATGAGAGAAAGTCTCTCTCTCTCTCTCTCTCTCTCTCTCTCTCTCTCTCTCTCTCTCTCTCTCTCTCTCTCTCTCTCTCTCTCTCTCTCTCTCTCTCTCTCTCTCTCTCTCCAAATGGTAGAAAGAAAAGTGAGGTTTGGGCCTAAATTTTGCCTTTTTTAATGGATGCAAGACATTCATTTGATTCAACCTCAATCAGCAAGACTAGATGGCAAATCTTACATTCTATGAATACCTCTACAGCTTCTATTTTTGGTCTTCTTATAGTTGTAAAATAGCTGGTGCATAACAGAAAGCCTTCATTACTATAACCATTTGCTTTTATAAAGGCATGAATATTCATAAGATTTGAGATTTGGTACCTAGGCTATCATATTAAAGAAAAATCAAATAAACATCTTAAATTCATCACTATTACACCAGAAGGTTTTAACAATGATTAAAAACAAATATCAAGACGATCGCAAAACTGTCATCTGTCATGCTTTCTTTGAAAATCGATTGAAAAGGAAGATAGCTTTGAACAATCTTTAAAAGTTTATGTAACACCCCGAATTTTTAAGGCATTTTTTTAATATAATAATAATGGCATTTTGAATAAGAGCATTTGGGATCCCATGAGAAAAGTTTTAATTATCATTTTACTAAAACAATTCTTAAAAATTCTGGGTGTTATTTTTCCTTTCTCAAAACAGCATACATGTAAATAAAACAATACGCGTATCAATCAATGTCAAATATATCAGTGCCTTTATTTTAAATCAAATAAATGTCCAAAACACAATAATAATATGGCCGAGGGTCTATCCATCATAACATCCCATATAAATGTCCAACATATGTCCAAATATCTCAATCAACTCCAAATATAAAGTATGCATTCCATAATTAAATCCAAATGATAATCCTGTTTTAATGACTCACATCACTATCTAAAACTATAGGAAAAAGATCTTCAGCAGCTCTCACGGTTTCTCAACAGCTTTTCCTTTCCTGATGTCGCGCTCAAGATCTAAGGCATTGCAAAACAAAGCAATGCCTCAGTAAGCTATCGCTTGTGTAGGTACATAGACAATTAATGTAATAAATGAAAGAAATAATTAACAGCACTGATGAAAAGTCTATCATTTATGAAAATAGTAGTATCATAATGTCATGTCCAAATAAATGTCAATTTATTCCATATGCTAAAACATGCATTTCACGACGTCAAAACATGACATAAATCAATGTAAATGAGCATACAATAATAATAAGGGCACCCTAAGGTAATGGGTCCCACCACATCGAACTAACATCACTGATCAGGAGTACTCATAGCCAACCTCTGAGTGTCGTCACACCCAGGCATACCATCCATAACCATGCTCATCATACATGCACACACAATAAGAATATGGGTCATCATGCTGCAGTGGCAACCCTCCATGGGTATCAACCACCGCCGCTCTCCGTCCACACCATAACAGGAGACTTAGCGTCTGTCCCCATTGAAAGGCTCAGGCCGATAGTGTGGACTATCCATGTTAACAAACCCCTACTGAATGCCATCTATGGGCAGGTGTCTATCATATCACAATATCATCACATCACAATCTTAGAGTGTGGGTGGTCGGCCCTATCCCACCTAGCATGACGCCCACCGGGCAAGAGCACCCGTCATCAAATATAAAACACGAAAATCATATGTATATACTAAAACTCAAGAGCACTCATAACTCGCAATCCCCAAGACATGCCCCTCATCATAGGGTTAGCCTATAAAAGGACCAGCTAATAAGCCTCTATTCTTATTTCTATGTAAATCTATGCATTTACAAGATATAATAATCAATAAGTCTCTATTTAAGCATAATTAATTAACATCATGCTTATAAAAATATTTGAAATAAGTTTATTCAATAAAAAATTTCAATTTGGAATAATCATAATGTACTCAAGGTCGTATGAAATCCACGATAAATGATAATTTCAATTTAAAACACAATCACACATGATGCTATGTTTAAACATGGTTTAAAAATCAAGACAAAGCATTAATTGTCATCACCTACCTCAATGTGAGACCACTAGCTTGCTAATAATCCCCTTAACTGGTATATTCAAGTGCACTTGTACATGTCACATCACTATTTTAAAAAAATTCTAAATAAAAAGTCATCATTTATAAGTTTCAAGTTAAAACTAGGTCCGCGTCATCAATACGATCACAACGCCTTTTTCGGATAGTGATTTGGACTCCTCTAGCTCCCAAAAATCAATTTTAAGTGAAAATACTTCATAAATTAATATTATTAATTTATAGGGTGTTGGGCGGGTGCACTGGTTTACACTGGCAGCCCTGGTTTACACCGGGTTACACCAGCGCCCAGTGTACACTGATTACACCGGCCACCCCGGTTTACACCGGGTTACACTGGCACCCAATTTACATTGGGTTACACAGGCAGCCCGGTTTACACCAGCGCTAGAGAAGACGACCGGCTTCCGGTCATCTCCGGTGACCCTACAGGTGTCCAAATCACTTGGTTTTTGAGCCATTTTGTTCAAAATTTTGTCTAGTTTCCATTTCTATCATCTTTTTCATTGATTTCTCCCAAAACTATGTTTTTTAAATGGTTTTTCCCAAGTTCCTAAAAACATCCATAGTTACTGGTTTTTGCGTTTTCTGGAGAAACCCACTATTAGATCTCTCCCAAATTTAAAGGGTTTGTTCTTGGTTCTCTTATGCACTAGTTAGATGGTGCAATTTTTAAACGTATGTGGTTTCATCCGCAAAATCATGCTCCAATAGTAGCGTGCACAGAGTTCCCAGGAAAATGTAATTTTTCCTGATTTTAAATGCATTTCTATTTAATTTTTACCTATCTAATAAATCCAGAAATCAGGGTTTAAGGCTTACCTCGTCTGGCTGGGGTTGATGGTCGTCATCGGAGTTCCACTCACCAAAAAAATTGAAGTTTGCAGAGCTTAGGGTTACTACGTGAAACGCAATGAAACGCTCAAGGTGGAGCGTTTTGGCTCCTGGGGATGGGTAGTTATAGGCTTAGAGTCCTAGGGGAAGAGAACCTCTTCCATCCACGCCTCTTCCCATAGTCTCTCCAGCGATTTTGCCGGAACTGGTAGAGACGTGTGAAATACGGGGGTCCCATTATCAATTTGAACCCCTGTGTAAAACGTCTCTATCAAATAAATAAATTGCCCTTACACTTCAACGGCTCCTAACTCCCTCGTTTGAGCTCCGTTTTCTGCGTTCTTGGTGGCATTGGAATTGTATCGACGAGCACTTTCAAATTCTTAGTTTTTAGGAAAAATTTCCATCTCTAAATGTTTTTAATTTAATTTATTTAGAAATTTCTAAATTTATACTAAAAATGAAGGATATTACATCCTTCCCTCCTTATAAAAATTTCGTCCTCGAAATTTAGCTACATACCTCTTTGTAAATAACTCTGAATGGATCTTTCGCATCTCCTCTTCCGTCTCTCAGGTAGCTTCCTGTAATGAATGATGCTGCTAAAGGACTTTAACCAAGGCAATGGTCTTATTCCTGAACTCCTTGACTTTAGTGTCCAATATGCGTACTGGTCTCTCCTCAAATGTCATATCAGACTGTAGCTCTCCTGGGATCTGCTCCAACACGTGTGAGGGATCTGGCACGTATTTCCTCAGCATAGACACGTGAACGACGTCATGTACATTTGCCAGCTATTGTGGTAAGGCTAGCTGGTATGCTACTGACCCAACTCTGTGTAAGATCTCAAAAGGTCCAATATACTTGGGGCTAAGCTTCCCTTTATTTCCAAACCTCAACACTCCTTTCATAGGAGAAACTTTCAAGAATACATGCTCACCTTCAAGGAACTCTAAGTCTTTTCGCCTCTTGTCTGCATAACTTTTCTGTCAGCTATGAGCTGTCAATAACCTTTTTCGAATGAGTTGGACTTTCTCTGCACACTCTTCCACTAACTCAGACTTCACCACACTTCTTTCTCCTCCATCACTCCAAAATAAGGGTGACCGACAAGGTCTGCCATAAAGTGTCTTGTATGGAGCCATGCCAATACTAGAATGATGACTATTATTATAGGCAAATTCCACCAAAGGTAAATTATCTTCCCAGCTACCCTTCCAATCCATAACACAGGCTTGTAGCATATCCTTAATAGTCTGGATGGTCCTCTCGCTCTGTTCGTCTATCTGAGGATGGAATGTTGTGCTAAATTTCAGTCTCGACCCTAATGCCTCTTGCACTTTCTTCCAGTATTTTGAGGTAAATCGCGTATCTCGATCCGATATAATCGTCAAAGGAACCCCATGTAGACTTACGATCTCCTTCACATATAATTTTGCCAAACTATCCACGGTCTGATTCTGTCTGATAGGAAGGAAATGAGCGGACTTGGTCAACCCGTCCACAACAACCCATATCATGTCGTGGCTGCTAGCAGTCCTCAGGAGACCCAGAATGAAATCCATGGTAATATGGTCTCACTTCCACTCAGGAAGGTCCAGCATCTGAAGTAGTCCTGATGGACGCTGATGCTCAGCCTTGACCTGCTGACAGGTCAAACATTATTCAACGTACTCTCCAACATCCTTCTTCATACCATTCCACCAGAAATGCCTCTTGAGATCCTGATACATCTTAATACCCCCAGGATGAATTGTATACGGAGACTGGTGCGCTTCTTGAAGTAACTCACGCCTCAATTCATCATCTGCCGGTACTACCAACCTTCCCTTAAATCTGACTCCTCCATCTGGTCCCCTCAAAAACTCTGTCTTATCTGTCAGATCCTGTGTTTCCTCATCTTTGTCCTGTGCCTCTAAGATCCTGTCAAAGAACTTTGACCGAGTCGTCAAATTGGCAATCATCACACCTGACTTCCTACTCAGGGCATCTGCAACGACGTTAGCCTTCCCAGGATGGTACTGTATGGTGAAGTCGAAGTCCTTGAGATACTCCATCCATCTACGCTGCCTCATGTTCAAATCACTCTGGGTAAAGAAGTACTTGAGGCTCTTATGATCAGTGAATACCTCAAATCTCTCACCATAAAGATAATGTCTCCATGACTTCAACGTAAATACCATCGCTGCTAATTCCAAATCATGTGTTGGGTAATTTACGTCATGTGTCTTCAGCTGTCTAGACGCATAGGCAATTACCTTCCCATGTTGCATCAACACTACTCCTAATCCTTTATTAGAGGCGTCACAATAAACCACATAACCGCCTGCACCTGATGGCAAAGTCAATACTGGAGCAGTAGTAAGTCTCCTCTTGAGCTCTTGGAAGCTCTCCTCGCAAGCCTCGGTCCATACAAATTGAGTGTCTTTCTTGGTCAGGGTGGTCAATGGTAACGCAATCTTAGAGAATCCCTCTATGAAACGATGATAATATCCTGCCAAATCGAGAAAACTACATATCTCAATCACTGTCTTGGGCCTCTCCTAGTGTAGTACTACCTCTACCTTTGCTGAATCCACGGCCACTCCATCTTCAAATATGACGTGGCCTAAGAAATGCACCTGGTCTAGCCAAAAATCACACTTACTGAACTTAGCATACAACTGATGTCAACGAAGTGTGTCCAATACCGTGTGGAGATGCTCTCTATGTGCCTCATGATTAGGCGAATAAATCAAGATGTCATCAACGAATACAATTACGAACTTATCCAAATAAGCTCGAAAAACATGGTTCATTAGATCCATGAACACTGCAGGTGCGTTCGTCAATCCAAACGGCATCACTAGAAACTCATAATGACCATAGCGACTCCTAAAAGCAGTCTTCGAGATATCCTCTTCTTTGATGATACCCTGACCTCGGATCTATCTTGGAGAACACTTATGCCGATTGGAGCTGATCAAATAAATCATCTATGCAGGGCAAATGGTATCAGTTCTTTATAGTAACATTGTTCAACAACCGATAGTCAATGCATAGTCTCAGTGATCCATCCTTTTTCTTTACGAAAAGGACTGGTGCTCCCCATGGTGATCCACTCGGCCTGATGAAGCCCTTATCCAATAACTCTTGAAATTGTACCTTAAGCTCTCTCAACTTTGCCAAAGCCATCCTATATGGTGCCTTAGAGATAGGCGATGTACTCGGCACCAAGTCAATGATAAAGTCAATCTCCCTATTTGGCGACAATCCTGGTAATTCCTCAGGAAAGACATCAGCAAATTCACGAACAACATCAATCTCGTCAAGCCGTGGTTGTTCCTTGTCCTCAACAGTCACATATGCGAGGAATGCGTTACACCCTCGTGCATAAAATCGTGCCGCCTTCATAGCAGAGATAATGCATCTACTTGATTGATCTTTCCTACCCTGGAACATTATTTCTGGTTGCCCAGGTATAAGAAAAGTGACTCGCTTCTTTCGGCAGTCTACCATAGCCCAATAGTTGGCTAACCAATCCATCCCAAGAATAATATCGTAGTCTACCATGTCTAGTAAGATGAAGTCAGTTTCGATACTCACGCCTGATATCTCTACAAGTATTTCTCTAAGATATTCTGTAGTCTCTACTGTCTCTCCCACAGGTGTCATAATATCTAATCCAAATGCTAGTTTGTGTACACATATATCAAGGCAAGATGCAAAAATACATGATATAAAAGAATGTGTAGACCCTGTGTCAAAAAGAACTTTAGCATGTCAATCTGAGACTAGAAGAGTACCTTCTATGACCTGGTGTGATGCCTGCGCCTGTCCTAACGTAATGGCAAATACTTGTCCCTAGCTACGTGGCGCGTTAGCTGTCTCTGCACCCATCTTAATCTGCCTCTCTCTCTACCCCTTAGGACAGTCCTTAATGAAATGGTCGACGTCTCCACAGTTGAAACACCTGTATGGCTATCTCTGGTAAGGTATATAGGGCTATCGATGTGGTTGGGGCTGCCTCTGCTGCTGTGGCCTGTCAAATCTATTGCACCCTCACCCAGGGTGCCAACCCATGCACCGATCACATCTCTTCCTCTCAGTATCTCTCTTAAATTTGGCCTGTAGTGGATGACCTACTGCACCATGAGTCTGCATAGCACCAAACGGCCGCTTGCCTTTAAAGGGCTGGAACGCACTTCCTCTAGTCCTAAGAGAGTTCTTCTCATGCATGGAAGCCATGTCAGTAGCATCCCGCACAGATGTAGGTCGTGAAGAGATCACCCGATCTCTCAGCCAAGGTGTCAACTCGTCCACAAATCTGTTAATTGCCTCTGTGCTGAACTGTCATGTCCCTTTGCTCCAGGGTGGCAAACTCTTTCTTCATTGACTGCAATGCATGGGGTGGAAAATACTGAGTGTCGAAAGCCTGTTTAAAGGCCGCCCATGTCATCGTCTTGGTCGGGTGAGTGTGAAAGTCTACCACCAGAAGCCTGCCTCACCCTTCAGTAGGTAGGAGGCTACTCTGACTTGATCCTCTGGTGAGATTTTCATAGCGTCGAATGTTCTCTCCACCTCAAATAACCATCGCTTGGCCTCCTCCGTGTTACCATTGCCATAAAAGGGTTTCACCATCTTTTGAAACCTCTCTAATAATTTGTCTGTCTTCTTAGAGTCACTCGTAGCATCGCCATCCGCGGCTCTAGGTACTGGTGGTTCCTGTACTGGTTGTGAGGACTGAACTGATGAAACCATGGGTACCACTTGAGGTGGTGGAATAGGTCTAGGGTTAGCAGCGTTAACAGCTGTCCTAACCTGCTGCTGTATAAGTGGTACAAGTTCTAACATTAATCGATTTAATAACTCAGCATCTCGATCCCCTTGATCAGAGGACTCAACAGGTGGGGCCACGGGTGTAGCAGGGGTAGACATTGTCTTTCTTCGTAGAGCCATCTGTCAAAAGTTTTAAATGTCACTAAGTATAAGTTCCTCTCTCATAGTTTCTCTCTACAATAATTATGGACTGTTACTCACATATAAATGGACAATTGCAGGGATTATGATGGACTAAACTCGGCTCTGATACCAACTTTGTAACACCCCAAATTTTTAAGACATTTTTTAAATATAATAATAATAATGGCATTTTGAATAAGAGCATTTGGGATCCCATGAGAAAAGTTTTAATTATCATTTTACTAAAACAATTCTTAAAAATTTCGGGTGTTATTTTTCCTTTCTCAAAACAGCATACATGTAAATAAAACAATACGCATATCAATCAATGTCAAATAAATCGGCGCCTTTATTTTAAATCAAATAAATGTCCAAAATACAATAATAATATGGCCCAGGGTCTATCTATCATAACATCCCATATAAGTGTCCAACATATGTCCAAACATCTCAATCAACTCCAAATATAAAGTATGCAGTCCATAATTAAATCCAAATGATAATCCTATTTTAATAACTCACATCACTATCTAAAACTATTGGAAAATGATCTTCAGTAGCTCTCACGGTTTCTCAACAACTTTTCCTTTCCTGATGTCGCGCTCGAGATCTAAGGCATTGGAAAACAAAGCAATGCCTCAGCAAGCTATCACTTGTGTAGGTACATAGACAATTAATGTAATAAATAAAAGAAATAATTAACAGCACTGATGAAAAGTCTATCATTTATGAAAATAGCAGTATCATAATGTCATGTCCAAATAAATGTCAATTTATTCCATATGATAAAACATGCATTTTACGGAATCAAAATATGACATAAATCAATGTAAATGAGCAAACAATAATAATAAGGGCACCCTAAGGTAATGGGTCCCACCACATCGAACTAACATCACTGATCAGGAGTACTCATAGCCAACCTCTGAGTGTCGTCACACCCAGGCATACCATCCATAACCATGCTCATCATACATGCACACACAATAAGAATATGGGTCATCATGCTGCAGTGGCAACCCTCCATGGGTATCAACCACCGCCGCTCTCCGTCCACACCATAACAGGAGACTTAGCGTCTGTCCCCATGGAAAGGCTCAAACCAGTAGTGTGGACTATCTATGTTAACAAACCCCTACTGAATGCCATCTATGGGCAGGTGTCTATCATATCACAATATCATCACATCACAATCTTAGAGTGTGGGTGGCTGGCCCTATCCCACCTAGCATGACGCCCACCGGGCAAGAGCACCCGTCATCAAATATAAAACACGAAAATTATATGTATATGCTAAAACTCAAGAGCACTCATAGCTCGCAATCCCCAAGACATGCCCCTCATCCTGGGGTAAGCCTATAAAAGGACCAGCTAATAAGCCTCTATTCTTATTTCTATGTAAATCTATGCATTTACAAGATATAATAATCAATAAGTCTCTATTTAAGCATAATTAATTAACATCATGCTTATAAAAATATTTGAAATAAGTTTATTCAATAAAAAATTTCAATTTGGAATAATCATAATGTACTCAAGGTCGCATGAAATCCACGATAAATGATAATTTCAATTTAAAACACAATCACACATGATGTTATATTTAAACATGGTTTAAAAATCAAGGCAAAACATTAATTGTCGTCACCTACCTCAACGTGAGACCACTAGCTTGCTAATAATCCCCTTAACTGGTATATTCAAGTGCACTTGTACATGTCACATCACTATTTTAAAAAATTTCTAAATAAAAAGTCGTCATTTATAAGTTTTAAGTTAAAACTAGGTCCGTGTCATCAATACGATTACAATGCCTTTTTCGGATCATGATTTGGACTCCTCTAGCTCCCAAAAATTAATTTTACATGAAAATACTTCATAAATTAATATTATTAATTTATAGGGTGTTGGGCAGGTGCACTGGTTTACACCGGCGGCCCTGGTTTACACCGGGTTACACCGGCGCCCAGTGTACACTGATTACACCGGCGCCCCGGTTTACACTGACACCCAGTTTACACTGGGTTACACAGGCAGCCCGGTTTACACCGGCGCCAGAGAAGACAACCGGCTTCCGGTCATCTCCAGTGACCCTACAGGTGTCCAAATCACTTGGTTTTTGAGCCATTTTGTTCAAAATTTTGTCTAGTTTCCATTTCTATCATCCTTTTGCATTTATTTCTCCAAAAACTATGTTTTTTAAATGGTTTTTCCCAAGTTCCTAAAAACATCCATAGTTACTAGTTTTTGCGTTTTCTGGAGAAACCCACCGTTGGATCTCTCCCAAATTTAAAGGGTTTTTTCTTGGTTCTCTTATGCACTAGTTGGACGGTGCAATTTTCAAACGGACGTGGTTTCATCTGCAAAATCATGCTCCAACAATAGCGTGTACAGAGTTCCTAGGAAAATGCAATTTTTCCTGATTTTAAATGCATTTCTATTTAATTTTTACCTATTTAATAAATCTAGAAATCAGGGTTTAAGGCTTACCTCGTCTGGTTGGGGTTGATAGTTGTTGCCGGAGTTCCACTCGCCAGAAAAATTGAAGTTTTCAAAGCTTAGGGTTACTGCGTGAAATGCAATGAAACGCTCAAGGTGGAGCATTTTGGCTCCTGAGGATGGGTAGTTATAGGCTTATAGTCCTAGGGGAAGAGAACCTCTTTCATCCACGCCTCTTCCCATGGTCTCTCCGGCGATTTCGCCGGAACTGGTAGAGACGTGTGGAAGACGGGGGTCCCATTATCAATTTGGACCCCTGTGTAACACGTCTCTATCAAATGACTAAATTGCCCTTACACTTCAACGGCTCCTAACTCTCTCGTTTGAGCTCCGTTTTTTGCATTCTTAGTGGCGTTGGAATTGTATCGATGAGTACTTTCAAATTCTTAAGTTTTCAGAAAAAAATTTCCATCTCTAAATTTTTTAATTTAATTTATTTAGAAATTTCTAAATTTATACTAAAAATGAAGGATATTACAATATAACATATAAAGACAGTTTTGGAAAAATGTCTTCAAATAGTTGAACATTTAAAGACACTTTTCTAGAATTATCTTCTTAAGTTTGAAGGTTTTAAAGACAATTCTGGAAAATTGTCTTCCTAAGTTTGAACATTTGAAGATGATTTTTTAGAACCATCTTCTTAAGTTTGAACATTTAACGGTGATTTTCCATAACCATCTTTATGACCTTGTTAAAATAAATAATTTACCTACTATGTGCAGCAATGTTAATATGCTATTACAATATTCCCACACATTCAATAAACTGCTACTATTACAATCTTCGCAAACATGAAAAATTACATTCAGTGCAACATCCATATCTTCCCAAAACTATTTCTTGATTATGTCTTCTAACCGTACTTATAGTGTGTATGCACTTATAACATTTGTGATCTTCTCTCATAGAACAAGTTTTATTATTATAATTCTATCTCTGTTTTTTTTAACGTCTACAACTTTATCCTTTAATTCTTTATCTACCACTATCCCTATGCTGATTTCTCTAGTTTTAGCTCCCTTTCACTTGGTTGTTTGAGTATAAGCGATGTTGACTCTTCTTTGTTTCATTCTATCTACTAACTCGAGACTCTTACGTATCAATGTCTCTATATTCTATATAGCAATATGAATCTTATGCTCTTGAGCTAGTCTATTTACCCATGCACTTCTTGACCCCCTCATAACATAAACCCATGTCTACTACCCATTGTACGTGGGTTTTGATGCAACACGTCACTTCCGAGGAGATGCTTTAGTGGCCCTTACCCATATTTCACTACACTTGGGATCCAGTGTAGTGCGTTGCTTCTGAGGGAACACCCTAACAACAATTGCCCATTTTTCACTGCACCCAGGATTCGATGTACAGCGCTGCTTACAAGGGATGCCCTAGCTTGAGGGAGGAATGGTATCATAGTGTGCACCCACTTTTGCATGATATGGACCCCCAAATGGTTGATCGAACTCATCAATCTTGTTTTTCCAACTTTGGATGCCTAATTGTTTAAAAAGAAAAAGAATTGGATGATTCTAGAATCTAAACAAATGTTCTTTTGATCACAAACATAGATGGGAAACCTTGTCTAAAGAATGGCTCATATTCAACAAGTAAAAAGAATGGCTCATATTCAACAAGTAAGAAGCACAGTTTTAGAATATTATATTCATCCATTCACCTTGATACTTAGCCTATAAATAACCCAAAGCCAACAAAATCAGATAAATGAGTCTAATCAATCATTTATGAGCTCCGTCATGCAAAAGTGAGGCACACTACAGCCACTTGCTGTGGTGCGCTGTAGTGCACGACACTCTACTATCATTCCTCCACATTCAGAGTCGATGTTAACTATCACTCCTTGTTTGCATTATCACTCCTCGTTTTGATGATACTCGAATCTCCTATCTTTAATATATATCTTATCTCCTTGGTTCTTACAGCTTCCGAAAGCTATCATCAGCATCACTTACAAGTGTCTCACCCAACCTAGCATCCTAAAATTATATAAATTATGAAATGGCCTTACCATATGAGAAGAACATATAAAGATGACCCAATCTTCCACTTGCAAACTTCTCCTCCACAAATGGAAAGAAACAAAGAGAATCCTTGTTGATGGGGAGCTGCTTTTTTATGGTTTCAAAAAGTAAAAGGAAATCAAAGAAAAGCTGCCTTTATGAATTATTTCCCATGTTTTAAAGCTTCTTTACTCATCAAACCTAAATTTTTACTTATCAAAGCTCAAAAGTAAGTGGATGGTGAGAAAGAAAACCATTTGCTTTATGTAAAAGATGGCTTTTGATAGGAAGTCCCAGCGAAAGCATCAAAAGCAAATGTCTACGCATACCTTATGTGAAATCATATCCCTCACTTGACACAACACAAACCATGGTTCCATTCATAGTTTAAAAACTCAAAAATTCAAACAGAAAGTAGAGCAAGTTCGTTTAACTCGAAGTGACTCGAAAATACTTAAAAGTGAAATTTTTAATAATATTTTATTGATTCGTTTTTATATATAGTTTTAAAGTTATTTGGTATTATATTTGGAAATTTCACTTTATATACATAGATAAACTAGTAGGCTGAGTTGGTCAAGACCCTGTATAATGAGAGATCTTATGTTCAAATCCTAATATGATTAATATTATTATTAAGACCTTATATTATGAGTAGTTTTGTGTTCAAATCCCATTATTATTATTGTTGTTATTGTTGAAAGTTAGATACCCTTCGACCCATGCACAACCTTAAACCCTGGTCATCAAAATGCGAAACTACCTGTGCTACTGCACTAGAAGGCCTTGGTACTAGTTTTCCTATTAATTTATCTTTTACAAGGATCAACTGCTAAATGTAATCGGAACCAACCGGACTGTGGTCTAAAGAAGAAGAAGAAAGCGGTTCGCTCGACAAGCTGCTGTCAATTTTTCAAGCTAAATCCATGTTTTGGTGAGCGAGACATTTTTAACACGCTTTATCTCTTGCTTGGAATGTCAGTTTATGTAGAGGAGGCCCTTAAGGAAGTCACTGCAAGTATTAATTTGTCGAGGTCTAACTTATGAGATGTTAATAGCTATTTGGTGCCAAATGTGGGTCTTATAAAGTATACCACTTAATTAACATACTATGTGGGTGCCAGATGAAAGATATCAAGAGAATATTTTACTGTTTAATTATGGAAAATGCATTTACACTTAGTTTAAGAGCACGATGAAGTCCCACAAGGAACATGACTTGTATATTCTATTGAAATTAAGTGCCACAAGGCATGCCATCCTGCACTAATAAGTTGAAAGAATGTAGAGTCAATGGAGGATGATTTGGTGGGCCCTGAGATCAGTCCAGTGTGATCTGTCACTTGCCCAATTCTCTTCCTTGAGTCGCTCAGTGGGTCCATCTTGGCCAAACACAAGCACCTCATTGGGCACACAGAATGTAAGGTTAAGATTTGCTTGGCAAAATGTCTATTGATCGAATACTGGAGTTGTTGACTGGTCAATTCATCTAAGCAGCTTTGCGGCCGAAAGCCCCGTATAAAGTCGTTCTAACCTTGTCCATATGCATAGGTTTAATCTTACAGCAAGAAGTCACTATCAAACTGCTCGCCCTACTAAAAATACGCTCGTAGGCCTGTGAACGATTAATGTAGGCCGGCTCCAATTAACAAGATTATGCATCACAACATGGAAATTCTACAATGCCCACTTGGATCATCTCATAAAAGAAAGCACATATAGTCTTCATCTAACAGAACTAGGTGTAGCACATGTTTATAAGCTCTTGAATTGTCCTTGTAATGGACTCCAATTATAGTGGATTATAGCACAAAAACCACTATTTATACAATGCCAAACTAACAAAGATCTGTACATGCAGTAGGCAAAATACCTTTATATGAACCACTTAAGATCTTCCAACTACACCTAAACCTCGATAAATTAATAGCATTGGAAGCAAATATTTCCTATGGACCAAATTGCGAGACACTGTACACCTTATCGTAATCCAATAAATAATTCTTTTTTTTTTCTTTTCTTTTTTAAATTTTGAACACAAGCGCCTAATGAGCACCCTTGCACTCATGACCTAGAGCCTATGAGTAGCCTTAGACTCATCCCCTGCATTAGAAGGCCTTAGCTCACCCGAGTATTATATTATCAAATAGCTTAAAATATTAATTTGCATAGTCAGTAGGCAACCTTACGGAACTACTTAAAATATATCATCTTAGTAAATACACCGAAGCATTAATTTACGCAGCCAGTAGGCCCTAACCAAAGTCCTTGAGACATATTTTCTTATAATTTGCACAAGTATTAGTTTATCGAGGTTTATCCCATTACTCAATTAGGCGTCAACTAAATAATGAATGGCTTATTATACACATCATCATATTTAAGAACAAAGGAGAATCCTTATTCAATCAGTAGCTTGCAAATTGACAATCTACGCCAACAAGTTAAGATTATGATTTTCTAAGTATGACGATCTCCACTTGGGATCTACCAAATGAATGGTCAGGATATCCTCCAAGATTATTCAACAAGTCTTAGCTAATACCACCTCAATTGTCTTTATAGAATTTATAGAAATAGATCATTACAGTTGTTGGTCTCGAATAAAGAATTCTGAGAGATTGTTGGTACTTAATCCTCTAATCTCTCGTGATCCAAAAAGAAGTTATATTACAAAATTTAGAGAAGTGGGTCACAAGGATTTATAGTATGCAACCTTACCTTATATTTTGTGAGAGGCTGTTTTCATACCTTGAATATGACGACAACTTTTACCGTCAAACAGCTCTTTAAAAATCAAAAAATTATCCTTAGAACAATTTTTTTTTTTTTTTTTTATGGTAGATGCACACACGAGAGCACAGCCTCGACCCTGGTCCCCCTTGAGCAAAATTCACTGTAAAGTTCTATTTGGTGCTGGGTCCATCAAAATAAGGGTCCCGATGCATTGTCAGACCAATCCAAAGACACCTTATTCAATCAACCTGACAATCCACTGTGGGTCCAAATAGAATAATGAATTTCTCATCAACATAATAAATAGAAAAATAACGATAGAAGAGCGGTTATCCTAGCAACACATGTGATGGGTGGGTCCCGCGGCACTTTGCCCATTCTTCCCGCACCGCCCCACCACTGTAAAGGCTGTTTCCCAGGTGGGCCCACAAATTCTCAAATGAGCCGGCTCCTTCCCTCAAGACAAGCAGTAAAGATTCGACCGTCGATCTAGTGGGCCCGACATGTCTCGCTTCGTCTTGTCTTAACTGCTATTAGTGACGGAACTATCCATTGAGAAACGGACGGAAAAGCCAAAAGCAGCAGGAATCCGGGCGATGGGGATAGCGCCGCCAAGTGGTCGTCTGGTAAATGTTAGGTTGCTGTCAAACGACGATCAATTCGCCGTTAGGGCACACGCGGGCCCGCATGAAAATGGGTCTTTCTACATCATTAAGGAAGGAATTAAATGAAAATGATTAAACTTGATGTCCGTACAATTCCTCCTTAAACATGCCTTAAATCTAGGGTTTCTACTAAACTTCCCACATTTTGTCATTCGCATACTGAATTTACAATATCAACCATGAATGACGTGGGTCCCATGTTACAAAAATGTACCAATCAACCTCCGATGACACTAATCTAATGGGTGTATTGGGCCCCTCGATGATGCAACATTTGAATTAGGATCACCTAGTTTTCCTTCGTCTAACTCACACAGTATCAGATTTTATTTATTATCTTTTATCACGTATTTTATTTTATTTTATTTTATCACGAATCGATGAGACAAAGGGCTAAATATGCACTAATCGATAGTCATTGTCGTGTGACTTTGAGATCATGAGTTTTAGGCATGACAATAGCCTCTTACAAAATGTAAGATAAAGGTACATATAATTGACTCTTGTGTTATGTTCCTTTCTTGAACCCTGCATATGTGGGAGCTCCGTGCATTAAGACAGCCCCTTTCCATTTAGGGACAATGAATGATCATGAACTTAATGAAATCATATTAAAAAATAGACAATTATATAGACAAATGCTTAATTTGCTATTTTTCCAATCTAAAGATTGAATTCGAGGGACCTACAAAATACCAACAATTTTTACTTTCACTCTAGAGGTTGTAAGAAACAAATCCAAACCACTCATTTTTCATCTTTGTTAAATTAATGAAACTGAATCTTCATAAGCTTAATCAAATCATAGGGGCAAATTAATCATTTCATAGAGGAGAAACTTGGGACTTTGCCTATCATATGAGTAGGGATGGTAAAATATGACATGACACCATAACATAACTTGAACCTGACACGGATTTAGCTAGTTAGGGTAAAGTCTTATTGTGTTAGTGTAATTTGTGGATCAACCCAAAAATGATATACCAAAAATCGTTCGGGTCAATCAATGTTGACATGTTGTGTTGACTTATTTGATACGTGACCTATTAATTCGTCGTGTTGACCCATCTAACCCGCAAACTGTTAACTAATCGGGTTGAAAATATAGGATGGTTCTTCAGAAACACTGAACCCTATATTACTATAATAATATAGGACAGTTCTTCAGAAACCATTTTAGATTAGTTATTTTAATCATATTACATGAGTAGTGTCGTGTTGACTCATCTAATAATCGTGTCGTGTTCGAGTTACGGGTTCTTGACACGATCATTAAGCGGATCGTGTTTATGTCAACCCATATACTATAATGGGTTAGTCTCGACACAACACTAACATGACCCACTAACCTGAATCGCCCGGCCTAGATAGGATGAGAGGAGAGGGATGTACGAAACAAGACAGACGAAAGAACATCTTATGACATGTATCTAAGCTACGTTAAATACATTAATTTCGTGACTGGCGTGGAACTAAAAATGAATTACAAATAAAAATAAAAATAAATAAAATAGTAAACACCGCAAATAAGAGACAAAAAAGTCATCGATGTTCTCCTCCACACCCCAAACCTGTCGTTCAAAGCCCAATACACGCCAATTATTTAATAAATACACCCTCCCAAATTCCAAAACTTGAAATTACGAAGATATCCCTCTATGGACCATTCTGTTCAATGAAAATACGAACCATTAAAGAAGAAGGCATGGGTGTTTATGTCATTTGGAAGGGTATAGGAAACCCTGCGTTCGTTTTTCCACCCAACTTCCCGTTTTCCTTCTTCCAGGTGTTGTTTGCTGCTTGTGGCCGGAAATGAAGAAACCCTAATCGGATAAAGTTACAGATGTTTGTCGATGATGAAGGAATCGGTGGAACAGTTGTTGGGTTTCCATCTCAATCGGTATCTCTCAGTTACTCGTTCTAGCCCCTGTTTTTCCTCTTTTTCAGCTTACTTGTTTTCTGTTTCTGGGCTTCCTTTTGGATGAGTTTTAATGGTCTCGGTTATTTGATTTTTCTGTTTGTGGTTACCATCTCTTCTGTTTTAAGGTTTCTTTTCTGGGTTTTTCTGTCTTTGTCTGGGTTTTAATAGCTTACTTAGTTAAATGGCTGTTTTCTGTATGTTTAAGGGTATGGTTATGTCTGTGCGTGGGTATCTATGAATACCCAGATGGATATATTGTCTTTGAGGGCTCTTTGATGGACTAGATTAGGTGCTAGTAACATTTGTTAAATGGGTTATAGGTCATTCTATAGTTTGTTGTATTGAAAATCGAAAGCTGTAGCTGTGGTCACTCCTTAACACGACTGATATTCATGTACATATATAGTTGAGGGATATAGATAGATAGATAGACAGGTAGAATGATTTTCTTAAAGAGAACTTTATACAATACTTTAGGAGCGATTATCCTTGATGGGATGGCTTCAATTTCAGAAATGACAAAGTTCAGGTTTGAAGGGATTTGCATGGGATTCCTGCCATCCAGTGCGATGACTGACAATAGCTAGCTGGGTTCTACTTTTGATTTTGGGTTGGCGACTACTGTTTAATTCAATCTTATACTCATAGCTAATATTTCAAAACTGTATTTTATTAGACATTAGGTTTCGCTTAGAAGATGTGGTTTAAAGGGATTTGGTTTTGGTCCTGTATCCAGACAGTGAGTAATTACTTGTTGATTCTACTTTTCGCGGTGTTTTTGTGGCAGGCATAGTTTCATGACTAGCTTATGCTCATTAGGTAAGAGGGAGAATATCTGTCCAGATAAGTCATCCCTCTTTGTTTCAAGCACTCAATTAGATACTGAAGTTAGGAATCAAATGACCAACTAAAAAAATAAACTGGGATATATGTTTTTCATCTTTGAAGGGGGACCTTGGCACAACGGTAAAAGTTGTCATCATGTGACCTTGAGGTCACGGTTTCAAGGCATGGAATCAGCCTCTTGCAAAAATGCAAGGTAAGGCTGCCTACTTTAGGCCATTGTGGCCTGCCCCCTTCCCCGGACCCCGCATAGGCAGGAGCTTCATGCACCGGGGCTGCCTGTATATGCTTTTCATCTTTATGAGTGAATTCTGTTTTGGAATTTGAACTTTGACTAATATACATACAATTGAAACAATCAGCTACTGTGTTTCTTCATGATGACCTTATAAAAGTGACAGTATCATTTAAAAGTCGGTTTTATATTGTTCTGGAGGTTGGAAGATTAAGACTTTATTACTCAATTAGAGATATCATTTTCATAACTGTTGTAAGTTTCTATTCTGAGTTCCTGCTAGTCAAAACCTGCTAGTTGAGTGTTATTGTTGAAGAATCTTTGCTGTCTCACATTATTTCTGAAAGGGAATTGAACACTATTGTTAAGCTGAACTATCTGAAAATGAACCTAATTGGCCCAGTGATGATATTAACTAAGAAGCTCAGCCCTCAAGCCCCACCAAACAAACTAACTTGTGAGATACCTCCTTGTCAATGGTTTAATTGTCTAACCTCAGTGATGTTGGTAAAGTTCTGGCAATCTGTTGGAAGGCTTTGAGTTTGGAATGTGTGTGTGTGACATCAGGGTCGAACTGTTTCCATGGCCATGTTGCATTCTGAATCAACACAGGAGGTCTATTTGAATTTGGTGGCAAAGTTGAGTTGCATAGAAAATCTTGTGGGTCTTGCCGACTAATACTGCACATAGATAGTACATAAAGAGTGAAGAATTGCTTCGTGGATACTTTCTCATAAGATTGAGGCAGACAAGTAGAGCCACATGATCAGAACAGTAAAATGAGATGATAGTTTTGTTACTTGGTTGGCCAAGACAGTTAATTAAGTCACCTTAGGACAGCACCGAACTTGACATGGCATGCTCCTAGGGCAGGCTAGGTGACACAAGGTTCAGCAGCAGGAGACAGAGGATCGTTGACACTATATTTGCTGTGGAGTCAACCTCACTTAGGCCTTTCCAGTTGGCACAACAATGGCCCAAAGAACTATCTGCCATAGAACATGGAAGTTTAAAACCTATGTTGTGAGAAGACCTTGTACCTGAACTTCTGGCTAAGTAAAAAAACGGCGGTCCAGTGCACAAAGCTCCCGCATATGCATGGGGTCCGGAGAAGGGTCCACCCCAGAAGTCAATAGTACGCATTCTGGCTTAGTAAGTCACTTCTGCAAATGTCAACAAATGGCTCGATAGGCAGTATCTAATCTGCTTCCTTGGCTGTCTTTATTTTTAAGCAACTTCAGTATTCACTAAAAGAAATTCATGGCATAGAGAAGCTACTATGGTAGTGGAGATGGCTAGTCTGTCAACCTAGGTACCGGTTTTTGACTACTAGTATTTGCAGCTTTGGTGTACTTAAAGAATCCACCAAAGTGGAGACTGTGGGAAGGAGGGAAGCCAACCACTCACTTATTTGGGCATCTCCTTGACCATCTTCACCTAGAACTGAGAAGATTATTGAACGGAACTCATAAATTGAAAGAAAACTACACGAGGAGCCATACATGTCTCTTGCGAGGAACTTTATATCTAATGCTGGACAGTCCAAGCCCAAGGCATGGGCACTATATCCTATCCTTAATAGTTTTCGGTGACACCGAGGATGGATCAAGTCTGCATGAATTTGGCTAGGAGTAAGATACCAGCTTCATCCATTGCATAATTTGCATTGATTCAGGTAATGGCCAAGATATGTGCCTGCTTCCCGGTTGAGTTCCTCTTTCTTGCTTGTCAGATTTGAATTGTTAGTCTACTAGTTTTATGTGGAGCTGTATGAAAATCAGTCCTAGTCTTGTTTAAGAGGGCAATGGATTGGTCTACCAACTAAGAATGTGCATTGTAGCTGTCCATTCTGTTGTGATTGCATTGACCTTCACTTCTACAAGAGGCGGTTTTATTGTTTTACCCATTGTAATGTTCTGTCTTGCGAAAGAAGAAACAAAAAGAAGTTAAACTTTCAAAATACAGGTAAAGATTGTAAAAAGTAGAAAAGTAACTTCACATTGCAACTACATATTTTGTAAGACTTATTGGGTATTTACTCGTGGTCCTATTGTTGAACAATAACCTATAAGCAAATGGATGGCTTTAATAATAACAGAGATGTTTTTCACTTAGACTAGTACATTCAAATTTTAGAAATGATCTCCATCATTATTAAATCAGTCCATCTGCTTAAATGTGATTGTTTGATATTGAAAGGCTGAAAACATCTGAGGTTTCTAGGAAAAATGTTAGAAATTAGAGAAAGAAAAATGAAAAATAGTGACTCAAACAAACCGAAGCTAAGAATAATTGGATGGTAGGAACAGTCAGAGATTGTCTGGAACATATGGGTGGGTGGGAGGTTCCTTGTAAATTTCTCTTACCATTTCCCTTACCGAATGAAATATTCCAGAAATTTGTCTGGAATGGAACTGAATTAAGAACCATAATGTGCAGAATCCATGGTTGGACCTCTCTCTCTCTCTCTCTCTCTCTCTCTCTCTCTCTCTCTCTCTCTCTCTCTCTCTCTCTCTCTCTCTCACACACACACACACACACACACACACACACACACACACACACACCCACCCACCCACATGCACTATGTTGTTAACTTAATATCCTCCTATGCTCCACTTGCTTGCACCACGTAAATATATGTATCATGTACGTCTCTCTTTCCCTCTTACCATTTTGCTGTTCTCTCAATCCTACGTACTATAATTTACCAGTTGAGGATTAATGGAGTAGTTCAAATCTTTTTCTGTCATGCACTTAATTTTCTTATGGTGGGTATATGGGTCTTGGCTTTGTAATTAGTGTGACTATTATCAGCTGCAGCAGCTTATGTAGCTTTCCTTAAAACACTGCTTACTTTCTTGTGGACTTTTTAAGTGTTTAAGAGAACACTCACTATTTTCATTTTCTACCATGATTTGTGGTTCCTCTGTGTCTATAACCAATTTTAATCATCTTTCACAGTGCCCATCTGAGGTCTGTCGATGACTAAATTCATTAGTTCTTTATAGAGTTGTTCAAGGGAACTTGTCATGGGAGATGAAATCTTAAATGTGTTTCTGCTCCATCTCATTGTAGCATTTGTATTTCACAGTTTGCAGGTTCTCTCCATCTAATTTTAACTGGGTTCAACTGCTTCTTTCCAAATAACTTTGTGCATACAAATAAACAGCATTCTGTGTTAAATTCAAGTTTACTAAATTAATGATTATTGCTTCCAGGAAATGCTTTTGGCCATCCAAAGGTTTTTACCTAGTTCTGGGTCTGGCATGTATCCTGTTTCACCTGGCAATGTGCGAGTCAGGTGGCACAAGGAACTTGGTTGTGTCTACGGATGGGATCCAGGAGCATTTGGATAATGATGCATGCAAGTCATATGTTGATAATAATGCTGCTTTTCAGGATCTAATTGTTTCTGATATCAGTTCCTTCTATTCCCAAGAAAGATCTGGGTGCTCCTCCCTTAAGAATGTCTGTACTAACTCCCATTCTTTTTGCTTTCCATCAACATTGCCTGGTTATGTGGCTGAGGAAGATAGTAGTGTAACCAGTTTAGTTTTTCCTGAAGATTCAGATGATAATACATCATCAGAAGGATCAGACCTGAATAACATCGGTGAAATTAGCTCCAGTTCGTCTGAAGAGGAAGCAAAATTTATGTTATTTAATGGAAGAAGAATTTCATGCTCTTTGGGCTCTGCAAGAGAGCTTCTTGACAAATTGCCTACCCAAAAGAAAAATGCTGAGCAGAGTGATCTTGCTTCCTGTCAAGAACCTTCAGTTAGAAATGTTCCAATGCACCATGATTCGAGTTTTCCTGATGGCTTTTCATCACCTCATGTAGCCATAAACCCTCCTATGTTAGATTGGGGACTAAGTCATTTATATGTCCCTTCTGTAGTTTTCTTAACGGTGTCTAATACATGCAATGACACTATTTTATATGTCTATGAACCATCAAGTACTGACCCACAGTTCTACCCGTACGATTTTGAGGAGATAACTTTGGCACCTGGTGAAGCTACTTCAATATCTTTTGTTTTTTTACCAAGGTGGTTGGGCTCATCAACAGCTCATTTGGTCTTGCAAACAAGTCGTGGAGGCTTCTTAATTCATGCTAGAGGGCTGGGCGTTGAGTCCCCTTATGGGATACAGTCTCTAGTAGGTCTAAGTGTTTCTTCAGATGGAAAGATAAGGAAGAACTTATCTTTGCACAATCCTTTTGATGACATCCTCTACATTGAGGAATTGACAGCATGGTTATCAGTATCATCTGAAAATATATCAGAGTCTGCACATGCTGTATGTAAGCTGGATTTGTCTGAGACTTCTGATCAACATATTCCTTTCATGAATGTTAGGGAGTGGTGGAATGTAAAGAGTGGTGAACTGGGTTTGCCGCTGATTGGGTTGAGGCCGTATAAACAGTGGCAGATTGATTCTCAAAGTACTGAAACTATCTTAGAAATAAACTTGTCTCCAAGTATTGAAGGAAAAGTTTTTGGTGCTTTCTGCATACAACTGCGGAGTTCTTCACGTGGTAGAGCAGATACAGTTGTAGTTCCTCTTGAGGTTGAGGTGCATAGTAGAGAAGCATACATCTCTTGTACAGGTTCAGTTTCTGTATTCCTTGATTCACTTGTGGGATGTGACAGGGAATCAAGAATTGTGGCTCTCTCCCTAAGAAATGGTACCCCAGATATTTTAAGGGTGGTTAAAATTATTGAAGTTACAGAAAGCGTAAAGCTTTTCCACGTCAAATACATGGAAGGCTTAATACTCTTTCCTGGAACTATTACATACATAGCTGTAGTCAGTTATACTCCCCCACATGCTTCACAAGCTGCCCCATCTGAAATCCCAAGTCCAGACTGTAAGCTGCTTATAGCGACCAACAATTCAGGCAGTCCACAGGTTGAGATTCCTTGCCAAGATATATTTCACCTTTGTACAAGATATCAACCTGGTTTGCATTTTTCTGCCTCTGGAAATGCATTTATTGGATTGGAGTTTCCGTATATGAAGGAAGATCCTGGCAATTCAGGAATCGGATCTTTAGGCAGCAACACTGAAGAACCATTAGCAATGGATGTCTCAAAAGCTGTACAAGCAGATGAGCTGATACTGAGGAACTGGAAGTCGCAGCGTAGAGCAGGTGACATGTCTGTCCTTGAAGAGCATGAGGTTCTGTTCTCAGTGGTTGAGGTTGGAAATCAGGTTTCTAAATGGATTGCCGTAAAAAACCCAAGTCACGACCCTGTGATTATGCAGCTTGTCCTGAACTCAGGGGAAGTCATTGATGAATGCAAGGACAATGATGAACCCTTTCAGAATGCCTTGTTGAGCACCTTGATTTGTAATGATTCTTCTGGAATTAATAATGGGTTCTCAATAGCAGACACCGCACTAACGGAGGCCTTTGTGCAACCATATGGAAAAGCTATTTTTGGGCCAATTATTTTTCATCCATCAAATCGTTGTGCCTGGAAAGGCTCAGCTCTTATAAGAAATAATCTCTCTGGAGTAGAGTCGTTGCCTTTGCATGGATTCGGGGGCTTGGTTTCCTTGATCCTGCTTGAAGGGTCGGAGCCGATTCAGCACTTAGAATTCAATGTTGAAATTCCAAGTCCTCTCAATATATCGCCACCAGAACCATTATTTGACAGAGAGGGCATTGCTGACTGGGCTCTTCCATTGTCAAAAGAGCTGTATGCTAAAAATACAGGGGACCTACCTCTGGAGGTGGGAAGAATCGAAGTTTCAGGAAGCTCTTGTGCTGTGGATGGGTTTACCATACACACTTGCAAAAGTTTTGTTCTTGCACCAGGAGAGACGACAAGGCTTCTCGTTTCATATCAGACGGATTTTTGTGCTGCCATGGTTCACAGAGACCTGGAACTTTCACTGGTGACTGGAATTCTTGTGATCCCTATGAAAGCAAGCCTTCCCACATACATGCTGTCTCTCTGTAAGAAGCCAGTCTTAGGGATGATGCTATGGAAACTCATTAAACTGGTTGCATTTGCTACTCTTGTGATATCATTGGCCATCTGCTCCATCTGCATCTTTCCCCAAGTAGTGACCTCTGGTTCTCAGGACTGCTTATTCAAGAGCGAAAGAAGTACTGTTACCACTATCAGCAGGCACGAAAAGACTTCTCGTCCTCATCGTAATACAAGAAATGGCAGGTTATCTTGGTTTGTTCTTTTCTTTTTACATGTTTCTTTGCTTAAAAATCTTTGGTTTAATAACACGGTTGAAAATTTGAGATTTTCAGGTCAGTGAGGGAACTTGAGAATCCAGAGCTGCCACTGGCTTCCAGATACTCTGTTTGCACAAGCAGTGTTTCAGAACTGGGATCACAACAATTGAAGCAGGTACAAGATAAGCATGGGCAAGATTTTTGTGGTTCAGATCACAAAAAGAAAACCCTGTCGATCTCCTCCTCTTCAAAAATGAAGTCTGTGACAGTAAGTGACAGCTCTGTTATATCAGAAGTGCCTCAAGCTCGTAACCTCACAGTCAGGACTGAAAAAGAACGGGGTAAAAGAAGGAAGAGGAGGGCTGCTGTTGGTGGTGTTGGGATTGCAGGTGCAGGATTAACAGGGAAGATTGAAGCCTCCAGTAGTCAGAGCTCAAATTCTACACCCTCCTCACCCTTGTCTCCCCTCACATCCTTTGCCCCTAGACGAACACCTTTATCTCCAGATATTGAGCATGCCGTGGAGGCTCCTGCCAGTTCATTTGGCCAAACAAAACAGGTTCAGGATAAGGAAGAAATTTTTGAAGCTGCTTCTAATAAAAAATTTCAAGAACCCGAGTTATCTGTCAAGTCATATAATAATGGGTGGTTACTTTCTGCTGACCAGCAACGTTCCATCTCCAGGAAAGTGATAAGCAAGCCAGTTTTATTGCCTTCTGCTACTTTTCCCTGCACAGGATGGCATGTACCTGGATATGTGAGCCCACCCCTTTTTCTGGCTTCAACTTCTCCTATTGCCCCACATGCCCGGGCTCCAGGCTCCAAAATCACCAAGGAAAAAATGATGGAGACAGAGGATAAAGGGGGAAAGAAAGAGTTTATATATGACATTTGGGGTAACCATTTTTCTGAGTTCCATTTAATGGGTAAGCCAAAGGAGTCCTCAGTAAAGATATCTGATACTTTGGAAGGTGATTCTCAGAGCTTCTTTGCTAGAGGCCCCCAGTCTGTCATGGGAAAGTCTTCTGGAAGGCCTGTATCTTTAGCTCCTGAGTTGCCTACCTACCCTGTAAATCGTCTTGATCAAATGAGTTAATTAAATTATCACATATTTATAGGCTTCTCCATGGAGCGCAATTCTCTCTCTTTGACTGCCTGCTTCCTCTTTGATTATATTGATGGTTTAAGTTGATTCGTTCTTTCTTTCTTTTTATATCACTGATCAGATAGTTGATAACTAGAGGAATTGGCAGGAACTTTGGAGTCTTTTCTAATTTCATGATATTTCATTGTTTCACTGGATTTCTTTTCTTCATTGTTAAACCTAGACACCCAGCGGGCTGGACTTTCCTGATTTTGGGAGGGATTATGCTAGATGTTTACACTTGTTTCTCTTTTGCATGTGCTTTCTGTTTTCCTTTTTGCACTATTTCCTTAAAATTCGACCTAAAACATATTTCTTCAATTTTTTGAAACTAAAAGTAAGTCAGCATCTATGAAAGTTTGTTTGAAATGTTTTCAGAAAAGGATATAGAGTTTGGAAACTGGTAGAATGAGGCTTATTTAGGTTATTCAAGCCATAGAAAAGTCTATCTTTCCACCACAGAGCTGTTTCTCTTGTTTAAAAATCTTTAACAGACTAACGTATGCATTTTGACAAAACTAAATGGTAGGATGTCAGTGCAGCTCATTCTACCAGAATTACACCCGAGGTCAAACTGAAGCCTGGTGAACAAACCAAGGGGATGACGAAGAGTAGTAAAATTGCTTTACCATGGGTTTGGTGACCTATGATTGGATAGTCAAAACCTAAGATGCATAACCATATATATCACTGTATCTAATCTCTGCAATCCCAGATGTATCACGACGCATTTCGTCCATATAAGTCATGTAATGACAAGTAGGAATAATTAATTTGGACCTTAACCGGCATGATTGAGGGTTGTCACCTCAAATCTTAATGATCCATCAATCCCAATTATATCATCCGTGCATTAGCAATGAACAATTGAAAAAGAATTAGACAGTGAAGGATCCGTGGATGAGAAAATATGGGAGATAGAACACGTAGGAGAGATAACCCATTTGATATGTATCACTTGGTCAGAAGAGGTTCTACACTAACTTACATATGGTGATTAAAGTGGACAAGAATCCAGTTAGTGAAGCTGAAATGACCTCAAAATCTTTCTCGAGCTAATGTGTGCCTATGATGAGCTATGGTCAGCACTATTTTGAATACATCAGCAACTCTCTATTAGAGGGGACGGTTGTCACCTCACCCTTCTTCACTTTTTCTCTAGCAGAGTGGAAAACTGCTCAACTTGTTTGGTATGGGCGCAGCAAAAAGGTTGGAGACATTTTGACGGCAATGGTCTAGATGGAGTCCATGTGCATGAGAATGGGGTTTTCAGCTGGGAAATGAACACAGAGCATGATATTGATTGGATATGTGAAGTCTTTGTATATAACACTATGAAGTACAGATTCATTACGTGTATTTCCTCTAGCTGGATATTCATACCTTGAATCAATCAGAATGCCATTTGGGGGAATATGTGGATGATAATTCTCATGCTGCTAGTTGTGCCGCAGCAAGGGTCTCAGGGTCAGCATAGTCAGGCACCTCTGACAGTCAGGAGCCCTGCGAAGAGATAAGGGTGTGAAAACTGTTACAAATATCATGTCAAGTAATAGTATTCCATGAAGACTTTGGAGCGTGCTTACCTCTGCCATTATTTGTCAGGTATTTTACATGAGTGTCATTATGTGCATAACATATGTATTAAGTTGAGGGATGAAAGAAAACAGGATTTGTATTCAGAAAGCCGGCCTAATAAGTAAACCGAACAATGAATATATGGGCATTGAGGTTACTCGCTGTGCAGCTTTAGTTTTGCCTTGCCCCTTGAGAGTGGCATTGAGTGCCTCTTGGATGAACTCCATGATAGCCTTCCATGATCTGAATTGTTCAGCTGCACTTCTTTCGAACTATGACACTGCTGTGAGTCAAGTATTTCTCTCCACTGTAGTATGTGTCTAAACTTGAATTTGGTTGAGTGTCATGGATCCGTACTGTTAACAATTGCAAGCAGTATCATCTGTGTTTCATCTATTTGCGGGTAACTTATAACTGTGATTTAATTGAATTGGTTGATCATGTCACTTGAAGATTTATCTGTAACTGCTACTTCTGGTTTTAGTACCAGTTAATCCCTGTTGGGATTTCGGATTGGCATCTTAGGTTGGGTTAGTTTCAGAGAGTTCTCTAGAGATAAATTTCAGCTTTCAGGTCTGATATATTTTGCTGGACGCTATCGTAGCGAGTCAGGGAAAGCAAATGAAAAGAAAAAGAACAGAAATTAAGCTGCTAAGTTTTGTATCTACCAGTCATCTCAGAACTGAACTAAAGATGAAGTGAACTTCTGAACCGAGTCAGTCCGCATTTGTCATCAATATTGCCAAACCTTCAGGTGTGGATAGTCCCTTTTTGTTCACGTGTAGTTCTCTTTGAAGGTGTTGCTTGTCTCAGTCATCAGTTGTAATTTGTCAATGATTTCTCACCCAATTGAAGGAGTTGAATAAGAGATGAACTGGGTGTGCTCTCTTCTGTGCTTTCTCATGGATAAAAGCTGTACAAGATTCATGAGACACTAAAATTTTCAGAATACTTCATTGGTGGAAGAGAGAATTTCTGCAAGTTTTGGAACTAAGACTGTTCAAATGGTGTGCCATGAACAGATTTTAAACCAAAAAAATAAGTGAAATATGCATCACGGAATCATGCTTGCAGCATGCAGCAATCCCCATGTCACATGACACCCCTAGATTATGTCCCTAGTCCAGAAATAAAGTACAGTTTCTCACAAAACCAAATTATTATGGGAGGAATGCTAAATGGAGGTGCCTAAGGCGTACCTGCGCTTAGCACCGTACTTTTACATGATGGGGCCCCTGCTTCGAATGATCTGATCTGCTAATCTGATTGATCTGGCTTTGGACTAGAAGTTGATGAGGCATGTGGATCAGATGATTATGGCATCTGAGAAATTGTAATTGTGATAGCAGGAGAAGGATGGGTTCCAGATTTTGTATAAACAACAGCCTAAATTCAAACATGGTTTCTTTTCCCTGTGAGTGTGATTTTTTGCTTAAAAAAAGACCCGTAGCTGCAGCAATCACATCAGATGGACGTACCGTGTCATTTAGCATTCTGCTTAAGTTCTTATTATATTTTAGTAAACGGTTGTGATTGGAACCAAGCAACCCATCTAAACAGATCACCTTACCAAGAAAATTCAATAAAATTGGTTGTCATTAGTGCAGCGTTGATTTATCCTTTTGGTTGGGTGGGCCCATTGATTGGTCTAAGTGCAACATCTCTCTCTCTCATCAACAATTTTGAAGGGTTTGAATTGTCATTTCTCTCCTCTTCCCCCTCTACTTCTTCTTCTTCTCTATGTTAGTTCATCACACAATTATTTTTTATTTTCTTAAAAATCAAATGGTCTGATTTGTCAAATTTAACTGTAAACAAGTACCAAAATAAAAAATCACAGTTTTCACTCTTTCCTTATTGAGGTGGGAACTTGGTATCTTAACTCTCTCACTCTCCTTCTAATTTTCTTTCTCTTAAGTTTTGAGGCATATTGACAGCCTTTTCTAAGTAAGCAGAAGGGGAGCCTTGGTGCAAAGGTAGAGTTGTCATCGTGTGACCTTGAGGTCACAGGTTCTAAAACGTAGAAACAGCCTCTTTCAAATGCAAGATAAAGCTGCATACTATTGACTCTTGTGGTCCTTTCCTTTCCCGAATATTGAACGTAATTAGGGAAGAATTAAAGTTTTTAGAATTTAGAAGGAATTCACAAGATAGAATTCATATGGCAATATGTATTATAAGTTGTGCATTTTATGTGAACAAAAGTAGAACTTTTTACATTTAGTCAACACACTTTTTGAACTAGTGGACATCAAAAGTAGGAGCTATCATATGGACGGGTTGGATCATCCAATGATAGGACCTACAAACTATCAAATAATTATAATACTATGACAATCTTTTTGAGAAAAATGTTATCAAGAATATTTATATAAAAAAAAACATATCCTTAATGTTGAAAAGCATTTGAAACTATAACATCAAACACACAAAATAAATGAAATGAAGAGATCCGATCATGCAAAGTGAGTCCTTCAAATAAATTGTCATGCTTCCCCATTATACCAAAAAGGGCAACCCTGATGCACAAAGCTCTCGCCTGTGCAAGGTTCGGGGAAGGGTGGACCACAATAGCCCATAGTAGGTAGCCTTTACCTTGCATTTTGCAAGAGGCTGATTCCACACCTTAAATCCGTGACCTCAAGATCACATGATGACAACTTTTACTGTTGCGCCAAAGCTCCTCATTATACACAACGAGCTATTTATGTCCTTCATGAATGGTTGTGATTGTTATATTCTACTGCCATTTTCCAAGTGAAAATATGTGTATTCACCTTTTTAATGAAAGTGCAAACATCTCAATGTGCGATCCAATGGTGACTTCAACTCTATACCCAAATTTCTGTCAAAAGCTTATTATTTATTAATTCAGAAATTTACTTGAAAATCCAAATAAAGTCCCGGTAGGCGTACATGCTCGAGCGTGAGAAAAAGTCTACATCCTTTGTTTTCAATACACAATGATCCTTTTTTATGGATATGAGCCGTTCATCATGTTTTCTAGACTATTAATAGAAAACCCATTACAAATCACTGTATTTGAATGATTCTAACTGCTAGTTTTTCAACCTTATAAAAAATTGCTACAAATACGTGGTCACGATTTTCTACTCCTCAAAGCATAGGCCAAAAAGTAACCAATAAATATGAAATTTGGTCTCTATCCTAATTAAGTCACTCGAAAATTGATGAATGGCTTCAATCTATAGAACAAAGTTTTACCATGCATAAAAAATGGGAGTGAACTTCTCATGCTCAAGAGCATGTAACCGACCAGGACTCATCCAAACAACTTCAGGTGGGTTCTTATAAACTGTGGGAGTTTGCTATCAATGATAGTTGAAAGAAAATTCTCATTATAGACAAGGAACTATGTTTCTTTTCGAGGAAAGTTGAAGCTTATACAACCTTTGCTCTCTAATCTGCTGCCGCCTTTAATACAAAATCATGGCTCCACCCTGGATGGGGTCCTAACTATAGCTATAATTATGGCATGGCATATAGAGAGTTGAGTAACTTGCTGGGAAGTCCTCGTGTTGTACCCATCATTTTATCTAGACTTAGCCCATCTAAATTATTGGCCGTCTAGATGGTCAAGACCGTCCGAAGCCTGTTCAATTACGATTGACGGATCCACTCCCATTTGATCCAAGAAAGTAAGCATGTCATATAAGAAACAATCCAGGTGTCAGTTTATCCTGTCCGTTGATGCTATGGCTATATATCTTGTAGAAGGATACCCATACAGAGATCAAAACATGTAAGATCGTCCAAAGAAATATAACGATCAAACAAGATACTGAAAGTACCGTGGAAAATAAACCAAAGCGCAGAGTCATTTTAAGTGAGCATACAGTGACAAAAACCCAATGTTGGGACCAATTTTGTGACTTCCCAAACAAAAAGATGTAGAAAGATACGTTGAGAATTCACAAAAGTTCTGGCAGAAGATGACAACAAGTCATTGATCTTGGTTTTTGATCCTTGTGGTCCGCTCTTTCTTCGGACCCTACATACGTGGGAGCTTTGAGCACTGGGGCTGCCTTGTTTTTAACTCTCTTTGTACACCCCCAGTTGTGTCTAGTTGGGTTCCTTATGTGGTATGGACGGCCTTGTGCCGTATACCAACAATGTATGTATGTATGTAAGAAAGACACAATATTGCCTCACCATGAATCGACCATTCTATTTGACATTCGATTGCTTTGGGGGCCAACATCGTGCTTGTCCTCATCACCTTGATGATGATGTTTGCAGAGTTCGTTTGTGCTACAATCATCATCCAACGGACGATAATCTACCATACAACACCATACATGTACAAAAGACAGGCTCCGGTTTGTGATCAGTACTTACGCTCTAAACACAGTCTCAATGTAGCCCCACAAATGTGTGGTCTTAACGAATCCAAGAATTGGGTTTCATTTCAAAGGTTTAAGTAGTAGAACTGAAATGAAATCCAAATCAGGGGGAGTCATCACCAAATCCAAATCGAAAGAAGGAATTGGGTCCAAGAAATTGAGGAATTACTTGACAATTAACGTTTGATTTAGAACTTAAATCTAATCCAAGATATTGAATGACTTTTATAATCAAGAAATTTCAAGGCTTTGATTTGGGTATTATTAGTTCCTCACTCTTTCAAGATTTCCTTAATCATTTACAAAACTCTCATACTTGTGATTTTATGATTAAAAATGGAAAGGTGATAGCTCTAGACAGCTAAGAGGAAGTTCACCAACTGATTACACGGGTCTGCTGTCATCATAATCCTCCACACGATTAGCTGCTAAAACTTGTTGAAGCTCCTAAAAAGCTATAAAAAAAGGCAGCTCCGGTGCACCAAGCTCTAGCATATGCGGGGTTCAGAGAAGGGGCAGACAACATGGGTCAATAGTACACAGCTTTACATTGTATTTTGCAAAAGCTGTTTCTACGCCTTGAGCCCGTGATCTCAAAGTCACACGACAACTCTTTCATTGCGTCAAGCCTCCTAAAATGCTATCTAAAGAGAATATCATAGACAGTGTCAAATGATGCAGTGTCAGTACCATTTCTTTGCATTTTATGTGTAGAAACAGATGTGACTTAGTTTTCATTCAAGTCCCAAGAGGAAAACATGGCTTTTGTTGCCACTCAAGTAGAGTACACCTTTGTTGCATGTGCCTCCTCTTTTTCATGTCATCCTCACACTAAAAAGCAGCATCCCAGAAATTCATGCCCCTCTTTCTGTCTCTCTCTCTCTCTCTCTATGATGAGTACAGGGAGAATGCTCAGTTATCTTCACTTTTACAACCAAACTTTAAGTGATGTAGGAAATATTCCGGAAAAGATTGAGAAAGTTTCGGAAAGTGCAAGTTTTTCTCTACTTAAAACACAATTTCATAATAAATATTCCAGCCGGGATGACAATGAACGAAATGCACACAAACAATAAAAGAAGAAAAAGGGTAAAAAAGAAAAGAAAAAAAGAAGAAAAAAGCATGTTAGTAGATAAGCTAGTGATGATACACCATCATTCTCGTGGATTGGGCACATGACTTCATTTCATTAGATTGGTCACCCACAACAAAAGACAGTGGGTTCTAAAAACTGCCCTACAGAAGGACAACAATGTCCCCAACATATCATATTGGGTGCCCAAATGAATTCGAGGGTCATAATCTTCAATAAAATCTCTATATAAAGGGCCGCTTCAAGAAACTCCCACATCTGTAAGGTTTGGGGAAGGGCGGATCACAAGGATCATTAGTACTCAGTTTTACCTTGCATTTTGTAAGAGGTTGTTTCCATGCCTTGAACCTCGTGACCTCAAGATCACACGATGACAACTCTACCGTTGTGCCAAGGATCTCCTTCTAATAAAATTTCTATATCCAAAGGAGAAATCCACCAGCCCACTTTCTCAAAGGGGTTATCAGGGACCCCCACTAGATGATTGCACTTGCTTTCTTTTTAGGTGGAGCCCATTCTGATTCATGGCCGTAAAGCTCCTCCTGCTTTTACATTGCAGGAAGGACTGTTGGTGCTTCAACAGAGAGCCAGGAAAACAATACTTGTGAGAGTGTACGTTATGAGGAAGTTGCTTCGTCAATGTATGCAGTTTATCTGCTGACAACAATGACTAGAAAGTAGGTGTCTTTTTACCGACATAAAATTTTAGACTAAAAAAACATCCATGAGAGCATGTGTTGAGTAAATGAGAGTATATATGGAAAGAAGGGTAGAGAGATAGAGATGAAAAGATGTGTATTAATTATTAGTAACTTAGTATTACATATTTGTTATATGTTCATGTATACATAAAATTCAAGTGGGCCTATCTTATTAGTGATCTAGACCGTACATAAAATGGATGGTAAGAGACTTTTTTAATTTTACACCGTTCATTATATGAACATAAGAGGCCCAAAAGATGAAGGCTTTGGATACTCTCTTTAGAAATGAGTTTTGACAACAGGATGGGCAGCATATATATATATATATATATATATATATATATTTTGTGTGTGTGTGTGCAGAGAGAGGAGAATTTCTTCTACACATGTATATATTACAGGAAAATAGTGTTTGGGCCTTCTTTTTTGTGTTTTTTATTAATTCAAGACGTTCGTCTAACTTTGCCTCAACGAGATTTTCTTAGTAGCAAAACTGATCTCTAATGGAAATATTTAAGGCTTTCTCGTTTATGGGCATCTTACGGTCGTGCAATGAACGGTGTAAAATGAGAAAACTCTCTTACCAATAGATGTGAGTTTTGATATCGAGGACTTTTCATTGAAGCGTATTCATATAAACGTCTCGGATCGACGAAAAAAATATTAAAATGTGAATCCAAACACCATTTTTCTTTAATATATAATAGTACATGCGTATATATGGAAGAACTTCAAGAGAGAAAGCTTTTATGCGTCTCATGAGCTTTCTATTTTGTATAATAAAGTATAAGTTTCACCCCAACACCAATCTTTAGACCCTTAACAAGATAAGAGAAAGAATGTCCGGGCATTGAACTCACCTACAGATCGATTGCAACAAAGCCAGCTTTTGTGCTGCAGCTGTTGTATGATGTGAAGGCATGCAAGGACAGTGATGGTCCAACCACATTGACATGGCTAGCACCATTTCTCATGGTGGCCCACATATGAGCACTGCTGCAGTACCACCCCACTTGCTCTTGTCCTGATTTTCCATAAGGTGACATTGAAATCCTACTAAGTGGACCCACATTGCAGAAAGTACTTCAAGAGAAAATTCCCTCTACTTTCACTGTCTTCTATAAAAGGATTACTTGTGGATTAGGGTAAACTTAGGATAGTTTTCATTGGGAAGGTCATGAAAAGGAGGAGAATATAATAAGTACATGATCACATGCATCTGCAAGGCGACGCATTGTACAAATGATTCCATACACCAACACCATTCATTAACTCAAAATTCAAGGAATTATGCAATTAGATGCACGTACAAAAATGCAGTCGACAGACCTCAGCTGAAACCAACCCTAGCCTTCTCCTCCATTACCACCATGGATTATGATAACTCCACTGTAATGGATCAGTAGCCAATCTAAATGCTAGATAGAAACTCATAGAGGCTCAACAAACACTTGCACAGCCAGATTTCTGTTCACAATCTTGTTTTGTTTTGCTGCCAAAGGCTATTTCTGTTCTCAACATTGAGACAATCAAAGAGTGGTAAATCTAGGAATGTCCTTATATACGACAGGAGAGTGCACATTATACCCTATATGTATCGTAAGGCATTGCTTGCCGTGTGGCTGCTGTTCGCTGTTCTTCCTGCTAAAAGGGCAGCACCGGTGCACAAAGCTCCCACCTATACAAGGTCTGGGGAAAGGGCAGACTACAAGGGCTGCTGTTCTTCCTGCTGCTATATTAATTCTGGGCTTAGGGCCAGTTTGGTTAGCAAGAATATGCACACCTTCTAAATTTCCATGAGAATGAGATTTCATGTCTTATAAGGGAAATGGATTTGCCCAAAATGAAGGTCTGATCACGCTGGAACTAGATTTCCTGTCAAACCAAGCAGCAGAAATGATGGAAAGTTGGGAGACGAATTCCATACCATTGGTTATCATGCATTTAGACAAAAACAGGCCCATAAGTGGCTTCTCCCATGTATGTCAAGGTCAAGGAAGAGCAGGTCTTCAAGTGGAGGGTGAACTATCAAATCCAGAACCTGTTAATATTGCAAAAGGTTTCTTTTCCGTGCCAGGGGAAACATATAAAATGGTACTCTCAGCTGGGGCATTTTCTGTTAATGATGCCATTTGTGTAGGGAGATGACATCCCTGCTACCTTATTTAGAGAGAACATGATAGTCTCTTTATTGGGCACTTACTTTTTATGATCAGCTAAGCTTGTTTGGTGACTGCAACAGCCTTCAACAACTCATTAAAAAAGGTCTAAATATAAGTTAGGAAAAACCTTTATTATGCTAAGATAATAAACAAGTACTATGCTTTGGGAGGGCTGCATATGAAAGCTCAAAGTGGAACCCTACTTGGCCCACGTGTAACCTGATCTTAGTGGGAGATCTGAAGGGGAAAGGTTTGATATATAAGTGCATGTTTGGGAAACTGGATTTAATTGTTTTCATTGTGTTTTATAATATTTTATAATTGAAACTTAACAGTTTTTCTGTTGTGAAATATTCTAGAATACAACAAAAACAATTAAATCCAATTCCTCAAACAGCCACTAAAGGACTTGAATTGGTGATCTCCTCTATTCTCCATGGTTATCCTATAGTTTATATAACCACACTAAAGACTAGTGGGAATATTGCGTCCATCATAGTATATTATGGACATTTTAGATACCTCCAAACTATGGTGGACCTCGCAAAATGTGGTTACTAGACTGTACCTCATAGTGTGGTCAGTTTATCTTTCCCCATCTATTTATACTTACAGCCAGACATTCTAATATATATATGTTTTATGTACGTGCAAGGAGCAGGGAACAATTTGTTTGGTTGGAAAAAAGCAGAAAACAGAAAAAGTTAGAGGAATTGGCAGTTATTCTTAGCCAATCACATGTAACCTGTAACTCCTTGCTGAAATTACCGCTCCTCACACACACACATTGCAAATACTTGGAGAAAGGAGAGCCCACAAGAAGCCCAAATTGATATATATATATATATATATATATATATAGACACACGTTGCAAATACCTAGAGAAAGGAGAGCCCACAAGAAGCCCAAATTGTTTTCCTTCCCCATTCTTCCTCTTTTGGGCTATGCAACACCAATCTCATCACATCCTTTCCTCTTCTTCCTCTTTCTGATTCTACAACACCAAGAAAAATCCAAATTATGTCCTCTCTTCCCTCTTCTTCCTTTTTTATATATAAGAACAATAAATTTTCAATGATTCTCAACTTCATTTTTTTGGGTTGGAACTATGACACTAAAATACCTTAGTTTTAGCTCCTTGTACATTTTGAATCTAAGGAAGTTACAAAAATCCCTTGTTTTAGTGTGATTTTGTGAATGTTCCTTTCATAAAAAAGCAGCCCCGGTGCACGAAGCTCCCACGTATGTAGGGTATAGGGAAGGGACGAACCATAAGGGTCAATAGTACGTAGCCTTACTTTTCATTTTGCAAAAGGCTATTTTCATGCCTTGAACCCATGAACTCAAGGTCACACAACAACAACTCTAACATTGCTTTCCTAAGATATCAAATTGATAAAGTATTTTCTTTCTTAAAAGCTTCAAAATCTTGGTGTTGGAGAGGTTTTAAGAGGGTTCCGAGTCCGATGATAAATAAAAGGATGGCTTCTTGAACCCGCTTTGGTTGTACATTGTTAAACTATTTTTCAGCTAACTTCAACCTGCTCAGCTCATTCTCTAGGAATTTTTTGGGGTACTAAGTCACAAAGTATATGGAAAATAGCAAGGCAATTATTAGCTGTGGAGCATATGCTTGGGCCGTTGGGTTGCTCTTTCTTTATCTCTGGTGGAGCAAGATAGTCATCTAAATTCATTTGGAAGGACTCCACCAACTGGGTGGCTAGAAGTCAATATCATGATTGTTATTCTTGAAGCATTAATTTCAAGGCATTGCCTATAAAGATTACTACCTACCTTGTCAAGTGAAGATCCCTTCAAAGAATTCATTGCTAACCTCCATTTTGCACGCAAATTAGTACTTAGAGAGAGGAAGACGATGAAGGGGAGCCTTTGTACAACGATAAAAGTTGTCGTCATGTGACCTTGACGTCACGGGTTCAAGGCGTGGAAACAGCTTCTTGCAAATGCAAGGTAAGACTGTGTACTTTAAGTCCTTGTGGTCTGCCCCTTCCCCAAACCTTGCATAGGCGGGAGCTTCGTACACTGGGCTGCCTGCCCTTTAAAGAGGAAGATGATGAAGAACACTAAATGAAAATGAAAATCTTCTTTAACAAAATCCATTTTGTATGAAAAGTAGAATATCAGTTCTTGCTGCATTTTACTGGAAAACTAGCCCTCGAAGAGAGAAGGAAAACGCCCTTAGCGTGTCTATGAATTATTATTAGTACTTTACAAATATGACCTGGTATTTCCACACACTCGTTTTACCATCTCTTTACTTATGTTAATTAAGATATAGTTTGCAAATTAAGCAAGAGTAATATTTTACAGACTCCTAGTATTTTCAAATGCTAAGGCAACTACCTTTTTATTATTTTTAAAAAAAATCTAAGGCATTCATCTTGTTTGGTATTGTGTTGTTAGACTGGCCATGAGAAATTATTTTAAGAAGATGATATTAACTTCTGTTTTTGTTTTATTTCTACAGTCATAGAAGTAATCTTGAGAGTAATTTAAGAGATTTTGAATAATATGAGTGGGTTAGACCTTTCAAAAATCTAGCCTAAAATGATAAAAAGGCAGCTTCAAAAAATTAAGATCCATTGTAAAATAGCAGGACTTTATTTTATGTAGCTTAGTATAGAAAATTAAAGACACAATATTCCCCTGAGAAACCCATAAATACTCAATGACCCTACTTTTCTTTTGCCCACAACTTTTGTCTAATAAGGAAAGCTGGAAATGATAATGAAAGAAAGTACAATTATGATCTAATACAGTGTGATGTATGATTTAGACTTTGCTCAGTGGATGAGCCCATGTGTCACTCTCATGATAATTGAGCCATGGTTATAGGTAATCTCCCCAATAATTAAGAATCAAGGCTAATATAGAGATAAAGGTCTCAATTTCCACACCTAATATGGAACTTGGAAAATTATATATAATTATAATTTCCATTCCTTTTGACAAAACTACAAAAACTATATAATCCTCGTATATATATGTGTGTGTGCGTGCAATAATTTCAACAAGGAGTTACATGTGTACAATACAAGTGACATGTAATTGGCTGAGAAAAAGTTTGTAACTATCCTTTTCTCTAACTTTTTCTATTTTTCGCTTTCCAGCCAATCAATTGTCACCTCCTCCTTGCAACTTCATCAAATAGCTAAAATTAACACACCCTATATATATATGTATGTATGTATGTATGTATGTATGTATGTATAATTATGCAAGCAAACAACAGATAATACTCTCCTACATCTAATCCTAAATTGAATCACTATGCAAATTAAGCAAAAAAAAACAGCAACTTAAACTTGCAACCAAATATATTTTAAGAGAGATGCAAAGTTGTCTGCCACCAACTTCATTAGACTTTGTTGGCATATAATCATGTTCACTTGATGAATGAAATTTAGACTAAACGCGACGACCTCGATCGATGACCTCTCCATCACACAAAAGTTTGGTTAGTTTCTTAATCCATCTCCAACCAAAAGAAAAAACACAAGGATAATCCAATAATGTAATCAAATCCAGATTGGTGGCCTCAATGGTTAGTGATAAGTACCTTCCTTCATGACACATTATGTTAAATAATCTCAATAGTTAGGTCAAATGTCAAAACCCTAGCTATTTGTCAAGGAAACAACTACACGTCACTTTCATTTCCGTCTGCGCAGTGTGTGTTTTCTTTTGAGTTTAGCAGACAACGACAACGACGAGTTTGATCCAAGTCTGTGATTATCACCCCCCTAAATGATATCTGCACTCCCCATATTTTACGCATTCGGACTTAGCAGTTAAAAGCCGTTACAATTTCCCACGTCTCCCAACATCCAATCTAAGAACTGCACATTCAAGTGAAGTTGTCATTATCAAAGCAAGAAATGTCCCGGTGTCTGCGCGGGCATACATAGGCAGCTAAAAACTACATTTGGCTGATCCGAACCGTTCATTTTCGGGATTGGGCCTCAATTAGATGGAGGATACCCCCAAATTCTTCTCCGTTGAAAGATGTTAGACATTCTGATTTTTCTCCAGTTGCTTGTACCACTGCCTAAGCTGTCCATTTCTCATTCCAGAGCAGCAATGGAAGGTTTTTGCTGCATGGTCTACCCAAGATGTACGGTTTGGATCATCGAAGATCTGGCCTAACTTGTGGGGCGAGTTGCCCGTGAATCCTTGTACCTTTTTCATAACTTAAAGAGTCCATATAAAACCAATTTTCATTAATGTTCATGGGACTCACTTGCACATGTCCTCATATGATGATTAAAGAGCAACTCATCTTTTGTTTCCTGTGAGTGGGTCCAAGCAATTCCAAACATTCATGTGATGGCCCACCCGATCAACATCCCAATCACCGCCAATCAAGTTTGATAATTGAGGATCTTTGTCGTCGATAAATGGATGAACCTCGTTGATCAGGCTAATGAGTACATAATGTGGATCCAACTACAATGCCCGAGTCTTTAATTCCCGATCACGGATGATCCTAACAATCAACAAATGTACGATGTCCGCGGTTTTAATTACTCCATGTGTAGGAGATTAATCGGCAGCAATTCCATGTTGCCAACCATGCATGGTGAGGCCCACAATTTGGATGGTCTCATCTTGCTGTACCTGTATCACATGTACGGTTGAAGTGGGCCCAAATTCAACAGTATGTCCTGCCAGACTGTTTTCTCTTGGAAGGTGGGTGATGACCATCCATTTCTATTTTAGGCTACAATCAACATCATTGATCCGGTCAGAACTTTTTTTAACTTATATGTTTTTAATTAGAGAATTTCATTGCTTCGTAAGAAGTGCAGTCTTAGTGCGACGGTAAAATTTGTTGTCATGTGACCTTGAGGTCATGGATTTAAGGCATGGAAATAGCCTCTTGTAAAAATATAAGATAAGGCTACATACTATAAGCCCTTATAGTCCGCACCTTCTCCTGACCCATGCATAAGCAGGAGCTTTATACACCGTGGCTGCCCAATTTCATTGCTTCATACTTTGAAGAGATGCATGGTATTGATGGTATTGAATATGAATGTTGAGAAACTTCAAGTTTGTAGCTTTGGAACTATACATTTTCTTTGTGAGTATTGGAAATCTCTAAGTTTGTAAATTCCAAACTCTATGTTATTCAATTAATAAATTTAAATACATTTGAAGCTTAGCAAGATTTACATAAATACTTGCTTTTTATATTATTTTATAGCTCACTTTTGATTATCTATAGAGCAATGTTCCAAATGTATAAGGAGGGCCAATATCTAGATGTTGGGAAATAATCTGAATGGTTTATAAAAATTAATTAAGTATTATGTTTAGTTACTAATTTAAAATACCTAAATCACAAGTTTTCTACGTGAAAATTTAGGGATTGTTTGATTAGTAGAATTCAACCTATTATTAATCCATTTTTCTAAATTTTGATTTTATGAGAATAAGTTTTTTAAATGGTATAAAATTTGCTTTTTCATTTGCATGACATCATATATTAAAATTATAAGATTATTGCTTAACATTGAATATCATATAGGTTTTTGTATTGAGTTTTTTTTGTCTTTTTTGTCATTTTACTTAGTTAGATTGTAATAATGCCTTCTAGCACAATAGCGTAGATGCCAAGAAGGGTTTGAGATTATGCTTGGCTGGTTGTTTGTTTAACTTAAAAAAAAAAAAAAAAATTTACTTGTAATTGGGGGACAAAGAAATATTGAATTTTGTTGAGAATAAAAATAGGCCCCATAATATCAGACTTACAAAAATACTTAATAGAAAAAAAAGAAGACGAATGAAGATGACTAGTTTAATATTATCATAATAAATTATCTCCATAACACAGCAACATAATGCTTTTTCTTTATATTTTTATTTCTCATTCTCCTTCCCAGTGCCTAATTGAAACCATCCAAAAGGCTTTTGGGTAAAAGGGGCAGTCCCAATGCAAGAAGCTCCCACCTATGCAGGGTCTAGGGAAGAGACATGCCACAATCATCTAAATTAGGCAGTTTTACCATGCATTTTTACAAGAGACTCATTCCACACCTTGAATGTGTGACCTTAAGGTCACATGCGACAACTTTTATAGTTGCACCAAGGCTCATCCAAAAGGCTTTTGAGTAAGCTTACTAAATTAAGGTTCTATGAATAGAAAATAAATAATATTATAATTAAAAAAGCTGCTTGGACGAAGGTGATATAATACATCATCTTCCAAGAAGTGGGCTTATATAAATATATTATAATAAATTATATTTTAAACTTGTCAAGTAATTAGCCCGGAAGATTATTGTCGCTTACCATGTCTCCATACATCTCTCAAAACCTTGATAATCGTTTCCATCTCCAAACCGAAAAAAAGAAATTAAAAATAAAAGTTCTTATAAAAATTGCCCTAGATTAAAAAAAATCTCAAATAAAATAAGTTGTTTCCTTTCTCAAAAATTAAAATAAGTTTTTTCCTAACTTCTTCATTAAATAACTGTCATGTGTCGCCTCGGGCACGTAAGGAATCCCATTAGATTCTAGAATTTAATTCCACACAAAAGGACGGAAAATACCCTCCTATTTAAAATTCTTTCCAAATACCAGATTCGGAGTGTACTTGTTATTTTAAATATGGTCCCCATTTAACCCATTTGGTTTGTATGGGTGGACAGATCGTTGACTGGACCACCAATCCAGTGGGTCCATCGTAACATGTCGTTTAGTAGTCCATGAATTGAGTTATCCAGGGAAGAGAATCACTAACCGTGGATAACTCATTTCCATCATATTTACAGAGTCTCACATGGATCGATCTTGTCGATCGGCAGATTATCGGCACGGATCGTTTTATGTCAGTTTGCAGTGATAAGAGATCAAATAGATGAATGGTTAAGATCACTCCACTTGTACTTTTATATGCTAGATATCGTAGCCTGGTTGGATTCTCTAAATCTCCTCCAAAGAGACGATCTGACAAAGTCAATTTTGTCCAAAACGACAAAATATATTTGGAAAATTTTCTTTAAGTACATCCTCAGATAAAGGGTATTTCCGTGATATTTCCTATAATGGAGGGCATTCCGCCTGTTCTATAAACTCAACGATCCGCGAAAACTGGAGAAGGTAACAAGCAGAGCATAATCCAGTAGGGGTATTTTCGTAAGAAAAATAATAGTAGAGAGAGAAAGAGACTGGGAGAGGGAAGAATAATGAATTTTTTTTTCTTCTTTTTATAGAACTGAAAAGAGAAAAAGAGTTAGCGCACGACGCTAAAGTGCGCCGGCTGTTATCGCGTAACAAGTGCAGCCGTTGTTTTCAGGCTCTGTCAGTTCACACTCTGCTCTACTTGAAAATTATAAACCCAAACACACACTCTCTCTCTGTTTCCTCCTCCTTCTGCCTACTTGTTCATCTCTTCTTCTTCTGTTTCTCCAACTTCTTCTTCTCTCTTGCTCTTCGTTCAATGAAGTTAAGCTCGAATTTTTATCGTCTTCTGCTGCTGTTTTTGTTCTTTCTTTTTTTTCCACCAATCGAGGAATAATGCAATGTCTGCATTTTTGGGGTAGCATTCAAGTTTCCCGCGCTGAAAAGGAATGAAACTTTTCTCCAGGTCTTATTATCTCTCTGTGTTTCACTACTCAATGACTGTCATTGCAGAAATCTATTTTCGTTTCGTTTTTATTTTTGTTTTCATTAATGGGGTATATCCGTTTTCTTCCTTTTGGATTGTTTTCTTTCTTGTTGTGGAGGGTTGGGTTGTTATGACTTGCAGGTTTTCTGTTTTACAGGTTGTAGAAATGAATACCAGAGTCAGAACAACCTTGCAGGCCATGAAAAGTCCGGTAAAGCATGATAAGGTGGGTTCCTTTGTTTAAAATCTGAGATCGATTTTTGTTTTTCATTGAGGAAGTGGATTGGTTTTGTAGAGTCTGATCGAATTTGAAGTGGGTTTTTCGTGTTTTTGTTTGGGAAAGGCAGGAAGTAGGCGCCTTGATATAAAATCTAAGATGTATTTTTTATTTCCATGGCGGAAATCGATCGCTTTAATCGCGTTGGGTTTGATCAAATTTAAAATTGGCATTGGTTTTGTTTGTGAAACAGTTTATTTGGTTGATTAGAGTCTTAAATCTCCTTGTGAACAGGATAAAAGTAAGTTTTTTTGTTTTTTCCCTTAAAATCTGAACTGGGTTTTGTGTTTTCGTCTTTTTGTTATCATGACAGTTTCATTTTTGGATTGGCTGTGAAGGAAAAGGAGAAGCTGGAGATGCAGGGTAGTAGGTTAATGGATTCTGAGAAGGCAGTGAATAGACGGCGATCGAATAGAGAGAGAAAAATGGCCTTACAACAAGATGTACTGATTAACTTCGATCTCATTGATCCTCTGCATTTTTCATTCCGTTTCGGATTTTGCTGATACTCTTCCCATGCTTCTGACTTTATTAGGTTGATAAGCTGAAGAAGAAACTTCGACATGAGGAAAACGTTCACAGAGCATTGGAGAGGGCTTTCACAAGGCCTTTGGGAACTCTTCCTCGTCTTCCTCCTTATCTAGCCCCCAATGTGTGTTTTCTTTTTCTGTCTCATTTCTTTTCTCTTCCATTGAACCGGAAACTTCGATTTGTAATGGAAAACATAGCTGAAAAAACATTTGCACTTAAAAAGATATAGTGTTAGCTAGTAAACGAGGTAGTAAACAAATGACATCCAGATCCCGAGGACGCCCAAGTCATATCATTTGCTTGATTTAGATAAAAGACTCAATTTTTTTGTATTCTTCAGTCGGGTATTCTATATTGAGTTTGATTCATCTTTTTCTGTGGCAGACCGTAGAGCTCCTTGCTGAAGTGGCTGTTCTTGAAGAGGAGGTTGTTCGGCTAGAAGAGCAGATTGTGAATTTCAGACAAGGCCTTTACCAAGAAGCAGTCTATATATCCTCCTTGAAGAAAAGCATCGAAATTGCCATTGATTTATATGATCGGCATCAGTGTAAGAATATCAAGGCAGAGCAACCCAATAGTTTGTCCAATTTCGCAATTGCAGGTGGTGTCATGGTGAGGTGTCTACCCTCTATTATTGATGAATCTGCCACTTCAACAAAACTTGGTTCTATTCGAACTGGGAATTGCTCGTGTTGGGTTATGAATGGAAAACAACCATTGAAGAAAACCCAATCCTTTTCACCATTTGCTGAATATGGACATGAAAAAGAGAATGAATCACATGGTAAATGCACAAAGAACAAAAAGCTACTATCACCAAATAAAGCCATTAGAACTAAAGGGCCTGCAAAGATAGCACCCGCAGAAATTAGATATTTGGAAAAGCGTTTTGATCCTGCAAAATTACTGGTATGTGGGTTACTGAGTTTTGATGGATAAAGGAGAATTCCCTCGGGTTTGTTCTGTTTTAGTGACTTTGAACAGTCTTTTCGTGTTCCAGCAGGAAAGCAGATTAGTAGACCAAGAAGCCTGCTCTCCTAGCATTCCCAATGAAACAGTATCAGAAGGGGAGAGCAGTGGTCCAAATAAGACGTCTGAGGATGTGTTGAAGTGCCTGTTGAGCATTTTCTTAAGATTGAGCATGCCCAAGGCTACTACATTGGAGTCAGAAATGCTGCCATCCATTTCAGGATCTACTTCTTCTGAATCCTCAGAAGAAACAGAGTTTCGAGATCCTTATGGTATATGTTCTGAATTTGGAAGAAGAGATATTGGTCCATATAAGCATCTACGCATGGTTGAAGCAAGTTCCATTGATTCAAGCAGGTTTTTGAGCTCATCATTTCTGATCTGGAGATTGAAGTAAGCTTTTTTTCCTACTGACTCTATCAATCTCTCCTCCTTTTGTGCTTGCTGTCAATATGCATCATTGATGGCAGTTCTTGTTTCATACTATTGATCCTAGGCTTCTTCTTGGAAAGCTTGCCTCGGTGGATTTACGGGGGCTCACCCATCAACAGAAGCTTGCATTCTGGATCAATGTCTATAATTCCTGCATGATGAATGTAAGATTCTTGATTGACCACCTTATGAAAAGAAATAGAAATTAAATGGAAATGGAAATGGAAATGGAAGATGAAATGCTCTCACAATTTCATCATAGATCTGTACTACAAAATTAGTTACGATATTCGCCTTGAATACCTGCAGTTACTGAGGATTATACCAGATTATTCCATATAAATTTATATAGAATAATGTGGCACAATATAATGAATGAGATTATGTTAATCTTGCCAACCTGGCCCTAATTTATAGGTCTGATAAATTCCTCATTGTCTTATCATTATCTTTAGATTGAACATTTGCTAAAAGGGTATTGCCATCCCAAGTGGACAAGAGGGATTGTAGTTGAATGGTCCAAAATTGTACAACTACACAAGCTCTATCGCTCTAAAAGTGCTCTGCTTAGACCATGGATTGCAAGAAACTTGTGTCGTGATTTTCACATTCAGAGTGCTTTTATGTTATGCAGTCTTTTTGCGGCCTCCAATGCACGAAATTCTTTTAAATGTCACTCTGGACACTGATATCACCTTTTATAAAGTTCATCGATTATGTGAATGTTTTGTTTGGAAATGCTGACTGGTGATATATTTCATCAAATTAAGTTGTACATGTTTCATTACTGCTTCAGGCATATTTGGAGCATGGAATGCCTAGCACCCCTCAGATGGTCATTGCATTTATGCAGAAGGTATTGATCTTCATGTATATTAGAATTTTCCTGAAAGGATATATATATATATATATATAAAGGGCAGCCCCGGTGCACAAAATTCCCGCCTATGAGTCCGGGGAAGGGACGGACCACATGGGCCTAAAGTACACAGCCTTGCCTTGCATTTTGCAAGAGGCTGTTTCTACGCCTTCAACCCGTGACCTCAAGGTCACAAGACGACAACTTTTACCGTTGCGCCAAGGCTCCCCTTCACACACACAGCTATATGATGAATGTGATTGGATGTCTCTATTGTTTGATGGTTGAAAGGACTAAGTAATCATCAAATGTAATGGTGTCTCAGGCGACAATAAACGTTGGCGGACATGTGCTGAGTGCAATGACAATTGAGCATTTCATCTTGAGACTACCGTATCACTCAAAATATGTATGTGCTGTTCTTTTCCATTCTTGAGGAATGAATTTTGAGTAACTGAACAGGAATTTGTTCATTATTCATCAGATCTATGTGAAAGGTGCAAAAAATGATGAGATGACAATGCGGAATGTTTTTGGGTTGGATTGGCCTGAACCGTCGGTTACATTTGCACTGTCATGTGGAAGTTGGTCGTCCCCTGCTGTAAGTTGTTTCCAATTTCAAGCATAGTGGACGAGTTAAGTAGTTTTACAATGTTTTCATATCTTGTGTCTCAATACCAGTATTAGTAAGGACTATTGGAACGAGTATCCTGGTTTTCGAAGTGGACTATTGGTGCAACTGATAATTTATGAATTGTATTTCTTATTTCAGTTATTAACTTTAAAAGCAAATTTTCATTCTTTTAGTCATCTTTGTGGGAAAGGCCCTTGTGGCCCATTACCATTTTCTGCGTTAATCATGTTCGTGCTACTGATATACAACATTTCCAAATGCAGGTGCGAGTTTACACAGCATCTCAGGTCGAGAATGAATTGGAAACTGCGAAGAGGGACTACTTACAGGCTGCAGTAGGGATCTCGATGACAAAATTAGCAATCCCCAAGTTGCTAGATTGGTATTTACTTGATTTTGCTAAGGACATGGATTCATTGCTGGATTGGATCTGCCTGCAGCTACCTGTTAGGGAGAGGAAGGAAGCAATTAGGTGCCTTGAAAGAGTGAGACAAGACTCACTTTCACAATCAGTACAAGTTATTACATATGAATTTAGTTTCAGGTACCTTCTATCTCCATAGAAGCTTCTCTTCTTCATCTAAGTGGCCGTCTTAAGTTGAAGGCTGTTGAACAGGACTGTACACAACAATAGGAAAAATAGGATATAATTATATATTTAATTGATTTGTATGTAATTATAAGAGACGATGTTGCTGTCATAAATGGGGTTTTGGCATGGAGATTCCACCATTCCATTTGATTTGGGGAGAGTTTTACATAAAAATGTTTTCTTTCTTGAGTTATGCCTTGTGTCACATGTATGATTGGATTTGTAAATGATGATTTGTGTTAGACACTAAAATATAAAAAAGATAGGTGCACATGAAGATCACATATGCCACAATCCGTTTTGATAAACTCGGTCGATTAACGATTTGAATGGAATGTTGTTACCCTTGTAAACTGTAAAAACTTTTAACAGGGAACTAAAATACTGTAAACTGAAGAGATCAGTACCACAATTAAAGCAAGATGGTGCTGATTTCACTTCTGTTCATTTACTAGTATCTTGTACTACCTATCCTATAGCAAACTGGCACTATACATTCCTACTCCCAGTCACTTCCCTGCAACACCTAGCACTGCAGTTAATGTTGAATCTCATGAAATAATGGTATAATCTGCACCCACTTAATGGGGTTTGTACTTCTTGAACTCGCACCCCGGCTAGGTGATTAACTATGTCATCAGATGTTTACAGTAGCAATGCACAGAAACAAAATCAGGGTAAGGAGAATATCTGCACAGATAGATTATAACTGGGGATGTTCCATTCACCTGATACATGTCCTCTATTTACTTACTGTCAGTCACAACTTTGAGCCATTCTTCTCTAGCATTATCCACAAACTGTTTACTTCAGGAACTCCGTACACTATCTAACGTACTCCTTTGTTTTCACATGAGCTCAACCTCTGCCGAGTGATTTCTCCCAAGTGATCATGTTCCTCGAATCAATTGATCTGATTATTTTGTTTTTGCTGTCATTTAAGTAACAAGCTGAGTTCTGTCTTGTGATTCTAGCAGCCTTGTATTCATCTTCCTGATGAATTGACCTGCAACCCATTGTCAATGTAACGAGTCTTTATGTTCCCTGCCAACATATGGTTCAACCAATTTGAAACTATTGCCTTTTTAGTATCTATGCAGTGCTGCTGTACATACTCCTTTGAACACTAGGTTTCTCAATCCAGCTAACAACAGAGGAGTACATTCTTGAGACCATTTGCTGTAACTGGCACACCATATTCATAGTTAAGACAACTAGCACCAGGACCACCATCATTTTCGCCACCGAACTGAGTGTCTGCTGGAACTTAAAAATCTTATATGCGCAGGCCCATGTGGCTGTTTCTTTCCCCATCCTTACGCCTGTCATTCTTGTATGCCCATATGCATGGAGCAGGTGGTATGCCTTGTTGAAGACGACATGACTAGCAGGGTACACATGGATCTGAACTATTAGCCGGGGACCATGACTTCTTTCCCTTTGTAATGATTCTACAAATCCCCTTCTCCAAGCCTTTTAGTATGAAATTGTGCCAAGCACATGGCTGTACTCCCTACTAAGTTTTTGTCTGTCCCTCCCATCAAATGAAATTTGCTGCTCTTCTTTCTGCAGCCCCATTATTTTTTGGAAGTTCATACCGTGCGAGTTCTTCTAGCAGTACGCCCAAGGATGCAACCTATATAGGTCCCAAATTTTTGTTATCTAAACTGTTCATCTTGTTCAGCCTGCCCAATTTATGCAAGGATTCATGCCCATTAGAGGCTTCCAGTGACTAGTTTTTCTGATTAAAAGTTTCAAAGGACATGATTTAAGAACAATAAAGGATTGCTCAAATCATCCAACAGTCATAAAATTTGCTGGCTAGCCAATCTAAGGCAGGCTGAACATGATAAATAGATCAGATCATTGAAAAGAGAGCCCCCAGGTTGCATCAACTTCTTTTTCTGCATCAGAAAACCATTTTCCATACCATAGTCCGTTCATTTCTTTTTATATTCCTTGAATGTTGCTACTAAATAGTACCATCTAATTAGTGTATATGTATAATAAATCAGAAACTTGTTTCTTAACCCAAGCCTAATCTTAATGGCAATCAATTAATTATTGCGTTGGAAACCAAAATTAATCTTGTAAACTATAAGTAAGCTCTTTTTAAATCACAAAGCATAGAAAGGGGCTGTTTGGCATGGGAGTATGATATTGTGCTTTCTTCTTATAAACTCAGACACTGGTCTCTTCTTTTTACTTTACACTTTTCCAGTCAGCTGTTAAAAGCTTCCAACTGGCTGTGTTTCAGACCAAATACGGAATTGTAATTTCCAAAACAAAGATGTCTCGTAAAAGATGAAGAGCCAGGAAAGCAAGTGCATCCCACTTGTTCAATGATCAAAACCATTGATATGCGAGCCCCTTCTAATGGATAAGTCGCACATCAAACTTTGCCAAATGAGTGGTTTGCATTTCTATGTATTTACATGCATCAGTTTCCTGCTAACCAACAGTAAAAGTTGTTTCTCGTATGATTTTGAGGTTCGGCTTCAAGACGTGGAAATAGCCTATTGTAAAAATACAAAGTAAAGCTGCCTATTATAAGTCTTTGTGGTCCACCTCTTCTCTAAACCCTGCATGGACAGGAGCTTCATATCCAAAAAGTTGGCTTTTGAAGTTTTTAAAATTGATCTGTAATCTGTTTGTTGATCCAAGCTGCTCATCTTCTGTTGTGGAACCACAGATGGATGGCTCAGAAAGTTGGAAATTAAGGGTAAAGGATCCTAACCTTACAGAGATAAATGGTCAGAATCATTACAGAAGCGGGTCACCACCTGAGTAATACAATGTTTTACTCAAACTTTGTCACTTCAATCCAAAGAGCCCAATCCCATGAGCTTTTTCATCTACTCGCCCACCACCAATCTCCCTTCCATAAACAGGTAAAGGTCTTGCAAGCTGTTCCCACTTTCCTATGCACTCATCGTTGTTTAGGACTGGTAGATGCCAACAAGACGCCCGTGTCACTCTCCAGTGCAAACGTGCTTTTGTTGGTCCGTGGGAGGACAGGTAGGAGTGATGGCTACTTTGGCTTAGTTTAATTTGTGTTAAAAATTGCAAAAAAGATTTCTAATTCAGTAAATCAGAATGTGGGGCCAAGATGGTTGGTGATCCAGCCTTTTGTTTCTAGGGCATATAACGTTAGATATGTGATATCCCAGATGATCTTCTCCATCCACAGGATAATGAAGTTCTCATACGTCCATTTTCCATCATCTCAGATGTTTTTAGCTGCATGACTGACTACTGTGGAGTTACTGGTGTTTGAGATGGGGTGAGCTGGCTTGAGATGAGATCTGGGATTTTAAATGATTCGAATTTACATGAGATGACCAGAAGGAGAGACTTGGCTCACTGATAGAGTTGAAACAGTCTCTTGCAAAAATATAAGATAAGGTTGTCTTGCAAACACAGGAGCTTTGTGCACCGGGCTGCTTTTTTTTATGACTAGAAATATTACTTAGCTGGGTTGAGATGACATGATATGAATCCTTAACTTTGGTATAATGGTTTATTCCCATCTCAAGCGAAATACACTTGGGGGCTAAATTTTGGGATGAGAGCAAATGTTTCTCTTTCACACTAGAAAGGGTCCCCGGTTGGTAGAAATTTTACTGCTCTTGCCATGCACTTAGTCCCTTATCACTCTGGATCAAGTGGTTGGGATCATTCCAAGAATCTAAATAGAGAAGATCTTTGGCGTAAGATACAGCCTAGAAGATGAACGGTTCGGATCACCAAATATCAGGGTTGTTGTTGTTATGACTTGCTAATCGGAGATAGAATTCAAAGAAAGAGTAATCTTAATGTCTCTCTTAGAATTGCTGCAAGAAAGCCATCTAACACAGTTGGTCGCGCGCAAAATAGTCTCCCTCGTTACTCTTGGTCAGAGGTTAAAGATCTCTCCTCGTTGCTCTTGGCCAGAGGTTCAAGGTGGCATTTTCTTCTTGTTGGGAAGATTTTATGTATATTTTGAAATTAAGACAATAGATTTTAGGTCTTCGTAACTCTTTGCTATTAAATAAAATAAACAGCTGCTGCCAAAAAATCCTAAGAGTCAACCTAGCAGGCCCCACAACTGGATGATTTACTCTTATCCTCATCCTAACCCCTCGATCTTCTATCATGGGCCCACATTAATCGATGGCCCCCCTCAATGCACCCACACCACGCCTGCCCATTGTACTGTACATTGTGAAGTACAAAAAGAGAGGGATTGATGGATCCAATCATCCACTGTTGCTGAGCATAAAGTGCTTTTAATTACTATGTACCCCAATGCCCACAGGCTAGTGGTACTTGGTCCCCACTTATATTAAGCCTTTTTGGGCCCACCTTATCACCCCCTAGACCAATAAATGTACACAAGTAGAGACAGCTTTCGGAGAGAGTCCCAGTAGGCCTCGCGTAACACGTTGTCTCCTTCCAGGCAGCCTTGCATTGTTGGATCCATAACCACGAAATTGATGGGTACACCCAGTTCGGTGCATGAAGCTCTCGCTTATGCAGGGTGCAGGGTTCGGGGAAAGGGAGGACCACAAGGGTTTGTAGTACCCAGCCTTATTTTGCATTTTGTGAGATGCTGTTTTCACACCTCAGACCCATAACCTCAAACTCACATGACGACAACTCTACTGTTGTTGTATGCATTTCTTTATTGGCTGTTATAAGTGCGTCAATAAGTCTCAACATCAGTTGAAGCTAGGAGTTAGACCAAAGTGACAGAAAATGTTTGAAATTGATCGTGACCCCAATAGTCTGTTGTGTACGTCAAGGAAGACATCAACGGTCAAGCTCGTTCTATGTTTGGATTCTAATTTTCCATGGGATAATCTTGCATGCGGTTTATTATTCCCCAAAAACTGATGATTTTGGATCAAGAATTGATATAATCATAGCTGCCACATTCTAGACAGGCAATGCCACAAACATATTCTCCGTTGGATGACTTTACTTTTCATTGGTTAACATTTTACTACCATCATCCTTTGGATCTGTCATTCAGTACAGAATAATAACGGTTGGGATTATCAATTGGAGAATGTGGGGCTATTCCCAGACGTCAATATTTGACATGTCCATTCCCAGAAGCCTCTTTGTTGTTATTATATTTTTGGATCTAGGGTATTCGCCTCCTTCGCCCAACTAGTTTAGGCTACAGGCAAAAATTCATGCCAATCAGATAATCCTAACCACTATTTTCTTCAAGCTTTTAAGAATCAATTATTGTGATTTAAACAAAGAGAAACTGGGATAAGATTGTCCAATTGACACGTGTCTAGCCTGTAGGAAATCCTAGGGTGGCCAAACCATGATGAACGTGTCAGATCTTCCAAAAACCATGCTTAAAATCATGAAAGAGGGGCTTATGCAGTTAAGCATCGTTAATAGATCTCCGAAGTACTATAGACTCTTTGTGGTCCACCCCTTCTCTGGATCTGTATATGAGGGAGCTTCGTGCACCGGACTGCCCCTTTTTTTATTAACAGAACTCCAGAATCCCAGGGGCAGATCCCTGCTCAGTCAAATTCAGAGGAAAGATGGTTAAAGGCTGTCAACGGGTGTGTGCGTGCACCTTTGAAGAAGAAAAAACCAAAGAACACGTGGGAAGATGCAGAGCATAAGAAATGATATATTAAACAAAATACAACATTTGGGCTAAAAATGTGCTCCTTCTCCTATTAGTGATGACAAAGAGCATGCCAATCATCCAAGATGAGTATCAGATGGTTGGGAGAAAAGCTTACATCCTATCAAACACCCCATCAGAAGAATAGGTGGATCAAAACAAAACTGTCATTTGAATCAATTACAGATGTCTCAGCCAAATGGTGATGGAACAGGCCCTGCAAGCACATCTGATCTCTTAATGCTTCCCATACCACATATGATGCATCCAGGACTAGAAACTGCAGAGAATTTGGCGCCACATAGGTCACAGACATCGTGTCCAATCGTTGACAGGCGGCCGAGTGTTGCAGCGCAGAACTGAGATGGATCTTCCAGTGGGTTAATCGACTTGTTGGATAGCCCTCTTTGGGTGCACATGTCAATTAAGCTCCTCAATTCCTCTTGCTTCCCTGAGGGTGCTTTAGAGAGGAGGAGATCCAGCATCTTTTTTGAATAGGCATAGTTCTGAACCTCCATGTTCCGCTTTATGGCAGTTCTTATGCAGTTTATGCGGTGTTTTGCCTGAAGAGGCAAAGAACCAAGGTGGCGCGATAGCCTTGCCATCTCATCTTTGGCACTGATTGCACTAGGTCCTTGAACCTTCTGCAGACGCATTATTTCCTGGTGACCATGAAAATATTAAATAATGTTATATGGTAAGAGTATACATTGGTCTTCTCCATTCAAAGGGGCATATTTTAGCCAGTCAGACAGTAATAAAGGAGAACTAGATACACAGACCCTTTGTGGTCTGTCCCTTATCCAGACCCACATTTGCAGGAGCTTTGTGCACCAGGCTGCTTTTTCTTACAGTAATAAATGGAGAACTATATGTATAGTAATTCTCATCTTCTTCAGGTCTTTGCTATGCATAAAGGAAGCAATCCAAATGCTTCCTCCAGGGTTAGTTCCCATAATGTATATAAGAACAAGACTAGTTTCAGCAGTAGAACAAATCACGGCATGAATATAGTACCACAAAGCACCAGTCGTTGGCATCATAAATGACAACTGTCCAATCATCTATCTTAGTGGCACTCAAGAAGATTGCTTTTGAAATGTCATTTTTTAATAAATTAACTTTGGGATTAGGTGTCTACTGCATCGCACAACAATTCCAGGTTTGTAGAGTACATAACTAACCTAAGTGCCTTATCTATCTATCGATCACACACACACCCTCCCGCACACCTGTCTTTTTTATGGGTTTCAGTTTCATTATGGCCTAGGAGATCAGTTGCTCCAAACCGAATAAGATACGATACCTTTTTCCTTAAAGAAGCATAAAGCATGACTAGAATACCTGAAGTAGAGCAACTGCTATCTTGTACTGTGCACAGATGGTCGCTTGAGCTCTGATATCAGCTCCACGGGACTGGTCCTTGGCAAGTGCCAGGAAAGCTTCATCCAAACAAGATAGTGCATCTGGAAGTTGATTTTGCTCAAGGTGAGCAAGTGCAGTTTTGTAGCAAACAGAAGCAGTGGCTCCACGCGGAACCTGAGAGAAAAATGTGCCAATCTTAGCCACTGGATTCATCCAACTGAACAAGAGAGAAGATACCTAAGGCATTACAAACTCACTTGGCCAGGGCGTACAGCTGTTGGTGCAGTTGGAGGCTGGGCAAGAGATTTGCTGTCATTGCCAGAGTTGGACCCTGATACTCCAAGAACAGAGAGATCAAGAGGTTGGGACGAATTCAGGACCTGAGCAGGCTGTGCGATCTGAGCAGCTGAACCCTGGGATTTTGGTGGAATGCCACCGTCTGAAAGTCCAATTGAATCCAGAGAAAAATTGGACTGTTGGAATGTTTGAGATTGTAGGGATGCTTGAGGAGGGACACCTCCATCAGGTAGATCAATATCCTGTGCAGCTTGAGTTTGATTCAAAGATATGACATTGCCGTCAGTACCTTGGGGATTCTGATCTGATCTTTGCAAGAATGCTCCTGGAGGGGGTAGAGAAGCAGCAACGTGTAGGGCTGATATGGTATTCTGGAAAAAGTCTTCTGGTATAGGCCCAGCTGACACTTCCATACCAGCAATCATAGGATTAGGTTGTGTAGTTGTTGTTGGTGTGTGCATAGAAGAACCACTTCCAAACATGTCAGCAGCAACAGGAGCAGTGCTGGTCATTGAAGTAGCAGGGGCTGCTTGGGTTAAAATCAGCGAAAGATCCTGTGATTCCCCTGACAGTGACTTGGTCCTCGTAGGGCCCAACCCCTCTCCAAGTTTAAATGTTCTGGTGGCTTCTTTGAGTTTGTTTACGTCCACCGTAGCAGCAACTGGCTTGTCACGGATTCTTATCTGTATCTTTTTTGTTTTGGTTGTTCCTTCATCCTCATCACTGCTGCTACCATCAGCACTGTACAGCGGTTTCTTAAATTCTTCTTCAGCTTTGGCTTGCTCATCTGCAGAAGCAGTACCTGCTAATTGACTTGAAGCAGTCTCCATACCCATCAGAGAATTACCCTTGGATACACCACTAGCAGCTCCATTTGGCTTTGAAGGTACTGAATTAACCCCAGATGTTTCCAGACCATGAACTTTAATTTCACCGTTGGTTGCCATGATAGCTTTAACCAAACTATCTTCTCTAACTTCCACCGCATTGCCCCTTCCTTTAAGTACACCCAGGTAAACACCAATATGGTCCGTGATGATAGCAGGGATAGGTCCATCGGTCGTCTTCATGTATGGTGTGACCTCTCCTGCTAGCTGCCACTGAGGAATATCCTTTAATGCAGTGGCTGTCTTGATCTCCCAGTTTCCACCACCCCATTCTGGTCCTTTAGGAACCATACTTTCAGCAGCAAAATTGGCAAAAATACCTTGTGTCCATCCAGTTGAGCGAATTCTTAAAATCCTTTCACAGTATCGTCTAAGCTCTGAGTCAGCACCAGTAACTTCCAACTTCTGAGCAAGACGTCGCATGGCACTGGGATTCAGATGGCATATAAATAAATCAAGCATGCTTTCGAAGTCAGAGATAACTTCAAAAGTTTCTTTTGCGCTGTCAAATTGGCCATACCTGCAATTTCACTGAATAGGTTAACCTCCTAAGGAATCTGCCACTAAATAGAAAAGTAGATAAATATTTAGGAATGGCATGCATTTCCTTTCATCTGCAGAATGGGTAATCATTTAAGATCCAAGAATGGAGGAATGGCTAACATAGTCAAGAGATTTAAGGAGGTAGGCACATTTAAGCTATTCCAGGTCAACAGACATCACGCATGTCCATTGAGATATTGTGCAGGTACAGTGACTGGACAAAAATCCTCAAGTTGAGGTGTATGACATGGAGCAGAGAGTAAATGATGTTGCCCACATCTTCTGACAATTTGATAGATCAAACTTGAAAGTCAAAACCCAGTGGCAGAATCATCACTGGAGACAGAAGCATAGCAGATGACTGCTGCTTTATTTAATTAGAATTTTCCAACTATAAACATTCACCCAGGATCATCATAAAGGAAACTCTAAGGTGATAGATTGTCAAATTTTGAGTTGCTTGCTGTCCACAGCATGCCAGATTTGTAGATTCACTGTTGTTGCAGGTTACTTTTATGTTGTTTTGCTGCCTTTCAAGCACAATTTGATCTTTATAATTATTTTTTTCCTTCTCAAATATATTATCTTTTCAAGAAATGAATAGAAAAATTTCTCATATATCATGGAATACAGACGTAACCAAAACTAAATCCTCATAATACATATCTTATTCTGCCAAAGATTACGTAATTTGAGCAACTAATTTTAGACTTCAACTTACTTGAACATTTATAGGAAAGATTTCAAAATTTTAATATCTTTTTTGTTCACAGATAGGATACACATTCATAATCTATTTTTGAGTTTACAAAAAGATTTCAATCAATATCTTTTAATTCTCACCAAAACACTTTGTATGATGGTTATATTCAAATCATTTTGTGGTGCCTTGCTTTTGGGCAGTTAGATTGCTTGATCTTCTATCAGTTGGTTGCATAGCTTTGGATGACCTCAATCTGTTTCCCCTGTAAATTCTCTTCCCTCTCTTAATATAAATCCAACTTTCAGGTGAAAAAAGCTAAAAGAAAAAGGAAAGAACACCTAAAAATGATGGCAAGGCTTGTACGGCATCCACAACAGTGAAAGTTATCATTTTGACAGCATCAACCTCAATGGTGGACACATGATAGTTGAATATGTATAAGACTTCGAATGGAGCTATCAAGCAAGTATTTTCATCTCTTTTATTGATGATTCCACTCTAGGAACATTGAATTCGGGCTTTTGTTAAACAACCTGAGCTTGCATGTAAATGTAATAATGAAGGTCTCCAGATTTTCCATGAAAAGAAATTACATTTTAAAGGTAGACATTATTCCTGTCTATTCTTCTTATGGTTCAGATAAGCTATTCTTTGTGGACAATCACATTAGATTCAAATGGAATTTAGAACTTATTTTCCTTGTGATGGTGTTAAGCACAATGCAAGACCTTATACAGTCCATAACAGAAACAGAATATCCTTTCATATCTGAGAGTCTCAAATCATTAAAAGGGTTCCCACTTTTAAATTCAATGTGAGAATATACTGAATTAAACATGAATTTATCAAAACTAAATGTGAATTTGGTGATCAATTCATACTATTTAAATCTAGATATCCACCTCAGAGTGGAAAAACAAGGAAGAAAGGGAAAGCAATTGTCAGTTATATCTACCCCAGATTGCAAGGCTCATGATGTAAGCATTTGAAACTGTATCATATACAATAAAAATGATCCAATGTTGTCTGTGAGTCTCTCTCCTTAAGTTCTCTGGCTAGACTCTTGATTATTCCATTCATTTGGTTGAAACTGTCAGATCCACAACCACAAGGCAAAATGGAAATTAGTAGCAATAGCAATAGTGAGGTTCTTCATTTTTATGATGCTTAGATGGTTCAAAGGTATTTCTGAAATGAAAGTTTTGTGGTGGCTGTATTGGATTCAAAACTGAGAAGCCCCCATCTCTTAAATGGCTTCTCTCCAGAGAGTGATATTCATTATAAAGGACTTTGGATCCTGTAATTGGCAGGGTAGAGAAAAAAAGTTTGCATTGGAACAGTAGCCATCTATCCACTGGGAGAAAAATTAGGCTCATTCAATCATATTATGCTCTCTCTCCAGTTCTCTCTGGGTCATCATTGAAAGTGATAACCCAACATCACCTTTCAAAGGACAAAAATACAAAAGGAAAGGATTAAACATGTTATGGATTTGAAAGAGGATTCAATGCTCAGAAAGCACAGGGCAGCAACCTTATCTTGAGAAACATGGACTCTAGAAAAGGTTGTGGCCATTGGATAGAGGACAGAAAAGCTCCTTTCTGTAAATCATTGTGGATAGGAATTAGGAGCATAAGAAGGTAACCATGGATTCGAGTGCTAGTCGAGTTGGTTAAGTGCCTCGTCTCACCACCAGGAAGTTGTGGTTCAGGTCTGCCACTTACCTATCAAAAATAAACAGAAGGTAACCATCACAGTCCATTTGCTTGGGCCATATAATTTCAGTAAGGATATTGGATGGTAGTAGGAAATTCGGTTTTTGTACAAAAATGTAATTTATGGTTCTTTATGTACTCTAATATTGATGAGACTAGATATCATAGTCTAGGAAAAGGCATAAATCTACTGGAATATTTAAGTGCAAAAGCAGAAAATTAAACATTGGAGCTATCGGCAAATGAGTTTTAACTCAAATATAATTTGTCTATGCAGTAACATCGACACAGCACATATGGCATCAAACCATTTCCTCAAATGAACAAATTTTGATTGACTAACACTTTGTTCAAGTATAAGATTACCCAAGAAGTGAAGCCAAACAAGTGTCTTAAGTCAAGCACATAACTGACAGAATAATGGAAGCAAAGCTACAGGTAGAAGAATCTAGTGATCATACAAGTCTTCACAGTATCAGGGGCATTTATGGTGACAACCATCTTTTGATGTTATATATGTTTGTCTTCTATAAAATCAATGATGTGACAACCACTTAATTTGAAAATATTGATAGAATAAACTTATGCATTTTAACTGTGCCATCTCTATTGAAGCAATCCCTATTGTTTGTGCATCCTACCTTCTTCCCTTTGAGGATTTCTTAAATTCACTTTTACTATTTTAGATCTTCTGACTTTAAATTTGTTCTTGCTATCTATAGGGCTGTCTATCAGTTGGAATCAGATTGGATTCACCCTTTTCACAATCTTGATCACTATGAACTAAGCAGTTCAGATCCTATAATTGATTTTAAATGCTAGTTTACTTAGATTATGCTTGGATGTCAAACCATATCCAGTAAACCTATATATATTTCATCATCCTAGGTAGCTAAAAGAATAAAACTCAGAAGCTCTGTTTCTCATCTATTGAGCATAATGCTTTTGCCACTTAAAAAAGAAAGATGATTGGCATAATGATATTTTACAACGAGAAGAGGGGAACTCTAAGCAAGAGCGATTGAAGGAAAAGAAGGAGCCAATATTCATTGATGTCTCTTTACAACTTTTCCTTACTAGTATACTACAATTTCAATAAAGTTTAGGGTATTTTACTCTTCTAAAATTTTGGCTGGATTTTGGACCCAAAATCCAATGGTTTTCATGTGTTTGTTTATGTTTGATTCAAGTGAAAATCAGAGTTTATGAATGGTGATAGTATTGGGTCAGATGGATCAAATAAAATGATCATGCATCAACCAAATCTGATAGGACCATTCCAATCAGTCAGAACAACCAAATCAGTTGGCAGCTCTAGTTCTCTATAGGAAAGTCATATAGGAACATTAAAAAATAATTATCTACACTTCAAATACTCAAAAAACGCAATACAAAATCTGTAAGATTACATACTTCGTGCATGCATATCCCAGTTGGCGAAAACGATGGAATAAATGAGAAGTAGGAGGACATTGTGGATAATCTCTTGAGCGAAGGAACTCATCCTTCAAAACTGACAAGGCCGTAGAAAAGCGGAGAGCTTTGATTGCATAGATGCACCGCAACACCTAGTTATAATTAGGAAAATTTTCAGAAACCAAAGTATATGAAAATGGAATCCAGTTATTAGATAACAGTTCTTTCTGACCTGAGTAAACTGTGGGCATGCTTGGGATAACGAAACAGCAAGATCCCCACAAACAGGAGTACCCTTAGCAAGAATATCGAGAGACCTTGGTGTAATGCGCAAGCTGTCAAACCTGAACTAGTGCAGTAATACAGAAATCATAAGCAGCCACAGCTTTTACGTGACGTAATATAGAAAAGGCACAGATATCATATGCTTCAAACTGTAAAAGAATACTCATCAGCATATATCAAAAACACAAACTCAGCAGCAAAATTTAGCAATTCAATGACAAGTGAACTTTCATGTCTGGCAAAAATGGCAATAACTGCGAGGATGGATGCTACTAACTATGCATTAAGAAAAGGAGAGAACCTAGATGTTATTTGGTATAGGGTCTCTGAAAGGTCAAGCTTTTGCTCAAAATTTTGTTGCATGGTAGCAAACCCAATAAGAAGCGGTTCAAGAAGCCCTACAAGACAGCTTCTTATTTCAACACCCTTTTTTCGTTTAGGATTGATATCTGTCAGGTTGGCAAGCAGTATCCTGTCGTTCAGAGCACCAACCAACACTGCATGGAACAAGATCATTTGATGGCTCAGAAAACAGAAACAGGTAGATACAAAATTATGACTGGTCAGCTACAAAGAAATGTAGGAAATGGTTTCCCTACATTTTCCAAAATCATATTATCATGGCCTATAAGAACCGAAGAAATTTGGTCCGAACACTTGAGAAAAGAAACATAAGATGTACTCACCACAATATGGCATGCTAATAGAGAGAATGGTCCTAACTTTGCTGTCCCAACCAAGCATACTAATTGCCGTTGCACTTGAAAAGAGAAGAGCAGGACCAACCCATAAAAGGGATCTAAAGTACGAGGAAGTTAAATCTTCAAACAAAAGAAGTGATTGTCCAACCAAGCAATTATAAGATACAGAAGCAGAAGCGCATTTTGCTTTTCAGCAGGGAAACATAAACTACAAAGTGTGCGTTTACGTGTTATCTGATACGTGCATTGTTCATTTAAAGATAAATTTTATATTATCTAATAAAATGTTTGCTTGGGAAAATAAAGTATGTTATGCATTGGACATCTGTGTTTTTCAATTTGTCCAGTCAATAACAATTTCAGACTTTAAACCATGGGGAAAAGAACACATTAAAATCCTTGAGGATATTGAAGGTAATCCTTTGTCAAATTTTGCAGAACTGCTTGCCAATATCTCTAAATCTGCAGAAACAATGAGTACCCTGTGGCTGGTCAACATCCCAGCAACATTGCCTCTTAGAGTCTCCTGCCATTGAACCTGTAACAAAGAGTTGCATAATATAATCAAACTAATTGTAATTTTTCTCTAATCACTTGGCATGGAATTTTAACCAACTAGATAAAATGTCAAATTTTGAAGGGGAGCCTTCGCACAACGGTAGGGTTATCATCGTGTAACCTAGAGGTCATGGGTGGTTCAAGGCGTGGAAACAAGCTCTTGCAAAAATGCAAAGTAAGGCTGCACACTACAAACCCTTTGTGGTCTGCCCCTTCCCTACACCCCACATATGGGGGAGCTTCATGCACAGGGCTGCCCATTTAGATAAAATGTAAAAATTATTTGAACATGCTTTACAATGCTTGGTCAGAACACAAGCCAACTCAACAAAATTATAATTGTATCTCAACCATGAATAGAAGTCCCTAAAGGGACCGAATGAAAGATTTCGTGGTAGTTTTGGTGAGTGCATCACTAATTCTTTGCAACTAGATTACTGTATTTTGGCATCATTGGACAGAATTAACCATATAGATAAAATATAAATTTAATTAAAATTGCTTTAAAATACATGGCTAGAGTACATGGAATCTCAACAAAATTATAAATCTTTCTCAACCATAAATGGAAGTTCCTAAAGACACCAAATGAAAGATTTCATGGAATTTTCTGAGAGTCCATGGAAGGCACGACGGTTGAGTTGTCGCCGTGTGACCTAGAGGTCACAGGTTTGAGGTGTGGAAACAACCTCTTGCAAAATGCAAGGTAAGGCTGCATAGTATAGGCCTTTTGTGGTTTGCCCCTTCCCCAAACCCGGCATATGCGGGAGCTTCGTGTACCCGGCTGCCCTTTTTGTGAGTGCATGACTTGGTTGTATGAGAATAGATTATTATTTTGTAGCGATCACATAAGGAAACCCCAGATTTGACATCTACAGACTATGTCTAGTCGAACAAGTGAATTGCCAAATAATTCAGAAACCCCAATTAAATCAGCCATAACATTTTAAATTTTAAGCTCATGCCACTCAGGAGATTTACTAATGACAGTGAAAAATGAGCTAGATGTTCAGAATTTCATCTGCTGGCACTATAAAAGTTGCATCATAAATGTTAATCAAGTCTCAGACCACACCCAGAGACAGTAGCTTCCCAGAGCATGCAACCAAATTCTCCCAGTTAACCTTTTTCTTCATCGGAAACAGCAAGATTTTATAACCGTAAACAGCTAGAATGGGAAAAGAAACCATATAGAAACAAAGACTTGCTACTCCCATTTAAGCAAGGATATCCACCAAATTGTTGGCTGATCTAGAAACATAAAACAAGGAAAAATCATTGCATATGTGCTTCTCCTTGTCTCACTGATAATTTCTGAAAGGCTCCAAGGACCGTGACAGACATTCTTGACCCAAGGCATCAATTAGAGGATCACCTTTTACAAGACTCTTACCACTGCTTTCACTGGTAATTAATTTGAATCCTAAAAGCATTGGCACTACATTCCAGTCATACCATGCAAGGACATCCTTCATGATTTCTCATCAAAATTTAATTTAAGTTAATCTGGGGATAGAAATCAGTTGGCTGTTTTTTCTCTTTGCTAACTTCAATAATCAGATCTCACTTCCTAAAGAGATCTTGATCATATGGCCACAAATTCTTTCCTGACACTGACCTTAATATATATATATATAACGCAATGACCACCATAGGAAAATAATCCAAAGGCCCAAGAAATTGTGAGAGCAACTACAAACCATAAAATATGCCACCTTTTCCAAGGTATCCATGAATCACGAAGTACCCGCTAGATGCCAATGGGCAACAATATCCTAGCCCATAATTTCTCGCAACCACAAAATGAAGAAATAAGTGGTTACAAGACTATTCCTCTTCTACAATTCAAACAAAAGGAAAAAGAGAGACTCTTCCTGTTCCCTGCACAAAAATCTACACCACAATTCTTTACCAATGGTACATCTGTTTTGCATCAAAATTTCTAGACTACCATTCGTTGGTGATAACCATCCACCAGAAACTTAAAATCTTAACTGGGATGATTTGAACTGGCATGTCTAGTGACTAAAGGAAGTTAGATAGCTCTCTCTGAAAAAGGAAGTGCTAAATCACTAGGATGATTTGGACTGGCATGCCTAGTGACTGAAGGAAGTTAGATAGCTCTCTCTGAAAAAGGAAGTGCTAAATCACTAGGATGATTTGGCCTGGCATGCCTAGTGACTAAAGGAAGTTAGATAGCTCTCTCTGAAAAAGGAAGTGCTAAATCACTAGGATGATTTGGACTGGCTCTCTCTGGAAAAAGAGAAACTCTTCTTGTTCCTTGCACAACAACCCACACCAGATTTCTTGACCAATTCTACATCAGTTTTGCTTCAAAATATCAATACTACTATTCTTTGGTGGTAATCATCCAATAGAAACTTGAGATCTCAAGTGGGATGATTTGGACTGGCATGCCTTCAGACCAGAGGAAGCTAGATAGCTCTCTATGGAAAAGAAAGAGCTAATCAAGAAGAATTCCCCAAATCTAGATCCCAGATTACCATGTTTTCAAGGGAGAAAGATAAAAACATCTGCTCAAGAATAACAAGATTGAATATGAGTAGATTTTCTCATCAGTGATTGCAGCATCTGACCCCCACCAGACAACCCCATTGTTTCATGATAATCAAAATTACAACCTTCTAATTTATTAACCTATGGTGGTCCAGAGAGACACCTGTAAATCACTTAACCACCCAAAATCATACCCACCTAAACCTACTGATAAGAGACAACTTGAACAATCAATACTGAAGCACCATGCAGTGGAACGATGCAGTGCATGTAGAAGTAGAGTTCTTACAATTGCAGAAACATCCTGTATTACTTAGCCAAGATGGTCCACGTCATTTAGGCATATGTTCTCACTTATGTGAGGAAGGATTTATGTTAATTGCTTGGATTTTATTTTAATTTTCGTTCACATAAGTGAATAGGAAAATTTCTGCCCCTTTTCTCTTAAATTTAGTTTGGTTATAACATTTGCCCTTAGACTACAGCAGAATGGCTGGCTGATATAGTCATTTCCATATGTAACCCTAGCTTCTCTAGTTGAGAAGAATGGGCTTGTTGTGGATGCCCAGCTTTGAAGACTATTGGAACCTTTTGGGAGCCCTTTTGCTTTCTCCAACTGTTTTGAAGGTTTTCCTGGGCAGATCCTATTGTTTTCCTTTAATTATTGAATATAAATAGAGCTTCCTTGCATTTCTCTCTCGTTTCTTATAATTTCTTTGTGGGATTGCATTATAACATCCCTGAAAGTTTGCACAAAGAAAACATAAAACCGGTTCCACAAAAATAGTAATTGATGAAGTTCAGATACAGTGGCCAAATTTCTCTTGTAACACAAGTCGGGCATCAATAAGGACATTCCCAAAAGGAAAATTATTAATACCAAAAGGAATCAAACTGCGGTAATGAACATGACTAAGAAATAAATATTTTAACTTGGGCATATATTTCCTAAATAAACGGGGTCATCATGCTGTTAGACCATTCCTAAAAATATCAAGAGAGTATGGTAATTTATGCAAATGCCAGTTCCAATAGAAACGGAACATTGGCAAATAACCAAGAAAAGTCTCAAGCATGGACACAATAACTGGCATGGAGTCAAGAGTAAACAAGAAGAGGGAGAAGGAGAGAAACAATTACCTGGAGTACTATTTCGTTTACTTTCAGCTTGACTGACTTTTTTCCTTCAGTTTTTGTTGATATATACTGACCATCCTCAGATGAGAGTCGGTATCCTTGGAGCAGCTTAGCCAATCCAATATGGTTCCCATGACAAGCATACAGGATGGTTGACTCTACAAGAATGGAAAACTATTGTCAGCAAGAATCAAATACCATTGTTATTTTTTATATTTAAGAAATTCACTTCATCAACCTAGTGGTGAAGAAAATATGCGATCAACTTCAGTCTCGAAAACGAACTGCAAAGGACCACGATCTGAACCAACATTAGCATCAGAAAATGAGTTCGGATCAAAGGTCCCATCATTTTTACCATCTTCCTTTGAAGCCAACCCTGGAAGAATATATAATGATAGGGTAGTCCTATCATCATCCAGAGTAGCATACTGATTTTCATTTGAGCCAGCAAAAGCTGCATCTTGACCTAAGTAACACAGATACACAGAAATTAGGGGTGTTTGACCTCAAAATTATACAGAAAAGGAAAATAAAAATATCAAGAAAGTTATGTATACACACCTCTTATAGTGCTTCCTTTACTACTGTTAGATTGAATATCAGTTTGTTCCCGATAAAGCACAACTTCATTTGTAACACCATTGAGCTCAAAAACGACAAGAAATAGGTGCTGCTTTGAACTGTAAAGCATCCTCTTGGCAAGGATTTCAACCTTTGCAGGAACCTGAAACAAATAATTAAAATGTATTCATCAAAATGTACATGAGAAATCTTCCCAGCTGGCTATTTTTATTGCTAATTGCTTGACAAAGGATCACAACTAATAAATTACCAATAATAGTACTTCCATAATTTACCGTTGTATACAGCTTCTTGTATGTATTATCCACTCCAGAGCAAAGATTATATCCCATAAGGTTGGCACCATCTATATAGAAGGCCCTGACGGGATAGTGAAGAACTCGGTTTGCTTTATTGAAAAAATTCAACTCCAAATGAAATGGCTGGAAAAATAACAACTTGCATTAGCCACAAGAGAAATAATAAGGAAATAATTCAGCTGAGGAAATGACTTTATTATTCAACAGCATACCTGGCACACAGGAACATCCCTCAGAATATGCTTGCCTTCTAAGATTGTGATAAGAGGCAATCGAGGAATTGGACCTCTTTTGGAATGTCCTTCCATAAAATGCTATACAAAGAATACATTACAAAATGAGTCTACAATATCAATCAAAAGTATGCAAGCAGCTTAAGATGTCATCCTACCAGGCTGTAGGATAAGGATCATGGACGGACATGAGGATAACAGCCAAACAGAAATACTCCATTAGGTTTAGAGTTCAGACGCTACCAATCTGGTAAATGATCCTGTATCTTTTCCACAAAGTATCCCTCAAATACATATTTATGCACACCTTACATGTTTTTAACCTTTGAAAGCATGCTAGTGGCAAATATCATGAAGATTACTTAGCCTGCAATCTTTAGGTTCTGACAAACTCATCCTTCATATCAATATTCGTGTGAGAAATCACAGCTAAAACAAGAAACCCTGAGTAGATTCCAGTTGAAACAAGAGACATACACTGTGAAGAAATGCCTTCCTTGCAATATCTGACATCGTAAGCTGACTTTGGCTGCAGGAAGAAAATAACAATCTTCTAAGAATATAGGATAAGAATCTACATTTCAAATATGCAGTCTGAATATTAGCAAAAGAAAGATGCCATGCTGAAATGAAGCACCAGATACAGGTTGTTCATGACAAAATTTGTAACTGATGCAGGCAACAATTGAGATATCTCAGGCAATGTTCACACCAACAGTGGCAACTTAGATTGTAAATCAGCAATTCGTGCTCAGAAGATCTCTGAAATCATATGTAAAATGAATGAGTATAGCTTCAGGCACATCATTGATCCAAGGATGCACCGTTACTTGGACTAGAAGTATGCATGAAAACTAGCTGCATGGGCAAATCTTTGCCTGGTCTCTGGCAGATCGGCTTGAAGATTATTGAGTGTAGTGCTGTAAAGAGGGCGAAATGTGTCCATATTCAAACTAATGCTTATTAAGTGGCTGATCTTCCAGCTAAAATGGGTTGCAGTGTTGCTTACTACATGTAGAAAGAATGATAAAAGAAAGATCATATCTTTTTCATAAGCCATATGCAGTATAGTCATTAGAGTTCTTCACATCAAACCTGGTTAAAAATGAAAGTGATACCCACTCACCCTTTCAAGTGATGCTCTTGCAGCTGCGTTTGAAGCTGATGATCAGCCAAAATTCCTGATGACCCCAAAGCTGAAAGCTTTTCCTTCAAAACTGCAGCTGCATTACAACTCTAGCAGTCACCAAGACTGACTAAGAGGGGAAACAAAGACATAAAACACATAAAATTACAGAACATGCTCACTAGCAGATTAAAAATCAAGAGCATGAACAGAAAAATAAATATCTCAACCGTATCAGGAGCATCCAGAAGCCTTTACAAGAATACTATAATTTAACTTTCAGAGAAGGACCAAGAAAGATAAGAAAAAATGTACTAGGAAGGAGTTTATAATCGTAATTGAAGTATTGCAATTTAAATTGCACATAATAGGTTGACTATTTTGAACAAATATTTTGAAAAGGAGATAGTGGAGCCATTTATGTGGTTCACCATGCCACACCAAACCAATATTATGGTTATAATGTAAGCGACTCAAAGTACTTCACTGTAAATCATTTGCAGTGAAACTACATAACGCAAATGTTATCCCAAAAGAAGCAACTGGTATAAAAATTGCTGTGGTTTCAGAAAACACAATTCACGCAGAAAAATAATAAAAATAAGCAAACATACAACAATGCCAGAGCTTAGTTTCTGCAAACTCTCCATCGAGTGGGGAAAACCAGTTCCATCAGAAACCAGTTTACCAACTTGGGAAACCAAAGTCCATTTCGATTCTATATTTCTGTCCAAGCTTTTATGATTTTTGCAGTTTTCTATAGTTTTTCTTTGTGATTCTCATTTTCCCAACCCAATTTGCTTGTTTCCTGCTTTCATTTCTGTTCTCATACCATGCACTGGGAATTAAGCACCAGAGAGTTATGTGGTTCACCTCTGTAGCCTACATCCATCAGGTGTTATACAATCTTTTTCACTATGATAAAACAAAGAAAACAAGCATAATATCCAGTTGGATTCAAATCCCTGAAACCTAAACCCTAAAAAACACCTTGTACACTTCTCTCTCCTTCACTCTTAAATCTTTAAAGAAGAACCCTATCCTAAAGCTAGAAACCACCAATAATCCCAGAAACAGAGGTATTTATAACAAACCTAAATACCCTAGCTCACCTCCTAACCAATGGTTTAAAAGCCCAATCTAACACTAGAATAAAAGACACCCAAGTACAAGAATTTTTACCTTGGCTTTTATACCATCCACCTTGAAGATCAACCTACGACAACCACCTATATTGGATCGTCTTCACCTAAGATGCCCACCCTACACCCTAGGAGCTTCACTAATCTTCAATGCTGTAAAAGATTAATTAAGTTCTCTCTAATAGTGTTGTGTTTCAATAGGCTTCACCTCGAACTTTATGGTTGACAAACTGTGGTATGGCAATTTTGCCTACTTCCACTGGCAAAGAACAAAGAAGAATCAACAAATAGAAGTCAGCTTACAAGCTGTGTATACATCCACCCAATCTGATATGTTTACAATGAAATTGCTATATGTGAGATTCCCCAAAATCCACATTGTTTTCCGCAAAACCCAACAAGAAAAGCCTTCCACTATTATCATGTAAAAAGCTTTTCTGAACCCCTTTTCTGCAAATTCAACTTCCCAAAACCCAAATCGTATGCACCCCCTTGTACACCCTTCTCTCTCCTTCACTCTCAAACCCTGAAGAAGAACCCTAACCTAAAGCTAGAATCCATCAGTCATCTTAGAAACAAAGGTATTTATCATCATCATCATCAAGACCTTATCCCAATTAGGGGTCGGCCACATGAATCTTATTCCTCCATTCCACTCTATTAAATACCATGGTTTCATTTAGTTCCAAAGTTTTTAAATCTTTCATCACCACTTCTATCCACGTTCTTTTGAGCCTTCCCCTTGCCCTTTTAGAACCTTCTACTTGCATTGCCTCACTCCTTCTAACTGGTGCCGTTGTTGGTCTCCTTTAGACATGTCCAAACCATCTAAATCTAATCTCTCTCATATTATTACCTATTGGTGCTACCCCTAAATTTCCTCTAATATTTTCATTTCTAATTCTGTCATTTCTTGTCTTACCACTCATCCATCTCAACATCCTCATTTCTACGACGCTCATCCTATGAGTATGATGTTCCTTAACTGGCCAACACTCTGATCCATAGAGCATGGCCGGCCTTATAGCCATCCTATGGAACTTTCCTTTTAGTTTAAGTGGCACCCGCCGATCACATAAAACTTCAAATGCACATCTCCATTTGTTCCAAACCGCTTGGATTCTCTAGGTAACCTCCCTCTCAATCTCTCCACTCTCATGGATCAATGATCCTAAATACCGAAAGAGGTCTTTCACGGGGACTTCTTGGTTATCAATCTTGACTGGTGTTCCACTCCAACTCTCCTTACTAAAATTACATTCCATATATTCTGTCTTAGTTCGACTAATTTTAAATCCTTCAGATTCTAATGCTTCTCTCCATAACTCTAGCTTTATGTTTACACCCTCCCTTGTCTCATCAAGTAAGACTATATTACCTGCAAATAGCATGCACCAGGGAATCTCCTCGTGCAAATGTTTTGTTAACTCATCCATAACTAATGTGAAGAGATATGGACTCAATGCCAATCCTTGGTGCAATCCTACAGTGATAGGAAAATCACCAGTCACGCCACTAGTGGTCTTAACATTTGTTACCACTCCCTCATACATATCTTTAATTATATCTATATACCCCTGAGAAACCCCCTTACCACCCAACACCCTCCATATTAACTCTCTAGGGACTTTATCATAAACTTTCTCTAAATCAATAAAGACCATATGTAAGTCTTTCCTCCTCTCCCTATATTTCTCTACTAATTGTCTTAGTAAGAAAATAGGTTCCATGGTAGACCTCCCAGGCATGAAACCAAACTAATTTTCCAATACACTTGTTTCATGTCGTAGCCTCTTCTCAATCACTCTTTCAAAAAGTTTCATGGTGTGGCTCATAAGTTTGATCCCTCGATAATTAGTGCAGCTCTGAATGTCGCCTAAACAAAGGTATTTATAAGAAACCTAAATACCCTAGTCACCCCAAACCGTTAGATTAAAAGCTCAATTTAATGGCTAGGATAAAAGACATCATTAGACAACAGTGACTAGTGTTCCAGTGTGTAGCCTCCTTATTTTGAAGTTACCCTCTGATAATTATAACTGAATGAATAAATTGAGAGGGAAACCTGATCCTATGCTCTACATCTCATGGAGTTAAAGATGCCTATCCCCCTGCCGAGGGCAAATATTAATAACGAAATCAAATTTAAACTGAGGCTATTGTCAACATGGCTTTTACAGGAAAAGACAAAGGCAAAAGGACAAGTCATTTACTGCTCCATGTATTGATAGTCATTTTCAGAATTATCAGTTTGCCAATGTCGAAACCAACTCTATGCAATTCTAGAAGCAATCAATCACCCACCAAATGTTAAGTCTCATGGATCATCCCATTCACTGTTCACTTTTGTAGTTCGTCCATTAACTCTGGATCCTCAAGCAGGATTTGCTAAGATCAATAAACTTTCAAGCCATTTTTAGGTCTTAGAACAACTTAAGGCACCCTTGATGTACTTACCATCTATGGTCTTCCCTTGTAAATTTCTGTTGTGGATGCAGAGTTTTGACACCCAAGGGCCTAACTTGCCTTTTAGAGATCACTCACAAATGAATGCAGGTGATCAAAAACACAGATTCTTGCCAAGATGCATCCATTATGTCACTTATTGATAGGCTTGAGTCTGTTTCATGCCTCTCACAGGCCTTGGAACGAGCTTTGGGCTAAGGAGTTGACCATGAAGATGTTGGACTTGGCCTAAGGAGTTAGCCCTATTTAGGAAGATTTGGCCTGAGTAGTTAGGCACAATAGTACTTGGCGGCTCTAGAAGGCCCAAGACATAGAATCATATTAGAGTTTCTACAATGTAGCTAGAAGGATCCTTGTAAATATCTAGAGTAGATATTTGTAAATAAGAAGTAGAAAGTTTTCTAGAGAGAGTTCTAGAATTGTGTTTAGCAATTTGAGTGTAGACACGTTGAATAATCCCAATAATCCTTTGACAAGTTGGATGAACTTTAGAGCCTATAAATACGGCTAAGCTTCTCATTTGAAAGAATCCAAGAGTTGTGAGACTTCTTAAACAGTAGTCAGCCTCCCTTTGAGTGTGCAAGTGTGTGTTCTTCACTCTATGGATTCTAAGTGTCCTAGGTGCTAGAGAAGGGAAGGGTAGGGTGACCCTCAATGTATGTTGGAGCATAGCTCAAGTACCACTCAGTAACAAGGCTAAGTAGATAGCAAGGCCATGGTGGTGAGTATTAAAGCAAGGTTGGAACCTTGGTGTCTTCTACTAAGTGGCAGTTTGGATTGGAGGAAGCATGAAGCCAGTGAGGGCATGGATGGATGGAAGCAATATATGCATGGTTGCATACAAAGGCAAGAAGCATGATTCATCCAAGGATACAAGTAGGCACCAGTCCATGGACTGTGCCTCAATAAGGAATGCAGGGCACGTTGGAGCTTGCCCTGGCCGACATGGAGCACGAAGTGAACTTCCTTAGTGGGGAGGTCCAATAGATGAAGGACATCCTTGAGCTTGAAGAAGGCTTTCAAGGAGAATCGGAGGTCTTCAAGGTGGATATCGTGAAGGTGGTAGAGCACCTAGAGTTGGGCTAATGTGAGGTCATCTTGAGAAGTTCAAAGGCACAAGAGTGGCCACAATGCTAGAAACTTTATTAGGAACAAGAAGCAATACTTCAAGACACTGAGGACAAGGGCAAGGCAAACACAAGATGCACAATGCTTTAGTGGAGATGGAGGCATGGCAACATAGAGCAAAGCCTATGCACCATCAATACATGGGAGGAGTTCAAGGAGCTAAGGGGCAGTTCCATGTAAGAACATGGTGTACTAGGCTAGGAAGAACTTGGCCAAGTTGAGGCACAATGGCACTATTAGGGAATATGCAAAGGAGACCACAAGCCTGATGCTGGATCTGCCAGACATGGAGAAGAAGGCAAGGTGCTCTTCTTCATGAATAGGCTGCAACATAAGGGCATGACAGACTTGGTATCGGCATTGGCTTTGGTGGAAAAGTTAATCAAGTGAGAGGCCATGCAGGACAAACTCTCAAGGTCAGGGTAGAGCTGGTTCATCCCACAAGGGGAATGGTGGGAAAGATTGAAGATACAAAGATATGGATAATTTACAAGGCAGAGAGCAATACAAGGAGCAAGTCATATGAGCAATGTAGTAGGATTTGCTTCATATGTGATAGAAATCACAAGGCATTAGGAGTGCCTGAAGAGGGAGCATTTAACATGTTCCAGCAACAGAAGGATGAGGCATGTGCATCGGAGCCTTGTAGCTCCTCAAAAGTAGGAGATGCATTGACACTGTGGGGCATAGGGCTGTCAATTGGCCGGAGTTACCATAACCATGTCCTAACCATTGGGATTCCCACGAGTTAAGGGTTAATCCGTAGTCCACTTTGGATCCTATCTTCAATATCTCAAACCTAACCATTCAAGTTTGGTTAACTTTTGGATCTAATTAACAAAAAATAAGATATAAATTTCCATCTACAAGATGCATAAAATGAAAAATTACTTAATGATTAAACATAGCTTCAATTATTTTTACATATTTTTCGGCATTACATCCATGTATTTACTCCAACGTTTTAACAAAATCACTGCCATTCTCAAAATGGCATATAGGACAAAAATTGAAAAATGGTTATGATAGATACACCCCTTAATCTTCTTTCTTTATTAAGAAATCAATTACAAGGGAATGATAAACAAGTGACAAGCTTTTCATCCTCCTTTAAAGAAACTTAATGTTAGCATTTGTTTTTTTTGTTTTTTTTTCACTTTCAACTAGGCCTTTTGCTTATTGAATCATAAAGATTAAAAGAACTAAGAAAATAGTTATACCTGGAAATTTTTTCAAACTTCAATCAAATTCTATGAGAACTCATTCAAATATCACTTGTGGGTTTAAAGGGTTTGAAATCATAAAATCCGTATTTTTCTAGATAGGTTTTAGATTTTTGTGATATAATGGATAAGAAGTGACATTTTGAGACTTAATCCAAGGTTAGCTAGCTTTAACTTGTGGCTTCAGCCACTAAGTTGGCTTGAATTCAATCTTCCTACATAGAGGAATTATACTAACTTGTCTAGAAAAGCCTGTGTTGGAACCAATGATAGGAATCTACTTGATCTTCAAAATGCACGTGAACCATGGGGGGGGGGGGGGTTGTTGTGGTTTAAGTGTCACTGTTCAACACATAAAGAATTGTTTGTTATTCCAATAAAAGGTGGCACATTCTGATGAACAAAACCATACCCTATACAATTTTTTTTGAATATCTAAAATAGCATCTGAAATTAACCATCGGATGCAATTTAATAACCAAATGCTTATAAGAACAGGTTAGGTTGGATCAGATAACTTGAACCCATTGATAACCCTACTAGGGTGTAGGAGAGTGCTACAGACAAACAATCTTGAGTGTCTCTTAGCCCCTCTCACAAGCCTTGGGCAAAAGTGTTGGCCTACAGGGTTAGGCCAATTTTGGAAGATTTGGCCCAAGGAGCTAGGCCCCACGTAGGAGGCCCAAGAAAACTTGGCATAACTCTAGAAGGTCCAAGACTTAAGACTATCTAAGAGTCTCGAGAATGTAGCTAAAAGGGTCTTCGTAGATATCTAGAGTTGATATTTGTAGAAAGTGATGCTCAATTTTTTAGAGGAAGTTCCTAAACATTTGCTGGCCATTGGATTTCAAACATGGAATAATTCTAACCATCCATTGAAAAGGTGAATGAGCTTGGAAGCCTATATATATGATAGAGCTCCTCGTTTGTACGACATCCAAGAGTTGGAAGAGTTCTTGAGATCAATAGTAGTTAGCTCTCCTTTAAGTGTGCAATTGGCTTTCTTCTTCTTATGGAGTCTACGTGTCCTAGGTGCTACAGAGAGCAAGGCTAAGAGCTTAGCTAGACTAACTCATATTTACAAGGCTATTGAGATATCAAGGCAATGACAAGAACTTCTATGAGGCTTCCTTCTATTGAAAGATTAAGTGATAGTACAGACTTTCTAGTGATGGGTAGTCAACGAGCACATGTTTGTTTCAGATATTCTTGAAGTGGGGACCAATTGGTCTCAAGGTGTGGAAACAAATTAGAAATTTTGAAAGATGATAAGCACATTCAAGGAAATTTAGGCCGCAGATTGCATCTAGGAATTTGATTCCATGGGTTTAACAGGTTGTAGAAAAACTTAAGTCAAATGAGATTTTGACCAGCTACGCACATCACAAACTTGGTAGTATGTTACAAAAGAAAAAATTTGCATCATATTCACAATATGTGCAGCGGCCACAAACAACCCCCACCCCCCCCCACCCCCTGGCCAAAATTGGAGCTATTTCAGAGAGACAATAGAATGCTTTTTTTAATTATGACTCCAAAGTCTGAATAATATAAGCTCATCTTGATTCCTTACCTACGTGCCATGGAAATTTCAAATATAAACACATGACATGTCAAGATAAAGTTCCATTTACCTGCACAGGCTATGAACAATGAAAGGATTTAGGGAGTTACACAAAAGCACCAATGACAGTTGACCATGGGAACCATCTAATCTGGACTCTCTTGCAAAAAAGGGAGATGAAAAGGGCACACTAATCAAGTTTCATCTTATAATGCTTTTTGGGGATGTGGTATGACTTTACAAATACTAATGATAACTTGGACGAATATAACAAGCTGAAGTTAAGGTATTATGCAACAAACATGAGCAGAGGAAAGAGGAAACCAGGAAACAAGTATATGAAGCACAATACAGCAGGAAGCAGAAAACAGGACTATCATTGCAAGGCAGAAGAGGAAGGCGATGCCATGATTACATCACGATCTCAATAAAGGAAGAAAGTAAGGCAGATAAGAGAAGAATTAAAAAAAAAAGAACAACAATATGGCCAACATAGCAAGCATTTTAAGAATCCAAATGTTTCAATTCTAAACTTAGAGATTCATAATAAGGAAATCTGTAACAAAGCAAAATAAATCACTTAAAGCAGATAAACTATGGGGAGAAACCAAAAAGTGCAGGAATATATTGATATATTACAGAACTCAAAACTAGAAATAAGAGGAACGATTAGCTGTTCTACAAGTTTTGTGGAAAGATAACTGCTGGATAAGCTCCATTTTCCTTTGTGGCACTAACATCACATGGAAAAAAATTGACTCTCCTAGAACCAAAAACAGTTTCATCAACCAACCAAAAGAGTACAGAGAGCACAGAAACAACCAATTTTGTCTGATCCATCTCATGTAATCAAAACACTATCAGCAGACAAGATAAGAGAATTCGAAATAATGATAACTATTCTTGAAGACTTTAGACCAAACAGATAAAAAGGCACTGTTCTTAGTGTAGCCCAATAGCTATGAAGCCATAATCCAAGATCATATGATGAAAGTGTGAATAGAATCACTTAACTTGGACAATAAATCAAAGAGGAAAAAGAACTAAGCTGCACCTTGTAAACCATCACTTCAGTAATCAACTATTAGAAAATAGTAATCAAGATACACATTTTTAGCAAATCAGTGTACATATGTGATCAAAAGTGAACCCATGATTCTAACAGGTAGTTCAGTCAATGAAGTTACTGCTCTAGGAAAGCTCTTGCAATAATCCATGTCTAATGTAAACAGATAGCTACCTGTGGATCCCCTTGCACTTTGAAGAACTGCAAAGAGTTGCTTCCTTCCTTCCCTAGTGTAGGCACCTCTATTTTTGTCTCCACCTGTAACACTCTGCAATGGAGGAATAATAGTTCTCAAGAAATTAAATTCTCAATAAGTCAACCTTGAAAATTGGTGCCAATGCCCCTGCATACTTAACTGCAAACAGTAATGCTGCTAAATTAAACTTTGGATGAACTACTATAGACTTGATTCGTGGTAGAGGATAGACAGCCTCTCCCCCTTGTGTGGATAATATTTGTATAACATCAATTGACTCAACTCCTGCAAATCAAATGGAAAAGATAGATTTAAGTATCAGAGACTCATAAAACAATGCAAAAATAAGATAAACTTGAATAAAAATACAGTTAGTAGTCAACACAAAGGATACTCCAGAAGTTCAGATTCAGCAGTTAGGAGCTCTGATACTGGAAGTAAAACAGAAAACTGAAGCTATATGACAGAACATACGCAGCCTGAATATTAACATTGGCAAAATCTACAAAATGCACAGCTCACTCATCCTGATGCATTCAACAGCTCAAGCAGACTAGACAAAACTAATGTAAATACATGTGTATTGCATGTATTGAATGGGCAACATGCATCTATACTCTATATAAAGAGAACTCCATTGGTTGACAGAGACAGGTAACAGTTGAAAGATAGTCCTTAAAGAAAGGAAAAAAGGTCTCATCCCTAAAAAATAGAGGAATTGAAGGGCTATTCTGGGAGAAATGAAATGATTAAAGAGATAGAAGGTCTGGAAATATGCCATTAAGACAAGAGAGAGAAACCTCATACGTTGATATTCTCTTCTATTATCTTAGAACAACTCTTAATTTCCTCATAAAATTATTTCCCACACACCTGCATGAGCAAGTGCCTGTACTAGTATATGTATAACATATATGGGGATACAGTAGATTATTACTTTCAACTTGCAATGGCACTTCCCAGTTCCCACTTTACTCAACACTCTTTAAGTTGATTGTTAACACCTCCAAGAAAATTCTTAAAATAGAGAGTTTAAAATCCAATTTGAAGAAAGTAAAATGGAGAGTGGAGTTCCATTATTATTTAAATGAAAGGCTGCTCACAGGATATTCGCACACAGTACATGAAAGTGTTAAATTAAAGAACTGGTGAGGAAGTTTTGACAAGATGAGACCATAACGGGACTGCCTTGAATAGTCATGATCTTTCTGAGCTTCAGAAAGGCATAAGTACAATGCTCTAATAATTTTATAATGATAATTCAACACATTCACTCGATAGCTAGTACCCCTTGGAATACTGCAATTATATATTCCTATTGGATTTATCAAATTGCATTGGTCCAATGTCAAACTGCACCCGTAATAGTATCTAAGTTTAATCTCTCATATTGAGACAATCTTTTAATGCCGTCAAATTTGAATATCTTTTCAACACAGACAGCAACAATTTTTTCTGTCTGACTAATGTCCAAGCAGCAAATGGCCTGCTCTAGATCCTGATTATATATTATAAAAATGATTTAGCGCCTATGAAATGCAAGCTCTAAGATAGAATCTCCATTCCTTTCACAAAGAAGTTATAATGTAAACAAACTTTCACAAAAAAATTTCAGATCAATAACAGCCTAACGTGACATCAAGGAACTTATCCAAGAATGTAGCTTATTAAATACCAACCTAGCTGCTTGGCGGTATCCCAGTTGAGTGCATCAGTCATGGTTATAGGTAATGCTACAAAGTAACAACAACATATATCAACAATATACACAAGTTTGACGGATTGCAAGGGAAAAGCCCTAGTGGTAAGGTGCACTGTTCCCCAACTAAAGGTTTTTAGTTCCAGTCAGCATCCGGCCAACTTTCAGAGGAAAATTAAACCAGAAAAAGAAAGTTGAAAGTAATGGCAATCACGTGGCTCCTGCTATAATGTTCAAAAGAATCTTGAATACTGCTGCCCAATTACAACATGGGGGTCATCATGTTGGGTGGTCTTTATCACATATATATTAGATTTCCATCCTGCCCATGGACAGGCCAACAATATTCATCTTGATCTCCTAACAAATGAAGACCCTTCTCACTCAAGACTGATTACTCTCATTTTGCACAATGAGGTTGATGCATCATTGCCCAATATCAAATCAGTCTATTAACAATCATTATTTTAACTCCATAAATTATCTAATATTCTTGATCTCTATAACATGCATCTATCACAAGCATGCATGCTAAACAAATTATAATATCTTATAGAATAAGCAAGATATAGATATAATTGTCATCATGCAGAAATCATCATGCATTCCACATACTGACATGCAAATGACTGAAGGGCACACCAAGAGCAACTAGGGGTGTGCAGGAATAGGAGCAAATATATTGGCCTAGGTAGATATAATTATCCCTGGGGAGGTTGCAAATATAAGAACACACACTTAGTTTGCCTTAGAACACAATCTACCAATTGGATATAACAATTTAGTGTCAAAAATATTTGTCTTAGGTGTTATATACTAGCATGTTGCACCAGACAACAAGGCGGTACCAATCTATAGACAAACTATACTTGTCAATGTCACTCTGAGACATATTAAAATAAGCTTACAAATGATAGCTATCCAAAAAGCAGTGTTTCCTCTAATAAGCCATTTCACTTTTGGACCTTGTAGTTGTAACCTGCTGGTTTTTCTCGATCAAAACTAAGCTTTTGTCAAGATCTTTGCATAAATTACAGATACTGAAAATCTAAAAGGTTCATTGAGTGTTGACCTCCGGCCAAGAATACAGAGATAAGAAACAGCATCACTGTACCACAGCCTAAACCTATTTTCGTATTCTGATAACTTGCTGAAAATTGTAACACCATGAACATAAAATGTGGAATGCCAACTGTGAGGATGATTTATTGCTAAGGGGAATTGATGCTCCTCAGTTGTCAGGTCAACCAAACAGAATGCTTCATGCTACATCAATTTTTCCTGAAATGGAACCTATATGCTGGAGCAAGAGTCGCATTTAAGTCCATCTATTAAGACCAGCATAGTTGTTCATATTTCATTTTCATTTTTCCGTTCTTATATCCATCAGATCCTGAGTGCAACTCTCAAATGAACTTGGTGCGCCAGGACCAGCTTGGACATTGTAATGCAAAACATCTAGTTTGGTGTCGAGTGTTCATTTTTACACTAAAAACCCTAACTTTTGAATTGTTTTTGTGCATTTTATAGTTCACTTTCACATTTATAAGATATATTTGCACTAGAACACTTATTTTTCATCTAACCATAATTTGGTATATTTTCATACATGAACAATCTGAGGTAAGTATGTGTTAAAACATGTTGTATAATTAGGACTTCTTTTGTGTTTGTAGGTAATAGATCAAGATCCAACTGGTTCGATGATGCCAATCAACATTCCAGATCTCTGATCAAGCTTTAGATTGAAATGGACAGCTCAGATAAATCCATGATGAAATTTGGATGAACTGGATCGAATCAAGACAAACAGCTCAAGTTCAAACCTGTTCCAAGTACAGAGGGAGTCTATATCATTTTCATCATATGAAGGCTGCTTATCAAATTAAATCATGTATTCTATGATATGTCGTTCCATCATGTATGTACAAATTCGGTCTAATATTTTGAAGTTCCTGATCATGCCCGGAGAGTGAATAGGCAACCTCCTCACTCCCCATTCCACCGCCCAAAACTGCTTAGCCATTCTAAGAAGGGATGATTCTTAGAAGGTTTCTAATTAGAAGAATGAAGGAGCTGCTTGGGAAAGAAGAATGATGATTGAAAATGGGGGAGTTTCTAAAAGTCTTGGAGGCTTCCACTTTCTTGGATGAGAAAAGATATCAAGGGGAATGAAATGGTTTTGAAATAGGAAGGGGTTTTGGTTTCTAATTTTAAAAGGAGCTAGTAGAAAGATTTATTTTTTAGAAAGTGGAGTATGGGATGTCTTTATATATAGAAGAGTAAGGGGCGAAACAAGCTGGTCGGCAGCAGGTTGGACAGTTCACATGGAGAGACTCCTTGGAAAACTGCTTGTCTTTGTGGTTTTGAAGCAGCTTGCTGGGAAGTAAAAGATAGCAGAGAGCTATTGGAGTGACGTGCGTTTCTGCAGATTTTCTTGGCTGCAGAAAGTTTCTCTGTTCAAACTGATTTTGCTCAAGCTGCTGGTGTTTCTCACTTGTATACTGCTGGTTTCTTGGTTTTTCTTGAGTTTTACGCATTGAGAAGCTACTGGATGGAAGAATTTTGCAGCTGCTGCTTATAGGAACATCCATTGCTAGTCAAGACTTCTATGCTCTGTTTCTGCTACAGTTTTATTGCTTTGGATTTTGATATCTTATTGTCATCTTTGTTTCCATTTTTCAGTAATCCAAACCGTTATGAAGGTTCTCCATTGTCTTAGGAAGAAGTTTGCATTGTTTTATAGAAAGAATTCAAGCTCAAAATTGTGTTTTTCTCATTGAAAAATGGTAACGGGGACTGAAGTGTTTCTGCAAAACCCGCTACTTTTCTGATTAAAAAAAAAAAAAACGAAGCCCAAATTTTGTTGCTTTTCTTTGAAATCTGCCATTGAATTCCTAGGTATCTAATTGTGTTTGATACAAAGTTTCACCACTAAATTCGACCTGGAATCAGTAAAAATCATCAACCAAAGTTGTGAAGTTCATCGTGCACGTTACCAGTTTGTCAGATGTAAACAGGAAATTTTTCCTGAAACTTCAAATTGCTATTGTCACTCATCAATTACAATTGCACCTTTATATCATCTTCAATTCATATCTATTTTTAATGTTTGATAGTTGGTTTTCAAGGGAATTAGTCAGGGTACTTGTTATGGTGTTAATTTCTAGCAGTTAACTTCAGTTTCTTCTCATAATTTTAAATCTTTCTTGATTCAAGTTATGCTACTGTCACTCTCCTGCTACTGTTTAGCTATTGTAGATGCAAGTATTACTTCGATTTCTTTTTCCTGATTTAAGAGGAAGTTGGAGTGGAGATTCTTGGCTACAAGTTGATGTGTAACACATCAAGAGATTGTTAAGAGAGCTGCTTTGATTTGAAGACTTTTTAATGTTATTTTGTAATTTATTTCTTTTTAATCATTGTAATGATCAATTAAGAGAAGTTAGAGGAAATTTAGTTACTGTTTTAGCATAGTTTTAGGATTGTTCTTTTCTTTAGTTTTAGATTTGTTTAAGTAATTTAAATTTCATTGTCTTAGTATAGTTGATTTGAATAATTTCATGTTCAGTTTAATAATCATGATAGGCTACTTTTCTTTTGTCTAGGATTAAAGTGATCCTAGCCTAAGTTAGAAACACCACTTACTTATTTCTAATGTTTTAAATGTCTTCAGAATTTCATCATCATCATCATCAAGACCTTATCCCAATTAGGGGTGGGCCACATGAATCTTATTCCTCCATTCCTCTGTATTAAGTACCACGGCTTCATTTAGTCCCAAAGTTTTTAAATCTTTTCTCACCACTTCTATCCACGCTCTTTTGGGCCTTCCCCTTGTCCTTTTAGAACCTTCTACTTGCATTGCCTCACTCTTAACCGGTGCCATTTTCGGTCTCCTATGGAGTTGTCCAAATCATCTAAGTATAATCTCCCTCATCTTGTTAGCTATTGGTGATGTCCCTAAGTTTCCTCTAATGTTTTCGTTCCTAATTCTATCCTTTCTTGTCTTGCCACTCATTCATCTCAGCATCCTCATTTCCGCAGCACTCATCCTATGAACATGATCTTCCTTAACTGCCCAACACTCTGATCTATAGAACATGACCAGCCTTATGGCCATTCTATAGAATTTTCCTTTTAGTTTGAGTGGCACCCGTCAATCACACAAAACTCCAGATGCACATCTCCATTTGTTCCAACCTACTTGGATTCTCTAGGTAACCTCCCTCTCAATCTCTCCACTTAACCATTGATCCTAAGTACTGAAAGTGGTCTTTTACGGGAACTTCTTGGTTATCAATCTTAACTGGCATTCCACTCCTACTCCACTCCTCGCTAAAATTGCATTGTATATATTTTGTCTTAGTTCAGCTGATTTTAGATCCTTTAGATTCTAATGCTTCTCTCCATAACTCTAACTTTGTGTTTACACCCTCCCTTGTCTCATCAAATAAGACTATATCATCTACAAATAGCATGCACCATGGAATCTCCGCGCGCAGATGTTTTGTTAACTCATCCATAACCAACATGAAAAGGTATGGGCTCAATGCTGATCCTTGGTGCAATCGTACAGTGATAGGAAAATCACCAATCTCACCACTAGTGGTCTTAATATTTGTTACCGCTTCCTCATACATATCTTTAATTATATCTATATACCCCCACAAAACCCCTTTCTCGCCCAACACCACACATATCAACTCTCTAGGGACTCTATCATAAGCTTTCTCTAACTCGATAAAGACCATGTGCAGGTCTTTTCTCCTCTCCCTATATTTATCTATCAATTGTCTTAGTAAGAAAATAGTTTCCATGGTAGACCTCTCAAGCATGAAACAAAATTAGTTCTCCAATACACTTGTCTTATGCCGTAGCCTCTTCTCAATCACTCTTTCAAAAAGTTTCATAGTGTGGCTCATAAGTTTGATCCCTCAATAATTAGTACAACTCTGTATGTCTCCTTTATTCTTATAAATTGGTACAATAAAACTTTTCCTCTATTCATTTGGCATTTTCTTTGATTTTATAATCTTGTCAAACAACTTGATCAACTAAACTACTCCAATATCTCCCATATGCTTCCAAACCTCAATTGGTATACCATTGGGCCCCATGGCCTTTCCTATTTTCATCTTTTTCAAGGCCTCTTTCACTTCAGGCATTGTAATCCTATGTTCATATCTATAACGTCCAATGTTATTTATGTTTACAATATTTTCAATCCCTATATTCTCAGAGCCATTGTCATTTAACAATTTTTGAAAGTAAGTTTCTCACCTTTGTTTGATTTCGTCATCTTTGACTAGTACCCTTTGATCATCACTTTCTAATGCACCTAACATTATCTAAAGTCCTTACCCTTTTATTCTCTTATTTTTGCAAGTTTAAACACATATTTCTCATCTTCTCTTATTCCTAATCTATTATAGAGGTCATCATATGCCTTAAGTTTAGCCTCACTTACTATTCTCTTAGCAATCATTTTAGCATTCTTATAATATTCATAGTTTTCATTATTTCAAGTCTTTTGCCATGCTTTAAAACACACCCGTTTTTCTTTAATAACTTTTTGCACTGTTTTACTCCACCACCACGTTTCCTTTACTAATTACCTTTTACCTTTAGATACTCCAAAGACATCTTTTGCCACTTTCTTAATGGACTCAGCCATATTAATCCACATGGTGTTTACTTCTGTTTCATAGTTCCAGTTTCCTTCTACCATCAACTTATTTGTGAATGGGGTTATTTTCTCTCCTCTTAAGTTCCACCAATTAGTTTTTGGATACCTATTAAGTTTATTTCTTTTCTTCCATCTTTTAAAATAGATATTCATAACCATTAACCTATGTTGTGAGGTTAAACTCTCACCAGGTATCATCTTACAATCCTTACACATTGATCTTTCAGTATTCCTAAGTAGAAAAAAATCTATTTGGCTTTGATGAAGTCTCACTTTTAAAGGTTATTAAGTGTTCATCCCTCTTCTTAAAGAATGTATTTGCAATCGCCAGGTTATATGACAAAGCAAAATCAAGGATCGTTTCCCCCATCTCATTTCGTTCTCCTATACCATACCCTCCATTTATCCTATCATATCCTTCCTTTTCTTTCCCTACATGGCCATTTACGTCTGATCCTATAAATATCCCCTCAGTGTTAGGAATTTCTTGCACGACTCCCTCTATATCTTCCCAAAACTGTCTCTTGATTATACCTTCTAACCCTACTTGCGGTGCGTACACACTTATAACATTCATGATCTACTCTCCTAGAACAAGTTTTATTAATATAATTCTATCACTGATTCTTTTAACGTCCACAACTTTATCCTTCAATTCTTTATCCACTATTATTCCTACATCATTTCTGTTATTATCCTTTCCTACATACCAGAGTTTATACCTATCAATTTATCTAGTTTTAGCCCATTTCCACTTGGTTTCTTAGATACAAGCAATGTTGACTCTCATACGTTTCATCATGTCTACTAATTCCAAACTCTTACATGTTAATGTCCCTATATTCCATGTGGTGATACAAATCTTATGATCTTGAGATATCCTATTTACCCGCAGACTTCTCGACCTCCATGGTATGAACCCATGCCCACTTTTCACTGCACGTGGGTTCTGATGCAGCACGTCACTTCCGAGGGGATGCTCTAGCAGCCCTTGCCCATTTTTCACTACAACTGAGATCCGATGTAACACGTCACTTATGGGAGAACGCCCTCGCAACCTTTGCCCATTTTTCACTGCACCTGGGATCCAATACAATGCGTCGCTTATGGGCAACACCCTAGCTTGAGAGAATGTCAATTTTCGATTCATGTCATGTTAGGGTTGCCATACTTTTAAGAAGCTAGATATGATTTGCATTTCTTACTTACAAACTAATATACAAATACATATTCATTTGCAAGCAGGAAAGAAATAACAAAATCATCTTTAACTTCTTCCTTACTGGCTAGCACCTAACACAAGACCCTCCTCCTTTTTCATCCGAGCTTGGGACCGGCATCAACGGAGTTTTCTTGAGAATTTAATTTTGAAATTGAATTCAATTTCAAAATTAAATTCATTCTTAATATAATTCTTTAATTTTATGTCATTACTTTTCATAGCCAATGCATAGAAAGTGAATCGTTGATCCATTATAGTTAGGTTTTTCATAGAATACTTAGAATTTGGTGATTTATCTTGTTTTGGAAATTTTAACAATTTCTAAATTGTTTTCAAAGAAACAATCTTCTGAAAAGGTAATCATAGTTTTCAATTTGATTCTTGAGTAATATGAGAAATAGTAAGTGGTGGGACTAATTTTAGATAGGTGATCTTTAATCTTAGAAATTCAATTTTAGTTAAAAATTCACTTTCATCTCATCCAAACATTGGATCAAAATCACATTCTTCTCTTATTAGTTTAGTTTTAGTTTAGATCAACTTTGGTGCTTTATTTCTCACTATTCCTCCCTATGGAATCAACCTTACAAATACTACAACTAATTAACTATGCATTTGCCAGACTACAAACATTTGGATTACAAAATAGGTTTTCCACCAATGTGTGTATGTGTAGAGAGAGAGAGAGAGAGAGAACTATAACAGCTCGTACAACTTAAGCAGAAGATCAAATTAGCCTAACAGAAAATTGCATATACAACAATCAAAAAGAGGACAGCCATTATTTAGAACGATCAAGCATAGGGGGAGAAACTTGATTATCATAGCCCATTTTGCACCAAAACAATAAAAGTAAATTAGTTAAACTGATTACATGATCAATATCATAAGAAGAAAAAATTTCATATTTGTACCTTCATTTTTTGTAAAAATCTCACTTAAGGGCCTCAATTTTTAATAAATTAGATTAGGGCCCAATCTTTTAAGTGTGTCGCCATAAGGGCCAAGCTGACAGTCATTGGATTAAGAACTAGAATGCCACATCTAGTGAGTTGGATAGAAGGCAATATGGTAAATTCCTAGCTGGTTTCAGAACAAATGCAAAAGAAAAAAGTAATTAGAGTTTGACAGCATTTGTCAGGTTGTGAATGGAGTTGGGTTTTGGGGATTAGGTGATGAACCAGATCTGAAGGTTGTGGAGGTTGAATAGCTATGCATCCCGGTTCGAATCAAAGTTTGAGAATGGTTTGATTGATTAGTTCTGTTGTTCAGAAGTGTTTATCAATCAAAGTTTTTTGTGCAGGTTCCACACAAAAACTGCCTTCCCATTGATAGCAACCCATATATCCAACTGATGAGACATTGATGGCTTGCCTTCATTTCTGTAAATCACGTTATGAATTAGACCCTGTGCTGTCCATTCTAATATGAGCAACTGCCCTCTGGTAGTACATATCTGGCCCTAGTTGCATTGGCCTTCCTCCTGAAGGTATCACTGCAACAAATAAAAATCCTTACTATGAGAATTTCTCCAAACCCAACAAGCGCTAGTGTAGCAGTGAAAAGACCACGGCAAGCAGGAAGATGAACGGTTCTGAAGTAATGAGGAAAAGACAGAGTCAGCGGATGTTAAGAAGGAGGTGAGGGTGGAGACAACCACAATTCCAACGAGTAGAGGATGATGGTGATAGGCATCTCGTTGTTGGAGTTGAAGCACGGTGTTGCCTATGAAATGGAGAAAGCAAAAATAGCTTTGCTTTACTCATCCACTCACTCTTTAGCTTATCTATGCACAAGCTGATATCTGAATTCCAGGAACTATTCTGTAAAAAAAAGCATTTGTTTTCTCTCCAAAAATGCCTAATGAAAACTAAAGGTCTGAAAATGAGATTGTCATCCAAAAATGAAAACAAGGTACAGACCTTCTTGTTACTGTTTCCTTTATCTTCTGTTAGGAACTGTATTTCCTGATTCATTGACTGAAAGCACAGGCAGATAGCCAACAAGTCAACAAAACTACCAAACAAATCCAAGGAAACCAGAGCTTTACCTTGTCCAGTATCGTCCAGTTTCTTGCTAAGGTACTTCCAATGATCCAATTGTGAGACAAACAAAATGAAGAAAGGAGAATTCGCCAAGAAATCCAAACACCAGCACCTCTGGTACATTTGATGATCCAATTATTTCGTTTTTACATTTGTTCTGAGAGAAGTGAGGAATTGACCATATTGCCCTTAACCCAACTCACTAGAACGGCACATGAGGCTATTCACGTGCCATTCTGGTTCTCAATCTAACGGACTGCAGCTGGGGCCTTATAGTGACACACTTAAAAATGATCAGGCCCTAATCTGAGCCATTTAAAATTGGGGCCCTTAAGTGAGATTTTTACTCAAAATCAGGGTACATATATGAACTTCCAAAAGAAGCTAAGATTAAGATAGGCATGGCATTTTCCTTGGAACTCTACTCAAAATACATTGACGACCAAGCTTTGACTTAAACTTGATATGGCTTGTTTCTTCATCGAAGTGGCAGACATTTAGATAGGAAAATGGAAAGTTGTGAACAGGCTCTAGAGAAAAAGGAAATTAGGAACCTATTGAGATTTCAACAAATCGACAAGAAAGCAAACCAGGTAAGTGAGATAGAGAGAAAGAAGCTCTAGATTTGTGGTAGTGATAAAAATAATGTAATAAATTATATATGACAAGAAATTAACAACTACATGAATAAAGAGAATCCAATTCATCAGCATGAATGTTCAATTAAGAGTAAGAAATAAATAACACAAGATACTGACTGAATTTGCCCGGAAAGGATAACTAACCAGCAGCCTCAAAAAAATTTGCTTGCATGGGCTGTTTATTTGGATTAACTGAAAGGTGTATTTTCCAGACTTGAAGAGTTCCATCCTTTGAAAGGGTGACAAGAACCCGTAGCATGGGAAGCCATGCAACAGAGGTTATAGCATGGGAGCCTACCTGCATACTGAATTTGCAATTGAAATAAACCAAGTCAGCATCAAAAGGATTGAGAGCTGTGCCCCAGAAGAAAAGATAACCAAGAAAATTGTAATAGAGAAAATCATCATCATTATCATCAAAGCCTTATCTCAATTAGGGGTCGGCTACACGAATCTTGTTCCTCCATTAACCTCTATCAAGTGTCATCCAAGAGTTTTTAGATCTTTTCACACTTCTAACCACGTACTTTGGGCCTTCCCCTTGACTTAAGATCCTTCGACTTGGATCGACTCACTCCTTCTAACCGGTGCCGTTTTCAGTTTCCGTTGGACATGTCCAAACCATCTCAGTGTACCCTCTCATCTCGTTACCTATTGGGGCTACAACTAAGTTTCTTCTAATGTTTTCATTTCTAATTCTATCCTTGCTAGTCTTGCTACTCATCCATCTCAACATCCTCATTTCTACTACATTTATCCTACATATATTGTATTCCTTAACATCCCAACACTCTAATTCATAAAGCATGGCCAGCCTTATAGCTGTCCTAAGAAATTTTCCTTTTACTTTGCATGGCACCTACCAATCACACAAAATTCCATAGGCACATCTCCATTTGTTCTAACCCTCTTGGATTATTTGGGAAATATCCCTCTCAATCTCTCTGCTCTCATGAATTATCAATCCCAAATATTGAAAGTCGTCTCTCTTTGAAGTACTTTCTTGGTTATCAAGTAATGGAGAAAATATCATAAAAAAAGTAACACAAAAAATACCGTGAAAATGCAAGAACTGCACTAGCAAATCTCATCCAGTTTATATATAAGATATATAAATCCCACAAAAAATCCAGGTCCATCTGCTCCTGCACTAAGAAGATTTTGAAAGCCCACCTATAGGCATCTCTATGAGGAAGTCCATATTTTTCATGAAGAACTATCTCACGAAGATCTCTTGATTTGCTTTAACATCCTTAAGAATAATTCCTCCAGGACAGATCTCAAGTGCAAATAATCAAGGGAAATTCACAAAGCAGACAAGATTAATGTACAATTTGCTTGAATTTGGTATTTCAACAAAGTCAAAGTACAATAATAGAATAAGTGGAAAGAAATTGCTGCTCAAGTAGAGAAACAAGTTATATTTTGTGAGGAAATCACCCAATGGGACGTGATGGTATACCAATAGAGATGTGGAAGTATATGGGAGATGCTGGAATATTTTGGCTAACAAATTTGTTTAATAAGATTGTAGAATCAAAGAAAATGTTGGATAAATAGAGGAAAAGCTCTATTATACCAATTTATAAGAATAAAGGAGAGATACTGAGTTGCACTAATTATCGTTGGGATCAAACTTATGAGACATACCATGAAACTTTGAAAAAGAGTAATTGAGAAGAAGCTACGACATAAGACATGTATATTGGAAAACCAGTTTGGTTTCATGCTGGGAGGTCTAACATGGAAGCTAATTTTCTCCTTAGACAATTGATAAAGAAATATAGTGAGAAAAGGAAGGACCTCCTTATGGTCTTTATTGACTTAGAAAAAGGTCCCTGTAGAGTTAACATGGTGGGTGTTGGGCAAGAAAAATATTTTACGGGGATACATTGTCATCATTAAGAATATGTATGAGGGGCGGTAAAAATGTTATGACCACTAGCAGAGAGACCGATAATTTCTCCACCATAGGATTGCACCAAGGATCGGCACTTAGCCCGTACCTCTTCACGTTGGTTATGGATGAGTTAACGAAACATTTGTGCAAGGAGATTCCATCACGCATATTATTTGCAGATGATATAGTTTTGATTGATAAGACAAGGAAGGCATAAACACAAAGCTAGAGTTGTAGAGACATGCTATCTATATACTCACAAGCACGACTAGTGCTAGGCGCACCCTTGCGACTTGATTATGGGTAGGCACAATGCAACTACACGCAACTTGTTGCACCTTGGGCCTTCTGCGCCCTCGACTCCAAGGGCATCGTAAGTCACTTAAAACACTCGTTTCTCCATTTCCTCTTCTTCTTTTTCCTCCCAAACTTCCTTTCTACTTCTTGTGTCAGTCCTCATCTTCCATCATCGACTGAAGCCTACTTCAAGTGATTGAAGGTAAGAATCCATGGATTTATCTTGGATTTTTTGCTATTATCCTTTTTTTGAATAAGAAGGGTAAAACAGTGTCGTTTTTTCATTTCTATTGATTAATGCCTGATTTTTGTTTGAAATCTTAACATATCTATACTCTAATGCTAAAAACAAAAACTCCACTTCATCCTTTCCATTTATTTTTATAGATTTAATGTATTATGCACATTTTTTTTAGTTTCTTGTATTTTTTTACCGAAATTTGTGAAATAAATCTTCTCCTTTTTTTCTATTTTTTTTTGTGAAATGCATTCATAAGTTACCATTATATTGCTAAAACGACAACTCCATGGTCTTCTTTCATGTTTTTTTCCGTTATTTTTTCAATAAAAACCATGAAATATGCTACAATTTTTTATATTATGTTTGTATATGTAATAAATCTAAATCTTTCCATTCTAATGCTGAAAACGACAATTCCTTATCATTGTTTTCATATTTTTCATTTTCTTTAACTTTTTGTTAATTTCTTCTAAAATTCATGAAATACAGTAAAAAGGACAGCCTAGTGCACGAAGCTCCCATGTATGTAAGGTCCAAGGAAGGGGCGAATCATAAGGATCTCTAGTACGCAGCCTTACCTTACATTTTTTGCAAGAGGTTGTTTTCACACCTCGAACCCATGACATCGATGTCACTATTTTTTTAAGGATTCAATTGCACTCATTTGACTAGTATTTGTTCACATCTTTATATTCTTATGTTTTTCTTCTTCTTTTTGTAATTTGAAGGATTTCTTCTGATTTTTTTGTTTTTAAAAAAAATTAATTATTTAATTTTGCGCCCTTGGGAACTAGTCGCTCCTAGTCACTCTAGACTCAAGTAGAACCCCTTGCGCCTGCAACTACATAGGGCACTATATATCAAAAGGATTTAAAATTAGCCTAACTAATACAAAGTATATGAAATGCAGTTTTAGCAAGGAGAGAAGTGAGAGGGAAGCACCAATAAAGATTGATAACCAAGAAGTATCCCAAAATTATCACTTTCAATATTTAGGATCGATAATTCTTGAAAGCAGAGAGATTGAGAGGGATGTTAACAGAAGAATCTAGGTGAGTTGGAACAAATGGAGATATGTCTCTGGAGTTTTGTGTAATCAGTGGGTGCCACTTGAATTGAAAGGAAAATTCTATAAGAGGGCTAAGGCCGGCCATGCTCTATGGATCAAGCGTATTGGGCAGTTAAAGAACAACATATACATAGGATGAGCATAGCCGAAATGAGGATGTTGAGTGGAAAGACAAGAAAGAACAAAATTAAATGAAAACATTAGAAGAAACTTAGGAGTAGCACCAATAGATAACAAGATGAGAGAGGGTAGATTTAGATTGTTTGGACATATCCAAAGGGAGACCAAGAACAGCACTGGTTAGAAGGACTAAGTCAATCCAAGTCGAAGGCTCTAAAAGGGCAAGGGGAAGGCCAAAAAGCGTGGATAGAAGTGGTGGGAAAGGATTTAAAAACTTTTGGACCAAATGAAGCCATGACACTTGATAGTAGGAGAATGGTGGAACAAGATTTGTGTAGCCTACCCCTAATCAGGACAAGGCTTTGATACTAATGATGATGAATCACCCAAATCAATGGATAAGTGCTGAATTTTTCAATAATTTCATGGCATGTCCTTAAAATGCAGGGGAATTGAGGTGACTGCAAACAGATTTGACTGGAAGGGCGTGTAGAAGCAAACATCCATCTTGTTCAATAAGTTCTGATCCAAGGTGTTAATTGTGCACAGAAAAAAAATTTTAGGTGTAAGGGGCCAGGATGTACAGGGATGCTGGGTATTATTTGAAACTATAAAAGGTCATGGTGGTTAAAGGTGGAAACTGTCAATTAACCTCCTCAAGTTAAAGAATGACAGGTCTAGCTAGGGCAACTTGAATATAGTGTTTTGCACACTAACAAATTGTTGGATGGCAATTAGGGTGGAGCTGTCCTTTTTTATTTTCTCCACTCAAAGATCATAAGCAAAGGTCATATCTTTTAGGAAAGGATTAAATTTCTCTCTTCCCACTTTAATGCTATTTCTTTGAAAGAAAACTGGCTTAATTTTGGCAAGATATTTGACTGAAGGTGTCTACTCTTCTTAGAAATTGGTCATCTATATGAAGTAGATTGTAGACATTTGGAACCCATTTTACATGAATTACTACATCCTCCTTGGGCAGGTGACAAGGAGACGAATTTGTGGAAAGCCCAGAGTTAGCTATAGTTTCTAACTTTTTACCTTCCTCTTACCTATTGTTGGATTAGTCATCCCACTTACTGTTTACTGTTATTGTAGCAAACACAAAGATCTTATTTATTAACAAATATACAATGAATCTAGACTGAGACTTTAGGAAATTTAACTACAGGTGTACATGGGGCATAGGAGAGGGGAGAGGGGAGAGGGAATTAGGACTAGTGAGCTATGTCAAATTTAATCCGATTTATGAATGATATCATGAGGGAAAATTTTTTGATATCGTGCATGTCCATGCCGGCATAGTTTAGTATAAGATAACTGTTTGCGTGTTAAAGAATATTGATAAGATCGGGTTGAGTTATATAACAATGATTAGAGTTTTTAGGTACTTAGCCGAGAAACAATACTCCCTCTTGTTATTGTTTACCTTCAGAATTTATCTCCTTAATTCTCATCAGAAGTGGCGGTGCAGTTCAATAGGAAATAAGAAAGAGCAATCTCTAAATAATACTAGTTTCTTTTACTATTAGGTTAGTAGGAATAAAGTTTTGGAATACTTTATGGATCTTACAACAATGTTAGGAGATTGATCCAATCCATCATTATTAGGTTTTGGAGGCAGATATGGTGTTTGATTGTCTTAAAGGAATATCTTTCCAGTTGCTAAATGAATCTTATTTCTGCAGGGATTTCATGGAAATTCCAAGAACTAAGACAAATAACTAAGATCCACCAGATTGTTAGAAATTGAACTTCAACAACAATAGCAAAATTCAATTAGCCAACCTACATCAGCTGATTATGGAGGAGCATACCAATTTGCTTCCATTTGGTAGGCATTTGTCTGTGATTCTCAAGCCATGAAAGCAGAAGTAACAGAAATATGGAGATGGATGAAATTTCTAAGTTAAAATGTCTAATTACAGGGAGACTATTTATTGTTCATAATTTTCTGAAGAATAAGTATCATCAATTCCTCTCCAGGTTTTCAAGGAAATGGAGGCCTTGCTGAGAAATTTAACTATTCTCAACTTTCTGCATATCCATAGAGAATGAACTCTCAATAAGATCTTTAAAATAAAATAAAAAAATAGAATACTGCCTAATATCTAGTTTTCAGTGTTATGCCTGTATCAGAGCTAGTGACCTGTAAACTCATTTAACGGTTCAAACTTCTGAGTAATCAACCTCTATTTTAATGAGTTAGCATCGAAAGGGCAAGTAAAGAATTGACCTACCCTAGAAACAAGAAAACAGAAACTTACATTCCTATCATATTGGGTCTCTCAGTAGATACATCCCATGCAAGAAGTGCACCCCGTCTGTCACCAACAAAAATCCAATCCAATGTTGGATGGAATGAGAAAGCACTAGCACCAAGGAGCTTAATTGTATTATCAACTGCTTCAATGGAGAAAAAAAAGTCAGAGAATATGCTATTGGATAAAGCCCCTTGTTTGAAATTGAACACAAATATACAACCAAAGGACTGAAACAGACAAAGATAAAAAAAATCAAAATAAGCAATACATATATATTTCACTCATCTTACTTTGTAGTGTATAATGAATGGTGTATGTCTCTATGTTGTATGCCCTGATCAAACCCTCAGCATAAGCCACATACTGAAACCAATACCAAATACCAGTTACAGTTCCCACCAATAAGAGGACTCAATTCATATAGAACTGCTCTAAACCTATGTTTTGCATGTTACCAGGACAGGAAGACGAGGATGACAAGCAAGGTTGACAATAGGCTTCTTAAGATCTGTTTTAATCTTTGTAGGTGCCTGTCCCCCTTCAATAGTGCCAACGACTTCAAGCAGTTCAAACAGTATATTAGAAGCAACTATTTGGTGCATAATGTATCGAACAGCTTGTCAAAAAAGAAAGCAACAAAATAAGAAACCTGTAACACTCATCCTTCGGTGAAAACCAAAAAATACTATGGGCTGGAGAGGAGTCAAAGCAAGGTGGACTTCAGTATCAGAAGAAATTTGTTCAGTTCTCTTTTCAGGTGAATGTAAGACAGAAGTCTGTTCTAGATCAAAATCACAGGATCTGATTGTACAGTCCTGGATCAAATGAGAAACAGGTTAGCAATCATAAGCACATAATAAACCTTTGCTGGCTTGCATAAGATATAAGTCTGCAAAGAAACAGGAAGACATAATTCCAAGCAGAAGATATTATTACAACCAAAGATTTCAAAAATGAAATAAAATTACAGCATTGGAACTTACCAATATTTAAAGGGTACATACAATGTCATGTGTACAGGAGAAAGACAGCAGAGAATGAGAAGAATGATCCGACAGAATTGTGCTACTGTGATGAGCAACGTGTATAGAAGATTAGAGGGAAAACAAGCATCTGCCAAATGCCTGAATGGCTGAAATGAAGAATAGCAAGATCTAATCCTTCTGTACTATTTCGCCATGTTTACATCTGAAAGTAATTAGAATGTGAAAGAACTCAACCTTCCTTGCGAGTTTTTAAGGAACTAGAGCTCCTCTCCTCGGATAGTGGTGATAGTAGCTTGCTGGGATGTATCTTGAAACTTGATCTGCCATTCTTATACTTCAAATGTGTACCGCGCTATCCCATTGAAGCTTTCTTGTAAGTGTTTTTCTGTCATGGCATTCTGCAGGTCCAAATAGTTAACAACAGTAGTACGCTCCCAATGTGAACACTATGATCCTTGCTAACCATGGTGTTTTGGATCACCTAGATTTCATGAACTTGCGAGAATATTTTTCAGATCTTCTGAAGCCATTTCCAGGTTTCTCAAATACCCCAAGATATGGAAGTAGAATTCTAGATTATTCTTTTTCCGCTCATTTTCTAGCACACAATTTTTCAGATCATAGTCATCCTTTCAAAGCCACTGAGTTATTGAATTCTAAACCGAAAAGAAAAAGAAAAAGAAAAAAATCCAAGCCTTTTAGTGTCTCCACTTCAACTCTAAATAATTCCAAATCTCATAATTTTCAAGTTTTAAATGCAAATTTTACAACTAACTCTTCATATTCTCATATATTATTTTTGTATCTAAACAAAAATCCAATTTTAAGAAAGAAATGGAAATGAAAATTAAATTCACATCCGCATCATGATTTTCTTCCATTCCTAATTACTCCCAAACTCCAAACTTGTGTTGATTTTTTGAACGGTGAATGGGTGCTCAACCCCTTTGTACCATTTTTCTCAAAGCTTGTGTTGGTTTTTTTATTTCTGAATTGTCTCATGATTCAATGGAAACAGCCCCTTGCAGTAAGGCTGCGTACTATAGACCCTTTGTGGTCCACCCCTTCCCTGGACCCGGCATATGAAGGAGCCTCATGCACTGGGCTGCACTTTTTATCATTCATTGTTTGATCTTTCTAAGGGTTTATCATGGCTTCTAACCGTGTTTGAGGTATATATGATAAATTGGTTGAAATAACTACAGTTCCACATTATCATTGATGAGAAATTCTTTTGGGATTGAAGCTTGTGAAGATATGTTTATGGTTGGACCTAATGACAAATGAGTATACCACATAGCTTAGTTTTTTAACGTAGAACATAATTTTTTGAGCCATTGATTGAAAACAATCTATGATAGTTGAAAAATCAGAAGGATGTCTGGCAGTTATTTCACCAGCCCATACATGCAAACTAATCAAGCTTGGCAACTTGGAGATAGATATCAGGGAAGTCGTTCAAGAGGGGTATTCTATTAGAAGCTTTCCTGTATTATGACTTGTTACTAGGACCAGTTCACTCTGACTGAGACCAATTCCTAGACAGAAGTACTCTCATTCTTGAGAAGTACAACTGTCTAGTACAATTTCTCAAGTTTGAACATTTCTACAGCCTAAGGTTGAGCAGATATAAGCTGATCTTCCAAATAAAATGCTAACCTCAATGAATATGAAGAACCTGAGTTACTAATTTAAGAGGGCCAGAGTTGGGGAATCAAAGAGTCTGTGCTCTTTAGATCCATTCTAGCATTGTTCCCATTCTTCAGTAGGACCTGGCAACTTTGATCCTAACAACAGTTTGCTTACGCGTTGACACTTTGGTGTTCCTTGAGATATGGCTTGGGTGCATTGAACGGACTCAATGTCCCAAGAAGTTTCAAGAAGAAATATATAAGCTCCTGTTTATTTGGATATTTACAAAAATACAAGTTTGTCAATCAGTGTACTATCAACAGTAAATGATCACCAGTTAGCTCTAAGGTCATTATTATCTGTCATCTTATCAATTAGTTTCAGTTCTTCAACTAATGTTTCTACACAGCCTCCTGCTATCCCCTTTTCTTTCTTGTTTGATTCTTCTATGTAGGTGGTTTTGTTAACTAGAGATTTTTGGTCGCTATGTCCATCACTAGGGTAGGATCCATTGTACCTAGTTCTTAGATCACTATCCACTTCAAAATTTCTAGCAAATTCGAGCTTCCAATTAGGGGTATAATCTCTTATTCTTCTCCACTGGTTATGCAATGATCAAAGGTCATGGAAGTAGATTGAGACAAGGCACCATAATCGCAATCTAGTTGTCACTGAGAAGCTTCATGCTCTCACTTCACATCTTCAATTGCAATCGTAATAGATCTACACTTCTAGGATGTGACACTATAGCATAGGCCATTCTAGTTCCACTAGCGAAATTAAACTCAAGAATAGTGTTAGGAGAACGTACATGTTGGGGATGTATCTAGTTGATGACCTACAAGCCACAAATATTTCATCATTCTTTAGTACAGAGCTTTTCTAGGTCTTGCTTTCATCTAAATCACTCAGATTTGTAGATCTAGTAATGCAAATGGGACCTATTAGTTCTTCATGTGCACATCGTGCAACTGAGTTCAATATAGAACCACTCAACAAGAAAGCTGGAGACAATGAATCATCATCATCAAGACCTTATCCCAATTAGGGTTGATTACATGAATCGTGTTCATGTATTCCCCTCTATTAAGTGTCATGGCTTCATTTAGTCCCAAAGCTTTTAAATCTTTGGACACCACTTCTGTCCACGTTCTTTTGGGCCTTCCCCTTGCCCTTTTAGAACCTTCGACATGGATAACCTCACTCCTTCTAAACAATACCATTTTTTGTCTCCGTTAGACATGTCCAAACCATCTAACTCTAATCTCCCTCATCTTGTTACCTATTCGTGCTATTCCTAAGTTTCCTCTAATGCTTTCATTTCTAATTCTACTCTTTATTGTCTTGCCACTCATCCATCTTAACATTTGCATTTCAATGACACTCATCCTATGTACATGTTGTTCCTTAACTGCCCAACACTCTGATCCATAGATCATAGACAGCCTTATAGCCATCCTATAGAATTTTTCTTTTAGTTTGAGTGGCACCTTCCAATCACACAAAACTTTAGAGGCGCATCTTCATTTGTTCCAACCTGCTTGGGTTCTTTGGATAACCTCCCTCTCAATCTCTCTACTCTCATGAATTATCGATCTTGAGCATCAGAAGTGTTCTTTTAGCAGTACTTTTGGTTATCAATCTTCGCTAATGCTCAACTCCTGCTCCTCTCCTTGCTAAAATTACATTCCATATACTCTGCCTTAGTTCGGCTAATTTTAAATCCTTTATATTATAATGCATCTCTCCATAACTCTAAAGCTAGACACAATGAATGAAGAAGAAAAATTCAAAAATTTTCTATTTATTTTCAGTTTTTAGAAAGTATCTGTTTAGGAAAGCTTAAATGTACTTTTAACTTTGGTTTTGAAAATTGGTTTCCAAGTTCAAGAATAGAATTGGGAAAGTTTCAGATTTACTTTGCAAACACCCAAGGGGCTTGAACAAGAAAACCTAATCATGTATGTATGTATGTATGTATGTATGTATGTATGTATGTATGTATGTATGTATGTATGTATGTATGTATAGATGTGTAGATAGAGAGAGATACACACACACTAAGAGAGAGAGAGAGAGGAGGAATTATGACGCAACTTGTCTCATGGCGATTACATCATAAGCATCCTTAAAAGTGGGTGGCAGGTCTACTGTTTCCAATTTTTTCTATGATCCAATCTATTCATCTGATTTGCCTCATCCTACATGCCTTAGTGATGAAAATTTTTGTCTTTTGCCTATCTGTTAGTTCTTCCTTTTGGATGTTTTGAAGCCAAAACAATGGATAGTATGCTTCTTTTGGGGCATTTTTGTGTTTCACCATCCATTTTTTTTGCTTTAAAAAAATGCCTATTGTAGAACTTAGAGATATGCAACAGATAAAATTTTGCATACCTAGGCCACCTAGGATGAGGCGAATTAGATGAACGGATTGGATCCCAGAAAAAAATTTAAAAAAGCAGGCCCACAACCACTTTTAAAGGACACCTACAAAGCAACCATGATGAAACCAGCTGCATCATATAATTTTGTGTGTGTGTGTGCGTGTGTGTGTGTGTGTGTGTGTGTGTGTGTGTGTGTGTGTGAGAGAGAGAGAGAGAGAGAGAGAGAGAGAGAGAGAGGATCATAGGTGAGGTTTCACCCATCTTCCTACTGTTATTGATTTTCAGCAATTGAATGCAAATTTGAGAGTTTTCTCACGTTGGATGTGACTGCAAAGGTTGTTCTCTTTCAAGGATATGGGACCCTCAAATTCTTCTCTGAGTGTGATGTTTAGAAACCCTCAGCAATCTAAAGTATGCGATTCCAAGAGTCATTGGTTGAGTTTTGATAGGCACAACACTAGTCAAAGTCTATCTTTTATTTAAAAGATCCCAAACAAGATTGACATTTTCCTTCTTAGTTTAGTTTCCATACAAGGCTCTTTATTTCAGTTAGTGTCATTCATATATATCACCATACAAGTTAGGTTTCTGCTAGCAATTGAAAAAACATAGCCCAAACCCACTTTTAAGGACACCTACAAAGCAACCATGATGAGACTGGCTGCATCATATAATTATGAGAGAGAGAGAGAGAGAATCGTATGTGTGTTTTCTCCCATCTTCCTATTGTTATTGATTTTTAGTAATTGAATGCAGATTTGAGAGTTTTCTCACTTTGGATATGACAAAGGTTGTTCTCTTTCAAGGATATGGGATCCTTGAATTCTTCTCTGAGTGTGACGCTTAGAAACCCTCAGCAATCTATTGTATGCGATTCCAAGACTCATTGCTTGAGTTTTTGACAGGCGCAACACTTGTCAAAGTCTATCTTTTATTTTTAAAACCCCAAACAAGATTGAATTTTTCCTTCTTAGTTTAGTTTACCTGAAAAGCTCTTTATTTCTGTTAGTACCACTCGTATATATCACTACACAAGTTAGGTTTCTGTGAGCAATTAAAAATTCTTCTTAAATTTTTGTTTTCCTACTGTTTCAACAGTTATCAGGAAAATTCCCAGCCAAAATAGCTACCAGATCTTGGAGAAATGTGTTATTTTCCACTTTGGAAGTTCTGGGTTTCTATTTTGTCTTGAGGTGTCGTTTGATCTCTGGTGCGAAATTTTCATCTGACCTTCTGATTTTCCTCTAAATTTCTGTAACTTTACTCACACCAGTTTTTCCTGATCTTATTGATAATTTTGCTTGATAGTTTGTAGCTTCTGCTTAACTTTGACTTGTTCTAAATCAGTTTTCAAACTCTAAAATCTAGTAGACAAGTTATCAAATCATCCTGCATCATCCAGCCCCTCATCTATCTGGAACTGACACTGCTTATGATTTTGACTCAGCTCAGTACTTATGTCAGACCTGGATATGCATTGGACATCATAGGTCTGATTCAAGATAAAAGTGAGAATTTAGTACCCTGATTTACTAAAAAGAAGGGTATTTGAATAGGTGTTACTCTAAGCTCTTTTTATTCTATCTAATTAGCTCTTTCTATTCTATCTAATTACTTTTATAAATAGTTTTCATGAATAAGATATAAAGTCAAATAATTTCGTGATTTAAAAAATAAAAAATCGTTCACTGTACAATTGAAAAAACATGAAGTGAATTGGAATTGCCTCCCATAGGAATATCACATAACACCCTTCTACTCTTTCTTCTCAGACTCAAAATGGTGATCTAAGCAACAATGTCAACCCCATCCAACCCCTTGCAGTCTTGGCCTTTCATGCTCATTCCAAGTATTCTATATTTTCAGAATCAGGTACTTTTAAGATCACAAGGACTGCAACTTCCAATTTTTTGGGGGAGGTTGAAATTATTAATTCCTTAAGATTCACAAATTTATGGAGAAAGAACTCTAATATCAGAAAATAATTTAACTAAAATACTACAATTACTCGCAAGTTTTCACAGTAATTGTAACCATCAGCCTCTAACTTGCAGCAATGGGTCGGCCTCTGAGATATAAGGACATGAAGTATGTCACCCGATTGATTTGTGCACTTGAAAAGCTTAACAATAGCAGTAGCATGATACAGCAGCAAGATTGTTGTGGATAAGAGGTGTCATTTTTGTGGATACACACGAATTGCTTGCCTATATGGATCTGTTGGATAATGCAAATTTCACATCCTGATGTGACAGATACCATTATACAGGATTTGTTGGGCGAACTTTACACCTGGTAATGTGTGCTTAGATTAGATTGCCTTCCACATATTTAGGAAAATGGGAGCTGTATATGCGGCTAAGACATGATCAATTAGTTCTCTCCTTATCAAGAAACTACATGCAAACACATCCCCCATGTTGCCTTCCACATTTTTAGAAAAATGGGAGCTGTATATGAGGCTAAGACATGATCAGTTAGTTCTCTCCTTATCAAGCAACTGCATTTAAACCCATCACCTGAAACAATTTCTGAGGCATAGATAAAGAACTGTTTCACAGTTTTCCCTTTCTTCCTCTTTCGAGACCACCTTGCCCTTGTAGTGTGTCCACCAAGAGCCTTAAGATTGGCTCTGATTAAATGAAAACACTAATAAGCTCATCATTTAGCGATGAGAAAAACTTTTAAAACAGGAACCCAAACCCAAAATAACGCAGGTTTGTATAATTTCAAAAACACCAAGAGCCATGTATTAAATTTTCAGGACTTTCTTTTCTTTTCTTTTCTTTATTAACAATTTAATTCCTGATGAGGGTTTCTGTTTTCCAGGTTTTGAGCGACAGGACATCAGCATCTCCTTGAGATTATCTTCCTCACAATGCTGTTGCTCAGTAGTGTTCAACATCTTTGATTTCTTTGATACTTCAGATTTTTATGTGCTAACCCAATATTCCTATTTGAGAGGATACTCCACCAGAGATCTCAATAACAGGTTGACGATTGAATAAACCATTTTCTCTTCCTTTCTATCCAGTTTAATCAATTTACATGATTATTCATCTGAATTCTTTATGATGGTGTTGAGACTTGAAACGGGTTTCTGGTTGATCTTTTTGCTTGATCCATATCTTCTTATGCTGATTGACTGTATTGTTCTTCCACTTTTGTTTCAGACACCGGAATCTTTTTCAGACACTGGAATCTTCAGGCATGATTCGGACTTTCTGCCAAATATCTTTTGGCATCCAGCAGCTCTTAATTGGGTCAACATCCCAATAGCCCAAGAACAACAAAAACAATGTGGGGGTTTGTGATTGCAGTAGCTCTCTGTTTAGTTTATGGGATTTGCTTCTTTGTCTGTGAGAAATGTGTTCTTAGACTTCTGGTAGGATCTCAAGAACTTCAGAAATAGGTTTTCCTACATACGTAGGTGGCCGACCTATTCATCTTAAGAACAGCCAAAAATACTGAAATAGGTGTATTTTCATCATCTTGCAAAGTAAGAAGATTCTTATTTAAATGGACAGCCCCTATTGAACCTGCCTCTACACATGTACAACCTGTAGTCACCGTTTGTAGTTGGCCTCTTTAAAGATTTATGCCTGCTTATGATAAGAGAAGCATAAATAACCACATCATTTGAGGAAAACATTTTTACACATACATAGAGGGGAAGCCTTGGTGCAACAGTAGAGTTGTCATCGTGTGACCTTGAGGTCACGGGTTCGAGGCGTGGAAACAGCCTCTTGCAAAATGCAAGGTAAGGCTGCATACTATAGACCCTTGTGGTCCACCCCTTCCCCGAACCCCTAATACGCGGGAGCTTTGTGGACCGGGCTGCCCTTTTCTATTTTTATACATATATAAATATCTATTTCTATATCTATACCAATGTATTAGTAAGTTCCATGATGATTTCAAGATCCGGATATCATACTTCACAGTATTTTAATGCGATAGAAAACTATATAACAGAAGCTTGTATAGTATTGTTAACTTAAATAGCACTCAAAGGTTATCAAAGTTCAAAATTTCTGCAGAAAAACGAACCTCAAGCACAGCAATCACAGCATGCCCGCTGGTAGGGCTATATAACATACGAACAACTGGTGCACCAATGTCAATCGAAGAGATCTTACTTCCAGTGAAAGCATCAAATTCTGTATTGACAAGATAACACATAATCAGCAGCCCAGTACTTTCACATCAATCTACTGTCGTGTTTTACCCTGATTTCCACCGGTGATAAAGCCAGTGAGAAACCACAACAAGTGCACACAAAACTTTGCATACAAATGGATTGAAACCCTTTGAATAAAATCAGTTCTTTGGTTGAGTTCTCCATGGATTGGAGTTACCTTCTTTTATTGTTTTGAACATTATACTACTTTCAGAATAATTGTAATGTTTGAGGTGAACTGTAACTGTGGTTAAGTACTTGGAAACCATATTAACAACAACTAAAAATATGCAAAAATGCAATCTGAAATCCTCCAAATATTTCCAACATAAATTCTCAAGGCAAAACATATGTATGTATAGATTTATCCAGACTCTCCAACAATGGCTTGAATCTAGATGAATTTGGATTCAAAACTAAAGATAACATCCAACAAATTCTCCAATTAGAATCTGATCCAACCGGCATCCTAACAGATCATGACTGTAATATAGGTGTATCACATCAATCTGACTGTTCACATTCTATTGTGTCATTGAATACATGCATGTTATAAGGGTCCTCTCAAGCTGTGTTTTTTTAACCACATTAATCGGAGTCTTCGCAGAGATAGGCGCGAGCTTCGTGCACCGGGGCTGCCCTTTATTAATCGGAGTCTTCGAGAGATAGTGAGAGACCTTTGGAGAATACTACAAAAACTTTTTCAAAGCCTGAGATCTAACCTGGAATCATTTCTCCACTCATGAGAGACCTTTGGAGAATACTACAAAAGCTTTTTCAAAGCCTGAGATCTAACCTGGAATCATTTCTCCGCTCTCCACCTCTTCCCAGTGAAACAGAAATCAGTCTCAAAATGCTAGTTACTACGTGACAAGTTAGACTTCATCTTGATTGCCTTCTATTTGTCACAAAGTAACTTGAAAATACGAGCTCAAGCCAAGATCATGCCACAAGAACCAAATCCAGATAAACTCCATCAAATAGATGCTAGAACCCTGCATTTTCCTTTAACAGTACCTCAAGCTATAACCTCTTACTACTATGAAACTAAGCATCTATTAGTCAAAATGCAGAGGCTTGCAACTTATAACTAATGCTATGATCTCCTGCTCAATCTGCTCTTGAGTATCTTGTAACAGCTGCATTTGATCACAGCAATCAAAGCTGCCCCATCTGTATTTGAACTTTGAAACTGCGTCCAGGTTAAACTTAGTACTGTGAAATTTTTGCCCTATTATTTTTCACAAGCCAAAACTACGAGGAATGTTATGTTGCCCCCTGGGAATGTGTACACTGACCAACCTGATTCATTCGGTGCTTTATATCCACTCTAATACAAAGCAATGTACTGAGAAGCATCTATCAGTTCTATACTCTGAAAACACAATGGAAACTTTTTTCTCCCCTTCCTTACCAGCTGTTTTCTTGTCTTAAACAGCAGGTATACCAACTTGTTTTGAAATTCATCAAGCCAAAACCATTAAAGTCTATGAAATACTTTTGTTGAGTCAATTCAGTACTTCCTAAGCAGCCATTTTTTTCCAAGACATTTCACATCAAATTCAATTTTTAAGTTTTCCTTATAGGCTCCTTATGCCCACAACATACTAATGCAAGCCAAATCCAAAAATATGAATAAAGGACAAACTGGTGCAGAAGTTCCCACAAATGCAAGGACCGGGTAAGGCACGTACCACAAACAGTCTTAGCCAACAGAGAAAATATTTAATAGCAAATAAAAAATAAAACCAGACACGATCAATATATATCCAGAAACAGGGATCTGTTTGGGGCCCATATCCTCCAAGTCCAACCAATGGATACTGAATTTAGATGTTCAAGGAGTCTAGTATCAATTTTTAAAGTTTCAGATTGATTGGAGTTGAGGAACACCACCAACACTCAGTCATTTCATTACTGGGTGGACTGGACTAGACTGGATTTTCTCAGTAAACTTTGGTCAAAGTCAATTTTGATTTTTAACCAAATGGACCCCACTCTTGGAATTGCACAAGTCTAATGGGTTTGTGGAGGAGCTTCCAATTTTTCTGTGTTTCAGATGGTCTTCTAGTTTTATTTCCATTGATCCTTTTGAAGCCCTATGTCTAAGTAGATTTAATTGGCTATTATTTGATCGACTTCAAAGTAAAAAATCAGAAGTTTTTATTCTAATTAGGTCTTAAGAGTTAGAATCTGCAGTTTCGAGTTTTATAGAAAGTAGGAGGTGTCTAAACATTATATAAAGGCACCAACATTCAAGCCTATTGTTCAGCAGTAAAAAGAATTCTGTTTCTTCTTTACTAGTGATGAAATCACTTCCCTCTTTCTTCTCCTTTCTTGAAAGCTAGTATCTGGTTTCAATCTGCTTTACTACAGAGAGTTGTTTGACACTTTGACTTACTTTGATACTGGCTCCTCTTCAACACCTGTTGTAGTCTCTCAAACCAAGCTCGTCAAGCCTTGCTTAACCACATTGACCCTTTATTGTCAACGCAATAAATTATTTTAGCCTACTGTCTCATACAACTCCACTTTGACGGTTCCATGTAGGCATCTTCCTCTAGCTGATCATGTCAGACTGCACACTTGACATAGAACTGGGATAAGGACCATCAAAACCTGTTGCCAAGTTAATGACCAGAAGAATAGTTGGTTCTTTACAACAGAAATGCTTCCATCATAGTCTACTCCATCACAATTGATTTAGCCTGTAGCTAGTAGTCTAGCTGTATATCTATTGACTGCACCATGTGAGATCCATTTGAATTAATAAGCACATTTGTGTATTCATATAAAATTCTTGTAGAAACAGTTGGCTGAGTATTTTTCATGTATAGCATTCCCATCTATTCTTGACATGGACTAGAGACCTAGATGTGAGTTGGTAATGCTTTATATGAGCAAGAAAATCCATGAGGGATACCCAAAGATAGTCAATGATGATGTTTCAAAAGAATGTTACACCTTCTGAGTTGCACTAGAGAAAGTTAGTCATGCTGCACCATGACTTGATACCTAAGAAAAACACTGACTCAGATAACTCTTAACTCCACCCTAAAGAATTCTGTTATCTAGCAGGAATTGAAAGAGGAAACATTATGCACTGATGATGTTTTACTGATATGACCAATTCATGGTCGTTAACCTCGACATATATGCCACTTCAGGGGGGAAGCCTGTGTATTATCTAGGCATTATTTTCCTCTTCTTTCTTTAGCATGAGTCACTCATCACATACATATAACCATTTACTATCATCCTACAATAACTATCCCACGACTTGGATAACTAACCTATAAAGGCTATATCATCCTCCCACGGTACTACCTGCCGTTGTTACATCTATATAACATCATACAGAGACCAAACATCATAGCCGTACAGGTAGCAATCTATAACTAGAATAAGCACCCTCCTGTTGTTTAAATTTTTAAGTTTCCAAACCATCTTATAGAATAAGGCAACATTTGGTCGTTTATCATCGTTAATCATTAAGAATGGCCCAACCTGCATCGAATACAAGTTCTTCAGGATGATTTTATGGGTTAGAAAAGAGGAGAGATGACCGGACATCTTTGACGACAATCATATGGTAAATGTCATCCAAAGTTCAAATTAGCAATCAGGCAAGCAAGTGTACCAGCCTACATTAGTAGTCACACTAAAACAGATGGACCTAAACATATTAGGCTCACAGCAAGTCATTAACTAATTCGTCCAACGGGAGTTTTTCAAGGCACCAGTTTCAATCGATTCTGGAAAAATCCCGAGAAGCAATTCAACAGAATTCAAACTTCAAATTAAAACTGAAGCTAAGATACGCAAATGACAGAGAAATACCGATTATGTAGTTTCCAACGGCGGCAGCAACAAGCGACTGATTGGGGTGAAACGCAGCAGCATGAGGCTGCAAGAGTTTATTGCCACGATTCACGTGGCGTAGGTCCAAATGCTGGAGCGTGGCCCATTCCATTGCTTCAAAGCCCGAGAAAGAGCAAACACTGGCTCAGATCATGAAAAGAGAGGAAAAGGCAATCTGTTTTGAATCTTTGAAGAACAGAATGAGGAGATGGAGATCTAACATGAGAGCAAAAGGGTTTGGATCTGATCTGAAATTGGGTCTGTTCAGATGCAGATGAGCGTGTGAGAGAGATCTGAAAAAGAATTCTTCGCAAAGAGGAAGGAATTTTCTGAGTCCCCTTTGCTTGTGTTACATGAAAAAGATGAAGGAAAAATGGAGAACTTTGTCCTGTCGGGTTCGGTGTAGTCATATTTCATACGATTCATAACCACAATATTGCATTCGACAGTGTATTTGGGTCCTTATTCACCTTAAAATTGGGATTGGTAAACCCAGACGAGTCTGGGCCGGACGCCCCTGTTGTCATTTTCTCTGTTACATCTAAGCCGTTGATCTTGTTCTCCTATTTTACTGGCTGCATCTCAAAAGTATTGCCAATTAGACGATTCTAACCATTATTTTGTTAAATTTTTAACAATAAATTATCTTGATTTAAACCCCAAAGAACATACGTTATGACCACCCACGTAAGCTTGATATTTTAGTAACCAAAGGAGGCCTATGAAGACGAAGAGAACAAACATTTTATCTAGGGAAGTCTGGTGAAGCTCCTGCGTACGTAGGATTCGGAGAAGGAGAGATCACAAGGATTTATAGCTCACAGCTTTATCTTGTATTATAAGAGACTTCCATTTCTTAAATCCGTGACCTTAAGATCACATGACGACAACTTCACGATTGCGCCAAGGCTTCCTTCATAAAAAAATATTTTGTCTAAGACTTTGTAAATCTCTTCTGCCATTTTACTCGAACGGAGTCTTACTAATTTGATCACGGGCCAAAGAGAACGTGGGAGTTCATTTTTGGAGAGCCAAATAGGAGTTTGCAATTATCCAAGGGTGGTTGGTAAGTGCATTAATGTAGTCCCCTTAATTATTTATCTTAAAAGCGATGAAACCTCCTCTAAGATATATTACCTTTTTATTTTGCTTTTAAGATGCCATATCTGCCAAACCTTCTCCTTAATATAAAACTGGAAAACAACTCTTATAAATAAAAAAAGGCACCCTAGTGTACTAAGTTCCTGCATATGCAGGATCAGGGAAGGAGCGGACCACAAAAGGCCTATAGTATATAGCTTTGCCTTGCATTTGGCAAAAAGCTGTTGCCATGCCTCGAACCCACGACCTTACAGCTCAGCCATTACACCAAGGATCCCCTTCCAATCTACCACATTTCTAATCGAAGTTAATTTCTAGACTCTTGCATCCCTCCCTGCACCAATCTTGGTTTCATTATATCGTACCTTTGATCACATACCTACAATTGTTGGTGACGCATTGCATCTCTGGGGTCCGGAAGACGGGTGATTGGAGGTGCACTCCTTGATATTGATACATAAAAACTCCCTCAGACCAAATCACTCCTTAAGTGACTAGCTTTCCACAGAGCTCATCCACTGGTCTTCCATTTGTATAAAATGGAAAATTCTCTTAGAAAACCACTCATTTTCACCTTCTACTTCTTCCCAGTAAGATGGCATAAAGTGCATAGAATGAGTTATTCTAAGAAGATGCATAAAAGGAAGCACCTAGCTAGGTCCCACCTTTGAATGATTTGACATGTTCATCTTGTTGCGAGACCTATTTAGGTTACCAACAAAATTCCATGCCCGCCCAATGCCTATTGTAGTTTCTTAGTGAAAAAAATAAAGAAAAAGAAAAAGAAAATCCAATGATAATTTAAACTCCAAAATAACATAAGTCAAATCATCATATAAGCACAAATTTTGGTATGGTCAATCTAAAGCTAGCCAAACATCATGGATAGATTAGGTCATCTAGAAGTCCCAAAAAATGTTCCTTTTCAATGTTCTCAAAGCAAAGAGTGTGTGTTATTGTGATGACCCGGGTTTTCTTATGCATTTTTAAATGAAAAATCTAAATTCCTAAGGCGGGATCCCTATTAAAAAAAACAATGCAGTGCAACGGAAAAATCTTTTATTTGAAATTCAATTTTAAAACCCCGAGTGTCATTTGCTTTCACAACAACCAAGGTAGTTTTTGAAAAGCTTTAGAAATCATAAGTGTTTTTCCCCAGATCTATCAAGTCACAGCACAGCAACCCAACTATAATTAAATACAAATACATGTCCAAAGGGTTGAGAGTTCACTTACATGTATAATTGTTTCCCTTTTTATTCACTTGCTCGTAGCACTAACATAAATGTTCTCTACTCGTGGATGGAATTATCCTGAAAAATGTTAAGGATAGGGTGAGTATATACTATACTCAGTAGGAGTCTATCACTACTAGTTTTATAATGCATGCGATGTTTTAAAATCATATGCTCTTTCCAAAACATGTGCATGTCTAAATACTCAGGTTTAATATTGATATAAAAATCCATTATCAAACTGAAATACTAACGACTTAAAGGATCACATAATCCAAAATCGAAAGTGTCATATACATATATATTATAACATTATGATATGCATAAGATGCTTCATTGAATCCAACTTATGGATATCTATCATGGTATGGTCGACCAACCTTATATCATGCCATATGCAATGCACATAAATCTACGAAACCATAGGCTCCCACTATGCCCACGACCTCACCCCCCGTGTGGTCTCCGGATACCTAAGGACACAGGATCATATACCTCCACGGGGCATATGACACTTCGACCCAGTGCTATGACACCAGTGGTAGCCCCTTGTACCACATGCAGTTGAAGCAAGGACATGCCCTTTTTGGGCGTGGTACTCAGCCACCTAATAGTGGTAGAGGTTGGGTGGCCAACCCAAACCCCTCGGCATAGCACCCACGAGCTTACTAGCCCAAATCATGTAAGATCAAATAAGCTAAAAATCTCTTTTCAAAACCTGTCCTCTTTGGGTCCCTCACAATTGCCTAGCCCTCGGCACTCCATCATCTTTTGACAACCCTCAAGGACATGCAATTTTTGCAAGAACTTAATGTTTATAAATCATGCAATGTATGCAATAGTTTGCAAAATATATCTATGCATAATGTATATGCAATTATTTACAAAACATGTCTATGCATAAAGCATTTATCACATGCATGCTAAACAAGTCATATACTTAAAATATGTATTTGCAAAACAATCATAGTTCTTTTAAAAGAATCTAGTAGCGATGAGCACCTACCTGGCTAGGTCATGTTAATCCCTTTGTCCTCGTATGCTCCTGAACATGGTTTGGGGAATCAATGTTAGTTTGGCCTATCTTTTATAGGTTTTAGAGTGGTTGGTCTTATTACTTAGGCATTAGGGGTTCATCCATATGCCTATGGGTGTCCTAAGGTCCTAATTGGGCCTTGGTATCCTCAGTTTTCCAAAAGTTTAGCGGTCATGCGCCATCATTCTATTCTAAGGGTCATGCCCACCTTTTTTATTGGGCCTTGATCAAAGATTTTATAGTTTGGGTGTGTCCGCATCGTCGACACGGACACAATGCCTTTTGCGGCGCCTCAATCGGAGCTCTAGATCTCAAGTTATAAGCGTTTTAGTGTCACACGTACATAAGGGTCTTAAGAGTAAAAAGGCGGAATGCTAGCGTGCTGAGCGTCAGCGGCATGCGCCCGCCTTTTCTTAAGAAAACGAAAAATCCCGGCTTGCTAGCTCACTGCGCGCCTGTGGCATGCGCCTCAGCGGGCGCATATGCAGACGCGCTGGGTTTTCCCGCCGTCTCTCTCTTTTGCGGGCACGTCCCCAGACGCGCCCGTTGGTTTTCTCAAACGCGTTCGACGCATCACATTCCGGCTGGAACATTTCATCGTCTGGGGGACCAGGGCATCCTCAGGACACCCTGGTTCGACCCTGTCAAACCAATGCGGCCCAAGGAACGCCCTGGGTCCTTGGTGGCTCTCCAGGGCTCCATTTTGCATGATTTTTCATTCAAAAACCTAGGGAAATTGATCCTAGGACTATTGTGAAGACGGGTTTTGAGGAATCATGGGCATACCTGGCTCGTTGCTGGGTTTTTCTCTTCGTTTCCCCTCTAGGTTACTCCTCCACAACAAGTTTTCTTCAAGCTTTTGGGTTGCCATAAGAGGCGCCCAAGAGCTCTATTTATAGAGCTATAAGAGGGTTCTGGAGGGAGTTCTCACCGCCTTTGAATGGTGGTGGAGAAACCTCCAGAATGGCGGTAGTTTCTCCTCCAATCACTGTCATTCTAGAACCCTTTAGGAGGTTGATGATGAAGGGTGCCCGTATCAAAATGGGCCCTTGTGTTTTGCAGGCTAAATCCATTTTTTTTGTAAAATTATATTTTTGCCCCTGAACTTCAAAAGGCCATAACTTGCTCATTTTAACTCCGTTTTGGGTGATTTTGGTCTTGTTGGATTTCTTTTTCTGATACGCACCTAATGATATCATTTTCAGGACCAAATTTCTGGGTTCAGTCAAGGTGAATAGTAAAATGACCAAAATGCCCTTATCTTTAAAAACTAAACTTTTTATTGCTAACTTGGGATTTTAATATTACAAAATTGGAGTCATTACAGTTATAGGGGTGTAATGGTTGGAAATTTTGATGTGTTTTCATGAAAATTGATTTTGACAAATTTGTGTGTATATTGAAAGCTTTCTATAGTAAAACATGGAATTTGACATGTACATTTACCTAGCAGTCTTTTTCTTGGGAATGGCACCCTTTTTGTTTAGTAGTGATTTTGTTGGATATGGATGGTATTTCTTGGAATTTTACAGAATTATTACCAATAATTAAAAAGTAACCAGACAACTTATAGAATCGAAGTTGTCCCACTTTAAATGAATAAAATACTTTGGTAAACTGGGCTTTCTTTTGAGTTGACATTTGGGCATTTGACTTTTGTTTTGGGTTTTTCTTTTTGCCACTTTTTTATGGGCTTTTCCATTTGGACTTTTTGTTTTGGGCCTTTTATTTCTTTTGGGGCCTTTTCCTTTGGTTTTTTTCTCCCTTTGTTAGGCATTTCTTTTGGCTTATCTTTTGTGCTTTTATTTTATTTTTCTTTTGAGACTACCTACCTCTCTTTTTCTTAGGAATGATGAAGAATGTAATAGAATAAAATTCTACTATAACCATGAATTCTAATTGTTATAAGATGAATAAGTGTAGGTGCCCAAGCTTATAAGAGGAATAACTATGACTTCTGAGTTTCTGTTATTGATGTGTAGTACTTTAGGATGTATAAGACAATAATCAATGGGATGGACCAAATCAGAGCTAGACCATTTCAATTATGCATAATTGAATCTAGCTAATCTGTAGGACTAACCCATTGGCATTGTCTTTTTACCATGTGGGTGTACATACTCAAAATTTCAGCCTACATGTGAATGATATATCTATATATGACCCGCACTATAATTGATCAAGGCAAGAGGACAAGATCATAGCAACATTGTGAAGTGTGCATGGGCCTCATGCTCAGTAAGCAATGCCCCAAAGTCTCTTGGATCATTCAATATCAGACATCTTATTGATTATATATTGCCATTTTAGTTGTCCATTTTTAATGCCAAGATAGAGTGTTAGAATCATAAATTTTTTTGGAGTTTTGCAACATTCAAGGGTTTTGATCATCAAACACGAGGACCTAGATGCACTTCTACCCATGGTTCACACCTGTTTGTGCTATGTTGAAAGCCCACCATAAGTTAAGGTAGCCATTTTAAAGACAAAATTCAACACCATGTAGGTACATGATACTTGTAGAGATAATTTATAATATGCAAATTTTGTATTCGTTGGACTTGTGGGTCTCATATAATACAATAATTTCACATGGTTTGTGGCAAACTTGTGTTTAAGTTGGCCCTACTAGCAACCGACGGTGTGAGGTTGTAAGTTAGGAAACATTTGTGGTTGGTTGATAAGATAAGTAGTCTCTTGGATAATATGCGGGCCACTCTTCTTCTTCTTCTTTTGCTCAATGTACCATGTCATCTTTTCTAATCCATCCATATCATGTTAGGTGTGTTTAATTGTATAAGCAACCATTCTTATTAAAAAACCTCACCAAGAATCGTCTGATTACTAATAAGTGGACATTCCAAATATAAAGTTCTATTTTAGGGCTTCAAATATAAGGGGGATGAGGGTTTTGAACAAAAAAGGGACTTTAGGGTTGCTCACAAATCCTCTCTCTTTCACTCACTAGAATACCAACTTTTTTGTGGTTTTTCTCTCACTAGAAATCACCTTATTTTGCACTATAACCCTGTCAATTTTCATGCCTATGTTTTTCATTGCTTTCAACAATGAAACAATAATGTGGAGTCAAAGGTATAAAATATTTATCCACATCAAAAGCTGGAACAATAACATAGAAGTTTGACCAAATTTTCCAATATCACCAACTATTAATGTAGTTTTTAGGGTAAAATTGTTCAATGTCACCAACCACTAAAGAAAGTTCAATAATAAGAATACCCCTTAATTTCTCATACTTTTTAGATATAAAACTTATTTTCTTTCTTTATTACACTTATTTTCTGTGGCGGTAAATGATTCTTTGGAACTCAAGTAGGGGAGTTCTCTTCTTTTTTCTTTTTCTTTTTGCAAAAGTGAAGAGTTATAAAGGAAACAATGCACACTCTCCTAGGTCTATACCATAGCGGAATAGATAGTGATAACCTAGCATCAAAAGGGAGGTGCCTCCTGGGATTTTTGGCTATAAGATGGCATGCTAGATGATGTAGGGAGATAACTTCTAGTTTCATTGGTTGGGAAACTATTTCTTAAAAGCAACAAGTAGGCTTACTTGCTCATTACCTTAAGCTTTGTTGTCGATGCACGTTATTTCAGTTGTTGGATGATTCTAAGTGTTATTACTTAAAGGCTTTGCTGATGAATACAAACTAGTGCTTTCTTTGTGATTATATTTTAAAACAAGAAAACATAGAGGACATCTTATCAAGATCAAGCCAATATCAATTAATTTTATAATATTTTGTTTAACATGGTGTCCATGGCAAGATTGATTATTTGTCAACCATCTTCATGGAGCAAAAATTGGAGAAGATTGTGAATCAAGAAAGTCATGTAAGAAAATCAATCTAGCAAAGTATAATAAATTGTATATCAAGGTCAAACATTTGTGACATCAAAATCATTTAAAGAAAAAACGACTAAGTATCATGAAAAATGATAGTGAGAATCGAATGTTGAGGAAGCCAACCACATGTATGAGAAGCATAATACTGAAGACTTGCTTCTCGAAGTGGAGGGCATACTATGATCTTTATGAAAGTTAACTTTCCATTGTTCTCTTAGCCCCTTAGTTGCAACAATAGAAGCTTGAATTAGAGTTGTGTGATCAAGTATACTTGCTTAAGGAATAGCTCAAGGACCTATATGCAATTAGTTAACATTTTGTATTTGAATAATGAGTAGATTACAACACATAACCTCTTGGTCATGAGACATGGCACTCAACTAACTTGACTAGCTAAGTGCAAGTGCCTAAGGTCCTCCACTTTGTGAACATTATCAAGAATACTACATTGGCTCTTGAGACCAATGCACCTTGAATAATCTTGGCTTTGTAAGAGGCGGATGTATAGGTACGTAGTAAAATAGTAAATTAATTATAGTCTCAATTAATATTCTCCAATTTGGGACCTATTTTGTGGGAAATGAGTTCAACTAGCAGAAAATAAAGGCAAGTGCATATTCATGCAAGAGAGAGAGAGAGAGAGAGAGAGAGAGAGAGAGAGAGAGAGAGAGAGAGAGAGAGAGAGAGAGAGAGAGAGAGAGAGAGAGAGAGATTTGTTTAACTATTTAGAAAATTAGAAGGTTGGATAAAAATTAGGGTAGATAAAGGCAAACATGCATTTGTAATTTAGATTGCATTTTAATAAGAGATAAGAGAGAAAATGAGTGAATGAGGAATATAAATGTTATCGGTTAGGTCTTTCTCAACCGCTTATGGTTCTCTCTCCTAACAGATTCATCTACTCCATCCTATTTAAAACTGTCCCCTACAATATCTTTGAGTCCTTAGTCAATTTGAGGAGCATCCAAACAAGAGAAGAGAGAGCATGGAGAGACAATTTAAGTGTTATAAGGACAAATGCAAATTGAGGCATAAAAAAAAGAAAGAAAGAGAAGTATACATACATACATGCATGCATACATAATAGCATTGGAGGAAAAAAAGAAAGAAAAACGTAGAGAAAATTTGAATATTTTTAAAAATAATGGAAATAAGAGTGTTAGTAGGAGTCGAACACTTTTAAGCATTTGACTTCTTGAAAGTTTGAACACTCTTTTCTTAATTCATACTTCTAGATCTCAGCCATTCATCATATTTGGCTTACCAAAAATAGGTAATCTCTAAGAAATCAACGCATTCATAACTTCTTAATAGAAAGTCTTCCTCTCCAAAGGTCTATTTGTGGTAGCCTCTTTCTTGTGGCCCTCGATTAGTGTATTGATGCCGCCTCCTCTTCAATTACTATATATATGAAAGATGATGCTAGATAAATATCCAACTAACACAATGATATTCATTGAAACATGAGAGATCACTCCCTTCTTCTACACTCAACTAACTCAGTGATGAGTACAAGCCAATGATCAGCAACAAATCCTAAAAAAATCATGCATGTAAAGAACTTAATTCTTTGTGGTTTGTTCTAGTAATTGATGAAGGGAAAAAACCTACAAAAAATTGTTTTGAGCTATATGCCTTCCCACTTAATCAACACCCAAATCATGAAGCTATGTGAATTTTCAAGCTTACTACAATTTTCCCAAAAACTTTCACACTAAACAAGACCTTTCAGTTGCCAACATAAACTTTGCTATTGAACCACAATTATATGAAAAGGAAACTTAACAACATAAACTTCTCTTTCTCATGTGTGCTAATATTTGCAAATGAGAAAACTAACGGCCTTGATCATGAATGACTACTGCTTGATGACCATAGAGTGAGAGACTTTTCTTCTTAATTTTCTCTTCTTTGTTTTCCAACAAGACATGGAGTATGCGTGGACTTTATTTTTGAGAAGTCCATACAATATTGGCCTAGGGTTCTCTCTACAATAGTGTTGTCATGGTTTGCCAATTCTATTATGGGTTTTTTCTATGGACTGTGATATGTGTTTCTCTATATGAAAATTTACAATAATTTGGCAATGCATTGAGTTGTGTCTGTAAATGAGATATCAATTACTAAATTAGACCCTTGACAGGGCCATTGAACAAACATGCTTAGATGAAGTCTACATTATGGCTCACTTATATTCAAAAAGTTTATAGTTACAAGGTCATGTAATTTTGATTATATATAATTACTTATAAACTATTGTTAATTATCTTAACTATGAAAGAGAGGATTATAGGGTGGGGAAAATCAGACATTGGAGTTGATGTGGTCAATTTGTTCATGGTTTTATAATTTTTTTGTATTTTATATATGAGAGAGCAATAACAAATGTTAGGACCACTAGCAGAGAGATCCATGATTTTTCTATCACTACAGGATTGCATGTACCTTTTCACCTTAATTATAAATGAGCTAACAAAAACATTTGCACGAGAAAATTCCATGGTACATGATATTTGCAGATGACATAGTTTTGATTGGTAAGACAAAGGATGTCATAAATACAAAGCTAAAGTTATGGAGATATGCTATATAGCCTAAAGGATTTTAAATTAATTGTACTAAAACAAAATATATGGAATGCAATTTTAGCAAGGAGAGGAGTGGGAGTGGAGCACAAGCAAAGATTAATTACCAAGAAGTCCCCCCAAAAGACCACTTTTGCTACTTTGGATCAATAATTTATGAGAAGCAAAAAGATCGAGAGGGATGCTACTCAAAGAGTCCAAGTGGCTTGGAACAAATGAATATGTGGCTCTGGTGTTTTGTATGGTTAGTAGATGCTACTCAAACTAATAGAAAAATTCTATAGAATGGCTATAAAGTCGTCCATGCTCTATGGTTTAGAGTGTTGGAAAGTTAATGAACAACATGTACATATGATGGGCATAGCCGAAATTAGGATGTTGAGATGGATGAGTCAAGATAAAAAAAAGGATATAATTAGAAATGAAAATATTAGAAGAAATATTGGCACTAATAGGTAACAAGATGAGGGACGATAGACTCAGATGGTTTGGACACATCCAACAAAGACCATAAGCTCACCAATTAGAAGGAATGAGTTAATCCAAGTTGAAAGCTCTAAAAGGGCAAGGGGAAGGCCCAAATGGGCGTAGATAGTATTTATGAGAAAAGATTTAAAAACTTTTAGACTACATGAAGTCATAACCCTCGATAGAGAAAATGGAGGAATATGGTGATGATGATGATGATGACAACGAATCTTAATTTTTATCTAAGTTTCATGGTTTTTCCATGCCAAACATCCTTTGTTTCTCAAAATTCCATGGTATTCAAAAAATACAATTTCAAAAACTCAAAATAATACTTGATATAATAAGCATCGCTAGCTATGTGGGATAACTAAATAAAATAAGGAAATTATGCTTATTTTGGACCTTCTAATAGTAATGAAAGACAATGTACTAAGAGAATACAACTTTATTAGCTTGATATGGTGAGAAAACAAGGTGAAGAGGCTAGCTCAGTCACTATATTCAATCAAAGGTAGGCTACAAGTGACCTTCAACATTGCTATTTTATTTTAATAAAAAATTTGCAAAGAAAATCACTCACACATACTCCTAAATTCATTCCTTAGCCAAAGGGGAAAGTTGAAAGTAGCAACCCCAATCTATAGTCAAGCATATTCCCAAAGAGATGTGAAGTTGTCCACTACCAACTACGCTAAACATTTGTTGGCTTCAATATTGTTACCTTAACCAACAGTAGTTTAGTCTTTAAGTATTGCAATGTAAGATTGATACTTATCTATTCATGCAATCTTGACCATTTCATTAGTTAGCAACACTAATGGTCAAGTAACATTGACTAACTTCCATATTAAAGTAGTTCAACACTAGTCTTGGTGGTTGCAAAAATCCATTGCTTTGCATGTATAAGCACTAATCATTCATTTTTCAAGGACCAATTTAAAAGACAATCTATGATGTTCCTCTTTCTTACTTTTTAGAGTTCATTAGAATGATTAGTCTCTTTGGAACAAACTAATGATCCAATATGACATTTTTACACATTTACAAATCCCAAGAAATTAAAATTTTTAAACATTTTTACTTATAGAGTAATAATTGTACATTGCTAGCGACTTCTCTAGCAATTGTGCTATGAATTTGAAACTCAAATCTAAGATAAAATAGCATAAAATCTACAAGTAAAAAAAATCTCCTTCTATACGTTTATATATAAGAAGCAATGACACAGAGCAATATGGTAAAAAAAATAAAATTCTTTGGATGGGTATTTATTATTTAAGTGAAAGTGAGTACACATCTTCCACCCATGAGATTTACATATGAATAATTAAAAAGAAAAAATATTTGATTATTCATCACTTTTGTTAACTAAGAGCCATAGGCTAGAACGATCTACAAGCTAGGTTTATGAGAGTTCTAGAATGATAAGAGGGAACCAGAGACAAGTTATGGCTAGCCATGAAAAGTCCAAGTGATACTATACCACATGATTCCCAAGAAGGGCAAGGCTATAAGCTTGCATGGGGATCAACATGTGTTCAAGTTAGGTGACTTGAGAATAATAGTTTATGCCTTTCCAAACAAAGTATCTATTTAGGCATAAGGACTGAATCCTAGGCTTAGTTATGAGGATAGTACATGACATGAACCGTGGCTTACATTTAAGCCAATGGTTGGCTTAGAACTGATTGGTTTAAGCTTGAGTTTTTATTCCCTTGGATAACAATACTATGATTAGGACTAGAATGGTGCAAAATACATAATGATTAGCCATAGTAATCACCATAGATTGACAAGAACTAAGATAGTCCAAATTAGTAGAATCTTTGAGAGCATATATTAAAAATGTTTCACGGCACATTCCCATGAGTCAAGAATGAGTTAAAGCCACAAAAGTAGAGGACATAGATTGGCAAGTATAGCAATCCTCCAAGAAATAGAGAGTGTTAGACCTAGGCTCATATCTCTCATGAACACTCTAAAACTAGTAAAATAACTTGTAAAGTTCCTCACCTTGAGAGTAGAAGAGTATTAGACTTGAAAATCTTCAAATTGAACTTTTCAGAGTCTTCTGGAGGGAGAGGCTTGATTTTGGTTTAGGAGTGAAACTTGATGATATGGAATGAGGGGAGAACCCTTATTCATAATTTTGTATGCCTTGGTGGTTATTTTGACCCTGAATGGTGTACCCACCTCCAGGTTCATGGAACCTTTTGGTACCAATCAGGGATAGTTTTGTAAATGTGATATATGTAGTTATATAATAACCGTTGCCAAGAGGGAGGTGGCACCAAACTCTCTCATTTGTTTGGTTTTTAAATTATCTTGAAGCAAACTCATCAGTATCAATCTTGAGACAATTGAGGGCAACCAACTTCACTCTTGAATCAGATTGACCGAGGCCATCTTGGAAGGAAATTAGATCAACCTAAACCATATGGTAGTGAATGAGAGTGAATAGTGCCATTAATTGGTTCACTCCACCTTGAGGCAAATCTAGGGTGTGAACAGTACCACTCTTAAGGCTAATGAAGGTGACTTGCGCCACCTTTTGTTCCACTTCATCGACTTCACTTCAGATCATTCATTTCCACTTTGTGGTATGATGCTATTGATCTATAATAGTAGTGATCATTTAACAATACATTTCAAGCTTCATGGTTGGAATATAAAACGGTCGATTCTAACTAAAACATAATGTCATCCCTTTTTATTCTACTCTTTTGTCACCATACTCTAAAAAGAACCAAAAGTCCATAAACAAACATGAGCAAATGTTACTAACCTTCATTATGGTTGGAAATAGTGGATTTTTTCACTAACTTCATTGTGATAAAGAATAAAGGACTCCTCACTTCTCTCATTTTCTCCAACTCGAAAGCAAGTCAAGCTAGCCCAGTTTGTTTCTCTAGTTTCTGTAAAAAAAAATTAGCTCACTTGAGCTTTTGAGATTTGACTAATGCCCATTTCTCTATGTTCAGTCATTTCTTGTTGCCCAGTTCTCTTGTTTCTAAAAGAAACAAGAAAAAATAGACATAGACTAAGAGGCCCTATGGTAACAGAAGAACAATAATATCAATAGGGCTCTAATGGAGAGTATAAAATCATGGAAAATGTAGTTGAAACAAAATGTCTACATTATTTTTTAGATGTAGCAACTACAACTAATGATCAAAATGCTTCAAGCAATGAACTTCATTACAAAAGTGGCGAACTTCAACTTAGGAAAACTCTTTTCTTTTTTATGAATGGTAACTTATAAAAAAAATTGCAAAGAAAGAATAGAGGTGAGATAGAGAGGCAGAAACAAAAAGATTTACCATAAAATTTAGTACAAATATCAGAAATGAATTAAGGTTGTAATAGTGTTGGGAATAAAGACACATATCAAATGGAAAACTAGAAATTTGAGAAGAAAATGGCTTCTTTCAGCATAGGATACTTATACTTAAAGTGATTTTTTGAAGAAAAAAAAATGCTTGAGAAATTTGGCCAATGGAGAGATTGCTATCAATTTTCTCAAAGTGATTCCAACCATTTCTTTAGATCATGATGTGCTCAACTTAAATCAAAAGGAGATTGAACTAAAAAACTAGAAACACATGTTATTTTAGTTTGAGAACAAGGAAGAAATAAGGAAGGAAGCAATAAATAAATCCCGTTGAAGGTTGCCGGATACGGTCCTAATATCTTTGAAGTGTGTTTTTCTAGATTCTCGTTTCTGCTACAAAATATGGTACATTTCCAAAAGTTTTTGGAGACATGCTTCAAAACATATAAAAAATTCATTTTTTCAAATAAAAAATGTTAATGTAATATTTTGGACATATTTGAAGATAAAGTATTTTTGTAATCAAAATGGTTTTTTTATTTATAAAAAAACTTTCCTATATTTTTCCTTTTTTAAAATTGATATGAAATAGAACACAATCTTTATAATATTTAAGATTGAACTGGCAAAGTTCATTCATAAATATTAGAGTTTAAATGGTTATAAGTTAGAAGAAGATATTTATTTCTTTCCTTAATCCTATTTCTTATTTGCTGGCAAAACCCTATTTCTTCCCAAAATCTATCTGTTTTTGGGTTTCTTTGCATCTTCTCTTTTGGTCTTAGCTACTGCTGGAAAAATCATGATTTTGCTAAGAAGAAGAAGGAGGAGGAGGAGGAGGTAAGCTATCATTGACTCTTGATTTCTCAAAGGACTGATGAATGATGAGTGAAGGTTTTGAACTTAGTTATTTGAAGAATCATGATATGATTCTTAAGTTACTGAACTATGAATTATTTAAACTTTTGAGCTATGCACGTGTGTTTCTTAATAAAATGATTTTTAGTCATATTTGTTAGATATGAATCTCATTATCATCTCCTTTCAAACTTTCTCGAATGCCATCTAGAGTTATCCTCTCTTTCTCATACAAACTCAGGTGTGTTGACTGATCCTCTCTTGCCATTTTAGTTTACTAATTTACTTTGCTAAATATGATAGTTTGAAACTTGATAGTTGAAAGCGTATTTCTGTAGAATCTATACATCATATGCGATAGATTGAATTATATGATAATTCAATTTGTGTTGTCTTATGACATAGTCTCTTTGTATAATACCATTCTAGTATTAGTATTCTTGAAACTCTTATGATGTGATTTTTATTTTTATTTTACTTAGAAATAATTATTGTGACTATTCTACATTTTTAGTCGAGTAACTTTAGTTAACAAATCTAACTTTTTTTTTATGGTTTTTGTAGAAGTTTGAAGTTTTATGAAATTTTTTATAATTTCTTGGATTTTGGCATAATTATTGTGACTATACAATTTTCTACATTTTTATTCGAGTAACTTTAGTTAACAAATCTGACTTTTTTTTATGGTTTTTGTAAAAGTGTGAAATTTTATGAAATTTTTTATAATTTCTTGGATTTTGGTAATTAAAAATAAAGTCGCCCAATTCCGATACCGTTTCCCCTACTGGCAAACTTGATTCCGGCAACTCTAAACACCAAATCGTTGGGGCTGAACCCATCAGCAAACGACCAACAGAGGGGGTGGAGGACGTTTCCAGATGTCTACTTATTCACTTTGAAGCAACTGAGAGTAAGAACATGAAACCAAATGTTAATCAGTTTGTTTCTTTACAAGATACGTAAGGTTGTATGGTTCATTGCTTCCTTATGTAGAAGAGATAATCTCTAAGGCCAGGCTTCTAGCTTGACCCATGGGCTTTTGGGTCCTGCGTGACAACATAACTTGAAGCTCCACCTTGTTGTAGCTTCTTCCCTAATGGCCTGAGAAACATCTCTCTGAGCTTTACATGCATCACTGAAAACATCTAAAAGTTGCCGAACCAAACAGAAAACATGGTGAAGAGGTCTTCAACTGCACCAAAGCTCCTGTCACCAATTTAGCCTGAGAAGCGATCATGGTTCTGACAAAGCATCACGTATAGTTTCACAGCAAGGCTAAACATGTGGTAATGCTTGTGAAAGCTAGTTCTGTGGTTAAGGGCATGAAACTCTTTCCTCAAATAAAGGGCAGCCTGGGTGCACGAAGCTCTCATGTATGCGGTGTTCAGAAAAAAGGCAGACCATAAGAGTTAATAGTACACAGTTTTACCTTGCATTTAGCTCCCATTCAAACTCTTTCCTCAGTTACGGAATGCATATATGTTCCAGTCTACTTCAGTAATGCCATGACACAGTCTGAAACAAAACTTTAACTCTCAAATATGGCATGCATATCTGCTCCAAAATGCTGGCAAACAGTAATTGTAAGAGCTCAGTGAAGTAAGAAGTGATGTGATCAAAACAAGGGAGCATGGGTCTATCTCATTCCTTTGTTTTAATTTATTATGTGGCCCAGAAGTCTGTAATTGTAAGTACAGAGATCTCCATGTGGAGTTGTTATGTGATGATTGCTCAATGGAAATCATGGTATGATGGTGCAAAGGTGGGCTTAGTCTCTTAATATTGATTTTCACACCCCAGTCTTTGATTGGATCTAGATCCAGTTGGGCACCTAATAATGACTACATTAGTGGTGCTGCTTTACTAAACAGGCCATTATGTATGCGGTGCAATCATCATTTTGATTAACAAAGATCTAAGTGTGTACAATCTTACCCAATTAATCTCCAACCTTTAATCTCTATCTTTCCACAGTGATTCAAAGACAAGCATACAAGCCTAAAGAATGCATGCTTTTGCCACTTTGCCACATCTTTCCTAGTAGTTGATGAGATGAGCTTAAAGGGTAACAGCCTGCTCCCTTAGACTCTATTGTTATTAAGATTCAAGATTTATCCTGGCAATTACCATCCCATATCATAGGAAGTTGTTTCTTGGAATGCCGTCGTTCGAGTACAGGCTGACCACTGATTCAATCTTCAAACCAAAAGCCATATCTTGCTGCTAGAAAACCGAAGGAACACACAAAGGAGAAGGGACTCACCAAGCAAGAACGTAGTTATTTGTGCAAGCAGAAACGAGTTTCAAATCATAAGACAATGAAGTGACTGCACCAATGAATTTTATAAGGGCACCTTTGCGCAGTTGAGAATATTGATATAGTGAACCATTATGAGCCGACCCATATGATCTTGGTCCCATGTTGAATGGACATCTTACTTTCAAGATTCTTGCTTGCCAGAACTTCATTTTAGCCTGTTCTTCGGCAGCCAACCTCCAAATCTCTACAAATCCAAGATCAATTCCCCTGATCATGCGTTGTTTAGAGGGAAATTAGATATCATAATGTCGATTTGTTTACACCAGAAATGCACCTTTCTCATCAAACAGAAGGACAAATAATTATCAACATCATTGGTGGGCCACACCAGAAAGATGCATGTAATCGAAGGTCCTATAAAAGGACTGGGAGAGGAATCTTCCCCATCCTTTTTATATGAACTTGCTTCTCAAACAGTATGGGCCCTATTGGCAAGGCTGTAGAAGGGAGTATTTATGTGAGAGTTGAAGCACACTGTATGTAAGATAGTCCCACTTCATCTCATTAAATATTTTTCTCACCATGAAAGGTAGGTGGGAAATTGTGTCACACTTGACAGTGTCCAACTTCTGTAGCAGGCCTATTGGGTCTTTCAGTTCCCCAATCTTCTTTATTTTGAATAATCATTCACTCCCACTCTTTGGCTGGCTTACATGAAGCATCAATTGGACCATCTATTTTTGCACTCTTCAACTTCCTTTTTAAAAAGTAAACTGCTTAGAATCTATTATTCTAATTTCTAAATCTACTTGTAATCTTTTCAACAAGGGTAAAGTGTCGTCTCAAACTTCCGGCCAAACGCAACGAAGAGAAGCGCCTTGTTGTCTTGCTACCAACTTCTCAAACAATTTTCGGCCAACCTTTTCTTCATTGCATGGTTGAAATCAGTATATCTAAAGAAAAGGTGGTGGAAGGCTGGGAAAGTCCAAATTTGAACACTCAACACTGGCAAGGCCCCACAAAAATGAAATTAATTAGCATACTATATAAGGTGGGTGTTGTTAATGTTCTTCAGTTTGGATTTTCATTCCATCTGGCTTGTGGTTTTAATTTGGCCTTCTCTAAGATAAAAAGGGCAGCCCCAGTGCACGAAGCTCCCGCCTATGCAGGGTTTGGGGAAGGGGCAGACCACAAGGGCCTATAGTATGCAGCCTTCCCTTGAACTTTTACAAGAGACTGTTTCCATGCCTTGAACATGTGACCTCAAGGTCACATGACGAGAACTTTTACCGTTGCACCAAGGGTCCCCTTCAAATGCTTAAGAGGGTCTGATCTACTAATACTCATGCATGGTAATAACTTCTTATATACATAATTTACTATTATAATGAAGGAACAATTAACATGAGTTAAACATGATCCATAATTTACTATTATAATCTAGTTTTAATATAGTATAGGAGTTGTTATTTCCTGTAAATTTTTAAGGAAATATTGGTTGGGATAGGTAAAGGGCTGCTCCGGTGCATGAAACTCCCACATATGCGAGATCCAAGGAAAGGGCGGACCACAAGAGTCAATAGCTAATGAGATTGAGATAATTGTTGGTTAAGTAAATCAAATTGGAAGACTATCAACGTGTTCTACCTACCATGGAATTTATAAAAAAACAAAACAAAAGCATAAATCCATATTTAATGAGCATAAGTTTCCACCTAATCAGAGTGATTATGACCTGTGATGGGAGCACCCCAGCAAATCATTGGCAATCATGTAGTGGGCTACATCAAAGGAGGTGTAATCAGAGTTCTAATTAGAGCATTATGATAGAAAACTTCTTCTCTTTTCCGTAAACATTTTTTGAGGATAGATTAAGTGAAAAGTGGAGATCTCAAGAGCCCACATTGCTGCTGTTTAAGTTGCTGTTAAGTTTGCAGAATCGACTTACAGATGTAAACTACATCAACTACCATGTGACTCAATGGAGGCAATTGCTTGGAGCTAAAGGGGAGATTTGGTGCAATGGTAAAAGTTGTCGTTGTGTGACCTTGAGTCCACGGGTTCAATGTACGGAAACAGCCTCATGCAAAAAATATAAGGTAAGACTGCATACTATAGGCCCTTGCAATCCGCCCCTTCTCCAAACCCTGCATAGGTGGGAGCTTTGTGCACTGGAACTGCCCTTTGGTCAAACTTTCTTCTTTTTTTTAGCCATTTAAAGTTAAAGGTGTCTAACGGGCATGAAATCAAAGTCCTTCTCGACGCAACAAAAGAGGCTTACATCTATATAAAATTGGTTTTACCATGCATGGAAAATGGGGCGTGTATTCCTTCCTCTCCTCTTGAGTGTGTACTCTAACTGAGAATCTATAGTTTATACGAGTCCCAATTATTGTTACCCACCAGGCAATTGTATTGAGTCGAGTGTTGATCTTCTTAATGAAGTTATTTACTTCAATCCTCAAAGAAGAAAAAAAGGTTAGATCTAGTAGGCATTACGTTTTGTCATTTGGTCATATACATGAGGTGAGAGGATGAAGGGGAGCCTTGGCAGAACGGTAAAAGTTATCATCATGTGACCTTGAGGTCACGGGTCCAAGGTATATAGGCGGAAACTTTGTGCATCGGGGCTGCCCCTAATGAGGTGAAAGGATAGGGGGATGATTAGTTTAAGTATGGATTAAATATGACGTTGGAGAGTTGGCGTGCAATGAGAAGAGCCCTTTGATTCTGATTAACTACTCAACGCGGACGTACAATTCTATAATACCATAAGGTCAGACCTTGGAAGTCTAATTTCAGCTCTCTTATATGATAATTATTCATTAAAAAAACAAAAAACAAAAAAAACGAGGGATTATGATAAATAAAACGGTCACGAGTTTGATTAAAGGATGGACCGGTTCATGTCGCCAAGGTCGTCGGTCCTTGTCAGTTCCTCCAAACTCTGACAATATATAATTGTTTCTTCTGCATTTTTAAAGGAATTATTTATTTAATTTTTTTTTGTTGAATTTTTCAAGGGAAGAATATTAGTGGGGTTGACTAGTTTGATAATTCAAACCGTTCATATTATGATCTGGTTTGATATTAAATAAGCAAAAATTTTGATTCTTGAATTAGCAGCTGTGGTGGGATTAAGTTCCTGGACCCCATATTGGTTCTTTCCTTCATTTTTTTTTTGGGTGTAGGGAAAGAATTGTGAAACAAATCACTCATGTACTATCCTAAATCTGATCGTTAATTTAATTTCTCGTAAAAGAGAAAAATATTCTAGGGGCCTGCATTATTTGTTTGCAAGAGATGCAAGACAAAAAAGGATAAAAATAAAAATAAAAATATTAAAGTAAATTTAGGAGTAGTAACGATAATAACAAGACGAGAAAGAGTAGACTTAGATGATTTGCACATGTCCAACGAAACCAAATACGGATAGAACGACTGACTGGTAGTGGGTAGTGGGCCCTATTACTAACAAGTGTTTGTCATCGTTAAACTCATTCTAAGACTAGTTTTTCTCCCGTAATTGGGATTAGGGTGAACCCACTGTACTTTATGATAGGACTAGCGTGTCTTGAATTGGTGGTCCCCCAATGTACAGCACCAATCGACGGCTAAAATTTTCTATATAATATGCCCTTCCCCTTCAAGTATGCATAGAGCCTTACGATGAAAGAAGGCTTTAACCTCACTCAATCCCCTCCTCAATACTTCTCTTATTTCCCCTGTTTTCTAGAAGGTCTTGATTTTCCCATGGACAAATTCAAATTGTTCTCTACGTAGTGCAAGAAATATCAGAGTAGAAGTGGGTCCAGAAAAATCAATGATCGAAACGAATCGAACCGTTCATGATCCACGTATGACACTAATCATCATCATCATCATCATCAAGACCTTATCCCAATTAGGGGTCGGCCACATGAATCTTATTCCTCCATTCCACTCTATTAAATACCATGGCTTCATTTAGTCCCAAAGTTTTTAAATCTTTCCTCACCACTTCTATCCACGTTCTTTTGGGCCTTCCCCTTGCCCTTTAACCTTCCAACTTGTATTGCCTCACCTTCTAACTGTGCACAGAGCTGGCCTCCTCTTTGAACATGTCCAAACCATCTAAGTCTAATCTCCTCATCTTGTTCCCTATTGGTGCTATCCCTAAATTTCTTCTCATATTTTCATTTCTAATTCTATCCTTTCTTGCCTTACCACTCATCCATCTCACCACCCCCATTTTCGCAACACTCACTTAGTATGATGTTCCTTAACCGCCCAACACTCGATCCATAGAAAGCATGGCCACTTATAGCCATCCTATAGAATTTTCCCCTTTAGTTTGAGCGGCACCCGCCGATCACATAAAACCCCGATGCACATCTCCATTTGTTCCAACCCGTCGATTCTCTCCTGCAACCTCCCTCTCAATCTCTCCACTCTCATGGATCAATGATCCTAAGTACTCCAAGTGGTCTCTCATGGGGACCTCTTGCTTATCAATCTTGACCGGTGCTCCACTCCTACTCCTCGCTAAAATCACATTCCATATATTCTCGTCTTAGTTCTGGCCAATTTTAAATCCTTTCGATTCCCACGCTTTCTCTCCATAGCTCTACTTTATGTCGACACCCTCCTCGTCTCATCAAGTAGGACTATATCGTCTCGCAAATAGCATGCACCAGTGGAATCTCCTCATGCAGATGTTTTGTTAACTCATCCATAACTAATGTGAAAAGGTATGGACTTAATGCCGATCCTTAATGCAATCCGACAAGGATAGAAAAATCACGCTACGCCACTATGGTCTTAACATTTGCTATCGCTTCCCTCATACATATCTTTAATTATGTCTATATACCCCCGAGAAACCCCTTTAACACCTAACACCCTCCATATTAACTCTCTGGTGGACTCTATCATAAGCCTTCTCTAAGTCAATAAAGACCATGTGTAGGTCTTTTCTCCTCTCCCTATATTTCTTACTAATTGTCTTAGTAAGAAAATAGCTTCCATGGTACCTCCCGTGCATGAAACCAAACCGATTCGATACACTTGTTTCATGTCGTAGCCTCTTCTCAATGACTCTTTCAAAAAGTTTCATGGTGTGGCTCATAAGTTTGATCCTCGATAATTAAGGCAAATTAATGTCTCCTTTATTCTTATAGATTGGTACAATAGAGCTTTTCCTCCACTCATCAGCATTTTCTTTGATTTTATAATTCTGTTAAACAACTTGGTCAACCAAACTACCCCAATATCTCCCATATGCTTCCAAACCTCTATCGTATACCATCAGTGCCCCATGGCCTTTCCCGATTTCATCTTTCTCAAGGCCTCTTTTACTTCAAGCATTTTAATCCTACGTTCATATCTATAATATCCAAGGTTATTTAGATTTATGTAAGATTTTCAATTCCTCTATTCTCGTGGCCATTGTCATTTAGCAATTTTGGAAGTAGATTTCCAACCTTTGTTTGATCTCGCCGTCTTTGACTAATACCCTTTGATCATCGCTTCTAATGCACCTAACATGCTCTAAGTCCTTACTCTTCGTTCTCTTACCTTGCAAGTTTAAACACATCTTTCTCACCTTCTCTCTTCCTACCATTATGTAGCTCATCATATGCTTTAAGTTTTCACTTACCTACTATTCTTCTTAAGAACGCTTTTAAGATTCTTATATTGTTCATAGTTTTCATTATTTCAATCTTCTCGCCATGCTTTAAAATGCAATCGTTTTTCTTTAATAGCTTTTCAGCACTCGTTTCATTCCACCACCATGTTTCCTTAATAGCCTTTTACCTTGGGGATACTCCTAAGACATCTTTCGCCACTTTCTTAACGGACTCACCATATTAGTCCACATGGTATTTACTGCTTTCATAATTCCAATTTCCTTCACCATCAACTTATTTTTTGAATGAGGTTATTTTCTCTCCTTTTAAGTTCCACCACTTAGTTTTTGGATGCGTATTAATTTCCATTCTTTTACTCCATCTTTTGATACGAATATCCATAACCATTAACCTATGTCAGTGGGTTAAACTCACCCAGATCACCTTACAATCCTTACATATAGATCGTTCATTATTCCTAAGTAGAAAAAAAGTCTATTTCGCTTTTATGAAGTCCACTTTTAAAGGTTATTAAGCCGTTCATCCCTCTTCTTAAAGAGTGTATTTGCAATGGATAAAGTTATATGACAAAGCAAAATCGAGGATATTCTCCCCATCTCGCTTTCGTTTCACCTATACCATACCCTCCGTGTATTCTATCATATCCTTCCTTATCTTTTCCCTACACGGCCATTTAAGTCTCGCTCCTATAAATATTCCCTCGCTGTTGGGAATTTCTTGCACGACTCCCTCCATATCTTCCCAAACCTGCCTCTTAATTATATCTTGTAGAAATTTCTACTTGTGGTGCATATGCACTTATAATATTTATAATCCGCTTCTCCTAATCATTTTTATTATTATTATTCTATCACCGATTCTTTTAACGTCCACAACTTTATCCTTTAATTCCTTATCCACTATTATTCCTACGCCATTTCTATTATTTTCCTTTCCTACGCACTACAATTTATACCCATCTATTTCTCTACTTGAAATTTCCTTCCACTTGGGTTTCTGACACAAGCGATGTTGACTCTCCTACGTTTATCGTGTCTACTAACTCTAAACTCTTACCTGCCAATGTCCCTATATTCCATGCCGATGCGACCCTTATGATTTGGAGATTCCTATTTACTATCGCTTTCGACCTCCACGGTATGAACCCATGTCCACTTTTCATCGCACTGTTCTCGATGGGCCACGCTGCCGCTCCGAGGGGGACGCCAACAGCTCTTGCCCATTTTTCACTACACCCGGATCCGATGTAGCGCGTCGCTTCCGGGAGAACGCCCCAAGAACCCTTGCCTATTTTTCACCGCACCGGATCCGGCGTAACGCGTTGCTATGGGGGAACGCCTAGCTTGAGCGACTTCGATTTCGATTCATGTCACAGCTGCCATTTTTGGGAAGATGATTTTCATTAAAATCATGAAAATCATTACAATCATTAAAATCATCTTCACTTCACCACCTCGTACCGCTACATTACGACAAGGCCATATTTTTAAGTCAAGATGATTTTCATTTCTCCCTCACAAACTAATATACAAATGTATATTTATTTGTAAGAAAGAAATAATAGAATCATCTTCAACTTCCCTCTACTGCTACCCGATACAAGGTTGCTATCTTTAAGAAGCTTTATATGATTCTCATTTCTTCCTCACAAACTAATATACAAATGCATATTCATTTGTAAGAAAGAAATAATAGAATCATCTTCACCTTCCCCGGCCTACTAGACTGACGCAAGACCCTCCTCCTTTTTTATCCGGGCTTGGGACCGGCATTGGCGGAGTTCACGTATGACACTAATCTTCTCAAAATATCTTAAACCATTTGACAGGTTGAGATTTACTGCTCATATTTTGAAACTTTCTGAACCGTCCAGCTCCAGATGAGAAACAATTTTGGTGCATGGCCCTTGAAAGATAAAGTTCCGTAAGATCTGACGCAAAATATGGGCCGTTGGATCAAATGCTTTCTCATCGGCAGACTCGCAGAAATAATTGTTAGATTTTCGAAAGAACGTAGCATGACCCGCAGCCTGGTACTTCGAAGATGACTCGCGTTCGTTGAACATTCCCATTTTCTATGCCCTGCCCCACCAAATCAACGCCTTAGATCTGATCTTTGGTGGATGTGAGTCTCCTCCAGCAAAGTCTCCCTGTAACTTGTCGGTTAGAGTTACATTAACGTTGATGGTGAGAGGGCATAGCCTTGGAGAGGTCACAGACGCGGGCCACGTTTAGAATGCGGTCTGGACTCTGGACCATTGAAATCCTAACAAGCATGAAGCTAAGCATTTCCGGGCCCACATGAGAGAGCGAACTTGTGATCCCAACCGTTGAATGCATGGACCGGAATAGGCAGGCTTCTGAATGAAGGCTCTAATATCATTTGATCAAGGTCAATGGAATGCCCTGATTATCAATTGTTAGATCAATGGAAAAGATTGTATCCAGGTCGCACAATGGGCCCACGCAAAAGTTGCTAGAAGAGAGCGTGACCGTTCCTTTATTCTAATTAACGATCAAAGGGTGGTACAATTCTCAATAAAGCTATTAGGATTCAATGATAGAAGTGTTTCCGAAAGTGAGCACATGCGTGCCCGGGTGTCATTTCTTTTTTACTTTTTCTCTAACCACATACCATATTTTGACTAATCTAAAGGTCGAAGCTTAGATTTTGGATCCATCCTCATCATGCTAGATCTTGACTTTTCCCTCTTTTCAAACTAAATCACAACCGTCTATCTGAGACAACTAAACGCCGTAAGATCAATTCCCTCATCCACATGTTCTACAGTTCGAAGCGTTTATCCGCGCGGGTGGTTAATCCGCAGCGATCAAATCAGTTGATCTTTGGATGTGGATTAAATGTACCGGTCGATATCATTCCTGTGCAACGAACAGCCAGAATTGACGAGAAATTGTGGATGTCCATAAAGCGGCCGATTTTAATGGGGCCGGCTTGTCGGAAGTGGAGCCCACTGTAGTTGACTCATTCATATCCATTAGTCACCAACCAGCCTAGGCCGGCGACTCCTTTTTTTGCACAAATCAATCGCTGTCGCATTAATCACGTTACGTATAAAATTTGTGGTGGGGGAGTTTTGGGCAGAAAGATATCCAACTGAGGGAATCAGATGGACGGTCCGATCAAGAAAAGAAGTGGGATCCACATGTCAAAGTGGGTACCACATTGACACCGCTAGCCTGGGGGGAAGGAGTGTACATATCAAAAAGGAAGGTGCCCTTTCTTTTAGCCTTTATTTCCCACAAAGAAATCTAACCTATTCACTTAATAATGAAAAGGTGTGTGATTACCAAAGTGAGACCATGTTAAATAACCCGAAACGGTACCGAAAACCCGCGCTACTTTCTCTGCCAATCACCGACTTGACTTTCATTGCTTCAGTCATTATTTCCCTTAAAAAATTCAAACAAAAATAAACAGAGGAATGACGGGATGGTGCGCGCACGACAGCTGCTTGCTGAGGTGCACCCACTTTTGCATTGTAGGTCCCACAAATCACTGATCAAACCGTTCGTCTGATTTTTATGCTTTAGATCACTATTTTTCCGGAAAAAGAAAAGATTATATGAGTTTAGAATATAAACAAGTTTTCTTTTGATCGCAGAACTTGGACGATCCATATTTAACAAGAAAACATCTCGGTTTGCAGATGTTATAGTGGTTCAATATCCTTGATTTTTGGAACATAAATGATCCAGAGGCATTTAAATCGTATGGACGGATCTGATCAACGATTTGGGGGACTCATCATCCAAAAGTGGGGCGCACCACAGCAAGCGGCTGGGATGCGCGCACCATCACATCATTCCTTTGATAAAAACCGCACGAGACAGAAATCTAGTTTCGTGGAAGAGAAGAAGAAAAACGACGGAAGAGTATATTGAAGGGCGGCTAATGGTGGTCAATCATCCCTGCGCCTGCTCCTTCCGCTCACTTTCTCTCTCTACAGCCCACATCTATAAAGCCTCCCCAGCCAACCCATTTCCTTCCGCAATCCACAAATCCACGGAAAAGGTTCAACAATCAGAACAACGACAACCAGCCCAGAAGGAGCAACGAAGAGAGAGAGAGAGAGAGAGAGAGAGAGAGAGAGAGAGAGAGAGAGAGAGAGAGAATCCAGTTTACCGTCCGAAATGGAAGTCGCAATTCCGGTCACCGCCGGCGACTTCGAATTCGGCAGCAATTGCTCAACTCCATACGTGTCCGCCCCGTCCAGCCCAAAACGCTTCGGCGAGTTCTTCTACTTCAGCGCTCCAACAAGCCCCTCACGTTCGGCTTCCATCTACAAAGATTTCAACCGCCTCTCAGTTGATAACCACGCCCGTGCATGTTCTTCCTCCGCCATCCCATTTGACTGGGAAGAAAAGCCCGGAACTCCAAAATCCAAAGAAGCGGATGCAAACGCTACCGAGGAAGATGAAAGCTACGATTTCGAGTTCGATTTCAGCGGACAGTTGGAAAAGGCCCCAGTCACGGCTGCAGAGGAGCTCTTCGAGAAGGGCAAAATCCGACCGTTAAAGCCACCTCCTCGTTTACAAGTCGAGGAATTCACATCGGCCCGATCGTCTCCGAAATCCCCGAAATCTCCGAAACGCATGTTTCGGGGCAGTTTTTCGCCGAAAGGGAAGAAAGATTTCGACCCATTCGAAGCAGCAATTCAAGAAACAAGGAAAGGGTCTGAAAGAGGAAGAGAAAGGCTGCCTGCACCATACACTTCGAATCCTAGCCGTAGAGCAGCGAGATCTCTTTCTCCTTATCGAGATTCAGATTTGCTAGAACAGAATTCAAAACCCTCTTCGAAGAACAGTCAGTCACAGAATGCGTCCCTTAAAGCGAATAGTAAGAAATGGAGTTTCAAGGATTTTCTGTTGTTTCGAAGCGCGTCGGAGGGACGAGCGACGGATAAAGATCCCTTGAGAAAGTATCGGGTGTTGACGAAGAAGGCAGAAGACGTGAAGAATTCGAGCTTTCGGTCTACGGACAGTTCCGGGTCCAACCGGGGGAAAAAAGGACCGGTTTCGGCCCACGAGTTGCATTACACGGCAAACCGGGCGGCTTCTGAGGACATGAGGAAGAAGACATTTCTGCCTTACAGGCAAGGTTTGTTGGGATGTTTGGGGTTCAATCCAACCGTTCACGGACTTGCTAAGGGCTTTAACAGTGTTACACGTGTATGATTGAGATCGATTTACCTCCATCCACCCTCGCACCTCTCTTCTGTCCATCTAGCTCGTTTTATTTATTTATTTTCTTGTTTATGGGTCCTTTTGTAGAATAGAGATGGACGGTTGCGATGGTGGTGGGTGTTGTTGATTTGTGTAGAGACCATGTAGAGGTTGATCTTCCTGTGGTGTGTTTTCTTGGCAAGTGAAAGCCATAAGGGAAGGCATAATTCATTTTCTTTTTTATTTTTTTTTCTTGTTATGACTTATAATATAAATAATACCCTTTTTTTAAATATTTTTGTTCATCATTACTAATGTAATAAGCTTTGATCTGGGAGTGTTCCAGTACTCAGTTGATGGGCACAATTGGAGGAAAGGTTGAAGGTGGCACTTTCTCCCTTGTTGGAGAGATGTTATGTTCATGTAGGAATTAGGATAATAAGTTAGTTGATTTATACACAATCTTATTTATGCACTCTTTTAAATTTAATCCTCTAGCTATAGGAAAATGTGCCAATTTAAACCTCTAACCAAGAATCTTCCAAGAGATATGCGAGAGTTGTATATGAATCAAATTGTTTGCGACTAACTGTGCTAGACAACTCAACATCTCCTTTAGAATATGCTTAGCCATGGGCCAAGTTGCCCTTTCTTCTTTGTTTGGGAGTAGACTAGGAGGTGTGATAGATTTGTGTACACCAAACCAAAAAAATTTTGAAAAAAAGAAGAAGCTCTAATCCAATATATTATTGCTTTAATAAACTTTACTCAAACTTTTGATGTAATGGCTCCCGCATAGTTTCTCGCCTGGGTGACTAGGGTTTGAGGTTGCCCATGAGCGTGTTTGTGTCTAACTTTGACCAAAAAAAAGGGAAAAAAGGAAAAAATCATGCTTTTTATTGTTTCAATCAATTTCATTTATGCTTTAGGATACTAAGAGGAGAGGATAAGAAAAATTAAGTAATTTTAGTATATTTTGGATAAGCTTAAAGTAGATATGACATTTTCACCTCCTCCGGATATCTTTTCACTTGATTTTGTATAGTTTTCTTCTTCTTTAACGAGAAGGGGAGCCTTGGCGCAACGGTAAAAGTTGTTATCATGTGACTTTGAGGTCATGGGTTTAAGGCATGAAATCAGTCTCTTACAAAATATAATATAAGGTAAGACTATCTACTATGAGCCCTTGTGGTCTGCCCCCTCTTTGGACCCTACATAGGCAGGAGCTTCATGCACTGGGGCTGCCCTTTAAACTTCTTTAATGGCTGGTGGCAGCTCGTTGTTGGTATTCTAAATGAATGCAGTCAAAGAGAAATATACTCAGGTAAATTGCTTTAAAAGGGGTGTTTTCACTTCATTCAATTGATCAGCCTTCCTCTTTTCCACTTAGTGGGTTGATCATCACCGGCGAGTCTTCCACACTAAAGAGAGAACCGTCATCTTTCATTAACCATGGTAACAAACTCGCTGACTAGGCTCGAAACTGAGTTGGCTCGATTGAACCGAGTTCGCACACGACTCCTGATAATTGTAGACGCTTAAACTACGTTTATTGAGAAACTAGTTTTTTAGAGTGCCCACTTGGAAAGTTAACTCAGGTTTAACTAAAACAGTTATCTGTGTTAAGCCGAGTCGACTCGTTTTGCTTATGGCCGGTTCCTGCCTCCATTTTAGCCTTTGGTTACCTAGACTTGATTACAACTTTAACGACAAAATTCAAAAGGTCGGATTTGAATTGAAAGGAGAAATTATTAGAGAGACAATGTCTTGGTTTTCCTGCTCTTTATGTGGGGGAAAAGTAGGGCCCACTCATGCATGTGGAAGGCTTTTTCCAACGCACGCTGGGTCAAATGAACAGGGAACCCACGTGATCTTCTATCTGCCTTTTTCAGCACTCGGTTGCAAAGGAAAACCTGGACCATGGCCATTTTGTGTGTGTAATCATCATCCCTTGATGCCCAAACAAAGGTCTGGCGTGGTGTCAAATGGGCTAAAAGGGCAGCCCCATGCACGAAGATTTCATATATGCAGAGTCTGGTGAAGGGGTCTATAATATATAACTTTATTTTTGCAAGAGACTAATTTTATGCCTTAACCCGAAACTTTAAAATCACACAACGACAACTTTACCGTTACATCATGTTAGCTAGTTTAATAGATGGCATCGGCCATGAATTATTCTTTCCATGAAATTCTAGTCTTCTTTTGTTTAACTCTTTCATGTAGTCGGTCGATGAACGATGGTGATGGTGATGGTGATGAGATATAGGCCATTGTGGGGACCAGCCGTTGTGAGAGATGCAGATAGCAGTGGGGCCATTGGATGACCTTTTAAGCTTTCTAGTGGTGAAATTTATCATCGTCTACTTTTTTTATCTTCTGAGCCGTCAATCTTGACAACCTAGATCAGTAGTGATCAAGATCATTTTGGTCAGGGCCATCTGAGAATTATTGGTTCTGATTTACAAAACGTTGGGGCCACCACAATGTACTTCCTGGCTGTGTGAGAGAGAGAACAGGGTTTGTTGGACCTTCATGAGAAGTCTCACATTTAGTGGGCATCCAATCCACTAAGATTCATGGCCTACAAGATCAGTAAATCACGTCCGTGTATTACTGGGCCAGGGTACCTCCAATGAAGGCGGGACCAATGACAAGATTACTGTAGATCGAGGCCCTATGATCAAATGGTTAAATTGTAGGCCGAAGCTTCCCTGTAGCTCGATTTTGATCATTTCTTTGCTTGGAAACTTAAATTGATGTACGATCATCGATAGGATCAGACACAAGAAGATTGGCTCCAGCTCCACCTCATGTCAAAGGGGACCCATCACCACCCACTCACCGAAGAGCAGATGATATAAATCTTTGATATACAAAATAACTTTATTAATAAAAAAAAAAATTATCATCATCATCGTCGTCCAATTGAAAGTTATGAAATGGCCAAAAGCTTAAATTTTGTCTCGTAAGGGGAGGATCAACGGCGCTGATCATGCTGTTGGTCTTTGTAAGCTTGCGTCATGGAATCAGTTTCCTTAGTGGACGACAAAGGAATGAAACTATAAAATATTTACAGCAATGTCATACACTTTATGGGGAATTATATGTTCTAGAAAATTCACATGCCATTGATTTGATATAGACACTCCCTGTTTTTCTTTTAGAGTTTTGATTGGTAAAGCTGGAATGGGGACTTGCAAAACCAATGCACACATCGTCGGACCAAGTCGATAAATACATTGAAATAAAGTTGAGCTGTCAAAACCTGGTTACGTTGGTTTTGTCTTTTATAAGATAAAAGATACTATTAATCTTATTTCACCTTTTTTTAATAGGAAGGGGAGCCTTGGCGCAACCACAAAAGTTATTGTCACGTGACCTTGAGGTCATGAGTTTAAGGTGTGGAATCAGCCTCTTGCAAAATACAAGATAAGGCTGCCTGCTATAGGTCATGGTCCGCCCCTTCCCCAGACCCCGCATAGGCGTGAGTTTCATCCGCCGAGGCTGCTCTTCACCTTTTTTTAATAAGAGATATAAAGTAGTATTCTTATATAAATGATATGAGCTAATAATCTTCTCTTTAGCTCCTTTTTGAGTGTTAGGCTTTAGAAGTTTATTGCATGTGCATTTTGCAGCCTAAGTTTGATCCTCTTCATATTGGATAATTAGGGGGCACTCATTTTGTAGTCCATACCTATAAACTCTTCTGAGTATTACACTTCAAAGGTTTATTGGGTGTGGATTTTGCATCCCAACTTTGATGCCTTTTTCCTTTATTTGAAAGATACTGGATATCTATTTACTTTATATTTATCGGGCTTTACAATACATTTGTGATTTGCGAGGCATTCAAATTCAGGACACAAAAGTATAGATCAATTTTGATCATGCAAATCAGTTAAGGTATAGAATAAGTCTGGCTTGGCTATATCCTAGAGATGAAGCTATCATTTCTCTTGCACTTATTGAGAGGCTGCAACTATATTCAAGAATCACATTTCGATGCATGCCTCTAAGCTAAGGTTTATTAAGTTGCCTTTGTGTGAATTTTCTATACATGTTAATAAAACGAGGCTGGGATTTTATCTATTGGAAGGTAACACATATTTGGAGAGAGACAAACTCAATTGTGGATTGTCTTTGCAAGTTAGAGATTATATAGCCTTGTGTTCTATTCCTCCAGAGTTAATTTTTATGTTGAATGATGATATTAAAAAAAAGAATATATCAAAATGTAGAGATAAACTTTTTTTTATGAATAATATTAGTTTGGAATGTTCTTGCAAAACCCCACTTACCCACTAAAAGACCAAGAATGTTAGGATTTATCTAATGGAGAAATTTTTTGAGGCTTGGCTAGTCTACCCTTATTTCATAAGTAGGATTCAGCTAATGAGGGTCCCTAAGTAATCAACTACTTGTGGGTCTATCATCAAAACATCTTAATAGTACAGTCTATACAAAATATAAGATCAATAATCGACGTTGGTGGCCATGAGAAAAATAATAGAAGAAGTTTTAGAATCACAGTTTCAAGTAAAGAAAATGGATGGAATCACTCTCAATGTATATTTTCAATGTGCTTTATACTTCTAGGTTTTACATGTCTTATTCCTCTAATCCTTGGGTGAGCAGTTTAAGATTGCTCTAGCAGCCAACTACATCCATTGAAGCTATTACTAATTTTGAGTTTTTCTTTCTTAAGCCTCTTTAGTATTTTTGGCACAAGTAAAGAATTATAAAGTAAATCATTCATTTACTACAACTCAAAAGGAAAAGCGATGACACAAACCTGCAACCAAGTGTTGGTCCTAGTGGTCAATTAAGCAACAAAATTAGATTATATAGGTAATGCAAATTTGCTAGATCAAGGATCTGATCATCTAATTGGCTTGATCCACCTATTATATGATTTGGATGGTTAAGGTTAAAGGGAATATATTTAGGCAAAGTAATGAACGAGCCCTTATTATTATTTCTCCCTATTTAATTAGAACATCTATATCAAGAAACAAGCATTAGATGGCTAAGATTACAAGTCACCATTAACTTACCAAGCAAGCAAACGAATTGGAAACTCTAACTAACTAGAAGCATGATACAATGAAACCAAATTAGAAGTCATAACATATGTGTGTCTATATATATATGAATGATAATTTCAGTAAGGAGTTGTAGGTGTAAAGTGCAAGTGGCATCTGATTGGCCAAGGAAAAGCTTTTAATTATCATTTTCTCTAACTTTGTTTGTTTTCTACTTTTTTCCAGCCAATCAAATATCACATGCTCTTTGCACCTACATGTTCCCTTCTTTGGAGAGTTGGACAATTAACGTTAATCAATCTAACCTGGTGCAAAGCTTGGTGATCCTAGTGCATGCTATTCAAGTTGAACAGGGAGAAGTTATGTGAAGTTTTTCTCAATCAATCTATAAGTTCTTTTATGTTCTTTCTTATGCTTGGATTTCTGAGGTCATGTTAGAGATTGTTTATTTCATGTTTATTAGCTAATTATCTATGCTATTAAATTTTAATTCCATGCTTTTCTTTGTAAAATGTTTTGCATGTGATCATGGTTGGAGGTTCCTGTAACACCTCGAGGTTCCAATAGTCACACTATTGTCCACTTTGGGGCGCCCATATGCCCCTCACGGTTTTGTTCTTCTCTAATTTCCTAGGGATAATGCGTTGTGACCGTTAGAGTTTCCTGAACTCTTATAAATAGCCCAGTTTCCTCTCCCCAGGCAATATGAGACTAACTCTCTGTCCCTCACCCCAGCCTAGAAGCCTGCCAGCCTTTTCTTGGCCCGCCCTCATTAGCCCAGGGCTTCACATCTTCCCCCTTTAGGGAACACTCGTCCCTGCGTGATAGCCACGATCAGGCGCCCTCATGCGGCTAGCCACCACATCACGAGGGGAAATGGCTCTGATATCATTTGTAATACCTTGGGGTTCCAATAGTCACACTATTGTCTGCTTTGGGGCGCCCATACACCTCTCACAGTTTTATTCTTTCTTAGTTTCCTAGGAAAAACGCGCTGTGACCGTTAGAGTTTCCCAAACTCTTATAAACAGCTCAGTTTCCTCTCCTCATGCAATGTGGGACTAACTCTCTGTCCCTCACCCCATGCTAGAAGCGTGCCAACCTTCTCTTGGCCCGCCCTCATCGGCCTAGGGCTTCACAGTTCCTTGGAACCATCATTAAGGTACATGTATTATTCATTAGAGTTCCAAAATGATTGTTTCCAAACTTAGTGAAACTAAAAAATTGAATTACTTGATATGAAGGAGGAGAATTTGTCACATAATCCTCCTAAACTCAGTTGACGATGTACTTGATGTTGTGGTTTTAGAACTAGTTGTTGTTACTATTACAGAGTATTGCTAAGCATATAAAATGTTTCACATGGATGATAGAAAGGCGAGGTCTATCACGTTGATTTTCATGGAAATCAATATTAAAATCCTATTCGAGACTCAACCCACCTCCTATAATGGAAGTCTTTGAAACTTATATTTTTCTTATAATGGAAAAATATAATAGTAATCAAATGAAAGAATCTGATAACATAACTAAGAATGTAAATTCCATATCGGTTGTGTCTAAGGAACACACAAGCCTAGAAAAATTTAATATGTGAAAATTTACCATTGTTTATGGTTCTTAATATTCTACTAGCTTCTTAGAATTCTATAATTATTACACTTAATTTTTCAAGAGCCACTGTGACCTTGAGTGATCTTGTGTCCATATTAGGAGTTGAAATCCAAAGAAGAGATTTAGGAAAAACTACACACGTGAATCTATCTAAAAACAAAAGGTAGGGATCCTCTTCTAAGCTAAGAAAAGAAACTTTAATAAAAAGGGTAAGAAGCCAATGTCTGGTGGATTTGATAGGGCTAAGAGAATCGTACCCCACTATTTATGTGGCCAGACTAAACATGTTTAAGTTAACTATTCTAGGAAAACCTATGAAAGAGGCAAGGGATCAAATCACGATAGTAGGTTCCAAGGCAGAGACGTCACTTGCAAGATCTATGAAGCATTGATCATGATATCAGATGAAGCCATGTGGCTGCTTATTTCTGCTTTCGACTTGTCATATTGCAAAGGACATATAACTATAAAAGAGCATTGAATATTCATGAGAAACAATGGTTTGATATTCAAGGTACAAGAACATTTAGATTTCAGCTTCTAGTGAGAGGCAACTTATCTTGACTGAAGTTCTCTTTGCGTCAGGCCTTAGGCGCAATTTCATGTCTATTATGAAGCTTGATGAAAAGGGTCTGAATGTCAAGTTCTACGAAAATAGGGCTACAGTGGGTAGCAAGAAAAATGCTTTGTTCTTTGGAATACATTGCGATGATATTTACAAATTGGTTATGTAAACACATGTTGCTTATGTTGACATTAATAAAGTTAATCCTTCTTCTTACTCTTGTTTACTCTTTAAAATTTAAACTAATTGAGATAGTAAAGCATAATGAGAAATCTAGTGATCCAATTGAGATCATAGATTCATCTCCTAAGGTTGATATGGTTTCTAGAATTCTGAGAAATATAAGACCACCTTCTTCTTTTAGGGATCATTATGTGATATTAAGAGAGATAGAAAAGGATGTTGTGGTTGAAATTTTATATTTCAATTAAGAAGTATAAGTTTAGTTGATTGCCAAAGGTCCTTGTGAGGTTTAAGGCATCCTTTATCAGGAGACATTCTCTCTAGTGTCTAGATATACCTCGATTAGGATTTTGATTGAGGTAGTTGCATACTTGTATACAGAATTGTACTAGATGGATGTTAATGCAGCCTTCCTTAATGGTGGCCCAGAGGAAGAGATCTTAGTGACAGTTCTTGAGGGTTTTCTGGATGACGCTCAATAAGGTTCAAGTGTGCTGGTTGGTTACGTCTCTTTACATGCTAAAATAAACACCAAGGTAGCAATATCATACTTTCCATTAAGTTATCTTGGAGTATGGTTTTGAGCCCAACAAACATGACCACTGTGTATACTCTTTTGTCAGTGGCATTCTATTCTATTATTCTCATTCTATGTTGATGATATGCCATTGATGGGTAACATTCTGGATATGACTATTAAAACAAAAGAATTGCTCGAAAGAATAATTGAGGAAACTCCTCCGATCCGATCAATGGAAGCAAAATTTACGTACACTTGAATCTCAATTTATTTCATGTTTATTTGCTGATTATCTATGCCATAAAATTGTAATTTGTTGTTTTTCTTTGTAGCTTGTTTTGCATGTGATCATGGCAGGAGATTCTTTGGAACCATAGCCAATCGTTTCCCCAAACATGTTCCAAGGGAAATGCGAGTTGTCTGCCATCTCTAGCTTTTTGAGATTTTCTCAATCGTCATTACTAAATTTCTCTCACACAAAAAGGTCTTCCCTGGTTCATAAAGCTCTCGCATATGTGGGATCCGGGGAAAGGGCGGATCACAAGGGTTTACAATATGCATCCTTACCTTGCATTTTTGCAAGAAGCTGTTTCCACACCTTGAACCCGTGACTTCAAGGTCACACGATGACAACTTTACCATTGTGCCAAGGTTCTCCTTCACTAAATTTCTCTCATGCCTTCCAAAGAAATACCCCATCTGTATTTCTAGCCACTACTGTAAACTCTTGTACATATGGTTGGCCAGCTGCAATATAAAACCTCAAAAGGAGACAGATTCATGTGGAAGCAGTGAAAAGAGATGGAACAACTCGTCAACGGTAGCTAGGCCCATAAGTTTCAGCTTAAATTCCTGGATCAATCTCATGAATTATTGAAGTGGTGCCACCATTCTTTATGGCCATGCACTCACCAACTGCTTTCTTTTTTTCTTTGCCACACATTTATATATCACAGAGCGAGAGTATGTTTCTGGACGGCTATAAGTACAAGCAGGACCCGGATTCAAATTATCAGACCATCCATCTTCAAAGGCCGGTGTTTGAGAGGCTATTTTGAGGAATAATACCAGGATGATTATCACCATTGTTCTTCTGAGTTATGAAATGGGCTGTAGATAATTATGAATTCCATATATCATAACACTCAGAAAAGTCGCTAGGATCATCAGATGATGAGATTTCCGGCATACTGTATCCAGGATGACAAGGCCTTGAAGATGAATGACTTGGATTAATTAAACCCCGAGCCACTTGTACATGTTCCATTAGTCAATTGTATTACGTTGAGTAAGAAGTACAGGTAAAGACGCTATGTCAGCTACCTTGACAGTTTCTCAGCAGTTTTCTTTGACCGTAAAGTCCCCAGTCCAGACTGGTTGGGAAAGTCAAAGATGAAAAGTCCAACCTCCAAGACCACGTGCAAATTATGACCCCCTTTGTCACCTCTCCTAGTTATGCATGCCAAGGACGATCTACGGTGCACCATCTCTGGTGTCAATGATTTGATGATTAAGAGCAGCTCTATGCACGAAGCTCTCGCATATGCGTAGTAGTCCAAGAAAGGAGCAGACCATAAAGATCTATAGAAGAGAGCCTTATTATATATATTATTTAAGAGGCTAATTCTAAGCCTTGAACCTGTGATCTTATGGTCACACGATGACAACTTTTATCGTTGCGTCAAGGCTTTCTTTCTGCCCATCTTGATTTTGGATAGGAGATTAGCTCTTAAACTCTGATTAAATCAGAGTGACAGATCAATAGCTAGACCTTGATCAAACTTGAACATCAAATTTTGGTGATTCCATATATTCATCAATATAGACACATCAGTGTCCAATATTTGATGACTTCTTGTTCTTCTTTTCCATAAACACACAAATAAATGCATAAAAAAAGGATAATTTTGGTGCACATAGCTCTCGCATATGCAAATTTTGAAAAAAGGGCAGATCGCAAAGATTCTATAATATGCAGTTTTACCTTATATTTTTGTAAGAGTTTTTTTCATGTCTTCAATATGTGACTCTAAAGTCATACTACGACAACCTTATAATTGTGCCAACGCGGGCTTTTTTCACATAGTTCCAGACGGAGACACATTTCATGCATCCAACGTCACTTATTCCAACTGAAGACAAGTGTTCTCAATTATGACATCCTTTTTCTTTATGTTCACACTTAGGAACACACTGTTCTCGTGGAGAGAAGTGCTTTTACATCTTCTTAACCTCAAGTAGAGCTGAGCCTTTTTAGGGCACCCACGGTAATAGATCCTACGTGGAGATATGGTGGAGCTTGTAGCTCAAAGTCCCCTAAAAGGAAAGGAGTTTCCATTATCTAGAGGTAGGAAAATCATGATTAGGATACTTCTAGTGTACAAGCTTCCATATGTGTCGGGTCTTGAGAAGGGACATACCACAAAGGTCAATAATATGCAGCCTTACTTTGAATTTTGCGAGAGCCTCTTTCTATGTCTTGAACCTGTAACCTCTAGGTCACACAACGACAACTCTACCATTGTGCCAAGTCTCCCGTTCAGACGCAAAGCTACATCAGACCAATAAATCAAGTGATGTATAGCTGCTATATAAATTCTAACCTTTCATTTTCTTTGTCTTCCTCGCTGCAGTCACTCTCTCATCCGCATGTCCCGGCTCCAATCTAGCACATGGGTTCACTGGTTCAAACAAAAGGAAGAAAAGAGGAACGGTGTACGTCAGAAGAGGTAGAAACTAACTCAAGTTCGTGACCCAAAAAGCTCATGCTCAATGCCAAAAGTTTTGTCAAATGAGAAATTTGTGAAGGTAAAGAAAAATCTTGCTAAGTATTGATTTTGGTTGGTTTCTGCTAGGCAAAGTTGATGATCAGTACATCGGATGTAGAAAACACAAAGTAGTGTTTGAACAAAACAAATACAATTTGGGTGAAGGGACAAAATTTAGATGCAAATTCAAACTTAACTCAGGAAACTAAGAAAATTTTAGCTGCAAAGAAGTCTGTGAACTTGACAGCTTGCAGAAAGATTTTGAGTACTGCATTGAAGCTCTAAATGGGAGTTTTTAACACTTGTTACTGTGGCATTGTCCATAGATAACTTCTTAGTTCTCCACTATCACTTTTAGAGATAACTATTGCAGGCCCTTCCTGTAAGCTTAAGCTTTTAGGTTGAATGATAAACGAACATCAAATCAAAACTTTATTGACCAAAACTTTGTGAATTAGAATCCTGAAACCTCCCACTTATTAAATCCACGTACAAGAGTCTAAAAATGGCCTTCCATTATTATTGTCTAACTTCTTCTCAGTTTAAGGTTTTGGGTTGATTGGTAAACTAACAGCCAGTAACAAAAACAGCAAGATTTCAGTCAAGATTCAGGTTCATCAACTTCCATGACTCAATTTTCAAGCTATTACACCTATGCAATCGTGAGAATTTTATGGGAATTATAAAGTGGCATAGCATCTAATTCAGCTTATCTAAGCAAACTCAGATTTTTGTCTTAATTTTCAGTTATCCAGAACACTTCCAAACATTAGTTATTTTGAGATAAATGATCTTCACAATGCCAAAATGATAATCTATAGTGGGACTAGCCATATAATCTGAAGAACATGATCGAACATCCACATCTTGTAACATGCCAGTTTTACTTCCGGTCACTCTTGACGCCCATCTTGAACCATCCAATCGAAGTTACCATTTGAGATGTTTGGAGTAGGGTAAACAACTCATGCTTGGATTAGTATATATCCATGGAAAGTGACCTTGCCTACTCTAAAGCATACGTCCCTGTATCTGTTCTTACCTGCCGACAACAAGGTATTAAAGCACTTATATCCATGAATAATTTTATCTACGGTTTGTAGTCCTTATGGCCAACTTTAGATGTGTTTACAAGCCTATGATATTCTAATCTTTGTGTTACTTTGTCTTTGATCCTTTGCCTGGTAAGGCCTTGCTCTTATTCTCTCTACCATCACTCTCTCATCCGCCTACCAATTTCATTCAATCAAAAGCAAGAGAAGAGGAACGACGTTACAGGAGACAGACTCAACCTTCATCTCCCAACCATTTCCAAATCATAGCCCCTAAGAATGCTCCAAATTTCAGCTTGATCTAGTCTATAGGTGAAAAATAACGCTCAAAGTTATCAAGGAAAGGCTTAGAGATATTTTTCAATGTAAAGCTATAGTTATAACAAAGGAAGCACACCAAAATGGAGGATATCATTTTCATACTTATAGTTAGGGGGCCTAAAGGTAGTAAGGCTACCCGATCGATGAAGACTCGAACCGAACTCACCCATCCTTTGTGAGCACAGGGACGAAAGAACCGATTCGAGTTGCCCTTGCTAATACATACCTGCTTGCTTACTGGCTGGTTGCTCTTTTTCCTATTATATGCTTACATGTTACTATTCATACTAGCTATTATTAATTAGATCGCAGCGTGCCCAATTTTGAAAGGAGGGATCCGTCTTTCTTCATCCATGAGATTATTATATTAGACGAATCACCCTCAATTACCAAGGGCAAACAAGGGTGCCATCTCCACACAGAAATTCCAGCAAGAATTGCTTGAACCTTAGCCTCATTTGAATCTAGCCATCCTATGGGGCCAGGATAATCGAAAGTTGTTTTGTCTTGTCTATCTGTAAGCACTCCACCAAGCCTCGAGATTTCTTATGCATGTATTGTCAAAGTTAAGCTTGAAGAAATTATGCATGGGAGGTCTCCAGAATGGTCTCATTATTTTCTTTTCTTTGTGCTATAGGCAGCAATTTCCTCCCATTCTTGGAGAATTTCATTCACTGTGTCCTCCAAATTCTGGTAAGACTAACCCCAACTAGGTGTCCAAGTGAGGATACTGCCCGCAAGATATGGTGATGGTGCTTTTCCTTTGAAGCAGATTGAGTTGTGCACCAGCCATATCAGCGAGATAATAGCAATGAAAGCTAGTCTCCATAGAATTCTGGATCTTTTGTTCATTTTAGGAAGAGTCCACTACAACTGATCCTAAAAGGACCATTGGAGAGTCCATGTGAGGCTGAATTTTGGATGATCTGCTGCCAATTTGGTTGAGTTTTGTAGCGTCTAAGTAATAGATGTCTCGGTGTTCAACTGCATTGTGACATGGGCAACAAATCGATGGCCCCGTGCTATTCTCTAGGCATTAAGTTGTTGTACGTGAGTATCTTGTCTAGAGCCAATGTGCATGGAAAGAACATTACTTTTGGCGGAGCTTTTGCTTTCCAAATGTTTACTGCAGGCATCGACATCCTATAGCAGGATCATACTGAGAAAGGTCCATCTTTGCTAGGCATCCACATTGCTTTCTTTTGTATCGTTTGATGACCACCTTCTCTAGCCTTGACATAAAAGTACAGCCCCGATGAACGAAGCTCCTTCATATGAAGGGTCTAGGGAAGGGGTGGACCACAAAGGCCAATAGTATGCGGCCTTACACTACATTTTGCAGGAGACTATTTCCACACCTTGAACCCATGACCTCAAGATTACACAACGACAACTCTACCATTGTGCCAAGACTCGCCTTCTTCTCTAGCCTTGACATAAGATTGCTAAATTGCTCCCTCTTTTGGGCTCTTAATTGGCAATGAATGAGTATTATCACAGAGTTTCTATGGCAAGAGCTGAAAGTAAAAATGAACCAAGATTGAGTATGCACCCTTTTATTGATCTAGCACTTGCGCGTAATTTCAGTTCCATGAGACTAAAATGCCACCAGTCAGCATTTATGGATATTATTAGGAGGTCCGTGCAGATCTAGTATAGTACCTTCTTCCATGCACAAGAATTAAGATCAAATAAGTTGGCCATGATATATCAGATCCATGCATAATAAAGAGGAGCCCCAATGCACGAAGCTCCCACATATGCAGGGTCCGTAGAAGGAGCAGACCACAAGGGTCATTGAATTAGCAAATAGCTTGGCTGGAGAAGGTGTCAACCTGACTGAGATTAGAGTGAGCCAGTCTCCTGTTTAATGGTGTGAGGTGTCTCTACTTGAAGGAGTGTGTCTGTGTTATAATCGGTTTTATCTTCCATCTTCAGTTTGATTTCTGGCTTTTTTTTTTTCTTGTTCCTTATATTTTCTAATTTGTTATTAAGGAAAACATGTATTTTTAACCATCTCTATCAACATATGGGGCCACAGGGAGGGGTTCTCTTTCCATCAATAAAATACTGTCTTTTCTGAAAAAATTTAAGCCTTGATACCTCTCTTAAGCGTGAGAAAGTCCATGCCCTTCTTTTTACATACGTGCATGTTTTTAGATCTAAACCATTTATAATATTTTCCATGAAAAAATTAGGTAATTATTAGAATTTAATGCATTTGAATGATTCTTATTTTGAGCCTTTGAAAATCAATAAAAATAAATGGTCATGGTTTTTGCTATTTTGGTTGAAGAGAGAGAGTGGAAATTGAAAATAAAAGTAGGGAAACTGGTCGGGTCTTTCTCCATTTAAAGCATTCAATTTTTTAATATTTAATCAAGTAAAAAAATCAAAAGTGATGCATATTTTCTCTCTCTTTTTCTTTCTTGAACTTTTATTTAAGATAGTGATATATGCGTCCCTAGTTTCATCCACGAACCCTCACTAAATGATATAAAATGGCTTTAACTCTAGGTGGGCCTATATTTTTGAAAATCCAAACCATCCAATATCTTGCTTTTGACATAGATCAGCTATATTCCCAAATTCTCATCTATTGGGTGATTTTAAGCCATTGTTTTCTAGAGTTGAAAAATGGATGGGGAAACTTTTTGCCCTCTATTTTATGACATAATACAGCAGCTACTAGGAACATCGAATGGATAAGAATTTTAAAGCATGGCCCATCTACGAATGGTCTAGATCTTTAAAATCTGAGTCCACTAGGAGTTCAGGACTCGTTGGGAAAAAACTAGAGGCACATATATCACTATCCTTTATTTAATGTGTTTAGGAAGATTTTTCTATCTCTCTTTTGATCTCTAAAGCTACTTTCTTGCTAATTTTCATCTTATGCAAGGGCACTTGTAATGGGTTTTCATCTAACACTTTATGAAGCAGACGCTTGTTCTCAGAGCTTCTCAGCAATACTCAGGTGCTCAAAAAGAACAAGACGAGATCAACTCCAAGATTGGAACACAAAGAATGCTTGTAGAGTAGGACATAACATAACCACCTTATCCACAGGCTTTTGTAAGAGAGATCTAGAGACTTCACCTTGAACCCATGACCTCAAGGTCACACGACGACAACTCTACTGTTGCACAAAGTCTCTGCTTCAGAAACATAAGATAAGTACAAGCGGTGGGAAAATCCAGGTATGGGTCGGCTTGGTAGGTTGAATTGCGGTATCTCCCTAGCACTTTCTATCCTTCATCTTGCCATTGGGCGCTTGCTTCATGCGTTTGAGTGGAAAATCCCACCTGGTATTAGTGTGTAGAAATAAGGGAGGGACCAGGTTTTGCCCCTGTTGTTGCTCGATTGGAGGATCTAATTATTTCAAGGCCCCGGCCAGATTGTACGTATAATGTTGTTATAGTATTATATGATTGAAAGACTATAAGCTAGACATAAACTTCTAGAAATTAAGAGTTGAGGTGATCTCTGTTGGTTTTTCTGGGTACTTGGGAGCTTTTTTGCATGGTTTTTGGCCTAGCAGATGTCCAAAGCCAAAGAAATTAGTTCAGGTAATTAGATGTACTGGGCAGAGCAATTAGATGAACAAGGCAGATGTAGACCCCATCATGCAAAAAGTAGGCATTCCTCTCCTAAAATTTATATTAACCTAACAAGGTTCAACTTCAATAGCCTTTCTTGTATTATTTCAAATATTCCTTGCTAGTTCCAAGTTTCCTTGGGATCAAATCATTTGGTGCTCACATTTTGCTTATCATCAGGAAAACAACAAACAAATTCATTTCGAGCAGGACTTGATTTCCTCTTAATTCTCAGGAAAGTCTATTCTCATTCCAAGTTCTCATCCAAACCACTAAGTGCTTTCCAAGAAACTGGCTGGAATGGGAACCAATTTCCTAGGAATGAATTTCCATATATTTCCTGCTGACAGAGCTGGAGGAGAAATTATGTGCCTACTCTAGCAAAACAAAGATTTAACCCATTAATCTGTTGGAGCCACGTAGATTGTCCAATGTGTTCAATCATAATAATCTAAATGATCAAGATTGTAAAAAACTGGTAGGCTTGTTGCTGCAAATATGAATGCTTAGATTCACACATGTTGACACCGAAGAAAGGATCCATTTTGAATCAACTTGCTAGCACTAACTTTATTCAGTTTAGGAATTGGCTTTTGAAATTTTCAAACCAATGAAAACACAGGCTAAGCTCACCCAACCAGATTGATTTTTGGCGCACAAGTAATCTAAGAAGCGCTAGATAAGGGGAGTGGATTAGATCTTCCAGAGATCACGCCAATCCTGTGAAAGAACGAGCATCTGGCTTGGAGACCCATTTTGTCAGTCTCCAAATTACTTATATTTTATGGTTATTTCCTCTTTTTTATGTCGGACAGACTGAAGAGCAGCCTTAAACCAGTGACCCACCATGGGGGAGGCTCCTAGCGTCACTACACCATGAGCCTTAACTCCCTTCAAGATATTAGTCCCTTATTTTCTTTTCGACATCTTGCTGGTTCATGGAGCTATGATGCCTATGCTTACTTAGATCCCCACAAGGAACTGTTCCAAGGGTAGCATGGGCTGGAGCACAATACTGTTTCAGTTTTGGTTCTGAAATTTTCTCTTGGGGTTTAGAAGCTTATAATCCTAACGACAGCCCTTTCAAGTAGGGAGATCTGTTTTGGCAGATTTAGTTTGCTTTTGATGCCCACATTCCCTGAGTACTCGAAGTCCACATAGATCTCCCTTATAAAAGAAATCTTCTTGAAGAATGGTAAGCTTCGTCTTTCCAGTAACACAAGGGTTCCCTGCACTTCATTTTTTTCTTTCAAGAGCTGAGAGAATGAGAAAATAGGGTGTCTAGAGACTCTTCTTGTTCCCTGAAATCCTGGTCACAATGAAAGGTTACTACAGTTTTTACATATCCTTCATTGAATTCAAGTGCACCAACACACAACTTTGACAGGAATTAATTACCTGTTAACAAAGTTAACCGCGATGTTGTCCGCACACAGAATAAACTTTGTAAGGTGTCTGAAAATGCACATAAATGAGATGGATATTAATCTAAAACAAGTGTTACCACAATAAAGAAATACAGCTATTATAGCACTCAATCGATGTAATGAGATACATCAGAATTATGGTATAATATGATGATGCAAATGTGCACCATGCCTCCAGCACTTCTCTTGTCCTTGCGTCAGTGCTGATTTCTTAACTAGGAATAAGCTCAGCACTTATGGAATGTATTCCTGATGTATGTCGTTATTTGATAGTTCCAGAACAGTTAACAACATGATCAGAAACAGAATGGTGTTGCATCAAAAAGGAAGTTGGTGGTAGAGACTGGAATAAAGGAATTCAACAATTGTAGAAGATAGAAGCCTAACCAGTAGATACATTTGACCAAACAGCTTGTTGAAGTATCAAACCTTTCATGAGACAGGCATCTAGTCATGCGCATAGGAAACAAATATAGGTAACAGTTTATTTATTTTATTTTATTTTTACAGGAATATCCATGTCAAGACATGTCCAACGGAGACCGAAAATGGCACCAGTTAGGAGTGAGTCAATCTAAGTTGAAGGCTTTAAAAGGAGAAGGCTCAAAAGTATGCGAATCGAAGTGGTAAGAAAAGATTTGAAAACTTTTGGACTAAATGAGGCCATGACCCTTGATAGAAGAAAATGGAGGAACAAGATTCATGTAGCTGATCCCCAATCAGGGTAAGGCTTTGATGATTATGATGATATCCATGTCAAGAGATTTATCTGTCTTACTCCCTCGTTCAACTGGCTCAAATATGAAGAGCACTTGGGTAAAAAAAAAATCTCCTACCTGCAATTAATAATGAATCCAGACAACTTGGAAGTCTCAGATTCTGTTAACATTTAGCAATTGCATATGATGTTGAAAGCATATAGGAAGAGTTCAAGTAAGCTTGGGGGATACAACAAAGTTTTAGCATTTGGGAGACATGGACTTGAAATCGTATCTAGATTCAGTACAACTAACAAGTCAACCAAAATGCACGCGAGCAAAACCACACGTACCGTAGCTGCATACAGAAAGTTCTGCTATTGTCACCCTCAAGCAGTACTGAAGGGGGATCAATGGCTCGGGTGCCACCACTCAGTATGACCTGTAAAGGCCAAGCATTGGTTTCTCTCTTTCTTCCATTCTTTTCTTTGCAGCTTCCCTTGCTTTAAGAGCAGCTGCTTCCTCTTTGGACACAGCCTTGGGCTTCCCATCTTCCCTCTTTCTTTTGTTCACCGCGATTGATGATTGAGCACCTTTAATGGATCTCAATGGGTTTAGCGGAGCTGAAACAACCACCCCAGGAGGTGAGCCACTTTGGGATTTAGCAACACTTTTATCTTCTACAATAGGCATAGCTGCAGAGGGCTTCTTTAAATCAAGATTGTGGCTTTTGGACTCTGGTAAATTATGTGAATCCAAACTTGAAGATTGCACTTGGGAGAATGCTTTGTCCTGTGCCACCCACTTCCCTGATTTTGCAGATCACATGCACAAAAAAACAACAGCAGAAAACAAGCTAGAAATCATAATCAAACATATAATAAAAAGGCCACTAGATAAGCAAATGAAGTTCTTGAAATTAGAAGTACCTATAGCTTGGGAGTAATATAAGCCAGAGTTCGGGTCATAGTGACATCCAGTAGCCTGGTTGTAGTAATAACCTGAAGAACTATCATACTCCCATTCTGCCACAAAAGATTTCTTTTAGTTTACGGATAGAAACCCGATGACTAGAAAAATGACAGGAAGCCCTAATGGTAGTGTTTCATCATCACATTAATCTCCTCAATGCTGTCAACATGCAAAAACCAGGCAATGTTGGGCCAAACCAGCAAAGCTTTTAAAATATAAGTTAGAAGTATCAAAAGAAAAGCATAGAATAACATTTCTTTTTCAAAATCTGAAAAAGGCCAGTGATTTCAAGAAAGTGGCTTAAAGTGAATGGCATGAAAGTTCATCTCACTTTCCAAGTCATCATACTCTTTTATACATATATAATCTATTACTGTAAAAAATGAAAAATAAATGTTACCATCTCTAGAAGTTGCAGCACATTTATCAGTTTCGGCAGCTTCTTCACAGGCTACTGATGCACACGCATTTGAATCCTTGGTATCCCGAAATGATGCTAAATCCTTCTGATAGCTCCGTTTAGCTTTCTGGCAGACAATTTAGGCATTATAACACAAATATTGAAACAAAAGAAAAGCAGAAAATTGAAGATCAAATTAAATGAGTACCTAGATATAACATTTGGAAGTGATATAACAATATGCAAGCAAGTGTCAATAGATAACAAGTTGGCTTCAAGGCTCAGGAAGCAGTGCTGGAAGCGACTGTTCAAAAAGCCATGGGATGCCTGGAACATGAAACAAACTTAAAAGAAGACAGACAGGGAAAAAGTACAGTTGAGGGATAACAGAAAGCAAAGCACTAGAAGATTCCACACAGAAATAAGCGCACAAAAAGAAGTTGAGGAAGAGAGAGAAAATGAATATAAAGATATTGAAACAATAAAGGAGATATGATGTGTAGTACAACTGAAGATGTTTTGGTCCCCAGGAATGGGAGTTTGAGGGTAATAACATCAAAAAGCAATGACAATCGACAGATGAAAGGGGACCAACCCAGAAAACAAAGAACAAATATGAAGCAAAGCATATTGAAAGAACAATAAAACTAAAATTGAAATAAATTTCACGAGTTGATTTTAAATATAACCTAATCCTTGATCCATAGGAAACAGAACTTATTTTGTGAATGATAGCAGGAGAACAGAACTTATTTTGTGAATGATCGCAGGAGAACAGAACTTACAGCTTCAATTTGTTCAATGGCCTTGGCTGCTTCCTTCTGCTCCTTCTCCTTGGCAGCACTTTCTTTTCTCATAGTAGCAAGTCGCTTAGCGACACTATCCTTGTGACGCTGACCGAGTTCATGAGTTCTGATGCTCAATGGATTGTTGGCTATGTAAATCTTGCAGAAGTCGCACCATTTATTCCCCTGGCTAACCCAATACTGAACAACAGAAAGAAAAAAGAACAACTTTAAGGCCCATTGCTTCCATGCAAAAAATAAGGATAACCAGAAAATTTCAAGTTCACTTGATGAAGCCATTTCTGAAAAGATTGAAGGGAAAAAAAAGATGGATGATGGGAAACCAAAGGGAAGACGTCATAGAGCACACACTTAGTCTTTGCTGTCATATCACAAAACATCCACAGAAGCATAAAAGATAACAAGATAAATAATGATGCTGATAAAATACAGAGGGCAATTTTCAGAAGATTTAGTATAAGAAACTAACCATACCATGAACATTTACTTATGGTTGGAAATAAAAAGAAGCAATCATTCAAGAAATATGAGTTCTCAAGTGTTAAATTTGGTTATTATAAAACAATAATATGAGATATTTACGTTAAACACACAAACATTGAAAACCATCACATAATGTTTCAGTAAGAAATGTATATTTTTAGAACGGACATAAACTTTTATTGAGAGACAACCATAGTGAAATATAATGTTCTTTTGGACTTGGATACAAGCAATCTGACAAATATTTTAGGAGAACTCAGAAAAGGACAGAGGGAATTGTCCAAATCTTGCAAGTTTTTAGATTATTTCTTGCAAAAGAATTTCCTCTTTTCCAGGAAATTTTTGTTGCCAACTATATTTCAGAATTTTAGAAAACTAGCAAGTTTTTTCTGCTGAAAAATTAACAAGTCCCTGATGTTTCTTTTTGGCTAAAGAGGATTCGCTAGTTGGAAGAATCAGATTGGTGAGTGAAATAAATGCGATTTAAAAGGTTTCTCTATTAACGAAAGCATTTATATATCTTAGTTCAAGTGTTTAATAACAAAACAAATCAGGAACTAAATAAAATGTGTCTGTTATGTAATTAAACTGGCAACGCAAGAAACATACTAATAAATATAAAAGAGGATGCACGGATAATGGGAAGTAATTGTTAAATTTATCAAAACATAAATTACATACTTATTGCTTGAACAAGTACAAGTCAAATAAGTCACAAAAGGTTGGATACTTTCGCCTGAAATTAATAACAATGCTCATCCTAACTCTAACGATCAGTTTCCAGACACAACAAGGCCGACAACAACAAACCCTTCAAAGGAAAAAAGATAAGGGCTAAATTTCTATGCATACTTTTGCCTGAAATTAATAAGAATGCTCATCCTAACTCCAATAATCAGTTTCCACATACAACAAGTTTGACAAAGACAAACTCTTCAAAGCAAAATATGATGAAGGAGAAATTCAACTGGATGAGTATGTGCTTGCACAAAACAAGCATATTAAATAACTAGCTTTTACCTCATAATACTTACGGTCCAAATCAGCTATAAACTAACCCACTATACCGAGGCAGCATCAACATTCAACAGAAGTACGCATCTTAATAACATGAAACTCAATTTGACACTAATAACTCTATTTCTATCAGGACCTACATTTGATCCCAAATCCATTTGAAACCGAAAGAAGCAGGAAGTTTTTTAAGTATTACTTGTATTTTTCCAACCACCAATGTTGCATTTTTCACAATGAATCGGGAACTGGGTATTACTAGTTCATCCGCAGAATTTACTAGAAAAATGTTTCTTAACGGATATAACAAAAGCCCGACTAAAAATTTCATGGTTTTTCTATGATTACAACAAGAAAATAGTTAAATATTCATGCAACCCACCAAAAGAAAATGGGTCCAGTCCAAATCTGATGAACCCATCAAGAACAGGAATTATCACACAACAAGGAAGTAGCAATCAATGTATGAATTCGAGAATAAAAACATGAGAAAGAGAACGAATTTACCTCTGTCATGTTGGCAAAAGGGAAATTTTCTTGGGGCGATCGAGACTTCCCAGAGCAAAGAAGAGAACAGGAGAGACTTGAAATTTGAGGGATCGAAAAATCGAACTTTTCGAGTTTTTAAGGGAAAGAAAGAGGGAGTGATTTCCTCAACCTGTCTTCTTAATAATAGCACGCAAATTACTTGTCGTTTTATCGGTAATTACTAACTATTTGCGCAAGGGTCCCAACCTTTGGAAGATCCTACCCCTTTGATTTTATACGACATCCTCTTTGATTTTATTCTATTAATTGAATATTTTTATTTTCAATTTCATAGTGAATTTTTTTCAACTATTTTGACATAATAATATATAATGTTAAATGAATATTTTTATTCATATTTGATAAATATTTATATTATTTTATTCATATTATTTTAATTATGTTGAATATTGAAGGGGAGCCTTAGCACAACATTAGAGTTGTCGTTGTATGACCTTGAGGTCATCGGTTTAAGTTGTGGAAACAGTCTCTTGCAAAATTCAAGGTAAGTCTACGTACTATTGATCATTCTGATCTCTCCCTTTTTTGACCCTTATATGCAAGAGCTTCGTGCACCGGGACTGCCCTTAATTGAGTATGAAAATATTCTTTACTTTTTGTATGGATGCCAAAGGTATTGAGTCTTATAGAGTAAGTGGACCAACATTTATAATCAGACCTTTATCTCATCTGAGTTGGCCTAGTCGAGGAACAATTGGCGGTGTAGTTGCACACTTTGGCATGAATTGGAACACCTTTGGATGATCTAAAGTAAACATGTGTGGACTGGATGATTCTAACGTCTGCTAAGTTATACTTTTGATCACAAAAAATAAGCAGTTGGAAAGTTTGTACGTACAACTATATAATCAACGCTAAGAAAATGCAGTTTTTTAGGATGTTCAAATCATTCAATTGCCATATGGTGGAGAAATCATATGGATGGTTGGATCATCCAAAGATATGTTCTTTCATGTAAAAAAGGGCGAATACAAGACTACCTGCCATATGGTGGGCTGCAGCACTTTCCCCTGTTGAAGGGATTTTAAATAGATTTATGAATTAAGATATCCGTCTAGGTAGTTTGCTTCAAAGCTCTTTGATAAAGGGCAGCCACGGTGAACGAAGCTCCCCCCTATGCGGGGTCTGGGGAAGGGGCAGACCACAAGGGCCTATAGTAGGCAGCCTTACCTTGCATTTTGTAAGAGGCTGATTCCACGCCTTGAACCCATGACCTCAAAGTCACATGACGACAGCTTTTACCATTGCGCAAGGCTCCCCTTCTTCTTAACTCTGATGTAAAATAAATAAATAAATAAATATGATATCAAATTTTTACAAGAGTTTAGAGATCGAGTTACTGATCTAAGAAAAATCAATAATTAGGATTCTAATCATCCACACCATTTGCTTGTTTCTTTCTTGAATATTGAAGTGCATTCAAACTCTTGACCACTGTATCTTAATCCTCACGTGAACTTGAGGTCACGGGTTCACGGCGTGGAATCAGTCTCTTGCAAAATGCAAGGTAAGGCTGCCTACTATAGGCCCTTTTCCCCGGACCCCACATAAGCAGGAGCTTCGTGCACCAGGACTGCCCTTTATTCAAACTCTTGACCACTGCATCTTAATCCTCATTTATATGTATAGAATGAAAGTTGAGGCGATGATCAGTACTGTATATACGTACATTACTGGGAACTTTAATTCAATTCTTTACATGCTCTACTCAGACCTGCACGAACTGACTTCCTGGTGAAGCTCTAATTGAAGTTCATGGATACTCCTTTGATTCCATTTTCAGAAATGTGAGTTATTCATGCTCTCATGTTTGATCAAGGGCCATGGGCCAATGACTTGGAGTTCCATATATGTTCTCCACAGGTGAAATGAGCTAACAGTGATGGTTTGCCCACTAGACTAGACCTTGCAAATTATAAGATTAAAGCTATTAAACCTTACAATTAAGGTTTGAGAGTGCCACCGGACTCAATACAAGCGAAGAATTACAAACCAAATCACTGACTTTCTCCTAAATAGAAACCCCTGACGAACAAGCCATGGATGTGTATGTTTTCCATGGAAAACAATGAACAGGCAGAAGTAGGCCTCATTCAATGGTCCAAGACCCAGACCAATTCATGAATATTAAGCACCCCATTTTGTTTCCTACTGGTCCATTTGAAGTTCACAAATCAGAGGTTTAGAATTGTGTAATGAGGTTAGATTTTGATCCATGGCTCTTATGGCATGGTGATGCAGCGAAAGTATAATAAAGCTGAAACTCAATCTTTTTCAGGAAAGAGAAAACCAAAGGTTAAGGAGCATTGCGGACCAGAATTAACACTCTCTCTAACTTTCAACTAAAAATGGTAGCCTGATGCATGAAACTCGTGTGTATATTTATAGTATGCAGTTTTACCTTGCGTCTTTACAAGAGGCTGTTTTCATGCCTCCTACCCGTGTGACCTTCAGGTCACATGACGACAATTCTATCATTGCGCCAAGGTTCCCTTCTCCAACTCTCAACTATTAATCCAAACAGCTAAATGCATGAATCAGAGAGAGAAAATAAATAAACTAGAATTTCATTTATCAAAACTGATGTAAAACATGGGAAAACTACTAGACCAGTCCTTGTCAAAATAGGAAACTTTCTAAAAGAAAGTCTTCAAAAAATAGAAACTCCATAGTAATAGACTTCTTATATGAACTCCAACTGAAAAAGAGGAGACTCTACGAGTAGAAATCACTAGCAATATGTTGGTCTAAATGGAGGACACCCGATTTATCTAAAGCTTGCTAGATCTTGAGTTCACCAAATTTTGCATGATTTGGTGAGAGTTTGAACTAAAAATCTAGTTTTCACTTGATTTAGCAAGATATATCACATCTAATTTTGTTACTTGTCTACATGATTTTGATTAGAGTTAAAGAGAGTCCAATCGAATTTGACACTCATCATCGTCGTCATCATCATCATCAAGACCTTATCCCAATTAGGGGTTGGCCACATGAATCTTATTCCTCCATTCCACTCTATTAAATACCATGGTTTCATTTGGTTCCAAAGTTTTTAAATATTTCCTCACCACTTCTATCAACATTCTTTTGGGCCTTCTCCTTGCCCTTTTAGAACCTTATACTTGTATTGCCTCACTCCTTCTAACTGGTGCCGTTGTTGGTCTCCTTTGGACATGTACAAACCATCTAAGTCTAATCTCCCTCATCTTATTACCTATTGATGCTACCCTTAAATTTCCTCTAATATTTTTATTTCTAATTTTATCTGTCCTTGTCTTACTATTCATCCATCTCAACATCCTCATTTCTGCGACGCTCATCCTATGAGTATGATGTTCCTTAACTGCCCAATACTCTAATTCATAGAGCATGACCAGCCTTATAGCTATCCTATAAAATTTTTCTTTTAGTTTGAGTGGCACCCGCCGATCATATAAAACTCCAGATGCACATCGAAGTTGACACTAATTGTATATAATATAATAGACATAGACTTCCAATAGAAATTAAAAGTGACCTACTATTGTATTATAAAATAGTATGATCCACTGGGTTTTCTTTGAGCCCACATTTAGACTTTCATCTTATTTTACCAACTTATGAGAGACTACATACAGAGCTGGCCCTTGTCTCAGAGAAGGGCTATTATGGCCCAAAATGTTCTATAAGTCAGTAACAAACAATCCAGCTACCTTTATATAAAACATAGTTGTAAAGATCTCTAGTTTTACACACGCGCACACAAAAGAAATAATGAAAAATGTAAATTGGCCTCACTTGTTGGACTTTTTCAATTATCCAAATAGTTTATCCGATTACAATGTGTCAGATAACCTAAGACCCAAAACTCTTGTATTATCCAAAAACCGCTTCTTGCAAGTTTTTTTTTTCATATAAAATATATGGTTATTGTCTTTCTGAATTGTTGTGTTATAATATCTATTTTATAACCTTAAAAATTCTGGGGAGGAAGGTCTTAGGCCTATCTTTGATACATAAGCCATGTGATGAATTATAAATCAAATGAATTATTTGGATTGTTGAGAGAAAAAATCAGCAAGTGTGGCCAACTTTATTTTTGTTAATTATATGGTACAACCACCGTACTATTGTCTCAACTTTTAAGACGATGACATGACAATACAGTGCAACATTACAAATAACTTTTCCCCAAATAAGCCCAACCTTTGGAAGATGAAGCCCATTGATGATGTTAATATGTACTAAAATGTTATTCACTGGAAGACTGTAGTTATACTTCTTTTTAGTTGCAAAATGAACAGTAATAAATACACCACCTATTTTTACAATTAAAAGCAAACTCCACCAAAAAAACAACCTCCTTTATTTTTTTGGTTAAACTAAGTTTGCTTTCTATTTTACACCAGAAATGGTCCCTGCAGTTAAAAATCAACCAAAATCTAGCAGCAGCCGACTAATGAAGAGTTAAGGTAAAGTTTTGCAAAGTCTTGTAAATTGCTGCTGGACTAACTATAGTTAGCAAGATAAACAATTAAAATCAAACTAGACTAACATAGAGAGCAAGAGTTTCAAAAAATCGGCTAAACTCTTGTAAACTAGCATGATTTAAAAAAATAAAGAGAAGAATCAGTCCAACTCTTCTTAAATCGACTAAACGCTTGCCAGACTAACCCCATGTAAGATGCCAAAATAGTGACTTCTCCAAAGTACAATCTTAAAATTCCCAAAACAGTGTAGTATTCACGCGAATAGATTTTTAGAATTTGTGATGATGCTCCATCAACCTGCTAGACGAAATTTACAAAAATTCAAACTGGAAAGAAAGATCTCGATCAAAAAAGTAGGACTCCACCCATTCTCCTTGTAGAAACCGCTTTCCACAGGGATTGGCCAGTTGCCCTTGAATTTAGCTTCAGCAATAGATCAAAATAGAGGCTACAAAGCCACCCTACCTAGATCCCTGGATCGCGTTATTGGATAAATTGCTTTGCGTCATTGAAACAGAAAAAAGCAGGAAAAGTAGCCCCCACTGGTGCATATACATTCAATATATGTGTGCATGTAGGTACGTATATATGTATGTGTATACTTATTTACCTAATTTATATATTAGAGGAAAAAATAACCTACATTCAGCAGCCTCTCAGAGCAGCAAGTCAATATGGAGAATCAAGATTGGGTGAAACTAAACAGCATAACTTCTTCAGGATTTACATTGAGTCAGGTGCTCAAGGCTACAAGATTTTACATGAGATTCTTTCCCTGTTCATTAGCTTCTGCAGTTGGTAATGAGAAGAAGAGAGAGAACCAGGAAGCTTCTTTGGATAGTAAAAGCCAGAGATTTATAAGCTGATTTATTTTCCTCCCATGAAAATATGAACAGAAATATTGCTTCTCTGCTTGAGCAAGTCTTCAGAAATCTCTACCTCTATCAGAACTCTAGGAGGAAGATAACAAGCTGAGGAAGAACATAATATTCACCTGATCAAACCAGGTACCATGTGCCGGAATCCGAGACTCTGTCACTTGGAAATTTGCAATAATTGAAGGATTTCTAATTTATTGATTCTTCAGACAACTCCTTCAGAAATGTGACAACTTCATCTGATGTTCCGAGAAGAAAACGTGCCTTTGAGCGCTTCCTCCCAACAGCGCAAGAGTAATAGTTTTCGCCCTTGAGATCAAGAACTGATGATCCTTCATGCCATGTTATGGCTTCCCCTTGGCATCTCACGTCATTGATATGATTGCTAGCAGATTTTTTCTCTGGGCCTGTTGAATTCCTCTGTTGCCGACCATGTGATGACTTAGAACCACTTTTATTGGATGATGTTTTTGGTGAGGCCCGTCTCTCTGCAGATGTCTTGACAGCATCAGCCGCCTTTGCTCTTGTGGTAGCTACTGGATCAGCTGGAAGATCTGGCTCAAAAAATCTGTAGATATCTTCATCCTGAAGCACTAAGTCCGTTATTAAGTGGTGTAAAAGGAAAAGCTAAAAGAAGTGGGCATCAGTAGTCAATGTGAGAGATCTATAGACTCGAACAGATCATAACAAGAACATCACTGTGGCAAGGAACAACCTTGCTTGCTCCATTAAAAGAAATAATTTAAGGCTTCACTACGTAGAGTCAGTAGCAAAAGAATTGAAAATAAAAATCATAACTTGCTAACTGATCAAATCTTCAGAAATCCATTGTATGGTTATCAGAGTAGCATTTGATGGCCAAGTTGAAATTAATCGGATTTTTAAAAAAAATGCTTGAACAGCCTACTAACATGACTTTATAGAAATCAGTGTTGTAGTACTAAATGGAATGAAAGAAAAAGAATAGCCCAACTTTTACCTAATAAAAATCTTGCAACTTCTGTTTCCAACAGCATGATTAGGACTTTCAAAAGGAAAATGACAAGGAAGCAAAGGCAGCAGAACATTGTATAAGAGGTGAGAAACCAATCTGTTGAAGATAATCAATGAAAGCAATTAAGAGTTTATGTCTGGATGACATCATACTTTTATGAACAAGAATGCTGAAACTAAAGTACCAGCAATCAGACATTCCAAGATCCATTTCGATGGTGTACGTCAATCTATTAAATGTTGTCAGGAAAGAACGCTAGAGCTGACAGGCATGTACAGAAGAATATATGAGAAAGTTAAAAACTTATAAAGTCAAGAAAAAAGAATATTTAAACATTGTCGAGTATAAGAAGAGATCCTATACATTTGACCTGGTATACCTTTCCAAGAAAGTGGCCAAGGCATAAAACATAATCGATTGGCGTGACCATTCCTTTGCTATGAACTATTTCTCCCAAGATGCGGTCAATTGCTGCCCCCTGCAAGGGTACAAAAATATTGAATACAATATAGTCAACAAGAATAAAATATGAGAAAAGGAATCTTTGCTAAAAGACGGGCATAAATCCTGCACATTCGAACCTTTCACAAAGAAATAAATTGATGCTGCTCAACGACAATGCAGCTTCAGCTATGAATATATTTTTCTTTCAGCTGGGAAAGATAATCAAACCTCTCACAAATAAATCAAATAGCACCTACCTTTGTAACACCAACGGATCGGACCTCTACAGACCGACTACCCTGGACAACATCAACAGCTGCATTTGAGATTGGGCCAGTCCATAGATGCTGCAACATATCCCTTGCTTGAAGCCTTCCAAATTCAACATCTACAACCATAATAAGATGAGGAGAAAAAGGAAGCAAATGATTGCACATTTAAGTACCAATAAGAGATTAGATAACAAAAACTGAATATTTAACCAGTACCTGCATATTTATAGTTCCATACAAGTGAAGTTTCACGAAGTTCAAAATGAGATCTAGGTGTTCTTTCCGTAAAATACTCGAAAACATGCTGACAAATTCAGATAACGATGAAAATATTAGTGGCCTGGAAAGCTATAAAATGACTGAGTTTGATTTAAGAAATATAAAACACAAAGTTCCTCGACTAGGCACCTTTACACTGTCAACCCAATCCATATTTAGATGCTCTGGCATTGTTGTCATCCATTCACCCTCTGTGAGACGCAAAAACATCCCGTTTTCTGCTGCCAACCACATATTGTACTCTCCAAAGTTCTGAAGAAGTAATATATTAGTTTAGAAAGAAGATATGGATAAGGACGAGTGAGAAGATATTAGTATAAGCTCACCTCATCTAAAACACTACGATCGCTTCCACTGAGGACAACAATAGTTGTCTTTGGATCATTGCAAATGATTGCCAGGGGTTCTTTCAAATCTGGGTGTAATTTAACCTCCATCTCTTTAATTTGATCACCCCTTCTTCCTCCAGGAGTGTCCACTGGTTCAGTCAATGTTGCATTGAATCCCTACAGTTTTCGACACTATGAGGCAAAAGAAATAATAGCAATCTCAGAAGAGATATACCAACTACGCATAATCAATGGCCCCAGAGAAAGAAAGAAAAAGTCAATGCATAATAAAATTGTACTGTTGACCCTTGTGGTCTGCCCATTCCCCAAACCCCACATATGCGGGAGCATTGTGCACCGAGGCTGCCCTTTTCCCAGAAAATCTTAATCATTATTGTTCGTAGGCTTGGTCTCACTTACAGATGGTATCTCTACTAGTAGACTGCACTTGCTGCTGTGTCGTTGTCCCCCACAACATGGATGAGACAGAGTTTCTTTTAAAAATGTGTGAATCATCTCGACTTTATCATGCATCTTTCTGTTCTGCCTATAATATTAGGGTGATACTGCATCTTTTCAATATTTTCATGAATTAGGCAAATCATTTCATCCCAAAAAAGATCCACATAACCATGGAAATGTGCATAAAAATTCTTGCCACCTTGACCTCATCAGAAAGAGTGCCTCAAGGAAGAAGCTTAATTATTAAGAGTTAAGATCTCCTTCCTAGAATTAAGGTACCAATACTGGCAAATGCAGTTCCGTTAGCTTGTTTTCTAGTTGATTTAAATTTTACACCTTCGTGTTACACCTGGAAAGTCTCCTAGTCAAGCTCTTAAGTTCATTATGTTCATTTAAGAGGTTTTGGCTTTTAATATTTTCTTCATTCTTTTGATGTTCTCAAGTTTGAGATTTGAGATACATGATACTCTGTTAAATTTCTGCCTTCTGGAGTTTCCCCACTCAGATAATGGAGGGCTGCTGTGTGATTATTTCAATCAGCTTTATTTCCAATCTCTGAGCTTCAAATAACATTATGATTCCTACACCACTAGGATACAATGATCCATGCAATCATGCTAACTAAGCTATCAAATGCTACAGGAATCAAAAATGAAGAAAAACTAAAGATACTAACTGCAGAGTCACAACCTCAGTGTCATAGAAGTGCCAGATTGTTATTTAGCAATTGTACCAAACAAAGCAACACATTGTAGACATGGTAAAGATGGAAGTAAAGCAGGATGAAACTGCCAATGACTTCGTGAAATGTTATCTCATATCTAGCTAACCACTTCCAAAACAAATATTCAACATCCATTTGGAACTGTAACAAATTAGGGAACCTACCAGTATGAGCAATCGGTTTCTGGACTTCATATAGCGGTCAACTGCTTCTTTGATTGGAAGAGTAGGTGGAACTTGACTTGTCCTTAGTTGAGCTTCAACAATGGTATCATTCAGTTCACTACATGTAAAATAAATGGTCATTATGACCTCATAGACAACGGATGATGTACACATCTAAAAAATCCTAGATAGCATGCTGTTGTAGCAAAGTTCAACCACTGCTATTCAAGATCAGCATGACTATTTGTTTCCTGTTCAAGAATTACTTCTCAAATTAAAAGATAAAGATAGAAAAGTATCACTAACAGCAACACAAGACATCCGACTAGTAGAATTACATTTCACAAGTAACTAACGCCTAAAATATCTTCATGATACCAGCCAGATAAAATTCCAAAACATATAATGAAGACATTACCTGAAGAAGGCTACATAATACATACAGAACAGCAAGTATTTTCTTGTTCCCAGATGAAAATCAATAGAAGGGAAAGCATAATTCACAGACTTCAGACACTCTAATTAATCAAAATTGCTGCATAGATAGTGTTTCATGATCATGCATTTTGTTAGAGAAATGAGAAAGAATTGGTCAAAGCTAAATTTCTTCTTCCATATTTCACAAATTAAAAAATTTAGCAGGAATTCAGGTTATTTCAATTTTACATGCATGCAGAAGACCTTTTTCCATTTATTACGAGAGATGTTATAATGACAGAGGATTTTTAATCCACAATCCATACCTTACAAATGTTTCAGCCCAGTCTTGAGCAGTGTGGGTAGTCACATGCACAAAGTTATGCCGATGTCGTTTTTCTCTTTTATCATCAGACATATTCAAAGCATGACCAATTGAGGAAGCAACCTCAGTGATATTCCATGGATTTACAAGGATAGCTCCAGCTCCCAGAGATTGTGCAGCTCCTGCAAACTGGGAAATAGAGCGAACAGAAGAAGTATAACTAAACCAAGCACCATTATAGAATAGCAAACTATCCACAGATGTAATTTAATTTTAAAAGGACGAAGTCAAAGCTACAACACAGCCAAGGAGAGAAAAAAAATATATACTAATACATATTTGACCTATAGGAAAAGAGGCAGAACCTTGGAGCTGGAAGTGCATCTTGGTTAGAAGTTATATACAAGGTTCTAAATATCAAGATACATTCCACGATCAAGGTCTGAAACTGTCCTATTATGAGATGTCAGTCACTTGTAAGAAGCCATCAAATGCTTCATATGTTGCTTAGTTATACTTCAGAGAACTGGGGAAGTTGCACGGTGTTGTGCAAATGATCATTTAGGCCAGGACATCATGAACCAAGACTCTTCGGGGGACAATTAGGCATCCAGTTGCAGGTGGTGTCTGCCATCCCCAACCGGAAGACCGGTGGGTGTTCAGGAAGTGGCTAATACCACTACATAGGTGTCCTATAACAGCTCATGAAGTTGCTTCAGGAGAGGATTCTCCTATAAAAGCTCATGAAGTTGCACCAATTAACCATGTTCAGTTAAAGTCATGTATGGAAGAGATCTTAATCATATCCAACTTGATTGCATCTAGGAATTTAATTAGTGTCCATGAGTATGGCAAGCGACAGAAAAGAGATCCATGGTCAAGTGTGAAAGTGAAAGAAAGGTAATGGTAAGAACAAACCCCACAACAATAAGCATCAAATTAGCAAGAATTTTATGAAGGAGTGTCAGGTGTTCAGGAAGAGGCAAATAGCTCTGCAGGGTTCTCCTATAATAGTTCATGAAGTTGCTTCAGTGCGTGGTTCTCCTGTAAGAAAGCTCATGAAATTGCTTCAGGGAACCATGCCCTTTTAAAGTCGTCCAGAAAGAATCTAATCATTTCCCAACTTTGATCATAGCTAGAAAGATAATTAGTGGTCCAAGACTATGGCAAGCAACATAAGAAGGATCTATGGTCAAGTGCAAAAGAGGAAGGAAGGTAATGATAAGCACAAGGCCCATGCCAATAAGCATCATAATTAGCAAGAATTTCAGAAAGGAATTTTTGTTATAGTGAATATGTCAAAAGATAGATTTTCTGTCGTTGAATACAATAAGTGGAATGCAGGAAGTAAGGTTATTGACCACATTGAAAAGAACGGGCAATTCTGCATATAGCAATTTATCAACAATCAAACATGGAGATCTTAAACTCTTTATATGGCTGATTGTAGTACTATGGGGAAGCAGCAGACAATCAAGACCGGCTTCTGTGGTTCTAACTCTCTGCCAATTGATAGAAATGGATATCTCCTGGATCCACATGGTCATAGTGACACACAACACAGTCAAAGGGAGCAAGGGACGCTTTTGCACTTTTTGCACACACTTGAAGCGACACACTCCACAAACTTTATCTGTCATTACTTACAAGTTATGTCAGGTAATAGTGTTTACTCTTCCTAATTTGGTTAAAAGAGGGTCGTCTTAGACTTATCTTTCATAATTCACTATAGAGAATTTTGGACTACTTAATTTTTAAAAATAGTCAAATAAAGAATTCCTGGTTTTCTTTATGTACGGACATGAGGAAAAATATCAACACTTTAGTGATCACTTACACTCTGTTCCAATCATATTTTTGAGACATTCTATTTCAAAATGAAAAGCGGAAATTCTCCTGAAACATGTTGGCCAGTACTCCAGTAAGTTCCATATCATTCCAAACCTTCTGGTTGTTTCGATCCATTCTTGTCACTAGTGACATGTTCCAATAGTCTTTACCATTTTCCTACTAAAGTAGATGCCTTAAGGTCCTCTTCAGCTGTGGCTTTTAACCATCATGAAAACACAGCCCTCCTCTTCTTCTTTTCCATTTTGGATGCTTTGAGTTAGTTTGGAGATCGACTACTGCTAGCCTTCTGAGGTACATTAGGTCCCTCATTTCTGTTATCCTTTTCACCTTCAGATCTCAGATTATTTAGTTTACATTTTCCCAGATCTGCAACATAAAACATTTGAGTGGTATATCTGAATAGGTGATACCATGAGACACATGTCCTTTAAAATATGGGTTTAAAACATATATAAGTAATCTAAAAAAAGAGACAATAGAAAATTACTTCACTAAGAATCAGAACTCCTTTCTTCGAATCTTGGCATGCCACAAACTCATAACTGACAAGATTCATGCCATCCCTCAGAGATGTCACAAGAGCCACATCTGAATTAACAAAAGGAAAGATGAAAAGATCAACAGAAGAAAAAGACAAGAAAAGCAAAGAGCATTCCAAAAGTAAATGGAAGATTCAACAGAACAACCAGATAAGATAAATAAATAATAGAATTTCAATCACACAATACGGAAAATGAACTGCATCTCTTTAGAAAATTTAGAAATAAAAAGAAAGAAAACTAGAAATGTTTATTTGGGATTTTGAAGTCACTAAAAACAAATCATTTACGGTTGCAGACAGTTGATGTCCAGGTAGAATTTACACATCCATAGTTAAAAAAAGGGCAGCCCGATGTATGAAGCTCCTGCATATGCAGGGTCCAACAAAGGGGTGGACCACAAAGGATCTATAGTATGCAGCCTTACCTTGCACTTTTACAAGAGGCTGTTTCCACGCCTTCAACCCGAGACCTCCAGATCACAAGGCGACAACTCCATAGTTACAACCAATAAATGTTTACTTTAAGAGCCAGAAGTGACTGCAAAAAGTCAGGTCCTATGTCTAATGATGGCCCCAGATGTAGAGTCAGAAATGAATCTTCAATTGTCTTTAAGAGTGGGCATTTAAAGTTTTTCATGTTGGCTTTCCAAGGCTGGAGTTTAGAATATGAACTTTCCTGCTTGATCTTGGTATTAAACTGCAGTTCAGATGATTGGCTGTGACTAATTCAGAAAAAACAAATATTTTTTATGTTTTTTGCATGGCATTAAGCAGAAAATTTTGTGATTTTCACCTCTAGGAGCAGATAGAAGTATTTTTTATTGACTTTCACTTCACAGCTAGAAATATAAGGACGGTGACACATTATCTCATTCACCTAGAAGGGGAGCCTTGGCGCAAAGGTAAAAGTTGTCGTCGTGTGACCTTGAGGTCACAGGTTCAAGGCGTAGAAACAGCCTCTTGCAAATGCAAGGTAAGGCTGTGTACTTTAGGCCCTTGTGGTCTCCACCTTCCCCAAACCCTGCATTGGCGGGAGCCGCATGCAGTGGGGCTGCCCTTAAAGGGTACGTAATGCGTAACGAGCAGATCACCCTTCCCTATTGATATATCACTCTCCCGGAATTTGCATATCCCTGTGAGTTATTATCCAACTACAGCTGTCAGGTCTCCCTGTACAGGGTGGTACAATTAATTAGATCCTTGATTAGGTTTTCTGATGGTAAATTTATAGCGTAGATCAAATTCATAAAAATTGTAATCAAAACCATTTTTAACTAGACAAATACTCTCTAAGAAATAATTTCACAAAATTACGAACAGCACTTTTGAACAATTCAGCCTTTTGATAATGGTGAATCAGACAGCGACTCAAGTAAACAAGTGCAAAACACAGAACTGATCAGTTCAATCCTATTGAAATGGTGCTACGTTTATCATTTTTCTCTTCTTTCAGAAAGATGGTAGGTCAGAGGACTCAAAACTGAAATCTTTAGTTGGGGAAGAGCACACCTTACCACATATAGATGATTGTGCTCCATGTTAGTCAGGCTATTTTTGCAACTCTTTTGTTTGTTGTTTGTTCACCTCCATTAGTGCAGTTTCAGTTTATACTTGAAGATAAATGTAGAATCCCCATAGTAAAATGAAAATTTTTATCTAGCCAAAACAATCTGAACAAGTAAGAAAACTAAGAATTGAAAATAATGAAACGACTACCTGTGAATGCATAGAGTACACACAAGCTAATGTACGATCCCAATTGAAAAATGAAAAAATTTATCTATGTCAAGACAATCTGAACAAGAAAGAAAATTAAGAATCAAATATAATGAAATGACTACCTGTGACTGCATAGAGTGCGCATAATGCATGAAAGTCAAGAGAGCGGTCCTGCAAATGAGAAGAAAGTGCGTCAGATAAATTATGCTGCCATGTTGAACATCAGCAAAGATACCCTGTAAAGGACATAAGCTGCCAAGTTTCACTCATCATATGAATCATGAAAATATAAAAAGACCAACTGCTCTAACATTCCCAGATATGAATATAAGAGCTATACATATAAAAGGAAAAAGTAATATGTGTAACTTCAAAAATTACCTTAATGGTTAAGCTCACTTTAAAATAACAAAGGGCACAAACAAGGACAACTGTTGTATTAGCTCACTGAAACTTGCAAAGAGAAAGTGACAAACCGAAATGAACAGAAAACAAGCAAGCAGAAAGCCTGAGACATGAATACAAAGGAACAAATATACAGATGTTGAGAAATATTTGTCCAATACAAATGTGTATGTGGATCACAAGCTTACTGTGAAATAGTCACTTCTCACCTTCTTAAGAGAAGGTGCAAACAATCACAATCTGATCATAAGGAGGTCAGAGAATGGACATATAGGAATTGAGCACTTAGCTGAGTTGGTTAAGTGCCTTATCTACAACCAAGAGGCCACGGGTTCAAGTCCCACTTACCTACCCACAAAGAAAACGTAGAGAATGGACATATAACTTTAGAAAATAAGTTTATTTACCACATGCAATCCCCAAAGAAGAACCTGTTCAGATTTAATTGCACATTGATACAGAGGCAGGTGAAGGATATGAGACCTCTATTTCATAGCATGCCTCTTCAACAGATGACTAGTTCTAGCATCTTGGGTCTGCTGTTCCCTAGCCTCACTAGTGTGTAGCAGTCATGCTATGCGCCAACATATTGCCCCGAGTCAGCATAACTAAAAGCTCCATACCTTGCTTTGCAAAGCATCACAGCCACAGGCAACCAAGGAAGCACACAAAGAATACCCTCTTTATTGCAATCCAAAGAATGCCTACAACTCTAAGTTCTTCGGCTGGTTTGGCAAACGAGAAGACCACTCCCACTTACACTTTGAATGGAAAGTCCAGGATTACATATGTCAACAATCTAATGGATAGGAAACTCAAGAACTCTCTAATAGACTACTCTAGAATTGCTTTATAAAGTGTCTAAATTCTAGAGACTTCGGTGGACTTCTCTTGAAACTTTATAGAACCCCCAAATTTTTTCAAGTCCTGTGAAAGCTTCCAAGAGTCTCTACAACTTTCAAAACATCCAAGTCTCCAGAGCCTTTCTTCATGCCTATTAAGGGTTTGAAGGAGTCTCACGTCAGCCACTCTGTGACAGTCTCACTAAACCTTATGGTGCAGACACCATCATTGCACAAGAACCAGAGTCCTGCAAACCCACCTAAATCCTTCAGTAGATGAAAGCGCCACTGCACATCTCCTCAGGTTCCTTCTCCTCCATCAAGATTGGATTGAGTGCATCCCGCTTTGGATGCTCCCTTGCGTGGTAATCTCCTTCACAATTGAAGCACCATTTTTAGCCTTTCATAGGTCTTGGCCTTTCCATTGTCATCTGACCTCCACCTCTTTGTTCTTGCAGTCTCACCCACCACTCCCTTAGTTCATCTCTAGCTTTCTTTTCATTTATTTTTGAGCTTTACATTCAGTAAGAGTCAATCTAGTGGCTAACCTTTGCCTCTATTTGAAGTCTCATAAGCAGTTCAGGACATGAGTCCTAAACCTGCAGTTTATTAGAGTTCTATTTGGTTCGAAGGGTTCTACAAAAAATATATAAGGCCATTGTTAACGTGTTACTGTTAAATACACAGAAAGTGTTTATTTTCCTCCGTTGCGAAGAAATCATATCCTAACTTCTTCTCTTTGATAGTTGGCTCTTCTCCCATTTATTGTGATCCTAAGAGCTCATTTCATTGTTCAAATTTCCTTTACATAGGGAGTCATTACTGGCAGCCCAACTGTTTTATTTTGTAACACCTACTTTTAGTCACTGGCCCCAATTTTCATGTTCATCAGAATGACCTAGCCATTTTTTCCCACTCCTCTTTTCTCTCTCCTATTCTTCTTGTCCAACAACCAAATCTCCACCTTCATCTCCTACATATGTCCTTGTACAACTCAACAGGCACTGTTGCACGATGCTTGCCTTCACTAGCAATTATTCTCTTTCTCTGTCCTGGAAGCTTCCTCATCCTAAGCATATTCACTGTGCTTATGAAAGGCATTTGCTGTAAATTGGATTAGAAAGGTTAAAATTGCCAACAGGTTTCCTTCTTAAGCACCAGGAATTATATGACATGTCCATCATGCAAAATAGGACCTTGCACCAGGCAATTGCTGCTGGTCCTTGTCTTTGATCAACTCGCCCTTTCGGATTAATGAAACCAAACAGATAAGTGTGTAATTAATCTACATGAGCCTAAAATTGTCATGATTGAGACACGTTTGATTCCTCTTTAGCCTTTACTAAAGCTCTTGTAGTTTTTCTTGAAATGACAAGACAAATTCCCACGACATTTGCCATTCAAAAACAAAATTCCCACAACATTTAGAATCAGAACCATAGATGTAAGTTTAGGTCAAACCCTAGATTGAAAATGAAGCTGAGAAAAATCAAATTTAGGCCATTTTGGGGATTTCAAGGAAAGTCATGATGGTCATGGTAAAAACAAACCAGGTGATGTATGGGAACAGCTGTCAATGTCCCGAATCTTCCATTAATCCGCCCGACAATTTCATGAACTTGGCTAGTGAGCTTTTGATCTGTGGAATCAAAGAAAAAATGAAGTGATATCATATCTGAAAACTTACTAGAACTGATGTAGATGCTACCAAAACAACACAACAGTAGAGTGATTTGAAGTTTGAACAGCCTCATTAGTGTTCAATGTAGTAGGATAAGAAATTCATGAGAAGAAGTGAGTGATTATTACAGATGCGAATGACATGGGTGGTTACATCCTATAGGAAGACAAATAAGCACAAGTAAGGTTTAGACATGTTTATCGAGACAATTCACTAGATAGACTATAGCACAGAGCAAATATTTCTCATTAAACAAAGAGCTCTGAGATAAAAAGAAACATATTAAATCCATGCAATTTCTAACATGGGAGGTCCTTTGCTACATATATGGAAACATGTATTCTACATCCATGAACATCATATAGAGAACACTATTTTAAAAGAATGCATCTCCATTACGTATAACAGACTGAAATGAATAGCTATACTTTTCTTATGTCGTTAGTCACTAAACTTAATTCTTTTCTGGCACTTTTTAATCTCTCTTTCTATATAACTTTGAAGATTTGACAAGGAGATGAAAATGTTTGGAAGCTATCTCCCAGATGTATGGAAAGTGATTTTGAGAGCAGAAATCACCCCCTGTAGATCATTGTGGAACCATCTCAATGAAAATGAAAAAGAAAGAAAGCATTCTCAATTGAAGGTGAATATTCTCGTTATGGCTCAATGGAAGATAGAAACTTCAGTGCCTGCAATAAGCAGAACTTGTCCATCAAATTTTGATGGTTTAAGCTTATGTTGGATCCAGATCTAGTAGTGAGAAATTTTGGATTGTTCAGAGTTCTTGCTCGATACAAACTTCCACATCTTTTACAAGACTTTTGTTGTTGCTGACTTCCAGTCTGTTTGATGACAGAAGAGGATTCAAATGTCGATCATCAAAAAGGTATGCAATAGCCATGTCAAGCCTCAATCAAATTTAAGAAAGTAGATGCTCAGGATTAATGTCTTTGAAAGCAGCATGAACATTCCCCTCATCTCTTCTATGTAGCTATTGGCATTTGTATTGTGGCTTTGTTCTTCCTACTAATACATACATTACTCCCAACAAGAAGAACAACATACACAACAAAACATAGTTTCTTAATAGGACCAGAAAGTATTAATGTTGAGGGAAGAAGAATACATTCAGGAACATCTGTTCTTGTTGGGACTGCAATTTGCAGCAAAACGACTTTATCATGCCAATGTGGATTCTCCTCGAGGAACTTTTCAAATGCCAAGATCTTCTGCGGGATCCCTTTAATCATGTCAAGACGATCAACACCCAACATTACCTGATAGAAGAGACAATGAATAGAAAACTTAAAATACATTTGATGCCCAATATTACTTGATGGAAGATATAAGGAATAACAAAAATGTAAAACAAGCCATCTTACAAAAATATCTATCGTAACAAAAGCCAAACAAATAGAACATCACAAACAGACCCAGTTCAACAACAAAGGTGAGGAGCTATTTCTTCAACTTTCAAGAGTTTAACCTCTCTTGCATTTTAAGAAAGTAAATCATTCCACACAAATTGCAAATAGCAAAATGAGGCTTAGGGAGACCAATAGAATGTTATTTCCTTGAGATAGCCAAAAACATATCATTGTTGATATGCCATTATTGGCATATGGAAGCAAAGGGAAATGGGGCAAGGCTTGCAATTTCTGTACAAAATCTGACAGGAGTTCTGGGGCATGGAACATCTAGGCAGGACTACGCAAATTAGTTTAGATAATTGATCAGATGGAACCTTTTCCATGCTAATGTACTTCCAAGGAAACACATGCACTCTTTCCATATAAAAGTTCACTTGCTGGAAGTTTATTTTGATTAAAATGAAAAAGTAAAACTCAATTAATCTAGGTAACTCGTATTTATTTTAGGATTCAAGAAGAAATTATCTAAAAGAAACAAATGAAATGAATATAAAAGCACTGCCTATCTAATATAAGAAAAAGATAGAGTATCAGGTGCAGTCATGGAAATACATGTTATGCTCACCCATCTTAGACAGGCTACGCCTAAAAGTCTTAAGATTGAAGCTATACTAACCATCTCCTTGGTCTAGTAACATTACTTGGGGGAACTTTCTGTCCCATTGATGCTATAGAGGCCCAAACTTTGGATGATCAAACCTGTTCCTCGGACTTCTCCTGCTTTGGATATCTTGTAAACCAAAATCGAACATTGAGAGATTCTTGCATCCTAAAAACCATATTTTTACTTTTCAACTGTTGAATGTAGACCGTCATTTAAACAAACTTTTCCAACATTTGCTTCTATGGTTTCTGAGGGTGCTAGAAGTATCCAATTAGCAATGCTTTTTGGAATACAAGACATCCAAATCTGGGCCAATCAGATGAATAGCTAGTCAGATCATCCAAAGGAGTGGCCCCTTCATGCAGAAGTTGGGCGTCTTTACACACCTTATATAGAATGGTATCCATTGAGCATTCCTGACATATGTTTGAGCTTATGTGTGTGGGGATATGAGATGGGTAGGGCAAGCATGAGATGAGAAAGAATAAAGGTACTTTAGTTGGCAATGACCAAGAAGACACAAGGTTGAGGATCTGGATAGAGCCATAGAAGTAGAAGGAGACATTCAATAATTAAGAAGGCCCAAGAAAATTCTCAAATACTATATTAGACATTGGTCATGAAATGGGTGCTTTACCAATTATCCTCTTCTGAGAAAAAGGAGGGATACAGGCTTTAGATAATGATTGTACCAAGTGGGGTGAAGATGAGCTTGACTTTTATGCAGAAGAACTAAAGCTTGATATAGGTTTTGAAGCAGGTCAAGAAAGGCGGAGATATAGGGCAGTCCAGTGCACGAAGCTCCCACATATGCTGGGTCCCTGGGAAGGGGCAGACCACAAAGGGTCAATAGTACACAGCCTTACCTTGCATTGTAAGAGGTGGTTTCCACATCTGGAACCCATGACCTCGAGGTCACATGAAGAAAACTCTACCATTGTGCCAAGAAAGGAGGAAATACAGGCAAAAGAAATAATAAGGGAAAAGACAGAGATCAATGTGAGAGGAACTATTCTCGAACAAAGTCCTTGGCCTTGGATCTTCTGAGGCAGTTATTCCATGTAAAGTTTATTGATCGTACATGCTATTCCATGCCTGACACACGACTGCTGCAATGCAAAATAATATGCAATGCAACACAGAATGATTAGATAGCCCTTAATAAAGTAGAAAACAATAACAAACTGTACTCTTAAGTACAATCGTGCTGGCCATTTATTTATTAGGCCTTGGCATGGATGGTTGCACAAAGTATTTGATATGTAGAGGTTCCCATTATGATCATAAGCCATTTTTATTATTTAATAGCCACTAATTAAAAACCTAGAGGCCATGGGTTTGGGGTGTGGAAATAGCCTCTTGCAAAATGCAAGGTAAGTCTAAATACTGTAGGCCCTTGTGATCCGCCCCTTCCTTGGACCCCACATACGCAAGAGCTTCATGCACCGGGTTATCATTTAGTAAGGAGAATTATGGTGCATGGCCTGTCCACAGCAAAGCTAAGTAGATGAGCTACTTGGATCACGAAGACACAACACTTATTTGCACTTCTAGCATTTATTCTGAAAGAAGTATGGGCATCCATCAGATAAATGTGCATGCGTAAATGTAAGTTTCTGTATGACGTCTATGCTTGTACTACATGCAACTTAAAGTACACATGGGGTGTAGCTGGTTGACAATCAAACCATTCATCTTCCAAGCAACATATTAGATAGGTGATACCCCAAAAATCATCTCCCAGGGGTGATATTAATCCTCTGATTGGTTAGAATTTTACTATATTCGTTCTCAATGATCAAAGTCAACCACATTCTGCTATAATATAAATAGATGGTACATCCTGTTGGGAAGAATTTGGTTCATGGCTTCCTAATATGTGACAAAGAAGATGAACAGTTTGTATCACCAAACACCTGGCCCCACATTTACATTCAGCTGCAGGATGTAAATCAAAGTACTTTTACATGAGCAAACACCAGAGAAAGCTCGTACCTTATGTGGAGGCATGCACATATTGTAAGTACAGGGAAATAATCTAGGGCAAAGATTTCAAGGACTAAAATACATTCACGTCAAGAAAAAGAAACATTAACTACAGAACCTCCAAACTATGAGTTTCATCCTTTGACCAATTCATGGTAAGAAAACTACTAACAGAAAAGAAGAAAAATAAAAATGATGAGATTAAAAAATAGATGGTAGAGGATCCCTAACACTACTTTCTCAGAAATACACTAACAGACAACTTAATCTGTAATTATATTTTTGCTTTTAACTCATGCTAATTACATGAATATGAAATATCGTTGTATTACCAAACCCTCCTTCAAGTTGGATATTGTCAATCTACATGATGTCAAATTATTTGAGTAGAAGTTCATGTGTGTCTACTTTTGTAGCCTTAATAAGTAGAACTCCCAGTTCATCTTCACTACTGGTAAATGAGAGTACTAATGACCCAATTACAGTTTACCTCTTGAATATAAAAAACTCACAGAGCCTGTTTCTTGCATGAAATATTGGTCTGGTTCAGAAGGAAGGACAGCATTGAAAGTGACACAAAGGTTTCTACTTGGAATCCCATTCTAATAACATGTCAGTCTACAAATTTTGTAAGTTAATTTACCATTGTTTACAGGTTCAAGACTGTACTTAGGTGCTGCTTGAAAATAAATTTTGTGTCTTCCCTTCCAAAACTATTTCCCTGGCCCTTAAAGACTAATATTTGATGCAACATCACATTAACTAGCTTAATCAGAATCTTTATAGTCAATAATCCCATAGAAAGAACAGAGAAAAAGTTTCATTTCAAACGTCCGACGTACCACAGTAAAGTCTGTATACAAGAGTACCATTTTGCTTCCTGTGCCTTTCCATGAATTGACTTAGCACACTAATGGAATAAAAACCCCAGACCCCGCATAGGCAGGAGCTTCATGCACCGGGGCTGTTCTTTTTTACACTAATGGAATAAAAGGCACGGAAAAGAGGAACTATAAGATGCACTGACAGAATAGACAATGTAAAATAAGTAATAGTAAGAAATATAAGACATCTTACTGATCTTGTGTAAGAAACAGCATCTACGGCATCTCTTCCCGTGCCCTTGACCAGCCATGATTAATTCGATTGGAAATTTAAATACTTAAAACCTATCATGTCACCTGAGAACACAACAACTCTATTGTTCTTGTAAGAGGAAAATGTCTTTATCTGATCTTGCAACTACCATGCACAAAGGTCTCCATTATTCTCAAGGCCTAACATTTCAGATTCACATCTGGTGGTTTCTTAAATTTTGTTATGGAATTTTAATCACGGCAGGATAAAATATTCATCACCGCAAAAACTGTATGTAAACTGGAATTCATTTCTGTGGATGCATAAACAGAATCCTGCTTCTACAGCTCCTCTGACTTTGCAGACCAAGCTCAAGGTACTAATTTTAATATGTTATTTCTTTGTTTGGAAAATAGGAAAACCTGAAGCTTCTGAGACTTGAAATCGTAACCACAAACTCACATTTACTTCTTCTTTGAAGTTTTGAAATGGTAAAGCGTGTTTGACAGTGAATTACTTCAAGCCACATCATTTTACAACAGCAATGAAAGAGTAATTCCGTGTTGATGAAAGAGTAATTCCGTGTTGATGAAAGAGTAATTCCATGTTGATTACTTTCATTATAGAAGATATTTTGTTATAATTAATGCTATACTCTTGGGAATAACCCTAGGTAATCATTCAAATGTGATGCCTGTAAATTGATCTATCAACATTTTTTTACCTCGTGCATTCACTTTCAACCATTAGATTGCTGCCTTGCTACCAACTCTACAAGATCCTATGCTGAAGAAGAGCAGATCCGAAGTAAAAACCAAATAGAACTACTTTGGCAACAGTGGCAACTGGAAGCAAGAAATTAGCAACCCACAATGAAAAGGTAGCTACTTCTACTACATGTATGACAAAAGCAATCACCACAAACTATCAGCCAAAATGGCAACCAGAAATAAGGAAGAAAATGTGAAAATATGCAATTTTGACAAAGGGAATTTTGTCAATACCTTCCTAGTTTGCAAAATATTCCAATAGTAATTTAAAACCAGTCATTAGCTATGGACCATATTTTGGATACTAATTTATAAGATGTCCTTGAAGTCGACTTGTACTACCTTCCACCAGAACCATTTTCCAACTCGAAATTTTACCATTCAATGACTTGCTGTACATTTCATACCAATACTGACAAGATACTTCGATGTCTCTCCATCCAAAATCTTCTCCCAACCAGATGAAACTTGCAGGATTGCCTTTCACTTCTACTAACCATCTGACCTTCCCAATGATCAGGCATCCAACCAATAGATTTTCCTTCACACAACAATTTACTGGACTCTCATAGGCTACAGTTTCAGCAACATATCATTTTCTTTCTATAACAAATTACATCTATATCAGAGGATGTACATTGACCAGTTTCCACATTTTCAACACTATTGGAAAGGTCATGTGAGGGTCCATTAACCATCTTCTTCACCTCTGTAACCCCAAAAGCATCAAACAAAAAAACCCATCTATATAACTAACCTAGGCAAAGAAAATAGTCATGATTCTTGCTTTTCCACTTATAAACTTCCAAGAAACATAAAAGAACTCAAGGAACACAACAAATTAAATAATGATTTACACCTCCAGTAACAGATTCCACCCTGCAAAAGGACCAAATGAAACAAAGAACTTAAACTTCAAGGGACATAAGATGTAGGACTGTGAAGCAACAAGCTTAGGGTGAGCAGTTCGAGCAACAGGAAGACAAATCAAAAGTCAGATATCAGTGTGTCAAAGGCCATGTGGGATGTGATTTACAAAGGCAAACTGTCATGTGGAAATTGATTTGCACAAAGAAATAGCTCAACATTGGACACTGAACCTCGAACAGCAGGCCATCTTTGGGGTTGGGTCTGCAAGCACCACGCTGCTATAAGTTTGAGTAAAGTGGTGGCAACTTGAATGGCCAAACAGAGGGATGGGAATAAGGACAGCCTATAAAGCACAAATAAGAGAAGTGCAGAAGAGAACAGGCAAAGCCATGGGGCACAGAATAAACACTGCAGATTGCAGGAAAATACATGATTTCCCATGACTAATCAGCAATCTTGCATACTCAGGAAGTAATGGCAAAAAACCTTTAAACAAATAAAGAAATGAACTAAAGAAAATGCTCTCAAGCAATCTCAATTCTGTCAGCTCAGGTTACAGTGACACAATAACAATGAACGGAATTTGAATGTTAGCAGAAATTGGCAAAAAAATGGATGCCAAACTAGATGAAAGAAATGATGACAAGACAGGATATTCTCCAGCGGGTTTAATTGCAATGTGTGACAATTAATGTTTACCATATCACACAAATGAACTACTAAATGCCCCCATATATGCAAGTCATGAAGTATAGAGAAGAACCCAAAGTAACTTAAATGCACTGAGAATGATGAACTGCAGAAAGACAAGCTTGCAAATCAAATGCATGAGATGTTACCATGTGAACCCAGCTGAATATATTTCTCAAACAAGGCTTGAATTTAACCACAGGAAAAAAGATGGCTACCTTTCTTCCAGCAAATCTGTCCTTCAATTCTTTGATGTGATCTTGGACCCGTGGAAGCTCTAGTGCTCGAATAAACCTCTCAGAGTCAATTCCTATGGGAAACTGAAGTTTCCAGGCAAGGATAAGCAGAATAACACTAATAATGAGCATCAAACAGTAGTGTTTCTGTTAAATCAAACTAAAACATAATAAAAAGGAAGGTATTCTTGTGAAACATAAAGACAACTGAATGAGCATGATAAAATTTAGGAGTTGTGCTACAGCATAGCACACCTGCATAAGAAAATAAAATGGTCTAATAGAGTACATCATACCGCAGCTACCCGAGTTAGTTTTCCTTGATCTTCTACACCTTCGGGTGTGCCCTCAAGGCCAAGAATACGGGTGCAAGCACTAACAAAGTGCCTTGCATAATCATATGTATGGAAGCTGAAAATATCCCACAGATAAAAGCAGTGAGAACAGGCACGTACAAAAGCATTCCAGTCTAGGAGAAGAAATGAAAGGAGAAATAAAGAGCAGATAAACTGCAAAGCACTCAGTTATTCGATTCAAGAAATGCATCAAGAAGGCATTTGCCCTGAAACACATCAGTGACTGACTTACAAAGGAATGTCAATCCGGAAACAATATAAAGTAAAAGCATTTCAGTTTGAAGTAAACTCTGTCAATGCTGGTCCCAAGCCCAGATGAAAAAGGAGGAGGGTCTTCCGTCAGTTACCAGCCAGCAAGGAAGAAGTTGAAGATAATTTTGAGTTTGTTATTTTTTTTTCTACTTGCAAATGGATATGCATTTGTATATTAGTCTGTAAGTAAGAAAAGAAGATAATGAAAATCATCTCCAGCTTCTTTAAAGTATGGCAACCCTAACATGACATGAATCGAAAATAGACATCCCCTCAAGCTAGGGCGTCCTCCATAAAGGACGAGCTGTATCGGATCCCGGGTGTAGTGAAAAATGTGCAAGGGTTACTTGGGCATTTCCCCAGAAGCAACACTACATCGGATCCTGGGTGTAGTGGAAGATGGGCAAGGGCTACGAGCGTTCCCTCAGAAGTGATGCACTGCATCAGAACCCAAGTGCAGTGAAAAGTGGGCATGGGTTCATGCCATGGAAGTCGAGAAGTGCGAGGTAAATAGGCTATCTCAAGAGCATAAGATTCGTATAGCCACATGGAATATAGGGACATTGATAGGAAAGAGTCTGGAGTTAGTAGATACGATGAAACGTAGGAGAGTCAACATCGCTTATATTCAAGAAACCAAGTTGCAAGGGGCAAAAACTAGAGAAGTCAATGGGTATAAATTCTAATACATAGGAAAGGATAATAACAGAAATGACGTAGGAATAATAGTGAATAAAGAATTAAAGGATAAAGTTGTGGATGTTAAAAGAATCAATAATAGAATTATAATAATAAAACATGTTCTAGAAGAGCAGATCATAAATGTTATAAGTGCATATACATCACAAGTAGGGTTAAAAGATATAATCAAGAGACAGCTTTAGGTAGATATGGAGGGAGTCGTGCCAAAAATTCCCAACACTGAGGAAATAGTTATAGGAGCAGACTTAAATAGCCATGTAGGAAAAAAAAGGAAGGATACGATATGATACATGAAGGGTATGATATAGGAGAACGAAATGAGATGTTGGAAACTATTCTCCATTTTGCTTTGGCATATAACTTGACTATTGCAAATACATTCTTTAAGAAGGGGGATGAAAACTTAATAACCTTTAAAAGTGAGCTCCATAAAAGCCAAACAAACTTTTTTCTACTTAGGAATACCTCGTCAAAGTTTAACCTCACAACATAGGTTAATGGTTATGGATATCTATATTAAAAGATGGAAGAAAGGAAATGAACTTAATAGGTATCCCAAAACTAAGTGGTGGAACTTAAAATGAGAGAAAGTAACCTTATTCACAAATAAGTTGGTGGTTGAAGGAAACTGAAACTATGAAACAGAAGTAAACACCATGTGGACTACTATGGCTAAGTCCATTAAGAAAGTGGCAAAAGATATTTTAGAAGTATCTAACGTTAAAAGACAATTAGTAAAGGAAACATGATGGTGGAGTGAAACAGTGCAAAAATTTATTAAAGAAAAATGAGTGTGTTTTGAAGCATGGCATAAGAGTAAAAATAATGAAAACTATAAACAATAAATAAGAATAGTAAAAAGGTTGCTGAGAGAATAGTAAGTAAGGCTAAACTTAAAGCATATGATGACCTCTATAGTAGACTAGAAACAAGAGAAGGTGAGAAAGATGTGTTTAAACTTGAAAAAACAAGAGAACAAAAGGGTAAGGACTTAGACCATGTTAGGTGCAATAGAAATGATGATCGAAGGGTACTGATCAAAGATGACAAGATCAAACAAAGGTGGCAAACTTACTTTCAAAAATTGTTAAATGATAATGGCTCTGAGAATGTAGGGATTGAAAATACTATAAACCTAAATAACATTGGGCATTATAAATATGAACGTGAGATTAGAATACCTAAAGTGAAAAAGGCCTTGAAAAAGATGAAATCAGAAAAGGCCATGAGGCCTAATAGTATACCAATAGAGGTTTGGAAGCATATGGGAGACACTAGAGTAGTTTGGTTGACCTAGTTGTTTAACAAGATTATAAAATTAAAAAAAATGCCTGATGAATGAAGGAAAAGCTCTATTATACCAATTTATAAGAATAAAGGAGACATACAGAGCTGCACTAATTATCGGGAGACCAAATTTATAAGCCACACTATGAAACTTTTTGAAAGAGTAATTGAGAAGAAGCTATGGCATGAGACAAGGGTATCGGAGAACCAATTTGGTTGCCTGGGAGGTTTAGAGTAGAAGTTATTTTCTTACCAAGACAATTGATAAAGAATTATAGGGAGAGGAGGAAAGACCTCCACATGGTCTTTATTGACTTAGAGAAAGCTTATGATAGAGTCCCTAGATGGTTAATATGAAGGGTGTTGAGTGAAAAAGGGGTTTCATGGGGGTATATAGACATAATTGAAGATATGTATGAGGGAGAGGTAACAAATGTTAAGACCACTAGTGGCGTACTAATGATTTTCCAGATACTATAGGATTGCCTAAGGATCAACATTGAGCCTATACCTTTTCACGTTGTTATGGATGAGTTAACAAAACATTTGCACGAGGAGATTCCATGGCGCATGCTATTTTTAGATGACATAGTCTTAATTGATGAGATAAGGGGGGGTAAACACAAAGTTAAAGTTATAGAGAGAAGCATTAGAATCTAAAGGATTTAAAATCAGTCGAACTAAGACAAAATATATAGAATGCAATTTTAGCAAGAAGAGGATTAGGAGTAGAACACCAATTAAGATTGATAACCAAGAAGTCCGTGTAAAAGATCACTTTCGATACTTAGGATCAATGATTCATAAAAGTGGAGAGATTGAGAGGAAGGTTACCCAGAGAATCCAAGCAGGTTGGAACAAATAGAGATGTGCATCTTGAGTTTTGTGTAATCGGCGGGTGTCACTTAAACTAAAAGGAAAATTCTATAGGATGGCCATAAGGCTGGCCATGCTCTATGGATTAGTGTTGGGCAGTTAAAGAACATCATGATCATAGGATGAGCCTCGTAAAAATGAGGATGTTGAGATAGATGAGCGGCAAGACAAGAAAGGATAGAATTAGGAACGAAAACATTAAGGAAACTTAGGGGTAGCACAAATAGGTAACAAAATAATGGAGATTAGACTTAAATGGTTTGGACATGTCCAAAGGAGACCCAAAACAACACCGGTTAGAGTAAGGCAATGCCAGTAAAAGGTTCTAAAAGGGCAAGGGGAAGGCCCAAAAGAACGTGGACAGGAGTGGTGAGAAAAGATTCAAAAATTTTGGGACTAAATGAAGCCATGGTACTTAATAGAGGGGAATGGGGAAACAAAATTCCTGTGGCTGACCCCCAATTGGGATAAGACCTTGATGATGATCATTTCAGTTTGAAGTGGCTTGTGAGGTCCAAGAGGGGTATTTTCAGTTGAGACTTTTACCATTTGATAGTAGGACACAAGGAGTTCTATATTGCCCTTGTCTAATTCCTTGCATTCATTCCCAGGTCCTCCTGCAGCTGATATGGTCTATTGTCAATCATTTGAATCATAGGTGATGAGCATCCAAACGACTGCATTATGTATAGTGCTTAGGAGGAAACCACCACCCAACTTTTTACTCGTGGTGACTGTAGTTCTTTTGTTTCTTTTTCTTTTTTGGGTGATAACTGTGCCCATACTTCAAAAGTCAAACTTATGGGGCTTCATCTTTTTCTCTTTTACAATTATTCAGATTATGCCAAACTCTCCTTGCCTTGGAATCAGAACTCCCAGGCATGATGATCCCACAATGTTTAGCTGAGGCCTTGTGATATCATCTCATGATTCACATATAACATACTCATACATGAGTATATAAAATATAAATAAAAAGCCAAAACATAACATAGAGGTGCAAATTTTACAACGCAACTAGCTTCTGACTTCTGATGGCACTACGTCCTAAAGAGTTGGAGTTGAAGATGTACTTAAAACCCTGAGGTTGAGATCAGAAAGGCGTATCTGTGTCCAACTGGGTGATGAAGCAGATATTTCAGCTTGACAACGAGTAATTGTTTGCTGTTGAATTTTCTGAAGGCCCATATGTGTTGGACAGATGCTGCTGATGTAGCCACATAGATGGACAATCTACAAGATACTCTAGGGATGTCAAGGATTATATGCTGCCGATGAAACCAAGCAGATGAGTAATCTACAAGATACTCTATGAAGGTTAATGAGGAGGTCTCAGATTGCATATCAAACAATCACATTTGAGTAGTTCAAGGCAAGCAGCAAATCAAGAAAGAAAGCTCTACCCAAACAGGTTGTCACAAGACTGGCCTTAGGAGTCAGTGATAAACATCCTATTCTACATGTTATCCAATCCTCTCTCCCTCTCTCGTGGACATATGTTTTACCATCGTCGCCATTTCAGTGTTTGCATATTTTTCTATGATTCTTGCAAAATTGTTATCCTAAAGGGCAGCCCCGGTGCACGAAGCTCCCGCCTATGTGGGGTCCGGGGAAGGGGCAGACCACAAGGGCCTATAGTTATCCTATAAATGAAAAAAGAAAGGTTAAGCATTTTTGTTCATACTGCTCATAAGTTGGTGAGTATAAGCCACTCTGAATAGATAAGGCTAAAATAAAATCATTAGCAGCTAGAAATACAACATGTTTGGAGTGGTGAACAGAAATTGCAGTGAACCTAATGAATTGATTTTTAAGACTAATGGTTCCCATGAAATATCCTTCCCCTGGATTTAGCCATGACAAGTATAAGGCGCAACTCCATCTTGAGCATATTAGTCAAAGCACAATGTTGCAAGACAGAGAGACCAGAGTGAAATACTTATCCACTCAAAAACCATCATATATGTCCCAATAGGACCAAGTGGTTCTCTGTTATGTATTCGAGTGATACAAGAATAAAATAATCAAGGGAAACTACCACTATGATCTCTTCAAAAATGCAGGTCAATGCTTCTGGGAAATGAACAGATCTAAAGATACTGCCCAAGTCCATGAAATTGATTCGCACCAAAGGTAAAGTATGCTGCGAATAATAGTACCAACAGTGTGCGACTCAGCTAGATGATCAGACCAGCCCTGACTAAGACCATACTGAGGGAGCAGCAAAAGATTGAATAATATAAGTTTCATAATAAACATTGATAGTTAAGCCGGAAGCAGTTTGAAGTAGTGGATGGAAGAGAATGAACATGGGCTCAGTCACAATAGAACAAGCCATGGGATTTTGTCTTAAGATCTCCTGAGCATTCAGTACAAAACATGCAAAAGATTTACCAGCAAAATATATAAAATGAAGAACAACATAAATGGGGCACTCATCTCCAGATAGTGGCTATAAAGGGGTTTCTTTCAAGATCTCAATGTGGAGAACTGTGCCTGCAGTAATATGCATTCTTCCACCTTTTTATCATGAAACTCCCCCGACTAAGTGATCCTAGCTGTCTGATCAGTGGACTCTTGTCCAACATGAACTACGGCCTTCATTGTTTTAATCATTTGCATGCAACTCCAGAGCCAGTTAATAACTTTGAATCAGTGTATTTTTAGGCTGGGGCAACCCACCAAATGGCTAGTCCAGACGGTAACATGTATGATATAAAGAACATATGAAAGAAAAGTAAATGGGCAGTCTCTCTTTGTGAATGGCTTTGAGATATTGATGAGTTAGACAAAAAGAAAAAAGATGGACATGTCAAAATTTTTGTTGAAGCAACATGTGCTTCTGCTAGTTTTTAGCTATCCACCAAACACAGCTTTCATGTACTCATAGGCATAAAAGAATCTTACAGAGCACCCCAGCATTGGAAGTCTGGGATTTCTGGCTGTTCAATTGCTTGTCTAGCATTTTGCATAATGGCAAAAAGGCCACAAGCATATCAAAGGCCTTCTAGCACAGAGGCAAAGGAATGAGACTCTCCCATGGAAAGTCATGGCCGGGTGTTGTTGCAACTCTCAGAAGAAAAAAGGAATGCCACATGTCATGGTACGGTTAAAATATAAAAGGGATTTTTATCTTACCCAACCAAATCAGCTGCAAGAACAGATCTCAGCAACTCCGACCGTGACGGAAGCGTCCTGTGGATCTCAGAGGAGGGGAATGGTGTATGGAGAAACCAACCAACTTTCATTTTACTATTGTACTCCTTTAAGCATTTGGGAAGAAACATAAGATGGTAATCATGACACCAAACAACATCTCCCTCCTCATAGTGTTTGTTCACCACATCAGCAAACATTTGATTTGCCTTCTTATATGCATCAAACTGTGACTGAAAACTCCGTGTTGTCGCAAGACGATCTTCTTGTGGAAGCCCGAGGTAATGAAAAAGCGGCCACAAGATGTTGTTACAGTAACCATTGTAATATTGATGAACTATCTCCTCATCAAGGAAGACAGGAATACATCTCTGATTCGACAAATGTATCACACAATTCAGAAGCTAATTCAAGTAAATCATACACAATGAACAAATCCGTAATCAAATTCAAGACAATCGCAATAAAGAGGAAACTTATCAGATTGACCTTTTCAGCAAGCGCCTTGGTTAATGCTTTCTGCCCAATTTCATCTGGGACATTTACACCAGCCCAACCAATCCATTTCGCTTCAAATTCCTTCACACCTTTCAGAAATACCAACTGCATTACTATTGCTTTCATTAAATAATATAAAAAGAGCAAGGAAAGAAAAATGCTGAAGCAATTCATCATCATCAAAGCCTTATCCTAATTAGCGGTTAGCTAAAAAATGCTGAAGCAATTAAGACATAGAAATGAAAGCATCACTAAAACAAATCTGAAATTACAAAAAAAAAAAGCAAGTTAAGTATTAGAAGTGAAAACTGAATAAAAGAAAAGAATAGAGGTGATATCACGAAAAATCACACATACCAAAACGACAAAGAAAAGAAAAAATGCAGCAGAAATTCGCACATGCAAATGAAAGCTTAACATAACAAATCCATTTTTTATTTTTATTTTAAAAGAAGGATAGGAAGGCAACAGAAGGGAAAATACCAAAAAAGAGGAGAGAACAGAGGTAAGATTCAAAAGAGGTGATCTGTTTCACCACATCCTTAAGAAAGGAAAAATGCAAATTCAACATATCCAAAATAAATGCATTACACTAACAAACAAATAGCAAGTTGTATAGTGCAAGAAAAAGTTAAATGAAAATAGAAAAGAAAAGGAGTAAAGGATTTAAGAAAAATGATTCATTCCTACAATGACCAGAGAAACGAAATTCACAAAAAAATTCAAATACGCAAATGAAAGCACGAGATAAGAAATCCAAATCATAAAAAGAATCAACTAATTAAGTATTTGAGAAAAAACTTTGAAAAACACGAAATAAACAAAAACAGAAAATAATAGAGTTGAGATTCAAGAATGAAATAATTAGCCACTACATGAACGCAGAAGAAACTCACACATGCAAAATAACTGGGCCAGATTATCAAAGTAAGCTGCAACTTAGCTACTACATGAACCATTCAAAAAATAAGAAGCGTTAGGCACTACAAGAAAACGATAGCTAAAAAGGGAAACAAAATACAAATGAAATACAAGGCATATGACCCACTCCAACATAGAAACAGAAAAAGAAAATGGAGAAGAAGCCACAGATGTAAAGCGAATCATTACAATGAGAGAACCAGAATGATAAAAAAATAAAGAGCAAGTTTAAGAAATGTAACACACATAAAAACAGAACTGAACAGAAAGATGATTCATTCCATTTCATAGCAGGAAAAAAGAAAATGCAGCAAAACTTCACGCATACAAAATGAAAGCATTATATTACGCAGTCCCAAAAAAATAGCCAGTTAAGTACTGGAAGAAAAAATTGGATAAAAAGGAAAACAGGAGGAGTGAGATGCAAGAAAAATGATTCATTTCAACCCAAGACCCAGAGAAGCAAAATGCAGTAGAAATTCGGACATACAGAACAAACGAATAATACTAACCAACCGAAATCACAAAGTTAACTGCTACTGCCAAAAGAAATGAACACAAACAGAACAAAACAGACGTAACACTCGACAAAAACGATACATTTCACCACAGACCCAAAAGAAGCAAAATGCAGAGTAAAATTAAGCATGCAAAATCAAATCATTACATAAACCGACCCAAATTACAAAAACAAACTACTACCACAAGAAACTTACAGGAAAACAGAACAGAATCGAGAAGATGACTTGTTTGACGCAGACCCGGGATAAGAAAATACAAAAAGAAAAAATGGGGTGACCAACAAAACTAAAATCATTGCAAAGACAATCCTATTTATAGAAACCAATCAAGTCTTACAGCAAATAAAATCAAAAGAGAATTGAAGTAAGATTGGAGAAAGATGATTCATTTCTTACCAAGAAGAGCACTAACAAGCCCACCAGCACTAATCTCGAGATTCCAAGAATCTTCTCCCCGTCTGACGGCAGAAACAGGCAACCGGTTGGCAACTACAAGGAGCCTTTGTTTATAAGGCTTCCTTCCGTCGTCGTTTACTGAACTTGGCTCCCCAGAAAGCAACTTGAGGTGATTAAACTCGGACAATTCTTCTTCTTTCAAACTAAGCAAATCATGTTCCAAAAGTTCAGCTTCTTCACTGGATTGAGAAGCTCTGTTGAATTTCCTCAACTCCCTTTCCTTCAACAACCTCTCTAGTCTACTGGGGTTGTACTTGTTCCCAGGCATATAGCCTTCTTTCTCTCTCCCCACTCTCTCTCTCTGTCTGGGTTTTCTCTTTACTCTGCTGTGGAGATGGAGAGAGAGAGAGAGAGAGAGAGAGAGAGAGGAAAGAGAAGCAGCCTTTGTAGTGCTTCTCTTTCAATAGGTGTTTTTGAATGGAGAAAATTAGAATAGAGAGGGAGGAAGATATGGGTTCCTCGTCATTTGATTTTTACCCACTTGTTTCTAGTATTTCTACCCTGTTTTTGATTTGGGGTTTCGGGGAAATGGAGGCAGAGGGGGTGTGGTTATAAAAAACGATGGGGGCATTTGTGGGGACAGTGGGATATTTTGGGGGAGGTGTGGGAGCCAGAAAAATCTGTTTTGGTGATCGAGGAAGAACGGGAAGATAACCGTATTTCCGGAACGGAAGGTCTTTGCTTCTTTCCCTTCTGCTCTCTTTTCCACTTGTCTAGTGCTTTGGTGCTCTTACAAGGGAATTGAGGCTAAAGAAAGCAAGGAATGCATGAGTTTTATGAAGAAAATCCATCCCAAAACATGGAAGCTGGCTGGCTTAGTAGAGGCAAGAGAGCAATTTTGTAATGTGTTTTATTGTGATGGGGCCCACAAGGGATTCTGGCTGAGATCCCGATGCATACATTGATCCGAGCCGTTCAAATTGCGGGGAACGATCTTGGATGCATCGTACCGTCATCTTTGCAACATTCGAACGGTTCGAATTGTGCCAATTGTTTGGATATGGTTGATGCTTATAGAAGGAAACAGACAGATGTCTCGAATTCATTCTGGGGAAGGCTATTGATGGATTTGTCCAGATCGTCCGATCCGGGTGAGATGCCTGAGTTGTCCATTGCCATACTAGGGTTTGTGGAATTACTATTTCTCGATTCCGATTAGATCTATGCTGGATGCATATCAGATGGTTATGATCATCCGATCGACCTTATATGCTGTGAGGGATCAATTTGGATGATCCTGACTGATGATAATCATATCAAAGGATCATTGCTTTCATGAAAGGGCTGCAGCACAATTTGGATGATCTTGAATGGTTTCTCTTGATCGAATGGCAATTCTACTGAAGATAATCATACATAGATCCTCATGATTTGATTAACCATAATCGTACTGAAGAACACATAATTAATGAGAGTTTATGGCTTTGGTCATTATTGGATGACCTTGTTTTTTCAATAATGGGGCCTACCCTAGTGGGTAGGTGTAAATTGATTTTGGATGTTTAATGCCACATGTAAAATGTGCTTTACCGTGTATAATGCCATTTTATAACTCCTCCCTTTGAAGACCATAATGAATAAAAATTAGACGTAATCAGTGTGAGAACACATGTTTTACCCGGGTAATAGCTGGACACATTCCACCCCTGGTCTTGGGCATCCACGATGGTAAACCAAGACCTGCCTTCTTTTTTTTATTTTTTTATTTTTTATTTGAAGAAAGAACAAAGGCCTCCCTTAGAGCACTATTAACCCACTTCTCATCATTAGAGCATGCAAAAATGTCTTCATCAATGTTAAGATAACTTGTTGGTCAAAGCCCAATTATTTCAAACTCTAATTAGGGAAATAATAAATCACTGCACTGAGAAGATCCATCCTCTTCCTTTACACTACCCCTTTCCAATGCAAGAGTTAGGAACTTATTTTTAGTTAAACCTCCATGAATTAACAGCATGGGACAAGAATTTTTCTATTAATTTAGCATAGTTTTCTTCTTCTTCTTCTTTTTTTGGTGAATAATGGGTTGTATATTTCCATAAGAAAGATACAGAGGGGTGAATGATCAAGTAGCATAAGTACTTTTACTGGACATTATCGATAAATTAATCAGAATTTTCTTTTCAAAGGTTGTGGCTTTTACTAAAGTAGCATGGGAAATACCAAAGATAGCCAATATAAAAAAAGGCCATATGGAAAACCAAAGAGGACCTGTCACCCAATTCATCATAATTCATAAATCTAAAAGTTGGTGAAGATGGATCAGCACAAAATTATCACTTTTAAGAGTTTGCTTGCAATGGTAGAGTTGTCATCATATGACTTTGAGGATTTAAGGTGTGGAAACAGTCTCTTATAAAATACAATATAAGACTAGATACTATTAACCCTTGTGATCTGCACCTTCTCCGGACCCACGTATGCTGCATTTGTATGTATAAAATTGGTAACTCGGAGACTAGCAGCTTTTTCCTTCTAGTAGAATAAACCAGCAGGTGCTTGACAACAGGGAAGGCAATCAAAGGAAACCTGAAACTGTGTGGTGACGTGAGATGATAAAAGTGAGGAGTTAAATGAATGAATAATACAAAGGGAACAATCAACTTTATGAACACTCCGCGGAATAAAAGCTTAGGTGCATATGCTTTCATATAAAATCTCTCTTTTAGTAGTGGAGTCAGAGGGAATCCCTAAAGTTTGTGACCCAACTTTACATTTTGTTTCCAAGGAAAACAAACAATCTTTGCATCCCCATAATTGAGGACCACACTCCGTTTGATATTCTCTCAACCCCCATGTTTGAAAATTAGAGGGATCCACATATTTATTTTTGTGTTTTTCTTAAATATTCGATGCACGCACCCATGAATAGGCTCGAATCTCGATCACTCAAAACAGAGGCTTCTCCTTGCACCACTACACTGGAAAGCTTTTGGTCAAGACTCGCATGTTTAATTTTGGGCTGTGGACCCATTAAATCTCATACGTATGATTACGACAAAGGAGGCCCCTTTTCTTTTCTTCTCTTGTTATTTTTGAATAAATGGCCAACTCAAATTAACATAGACTCGGAGAAAATAGAAAAGAAAAAGAAATTAAGTCACATTGCAACAATGCTAGTGGGATCACAATCCTCAAGATCGTGAGATCAAAGTAGGAATATTCTTTTGCCTTATCCTTCCGCTTCAAATATCTTTCTTGATTGAGAAAGAGATGCATTAACCACCATGCCAGCCTCGTAGAGGCTATAAAAGGAAACATCCCAACAGATGCCGCTAATGGTGGGTGCTTTAAGTAAAGGGCAAGGCCTCAATACAAGGATGCAAATTAATAGAGAAAAGGACACAGAAGACTAGCATTTCTATTTAAAGGCTTTTTGGACCCCAAAAAAACCACGGATTTTTCAAAAGTTTTCATTTCTACCCCAGATTCTGAAATGGATCAATTGCACGCCGAATGTAAAAGGTCATATCAATCGTCTCCTATTCTCAATCGGCAGTTGACGCCGTCTAAGGTGTAATCCTACGTGGACTAATTTCCGCTTTGACCGAAACCACGTTTAGGCTGGAAGTAGAGATCGAGGATGACGTGAACGACGGAGGCTACGTTCTTAAGAGCATATCTAGCCTTCAAAATTACCTGGGAGATAATGAGAACCGTCGGATTTGGGCATTGAATTCCAGTACGTCACAGTAATTACATGAATATTCTGTCAAGCGCTTGAGTTGCAGTAGATTCGGAGACGAAGAAATACGAAGAGGGACTCCTCACACCAGAACCAGCTGGGAACCCAACGCCGGCGGCACTTCCAACCAAATGCCTCTGAAAACCGCCATTGCCCGAGCTGGCTTGAGCCTCAGTAGGTGTAAGCGTACCGTATCTCGCAGGAGGAGTGCCCGTTTGCGGATCAAGAAATGGAAACGCATACTGCAACTGTAGTTTTTCCAGATTTTGCGATTGATTCTCGTTCGGATCAATATCCGTCATCTTCCTAGCGAGAGAAAGGGGAGAAGCCAGTGGCCAATTTCGGCAAAGGTATTGGAGAGATTTTGGCTATCGGTGGTTGGAATTTCTGCTAGGGAATGCTATGCACGCGATCATTCTCCTCTGTGTGCGTGAAAGGTTCTTTGCCGGAAAGATTCGGAGGCTCTGCTAGCGGCGGTGCACATTTCGTAGGAAATGCGAACGTACTCTAAGGAATCCATCAAGGCTGTGTACGGTGACGCTGTAACTGGATAAAGATCAGGAAAGATAACGTCCACGCCATCGACGGCTAAAAAATCGAATCCAAAGAACGGAAATCTTCCACGAGAAGGTTGGTGACATGGAACCGGAAGGTACGGCGTTCAGGCCGGCGATGGGTGGGTCCGATTTTCCGATACAAGCCGTTCGCGATGATTCGGGGCGAAGATTCGCCGATGGAGGCTGGGCTAGGTTGTAACTGGGGAAAAAAGCTTTCGATATATTAAAATTCTTCTTAATTTACGTCAAAGCCACGTAAGCAAGTCAAAGCTACCTAAGCAGGTCAGCACCTAACTGGCACATCCACGTCAACAAGTGGCCAACGCCGTGAACAACCGTCTACCGTTGACTATATAATTGAAACGATCTTTTTAAATTAAGAGTGCAATTGATCGTTATCATAATTTAGGGTAGAAATGAAACATTTCGCAAGATTTAGAGTTTTTTGGTGGATAAGCTTCCTATTAAACTTTTTATCCAAAAATATCCTTTCGAAGAACTAAAAAAACTCATAACATTCTATTTTCATATTTTTGTTCAGAATTTTAAAACTTTTTAATAGGAAAGTCGTAATCTTAAAAAAAAAAAAAAATCAAGGGGAAAAAATCCTCTCATCCAGGCCAAATTCAAAATATTTATGGATCTTTGGAAATAATTTTTGTCAGGATATACTCTTGTGGTTATTTCTAAATTTCAGTAAGTATATATGAGAATTACTTTCCAAACTAGAAATCAACGGTCCGTTTTGCCGGCCATGAGTGATATCTACGATTGTATAATTATAGGACCCACAACTCAGGTACAAATTTAGGCTTTCCTTTCCAAGTCGAGCATGAAATCATGGCACCCCTTCCACTTGCGTCCTCGACGTCTTCTCCGGCCGTTCCGGCCAACAATAGCAATCATTTTCTTCTCTTGGGCGGAAACAAGTGAGCGCCACGCGGAGATCCCACAATTTTCAGGCATGGACCCAACCATCTCCTGCCAATGAAAGGACAAAACAGTACTCTAAGAGTGGCTCCCACTTGCCATGCTTTTGCCCAATTGACATGATGGTAAATAAGTTCAATGTTTCTAAAGAGGCTTGAAAATGCCAAAAGATGACAGTGGGCAAATGATTCTTACCCATCGGCCACTTTGTGGGCCTCAGCTGCGTTGATCGATCTAGCGGCCATCAGTTTTTTATCCCGATCTGACGGTCGGATGGTCACCACTGTCGATTGCTACGTAAACAAGTTACACCGCGCACCAAAGGAAATGCCATTGGAGACTTCAAATGCACTGATCTGTTAATGGCCTCGTGATTACGCTCCTTACAATTAAGGATTTTTAATGAGATAAGTGCCCGCTCTAATCCCAGTCTTCAAAAGTATTAAAGAAATATGAAGACTTAAGCAAAGAACATACGTGGACTTTGTAGAGAGAAAGCTCAAATTCCTTCCAATAAGGAATATACTGTGCACAAATGGAAGTTTATTTTATTTTTATTTGTTAAAAACTGTCTAGTGCAGTTGGTCGCTGACAAGAGGTGACTCTCTCATTTGCACGTTCGGTGGAGGTTTAAGGCACGTACCCACCCCAGTAAGTGCGACGCCTATCCCAACTGCAGGCGTGACACAGAGAATTTGTTGTAACCAAAAAACAAAGGGCTTTCCTTTGTTATAATATTTAATAATCTTTTAGCTTTAGAAAGAGCCCCTTATACACTAAAAGGCTATGCGGCATAGTTAGTTGCAGACAACATGGTGCCTCGTTATATTTGGTTGGAGGTTCCGAGTAACATTTTTCCTTATCAGGGAGATTTTAAATTTGTATAGGAATTAAGATAATAAGTTCTAGATAGTCTTCTCTTTTTTTTTATATTTGTGATACCAAAGAATTATAAAAGCAAAGTAGCAAACTACTTCCAGCTTATTATTCAAATTCCAAAATCTACTTAAAATCTCTCCAATAAAGGAAAAAGTGCTACGTCGAACTTCCAACGAAGTGTTACGAGGAAAAGTATTGTGTTATCTATAGATTCTATGAATTTTGCTTTGTTGTAAAAAAAAAAGAAAAAAAGAAAAAAGAAGAAGAAGGAAAGCCGTTTTGTAAATATACTCACTCACTTATGCACCCCTTTTTCTTCAACAGGCTACCCATTCCTATGCCCTCAAATCGGGAGAGAGAGAGAGAGAGAGAGAGAGAGAGAGAGAGAGAGAGAGAGAGAGAGAGAGAGCAGGACCCATCACAAGCCATGTCACATGAACCAGTGAACCGAACCCAACACTGATTGGGACGTGCTAAGGGGTGGCCTGAGGAAAATTTAGGAGTATATATAGCATCACCATTAATTTTCAACAAGCCTTATGTGTTGAATGCAGAAAATACACTGTAGAGTTGTCGTAATGTGATCTTGAGGTCACGAGTTCAAGGCGTAAAAACAGTCTCGTGTAAAAATTAGGTAAGACCACATACTGTTGACCCTTGTGGTCCACCTCTTCCCCAGACTCAGCATACGTGGGAGCTTCGTCCACCAAAGCTGCCCTAGAAAATACAACGTAGATCTTCCCCGTTGATCATCTTCTGTTATTGATCTTCCCCAAATATTTGCAGTGATCGAGTTTGTCTCAACGCCATTGATGCCAAGGGACCATCACTCTGGCTTTTAACCGTTTTGACTCGTTGTTTGTTCTGTTGTAAGTATGGATGAAACCTACGTTCATTATGGCACCTAGCAACATGTGGCTTGTCTCCTGCTAGTTTACGTAATCAGTGGTCTTGATTGCATAACTTTACACTCGCCCAAGCTTAAAGAAGTTGGTCTTTGGCCAGGCTACATTTCGGTGGCATTACTGTAGGGTATGATTTAGAGTTCAACTGATCTATATGAAGTTGCAAATTCAGCAACAAGAACGTATCTGGACCAACAAATTAGCTGGTGGGCGTGTCCCGCTGGGCCTATCAGTAGATTGATCGGTGGGATCCATGTTCTCCAAAGTTAATATTAAATTGTGTCAAGGGCCATCAAACCAGAAGTGGCAAAGCTGTGATCTTTCTGGATGAACTTTCTCAAAAGCCTGGTAGTGGGAATCCACAAAGTTTGCCAGTGGCATGTTGGCACAGGGCACAGACACAGCTTTTATAAAGGCAAAGGCCAGCCCAGTTAATAAATGTAAGAAACTGCATGGATTCTCTTGCAATCGGGTACTCAATACATAAACAAAAATTCAGACTTATTTATAAGGAATTTCGTATCCCAAAAGTTGTGGTCATTAGCTCAGAGTTCAAAACTCTAGAAAGATGTGAGGGGGTCCAAAAGCAGATCCTCTTGCAGGCAGTGAAAGGGAATGAAATCTGGCCTTGCAACTTGAGCTCTACACTCTCATAAATTATCAACTTTTACACAGAAAAACAATATGCATCTGCCGGGGCTTGCCTTTCTTCAGTTCACTCAGCAAAACTTGCCAACTCGACTGACTCGAAGCTACTGCTTTCCATCTTATTCAACTCAGCTTGCACACTTTAAGCTGCAACCTTAATCATCTAAATGCACGGATTCTTAACCATACACCTTAATATCTATTGATGCTAGTTCATATGCAATATACTGACACTTGCAGTCAAAGCCTTCTCTACTACCAACTGGCGAAAAATAGGACCTTTCGAGTTGACAATAAGTCATGGGTTTGAGGCCGGCACCCTCCATTTAATTCGGGCATGAATAATAGATTTAAGAGAGTGTGTGAGTAGTTTACTGTTTTGAGTTCTTCGCTTGTACCAAAAAAAAACAAAAAAAACTAGCCGAGTCGATTACTTCAGCTCACTACTGCAACTCGTTGCCTTTGTGCTTCCATGCTTGAGTTAAATATATTTAAATGTATAGGTTTAGGGAGGGGACATCCACATAGTATAGGTTTTAATAATGGCTTGCCTTCTTTACCCCCATAATTGGCTTTTGTTGCTTACTTTATAATTGGTCTAGTCAATGAAAAAGCTTTTAATAAAGCAATGGGCCTCTTATTTGGTGTTTGCAGGTGTAAATTAGAATACGGATTTATTCGGGCTAAAAGTCTATGGGCCCAGACTTTTGGCTATCGAAACAGCTCATGTTACAGTGACATCTTGGATACGCCATGCTCTAGTAATAGTACTACTATATTTGTAGAGGAAAATGAATGGTTCATACAGTTCAACGTAGAAAGCAAGACTAAGAATAAAGGCACAAAATCTTAGCCAATCTGAGGGTCTAAACTCATCCACTGAAGAAGAGTTTGGGATACTACATATACAAGATGTCATCTACCTAAAAGAATGGAGGGCAAATGACACACATTCTTGTGAACAGTTGGCAGTGTTACCTTTTATGATACCTTTTTCCTCTTTAATTTTTCTCCAACATTTGTTATTTACTCTCTAATTATGACTATAAAAATAGGTAGGATTTTTTTTTTCTTTTTTGAGAAATGCATGGTTTTATTAATTAGGGGAGGACAGCCCTCCCCTGGCCGTACAATAGATGGCGAAGATCTAAAGATCAGTGATCACAAGAAAGAAGATAAAAATATACATCATCACTCTATCTCAGCACTCGAATTCTCAGACTTGGTAGAACAACCCTTCCCGGGTTAAAGAATCTACCACATCATTAGCAGATCTAGGTGAATGCTGAAATGATAAGAAAAGGGCAGCCCAGTGCACAAAGTTGCATGGTCCTGAGAAGGGGCAAATCTCAAAGGGTCTATAGTATGCTGTCTTGCTTTGCATTTTTGCAAGAGGATGTTTCCATGCCTTGAACCCGTTGCCTCCATGTCACAAAGTGACAACCCTACCGTTGCGCCAAGACTCCCCTTCCGAAATGATATGGGTACATTATCCATAATCATCTGAATTGTATCAATAATATACAAAATCTCCATGGCTGGTTCACTTGAACTTTCAACCATCGGTTGACGTTAGCAAGAACCACCTGAATTGTAAGTAGGTTGTGCTTGCTGCCTCTGTAGAGCCTTGCAATTTCTGCTGTATTATCAGAAGTAGGAGTTACTTTTTACTCATAGGAACATGACTACCTTAGGAGTGGCTCTTACCTTGGAGAAGAATAGGAGAACAATGAAACAGGAGAAGAATAGGAGAACAATGAAACAGGGTGGCCTGGGCATTAGATATTTGGCGCACAAGAACATGGCATGATTACTTAAGCGGCTTTGAGAACTAGACGATGACAGAGGAAGATTATGGCAAAGAATGATGAAGAACAAGTGTGGGTTGAATAATCTTTTGGGAGGTTATTTAAGAAGATGTAATGGAGGAATCTTCAGAAGTCATTGGAAATGGGGATTATACTATGTTGTGGGATGATGAATGGATAGAGGGGAGACAACCTCAAGTGGACTTGCCAAGATCATTCAAAAGATCTCATCAAAAGAATGGCCTCATTAGTGACTACCTCAGTCAAACGGATTAAGAGTGGAGTGGAATCTCACTTTTTCAAGACATTTCAAGGAGTTTGAGATGGAAGAATCTTTCCTTATTGTCTCTAATCGGGGCCAAGCATGTGAACCTTTCTAAGCCTGATAAACTGTGTTGGAAATGTAATAAATTTTGAATTTTCTCGGCGAGGACTGCTTATAGAGCTATTTTGAGCAAAAGGATGTCATCTAACAAGGGGCAGGCCCTGTGCACGAAGCTCCTGAATATACAGGGTCCGGAGAAGGGCTGGACCACAAGGGTGAATAGTACGCAGCCTTACCTTGCATTTTGCAAGAGGCTGTTTCCACGCCTTGAACTGTGACCTCAAGGTCACACTACGACACCTTAAAGGATGTCATCTCTGAAGCAATGCAGGGTAAGGCTGCTTCCACGCCTTGAACTGTGACCTCAAGGTCACACTACGACACCTTAAAGGCTGTCATCTCTGAAGCAATGCAAGGTAAGGCTGCTTCCACGCCTTGAACTGTGACGTCAAGGTCACACTACGACACCTTAAAGGATGTCATCTCTGAAGCAAAAAGGATCTGTTTTAAGCATATTCTCCAGGAGTTCTTGTTTTTAGCTGAATTCTTTCCAAGAATAGAACTTTCACCTACGAGAATACCAAAAGAAAGGGTTGGTACGAGCCTTTAAGGTGTTCATTGGACAGTCCTTTGTTCCTAAAGTGCTGGAAGTGTGGCGTTTTATGTTGTGCAAATTCAACCGGAAGTGGTTTTTCTATGTCTTTATAGCCATTGTTTCAATCACTCAGATGTAGAGAATACTACAAGAGGAATTCAATCCTTTGGAAACTGTATGTTATCTCAGTATACTATTACGTTTGGCTTAAGAGGACTCCGAAGTAGTTTCCATGGAAGAACCAAATCTATTTTTGCTATTCAAAAACAGGTTTGGAAGACCATTTTATTTGTACTAAAGCTAAAGAGCTTGATTCGCATTGTATAGAGGAAATTGTGGGAAATTAGGATGCTATTAAAGCGAGGCATCTGTTCATTAATCTTTGATATCTTCATTCCCATGAGTGGCTCTTTTTTCTCTAGGTGCTTGTTAGGGTCAATGTTACTAATATTTGATTCCCCTTGTATTTGCAAAGCAGATATATCTTAGTTTAGATGCTAACACTAGTCCATGGTACTGTGCCATCTATTCTGCATATTATCCGTCATTTCACCTGGGAGGATTCTATATCCTTGCTATAAATACCCGTTGGTCGTTTCTGATAAGTCCTGCTCTTGGTTTTTGTGGGTTTCCTTTACCCGCTCCGTCAAAATTCATGTAATCCATCCATTTTCTGCGGTGTCCATCCTATCCACATTTTTTTGTCCGTTTCTTTCTTAGATTACTCTTTTTCCATATATTAAGGCTGTTTATCTCACTTTGTGGTAACCATTATCAATGACGTCCTTTATTGTTCCCTTCCAAAATTTGAAAATATTTAATTCACCAAACTTTCCATCTTGGTGAACTATTTTATTCCTTGTTTCTTGCGGCTCCCACTCTAGATGAGGTGGTCCTATCTGAGTGCAATCTGTTTCCTCTTTTTTGGTCTTACCAACCATCCAGTTGGTATGAAAGAATCTTTCATTTATTACAAGAAAAGACAAATCTAAAGAGCAAGAAAACTATAGATTCATGCAAGAAATGGAAGAGCATATTGAAAATGCCAAAGCATATCACATTATGTGGAATTATTTCAATAACTAGAAAGATAAATCTGGCATACTGTAACTTCCCAGAAAAATAAAAATAAAAAAATGAAATGCTTAAATGAAGGGGCCGTGTTTGATACGCCCCCCCTCCTCCCCCTTAAAGAAACCCAACAAAGACATCGTGTCTGTTTTCTTTCCAAATCCGACAAAAGAGAGAGGAAGAAGAAGGGAAAAGAAGAAGAGGGAGAAGGAGAAGGAGAGAAAGGACAAGGGAGAGAAGGAAGGGAGGACCTACATGCAGGCTGCTGAAAAATTTCAGGCACGCCGGCAAGAAGGGAGAAAAATGCAGAGGGTTTTGCCAGACTTTCAGGCCATTGCTGGAGAAGATGACGGCTTGGATTGATGATCTGAGCCGATCATTGTGTTTAGCACGATGAGAAAAACCGGAACCCTAAGTCTATTGGGAGATTCGAGATGATCTGGACTATTGATCGAAGGGGAGACAGTACATGCGATGTGATTAGAGGGTTTCAAGCAAAACGGTGATCAATCTGACTAATCCAAGGGTGGAAAATACATGAAAATTCATCCAAAAGGTAAGATCCACAAAACCTAATGAGTGATTTAATGTATTGTACAAAATCTGCACTGTTCATTTTATATCTGGATTTTTATGACGATCAAGTTGTCCATTTCCTAATCCAAGCTTAGAGATAGGTAATTAAGTACCTGATCTAGCCCAAATTAAATTGAATTGGTTGATCTAGGATGAAAACTCGCGGGATGATCTCAGCCGTCCGATTGTCACCGTTCACACTGTGACTTCTTGACTTTTGATCGATGGTCAGATGCCATGGATAAGTTTTAGGGCATGAAATTAGCTAGGATATGGTAGAAATTGAATATTTATATTGAAATGGAGTGAAAATCTTAACCGTTCAATCAGATAATAGAGGAATAAGAGCTTGATGATGCCTGATAGATGATTAGACACTGCCATTGCATTCATAAACCTCAAATTTATATAGGATGAGTTAAATTCCGTTGGTCCATTACCTAAAATGTCAAATAACATGCTAAGATTGAGATCTGACAACTTCTAACAATTGGATCACTAATCTAAGGAATAAATAATATATCAAAGGGTGATCTGATATTGTACCTCACGTATGGTTAGTGATCAGTCATTGGTAAATGATTGATTAGAACTTTAATCCCCTTAGATGATTCCAGTTTGATGATCAATTTCCGTTCAAATGAATCATGGAGGTTGTATGAGTAAAGTTATTGATATATTCCTTGATCTATGATGATCATGTGGACAATCATTGTTAAGATTACTGTGGATTGTACATATCAGGCATATTCGAGGCAATCAATTGACAATCCAGCGACAGAGATAGCTATATGTTCTTCAAATGGATCTATATGAGGTAGGATGATAATCTTGACCTCTTGATTTTTATTGATTTAGATGTAACTAGATAAGATTATGCATGAATTGCATGTAGTAGTACTTGATTTATTTATTAGTTGATAAAAATTTCTTAAGATTGACATGATCTGAGCATGATAGCTCAAAAATGCATAATGATGTAATTATGAAAGGAGTCTGATGATTATGGGGGGCCCAGATTATCATAATCTGGAATGATTAGCCTACTGAGGTAAGCTCCACCTTGAGATTCTATGGTTGGGGATCATTGGAATGCCTTGAGCACAATGTAATGAAATATGAAAGTATAATGTTGTATAACTAAGAGTCCAAGTTAGATAAATTGAATTCTAAGTGTAACCTAGATGTGATGTGTATTCAGGTACGGGTATTGAGACGATTGAGCTAGACTGGAGTCTTATCGAGACTTGAGAGGTACAAACAATTGATTCTTCGTCTGAGGTAGATGATCACATTTGAGATTTTTCTTTTGATTTCATCTATCATTACTTATATAAAATTCTTAAGGCATGTGTCTTATGCACTATTGTGATTTATTCAAATGCATTTAATACTTCATGTTTGATATTGTGACATTTGATTACATGATTATCCATGTTTTGAATTGTGATGGATTACACCATATCATGGACCTTGATTGAGACCATTGGGTGAAGCGAGGTAAGTCGGGTCTTGTATCAATTTGAGGGCGGGCCGATAGTTTTGGGCTAAAAAGCTTCTGTTAGGAAATAGACTGATGTGGGCTGCACATGAGGGACCTAGGGTCAGATTGTATCAGATGAAACGGAGTAAGCTGGGTCTTGTACTGATTTGAGGGCGGGTCGGTAGTTTTAGTTGACAGGCTTCCATCGAAAAATAGACTGATGCGGGCTGCACGTGAGGGACCTAGTGTGACAACCCGGATTTTTGAAACACATTTTATAATATATTTTTCAAAGGCAAGGGCATCCCCTCAGTAAAAAAATTTCGCAAAACAAAGCAGCAGAAATTCTCTTATTTTAAAACTTGTTTTGAAAACCCAAGTCACCACATCATACATAACATAAGTACAATTTGTGTACAAAATAAAATTCCATTAAAGGAATATGATTTTATTAAACTTCCAGGATCCATCCAGTGGTTCATAGTACACAACCCATTGTATCCTTACAATACTTGTCCAAATACATAATTCAAATTACAAAGTTCTAAATACATTATATGCGCTCAATATAATGTTTCAAGGGATATACCCTTATTACTTATTCTTCAATAGTTCTTCAAGTCTTAAGCTCCTAAGTCTCCTTCTCTGTATCTGAGATATTGTAAACATTCGAACATTTACAATATCTCAGCAAGTTATGCTTGGTAGGGGATAAGAATGTAAGTTATTGATAGTAAAATCTCAATATTCAACTATCCCATAATTCATTCTTTCATAAACACATTCACAGACCACTATTATTTATATGAACATCTCATTTCCTTATCATCTGTGTTCACCTTTATACATACATAGTATATAAGAACAAATCCGTTAAAATTGTAAAAATAATCAATAATCATTTCCATACAAAACTGATCAACTCCTTTCATTATAGGAGATTTGTATTTCAGCCGATTCTTATCTTTGGGATTTTCTCTTCTTGGGAAAAATATTGGTAATATACAATTACCTGGCATTTCATCATGTCATCCCTTAAGGCATTTCACTATGCCAATTTCATATGCATTATAATGCAAAATAATCAAGGACTACTATGCTTGCAGTCTGATCCGTACAGCGCGCCCGGATAACTGTTCAATAATCCACTTATACCATTTTCATTGGAAATTACAATATCCATGTCCATATGGGAGGACCATGGTTGTCATAGTAGTGGCCTTCCCATAAATGCCCCACCCTACTTTTAGCCTTTCTTAGACTTGGTATTCAATATCATCAAGTTTCAGAGAGTGGGTAGCTAAACCCTCTTAACTCTCCTAGCATAGCATCCCCAGGCCTATCCCTATTTAAAACAAAACCACAAGCCTCCAAGCTTGTATGTAAAATAATACTTATACATATCAGACTATCTGTTTGTTTATCTAGGGTTGGAATATTTTCTACTTTCCTATTCACTTAAGGTTGTTCTCAATTATCAACTTACCCATTTAATACTTATTTTCCTCATCATTTGGTTGGATCATATTTCAATTTGAGGTATTTACCTTAATATATTGGTATCATACATGTCAATACTTCAAAACATAAGATCATGTATTAGACATGTATCTTCATGTAAAGGCATTCTTAATAATCCACCTACCTCAATAATGTATTCTTACTCCTTGAAATCTGCCATAGTCTCGATCAACATATATATGTTAAATCATATGTATAATGTCATTTTTCTAATCAAGGGTACATACTACATGGTCTTTTGATCATCCTTATGTAGGATGATCTGAATCTTTCTTCCTTGAATATCATATATCAATGGGTTTAATATCATTTATACAAATACTATCTATATCATATATAACAATCTAATTTACATTAATGTTTCTTTTTCCTTATTATTTTTGATCATACAAGATCTCATCTTTTTTTATCATCCTTATCTTACTTACTATTTTTATTAGGGTTAGATAATTTGCTATCTTTTTATGTTCTTATTATTATTCAACCAGTTAGTGTCTTACTTGGTTGAAGATAATTTATTTCTTCCTATTACTAGACAACTCCTCCTTATTTCAAGATGACTAGTACTTACCAGTTAAAGTCTGCTCAAAAAGTGGTTAATACAATCCTCATGTAAGGAGGCATTTAGACCTCTCTTACGTCAACGGGAGGTGAGGAAAAAGCACTTGGCTCTTGTATACCCCCTATAACCACAATGTTTAGAGTCCACTGGAGTGGTACTAGCTCAACCTTTGACAAGGTTCCTATGAGCTCTTTACCTTAAGTCCCTTCTCTAATTGATTTTAATTAATTTCCATGGATATGCATAATGTCATCCATGGATGTTCATTATTTTCCTACTTTGGGCCAAGGAAATGATAAATCATTCCTTATATTTTCCTACTAACTATAACCCTTATTAAGTCAAAATCATTCATTCATCTTAGTTGTCCATGAATCTCTATATTTCATTAGTTTACATTTTTTGTGATTTATGCTCCTTATATCTTAACAACTACTTAACAATTGAATAAAATTTGACAATAAGTAAATCATAAACTTGAAAGCATAAATCAAATATATGTTTAACAACTATATACTAATATTCTTCCTATGAATATAACTTAAGCTAGTGAAATAAAACTAACATGATCCTAAGTTATGAAATACATAAAATTGTACTTCTATCTTAATGGAATCATGTTTAAATATCTAATTTACACTAACATGATCATAAGATAATCAAATCTACTAACAAATTACTCATTTAGGGCATATCATACTAAAATTTAAAGATTACACTATCATGTTTTCTAACTTAGAACATAAATCACATTTACACCTTTATGTCCAATAAAAGACAATTAAAACTTAGAACATAAATCACATTTACACTTCTATATCCAATAAAAGACAATTAAAGTAATTATATTAAGATTATTATAAGCCTTTAAATATGATCCAACCATTAGATCTTAGGTGTTTTCCTTTAGATCAAGGGTTTTAATTACCTTTAAGGCTTTTAATCTATTAAGATTCAAAAATCATATCTACTTGATTTTGTCACATTTCATCCATGATCTAATTTGATTTCATCATAATATCATCCATTTAATCCATCCCGAGGATCTGATCATACTTGATCTCATTGATCAAGTGGGTCCCTTTGTATTTTTTTAATTTTATTTTAGGGTTTTTCTACCATAAAGGGCAGATCCCCTAATTTATCCAAGATCTGTCCAAATTAACCATATATATTACTTTATTACATTATTATATCATCATTAAAATAAATTTTCAAGATCTGATCACCTTAGATCTTGAAGATCTGAGAAATTGGACACTTATTTCCAAAATACAGAAATAATTTTTAAAAATATTATGACTTCATTAGAAACTAGACATTACAAGATTTCCATAGCTTCTTTCCGATCTCAATTTGGAGTTCATATGACTCCACAATCTTAAATTGAAGTTTACAGCCGTTCCTAGGGTCCATATTTGATCTAGGCCCAACAGAACTAATCTCTCTCAATTGAGGGTCCAAACCCTGTTAGATTTTCTTGAAATTGTATCCTAGGTATTTTTGACCCTTATGGATCGATTGGAAAGCTCAGAATTTTCATCTAAGCTCTCTATCACCATGAATTGAAGGCTCTAGTTTTTACTTTATTTTTACCATTTTTCATTCAAATTAAATTACAGAAAAATAAAAATTACACTAAACCATAATAAATATATATGGAAAGTAGTTCCACCTACCTGATTGGAGAAAAACAATATAATTGATGCCCAATTTGAGAGAATTACTGATTGATGATAATATAGCCCGATTGTCCACCTTTTTGTGATTTTCTGTTGTTGGAACCGGTAGATCTTGAAATTGATTTGGGAATTTTGTATATATTGTAGCATAGGAGGTTATGGATGGTGGAATTTATCAGATTCTACCTGGAAAGGAGTGCCTAATTGAATTTAGGTCTCTTGTTCCACTTAGAAAGAGGAGAGAGAAATAAGAAAAATAGAGATTGGGGAGGGATGAATGAGAATTTGGAGCTGAAACTCTAGGGAAGATTTGAAAATTTTGTGGTTAAGGTTGTGAAAATTTTTGGGACATATTTATAGCCAAATTTGATTTTTTTATCATTTATTTTGATAAGATATTTTATTACTTTATAATTTTTTATTACAAGTGCATTCTCCATTCTCCACTACATTCTCCACTACCAGCAATAATGCACTGAGCAATTATTGTTGCTTCTAGAACATTGGCCCACTTTGTGGGCCCCACTTTTTATGAAAAAAGACATTTTTGCCCTTTGAAATCCAAAATTGGAGAATAATAAGCAATATTTGTCCAAACTCGGAATCGAGCGTACTTAGTGGCATTAGAATCGTATTTCTAAGTACTTCATAAATATTGAGGTCTTATTTCTTGGATATGGAATATGGGTAAAAATACCATTTTACCCCCAAATGGAGAAAATTAAGGAATTTTCATTTTAACTCAGAATTGAACGTACTTAATGTTGTTTTGATCAGTTTTCCAAGTACATCCATAATTTCTATGTTTTAATTCATGATATAATCTCCATAAAAAGAGAATTTTCAATAACTTAATATTCCAGCCCAAAATTTCTAAAAATTCAAACTTTATTAATTTGCCTTAATAAGTTACAAAAATTCAGGGTCATTACACTTAGGGTTGGAATGAGTACTCATTATCATCGCTGTGAGTGTAGTTGAGATACTCATAAGGTTTGATTGGGCACGGCATTCCATGATCATGACATGCATTATATTTTTTGTGGACACAGACTTTGTTATTATGATAGATGTGTATCATTGTGTTTCATGCCTTGAATGCCAGGACACTCAGGTTTGATACCTATTTATTTAGCGCATAATTTTTGATTTATCCATCATGGATGGTTGATGTTTCATGTGCCTTGTGTACATTTATCTTATGAGATTTCATCATGATTATGATACTTTGTGCCATATGATTTTATCATATTTATTACCAAATGTGAATCACTTACACAAGCATAGCTTGATGAGGCATTGCTTTGGCAATAGGTGGATGTGCTAATAGAGCAATCAAATGCGATGACGGTTCTTAGTGAAGCATTGAAGACAGTTTAGAGATGATAAAGTTTGTTCAGGATCTCGCTTTAGTTATTATTTATGGATTGTACTTTAATATAAATTACAATGTGTAACAGCCCCAAATTTTCACTATTCTATGATCATGTTATGAGTTTTCAAGGGGTATATCTTTTTATAGAATTATAATTTGGAACTAACCTAAAACTATCAGATAGTGCTCAAAAATGGAATCCAACAAGCCAAAGAACGCTGAAAACAGAGCCCGTATGAAAAAGTTATGGGCCTTTGAAGTCAAGGGCAATATGGTAATTAAAAGAAGAAAAAATAAAAATAAAGCACACAACTTAATGGGAGGGGGCCAAATTGATATTGGCACCCCCCCGTCACGTTGCAAACCTGACGAAATGTCAGGTCTGCGCTCTCTCTCTCTCTAGGGAAAAACCTAGGGCTGCCCTGGTTGGATCTTCCATCGGCACGGAGAGCTTCTCTTGCGAGATTCCTTGCACCCCCACTTAAGAAAGGAAAATCGTGAAACAGACCTAAGTCTGTTCCCAAAACTCGATGAACAAAGGAAAGAAGAAGAAGAAGAAGAAGAAGAAGAAGAAGAAGAAGAAGAAGAGGAGGAGGAGGAGGAGTAGGGAGATTTGTGAGTGGGTAAAACCTAGTCACGTGGGACCTGAAGAGTTGGGCAAGGGTTTTTGTGTCGCTAGAAAAGATGGAGTTCTTCGGCGACAATGATGGCAAATAACTTCATTTTCAAACGATTCAAATATAGGTATGTGTCTTTCTGGATTTGATGATTGATTTCATTCTTTGCCATGAGCGGTCAAATCTTGTTATTACATTCTTAAAAGTGGGCATTGATTGATTAGCATATGTTCTACTTTCTGATTGTGGGTTTTTATGCATTTTTCTTTTGGGAAGGTAGTGTCGAAATCTTGATTTCAAATTTGGCCGACCATTAATAGCACCTTGAAAACCCCTTCTTCCCCTTTCTTGCAATGATGATTTTCCCTCCAGTTGGCCACATGAAAACCCTCACTATTCTTCCTTCTCTATGCTCGTCTCATTTCCAATCCTAGGAGGTGTCAATGTCAAGGGCCATTGGCCACCATTGAAAACCCCTACCCTATCTCTCATCTTCTCTCCCTCTCCCTCTCGATCTCTTATTGTTTTTCTCTAGCAAACGCAGCCTGGCACGTAGGTTGCGCTAGTCGCACACCCCCTTGCTCTTCTCCCTCTGGCTTGCCACTTGAGAACGCCATCAGCAAGCAAGGTGCTCCCTGATGCCATTATACACCAATTACCTCTATTTGGCTTCTAATCCATGCAAATTTGCACAGATATGATCGTTGAACACAATCGGAGCCATCGATTGGTGGATTGACAACAAAACCTACAAATTAGTCAATCAATTAAATGGAGCTTGAGGTACACATGTGAGCTGAGGATGAGCACCAGTTGAGATTGAAGTGCGAGGAGTCGATTGTAGAAAGGAGGACAATTAAAGCTAGTGGAATCCGGTGAACGTGTCACATGAGGTAGGTGGAAATTTAAGACAGCATGTCTAAATTATAAGATGCATGTTCTAACATGATCTTATTTCTAACTATATGATTGATATTCGATATGCTTTAAATTGAAATAATGTTAATTAAAAGAATTGCATGTTATAATTGATGCTGATGCTTTGTACATCATGTATGTGAATTGTGAAATTATGTTTATGGTACATGGGTACCATGTCAATATTGATGATGTATGAGTCTAGGTTATAGGATGCATCCTTGGTGGGTTATCACCAAATAAGTGAGGATGTTATTCTTCTTATGAAATATATGAACAGGTGAATTGCATGCTATTATGATTATTTTACATCCGGGCATGGAGGCCTGAGAGTTTTGTTTTAGACAGGCATAGGCCTGAGGATGCTATGCTTGGAGAGTTATGAGGGTTTGGCCACCTGCTCTTCGAAATTTATTATGTTATGGATACCATGTACTATGTTGCAAAAAGTCGAGTGAGGCAATCATAGGAAGATTGCCACTGTGACAACCATGGTCCTCCTCACGCGGACATGGATATTGTGATTTCCACCGAGGATGGTATAGGTGGATTATTGAGCAGTTATCTGGGCGTGTTGTACGGATTCTGACTGCATGCATAGTAGTCCTTATATTTGGTGCACTATAGTACATATCCTTGAGGGTTACCAAAAGAAGCTAGTTAGGCAGTTGTGAGGGACCCAAAGAGGAAAATATTGTATTCGTTGTGCATTCTTCCCACGGGACATGCATATATGATAGCATTATGAGATGCTTTATATGATACAACATGATGATATGCCTTACATCATTTTCCCAGCAATGGCTGGAGGATTGTGGACACCGTATGGTGAGGAGCATGAGGATTATGTTGATATACCAACAGAGGCTGGATAATTATGAACCTCACATGATGAGGGGTATGATTCTGAAACTCGGTATAGTTTGGGAATGCAAATTAGGTGACGGTAATTATATTCATAAATCTGATGTCCTTTAACAATTTTCATACATGTGTATTATTATTATATTAATATGATTGGGAGAGTAGTTTCATATATGTTTTCATATGGGTTAGTGAATGGGTAAAATTGTATACAGAGTATGGTTCATGGAATTGAAATATTTATTTGATGATAAATAATAAGTAAGGATATCTGATTTATTAATAGAATTATTAATAATGATGAAAACATGTAGATATTTGGCTTACAAATGGGTTATTGAGATATGAAACATATTGTAAATTCAATTTAACCTAATTGCTATGGAAATGAATATTCTAATTACTATTGAATAATTAATGTATCTTAATATTTAGCATGCTTCTTAAAATCCCGTACCAAGCATAGCTTGCTGAGATATTATAAATGTTTTATGTTTACAATATCTCAGATACAGAAAGATAGGAGAAGATGTACACAACAAAAGGAATCCAACAACCATACTTCTACGCACAGGTATATATTGTATTTAAAGCTTTTGTATTGTGTAGTTAGTCATTTGAATTATGATATTGGACATTTAATATAATGTTATAGGGGTTATACAAGTGAGCCACTAGATGGGTCCTGTTTTCAAAAATAAATTTCTATCTTCTAGAAAACTATATATATATATATATGTATAGTGTGAGCATGAAGGTGACATCCGGGTTTTTGGAAAAAATGAATTTCAAAGAAAAACCTTCCACTGTTTTTGTATTTTAAAATGTAGAGGCGCGCCATCTTTTGAAATAATTGCAAAAAAAATTCATGAAAAATTCGGGGTGTCACACAATGTGACCTGGATGTAAGAATATGAATTCATGTTGGATGTGATGACTGCATGGAGGGACCCTGGGTATTTTGTCATGACTTGATTTTCTTATCCACTATTGGTGTATACATTTTTATCAAAATAGTATTTTATTCGGATGAATGGGCGTGGAGACTGAGTCTCCTATATGTCATATCTTATATTATGTTTATTAGGTTATTTTGTATTGCACGTGTCATGTGCAATGGTCTAAAATACAGTGGAAATATTGTCGAATTTTTGGTAGAAATGGTATTTCACTTCACCATTAAATCCGTAGTTGTATGGTGGTATGACTCTCGGGATTTTGAAATACATGTTTTTATTGGAGCTTTATTTTTGGTCACTTTAAAAATTAAAAAATTTTAAAACAGGAATCCCTACTATTTTTATAAATTGTTATTATATTGTTGTTAAAACTTGGGGTATCACACATGCTCAAGGGTATCAATCATAAAAAAAGGTTGTGCTTCACTTGTACTCTTTAGCCACCACAAATAGATAAGCAAGGCAACCACATAAAATCTTTCTAAATAAGTTTATAAATTGATCCTTTTATATATTTGATTGATTGTAAAATATGTCTCGCATCTCCCTGAAGTATGCTTTGCCTGCAGGTTAGTATCGCCTCTTTCCCTTTTGACAGAGATTAGATTTAGGAATGTGTGTGTAAATAAGAGTGCGTGTAAGTGATTTTCTTTATATTTTATGGATTTTTTTCTTTGTAAAGATGCATAGTAGTAGAGTGCAAAACCACATGATATCTTTTCAAATAAGCATATAAACAAACACTAATTTGATTGGATTGCAAATGCATCTTGAAATTGAGCTTGTTCCTTTTCAAGTTGGTAATATATGAGTTAATAGAACATCTGTAAGAGGAGACTTTATGATGCATGTTATTTGCAGATGATATATTTTTAATTGATGAAACAAGTGAGGTCGTAAACACAAAGGTAGAGTCATATAGAACACCATTAGAATATAAATAATTTAAAATCAGCTGAACCAGGGCAAAGTGTATGAAATGCAATTTTAGCAAGGAGGGGAGCGGAAGTTGAGCACTAGTAAAGATTGATAATCAAGAAGTGCCCCCCTAAAAGACCACTTTTGGTACTTAAGATAAATAAATAATGAGAGTAGAGAGATTGAGAGAAATGTTACCCAGAGAATCTAAGCGGGTTGGAATAAATGAAGATTAGTTTATGGAGTTTTGTGTGATTAGTGGGTGCCTCTCAAACTAAAAGGAAAGTTTCCTAAAATTGCTATAAGGCCGGTCATGCTCTATAGAATAAAGTGTTGGGTAGTTAAGAAACATCATGTACATAAGATGAATGTAGTAGCCTAAATGACAATATTGAGATGGATGAGTGGTAAAACAAGAAAGGATAGAATTATGAATTAAAACATTAAAGAAAACTTAGGAGTGACACTAGTAGGTAATAAAATGAGGAAGATTAGACTTAGATGATTTGGACATGTCTAATGGAGATTGAAAATTGCACCAATTAGGAGCGAGGCAATGCAAGTAGAATGTTCTAAAAGGACAAGGGAAATGCTCAAAAGAACATGAATATAAGTGGTAAAAAAAGATTTAAAAACTTGGAGACTAAATGATGCCATGATACTTAATAGATGAGAATGGAGGAACAAGATTCATGTTGTTGACCAAATAAGGTCTTGATGATGATCTCTCTTGAAGTGCGCTTGGTTGTAGGTTTGGATCATCTCTTTCCCCTTTAACTGGGAATAAGATTTGGAACGACAAGATTTTCACAACATTAACTTTAGCCCTCAAGAGGAGCACTCGTTGGGTAATGGTCCATAGCCAAATGGTTAGTCTAGATTTGTTAAAGCTTTAACCCGTCCTTTAACAAATTCTAGCAGAAGCAAAGGGTTCAAGTTGGGAATCTCTTGGGTGAGGATGGGGTGTCTACATCAAGGTGGGGGAAGCATAGAAGGCTACTTTTGCATGGTCATTTACAGCTGAAAATGCCTAGAATGAAGGAGAATAAGTTAGAGATGTCCCATTCGGTAGTACCACTCAATAACAGCTAATGTCTGGTGTAAGAAAAGACATACAGTGATTGGACGTTTGTGCTCCAAGGTCCGGTCATTAAATGAACTTCGTTGTTGCTCCACCTAGATGTCCTAAGCATTTATCCGCCAGCCATCTACCAAACAATGAGATCTCTCTAACCTCATAAAAAAGAGTGGGTGCAGTTTCTACGATCAATGACCAGGTTCATTACTAGCCATTGATGTTGAAAGCTCTTGTATGATGGACAATGATGGGTGGGGAGCAAGAGAGTTGGTCAAAAAGCAGCGGCTATTCTTTGATGGTTGATGATTTTTCTTTTTATTTTAGAAGCATGTGGGACCCTTTAGATTTGGACGGATAGGAGAAGACAAGGCAATGGTACTCCACGTTAGGTGGATGGTTCTCCATGAACTAGATGGTTGGGATCATTAAGGGAGATCTGTGAGGCCCGACATATCCATAGAATGGGCTAGCGAATCGGTAACAGCTGGGCGGCCTACCTAGTAATGATATTGTCTTCTTTCTACTAATGGCGTCCATACACCGCCAGCAATTACGGTTTTATTCTTCCCCGATAAAGGAAAATCTATCATTACTAATAGAGTAACATCGACTCTTATCAACAGCCCACAATTCCTCCCCCTAGTGATGTAGGATTAACTCTCAGTCCTTCCTGCTTTCGTCTCTCAACCTATCTTGAGACCTCCCTCTCAAGGCATCTTGGCAACGGCAACGGTTTACCTCTCCCCCCTTAGAAGACACACGTCCCTGTATGTCTTCACGCGAGCGCTCACATACAGAATTATGATTAGACTTAAGAAGCTTGGAGATGGTTAAGACGCTAATACATTCTGAAAGTTAATGGGCAGAGAGAGATTATCCCTTCTTTTAATAAGGAAATGATATTTCCGTCGCCTTATCATTATTTTTTGTTACAAATGATGAATTATAAGGCAAATCAGTTACATTTTTAAATCTAATCTCTAGCCAAAGAAAAAGCAACAACTCAAAGTTGCAACAAGTATATTTCTGATCCCATAACATTAACATATGCCAAAGAGGCAGTAACATTATTCACCTTTAAGTTTTGTTGATATCAAAATAAACAGACTAATTTGATGAACCACTCTAATCAACCAAAGCTGGGCCACTACTGATCCTCATTAGATGATCCCTGGAGTCGTTTCTGCATAAGTTCTCGATAACCCACTTAAGGATACGTTATTGTAGAGGGACGGAATATCATTTACCTTTTTATGAATATCCAATCTAATTAAAAGAAGTATTCTAGGAAATATACTGATCTCATCAATTAAAAGGGGCAGCCCCAATGCATGAAGCTCCCACACATGCGGGGTCTGAGAAAGGGGCGGATTCTAAGGGTCAATAGTATGCAGTCTTACCTTACATTTAGTAAGAGGCTGTTTTCATGCCCTGAACCAATAACTTGAAGGTCACAAGACGACAACTCTATCATTGCACTAAGGCTCCCATTCACTGATCTCTTTACTTATGGCTTCAATTTTTCTGTCTCAATAGAAAGTGAACCAATAATAATTATATTTTTAAAACACACATCACGGTAAGACCCTTTGTGGGTTCTTTGCACATAGATATGATAATTGGGTAGTCTCAGAATTTGAATACACATCTGTCAATAAGGCTTTGATGTTATGTTAGATTATCATTCAACCTAAAATCTTAAACCAATAGAAAATGGGCCAACAATATTTCACCTTCCAATGGTTAAGGCCTTTCAAAATATCAACTTTCAGAAGAATAGATCTGCGCAGACCCTTGTTTTGCAATTAGTGACGTTCAATGAATGAATGAGATGAGTAAATGAGGAAGTAGACTAAAGACGATCTTATTCCAAGGACATTTCAATTTTGAGTGGTATCATTCCAACGTTGTTAATGTTAGGAAAAGAAAAAGTACTTCCCAGGACATTGCATAAAAAATGGGGGATAAAAATAAAAATATATGAAGTTCATGTTATTGCCTTGGAGCGGCTATTGAAACCCCATGGCAGAGGTGCCCAGATAGATACAGTCAGGATTCAGGGGCCACTTCGTTTGCTGTAAAGGTCACAATAAGATCCCCCACCTTCGCATATTCAGGAAGAAGATCCAAATGTATGATCCGGCACCCTCCGCGTCATTTAGATAGGTGGCAAGCATGCCTATGTTATGGATAACCACAAATCTTTGGTCATGTACTGAAACCATGGCTTAACCGCAAACCTTTGGTCTTCGTATGCAGACCGCATCTCTCCTCTCTCTCTGTTGTCCGTGTGTTTGTGATCTGTGTATCTCTCTTGTGTATGTCGTCTGTAAGCTGTTGATTGGACCTATATTTACTATTATATTATGGGGGTGACATAATGGAGTAGAAGTGTCTAGCACAAACTGCATTAATGACTGAACCTCTATCTATTCCACTTCTTCATTGTCGTATCAAGACTTTATCCAAGTAGAGGTCGGCTACATGAATCTTGTTTCTATGTTACTAAAGTTTTTGAATTGTTTCTCACCATTTTTATCGATATTCTTTTGGGCTTTTTCCTTTCCATTTTAGAACTTTCTACTTAGTTTTTCAATCTTTGTTAGACATGTCTAAACCATCTAAGTTTAATTTCTATCATCTTGTTATCTATTTGTGTTATTCTTAAATTTTTTCTAATTTTTTTATTTCTAATTCTATCATTTCTTGTCTTACCACTCATCTATCTCAACATTCACATTTATGAATATGGTGTTCTTTAATTGCCAAATACTCTAATCTATATAGCATGGCCGACATTACAGCCCTCTTATAGAAATTTTCTTTTAGTTTGAGTATCACTTACCGATCATACAAAACTCCAGATGCACAAATTCATTTGTTCTAACCCGTTTGAATTCTCTGGATAACCTTCCTCTCAATTTCTCTACTGTCATGTTCATTAATTCTAATTATTGAAAGTGGTCTTGTACGATAACTTCTTGGCTATCACTCTTTATTGTGCTCCACTAATCTTCATTTGAGTGGATGATATTAGGCACTTGAGGAAGCTCCACTAAAAGCATGACAGAATGTAGTCGGATTTGAGAAAAACCCTCGCATGGAAACATTTGAGTAGGCTCGGTAAAAGAGCACGCATGTCTTGGATTGGAAAATCGCAGTCGGAAAGGGTAGATGACGATTTGATTAGGAAATGAAAACTAAGTACGAAGCCATTGAAGCAGCAAGGCCAGATGAGACCATTTGACGGGAAACGAAACCTGCCAGATGGAACAAGAGGATAAATAGCGTCACAGAATATATGGAATAAGAAAATAGATTCAGTTACTCAATTAGGTTTACCAAAATTATGATTAGGTGATCCTACTTGGGGTTACAGTCAATGCTCTTTTAAGTTTTAATTTAGATGTTCTTCAAGACTTTCCAAAGATCTTAAGTTCAATATACATCACAAGCAGTTCTTCCCATTCTAAGAGAAGCATTAATAAATAATAATAATAATAATAAATTCTAAGTAAAATTCACGTCAATTATTCATTCTCTAGTTAACCTGCAGCTGAGATTTACAAAGGAATATAAAAACTATATTAATAAAAAATAATTAAAATAATCTAAAGTAATTGAAATGCCTGAATTTTCCCTATATCATCCCCCACAAGTTTAAGAGAATTTGCCCTCGAATTCAAAAGTGCTCACATGTAGTCCGCCAAGTCAAATATTAACTGAAGTGCACTACTATTATCTAGCTTAACTTTTTCTGCAACGATCTCGAGCCAATGCCTATGTGTTATTCCTGTAGGAACTTGACTAAGAACCTCGACTAGTCTAACCTTCCTCCACTACCAACATGTGTCTTCTGCACAAAGGGCCAAATCTCGAACACAAAAGTCTCCATTACTCTGTCAATAAATAATCCATACGTACCATTATGCAAGGTTATACTAAATAACAAGAAAACTATCATCATTTCGCCCAACTAGCCACCCATGTAATTTGTTATCCGTCAAAATACTTTTTGCAACGAGTTGATTATTATATTCCTGTGGTAGACAAAACCCAAGATACATGCCGTCATTTGCTGCATAAAAAAGGCAAATATTAATGGATATCTTCTCTCTGTACGGACTCATCATAAATTGGACCCGTCATCATAGTCTCAACACCAATCATCGACCACAAATGCGTGGTCCACACACCAAGTCTTTATGACACCACCTGCCTTGTCGTCTAACAAGTACTTGTTCAATGGATCATCCCCATTTGAGTAATCAAATATAGGAGTAATGTCCTCATTCAAATCGCTCATGGAACGTGCGTACGATAGAAGTCAAAGGTCAAACATCTGGCAAGCGTCTAGAAAGTAGCCTTTGTTTCTATCATTTAGCTCCTAAAAGAATAGAATTATGAATAAAAAATTTTAAATTTAATACTAATAATTAATAAGATAAAAGAGGTTAGAATTAGATTATTATGATACGTTCAAAGGATACTGAAAATAGCACCAGTCAGATGAAGTGAGGCAATGCAAGTAGAATGTTCTAAAAAGACAAGAAAAAAGCTTAAAATAACGTAGATAAAAGTAGTGAAAAAAAATTTAAAAACTAAATGAAGCTATAAATACTTAACAGAGATGAATAAAAAAATAAGATTCATGTGAGCGACCCCTAATTAGAATAAGATCTTGATGATGATAATAATGATGAGCTCATGAAATATATTTCTCTTTTCTTGTCTCTTTAACAAAAGGAACAATAGAATTGGAAGCCAAGATATCAACAAGAGAGAATAGCAAACCTGTGAGTAATAGAAAGGATATTGATGTACCACAACTAACGGGAAAGATGAGCAGCACTTATAATTAACAACATAATATATGGACGATTTGTTTGTTGGAGGTTGATGCTATGCAGATGATCATCATTTTGGTCCTTATAGGTTTGTTTGGATCTGTAAAATTTCCTCCATCTTCATTATATTGATCAATTCTCCAAAATAAAATAAAATAATAATAGAATTTGTGGCAACCAAACAAACTCAAACAACAAGGATATGAAATGCGAGAACTAGAAAGGAAAAGTAAACTAAGGGTGATAAACAAACGGTTAGAAGAAACCAGACGTGAAAACAGCAAGGAAAATACACATGAATTGAAAAGTATAAAGTTAAGACAAGAAAATTATGTATATGAATTGAGAAATAGAAATTATGTAAAGACAAGAAAAGTGTAATTGGAGATGAATTATTAAGAACTTGTATAAATAATCTACAATAGGGCATTGGGATTGGAAATTGGGAGTAAAAGTGATTAATGAGAACTAAATCGAAAGAGGTGTGTTGTGGGAGATGAATTTCCAACTAATAAAACAGAAGGGAGCATATACAAAGTTGGTTCAGTCCAAATAAGTTCTCTCTCTCTCTCTCTCTCTCTCTCTCTCTCTCTCTCTCTCTCTCTCTCTTCTTCCGATAAAGCTTTCATCATTCAAAGGAAAAAATAAAAGAAGTGTTCAGTTTCTTTGGGATTAATTTGAGTTTGAAAATCTGATTGATGCTTCAACAATCTCTCTCTCTGTCTCTCTCTCTCTCTCTCTCTCTCTCTCTCTCTCTCTCTCTCACAGCTTGATCATGTACATTTGCAGCAGTTGAAAACAACTTGTGGTGTTAGATATGAGTAGGCTGGGACCAGGTGTCAGGGCTACAATAGACCACCCTACTGTTAAGAGAATTTCTTGCAAATGAAAAGAACTATATACAAGTATTACAATATCAGCATCCTTTTGAAAGATTTATCTATCTTCATGCTGTAAAAGTTCACCAAATTCCTTAAAGGAGACCTATGGGCAACCATTCAAGCTCTAGGTTTTTTTTTATAAGAATGCTAGTACCTTGAAAAAAAAGAAGGATTGAACAGATTTCCTCTCTCCGTTGTATTTTGACTAGCAATCCTCACCGTCTCCACCTTACATCTAGGAGCCATCCCAGGAATTATCTACAGCCCAAAATTGCAATTGGTTGATCTTGGCCGTCAAGTCACAGTCAGTTTGTTTGGATCGACAAAGTTTCGGCTTACAGTTTGGAAATTTTGGGAAAATAATGGAAATTGAAATAAAAAATCAAGAAAAGATAGGATGCTGAAATTGAAAAATAGCTAAATCTTAACGTGATAAGCATTTACGAATTATAAGCAAGATCTTAAATTCAGCCAAGTGCTTAGTACAGCTCAATTGACGCTATCAATGGACGGAGGAAAAAAATTAAGTTGACAAAGAAGTTATTGGTATTCAGTGAGCAAATAACAACATCATTTCATGCAAATTTTGTGCCTATTCTATCCATTTGGCTATGCATTAGATTAACAGTCTGCATGCATTACGTTAAACTTATATATGTGGGCTCAATTAGATAAGTTTCTAATTCAAGGCGGGTAAAAAAGGGCAGCCTCAGTTCATAAAGCTCCTGCCTATGCGCAGTCCAGAAAAGGGTAGAACCACAAAGATCTATAATACATAGTCTTACCTTATATTTTTGCAAGAGCCTGTTTTTATGTCTCAAACTTGTGACTTTAAGATCACGTTAAGACAACTTCATCCTTGTGCCAAGGCTCCCCTTCAAAGTGGGTCATAACCTTTTTGATATATTTTTGTCCTGTGCCTTGGAGTTCATTGGAGTCATAAATTAGGGGAAAGTGATATCATCTGTATAGCAGGAACTACAAAAAGTTATACTTCTCCCTTTTCCGATAAAAACAATGAAACTGCCGGGTGAGGGTCAGATGAGAGAGTATCCGAGCTGTCAGGCTATGCGTTCCTACACTCAGCCTATAAGTTCCTACACTCAGCAACTTACTCAAATCTCCTCCTCTTCTCACAAGCCGAAACCCCAAGAAACCTCTCTTTCTAGACATGACCCCGTAGCTCCCTCCATGCCCCTAATCCTAAAATATGCGCCCTATGGCGAGCACCACCATACCCAAAGGCATAGTGGCTGTGGTAGGTGTTGGACCCAAGCTCGGTCGCTCCATCGCCCGCAAGTTTGCCCATGAAGGCTATACAGTCGCCATTCTCGCCAGGGACTTAGGCAAGCCTATTCCAACTGTCTTCTTTCAATTCTTACTTTCCTCTCTTCTCTGCTAACACAATTCACTTACAGGAAAGTTATCCAGTTTTGCCGATGAGATTGCCCGAGAAGAGAAAACCCAAGTATTTGCCATCCGGATCGACTGCTCGGATGCTAGGAGTGTTAGAGAGGCCTTTGAAGGTGTTCACTCTTTAGGGTTTGTCGAGGTTCTAGTCTACAATGCCTGCCAGCCAGTCTCTTCGCACACACCCAACTTCACGGATATTCGGCTAAACTCCTTTGAGAAGTCCCTCGCTGTTTCAGCCGTCGGCGCCTTCCACTGCGCTCAACAAGTAGGGAAATCATCTCCTCAATCCTTCTATCTCATTCTGAAAACAGTTCTATTACATCATAATTAATACCATTTGTAGGGAAAATTTTATAAAATTTTATTTGTTCCAAAGGTTCTTCCCGGCATGGTTGAAAGAGGGAAAGGTACAATCCTCTTCACTGGTTCTTCGGCTTCCCTCAACGGCATTGCCGGTCTTTGTGAATTAAGTGAGATAATCAAGACTTCGAACAACCTTCGATCAATATTAGATAATAATTTTTTTCTTTCCTTAGTAATGCTTGTAGTTCTTAAACGGCATTGATGGATAATTTTTCAAAGGGTAATTTCAATGGCACCACAGGTTGTGGGAAATTCGCTCTTCGAGCTCTTTCGCAATGTCTAGCAAGAGAGTATCAGCCATTAGGAATTCATGTGGCTCACATCATCATCGACGGGGTCATCGGTGCACCACGGTAACTCATCCAAATCTAATGCTTAAACTTACTGTTTCCAAACCTGTTGTTCATTAGACTAACTTTTTCAACATATGTAACTGCTGCTTCATTGATCTCATCCTTTTCTAACTGGAATTTCATTAAGCTTACTCTTCTTAGAATTACTATTTTCTTACTGTCTTTGTTGAACTAACTGGGTGTTCATCAAACTAGTTGGCTTCTCACTTTACTTGCTATTTCTAACTGGGTCTTCAATCAGATCATCCCAGAGATCTGGCGGAGAATCGAGTCGTGATTCGACGATGGACCCTGATGCAATTGCACAGACATATTGGCACATGCACATTCAAGATCGAAGTGCTTGGACGCAGGAGATCGATCTTCGATCTTCAAACTAGTGATAGTAACATGGTTTTGATTATGAAATGTTCAGTGATTACGGTAAGGGTCAGTCTGCATTCTATAGATTACCATGAATTAATGAATTTGTTTGCTGTAAGTGTTGTTTTAGTGTTTGTTTGGAGAAGATGGAGGGGACTTCGTTCACTTTGTTGTGTTGGTGAGTAGCATTGTACCCGTTAATCCGTGGCCCTCTGTACCTTTGTGGGGCTTATTAAGTGAAAAAATCAAGAGAAAAAGTGTAATGTGCTTGAGAAAAGTGCATGGATGTAGGAAGAAGTCGTGTCCTCTCTTAGAGACACAGAAGTTTGTTTCTTTCACTTCTAATCATTTGTGGTTGAGGATTCTTGGTAGTCCTCCGAGGCCTGGGAGTCACTTCTGAAATTGAAGTCCCACGGCACTACAGCTGGGGCTGTAGCAACTATCTTCCCGGCAGACACAGACCATCATTTTACAAGGTACGATAAACAACCTAAGTGACCATCATGTGCGGCGCGTCCAGCGACCGCAATTGCTGGAGCCCACTTTTTCTTGATCTGTCTCGATAATCTGATTGTTTCGAGCTTCAGATGTCTAGTAGGTCAGAAAATATGTGTTATTTATCTGATTGGGGGAATAGAATTTAGATCGTTGTTTACAAAAAGAATATAACTTTTCCGTTTCTAAGTACGAGTTTTCAGACCCTAGAATCATCCACTCGATATGCATTTTTTACTTACAAAATAGCTAACAATGCAAGGGTCAGATCAAGCAATGGTGGGCTCCAAAACTTGTGGTCTACTGGACGCGCCTCACATGGCCGTCAGTTTAACATTCCTGTGATTTTAATTTATTAGTGTCTCATCTCCTACAAACACTGGGAACCATAACAATAAATGTGTAGTCCCATTTCATGTTACGGTATCATGGGTATAAACAAATCCTACCTATTGCACCAATGATTGGGTGGTTTCAGTTTGGGTTGTGACTTCTTTCTCAGCTAAAAATAATATATAAGGAGAAATCTACTTGCTTGTTTCAGCATGAAGCGCGGATCAGCGGATGCCAAATGGCAAATTTTCTGTCGGTTATTTTCTTTAGTGACATTTTTCTTAAAATTAGTTAAAGGAAACACAAGTCAGCCACGTAGCAGTTTTCTTTAAGTCAGCCACGTAGCACTTTTTGTACATCTTGCTAAAGAAGCAAGTGCCTTTGCATGGTAGTCAGGCAGGCTCCTTTTTAACTTTGGCAAAAGCTAAACAAATGATTACTGTCTTGATCTTTCCTAACAAACGGTTTTTGGGCCGCTCGTAGCTGGAAGATACAATTCAATCAAGTAGTCCGACGGCCTTATTTTGCCGGTGATTTTATGGAAAATCTCAGATACTTAATACGTGAAGCCTTGCCAACTTCGAAAAAAGAAATTGAAAAAGAAGAAATATGAATCCTTGTTTGAGGCTAAAGTTCTCATATACGGGGATTTGGCGAAGGTGTGAACCATAAAGGGTCTACGGTACTTAGCTGTACATTGCATTTTTATAAGAGGTTGCTTTTACACTTCAAACTTGTGACTTCTAAGTCAGAGGATGATAACTCTATTATTTGCACTAAGTCTCCTCGTAAAAATGTGACTATTTTGTTATAGTTGGCATGGTTGAATTATTTTAATCATAGAGACTCTTGAGACATACCGTGAATGGTAATAGACATCCATTGCCTAACAACCATTAGATGAAATATATGGCTCAAACTTTTTATGAGAAATGCTAAATTGAGGCTCCCTAACTAAGCTCAAAGTGAGGCCACTCTTAGCATGCCTCATGTCCCATATAACCTTAGACTCTTGTTAACTGTCTCTTAACATGTAAAATGCAATAAGTTAAATGGAATATGTGTTTCCTTGACAGGGAGCCTCGCTTTGAGGCCTCTTTAAAGAGCCTAGTATATCACTTCCTATCTTTTGTTTGCTCTTTTAGTGGTTTACCAACTTAAGTGGTAAATTGGTTTTGTAAAAAGGAAAATATTAGGCATTCAATTTTTCTTCTTTGCAAAAATATAAAATATATTGACAAGGAAAAGGACAAATTTTGGAATTTGAGGGGATTGATAGGAGGAATCCATTAAATACTAAAAAAGAAATTAGCACAGATCTATACATAAGAACCAATACTTGTTGTTTAAGTGAAACTAAATCTCTAACATCTAGCGATGATAAAGAGGTCCTCAATCTAATGAAAAACCCAAGAATTCATTATTGGAATTTTGAAATCCACCTTGTAATTGAATTCTATTTTTTGAATAAGGTTCATTGTATTAATTGAAATGTGTAATTAATATAAATGGAAATGAAAGTCATGAACCTTCATAAGTAGTGAATGACACAAACAAAAAACACTAAGAATAAAAAGGTCATTCCCAATAATAATAGCACCAAGCAAAAAAAAAAGCAACTGAATCTCAAAATTGGAATAAAAGAACATGAAAAAAGACAAAAGAAAAGGCTCCATTACATTTCACAGACAAACCAAGTAAGCCCTATTACTTAAGGAGGAAGTGAATCATGCCAATTGATCAGCTTCAGAATTTGTAGACCTATACACATGAGCAAAATAAATGGTTTTATCCTTAACCCATTCTCTATGTTCTTCCATATTATTAGTCAATCTTGAACACTACTTATCCATTGGAATGTGCGGCCTGAGTTACCTTCAACAGTTAGAGGTAAGAATTGAGAGTCACACCACACCTTGATACTTTAATATGTAGCCTTAACCTTAGCTTTAGATGAACCAACAAAAGTCAACTAACCAGCAACTTGAAAAATGGAAAGCCCTTCGTGGTTCATGAGAATTCCTCCAAATTTAGCCCACACCTTGGTTTTCTAATAATAATAATCATTATCATGACCTTATCCTGATTAGAGATTGGTCACATGAATCTTGTTCCTCTATTTCCCTCTTTTAAGTGTTATGGCTTTATTTAATCCTAACTTTTTAAAAATCTTTTTTCACCACTTCTATCGACATTCTTTTGGGCCTTCCCCTTGCCCTTCTAGAGCCTTCAACTTGGATTGCCTCACTTTTAATTGGTGCCATTCTTGGTTTGGATTTTCTAATAATGATCTATCAAAATTTGAGTTTAAAACAACTAAGAAGGGGTGGGGACCAATGAGGTGTAGCTATAGAAGATCGATTGCTGAGGGATATAGTAAGCTTTTAGTTTTTAAGTAACTCAGCAATAGAGTATTCATTTTCAAAGTTATGAGCTTTTGTCCACCAAATAACTTGAGTTTTAATGGAGAAAATAAGGGAATTGGTTGAAGAGCTTTGTTGAGAGAAAACTCTCCTAATTCTTTCCTTCCACAATTTTCATAAAATCAATGGGACTATTGCCTTTCAAGTAAATTTCTTTATATTAAACTCCTTTATAAATATCCAATGGTAGAGGAGATCTTTCAAATTCTTTGGACATACCGAAATAAGGGAGAAGAGGGAAAGGAAATGGAACCATATCTTAAGAGAATAAGGATAATGCAATAAAATGTGGGGTGAGAAATTGGAGTTTTTTTAATAGATTGTATAGATGCTAGAAAACATCCAATCCTTCCATGCAAATTATTTGAAGCAAGAAATTTATTGTGAGAAACAATCCATGAAAAGCCAAGACCCAAGGTGAAGCTTTAAGGTTCCACACACAACAAAGAGGAAATGAGGGGTTGTGGCTTTGATCAAGAATAAAGTATAAATACAGTTGAAAAAGCACTAGAAACAGAGGTAACCTAATGTTAAGTGTTCAATTTTGGTCAAAATACCCTTAATTTAGTATTTGATTAGAGCATCTAGACCATTAATTTTAAGATTTTAAATCAAATATTTCATTTTAGCTTTAATTGGCCATCCAACCGTTGAATTGTAAAATTTAGTGGTTAAATGACTATTAAAGCTAATGGACGGTTTAGATTTCGCTAATTGAGTCCTGTGCATTGCAGATCAGTCAACTCAGGCATGGACGCTCCAGATTGAATCATGGAAATCAGATGGAAATTGAAGAGTCATAGTACAAAACAAGATTGAAGACTTGCAGAGTTCTAGTAAGACTAGAATTCCAGTGGATCCACTCTCTTTCTTATCTCTCTTTTCTCTCTCTCTTTCTCTTATCTTTCTCCTTTCTTTTCCTCTTATCTTTCTCCTCTCTTTTCTCTTTTTCTCTCTCTTATCCCTCTCTCCTATACGTCTCTCCCTATCTCTCTTTTAAAAGACCCTTCTTTCTTCTCCAAAAAGAATTTCTCCAAAAAGAATGTTTTTCCCTTTTTAGGAAGGTGCAGGCTGGGCTCTCTCTCTCTCTCTCTCTCTCTCTCTCTCTCTCTCTCTCTCTCTCTCTCTCTCTCTCTCTCTCTCTCTCTCTCTCTCTCTCTCTCTCTCTCTCTCTCTCACCAGCATCAACCTCCTTTCCCCTGCCCAGTTCTCTCCATCTCTTCATTGCCCAGCCGGCAAGCCTAGACGCCCATCTCTTGCTCTTTGTCGCATCCCCCCTAATTCCTTCACTGCATCGGACTGCCCAGAGATCCCAACTCCAGCCCGGCTCTATCTCCCTTTTCTCCTCCCATCTTCCACGGCTCCACTGCCCTTAGCCTCTGCATAGCCGCACAGACAGGAGAAGGAAAACCCAACTTGGGTTTTCCTCCCCATCGTTTTTCCTCTTTCCCTCCTCTTCTCCTCTTTTTCTTCGAGTCGCACGGTCCTGGGAGAGAAAATCCGTTCTGGGTTTTCCTCCCCATCGTTTTTCCTCTTTCCCTCCTCTTCTTCTTCTTCCTCCTTCTCCAGCGGTTCTCCCTTCATCGCCGTCTTCTCCGGCAGCTTGAAAAGTCGCACAACCCTTCTTCTCCGGTTTCCACAGTAGCCAGACAGCCATGGGTGGGTTTTCTCCCAACGCACTCCCGCAATCTTCCTTCTTCTCCTCCTTCATCTTCCTCTCCTTCCTTCTTCTCCTCCTTCCTCTATTCTTCTTCCTCTTCTCCCTCTTCCAGATTTCTCCCAAAACGTGTTTTCCTGGTTTTTTCGTGAAAAACCAGAACCCCTGAGGAAATTCCAAGTCTGCCCCTGTTAAAACCCAGAAATACCAACTGTGTCCCCTGGCAGATTTCAGGAAATTCCATCTGTGTCCCTAAAAGAATTCCATCTGTGTCCCCTGGCAGATTTCAGGAAATTCCATATGTGTCCCTAAAAGAATTCCATCTGTGTCCCCTGGCAGATTTCAGGAAATTCCATCTGTGTCCCTAAAAGAATTCCATCTGTGTCCCCTGTCAGATTTTGAAAATTCCATCGGTGTCCCCAAAAGAATTCCATCTGTGTCCCTTGGCAGATTTCAGAAATACCAATTGGGTCCCCTGTTTAATTACAACTGTGTCCCTGTGCTATTCTGGTTTTAACTTATCTTCATTCTGACTATTCAGGGACAGTGCAATCCAAGACAGACTATTCAAGAAACGTACTAATCCAGACAAGGTAATCCAAGGACAAGCTTATCCAAGACGCATTTTATTTTTATTTTCTGTTTTCCTTGGAATAAATATTTGTGAACATTGGAACAATTGAATAAATCTGGATTTTATTTTTTGTTAGTTTTTATTCTTTTAGTTGAATTTTATTTAAAACTCCATAATTTTAAATCAAGTCCTCGTGGGATCGACCCGTATTTGCATAGCTATACTACAATAGCCCGTGCACTTGCGGTTAAACAATCAACAAGTTTTTGGAATTGAAATGGAGTTTTTATAAAATTTAATTAAAAATCCAAAAAAAATTCAAAAAATTAGAAAATCTTCAAAAAAAAAATCCAGAAAAATACAAAAAAATTAAGAATTGCATTTTAGGCATTTTTAGGTGCATCTTTAGGCATTTTTAGTGCATAATCACTTTATTTTCTGAATTTGGTACTAATTGTTATTTTTCTTTTTCAGGAAATTGGAGTGGAGCTTCATCAATTGATAGATTTGTCTTGCTTTCTTAGATTAGAAATTTTATTTTTGAGTGAATCTTGTAGTGAGGCCCCTTGTAATTTGCATTTTCAATTTCAATTTTAAAGGGTTGTAATAATACAAGGCAAGTGTGGGACAAGGTGGCCCACACTTGATCTTCATCAGAAACCTCATTGTAAGTCTTCTCACTCATTTATTTTCTCGATTAAGGTTTGCATTTAGAATAATTTGCATTGTTTGGTACTTAATTGCATATAGAAAGCATATGTTATAATTGTTGCATCTTAGGGTTTTGCATTAGTTTATTGCTTTCAATTGCATTTTAGGACACGTCTAACGCTTTAAGGTGGATTATATGTTGATCGAATTGCCATGGTGTGTGAAAATTAATTAGTAAGGGCACCCTACCCCACAAGATCAAGGGTGGATTTCATCACCACTCCTTGGCCCACCTAAGATAATCACCTCAAGCGCACAACCTCTCCTTTCACATTAATTTAAAATCAATCATAAGAGACCTATAGGGTTATCACATGCTCGTAGGACCCTCTTAATAGGACACAAATTACTGTTACTCCGGTTGCTTTTGATCACTGTGGTTATTGGGGGTTGTATAATAGAGCCTCGCTCTTCCCCCACCTCCTATCAATGTTTGTTGAGGTCTAAACGCCTCCTTACACGAGGGTTGTATTAACCGCTTTGGTTAGAACCTAACTGGTAAGCAGTAGTCAACTCCTAAAGAGAGTAGGAGCGTTAAAATAGGCTAATTAAAAGCGTTGTCCCCACAGAAAATCAAAATATCTATGCTTGCTAGCCTTAGGGGATTGCTTGATTGTGTCCTGTTTTGTGCATCATTTTAGGCATTTAGGTTGCATCATTTAGGATAAAAAAAAAGAAAAAGAAGAAGATCTTTCATTGTATGCCCTTTTGGATACGCGACGAAACCGGTAGGTTAGTCTCGTACGACCAAAAAGACAGACCAACAATGGCTGATCAACGATCAAAGGGTAACTCACCCCATGGTAGTATTAGAGGTGATCAAGCTCCACTCATCATGAATGAGGACCCACCACCTCTAATTGATGATGAATATCAACCTCCACCAAGGAGGAATAATCATCAACAAAGAAATTGGAGAAGGAATGAAAATAGGGAATGGGACCAACAGAGTGACCATGGAGAAAATGATGTTTGTCAGAATCCTCATGGACGAACCTTAAGAGACTACCTTCAACCTACACGCACCAGTACACCCTCTTGTGTCATTCTTCCTCAAAATGCTGGTGCGTTAGAATTAAAAAAGGGAGTAATTCAATTACTTCCCAAATTTCATGGGCTAGATAGTGAGAGTCCTTATTTGCACCTTAAAGAATTTGATGAGGTATGTAGTACCCAAAGAACCCAAAATATAGGTCTAGATACTGTCAGGCTTAAGCTATTTCCTTTCTCTTTAAAGGAAAAAGCAAAAATGTGGTTTAATGCACTGCCACCAGGTTCCATAAGGACTTGGAATGAAATGACTAGGGAATTCTTGAAAAAGTTTTTCCCTACACATAAAACAAATACACTCCGTCGTAAGATAATGAACTTTACCCAAAAAGATAAAGAATCATTCTACCAATGCTGGGAAAGGTTCAAAGATCTATTGCTTACTTGCCCACATCATGGCTATGAACCATGGCGCATTATCAGCTTCTTTTATGAAGGACTTAATTCTGACATGCGCCAGTTTGTAGAGATGATGTGCAATGGTAACTTTTTGAATAAACAACTAGATGAGGCGGAGGAGTATTTGGAATGGCTAGCTGAAAGTGCACAGACCTGGGCTGACTTAGAAAGAGTAGAACATTCTGATAGACCCAAGCCCACTACCACATCTACTCGGGGAGGCATGTATGTCATGACTGAAAAAAATGAAATCTGTGCCAAAGTAGCAACCCTAGCTAGAAAAGTAGAAGCCATGGAAATGGGAACGAAAACCTTAACTAATGATGAACAAGTGTGTAGCATTTGTGAAAGTACATCACATCTTACTCAGGAATGTCCTACCATCCCTGCATTTCAAGATGTACTTTATGATCAGGCTAATGCACTCAATAATTATAAAAGACCTTTCTCCCCATATTCTGAGACATATAATCCCAACTGGAGAAACCATCCAAATTTCAATTGGAGAAATGGACCTAATGCAAATGTCTCACAACCAGGCCCATACCAGAGTCATCAACAACCAAACCAAGGACTACTTGCTCCACCACCATACCGAACTCATCAACCTCATTCTCCTGGACTTTACTTGCCCCCACCTAAAAGGCATGTAGAGGATAATCAAGTTAATCAAAATCAAGAAAGGAAAATTTCTCAATTAGAAAAGTCTGTGAATGAACTAAAAAACATGATGAGTCAAATGATGCAAAATATGGAAAAAGGAAAATTCCCAGCTCAACCTCAAGCAAACCCTAAGGGAGTGCACACGGTTAGCATTAATGCATCTAATGAAACATCTAGCTCTACTATGGAACAGACTAAAGCTGTTACTATTCTTAGGAGTGGTAAAATAATTGAGAAAGATGAGCCTAAAAAGATTGAAAAGGTAGAAAAACCTAAAGAAAAATCTAAAGAAAAGGATCATGTTTCACCTGTTGAGCCATGTCCAGTCCCTGCTCCATTCCCTCAAAGGTTGCGCCAAGCCCTAAAGTCTGCATCTAATGATGAGATTTTAGAGATTTTCAAGCAAGTCAAGATCAACATACCGATCTTAGATGCTATAAAACAAATCCCATCATATGCCAAATTCTTAAAAGACTTATGCACCATCAAGAGAAAATTAAATGTCCAAAAGAAGGCATTTTTGACTGAACAGATTAGTTATATTCTTCAACATCATACACCACCAAAGTACAAGGATCCTGGTTGCCCCACTCTTACTTGCATTATTGGCAACTACAAAATTAACCAAGCTCTTCTTGATTTAGGATCTAGTGTAAACTTATTACCATACTCGGTATACGAATAGTTAGGTCTGGGTGAATTGAAACCTACATCTACTATGCTCCAGCTAGCTGATCGTTCTGTAAAAATACCGAGAGGGGTAATAGAGGATGTGTTAGTCCAGGTAGAACAATTTTGCTTCCCTGTCGATTTTTTGGTTCTAGATACACAACCGGTGGTGAATGAGAAGAATGAAATACCAGTCATCCTGGGACGACCATTTTTGGCTACGTCCAATGCCTTAATCAATTGTAGAAATGGTGTAATGAAATTGTCCTTTGGCAATATGACAATAGAGCTTAACATTTTCAATATCTGTAAGCAACCTGGTGAAACTACTGATGATTTGCACTGTGTTAACATGATCAATTCAGTTGTGCAAAATTAGTTTCAGTCATCTTCCTTGTCGGACCCACTTGAGGCCTGTTTGGCCCATTTTAATGAGTTTAATGAGGATGCATTAATAGAGGAAGTTAATGCCCTCCTTGATTCTGTTCCTATCATGGAAACAGAAAAATGGAAACCTCCTTTCGAGGACCTTCCATTGAGGGAGTCCACTCTCCTTCCATCATTCATAGAACCTCCTAAGCTTGAATTGACATATCTACCATCAGATTTAAAATATGCCTTTTTAGGAGACAAAGAGACTTTTCCTGTAATAATTTCCTCCCAATTAGAAACATCTCAGGAGGACAAATTAATAGACACTTTAAAAGAACACAAAGGTGCTATAGGATGGACCATAGCTGATATAAAGGGCATTACCCTTTAATCTGCACCCATAGGATATATCTAGAGGATGAAGCTAAACCATGTCGTCAAATGCAAAGAAGGTTAAATCCTAATATGAAAGATGTGGTTAGAGCAGAAGTCCTAAAGTTGCTTGATGTGGGAATCATCTATCCCATAAGTGATAGCAAATGGGTAAGTCCTACTCAGGTGGTTCCAAAGAAGTCTGGAGTGACAGTAATAACTAACGCCAACAATGAATTAATCCCTACTAGGGTTACTACTGGTTGTGTATGTGTATCGACTATCGAAAGTTGAATGCTGTTACAAGGAAGGACCATTTTCCTTTGCCCTTCGTTGATCAAATGTTAGAAAGGGTTGCAGGACACTAGTACTATTGTTTCTTAGATGGTTATTCAAGGTATAACCAAATAGAAATTGCACCCGAGGATCAGGAAAAGACCATATTTACATGTCCTTTTGGCACTTTTGCTTACAAAAGAATGCCATTTGGATTATGTAATGCTCCTACCACATTTCAACGTTGCATGTTAAGCATTTTCAGTGATATGGTGGAGAGAATTTTAGAGGTTTTCATGGACGACTTTTCTGTTTTCGGTAATTCATTTGAAACATGTCTTGAAAATCTAAGAAAAGTCTTAACTCGTTGTAAAGAAAAGAACCTAGTGCTTAATTGGGAAAAATGTCATTTCATGGTTCCTAAGGGAATTGTCTTAGGTCACATTGTGTCATCTAAAGGTATAGAGGTAGATAGAGCTAAAGTTGATCTAATTTCCAATCTACCCATTCCAAAATCTATTAGGGACATTCGATCTTTCCTAGGTCATGCAGGATTCTATCGGAGGTTCATTAAGGATTTTAGTGCAATATCTAGACCACTATGTCACCTCCTCACAAAGGATACTCCTTTTGAGTGGACTAAGGATTGTCAAGAAGCATTTATAAAGTTGAAAGATAAGTTGACCACTGCACCTATCATGCAGCCGCCTGATTGGAGTCTACCCTTTGAAATCATGTGTGATGCCAGTGACTATGCTGTAGGAGCTGTACTAGGACAGATAAAAGAAAAGAAGCCATACGTCATCTACTATGCCAATAGGACCTTAAATAGCACCCAAATGAACTATTCTACAACGGAGAAAGAACTCTTAGCAGTTGTCTTCGCCTTGGATAAATTTAGGTCTTACTTGGTAGGATCTAAAATAGTCATATTCACTGACCATTCGGCCCTCAAGTATCTTCGTTCTAAGAAAGATGCTAAACCTAGACTAATTAGATGGATTCTCCTACTCCAAGAGTTTGACATTGAAATAAAAGATAAAAAGGGAGTAGAGAATGTGGTAGCTGACCATTTGTCTCGTTTAGTCCTAACAGAGCCTTTAAATGAGTTGCCAATTAAAGACACTTTCCCTGATGAGCAACTTTTTCATGTTTCCCATCCTCCCTGGTTTGCTGATATTGCAAATTATTTAGTCACGGGGAAAATTCCTGAACATTGGACTAAACAAGAAAAGAAAAAATTCTTTTCCAATGTTAAGCATTATTTCTGGGATGATCCATACCTGTTTAAATACTGCCCAGATCAAATCATTAGGAGATGTGTCCCTGACTTAGAACAACATAGTGTTATCTCTTTTTGTCATTCAGAAGCATGTGGTGGACATTTTTCTACCCAGAAAACAGCGGCAAAGATTTTGCAGTGCGGTTTTTATTGGCCGTCGTTGTTCAAAGACACACATGTGTTTTGTAAATTATGTGAGCAATGTCAAAAGTTAGGAGGAATAACCCGTAGGAATATGATGCCTCTAAACCCTATTCTTATCATAGAAATTTTTGATTGTTGGGGTATAGATTTCATGGGTCCATTTCCACCTTCTTTTGGCTACATTTATATCTTATTCGCCGTAGACTATGTTTCAAAATGGATTGAGGCTATCCTATGTAGGCATAATGATCACAAAATAGTTCTTAAATTTTTAAAAGAAAACATTTTTTCTAGATTTGGGACTCCTCGAGCCATTATAAGTGATAACGGTACACATTTTTGCAACAAACCATTTGAAGCACTAATGAAAAAATATAATATTACACATAAAGTTGCAACACCGTATCACCCACAAACAAGTGGACAAGTAGAAGTATCTAATCGGGCCATCAAACAAATCCTTCAAAAGACTGTTAATCCAGATCGTAAAGATTGGTCTCTTCGACTGACTGATGCGCTTTGGGCTTACAGGACTGCACATCGCACCCCGATTGGTATGTCTCCCTATCGTATTGTATACGGTAAGGCTTGTCATTTGCCTGTGGAATTGGAACATAGAGCCTATTGGGCAATAAAGACATTCAATTTCAATATTGATAAAGCAGGCTCACATCGCAAACTCCAACTTAATGAGTTGGAAGAGATCAGGCAAGAAGCTTATGAGAGTAATATGATATATAAAGAAAAGATGAAAGTTTTTCATGATAAGAACATAATGAGAAAATCCTTTACTCCAAGCCAAAAGGTTCTACTTTACAATTCTAAGCTCCACCTATTTCCAGGTAAGCTTAGATCTCGATGGACCGGTCCATACATAGTAAAAGAAGTTTTTCCATATGGGATTGTCGAGATTGAGAATACTAGGACTGATCATTCTTTTAAAGTGAATGGGCAACGTTTAAAGCCTTTCCTAGATTATGAGAATCCAGAAGTTGAGTCCACAACTCTGGAGGATCCTGTTTATCAGGATTGAGTGAATTTGATCTCTTTGTACCATATTTTGTATTTTGTTGTTTTCTATATCACCCATATTCATTTTAGGTCCTACTTTTTAAACATTGAGGACAATGTTTCTGTCAGGTTGGGGGGTGTAGAATTCTAGCAAATTCTAGTTTTCTTTTAGTTTTTAGGTGTTTTCCTTGGTTTTTAAAAAAAAAAAAATGAAAAAAAAAGAAAAATTTTAGGTCATTTCCTATACCATGATGAGAATTGGATTTTCTGAAGTATGATCTGGATAACTTTAGCTTATTAATAGAATTGAATATGATTAATTCATCATTTTACTCATTTTCTAAAGTATTCCATAAAAGCAAAGTCTCATATCACATTTGTACATGCAGTTGCATATAGATAATCTAGATTGATAAGTGGCTATAACTTAGAAATTCTGAAGAAATTAAATGTAGACCTATAACACAAGTGAGTTTTAGAGCCATTCATCCTTTTTTAGAGGTTATAAATGTTCAAAATTTTCTTCAGCGTGCTTAAAGAAAATTGATCCCAAACTCTTAAATTTGGCTAATTACCTGAATAATTAGAATACTACCTTTAAAATTCTGAAAGTTCATTGAATTTGATAGATTATATGAAACCTAGAAAATGATTTAGGACATGCTTGTTATTAACCTAAAGACATAAAGCCTACCCAGAAGTATTTTTACCACTAGTTAGCCAAGTTGAGCCTTGAATATAAAGCCATTTTCTTTTGTCACCCAAATTACCATTTACCCATATTAACCCAGTATAAATTATCCATTACCCATTTTTCTTTGAAAAATAAGTTAGAGAAGAAGGAAAAAAATATCTTTTAGTTGCAACAAAAGTAGAAAAGTGGATATCAAGAAAAGAAATATTCTTCAAAGTGAGTCAAAAATATGAAAAGAAAGAAAAGTGAAAAGAAAAAAAAAAAGAAAAAAAAAAGAGTTTGAAGAATGCAAAGAAATGGAAACAAAAATATTCACTTTAGAAAAAAGCAAAGAAAAGAAGAATTGTCAACTTTAGTAGAAGACCTCTACTTATTTTTTTGAAGAAACTTTGAATACCTTTATACCCTTTCTTTGGTACCCTGTCCTAAGCTTATGTTTCGTCCCAATTAAAGACCTATTGATTCTAGGATGAATATAGTCTTGATGAGGAAATGAATGGATAGGATTAAAAGAGTGGTATTTCTAAATATGCAAAGGTAATGACATCTATTCCAAAGAGATCAAAAGAAATTCCTTAGTAACTCCCGTCCTTCATGAGTATATATGAGATATATTTGTTTTCATTGACTCTTCTCACATAATTAAAAGAGAGATATGATTTAAACCCTCTATCTGAGAGACTTTATTTCTGAGCGTATGCCATTAGTAAGGATTGAGGTCAAAACATATTTCAGATGGAGTTCAAAAGTTAGAAGTCTACTTAGAGATAAAGATTATTCTATGTATAGACTGCATATGCACATACTCAATCTAAGATCTGAGCTTAAGTGGAATATTTTTAGCATATGGGTAGGGTTTTTTTTTGAATTATTCAGTCATCTTTATTAGTTTGCTAAAGTTGATAGATTTATTGAAGATAATTATCTGAGAAAAAAATGGAGATGACCTGAAAAAAAAAAAAATTTTTTAAGTTGATTTCTTCGTATCTTTTGCTAGGGACTAGCAAAATGCTGGTTGGGGGTGTGTTAAGTGTTCAATTTTGGTCAAAATACCCCTAATTTAGTATTTGATTAGAGCATCTAGACCATTAATTTTAAGATTTTAAATCAAATATTTCATTTTAGCTTTAATTGGCCATCCAACCGTTGAATTGTAAAATTTAGTGGTTAAATGACTATTAAAGCTAATGGACGGTTTAGATTTCGCTAATTGAGTCCTGTGCATTGCAGATCGGTCAACTCAGGCATGGACGCTCCAGATTGAATCATGGAAATCAGATGGAATTTGAAGAGTCATAGTACAAAACAAGATTGAAGACTTGCAGAGTTCTAGTAAGACTAGAATTCCAGTGGACCCACTCTCTTTCTTATCTCTCTTTTCTCTCTCTTTCTCTTATCTTCCTTATCTTTCTCCTTTCTTTTCCTCTTATCTTTCTCCTCTCTTTTCTCTTTTTCTCTCTCTTATCCCTCTCTCCTATACGTCTCTCCCTATCTCTCTTTTAAAAGACCCTTCTTTCTTCTCCAAAAAGAATGTTTTTCCCTTTTTAGGAAGGTGCAGGCTGGGCTCTCTCTCTCTCTCTCTCTCTCTCTCTCTCTCTCTCTCTCTCTCTCTCTCTCTCTCTCTCTCTCTCTCTCTCTCTCTCTCTCTCTCTCTCTCTCTCTCTCTCCAGCATCAACCTCCTTTCCCCTGCCCAGTTCTCTCCATCTCTTCATTGCCCAGCCGGCAAGCCTAGACGCCCATCTCTTGCTCTTTGTCGCATCCCCCCTAATTCCTTCACTGCATCGGACTGCCCAGAGATCCCAACTCCAGCCCGGCTCTATCTCCCTTTTCTCCTCCCATCTTCCACGGCTCCACCGCCCTTAGCCTCTGCATAGCCACACAGACAGGAGAAGGAAAACCCAACTTGGGTTTTCCTCCCCATCGTTTTTCCTCTTTCCCTCCTCTTCTCCTCTTTTTCTTCGAGTCGCACGGTCCTGGGAGAGAAAATCCGTTCTGGGTTTTCCTCCCCATCATTTTTCCTCTTTCCCTCCTCTTCTTCTTCTTCCTCCTTCTCCAGCGGTTCTCCCTTCATCGCCGTCTTCTCCGGCAGCTTGAAAAGTCGCACAACCCTTCTTCTCCGGTTTCCACAGTAGCCAGACAGCCACGGGAGAGAAAACCCAATCTGGGTTTTCTCCCAACGCACTCCCGCAATCTTCCTTCTTCTCCTCCTTCCTCTTCCTCTCCTTCCTTCTTCTCCTCCTTCCTCTATTCTTCTTCCTCTTCTCCCTCTTCCAGATTTCTCCCAAAACGTGTTTTCCTGGTTTTTTCGTGAAAAACCAGAACCCCTGAGGAAATTCCAAGTCTGTCCCTGTTAAAACCCAGAAATACCAACTGTGTCCCCTGGCAAATTTCAGGAAATTCCATCTGTGTCCCTAAAAGAATTCCATCTGTGTCCCCTGGCAGATTTCAGAAAATTCCATATGTGTCCCTAAAAGAATTCCATCTGTGTCCCCTGTCAGATTTTGAAAATTTCATCGATGTCCCCAAAAGAATTCCATCTGTGTCCCTTGGCAGATTTCAGAAATACCAATTGGATCCCCTGTTTAATTACAACTGTGTCCCTGTGCTATTCTGGTTTTAACTTATCTTCATTCTGACTATTCAGTGACAAAGGTAATCCAAGACAGACTATTCAAGAACAGACTAATTCAGAGACAGTGCAATCCAAGGACAAGCTTATCCAAGACGCATTTTATTTTTATTTTCTGTTTTCCTTGGAATAAATATTTGTGAACATTGGAACAATTGAATAAATCTGGATTTTATTTTTTGTTAGTTTTTATTCTTTTAGTTGAATTTTATTTAAAAATCCATAATTTTAAATCAAGTCCTCGTGGGATCGACCCGTATTTGCATAGCTATACTACAATAGCCCGTGCACTTGCGGTTAAACAATCAACACCTAAACCCTTTTGTTAGCTTTATGGTTACACATTCGTAGATCCTATTAGAACTTTATTAGACTATTGAATTGATGTTCCTTCTTAGCAAACGTATTTCTCCTAAGATCAATTTTCCAATTAAAAAGATTATTTTTCCATGAGATATTATCAATCTCCTTAAGCTTCTTATTTGAAGTAATAAAATAGATTTCTCTGTAAGAACGCATATGAGGAAAACTTCAACACTTGTTATACAAAAAAAAAAAAAAGAGAGTATTTTTTTCCATCCCTCACCAAAATTCTTGTGTTTTGTTGAACTAATTAATTTGTTTAAGTTCATGATGTGCTTCCACACATAAGAAAGAATGGAGAGCTTAGGATTGGTTAGACTCCAAAAACAAGTGCCATAACTACACTTAGCATTGATTATTCCCTTCCAAATATTGTACAGTCCAAAACCATACCTGCAACACCGATTCCCATAAGAGCTTTGTTAAAATTTTCAATTATTCTAATATCCAAGCCCACAAACCCTATGTCAACTGAGATGCAACTTCATAGCTTCCTTTAGGTCATAAAGAAGAAATTGATTTTGAATTTTCTCAATACAACCTTTAACCTCATATTTTAGTAGGTGGACATGAAGTGAATAAGAATATTTGCAAGGGAAGCTTTGATCAATGTGATTCTACCATCCAAGGGAAGGAACTTCTTTTTCTAAGTAGCCAATTTTTTTAGAATTTTCTTAGTCATATGGACCTAGTTTCTTTTCCTCATACTTCCAATGATAATGGGTAATCTTAAGTAATTCATAGGAAGGCTCAAAATTTGACATTTTAGAAGAGAAGCTAATGCATTAAGAGACACTTTCGCCAACCCAATACCAATAATTGATTATTTACTCTAATAAACCCTTTTCTCAAATATTTCCTAAAAAATTTGGATAAAGCTTCTTTGATTAATGATGTAATTACTATCATGTTCACAAAAAAGTAAGGTATTATCAGCATATAAGAGGTGAGAGATATTAGATTTGTCTCTCACCTCTATTCCTTTAAACATCCGCAAAACTTCTACCTTAGAAATTATTCTAGAAAACAATTCCTAATAGTTGTAAACATTGATGAAGAGAGGGGATCCCCTTATTTGAGTCCCCTCTCCACCTGTAAAATCTTTTACATTTTCATTAATCAACAATGATACTCAATAGTTACAGATCAAAGTGTGAACCCATTTTTTGAACCACACTCATTTTTCCCCCATCAAATATAGAAGAAACTTCCAATCCACCTCATCATAGGTCTTTTGCAGGTCTAAATTCAAAAATACAATCTCTTTAGGGAATTAGTAACCTGAAGGACCACCAAAATTTGTCAAGATTTTATAGAAGCTATTTTTTTGTGAGAGATGACCTTTGAGATTACTAAAATTAGACCATTATCAAATATTTTGGAAATGATTTTTGAGATGCATGACGTGAGACAAGTTGGATGGAAATTGTTAAGTTCACATGATCCACTCTTCTTAGGGATCAAATCAGAAACAAGTACCCAACCTTTCTACCAATTTTAAGATTCTTATGAAAGTCACTATATGATCAAACAAGTCTTGTTAATTTTTCCCAACAATGTTTTGAAGAAAAAGAGATTGAATTCATCAAGTTCAAAAGCTTTATCTCATGACATTGATGGATAACTTTTCCAATTCTTCTATATTTAAGGATCGACTATACAATTGCACTTTTTCATAAAAAAAACATCAAAATGCAATCCCTATGGTTAAGGCTTATAGCTGTCATCTTGCTTAATTGGCCATAGAATGGTCAACTAATTCCTCATCTCAGAATGATAGCAACTCCCCAATGTTTAGTCTTATTCTTAGTAAGGCTAGTTTAGATGAGAACATACTTTCCTTTCTTCTATCAATTGGAGCCTCTTTTATTGATCAATGAGTTTGAAGAAATTTTTATATTTTATCTAAGAATTATTGAATTTAATGGGTTTTGCTCCTTATGATTATGAATGCATATCAAGATAGATGGAATGATAATTTGAGATTGTACCATGAAGAATAGATACCGTAAATTACAAAAAATTTCTCATCCAATGAGAAGAAATTAAGCCTCTACTAATCTTGCTCTGTTAGGTGGAGACTATTGATTTCACCAAGTGAAGCACCCTTCATTTACTAGGAGATCAATGAGCTCCATCTTCTTGGATAAAGTGATTGAAATCTCTCACTTATCTCATGACACAATAAGTTGAGGCTCTTTCTCTTATAAATATGATAATATTGGAATCTCCAAGATTCCAACTATGCTACTCTAGATGATCTCCTCAAACATGTTCTATCTAATCCCATATCATTTGATCCATGTACAGGCACCAATATGGATTTCAAATTCTTATTATGCAATGAAATCTTTATGAACCTCCAAGTTGTCTAATTCCACAAAATTCTCATGTTACAAAAGTAGAATTCCCCTTGAAGCTCCAATTGCTTCTTTTTGAACAACTTGAAGGCTCTTGAGAAATCAAAGTTTGCCAAAGTTCTTCAATCCACCATTTGAAGTTTAATCGCTTAAAAACAAACAATTGATGTTTTATGAATCTTTACAAATTACTTAATTGAGGACCATTTCAATGGGCAGTTGGCACCTCTCATGTTCCACGATCTAAACTTCATGGTTCCACCTAATCATCACTAGAATCTACTTTCTCTTTGAAACAAGATGTTTTTAGATAGGAGGGAGCTTTCAGACCCAACTAAAAACAAACTTTTTGTATCTTCCAAAGTTCCAGATACTTAATCTCTTCTTTTTGCCTTTGTTTTTTTCTTCCTTTCATACAACTTTGTTGTACCTGCTTCTTTAAGATTTGATGATGTCAATAAAGGAGGGAGATTGTTTGATCCCTTGATAGATTTTCAAATCTAAGAGGCACTTTAACAGATGAAGGCATAATTTCTTTTGGTTCTTGAACCTTTTTTCTAATTTGAAAAGATGATGACAATTGAGAATAAGTTGACTTGTCACTTTATATCCCTACCTTATCTATATGAAGTGTCACATATTTAAAGTTGTCTTTTATCTTCGTTAGTAACATATGGGGCAAACAAGTATTTTCTTATTTTTTGAATTTTGAATTCAAAATTTTTGTTGGACTTTTCTTAGATGCAGAATTTAAGTTCGGGCCATACCGAATGGGTCCTCCTAATCTAGGGACCTAGCATCTTCTTCCTCCTATTGCTACTCGTTGGGAGAATCACTTCCAACCTTGATGTGTAGAATCTTGTGTTATTTTTATAGCCATGTCCATTTCTTTTCCACAGAAACCCAAATTTGTTGACCTTTGATGTTGGTTTTTGACCATCTTCACCGAAACTCTAATAACTCTAGTTTCTTTATTTGTTGGGCCATAGAATCATCAAATCCAAAAAATTCTCCAAATGCCTCTATAGTAGGTTTAGAAATCAAGGAGTCTTATCAATCATGTGGCATCCCTTTAATGGACACCCAGTATAATCCAAAAGCTCTATCCAGATTTAAATCCCATATTCTTAGGCTAGTAAAAGGACAAGCTTGAGAAATACATCCTATTATGATGAGACAATTAGTTACTTTGATTAATGAAAGAATGATAAGTATATCTTTATACACTACTTGTTTGACCACGACTTTCAAATTAAATTCTCTACTTGGGTTTTCATCCACTACAACCAAATTTCATTTATTAACATCCTTTCACCCACTAATTTCCTCAAAATTGTATATAGTCTCTTTAAATTGTCTTATGTGATCATCACATTTTCTTTCCTTTTTCCCTTTTTCTCTTTCTTTTTAGGTCTAATTGGGTTGGTGTAGATACCCCATTTTAATGATAACCAATTAGACGAGGACCAATTGTTATTTTAGCAAGCAAGAAATATAATTAGCTAACCTATAAGATATGGATATATACTTTCAGCTAATAGTAAAACACTAATAGCCCATATCTAAATTTTATTCAAGTGCATAGGAAATATTAGGGTGAAGCTATTTTTTCTATTGATTACCACTATGTTACACTATATACGTATTGTTCACCTAACTTCCCTGCAATTACTATTCATATTCTCTTACACTTTCAAAATTTAGTCTTAAATCATCCTCAATAAAAGAAAGAGTTGATTACAGTGACTATAAAAGAGAAGGTTTTGACATTAACTAAATAAGGTAGGAAGTATAGTTTTAACAAGTTAAACCGATTAAACTTTAACAGGTACAAATGGTTTAACCACCATATTCTCAAAAAGTACTTTCATTTAGGCTTGAAGAAGTTGACTGAGGAGTATTATGGGAGTTCAATTTGGAGCTTGGGAAAAGCTTGAAGAAGGGACTCTTCAACTTAGGTAAGGTTTCAAAGAAACCTCAGAGGTATTTTTTAGTTTTAGTTATATTAGCATGCTTTAAGTACTCCACTTCCTATTTTATTTTAGTTTTATTAATAGTTATAGCTTGTTCCAATTTAGTTTGTTTAAAGTCTTCTTTTGGTTATTTAGTACTAACACTTCTTTTGGTTATTTAGTACAAAGAACCCAATAAAAGAAAAATGTACGAAAATTTTTAGAAGGAAACACTTAGAGAACTGATTTGTGAATGATAAGTAAATATTTGGAAATGATCACGAGACCATGGTTGCGAATATTGAATTTATGAAATCTTGCATATATGCATTCATTTGATCCTATTCTACACCCTAAAGGGTTTAATAACTTATGGTAGCTAGCCATTGGGGACCATGTGATCCTTTGGGAATAACATCCACCCATTAGACTTGCTTTTGCTCCTGAGCCATCCATGAAGCCATTTTAGAAGAAATTCTATTGTGATTACCATCAAGGAGTGGGCTCTAATACAGACTAGTGCATGGTTTTTCATTAAATTGTGCAATGGTTCATTGATGATAATAACATTGTCTTTGAGAATGGAAACAAGGAATTTATAGGTATACTTTACTGCAACAAAATACCCCTAAAGTGTAGTTATATGAGATCAATTTAGAAGACAATAATTAGGCAAATATATTTCTAAAATTAGTCCCTAAAACTATCCTAATCTAGGCCATTAATAAGGGATTATACCATGACAAAAGTAAGACTGCAAAATGCTCCATAAGATTGTCCCCTAAGACATCCTTTTTTGAGAACAAATAGAGAATAATTAGATGGTCTTGGTTGAACTTGAAAAATTAAGATAAAAAATAGTCTAATAAAAATTTCTTATAAACCTTAACCAATTTGATAGGAATTTAGCAGAAAAATGCAATGAAATAAACCCTAGCCTCCACAATCAAGTAGGCACAAAAGGCACAAACAAAGAACTAATTCACTTATAATATGACTTAAATTATAAGAGAAATTCAAGCCTTAATGGGTGAAATCACAACCCTAAATCTAATATTTAGTTACTCTAGATTCGAGCAAGAGACTAGTGATAATTCTATTGTTGGTCCTTAGGAAGCTCCAACTTGATTCCATGCAAAAACAAACATACTGAAAGGCATATTATTATAAAAATAATTTAATAATCAGCCCTAAAATAAAAATAAAATGGGAATTGATGACATATTTATTACCTCCATTGATTGAAAGAGCTTTCCTAATCTTTACCTTTAGCGTAAATCTCTTCAAACTAAGAAAGTGAGAAACTACATCTATAGATGACATACAAGTCTAGTAGAAATAAAAAGATCTACCCTTTAAACTAGATCAACTAAGCCTTATAATGCAATGATCCATACTAGAAATGTTTGAGAAAAACATCCTCTTTTTAGGCTTCAAGAGATTCTACAATTTGTTTTGTTTTTGGTTTTTTTTTCTTCTGATTTTTGAAAATATATGGAGAGGCAAAGAGGCAATAAGAAAGGTGGACTAGAACTTCTCTCTCCATTATCTCTCATCTTTTATATGGTCCCCCTATCTAGGGAATAGATCTTGGCCTTACATATATCTAATAGGTATTTTAATGGTTGAGATTTAGCTTGTGTGGTAATTATTTGCTACTCTAAGTTACTACTACTAATTCAAGTAATACAGGACCATCATAGATACAATGGTTGCCATAAATGTTAACCTATGAGATCATATGATCCTAACATCCAAAATCATCTAATTAGTTAATCAGGCTAATTTAGAGATAAGACAACAATATTTGGTCAATCACTTGAGCTAGATAACCATATGTCATATGATGGTGCATATTGCCTACACTAAGAAAATGGGCAGTCTGATAATAGATCTCAAGCTCTAGTCTAAGACTCATTGTTTGAAAATTCAGTGCGACATGATCATCTTATGTTCAAATGATAAACCCATGAGTAGAAAGCCACAGTAAGAAGTGAAGTACCTTTGGATTAAGAGACATCTAGTTCTCCAAAAGCAATAACTCATACCAATGGGCCATCATATTCTAATCATATGCTCATAAAGGAAATGGGTAGGTACTTGTTTAGTAAGATCAAGTCTCTACTGCTTGAGATTTGAAGAGTCTTCAAAACTTTAAGTTCATGCTCTTATATGTTGAAACTCATTCTAAAATATGGTTTATATACTTGATAAATATCATTTCTATATTAACTTATGCCTCTTTGTTTTATTTTTTGGTCTAAATTAGGGTTAAAGTAGTTTAGTTAATTAAAAATTAGAATTAATAAATATAAAAATTGAGATACTTGATTTTTGACTTTAAAATGATTAATTCATATATTTTTATTGAATGATTAATCTTAGACATTTGATTGAGATCTACAAGTGCAAATCAATAAGTTTATGTGTATTGAAAAATAGATCAATTGAACACCAGAGGGTGAGCTATCATAGAGACTTTTCAAAACAAAAATGTCTCCCACTTTCTAATTTGAGATGTTTCCTAATTTAGAGAGTTTTTTTCTCATGATTACTTTCCTAAATAGAAACTTTATTAAATGAATAAGTTTTGTTTTGTTTCTCTCAGTTAGTCACCCACTTTCTTAAAGGAAAATATTTTTCTAATCAAAGAAAAAAAGTTTAACTGTTATTTGACTAGTAAAAATGTCCTAATTTAGAACTATTTTTGTACATTTTAGAAAGCTTGTTATTAGGACATTTTTAGAAGGAAAATGAAAAGGAAGGAAAGAAAAAGGGAATTAGGTTTGCATCATAGTCAACTACTTTGTTAATTAAGAAAATTTCTTGTTATCATCCAAGCTGAAAAAATGTCCCACTTTCAACGAGTTGGTTGTTGCTACTTCTTAACATAGAGAAGGGCTAAAAAATGTTCAAGAAGAAAAGGACAAGATGAAGACCAGCCATAGAGAGTTCATCAGTTGTGCTGCATGGATCATCCATCATCTAAGGTTAATTTTAAAGATTAGAAAGTGGAAGGAGCTAAAAAATGAGTTCTTTTGTTTTCTCATTCAAGTTTATAGTTTTTTATTTTTAAAAATTTATTGTATAAATAATTTCATGATAAGTGGTTCTTTGAAAAATGGTTTTAATGTTTTATTTTGCTTTAATTCTAATACTTAAAGTTTAAAGGAGATGATCATGGATTGATTTTTATATGTAAGTAAATACTTTATTGGATAACTTATGCTAAGATTAGGTGAGTCACGCCTATAGTTTGTAGATGATTCATGTTAATAGTCTACACTATGAGACTATTTATTCTTTCTTTAAAGAAATTCTATTTTATAAGTTCATACATGATTTCAAGTTATGAAAGGCATTAGTATGATTTGATTGGTGGTTCTCAATTTATATACTATAATCTCTTTTATCTTTGTTTCATTAAATTTATTTTTAACTCCAAAAGTAAAACTTCTTTAATTTGATGATAGTTCACTCCATCCTCAAGGTTTGACTATGCTTTATACTTACCATACTACAATTGTTCTTACATATCAATGCTCCAAAGTGGGAATAATCCATTTTATGAGTAAGATTATTTCTATATAGGAGGTTGGTTTGCATTAAAATTTGATAGTGGATAATATACCATTTATATAATAGACTAATAGGGCTTTTGGAGATCAAAGATTGGACTAGGATTGACTAAGTAAAAATTTTAAAGTATAGGGTCATGAGTGGGCTGAGAGTAGAAGCTTAGTTTTTGTAGGAGGTAGATGGTTTCTTCATTCAATAAGCTAATGCCCATATATAGTTCTATCATGGATTTTAGGCTTGCAAAATGATTTCCTGCATTTTGTAGCTTAGGGCCATTAATAGGACAAGATTAATAGATTATGAGAGTATATGTGCTTGAAAAAGTAAGTTTACTATTGTTAAATATTGATTTGTTACACTTTAGTCCCTAAACTACTTTTTTTTTACAAATTAACTACTAAACTATTTATAATTTTGCATATAAGTCCTTCAGTCCTCCTCAATTATCAATTTGTTACACTTTAGTCCCTAAACTTCTTCTTCTTCTTCTTTTTTCTTTTTTTACAGATTAGTCCCTCAACTACTCAATAGTTTTTGACCATAAGTCCTTTTGTCTAATGTCCATCAACGGACATTTGATGTGGGCTTCACAATGTATATTATAATATTTTGGATAAAAGTATAATAAACATTTAGGGAGAAAAGTGAAAAAAATAATAGTTTAAGGATTAAATAGTAATTCACAAATAGTTTTGTATATATCTCTCTCTCTCATTTTCTCTCTAAATCTTTTTCAAATATAAATTTTTCATAGACTAGATAAACTAAAATTTATTTTTTAGAAAATAAAAGAAAAATCATAAAATCAAGGTTTTCAAGGTTGCCAGCCATTAAACTAGGTGTTGATTGTTTAACCGCAAGTGCACGGGCTATTGTAGTGTAGCTTATGCGAGTACGGGTCTATCTAACGAGGACTTGATTTAAAATGATGGAGTTTTCAATAAAATTCAATTAATAAAAGAATATAAACTAACAATAAACTAAAATCCAACTTTATTCAATTTCTGCACTTTGCACAATTATTTATTCAAAGTACAACAGAAAATAAAACTAAAAGGCGTCCTGGATAAGCTTGTCCTTGGATTGCACTGTCCTTAAATTGCACTGTCCCTGGATAATCAAAATGTGAACAAAACAAAACCAGAATAGCACAGGGACACAGATGTAATTAAAGTGAGGACACAGTTGGAATTAAATCGGGGACACATATGGAATTAAACAGGGGACCCAAATGGTATTTCTCATATCTGCCAATGGCAGAACCATAATTTCTTCAGGGTTCTGGTTTTTCACGAAAAAACCAAGAAAACACGTTTTGGGAGAAATGTGAATGAGATGGGAAAAGGGAGAAGAAAGGAAGAGGAAGGAGGAGAAGGAGGGAGAGGAAAAAGGTGGGGAGAAAACCCGACTTGGGTTTTCTCTCCTGGGGCATCCGGTGATGCAGAGAAACCCGCCGGAGTTGGGAGACGGGGAAGAAGATGGGAGAAATGCGTTGGGAATGGAAACCCAGTTTGGGTTTCCAGTCCTAGACCTTCCGGTTGGGCTTGGTGTAGTAGCCTGTGCTGGGTCCTGGATTGGGTTGTGCTAGTTTCCAACCAGGGAGATGGTGGTTGGTGGAGATTCTGATGTTGGTTTCTGTAGGGCAGAGAGAGAGAGAGAGAGAGAGAGAGAGAGAGAGAGAGAGAGAGAGAGAGAGAGAGAGAGAGAGAGAGAGAGAGAGAGAGAGAGAGAGATGGCCTATGCGATGGTGATGGGGAAGAGCAATTGGGTTGGTGAGAAGCAAGGGCGTCCTCCAGCTTCTGAAAGAAGAGGAATTCGAGATCGACAATTGGTTTTAAGCACTGGCGTTGGGAGCTCTCCGGTGGAACGGACTGTGCATGTCGGGCTAGAGTGAAGAAGACTATGGGAGGTGCGGTAATGGGAAAACCGGTGATGGAAGGAAGGGAGGTGCTGGACTGGACTAGACTGGGTTGATGACGAAGAATAGAGGGCAGAGTGGGAAGGGGGAAAAGGTGAGGATGCCAGCCAGCCCAGGTGTGTCACGTACCTATCACCGACTGGTCCAACTGAAGAGGAAGAGGGAGAAGAAGGAAACGTGAGAGAGAGAAGAGGGAAAGGGAGAGAAGGGGAGAAGAGGTGGAGAAACAGGAAGAGAGAATGAGGGGGAGAGATGATCTAGCCCCACCCTCATAAGAGGGGAAAAACGATTTTTGGAGAGAGAGAGGGGAAGGGGAATAACAAGGAGAGGGAGAGAGAGACGTGTGAAAGAGAAGGAGAAAAAGAGATAGAAGAGAGAGAGAAGAAAGGAGAGGGATAAGAGAAAAGGAGAGAAAAGAGAGGAGAAAGACAAGGAAGAGGAGGTAGAGTGATAGAGATAGGTGGGGTCTACTAGTATCCTGGTCTTGCTAGAACTTTGCCAGTCTTCAAAGTCTTCAGTCTCTTTGCATGAAATTTCATCTGATCTCCATCTAATATCCTTGATTCGATCTGGCGCGTCCACGCCTGAGTTAACTGATCTGCAATGCATAGGACCCAATTAGCGCAATCTAAACCGTTCATTAGCTTTAATAATCATCTAACCATTAAATTTTACAATTCAACGGTTGGATGGCCAATTAAAGCTAAAATAAAATATTTGATGTAAAATCTTAAAATTAATGGTCTAGATGCTTTAATCAAATACTAAATTAGAGATATTTTGACCAAAATTGAATACTTAATACTAGGCATCCTTTTTGTGGTAAATTCTCAAATGTATTTCTCAGTAAAAAGTCATCCAAATTTTAAGGATTTATAGATTGGGACCTCTAGATTCTAGATTGGAAAATCATTTTCTAAAACTTCAAGGAAAAGGGCATCATATGAAGATTTTAAATCTCACCAACCATAAAACTTAGATAATTTACTTTGGCAAGATTAGAATCCACTTTTCACTAGAAACCATCCATATTTTAAGAGTTTGTAGATCAAGCCTTCAAAATTTGAGATTAGAACTTTTTTTAAAACTCTAAGAAAAAGACATTATATGGGCTTTTAAATGTCAGTAGCAAAAAGATCTAGTCATCTTATCTATTAAGATACAAAACTTTTAACAACAACATTTTAGTCCCCAAACTATTGTGTTTGTCACTTTTGTCCTTGAATGATTCAATACAAATTTCTTTGAAAACATTACAATATACATCATGAGATCGACATGAGATATCCTTTAATGTCCATTGACGTCCATCGACAGAAGTTGGCAGAATAACTCAAGGTGCAAAAATTATTAAATAGTTCAAGAGCTAATCTAACAATAATAATTTATGAATTAAAGTGTAACACAATAATAGTTTAGGGTAGTAAATTTTACTTTTCTTTTTCTTCTAAGACATTAAGAGCATATTGCTTCTCTTAAAACCAAGTCTCCTATCTCTTCTTTTGTTTTTATAAATAGAAGGATTAGAGATAAAAAAATAGTTGGAGGGACTACTACTATTTTAATAGGGCCAATCCAAAAAATGCAGCATGCCCATAATTTTATGTAGAAAACATAGGCATAGTCTTAGTTTGAAAATAATAATGTAGAAAAAGGTAGAGTGGGGTGTACTTTTTCAATGACCAAAACCATATAGTCGATAAATCTTGACATAAGCCAGTTCTTCCACAAAACCATTGAATGATCCTAAACCATTTATTGGAGGATTTGAGATGAATACAACCAAATAATTTGACTTTGGCCAAAATCTAACAAGAGTTTGTATTTAGAGGCATATATAGCTCATCCATAACTTAACCCACATTTAGTTTAGACTTAGAGGCAGACACCATTTGAAAACTTTTATTACCATGGTTTAGGTGACTGGAAAGAGGGACATGGGAGCCCTACATATACTCTTGCTCACCCATTTACATTAACACAAAAATGTGAAAGAATTTGGTTCTCCTACTTGGCCAAAAGTTTGAGTATATTTATCCTCATACTTTCTAGAGAGAGAGAGAGAGAGAGAGAGAGAGAGAGAGAGAGAGAGAGATTCATTAGATAGTTTATGCGAAGACAATTTGTTAAAAAAAAAATATTTCTATTATCAAACTCATTTTCAAAAAGGAGAGGGATAGAGAGAGGGAGAGGATAGAATTTCCTGTATAATTTTAACATAATTAGTTTCAGTAATCAATGAGACAATAAATGATATCTTATAACCTTTCTTCTAAGAGGAAATACATCAAACATCTAGAGTGCAAAACCTTTGCCAAAATTTGGTTGCTTTTTTGTCTATCCCTCCAATGTCAAGAGAAAAACCCCAAATTGGAATTGAATAAATATTAAACCAAAAACCAAATAAAAACCCAGCAAAACATGACTTCAAAATGGTTCCATCTCTTATGATGCTCTCAAATCCCCTCCACCTCCACAATCACTTTGACTCAACTACTTCCCTCCTCACTCCTCTATCTTCTCCCACTTCCTCCTCAATAACTCCTCTCTTGCTCTTTACTTTGGCTTCAATTCTCTCTCTGACCATCCCAATATCCCCAAAGCTCTATATCCCATCTCCCATTTATATTTTGACACCCTCTCCACCTCCCACATTTGGTCCCTCCACTCTTCCTCCTGTGAATCTCATTGGCACTCCTCTTGTGGGCCATGTTATTCTTTTTTTGCTTTCCTCCTCGATCAACTAAAATCTTATCTATCCAATCTTTCCCTCCCAACTGATTACACCCTTTTTATTGTCCTTTTTCATCTCCATCACAATCATTGCCCCAAAAACCTAGCAATAGAACACTTAATCCATTTTTGATTAAAAAATCACTAACACAATAACCTAATTACTTGTTACGAAACTTTGTCTAGATTATATCAAAATCCTAGTTAGACATTGCCTCTTTCATGTGATTTATTCCTTTAAAGAATTGACTTCTTTGCCTAACATACGTGGCCATTGGTGGTACACACATTAAATTAACCTATATTTTCAATGACCCTAGTTTCCACCTCTCAGTATATTGATACTAGCTTTGCTACCCATGGGTTCTTTTTCAACCTCTAACCATGTTAGGCCTTATATTATGGCCAACAAAATATAAGTATTTAGATAAACTTAGGGGCAAATAAATTTTCTCTTTAAGCTTTTCTAATGAAACACCATCCCAAGATTATCCTCCCCCCTCTCTTCTAATAATTACAAACTTGGTCACTTTTGGAACTAATACAAAGAGACTGGGGTGAACAAAGTAAGCACACCTAGCCACATATCCTCCTAATCTCTGGTTGGTCATTATCCTGTTAAGTGTTAAATTTTGGTCAAAATACTCCTAATTTAGCATTCAATTAGATTATATGACCAATCAAATTTGTAATTTTTAGCTTGATTTTGATTTTAGTTCCAATTAATCATCTACCTCTTAATTTATAAAATTTAACGGTCAGATGATCATTAGAGCTAATTAGATGAATAATGTATGGTTTAGATGACTCTAATTTGATCTTCTAGTTTGCAGAGCAACCAAAAGAGGCTTGGATGGTTTAGATAGAGATTCAGTGGTGCAGATCAACAGGTAAGATGGGATGATTTCCCAAAAGAAAAAGAATTCTAATTAGAGAAAAGGAAACAATTCAAAATGAAAATCAATGAGATAAAGAAATAAGTAGAATTTAGAAGGTGAAAGAAGTCTATAAAGAAGAGGAAACGAGCCAACATACTCCTCTCTTTGGTTGGAGGTTGAAAGGAGGAAACCATCCCCCCTCTCTTTCTTCTTCCCTCTTCCCTCTTCTCTCCACTCTCTCATCTTACTCGTCTCTTTCCTCCCATTCTCTCCCACATTTCCCTTCTCCTTCACTCTCCCTCTCTTTCCCATCTTCTTCCCATTCTCTGTTCTCCCTCTTGTTGTCTCCTTCTCACTTGATCTCCCTTTGCCCTCTCTCTATTCCTTCCAGCCTCTGTTTGCATAACCTAACTGCATCGGCCATTTTAACCATTACAGCATCAACCGGCTCCCTTCTGTCCACACTAGTCTTAGCACCACATAATCCGACACACTCCATTACCGGCCTTTTCCCTGCTCCCCTCTCTCTAATTCACTTCTAGCTTCTTCACTGCACTAGCGATACCGCTCGACCGAGAGGAGAGAACCCAAATCGGGTTTTCTCTAAAATCTCCTCCTCCCTTCTTCTCTTCTTCCCCTGCTTCACCGTAATCTCCCTCTTAGACCAAGCTTTATCCACCACACTCTCACCTCGGTTTCTCCCCTTCACCCACCCTAGCACTGCCAGACCATCACTGGCATCTTCCTTGTCACTGGTCGGACTGGAGAAGGAAACACAACACGGGTTTCCCCTTTTTTCCTCCTTTCTTCTTTCCCCTTTCTTTTCCTCCTCCTCATCTCTTGTCTTTCGACTCCCTCCTCCATTGGGTTTCCCTCTTTCTTGTTTCTTTTTTCCATTTAAATAGGATTTTCTTCAAATTTCAATTTTAGCCTTGGGACTTTAATTAAAATTTCATTTCTATTCCCTTTTTAATTCTCTCTTTATCCTTGTTATATTCTAATTTTAATTTATCTACATTTTGTTATCCAAGAACTACACAATCAAAGCTAGATCAATTAAGGCTTAACCTAATCAACAAGTTAGTCTTAATAACCATGATTTCTCAATTTCTCTTCTGTTTTAGATAAGATTTTTAATTAACTTTTAGATATCATTCTTAGGACATCCCTTAGCTTAATTAATATCTTTGATCTTTAATCTAAAATTCAAAAATTTATCTATATCATCCAAAACTCAAAATCACCATTTAGTTCAGATCTTTAAGATTTTGAGGAATCTGACAAATCCAACCACTGGTTCTTTAGTCAAGGTCATCTTGAAGACATTGATGAAGGCCTATTGACTTTAAGATCACCATATTTGAAGAAATTAATAGTGATTAAGCTAGGAAAGTAGATTTTTCTTGTTATTTGGTTTATTTTCTTTCTTTTTGAGGTAGAAATTCTGTAACTTTTAGCAGTTGATTATATCTAAGCTTTGATTCCAATTTCAATAATTTATTTTAATTTTTAGCACTTAAATTTTATTTAAACTCCTACTTTTTAAGTTGAGTCCCTGTGGGATCAACTCGTACTTGTATTAGGTATACTATAATAGCTTGTACACTTGCGGTAAAACAAATTAGCATACCTCAAGCCTAATCTATAGAGCAAAATCATCTTTTACATGAGTGGCGAACCTCCACGGCAACAAGCTTTGGCAACCAACTATTTTGCTTTTTACTAACTCTTGACTTCTTTTTCCCCACATGGTCCTTTGAAAATTAAAATCTCCATTGATTTTGGGCCAATTTCTATTATCAATATCATCCAAGTAAACCTCAGAGTTGTTTCATATGTTTCCCTTCTTTCCCTTCTCATCTGATATCTCTTTGCAACTTGTCAACTCATATATAAGAAGATTGGAAAGGTAGATATCTTTATAAGAGTAATTGATTTCTTATGGAAGAAAGTACCCTTTCTAACCAAATCCAATAGGGAGAACCAAATATAGGATGTAGATAGGTGGATTTTGATTGGATACGCCTTGTTACAGTCAGGATGTGCTAGGATAGCAGATGGATTGGATTTTAAGTGGAGAAATTCCTTGGGTTTTATCTTTAATAGTTGCCTCCACATCCCTTTGGATTCATATTGTGCAACCAAAAATCATGGATCCAAGTCAAGAAAAAAGAAAAATTATTTTTCATCCCAATAAAGATAGTATATATATGTATGTATGTATGTATGTATTTTGATTGTCATCTTATGTGTCTATTATTGTGGATATATATGCAACATATTTTGAAAACATCATAATGCCCTTTAAGCACCCAACTCTTGCAATATGATCAATTTAATTGCCAATTTTAAGTCACAAACTTATAAGTCATAAAGTTTCCTTAACTTTTTATTTATTTATTTTTATTCTCACTCTTGTTTAAGTTTTAATTTCCTTTCTAAAGTTACCTTATCTTTAGAGATGAAAAGGCATGTTTATTTTTGGTGCCTTAGCATTTTGGAATGAAAGTCAAGATAGATGAAAGGGTGATCATGTTTGAATTAAAAATAACCTTTCAAACAATGCTAAAAAGTACATAAAACAGTACGATATTTTTGAAATTCAATTGATGCTAACTAGATCTTGGATCATCATCAATAATAGATTTTTTTATCACATTTAGTTATCAATTAATTAATTAAATTTTATAAAGAAAATCCACAAAAGAGCCATTGTCTAACATGCTATGTTCAAATAATGTCTTAAAAAGGTAAGATCTTTTAGATCCATCAATCTATTTAGTTCATTTATACCCATACGATTATGCTTGGGGATGTAAAATTATAGACTCAACTTTTACATTTGAAATGAAAATTTGGTCATTGCACCTATCTATTATTCGGATTGTGTAGGCCGTATGGCTTCCCCATACATAGATTGGGACTGTTGAAAGTAAGAAACCGTCTTTCATACTTTGATAGTGATTAGAATAATAAAAGATCAAATGACCCTTTAATGAATTGAATGTTGATGAAGAGGCAATGGGAACAACCTTGAGATGGCCTACCTCAGCCCTAGAGAAGGCTCGACTAATTTTCCCTCAAGATAGTTAACATAAATGGAGAAGGATCCCCCTTGAAACTAGCTTGACCTAGCAAAGAAGCTTTCAAGCACCTGTACTAAGAACTGAAAAATGAAGAACCTCACATTACACTACATCCACTCTTCCACCTCTGATTTAAATTCATCCTTAGTGAAGATCATCAAAAAACCATTCACATCATCGTAAGCTTTCTCTATGTCAACCTCGTAGACGAGACTTTCATCTGTTTGTCTACTTTCATATTAGGTCTTTTGAGATAAATGTTCTCCAATGCTTTCTTCAATCTGGAATTAATTTTGTGCAAGAATTTTATGCTTGCTACTAATAGACATGTTGGTCTAAATTCTTTCATGTCCCACAGAATTTTCCATCATCGTTAAGGAATCAAATTTATGATATCCCCATATAGAAAAGAAATGTAGATCCGTTGGAGTTGGAGTTCTTTGTTTCTCAGTGAAAAAGTCTCTAACCAAACTATGTGGCCAAATAATTATAGCTTTTCTTATTCTACTCCGATAGTTGACGTTCCTTGTGGAGTAAGTATTCTTAGGAAAACAAAGGGTAGTGAATATGCACCCCTTTTTTCCTCAAGAGCTCCCTACTAAATAAAAAGGGCAGCCCCAGTGCACAAAGCTCCCACATATGTTGGAATTGGGGAAGGGGCGGACCACAAGGGTCAATAGTACACAGCCTTACCTTGCATTTTGCAAGACACTGTTTTCACACCTTGAACCTGTGACCTCAAGGTCACATGACAATAACTCCACCATTGCACCAAGGCTCCCCTTGAAAAGCTCCCTAGTAAATTGTAGAATAAATTTTCTGGACCCAGATTTCAAAAGATCCTTCTAGTTAACAATGATACTCAACTTAGATGGGCCACGCTTTGAAATTCTGACCTACTGTAACTAGCAATTGCTGTTTTAGTTGTAAATGGGTGGTGAAACTCTTTATTGTCAATGTTACGGCTACCGAAAACAATGGTTAGGATCATACAATGGATGAAAATTTTGGAGCGTGCCCATCTTAGACGATCAGCATTCCAAATAATTCGGATATTCAGAAAGTTAGGCCCACCTGAGGTTACAGCCGTTCATACCATTTTGTGAGGCACTTACGAGGGAAACCAACGGGTGCAGACGTCACTATGCAAAACAAATCATTTACCTAAACCGTCAATCTCCTCCATCAATATACAACCACCACAAGGCCTTGAATGGCTTCCTTCTTTCTCGTTTCATTGACCAACCCTTGCCGTGTTTTGATCTCCTCTCAAACTCAGACTTTCAGTTTCTATCACAATGGTTCACTCTAGTTTGAGAATTTTCTCATTCTTCTCTAATTGAACTATTTGTTTCCTTTGGAGGTTGGTGCTGCCTACTTATTTTATCCTACCTTGGAAATGGCTTCTTTCTGAATCTCGTATCTCATTTTTGTTCTTCTTCCCCTCTCTTCCAGTGGCACTTTGTTCTGTCTGTCTTTGACAAGTTCCAAATCATTTCAACCATATTTCCTTGTTTCCTGAAACCGAGAGCCTTCTCTTTCTTTCAGTTCTGCATCAAAGTCAGGCTCTTCGTCGTGGTGCGCATCGATGTCTCTTAGAGGGATAAAACGCGTCAGTTATTTAGTTACGTTGTTTCTTTTAAAAGCATAGTGTAGAATCATATCAACATACTGTGCAATAAGTAAAATTTCACACATGCTAATGAGTTTTCTTTATTATATGCTTCAGCACAGGGATTATGGTGAGAAACTATGACTTCAATTATTTTGACACAATCTTTTGGCTTTGAAGAAGTGCTTACTACGGAGTATTTTTCTTAATTCAAGGGTTCAGCTTCAGTGAAACTTTTTTCCCACCGCTCTTGGTTTTGGATCACTTTGAGGTACTTTGAGGCCTTAGAGCAAAGGACTGGAGTGGGCTTCTTTTGTGAGAGTAATTGGAGTTCATCGTAGATTCACAGGTCCCATTTGCTGACTCATAACATGGAACATCAGATGTATTGAAAGTTATTTTTGGGTAGAGATTGCAGTCAAACAAGGAATAGGGGGCACCTCTGTCTTAGATAGGTCTTCAAAAATGTTGGCGGATCTGGAAGTACTGCTGGAACAAATTACTCCATATGAAATTAGCAGATTAAGCATCAAGTTGGAAATTACCTTCCATATAAAGGGGAGCCTTGGTTCAATGGTAGAGTTGTCATCGTGTGACCTTGAGGTCATGGGTTCAAAGCGCAGAAATAGCCTCTTGCAAAATGCAAGGTAAGACTGTGTACTACTGACCCTTGTGGTCCTGACCCTGCAATAAGTAGGAGCTTCATGAACCGAAACTGCCCTTTTTTAACATTGACAAATAACCTGCTGCCTCACTGTCTGCGAGCCACTACTGAAACGCCTGTAGCCTACTATGGATATGGACGAACCCCAACTGGTGACTTGGTCCTCTGCAGCAATGGGTTGGTGCTGAAATTGCGGGCCTATACAGCTATAACTGTCCCCTTAGGCCTACCGCACAGACACATGCATAGACACATGCAGACACCATGTGCAAGCCCAGTCACCATTAAAATTCCCTCAAAAGGTGAAGAGAAGAGGGAAACTTACATAGGTACACATGTGCAAGCCCAGTCACAATTAAAGCTCTCTCAAAATGGTAAAGACAAGAAGGGCCTTGTGTAGGCACTCCACTTCTCTCATCTTTGGAGAAGGCAGTGAAAACAGATGGTGAAATGGGACTATCTACTCGAGAGCCTACCTATTGGATAATCAGAACCATTGCTCTAAAGGTCCTGCCGTACATGAACACGTCCTAAAAATACATATATTGGATGGTAGCGGCTTTTCTTGAGCTGTTGGGACCTACAAAAGTTGGTTTAGTACTGAAGGATTAAAATCATTTAAAAACATGGACCCAGTTATACATTTGACCACTAAACACAAATGAGGATTTACACATTTAATAAGAATTGAGTTTACATCTCATAATCAAGTTTGTCATTAGGAAATAATTTTCCTTTCACAACCAAGATTCTGTGACATCTTGGAAGGCTTATTTCCTGGAGTACATATATAGTAGCTGACTTTGGATCCAGTTAACAGTTGAAAGAGAGTGAAATGTATAATTGGGACGTGGACTTCGGGAAAAATTAAAGCCTGCAATGCAACAGCCCCAGGGCAAGAGATACTCGGTCCCTCCCTCTTATGTGCAACCTCAGGCGGGACCTTCCATTCGAAGGCATGAAGCAGGACACCGATGTCAAGATGAAGCATTGGAAGTCCAAGGTTTGAACCGGGGCATCCCCTCCTCCCAGTTCCAAACAGTATAAACGGGTGGTGACGCCCCAGTAAATCCACCTCGTAGGCTGACCTGCCTGTCATAAACCTTTCTGGTTTCAATTGTAAAGGGTTCTCCCAGCACTTGGGATCCCTGTGTATCTTCCATGCATTCACAAGTAGTTCTGTTCCTGATGGCACGCTGAATCCGGCAACTCTACCGTCCTCGATTGACTGGTAGCGTATTGGATAGGCTCTGGCAGGTGAAGTCGCAGGATTTCCTTTATAATGGCCTTTTATAGGTTAGTATCAAATTTCAAGAGAAGTAGATTCTTATAGCTTAAGTTATAGAAGTTGAAAATTAGATCTAATAGTATTTTTATAGAGAAATATAATAAGTGGTTAGGATCATCCAAATGCAACAATTATTTATAAATCACCTATTTTAGGAACATCAAATAAAATTAGTGGTTTAGATCTTTCAAAAGAAGTTAGCATCTGTATTTTATATCATTTCCTAATTTAATTTTCTAAAGGCCCCTTTTTGATATCCTCAGATATATCCATCCGGGTGGTAGATTTAATGAATCTAACTGATTTGATCTATTGTTATCCATCGATTGAATTTATTTGATCAATATATGTAGATTTTTATCCTTTTTGCTGGCTTTATCAAAAGTGGCTTAGATAGCCTAAGTAATGAATTTCAAGGCCATAGATGCTTTATCATTTATATTCTTTTGTTATAGTTTCTAACTTAAGAAATATAGAATAAACTATGGCTGTGATTTTTAACATAAAAAACTTAGAAATAAATTATCTTACAAAAATTTGGTACTTGAATCATGTAAGCCATTCTTGATATGGTAAATGACTTAGAATCTACAAAGAAAACAAATACGAGGTAAGTAAAGTGACACTTGATTTAATCCAAGTCCAAGAGTAACTTGGATTTATCATTCCTCTATAATTTATCTATATTTTAAGGCTGCAAATAGCAGGAGAAAATCACTATCCATTCAAAAAATATCTTGCCAGGTTAGTCTCAAACTTTTGGCCTGATCTTGGGTAGTCCGTGCACCAAAAAGATTTGCACGGGATGATTCTAATGATTGTTATTTTACAATTACTCGTATAATTAAAGTTCTGAACATGGAATGAGGAGGGTGTGAAGTAAGAGATTCTCCATGACAACCACATATGTGATTTTTAACATAAAAAACTTAGAAATAAATTATCTTACAAAAATTTGGTACTTGAATCATGTAAGCCATTCTTGATATGGTAAATGACTTAGAATCTACAAAGAAAACAAATACAAGGTAAGTAAAGTGACACTTGATTTAATCCAAGTCCAAGAGTAACTTGGATTTATCATTCCTCTATAATTTATCTATATTTTAAGGCTGCAAATAGCAGGAGAAAATCACTATCCATTCAAAAAATATCTTGCCAGGTTAGTCTCAAACTTTTGGCCTGATCTTGGGTAGTCCGTGCACCAAAAAGATTTGCACGGGATGATTCTAATGATTGTTATTTTACAATTACTCGTATAATTAAAGTTCTGAACATGGAATGAGGAGGGTGTGAAGTAAGAGATTCTCCGTGACAACCACAAAATTTTTGGCTGATGATCTGAATTTGTCGATCCTTGACGTCTGATCATAGTGAGTTTCAAAATTAATCCATTGACTTCCACAAACTTTCTATTGAAAACATGATATCTAGGGACAAAACTAATGAACAATAGCTTTCATGAGTTTTCACCTTGTCACCCCTATGTCCTAAAGAGTATATTAGAATTGGCACACTAATCTTTACAAATACGGAAATAGGATAAACAATGAAAATTGTATGAAATTTCAAGTAATTAAAAAGTAAAAATCAAGAACATTGAAAATTGATGATGAAAGGTCGTTCATTAGACTATGCTCAGAGAGAGCTTTCCAACGACACTAATAATGCGTGAAACAGAGTTCAAGAGCAAAAGATCAAAGAGTTTTATCACTGATGTAGAGGGGGTCCAAATTGATAATGGCACCCCCTCTAGTGAGCGTGACCAGAGAGTCATGTGGAAACCACTCTACATGTGGGAGTTGAACTCACCACGTGGAACCCTGCTTCCACACGTCAAAGGTGGCCATAAACAGGGGAAAAGTCCTTATCGTCGACTTCTCCCCCATTTCTCGATCAAGTTGCCTACTCCCTTCTCCGGCAAGCTCGACAACGACATCCTCCTCATCCCACACACTCGTAAAACCCTCCCTCTCTCTTCACTGTGCCTGTGCTTCAGTTCACGCAAGGACAATGCCGGCAGTGGCATTCCCTCAACTCGAAGCGACTAACCCTAAGTCTGGCTAGTAAGGAAATCCTACAGCAGGTGGGTTCTCTCTCCCACTCTCCCACTCTCCTCTCCCTCTTATTTTATTGTCTTTCCTTTCAGTTTTCCCTTGAATTCTTCCCTATCCCGTTCTGTTTTTTCAATGACCTAAGATGGTGAAAATCCGTTGGACTCAATGGAATATCAGAGGGAATGGTGTTGGATTGGTAATCCAAACCACCCATCTTGTTCGTTAAAAGGTTCTAAGTGAAACCCCTTTGGTTTCACGATGATCTACCAATTAATGACTCCAAAAATGGAGAAAAATAGAATAAAAAATAGGTTTTTAAGAAACCATTGATAAATCCGGTCAAAAATGGTGGTATTAGTAGAAATCAAAAAGGAAAAACACTAGAAAACAAAAATTAAGTAAATTCTAAACATCCCCGTGAAAAATCGCTCAAAAACAAGGTCACTTATGTCGCCAACGACGATTGAAATCTGGTCATCTTCTTCAACAACGGCGACATTTTTCGACGACCCCTAAAAATGTGAAGAATGGAAAATTTTTAAATATGGACAAATCACACACAGCCTTTTCATCCAAGAACACTGATGATCAATCAGGAATCGATTGGTCCATGAAATTGTGATAGAAAACTTGTTAGTGCGTAGGAAAAAATTGAGATTTTAACATCCGACTGTTAAAAATGTGATCGAAAGGTACATTTGGAAAAAATGTAACTTCAATTACCCATTAATGATGAATTATCACAAAAATGACTAACCAATTATGGACAAATTGATGGGAGATCCTATCTGACCGTCTAATACTCGATTAGCGAATATCAAAGGTCAGGAAAGAAGATCAGACCATGAATTATGGCTAAAAGCATTGAATTGTGGAATAACTTACCTAAAATGTGAGAAATTGAAACTTCTAGAGGTACGCACTCAATCTAGACCAGTGATGTAAGACCAATGGTGCTGATCTAATTAGATAGTGACCAATTGGTGTACAAATCCTTGATCTAGATATATGAGGTTAGATTAAGAACATGGTGAATAGAGAGCTAGAAATGATTACAGAAAATTGCATGGAATTCTAAAATTTACTTAGAAATTGTATTCGTTGCAAAGGTTTGAGAGTAATGTGAACAGCTTTGACAGTTGAACTTTGAGCTGTACCTTGAGAGCAGGTAAGGACCCTAAACCCTTTTATTCCTTAAATTCTTGTTGATTTATTCTCTTGAAGGTAACCTTGTGAATGTGTAGAATGAATATGTTATCACTTTGGTTGAATGGATGATAGAAATTGTAATTACTTGTTGAAATAGTCATGTAATAGTTTGATTTACTACGCTTAACTGTTATGATGATGCAAATTGTTATACAATGGTCAATCCCAAGAGAGTAAGCCCTGAGGGTCGCCCGGTAAGCTATGATGACGCCTTCTAAGATGGTAAACCTTGAGGGAAAGGGCTATTTGGTTGATTACAACTATGATGAAGCCGCCTAAGATGGTAAATCCTGAGGAACGGATTGTTAGGTATTGAGCCTCCCAAGATGGTAAACCCTAAGGGAATGGGCTACTTGGTTCCTTGGAATCATGGTGGAGTCACCCAAGATGGTAAACCCTGAGGGATGAGCTGTTAGGTATTGAGCCTCCCAAGATGGTAAATCCTGAGGGAAAGGGCTGCTTGGTCTCTTAGGATCACAATGGAGCCGCCCAAATGGTAAACCTTGAGGGATGAGCTAGCAAATTTGAGATACCTAAGATGGTAAACCCTGAGGGAAAGGGCTGTCTGGTTGATTTCGAATAAGCTGGAGCAGCCCAAGATGGTAAACCTTGAGGGAGATGACTGCTGGATCATTGTGGTAATGTCATGCCTGTTTAATACTGTTGAGGAAACCATTAAACGAGTATGCAGCTTTGTTGAATGTTATGCTTATGGTTTGCATTTTAACTTTAGAATGAAGTCCATAACTTAGTTACTCATTTATTGAATGTCCTATAGTTGGACATAAATGGGGAATTGTTATGGGATGTGCTTGTTTGCATGCTATGGCTATTGCGTCATATCTAAATTTGGAATAAACTGCAATTCTGTACTAACACCCATATGCCTTGCTTTATAGTACATGCTAACAACTTCATAGATGATTGGTTAAAATGGAAATGAATGCTCTAGTGTTGGGTTTGAATGTTCATGAATGATTGGATATGCATGGGTTTAGTCTTTTCTCTTATTAGGCTTCGCAGCTTACCTTATTATTTTACAGGTACCAGTCAAGCTGAGAAGAGAAAGGTGGTTGAATGAAATGAAGAAAGCCTAATTGGAGATGCAAAATTTTGTATTGTGTGTGTGTGTGTGTGTGTGTGTGTGTGTGTGTGTGTGTGTGTGTGTGTGTGTGTGTGTGTGTGTGTGTGTGTGTGTGTTGATGCTGAGTATGAGTTATATCTCATTTTTTACTATTAGCCTTATGAATCCTATATGTTTTATTTTGATAAGGCATGTATGAGGCTTACTTGAACTCCTAGTTATCAAGCAAGTGTTAATGATGTGTTGTGATAAATAGTATGGAGACTGAGTCTCCTTTAAGGTTTTATAACTATCATATTGTTTATCAGGTAAACCGCACCGCATGCGTTAAATGCATATGTCCGAAAAATAGGGGAGACTCTACTGAAATTTCGGTAAAACTTTGTCGTTAAAAGAGAGGAAAATTTTATTAGTTAAATGCATAAGTGCATAGGATAAGAGAGCTTAGCTCTCTCAATACTTCCACTATGATGTGTATTGTGAAAAAAAATAAAATAGCTAAGGACATGGAGGCCTTGCCCAGCCCAAATCACCATGCTTTATTATGTTAAATTGTGGCCTCAGGGATTGGGGTCGCTACACACCTTCCTCCAACGAGATAGTGTCATTCTCATTTTGCTGCTTTAGAAGGTAGTTTCACTGGATCATTAAACAAGCGGCCTTAGCTCAAGTTAGGCCATGCTCCTTGCTGCCAAAAGATAAATTTGCCAAATACGAAATTCTGGTCAAACATTGAATTGTGTGAACTTCCAGAGAAAAATTATCCGGACTGAGTTTACCAGATTGATTCCCTGACTCATATATCAAGATAATTTTCTTTGCTTTCCCTTAGATAGGTTAGCAACAAAAACTATCTCCATTAGTTGTTTCTAGCTACAAATTTTTTCTCGTTTCCTCACTTAAAAAGTCCAATGATCATGACTAGCAAATTTTTTAGCTAAGAAAATAAGCTAGTAGCAACAGTCATTCAATGGACATGATTCTTGCAAGTAGTCCACATACAAAGGGAAAGAAGATGAGTGGATCAAATCATCTAAAGGTGGAGCCTAAGATGGAGAGGTCATTGAATCAATTGTAAAAGCTCAGTGTGATGCACCGGGTTTTCATAACACTTTTTAAATCCAAAAGACATTGACTTAATGAGCTCAATTTCTAATAAAATCATTTTTAAAGTGTAAACAAATGCGGAAGAATCTTTTCTTTTAAATTTTCTTTGAAAAACCCGAGTGTCATTTTTCTTTTATAAAAAATGAGGATTCTTGGTGAAATGAGTGCTCATTTCTACCGAAAATCCAATAGAGTTTCCTTTGTTTTTCGGACATATGACATTTAATGCATGCTATTGCGAAGTACCTGATAAACATTTTTTACAAGTTTAAAATATAAATGGAGACTCTATCTCCCTTTTATACATCTGCCCAAATAGAGACAAATCAAATCTAACAAAATCACAACCAGGAACTCCACACCACAACCAAATCACATAAGTTATCCAACTCTCCAAAATTACATATATGTATATATAGCAATCTCTTTCCCCTCTTAGATAAAATGACTTCAAACATAAACCAATTGTTACTTGTCTAAGTCAAGAGCTTTTCGTCGATGTACTCCTGTCAATAAGCTCCTACTTTTTAGGAATCCTCTGCTCTGAGATATTATAAACAAAAATAATATCTCAGCAACTTGCGTTTGTGTAGGTGGAATAAGAAGCAATTATATATAAACAAAATCATGATATTCTATATAATTTAATTTGTCCATGCTTAAACATGCAACTAGTATTCAATTATCATTTAGCTTGAAATAATTCAACATTCATCAACATCATAAATTCATGCCAAGATGAAAAAAACATCAATGCATTAGTACTAAAACATATTCTTGAAATGCAAGTATGTAGTCACATGTCAAACTCACTAATCATTTTCATTTCCTAATACCAGTCTTTGCTCATATGAACCATTTCACATTACCAAACACCAACGAGTTGTCATGTGTATCAAGTACACAACAGATGATATTATCCTCTTTGGCGCAGTGAGTCAACGCAATGGATTAAGCCCAAAGACATTCCAAACTCAAAGACACACCTCAAGGCTTTACTCCTGAGAGGCTGGTAGCTCGTCTAGCCCGAAGGCCCGCCCACATCATAATGACTCTGTGACCCACCCACATCATAACGACCCCTTTCGCTCTTACGAGCCAACTCACAATTTTCTAGTATCAGTCTTATATTTTCTCATATAATTCACAATAATGTATAGCTTTTTCATGAACAGTTTAATCATGGTTAAATTTTATCATGCACATTCATCTTGCTTTTCATATAAATTGAAAAGACTTGTTTCAATGCTCAAATTTCATATACAAATACGTATATAGCAAAAATCTTAGCAATCTCAATTCCACCTACCTGAAATGGTGCTCTTCTAGTTCACTAAAGCGAATATTTTTCTCAATTCACGTACGAGCTCCTAAATCAATCACGCCTCTGTAAAGTATAAGAAAACATATTTAGATATACAACTTTGGGACTTCTCCTAGCTTTTCCAGTATGAAAGCTCCCTCTAAGTTAGTCATTGACACTAGTCGTCATAAGGCAAAGTGACAATGCTTAATTCCATGCTAAGGATGTTTCATTAACTATTGATTGATAGCTAGTTGAATGACCTATGGTTACTGGATTGTCAATCAACACCATTAGTTCTAAACTGGTTATTCATCACTTTTCTTAAGTGGCTGTAAGTTATTTTCATCGTTAAATGGTCTCATATTGAAATTTTCAAGTATCTTAACTTATTAAAGGTTGGGGTACACCATGGTAGCGTCTAACCACTAATCAAAAGTGTCAGGTCCTTATTTTTCTACTGTCCAATCAAACGATTTAGATTTTTAGATCAGTTTCAGTCTAAAATTTTTAATTTGTGCCATATCCTAGCAATTCCAATGCTCTAGAACTCATTTGTGGTGTCTGGTCGTCGATTAGACATCAAAAGGTTACTGCATGAATAGTACCCAATCGGATGGTTGAGATCATTCGATCAAATTTCAGCCTAGATCTTACGTTTTTGTGTGATCAGAGCTGCTTCATGCACTACATTACCTATCCCTACACTTGGATTGGGGATTGGACGGTTGGATTATCTGAAATTCTAGATCTAGAGTGAAAACGCATGGATTTAGCAAAACACCACAAATCAAAAGTTGGGTTTTGTAGATCTTACCTTCCAAGTGCCTTTTCGTGTTTTTCCTCTCTAGAATGGGCTGGATTGGCTCAGATTCGTTGTGAAGCCCTCCAAAGTTAGCGTGTAAAGGTTCCCTTTTCAATTCGGCATTCAACAATGCATGGATTGTTCCAAAACCTTAGGGTTTTGGTTCCTACTCGCGTGCTGAGGAGAATGGTCGGCTCGATTGATGATCAAAGCCATCATCTTCTCCAGTGAGGTCTATGAACCCCAGCACCCAAAGATCCCTAAACCCATTTCCCTGCTCGCCTACATGGCAGACTTTCCAGGCGAGCTTTCTCTCCTTTCTCTTCTCCCTCTCTTCCCTCTCTCTCGTTTCCTTCTTCCCTTTCTCTTCTTCTCTCCCCGTTTCTCCCTCTCGTCGGGTTTCCTAGCCTGTTGGGTTTTTGGGAAGAGAAACTCAATGGGTCCTCTTATGTTGGGGGTGCCAGTATCAATTCTTGCCCCCCCCCCCCTCGTTTAAGTGATTTGAATATTTTTTTTTTCTATTGTTACATTCTATCCCCCTTTAAAAAAATTCGTGCTTGAAATTACCTTAATATCATTTGTCAAATAGCTTGGGATATGTTTTCCTCATCTCATCCTCAGTTTCCTAAGTGGCCTCTTCCAATGAATGATGTTGCCAAAGTACTTTGACCAATGGAATGGTCTTCGTTCTCAGCTTCCATTCCTTCTTGTCTATAATTCGTATTGCATGCTCCTAGAATGTTAAGTTGGGTTGTAGTTCTATTGGCATCTGCTTAAGAATGTGTGTGGGTCTGGGATATATTTCCTCAGCATTGATACATTGAAAACATTGTAAACCTCGGATAGCTGAGGTGGCAGGCAAGTCAGTAGTCAACTCGACCCACCCTCTCTAATATCTCAAAGGGTAACACATACCTTGGACTCAATTTCCCTTTTAACCCGAACCTCATCACTCCTTTTGTAGTTGAGACTTTCAGGAAAACATGATCACTAACCTGAAACTCAAGGTCCCTACGCCTTTAATCTGCATAGTTCTTCTGTCTACTGTGTGATGCCACCACTTGTTTCTGAATCAATCTGACCTTTCATAACACCCTGGAGTTCCAACAATCACAATATTGTCCGCTTTGGGACGCCCATACACCCCTCACGGTTTTGTTCTTCCCAAGTTTCCTAGGAAAAATGCGTTATGACCGTTAGAGTTCTCCAAACTCTTATAAATAGCTCAGTTTCTTCTCCTTAGGCAATGTGGGACTAACTCTCTGTCCCTCACCCCAGTCTAAAAGCCTGCCAGCCTTCTCTTGGCCCACCCTCATCAGCCCAAGGCTTCACATCTTCCCCCCTTAGGGAACACGCGTCCCCGCGTGATAGCCACGACCAGGGGCCCGCATGCAGCTAGCCACCACACCACGAGGGGAACTGGCTCTGACACCATTTGTAACACCCTAGGATTCCAACAATCATAATATTGTCCGCTTTGGGGCGCCCATACACCTCTCATGGTTTTGTTCTTCCCAAGTTTCCTAGGGAAAATGCGTTGTGACCGTTAGAGTTCCCTAAACTCTTATAAACAACCCAGTTTCTTCTCCCCAGGCAATGTGGGACTAACTCTCTGTCCCTCACCCCAGCCTTCTCTTGGCCTGCCCTCATCGGCCCAAGGCTTCACATGGAGAAGGCTGGCAGGCTTTTAGGCTGGGGTGAGGGACAGAGAGTTAGTCTCACATTGCCTGGGGAGAAGAAACTGGGTTGTTTATAAGAGTTTGGGGAACTCTAATGGTCACAACGCATTTTTCCTAAGAAACTTGAGAAGAACAAAACTGTGAGGGGTGTATGGGCGCCCTAAAGCGGACAATATTGTGATTGTTGGAACCCAAGGTGTTACAAATGGTATCAGAGCCTGTTCCAATCGTGGTGTGGTGGCTAGCCGCACGCAGGCGCCTGGTCGTGGCTATCATGTGGGGACGCGTGTTTCCTAAGGGGGGAAGATGTGAAGCCCTTGGCCAATGAGGGTGGGCCAAGAGAAGGCTGACATGCTTCTATGCTAGGGTGAGGGACAGAGAGTTAGTCCCACATTGCCTGGGGAGAAGAAACTGGGCTGTTTATAAGAGTTCGGGGAACTCTAACGGTCACAATGCGTTTTCCCTAGGAAACTTGGGAAGAACGAAACCGTGAGGGGTGTATGGGCACCCTAAAGCGGACAATATTGTGATTGTTGGAACCCCAGGGTGTTACACCTTTTCAGCGCATTCCTCAATTAATTCTGTGACGCCCCGGGTTTTCTAAAATCTTTTTCCAATACATATATTACTGGTAAAATGTTTATTATTATAAAGTAGGCGGGCGTGATCCCTGAAATGAACTCAAATAATTTTTTTTTTTCACAGCGTCAAGGAAAATACCCAATAAGGAAAACCTCAAGGGTCATCTACACCCTAAAACCACAAGGCTAAACCAAAAGCGCTTTTTGACACTCTGAGCATGCTCAAATACAAAACCAAGAGAAATTATGCAATTGCAAAGAGATGAAGATAATAATAAAAATCCCAAAGCTCTAGGGTCCATCCAAGATCACCACATCATCCACGTGTGAACGTATGCATACTATACAGTAGTATGGGTCTAATCTATCAAAATATACAATATCTAGATAGAGTACCAAAAGTCTGACACCAGTCTAAAAACATACACTACTGTCTCCGATGATAAAAAGTATGGGGTCCTCAGGTCCTCGTCCAGATCCACGTTACTCCACCTGCTTCCCTCTTTAATTGTCGCGCTCCAACTCTGAGGCATTGCAAAACAAGGCAATGTCTCAGCAAGCTAGGTTTGTGTAGGTGATTAACATTCAATATAAAGTGACAAGAAATAACATTGTACAAAAGCCTCATATTCATACCATGCAGAATACACCAATTCCATGATATAAATGCGGCACCGTAAGTCATAGTGTCAGGACATGGAAAATCTGAAAAGATATGTAGATACAAGTAAGCCATAACCACGAGTCAATATCCAAAGAACTACATGAATGCATACCAAAAGCATCGAAACATCATATATAATCAAGCCTTATGAGTGTCTCAGGCACACTCACGGCAACGTGGGGTCAACTCTCAATACCATCCGCTTTCACCCTTTCACCCACAATGGGCACTCAGGCACTCACGGGAAATAGGGGATACATCCCATCACTAGCTCAAAAGCCTCAATTGTCAAGACATAGAGACTCCCACGTGTCAACATCTTTGTAGTCAAGTCAATGTAACTAAAATATGCCAAAAATAGTGTAGAAAACATATACAAGGGAAGTAGCACATATATCGATAATACCTAGTGAAAAACGATCTCATGCAACATGCTAGGGCATACAACCTATGCCTCAAAGTTCCAATCACTAAGTCATGATTTGAGAAATCATGAAAAATTGCAAATGAAATCACCTACCTCGATGATGCCGAACTCCAGTTAGGGGCGTAGGCGATATCAAGTCCCACGCTCTAATGTACCTATCACATTATAAGTTATTATTGCTTGTTAGACCTCTCATTTTCACCATGACTCTTAAAATTCTTATTTGTATAGTGTGTCACATGCATCTTTATGATCCTGCATCGATCTGATGGTCAAATCACTCTTGATCAGCACTTCCTAAGGTAGTTGCCTAAATCGATCGTCAGGATCATTTTTTTTCGCAATTCCATGAGATATATCCTTCAAATCTCCTAGATCATCTCATGTTTGACGTGTACAACTAAAGTCTAAGGCCTGATCATTTATTGATCGGCTTGATCTGAATCATATAATAACATTTAGTAGTTTGGCTATTAAAAAGTTACTCTAAACTAAATTTTTATCTTAAATCTAGGTCCGTCTTGTTGAGACGATCACAACGCCTCTTTCAGATCGTGATTTGGACCTCTATAGCTCCCAGAATCACATTTTTTATGAATAGACGGTCTAAAACCCTCAGAATATATCAAAATGAAGTTAGATCATCATGGATCAAATGATCTGACATTCGATCAAGGGTATGGTAAAATCAATAGTTAGAACTTTCCTGATCAAGAAATGGGAAGATGGGTTTCGTTCATCACGCTACAAGGATCGCAAGGATACTCTTGGATCTTCGAGATTCCTCCAGTATTATCTAGAACAGAGGCTCAAAGTTTAAGGGGTCAAATAGGTTAACTGAGTCAACTTGTCTCCCCCAAATCAAGTCGGGCAAATTGACTCGGTAAGTTAGCTCAGCCCTAACTCACCAGAAAGGGAAAACATAAGAAGATGGGAGAGGGGGAGGTGATGGCGGGCGATGGCTATGGTGATGTCATTGCCCAAGCCCGACCAGGAGAGGGAAGATGAAGGGGAAGTAGGGCAGCAATGTGTGGCCGACCTGTGCGCACCAGCATACCAGGCTGCTTGCATTGCAAAGAAATTTGACCGGAGAGGAGAAAGAGACGAGAGAGATAGGGGATCCGGCCGAGAAAGGGAACCAAGGGGGAAAAACGGAGAGGGGAGAGGGGTAGAGGCGTGGCCGGCCAGCCGCCCTGAAGGGGAACCCGATTTGGGTTTCCGTCGACGCCAGGGAGAGGAGAATCCGGTGTGGGGGTTTTTGGTGTGCATGGCTCCTTGTGCTACAGCATGATCGCAAGGGAACCAACAAGGGTTTGCAGAAAAAAATGGCAAGGAGAGAGAAGATGGTAGCTCATTGGCAAGAACCCAATTTGGGTTTCTATCAACGTCGGAAAAAGGAAGGGAAAGAGGAGGTCGCCGGCCGTGGGAGATCTGCCCAAGCAAGGGGGCTGATCAAGGGCTCCCTACACATTAGCCCCCAACTTCTTGGAACTCGGGAAAGTGGTGACAACGTGACACATGGAACCATTGATGAGCTAGGAAAAACGTGCAATGTGCATGTAACACATGGAACGTACAATGTGACACTTCAATGAACCATTGATGAGCTAGGAAAAACGTGATGCTCCCTGTATGATTAGGCATGCTCAGCAGTGTTTATGAGAAACCAAAAGTCTTCTAGGAGAAAGACTTATTTCCATTATTGTGGAAAATTAGCACAAGTTTGCTAGGAAAATCAAATTTAAGAGTTGCCAACCTTTGACACAACGGTATAGTGTGATTAACATGTCGTCTAACGTTCAATGTTCCGGCCTCACATGAGGAATGAATATGGGATCGAAGGCCATCAATCGATAACCCGCAGACCTCTGCTCCCATGCCCAATGGACATGCCATCCTCAAGATAAAGACCCACAAAAGAGTGCATAAAACTTGTGGCACAGACAAGGAGTGGCTCTTCCAATGGCGAAAATTAGGTAAAAGTATAAGTCATACAAAAGTAACTCTCCCAAATACGGAATTCTGGTCAACCATTGAATTGTGGGAACTTCCAGAGAAAAATTATCCGGGCTGAGTTTACCAGATTGACTCCCTGACCCATATATCAAGATCATTTTCTTTGCTTTCCCTTAGATAGGTTAGCCGCAAAAAGTCGTCTCCATTAGTTGTTTCTAGCTACAATTTTTTTCTCGTTTCTTCACTTAAAAAGTCCAATGATCATGATTAGCAAACTTTTCAGCTGAGAAAATTAGCTAGTAGCAACAGTCATTCAATGGACATGATTCTTGCAGGTAGTCCCCATAGAAAGGCAAAGAAAATGAGTGAATCAGATCATCTAAAGGTGGAGCCTAAGATGGAGAGGTCATAGAATCAATTGTAAGCTCAGTCTTGATAGCATTTCTCAAACTTTGATTATAGACCTATTCGAGAAAGGTCCCAGGAAAGTAATGGTTTGGACCACTAGATTATCTGCGCTCCGTCACTTGTACTTTGGTGTTTGTGTAAATTTTTTCTTGAGACTTTTCTGTATTAAACCTAAACAAGTTGTTCAAATCATAAATTGTTGGATCCACCTTGTACTTTTAGCGGCACTTGTAAATTTATGTAAGAGGGGACTCAATGGACTAATGGGTGAACAACCAACAAGTGGCCATTCATCATGTTTGGCTCAACACAAATAAGTTATATCTGAGAAATAACTGCATTTAGATCACCTTAAACAATCGTCCTGGGCATTTGAAATAATAATAATAATAATAATAATAATAATAATAATAATAATAATAATAATAATAATAAAAGTGGTGATTTTCAACTCAAAAACACCTACGTTAAAAGCATCTTTCTAATGAGCATGCATGCAATTTTGTCTCCAACCTATGGAAGGTAGGCTTGACACGATAAACGGCTTAGATCTCCCAACAAGTTTCACTATACATTGGCCCCCAACTTCTTCGAACTCGTGAAAGTGGGGACAAAAATTGAAGTTAACACAAGTTTCTGGCCAACGTTGGTCCACTGTGCATGTAACACATGCAACGTACAATCTGACACTTCAACGAACCATTGACCAGCTAGGAAAAACGTGATACTCCCTTATGCTTAGGCATGCTCAGCAGTGTGTATGAGAAACCAAAAGTCTTCTAGGAGAAAGTCTTTCGTTCCATTATTGTGGAAAATTAGAACGAGTTTGCTAGGAAAGTCAAATTTAAAGAGTTGCCAACCTTTGACCCTACGGTATAGTGTGATTAAATTTCATACCGTGACAACCACAGATTAATGGCTAATGATCTGAATCCGTCGATCCTTGACGTCTGATCATAGTGAGTTTCAAAATTAATCCATTGACTTCCACAAACCTTCTATTGAAAACGTGATATCTAGGGACAAAACTAATGAACAATAGCTTTCCCGAGTTTTCACCTTCCTCCAACGAGATAGTGTCATTCTCATTTTGCCTCTTTAGAAGGTCGTTTCACTGGTTCATTGAACAAGCGGCCTCAGCTCAAGTTAGGCCATGCACCTTGCCGCCAAAAGATAACTCTCTCAAATACGGAATTCTGGCCAACCATTGAATTGTTTGAACATCCAGAGAAAAATTATCCGGACTGAGCTTACCAGATTGACTCCCTGACCCACATATCAAGATCATTTTCTTTGCTTTCCCTTAGATAGGTTAGCCGCAAAAACTTATCTCCTTTAGTTGTTTCTAGCTACAAATTTTTTCTCGTTTCCTCACTTAAAAAAAGTCCAATGATCATGATTAGCAAACTTTTCAGCTAAGAAAATTAGCTAGTTGCAACAGTCATTCAATGGACATGATTCTTGCAAGTAGTCCCCATAGAAAAGCAAAGAAGATGTGTGGATCAGATCATCTAAAGGTGGAGCCTAAGATGGAGAGGTCATAGAATCAATTGTAAAAGCTCAGTCTTGATAGCATTTCTTAAACTTTGGTTATAGGCCTATTCGAGAAAGGTCCCAGGAAAGGAATGGTTTGGACCACTAGATTATCTGCGATCCGTCACTTATAATTTGGCGTTTGTGTAAATTTTTTCTTGAGACTTTTGTGTATTAAACCTAAACAAGTTGTTCAAATCATAAAATGTTGGATCCACCTTGTACTTTTAGCGGCACATGTAAATTTATGGAGGAGGGGGCTCAATCGATTAATGGTTGAACAACCAACAAGTGGCCATTCATCATGTTTGGCTCAACACAAATAAGTAATCTCTAAGAAATGACTGCATTTAGATCACCTTAAACAATCGTCCTGGGCATTCGAAATAATAATAATAATAATAAAAGTGGTGATTTTCAGCTCAGAAACACCTACGTTAAAAGCATCTTTCTAATGAGCATGCATGCAATTTTGTCTCCAACCTATGGAAGGTAGGCTTGACACGATAAACGGCTTAGATCTCCCAACAAGTTTCACTGTACATTAGCCACCAACTTCTTCGAACTCGTGAAAGTGGGGACAAAAATTGAAGTTAACACAAGTTTCTGGCCAACGTTGGTCCACTGTGCATGTAACACATGCAACGTACAATCTGACACTTCAACGAACCATTGACCAGCTAGGAAAAACGTGATGCTCCCTTATGCTTAGGCATGCTCAGCAGTGTGTATGAGAAGCCAAAAGTCTTCTAGGAGAAAGTCTTTCGTTCCATTATTGTGGAAAATTAGAACGAGTTTGCTAGGCAAGTCAAATTTAAAGAGTTGCCAACCTTTGACACTACGGTATAGTGTGATTAACATGTCGTCTAATGTTCAACGTTCCGGCTTCACATGAGGAATGAATATGGGATCGAAGGCCATCAATCAATAACCCGCAGACCTCTGCTCCCATGCCCAATGGACATGCCATCCTCAAGATAAAGACCCACAAAAATGTTTTGCTGGTAAAACACCAAAGCTGCTAGGCTCAGAACATGTGGTTCAATAAATACCGGAATGGCAGACAAGAATGACAGTATAGAGCCAATAATTCGCTTGTGGCTGTGGAAAAGCAACCTCATGCCTGCGCAAATTTACGCAGGTACATCATATAGCACAAGCAAAATGCTCACATGGGGTAATTGATCCACACAAAATTCGTAAGTTAATGACTCGTCTACCTAACTAGAACCGAGAGCAATTACATACAGGGACAAGTCCTCGTAGACAGACGCTCATAAGCATCCCAAGCATAGTTTGAAAACTTAAAAACTAGACTCAAGTTGAAAGCATTCCGGGTCTAGTTAACTCAAAAGCTCCGAGAAACACTCAAAAATACTAAAAGACAAACTCGAAAGTACTAGAGTATTTATACTAAAATTTGGTAAGATAGAAAGAAATAAAAACACTGACCCTCAACACAATTAATTATCTCTATTTCCTAATAAATCTGAAAAATGCTTTGAATAAATTAATGTAGATGCTACATTAACCCATAATTTTGTATAATTATATCAGAAGTTCATGGAAAGTTCTCATCACAGATTTCATAATCCGTGTTGATCAAAGTAACATATAGCTCTTTCTTTATTAATGATTTATCATCTAATAGTTGATCATGCAATTGTATATTTATAATTATGGCTGACCTTGAGTCTAAGTTCGACAAACCAAAAATAGAGATTTTAATTAGAATATACAAATGTTCAACCGTAGTATTTTTTTTTTTTAATATACAAAACTTGAGCAAATAGATGAAGAGGTCGGATCATTCAAAGGTGAGCCCCTTCGTACGGTGCTTGGAGTCTTCGCTTTGGTTTAGCATTTTCCAACATTTTTTTTTTCTTTTTAATGTTTCTTAAGTGAAGGTAAGACTGCTATAGAACCGGTGGCTTTAAGTGGAAGGTCATTAATGCCGGCCGTGGCTTTTCTTCAGCTCAGGAAATTTATGTCCGCGGTCCGCCCTGGTCTTAGAACAATAAAATCGGTTCGATATTTCCAACGCTCAAGCTTAGTGCGTAGCATAGACTGTCATATTTGACGGCAAAGATCATTGAAGAGAGTGTGCCCCCCTTGCATTTTCTGTGCTCTTATTTGCAAGTGAAATGAGGTCGCCATATGGTAAAAGCTAATTACTTGGCAAACATTAGTGGGTAGAAGAGTACATCTCTGATATTCGGTAGAAAAGTACAACTAGAACTGGGACAGCTATTGGAATAATCCAAACGGGGCTGGTAATAAGACTACAAATGGATGGCTCATCCCTGATTTCTGTAGGTTTGGTCTATGGATCATCCTTATAGGCGATGTTGATCATAAATATGGCCCTGCTCTAATTACGTTTCATCTTCCTATGCTTCATTGCTTATCTAACATATTTAGCTGGATTGGTTGGAAAAATAGAGAAAAAATTTGGCCAAGAAAAATAAAAAAAGAACAGATGGCAAGAAGAAGAGAGTAACACGCTTATCTACATGGGAATGAGTCTGTGGTCGAGCTTGTCGGATCCATTGATGGATGGCTTTTGGTTTTCAGTTTGAAGATTCTAATTTCTGTTAGCATTAGGATTGAGGCTTTTCTAAATTTTTTGGATATTCACTCTCTAATGATATAGTTTTAGCTTAAAATCTTAGTCATTTACAGGTACTACTGAGGATTTGGATTACCATTTCTTATTACAGTTGAAAGGAGTTTGGGATTTTGTAAAACTTTTGAAATTTCAGGTGGGATTTTCTTTCTTCTTCAATCAAATAGCGAGGTAGAGAAGAAGAATTAATGGATCTAGAGATGCATCTAGGAAAGAGAACAGAATCCTCACACATGAAACAACTCGATGACTGGACCAATTTAACTCAACTCAAGCGAGTCGAGTTGATTAATCCGAAAAACTCTGCCAAATTTGAAAAATTACTCGAGATGGGCTAGTTGGTCGATGTGTTGATTCAAATAGCTGTTGAGTCGAGGTAACATAGAAGCATTTTTGAGTTAACTCATTAGTTTCTAAACTATGGTCCCAAGAAGTAGACCCTGCCTTTTACCATTTACGGTGATTATGTTTTGCATATATAAGCCAATCTATTATGTTTCAAATGGCTTAGATAGCCAAAAAATAAATTCATGACCATTGGATGCTTTTAGCATATATTTATTTGAATTAAAAGTCTAGATTATTTACTTTTATTTAATATGTCAATGATCCAAAATAAGTGACTAGATATTCCAAATATGGGTTATCAGATTTTTGTATGCTATATATGATGAACTTCTAATATTCTCTAACAAAATGCTCTAGGGATGTCTACTTTTTAAACACTCATGAGCGACTACTCTTACTGGGATCCATCACATGACTATATTGACCATTCATAGTAAAACCCAAGAGCGGCAAAATGTTTGGATAATCTAAGCCCTTTTTCTTAATGGTCTTGCCTTAGATGGATTAAGTCCCTAATTTCACATTCTTCAACAATCATAATAATGGTTAATTTTCTTGACTGATTTCCATAAAATCATCATTATCATCAAGACCTTATCCCAATTAGGGGTTGGCCACATGAATCTTGTTCCTCCAATCCCCTCTACTAAGTACTATGGCTTTATTTAGTCCAAAAGTTTTTAAATATTTTCTCACTACTTCTATTCACATTTTTTTGGGCCTTCCCGTTGTCCTTTTAGAACCTTCCACTTGCATTGCCTCACTCCATCTAATTGGTGCCGTTTTGCATTTCCTTTGGACATGTCTAAACCGTCTAAGTATAATCTCTCTCATCTTATTACCTATTTGTGCTACTCCTAAGTTTCCTTTATTGTTTTCGCTCCTAATTCTATCATTTCTTGTCTTGCCACTCAACATCCTCATTTCTATGACACTCATCCCATGAACATGATATTCGTTAATTGTCCAACACTTTGATCCGTATAGCATAGCTAGCCTTATGACCATCTGATAGAATTTTTCCTTTAGTTTGGGTGGCATCCGCCAATCATACAAGACTTTAGATGCACATCTCAATTTGTTTCAACCTGCTTGTATTTTCTAGGTAACCTCCCTCTCAATCTTTCCACTCTCATGAATCATTAATCCTAAGTACCAAAAGTGGTCTTTTATGGAGACTTCTTGGTTATCAATCTGGACTAGTGTTCCACTCCTACTCATTTCCTTACTAAAATTGTAGTCAATATATTTTGTCTTACTTCAGCTGATTTTAAATCCTTTAGATTCTAATGCTTTTCTCTATAACTCTAGCTTTGTATTTATGCCCTCCCTTGTTTCATCAATTACGACTATATCATCTGTAAATAGCATGCTCCATGAAATCTCCTCATGCAAATATTTTTTTAACTCATCCATAATCAATGTGAAAAGGTATGGGCTCAATGTCGATCATTGGTGCAATCCTACAGTAACAGGAAAATCATCGGTCTTGCCACTAGTGATCTTAACATTTGTTACTACTCCATCATACATATATTTAATTATATCTATATACTCTTACGAAACCCCTTTCTCGCCTAACAGCCTCTATATTAACTTTCTAAAGACTCTATCACAAGCTTTCTCTAAGTCAATAAAATCATGTGGCGGTTTTTCCTCCTCCCTATATATATCTCTATCAGTTGTCTTAGTAAGAAAATAGCTTCCATGGTAGACCCCTTGGGCATGAAACTAAACTGGTTCTCCGATACACTTGTCTCATGCCATAGTCTTTTTTCAATCACTCTTTCACAAAGTTTCGTAGTGTGGCCCATAAGTTTGATCCTCTAATAATTAGTGCAATTCTATATGTCTCTGTTATTTTTATAAATTGGTACAATAGAGCTTTTCCTCCATTCATCTAGCATTTTTGTTAATTTTATAATCTTGTTAAATAACTTGGTCAACTAAACTACTCTAGTATCTCTCATATGCTTCCAAACCTCTATTAGTATACCATTGAGCCCCATGGCCTTTCCTAATTTTATTTTTTTCAAGGCCTCTTTCACTTCAAGTATTCCAATCCTACGTTCATATCTATAACATCCAATGTTATTTAGGTTTATAGTACTTTCAATTCATATATTCTCAAAGCCATTGTCATTTAACAATTTTTGAAAGTAAGTTTCACATCTTTGTTTAATATCATCATCTTTGACTAGTACCTTTTAATCATCACTTCTAATGCACCTAACATGGTCTAAGTCTGTACCCATTCTATTCTATTATTTTTGCAAGTTTAAACACATCTTTCTCTCCTTTTCTTGATCCTAGTCTGATATAGAGGTCATCATATGTCTTAAGTTTAGTCTCACTTACTATTCTCTTAGCAACTTTTTTAACATTCTTATACTGTTCATAGTTTTTATTATTTCCAGTCTTCTACCATGCTTTAAAACACACCTGTTTTTCTTTAATAATTTTTTGCACCGTTTCACTCTACCACTATGTTTTCTTTACTAATTGTCTTTTACCTTTAGATACTTCTAAGACAACTTTTGCCACTTTCTTAATGGACTCGGCCATATTAGTCCACATGGTGTTTACTTTTGTTTCATAGTTCCAATTTTCTTCTACCACCAACTTATTTTTGAATGAGGTTATTTTCACTCCTTTTAAGTTCCACCACTTAGTTTTTGGATACATATTAAGTTCATTTCCTTTCTTCCATCTTTTAATACTTATAGCCATAACCATTAACCTATGTTGTGAGATTAAACTCTACTGGGTATCAAATTACAATCCTTACACATTGAACTTTTAGTATTCCTAAGTAGAAAAAAGTTTATTTGGCTTTTATGGAGTCCACTTTTAAAGGTTAATTAAGTGTTTATCCCTCTTTTTAAAGAATGTATTTGCAATGGCCAGTTATATGTGAAAGCAAAATCGAAGATTGTTTTTCCCATTTTATTTCATTCTCCTATACCATACCACCCATGTATCCTATCATATCCTCCATTTTCTTTTCCTACATTGCCATTTAAGTCTGCTCCTATAACTATCCCCTCAATGTTGGAAATTTCTTGCTTGACTCCCTCCATATCTATTCAAAATTGTTTCTTGATTATTTTTTCTAACCATATTTGTAGTACGTATGCACTTATAACATTTATAATCTGCTCTCTTACAACAAGTTTTTTCATTATAATTCTATCACTGATTCTTTTAACGTCTATAACTTTATCCTTTTATTCTTTATCCACTATTATTCCTACGTCATTTCTGTTATTATCTTTTTATATGTATAAGAGTTTATACCTATCAATTTCTCTAGTTTTAGCCACTTTCCACTTAGACCGGTTTCCATAAAATGAATGATAAATTTTTGAGTACCATCCATTTTAAAATCAAAATAGCTTACACCGAAAGCTATCTATTGTAGTTGGTCATGAATAACATGGCGCCTATCCTCGTTACCCTTCATAAAATGTTTGAGATAGCACTTTTCTCTTATTGGAGAGATTTCAAGTATACTTAGGAATTAGGATAATAAGTTCTATTAGTTTGCCTCATAAGTGTTCACTAACTTAAAAATTAATTTTTTAAAAGAGCATATGACAATTTATCTAGTCAACCAAAGGACATAGTCATGAGGCCTAGTTCACTTATGGGATAGTGAAATGATAAAGTGAGGCTCTTCAATGAGAGATCCTACTTAGGCATGTTTTTAAAAAATCCATGCTATTCATCTTGTTTGTCGTCACTTGGATAGGCTACCTTCAAAAATCCATGCCTATTGGATGATCTTAATCTATGTTATTTTGAGTTTAAAAAAAATGACCCAATTAACTTTACAAACCAAAAAAGGATATAGACTCTTTTGGTTGCCATGATTTTCATATTCACCCTAAACAAGTATGGACAAAAGAAGGCATGAATGGTATAGATCTTCCAAAATATATAGCAGTTAAGGAGACTAACTCTATCGTCTTTCTATAGGATAATCATTACGATGCAGAAATGGTGTGGTGGAAACAATGCATTTCTCTTTTATTTTTAACCATCCATATAAATGGGTCCTGCTTTTGAGCGAGTAAAGAAGCACATGTCACTCTAAAGCCTCTTCTTTGGAAGATCTAAGCTGTTGATCATGTTTGATATATAAAAGATTAGGTAATCTATGAGAAATTAATTATATGGATGATCCTAACCATTTGATTTTGAATTTTCTTTGAAAGAAATCAATTGTCATGATCTTTAATGCAAAAAAAATACTATCTGAAAGTATCCAATAGGCATAAAAATTTGATAATTAGCCTATCTAAACTAAGCTGAACATGATGAATGCTTAGATTTGACAAAAACTATGGTATGCATCAGGAAAAGAAGGATGTACTTTTTCACACGCTTTTATAAGTCTACGCTTACTGGGTCTCGCAGCCTATCATACAACTTCAACTAGAAACAAGCAGTAGCAAAATTTTAAAGCGCAACAAAAAATGGGTTAAGATTATCTGAACTGATTTTTTGTGGCTCACCTAAATTTTGCATCACAAACATGATGAACCGCTTTATATCTTCTGAAAAAGATTAGAAAATGGTCGGTGGACTCCTTCCATGCCATGAGCATGGACTCTACCAGGACTCTTGTTACATAATGACACAGTTGTCCTCTGCTATTGGTTGGCCACAAAGGGCGCCTCCACTTATGGCACTGGGTTCGGCTTGTTGGTCGGCAACACCCACCCCAAAAAAGGGTTTTCTAATCCAGGCATTTACCATGAGTTAAAGCCAATTTATAACATGTTGGCCACACAATTTCTAATGAGGTCTGTTGACCAAAATTTCTCCCTCTCTCACCGCTTCACCACAAAAATGTCGGCTCAAAAGAAAAAATCAAAGCATAAAATCACATAGATTGCATTCCCATTTAGCCTTCGTTGGCACCAACATGACGTCCTCATCGATCAAAGGACAGTCCTCTCAAGTCTGAGGGCACCCTCCTCATTCGAGTCAATAAAGTTGTCCCCTAAGAGCAGAAATCTCCAAAAGCATTAAAGAGAGAGTTTGCAGCTATAAATACACATCCATCTTCAGGTCATTGAGCACCAAGAGCAGTTCCTTTTGTACACGGAGAGAAAGCAGTTCTCTTCCTGTTCCTTTTCGGTCAACAATGCAGGTAGGTAGTTCTCATGCCTGGCTAAACCTTATATACGCGGTTGTTTTAGCAGAGTTGCTGTTATTTACATGCTATCGGATGTAGGTTGGTTCATGCACGAGTCAGATGGAAAATATGAAGGAAGAAGTATCACAAAAGCTTAAGATTGAGGACGATCCATTACATAAGATCGATCTAATTGACACCCTTGAACGGTTAGGAATCGCTCACAACTTCGAAGAAGAAATCGAAGCACCTCTCCTCCACCTGTACAGAACCCATGGTCTTCCTGTCGATGATAACTTATACCGGCTTTCCCTCTCATTTAGATTGTTTAGACAACATGGTTTCAACGTATCCGCAGGTACAAATTGCACTTTACTAAAGAGAAATGCTACCCGGACGTCGCATATGATCCCTCAAGGAACTGCCACTAGGTTTCCACCAGTAGACCCCTGAAACCAGTTAGCATCTTATAAGGCACATTCCAACCACATACATGCAAAATGATAAAACTGCACCAAGAAGAGAAACCAATAAAACATTTTCTTCCTTACACACCTTATCTGCTGCTGAAGTTTTCTTATCGTAGTGGAGCAAGACCACTGGAAAAAACACCTGAAGGTGGAAAGCAGAATAGTGGTTAACATAAGACAATGGAAGATTAAAAGCTTGAAACTGCCAATCAAAGAGACAGGGAGCTTCATACCTTCTCATTGGAGGCAGATGCTCCAAGATGGAAAATGAATATTTTGATGCAGAACATGGGGCTGACTGATTTGCCCAGGCTCGGTCATTTTGCAAAGGATACAAATAGATAATTCAGCGAAAAGAGAAACTGGTTTAAAGCCAAGCATAGGTATTTATAAATCTCGTTAGACCATTAAACTGAACGGTATCCGTACATAGCCTCCTAAGTGGCAGTTGCGGGTAATGAGGGCCTTTCAGAACCTTCCCGCATTAAACAGTCCGGCTACTCTCTCTCTCTCTCTCTCTCTCTCTCTCTCTCTCTCTCTCTCTCTCTCTCTCTCTCTCTCTCTCTCTCTCTCTCTCTGTATATTTATTTATTTATATTTGTTTGTGCTTACCCTTCAATGTATCAGATGTTTTTATCAAGTTCAAGAATGAAACGGGGAGATTCAATCTAGAGTTAAGGGATGATATAAAGGGAATGATGAGCTTATATGAAGCATCGCAACTTGGAGGACAAGGAGAGGATATTCTTGATGAAGCCCATGACTTCACATATGAGCATCTAAAGGCATCAGTTCCGCTCTTAGCACCAACTATAGCAGAGCGAGTCGAGCATTGTTTGCAGTGCCCTCTGCATAAGAGCTTGCCTAGGTTCGAGGCCAGGCGTTTCATTGAAACACAAGCAGAAGAGGGAGTAGATACTATGTTAATACAACTGGCCAAGTTAGATTTCAACTTTGTGCAGTCCTTGCATCTAACAGAGCTTGAAGAGGTAGCAAGGTAAGTCTTAACATTAAAATGATGGGTCAAATCAAGTTATGCGTCTCATATCATAAGTTTAATTACTTTATGCTAGATGGTGGAAAGATTTGGGACTGGTGGAACAAATGAATCTTGCACGGGGTGACCCTTCATTGTGGTTCATGTGGTCATTAGCAATGCTTCCAGAGCCCAAGTTCTCGACGTTTAGGATTGAACTAGCAAAAATCATCGGGCTCATTTATATTATTGATGATATTTTTGATGTCTATGGTTCACTTGATCAACTAGTTCTCCTTACAAAGAGCGTACACACGTAAGCTCTCTCTCCTATATATCCAATAGAGAGAAGCTTAGATTCATATTTCTCACTTCGTGTGTAATTTACTTGTAGATGGAATCTTGACACTGCTGATCAGCTACCCGTGTACATGAAGAGGTGCTTAATATCTGTATTTGAAGTTACAGATGAAATTGGAAACAGCGTTCTCAGGAAACATGGTCTCCATGTCTTACCTAAACTAAGAAAAACGGTAGGCAGAGACTCATTTCATTTTCATCATTGTTATGAATAACTGATTCAAAAATTACAATTAGCGTTTACGATAATAGACTTGACATTTCCTTGTGCTAGTGGGCGTCACTTTGCAAAGCATTCCTAGTAGAGGCAGAATGGTTTAGATCAGGAGAGGTGCCGAAAGCAGACCACTACTTAGTAAACGCAATCATCAGCACTGGAGTTCATGTTGTTTTGGTTCATGCATTTTTTGCTGCTAGTGGAGTTACAGAGGCTAGCATACGCTATCTTGATAAGCACCCTGGATTCACCTCCTGCCCGGCATTGATCTTAAGGCTTTGGGATGACTTGGGATGTTGCAAGGTATGTGCCCTGCGTATGTTTGCATGTCTATTCTTTTTTTCTGTGCTTATGTGAGAGAGAGGGGTGGTGCTTCCCAAGCTAGTGGTGGCACCGTGCCAAAATGGAATGCCGGCCCAATTTTTTTGAAAAACATGTGTGATTTAAGACGTTCATTTTTTTCGGCCTCAATCAGATGACTTAGGAAACTATTGAATATCTCTAAGGCCTTCATTTTTCGGTTGCTTGCAATTGTAAACTGGACAGTGACTAAAAAGAGAGTGACACCAGACACCATTCATTTTATAATCACAAGAAGCCTAAAAATGAAGACTTCATAGATATCCGATAGTTGTGACATTCGTTAGATGGGTCATCTAGTTGAGGCCAAGCAAAAATCAATAAGAGACAGAGGTTTAAATTGTTAGGCTCCAGTAATAGTTGTCTTCTAACAAGGAACGATACAGCACTGTAATAAGTATATCTTGAGTTTGTAATTGGTGCGGAAATGGGACTTTCAGTGGCTGCAGACAAGAAATTCATATGAAAAAACATATCCGCTCAAGCTTTCAAAAACAAGGGGGGAGAGAGAGAGAGGTGGCTCAACCACCTATCAGAAAGGAGACTATAGGCTTCTCCTCCATGCCCAATCCGCAAAAATGCACCCTATGGCGAGCACCACCACACCCAAAGGCATAGTGGCTGAAGTAGGTGGGGCCCAAAGCTCTGTCGATCTATCGCCCGTCTATTGTCTTCCTGTTTGAAGGCTTTATAGTCACTATTCTCACCCGAGACTTAGGCAAGCCTAATCCAATTGTTTTCTTTCAATTCTTACTTTCTTTTCTCTTACCCAAACACCTAGTAAATAGGTAATTATCCCTTACAAATAGGAGAGAAAGAGAGAGGGTCCAATATATAGTAATAGTTAGTGTCCCTTGACAATATGAGTCTATCTTTTATAATACTATTTTTACTTTTTTAAATTTACAATATTGACCATCATATTTTCCTAATATATCAGGGAATAATAATCTTAGGTTGATTAATCTCTTTTCCTTTTCCCACCCCTACTCTTCTTTATATATATATATTGGCAGGTTTGAACACTTTTTGGAAGAAAAATTACTTATAATATTCTCTATATGCAATATGAGCTATGTACCTATGTGCCAAAGAATCTCATCCATTGGATGATCTTAGCCACTATTTCCTTGAGCTGTAAAATGCCCAGTAAACAATTTTACCATCTATTATTCAACATAAAGAAGCATATGTGCGAATTATTCCGTGAATGAGATTTTTGGTACACAACTCATCTAAGATGAAGACAATATTATGAATGGTCTTGTTTTCCAAAAATGTGGGACTAGATGGAGTTATAGCTTGTTGAGGAGTAGAGTGGGATAGTGCATGTTAAAAGGGGTGTGTAGATTTCAGTGCCTTCTTTTCTTCCTTTTCTTTTTTTTTGTTCTTTAAAGCCCCTAATTAAATTATTATTTCTCATTACCCATTAACTATCCCTAGTAAACAATATGTTCATATGCACGTATGTGAGTTGGAGAAAGGAGGTTTACTTTAGAGCTTAATAGATTTTTACCAGCACATGATTAGCTTTATTGGCTGGTATTTGTTCCCCCGGTAAAAGTATTTTATGATATTTTACTCTTTTTTCTGTGTACCTATCCATTTTAATATATTTATAAATATGCTATTCTTCTTTATTTTCTCCAACACGTTTTGGAGAGTCTGCCCATAAGTACACCCTTTATTATCATTGAAATGACAATTCTCAAAGGTAGATGGATCCAGTTCCAATAAATGAACCCTATCTAGGGGAAGGTTTTGATGCGAATTTCAATAAGACTGCTAAAGCATCCCTAAAATCAACTAAACCATTTTACAACTAAAGCAGGAGTTGCCAAGATAATCCAAAGATGAAAAATCTAAATCATGTCCCATCTAAATCAATGGCAGCATTGTAAATAGATTAGATCTTCAGAAATTTGAGCCTCCTTAGAGTCATAGCCATCTTACACATATCTTTTCATTGACTGCTTAGCTACCAAATTAAAGATCCCAGGACAAGATATCCTCCTCCGCTACCCAATTACCTTTTCACTCCCCTAATTTAGACATTACAATTGAGTGGCATAATAAAGATGTGGGAGTCGTGGCCATGTCTAAAGGAGAATTCACCGCATAATTCCCATCTGGCATGTTTATTTTCTCTCTGATCAAACGGCCAATATTTACTAGGAACTATAAAAGGAACTACTTCAACAAGGCTTAGAGGTGGATTGGGAGATGGTGAGAAGGTGGCGAGCTTAGAAAGTTGAAGCACTATTTTTTTATGTATTATCCAATTCCAAACCATCTGTTTGTTGGGCTTACTATTGATGAACCACATGCCTATCTCTTGGTCCGTTTGACAATTTTAAGCCCCTGTGTGATGGCAATTAAATGGATGACTACAAGAAGGAAAGCAACGGTCTAGATTTCGTACAAAACCTTAATAATCAAAGCCATAGAATCATCCGATGACAGATAATCTTGCATGTCACTCATCGAAAACACACCCAATAATACAAATGACACAGATCATTGAAAATGTTAGGATCCATTTCGAGTTATGCCAAGTGAAAATCTGCGTAATCCATGTAAATGTATGAGCATCAGTCATGTAATTTTCACTGTGTCATATTATGTAGCTGAAAGCTGAATTGGCCATTGAATTGGGTGTGGAGAAATAGTAATTAACGAAGATATTAAACCCCCTCTCACTAAGAGTTGATTTAGGGGTGTTTTACGAAATGTTTCTTAAAATCTTAATTTACTAGACATTTAATGATACTTCATGGCCTGCTAGCAAAAGCAATGTAGAATAAGGACATTTCAGCAAAAATCTCTTCTTGTTCCTTTTTTTTTTTTTTTTGTCCTTCTCTTTTTCAACTGTTACTCCCTAATTTCTAAAACATTGGTGAACTAACTTCCAAGATCACTATTGAAAGTCTCTCTCTCTCTCTCTCTCTCTCTCTCTCTCTCTCTCTCTCTCTCTCTCTCCATATATATATGGAGAGCCTTGGCACAACTGTAGAGTTGTTGTCGTGTGACCCTGAGGTCACGGGCTTGGAAATAGCCTCTTGCAAAATGCAAGGTAAAGCTGCGTACTATTGACCCTTGTGGTCGCCCCTTCCTGGACCCTGCATATGCAAGAGCTTCATGCTCTGGGACTGCCTTAATTGCAGCTATTTATTTTACTAAATGCTACAGCAAATCAGATGCTAAGAAAGGCCTAACATCTAATTTTATCCCTGTTTGAAGGAGGAGAAACACGCCGAATATGATGGCTCATATATAGAGTATTACATGAAAGAACATCCTAATTCTTCTCTTGAAGTTGCTCGAGAGCATGTTTTAAGAATGATCTCCGATGCATGGAAGCGATTCAATGACGAACTCATGAAGCCAAATCCTTTGCCTTCGTCCTTTAAGAAGGCCTGCTTGAATTCGATGCGAATGGTTCGAGCCATGTACGATTATGACAAGGTCGGTCGCTTATCCTCTATGCAAGAGCACTTGAACGCATTGCTCGTCCAAAGCATTCCTGCTTAAGGGATCCTTGGCCTTCTTCATTCAATTCTGTTTGTATATGTTAGTACACGTACGCCCACTCTTCTTGTTTGCACATACAAGAAGTTGAAATTAATAAAGTGAGCACGTGTAACCGTGGATGTTCCACGTCCTTGGGTAACAAAATTTTTTTGAGATGGCAGACTTATTACTCTAATGAAATGAGATATACAATCAGTTTTCATCTGAATTGAAGTGCTAGCAAATTGAACTTTTGACAGACTCTCAAGTCACAGTAATAAAGCACGCAGTAAAGAAACCAATCAAGCACATAGACATTTCTTTATCACTGGATCATTCAACAATCTGATCTGATCCGATCCGATCCGATCCATTGGCTGAGATAATTTACGGATGTATGTGCACAACTCATCATCCTTCTCTATACATTCCATATGCTGGTATGTTAGAGTGAGGACCATCTCTAATCCGGCTGGTTTCTGAGGGGGTGCAAAGAAATAGTAACCACCCCAGTGCGCCTGCGGATTGGCTTTACATCTGTTGGTTTATCCCACCCGAAATCCAACTTATAAACAAGCGGAAGCATGAGGTTTGTCACACAGAGTTCGTTGTCGGTTGCATCTGAACGAAGAGAAAAACGGTATTTCATCCTGCCTTTCCAGCCAATTCACTTCCGATATCACCGTTGTCTTGTCAATGGATGTCAACGCATCACGCTCTACTACCTCCACTAGTGGCCCCTCTGACACTTCACCAGCTTTCATTTGCACTGAAACTTCAGAGAAACAGCTTCCACAGACTGAGAGGTTTGATAGAGAAAATTTTCCTACAGTTGACAAGCATCAACAGCTTTACTTCTTTAGAATGACTGGTTCCCAGCGCCTTGGTTGCACTTCGCCATAAAAGGGCAAGTAGACATTGAAATGTGGTGGGGTTGAGCTTTTGATTCTGAGACTTCACAAACAGTTTCAGATCTGCTACTCTCTCTTTACCGATTTCAAATAGCTTGGTCTTCATTTGGGCCATGATGTGACCTTTTTGTGAATGTTTAAGCCGTGTCTTATTCGGATCACATATGGTCACCAATGGAGTGTAGGCAATTCCAATCGAAGACTGGCGACTTCACTAGAATTCCTGAGTTTTCTTGATTCATCACAAGATAAACCCATTGGTGCTTGTATCTAACACTGCCCCTCCGCAATCAAATGAATTGATTTGGCAACGGAAAAGTGGTCGATCGGACAGTGGTTCAGTGTTTGGTGCAAGGAGGATGGAGAAATCGGATTCAAGTGGGAGGTCTGCTAAACGGCGAGAATTAGATGCCTTTGTCATTGCACTCAATGTGTAGGCGCTTACGTGGGCCACTGGAAATTAATCGTCCGGCAAAGGGATGGAATTGAGAAAGAAGCTTTGAGAGTGCTGGTTTCAAGACGTTGGGATCCATGCTATTGTTGGGACGAGAAGTATGGCTGCAAAAGAATAGCAAATCCAAGTCATGGTGAGCGAGAATTTGGTCTATGTTTGAGAGCTCAAGAAGAGCTGGATGAGGAGAATCAAGAGATGCACAAGTGATGGATGTAACAATTTCAGTGCTTACTACATTCACTGCAAATGAGGGCTTTGGAGAATCTTCCAACTCAGGCATTGATGTGAAAGCTTTCTTCTGTGAGCTTGTTTTCTCGCAGGACTTCTTATATATAGTTTTATCCTAGTGAAACTGGTAACTCTTTGCAGTTTAGTTGGTACTCATTGATAGAGCTTTTACAATAGAAGCTCGTTTTTGCTAGATTCCATGTCTTGGGGAAGTATTTATTTGTAATCTGGCTTTCTAAGCTTAGGAAGAAAAGAAGAATATCCACCTGCAAACATCTCCCCCGTAGATGTGGCATGTGGATCGAGCTAATTAATTTTGTTGAGCAGCAACATGGATGGGCTCACATCCGAAAGAAAGTAGCCACAGGACAGCCTCATCTCCCACTGGATGACGCGCAGCAAAAATTGAACTCAGCAAAATTCAGAGTGATCAGGAAGTGTAGATAATCTGACTTGCGATGTTAGGATGGCCATATGGGTTTAGATGGAATCCAATTCAAGTAACTCCCTTAATGTATTCAGCGGAACCATTCATGAAAGTAACTGAGAAAATTTTATCAAATGTTTGCAGTTTGTTTGATTCTTCATTTTCCGAATCACTTTAAACGGTTCACATGAAGATTGGCTTGGAGCTGATCACCGATTTTACCTGCTATCCCTTTATTCCGACAGTGCATCTTAAAACCGAATGCCGATCTACACACACGGCCAACATGTTTGGTTTCCAGGCCTTCATCTTAGACAGGCCTTGCACCAAGAGACATCTCCATTGGAAGATCCGGACTCCCGTTGTTTTGCAGTTATTCATAGCACAATACATTGTAAAATACAACGATGATGGTTCGATGGCAGAGATCCATGGTGACGGCCACAAAATGGATCAGATCATCTAAATGATAGGTACCAAATTCAGGGCACTGAATGAAAAAGATCTAGATCATGGTTACCAATTTCATGAAATAGGATCCATTAGACGATAATGCAATTGTTCTCCAGATCTTAGTTCAATTGCAGTGACTGGGGAGAGATCATTGAACTTCCTCCATAGTAGCTTTCAAGATTAAATTCAACGGATTCAAAGCTTTCAATTGAAGGTGTGGGATTCAGCAGTTGGCCTTCGGCAAGGATCTTGGTTGATAGTTCAGCTTACATCCGTTGTACCAAATGATACAGTAAAACTTTACTAGATATGGTGCCTATGACATTTCCTCGCTGTCCTCCCGCAACAATTCCAACAGAAAGTACCAACCCAGTTTTCGGCATCTCGATCCTGAAATCCCGGGACTGCCAGGAAATGTCTACCAAGATCTGAATGGGTTTGCGAATATCTTAAGCTTCTCGGATCAAAGATAGGGCCAGCATGTCTGTATGGATGGTTGTGGCGGTCTCCATTGAGTACCTGATGATGGAATGTTGGTGGCGCCATTTGATGTTTTGCTAATCCTATAGCAGTTGAACTAGAACCCATCTCATAATTGGGCAAAGGATACTGTCTTGTATCAGGTGTAAATGCAGGATTGATGTCTTTATAGTGCTGCATTCGTGTCTGGTAATAAGTATGGAGAGGATCATTTTGTGTTCCGTAAGGAATGGCTTGCTGAAAATGCCTAGCTGATGCTTCCAGTTCTCTTGGTCTTTGGATACTTTTCATATTTCTCTCTTCCCACGATGATTGTGCCTTCTCCTGAGTCAAACTGTGTTTTTGAGGTCCTGTGATAGGGTCGGGTTCCCCGTTTCTCTGTCTCTCTCTTAGTGGTTTTCTTAGATGGGAACATCTCTGGTGCTTCGAACCTGATAATGTAGGAGCTTTGGAAACTGAATCTTTATTCAACGTAGCTGGTGCTAATGACGGGTTGCCACAAGTTTTATGTCTCCTTTTGGTGGAAGGTTCAGACTCATGTTTACTCCGTCTCCTTGGTGGTGCTCTTGCATGGTTGGAATGTCTCGGGAGCATAGGACCTGATCAGATCATTTAAGAAGTGAACGAAGTTCGGCATCTACGGCAGGCATTCAAATCAATCTTGGAGGATATTTTCTTACAGTTTTACTCCCCAAGTCCATGGTGGTGCTGCTATAAATATTATAAGCATGACAAATATATTTTCACAAAAATATATACTTGAATTTAGTGGACAATGTTTTCTTACCTTATACGTCTCAAGTTTAGGAGGGACTGATATAAATACAATGAGCACGTAAAAGCATGGACATATATAGTTGCAGTAACATACATTATCTACGTGTTTAGACAGACATATGGAAGTGACTGTATGCTGCAGTACCCACATACAATGGATATCTGTGGTACACGCATAATGTTTTTGTCAGATTTCATGCTTGGCCATGACAACGACAGTTTTCTTGATAACAAACAATTCTAGATCTTCATTCATTTTTAAGTGGCAATAATCTTCTTTTTGACAAAAAGAGTATTACGTCTCCTAATGTTCTCACAAGTTCTATTTGAGTTAGCAAGTCATTTTACAAAATACAGTCGGCAACAAATTCTAGTTCCAGTCTTCTAGCATCGATTCCTGTGTCTACTGTCTTCTACTTGTTCACCTCAATAAACTCCAGTACAGTTCTGTAAATATCTTTCTACCATCACTTGTCTTGACTTTTGTCGTGCATGTTTTCCTTTCAGAACCATGGACGTCGTAACATGTAGGGGTTTCAATTTGGTGGGATTCATCATCTCCAGTGGGCAGCTTCATTTCTGTGAATGTCTACAAAGGTTCAATGCATATGCATACTTCTTTTGATGCTTTTAGCTTTTGAGCTGTTCCATAAAATAAGTTCATCCACTTTTTCCAAAATCATCGGTCATTTGCATGTAAAATTTGTGCATCAGGCAGTCTAGCTGAAAATTTTATGAATGTGCACAACTAGCAAACCACTACATGGATATATGAGAAGATAAAATGGATATACAAGCATATCTATTCATGCATATGCAATAATGAAACTATTTAGTTATGAAATTCGTTGAATTATGCAATAATTAAACTCTTCAGTTATCAAGTATAATGGCGACAAATATGATAGTTCCAGTCCAAAAAGGCACCAACAGACCATTAGCAGACCGAGCTTTTCTTATTGCTCTGACGTGCCTTGCCTCTGCTCCCCTTTTGTGCTTTTCAGCAAGATCTTTTGATCTCTCCACTTCATTATCCCAACGCTAAGACACAGATTGCATAGTCACATTAAAATTTATAATTTGACCTAGTTAAAGAGGTGCAGGTTGTCTCAAAAATGGCAAATTACCTGCCTGAAAGTTTTTAACCTGTAAAGGTTACGACCCTTCACGAGCAAAGGAAATAATGGTGGCAGTGTCTTGACCCCTTTGTTCCAAAGAATTTCTACCTTCTCAAGCACAGAAATAATTACCACTCTGAAAATTACAGATTAAAGAGATTACCTTTGATCACTGTACTTGGTCTTACAGTGAAAGTATGCTGTTGTTTTGCTGCTCCATAACTTTCTTTCACCACTCTTCCAGCAATTGTTCTCATTCCTAGAAGATTCCCACCCCTTGTAACTTTGTCAAACCTATTTAAGAAATTGAATCATTGAACAACCAGAAATTGAAATTTTCAAAGACCTATGCACAAATATGTAGTGGGGAAATGGGCATACTTCTCATAGACCCTCTGTGTGAACAAAACGACATCACCGGTGCAGACATCACCTGTCAGGTATTACCAAACTTATAAATTACATTAAATGTAAGCATATAAAGAATATGCCACATGAGTTATCGGTATTTTGTTATACCTGTACAGTTAATAGAAAAAGATGTTTTCGGGTACAGTTTCTCGCCATTTCCATCGTTTATCCTGAAACATGTTGAGAAAAGCATCATAACTATACTACTAAGGGAAAATAAAAGACAGGCACGAGATATAGTTTCTTGCAAGAAGAAGCCAACTTCCATCAGTAACTAAGGCAACTCCATTGATTTTCCTAGCCAAGTTTAAGAGAATCATAGCTCTTCAATTTTTTGCATTTAAGCATGTCTCTTTAATCTAATAATGATGCCTTGAAACTGGAAACTCTTCTTCTCTGTTTTCAGTACCTGAATCCATAATTGCATTAAGAAGTCCATTACCAGGTACGGGTAATGTATGGAAGTAAAGATAGAACTCAAAAGTGTCATTTAGTGAAATCCATACTATAATATAAAGGCAAGAGGCAGGCAGCTCTTCAACCTGCTTGCTCCCCTCGACCAACTTGATCCAGCAAAACTACTAAGACAAGAGTCACAAGACTATTATTATATTAAAGACAAAAACATACTAAATGGATGCTTTACCCCTATTGTTTTAAGTGTTTTAATAAGATAAACAAATGATATTAAGCCCTTACTGGTCCATTTACGGAAAAACATTGCATTGTTACTCTTTTATTTCAGTCATACTATCCTTTTTCATTAAATGACAAGAATACCCTTAGGATTTTATCCTTCATAAAATGATTAAAAGCACCCTTAAAGACTATAATAGGCCTTTTAGATTTTCGACGTTAACACTTTTTTTAACGTGGAAAATATTAGCAAGTTAAAACTAAATACAAGTGGAACCTACTATTTGAATGATCTAACCTGATAAATTGTGCTACCGATAAGGGAGTTTTTCTTGTAGAAATCCTTTATAGTCAGAACCAAATTAGATTGATAGCTCCAATTAACCCAAGGCGGGGGCCACTTCCATACAAAAGTATTATATAATATCTTCTTTTTTTTATTCATCTTTTGAATGGTAGGCACACACGCACCCTTAGGGATTCTTAAACTCGGCACAATTGAGACTCACTCTTGTGCCACACACAAGCACACATAATACAATATCATTTATTATTTATTGTTACCATTAGAACAATTTCTTAACTTAATTATTGATTAGCATTTATGCTTTGAGATACGTTAAATAGACACTTCATATGATAGCATCCACAGGCTGCAAATATTTTTTAATTTGCTTTCTCCCATGACACCTCATCTTTAGATGTTCCGACCCATTCATCTGATGATGAGACATTATATGTCTTGCATACAAAAAATCAGGATTATTGGAGAATTTTAGGACCCTAGAAATTATGTTTTAGAAAGTTGAATTTGGACTGTTTTTATACAAGTTTCTAAACTGTTCATATCCTGTGTGTGACATACAAGCTTTTAGACACTAAAGCCATCTAATACACATGCTTTTTAAACTACTACACATCCAAAACCAGAGCAACTGGAGAACCAGTTGGATCATCAAAAAGTGGGCCCCTCATTGTGGTCTATGGACACTATTATAGAGTCTGTCCATTACAGATTTGTGTTTACTTATAATTGCAGTAGTTTTTGTTGCAATTTTAAATCTCAACCTATAATCGCTCAAAAGATGTTGCTTAGTTTCTATTTACATTTTTGTGGCTATATATCGGCGTTTACTTATTAAAATGAGGAATGCTAAATAGACACTCTATATTAGAAGGTACAAGAACCACTTTTTTTTAGCTCACACTTGCGAGATCTAACTCATTCACGCTATTTCTCCACTTTTGGATGTTTAATGGGTAAAAAGCATGTGGACTCCATGATTCTAACCCTCCCATTGTTTATCAAAGTTTCTAACGCATCCGCGTTCAAGTACAACTTTTTTGAAGCTAGAATCATCCAATCCACATGTCTTTTACCTAATAGACATCCAAACCTGGGTGTGAATAAATCGGATCATGCAAAAGTGAGCTACAAAAAACATGGACCCTAAAGAGCATTATTGCCACCCATTTTTTTGTTAATGACATTCTTCTCTTTATCTTGCAATTGTAACAGCTTTTATTCAAATATTAATAATTAATAGTTGTTAAAAACTCATCAACAGTTAAAAGTTATTTTTTTATAATAACATATTATTATTATTATTATTATTATTATTATTATTAAAATAATGCCTCATGTGTGTTTAGCACGTGCATTCACCTAGTAAGTGATAAAAACACATTATTTAAGTTCAAAGCATCCTTATTTACATTCCATCCTACAACTAAAATGAAGCAGTAATCTTGGCTGAGTATCATTCATGACTACTGACTGCATTGTTCAGGGTATAGAAAAACATTTGATTATAGCTACAAATAACTGATGACATTTACAGATGTCAATACCACTCCAGCATGGTCTCACAGCAGTAGGACAGGACCACATATTAAGTGGATGTCTCCAATAGCTTGATAGCATTCTGAGCACACTTTGTGTCTTGAAAATCACCAACACAGTATTAAGAGGAGGAGGGCATTGGTTTTTGGTGTGTGAAGACGTTGTGTTGGGGGGGGCGGAGGGGTTGGTAAAAAAAAAACTAACTAAAAGGGATAGTCAAAGAACAGAAATCAAGGTCATTCCTGTAAGTTTATCAGAAGATAGTTTACTTGTGTTACTATTTCTTGTCTTGCCCATATGCTTTAGTTTTGGGGTATTTCTAAGTGTCTAGGACATCTACACAACACGTATGGCTGATATGCCAAAGACTCCCAACATACCTGTAATGATCCAAAGTTCACTACTAAAAGAAAAAGGAAAAAGGGCAGCCCAGTGCACCAAGCTCCCACGTGTGTGGGATCTGGGTAAGGGGCAGACTACAAAGGGTCTGTAGTCGCAGCCTTACCTTGCATTTTCAGCAAGATGCTGTTTCCATGCCTTGAATCCGTGACCTCCAGATCACCCAACGACAACTGTACTGTTGCACCAAAGAATACAAACTGGAAACTAATCAATAAGTTCCTGACATGTTTCTTAAGGCATGACATGTACTAAGTACGGCCATACTAATTCTTACCTGACAAACTGCCTAAACCAAATAAGTTGTTTATTCTAGTTTGGTTTTAATAGATTCCATCGCAGGAGATTTATGATTCTATGATCTGATAATTGAGATTCCACGAATGCACATCATACTAGATAGCAATGGGAATACATGCTGTAGTCATTCATTACCAAATGGTAGATTATACCCCTCTTCAACAATTTGCACGGCAATATATTACATCTGGTACATGCATTGAATGCATTCAGCTCCACGCCAAAACACTGAGAATTTATATTAATTTAGTTAATATGTGCTGTGAACAGAAGACATTTTAACCTTCAGAATTAAATTGTATTAGCTAATGTCAAAAATGTTTAACTAATTAGAAGTTTTCATCCCACAGTCATCTCAATGCTGTGTCTGTTTAGAAATTGGAGATCAGCTAGTTGCTGCATCAGAGACCATGACAAGTATCAATTTCCTGGTTCTCAAGCTAATAAGAAGCTACTGCTGTCAATTTCATATGAGCAGATATTCTAAAATGTAATGCACGGAAGCTCCAAAGGATCAGTGCACCACAAAGATGATGTTTGCACATTTATATTTTGGAATTATTTAAACAGGGAGTCTGGTTCAATTCATAATTGAATTTCTTCGACTGCATACTTCATTAATGATTGGGAAGCAATGCTGCTCTGCACGCATCTCATCTATTTGCAATTTTATTCACAAGGCAGGGTCAAGAGGTCAATATTTGTTTTTACCAATGTCTAATTGGAATCTGCAAGCTTCTCATTCATAGTGACATGATAGATTCTACATTCACTGATGATTTAATAATACACTTGTTAGCATTTTTTATTTAACAAGTAAGAGACCAGATTATTACAAATAATTCCTAGAACAGGAACCAAACAACAGAGAAAACAAATAGAAGTAATGATAGCTTTAGATATTGACAGAAAGCAATTCTCAACTTGGGGACAAATCTGCAGTTAAGAGAATATATATGGCGTCACATTTGATGGATTAAGTTACCGACCTCCAGTGCTCCTGAATTCTCTCTATACAAACTGATTTAGTCCCAGTTACTCTTAATCCATGCTTCCGCAAATATGCTTTGCAGTCCTCCAGTTTTAGTGAATCTAAGACATGGCCTCCTAAAGAACCATCAAGCAACCATAAGATATCTTAAAATGTTTGACAGCTGATTACCAGGTGATCATTAAACTGCTCTAGCATTCCATGCTTGTAAAATAGGACGATTGAGCATGGTTTGAGAAGTAAACTAGATAATTGTAAAGAACATAGAATCATAATTTGAAGGATCTTCTTTAGATAATTTTGGCTACCAAGATAAGTGGCTATGAGATGGGTTATGTGGAGCTGGGTTACCCAGCTCATCAGTTGTGATGGTTCAGGTTTGTGGTTAGTCACTTTCACAGGAACCTTATTCCTTGTAGGGTAGGCTTCCTTGGATTTTTATTTCAGTAGCACTAAGAAAAATCATAAGATACTCAAACCCAATAATTGTGAAGCAGAGACTCAAAAGTAAAAATTCAAAAACAAATGTAGATATTATAATGTGCAACTTAGAAATATAGAAGCCCAAAGTCAAAGTTAGGCATTAAACGATTCTCTATGGTGTCTGTTTTCGTGTGCAACTTTGGACATAACATATGAAGTGAACATACAAGTTCATGACACACTATAGGGTTGCCAACCAGGTAACTTGAATGTGAAGTGAGGTCGAGCAATGAAGATTCAATTGTTGAACAGGCATGAGCCCTCTTAGAAGGCTAAAAGGTCTCTGTAAGAATATCCAAGAAAGTATTCCATCAATGCTCTCATATCAGCACACAAAGTTAGTTCATGTCTTAGCAGATTCTCACACATTCTTCATGAAATATCAGGTCAATATTTTGGACTAAAGTTGTCCATGCCCACATCGGGTGTGAGGAGAACTTGTAAGCAGATTCAGAGCTGTAATTTTATCCTCTCTTCAAAAAAACTATGACTAGTTAGAGTAAATAATACATATTCCAACAGTCATAAGAGGAATTATTTGACAACAAGCTAATAGGACACACATTAGTAAAATCTACTGCTAACCTGATCATTAATAGATAAGTTAATTAGACATCATAGAAAGAGACAAGGAAACAAATTGGAAAAGTGGAACTTTCTTTTAAATCTGTTATATGTTAAGCTATTGTTGTTTTTCTAAGCACTTAGAATCCTATTTCTCCTTGTGCCATGCAGGCATTTTTGAAATTTTGAAATTATTTTATTTTTATCCTATGTCATTAGTTGAACAAATGGACATTGTTGCATATGTTTGATAACAAATAGGACTTGTGATGAAAACTCTATCTATCCTATTTTGAATCTATCTATCTTCATTGTTTCTTTTTTTCGAAGTCATCGTAGATATACTATGTTCTAAGGAAACATCTGTTTATATGTAACAAATAGGAAGTTCACTCACCTTATTTTTATTTTTGGTAAGAAGTAAGCCAACCCACTTACTTGATGAGACAGGAGATGGCGTAAATATAAAGCTAGAGTTATGAAGAGAAGCATTAGAACCTAAAGGATTAAAAATCAAACGAACTAAGACAGAGTATATGAAATGCAATTTTAGCAAGAAGAGGAGTGGGCGTGGAGCACCAATAAAGATTGATAAAAAATTAAAAAAAGAAGTCCCTATAAAAGACCACTTTCAGTACTTAGGATCAATGATTAATGAATAGAGTAGAGAGATTCCGAGAGAGGTTACTCAAAGAATCCAAGTGGGTTGTAACAAATGAAGAAGCACATTTGGAGTTTTGCATGATCGGCGGGTGCCACTCAAACTACAAAAATATATTCTTTAGGATAGCTATAAGGCTGGTCATATTCTATGGATCAGAGTGTTATGCAATTAAGGAACATCAGGTCTATAGGATAAGGGTCGCGGAAATGAAAATGTTGATATAGATGAGTGGCAAGATAAGAAAGGATAGAATTAAAAATGAAAACATTAGAGGAAACTTAGGGATAGCACCAACAGATAACAAGATGACAGAGATTAGATTTAGATGGTTTGGACATGTCCAATGAAGGCCAAAAATGACACCAATTAGAAGTAAGGCAATGCAAGTAGAAAGTTCTGAAAGGGCAAGGAGAATGATCAAAAGAACATGGATATAAGTGGTAAGAAAAGATTTAAAGACTTTAGGAGTAACTGAAGCCATAATACTTAATAGAGGGAAATGGAGGAACAAGATTTATGTGACCAACCCCTAATTAGGATAAGGTCTTGATGATGATGATGATAATCATGATGATGATAAGCCAATCCACTTGAATTAGTGGTTTGGATAAAAGAACAAATGCACAAGGCATATATAATAGTGATTATCAACAGAATACCTAACTTCAAATTATAGTTTTGCCATCACAGGAGAAGGAAATCGGGCAACCATTCTGATACCATTCTAAATTTTAGCCTCTTACAGAAAGATATCTTAGACGAACTAAACCCACCAAATATTGCTTCAAGACACCTTAAATTGAATACTTTGGGTAGCTTGCATTTCATACTGCAGATCAAAATTAAGTTTTTATACGCAAACTGAAATGTAGCCATCTTCATTTCTGAATCAAACAGGAGAGCCACAAGGATGATATACAAAAGTATTTCTATAGCTCCATTCTCAACCCTCTTGTAAACAAGAAATCAAAATAGAAATAGAAACCTAGCATTCACCTAAATAATAAAAGAATAAAGCGTCTTTTACTTGAAAAAGAAATTTCTTTTTCTCTGAGATTGGGCATTGTGGTGATGAAAAACTTACTCTGAAGCAGATGGATGACTCGACTGCAATCGACTTTATCCGGTGGCGAATCCTCCGAATCATCGGCGACCGATTCTCGGTCTACTTCTTGATCGTTCAGTTCGCTCTCATCCTCGCTGATACATCGGAGCAAAACGAATGATAGAGAACAGATCAGATTTCAAAGTCGAAAATCAGATGAAAATAGAGAATACCTTGAAGAGCCGCTAATGACATAATCAACATCTTCGTCATCATTTCCTTCCTCCTCTTCATCACTGCTTTCCCCCTCTTTTTCGTCTCCAGATTCTTCTTCCTCGGATTCTTGGTCTGAGGAGGAGATCGGCACTGGAATAATCTTGCAGTTTCTGCCGGCCATCGAGGAAGACCATAAGCAGAGAGAGAGAGAGAGAGAGAGAGAGAGAGAGAGAAGGCATCTATGTACCCAGTTTGAATTTTTTCTGGAGCTGATATTCCATGCCACTTTCTTACTAATGCCACGCCCTCTCACAGAGTTTTATCATTATTTTATCCAGGGGTGTATATAAGGTCTGGCCTACAAATCATATACATTGGATGATTATAATGTTGCTTTATTAAAAACAACTCAAAAATCAATATTCTAGCCTTTTAAATATGTGATTTTGAAGCCGTGGCCATGCATGGCAAGCTGCCTAAGATGAAGGTCTGATTACTAAAAAATATAGACTGTGACATGCTCCAAAAGAGAGCATGACATTAGAACCAAAGCTGTTCGAATATCAGTTCTTTTCTTTTCTTTTTCTTTTTTAAAAAATAAATTGTATGAAAGAGAGGCTGACTCAACAGTTGAGTTGTGGTCATGTGACCTGAAGGTCATAGGTTTGAGAAGTGAAAATAACCTGTTGCAAAAATGCAAGGCAAAAGTATGTACTATAGACCCTTTCTGGTCTGCTCTTCCCTAAATCTTATATATGCAGGAGCTTTGTGCCCCAGATTAGTCAATATCTATGGCTTCGTGGGATGCGTCCTAAGATTTTCACAGACAAGATCGGTAGATGGGATCTTAATCAGAGATTATCTTCTTTTGATGTTTCCACGACCAAAATCAGGTACCAAATAACACAAACAGACATTGATGTCGTCCAGAATAAGCGATGTAGTCATTCCGAATGAAATTCTCATGGATAAGATTAAGGCCCAAGAAAATCAACTGGTTTACTTTCCTTCAGAGAACATTGAAATTGAAGGCGTAATAAACCAATACATTAGCATCGTATTAGCAAAGTGCCATGACGAAACGATTCAAATCATTGGACGGAAAGTCATCATCATCAAGACCTTATCCCAATTAGGGGTCGGCCACATGAATCTTATTCCTCCATTCCACTCTATTAAATACCATGGCTTCATTTAGTCCCAAAGTTTTTAAATCTTTCCTCACCACTTCTATCCACGTTCTTTTGGGCCTTCCCCTTGCCCTTTTAGAACCTTCAACTTGTATTGCCTCACTCCTTCTAACTGGTGCCGTTGTTGGCCTCCTTTGAACATGTCCAAACCATCTAAGTCTAATCTCCCTCATCTTGTTACCTATTGGTGCTATCCCTAAATTTCTTCTAATATTTTCATTTCTAATTCTATCATTTCTTGTCTTACCACTCATCCATCTCAACATCCTCATTTCGCAACACTCAGCCTATGAGTATGATGTTCCTTAACGCCCAACACTCGATCCATAGAGCATGGCCGCCTTATAGCCATCCTATAGAATTTTCCCTTTAGTTTGAGTGGCACTCCGCCGATCACATAAAACCCCCGATGCACATCTCCATTTGTTCCAACCCGCTTGGATTCTCTCGGGTAACCTCCTCTCAATCTCTCCACTCTCATGGATCAATGATCCTAAGTACTCCAAGTGGTCTCTCATGGGGACCTCTTGGTTATCAATCTTGACCGTGCTCCACTCCTACTCTCCTTGCTAAAATTACATTCCATATATTCTGCCTTAGTTCGGCTAATTTTAAATCCTTTCGATTCTACCGCTTCTCTCCATGCCTCTAGCTTTTATGTTGACACCCTCCCTCGTCTCATCAAGTAGGACTATATCGTTCGCAAATAGCATGCACCAGGGAATCTCTCATGCGTATGTTTTGTTAACTCATCCATAACTAATGTGAAAAGGTATGGACTTAATGCCGATCCTTGGTGCAATCCGACAAAGGACAGAAAATCACTACCACGCCACTAGTGGTCTTAACATTTGTTCATCGCTCCCTCATACATATCTTTAATTATGTCTATATACCCCCCGAGAAACCCCTTTAACACCTAACACCCTCCATATTAACTCTCTAGGGACTCTATCATAAGCCTTCTCTAAGTCAATAAAGACCATGTGTAGGTCTTTTCTCCTCTCCCTATATTTCTCTACTAATTGTCTTAGTAAGAAAATAGCTTCCATGGTAGACCTCCCATGCATGAAACCAAACTGATTCTCCGATACACTTGTTTCATGTCGTAGCCTCTTCTCAATGACTCTTTCAAAAAGTTTCATGGTGTGGCTCATAAGTTTGATCCTCGATAATTAGTGCACCGAATGTCTCCTTTATTCTTATAGATTGGTACAATAGAGCTTTTCCTCCACTCATCAGGCATTTTCTTTGATTTTATAATCTTGTTAAACAACTTGGTCAACCAAACTACCCCAATATCTCCCATATGCTTCCAAACCTCTATTGGTATACCAACATGCCCCATGGTCTTTCCTGATTTCATCTTTCTCAAGGCCTCTTTTACTTCAAGCATTTTAATACTACGTTCATATCTATAATATCCAAGTGTTATTTAGATTTATAGTATTTTCAATTCCTCTATTCTTAGGGCTATCATTACTTGAAGAATTTTTGGAAGTAGATTTCCCACCTTTGTTGTTTGATCTCTACTATTTTTGACTAATACCCTTGATCATCGCTTTCTAATGCACCTAACATGCTCTAAGTCCTTACTCTTCTGTTCTCTTACCTTTGCAAGTTTAAACACATCTTTCTCACCTTCTTGTTCCTACTATTATGTAGCTCATCATATGCTTTAAGTTTAGCCTCACTTACTATTCTTCTTAGAATGCGTTTTTAGCATTCTTATATTGTTCATAGTTTTCATTATTTCTAATCTTCTCACATGCTTTAAAATGCATTCTGCTTTTTCTTTAATAGCTTTTTGCACTGTTTCATTCCACCACCATGTTTCTTTCATAATACTTTTACCTTTAGATACTCCTAAGACATCTTTTGCCACTTTCTTAATGGACTCACCATATTAGTCCACATGGTATTTACTGCTTCATAATTCCAATTTCCTTCTACCATCAACTTATTTTTGAATGAGGTTATTTTCTCTCCTTTTAAGTTCCACCACTTAGTTTTTGATTGTGTATTAAGTTCAGTTCTTTTACTCCATCTTTTGATATGAATATCCATAACCATTAACCTATGTTGTGAGGTTAAACTCTCACCGTATCACCTACAATCCTTACATATAAATCGCTCATTATTCCTAAGTAGAAAAAAGTCTATTTGGCTTTTATGAAGTCCACTTTAAAGGTTATTAAGTGTTCATCCCTCTTCTTAAAGAGTGTATTTGCAATGGATAGGTTATATGACAAAGCAAAATCGAGGATATTCTCCCCCATCTCGTTTCGTTCACCTATACCATACCCTCCGTGTATTCTATCATATCCTTCCTTATCTTTCCTACATGGCCATTTAAGTCCGCTCCTATAAATATTCCCTCAATATTGGGAATTTCTTGCATGACTCCCTCCATATCTTCCCAAACCTGCCTCTTAATTATATCTTGTAGCTCTACTTGTGGTGCATATGCACTTATAATATTTATAATCAGCTCTCCTGTAATCATTTTTATTATTATTATTCTATCATCGATTCTTTTAACGTCCACAACTTTATCCTTTAATTCCTTATCCACTATTATTCCTACGCCATTTCTATTATTTTCCTTTCCTACGCACTACAATTTATACCCATCTATTTTCTGGTCTTTACCTTCTTCCACTTGGTTTCTCGATACAAGCGATGTCGACTCTCCCACGTTTCTTTATCGTGTCTACTAACTCCAAATCTTACCACTGTCAATGTCCCTATATTCCATGTAGCGATGCGAATCTTATGATTTGGAGATTCCCTATTTACTATCGCCTTTCTCGACCTCCATGGTATGAACCCATGTCCACTTTTCACCGCACTCCTGTTCTCACAGCCGCGTCGCTTCCGAGGGGACGCTCTAGCAAAAGCCCTGCCCATTTTTCACTACACCCGGATCCGATGTAGCGCGTCGCTGGGAGAACGCCCAAGCAACCCTTGCCTATTTTTCACCGCATCCCGGATCCGATGCAACGCGTCGCTATGGGGAACGCCCAGCTTGAGCGATTTCGCATTTCGATTCATGTCATGTTGGGGTTGCCATAGTTTTAAATCAAGATGATTTTCATTAAAATCATGAAAATCATTACAATCATTAAAATCATCTTCTTCACCCTTGCCTACCTGCTACCTGACGCAAGGGTGGCCATATTTTTAGAAGCTGAAGATGATTTTCATTTCTCCCTCACAAACTAATATACAAATGTATATTTATTTGTAAGAAAGAAATAATAGAATCATCTTCAACTTCCCCCTCGTCGGCCACACCGATACAAGGGTTGCCATCTTTTAAGAGCCGAGATGATTCTCATTTCTTCCTCACAAACTAATATACAAATGCATATTCATTTGTAAGAAAGAAATAATAGAATCATCTTCACCTTCCCCCTTGCCGGCTGGCACCTGACGCAAGACCCTCCTCCTTTTTTATCCGGGCTTGGGACCGGCATTGGACGGAAAGTGCGGTCCACAAAGTGATCGTACGGTATATTTAGCACCGGTTAAACAAATTAGCTGATCAAATCCGATCCAATCTGTTCTATGCAGATATAGCTTAGCGTTATGTGATTCACACGGTAATAAAAAAAAGAGCAGCATGGTATACGAAGTTCCCGCGTATGCTTGGTCTAAGAAGGGTTAGACCATAAATAGTCTATAGTAGACAGCCTTACCTTGCATTTCACACGAAGCTATTTTCATCTCTCGTGACAACTCAACAGTTGCATCAAGGACTCCCTTCTTGTAATCCACGTGAATTGCAGATAAATAAAACCTAATCAGTATCCAATCCAAGTGCGGATCACGTATTTGCAGATAATTCATTATTAGTAGTAAAGAGTAATTTAACTTTGCGATTTGGGTATAATCCGTCATTGAAAAGCATGGGCAAAATGACAAGTTTACACGGAAACAAAGGCTGCTGCCGAGGAAAAGGAAAACGCCATTGTAAGTGATGTAGAAAGATGAAGAATCTTCTCCAACACCAGAAAATCCTCCTCACGAAGAAATCTCTGCTGGAAAATGCGGTGAAATTCTTGTCCGAGTTAGTACCGGGGTAGCTTCACAATGTTCTGGGAACATCAATGGTGCAGTCACGGGTTTAAGAATTGAATTGAAGAGAGCCTGCAGAGTGTCTTCTCAAAAGAATGGCTTCGTAAAAGACCTTTATTCAGGATGGTAATGCGGATTGGGATGCCTGGGTTGGCGGATTTCAATATGGGTTTGTGAAGGAAGAGATCCATAGGCTGGTGAGTCTGCTCAACACCAAGCACATATCTGTTGCATCGGCATACCAAACATTGAGAGACATGGAAAACAGGTCCAACCAAGCTCACTTCATCTGGAATTATAATGTGCCTCTTAGAGTGAAGACTTCGAGTTGGACATGTTCTGAAATGATAACCTAACATGGAGATGAATGATGGGGCTTTCAGAGGTGTTATTTTTGCAGAGAACACAGTGAGACAGTGGTCCTCATCCATTCTCCCAAATTCAATGTCCTTTGGGACTGTCCAGCTACTGCTAAAGACTTTATAATGTAGTGGGGTTGCAGAAAACAACCAGAAGAAACAATTTATTGAATGCCCGAGAAAGAGTGCATTGACGTTTTCATTTGTTTTTGTGTTTTCCTGTAGATGATCAAGTGTTTGTGTTGTCTTTGGACTGCTAGATCTTGCCTCTTTGAATGGTGTAACTTTAGTTTTGGAATAAAGTTCTTATCTTTCCAAAAAGAAAAGAAAAAAATCATTCATGGATAATTAATTATCCTTGCTAACTGAAGCCTAAAAAGATGAATAATAAAGTTATTCAAGAACAAACAGACAAGCACTCAGGCTTTTTTTTGTGAAAATTGAAAGAAAAAATAAAAAAAGAAACTCAAAATAATAGATAAAGGAAAAATCCATAGAAAACTTCGGCCATGAAGTCCAAGATGCGTGCCAGCATAAGTAACCATCTTTGGCGCAGATAATACAACTCGGTACAGTTCCGTGCCATCCCAAAAGCCTGAGGGGTGACCATGGCATAGAAAACCTTTTGCAGATGAAGTTATATTAAATAGACAAGTTAGCAGAATAAATTAAAAAACCCATAAAATAGCAAAGATATTCCCTTTTATTCTGCACGGGGATGAGTAATCATGAATAAGATGGAGATCGACACATGAATGGTTTAAATCAACGCTGCTGCCCCGTTCCGTTCAATTTCTGTGGCTTTTTAATATGCCGGGTTTGCTAGTTTTAAGACTAGCCAGCTAGCAACCTAGCAAGCAAGCCATTACTTGAGGATAATCCTAGCAAGCTTTTACTCGCTATAAAGGGCTATTTTTCAGGTCGGGTAATGCAATGCTTGGAAGCTCAATCCTCATACAAATTCCAATCGGATCATAAGTGTACAATCTGCCGTCTCCTTAAGGTTAATCCTATTTGATTCGTGCCAATTGAATAGAGGGGCCCCAAACCAAGTTCCTATGAACAGGAAATTCGCCTCCTGAATCGTGAAGGCAAATGACAAGGACCATACTGTAAGTTGACTAGAGAGACTTCGGTATGGAGATCACCCGCCACTGGTTGATTAAATGAGTTCATCTGATCTCTGTAACTTTCGATATGTGCCAACAATCAAAGCCAGAGAGACATCTGATGCAAGGGGCAGATCAACCAAAGATAATGAGGGATTCCCATGGGACACGACCTACTGTAGCCATTCTTTTATTTTTCTGAACGATGGTACCACCTTACGATGCACCTGAAGACGATCTATCGGTGGAAATAGTAACACATTTCCAGATTTTAGACTTGGTGGATTAGCATGGTAGTCTATTTCCAGCAGGAAATCAAACACTCAGCTTTGGCAAATCCATTTTCCGTTCAAAACATGAAATCTCTACGTCCAGCAGGAAATAAAACCTTTCGGATTTGGCAAATCCATTTCTCCTTCAAAACCTGAAATCTCTTCCCATGAAAAGAAGTATTAGAAAGTACTTCTCAAAGAAACAATTACTAGAAAATGATTGAGAAGGAAACAACTTTCCTTGTTGCATTTCCAGCGGAGAAACTGTTGCTAACCAAACAGGCCAAATATTGACGTTCGAACTCCCTTGTTTTGATATCTTGTGTCTAAACTGTGCTACAAAGAAAAGAGGAACTGAACATAGAAAATTTCTCATATCAGAACAGTGTATTTCTTGCAACCGTGCAAGTAAATGCCTTTGCAGATCAAGCAAGAATGCATTACCGATCAGAGCAATGATCAAATAATTAAATAATAAAACCTCCAGAAGCACCCCAAAAAAGTACTGGCAAACAGATGTTGCTCTCAAACTGAGAGCAAGAATAAATATCACCTCACTGTTAACTCGTGTCATCAAAGAACCAAAGAAGCACCCTTGAGCAACACTGTAATATGTGGAACACATACAAATTTGTCGAATCACCTTCAAACGCAATGCAGCAAATACAAGTAGATCTTTTAATTAGTGGTAACAGCACAACAGAATGTAAATGCTGTCAACAGTCTAATAAATGAGATTTCAGGGTCTGAACACTTGTTAGGATTGAATGAGCAGTGACATATATTCACCAGAAGCACCATACTACACTTTGATTTACATTGGACAACAAGGGAGGTGACGGATTTCACATTTTGAAGTGTAAGAAAGTACAAATATTGATGAGCAGAAACTCCCCACACAAACAATTATGATAAGTGCCAGCTTTTGTTACACACCTGATAATGCCAAATAGATCGGATGATATAACTCTGTTGAGAATACCCTGAATATATATGGTCAGAGAAGCTACTGGTACTGACACCATTGCTTGCTATGTATTTGCCGAAACAGCAATTTTGACTTTTCAGCAAACACAGTTTTCTCAAGAATTCAAGCGCATGCTGTAGCTGAAACTACTGAACTTTAGCAAAAGTCCGACTTGATACTCCGTGCAATAATTTAACAAATCCGAGGAAGCTCAGCTTCCCGTCATTATGTCTGATCCAGTCGTGGAGAACTGCATGAACAGGGATGGTAGTGCTAACCCCAAGTTCCTGAAATCACCCCAACAGAAGCAGATAAAAAATTAGCACAAGGTTACACAGTGCATCGACAATAAGAAGAACAATAATTGCAGTACACAAAGGAAATGAAGGAAAACTAAGATGGTGCAGACACGGTTCAATTTGGAGCATTATACGGCAAATGAGAAGGCATGGACTACAATATGGAAAAGGTCCACTAAGTTATGAAGCGGTGGTGCATTTGTACTTTGCATTCATTACCTAATGGATGAAAGTAGCACATGAAATTGGATTTTCAAGGTTGTGTGCTTGCTATTTCCTAAAAAGTGAAACTGATTAGCTAAATCGATTACAGACATTTCATTGGAAATCTAATTTCATGTATTACTTTCAACCATTACGTAATGAATGCAAAGTGCATGTGATCTCAGAAACAAGTTGGCACTTATCTGCACGTCCATGTAACCATTATATATGACATGCATGCAATTTGATGCATATTTTAAGAACACCAGCTCATGCCAGCAATTAAGGCTTCATTGCTTTTCTTTCAAAAAGTCAAAACTGCTTGTGACATAAAAGATCCTTAATCTGTAGCTATGTAGTTAAAGGCACGCCTAGGCGCAAGTTGACAGGAAAGCGCCTGGGAGAGTGCCAGGTGCAGAGGAAATGAGATGCGGTCGCCTAGGAGCCGCCTGGGTGCACCTTTCAGGCTTGCCCCTGACTCCAGGGGCAGACCACTTACCTGGTAACGGTACTTGTTTTTTTTCTTTTTTTTTTTCTTTTTTTTCACCTTCCCACCCTAATTTCAATCTCCCAACCTACTGAGAAGGTGAAAACAACCATTCCTCTTCGATCTTTCACAGATCTAAGCGAAAAAAGGTATAGATTTACGAATTTTAGCATTTGTATACAGTTTCTATAAAAAATGTAAAAACCAGTACCGTTTTTTCAAATTTTTTGTTTTTTATTAACTATTTTCCATAGATCTTGATGGGTTTTAGTTCTATATGCATAAGAAAACATTCCATTTGAGTTTTATACTTCTTTGCTCTAGATTTGAGTTTTCTTTTAGGTTTTTTACTGTTTTTCCAAAAAAATCAGTTACGGAAATAAAGTGTCGTTTTTTCATATTTCTTCATTGAAACGTATTTCTATCCACATATATATAGCTTTCCAATGCTTGTGTCTTCATGTGTGATAATTTTTTGTCTTTTTTTTGTAATTTAGGGTTATTTTTTTAATTTTTCCAAAAAAAAAGTTACGAAAATTAGGAAAATTTTGTTCTTTTTTATATTTATTAGTTAATACATATTCTTATCCACATATATAGCTTAGTCATGCTTTTATCTTCATGTATGATGTACTTTTCATGCTTTTTTTGTATTGTAGTGTTATTTTGTTCAATTTTTTCGAAAATAAAACTTACGAAAATTAAAAAAAAAAAAATGTTTTATTTATATTTATTAGTTAATACCTATTCTTATACACATATATAGCTTTCCCATGCTTGTGTCTTCATGTATGCTGTATTTTTCATGCTTTTTTTGTATTTTAAGCTAATGTTTAGCTAATTTTTAATTATGAAAAATATAATTTTGCGCCCAAGGCTTTTCATGCTTTTTTTGTATTGTAGTGTTATTTTGTTCAATTTTTCTGAAAATAAAACTTACGAAAATTAGAAAAAAAAATTGTTTTATTTATATTTATTAGTTAATACCTATTCTTATACACATATATAGCTTTCCCATGCTTGTGTCTTCATGTATGCTGTATTTTTCATACTTTTTTTGTATTTTTAGCTAATTTTTAATTATGAAAAATATAATTTTGTGTCTTTAACTACATAGATCTGTAGGAGACAAATTTCCAATGTAATAAAACTTGCCAGGAGAATGCTTCATGGCCTATATTGCAGAATAGTTGAACATACAACACATACAGTACGTGGCTCATAACAAATATTGATTAACATCTAAATAAAAGTGAAGAAAAAGGTGTATTGGAACTATTGAAGCCGAAGAGACATAATAAGAGAAAATCCTGTAACACACTTGTGCTTAACTTGATATATTTACTGAGTGTGACAATAAGGAGTGGTCTTGGCGTAAAATACATTAACCAAATTATCTTAATCATATGGGCCTTGGATTTTGCACCTAGTCGTCAGTGAGATTTCAAGCTTGCCGAGCATAATTCTTTCTGCCCAAGCAAAATTACAGAACAATGCTAATGAATCTAAATACAATACCTGTTTAATAGACTGACGGAGGTTTTATTAGCCTGGACCTATATTTCTCACCCTCGCCATTTCTTAGAGATTAGTTACAAATAAATCATATACCTGTACATGTTAGAGCAGCTGCTGGAGATTCGCATAAGGTGAACCATTGGCGACACTGTTGACTTCCTTCTCCTTTCAATATTTATTCCAAAAGGATGGAGAAATGGATATTTCAATTAAGTAAAACATTCTTCAATGTCCCAAGGAGAAGATAATCTAAGTTGGAGAAACAATTGTGTTTTGACTAGTACCCTCAGTCTCTGTTAAGACAAAAGTGGGTGCCACGTCTCAAAGAGTAACATACCTTCCACCAGAATTTAAATGAACTTGTAAACCGCCCACTTCTTGTAAAATGATCAATAAGAATAGAAGCATAAGCAGTACTAAAGAACATGACACTTGGTCATCTGTCTTAGAAGGCTCCGTAGATTTTTTACCTTTGGAATCAGATCTTTTAAAGGAGGATACTTTGTGGAAAAGGTTAAAATCCAAAAGAAAAAGTCCCAAACAACTCTCGCATTCTAAAGTGGATGATCCTTCATAGCTATATGGCATCTGATTCTGCAAAGATCCTCTTCATTACCCAGCAAATAACTCAACTTTTTCATATGCTAACTGAAGAGATGGGCAAAGACACTGCAAAATTGATAACTACAAGCCTAAAGTGTAAATTTGGAGTGTCCTTTTTGCACTGTAGTCAGATCTCACTGGATTATTGTTCTTTCGTAATTGCTTCACTCAAGTTTCCATGAAATTGTCAAGTCATTTACTAAAAATATTTAAAAAAGAGAACCTAGGGAGCTGATAGACCCAAACTTTATTTTCAGGCAATCATTTAAGAAGTATAATTGTCCAGCCCCAATCCCGACCCAGAAACCCTGGTTGTTATTGCTATGCAATAGATGCTCAGAAAACAGTCGAACAAGAACCACTTTCTTCTTAGGTTAACACTTCATTACAGCCATTCAGCCCAATGATTGACGTTGTGGATTATACCCAAAGGCAAAACTTTGATAACAAACAATTTGAGCTCAGTTTGATTCCTAACTGACCTCATCAAATGAAGCAGTTCTTAATGCATGAAACTAAGCTCACCAATTTGATCATTCACAGGGCAAAGCAGACAACATACCGAAGCAAGCTCTTCAATCATGATTGCCCTGTTCCCTTCCTTCTCAAAGAATTCATATGCGCAACGAGCATGTTGCTCCCACCTATCCAATCCTTCAAGTTGATGCACACTGAATGCAGCTGCACAAAATTCTTCGAAATCCATTTTTCTGTATTGGAGAGCATTCAGCTGTCACAGATGAAAAACAAAAGCAGATACAAGTTACCAACCACACAAGCTAAAACTGTGTAAAATTAAGAATAGTATCAGCTAGTGTCACAGCCAAGCCAAGTAGATACCGAGGCAAGAAAATCATGAACACGGGATTCCTTCATTGCATCAGTTGCATTTTTCATCAGGGCCTGAGCAGCACATAATAATTTGCACCATTAAAAGCAGTGGCAAAGCATCATACTGTTAGAACCATCAATATTCACACCCACAAAAAAAGAAAATTTCCTGATGCAATTCAAAAGAAACTCACCATCCTGACATTCTCTATTGAGATGCAACCATTTTTGTTAGGCTCCAATAGTGCAAACTGCTCTTTCAGATAAAAGATCTCATCTACAGTTAGTGTCTTCGACAAAGCCTGTGAAAAATGTAAAAGAAACAAAATTAAGATGTTATAAACATTAATACAATCAACAAATACTATTTGATTCATCAAATTGGGCACTTTAATGAATCAAAGTCACAAAGAAATAAAGCAGATGTTGCAGAATAATAACAGACGAAAACTTGGTTTTGAAATGAAATGTCCAAAGCATGCTATCATGTGATTTCTTCCTGATTAGCTCAAACTGCACTAAGTTACCAAACTGCCCTGGTCAAAAAGTTAACAATTGTATAATGAAACAACCACATGAGAAAAAAAAAAAAAAATGAAATTTGCCAGTTTGTTTCACCATTTGCTTCTTTATTATTTTATCTCTTTCCCTTTCCTTACATCTGAACAAGAGAATTCATAACAGATGGGACTTGAGAAAGAGAGAAAAGTTAGTGAAAATATATTGCGTATGTCTATACGTACATATATAATAGAAGATATTTCACTTCTAAGCCCTGAAGTCTCCACAATTTCTCACTTGAGGACAAAACTTCAAAAAACCTAACATTTGTGCAATAAAATTAGCATAAGTGATCCACCTAAGGACTTCCTTATCTTTTCCATTTATTTTCTAGATGGAATGCCTTCACATGTCATGCACGTGTGAAACTTAACAGCAAAACAGTTGCATACTTTTGTCCCCCTTTCTCCTTCTTCCTCCCAATTGTTAAGGAGCCCTAGTTTGAGAAAATTAGGACAAAGTTGGGTAAAGTTGAAGAAAGCTTCTGTTAGAAAGCTGAACCTTGGGCTTCCACTGACAGGTGCTTGGGCTATCCATATTTGATTACTGCAGAATTTCAATACAGTTTTGTGCAGAATCTAGACCCAATACATGCAAACTTTTCTGCCGTTGATTACTGCAGAATCTCATGAAAGTTTTCTACATAATCTAGACCTTCTACATGCAAAGTTTTATGGATTTGATTACTGCAAAATCTCAAGAGAGTGTTCAGCAGGATCTTAGATAACTGAGAAACTGTCCAATTTTTAGGAACCCCAAGATTAATGAACCATCACAAATGCACAATCAGTTTTCTTTGACATCACATCCATTGCAATCCAGTCAGTAGCCGCCTTTCTTTTGGCCCCAACGTTCAAGAGCATGATTAGAATTGCATTTGCAAACAGTAAAAACGTACTCTAAAACATAGCACCTAAGTTCATTTCTCCAACAATGCAGCAATTTATTGATTCTGGTACGACATGTTCTGCATTTGTGCCCTTAAGTTTCTCACATGCAACGCAGGTGAAGGGATGCTGTCTGGAAAATAATCGAAAAAGAGATGGAAGTCCTTTAGTGGGTCACTTATGCTATCTCGGACTCAAATGTGACCTCAAAGTTTTGTCCTCAAGTGAGAAACTGTGCAAACTGCAGGGCACAGAAGTGAAATTTCTTCTATATAATATGTACATATATAGTCGCGGGAAGACGTTTCTGAATCATCATCCATCCATTCGTTCTTCCTTCTTTGTCCTTGATCCTTTTTCCTTCTTTTACTCGTTCCAAGAATAAACATGGTCACTCATTTACTTGTAAGAAGATTCAATTGGATCTTTCTCTTCTTCTTTCTTTTCACAGTTCTTCAAAGATAGGAAAGAATTTCACCAAATAAAAGAGATTAAAAGGGGCAGACCCGGTGCACGAAACTCTCGCCTATGCGGGGTCCGGGGAAGGGACGGACCACAAGGGCCTATAGTAGGCAGCCTTACCTTGCATTTTGCAAGAGGCTGATTCCACGTCTTGAACCCGTGACCTCAAGGTCACATGATGACAACTTTTACTGCTGCGCCAAGGCTCCCCTTCAAATAAAAGAGATTATAGACAGCAAAAGAAACATGACCACTAGGTACCTGCATAAGCACCTTCTTTTCTAGAAATTTGCTGGGCAATTAGCACCTTTTCTATTACATACAGGTAGACCATCAAGAATATTTTTAGATCTAGAATCTCATCAATGATGACTGATTCCAAATTGCAAAAAGGGTAGCCCGGTGCACGAAGCTCCCAAGTAAGCAGGGTCCAAATTGTCTGAGTTATAAAATGTAACCCAGATGGTGACATCCAAAGAATTCTGGGACTGGTTAAAGGCACAAAACCCTGAATTCTATCCTCTTGTACTACACCAGTGGTACCAAGTCACAAAACTGAAGGCCACTACTGTCTGTATTTTCTGTTAGCTTTCAAAACTTCTTGCCACATAATATTCTTAAGGACGTCAACTCACTTTTGATTCCAGAAGAGATGGCCAACTATGGAGATCAGTAATTTCAAGCCATAATAGATAAATTATAGAAGTTAATGTTCTGCATTACATCATCATGACTCAGGACGCATAGATAAACTTGAGCATGATATGATGAACTTTATTCCTTACAATAAAAGAGCTCACAATTAGTCAACAACATGATCTTTATGAAATTGAGCATCAATGAAGATAGCTGCATCTTCTATTAGACACTGATGTATAGATTTAGCAAACAGTACGCAGGTCTTCTTTAAGGTCTCCTTCACAAACAACAAAAATCCCATGCCACCAGTCCTGGTTTGCGAAGCATGTCAAACTGAATTAGAGATGAATCATAACCTTCTCACTTGGTAGTGCTAATTTTGCTATTGTTGTAACATCAGCTATTACCTGCTATATACTTATTGCTAGCCTCAAAACATGAATGAAATGAACAGAGAATGAACAGGTTTTCAGAAGGAATTGAGGAATAACTAGATAAATGAAAATGCAGATACATGTAAATAAAAACCTGAAATTTCTTAGGTATTTGTTTAATGATATATAGGGATTATAGATACTAACATGCACAATAAAGAAATGTAAGATAAAGTTTCATCAGGGAATATCATCAGATATGCAGATACGCACCCGCAAAGCAGCCTTGCGTAGTGATGATGAACGCATATAGGCCTTCATGAGCCGGAATACAAGAATATCCAGCGGTACTTTTACCTCATTGTAGTTTCTAATCCAAGGATGACCTGCAGAAAGAGAAGTATGAGTAATTCAGGGAGACAAGACTGGGGAGCTAGCATTTGACTATGAATGCAGACACTGACTTAGAGCCTGAGCAGCAGTCATTCTTTTGCGTGGATCTTTATTTAACAAGCGCTTTACAAAATCCTTTGCTTCAGGAGAGAGAGAAGGCCATGGAGCTTCATCAAAACTTGGATCAGCTTTCAGGACTGCCCGAAAGATGCCAGATTCTGTTCGAGCCCAAAATGGGCGACTACCACAAAGAAGAATATATGCAATCACACCAATACTCCAAACATCAGCCTCTGTACTGTAAGACCTATGTAAAACTTCAGGTGCTACATAGTAAGCACTTCCTACGATATCATTAAGCCTTTCATCTGCAAAACAATGGTAATATTGGAGTCTACTTGACAGAAATTTGTAGATGAAAATAAACTAGTACCTGAAAAGGATATTTATCACTGTTTGATTGGCACCAACCTGGTTTGACGAAATCGGATAACCCAAAGTCTATGGCCTTCAGTTGGGAATTTTCATCCTTGGACGTAAAAAGAAAATTCTGATCCAACAAAGAGCTACATTTAGACAAGAAAAAGATAATATACACCAGTAATTGAAAGTAGAAGACCGATCCACTTCACAACAACGAGAACAAAACCAAGGTTAGTGTTGGGGGCCTAAAAACTATAGCTGAGATGAGGCAAGAAACTAATTCTTTCCCTGGATATTCTACCAATGACATTGTTTTCAGAATAAGATCTAAACTTATCCAGAGGTTAGCCAAGAGTAAAGCTCCAAAAGTTATTTTAATGCACATCCACTTAGTAAAACTAATTCATCGTAAGATGCAAAGCTGTATCCTACCACTGTGTACTAGTATAACTAGTAATGCTTTCGAATCATTCCAAGCATTAAGCTTCTTCCAGCTGTTGGATTGAAAGAAATTTATCCAAACTCAAAAGAAAAATACAAATTGAAACCAGTGAAGTGAAATATTTTATCAACTAATTGTTAATTGTCATAGGACATATAGATCAGAGAAAACCAACACTGGAAAACTCTTCCGATGTTTTATTTGTTGATGTGAAACTTTAAACACAAAAGAAGAGGGCATCATGATGGTCCAATGAGCTTTACCTCTGGCTTCAGATCTCGGTGAACCACACCCTGGAGATGGAAAAATGCAACAACATTCAATATCTGTACCATGACAGCCTTAGCGTCATCTTCCGAGTATTTTCCACCTCTACACAAAGAACGACTTGCATAAGAACTTATCTACTGGCAAGAAACATATAATTCATTATGTTCGGCTTCAATGGCTCAAAAATCTGCAATTAAAAAGGCAATGAATTACCTGGAAAGTATCCTATCTAAAAGTTCCCCTCCTTCACATAATCTGAAATGCAATGGATACCTCATCAGACACTTTTAATTTCTGTGAACTGTGAAATATTGAACAGAGAACATTTCATCTGAAAGAACAATACTGACCTTTTCCATGTTAATAAAACAGGAAATGCACTAAACAGAAAATAACTAAATACACTACCACATAAAAGTCAAACATAAGGGAAGATCAAAACCAAAGAGCAAATGCAAGACCTTATTAAAAGCAATGTTCTGAAAATCCCACCATAATGAGAATAAGATTTTAAATTCCTTTGATTGGATGCAAGAACTGAAGTTAGTAGGGGGATCATGAGGTAGAAAATCATGCACAGATGGAAGGGACACCATTGTAAAAAAACATAGAGAGGAGCTCCTAGATCTTCACCATGAGATAGACTTGCAAAAGAGTGCCCCATTAAGTTGATTATCCACCTCTACGGCCTGTTTGGCTGGCAGGAAATTGAAAGAAATTGATTTCCACAGAAAAGCAGATCTCAGTGGAAAGTCTTTTACAACTTGAAATTGAATTGTGCTAAAGAAAGAAAAAATTTACACAATTAAAATCAACAGATCAGAATAGTTACAAAAAAATTTCTGGTATTTGGTTTAATTCCATTCAAGGCTTAAAATACTTTCCACAAGGACATCATTTTCCCGCAGAAGTCAATTTCCATCCACTTCCTGTGGCACCTAGGAAATTCTACTTATGTAACTAGACATAAAACATAAATCTAGTAAATGGTTTCAGTTTCAGGCTGCCAAGATGTACTGTTTGTAAGATCAACAGATAAGAATAGTTACTTGTGATAGGCCGATAATACATGATCACTATTGAAAAGAACCTGTGATTTACGTAGTACAATGTCAAGAAGAATCCGTAAACTATGACTCAAACTAGGAAGTAACCCTAGTATCATCCATGTAATCAGTTTACAGAGTAGGTCATCCTACATCCTAATAAGGATTACTGAAACACAATGATAGCGACAATGCAAACAAAATGATGAGACAAGTATACTTGCTACTTACAGTAAAATATTTTGATAAGGTAAATGACCTTCAAACAGGGACTCTATCAAGAAAAGAATAAGCAAAGTATTCGGACTCTGACAGATAATCAAGAGATGTCTTTCACCACTTTATATTTGTGACAAAAATGCATAAACTAAGAGAGGAATGCTAGCTGCACACACGGTGCTCACTCAGGACGCGTGGACAAGTGTACAGCTAGCATGCTCTAATATCAGTAAACAGCACTATTTAAAGTGCATCCTAGCTGTAAACTTGCCTACATGTCCCCAGGTGAGGGCCTGCGTGTGTGAAGCCTACATGTGCAGCTACCATTCCTTAACCTAAAAAGGGTTTTCTGCATCCTGGTTTCCAATAGTTGCATGCCCACCCCACTCTTCAGCAAGCTATAAATCCACCTGGGCTAACTTTCTGGAAGATCCTAGCTATTGACAATCTTGTCCGCATCCTAGAAGAGCTATGAACCAAAAATCTCGTCCATTAAATAATTTTAACATATGATTCTTTAAGTTGAAAATAGATTGTGCAATTGTTTAACATCAAATTCAAGGAAATAGTGACCAGGATCATCAAGCTGATTAGATTTTCTGTACATAGCTCATCCGCGATATAGCTAAGATTGTTAATGGTTGGGATATTCCAAAAGGAGGGCCAGGTTAGAGTTATAGCTCGCCAAAGAAGGGGATGCACATGCAGCCTATTAAATAGGGGCATGTATGTGTGTGTGTGTGTGTGTGTGTGTGTGTGTGTATTCACCAGCATCGTAATTCAATGAGAAGGAATTTATGAAAGGTATCAAGTACTGGGATAATCTCAGCACCATAAATCTTCTGTATCCTTTAGAATTTCAACTTTTATAACTATTCCATTTCAATGTTCTATCACATCACAATTCTTAGACCAATCAATGAAGATAATAAAACAGTATACAATCAATCTTTACTAATCCAAATGTAAGCAGTACTGGGTTCCAAGCTTACTCCATTACTATATACACATTGTCGTGGTCTTCATATGCATCATAAAATTGCACTAAGTTGTTATGTCCTGTCAATGCTCTCAGGATTTTAACCTCCCTTCTGACATCCTCGATGGCAATAGCTGTAGTCATCTGCCAAAATTGGAACAGACCATACTTATTTGATGCAAAATTTTAGTAGCAACCAGATAAAAGCAACACAAAAATAGTTTGTATTAACAATATGCTCATGCACTTATACTGTTATACAAAAGTACTTTGCATCCTGATTGACAACTACTAACATGCTCAAATGAAATAAAAAAGGAGTTTGAAGCAATGAGAAAAGCTTGCAGAGTGAGTTAAAGATCAAAACTGAACTCCTCAAAATTGAAGAAGCAACAAGATAGATCGAAACAAGCATTTGATTATGGCAACTAATGAAGACGCACACTATCATACAGTTTGACCCCATCTGTTGTGGATCAAAACCATCCATCCAACAGGGCTCATTTTTGTTTCTCCAGTGGCAAAAATCATGGCAATGATCCTGGCACCTATGTATATTAGCTTTCATCATTGATTATGGACCACTAAAATGTAAAAGAAATGCTGACATTCAACCATTAAAGACAAATATTGACCGGAAACTATGATTCTCAAATTAGCACTATAATAAGGCTGTTGGAGATCCCATAGGAAGATCATTATCATTTTAATGCGAGGCAACTTGATGTTGAAGAAGCTCCTTTTCCTTGCAACCAATAGACCAACTAAGAATAATTCAAAGCACAGTTGTTGACATATCATCATCATCATCAAAGCCTTATCCCGATTGGGGGTTGACTACATGAATCTTGTTCCTTGCCTCATTTAGTCCAAAAGTTTTCAAATCTTTTCTCAACACTTCTATCCCCATCTTTTTGGCCCTTTCCCTTGCCCTTTTAGAGCCTTCAATTTTGATCAACTCACTCCTAACCGATGCCGTTTTTGGTCTCCATCAGACATGTCCAAACCATCTACATCTACCATCCTTCGTCTTGTTACGTATTGGTGCTACTCCTAAGTTTCATCTAATGTTTTCATTTCTAATTCTAAACTTTCTTGTCTTGCCTCTCATCCATCTCAACATCCTCATTTCGGCTATGCTCATCCTATGTACATGTTGTTCTTTAACTGCCCAACACTCTAGTCCATAAAGCATAGCCGCCCTTACAACAATCCTATAGAATTTTCCTTTCAAGTTGTGTGGCACCTACCAATCACACAAAACTCCAGAGACACAAAGCTTCAAAAGTTATAACAATATGAGAAGCACTTCTTCCAGCACTAAAGCTTCATTTCATTTGTTGTTATACCTAAAATGCATTGTTTTCTCATTCTACAACCACAGAGCATGTACATGAAGTCAGTGTTCATTTGTAGTTAGCAAGATGACTTCTAGGTAGCTAGACAACTCAGTCAACAGTATATTTCATTTTGCTCCAAGGTGATTCTTTTAAATTTTAGCAGCTTGCCTTTCAATACCGTCTGTTTCCATCTCCAGTTTTGGTTTTTGTCCAGTATCGAGCAACTAATCCAAGACTATAAAAAGTTAATCTCAATACAAAACAGGTCATATGTTCCCTTCAGTTATTAGAAACTTTTCTGAATGATGCTGCTAATCATGGCTTCACAAACTGTGCAGTAACAGAGAAAAAGTCAGCTGCAAATTCAAGAGTAGGAAAGTACATTGTTTCAAGCCTTATATTCTTCCCCAAACACATTTTGTTGCTGACCATTCATGACCTTTTACATGCTTTCCCTTATTCAGCTGCTCCCGCATATCATAAGTACTTTGCAATTATGCACCAAACTAAAAACCCTTTCTGCAGCCAGAAACTAGGACCAGAATGCCAAATTACGTTGATGAACAGGATGCCTCAGAGGGCCTCTCAACTTGAATACTTGATTTACTATTCCTGGCAAAAGCACTTTTCAACATGTTTTAACACCTGCATATGATTGGGATTCCCACTTCCAGTAATCAGAAAGGACTATTGATTACTATCTCACAATCTTCAGTTTTCTTCCAACAATGTTGAAGCAGGATGGTGTCAGAAGCCCAGTTGTTACATATGCACTGAAAACCTTGAATTGAGCAAAAAGTTATCCTATTCTGACGCAATAGACAAAAGACTCAAAGCCATCATGCATATTGAAAAATGGAACAAGCATTAATTTTCCAAAATTTCAGATACTCATAGAAGAAAGAACTGTCATCACCTTGCAGCAGCATCCTTCACCGCAATCAATTGAACTGTTTTTGTTCCACAACTTCACTGGACTAACCCTAATTAATGTTACATTAGGGCTATCTGGCCAAAAGTTAAAAAAAAAAAGTACCAGGAATTTTAAACAGCATAGGTGGGAGTATTATTCACTTCTGGACTTGTTTCATGATAGCTACAACCTCAATAAATGCAATCCCAGGCTGCAGATCACGTTTCTGGAAATAACATGATAAGATAGTCACACAACAAATAACATTAGAAAAAACAATGTGCAATTCGCCACTTTCTAAAAGAGGATATATAAATTGCATGTTGAAGACCAAGGGTAGACTTAGATCATCTACAACATTCAGAGGTACATCATTAGTTCTCTACCCACCAATGGGGTATGTAGATAAAACAATCCAAAGATCCCCAGTGTTCTTTCACATTATCAGCAACAACCACCAAATTTCCAAATACAAAGTATCCCCACACACTAAGGAAAGAAGAAAAGGTTGATAATCCATCCACAAACAGCATCTGCAGGCTAAGACCAATCCTCATTCCCTTGCCCTTATTCTGAACGTTTCAGACCCAAAGCAAACAACTTTTAGCAAGTAGATATCATCAACTAAGAGTTTGGAAATCACTTTCAAAATAAATTAGATCTCGCAATATAAAGATTCAAACCCCAAACATTCTTTAATTGATTGCAGTGGAACTGTACGCTTTAGAATTTAACACTATATTGTGAATAGTTACTTCAATAAGAGACAGCAGTCAGCTTGTTTCCTATTAAGCATCAAGCTGCTATCATTCAAGAACTACATTGCGATTATCACACTCGGACCACCACAACTTCACAGAAACCTCCCTCCATAAACCAATACACTTTGACACAAATCTCTGCATTGTTAAAAATAGATTCCACAGAAAAATAAAGTTTCAAGCTTCACATCCAATCTCATCCGCTAGAGCACGCATAGCACTGTTTAGATTCCCCAAGGTCGACCATACCACATTCTCCGTCCCAAGACGAGTAAAACTATACCAAATATATACTTCCCAATATCAAATCTTACCAAACTTAGCAGTACGGATGGAGCAACATTACATATCAAACAACACATGAACCAATCCCAGAACTAAAACAGACCTAATATTTGCTTATAATAGCAACGAATCAGTTTGTTACCAAAAGAAAAAACAAAATGTCAATTTTAAGGACAAAAAAAAATACAAAAACAAAAACCTTTTCCCAAATAAACTCCTTAAGCATCATAACAGCTACTGAAATAAATCCACTGCCTTATCTACTGGTATTCAAGCACTATTATGCATTGCAGAAACCAAATTACTCGTTCAAATAGCAGAAATTAAACCCATTATAAACACATCAAGATGAAAAACCGGAAAGAGCCTATACACGAAACAGATCAGGGAAAATCAATATTTTTTTCCACAACGAAGAAGAAATCTTGAAATCCCTACCTTAGCTTTCGGAATAACCTTGACAGCAACCTGCTGCCCTTTCAACTCCCCCTTTTTAAACTTAGCAGAACAAGTGTATCCAAAATGCCCTCTCCCAACCTCATCCCCCAACTCATACTTGTTACCAAAATGCTTCGAAAATCCAAAAGACTTATCTAATCCTGCAACAACTTCCGCCTCGCTCCCTTCCGGAATGGACGCCTCGTTAGGCTTCACCGACCCATGCCTCCGCGCCAAAACTGCCCTAATATGCTTCGCAGGCGAAGGAGGCGGAAACGGCTTCTTGAAAAACCTCCTGGGAGTCGAATTTGAACTGGCATTTGCCGGAGATTTCTTCGAGAAAAAATGATGAGCAGGACTGGGACTGTAGAACGGGAAAAAAGGCGATTTTTTTCCGATCTCTACATCTTCCTCCTTCCTCTTCTTCTCCTCCTCCTGGTTTGGCCTATGCTCTTCACCATTACTCTGGTTTTCTCGATTATTCGGAGTTGCAGAGGTTTTTGAGTCGTGATTCTCGGTTTCTCGTTGGGAAGAGTAGAGATCTGGATTTGTAACAGGCTTTCCATGACAGATTCCCATTTTTCTATGATATCTTGAAACCCTAACTCTTCACAATCCTTCTTCTTCTCTGCAACTCCATTTTTCTCCTGCTCGATCCAAAATCCCTCCTCTTCTCCTCCTGGTTTTTTAATTTAAGGTTTTTGTTTTCAGCTCAAAACCCTAGTAAGTAAATATTGCAGACCGATAAAAGCAGTCCGTAAGGTAACGCATAAAATATTTGGAGGAAAAAAAAATTAAAACAAAAAAGAGAGAGAGAAACGACGATAAGTTCGCTTTTTGCTCGAAGGGAATCCAGCCTGTACATGCACTCCTGCCAAGTGTGCAGTTTCACTGTTTAACGTACGTACCCAGTTACTGAACCTAATTACTCCTGCATTTAATTACTGCAATTATTTTGTTAAATTAGTCTTTTATTTATTAAATAGAAGAAAGATCTCTGTGGGCCACCACTAAATCGTGTGGGCCAATTTTCAATTCATTAGCCGATAGGATCATCGAATGGAGATTGTTCTTGTTACATGGCCGGATGAGCCTCTTTGGACCACCAAATTTACAAGGTGGGGCCGGAATAAATGAGCAGTTGGGATCTGTGAAAGCGTAGTGGGCCTGCTTTTGACAGATTCTAATTAAAGAATATAAATACAGCGAGGCTGTCACAGGGATCCACAAGATCATTCCTTATTAAATTAAACCAAATTAAAATATTAATGATAAAATAATAAATATTTATTGTAACGGAGCGTGGTCACAAGGAGCACGATACAAGCAATTAATCCGGAAGCCCTTGTCTCATAATCGCGGGATAATCGGCCGTTCAATTCATTACTTATGGGAGGAATGCTGGGATGGTGCGCAGATGTTGGGAAACCGATTCTTGCAAGATGGCCTCACAAACCGCTGATCAGACCGTTCATCGGATTCTCTGCACCTCTTTATCGCTTGTTTACTGAGCATTTATTTCCCACCGTCTATGTTCTGTAATTAAAAGAATACTTCTCCAGATTCTCGTCTCATCTAATCCTTGTCCTTCCCTGAGAAGCAGTGAACGAGAGGCATAGAAGGGCCCATCGTACAAAAAGTGGGGCTAACCATAGTAGGGGTGACAAATCGTATTGGCAGGTCGTGTTTGACTTGTATCAAGATTGACCAATTAGAATATACATGATTAATAATCATATTAAGAATCTGTGACTCGAACATGACATGACTAGTGTAACACGATTATATAAATAGGTTATGAGTTAAATGAATTAACACGACAGGTTAATAGGTCGCGAGTCACACAGGTCAACATTACGGGTTAACAGGTCAAGAGTTAGATGGGTCAACATGGGTCGACCCGAACACAACACAATTAACACAAATACGACTCGTCCCTGATCTGCTAAGTCCATGTAGAGTTTGAGACATGTTATTGTATCATGTCATATTTTGCCTCTCCTACACCATTGCAAATCATGTGTTATCCTAGCATTCCGCTTACTTGTAATATTTGCTTTCCACAATGTTTATAATATGCAGCCTTATCTTGCAATTTTGGGAGAGGCTACTTACATTCCTCAAACCCATAACCTCCAGATCCTACAGCAACAACTCAATCATTACGCCAAGGGTCTTCTTATCTTTGGTACTAAGGGTATTCATTATATTTGATTTTTGGTACAGAGGCAATAAAGTGAGGCCGAATCAGATGAACGTCTTGAATCTACGAAAAAAATAACATTTGATCTAGCTTTATTTTGCTCAATCACAGGAGCCATGTAATTTCTCTCAAATCATGTGTGATTGATTAGTCCCTATCTTGTATCTTCTCCTTGTTTGTTGGTAATATAGATAGGATGTCAAGGGGGAAGAATTCCATCAATACAATGTGATTAAGTTAGAATGTCCAAAGATAAATACCCAACATCATTTATCTATTAGTTATGATTTCTCTCTCCAAGATCATTGTCTGATTTACCGGAATTTCATAAGAGAATTGTGGCCACTCGTTTCCAAAAAGAGGTTGAATAAAAAATAATAAAACTGGTCAGATACACCGAATTCCAGACCTAAATGACCAAATTGAGATGGCCAGAATGGACTGGAAATTTTTTCATTAAGTTCCAGTGTGGGAGTTTCGGCCAGAACAAAACAGGATTGACAAACTATGTTTTGCCGGGTGGTTTCCTAATTAATGAATTGGGGTAGATGACAGCTCGGTGCACGAAGTCCTCCTATGCAGAGTCCGGAGAAGGGCCGGACCATAAGGACCTATGGTACGCAGCTTTATTTTGCATTTTTGCAAGAAGCTGTTTCCACACCTTGAAAACCCGTGACCTCTAAGACTGTTTCCAATTCCTAATTAATGAATTGGGGTACAAAATGTTATAATGAAGAGACAAAAGAGTTTTGTTTGAAGCTCTTCCTACGTTGTTTTCCCCTCTGCAACTTACATGGCAGAGAACAGACTGCAAGCTACCCATCCAGGTCCATTGCACACTATTCTTGGTGCAGGTTAAGTGTGTAGTCTTTGCAGTGGTGTATGCAGGAGGACTCAACCATTCCACGTGGTCTCATAATTGGGTAAGTAGTGTGTCCTGTGTGAGACCCTTTTATCAGAATGGAGTGGCGTCCAGTCTCAATCTGATAGGAGCCCACAGGGCATGGGCAAGGCCCTTTCTGTCGGATAGGTCTGGGGATTGCAAAAGCAGCATCCCACATGAGTTTGAAACAAGAGTCATTGCATTGCTCTACTAGTGAATACTTCACAACAAGATAAATCAAAGAGTGGAGCCTGAGGATTTTGTCTATGAGTGATGCATGTTTGTTGCATTGTGCCTGATACATCCATGGAGGACCCACCACAACCAGAGCTTAGCTTCTAGACTTAATAATGTGGTCTTTGGAATTTCCAGTGATTTGATTGCAGAAGCCACCCCACCCCCCACCAAAAGGGGGAAACTGTCTATAACCTGATCATTGGACCAACTAAATTCCTTTTGTAAAGGGAAACATCTGCCCCCTTTTGTTTCCTTCCATTGAGAGTATTTCAAAATCATGGGAGGTAATGGCCTCCAATTTTTCTTTCACCCACTCAATCACATGTCAATTTTGGTGGGTTCCCCACTAAGTTCAATAATACTAGTATATCAATATCAACTCTCTCTCTCTCTCTCTCCTATATTATGCTTTGGCTCTTGAATACAGCTCAAGAAAAAGGGAAGACACAAAATGATTATTTTTGACTTAGGACAGCCAAATTTGACCAAGAATAAACAAGGATTAGTGCAGCAATCAAGATTCTCCCCTATTCATACTGTTAAAAGGATCAATTTCCTTGAAAAGAGAAGTCACACAAGCATAAAGAAAAGCAACAAGGTTAAAATCAACTACTTGAAAACCACCACCACCACCACAACAGCAAAAGTTGTCGAGCCCCCTTTTTTATTGAGAATACAGTAGAGGCAGAGGTTCAAGCGTGCAGGACCCATGCGCCACCTTCAATTCTCATAGGTCCACAGATTTCAAGCTTTCTACCCTTTGAGATGTGGGTGCAAGTGTTTTCATAAAGAAAAAGTAAAAAAAATGCTCCAGAAATAAGTGACATATTTTCATCTTTTGCTAGTAGGCAAACGGGAACTTTATGAATAACCCCAAACCGACGAGCAACTTGAACTTGTGACCTAGCACACGAAAGCCCTTTCTTCCGCCACTGTAGTGGTAGAAGGTCAGGAATCGGAAAGCAAGATCTGACCTGCTAGTATGGAGTTTTGCATGCACGGGTATGTGATCCTTTTCGTATCTTGCTATTCCAAGGCATTGTTTGTTAAATTTCCAGTTTGTTTGTTGGACAGGGCTTTCCTTCTCATGTACGTTATAAGAACACCTTGCTGCATGTTATTACATACAACTTTTACGTACTGTTTGGTGGGCAGAGTGTTTCAAGATTTAAATGTGCAATTAACAGTACATACGGGAGCCAGCTGTTTGGTTATCCCAACCTACATCTGCTGAGCCTTCTCTGAGAGGTCCTGTCCCGAGAGCAATTTTCCATTACATGATCCTATAGCTGATTGGTGTATGTCAACCATTTTCAGTACCATCACTCACACTGGTTGTAGAAGGAACCAACTTTAATCTCAACAAAACCAAATATAGAATGCCAGTTCCAATAATCGGCTCCTTTTGATCTCTTACAAATTTCTGTATAGCTTAGCCCTTGGTAGCTTATCAAAATGAGTAACTTAAGGAGAGAAACTGTCATTACAAAACCAAGGTTGTCCACACATCAGCCTGGAATCTACACATTCTCACGTTGACTTATCCATTCATAACCATCACAAATGACTGTGATAATATATGAGAGAGAGTTGCTCCATCTAATCTAGCAGACCATACCTACCCTTGCCTACCAAGCTTTGGCATGTATTCCCATGCAAAAGACAAGGGAGGAATGAGACAGAGTCATGACTTGTAAAGCAGGAAAGGGAGGGCCCCTAAGTACTTCTTCAGATTATATAGTTACTTGCCGTTTGCTTCCTGAGGAATTTCTTTGCCACGCAAAGCACATGCTTGCTTGACATTATGGTAAAATATCATAAAGAAATATACATCAACTCCTTTTGGCTATTTGCTCACGCAGGCACTATCTACTTTGTCAGTTTTAATTTGGGTAGGACATGGCTTTGCTGTTTTGTATATGAATGGAAGAAGCAGTAGTCAAAACAGATGTTCTACTTTTGTTAAACTCCCATCTCTTTACGGAGTCTTTCATGCATCTCATTGGAAATCTTATACTTAGATAACTCACTGATTGGGTACAATTGGGATGAAAGAAGTCATTGCATGGAACAGATGGGCTTTCTTCTTTTCGAAGAAAACATTGTACAAACAATGAATTAGAAGATCATACAAAGAATCAAGGTCAAGAACATGGCCTTTTTATACCTTTTTCAGACTTTTATAACTTATTAAGATTAGAATTGATAGTAAGTGGTTTCGCTCCCTCATTTTATATGTTAATGTTGCAATCCCTGGAAGAAAAAATTCCACTTTTACTAGTACTTAGTTCAACTAAATGAAGTCATGACAGTTAATAGAAAAAGGTTCACGTGACCGGTCTTAAATTGCGATAAGGTCTTGATGATGACGATGACTAGTACTTAGTTTCACAATGTATGCTTCTCAACGGCATATTCTGTGGTAAAGACAAATGATAAAGATGATCCAGGCATGGCGATTTGAAGAGGTTTGCTTGTACGTGAAAATTTCAACTTGGGCCTTTTCTCGTGTTGATCACAATCTGTTGGGTGTGTAAAAAGGGCAGCCCTGGTGCACGAAGCTCTATAGTATGCAGGGTCCAGGGAATAGGCGATCCACAAGGGTCAATACTACACAGTCTTACCTTGTATTTTGCAGGAGGCTATTTCCACGCCTTGAACCCATGACCTCAAAGTCGCACGATGACAACTCTACCATTGCTCCAAGGCTCACAATTTGTTGGGTGTCTAATGCACTTAAATTGCAACATTTTATGTCGGATTAGAAATTGGACACCCTCGCTTATTTAGGTCATGGAGAAGTTGGTCGATGTATGATCAAGAAGTTCAAGTCAATTTTGCTTAGACAATCTTATCATCCCTGAGCGAAGATTGATGATGATTAAACATACGAAACCTTAAATCAAGTTCCCAGGAAAAATGCCACTTACTGTATTACAATGAGCTCGTGACCCTTCAAATATATTACCTAATAGATACTAATTACTAGGAGTAAAATGTAAGATGTAAGAGATGATAAATGTACTCCCTTTGTTAACCATCTCCGGATACCAGCTGCTTTGGTTTTATGACTATAGAAAAAGGCTCATCAGGGAAGGGGAGCCTTGGCTGTAAAAGTTATTGTCATGTGACTTTGAGGTAACGGGTTCAAGGCGTGGAATCAGCCTCTTGCAAAAATGCAAGTAAGGCTGTCTACTTTAGGCCATTGTGGCCCACCCCTTCCCCTAACCCTGCATAGGCCGGAACTTCGTGCACCGGGGCTGCCCTTTTTTAAAAAGCCCATCAGGCCCTCAGTCATTAGACCACTATAAGAACATTTATGATCACAGATAAAATAGCATATAAACTTTCTCCTTTAGGGATGATTAGTTCTCTCCAGCCTTTTCCCAATAGGAATGTTAATGTAGAAGTAACCATATGTTATGTTGGAGCTGTGTGTAACCCCACACTTGGTTCATCCGATCTGTTTGTAGTGATCCTGAATTTTTGTAACTTATTAAGGCAAATTAATAAAGTTTAAATTTTTAGAAATTCTGGGCGAGAATATTAGGTTATTGAAAATTCTCTTTTTATGGAGATTATATCATAAATTAAAACATAGAAATTATAGATGTACTTGGAAAACTGATCGAAACAACATTAAGTACGTTCAATTCTGAGTTAAAATAAAATTCCTTAATTTTCTCCATTTTGGGGTAAAATGGTAATTTTACCCATATTCCATATCCAAAAAATAAGACCTCAATATTCATGAAGTACTTAGAAATATGATTCCAACGCCACTAAGTACACTCGATTCCGAGTTCGGACAAATATTGCCTATTATTCTCCAATTTTGGAGTTCAAAGGACAAAAACGTCTTTTCACATAAAAAGTGGGGCCCACAAAGTGGGCCAACGTTCTAGAAGCAATAATAATTGCTCAGTGCATTATTTCTGGTAGTGGAGAATGTAGTGGAGAATGGATAATGCACTTGTAATAAAAAAATTATAAAGTAATAAAATATCCTATCAAAAGAAATGATAAAAAATTCAAATTTGGCTATAAATATATCCCAAAAATATCCAAAAATTTTCACACCTTAACCACAAAATTTCCAAATCTTCCCTGGAGTTTTAGCTCCAAATTCTCATTCATCCCTCCCCAATCTCTATTTTTCTTATTTCTCTCTCCTCTTTCTAAGTGGAACAAGAGACCTAAATTCAATTAGGCACTCCGTTCCAGGTAGAATCTAATAAATTTCACCGTCCATAACCTCCTATACTACATTATATACAAAATTCCCAAATCAATTTCAAGATCCAACGGTTCCAACAACATAAAATCATAAAAACGGGGACAATCGGGCTATATTATCATCAACCGGTAATTCTCTCAAATTAAGCATCAAATATATGTTTTTTATCCAATCAGGTTGGTGGAACTACTTCCAATACATATTTATTATGGTTTAGTGTAATTTTTATTTTTCTGTAATTTAATTTGAATGAAAAATGATAAAAATAAAGTAAATACCAGAGCCTTCAATTTATGGTGATAGAGAGCTCAGATGGAAATTCTGATCTTTCCAATCGATCTAGAAGGGTAAAAAACCCCTAGGGTACAATTTTCAAGAAAATCTAACAAGGTTTGGACCCTCAATTAAGCGAGATTAATTCTGCTGGGCCCAGATCAAATCTGGACCCTAGGAATGGTATAAACTTCAATTTAAGATTGTGGAGTCATGTGAACTCCAAATTGAGATCGGAAAGAAGCTATGGAAAGCTTGTAATGTCTAGTTTCTAATTAAGTCATAATATTTTTAAAAATTATTTCTGAATTATTCTGTATTTTGGAAATAAGTGTCCAATTTCTAAGATCTTCAAGATATGAGGTGATCAGATCTTGAAAATTTATTTTAATGATGATATAATGCTATAATAAAGAAATATCTATAGTTAATTTGGACATATCTAGGTTAAATTAGGGGATCTACCCTTTATGGTAGAAAAACCCTAAAAATACAAAGGGACTCACTTGATCAATGAGATCAAGTATGATAAGATCCTTGAGATGGATTAAAGGGATGATATTATGATGGAATCCAGTTAGATCATAGATGAAATATGACAAAATCAAGTGAATATGATTTTTTGATCTTAATGGATTAAAAGCCCTAAAGGTAATTAAAACCCTTAATCTAAAGGAAAATACCTAAGATCTAATGGTTGGATCATATTTAAAGGTTTATAATAATCTTAATATAATAAGTTTTAATTGTCTTTTATTGGATGTAAATGTGTAAATGTAATTTATGTTCTAAGTTAGAAAGCATGATAGTGTAATCTTTAAATTTTAGTATGATATGCCCTAAATGAGTAATTTGTTAGTAGATTTGATTATCCTAGGATCATGTTAGTGTAAATTAGATATTTAAACATGATTCCATTAAGATAGAAGTACAATTTTATGTATTTCATAACTTAGGATCATGTTAGTTTTATTTCACTAGCTTAAGTTACATTCATAGGAAGAATGTTAGTATATAGTTGTTAAACTTATATTTGATTTATACTTTCAAGTTTATGATTTACTTATTGTCAAATTTTATTCAATTGTTAAGTAGTTGTTAAGATATAAGGAGCATAAATCACCAAAAATGTAAACTAATGAAATATAGAGATTCATGGACAACTAAGATGAATGAATGATTTTGACTTAATAAGGGCTATAGTTAGTAGGATAATATAAGGAATGGTTTACCAATTCCTTGGCCCAAAGTAGGAAAATAATGAACATTCATGGATGACATTATGCATATCCATGGAAATTAATTAAAATCAATTAGAGAAGGGACTTAAGGTAAAGAGCTCATAGGAACCTTGTCAAAGGTTGAGCTAGTACCACTTCAGTGGACTCTGAACATTGTGATACAAGAGTCAAGTGCTTTTCCCTCATCTCCTATTAACGTAAGAGAGGTGTAAATGTCTCCTTACATGAGGGTTGTATTAGCCACTTTTTGAGCAGACTTTAATTGGTAAGTACTAGTCATCTTAAAATAAGGAGGAGTTGTCTAGTGATAGGAAGAAATAAATTATCTTCAACCAAGTAAGACGCTAATTGGTTGAATAATAATAAGAACATAAAAAGATAGCAAATTATCTAACCCTAATAAAAATAGTAAGTGAGATAAGGATGATCAAATAAGATGAGATCTTGTATGATAAAAAACAATAAGGAAAAAGAAACATCAATGTAAATTAGATTGTTATGTATAATATAAATAGTATTTGTATAGATGATATTAAACCTATGGATATATGATATTCAAGGAAGAAAGATTCAGATCATCCTACATAAGGATGATCAAAAGACCATGTAGTATGTAACCTTGATTAGAAAAAATGACATCATACATATGATTTGACAGATATATGTTGATCAAGACTATGGCAAATTTCAAAGAGTAAGAATACCTCATTGAGGTAGGTGGATTATTAAGAATGCCTTTACATGAATATACATGTCTAATACATGATCTTATGTTTTGAAGTATTGACATGTATGATACCAACATATTAAGGTAAATACCTCAAATTGAAATATGATCTAACCAAATGATGAGAAAAATAAGTATTAAATGGTTAAGTTGAGAATTGAGAACAACCCTAAGTGAATAGGAAAGTAGAAAATATTCCAGTCCTAGATAAACAGACAGATAGTCTGATATGTATAAGTATTATTTTACATACAAGCTTTGAGGCTTGTGGTTTTATTTTAAACAGGCATAGGCCTGAGGATGCTATGCTAGGAGAGTTAAGAGGGTTTGGCGACCCACTCTTTGAAACTTGATGATATTGAATACCAAGCCTAAGAAAGGATAAAAGTCAGGTGGGGCATTTATGGGAAGGCCACCACTGTGATAGCCATGGTCCTCCCATATGGATATGGATATTGTAATTTTCACTGAGAATGGTATAAGTGAATTATTGAACAGTTATCCGTCTTGTATACGGATCGATCGCAAGCATAATAGTCATTAATTATTTTGCATTATGATGCATATGAAATTGGTATAGTGAAATGCCTTAAGAGATGGCATGATGAAATGCTAGGTAATTGTAAATTACCAATATTTTTCTCAAGAAGGGAAAATCCCAGTATAGTAATTGGCTGAAATACAAATCTCCTATAATGAAAGGAGTTGATCAGTTTTGTATGGAAATGATTATTGATTATTTTTACAATTTTAACGGATTTGTTCTTATATACTATGTATGTATAAAGGTGAACACAAATGATAAGGAAATGAGATGTTCATATAAATAATAGTGGTCTATGAATGTGTTTATGATAGGATGAATTATGGGATAGTTAAATATTGAGATTTTACTGTCAATAACTTACATTCTTATCTCCTACCAAGCATAGCTTGCTGAGATATTGTAAATGTTCGAATGTTTATAATATCTCAAATACAGAGAAGGAGACTTAGGAGCTCAAGACTTGAAGAACTATTGAAGAATAAGTAATGAGGGTATATCCCTTGAAACATTATATTGAGCGCATATATTGTATTTAGAACTTTGTAATTTGAATTGTGTATTTGGACAAGTATTGTAAGGATACAATGGGTTGTGTACTGTGAACCATTGGATGGATCTTAGAAGTTTAATAAAATCATATTCCTTCAATGGAATTTTATTTTGTACACAAACTGTACTTATGTTATGTATGAAATGGTGACTTGGGTTTTCAAAACAAGTTTTAAAATAAAAGAGTTTATGCTGCTTTGTTTTGCGAAATTTTTTTACTGAGGGGACGCCCTTACCTTTGAAAAATATATTATAAAATGTGTTTCAAAAACCCGGGTCATCACACTATTAATCTAATCCTTCCATATTTGGATGTCTACTTGTCCAAAGCCATTGCCCAGTGGATGTGATGCTAGGGGCATTCAATAATTGTGATTTTTGATCCATGAGACATCTAAAGCTAGAAAGAATCAGATGAATCAAACTGATCAACTAATGGTGTGCTGCTCAGACAAAAAGGAAAAGCAATGCAGTTGGTCGCAGACATCATGAAGTTCTCCTCATCATGCTTGGTCAGAGTTTTGAGGTGGCCTTTCCCCTTATTAGGGAGATTTCTAGTAGATTTAGGAATTACGATATGCTTCTAAGTAGTTTGTCTCATAACTCTTAGCTCTTAAAAAGGAAAAAAAGAAAATCTATAATTTTGAAGTTAAAATTTATGATTGTTGGGTAATTGGACTTGTGCCATTTCTGATTTTTAAATCACAACCACTTAAATTTTCAACTTAAAATACTAATAGCTAGGAGTGAACAACCGAAGAAGGCCTCCTATCTCATTAAAACAGACAAAATTTTGCCAACATAAAACTCAGCATCTCCCTTGAAACTTGCTTGGTTGCAGGCTCGAGTTGCTACTTTTTCTTAGTCGGGTATTATTTAGGAGCGTGCATGAGTGATCTGCTTTCTAATTCTTTGCTTAAAAGAAAAAAAATCTTCACAAACAAAATTCTAAAATCATTAGTTGCAAAGAAGAGAGAGAGAGCCCTACATCTCCACTACTGGTTTTTATTGCCCCCTCCCATTCATCGAAAAAATTATAAATTATGTATTATTGAAATAGAGCTTATGAACAGTTGGGCATTGAAAGATGGGGAGTAAGAGTTCACAAAACAGAGTAGAGCACCTGGGAAAGAAGAGAGACGGTACTGGTAGAGGTGGAGAAGAGGCTTACAAAAATGAAAAAGAGAGCTCCTCCTGTAGACATGTACATTGCTGTTAATTGGTAGGAATCAGATGAGACCCATCTACTTTATAATCCTAATTACTTGATAAAAAAAAAATAAGGGGAATTTTAGTCTTATAAAATTTTAAAATGAATTTTGGATTATCCTAACACTGTTCACGCATTGAACCAACAAAAATCAGATCATATAAACAATGATCAAGTTTGATTGGACACATCAAGTTCAGTATTCATGTACTGATCACATCTTGTAGGATTCATCTGATCGGTCAGACCATCATAACCAATTGACATCCCATTTATCGAATTTGAAAAAGAGTCAGAAGAAATGGTTCGATCTTTTTATTTCTTAAACCAAGAGATCCGTGAATCGGGATCCTGATGCATATAAATGTACCTGGTCCGATGGGAACAAGAATTTCCAGGAACATTCAGAACATTTGCTTATGAAAAGGGTTCTTTCAAATAGTTTTCAATCGATTACATACTAATCAATATTTGATTAATTGGTCATGGGAAATAACAAACTCTAAAAGAACAAGATAAGCCCAAATGTAGATGTTTAATCAACATTGTCAATTCTGATTGGAGTTATTTCATTAGCCACTTGAAAGTGCCCCACTAAACGTGCAAAAAACACCATCTGTTGCTCCAATGTGAATTTGATGTTCTCAGCCTGTGTAACACTTCGATTCAGTTCTTGCATCCCACACAACTGTAAATGATAAAGAAAAAAGGGAGAAAATAAATTGTAAGTACCTTGCGGAATCCATGTTGCTCCTCTTCATACTCCACTAGAGCAACAGGCAACCCTTTCTTCTTCAAGGCCAGATAAATCTTACGAGCTTGATCGGGTGAAACTACCTGAAACATACAACAGAACTAGCTGTTAGCTATCAGCAAGTAAATTCCACAGCATATTTTGTTCATCCAATAATTAATCAATTTTAATGTGGCTGATCACTATTACAGTATCATACATCCTCGTTTACTAATCTACTTCCAGAGAATATGTTTGAGCAGCCACAGTGGAGAAACTGATTGACTGTTAATTTCATGATACATAGCCCAGACATGAATGTTTGATTAAAATGGAGGTGAAGCGTGTAACGAGCTTGGTTCACTTCATTAGTAGATTGCTGTTTCTGTAATTTTCCAAGTTGAAACTGTTATGTACTACTTTTCTGAAGTCTGAGCATGGCAATTTTCATATTGGTCAAGATCTTCTTTGAGAAAACGTCCTTCCCCACAATAATTGTTACTCCTGGGAAATTATCAATACCAAACATATTTGATCCTTCTTTGCAGTAGAGCTGCTTAAATGAAGCATATTCTTCCGGACATTCACCTATACGATAATTTGGTACCCATTTGATCTTAAAACATGGGTCCTGGATCTCTCATGACCATTATGTGGGTAATTTCCCATCTTCCACACAATAACATAGCTTCGATTGAATTTTATTGGTGATGTTTCCTCTCGACCAATATTTACCTTTAGAGGATGTCTCTCTCTAGTTCAATTCCTCAGTCCCTGCAGCGTCCTTTTTCTTCTCTCCGGAATTGACTTGTGACAACAATTGTAATACTTTCACTCGCTCATTTTCTTTTCAAGGTTCTCACTTCTGGGCAATGATCAGCCAAGGGCATCGAGGTGTGTTTTGTACCTCTATCATCATGGATCTACATCTGCTGTTGTGTTTATGTCATCCTTACTGCAGTTGCTTTTAACCAATCTGGCACATACATCTAGGTTGCGGCTTTCAGAATATTATTACATAAATTTTGCTAATATTCTCAATTGAGTCACAAAGAATCATCATCATCAAGACTTTATCCCTATTAAGGGTCAGCCGCATGAATCTTGTTCCTCCATTCCCCTCTATTAAGTACCATGGCTTCATTTAGTCTCAAAGTTTTTAAATGTTTTCTCACTGCTTCTATCCATGTTCTTTTGGGCCTCCCCCATGCCCTTTTAGAACCTTCTACTTGCATTGCCTCACTCTTTCTAACCAGTGCCGTTTTGGGTCTCCTTTGGACATGTCCAAATCATCTAAGTCTAATCTCTCTCATCTTGTTACCTATTTGTACTACCCCTAAGTTTTCTCTAATGTTTTCATTCCTAATTCTATCCTTTCTTGTTTTGCCAATCATCCATCCCAACATCCTCATTTCCGCAGCGCTCATCTTATGAACATGATGTTCCTTAACTGCTCAACACTCTGATCCATAGAACATGCCGGCCTTATGGTCATTCTATAGAACTTTCCTTTTAGTTTGAGTGGCACTTGCTGATCACACAAAACTCCAAAAGCATATCTCCATTTGTTCCAATCCGCTTGGATTCTCTGGGTAACCTCCCTCTCAATCTCTTCACTCTCATGAATCATTGATCCTATGTACCAAAAGTGGTCTTGTACGGGGACTTCTTGGTTATTAATCTTAACTAGTGTTCCACTCATACTTCTTTCCTTGTTAAAATTGCATTCCATATATTCTGTCTTAGTTAGGCTGATTTTAAATCCTTTAGATTCTAATGCTTCTTTCCATAACTCTAGCTTTGTGTTAGCCCTCCCTTGTCGCATCAATTAAGAAATTGAGTCACAAAGAATACCGCCTGTATATTATTCTTCTAATGGTCACAACAAGAACATTCTCGTCAATATTAACTCAAGAAAGCCCAACCTGAATTAATAACACATCCTCGTGGGAACTAATAAAAAGAGGTTATGGATCTGTATACATTGTCCTCAAGTCCTTGGAACAGAATAACAGGGCATGAAAATTTATCAACGAAGTTGATAGGTGACCTCTCAAAGTAAGCATCTTCATTCCCTGTAATGAGCAAAGTGAAATGATATCTTTAGTCAATCAAATACCTTGAACAACATGAAAATATTAGTAAGTTGTCATCGTTTTGTGACTTTACCCATAAGGTTATCAATATAGCAAGCCTCAAATTTATGAGTTTCTGCTCTCATTGAAGCCAAGTCAGCAAGACAGTGGTTTGTTTAGATTTCAATTTCTCATCCATTACTGCCACCAGAAAACAATACAAAATACATAATACAATTGAAATGACATACAGCGAGCCTCAAATTTATGAGTTTCTGCTCTTGTTGAAGACAAGCAGCAATCTGTCACCAATCAGTAAAAGACAATGGTTTGTTTAGATTTCAATTTCTCATCCATTATTGCCACCAGAAAACAATACAAAATACAATTGAAATAACATACTGTCAAAGAGAGCTAGCTCAGCTGATCAAACAAGTGAGATATTAAAATACATTATTGCCAAAATGGCAGCAAAGAGTTTGCTATAAGATGAGGCAAAATGAAAGAAAGAAAATTTTGAAACATGGAATTCAAAATGGATAAACTTTGAGAGAGAAGTACAAGCCTTACAATTTGGAAGTTTATACTAGTCCCATACTAGTTTTCACTCTAATATGGATGTCTTTATTGTATCATTTCGCCCCACTTTGCAGCCAATATACTGAAAAGTTGAAAAGTAAGTGATGAAGGTTTTATGGAGAAATGGTAGACATTTGAGTCTCAAAATCTCATGCTAAAAACCATGAATCTCATGGAGGTTCAAGTCCTCTTCTCAAGTAGATACTACCATCAATTATTTGGTTGTAACTTGTAAGCAAGTTTCTTCATTGATAATAAGTATCACGTATGTATAAAGCAAAGAAAATTTGCTAATAGAGCTAACAGATTATGCAAAATTGTGAGGCTGAAAGAAATTTACATCTAGAGGTAGCTAATGAATGCTTCACGCCTGATATGCAAATAACACCAATTTTGAGTTCCAACTAAAACCCTCAAACTGTTCCCTAAAGGAACATAAAGAAAAACAAACAAAAAAGAGCAAAGATTTGCTAGCAGGTATTGCCTCTGTAATTTGAGATCATATGAATGCTCAACACAATCGTCTAAAGAAAAAAGAAAGAAAAATAAGACTGAAAACAAAAGATCAAATATTGGTTCTGGAGGCGTGCTAGTTTGATTTGAGGTCAAACATGTGGTAACTGGAAATCACAAGTTTTGGAATGGTAACACATACTGGTTATATGTGAGTCTTGGTTGAAATTGCAGCTTAGTTCTGAAATAGCAAGTGGAGTTTCTGTAAGAAGTAATAAGATTGAAAGTTCCTACTGTTTTTATTATACCCTAACTATTTCACTTTGTGTTTTTAAATGTTTTAGTGTTCATTTACAAAATCAGGAACTGGTTGATCATGTCGACCTCCCAAGACTGAACTTTGAGTATGATTGGTCCCAAGTTCTTTAACTATGGCATAAGTTATTTTTAAGAGACTTGCTACCTCATTTGCCTACTATTGCCTCAAGCAATATCACCTGCTAAGGAAGCCATCGCAAACACATATCATAAATATCCATCATTTCAATTACATTTTAAAGTTTTCAGGAAGTTTATTGCAGTGTTGCCATTGACATATTTGACTGCTGCTGCTAGCGTCATTCAATATTATCTAGAGAATATATAATAGTATTTCAAGGGAAAGTTTAGTATAGAATAAAAGTAACTTCAATATTATCTGGAGATCATATTCCCAGAAGTACAGCATTTGTCACTTACCCCATATAATGAAGCACCGGCCTTAAAGACCCGCCAAAAAGCAAGAATAGCTAATGTGGTATATCCACCAGCAGACTCCCCAGTAATACAAAGTCATTCTCCATCTACCATTCCACTGTCCACCTTCAGATAAAAATCATCATCATCAAGACCTTCAGATAAAAAAAAATCCCTTTTGTTATCATGTCTTAGAGCAAATCATAATCGGTTATCTGTTTTATGAACAAAGCAAAGAGAAGAAAGGTTCAAAGAGCAGTCACCAGAAATCTAGCACAACTGCAACAGTCATTAACATCAACAATACTCCAATGCCCCAAAAGTCATTGTCGATAATCCCTGCCGTAACCTTTCACATTTATAGACACTGTTAAGAATGTTTGACTATAAAATGTTATATATGTGTTATAAAACAAAGGGGAGCCTTGGCACAATGGTTGAGTTGTCTCTGTGTGACCTGGAGGTCACAGATTTCAGGCGTGAAACATCCTCTTGCAAAATGCAAGGTAAGACTGCGCACTATAGGCCCTTTGTGGTCCGCCCCTTCCCTAGACCCCGCATACACGAGAGCTTCATGCACCAGGCTACCCTTTTTTTATGTGTTATAAAACCTAACACAAAAAAGGAGGAGGGTCTTGCGTCAGGTGCCAGCCGGCAAGGGGGAAGTTGAAGATGATTCTATTATTTCTTTCTTACAAATGAATATGCATTTGTATATTAGTTTGTGAGGAAGAAATGAAAATCATCTCCAGCTTCTTAAAAGATGGCAACCCTTGTGTCAGGTAGCCAGCCGACAAGGGGGAAGTTGAAGATGATTCTATTATTTCTTTCTTACAAATAAATATGCATTTGTATATTAGTTTGTGAGGAAGAAATGAAAATCATCTTCAGCTTCTTAAAATATGGCCACCCTTGCGTCAGGTAGCCAGCCGGCAAGGGTGAAGCTGAAGATGATTTTAATGATTTTAATGAAAATCATCTTCAGCTTTTAAAAACTATGGCAACCCCAACATGACATGAATCGAAAACTGAAATTCGCTCAAGCTAGGGCGTTCCCCATAAGCGACGCGTTGCATCGGATCCCGGATGCAGTGAAAAATAGGCAAGGGTTGCTAGGGCGTTCTCCCAGAAGTGACGCGCTACATTGGATCCCGGGTGTAGTGAAAAATGGGCAAGGGCTGCTAGAGCGTCCCCTCGGAAGCGACGCGTTGCATCAGAACCCAGGTGCAGTGAAAAGTGGACATGGGTTCATACCATGGAGGTCAAGAAAGGCGATAGTAAATAGGGTATCTCCAAAACATAAGATTCGCATCGCTACATGGAATATAGGGACACTGACAGGTAAGAGTTTGGAGTTAGTAGACACGATGAAACGTAGGAGAGTCAACATCGCTTGTATCTAAGAAACCAAGTGGAAAGAGGCTAAAGCTAGAGAAATAGATGGGTATAAATTATGGTATGTAGGAAAGAAAAATAATAGAAATGACGTAGGAATAATAGTGGATAAGGAATTAAAGCATAAAGTTGTGGACGTTGAAAGAATCAGTGATAGAATTATAATAATAAAAATGATTCTAGGAGAGCAGATTATAAATATTATAAGTGCATATGCACCACAAGTAGGGTTACAAGATATAATTAAGAGACAGTTTTGGGAAGATATGGAGGGAGTCATGCAAGAAATTCCCAGCACTGAGGGGATATTTATAGGAGCAGACTTAAATCTTCATGTAGGAAAAGATAAGGAAGGATATGATAGAATACACGGAGGGTATGGTATAGGTGAACGAAATGAGATGGGGGAGAATATCCTCGATTTTGCTTTGTCATATAACCTATCCATTGCAAATACACTCTTTAAGAAGAGGGATGAACACTTAATAACCTTTAAAAGTGGACTTCATAAAAGCCAAATAGACTTTTTTCTACTTAGGAATAATGAACGATCTATATGTAAGGATTGTAAGGTGACACCCGATGAGAGTTTAACCTCACAACATAGGTTAATGGTCATGGATATTCATATCAAAAGATGGAGTAAAAGAACTGAACTTAATACACATCCAAAAACTAAGTGGTGGAACTTAAAAGGAGAGAAAATAACCTCATTCAAAAATAAGTTTATGGTAGAAGGAAATTGGAACTATGAAACAGAAGTAAATACCATGTAGACTAATATGGCTGAGTGCATTAAGAAAGTGGCAAAAGATGTCTTAAAAGTATCTAAAGGTAAAAGGCTATTAACAAAGGAAACATGGTGGTGGAATGAAACAGTGCAAAAAGCTATTAAAGAAAAATGAATGCATTTTAAAGCATGGCAGAAGATTAGAAATAATGAAAACTATGAACAATATAAGAACGCTAAAAACGTTGCTAAGAGAATAGTAAGTGAGGCAAAACTTAAAGCATATGATGAGCTCTATAATAGACTAGGAACAAGAGAAGGTGAGAAAGATGTGTTTAAACTTGCAAAAGTAAGAGCATAGAAGGGTAAGGACTTAGAGCATGTTAGGTGCATTAGAAGCGATGATCAAAGGGTATTAGTCAAAGATGATGAGATCAAACAAAGGGTGGGAAATATACTTTCAAAAATTGTTAAATGACAATAGCCCTGAGAATATAGGGATTGAAAATACTATGAATCTAAATAACAGTGGATATTATAGATATGAACGTAGGATTATAATGCTTGAAGTAAAAGAGGCTTTGAGAAAGATGAAATCAGGAAAGGCCATGGGGCCTGATGGTATACCAATAGAGGTTTGGAAGCATATGGGAGATAGTGGGGTAGTTTGGTTGACTAAGTTGTTTAACAAGATTATAAAATCAAAGAAAATGCCTGATGAGTGGAGGAAAAGCTCTATTGTACTAATATATAAGAATAAAGGAGACATTCAGAGCTACACTAATTATCGAGGGATCAAACTTATGAGCCACACCATGAAACTTTTTGAAAGAGTGATTAAGAAGAGGCTACGACATGAAACAAGTGTATCGGACAATCAGTTTGGTGTCATGCCTGGGAGGTCTACCATGGAAGCTATTTTCTTACTAAGACAATCAGTAGAGAAATATAGGGAGAGGAGAAAAGACCTACACATGGTCTTTATTGACTTAGAGAAAGCTTATGATAGAGTACCTAGAGAGTTAATATGGAGGGTGTTGGGTGTTAAAGGAGTTTCTCAGGGGTATATAGACATAATTAAAGATATGTATGAGGGAGCAGTAACAAATGTTAAGACCACTAGTGGCGTTACTGGTGATTTTCCTATCCTTTGTTGGATTGTACCAAGGATCAGCATTGAGTCCATACCTTTTCACATTAGTTATGGATGAGTTAACAAAACATCTGCATGAGGAGATTCCCTGGTGCATGCTATTTGCAAACGATATAGTCCTACTTGATGAGACAAGGGAGGGTGTAAACATAAAGCTAGAGTTATGGAGAGAAGCATTAAAATCGGAAGGATTTAAAATTAACCGAACTAAGACAGAATATATGAAATGTAATTTTAGTAAGGAGAGTAGGAGTGGAGCACCAGTCAAGATTGATAACCAAGAGGTCCCCATGAGAGACCACTTCCGATACTTAGGATCATTGATCCATGAGAGTGGAGAGATTGAGAGGGAGGTTACCAAGAGAATCCAAGCGGGTTGGAACAAATGGAGATGTGCATCGGGTGTTTTATGTGATCGGCGGGTGCCACTCAAACTAAAGGGAAAATTCTATAAGATGGCTATCAGGCCGGCCATGCTCTATGGATCAGAGTGTTGGGCAGTTAAGGAACATCATACTCATAGGATGAGTGTCGCAGAAATGAGGATGTTGAGATGGATGAGTGGTAAGACAAGAAAGGATAGAATCAGAAATGAAAATATTAGAGGAAATTTAGGGATAGCGCCAATAGGTAACAAGATGAGGGAGATTAGACTTAGATGGTTTGGACATGTTCAAAGGAGGCCACCAACGGCACCAGTTAGAAGGAGTGAGGCAATACAAGTTGAAGGTTCTAAAAGGGCAAGGGGAAGGCCCAAAAGAACGTGGATAGAAGTGGTGAGGAAAGATTTAAAAACTTTGGGACTAAATGAAACCATGGTATTTAATAGAGTGGAATGGAGGAATAAGATTCATGTGGCCGACCCCTAATTGGGATAAGGTCTTGATGATGATGATGATGATGATGAAAATCTAAACATGGATCAATTGAAAGGGACTTTGATTAGTAAGTCTCCTAATCTGAAAAACCAAGAAGTAGATCTAAAAGACTCAGACTTTGTGAAAGACCAAATCTGAAGAATCCAAAAAATGCAGAAAACAATATAAAGACACAAGATACTTTTTTCATCTCAAGGATGGAGATGTTACACGAGAAACATTACATATTATCAATTTTGCCAACCTATAGGCTAGATTTCTAGACTCCTAAATAGTTATCTCATTGACCAAATCAGAGAATCGATTATTTACTCAATAAATTAAGCAACAAATCAAAATTTGATATCACACATCAAATTAACAAAGTTTAAGGGCAGACCAGAGCTGTCTCCATAATTGACATCCACAAAGGCCCATCCCCGACTAGTCCAGTACTGGATATTTAGATCTAATGTTCCACTTGCTGATGATGTAGGTCCACCTGTAACACTTACACAGCAATGAGTTTTTGCAGATTGAAATATTCCACATTAAAGATTAAGCTGCCTTTACTTTTGAAGAGGCTATAAGAGGAGATCATGAAAAACCAAATTGATATACAACAGTAATTAGCCTCTTTGGCAGATTGTAGGCAATCCTTGAACAGATTCTAAATAAATGGCCATTCTCTTCCTTCAGATTCTCCATCACTCTCAAGCTGGTCACAATAAAGAAGTCCTGATGGAGCTACTGGTCTGAACTTCTGCTAAAACACCAGTAAAGAAGAGAACTCCAAGCTAGAGTTTATTGATATGATGGATTCAAAATGCAGTATGCAAATTGGCAACCCAATTACAAAGGAAACTTCGAGAAAAAAAGAAAAAAAAAAGAACAGAAGGGCCAAGAACATAGTTCCTTCCCAGTCCTCCCCACTCTCCAATCCCTGGAGCCCTCTTCTTTCCTCGTGTCCTCCCCCCTCTGCTTCCCTCCCATTCCCTTTTTCACCCCCCTCCCTTAAGCGTGTAACCACCTGCTTGTTATCCGTATGACAACTTGATTCCCCTCAATCATCTACAACAGACTCGTGTAACAACCCTCTTTCTGCAGTAACTGCCTTCTTCTTCTAGAATAGGTATGATATATTGGTGATGTAACAAGTCCTTTTGCAGAATATGTGGTAAATGCAATTGCATTAATGGAAAAATAAGCAGTGACACCAAATAAAGGATGAAAATCTTCATGATGACTAGTAAGTTGCAAGGGGAAACCACCTTAGGAAAGGAGTTGTAGGTGCTAATTTGGCTAGAAACTCATCTACTCTCTTGGTATTCAACTCCTGATACATGGCTGCTCTTTTGTATGAAATTTAATGCCAAAACTCACTAGTCTAATGCAATTGCAAGCATAACTAAGAAACAGTAAAAATTTTGTATGTTCTAGTTTTGGCTGATCTGGAAGGAAATGAATTCTAGGATCTCTTTAGGAGATCCTGGTCCTATATTTCTAGCATCTGGTTTCTAATATGATCCCTGAAGACTGATCAAATCAACAATAATGGAATTCTCTGAAGTAGACTAAAAGTTGAAGAGTTCCAAAGGAGGATAATTTGATTTTTTCTTTTACATGGTTGGTGTAGTATCTGCAGGGAGTAAGTGGTGGCACCTTTAAAAATGTTTCAGCTAGCATTAGCAATCAAGCTTAACATGTCAGGATCTCCATCATGTGTTTTCATCATGTAAATCTGTATCTCGCATTAACTCATATGGACAATTAATGGTACAAGAAAATGATTCTTCAGGTCCTCAGAAATACAGAGATCTATTACTAGAATATGAGGAATGTCATCTATCTCACATTCATAGGGGAGGTAACTCTGTGATGACCAGTCGACTAGATCTGCCATCTTATATAAAGACCTAGTTTATTAACATTAAATGCATGACATTTAATTTACTGATTCTTCTACTATTGATCTTCCGGTCATCCTCTTTCTCTCTTTCTGATATTTCATTCACTTTAAAGAAGACAAAATTGACATTACAAAAGGCCCAACTGAGAACAATTGAAGAAGCAAGTAATAAGCTATAAACAATAATTTCGCAGTATTGAACATAACCATCACATACATACCGTGGCTTCTCAGAAGCAAAGGTGGTTTTTCTTCCTGACTTGACTGATAAATGTGGTTCGATGGTGGATAAAAGTAAGCATAAGCATTTTGATCTGGGGATTCTGTAAGAAACTCAAGTGTCTCTGGTGAGCTGAAGTATTCCTTATACTTCATAGTATCCGGTGAAGAAGACCAGATAATTGAGAAATCAATTGCCTTGGATCGATTCTCATCTAAAGTCACCTGTTAAAACAAAAAACTGTTGCTGACCGCTAATAAATGATTGGTGAAAGAATTTTTTATGACATTCCCAGCATCATGCCTAAAAGGTTGTGCCAAGTAAATATGAATATGATGAGGCACACACCTTAGCTATTGATAATGGATGGATTGCACATCTGCCTTCAACATAGATACTGCAGGGAGCTGAAATCTGCTCATCCGAAGCCATAAATTGTTAGTTGAAACAAATTGCCACTATTTCAAATCAATTAGAAATTATGTAAAATAGTAATTTCCTCCACCTAGAGGTGTTCTATTGACAAAAGAAAGGAATCAAATGGAAAAATGTTCTAGAACAAAGAAATAAGATTCTGAACCTACAATACTAGAGTTATATCAGTGAAGGGAACATCAATCAACACCAAAGAGTTCTGACATCATCCAGGATTCCCAAGTATGATCGTCCACTCTGCCTGCAACTCATATCATAACCAAAACCATATACAACTTCAATAAACATAGTTACAAGATATGGAATGGCACAAGACAGCAACTGTGATAATATTTAGCAGAAGCATAGCTTTATGTGTTTCTCAGATTCACCTGTAACTGCAAGCAATACCATTGTCTTTTCCATCCTTCCGAATAAAATCATAAGACCTGATGCCAAAAACCCACAGTGGTCTGCTAAACTCAGCATCAATAGGATAAACAGCTTGCGGCTCATTGCTGTGTTTTATCTGTTTGCAAAACAAGGGACACAATTATGAATCCAGCCAGACTGATTTGTCGCTTTGGCAAATGTTTTGTTTCTTAAACATAAAAGTAATAACAAACCAAGAACAAATTTTCCAGATTTCAGAACAATTTCCCTTTTGTACAGTAAGGTTATGAAGTTTACAACTTATGCTTAATCAATTCCCACAAACTGAATCCTATATTTTCAATTTCCTTCCCCTAGTACACTTGGGAAATTGAATCTCTTCTGCATTGCATGTTGCCTATCATGAACATAAATATCATGTGTTCACTTGGAGTATGTTTCACAAATAGGGGAATGATCCGCTTGACTTTCAACATAGCCAACCTCATATAAGCCCCACAAAGCCCATACAAAGATCTACGCTCATGCATTCACTTGTAGGAAATTGCAATCTAGTGCCAATCTCATGCAAACTTTTCTCCCATTATCTCCATGTAGAAATGCATTCTTCACATCTAACTGGTCCAACCGTGAGAAATCTACTACTGACAATATCAATCTGCCAGATTTCAACTTAATCACTGGGGTAACCTCTCTTAGTGATATGTACCAGAGGTCTGAGTAAATTCTTTAGCTACAAGCCTTGCCTTGTATCTGTCAACTGAGCCAACAGGTTCTTTCTTAATGGCAAATTTGAATTCTTCACAGTTACCTAATAATAGTCTTTCACTATTAACAGTAAACATCAACAATTATAATAATAAAAAAGGGCTGCCCAGTACACGAAGCTCTTGTGTATGCGGGGTCCTGGGAAGGGGCGGACGGCAAAGGGTCTGTTGTATGCTGCCTTATCTTGTATTTTTGCAAGACGCAGTTTTCACGCCTCGAACCTAAAAGGGCAGCCCCGGTGCACGAAGCTCCCGCCTATGCGGGGTCCGGGGAAGGGGCGGGCCACAATGGCCTAAAGTAGGCAGCCTTACCTTGTATTTTTGCAAGAGGCAGTTTTCACGCCTCGAACCTGTGACCTCCAAATCACACGGTGACAACTCAACCATTGCGCCAAGGTTCCCCTTCAATTATAATAATACATACAATTTATCTTGAAACCACTGAACATAACAATTCTAAGGTGAACTAATTATTTGTGACCATAAACCTAAACTGTAATTGTTTCCACTGAATTCATTATTATAATCAAGTGGATGGAAGTAGCAACTCACATTACTCAATCTGACACATGGAATGCCAAAGATTCCAAAGAGTTAACGCATTTTAGCAGAAAAATAAGGAGAAAAGAATTCACAGTAGAACAGAAATGTTGCCAGTTAAAAAGAACAAAAGAGTTCACCTTTTGTTTACCCATTTATAAATGTTCCAATATCCACTTCTTCTATCTGTAATGAAAAACAATTCACTTGCACAAGGAACAAATAAAATATTGTGTTAGTCTGGCAGTGATAACAGTTGCCCCTGCACAAACCAATATTTAGTATATATTGAGCCCAAGGGTTCCTGGCTAAATTAGTAATCAAGAAGCAGTACTACAGTATTACTAGCTCAAAGAAAAGGATTGAGAAGCAGTGAGCGACACTTGACAAACAGTTTGACCATAAAGAAATGAGCATCAGAAACAGCCATTTTATTATAACATAAAAGGAATATGGAAAAGCCGCTTATGTTTGGATTAGCTTTGAGCTGACTGCTGACTATGGATATTACAATGTTTATATCCTGATAGCCATATAACACCGCCAATGCCAGTCCCAAGCCTGGATAAAAAAGGAGGAGGGTCTTGCATCAGGTGCTAGTCGGCAAGGGGGAAGTTGAAGATGATTCTATTATTTCTTTCTTACAAATAAATATGCATTTGTATATTAGTTTGTGAGGAAGAAATGAAAATCATCTTCAGCTTCTTAAAATATGGCCACCCTTGCGTCAGGTAGCCAGCCAGCAAGGGTGAAGCTGAAGATGATTTTCATTTTCAGCTTTTTAAAAACTATGGCAACCCCAACATGACATGAATCGAAAACTGACATTCGCTCAAGCTAGGGAGTTCCCCATAAGCGACGCACTGCATCGGATCCCGGATGTGGTGAAAAATAGGCAAGGGTTGCTAGGGCATTCTCCCAGAAGCGACGCTCTACATCGGATCCCGTGTGTGGTGAAAAATGGGCAAGGGCTGCTAGAACGTCCCCTCGGAAGCGACGCGCTACATCAGAACCCAGGTGCAATGAAAAGTGGACATGGGTTCATACCATGGAGGTCGAGAAAGGCGATAGTAAATAGGGTATCTTCAAAACATAAGATTTGCATCACTACATGGAATATAGGGACACTGACAAGTAAGAGTTTGGAGTTAGTAGACACGATGAAATGTAGGAGAGTCAACATCGCTTGTATCCAAGAAACCAAGTGGAAAGGGGCTAAAGCTAGAGAAATAGATGGGTATAAATTATGGTACGTAAGAAAGAAAAATAATAGAAATGACGTAGGAATAATAGTGGATAAGGAATTAAAGGATAAAGTTGTGGACGTTGAAAGAATCAATGATAGAATTATAATAATAAAAATGATTCTAGGAGAGCAGATTATAAATATTATAAGTGCATATGCACCACAAGTAGGGTTACAAGATATAATTAAGAGACAGTTTTGGGAAAATATGGAGGGAGTCATGCAAGAAATTCCCAACACTGAGAGGATATTTATAGGAGCAGACTTAAATGGCCATGTAGGAAAAGATAAGGAAGGATATGATAGAATACACGGAGGGTATGGTATAGGTGAACGAAACGAGATCGGGGAGAATATCCTTGATTTTGCTTTGTCATATAACCTATCCATTGCAAATACACTCTTTAAGAAGAGGGATGAACACTTAATAACCTTTAAAAGTGAACTTCATAAAAGCCAAATAGACTTTTTTCTACTTAGGAATAATGAACGATCTATATGTAAGGATTGTAAGGTGACAGGTGAGAGTTTAACCTCACAACATAGGTTAATGGTTATGGATATTCATATCAAAAGATGGAGTAAAAGAACTGAACTTAATACACATCCAAAAACTAAGTGGTGGAACTTAAAAGGAGAGAAAATAACCTCATTCAAAAAGAAGTTTATGGTAGAAGGAAATTGGAACTATGAAACAGAAGTAAATACCATGTGGACTAATATGACTGAGTCTATTAAGAAAGTGGCAAAAGATGCCTTAAGAGTATCTAAAGGTAAAAGGCTATTAACAAAGGAAACATGGTGGTGGAATGAAACAGTGCAAAAAGCTATTAAAGAAAAACGAATGTGTTTTAAAGCATGACAGAAGATTAGAAATAATGAAAACTATGAACAATATAAGAATGCTAAAAACGTTGCTAAGAGAATAGTAAGTGAGGCTAAACTTAAAGCATATGATGAGCTCTATAATAGACTAGGAACAAGAGAAGGTGAGAAAGATGTGTTTAAACTTGCAAAAGTAAGAAAACAGAAGGGTAAGGACTTAGAGCATGTTAGGTGCATTAGAAGCGATGATCAAAGGGTATTAGTCAAAGATGATGAGATCAAACAAAGGTGGGAAATATACTTTCAAAAATTGTTAAATGACAATGACCTTGAGAATATAGGGATTGAAAATACTATAAATCTAAATAACATTGGATATTATAGATATGAACGTAGGATTAGAATACTTGAAGTAAAAGAGGCCTTGAGAAAGATGAAATCAGGAAAGGCCATGGGGCCTGATGGTATATCAATAGACGTTTGGAAGTATATGGGAGATAATGAGTAGTTTGGTTGACCAAGTTGTTTAACAAGATTATAAAATCAAAGAAAATGCCTGATGAGTAGAGGAAAAGCTCTATTGTACCAATCTATAAGAATAAAGGAGACATTCAGAGCTGCACTAATTATCGAGGGATCAAACTTATGAGCCACATCATGAAACTTTTTGAAAGAGTGATTGAGAAGAGGATACGATATGAAACAAGTGTATAGGAGAATCAGTTTGGTTTCATGCCTGGGAGGTCTACCATGGAAGCTATTTTCTTACTAAGACAACTAGAAGAGAAATATAGGGAGGGGAGAAAAGACCCTCACATGGTCTTTATCGACTTAGAAAAAACTTATGATAGAGTCCCTAGAGAGTTAATATAGAGGGTGTTGGGTGGTAAAGGGGTTTCTCAGGGGTATATAAACATAATTAAATATATGTATGAGGGAGCAGTAACAAATGTTAAGACCACTAGTAGCGTGACTGGTGATTTTCCTATCACTGTCAGATTGCACCAAAGATCGGTGTTGAGTCGATACCTTTTCACATTAGTTATAGATGAGTTAGCAAAACATCTGCATGAGGAGATTCCATAGTGCATGCTATTTGCAGATGATATAGTCCTACTTGATGAGACAAGGGAGGGTGTAAACATAAAGCTAGAGTTATGGAGAGAAGCATTAGAATCAAAAGGATTTAAAATTAGCCGAACTAAGAGAAAATATATGGAACGTAATTTTAGCAAGGAGAGTAGGAGTGGAACACCAGTCAAGATTGATAACTGAGAGACCACTTGAGATACTTAGGATCATTGATCCATGAGAGTGGAGAGATTGAGAGGGAGGTTACCCAGAGGATCCAAGCGGGTTGGAACAAATAGAGATGTGCATCGAGTGTTTTATGTGATCGGCGGGTGCCACTCAAACTAAAGGAAAAATTCTATAGGATGGCTATAAGGCTGGCCATGATCTATGGATCAGAGTGTTGGGCAGTTAAGGAACATCATACTCATAGGATGAGTGTCGCAGAAATGAGGATGTTGAGATGGATGAGTGGTAAGACAAGAAAGGATAGAATTAGAAATGAAAATATTAGAAGAAATTTAGGGGTAGCACCAATAGGTAACAAGATGAGAGAGATTAGACTTAGATGGCTTGGACATGTTCAAAGGAGACCAACAACGGCCCAAGTTAGAAGGAGTGAGACAATACAAGTTGAAGGTTCTAAAAGGGCAAGGGGAAGGCCCAAAAGAACGTGGATAGAAGTGGTGAGGAAAGATTTAAAAACTTTGGGACTAAATGAAGCCATGGTATTTAATAGAGTGGAATGGAGGAATAAGATTCATGTGACCGACCCCTAATTGGGATAAGGTCTTGATGATGATGATGATGATGATGATGTCCTGATAGCCATATTTAGTACTACGTTGTAAATAGAAATGAATTATTGCATCATCAATAAATATGTTTCTCATCACAGGAATAGTCTTTCAACCAGCATGGAAAATAAAAAACTACCTTCCAAAGACCATCAGGGTTCGGTCGGGGACTCTATCACTGAATGATCACCACCAGCAACACAAATGCGCTTCTTCACATCTCTGTAGATAACTTGAAGGGGTACACATATTACAGAAGAAAACTTGGGCTCACTAATGAAAGGAAGATTTCAGTATAACATCAGGTATCCGAATATATACAGAAAGAATAAAGAAGCTTCTTAACAACTAGAGCTGTCTATCAGTTCAGATGGTCAAACAAGCCTATCAGATTTGATATATGATCATTTAATTTGACGTGTCCATATATTCAGTCATTGTTCTTAAGCTCCGGTTGTCGATTGGATTGGATAGCAAAATAACTATCAGCAGTTTGAAATCTGACCCAAAATTTTGAGTAGACTCAACTGCCATCTTTTTTTAAATCAAGAAATGGTGTACTGGTAAGGGCAAATTGGTAAAAATCATAAATGAATATAGGCTTTTCCTTTCCCCTCTTGATCTCTGCTGCTAAGGGTTTTAACTTTTCTCCTTGGAAGAAATGCATCCTGCCCAGTAGATGAACAAACATGCTTGCTATGTTTGATTCTCTTATATCCCTTTAGACAAAATTTAGCTACCTAGGATGACATTAAGTGATCAAAAGTGGAAGCTTTATGCGTCACTGTCATTGTGATAATATATAGTATTTTTCCCTTTGCTTTTCATATTGGATATGATACAGTCAGTGACGCAACTACAAACAGAATGAACTAGGTTTTACACAAAAAATGGGATCCAAGGAATTCTCAGTAGGACTTCAATTGACTGGTTTTTATACTGGTCATGATTGTGAAATGGATGGATCCCATCCGATTTTCTGACCAATTAACAGCCCTATAACAATGGGATCTGTTGCTTCCACCAACATCACCAACCACTTTGTTAGTCATTCATGAAATGACTTTTGACATAAAAAACAATAAGAGTTGGAAATGAAATCATCTTTAGGAAAAAACAAACAAGATGCGGTTGAAAGTCAGAGAAAATGGGAAAGAAATAAAATTCCCAGTAACAAGTTCACAAGAATTAAGTGGACACAGTCTTGAAAGGAAAATATTAAGACATTGATTTGGATCAGTCAAAATTAATAACGATGAGATATTATGAGGGTCTCAAAACTAAGTTAATTCAGTTTGACTTCATCAAGATTGGAGTAATCCCTACAACTAAGTATGAGCTTCGTTTTTGCAAAAAAAAAGCCAAACAAACATAGTATGAATCTCAAAAGCAAACATGAAAAAAGATGATTGAAGGTTCAAAATTGCTTATGGACTGGCTTGAATCTTTCTTGAAACCGACCAAAAAGCATGGAACTCATGGTCAGTTCATCCACAACTCAACATACTCAAGCTTACTAGTGCTGCCACTGAGCTCATCAATCTGGCGCTACTAAACATTATCGATAGTAGTTATATAGAAGGACGCAAAGCAAATACAAAAGCCAATCAAAGAATATGACAGTGGAATAATAAAATGTCAGCATCTAAGAACTTCTTGAAGATAAATATAAACATGAAAAACCAAATCAACAACCCTATAAGAATTGAGCTTTTTCATCCATTAAGGTATAAACTCAAACAACACTCCTTTATGCAAAGAGAATTACATGAGATAAATAAATGAATAAGTAGGAGCACAACCCTTACCCATTCTCAGAAATATAACCAACCCATAGCTCTGCTTTATCCCAATGGATGTTAGGGTTTCCCCACCCAATCCATGCCATCCTCCTTCCATCTAGGTCGATACGAGGAAAAGCATAGAAGTTGTTGTCCCCAACTAACAATTTTGGTTCTAAAAGCAAGATCCAAGACAAAATAATCAATTCTCATTTTGATGCTGTCAATTAGAAGTGCATATGACCAAAAGAACACCCAACCAAGTTCAGAAATAGGATCAGAAACTAATAAATATTTAACACTATGAGGAATACATCAGATTGCCAAAAATGTTTACCTTGGATATCTGTAGTCTGGAGGTCAACAGATACAATTGTTGTCACTGGGTTTAAGCTACTTTCATGATAATCTGCCACAAAAGTAAGATGCATATTGCTGCAGGATGAAGAGCAGTAAATGATACTGAGAAATTTACTTATAAAGCAGCAGATAACCCAAAGGATTCTACAGCTTACTGGAAACAAACCGTCCCTTACAGCTATGTACCGATTAAAGCGTGAATCAACCACACCATCAGCAAAGCGAACTACAGGTCCACCATAATCCGGGGTAAGTGGTGCAGGAAATTGACCCACTAGCCAGCAGAGATAGTCAAGTTATGAGTAGTTATACAAATGGACAATTGATGGAGCTACGGTAGAATTTCTGTGGAACAGATTTAAAAAATGGGAAATGGAACCTTGTTTATTGATGGAAGAGTAATTACAAGAAGTTCAGGACCAGGAAAATTACAAGAATGGTTGGACCAAGGGAGATAGGAACCGTAGTTCCTCCCTGAGCTTACTCCCTTCCACTTCCTTCTTCCTCCTCTCTTCCGTACTTTCTCCCTTTTAACCCTCCAAAGCTGTAACAGACTGAATATCCATAACAGATTGGATACTGTCTGTATATTTTCTTAACTAACTGATTATATCTGGATATCCTAGCTAACTGATTGCATTACTTCCCAGCCGAATTGTAACCTCCTGATCGGATCTGCACACCTGGAAGAGATCCTCTGTAGCAGACTTGTAACCTCTTGATCTGTAACAGATTTGTACAGCTTCTTTGTAACTATCACTTCCTTCTAGAGTAGGTCCGAAATATTGGGGATGTAACATTACCCTCCGCTAGTAGTTTCACCTTGTCCTCAAGGTGAAAGGAGGGAAATTGAGTGTGCAATTCAGCACAGAGTTCCCACGTATTGTCACATTCAGGGAGGTGTTGCCACTTTACTAAAACTTCCGTGTGGCCATTGGGCATTGTTCTAATTTGCTTGATAGATTCAGGTTGTACCACCAACTCTAATTCCTCGGTCAGACCCGTAGGTAGGGGTTGAGGTTGGGCGGCATTGGACAAGGCGGCCTTGAGTTGGGAAACATGGAAAACGGGATGGATACGCGTTGTAGATGGTAAATCCAGGCGGTAAGCAACTTTGCCGATGCATTCCAAGACTGGGTAGGGACCATAAAACCTGGGACAGAGCTTCTCATTAGGTCTTTTAGCCAACTTCTTGAACTTAAAGGGCTGTAGCTTCAGGAAGACTAGGTCACCTGGCCGGAACTGGATGTCCCTACGATCCTTGTTAGCCTGATATTTCATTCTGGCTTGGGCCAGTACCAAGTTACTTTTTAGCTCCTGTAGGATGATATTCCTGTCCCTAATCTGCTGGTTTACTGCCTCAACAACAGACCCTTCATCTGAAAGCCTCAATAACGTGGGAGGGTCACGTCCATAAAGGACTCTAAATGGAGACATACCCGCAGCTCCGTGAAAGGTAGTATTGTACCAGAATTCTGCCCAAGGGATCCATTTGGGCCACTGCTTAGGGTGGTTTGAAGTGAAGCAGCGCAAGTAGGTTTCTAAGCAGCGGTTGACTACCTCCGTTTGCCAATTAGTTTGCGGATGGTAAGCAGTGCTCATTTTCAGCTCAGTCCCAGCCATCTTGAACAGTTCAGTCCAAAATTGACTGATAAAGAGGCGGTCCCTGTCAGAAACGATGGAGCGTGGTACCCGTGGAGGCGGACCACTTCATGAAGGAAAAGAGTGGCAACCTCCTGAGCAGAAAAAGGGTGGCCTAGGGGGAGGAAATAGCGGTATTTTGAGATGCAGTCTACTACCAGAAGGGTATCCTGCCCGTGAAATCTAGGTAAGCCTCCAATGAAGTCCATAGAGAGATCATCCCAAACTTGTTCCAGAATGGGCAAGGGCCGGAGAAGGCCTCCTGGTTTGAGTAATTGATACTTGTTCTTCTGGCATACCTCACAAGAGGCCACAAAATTCTGAACGTCTCTTTTCATTCCTTTCCAATACACAACTTTGGATAGCCGTTTGAATGTTCTGAATGAGCCTGAATGTCCCCCTGCTGGAGTGGAGTGAAACTCTTTGAGCAAGCTAGGGATTCTAGGAGAACTCTTAGGAAGAATCAACCTGCCATGGAAGAGCAAGCAGCCATGTCTTAAGGAATACCCCTTGTGACTATTTGCATCGACCAGCAGGTCTTGTCGGATGGAATGCAGAGTAGCATCTTGACGGATTTCAGCTTCCAAACCGTAAAAGCCAGGGTGCTGGATTGTGGAGAGGGCCAGTGAGTGGAAAGTGTTCTACCGTTCCGCATGATCCCCCGGTGCAGAGTTTGTGCAGCCATCATAAGGGTCAATGTCAACCTTTCTAGAGAGTGCATCACCTACCCGATTCTGCCTTCCTGGTTTGTATTGGATGTCGAAATCGAACCCCAATAATTTAATGAGCCATTTTTGCTGCTCACTGCTGAGTAGGCGTTGGTTCATGAGGAATTGGAGGCTCCTTTGATTTGTAAGAATGGTGAACCTCTTGCCTAGCAGATAATGACGCCATTTTTGGACCGCTAGTACCACTGCCATGAGCTCTCTTTCATATACGGACTTGGACTGGGCGCGTGGGGATAGTGCCTGACTGAAGAAGGCAATTGGCCTGCCTTCCTGTATGAGAACTGCTCCAATACCTTTGCCAGAAGCATCGGTTTCCAGAATGAAGGCCTTACTAAAGTTAGGGATAGCTAGTACGGGAGCTGAAGTCATGGCCCTTTTCAGCTTGTTAAAGGCTGCTTGGGCCTCCGGGGACCAATGGAAGTTATCTTTCTTGAGTAGACAGGTGAGGGGAGCAGCAATGGTACCATAATTCTTGACGAATTTGCGGTAGTAGCCAGTGAGACCCAAGAAACCCCTCAATGCTTTGACATCCCTTGGAGTAGGCCATTTGAGCATACACTCTATCTTAGAGTTCTCCGCTGCTACCCCCTTGGCTGATATTATATGGCCTAAATACTCCAATTGAGTTTGGGTAAAACAACATTTTTTTCTGTTGATGACTAATTTATGAGAGTGCAATAGGTGCAAGACAGTTGCTAAATGTTCTATATGTAGATGAAGGTCAGTACTATAAGCAAGTATGTCATAAAAAAAAACCAACACGAACTTACGAAGATACGGGTGGAAGATGTCATTCATAAGAGCCTGAAACGTGGACGGAGCATTGGTCAGGCCGAAGGGCATGACCAAAAACTCATAGTGACCTTCATGTGTCCGAAATGCCGTCTTTGGGACATCCTCTTCCTTGATGCGAATTTGATAGTAGCCGGATTGAAGATCCAGCTTAGAAAAGACAGTAGCACCACCCAGTTCGTCTAATAGCTCATCAATTGTGGGATGGGAAACTTATCCTGAATTGTGATCTTGTTGAGGGCGCGGTAATCGACGCAAAAACGCCACCCCCCGTCTTTCTTCTTAACTAATAATACGGGCCTGGAATAGGGGCTGGTGCTGGCCCAGATGATGCCAGCGTCCCATAACTCCTTGATGATCCGCTCAATTTCGTTCTTTTGACAGTGCGGATAACGGTATGGCCTAATATTAGGGGGTGTAGTGTGGTCCTAGACCCTGATGGCATGGTCATGTGGTCGGTTAATAGGCAAGCGTAACGGCTGGTTGAAGAGATGGGCGTATTGGTCCAGTAGATTTCGCAGTTGGGGATGGTCTACGGGTGGTTGTGGTTCCGTCTCTAACTACAGGCCTTAATACTCAATCATATATGATGCACTAGAACTGGCTATGGCATGTTGCAGGGCCTTGAAGGACAAGCTCGACCGCAACAAGGATGGGTCACCCATCAGGGTTACCCTCTGGCCTTGCACGACGAACTCCATGGTGAGTTCACGGTAGTTAGCCGAAACGTCTCCAAGAGTGCGCAGCCAGGCCATTCTGAGGACCAGGTCTGTGCCGCACAACTCAAAGGGATGGAAGGGGTGCTTGATCACCAAGCCAGGGAGGCGCAGGATGAGATCTCGACAGACGCCATCACCCTTGATGCAGAACCCGTCTCCCACCTGAACGCCGAAGGGCTTGGTATCGGTAATGGGGATCTGCAACTCGTGGACCAGCCTCCTAGCTATGAAGTTGTGGGAGGCCCCTGTGTCGATGAGGACGACCACCTCTTGCTGAGCCAAGGTCCCTCTGAGTTTCATCACGTCGGCAACCGACATCCCGACGAGGGCCTGCATAGACAGCTCTAGTCGGGTTGTCTCCTCCTCAGGTGGGGTAGCCTCCTCCACGCTTGAACCGCCCGGATCCTCGCCATCTTCTTCCTCTTCCCCAAGGATCAGTACCTGGAGTTGGCGATTCTTACATCTGTGTCCAGGCGAGTATTTTTCGTCGCACTTGAAGCAGAGCCCCATCGACCTCCGTTGTTGTAATTCCTTCTCCGATAATCGTCGGAAAGAGTCACGCCTGGCCGGAGAAGACTCCCCTGTGCGTAAGGGTCGTTCTCCCCGAAACCCTAGCTCTCTCATCTTCTCCGGTGGTCTGGTGAAGTGTTGGGGTTGAAAATTACGGAATTGCCCTTGTGGGCTAGACTCAAAGACAGGGCCCTTTAGTGAGGGTCCATTATTCCCCTATGGCTTAAACCCAAACCCACCTCTATGCCCGTGGGCTCTTACCCGCTCGAGGGCTTTATTCTTTTCTTCGATTTTTTTAGCCAAGTCCATGAGCCCAGCTAGGGAGGTGGGCCGAAACATTCGGACTTCAGCTTTTAGCTCCTCCGGCAGCCCATTGAGAAAGGTACCCTTCAGCAACTCTTTGGGCAGATCCACCAGGGGGTCTGAGAGTAGCTCGAAGTTCCGGTGGTAGTCGGCAATGGAGGAGACCTGTTGCAGCGACAAGAGGGCCTCATGTCATCGTCGAATTGTGATGGCTGGAATCTCTGGAGGAGGGCAGTTCGGAAAATTGACCAGGATCTAATTGGAGCTCTAGCATCCGACCACAGAAACCAATGGAGGGCTTCTCCCTCCAAGCAGACGGACGCCGCCGTCACTTTCTCCCCATCTGGAAGATGATTCAGCTGAAAGTACCATTCAACTCTACACAACCAGCTGTGAGGGTCTTGGCCATTGAAGATCGAAAGATCTAGTCGTCTGGGTTCAATTCTAGGGTTTTCTGGGATCGCCGGAGGACCCTGGTTGTCCCCACCCAATGACTCACCTGCCTCAACTGCTCGAGCTCTTCCTCTATCTCCCGCCGGATCTGGGCAGGTTTCCGCACCATCCTGCTGAGTCCTCATCTAGGTTCTGATCTCCAGCAGGTACTCCCCTATAGCTGTAACATTAGTTTGCAATCGTCCCAGGTCGTCTTTCATGCTCCCCACCTCCGCTCTCACGCTTTCCAGCTCTTTCTCCATGGTTTCCATCTTATCCGATCTCGTTCTTACCATGCCCTAAGAATCGAACCAGGCTTTGATACCATTGATGGAGCTACGGTAGAAATTTCTGTGGAACAAATTTAAAAAATGGGAAATGGAACCTTTTTTATTGATGGAAGAGTAATTACAAGAAGTTCAAGACCAGGAAAATTACAAGAATGGTTGGACCAAGGGAGATAGGAACCGTAGTTCCTCCTTGAGCTTACTCCCTTCCACTTCCTTCTTCCTCCTCTCTTCCGTACTTTCTCCCTTTTAACCCTCCAAAGCTGTAACAGACTAAATATCCATAACAGATTGGATACTGTCTGTATATTTTCTTAACTAACTGATTATATTTGGATATCCTAGCTAACTGATTGCATTACTTCCCAGCCGAATTGTAACCTCCTAATCGGATCTGCACACCTGGAAGAGATCCTCTGTAGCAGACTTGTAACCTCTTGATCTGTAACAGATTTGTATAGCTTCTTTGTAACTATCACTTCCTTCTAGAGTAGGTCCGAAATATTGGGGATGTAACAACAATACAAAAAGGTAGTTTCCAAAGCAATTTTCTAATGTAACAACTTTTAATAGTTAAACATATATGATCATCAATAAAATAAAATAAATGCATTTATTTCAGGAAACAATATAGATAGTAAGATAAACAAGGTTTTAAACATGTGACCATCTCATTTTGCTGCAACTTGAAATGATTTTAGAAAAGAAAAGGAAAACAAGATGCATCTTTCTTGAATTAGGAGAATAAATTGCAATTTTCTCTTCAGCAACTAAGCATTGACCAAACATTCAATGTTAGGATTGGATTGCCTCATCATTGAGCTGCAAGTTGAATCCAGAAGATCACTCATGTTTAAAGATAGCAGATAAATGAAAGAAATAACAAAAACATATACCATCCAGTGGTAAAACCTCCAAGCACCAAGAAGCTTACCTCCAATAAACTGCTTGTACAACCTTTGATCTTTGTGATTTGAAAATATGACCATATTATCAGATACCGCAAATGCACCTCCACCATACTCTTGTACCAATGAGCGTACTGTGAACTCTTTGGGAATAACATCTATAGGTTTACCTCCCGGTTCTTCTGGCTCCTTAACAAGAACTGCCCGTCTGAACATTTTTAGCATTAAGGTACTAGTTAATATCAAAGGTTGTAAGATTGGCAGTGCACAAGAGGAAGTAATAGGTAATAAGTGGAAAAATGAAGGTTTGGGTACAATGAGAAATATGATTAAGAACTAGTGGACTATTGTAGTAAGAGTGGGAAAAGACAATCTTAGTTAAGAGTGACTGAAAATGAAAGCTGTTATGGACTACAAAATAGTTTAGTTTTCTGATTTAGTTTCCTGCAAGCTCCCCTTTGTACATGTTCTTTGGTTTTCAACTAGCGTCAGGTACAACCTGAAACAAACTAATACAAGAAGTCTAGTCCGATGAAATCTTTGATTAGTTCCATCAAAAGTTCGATTTGCGAGGTTCGGCTTGATCCAGTTCGAAAACAGGACCTCCTTGACCTGATATTTCCATCTGGATTTGTAAAGACTGCATTTTACCATAAATAGGAAAATCATATGTATTGACTTTTTGAATTGCATAACCAATGCTCTTGAAAACCTTAAGCCAATAAGGCGCGGATAGCTAAACCCTTAATCAGGACCGCAACATATGATTCTGGCTTAAGCATTGAGCTAGTGGCTCTTCTGCTACTAATTTTAATCGGCTTTTGATTTGACCATTAAATCACTTTCACATTTCTTGTCCATTCATGGCAGGTCCCATCGAAATCAATGGTTCCAATCACCAAATGTAAGCAAGCTTTCCAATGTACACATGTACCCAGTTCAGAAAAGAAGACTGCGAAAAGGACCCAGAAACCGATTTCAAGTAACTGAACTACATGAAAAATGAAGTGCCGATGGAAATTAAGAATCATACCCTCCTTCAGCAGGCCGCGTTTCAACAAAGATTAGTCGCCCCTCTCCGTCGATGGCCATGCCGTCCAACTGCTTACCACCGCTGGAAACGACGTCTGCTGTGATGGGCGACTTCCAGGAACCGTATGGAGCAGTTATCTTCTCTCTTCCTCCTTGACTTGCCATTTTTGTTCTGAAGCAGGAAATATTTTGCTGCTGCTTCTTGATAGAAACCCGGATGTGTTTTCTGGTAGTCTACGAGAGATAAGGTGAGGCGATTTAGACACAAGAAGATATTTGATACTTAGTGTCAAAAGAAAGATAAAAAAAGAAGAAGGCAGAAGAAGACATTGGCAAGTGAGGTGAGAATCGTCGGAGCAGTAGCTAATGCTGCTGCTACTGAAATGTCGTATGATGAGCACCCAACCCGGCAGCAGTTTCACTATCGTTGGGTGGCACGTACGAGATTTCCTTTTATAGAAAGAGTCAAGATACTGATAGACCCACGTGACGCTACCGAGGCCAGAATGGAAAAAACAGAGAAATCCAAGGGAGGGATGGTGGAAGGTCGGGGGATACCAAAGCCAGGGGCTTCAATCTTCGAAACACTTCACTTATTGGTAGTAACTTCAGGGAACAAGGAAATTTGCAGTCTGCTAAATTTCTGCAGAAATTTCCTGCTGTATATTTGGAGCGAGTAGTTTCTCCGTTGAGCTGACTGATTTGCCCTCCGCAACTTCTCTTTGTCAAGCAGGGCAGTACAGCCCAATTAGACTATGTTAGAATTTATGTGGTCCATATCATTCTAATTCAAAATTCTAACGTAACCTTATGTGGTCCATATCATTCTAACATAACCTTAATGGACATATGGTGAGGAGTATACTCAACAACTTCAATCTTCCTTTATCATTATGGACTGAAGCTCTGTAATATCCACCCACCGGCGACAGGCATTCCCGGCAACCGGACGAATGCGGCGGGCCCTTACCTATCTCCGACTAGCCGAACCAAGGTAAGCTCACCCCACTCTTTCCTGTACATTTGTTTTCCAAGTTTATCATCCGGTAAAAAATTAGGCGTTACTGTTGTCCTGGGGAAAAAAGTCAATGTAACGTGTCAGATGAGGATCTGGACCGTTCATCTTGAGCATGATGATGTAAGGAACAGACCTATGAAATTTCGTAGCGATCGGACGGCTAGGGAAGCTAGAAAACCCAAAAAACAATATGATGAGAGTTTTTAAAAAGGTGATAAAAATCGTGAAAAAATGATAAATTTAGGTGGGATTTGTGAAAATAGAGAGTGAAAATGAAATGTATGCCGAAAACTGGACTCAGATGTGTAAAAATCATGAAAAACGGAGCACCTGGGGTCGCCGGCGATGGCGAATCAGTCCGGTTGTCGTCTCAGGCAACGAGCAACGACGATCGGAAGGGGAGGAAACGCACGGACAAAGGAGTGCCACACGCAGGGCACGTGGTGTGACTCATGCGCGCCACGTGGTGAGGCTGGAACGCGCCACTGCTACCCCGTGTAGGTTCTGATGGGCCCGCCAAGCACAATGCGACGTGCAGTGGGCCCATTTTCTGGATTTTGGTCTTTTTTTTACCCTTTATTCCTTTAAACCTTGATTTTATGGGCTACAGAGGTCCAAATCATGATCCGAAAGAGGCGTTGTGATCGTCTCAACAAGGCGGATCTAGATTTAAAATAAAAATCTAATTTGGAGTAACTTTTTAATAGCAAAACTACTAAATGCTATTAAATGATTCAGATCAAGCTGATCAATAGATGATCAGGATTTAGATTTTGATTATATGCGTTCACCATGACATGATTTATGGCGTGACAGGTATATTAGGGCATACACATTGATATTGTTTACGCTTTTGGTTGGGATATTGCGATACTGAGGTAGGTGATTTCATTCACAATTTTTCCATGATTCTCAAATGGTGATTTGGTGATTTGAGTTTTTAAGGCATGTGATTTATGCCTTACCATATGCATGAGATTGATTTCAACATGTAGCTTCTCATATGCATGCTATCTTTCTGGTGGTTATTGCATGCACTATTTTTTATATCTTTCGTGATATTGACTTGATTGTTGGTCTTCTTGACATGTGGGAGTCGCTCTGACTTGATATTTGAGACTATTGATCCTATGGTAGGATGCGGTTTTTCATCCCGTGAGTGCCTGAGTGGCCGTGAGGGTGAAAGGGTGAAAGCGGTTGTGCAACGCGATGTTTCGTGAGTGCCTGAGTGCCTGTGAGGGTGAAAGCAAAAGTGGTACGCGTCATTCTCGTGAGTGCTTGAGTGCCCGCGAGGGTGCAAGGGTGAAAGCGGTTGGTACAGAGAGCTGACCCCACATTGCCGTGACTGTACTTGAGACACTCATAGGGCTTGACTGTGTATGATGTTTGATACTTTTGACATACATTCACATGTTTCTAGATTTTCTCGGATTGTGCATGTCCTGATATCATGGTTAATGATATCTTATTTATTTCATGGACTTGGTATGTCCTTCATCGTGTTATTTAAGGCTTTATATATATGTTTGATCATCTTACGATCTTTATGCCTTGCGCTATGTGATTTGTTTTTATTGAGTTTACTTTGAATGTATATCACCTACCCAAGCATAACTTGCTGAGGCATTGCTTTGATTTGCAATGCCTCAGATATAGAGAGTTCCAACAGGTTGATGTGCTGACAGAACAGGTAAAAGTGATGGCAGCTTTCCAGCAAAGCACAAACGATGTTCAGAGATGACCAGGTTTGTTCAAGACCTCACTTTGGGTTTTGAGTATGGACTGTACTTTAGTTAAAAATGTAATATGACCTGGATGTCAGAATGTGGATTTATGTTGGATGTGATGGCTGTATGGAGGGACCGTGGGTATTTGGTAGTGATTATATTTTCTTATCCTTTATTAGAGCATATTTTATTGAAAACAACATTTGGTTGTGGATGGGTATGGAGACTGAGTCTCCCTTATGATATGTATTATACATTGTTTATCAGGTGATTTTGTATTGCACTGGTAATGTGTGATGGTCTAAATTACAGAGGAAACTCTGTCAGATTTTCGGTGGAAATAGTATTTCATTTCATTGTTAAACCCATAGTTTTGAGGGTGTATGACTCCCCGGACTTGGAAAGAAATGCTTTGTTTAAGTTTTTATTTTTGGCCACTTTAGAAATCAAAGTTTTCCAAAACAAGGATCCCGACTATTTTTGGAAATTATTATTCTAGTGTGTATAAAAATCCGAGGTGTCACAAGCTCTAAAAAAAGCCACGTATATTAAACCGAGTTCTAACTAAGGCCGTTTTCAAAACGCCTTTTGAGTTATGGAAAAGTTGGAAACTGAGTTTGAGATATATACGTATTTGGGTTGTCCATCTGAAGTTAGAGTTTATAATCCATATGAAAGGAAGTTGAACCCTAGGACTATTAGTGCATATTTTATTGGATATGCTTAAAAGTCTAAGGGATACAGGTTTTATTGTTCATCCATAGCAGTAGAATTGTAGAATCAAGAAATGCTAAATTTCTTGAGAATGATGTGGTTAGTGGGAGTTATCGACCTCAAAACTTAGTTTTTGAGAAAAATCAAGTTTCTAATCCAACTCCCACATCAAGCAGTAGACTGGTTATGTGACGACCCGGGTTTTCGCATGCATTTTTAAATGCAATAACTAATTCCTAAAGCAGGATCGATCCATATTTGAAAACATTTTTGGAAGACAATGCAATGCAGATTAAAATCTTTTATTTTAAATTCAATTTGAAAACCTCAAGTGTCATTTGCTTTCAAAATAAATAAGAAAATTCTGAAAAATGAAGAAAATCATAACTATTTCCTAGGTCTATCCAGTCATAGGCACAGTCCAACTGTAATAATTATAGATACATGTTCAAAAAGTAGAGTGTTTCCTTACATTCATGCTTATCCCTTCTTGCTTTACTTGATCGTAGTACTAACTTTTCTTGATGCTTCTTCTACCCTTGTGTAGAGCTAATCTGAAAAAATAATATATTTTGGTGAGTATTTCTCATACCCAGTACGTGATTTGATAGTACTATTTTGAAAACACGGCAAGCAATATTCAAAGGGCTTTCCCATGTAAAACATCAGTGATTCCATTTTGTGCACACATGCATATGTATGCATAAAATGTAAACTCATTGGTACAATTTCAATCATGGAATTCGTATGCAAATCACGTCATCTAAATATGACTAAAATCATAACATAGAAATCCATAGATCCAAGTAATAATATCTCGACAACACATCAAACCAATGAGTAAAATATAATAATCGTGAAACTCTCAAAATAGTCATCATTCAAGCTGATACTAGTATCATGCATATGAGTCTCTCGGCATACACGTCACACCAATTGGTCACGAGTACTCATATACGACCATCTCAATGCTATAGGCATATCAATCACACTGAAATCATAGGGTCATTATGCTCACGCTCAGCATACAACTGAAATCCACCATAGCCTCCACGGCGACTATGGATGTCCTCAAAAGGGTGCCATGAACACCTCCAGTAGTCGTCCTTGTTTACCACAACAGTTAGGGAAGGGACAATGCCTTTTTGGCAGTGATACGATCCACCCTTTTGGTAGTAGAGGCTGGGAGGCCAACCCCATACATAAGTAACCTCTCAGCATAGTGCCCACTAGGCTCATCAGCCTGAAAAATATAAAAATAATGTCCTCTTTGGGTCCCTCACATGCCTGGCCATCATAACTACCTAACCAGCATCTTTTAGGCACTCTAACGTCTTTTGGTAACCCTCAAGGTTATGCATTATATGACATGGCAATCCTTAGTCTCAATCATAGTAAATCAGGCATTTTATGCATTTATTTTCAAAACATGAGAGCAATGCATAAAATCAGTTCATGCTAGTATCGTATGTAAAGCCATAAAACATAAAGACAAGTCTGCATACTAGTATAAGAACATCATGCCTCAAAAGCATGCTAAAAACGGTAATAAAGGCAAGACAGAGTTTAAGATGCACTTAAAGACTTAGTAGTACCAAACTACCTACAAATCAAGTACATTTGGACATGCATTAAAAATGTAGCAGTATCAGACTCCCTACCTCGATGTCTTTAGAGTCGTGTTCTTCGCTACTCGACCCTGTATCACTTTTGTGAAACCCTAGATATTAATGGATAACAAGGATTCAAATATCATTTTCTAGATCTTATGTATAGTACTAACATCTAATGATTAGATTGCCTTTAAACTCTTTCATGTCATCAAGATGGTGTCGTTGATGGGTCAAATATCCCAAGTCGCCTGTTCTAATGCCTAGAACAGGTCTGTACATAATTTTGAATAGTCAGACCTATAAGTTCAAGGTGGATGTGTGCAAGTTAGACTGGATCTAGGCACATTGGTCTCCTAATAGACCCAATAAATCAATCTTACAAAGTTTGATCATCTTTGATCCTGTAGATCTATGCGATCTCTATAGGGTTTAGGCTATAAGCATACTAAATAGTCCTTTAATCCTAACTTTTATAGTCTCATTAGGCCCATATCGTCAATACGGATGTAACAGTTCTTTCGAATCGTCAATCGGAGTCCTATAGCCTCCGTACTTGCATTTTTTAGTGTCGCAATGTCACGGACAAACCTGATTTGTCCATGCGGGCCCCGCGCATCACGGTTCCCAAGACGCCCGTGCGTCCTGGTCGAATCGCATTCGCATTGCACACGTGCGCACGCCTGGGTGACACGCCATAGCGTCCAAGAAGTGCGTCGCGTAGACACGTCTTAAGTGAGGTTGCGCGCACGTTCTGGTTCTGGGATGCTTGTGCGTCTCGGTCAAGTCAGGCATTTGTCCTCATGCGGCACACGTGTGATTGTTGCCCCAGGGAGCTTGGCACGAGCACGCGTCACGCCCATGCGCCCCTGGGAGGCGTTGCCTTCGACAGGTTTTCACCTGTCTGGTCCCTTTCATAGAAAGTCGATGATTTTTGGCTAGAAAAACACCCAGATCTGGCATGAATCTAGACTGGGAAGGAGAGGGGAAATGAGGACCGACCTGGGCAGCCTGAAATGGCGCCCTTGCTAGTGGGTTCGGCTCCTCTACCCTTGCCGAAACCCTGGTCGTCGAGTGGAGGGTTTTGGAACGAACCCATCTTCCCCAAGGTGTTCTCTGGCTAAGAAACACTAGATTCAGCTGAATTCTGAGGGAAAACAAAGGGGAAGAAGAGAGGAATTGGAAGGGAGAAGATTCATACCTGAAGAGACCCCCGACGTGCGTGATGAAGCCCTTGAATATGGCTCCAACCCTCGTGCTAGATCTGCCCTTGGGAGAGCTTGGGGAGGAGAAAACAGGATTTGGAAAGAGGGGGTGGAGGAGATTTATAGAGGGAGTTTGGCGGTGCCGCCATGTTTTCCGGCGCCGCACTCCAAGAACAGTGCAGTACGATAGCTGGAAGGGATGAGGTGGCGGGGAAGATGACGGGGTGTTGTTATCAAAATGCCCCTCTATCTTCAAAAGGCCATAACTTGGTCATATAAACTCCATTTTAGGTGTTCTTTGAGGCGTTGAATTCCATTTCGAGTGTAGAATCTAATGACACTGATTTTTCCTAAAAAATTTATATGTTTCATATTTTAATTGGAATTAAACATCTAACGATCTATTTATATCATTAAACACATATTAACTTTCAAAATAAACAATTTATTAATTGTGGTCATACAAGTGCTACCCAATATCTTCAAAATTTTTGGGGCATTACATCATTACCCTCTTTAAAGAATTTTGTCCTCGAAATTCTATAAATTATTAGCTTCAAGTTATCTGTCTCTTAGACCACTTCTAAATGAGTGTAGTCCTTAGAACTCGAACTAAGAAAATTTCTTTGCTTTATTCCATAATTCTTTCATCTAACATCCCCTTATTCTTTCATCCAATACTCTAATTGGGTTAATGACTAGAGGAATTGTATCCTCCCTTAGGACTTCCTTAGATCAATGTTTCCATTATCCCTTTAGATCAATGTTTCCATTTGCTTTGTTGTATATAATCGATACTACATTTACTCCTTTACTCAACAGATATGATGAACTGAATGCTGCTAAGAAATGCTAAACTATACTAATATCATTGAAATCCTTGATCAGTCTATACTATTCATAAATCCATGCAGTGTCTTAATAGTTACCTTAACGCTCTGTCCATGCATTACCTCTCTCATAGGTCCATGTCATGATCAATTTATTATCACAGATCTGTCATTCCTATTAGATTATCATCAAAATCTTCTAATGACTCTATTATGCTCAAATTCTTTGTCATTCTTCTCAAAATTCTTCTTTTTACATCCCTTATCATGCTCATGTTGTATCCCTTTTGATAATGTACTCATATTTTGATATTACTTATGATGGTAAGATAGCCATCTAGGTTCTTTGATTTTCTCACCTTTGATTAATCTATTACAGGTCAAAGTTATCTACTAAATAAGTTCACCAACATTTTCATTCATCATGCTCATCATAGTTTGATTCATATATGAGTTTCCCTGTTTGCACCACTACACAACAATCCTTATTTCCTATGGTTTTGGTAGGATTTAAGCCACCCAATACTTAAGTATTTGCTAGATCCATCTCCTTTTTCACCTATTTATTTATGGTGAAATGCTTTGTGAATTACTATCATTTCTCACACTAGTCATCTCTACTTCTTCTATTTAGACCACTTCCTCTTAATTATCATGATTGTCTATGACCCTTGGACATGCTGTACTGGTTGTGAAAGGATAAAAACTGAGCTCTAATACCAACTGTGACAGCCCGAGTTTTCACATGCATTTTTAAATGCAATAACTAATTCCTAGAGCGGGATCAATCCCTATTTGAAAACATTTTGGGAAAACAATGCAATGTAGTGGAAAATATTTTATTTTAAATTCAATTTTGAAAACCCTGAGTGTCATTTGCTTTCAAAATAAATAACGAAATTCTGAAAAATGAAGAAAATCATAACTGTTGAGGTCAAACAATATCAATCAAAGGGCACCAATCGTAGCTCTCTTATACCCAAGAGCATTGCCATTTAAAGAAAAGTCAAGAACTCCACAAATAAAAAATAATAGACATGATCTTAAGTAAACTTTTACCATACCAAAATCAAGAGAACTTACTATTTGCCTTCAAATGATCAATATAGGCATGCTTGGTTTTTCTTTGCTTAAAATTTTCATTTTTTCCTAAAAGATAAGGAAGCACTTTCTCGCATGAATCTCAACCAATTACCACCACATCAAATAGCATATTTCCTTGGTATTTAAACACTACAACTTCATTAACACCCAGATCACATTCTTTTACAAATTCTAACCAGCCATCATAGAACCAAAGAAAAATCAAGAAAACTATTATTTTAATTCAAATGATTAATATATATATATATATATATGTGCTGGGTTTTTCTTTCCTTGAAATTTTCAATTTTTTTAAGATGAAGAGGAAGCACTTTCTCACATGATTTTTTTTACCAATTAACACCACCTCAAACACCATATTTCCTTGGTATTTAAATACTACAACTTCATTAACACCAGGGTCATAGTCCTTTACAAATTCTGACCAACCTTCTTGGAATAAAGCTCCATAACGCCTCCCTTGGTCTTCACCTGTTATGATTTGCCATATGTTTTTTTGAGGATTGCTATGTCAGTTGTCTCTCCCACTAGAAAACTTAGAAAACATATAGGTATGGACGACATACAACATACTATAGACTTTAGCAAACAAAATCATTGGCACAAAACATTGAAAAGAATATGTAAAGTTCACTTAAATGTTTAGGGTAATGCTCTCTAGAAATTTTATGGCAAGTTAAAATTCCTTAAATTGAAGAATTGGGACTCAAATACATAAAGAGAAAGATTTCAAAGACAAAAAGATATTGTAAGAGGCTTCATGAGATTGATTTGCATGAATCTACTCATGTTCTTCCGCAACCGATAATTTATGAAAGAACATAGCACAAAGAACTTAAAATAAAGACAACTTAATGAGTTTAGATGTAAGTAGAGCTGAAGGATTTGCTAAATTCAAGGAGGTAAAAAACCCCTTTTTTCATGATATAGCTTTATCAAGGTTAAGGAATAAAACAACTTCCAAACTCAAAATTAACAAGATGTGGGAGGACGATTATCACGACCTGGGTTTTTATATGATGCAATTTTGATAAAAAGGCGAGATCTCTTGTTTTATAAGTATGAGATGCATGAAAATCTTTTTCTTTTAGAAAACAATCTTTCATAAAAACCCTGAGTGTGAAAACACATTCTCCAATTATTTAGCCATGGCAAAGTTTTAAATCAATATTGTTCTCAAGAAAGTGTTAGTCACAACCCCAGCTATTAGAGAGTAACTACAATCAAGTAACATTGAAAGATAAGATAGGGGTTTACTTACTTGTACTTAGCCTGTGTCTCCTAGTACAAACGTCCCTTGCCCTCAAGTATTTACTTTGTATCTGAAAAATGTTGAGGATTGGGTGAGTATATAATATACCCAGTAGGAGCCTATCACTACTAGTTTTATAAATGCATGAGACGTTTCAAAATCATATGCTCATTCAAAACATGTGTATGTTTGAATACTCGAGTTCAATATCAGTATAAGAATCCATAATCAACTGAAATTCTCATGACTTAAAAGATCACATAATCCAAAACTGAAAGTATCATATATATATGATGACATCATGATATGCAATAGATGCTTCATGGAGTCCAACTCATGGACCTCTAGTATGGTATGGTCGACCAACCTCACATCATGTTATATGAAATGCACATAACTCATTAAACCATAAGGTCCACTATGCCCACGACCTCCTCGCCGTGTGGTCCCCGGCACTGAGGACACCTCGGTCATAGCCTCTCCACGGGGCCTGTGACACGTCGACCCAAAGGCCGTGACACCAAGTGGTAGCCCCATGTACCACATGCACCGACGTAGTGGACTTGCCTCTTTTTTGGGCGTGGTACCCATCCACCTATTAGTGGTAGAGGCCGGTGGCCAACCTGCACCCCTCGGCATAACACCCACTCTGCCATTTGCCCAAATCACATAAGATTAAAAAGTCAAAACCTCTTGTTAAAAACTTGTCCTCTTTGGGTCCCTCACAACGCCTCGGCCCTCGACACTCCGAGCCTTTTGGCAACCCTCAAGGACATGCAATCTTTGCAAGTACTTAAATCATGCAATGTATGCACTTGTTTGCAACCTATATATGTGCATAATGTATATGCAATCATTTCAAAACATGGCTATGTACAAAACGTCTATTATATGCATGCTGAATCAAATCATGCTAAACAAGTCATATACTTATAACATATGTTCTCAAAACAATAATAGATCTTTTAAAAGAATCTAATAGTGATACAAAGACTCACTCCGGCTGTCGCGTTAACCCTCTTGTCCTCGTACGCTCCTGAACATGGTTTGGGGACTCAAGGTTAGTTTAACCTATCTTTTATGGGTTTAGAGTAGTTGGGTCTTATTACTTAGGCATTAGGGGTTCATCCCTATGCCTATGGGTGTCCTAAGGTCCTAATTGGGTCTTGGTATTCTCAGTTTTCCAAAGTTCTAGTGGTCACGCACCACTATCCTATTCTAAGGGTCATGCCCTCCTTTTATTGGGCCTTGATCAGGGATTTTATGATTTGGATGTGTCCGCGTCGTCGATACGAACACAATGCCTTTTTGCGGCGTCTCAATCGGAGCTCTAGATCTCAAGTTATAAGCGTTTTAGTATTGTATGTACATAGAGTCTTAAAGACAAAAAAAAAAAAAACGGAATGCTAGGGCACTGCGCATCTGCGACGTGCGCCCTGCTTCCTTAAGTAACAGAAAAGTCGACGTGCGCTAGTGCTGCGCGTCTGTGGCGTGCACCTCAGTGGGCGAGTTTGCAGACGCGCCCGACTTCTCCGCCCGTCTGTCCCTTTAGCGGGCGCGTCCCTAGATGCGCTCGTTTGGTTTTTGAAATGGACGTCGACGTGGGACGTTCCTATTGGATCGTCCCGCCCGTTAGAGACCTGGGTAGTCCTCAGGTCACCCTAGTTCGACCCTGTCGAACCAGTGCGGCCCTGGGGACATCCCAGAGTCCTTGGTGGCTCTCCCAGGCTTCGTTTTGCATGGTTTTTCATGCAAAAACTTAGGGGAATTGAGCCTAAGACTATGGGTGAGATGGGTTTGGGGAGTTTTTGAGCATACTTGCTTCGTGACTCATTTTTTCTCCACGTTTTCCCCTCTTGGTCACTGCTCCGCGATGGGTTTTCTCCAAGGTTTTGGGCTGCCATTAGAGGCACCCAAGAGCTCTATTTATAGGGCTTTTAAAGAGGGTTCTGGAGGGGTTCTAACCGCCTTTGAATGGCGGCGGTTTCTTCTTGAAACACCACCGTTCCAGAAACCTCTAGGAGGTTGAAGATGACGGGGAGCCTGTATCAAAACGGGCACCTGTGTTTTTCAGGTTAAGTCATTTTTGGGAAATTTACAGTTTTGCCCCTGAACTTCAAAGGGCCATATCTTGCTCATTTTAACTCTGTTTTGGGTGATTTTGGTCTCGTTGGATTCCTTTTTCTGAGACGCATCTAATGGAACCACTTTGAGGACCAAATTTTTGGGTTCAGTCAAGGCAGCTAGTGAAATGACCAAAATGCCCTTATCTTTAAAAACTGAACTTTTCATTGCTAAACTTGGAATTTCAATATTAAAAAATTGGAGTCATTACAATGACCGTGGATGAATTGAGTAGGAGGTGGTTCAATACTGTCATGTCTAAAAATTTAATGATGCTTTCCAACCATTTCCAGATTATATACAATTTGACTCATTGCCAGAGCACTACAGAGAGTCCCTTAAGAACCGGTTCTCAATTGAGGAACTTAACCACATTATAAAGATTGTTGGACCCGATGGCTGGCCTGGATGATTTTATTGTTGAGTTCTACAAGTCTTTTTGGCCATTTTGAAGCCATCTTGCGGGAGGTGGTATTGATGTTCCAATTGGGAGCAAGTTTGAGCAAGACTTTTGGTTCATCTGAGGGCCTAAATGAGTTAAAGAATATCAAACCATTTCACTTATTATACTACTATATTTGTTATTGATTCTACCTAATTCACCTTCGTTCACAACATCAACTTCTGAATTGCTTCTTCGTGTTAAATGAGGCAATTCTTGCAAATTTCAGGTAGGAGGAAATGGTATCTTAGTTGAAATTGATTTTGGAAAGGCCTACGATATGTTCGAGTGGCCTTTACTTAAACCATATGATGTGAAGGTTGCCAAGGAGAGATTCATTCAATGTACCATGAACTGGGTTGAAAATTCAAGACTATTTATCCTTTAACGCACTCCAAAAGGATTTTTCAAGGCTTATCGTGGTTTCAAGCAAGGAGTTCTGATGGCCCTGTTTTTATTTATAGTTGTGGTGGAGTGTCTTCGCAAAATGCTTATTTGCGCATCCTCGTTGGGTTGCCTGCAAGGAATCACAAACAATAATGCTTCTTCCTCATTAACCATCTTCAGTTTGGTGATGATCTTGTGGTGTTTGCACGAAAGGATTCTTTGCAAGCTACTAATATTAAAGCTGTGCTAAGAGCATATAAACTTGTAATACCCACTAATTTTAAAATTCTGAAAAGCTGTTGGTTATGAGTTGTTGAGTGAATGGAATCTCGATAAGGAGGCGACTAACATATTTGTTGATGGACTTACGTCACAGATGAAGGTGCTTATCTCCCGCACGATGACAGTGAGACAGGTGGCTGACATGGCCTCTATGTTAGAGAGGGACTATTTGTGGGGCCGAGAGGAGATGAGTTAGCTTGCTAAGGGCAAGAGGCCCTTCATATTCACGCAACCCCTTGGGGCTCTAGACCAGCAGCACCCTCCTAGACAAAGGAGAGATCAGGGTAGGAGAGTGTACCCTTGTTGTATGGACCAACACATGGGGCAATCATGCCCAGGACCGGGCCACCAGCATCAAGGCCCATATCAGCAGTAGAGATAGTTGTTTAGGTGTTATGACTATGGTGAGACATGGCACATGATCAGGGAGTGCCTAAAGGAGCAGAGAGATAGACCTGTGAAAATCGACGCCCCTATAGAGCCAGCGCTACATAGTTAGGGACACGTCTTTGCCATTACTTCGGGGCAAGCACAGGCCTTGAACTAGGTTGTGGAAGGTACTTTTCTTGTGTTTAATAAGCATGCTAAATCTTGTTGATTCAGGATCCACACATTCATTTATTTCACATGCATTTGCATCCTATCTAGATTTATGTACTTGTACCTTAACATTTGGATTAGATATATTGATGCTGCCTATGTACTTGTACCTTAACATTTGGATTAGATATATTGATGCTGCCAGGAGAGATAGTGGAGGCCACTGAGTACCTTGAGAGAGTGCAAGTGGAGATATCAGGACTAGGATGGATGCTAATCTCATCCTGTTAGACATGGTGGATTATGATGTTATTTTGGGGATGGACTAGTTGGCGATGTATTGGGTTACCATGGACTACCATAAGAAGAAGGTTATATGCAGTGTACCTGGTTGACCAGTGGTCATAGTTCAAGGCAAGAGGAGTATTACTAGCTCTTGTGTTATTTCAGCTATGAAAGCAACTCGGTGTTATACCTAAGGTTGTCGGGTGTTTTTGGCTTGTGTCATGACAATATATAGTGAGCAGCCACATATTGAGGATATTGATCTAGTGTGAGATTTCACCAACGTATTTCCTAACCAGTTGCTAGGACTATCCCCACGTATAGAGATTGACTTCACCATAGACTTGGTGCCAGGTACGTCGCCTATTTCTAAGGCGCTCTATAGGATGGCCCTAGCAGAGTTGAGGGAGATTCAGGTACAGTTGCATGAGATTCTAGATAAGGGCTTCATTAGGCCGAGTGGATCTCCTTGGGGAGCACCAATCCTTTTCGTCAAGAAGAAGGATAGATCTTTGAGGCTGTGTATAGATTATCGGTTGTTGAACAGTGATATTGTGAAGGACCGACACCCCTTGTTTTGCATTGATGATTTGTTTGATCAGCTCTAGTCAGCTCAGGTGTTCTCCAAGATTGATTTAAGGTTAGGCTACCATAAATTGAGGATTAGGGAGGAGCATATCCCTAAGACTGCGTTTAAGAGTCGGTATGGCCATTATGAGTTCTTGGTGATGCCCTTTGGATTGAGGAATGCGCCAGCAGTACTCATGAACCTTATGAACAGGGTTTTCTGAGCTTATTTAGATAAGTTTGTGATAATTTTCATGGACGACATCCTGGTCTACTGGCCTAGCCAAGAGGCTCATAGGGAGCACCTTTACACTGTGTTGGATATGCTTCACCAACATCTTCTAAATGTGAAGCTTAATAAGTGTGACTTCTGGCTGGGATAAGTGCAGTTTTTAAGCCACATGGTATCTAAGGATAGTGTGGTAGTGGACCCGACCAAAGTGGAGGCAGTCTTGCATTGGGAGAGGCCTACAACGGTGACAGAGATTCGTAGTTTCCTAGGCTTGGCAGGTTATTATAGATGATTTATTGAGGGGTTCTCGAAGATTGCATTGCTCTTGACCACTCTGACCAGAAAGGACTTTAGGTTTATCTGGATCGATGCCTGTGAGGAGAGCTTTCAAGAGTTCAAGAGGAGGCTGACTACGACACCAGTGCTGCCCCTACCCTTAGGATCTAGTGGCTATGTAGTGTTTTGTGATGCTTTAGGTAAGAGCCTAGGAGTGGTGTTAATGCAGCATGAGAGGGTGATCGCCTATGTGTCGAGGTAGCTGAAGACGCATGAGGTGAACTACCTGACTCATGATCTAGAGTTGGCAGCGGTGGTGTTTGCGTTGAAGTCTTGGAGACACTGTGAAAGATTTGAGGTATTTACTGACCATAAGAGCCTAAAGTACTTCTTCACTTAGAGCGATCTAAACATGAGGCAACCCAAATTGATGGAGTACCTCATGGACCTTGACTTTACTATTTAGTACCACCCAGGAAAGGCCAACGTTGTAGTTGATGCCTTGAGCAAGAAGTCGAGGGTGATGATTGCTAATCTATCAACTCAATCTAGGTTTTTTCACAGGATCCTTTAGGCACAGATCAGTGACTCACAAACTCAGGACCTGTCTGACAAGGCTGATTTCTCTAGAGGACCAAATGGAGGTGTAAAGTTCAGGGGCAGATTAATGATATGTGTAGATGATCAATTGAGACGTGACTTGCTCTAAGAGGTGCACCAGTCCACGTATGCTATTCATCTATAAGTATGAAGATGTACTAGGATCTTAGACAGTACTTCTGGTGGATTGGGACGAAGAGGGATGTTGGTGAGTGCGTGACATAATGTTTGACCTGTCAGTAGGTCAAGGCGAAGCATCAAGGATCATCTGGGTTGTTTTAGACATTAGACCTTCCAGAGTGAAAGTGGGACCACCTCACTATGGAATTTATAGTAGGCCTACCAAGGATAGCCAGTAAACATGACATGATATGGGTCATTATTGACAGGTTGACGAAGTCAGCCCATTTCATCCCCATCAGACAAACTTAGACCATGGATAGCTTGGCGAAGCTATATGTCAGGGAGATCGTGAGCTTACAAGGGGTTCCCCTAACGGTTTTTCAAACCAAGACATGGTTCACCTCGAAGTATTGGCAAAGCATGCCGGAGGTTATTGGGTTAAGGTTGAGATTTAGCACTACATTCCACCCCTCGACAAATGGTCAAATTGAGAGGACCATTCTGACAGTTGAGGATATGTTGAGGACCTGTGCCATGGATTGGAGAGGTAGGTGGAACGAGCATTTGCCACTTGTTGAGTTTGCCTATAATAACAACTACCACATGACTATTGGCATGTCTCCTTATGAGGCACTTTATGACAGGCTTTGTAGGTCTCCTTTGTGTTGGAGTGATGTGAGGGAGAGACGGGTCATGAAGTTTGAGTTAGTCGAGCAGTGCACAGAGAAGGTTCGACTCATTTGGAGACAATTACTGGCAACTGATATCTGTCAGAAGAGTTATGTTGACAGGAGACAGAAGGACCTAGAGTTTGATGTGGGAGAGCACATGTTTTTGAGAGTTTCCCCTATGAAGGGAGTGATGAGATTCGGTGTCAAGGGGAAACTTAGTCTTAGATTTATTGGTCATTTTAAGATCCTATGCATGGTTGGACCGGTTGTATATCAGTTACCCTTGCCCCCACAGTTAGTTGGAGTACATGACGCCTTCCACGTCTCCATGCTGAGGAAGTACATGTCGGATACATTCAATGTAGTTGAGTATATTTCAGGAGAGATGTAGCCTAATTTGACTTTCGAGGAGCGCCCTATATGAATCTTGGATAGTAAGATCTAAGAGTTGAGGACTAAGACCATTTCTTTTGTCAAGGTCCTTTGGCAGCATCACATAGCATAGGAGGCTACGTGGGAGACAGAGGACGAGATGAGGTGGACCCATCTAGTGCTATTTTTTCTAGTGGTACATATATATCAAAATTTTCTATAAGGAGGGGAGGATGTAATACCCGCTAATTTTAAAATTCTGAAAATGCATAATTGCGTAGAATTTTGAAATTTTGTAAAAATTAAAAAATTAAAAATTTTAGAGATGAAATCATGAATTAAAACCTCAATATTTGGAATTTACATGAGAAATGAAATTCAATGCCATTAAGAATGCTAAAATCAAAGACTGGATGAAAAATGACTAATTATTTTAATTTTTCTATTTAATAAAATGAACAGAAAGGGTAAAATTGTAATTGCACGGGTGGGGCCCAAGAAATCAAGCACTGAGATTGATGATTTGATGGGCATGGATGAGGCATGGCAATGATTACTAGCATTTATGGCTGATAATCATTTTTGAAATAAATAAATTTAAAATTTAAATAAAAAACAAAAAATTTTAAAATCGATATTTATTGGGGGGCTTTAAATGCACCTCCCCCAATTAATACCCACGTCATTTCTCCCTACATTTACTCTTCCCTCTTCGTTCCTCGTGTCACTAGTGTTGACACAGTGACCCCTTTCCGTGGGCGATGGAATTCCCCTCCTCGACCTGCCTGATCTGAGGCAGGCCCTCGTTCTTTTTCCCCTGTCCCATTCTTGGCATTATGTGAAGTTTCTTTTCGTTTGTTGATGCCAGAAAATGGCGTGGATTGTCGTTTTCCGATGATTATGTATGCCTTATTGTTTCTATGAAAATAAAATGCATGAACCAGTCTTAGATTGATAATCTGAATCATTCATCTTGTGCATGACGAAACCAGGAACAAACCCATAAAATCTCATGGAAATCCAACGACTAAGGCCGAAACATGAAAAACAATAAATAGGGAAAATTTTGTAAACGTGATGAAATAGAGTAAAAACCTTAGATTTAGGGTAAATCAGTTGGTGGAAGTGCTATAAAATGAAAGTACACAAAAACCAAATCAAAATGACATAAAAATAATTTTTTTTAGGATACTGTGGGGGTTGCCATCAATGATCGGAGTCTAGTTCTCATCTTCGACGATGGTGACTCAGTGAGGACGCATGTAGGGGTTGTGTCTTCGGTGTCCCAATTGACGGTGATGCACGCGGTGATAGTGACACACGCAGGATTTGTTCCATATGTGCGCACGTCGTTGTGACGTCAAATTGATTTATTCATTTAAAAAATTGATTTATTTGGACTGTTCATTCATTAAAAGCCCGATTATGGGAGCTATAGAGGTCCAAATCATGATCTAAGACATCCATTTTGTTCGTCTTGACGATGCAAACCTAAATTTGACATGAAACTTCAATTTGACCACTTTTAAATTAGTGAAATCACAAAATATTATTCAATAACCTAGATTAGGTTGATCAATGGATGATTAGCCTTAGAAATTGATTATATATATATCAAATATGGGATGATCTAGTGGATTACAATAGTAAATCTCAAGTGATTGTCAAGAAAAGTGATTTGGACCATTGATGTGATCAGGTGCCTTAGGATTGGCTGATCATAGAGTGATCTTACCATCAGATCAATGTGTGATCATGGAAATACATGTAAATCACTAAACAAACATAGAAATTAGGTGGATTATGATGAAAATGATTGAGATTGATGATCAGATGTTGTTTATAAGTGGTAAAGAGCGATCCAACGGTTAGATCATTTCCAAACTTCATAAGATGAAAGAGATTGACCCTTTATTGATCAAGGAATATAAATTGAATGAATCAAGATATAGATTGAGGATCAAAGATGATCAAATGACTTAATGTGGCTTATGATGTAATAGGTACGTCAAAGCGCACGATTTGATATTGCTTACGCACATGATTGGAGTATTGCATTTTCGAGGTAGGTGATTACATTTGGGATTTTTTCATGATTTCATGAATCATGACATATTATCTGGGAACTTTGAAGCATTTATTCTACGTTTATCATGTTTTATTAAAATGTATTCATTATTACATGTTTGATATTATGACATTTTGATTTATACAATTATCCATGTTTTGACATGTGATGGATGATATGTTATCATGCCTTTTGATTATAGATTATTTCATATAGAAGTTTTTCATGGTTTATATCATGTTTTACAGTTTTATGATGGGTGTTGTTGCTCTGTGGGTATTATGCTAGGAGCGTAGCAGGGTTGGCCGCTCGCCCTTGGACTTTGTGATGATATGATTAGACACCAACCCCAAAAGAGGGCAAGGTATGTTAGTGGTGGTATCATGAGTAGTCTCCACTATGAGTCCATCCCCTCATGTGAGATGGAGGAAGTCTCCTGTTTCGGTGTCGACAGTGAGCGGCAGTGGTTGAGACCTTACACAGTGTGACGATGTGTTTAGGGTGAAGCCTATGTGGGTGGCCAGATGTGGGCATGCCAATGGGCTGTGCGAGCTACAGGCGAGGACCCTGAGTTTTTGGGATGAGCACTTATTATCTGTAATTTGAGTGTAGTGGGACACTCCTAGGGCTTATTGTGTGTAGTGCCCTGTTCATCATGACATGCATTATATTATTTTGTGCACGTGGATCTTTATCTATTTTGATGGATGCTTATTCATGTATTGATCATGCTTCACATGCCACAGTGATTACCTTTGATATTGTGTTGCTCAGGCGAAAAGCATGTTTTGATTTTGATTGTTTCATTTAGACTATGAGATTCCATGATTATTCATTATGGATGCCCTAATGATTTATCGTGCCTTATAAATGATTTACTCCATGAGACTCGACATGATGTTGACACTCTTTGTAAAGTATTTTTATCGCATGTTTTAATTATTTGTAATCACCTACACAAGCAATAGCTTACTGAGGCATTGCTTTGTTTTGCAATGCCTTAGATTTGGAGCGAGATAATGCTGAGGGAAAGCAGGTGGAGCAATGCTGATTTACTGAGGACCTTGAGGACCATTTACCATTTTATACTCCAGAGACTGGCTTAGTGTATGTCTCTTAGACTTGTGATTTGACTCTGTTGGGGCCGTATAGAGATGAAATTTTTGTGGATGGTATTAGACCCATACTTTTGATGTAGTGACTCTTACTTACACATGTGTGTGTATGGTATGTGGTGACCATGGATAGAACCCTAGGGATTATGGACATTTGTTATTACTATACCTTTTGTGACTGATGTTTTGATTAGTCATGGTTTTATATTGAGCATGTTCAGCGTATTGATTTTATTTATTGCCATGGTTTTGACTTGGTTGTCCCCCAAGATTTTCTTTCTGGGCATTTCCCTTGAAACATTTGTGTTATTTATATTAAATGCGAGTTTTCTATTTCAGGGATCTTCCTATTTTTATTAAGCTTATTATTATTATTATTATTATAAATATTGGAAAAAGATTTTAGAAAACCCAAGGTGTCACAAAATTTGTGGCGGGCTAATGTGTAAATTATTGGTTATAATGCGTCAATCATGAATTGAAATCCCTTGCTCAAGAGATCAGATGCAAGGTTGACTCGCTCCCATCTTCTTACTTAGGTGTCACTTTAGTGATAGGCAGGCCCAATCAAAGCCAGTGGTTATGAGTTGTTGAGCGAATGGAATCTCGATTTTCATGCCCAAAAAGATAGCATTTATTGATCGGTGGTGTGGTAACTTTTATTAAGTTGTCACTTGGCAGCATGCCCATGTTGGAAGAGGATGGTATTTTACCAAGGTATGAGGAAGCCTTTAGAAGTAGCCCGTGTGCGCTTCTAGTTTAATTGTTTGGATTGAGTACCCCTGAGTTAGATAACTAGATAGGAACTAAAATATGGCTCCAAGTGTCCTATTATAGGATTGAAAATACACACGAACTTTTGATGTCACTGTATGGATGGTTGGCATAAATGTTACAACTATCTCCCAAGAGGAATGGGCTCAAGTAACGCAGACATGATCTTATCTTTTGTGTTTGAATCCGGATTACCAAGCCCATCGCCATCTTGGTAGAGGCAAACCGAGATCCTTGCAAGATTCATAGCAGCATCAATAAAAGATTGGGTGAATGGAGAAGGAACTGCACCAACTTTATTCATCTTCTTCCACAGTTCACTAATCAGCCCTCTCACGTGCTGACGGGCAACTGCCTCCGAAACACCGGTTTCATGCATGTAGCACTGTATTGAAGTGGGAACATCACCTCTCTCTAGCTCTGCCTGTTTTTATGAAAAAGTACAGACAATTAACTGCATGCGAAATTTAAGATTGCTGCTTGAAGCAAATTTGCAAGTTAAGTTGCTTGATTACCGATGAAGTAGCCAAATCATTACAAAGACGTAAAATCATCGATGACCAACGAACAAGATCGGGATATTTCGTTAAGAACTGTGGTTCCACCCCCCTATTGATTCTTATTAGTAAGAAGTAAAAGTGGACTAACATAAGCGCTCCTGCTACTGAAATCCAGGCATTATTCAGATACTCGTCCAGTGTTGGTAGATACCCATTGTTGTACCATTTTGCTTCCAGCAGGAATGATTTACACAAATCTGCCCACTGAAATAATCAAAATATTAGCTATATAAATTACAAGAGGAAGAACTTCAAACAAAATGGAAAGTGAATTTACGATGCACTTAAACCGATAACCTTGAACAAAAAGATGGACTGAAATTAACCAAAATGAATTACCGCTTTCTTCAAGTATGAGATGACGTCTTCTCCTTGTTCGTTCAGGATATCATGAGCGATTTCGTTAGTAGTATTGATTAGGGTAAGAAAACACGACTGCATGTACTCTGGAAGTTGTTCTAACGAGCTAACATCCCATCTGAAAAGGTCCATCCAGTATGCATAGCTATGTAAGTACCGGAAAATTTAAACTCAACTAATTTGCATAATCTGAGTATATTTGAAGCTATGCCACTGAAGTAGCTCCCAAAATTTCAAATAAATATTTCAATAAAATCCTCTCCATTGAAGCAGGAAAATATAATATATGGATTAGTGCTCGTCTAGAAAGAAAAAGAAAAGAAAATGGGGTGTTTCTTGACCAACCTGTCAACTGCATCTGTAAAGAGGATTAGCTCATCCCAAGAGCCATAGATATCATAAATATCATCTATGGTTACTATTAGTTGGTTGACCTTAGTAAGATTTCTTCTGCAATGTCTGTATTGTGGATGTGATACCACCCCTAGAGCGAAAAAGAAGCACTCCACCAATCTATCCCTAGCAAATGGCAACTGCTCCTGGAGACACAGATCCCTCCACCAGCTACAAGACACAGAGCAAATTATTTGAGTGGAATGCTATCATGAGGACAATCACACTGTACATCAGTTGCCGCATGGCGCCCCTACTTTTACATCCAGTTGGTTAATCTGACCTTTTCCTCTGATTTCTTCAACTTTGGATGTCTAAAAGTCCAATTGTAGATTGGATTAATCTAGCATGTGTACTTTTTATCACAAGAAACGCATGGTTAAGAAGCCAATATAAACATCAGTAGTGGAGATTCAATTATCAAACACAGGCTTGACCGATGCTAGAATCATCTAATCATGCATTGTAATTTTTGGTATACAAGATATTCAAAGTTAGAGAAATCAGATGAACAGCTGATCGATGCATGCCCTCGTGCAAACATGTCGGACCATTTGGCAGTTACCATGTGGTCACTCTTTGGTGGGCAACTTACCATCTGGTCACACGATCCATGTAGCATTCCCGTGCTATCATAGAGCGCAAGTACCACGCTAAGTTACGGTGTCATGCGCCACTTCAGCATGGAAGGGCCCAGACCTTTGGTTGCTCCAACCCGTCCATCTGTATTCTCCTACCTTTACTTACGAACTTGTCTCGAGTACATACCTGGATACTTCCATAAGATCGTCCCGGTGAACTGTCTGGACAATGTTGAAATCTAGCCGCGCTAATTCAAGTACAGCAGGGTTCATACGTTCTTCTTTCTCAAATGCATTTATGTACCACTTAGCGTCTAACCTTCGCATCCTCCAGTGCATAGGAAGCTCTAAAGCATGCTCCATTTGTTTGGCAATGATTGGGTCTATGTTCCCTTTGATGTTCTTGAGGTGCCTACTTGTAAAATCACGGGCTTCATCCAAGAGACTTTCTCCTTCTAAAGCCAGGTAGGAAGCTTCATACAAGCTCAACATTCCCTTTATGTCTTGTACGAGGCATTCTCTAAAACTCCCTCTCTCGTCATTGAATCCACTCAAGACATCTGCCCCCACCAAAAAAAAAAACAGACATGAGAAGTAACATCTGGATCAGCTCAGAAAAGATTTATAAATTGGACAGATTTGATTGTACTAAAAGAAAATCAAGTATTCAGTTCAAAAGTTAAAAGAGATACCTTCTGATATCTCAAACCCATGTTGTCGAAGGAGTCTAAAGCGGAGAGTAGTAGCATAAAGATTTTCCTTTATTGCCGTGTAATATTTGATGGTAGAGATCCTATCTAGGGCTCCTTTAATCTCCTTTTCAAAATGGTATTCAATGCCTAGACGTTGGATAATGTCGACTAACTCAAGAAGATCCACTGGCTCGATTGCTTCTTTAAAGAATTGTCTCACATTTGCCTTGTACTTCTCAACTGTAACTGCATACGTATCATGCTGCATAATAACGAGCACCAGTTAGTAAATTCATGTGTTAGGCAACCTGGAAATTTGCCTTGACTAAAATGCGATGGGAGTTGAGTTAACCATGGTGATGCGAAAAATCTTTGCAATATGTTTAATAATATTGCTTGGCTAAAGCTTTAGTTAACCGAAAGTACGCTTGTGGTGAAGTGACTCACTGCATTGGAAAAGTCTTCTTTGAAAGGTCCGGTATTCAAATTTTATCAGCTGCTTATAGTGTTTTTCAATGCTGCTAATTTACTTGATTTGCTACTAAGTCTGTCGAGGACGCTAAGGTTTCAGGTTCAAGGCGTAAAAAACAGCCTCTTGTAAAATACAAAATAAGGCCGTGTACTATTGACCCTTGTGATCCATCATGCACAGAAGCTTCGTTCATCGGAGCGGCCCTTTTTCTGTCTGAGGACGTTTGAAATCGACACATGCATCGAATTTTAAAATAACGAACCTAACCAAGAGTTAGCAGTTCAGAAAATTCAAAATTGTAACTGCAAAGCTGCGGCATGCATGGTAGGAGTGGACAATCCTCCATGCACTGCCACCACAGAATCGAAAGTTACAACAAGTTTGAGTACGATGGCCACGGTAGCCTCTGTTCTACTCGCAATTCTCAAAGGATATGGTGAAATTAAAGACCCTCCAGTTTGAGAGCGATGCTAGGGCCGCAAGTCAAGATGGAGTTGGATTCCCACCATGGAGTTGTTATTAACTTCAGATTGTAAGCTCACCAAAGAATTGTTTGTTGAGGAGGAGAGAGATTCATAGTCCCAAATATTGGGCTTATAGTTCGCGGATCGCCGGCTGGAAACTTCAACCTCATTGAAAGATTGACTGGTAGCGAGACATTGCCAGCGGTTAGCCATGGATGAGGAGAGATAATCATGGGCCCAAATATGTGTTCCATTTCTAGGTGTCATGGGCTTATATGATATAAGAGCCACGGGAAGGGAATGAAGGGGAAAACCAGAGGCCATTGTTCTTGGTCAAATATGCAAGTAGCCGATAGCCCATGTACATATTTATAGTGCGAGGGGAGATTTTGTTTTCTGTTTTCCTTTCTTCGGATCGAGTTTCTAACTCGGGCCACATTATTTTTTCTTCTATTTTTTGGGTGTTTTTGCAGTTGAATCGTGGTTAACTGATCCACATCAAGAACCACGCAAAACACCTGAAGCGGAAGAGAATCCTAAACACATCGAAAGCGTAGTAACACCTTTAGGCCGACAATTTGCCGTCACTTGACCTACCAAACATACCTAAATTTGGTCGAGCTGGCTCCAAAGTGCCAAGAGTGTACTTGCTGTCTCTAAGCCGTTAGGGCGATGAGAACCGTTCATTTTCGAGGTCTAGTTATGAGGGATCAATGCGCCAGAAATCTAAACAATTGGGTAGTTATAGAATGATCGATTTTTTACAGTCTAATTACAATGGATTAGGAGATTTTACCATCCAAGTCTATAACTCGATGCATCGATCACACCGCAAAATCATCCAATGGTTGAGATGTTCCGTACCTGGTACATTTAATACGGCATAAAAGTAATGATTAAGATCGCCCCAAATCTGTTACCATTTGTAGTTTCAGGTGCAAATTATGCTCACAAATTAATTACGAATCATCTGATCTTTTTGTTTCCATGAGGCTGGCAAATACCGCCAAGTTACTGTTCAAGATCTAGAGAGAACATGGGATGAAGCGATCTGAAATCAAAGTTATGTGCAGGAGATGAAGCCAAAGTGGATGACCCACATGTTAATCCTTATGTTTAGAAATTAATTTGATGGTTCTGCTATGGAGAATCCAAGACCTTGAGGAGTTGGCATTAGCGATGGAGAAATTAATTTGAAAGCTAGCTAGTAGGAGATTAGAAGGGATCCTTGGCACAATAGTAGAGTTGTTGTTGTGTGACCTTGCAGTCCGCCCTTTCCTTGGACTCTGCATGGCTTCGTCCACCGGGGCTGCCTTTTTTAACTAGTGGGAGATTTGACTCTTGTAATGCAAAAATAGAAGCATAGTTTTCTGCAATTAAGTTCCAGGCATAAAACTGAGTTGCAACTCCGATCATTGATGGAGACTCGAAAAATGTCATGATGAAGAATGTGGAGGAAGTTTCTTAGAGGTTTGAAGATCTTTTAATTAAAATTTAACAGATTTGTTATTCTATTTAGACACAACAAAAGATCTGCTAATGAGATTGGCGATATGAATTAGTTAAAAGGGCCGGTGACTGGTTATTGTTATATTGTTTAGATTTATTTAGAAGGGAGCTTGGCACAATGGTAAAAGTTGTTGTCATGTGACCTTGAGGGCACGGGTTCAAAGCGTAAAAACAACCTCTTGTAAAAATACAAGGTAATGTTGTACTATAGGCCCTTGTGGTCTGCCCCTTTCCCAGCCCAGAATAGGCCGGAGCTTCATGCACCAGGTCTGCCTTTTTTTGTTTAGACTTATTCAACAGCTTTGTTATTCTATTTAGACACAAAAAAGATCTGCCAATGAGATTGGCGATGCATCAGTTGAAAGGGATGGTGATTGGTTACTATTATATTGTTGAGATTTATTTCTGTGGTGGGAACTCTCACACCATGTTTTTCGTGAAGAGTTTCCTTTTTTCAAAGTGCCATCTACCTCAATAAATTATTAAACTATTCAAAAGAAAAGAAAAAATGTCTAGCCCTTGCCGTTCACGATCAACGCAGTACTGTCGTACCTTTTTCTTTTCAAATTGAAACGAGATTCATTTTTTGTTCGCTGTCTAGGTGGTTAGAATGGAAGCCAGCTATTGCATGGGGAATAATCAAATCGTGTGGCCCATCTTCTCTTCAGCTACAACCTTTGATGGGCCTTCCGAGTACAACTAATTTTCCCTAGTTTAGTTGACAGTTCAGATAAGGGTTGGGACCAGTTGAATCCATCAAAATGACATAATCCACGTAGTAACTTACATATTGGCATAATTAGCGAGTACCAACAAAAAGGCATGCCACATATCTTAATAGCCCAATAAGGAAGGATCGGGAATATTTTGTGTCCAACAAAAGGACCTGCCACATAATTTAAGTGAGTTTAACAATATTTGATATGACCAAGTGTAAGAGGCAAGATCATCTATCCTTGTGAGGTCGGCAATGGAGAGGATGTCTTGGGCTGAAAGGCCTTACATAACTAAAAAAAATGAGGGTAAAAATAAATAACTGAGATGAAGCTGCGCAGATGACAACTTTTTGAACCACCTAAGAAACGGCTGCATCTAGTTTTTCTTTTGGGACTTTTAGCACGTCTCAAAGGTTTGCAGAAAATTAACCACAGAAATTCCTTATCATCGTTGATATTCTTTGAGTCGTAGGGCTTTTATATGTTTGGCTTAAGTATGAGATTTTTAATAAATTTTTCATTAAATAATGATATGAAGATTGAGGCTGGTTTGCATGACAGATGGGAATAAGCTAACAAGGAAAAAAATCATAAAATAAGTTATTAGAGAAAAAGAAATTTTGATAAATTAGTCTTCAAATTTGAGTTTAAGTTCACAACTTCATGTTTAGTTTGGTAAATCTTCCCACAATTAGAAATATTACAAACTTTTAAATTATTTGGGAAAAAATTGAGAGCTTAAAATGTTGGGACAATTTTAAAAAAATTAATAGTCAATTTTTCTTTTTACTATGAGTTAGATACGCCATCAAATGTCTAGCGAAGCTGGTCACGGATTTTTATTCATTTTCTTTATCTCTGTCTCTGTCTCTGGCTCTCTCTCTCCTTTATGTGTGTTTGTGTATATGTCCCCATCCATGTTAGCAAAGATCTCTCTAAACTGCCTACATGCATAGCTATACAGGTTTACACACACACGCACACACACACACACACACACACACACGCACGCACGTAAGAGACCCATTGGGTTTGTCTTTTCCCAAAAACCCAACAGACTAGAAACCCGAAGAGAGGGAGAAACAGGGAGAGAAGAAGAGAAAGGGAAGAAGGAAAGAAGAGAAAGGGAAGAAGCAAAGGAGAGAGAGGGAAGAGAGGGAGGAGATAAAGAAGAAGAGGAAGGAGAGAAAACTCGCCAGGAAAGTCTGTCACGCCAACGAGCAGGGAAATGGGTTTAGGGTTTTCGGGTTTCGGAGTTCATAGACCTCGCCGGAGAAGACGACAGCTCCGATCATCAATCGAGGCCACCAATCTCCTTAGCACACTAGTAGGAATCAAAACCTAGGTTTTGGAATAATCCGAGCGTTGCGGAATGTCAGATTGAAAGGGAAAATGTCGCATGTGTATGTTGGAGGGGTTTTCGACGAATCGAAGCTCATCTAGCCCATTCTAGAGAGAAAAAAACACAAAAAGACACTGGGAAGGTAAGATATACAAAACCCAACTTTTGATTTGTGGTGTTTTGCAGAATCCGTGCTTTTTCACCCTAGATCTAGAATTTTGGATAATCCAACCGTCCAATCCCCAATCCAAGTGTAGGGATAGGTAATTTAGTGCATGACGTAGCTCTGTTCACACAAAAATGTCAGATATAGCTGAAATTTGATCGGACGATTTCAGCCGTCCGATTGGGTACTGTTCAGACAGTAACCTTTTGATGTCTGATTGACAATCGACACCACAAACGTGTTCTAGAACACTGAAATTGCTAGGATATGGCACAAATTAGAATTTTTAGACTGAAATTGATCTAAAATGGAAATCGTTTGATTGGACAGTAGAAAAACAAGGACCTGACACTTTTGATTTGTAGTTAGACGCTACCATGGTGTACCCTAACCTTTAATAAGTTAAGATACTTGGAAAATTCAAGATGAGACCATTTAACGATGAAAACAACTTACAGCCACTTAAGAAAAGTGGTGAATAGCCAGTTTAGAACCAATGGTGTGGATTGGCAATCCAGTAACCATAGGTCATTCAACTAGCTATCAATCAATCGCTAATGAAACATCCTTAGCATGGAATTAAGCACTTTCACTTCTCCTTATGATGACTAATGTCAGTGACTAACTTAGAGGGAGCTTTCATACTGGAAAAGATAAGAGAAGTCCCAAAGTCGTATATCTGAATATGTTTTCTTGCACTTTGCGGAGGCGTGATTGATTTAGGAGCTCGTACGCGAATTGAGGAAGGTATTCACGTCAGTGAACTAGAAGAGCACCATTTGAGGTAGGTGGAATTGAGATTGCTAAGAATTTTGCTATATATGTATTTGTATATGAAATTTGAGCATTGAAACAAGTCTTTTCAATTTATATGAAAGACAAGATGAATGTGCATAATAAAATATAACCATGATTAAACTGTTCATGCAAAAGCTATACATTATTGTGAATATTGTGAGAAAATATAAGACTAATACCAGAAATTGTGAGTTGGCTCTTAAGAGTGAAATGAGTCATTATGATGTGGGTGGGCCACGAAGTCGTTATGATGTGGGCAGGCCTTCGGGCTAGACGAGCTATCGGTCCCTGAGAATTAGCCCCATTGTTTGGGGAGTTAGACGTGTCTTGAGGGGTTGTTATGATGTGGGCAGGCCATGGAGTCGTTATGATGTGGGTGGGCCTTCGGGTTGAAAGAGCTATCGGTTCCTGGCTGGACGAGCTACTGGTCTCTCAGGAGTAAAGCCTTGAGGTGTGTCTTTGAGTTTGGAGTGTCTTTGGGTTTAACCTATTGCACTAACTCACTGCGCCAAAGAGGATAATATCGTCTGCTGTGTACTTGATACACACGACAATGCGTTGGTGTTTGGTAATGTGAAATGGCTTGCATGAGCAAAAATTGGTATCAGGAAATGAAAATGATTAATGAGTTTGACATGTGACTGCATACTTGCATTTCAAGAATGTTTTAGTACTAATGCATTGATGTTTTTCTTATCTTGGCATGAATTTATGATGTTGGTGAATGTCAAATTATTTCAAGCTAAATGATAATTAAATACTAGTTGCATGTTTCAGCATGGACAAATTAAATTATATAGAATATCATGATTTTGTATATATATAATTGTTTCTTATTCCACCTACACAAACGTAAGTTTGCTGAGATATTGTATTTGTTTACAATATCTCAGAGCAAAGGATTCCCAAGAAGTAGGAGCTTGTTGATAGGAGTACATTGACGAAAAGCTCTTGACTTAGACAGGTAATGATTGGTTTATGTTTGAAGTCATTTTATCTGAGATGGGAAAGAGACTACTATATATATATATATATGTAATTTTGGAGAGTTGGATAACTTATGTGATTTGGTTGTGGTGTGGAGTTCTTGGTTATGATTTTGTTGGATTTGATTTGTCTTTATTTGGGCAAATGTATGAAAAGGAGACAAAGTCTCCATTTATATTTTAAACTTGTCAAAAATGTTTATCAGGTACTTCGCAATGACATGCTTTAAATGTCATATGTCCGAAAAATAGAGAAAACTTTGCCGGATTGTTGGTAGAAATGAGTGCTCATTTCACTGAGAATCCTTGTTTTTGATAAAAGAAAAATGACACTTGGGGTTTTTCAAAGTGAATTTAAAAGAAAAGATTCTTTCGCATTTGTTTACACTTTAAAAATGATTTTATTAGAAATTGAGCTCACTAAGTCAATGTCTTTTGGATTTAAAAAGTGTTATGAAAAGCTGAGGTGTCACGAAGGAGTTGTAGGTGATGTTTGATTGGCCAGCGAAAAGTTTCAAACTGCCATTTTCTCTAACCTTTTTTTTTGTTTTCTACTTTTTTTCCAGACAATTAAATGTCACTTGCACCTGCATAAAACAACTAAAATTAATACATCCCTATAAAGGGGCAGCCCTAGTGCACAAAGCTCCCGTGTATACAAGGTCTAGGGAGGGGCGGACTACAAGGTGTCAATAATACGCAGCCTTACCTTGTATTTTGCAAGAGGTTGACCTTAAGGTCACATGACAACAACTCTACCACTACCTTAAGGTTCCTGTCAACACACACACACACACACACACACACACACACACACACACACACACACACACACACACACACACACACACACACACACACACACACACACACACACACACACACACCTCTCTCTCTCTCTCTCTCTCTCTCTCTCTCTCTCTCTCTCTCTCTCTCTCTCTCTCTCTCTCTCTCTCTCTCTCTCTCTCTCTCTCAAGGAGATTGGGGTTTGCTCAAGCAGCCACCAATGTCTATCAGACCTCTTCCTAGCTCTGAGTATTATCCCTGCTAGATTCTATCTAGTTTTTCTTTGGAGATTTCCATTTTTTCCGTGGTGTATGTTCTATTTTGACAGTTTTTGCGTCATCATGTTTTTGCCATATGGCGTTTACAGCTTTTGGAAGATACTGGCTTGAGAGCAACAAGTCCAGTATACCATGGAATATTAAATATGAACATGACTAGATCCTTTATACAGACATGGTGGGAAGGAATCAAATCGAAAGAAAACCAAGGTTATGCGGTAGGTGCAGAGTCAAGAACTACGCCTTTAGCGATTTATGTTATCGATGCAAAAGATCTGGTCCCCTTTTGGTCATGTTATTTCTCAATCAGACATTACCAACACCGGCGATGAGAAGATCGAGAGGCTCAAGACGTCTAAGGATCACATGTATACAAATTTTACGAACGATGAACAATGCATCAACCAGAATCCACAAGTTTCTTTCAACAAAGAAAGGTCTTTCAAGAATGTTCTTATCAATAAGGAAAATCTAAAATGGGGAATTGAAATTGCATAATTGTGTAGAATTTTAAAATTTTGTGAAAATTGGGGAATTGAAAATTGTAGAGATAAAATCACGAATTAAAACCTCAATATTTAAAATGTACACAAGAAATAAGATTCAATGCCATTAAGAATGTTAAAATCAAAGACCGAATGAAAAATGACTAATTATTTTAAATTTTCTATTTAATAAAATAAACAGAAAGGATAAAATTGTAATTGCATGGGTGGGGCCCAAGAAATCAAGCATTGAAATTGATGATTTGACAGGCATGGATGATGCAGGGCGATGATTACCAGCATTTATGGTTGGTAATCATTTTTGAAATAAATAAATTTAAAATTTAAATAAAAAACAAATTTTTTTAAAAATCTATATTTATTGGGGGGCTTTAAATGTGCCTCCCCCCATTAATACCCATGTTGTTTCCCCCCTACATTTACTCTCCCCTCTCTGTTCCTCGTGCCACCAATGACGCCGCCACCAGCGATGATGCAGTGATCCCTTTCCGTGTGTGACAGAAGTCCCCTCCCCGGCCCGCCTGACCTAAGGTAGGCCCCCATTCTTTTCTCCCTTCCCATTCCCAGCATTATGTGAAGTTTCTCTGCGTTTGTTGATGACACACCCCACCCACCGTGGGGTCCACAGTAAGAATATTGTCCGCTTTGGGCCAGGGCCCGCACGGCTTTGTTCTCACCCTGGCTTCCCAGGGTAAAACGCATTGTTACTGTGAGGAGTGTTCCCACTCCTTATCACCCAGCCCAGCTCCCCTCTCCAGGCGGTATGGGACTAACTCTCAACCGTCGCCCCCTCGGCCTTCTCCGCTTCGCCACCCCTCACAAGGCCATGGTACCTCACGGTGCCTGAGCCAGCAAGGCTAGATCTCTCCCCCTTAGGGGACACACGCCCTTGTGTGACTGAGGCACGCATGCGGTTAGCCACCCATCACCACGAGGAGACTGGCTCTGATACCAAATTGACACACCCCACCCACCGTGGGGTCCACAGTAACAATTGTCCGCTTTGGGCCAGGGCCCGCACAGCTTTGTTCTCACCCCGGCTTCCTAGGGTAAAACGCATTCTTACTGTGAGAGACCGAAGTCTCGGGCACTCCTGGCCCATCACCTTCCCCCTAGCGGTACCTCTCGTGTTCCTCCTCAGACTATCTTGGATCCCCTCACAAGGCCAACCCTCAAGCCATCTTGGCACGGTTCGCCGTGTCGGGTTCCAGCTCTGATACCAAATTGACACACCCCACCCACCGTGGGGTCCACAGTAAGAATATTGTCCGCTTTGGGCCAGGGCCCGCATGGCTTTGTTCTCACCCCGGCTTCCCAGGGTAAAACGCGTTCTTCCAATTAAGGAGAAATATTGTCCGCTCTGGGGCTCCCCTCAGAGTATCTTGGGCTATTGCTCAGAGTATCTTGGCCCGCAGCTTCAACCCATCTTGCGCACCCTCAACCCATCTTGGTTCCACCCTCACGGGTTTGTTCCCTACGCAGAGCGAACCCCGCTCAGGACGCGTTCTTACTGTGAGGAGTGTTCCCACTCCTTATCACCCAGCCCAGCTCCCCTCTCCAGGCGGTATGGGACTAACTCTCAACCGTCGCCCCCTCGGCCTTCTCCGCTTCGCCACCCCTCACAAGGCCATGGTACCTCACGGTGCCTGAGCTGGCAAGGCTAGATCTCTCCCCCTTAGGGGACACACGCCCTCGTGTGACTGAGGCACGCATGCGGTTAGCCACCCATCACCACGAGGAGACTGGCTCTGATACCAAATTGACACACCCCACCCACCGTGGGGTCCACAGTAACAATATTGTCCGCTTTGGGCCGGGGCCCGCATGGCTTTGTTCTCACCCTGGCTTCCCAGGGTAAAACACGTTGTTACTGTGAGGAGTGTTCCCACTCCTTATCACCCAGCCCAGCTCCCCTCTCCAGGCGGTATGGGACTAACTCTCAACCGTCGCCCCCTCGGCTTTCTCCGCTTCGCCACCCCTCACAAGGCCATGGTACCTCACGGTGCACGAGCCTAAGGCTAGATCTCTCCCCCTTAGGGGACACACGCCCTCGTGTGACCGAGGCACGCATGCGGTTAGCCACCCATCACCACGAGGAGACTGGCTCTGATACCAAATTGACACACCCCACCCACCGTGGGGTCCACAGTAACAATATTGTCCGCTTTGGGCCGGGGCCCGCACGGCTTTGTTCTCACCCTGGCTTCCCAGGGTAAAACGCGTTCTTACTGTGAGGAGTGTTCCCACTCCTTATCACCCAGCCCAGCTCCCCTCTCCAGGCGGTATGGGACTAACTCTCAACCGTCGCCCCCTCGGCCTTCTCCGCTTCGCCACCCCTCACAAGGCCATGGTACCTCACGGTGCCCGGCAAGGCTAGATCTCTCCCCCTTAGGGGACACATGCCCTCGTGTGACCGAGGCACGCATGCGGTTAGCCACCCATCACCACGAGGAGACTGGCTCTGATACCAAATTGACACACCCCACCCACCGTGGGGTCCACAGTAACAATATTGTCCGCTTTGGGCCGGGGCCCGCACGGCTTTGTTCTCACCCTGGCTTCCCAGGGTAAAACGCGTTGTTACTGTGAGGAGTGTTCCCACTCCTTATCACCCAGCTCACTCCCTCTCCAGGCGGTATGGGACTAACTCTCAACCGTCGCCCCCTCGGCCTTTTCCGCTTCGCCACCCCTCACAAGGCCATGGTACCTCACGGTGCCTCATGCGTGCCTCAGTCACATGAGGGCGTGTGTCCCCTAAGGGGGAGAGATCTAGCCTTGCCGGCTCAGGCACCGTGAGGTACCATGGCCTTGTGAGGGGTGGCGAAGCGGAGAAGGCCGAGGGGGCGACGGTTGAGAGTTAGTCCCATACCGCCTGGAGAGGGGAGCTGGGTTGGTTGATAAGGAGTGGGAACACTCCTCACAGTAACGAGGCCCCTGGGGAAGCCTGGGACAAAACCCGTGGGACCTGCGGGCCCTGTACGGGACAATATCGTTACTGTGGACCCCACGGTGGGTGGGGTGTGTTAGCTGATGTTGGAAAATAGCGTGGATTGTCGTTTTCTGGTGAATGTGTATGCCTTACTGTTTCTGAGAAAATAAACACATGAAACGATATTAGATTAATGATAAAAGTGATGAAATCGAGTAAAAACCTCAAATTTAGGCAACATCAGTTGATCGAAGTGCTATAAAATGAAAGTACACAAAAATCCAATCAAAATGACATAAAAATTGAAAATTTTTGGATACTGTGGGTGTCGTCGACGGTGATTGGAGTTCGATTGTCGTCTTCGGCTATGGTGACTCAGTTAGGACGCACACGAGTGTTGTGTCTTGGGTGTCCCGATTGACAGTGACGCATGCGGTGATAGTGACATACGCATGACATGTTCCGAACGTGCACGCATCCCTGTGACGTCGAACTAAGTTATTCATTTAAATTATTTATTTATTTATTTAGACTATTTATTTATTAAAAGCTCGATTATTGGAGCTATAAAGGTCCAAATCATGATATGAGACATCTATTTTATTCGTCTTGACGACACAAACCTAGATTTGACATCAAAACTTCAATTTGACCATTTTTAAATTAGTTAGATCACAAAATACTATTCAATAATTATTGATGTTTAACTGCAAGTGCACGAGCTATTGTAGTGCAGCTTATGCAAGTATGGGTCGATCCCACGGAGACTTGACTTAAAAAGTAAGAATTTCAATAAAATTTAATTATCTAAAATAAAAATAAATCACTCAAAATTATTGGAATTATTGAAGTTATAATAAGAGTTCAGATCTAATCAACTTTTCAAAATTATAGAATTTCCAATTTCTAAATAAAACAAATAAAATCAAATAACAAGAAAAAACTACTTTCCTAGATTAATTACTATCAAAATCTTCAAATCTGATAGATGATCAACCTTTATATATATCTTCATCATGTCTTTGATTAGAGATCCGCCAGTCGAATTTGTCAGATTCATCAAAATCAAAGAGATCTAGGCTAAATTGTGATTTTAAGATTTGGATGGTTCAGATTGATTTATGAATTTTAGATGGAAGATCAGAAACATCAATTAGATCTAGGGATGTCTTAAGAACAAAAAAGTAAAATTAATTTTGAATCCACTAAGAAACAAATGAGAAATTGAAGATTTTGGTTTGATTAAGGCTAACCCATTGATTGGGTTAGACCTTAATTGATCAGGTCTTGGATTAATCTGTTCCTGGATAAGTAGAATATGGATAAAATAGAACCGAAATAAATAGGGACACATATGTAATTTCTGAAAAAGGACATAAGTGTAATTGATTTTAAAATAAAAGGGCAAAATCAGAATTAAGTGAAAAATCTGGTTTTTAAGAAAAACTAGGAAAACCCAATGAAGAAGGGGGAGTTGGAAGAAGAGAAGAAAAGGGAAGAGGAGGAAGAAGAGGAAGAGGGGCATGGGAGGAAAAACCCGTTTCGGGTGTCCGTCTCCTAATTGTTCGGAGGGGCGAAAAATGTCGGAGATGGATCCAACACGAGCGGTGAGCTTGGCACCTGATCTGGTCGTTGAAGGAGGAGATGGGGATTGTTGGAGACGATGGGATGGAGGGATAGAGCCAGTGCTAGGCCGGTGAAGATTGACCAGAGATGGGGAAGAAGTTGACGTCTTTGCTACTGGCTTGGATAGATGGTGCGGTGTTGGAATTCAGTGTGTTAAGATCAACGACTGGTTTTGAACATAGAGATTAGACGACGAAGAAATAGAGGGGATAGTGATAAGAGAAGAACGAGAGAGGGATGAGAGAATACGGTTGAAAAGGGGAGATAGAGAGGGAGAATGGGTGAGAAATAGAGGCAGAGGTAGAGGGAGGGAGAAATGGAGAGCAAGAGAAGAAGGAGAAGGAGAGAGATGGGAAGAGAGGAGAAGAAGTGGGTGAGAGGGAAGGGAGCCATGGGAAAGAGAGTAGAGAAGGAGAGGGGAGAATGGAGAGGAGAAGAAGAGGAAGAGGAAGGAGGGGGAGAAGAGAATAAGAGAACGTGAGAGTGGATGAGGAGGAGGAGAATATATGAGAAGAGTAAGTTAGAACGTGGGAGAGAGGGAAAGGAAAGAGAAGTGAATAGGCAATAGGGAGAGAGAGGGAAGAATAGGAAAGAGAGAAGTAGGGAAAGAGGAAGTAAGGGATTACTAATTTGGGTCCCATCCTTGTACTTTGGAAACTCCTCCACAAATGCAAGTTGCCTTCTCCATATTTTCCTTTTTGTCCGTGATTTCTAATTAAGCTCCATTATCTTCTAGGAAACTATCCCATCTATCTTTATGGGTGATATGGTCCATCCAATCCTCTTTAAAATGATCTGCATCGTTAATCCTTGATGGACGATCTGTAACATTGATCCTTGATCATAGCCATGCATGCCTCTTTTGGTTGATCTGCAAAATAAAAAACTAAATTAGAATTATCTGAACTGTACATTAGTCATCTGATGAGGTCTAATGATCATCTGACCGTTGATTTTGAAAAATTAAGGTTTGGATGGTCAATTAGAGTTAAATTCAAAATCAAGATAAATTTTACAAATATGAATGGTTAGATGATCTTATTGAACGCTAAATTAGGGGTGTTTTAACCAAAATTGAACACTTAATACACCCCCAACCAGCATTTTGCTAGTCCCGAGCAAAACATCCGAAAAACCAAATTTCTAATTTTTAAAAATTATTTTTAAGTCAACTCCTCTTTTTCCTTAGAGAATTATCTTCAATAACATCAACTTTAGCATACTAATAAAAATGACTGAAGAATTCAAAACCCTACCCATATGCCAAAATCATTCCACTTAAGCTTAGACCTCAGAGTGAGTGTGTACATGTACAGTCTACATATAGAATCATCTTGATCTATAAGTAGACTTCTAACTTTTAAACTCCATCCAAAATATGTTTGGACCTCAATTCTCACTGATGACATACGCTCAGAAACGACATCTCTCAGATAGAGGGGTCAAATCATATCTCTCTTTTAATTATGTGAGAAAAGTCAATAAAAGCAAATGTATCTCACATATACTCATGAAAAATGGGAAATTACTACGGAATTTAATTGTTTTGATCCCTTTGAAATGGATGCCATTACCTTTTAAGTTATAACCACTTATCAACCTAGACTATCTATATGCAACTGTGTATACAGATGTGATCTGAGACCTTGCTTTTATAGAATACTTTAGAAAATGAGTAAAAAGATGAATTTATCAGATTCAATTCCATTAATAAGCTAAAGTTATCTAGATTATACTTCATAAACTCCAATTCTTATCATAGTAAAGGAATTGACCTAAAACAATTTTCAAAAATTTTCTCACCTCCCCCCCACCCCCATTTTTTTGAAAAAGCAAGGAAATCACCTAAAAACCTAAAAAAAATTAGAATTTGCTAGAATTCTACTCCCCCCAACATGACAGAAACATTGTCCTCAATGTTTAAAAAGTAGGACTTAAAATGAATATGGGTGATGTAGAAAACAACAAAAAGGAAAAACTTTGGGTTGCCTCCCAGTGAGCACTAAGTTTAACGTCTGCAGTCAGACATGTCCTAATTTACCCTAATCTACACCCAATTGGTAATGAGTTTTCCTGATCCTGTTAAGTGTTCAATTTTGGTCAAAATTTCCCTAATTTAGTGTTCAATTAGATCATCTAACCTTTCAAATTTGCAAAACTTAGATTGATTTTGAATTTAACTTCAATTGACCATCCAAACCTTAATTTGTCAAAATCAACGATCAGATGATCGTTAGAGTTCATTAGATGACTAATGTACAGTTCAAATGATTCTAATTTAGTCTTTTCTTTTGCAGATCAACTAAAGGACGCATGGACGGCTACGATTAAAAGTTAATGGTGCAAATCATTTTAAAAAGGATTGATGGACCAGATCACCCATGAAGATGTAGATGGAATAATTTCCTAAATACTAAAGGAGCTCAATTAGAAATTATGGGAAAAAAGGCAACCCCTTCCCCCACTTCTTTCCTGCCTTTTCTTTTTCCTCCTTTTTCTTTCTTTCTTTCTTTCTTTCCTTCCTTTTTCTTTTTCTTCCTTCTTCCCTTTTCTTTTTCCTTCCTTATTTCTTCTCTTTTTTTTCCCTTCCTCATTCTCACGTACCCACAACTTTCCTATCCACTACTCTCTTTCCTCATTCTCTCTCCTTCCTCCTTCTCTCTTTCCTTTCCCATCCCCTTGCCTTTCCATATTAACCACATTCCTCTTCTCCCTTTATCCTCCTCTTCTAAACCACTTCCTAAAACCATAGGAGGGGAGCCAACCTATTTTCAATGCACAAACCTCTTCCCATTCTTAAAAACGTCATTCTCTCTTTCACTTCTCTTTCCCCTTTCTCCCTCTTCTCACCTTCCTCTTCCCTTCCTCTCTCAATCTTTCTCTCCACCCTCTTGCTCTTCTCTCTTGGGCTGAAAACCGTAGGAGGGCAGCTTCCACTCCTCTTCCTTTCTCCTCTCTTCTCCCCTCTTCTTTTCTCTTCTCCTCTCTCTTCTTTCTTTTCTCCTATGCTCCGGTTTTTCTACGCCAGCGTCTTCACTCCAACCCGACTAGACTGCCCAGGCGTCGTCAAACAGTTTGGGGAAGGAAACCCGAAACGGGTTTTCTCTCATCGTCCATCTCCTCCTTCCTCCTTCCTCCTTCTTTCCTCTCCTCTTCTTCTCCCTCCATTTCTCTCCTTCTCCTTCTCCTTCTCCGTCGGGTTTCCTGGTTTTTCTCTTAAAAACCAGATTTTAACCAAAATTCCAGTTTTGCCCTCTCTCTTTAAAAGCAATTACAATTATGTCCTTTTTCGTTAATTCCATCTGTGTCCCCTTTTTAATTCCATCTGTGTCCCAGTTTATCTCGGTTCTGTTTTATCCATCTTTTGCCTATCCAAGAACTGCCTAATCTCTACCAGATCAATTAAGGCCTAACCCATCAACAGGTTAGACTTAATCAACCAAGAATCCCAAAGTTCTCCTTTGTTTCTCAATGGATTTCAAATAAATTTTACAGGCTCATTCTTAGGACATTCCTAGATATAATCAATGTCTCCGATCTTAGATCTGAAATCCATAAATCAATATGAGCTGTCCAAATATTGAAATCACAATTTACCCAGATCTCTTTGATTTTGAAGATATCTATAAAGGAGGATCAGTTTTTAGAAGACCAGAAGCGAATATTTTGATAAAGATTGATTTAGGGAAGTAGCTTTTTCTTATTATTTGATTTTATTTATTTTATTTCGGAACTAGAAATTCTGTATTTTTGAGAACTTAATTAGATCTAAACATTGATTCTCATTTCAATAAATTTGAGTGATTTCTTTTTAATTTTATATAATTAAATTTTATTGAAATTCTTATTTTTTAAATCAAGTCCTCGTGGGATCGACCCGTACTTGCATAAGCTACACTACAATAGCCGTGCACTTGTGGTAAAATAATCAACAAGTTTTTGGCGCCGTTTCCGGGGACTTGGAAAGGAGTTTTCATAAAATTTAATTAAAAATCCAAAAAAATTCAAAAAAATAAAAAATGTTAGGAATTGCAATTTTTAGCATTTTAGGAAATTTTAGTTGCATTTTTCAAATGTTTTTAGGTCATAATCACCTTGTTTCCTGAATTTGGTACTAATTTCTAATTTTATTTTTCAGGAAATTGGAAAATGGAGGAATTGGGCAAGTGGATCTTCACTAAAATGAAAATTTCCCTAATTTCCTAGAATAGGACTTTCTTTTTTCTTTTGAGTGAATCTTGTAGTGAGGATCTTTGTAAATTGCAATTTTATCCTGACTTTCGTGCTTTGGTGGGTTGTCCGAGATCCTTTCGATGACCTATGTTGTGTTGAAGGGATATCTATATGATCCGATCGATTGCGTAAGGCCGGTAGCAACGGAACCGGGGAAAGTATACAGAAAAGACAGTTCTTTTCCCACACTTGATCTTCATCAAAAACCCTACTGTAAGTTTCCTCACTCATTTATTTCTTAGATTAGGGTTTGCATTTATAATAATTTGTATTGTTTGGTAGTATAACTCATATAGAAAGCATATTTTATAATTGTTGCATTTTAGGATTTTGCATTAGTTTATGGCTTTTAATTGCATTCTTAAGGCATGTTTAATGTTTTAAGGTGATTTATATGTTGATCGAATTGCCATGGTTTGTGAAAATTAATTAGTAAGGGCACCCTATCTCGATAAGATCAAGGGTGGATTTCATCATCACCTCTTGGCCCACTTAGGATAATCACCTCAAGCGCATAAACCTTCCTTTCGCGTTAATTTAAAATCAATCAGAAGAGACCTATAGGGCCATCAAATGCTCGTAGGACCCTCTTAATAGGACACTATTTATTGTCACTCTAGTGGCTTTTGATTATTGTGGTTATTGGGCGTTACTTAATAGAGCCTCGCTCTTCCCTCACCTCCTATTGATGTTTGTTGAGGTCTAAACGCCTCCTTATATGAGGGTTGTATTAACCACTTTGGACAGAACCTAACTGGTAAGCAGTTGTCAATTCCTAAAGAGATGAGGAGCATTAGACTAGGCTAATTAAAAGCATCGCTCCCACAGAAAATCAAGAAAATCAAAATATTGCTGCTTATTAGCCTTAGGATTATTTGAGTGTGCCCTTTTGTTTACACATCATTCTAGAAGTTAGGTTGCATCATTTAGGTTAGTTTAAAAAAACAAAAAGAAGCTTCCCTTGATGTGGGAAAGTGAGTTGTAGTTCTTGGAACCTTTCTCAGCATTGATAGAATGATTCTTTATCTTTCTGGGTAAAGTTCATTGTCATGCGGTGAAGCATATTTGTTTTATGGGTAGGGAAAAACTTCTTTAAGAATTCCCTAGTCATTTCATTCTAGGTTCTTATGGAACCTGATGGCAGTGCATTAAACCACATTTTTGCTTTTTCCTTTAAAGAGAAAGGAAATAGCTTGAGCCTGATAGTATCTAGACCTACATTTTTTGTTCTTTGGGTACTACATACCTCATCAAATTCTTTAAAGTGCAAGTAAGGACTTTTACTATCTAAACCATGGAATTTGGGAAGTAATTGGATTACTCCAGTTTTTAATTCTAATGCACCAACATTCTGAGGAAGAATTACACAGGATGGTGTGCTGGTGTGTGTAGGCTGAAGGTAGTCTTTTAAAGTTTTACCATGAAAGTTTTGATAACTCTTAATATTATCATCCCCATGTTTACTCTGTTGGTCCCACTCCCTATTATTTTTTCTCCAATCTCTATTTGATGGATGATTATTCCTCTTTGGTGGAGGTTGATATTCATCGTCCATCAGGGGTGGTGGGTCCTCATTCATGATGAGTGGAGGCCTTTGACTTCCATGGGGTGAATAACCCCTTGAGCGTTGATCAGTCATAGATGTGGCATGATCTTGTTGTATGTCTTTTTTGTCATACTTGACTAACCTTTTGGTTTTGTCGTGTCTCTAAAAGTGCATACAAGGGTATCTTTTTTTCTTATATATATATATATATATATATATATAGAAAACTAACCTAAATGATGCAACCTAACTTCTAGAATGATGTGCAGACAAAAGGGCACACTCAAATAATCCTAAGGCTAATAAGTAGCAATATATTTGACTCTCTTGAATTTGTGTGGGGATGACATTTTTTATTAACCTAGACTAGTGCTCCTCCTCTCTTTAGGAGTTGACAACTGCTTACCAGTTAGGTTCTGTCCAAACTGGTTAATACAACCCTCGTGTAAGGAGGCGTTTAGACATCAACAAACGTCGATAGGAGGTGGGGGAAGAGTGAGGTTCTATTAGATAACCCTCAATAACCACAGTGATCAAAAGCCACTGGAGTAACAGTAAATTGTGTCCTATTAAGAGGGTCTTAGGAGCATGTGATGACCTTATAGGTTTCTTTTTATTGATTTTAAATTAATATGAAAGGAAGGGTTGCGCGCTTGAGGTGATTATCCTAAGTAGGCCAAGAGGTGGCGATGAAATCCACCCTTGATCTTATGAGGGTAGGGTGCCTTTACTAATTAATTTCCACACACCATGATAATTCGATCAATATATAAATCACCTTAAAGCATTAAACGTGCCCTAAGAATGCAATTAAAAGTAATAAACTAATGCAAAATCCTAAAATACAATAATTATTAAAGGATGCTTTCTATATGAGTTACACTACCAAACAATGCAAATTATTCTACATGCAAAACCTAATCTAGGAAATAAAAGAGTGCGAAAACTTATAGTGGAGTTTATGATGAAGATCAAGTGTGGGCCACCTTATCCCACACTTGCCCTGTATTATTATAACCCTTTAAAAATTAAAATTAAAAGTAAAAATTACAAAGAGGCCTCACTACAAGATTCACTCAAAAGAAAAAAAAAGTCCTATTCTAGGAAAGTAGGAAAATTTCCATTTTGGTGAATATCCACTTGCCAAATTCCTCCACTTTCCAATTTCCTGAAAAATAAAATTAGAAATTAGTACCAAATTCAGGAAACTTATACCCTAAAAAAATTGAAAACTGCACCTTAAATTTCCTAAAATGCTAAAAAATGAAATTCCTAATTTTTTTTATATTTTTTTGGATTTTTAATTAAATTTTATGAAAACTCCTTTCCAAGTCCCCGATAACGGTGCCAAAAACTTGTTGATATTTAATTGCAAGTACAAGGGCTATTGTAGTGTAGCTTATGCAAGTACGGGTTGGTCTCACAGAGACTTGACTTAAAAGTAAAAATTTCAATAAAATTTAATTATCTAAAATAAAAATAAATCACTCAAAATTACTAAAATTATTGAAGTTAGAATCAGGGTTTAGATCTAATCAACTTCTCAAAATTACATAATTTTTTAGTTTCTAAATAAAACAAATAAAATCAAATAACAAGAAAAAACTACTTCCCTAAATTAATTACTATCAAAAGCTTCAAATCTGATAGATGATTAGCCTTTGTATATATCTCCATCATGTCCTTGATTAGAGATCCACCAGTTGAATTTGTCTAAATTCATCAAAATCAAAGAGATCCGAGCTAAATTGTGATTTCATGATTTGGACGGTTCAGATTAATTTATGAATTTCAGATGGAAGAGAATAAATGTCAATTAGATCTAGGGATGACCTAAGAATAAAAATGTAAAATTAATTTTGAATCCATTAAGAAACAAATGAGAAATTGAAGATTTTGGTTTGATTAAGGCTAACTTGTTGATTGGGTTAGACCTTAATTGATTGGGTCTTGGATTAATCTGTTCTTGGATAAACAGAATACGGATAAAATAGAATTGGAATAAACAGGGACACCGGTGTAATTTTTGAAAAAGGACAGAAGTGTAATTGATTTTAAAATAAGAGGGCAAAATCAGAATTAAGTGAAAAATCTGGTTTTCAAGAAAAACCAGGAAAACCCGATGAAGAAGGGGAGTCGAAAGAGGAAGAAGAGAAGGAAAGGGAAGAGGAGGAAGAAGAGGAAGAGGGGCACGGGAGGAAAAACCCGTTCCTGGTGTCCGTCTCCTAACCGTCCGGAGGCGAGAAAAACGTCAGAGATGGATCCAACACGAGTGGTGAGCTGAGCACCTGATCTGGTCGTTGAAGGAGGAGATGGGGATTGTCGGAGACGATGGGATAGAGCCGGTGCTAGGCTGGTGAAAATTGACCGGAGATGGGGAAGAAGTTGACGTCTATGCCTCTGGCTTGGACAGATGGTGCGGTGTTGGAATCCAGTGCATTGAGATCAATGACTAGTTTTGAACGTGGCGATTAGATGAAGAAGAAATAGAGGGGATAGTGATACGAGAAGAACGAGAGAGGGATGAGAGAATACGGTTGAAAAGGGGAGATAGAGAGGGAGAATGGGTGAGAAATAGAGGCAGAGGTAGAGGGAGGGAGAAATGGAGAGCAAGAGAAGAAGGAGAAGGAGAAGGAGAGAGATGGGAAGAGAGGTGAAGAAGTGGGTGAGAGGGAAGGGAGCCGTGGGAAAGAGAGTAAAGAAGGAGAGAGGAGAATGGAGAGAGGAGAAGAAGAGAAGAGAGAATGGAGAAGAAGAGGAAGGAGGGTGAGAAGAGAATAAGAGAACGTGAGAGTGGATGAGAAAGAGGAGAATATATGAGAAGAGTAAGTTAGAACGTGGGAGAGAGGGAAAGGAAAGAGAGAATAATAGGAAAGAGAAGTGAATAGGAAGTAGGGAGAGAGAGAGAAGAATAGGAAAGAGAGAAGTAGGAAAAGAGGAAGTAAGGGACTGCTAATTTGGGTCCCCTCGTACTTTGGAAACTCCTCCACAAATGCAAGTTACCTTCTCCATATTTTCCTTTTTGTTCGTGATTTCCAATTAAACTCCATTGTCTTTTAGGAAACTATCCCATCTATCTTTATGGGTAATATGGTCCATCCAATCCTCTTTAAGATGATCTGCATCATTAATCCTTGATGGACGATCTAAAACATTGATCCTTGATCATAGCCATGCATGCCTCTTTTGGTTGATCTGCAAAATAAAATACTAAATTAGAATCATCTGAATCGTACATTGTCATCTAATGAACTCTAATGATCATCTGACTGTTGATTTTGAAAAATTAAGGTTTGGATGGTCACTTTGAGTTAAATTCAAAATCAAGCTAAATTTTACAAATATGAATGGTTAAATGATCTTATTGAATGCTAAATTAGGGGTATTTTAACCAAAATTGAACACTTAACAATAACCTATATTAGGCAGATCAATGGATGATCAGCCTTAGAAATTGATTATATGTATAAAATGTGGGATGATCTAGTGGGTTGCAAGAGTATATCTCAAGTAATTGGCAAGAAAAATGATCTTGACCATTGATTTGATCAAGTGCCTTAGGATTGGCTGAGCAGAGAGTGATATGACCAACAGATCGACGTTTGATCATGAAAATACATGTAAATCACTAAACAGACATAGAAATTAGATGGATCATGATGAAAATGATTGAGATTGCTGATCAGATATTGCTTATAAGTGGTAAAGAGTGATCCAACAGTTGGATCGTCTCCAAACTTCATAAGATGAAAGAGATTGGCCCTTCATTGATCAATGAACATAAATTGAATGAATCATGATATAGATTGATGATAAAATATGATCGAATGACTTAGTGTGACTTATGATATAACAGGTATGTCAAAGTACACGATTTGATATTGCTTACGCACATAATTGAAGTATTGCATTTTCGATGTAGGTGATTACATTTGGGATTTTTTCATGATTTCATAAATCATGATGTATTATCTGGGAACTTTGAGGCATATATTCTAAGTTTATCATGTGTTATTAAAATGTATTCATTATTACATGTTTGATATCATGACATTTTGATTTATACAAGTATCCATGTTTTGACATGTGATGGATGATATGTTATCATGCCTTTTGATTATAGATTATTGAGATTATTTCACATGAAAGTTTTCCGTGGTTTATATCATGTTTACTTCATGACAAGTGTTGTTGCTCGATGGGTACTATGCTAGGAGGGTTGTATGGTTGGCCACTCGCTCTCTGACTTTGTGATGATATGATTAGATACTAGCCCTAAAAGGTGGCAAGGTAAGTAAGTGGTGTTATTATGGGTAGTCCCCACTACGGGTCCATCCCCCATGTGAGACGGAGGAAATCTCCCGTTTTGGTGTTGACGGTGAGCGGCAGTGGTTGAGACCTTAGGTTGCCATTGCAGCCTAGTAGCCCATGCACTTATTTTGCATGTTCATGCAGTGCATATGTGTATGTATACCCACAGTGTGACGATGTGTTTAGGGTGAAGCCTATGTGGGTGGTCAGATGTGGGCATGCCTATGGGCTGTGTGAGCTATAGGTGAGGACCTTGGGTTTTTGGGATGAGTACTCTTATTAGTAATTTGAGTGTAGTGGGACACTCTTAGGGCTTATTGTGTGCTGTGCCCTATTCATCATGACATGCATTATATTATTTTGTGCACACAGATCTTTATCTGTTTTGACGGATGCTTATTAATGTATTGATCATGCTTCGCATGCCATGGTGATTACCTTTGATATTGTGTTGCTTAGGCGAAAAGCATGTTTTGATTTTGATTGTTTTATTTAGACTATGAGATTCCATGCTTATTCATTATGGATGCCTGATAATTTATTGTGCCTTATAAATGATTTACTCCATAAGACTCGACATGATGTTGACACTCTTTGTAAAGTATTTTATCGCATGTTTTAATTATTTGTAATCACCTACACAAGCAATAGCTTGCTGAGGCATTGCTTTGTTTTGCAATGCCTTAGATTTGGAACGCTATAGCTCTGAGGGAATTCAGGTGGAATAGCGCTGATTTACTGAGGACCTCAAGGACCATATGCCATTTTGTACTCCAGAGACCGGCATAGTGTATGTCTCTCAGACTTGTGATTTGACTCCGTTGGGGCTGTATAGAGATGATATTTTTGTGGATGGTATTAGACCTACACTTTTGATGTAGTGATGTTTTGATTAGTCATGGTTTTATATTGAGCATGCTCAGTGTATTAACGATTTGATTTTATTTATTGCCTTGGTTTTGACTTAGTTGTTCCTCAAGGTTTTCTTTCTAGGCATTTCTCTTGAAACGGTTGTGTTATTTATATTAAATGCGAGTTTTCTATTTCAGGGATCTCGCCTATTTTTATTAAGCTCATTATTGTTATTATAAATAATGGAAAAAGATTTTATAAAACCCAGGGTGTCACCAAACTTGTGGCGGGCTAAATTGTAAATTATTGGTAATAACGCGTCAATCATGAATTGAAATCCCTTACTCAAGAGATCAGATGCAAGGTTGACTTACTCCCATCTTATTTAGGTGTCACTTTAGTGACGGCAGGCCCAATCAAAGCCAGTGGTTATGAGTTGTTGAGAGAATGGAATCTCGATTTCCATGCCCGAAAAGATAGCATTTATTGATCAGTGGCGTGGTAACATTTATTAAGTTCTCACTTGGCAGCATGCCCATGTTGGAAGAAGATGGTATTTTACAAAAGTATGAAGAAGACTTTAGAAGTAGCCTTTGCGTTCTTCCTGTCCAACGTTGTTTTTTCTACAACGTTGGATTGAATAACCCTGCGTTGGATAACTAGATAGGAACCAAAATATGGCTCCAAGTGTACTATTATAGGATTGAAAATACACTCGTACTTCTGATATCACTGTATGGACGGTTGACATAAATGGTACAACTATCTCTCAAGAGGAATGGGCTCAAGTAACACAGACATGATCTTATCACTTGTGTTTGAATCCGGATTACCAAGCCCATCACCATCTCGGTAGAGGCAAACCGAGATCCTTGCAAGATTCATAGCAGCATCAATAAAAGTTTGGGTGAATGGAGAAGGATCTGCACCAACTTTATTCATCTTCTTCCACAGTTCACTAATCAGTCCTCTCACGTGCTGACGGGCAACTGCCTCCGAAACACCGGTTTCATGCATGTAGCACTGTATTGAAGTGGGAACATCACCTCTCTCTAGCTCTGCCTGTTTTTATGAAAAAGTACAGACAATTAACTGCAAGCGAAATTTAAGATTGCTGCTTGAAGCAAATTTGTAAGTTAAGTTGCTTGATTACCGATGAAGTAGCCAAATCATTACAAAGACGTAAAATCATCGATGACCAACGAACAAGATCGGGATATTTCGTTAAGAACTGTGGTTCCACCCCCCTATTGATTCTTATTAGTAAGAAGTAAAAGTGGACTAACATAAGCGCTCCTGCTACTGAAATCCAGGCATTATTCAGATACTCGTCCAGTGTTGGTAGATACCCATTGTTGTACCATTTTGCTTCCAGCAGGAATGATTTACACAAATCTGCCCACTGAAATAATCAAAATATTAGCTATATAAATTACAAGAGGAAGAACTTCAAACAAAATGGAAAGTGAATTTACGATGCACTTAAACCGATAACCTTGTACAAAAAGATGGAATGAAATTAACCAAAATGAATTACCGCTTTCTTCAAGTATGTGATGACGTCTTCTCCTTGTTCGTTCAGGATATCATGAGCGATTTCGTTAGTAGTATTGATTAGGGTAAGAAAACACGACTGCATGTACTCTGGAAGTTGTTCTAACGAGCTAACATCCCATCTGAAAAGGTCCATCAAGTATGCATAGCTATGTAATTACCGGAAAATTTAAACTCAACTAATTTGCATAATCTGAGTATATTTGAAGCTATGCCACTGAAGTAGCTCCCAAAATTTCAAATAAATATTTCAATAAAATCCTCTCCATTGAAGGAGGAAAATATAATATATGGATTAGTGCTCGTCTAGAAAGAAAAAGAAAAGAAAATGGGGTGTTTCTTGACCAACCTGTCAACTGCATCTGTAAAGAGGATTAGCTCATCCCAAGAGCCATAGATATCATAAATATCATCTATGGTTACTATTAGTTGGTTGACCTTAGTAAGATTTCTTCTGCAATGTCTGTATTGTGGATGTGATACCACCCCTAGAGCGAAAAAGAAGCACTCCACCAATCTATCCCTAGCAAATGGCAACTGCTCCTGGAGACACAGATCCCTCCACCAACTACAAGACACACAGCAAATTATTTGAGTGGAATGCTATCATGAGGACAATCACACTGTACATCAGTTGCCGCATGGCGCCCCTACTTTTACATCCAGTTGGTTAATCTGATCTTTTCCTCTGATTTCTTCAACTTTGGATGTCTAAAAGTCCAATTGTAGATTGGATTAATCTAGCATGTGTACTTTTTATCACAAGAAACGCATGGTTAAGAAGCCAATATAAACATCAGTAGTGGAGATTCAATTATCAAATGCAGGCTTGACCGATGCTAGAATAATCTAATCATGCATTGTAATTTTTGGTATACAAGATATCCAAAGTTGGAGAAATTAGATGAACAGCTGATCGATGCATGCCCTTATGCAAGCATGTCGGACCATTTGGCAGCTACCATGTCGGTAACTTACCATCTGGTCACACGATCCGTGTAGCATTCCCGTGCTATCATAGAGCGCAAGTACCACGCTAAGTTACGGTGTCATGTGCCACTTCTGCATGGAAGGGCCCAGACCCCAGACCTTTGGTTGCTCCAACCCGTCCATCTGTATTCTCCTACCTTTACTTACGAACTTGTCTGGAGTACATACCTGGATACTTCCATCAGATCGTCCCGGTGAACTGTCTGGACAATGTTGAAATCTAGCCTCGCGAGTTCAAGTTAAGCAGGGTTCATACGTTCTTCTTTCTCATACGCATTTATGTACCACTTAGCGTCTAACCTTCGCATCCTCCAGTGCATAGGAAGCTCTAAAGCATGCTCCACTTGTTTGGCAATGATTGGGTCTATGTTCCCTTTGATGTTCTTGAGGTGCCTACTTGTAAAATCATGAGCTTCATCCAAGAGGCTTTCTCCTTCTAAAGCCAGGTAAGAAGCTTCATGCAAGCTCAACATTCCCTTTATGTCTTGTACGAGGCATTCTCTAAAACCCCCTCTCTCGTCATTGAATCCACTCAAGACATCTGCCCCCACCAAAAAAAAAAAAAACCAGACATGAGAAGTAACATCTGGATCAGCTCAGAAAAGATTTATAAGTTGGACAGATTTGATTGTTCTAAAAGAAAATCAAGTATTCAGTTCAAAAGTTAAAAGTGATACCTTCTGATATCTCAAACCCATGTTGTCGAAGGAGTCTAAAGCGGAGAGTAGTAGCATAAAGATTTTCCTTTATTGCCGTGTAATATTTGAGGGTAGAGATCCTATCTAGGGCTCCTTTAATCTCCTTTTCAAAATGGTATTCAATGCCCAGACGTTGGATAATGTCGACTAACTCAAGAAGATCCACTGGTTCGATTGCTTCTTTAAAGAATTGTCTCACATTTGCCTTGTACTTCTCAACCGTAACTGCATACGTATCATGCTGCATAATAACGAGCACCAGTTAGTAAATTCATGTGTTAGGCAACCTGGAAATTTGCCTTGACTAAAATGTGAAGGGAGTTGATTTAACCTTGGTAAAGCGAAAACTCTGAGCAATATGTTTAATAATATTGCTTGCTTAAAGCTTTAGTTAACCGGAAGTTCGAAGTGACTCACTCCATTGGAAAAGTCTTCTTTGAAAGGTCCGGTATTCAAATTTTATCAGCTGCTTATAGTGTTTTTCAAAGCGGCTAGTCACTTGTCGAATTGACTTGATATGCTACTAAGTTTGTCGAGGACGTTAAGGTTAGGTTTCAGGTTCAAGACATAAAAACAGCCTCTTGCAAAATACAAAATAAGGTCATATACTATTAACCCTTGTGGTCCATCATGAACAGAAGAGCAGCCCTTTTTCGTTCTGAGGACGTTTGAAATTGACACATGCATCGAATTTTACAATAACGAACCTATCCACGAGTTTGCAGTACAGAAAATTCAAAATTGTAACTGCAAAGCTGCGGCATGCATGGTAGGAGTGGACAATCCTCCATGCTCTGCCACCACAGAATCGAAAGTTACGAGTTTGAGTACGATGGCCACGGTAGCCTCTGTTCTACTAGCAATTCTCAAAGGATATGGTGAAATTAAAGACCCTCCAGTTTGAGAGCGATGCTAGGGCCGCAAGTCAAGATGGAGTTGGATTCCCACCATGGAGTTGTTATTAACTTCAGAGTGTAAGCTCACCATAGAATTGTTTGTTGCGGAGGAGAGAGATTCATAGTCCCAAATATTGGGCTTATAGTTCGCGGATCGCCTGCTCGAAACTTCAACCTCATTGAAAGATTGGCTGGTAGCGAGACATTGCCAGCGGTTAGCCATGGATGAGGAGAGATAATCACAGGCCCAAATATGTGTTCCATTTCTAGGTGTCATGGGCCTATATGATGTAAGAGCCACGGGAAGGGAATGAAGGAGAAAACCAGAGGCCATTGTTTTTGCTCAAATATGCAAGTAGCCGATAGCCCATGTACATATTTATAGTGCGAGGGGAGATTTTGTTTTCTGTTTTCCTTTTTTCTGATCGAGCTTCTAACTCGGGCCACATTTTTTTTTATATTTTTGTGGTGTTTTTTCAGTTGAATGATGGTTAACTGATCCACATCGAGAACCACGCAAAGCACCTAAAGCGGAAGAGAATCCTAGACACATCGAAAGCATAGTAACACCTTTAGCCCGACAAATTGCCGTCACTTTGGCAGACGGTACCAAACATACCTAAATTTGGTCGAGCCGGCTCCAAAGTGCCAAGAGTGTACTTGCTGTCTCTAAGCCCCGGGTGAGATTGTAGGAATGCCACTTCAGAATCAGCGGCCCCATAGATAGCCAGATGCTTCTAGATCTTAAGACCTTTTGCTATTACTGGGCCTAGATTTTGGGTGCTGGGAAGCGTTCATTTTCGAGGTCTAGTTATGAGGGATCAATGCGCTAGAAATCTAAACAATTGGGTAGTTCTAGAATGATAGATTTTTTTCAATCTAATTACGATGGATTAGGGAATTTTATTATCCAATGGTTGAGATGTTCCGTACGTGGTACATTTAATACGGCATAAAAGTAATGATTAAGATCACCCCAAATCTGCTACCATTTTGTAGTTTCAGGTGCAAATTATGCTCACAGATTAATTACGAATCATCTGATCTTTTTGTTTCCATCAGGGGTAGCTTCTGTGCACAAAGCTCCTGTGTATGCAGGGTCTAGGGAAGAGGCGAACCACAAGGGCTTAAAGTACACGGCCTTACCTTGCATTTTGCAAGAGGCTATTTTCACGCCTTGAACCCCTGACCTCAAGGTCACACGACAACAACTTTTATTGTTGCACCAAGCTACTACTCAAGATCTGGAGAGAACAGGGGATGAAACGATCTGAAATCAAAGTTATGTGCTGGAGATGAAGCCAACGTGGATGACCCTCATATTAATTCTTATGTTTAGAAATTAATTTGATGGTTCTGCGATGGAGAATCCAAGACCTTGAGGAGTTGGGGTTAGTGTTAGATGTCAGGAATGAAAATTGTTAATGACTTTTTTGAAAGCTAGCTACTGGGGGAGATTAGAAGGGAGCCTTGGCACAACAGTAGAGTTGTTGTCGTGTGACCATGAAGGTATGGGTTCAAGGCATGAAAACAGCCTCTTATAAAATACAAAATAAGGCTGTGTATTATTGACCCTTATAGTCCCCTGGGGGCCTTTGGACCCGGCATGTGCAGGAGCTTTGTCCACCAGGACTGCCTTTTTTAGCTAGTGGGAGATTAGACTTTTGTAATGCAGAAACAGAAGTGTAGTTTTCTGTAATTAAGTTCCAGACACAAAAAACTGAGTTGCAACTCAGATCATTGACGGAGACTCGAAAAATGTCATGATGAAGAATGTAGAGGAAGTTTCTTAGAGGTTTGAAGATCTTTTAATTAAAATTTAACAGATTTGTTATTCTATTTAGACACAACAAAAGATCTGCTAATGAGATTGGCGATATGAATTAGTTAAAAGGGCCGGGGACTCGTTATTGTTATATTGTTTAGATTTATTCAACAACTTTGTTATTCTATTTAGACACAACAAAAGATCTGCCAACGAGGTTGGTGATGCATCAGTTAAAAGGGGCGGTGATTGGTTATTATTATATTGTTGAGATTTATTTCTGTGGTAGGATCTCTCACACCATGTTTTTCGTGAAGAGTTTCCTTTTTTCAAAGTGCCATCAACCTAAATAAATTATTAAACTATTCAAAAGAAAAGAAAAAATGTCTAGCCCTTGCTGTTCACGATCAACGTAATACTGTCATATGCCAAGATAAGTCCTTTCCGATCCCTTTTTCTTTTCAAATAGAAACAAGATTCATTTTTTGTTCGCTGTCTAGGTGGTTAGAATGGAAGCCAGCTATTGCATGGGAAATAATCAAATTGTGTGGCCCATCTTCTCTTCAGCTACAGCCTTTGATGGACCTTCCGAGCACAACTAATTTTCCCTAGTTTAGTTGCCAGTTCAGATAAGGGTTGGGACCAGTTGTATCCATCAAAATGACATGATCCACGCAGTAATTTACATATTGGCATACTTAGCGAGTGCCAACAAAAAGACATGCCACATATCTTAATAGCCCAATAAGGAAGGATCGGGACTATTTTGTGTCCAACAAAAAGACATGCTACATAATTTAAGTGAGTTTAACAATACTTGATTTGACCAAGTGTAAGAGGCAAGCTCATCTATCCTTGTGAGGTCGGCAATGGAGAAGATGTCTTGGGCTTGAAAGGCCTTACATAACTAAAAAAAAATGAGGGTAAAAATAAATAACTAAGATGAAGCTGCGCAGATGACAACTTTTTGAACCACCTAAGAAACGGCTGCATCTAGTTTTTCTTTTGGGACTTTTAGCTGAAGATGATTTTTGTTATTTCTTTTATGCTTGCAAATGAATATGCATTTGTATATTAGTTTGTAAGGAAGAAATGAAAATCATCGTTAGCTTTTTTAAAACTACGGCAACCAAATATGACATGAATCGAAAACCGACATTCCCTCAAGCTAGGGCATTCCCCATAAGCGACGCGTTGCATCAGATCCTGGGTGCAGTGAAAAATATGCAAGGGTTGTTAGGGCGTTCTCCCAGAAGCAACGCTCTACATCAGATCCAGGGTGTAGTGATAAGTGGGCAAAGGCTGTTAGAGCATCCCCTCGGAAGCTACGTGCTACATCAAAACCCAGGTACTGTGAAAAGTAGACATGGGTTCATACCATGGAGGTGGAGAAAGGCGATAGTAAATAGGGTATCTTCAAAACATAAGATTCGCATCGCTACATGGAATATAGGGACACTGACAAGTAAGAGTTTGGAGTTCATAGACACGATGAAACGTAAGAGAGTTAACATCACTTGTATCCAAAAAACCAAGTGGAAAGGGGCTAAAGCTAGAGAAATACATGGGTATAAATTATGGTACGGAGAAAAGAAAAATAACAAAAATGACGTAAGAATAATAGTGGATAAGGAATTAAAGGATAAAGTTGTGGACGTTAAAAGAGTCAGTGATAAAATTATAACAATAAAACTTGTTCTAGGAGAGTAGATTATAAATGTTATAAGTGCATACGCACAACAAGTAGGGTTACAAGATATAATCAAGAGATACTTTTGGGAAGATATGGAGGGAGTCATACAAGAAATTTCCAACAGTAAGGAGATATTTATAGGAGCAGACTTAAATGACCATGTAGAAAAAGATAAGGAAGGATATGATAGAATACACAGAGGGTATGGTATAGGTGAACGAAATGAGATGGGGGAGAATATCCTCGATTTTGCTTTGTCATATAACTTGTCCATTGCAAATACACTCTTTAAGAAGAGGGATAAATACTTAATAACCTTTAAAAGTGGACTTCATAAAAGCCAAATAAATTTTTTTCTACTTAGGAATAATGAACGATCTATATGCAAGGATTGTAAGGTGATACCTGGTGAGAGTTTAACCTCACAACATAGGTTAATGGTTATGGATATCCATATTAAAAGATAGAGTAAAAGAACTGAACTTAATACACATCCAAAAACTAAGTGGTGGAACTTAAAAGGAGAGAAAATAACCTCATTCAAAAATAAGTTGATGGTAGAAGGAAATTGGAACTATGAAACAGAAGTAAATACCATGTGGACTAATATGGCTGAGTCTGTTAAGAAAGTGGCAAAAGATGTCTTAGGAGTATCTAAAGGTAAAATGCTATTAGCAAAGGAAACATGGTGGTGGAGTGAAACAGTGCAAAAAGTTATTAAAGAAAAACAGATAAATTTTAAAACTTGGCAGAAGATTAGAAATAATGAAAACTATGAACAATATAAGAATGCTAAAAACACTGCTAAGAGAATAGTAAGTGAGCCTAAACTTAATAGCATATGATGAGCTCTATAATAGACTAGGAACAAGAGAAGGTGAGAAAGATGTGCTTAAACTTGCAAAAATAAGAGAACAGAAGGGTAAGGACTTAGATCATGTTAGGTGTATTAGAATCGATGATCAAAGGGTATTAGTCAAAGAAGATGAGATCAAACAAATGTGAGAAACATACTTTCAAAAACTATTAAATGACAATGGCTCTGAGAATATAGGGATTGAAAATAATATAAATATAAATAACATTGGATATTATAGATATGAACGTAGGATTAGAATACCTGAAGTAAAAGAGGCCTTGAAAAAGATGAAATCAGGAAAGGCCATGGGGCTTGATGGTGTACCAATAGAGGTTTGGAAGCATATGGATCGTTCATTATGACAATCCTTTCATTTTATGTTAGAAAGTCATTTTGAAGTTCCCTTAAAACGGGATCCACTTTGTTCAAAGAAAGCATTTATAAGTATCCAAAATTGTATAAAAATCATCCAATTAGTTGCTAATGTGTTATAACTTATAGGGATACATTAGAGTTTTTGATTGCGAATTATAATACATGTATTTCTTTTCTAATAAACCAAATATTTGATAATTTACATGTTCAAAGGCTAATTCGAAGTAAGTATGAGAATAATCATATTTTTTAAGGATTTATTTAGAGTTTTTTGACTTTTTGCATGAAGCAAAATAATGATCCAATTGATTGCCCAAATTGATTGAGATGAAAATTAAAGATTAAGATCAAAAGATCAAATTAAGACATGAATGTCATCAATCCAAGTGAGATCAAGAATCAAGATCATCTTAAGGCATGCAAAGGATGAAATTAGAGAAGTCAAATGTGATTAAAGTGGGCTCCTGCACAAGTCATGCAATGTCCACCACTTTGCATGGGATTTACTCAAGCCACCTAGCAATATATAAGCCATGAAGAAGGTGACAAGCTAAGGAGCACAGTTAGCCATCAAAGCTAAGGGATTAAGCCACCAGGCCAAGCCAAAAGAGCCTATAAAATCAGCCATGAAGCCCAGTTAAATGAGCTCTCAAAAGTAAGTCATCAAGCCACATGAAAGTTCATGATTGAAGAAAAATCTAAAGAAATATGCATAGGATTTGAAGGGTTATGTTGAAGATATTTGATGGAAAATCTACTTGTATAAGGTAGCATACAGACCAATAGGAAGAACCTACTTCATTTTCTTGTTTTTCCATGTTTTCTCAATTTTTCTCACTTTTCACCTCACCATACAAAACCACTATGAATTTGGCACTTTCCCACAAAGTGTTCCACCTTTCTACAACCCTCGCACCTTCTCAAACTCCTATTTCAACTAGTCAACCAGTCCTAGAGTGCCATCTAGCCTACCCAACCAATCCTCGCCTTCTTAGGAAACCACCTCACTCCAACCATCACCCTATCCTCACCTCATCATCCACTTTTCATGCAAGGGCTAACACCATCTTCATCTCTCCATATCTCTCTCACCCTATAAGAATTTCACATGAAAACTAAAGTGGAAGATGCCTTTTTCCTAAAAAAATGGTGACTCCTACCATTGGTTGGACCAATCCTATATTTCCATATACCTACTTCCATCTCATCCCTTAATTTCTTTCCTCTTCAAAACTCAAATCTTTCCCACAATTTTTCCCTTTTCCTTACCTTAATTCCACGTGAAACTATTCAAGGGAAGGAGCTCCACACCTAGATCCTATAAGGTAGGAGTCCCCTTCCCGCTCCATTCCTCTAAGATGGCCAACCTTTTGTATGCCACCTATACTGCTTTATCTGACTTTCCACTCTTACATTATGTCTCTTTCCCCACTTCTTTCTTTCTTTCCTAACCACCTAGATTCACGCATATATTTTTCCTAACCACTTTGTGCTATCCTAGATTTTATCCCTAACTTTGATTCAATCCCCACCTCATTCCAACTTAGGATCATGTTCTAGTAACAAATAGAAGACAACCAACTTCTAAAAAGTCTAGGGTTCACAACATATGGATGTCTTTGGGTGGAGAGAAGAGAATCCTAAAAAAGGGGTGCCTCCTTGCTCCTTAAAAGAGTTCTACAATATTTTTTTTGAGGGGACATCCATCTTTTTTGCAGCTCTCGTCTATCACTTTTGGAGTTCTATTCTTCCATGATTTTGGTTGTTTATCTTTATGTTACAGGCATTTTTCTTCAACAGAAGGTAGGCTTCTTTTCCTTGATCTTGTCACCTTGTTTTCTTAACCTTAATTCCATTAAATTCTAGCTTGAGTCCTTTAAGACTTGATTCCTTTAAGATTTACCTTGCATTCCATTCGATTTTTCCTTGTTCTTCATGCTTGTTGGAGAAGGAGGGATTAGAGGAGTTTTAGTTTAGGTTTATATTGTGTAAAGCATGATACGCACACATCAAGAATGGTGCGCATCATCCTTGAAATATCAACTTAAAATCAATGAAGCTTCTATTTCATATTTTCATCTCTTGATTGTTAAATGTTAATGTGGTAAATTTTATTTGTTACTTGTCACTTGTTGCTGGCTCCTTAGTTTATTATCTAAGAATTATTTTATTTACATTTCATTACGCATTTCAATCAATGCAAAATCCCTCGGATCCATGTGCACCACTGCAGGTGATATGCACATGGTGTTGAGGAATTATTGGGCTAAAGTTGGTGAGTGTTTTATTTCATTTCATAGTTTAGTATTCAATCAATCTTAGTAGTGCATCTTAACCAAGTTTCCTACTTAACCAAATCCACCTTGATGCCATGCGCACAACCCATGGGTTGGGTGCAAGGTTTTGAAGGGTTTTAATTGATGTTTGTGGAAGTTTGGTGAATGATTTTGATGTGTTTAGATAGTTGCTTAATTCATGCAATCTTAGGTTTAGTTTATTTCAATTAGTTGATTGAATTTAGACTTAATTCTTTACATGTTTTTGCATGTTGTGATTTAGATTCCATTACATGTCATGCGCGTGATTCTAGATGTACTTTCCTTAGATTTGTCACTTAATCATGTTCTTGAATTCATTGCACAGTGAATGACTAGTTTTGTATATTAGTTTCCATTAGTTTGTTTGCATTATTTAAAAAGTTTTCAATTTTCATGTTTAGAAAGTTTAATTTAGGAAAGTAATGGATTTGTTGCTTAGTTTCTTACATTAGTTCTCATTCGTTAAAATTGCATGATTTAGAAAGTTTTTAAATTCCATCTTTAGGAAGTTTCAATTTAGAAATTTTCTAATTTTATGAAGTTTTAATTTAGAAAAGTTTTATTCTTAGGAAAGTTTCTAAGTTTAGCTTGTTTTACTTTTAACATACTTCTATATTTTGTGTTTACATTTATGTTAAGTTTCTATTCTTAGTTTAGGATAAAATCTCACTACATTTGGTTAGGTTAAGTAATTTAAGGAAAGACCCACTAATGTTACAAATTTGTTTGATTTCTTGAGGGATCGACCTCTATCGCATGAATTACTAAAGCAGTTAATCTTAGCAAATTATGATTGACCTCAGTAATTATGATCATAATTTGCTAAGACCCACTAATATCGCATGATCATAAGAACTGAGGCCAGTCATAAGGTGTCCTGGTATAACTAGGAAACCTAAGCAATCCAAAGCCTAAATGTCATCAATCAAAGGTGTGATGGAGGATCAAGATCACCCTAGTGCAAGTAAAGAAGCAATTGGAAAAGCAAAAGGTGATTAGAAATGGAACCAAGCCTAAGCCATGCATTTCCACCACCTTTGCATGAGAGCCATTTAAGCAATTAGCCATTAAGACCATGAAAAAGGGTGATAAGCAATACAAGCTACTCAAGCCTTGAAGTGAACCATTAAAGCCACCTAAGCCACCAAGGAATAAGCTATCAAAGTAAGCCATCATGCTAAGGAGGAGTGCCACATGGAGCGATACTACAGGAGCATCAAATCAAGCAACTGTCCTATATTAAAAGTGTGATTATTAAGGGATTTTTAGAGAATTGTAAGAGGTAAGATGATCATGCATTAAGGGACCCATCAAGAGAGAAAAAATTCACTTTCATATGTTTCCTTATTTTTAAGTCAATGAAGGAGTCACCATAGAGGAGGATGCCCCCTTGCTTAGTTGGCAAAATCAAGTGGTTTTCTAGTTAGAAAACCTTAGATCTAAGTCCATGCAAATATGTAAAAACCTAAGTTTTCTTTTAGATTTTCCTTTTCTCTTTTTCCCACTCTTCCCATCAACCAATCACCATTCAATTAGGAGGGTGGAGAGCCCCTTTCCTTCCATGGAAAATGATGCCTCCCTCCCTTCCAAAATTAGTAACTAGCCAGCCTATGCCTACTCATATATCTTATGTCATCTTTACAACATCATTCCTACCTAAATTTCCTCCTCCAACATCCTCCTAACCTTCCTTATCTAATACCCTAACACTAAAGCCACTTTCCTCATATATTCACCCTTTTCTAAGTTAGGAACTCACTCATGTATGTATGTATGTATGTATGTATGTATGTATGTATGTATGTATGTATGTATGTATGTATATATATACAGAGAGAGAGAGAGAGAGAGAGAGAGAGAGAGAGAGAGAGAGAGAGAGAGAGAGAGAGAGAGAGAGAGAGAGAGAGAGAGAGAGAGAGAGCTCATGGTTTAGATAAATTTTTTAAGTAGAGGTAGGTGAGACAACTTGAAATCCAACTCTCCTTCAGTGCTTAGTTGTTGCTGGACTTCGGAACTTCTTTAGTGCTTTTCTTCCTTTGAATTTTTAGTTATTATTGTTGTTATTGGTTCTCCAATTTAGGTTATTAATTTGCTTTCTTTGGTTTAGTTTTTACTACTTTAGTTTCACTTGCTTTGCTTTCTAGATTTGTACCTTTCTTTCCATCAGCTTTCCCTTTCTTCTTTATCCCAATTCCACCAATTTTTATTTGTTATTCATTCAATATTTAAGTTCACTCTTCTCTAATAGCGATAGATAAGAAAGAGCTAGCTTAGAACCTTGAATTCCTCCCTTAAAATTTACATTTTTTACCTTATTCCCACCTTAGTTTTAGGTCAATTTCATTGCCTTAGTTCACCCATGTAGCCTTCTTTCCTATTGAATTTCTTTCTTAGTTTTCTTTTCATGTCATCATATTTTAGTTTGTGAGAATTGGATTGCATTGTTGATGTTGTTTAGATAGGATTTTATGCTTAGGAATTAATCACAATTTCTAACAATAGAACATGCTTTATACATGCAGTTTTGAGCATAATTTGGAGATGATTTAATAAATTTATTTGAGGTTTCTTGTCATAGAATGTTTCTGTGACACCCCGGGTTTCCAAAAATACCTTTTTGAAAACTATTTTCGAAATTTGGGATATCCCTTGTTTAAAATTCATTTTGCAATCAAAACAAAGAAAATTTTCTTCTCCGTTTTACTAAGTTTTTCTGAAAATCCCGAGTGTCATTTTCACACAAAATGTAAGGATTTTATTGTGAAATGAGTGTCTCATTTCTACCAAAAATCTGGCAGAATTTCGTCTATTTTTTGGACATATACGCATTTGACGCATGCGTGCGAACACCTGATAAAACAATACAAATAATTTTTTTTGAAAACAATTGCACAAAACTTATCACTTCCCAGAACCTCCTGTCACAATCATGTCTCCTTAAATATAATTAAATCCACAACTTGAAAGTAAATATACACAGTCTCATTCTTCACTTAATCCGAATGCAAATCTAAAGTTTGAAAGCTCACCATTTTAATGCTGGAAAATCTCTATTTTTTAAATTACCGAACTCCACAGCTGTTTCTCACTTTCAACCTGTTCATCTTTCTATTCTAACCCTTCAAATCTAAGACATTGTAAACAATTACAATGTCTCAGCCAGCTTGTGCTTGTGTAGGTGGAATAAGTACCTATTTTGTTGTGCAATACATGATTTCACATAAATCAATATAATTTGAGAATATATCATACTTAAATAAAACTTCATGCATTTCCAAGGTGTTCATTTTGAAATTGTAATTTCTTAGATCATAACAATATGAAATTAGTTTACATGTGCAGTTTCATTATGGTTGATGAATCATATCTTTTCCTGAGAATTTAAGTATTCCAAGCTGTATCATTTCATAAGCATGCAATTGTACTGACATTATTTTCCATGAATACACACATAAGCATTCCAATTCCCTTCATGACATAGTTCTTCAGATTCTTTTACATTATATATTCATTCTAGATATTACTTTAAATGTCTAAGGGTAGTTATCTAACATCTTTTTTCTTTACGAACACAAGACATTTTCATATGTAGTTACAAATTAGTACACGATCATGCAAAATTGCTCATAATGCTCAATCAATCTAATACCTTAGCAAATATGACTAGGGTAAAGCTGTCGGTGTGGAAGAATCAAGATGTTTTAAAATAGCAATCCAATGATCAATAACTATGAAATTCCACAAAACCAAAGGCCATGTCATGCTTTTTCAAAAGTATAACTAGTCAACTCATAAATGCAAATACTTCTTTATGCATCAAATAGAACAAAAATCATGACTGTGAAAATGGGTCTCATGTAAATGGGGTCCCTCTTTTGGGCAAAGCCCTCAAGGTTTTGGTTCCTATGGACACCTCACCATTATTGGACTGCCAACCTTAGGCTTCTCCCTCAAAATTGGTAAATATATAAATCCATGCCCACATCGTCGTGGAAAACTGATTGCTCCAATCGTGGTGGCATACAATCCTGTTACCTTGTATGAGGTCTAACGCTCGAGACATGACCCACGTAAATATCATACAAACTAGGCACCTATGCTCGTAGGGCCCTACCGTCACCCACAGGCGACTACCGTGGCCTCTACGTCTGCTCGTGGATATTTACACAAACCATAACTCACCGGACCTCATGGGGGCTACCTAGCTACCACTCAGAACCCTTTCCCATGAGAAGATACTCTTATTGCCCGCCATCTCCATTGCAAAGATTGTATCAAATAATCTCAGAGGTCAGTGGACAACTGCACCTCCTAGCATAGGGTCTCAGGACTTACTGCACACAGTAGGCCTTCAAGACTTACAGTACTCCTAGAGCACCAACTGAGCGATCCAGGACTTAGGGCACTACTGCCCAAAACATCGATGAAAATCCATATCCACCTAGACTTACAGCTGCTCGTAGAGCTCATGCCTAAGCATTAATAAAACCATATGCATCAGGACTTCTGGCCACTCATAGAGGGCCTTCCAAATCATTGATTAAATCCATAATCATCAGGGCTTACAGCTACTAATAGAGCGCCCGCCTAAAGATTGATAAATTCGCATCTATTAGAACTTATGGTTACTCATCGAGTGCCTGCCCAAATCATAAATCATACTCATCTCCAAAATCATTTTATGAAAATAAAACTGCTATTTCGAAGTTTTGAAGTCTATTCATTTTTTAACCAACATTCTCAACAAGCTATAAACATATCTTCATGAGCATTCAAAACATGCAATCTTTAATCATAAATTAGGTAACGCTCTTTCAGTTCCCAATAATGTACATCCAACGCAATACTTACAAAAACTTAATCTTTAAGCCTTATCTTAAAAGCGCTTATCGTTGAGTGGATCTTAGTTAAACTGGTGATAAAAACTTTACTAGTAAGGACACACAAGTTACATCTTAAGTTATGGTTTGTGAATATCTATTGTATGTACATATTGTTTAGCATATTCTTTCCTAGTTTAAAAGTGAATTATTTTATCATTCTCAAGTCATTAAGTTATAATTACGACAACTCCTAATACCTTTACTTAGGTCTTCCTATAATTCTAAACCTTGCGAGCTATTCTAAAATCTTTACTATATTGCTGATATACTTATTAATATTTCATGTTGTTTGAGGCATTTCAAGTGTCATAGTATCAATATACAATTCCTTATGTCTCAGTTGTATGCGTAAGATTTAATGTTCTCGTGAAATAAGTGTAAGTTCAAATCAAATTATGTAGTCCAATTACTCATTTATCTCAATGTTATAATTGGGATAAAATAAGTATTTTATGTCCTTACACATCTGTAGTTAATCTAGATGCATATCACGTTTCTAAGTATTATCAACTTTGTCTATTTAAATTAGTCCTTCCATTCCCAATTGTCTAATTTAAAAATCATCATAGGATAACTTCTAAATTTATCACATGTTTCCATAAATTCAGTAACTAAATACAACACTTTGTAAATTATCATGCATCCAATCTTACTTAATAAGACATGGTGATTATTGAACTTCACAAAATAACAAATCTTAATCCACCTACCTCACATGACATTTATCCTCAGTTCTGGTATGCTACTCCTTTAGCTCAATCTATCGCTTGAACAAGACGTACGCTTCATCGTCGATCCATTGATAGACAATCCCGATTATCTCTTTCTCATTGATTAGTGTATAGGGGAAAACAAGATATGCGGATCCGTAGCTCCAACCATGGAACACTACAGATCAGAAAGAAGTGTAATGCTTGATCTCACAGATCTCCCAATAGATGGTCAATCCCACTGTAAGATCTTAGGAGCGGACTAGATGCATTGTCATTGGTCTAGGGGTTTGGTGATTGATTTAGGGTTAGATCAAAAGGAAGATGCAAGAACGAAAGAGGGAAGAGGAGATTGTAGGTTGACATGCTTATGGGGCTGCGTCGACCGGAGGTGGGATGACTGGGGGAGAGAGAGACCAAGGGAGAAGAGAACTGGGGAAGGAGGAGTTGGATTGGTGCACTAGCTGGGCTGTGCCATCCAGAAGGGAGAGGGTATGAGGGCAGGGCTGGTGCACCGGTCGAGCAACACCGGCTAGAGGGGAAGTAAGAGGGAGAGAGGAGCAAGGAAAGGGGGTAACGACAAAAGAGCTGCTTGATTGGCATGGCCGATTGGGTTGGTCCAGTCGGAGGGGAGTAGAGGGAGAGACAACGAGAGGAGAGAGAGAGATGGGGGTTCCTGGTGTGCATGTGGCTAGCAGCCCTGGTTCGGTCACGGCCTCGGGCCAAACCAGAGAGAGACCTAGGGGAAAAAAAGGGGTGTGTTGGGTTGCTAGGCCGATGGAATGCTCAAAGGAACAAGGATTTGGCTGCAAACCCAGTCACTTGTTGCCATTGGAGAGAGAGAGAGAGAGAGAGAGAGAGAGAGAGAGAGAGAGAGAGAGAGAGAGGTGCTCACCAATGGGGGTTGAACGGAGGGAGTTCCACCGGTGGGGGTTGATGGGAGGGGGTGGATGCCAGGTCTCTCCCTTCATTTTGGCGTTCCTCAGTTTTTATCCATTTGTTGCTACTTGACATGGAGAAAGGCAGTGACACATGGCGACAAGCCCACCGTGTGTCGAGCTTCGTTCCATGCGTGTTGGGTCGTCCGCTACCACACATAGCATCAAGGTCACATCAAGGCGGAGGGGTGTCGTTATAAATTTGGAACCCCCCCTCAACAAGTAAAAACCTTGAGGATCTTCCACCTGATCTATGTTTTGAGCAAAATTAGTGTCGTTTGAATTGTCTTGACTTGTAGTTTTCATTTTTGACGGTTTTAAATCCAAAATTTGAGTTTTCAAGGGGCTCACTTCCTTGAAATTCAATTTTTTAAGGAATTAAACTCTAATTTTATTCAAATTAAAGTATGCTATAATTACCTTAAAATTGCTAAAATCTGTGGTTGTTACAATTTTGTTTATCAATGTACTTTGGATCTAGATTCTTTTCTTGCATAAAAGTTGAGGTTTCAATTTCTTTCTTATGCTTGAATTGTTGATGTTTTTAAGTAGTTGAAATCTAAACCTTTTCACTCCTTAAATTTGTGATTTGTTTTTAGGCATCAAAACATTTCATTTGCTTAAATCCTTAGGAAATCCTTTAGATTTTTAGATTATTTATTAAGTTCATAGCTTAGGTTGTAATTTGTTGGCATTTAGATAATCAAATCTAGTCACTTTTTGCACTTATGAACCATGCACACAATCCATGGATCATGCGCATGGTACATATGTTGATTCACCGTTGATTCTTGCTTCATTCACTTGGTTAATCTTGTTTTAACAATAGTTAATTCATTATTTTCATTTTAGTTTAGGTTTAAAAATTTTTTATTTTGATTTTTGAAAAGTTTCATCTTTAGAAAGTTTTAGGATTAGAAAGTGTAAAATTTAGAAAGTCTCTTTAATTGTAGTTTCTGTTCACTTGCATTTTTTTAATTTCTTATTAAAGTTAGTTAAATATTATTAAGTAATTGTTTTGGCATTTAGGAAAAGATAAGGAAGGATATGATAGGATACATAGAGGGTATGGTATAGGAGAACAAAATGAGATGGGGGAAACTACACTCTATTTTGCTTTGTCATATAACCTGGCCATTGCAAATATATTCTTTAAGAAGAGGGATGGACACTTAATAACTTTTAAAAGTGGACTTCATAAAAGTAAAATAGACTTTTTTCTACTTAGGAAAACTGAAAGATTAATGTGTATGGATTGTAAGGTGATACCTGGTGATAGTTTAGCGTCACAACATAGGTTAATGGTTATGGATATCTATATTAAAAGATGGAAGAAAGGAAATGAACTTAATTGGTATCTAAAAATTAAGTGCAAAACTTAAAAGGAGAGCAAACAACCTCATTCACAAATAAGTTGATGGTAGAAGAAACTGAAACTATGAAAAAGAAGTAAACACCATGTGAGTTATATGGCTGAGTCCATTAATAAAGTAGCAAAAGATGTATTAGGAGTATCTAAAGGTAAAAGGCAATTATTAAAGAAAACATGGTGATGCAGTGAAATAGTACAAAAAGTTTTAAAAAAAAAGGGTGATAGAAGAATAGAAATAATGGAAACTAGGAATAGTATAAGAATGCTAAAAAGGTTGCTATGAGAATAGTAAGTGAGGCTAAACTTAAGGCATATGATGACCTCTATGATAGACTAGGAATAAGAGAAGCTAAGAAAGATATGTTTAAACTTGCAAAAATAAGAGAATGGAAGGGTAAGGACTTAGATCATGTTAGGTACATTAGAAGTGATGGTCAAAGGGTACTAGTCAAAGATGACGAGATCAAACAAAGGTGGGAAACTTAATTTCAAAAATTGTTAAATGACAATGGCTCTGAGAATATAGGGATTGAAAATACTGTAAAACTAAATAACATTGAAAATTATAGATATGAACATAGGATTAGAATACTTGAATTGAAAGAGGCCTAGAAAAAAGATGAAATCAGGAAAGGCCATGGGGTTTGATGGTATACCGATAGAGGTTTGGAAGCCTATGGGAGATACTAGAGTAGTTAGGTTAACCAAGTTATTTAACAAGATTATAAATTTAAAGAAAATACCAGATGACTAGAGAAAAAGTTCTATTCTACCATTTCATAAGAATAAATGAGACATATAGAGTTGTACTAATTATCAAGGGATCAAACTTATGAGCTACACTATGAAACTTTTTGAAAGAGTAATTGAGAAGAGCCTACGGCATGAGACAAGCATATTGTAGAACCGGTTTGGTTTCATGCGTGGGAGGTCTACCATGGAAGCTATTTTCTTACTAAGACAATTGATAGAAAAATATAAGGAGAGGAGATAAGACCTTTACATGGTCTTTATTGACTCAGAGAAAGCTTATGATAGAGTCCTTAGAGAGTTAATATAGAGGGTGTTGGCTAGAAAGGGGTTTCGTGGGGATATATAGACATAATTAAAGATATGCATGAGGGAGCGTAATAAATGTTAAGATCACTAGTGGCGAGACCGGTGATTTTTCTATCACTGTAGGATTGCACTAAGGATGGGGCCCATACCTTTTCACATTGGTTATGGATGAGTTAACAAACCATTTGCACAAGGAGATTCCATGGTGCATGCTATTTGTAGATGATATAGTTTTACTTTATGAAACAAGGGACGACATAAATACAAAGTTAGAGTTATGGAGAGAAGTATTAGAATCTAAATGATTTGAAATCATCCGACCTAAGACAGAATATATGGATTGCAATTTTAGTAAGGAGGGGAGTAGGAGCGGAAGACCAGTTAAGATTGATAGCCAAGAAGTCCCTATAAAAGACTACTTTCGGTACTTAGGTGTGACATCTTGGGTTTTCTCTCACTTTTCTTCATAAAATCTTTTACAATTGTGGGGCCTCGAGTTGAAAACTATTCAAAAACCAAACAATGGAAAACAAGTTTAATAAGAAGACCTTTAATATCCCAAGCGTCATTTGTTTTTCTAAAAACAAGGATTTTCAGAGGAATGAGTATCACATTCCTACCAAAATCTACTAGAGTGTCCCCTATATTTTGGATCTCGTGCATTTAACTCATACAATGCGACAACCTGATAATCACAATGTATGTATAAAATAAATAACAGAGACTCCATCTCCCTCTTCAGACACATCCACACACATGTATGTTTAATTTAAATAAAAGAAACATTTTGGTAACATAAAAAAGGTTAGGAATTAGACCTGTATATCCAGGATCACTCTAGTCACAGCCATTCACTCAAAATGTAGTAAATACACATCACATGTCTATTTCTAATAGAGTCATGAAATAAATTTAACTACATAAGATTTGTAAGAAGTCTTCAAAAGTCCTTACATATACTTCACTTTAACTCAAAATGACTTCTCTCTAACTCCCAAGTCAAACCTCTGAGCTTTTCCCTTTGCTTGAGTCCTTTGAACATAAGATATTATAAATAAGTACAATATCTCAACAAGCTAAGAGTGATTGAAAATGAAAGCTGTTATGGACTACAAAATAGCTTAGTTGTCTGATTTAGTTTCTTGCAAGCTCCCTTTTGTACACGTTCTTTGGTTTTCAACTAGCATCAGATACAACCTAAAACAAACTATTACAAGAAGTCTAGTCCAATGAAATCTTTGGCTAGTTCCATCAAAAGTTTGGTTTGTAGGTTCAGCTTGATCCAGTTCGAAAACAGGACCTCCTTGACCTGAAATTTCCATTGTGATTTGTAAAGATTGCATTTTACCATAAATAGCGAAATCATATGTATTGACGTTTTGAATTTCATAACCAATGCCCTTGAAAACCTTAAGCCAATAAGGAGGGGAATGCTAAACCCTTAATCATGACTACAACATTTGATTCTGGCTTAAGCATTGAGCTAGTGGCTCTTCTGATACTAATTTTAATTGGCTTTTGACTTGACCATTAAATCACTTTCACATTTCTTGTCCATTCATGGCAGGTCCGTTCGAAATCAATGGTCCCAATCACCAAATGTAAGCAAGCTTTCCAATATACACAGGTGCCCAGTTTAGAAAAGAAGACTACGAAAAGGAGTCATAAATTGATTTCAAGCAACTGAACTACATGAAAAATGAACTGCCGAGGGAAATTAAGAATCATACCCTCCTTCAACAAGCCACGTTTCAACAAAGATTAGTTGCCCCTCTCTGCTGATGGCCATGCCGTCCAACTGCTTACCACCGCTAGAAATGACATCTGCTGTGATGGGCGGGCACAATGTTTAACCTACCAGCGGGTCAAGGTGGAGCATCAGGGACCATCTAGGTTACTATAGACATTAGACCTTCCAGAGAGGAAGTGGGACCACCTCGCTATGGAATTTATAGTAGGCCTGCCGAGGACAACTAGTGGACATGACATGATATGGGTCATTGTTGATAGGTTGACGAAGTCTGCCCATTTCATCCCCATCCGACAAACTCAGACTGTGGATAGCTTGACAAAGTTATATGTCAGAGAGATCGTGAGCTTACATAGGGTTCCCTTGATGATTATTTCAGATCGAGACACGGTTCACCTCAAAGTATTGGCAGAGCATGCATGAGGTTATTGGGTTAAGGTTGAGATTTAGCACCGCATTCCACCCCTAGACAGATGGTCAGGCTGAGAGGACCATTCAAATAGTTGAGGATATGTTGAGGGCCTACTCCATGGATTGGAGAGGTAGGTCATATGGGAATTTGTTGCTTGTTGAGTTTGCCTATAATAATAGCTACAATGCGAGTATTGGCATGTCTCCTTATGAGGTGCTTTATGGCAAGCTTTGTAGGTCTCCTTTATGTTGGAGTGATGTGAGGGACAGATGGGTTGTGAAGTTTGAGTTAGTCGAGCAGTGCGCAGAGAAGGTCTGACTCATTTGGAGGCAATTATTGGCAACTGACAACTGCCAGAAGAGTTATACTGACAGGAGGCGAAAGGACTTAGAGTTTGATGTGGGAGAGCACGTGTTTTTGAGAGTTTCCCCTATGAAGGGAGTGATGAGATTCGGTGTCAAGGGGAAACTTAGTCCTAGATTTATTAGTTCTTTCAAGATCTTATGCAAGGATAGACCAGTTGCATATTAGTTAGCCTTTCCCCCACAGTTATTTGGAGTACGTGGTGTCTTCCACATCTTCATGCTGAGGAAGTATGTGCTAGATCCATCCTTTCTACTTGAGTAGTTTCCAAGAGAGATGCAGCCTGATTTGACTTTCGAGAACTGCTCGATACGAATCTTGGATCGTAAGATCTAAGAGTTGACGGCTAAGACCATTTCTTTGGTCAAGGTCCTTTGGCAGCATAACACAGCGTAGGAGGCCACATGGGAGATGGAGGACGAGATGAGGCAGATCCATCTAGAGCTATTTTTCTAGTGGTACGTATATATCAAAATTTTCTATGAGGGGAGGATGTAATACCCACTAATTTTTAAATTCTTAAAATGCATAATTGCGTAGAATTTTGAAATTTTGTGAAAATTGAGAAAATTTAAAATTTAAAAATTTAGAGATGAAATCACGAATTAAAACCTCAATATTTGGAATGTACATAGAAATGAAATTCAATGCCATTAGGAATGGAAAAATCAGAGACCAGACGAAAAATGGCTAATTATTTTAATTCTTTTATTTAATAAAATAAACAGAAAGGGTAAAATTATAATTGCACAGGTGGGGCCTGAGAAATTAAGCACCGAAATTGATGATTTGACTGGCATGGATGAGGCAGGGCGATGATTACTAGGATTTATGGCTAGTAATCATTTTTGAAATAAATAAATTCAAATTTTAAATAAAAAACAAAAAATTTAAAAATTGGTATTTATGGGTGGCTTTAAATGCACCTCCCCCAATTAATTCCCATGTCGTTTTCCCCCTACATTTACTCTCCCCTCTCCATTCCTTGTGCCACCAATGACGACGCTGATAGCTACGATGCAGCGACCCCTTTTCGTGTGTGACGAAATTCCCCTCCTCGGCCCTCCTGACTTGAGGTAGGCCCCCATTCTTTTTCCCCTTTCCCATTCCTGGCATTATGTGAAGTTTCTTTTCATTTGTTGATGCCGGAAAATGATGTGTATTGTTGTTTTTCGATGACTGTGTATGTCTTATTGTTTTTGTGAAAATAAAAGCATGATATGGTCTTAGATTGATAATCTGAATTGTTCATCTGGTGCATAACGAACCCAGGAACAAACCCATAAAATCTCATGGAAATCCAACGGCTAAGAACACCAAAACATGAAAAACAGTAAATAGGGGAAATTTTGTAAACGTGATGAAATCTAGTTAAAACCTCAGATTTAGGCAAAATCAGTTGATGGAAGTGCTATAAAATGAAAGCACACAAAAACCCAATCAAAATGTTGTAAAAATTGAAAATTTTTGTATATTGTTGGCATTGCCAACTGCGATCGGAGTCCAGTTGTCATCTTTGGGGCCTACGACTTAGTCAGGACGCACGCGTCTTGGGTGTCCCAATTGATGGTGATACACGCAGTGATAGTGATACACGCAAGATGTGTTCCGTACGTGTGCATGTCGATGTGACATTGAATTGATTTATTCATTTAAAAAATTGATTTATTTGAACTGTTCATTCACTAAGTGCTCCATTATGGGAGCTATAGAGGTCCAAATCATGATCCGAAACATCCATTTTGTTCATCTCGATGACACAAACCTAGATTTGACATGCAAACTTCAATTTGACCACTTTTAAAATAGTCAAATCACAAAATACTATACAATAACCTAGATTAGGCCGATCAATGGATGATTAGCCTTAGAAATTGATTATATGTATCAAATATGGAATGATCTAGTGGATTATAAGAGTCGATCTCAAGTGATTGTCAAGAAAAGTGATCTTGACCATTGATCTAATCAGGTGCCTTAGGATTGGCGATCAGAGAACGATCTTACCATCAGATCGATGTGTTATCATGGAAATACATGTAAATCACTAAACAAACATAGAAATTAGTTGAATCATGATGAAAATGATTGAGATTGATGATCATGTGTTGCTTACAAGTGGCAAAGAGTGATCCAATGGTTGGATCATCTCCAAACTTCATAAGATGAAAGAGATTGATCCTTTATTGATCAAAGAACATAAATTGAATAAATTATGATATAGATTGACAATCAAAGGTGATCGAATGACTTAGTGTGACTCATGATGTAATAGGTATGTTAGAGTGCGTGATTTAATATTGCTTACGAACATTATTGGAGTACTGCATTTTCGATGTAGGTGATTATATTTGGGATTTTTTCATGATTTCATAAATCATGACATATTTTCTGAGAACTTTGAGGCATTTATTCTACATTTATCATGTTTTATTAAAATGCATTCATTATTACATGTTTGATATCATGACATTTTGATTTATACAATTATCCATGTTTTGACATGTGATGGATGATATGTTATCATGCCTTTTGATTAGAGATTATTGAGATTATTTCAGATGAAAGTTTTACCATCTATGTCATGTTTTATTGTTTTATGATTGGTGTTGTTGCTCGGTGGGTACTATGCTAAGAGGGTTGTAGGGTTGGCCACTCGTCCTCTAACTTTGTGATAATATGATTAGACACCAGCTTCAAAAGAGGGCAAGGTATGTAGGTGGTGGTATCATGGGTAGTCTCCACCATGGGTCTATCCCCCCATGTGAGATAGAGGAAGTCTCCTGTTTCGGTATCGACGATGAGCGGCAGTGGTTGAGACCTTAGAGTGGTTGCCATTGCAGCGTAGTATCCCATGCACTTATTTTGCATGTTCATGCAATGCATATGTGTATGTATACCCACAGTGTGACTTTGTGTTTAGGGTGAAGCCTATGTGGGCGCCAGGTGTGGGCAGGCCTATGGGCTGTGCGAGCTTCCTAGTGTGCGAGTTATAGGCGAGGACCTTGGATTTTTTGGATGAGTACTCATTATCAGTAATTTGAGTGTAGTGGGACACTCCTAGGGCTTATTGTGTGCAGTGCCCTATTCATCATAACATGCATTATATTATTTTATGCACGTGAATCTTTATCTCTTTTGATGGATGCTTATCCATGTATTGATCATGCTTCACATGCCATGGTGATTACCTTTGATATTGTGTTGCTTAGGCAAAAAGCATGTTTTGATTTTGATTGTTTCGTTTAGACTATGAGATTCCATGCTTATTCATTATGGATGCCTGTTAATTTATCGTGCCTTATAAATGATTTACTCCATGAGACTCGACATGATGTTGAAGCTCTTTGTAAAGTATTATATCACATGTTTTTATTATTTGAAATCACCTACACAAGCAATAGCTTGCTGAAGCATTGCTTTGTTTTGCAATGCCTCAAATTTGGAACATGATAGCGCTGAGGGAAAGTAGGTGGAGCAGTGCTGATTTATTGAGGACCTCGAGGACCATCTGCCATTTTGTATTCCAGAGACTGGCTTAGTGTATGTTTCTCAGACTTGTGATTTGACTCCGTTGGGGTTGTATAGAGATGATATTTTCGTGGATGGTATTAGACCCATACTTTTAATGTAGTGATACTTACACATGTGTGTGTATGGTATGTGGTAATCATGGATGGAACCCTAAGGATTATGGACATTTATCATTACCCTACCTTTTATGACTGATGTTTTGATTAGTCATGGTTTTATATTGAGCCTGCATAGTGTATTAACTATTTGATTTTATTTATTGTCATTGTTTTGACTTGGTTGTCCATCGAGGTTTTCTATTTGGGCATTTCCCTTGAAATGGTTGTGTTATTTATATTAAATGCGAGTTTTCTATTTCAGGAATCTCACCTATTATTATTATTATTATTATTATTATTATAAATAATGGAAAAAGATTTTAGAAAACCCAGGGTGTCACAAAACTTGTTGTGGGCTACAGTGTAAATTATTGGTTATAATGCGTCGATCATGAACTGAAATCCCTTGCTCAAGAGATTAGATGCAAGGTTGACTCGCTCCCATCTTTCTACTTAGGTGTCACTATAGTGACAGGCAGGCCCAATCATATCCACTGGTTATGAGTTGTTGAGCCAATGGAATCTCAATTTTCATGCCCAAAAAGATAGCATTTATCGATCGGTGCATGGTAACGTTTATTAAGTTGTCACTTGGCAGCATGCCCATGTTGGAAGAGGATGGTATTTTACAAAGGCATGGGGAAGGCTTTAGAAGTAGCCCATGTGCTCTTCTAGTTTAATTGTCCAACGTTGTTTGATCTACAACGTTGAATTGAGTACCCCTGCGTTGGATAACTAGATAGCAACCAAAATATGGCTCCAAGTGTACTATTATAGGATTGAAAATACACTCGTACTTCTGATATCACTGTATGGATGGTTGACATCAATGGTACAACTATCCTTCAAGAGGAATGGGCTCAAGTAACACAGACATGATCTTGTCTTTTGTGTTTGAATCCGGATTACCAAGCCCATCGCCATCTTGGTAGAGGCAAACCGAGGTCCATGCAAGATTCACAGCAGCATCAATAAAAGATTGGTGGAATGGAGAAGGAACTGCACCAACTATTCATCTTCTTCCACAGTTCACTAATCAGCCCTCTCACGTGCTGACGGGCAACTGCTTCCGAAACACCGGTTTCATGCATGTAGCACTGTATTGAAGTGGGAACATCACCTCTCTCTAGCTCTGCCTGGTTTTTATGAAAAAGTACAGACAATTAACTGGATGCGAAAATTAAGATTGCTGCTTGAAGCAAATTTGTAAGTTAAGTTGCTTGATTACCGATGAAGTAGCCAAATCATTACAAAGACGGAAAATCATCGACGACCAACGAACAAGATCAGGATAGTTCGTTAAGAACTGTGGTTCCCCCACCCTATTGATTCTTATTAGTAAGAAGTAAAAGGGTATTAACAGAAGCGCTCCTGCTACTGAAACCCAGGCATTATTCAGATACTCGTCCAGCGTTGGTAGATACCCATTGTTGTACCATTTTGCTTCCAGCAGGAATGATTTACGCAAATCTGCCCACTGAAATAATAAAAATATTAGCCATATAAATTACAAGAGGAAGAACTTCAAACAAAATGGAAAGTGAATTTACGATGCACTTAAACTGATAACCTTGTACAAAAAGATGGACTGAAATTAACCAAAATGAATTACCGCTTTCTTCAAGTCTGCGATGACGTCTTCTCCTTGTTCGTTCAGGATATCATGAACGATTTCGTTAGTAGTATTGATTAGGGTAAGAAAACACGACCGCATGTACTCTGGAAGTTGTTCTAACGAGCTAACATCCCATCTGAAAAGGTCCATCAAGTATGCATAGCTATGTAAGTAGCGGTAAATTTAAACTCAACTAATTTGCATAATCTGAGTATATTTGATGCTAAGCCACTGAAGTAGTTCCCAAAATTTCAAAATAAATATTTCAATAAAATCCTCTCCATTGAAGAAGGAAAATATAATATATGGATTAGTGCTCATCTACAAAAAAAAAGAAAAGAAAATGGGGTGTTTCTTGACCAACCTGTCAACTGCTTCTGTAAAGAGGATTAGCTCATCCCAAGAGCCATAGATATCATAAATATCATCTATGGTTACTATTAGTTGGTTGGCCTTAGTAAGATTTCTTCTGCAATGTGTGTATTGTGGATGTGACATCACCCCTTGAGCGCAAAAGAAGCACTCCACCAATCTATCTCTAGCAAATGGCAACTGCTCCTGGAGACGCAGATCCCTCCACCAACTACAAGACACAGAGCAAATTATTTGGGTGGAATGCTATCATGAGGACAATCCCATGGCACAACAGTTGCCGCATGGCGCCCCTACTTTTACACCAGTTGGTTAATCTGACCTTTTCCTCTGATTTCTTCAACTTTGGATGTCTAAAAGTCCAATTGTAGATTGGATTAATCTAGCATGTGTACTTTTTATCACAAGAAACGCATGGTTAAGAAGCCAATATAAACATCAGTAGTGGAGATTCAATTATCAAATATTGGCTTGACCGATGCTAGAATGATCTAATCATGCATTGTAATTTTTGGTATACAAGATATAAGTTGGAGAAATTAGATGAACAGCTGATCGATGCATGCCCTCATGCAAACATGTCGGACCATTTGGCAGTTACCATGTGGTCACTCTTTGGTGGGCAACTTACCATCTGGTCACACGATCCATGTAGCATTTCCGTGCTATCATAGAGCGCAAGTACCACGCTAAGTTACGGTGTCGTGCACCACTTCTGCATGGAAGGGCCCAGACCTTTGGTTGCTCCAACCCGTCCATCTGTATTCTCCTACCTTACGAACTTGTCTAAAGTACACACCTGGATACTTCCATAAGATCGTCCCGGTGAACTTTCTGGACAATGTTGAAATCTAGCCTCGCGAGTTCAAGTAAAGCAGGGTTCATACGTTCTTCTTTCTCATATGCATTTATGTACCACTTAGCGTCTAACCTTCGCATCCTCCAGTGCATAGGAAGCTCTAAAGCATGCTCCACTTGTTTGGCAATGATTGGGTCTATGTTCCCTTTGATGTTCTTGAGGTGCCTACTTGTAAAATCATGGGCTTCATCCAAGAGGCTTTCTCCTTCTAAAGCCAGGTAAGAAGCTTCATACAAGCTCAACATTCCCTTTGTGTCTTGCACGAGGCATTCTCTAAAACCCCCTCTCGACATTGAATCCACTCAAGACATCTGCCCCCACCAAGAAAAAAAAACAGAAATGAGAAGTAACATCTGGATCAGCTCAGAAAAGATTAATATGTTGTACAGATTTGATTGTACTAAAACAAAATCAAGTATTCAGTTCAAAAGTTAAAAGAGATACCTTCTGATATCTCAAACCCATGTTATCGAAGGATTCTAAAGCGGAGAGTAGTAGCATAAAGATTTTCCTTTTTTGCAATGTAATATTTGATGGTAGAGATCCTATCTAGGGCTCCTTTAATCTCCTTTTCTGTAACACCCCGGATTTTTAAGAATTTTTTTTTTTTTTTATAATGGAATTTTAAATAAGAGCATTTGAGATCCCATGAGAAAAGATTTATTTAACATTTTACTAAACCTATCTTAAAAACTCCGGGTGTTAGTTTTCCTTTCTCAAAATGGCGTACATGTAATTTAAACATAAATAAATAATCCTCGTATAAATCAACGTCAAATAAATAGGCGCCTTTATTTTAAATCAAATAAACGTCCAAAAGACAATAATAATATGGCCCAGGGTCTATCCATCATACCATCCCATATAAATGTCCAACATATGTCCAAACATCTAAATCACATCCAAATATAAAGTATGCAGTTCATAATAAAATCCAAATGATAATCCTGTTTAATGACTCACATCACCGTGCCTAACACTATAGAAAAATGGTCTTCGGCGGCTCTCACGGCTTCTCAACAAATTTCCTTGCCTTTCCCGTTATCGCACTCGAGATCTAAGGCATTGCAAAATAAAGCAATGCCTCAAAGAAGCTATCGCTTGTGTAGGTACATAGCCAATTAATGTAATAAATGAAAGAAATAATGAACAACACTGATAAAAAGTCTAACACTTATGAAAATAGTGATATCATAATGCCATGTTCAAATAAATGCCAATTTATTCCATATGCTAAAACATGCAAATATAGAGTTAAAACATGACATGAATCAATAAAATGGAGCATACAACAAGAATAAGGGCACCCTAAGGTAATGGGTCCCATCACATCGCACTAACATCCCTGATCAGGAGTACACGTAGTCAACCTCTGAGTGTCGTCACACCCAGGCATATCATCCATAACCATGCTCATCATACATGCACACATAATAAGAATATGGGCCATCATGCTGCAGTGGCAACCCTCCATGGGTATCAACCACCGCCGCTCCCCGTCGACACCATAACGAGAGACTTAGCGTCTGTCCCCATGGAAAGGCTCAGACCGGTAGTGTGGACTATCGATGTTACCAAACCCCTACCGAATGCCATCTATGGGCAGGTGTCTATCATATCACAAACTCATCACATCATAATCTCGGAAGGTGGGTGGCCGGCCCTATCCCTCCTAGCATGACGCCCACTGGGCGAGAGCACCCGTCATCAAATATAAAACACGGAAATCATATGTATATGCTAAAACTCAAGAGCACTTATAGCTTGCAATCCCCAAGACATGCCCCTCATCCTGGGGTTAGCCTATAAAAGGACCAGCTAATAAGCCTCTATTCTCATTTCCATGTAAATCCATGTATTTTCTATATATACAATAAGAAATAAAACTATAATTAAGCATAACTAATTAACATCATACTTGTAAAAGCATTTTAAATAAGTTTATTCAGTAAAAGATTTCAATTTGGAATAACCATCCTGTACGTAATGTCGCATGAAATCCACGGTAAATAATAATTGCATTTTAAAACACAATCACACATGATGCTATATTTAAACATGGTTCAAATATCAAGGCAAAACATTAGTTGTCGTTACCTACCTCAGTGTGAGGCCACTAGCTTGCTAATAACTCCCTTTAATTAGTATGTTCAAGTACACCTGTACATGTCACATCACTATTTTAAAAATTTTCTAAATAAAAAGTGGTCATTTCTAAGTTTTTAAGTTAAAACTAGGTCCGTGTCGTCAATACGGTCACAACGCCTCTTCCGGATCGTGATTTGGACCTCTCTAGCTCCCAAAAATCAAGTTTTAGTGAAAACTACCCTCAAATGGGGCCTGCCGGACCACCATAAGGTGGTTTAAACCGGCGGCACCCTTTTCCGCCGGTTTACACTGGCTTGTACCGGCGCCACGAAGACGCATGTTGACGCAGACGTCACACGCGTCCCGGTCCCACCGCGACAGCCAACCAGGGCCTTCCCGCACGCGCGCGGCGCCGCACACGCGTGAGACGACGACGTCGTGTGATGTCGTCCCTCGGGCGTCACCGAGTGCGTCCTGGCGTCAGCGCCAGGCGCCGACGCCGGAGAAGATGACCGGATTCCGGTCGCCTCCGGCGGAGCTACAGAGCTCCATTTTGCGTGATTTTTGCGTCATTTTCTTCAGAATTCTCTCTAGAATCCATTTATGCCCTCCTTTTGCACTAAATTTTCCAAAAACCATGGTTTTTAAATAATTTTTCCCAAGTTCGTAAAAACATCCATAGGTACTGGTTTTTGGGTTTTCTAGAGAAATCCACCGTTGGATCACTCCCAAATTTAAAGGGTATGCTCTTGGGTCTCTTGTACACTAGTTGGACGGTGCGATTTTCAAACGGACTAGGTTTGATCCATGAAATCATGCTCCAACAGTAGCGTGCACACAGGTTCCTAAAAATCTGATTTTTCCTAATTTTTAAATGTTTTTCCTATTTGTTTTTCCTATTTAATAAATACGAAAAACATAGGTTTGAGGCTTACCTTGCACCTGGTCGGAGTTGCTCGTGTTGCCGGGGCTCTACTCGCCGGAAAAATCTAAGTTTTGCAGGGCTAGGGTTTTGCGTAGCACTGGAGCGTTTTGGCAACCTGGGAATGGTAGATATAGGCCTAGAGTCCTAGGGGAAGAGAACCTCTTCCATTCACGCCTCTTTCCATGGCTTCTCTGGCAATTTTGCCGGATCTGGGTGCAGACGTGTGGAAGACGGGGGTGCCATTATCAATTTGGGCCCCTATGTTATACGTTTCTGTCAAATGACAAAATTGCCCTTACAACTTCGACGGCTCATAACTCCCTCGTTTGAGCTCCGTTTCTCGCGTTCTTGGTGGCGTTGGATTCGTATCAACGAGCACTTTCTAATTCTTATATTTTCAGGAAAAAATTTCATCCATAAATTTTTATTTTAATTTATTTAATAATTTCCTATTTTATCCTAAAAATTAAGGATATTACATTTTCAAAATGGTATTCAATGCCTAGACGTTGGATAATGTCGACTAACTCAAGAAGATCCACTGGTTCGATTGCTTCTTTAAAGAATTGTCTCACATTTGCCTTGTACTTCTCAACTGTAACTGCATACGTATCATGCTGCATAATAACGAGCACCAGTTAGTAAATTCATGTGTTAGGCAACCTGGAAATTTGCCCTGACTAGAATGTGAAGGGAGTTGAGTTAACCTTGGTGATGAGAAAAATCTGAGCAATATGTTTAATAATATTGCTTGCTTAAAGCTTTAGTTAACCAAAAGTACGCTTGTCGTGAAGTGACTCACTGCATTGGAAAAGACTTCTTTGAAAGGTTCGGTATTCAAATTTTATCAGCAGCTTATAGTGTTTTTCAATGCAGCTAATCACTTGTCGAATTGACTTGATTTGCTACTAAGTCTATCGAGGATGCTAAGGTTTCAGGTTTAAGATGCGAAAATACAAAGGCTGACCCTTGTGGTCCATCATGCACAAGAGCTTTGTTCATCGGAGGGGCCCTTTTTCTGTCTGAGGACGTTTGAAATCGACACATGCATCGAATTTTAAAATAACGAACCTAACCATGAGTTAGCAGTTCAGAAAATTCAAAATTGTAACTGCAAAGCTGCGGCATGCATGGTTGGAGTGGACAATCCTCCATGCACTGCCACCACAGAATCGAAAGTTACAACGAGTTTGAGTACGATGGCCACGGTAGCCTCTGTTCTACTCGCAATTCTCAAAGGATATAGTGAAATTAAAGACCCTCCAGTTTGAGAGCGATGCTAGGGCCGCAAATCAAGATGGAGTTGGATTCCCACCATGGAGTTGTTATTAACTTCAGATTGTAAGCTCACCATAGAATTGTTTGTTGACAAGGAGAGAGATTCATAGTCCCAAATATTGGGCTTATAGTTCGCGGATCGCCTGCTGGATGTAAGAGCCACGGGAAGGGAATGAAGGGGAAGACCAGAGGCCATTGTTCTTGCTCAAATATGCAAGTAGCCGATAGCCCATGGACATATTTATAGTGCGAGGGGAGATTTTGTTTTCTGTTTTCCTTTTTTCTGATCGAGCTTCTAACTCGGGCCACATTTTTTTTTTTTCTATTTTTCTGGTGTTTTTTCAGTTGAATAGTGGTTAACTGATCCACATCAAGAACCACGCAAAACACCTGAAGCGGAAGAGAAACCTAGACACATCGAAAGCATAGGAACACCTTTAGCCCGACAATTTGCCATCACTTTGGCAGACGGTCTCACATTCAATCCTGACCTACCAAACATACCTAAATTTGGTCGAGCGGGGTCCGAAGTGCCAAGAGTGTACTTGCTGTCTCTAAGCCCCGGGTGAGATTGTAGGAATGTCCCTTCAGAATCAGCGGCCCCATAGATAGCCAGATCCTTCTAGATCTTAAGAACTTTTTCTATTACTGTGCCTAGATTTTGGGTGATGTGAACCGTTCATTTTCGAGGTCAGGGATAAATGCGCCAGAAATCTAAACAATTAGGTAGCTCTAGAATGATCGATTTTTTTCAGTCTAATTACAATGGATTAGGAGATTTTACCATCCAAGTCTATAACTCGAAGCATCGATCACACCACAAAATCATCCAATGGTTGAGATGTTCCGTACCTGGTACATTTAATACGGCATAAAAGTAATGATTAAGATCACCCCAAATCTGTTACCATTTGTAGTTTCAGGTGCAAATTATGCTCACAGATTAATTACGAATCATCTGATCTTTTTGTTTACATGAGGCTGGCAAATACCGCCAAGTTACTGTTCAAGATCTAGAGAGAACATGGGATGAAGCGATCTGAAATCAAAGTTATGTGCAGGAGATGAAGCCAAAGTGGATGACACACATGTTAATCCTTATGTTTAGAAATTAATTTGATGGTTCTGTGATGGAGAATCCAAGACCTTGAGGAGTTGGCGTGAGCGATGGAGAAATTAATTTGAAAGCTAGCTAGTAGGAGATTAGAAGGGATCCTTGGCACAACAGTAGAGTTGATGTGACGTGACCTTGAAGTCTGCCCTTTGCCTGGACTCCGCATGACGTCGTCCACCGGGCTGCCTTTTTTAGCTAGTGGGAGATTTGACTCTTGTAATGCAAAAATAGAAGCGTAGTTTTCTGTAATTAAGTTCCAGGCATAAAACTGAGTTGCAACTCCGATCATTGACGGAGACTTGAAAAATGTCATGACGAAGAATGTGGAGGAAGTTTCTTAGAGGTTTGAAGATCTTTTAATTAAAATTTAACAGATTTGTTATTCTATTTAGACACAACAAAAGATCTGCTAATGAGATTGGCAATATGAATTAGTTAAAAGGGCCGGTGACTGGTTATTGTTATATTGCTTAGATTTATTCATAAGGGAGTTTGGCACAATGGTAAAAGTTGTTGTCATGTGACCTTGAGGGCACTGGTTCAAGGCGTAAAAACAACCTCTTGTAAAAATACAAGATAAGGTTGTACTATAGGCCCCTGTGGTCCGCCCCTTTCCCAAACCCCGCATAGAGGTGCAGGGCTGCCTTTTTTTGTTTAGATTTATTCATCAGCTTTGTTATTCTATTTAGACACAACAAAAGATCTGCCAATGAGGTTGGCGATGCATCAGTTAAAAAGGGCCGGTGATTGGTTATTATTATATTGTTGAGATTTATTTCTGTGGTAGTCTCTCTCACACCATGTTTTTCGTGAAGAGTTTCATTTTTTCAAAGTGCCATCTACCTAAATAAATTATTAAACTATTCAAAAGAAAAGAAAAAATGTCTAGCCCTTGCCGTTCACGATCAACGTAATATTGTCATGCCTTTTTCTTTTCAAATTGAAACGAGATTCATTTTTTGTTCGCTGTCTAGGTGGTTAGAATGGAAGCCAGCCATTGCATGGGGAATAATCAAATCGTGTGGCCCATCTTCTCTTCAGCTACAACCTTCGACGGGCCTTCCGAGTACAACTAATTTCCCCTAGTTTAGTTGCCCGTTCAGATAAGGGTTGGGACCAGTTGAATCCATCAAAATGACATGATCCACGTAGTAACTTACATGTTGGCATACTTAGCGAGTACCAACAAAAAGACATGCCACATATCTTAATTGCCCAATAAGGAAAGGATCGGGACTATTTTGTGTCCAACAAAAGGACCTGCCACATAATTTAAGTGAGTTTAACAATATTTGATATGACCAAGTGTAAGAGGCAAGATCATCTATCCTTGTGAGGTCGGCAATGGAGAGGATGTCTTGGGCTGGAAAGGCCTTACATAACTAAAAAAAATGAGGGTAAAAATAAATAACTGAGATGAAGCTGCGCAGATGACAACTTTTTGAACCACCTAAGAAACGGCTGCATCTAGTTTTTCTTTTGGGACTTTTAGCACGTCTCAAAGGTTTGCAGACAATTAACCACAGAAATTCCTTATCATCGTTGATATTCTTTGAGTGGTAGGGCTTTTATATGTTTGGCTTAAGTATGAGATTTTTAATAAATTTTTCAATAAATAATGATATGAAGATTGAGGCTGGTTTGCATGACAGATGGGAATAAGATGACAAGGTAAAAAATCATAAAATGAGTTATTAGAGAAAAATAAATTTTGATTAATTAGTCTTCAAATTTGAGTTTAAGTTCACAACTTCATGTTTAGTTTGGTAAATCTTCCCACAATTAGAAATATTACAAACTTTTAAATTATTTGGGAAAAAATTGAGAGCTTAAAATGTTGGGACATTTAAAAAAAATTATTAGTCAAATTTTCTTTTTACTATGAGTTAGATACGCCATCAAATGTCTAGTGAAGCTGGTCATGGATTTTTATTCACTCTCTCTCTCTCTCTCTCTCTCTCTCTCTCTCCTTTATGTGTGTTTGTGTATATGTCCCCATCCATGTTGGCAAAGATCTCTCTAAACTGCCTACATGTATAGCTATATAGGTTTACACACACACACACACACACACACACACACACACACACAATTATTTCAACAAGGATGTAACAACAAATAAAATAAAAAATAAAAACACTTAAACGAAGAGGGGCCAGAATTGGTATTGGCACCCCCCATGTAAGAGACCCATCGGGTTTGTCTTTTCCCAAAAACCCAACAGACCAGAAATCCATCAAGAGGGAAAAACGGGGAGAGAAGAAGAGAAAGGGAAGAAGGAAAGAAGAGAAAGGGAAGAAGGAAAGGAGAGAGAGGGAGGAGATAAAGAAGAAGAGGAAGGAGAGAAAGCTCGCTAGGAAAGTCTGCCACGTCGACGAGCAGGGAAACAAGTTTAGGGTTTTCGGGTTCTGGAGTTCATAGACCTCGCTGGAGAAGATGATGGCTCCGATCATCAATGGAGCTGACTAATCTCCTTAGCACACTAGCAGGAACCAAAATCCTAGGTTTTGGAACGATCCAAGCATTGCGGAACGTTGGATTGAAAGGGAAAATGTCGCATGTGTATGTTGGAGGAGTTTTCGATGAATCGAAGCTCATCTAGCCCATTCTAGAGAGAAAAAAATATGAAAAGACACTGGTCAGGTAAGATCTGCAAAACCCAACTTTTGATTTGTGGTGTTTTGCAGAATTCGTACTTTTTCACCCTAGATCTAGAATTTCAGATAATCCAACTGTCCAGTCCCCAATCCAAGTGTAGGGATAGGTAATTTAGTGCATGATGTAGCTCTGATCACACAAAAACGTCAGATCTAGGCTGAAATTTGATCGGACGATCTCAGCCGTCCAATTGGGTACTATTCAGAAAGTAACCTTTTGATGCCTGATTGACGATCAGACACCACAAACGAGTTCTAGAGCACTGAAATTGATAGGATATGGCACAAATTGAAATTTTTAGACTGAAATTGATCTAAAAATGAAAATCGTTTGATTGGACAGTAGAAAAATAAGGACTTGACACTTTTGATTTGTGGTTAGATGCTACCATGGTGTACTCTAACCTTTAATAAGTTAAGATACTTGAAAAATTCAAGATGAGACCATTTAACGATGAAAACAACTTAGAGCCACTTAAGAAAAGTGGTGAATAGCCAGTCTAGAACCAATGGTATGGATTGACAATCCACTAATCATAGGTCATTCAACTAGCTATCAATCAATAGCTAATGAAATGTCCTTAGCATGGAATTAAGTACTTTTACTTCGCTTTATGACGACTATTGTCAGTGACTAACTTAGAGCGAGCTTTCATATTGGAAAAGCTAGGAGAAGTCCCAAAGTCGTATATCTAAATATGTTTTCTTGCACTTTATAGAGGCATGATTGATTTAGGAGCTCGTACGCGAATTGAGGAAGGTATTCACGTCAGTGAATTAGAAGAGCACAATTTGAGGTAGGTGGAATTGAGATTGCTAAGATTTTTGCTATATACGTATTTGTATATGAAATTTGAGCATTGAAACAAGTCCTTTCAATTTATATAAAAGGCAAGATGAATGTGCATAATAAAATTTAACCATGATTAAACTGTTCATGCAAAAGCTATACATTATTGTGAATTATGTGAGAAAATATAAGACTAATACCAAAAAATTGTGAGTTGACTTGTAAGAGTGAAATGGGCCATTATGATGTGGGTGGGCCACGAAGTCGTTATGATGTGGGCAGGCCTTTGGGCTGGACGAGCTATCGGTCCCTGATAATTAGCCCCATTGTTTGGAGAGTTTGACGCGTACTGAGGGGTCATTATGACGTGGGCGGGCCACGAAGTTGTTATGATGTGGGCGGGCCTTCGAGCTGGAAGAGCTATCGGTTCCTGGTTGGACGAGCTACTGGTCTCTCAGGAGTAAAGCCTTGAGGTGTGTCTTTGAGTTTGGAGTGTCTTTGGTTTTAACCTATTGCGCTGACTCACTAAGCTAAAGAGGATAATATCGTCTGCTGTGTACTTGATACACACGACAACGCGTTGGTGTTTGGTAATGTGAAATGGCTCGTATGAGCAAAAACTGGTATCAGGAAATGAAAATGATTAGTGACTTTGACATGTGACTGCATACTTGCATTTCAAGAATGTTTTAGTACTAATGCATTGATGTTTTTTTTATCTTGTCATGAATTTATGATGTTGGTGAATGTCAAATTATTTCAAGCCAAATGATAATTGAATACTAGTTGCATGTTTCAGCATGGACAAATTAAATTATATAGAATATCAGGATTTTGTATATATATATATATAATTGCTTCTTATTCCACCTACACAAATGCAAGTTTGCTGAGATATTGTATTTATTTACAATATCTCAGAGCAGAGGACTCCCAAGAAGTAGGAGCTTGTTGATAGGAGTACATTGACGAAAAGCTCTTGACTTAGACAGGTAATGATTGGTTTATGTTTGAAGTCATTTTATCTGAGATGGGAAAGGGACTGCTATATATATGTAATTTTGGAGAGTTGGATAACTTATGTGATTTGGTTGGGGTGTGGAGTTCTTGGTTGTGATTTTATTAGATTTGATTTGTCTTTATTTGGGAAAATGTACAAAAAGGAGACATAGTCTTCATTTATATTTTAAACTTGTCAAAAATGTTTATCAAGTACTTCACAATGACATGCGTTAAACGTCATGTGTCCAAAAAACAGAGGAAACTTTGCCGGATTGTTGGTAGAAATGAGTGCTCATTTCACCGAGAATCCTTGTTTTTGATAAAAGAAAAATGACACTCGGGGTTTTTCAAAGCGAATTTAAAAGAAAAAATTCTTTCGCATTTGTTTACAATTTAAAAATGATTTTATTAGAAATTGAGCTCACTAAGTCGTTGTCTTTTGGATTTAAAAAGTGTTATGAAAAGCTGGGGCTTCACAAAGGAGTTATAGGTGATGTTTGATTGGCCAGCGAAAAGTATCTAACTGTCATTTTCTCTAACTTTTTTTTTCTACTTTTTTCCAGACAATTAAATGTCACTTGCACCTGCATCAAACAACAGAAATTAATACATCCCTCTAAAGGGGTAGCCCTAGTGCACAAAGCTCCCACGTATGCAAGGTCTGGGGAAGGGGCAGACTACAAGGGTCAATAATACGCAGCCTTACTTTGTATTTTGCAAGAGGCTGACCTTAAGGTCACACGACAACAACTCTACCATTACCTTAAGGTTCCTTTCAACACACACACACACACACACACACACACACACACACACACACACACCAGGTTTGATCTGTCGAGCTTTTCTCCTTCATTCTTCCAGTTGGTTTTCAAGGAGATTGGGGTTTTCCTCAAGCAGCCACCAATGTTTATCAAACCTCTTCCTAGCTCTGAGTATTGTCCCTGCTAGATTTTATCTAGTTTTTCTTTAGAGATTCCCATTTTTTTTCTGTGGTGTATGTTCTGTATCGACAGTTTTTGCGTCATCGTGTTTTCGCCATATGGCCTTTAGACCTTTTGGAAGATACTAGCTTGAGAGCAACAAGTCCAGTATACCATGGAATATTAAATCTAAACATGACTAGATCCTTTATACAGACATGGTGGGAAGGAATCAAATCGGAAGAAAACCAAGGTTATGCGGTAGGTGCAGAGTCAAGAACTACGCCTTTAGCGATTTTATGTTATTGATGCAAAAGATCTAGTCCCCTTTTGGTCATGTTATTTCTCAATCAGACATTACCAACACCGGCGATGAGAAGACCGAGAGGTTCAAGACGTCTAAGGATCACATGTATACAAATTTTACTAACGATGAACAATGCATCAACCATAATCCACAAGTTTCTTTCAACAAAGAAAGGTCTTTCAAGAATGTTCTTATCAACAAGGAAAATCTAAAATGGGGAATTGAAAATGCATAATTGTGTAGAATTTTAAAATTTTGTGAAAATTGGGGAATTGAAAATTGTAGAGATAAAATCACGAATTAAAACCTTAATATTTAAAATGTACACAAGAAATAAAATTCAATGCCATTAAGAATGTTAAAATCAAAGATTGAATGAAAAATGGCTAATTATTTTAAGTTTTCTATTTAATAAAATAAACAAAAAGGATAAAATTGTAATTGCACGAGTGGGGCCCAAGAAATCAAGCATTGAAATTGATGATTTGACAGGCATGGATGATGCAAGGCGATGATTACCAGCATTTATGGTTGGTAATCATTTTTGAAATAAATAAATTTAAATTTTAAATAAAAAACAAATTTTTAAAAAATCTATATTCATTGGGGGGCTTTAAATGCCCCTCCCCCCATTAATACCCATGTTGTTTCCCCCTACATTTACTCTCCCCTCTCCGTTCCTCGTGCCACCAATGACGATGTCGCCAGCAACGACGCAGTGACCCCTTTTCGTGCGCAACGGAATTCCCCTCCTCGGCCCGCCTGACCTAAGGTAGGCCTCCGTTCTTTTCCCCCTTCCCATTCCCAGCATTATGTGAAGTTTCTCTTCGTTTGTTGATGTTGGAAAACAGTGTGGATTGTCGTTGTCCGGTGAATGTTTATGCCTTACTGTTTCTGTGAAAATAAACACATGAAACGATATTAGATTAATGATCTGAATCGTTCATCTTGTGCATGACGAACATAGAAACAAACTTATAAAATCTCATGGAAATCCAATGACTAAGAACACCAAAACATGAAAAAAAGTAAATAGGGAATTTTTTTTTGTAAAAGTGATGAAATTGAGTAAAAACCTCAGATTTAGGCAACATCAGTTGATTGAAGTGCTACAAAATGAAAGTAAACAAAAACCCAATCAAAATGACATAAAAATCGAAATTTTTTGGATACTGTGGGCGTCGCCGACGGTGATTGGAGTTCGATTGTCGTCTTTGGCGACTGTGACTCAGTTAGGACGCACGCAAGGGTTGTGTCTTGGGTGTCCTGATTGACAGTGACGCATGCAGTGATAGTGACATACGCATGACATGTTCTGTACGTGCACTCATCCCTCTGATGTCGAATTGATTTATTCATTAATTTTTTTTATTTATTTAGACTATTCATTCATTAAAGGCTCAATTATGGGAGCTATAGAGGTCCAAATCATGATATGAGACATCCATTTTATTTGTCTCGACGACGCAAACCTAGATTTGACATCAAAACTTCAATTTGACAACTTTTAAAATAGTCAAATCACAAAATACTATTCAATAAGTATTGATGTTTAACAGCAAGTGCACGAGCTATTGTAGTGTAGCTTATGCAAATACGGGTCAATTCCGTAGAGACTTGACTTAAAAAGTAAGAATTTCAATAAAATTTAATTATCTAAAATAAAAAAATAAATCACTCAAAAATACTGAAATTATTGAAGTTATAATTAGAGTTCTGATCTAATCAACTTCTCAAAAATACAGAATTTTTAATTTCTAAATAAAACAAATAAAATCAAATAACAAGAAAAAACTACTTTCCTAGATTAATTACTATCAAAATCTTCAAATTTCAAATCTGATAGATGATCAACCTTCATATATATCTTCATCATGTCTTTGATTAGAGATCCACCAGTCGAATTTGTCAGATTCATCAAAATCAAAGAGATCTGGGCTAAATTGTGATTTCAAGATTTGGACGGTTTAGATTGATTTATGAATTTTAGATCGAAGATCAGAAACATCAATTAGATCTAGGGATGTCCTAAGAACAAAATTGTAAAATTAATTTTGAATCCACTAAGAAACGAATGAGAAATTGAAGATTTTGGTTTGATTAAGGCTAACCCATTGATTGGGTTAGACCTTAATTGATCGGGTCTTGGATTAATCTGTTCCTGGATAAGCAGAATATGGATAAAACAGAACCGGAATAAATAGGGACACATATGTAATTTTTGAAAAAGGACAGAAGTGTAATTGATTTTAAAATAAAAGGGCAAAATCAGAATTAAGTGAAAATTTTGGTTTTTAAGAAAAACTAGGAAAACTCGATGAAGAAGGGGGAGTCAGAAGAGGAAGATGAGAAGAAAAGAGAAGAGGAGGAAGAAGAGGAAGAGGGGTGCATGAGACTTTGTTTTCATAGAATACTTTAGAAAATGAGTAAAAAGATGAATTAATCATATTCAATTTCATTAATAAGCTAAAGTTATCTAGATTATACTTCATAAACTCCAATTCTTATCATAGTAAAGGAATTAACCTAAAAAAAATTTCAAAAATTTTCTCACCCCCCCTCTTTTTTTTTGAAAAAGCAAGGAAATCACCTAAAAACCTAAAAAAAATTAGAATTTGCTAGAATTCTACACCCCCAACCTGACAGAAACATTGTCCTCAATGTTTAAAAATGTGACGACTCGGGGTTTTCAATGCCATTTTTAGTAAAAACGAAGCGAGATCGATCTCTAGTTTTAAACCAATTTATGCAGAAGAATGCAGGAAAATTTTCTTTTTCTTCAAAAACATTGTATAAAGAGCCCGAGTGTCAAAATGAACGCTCAATGCATAGTGCCATGGCAATTTATAAACCAAATCAAAACAAGTAGTTACTCCCAGGATTGTTAGTCACAGCCACAGCTATAACAAATACTTACAATTAAGATTACAGTAGCTACCAAAAGAAATTACTAATTAAGTCTTACCTTTGCCTACTTGACTTTGATTCTAACGCCTCCTGATCCTCCTTCTATTTGTACTTTGTTTGATCTGAAAAATAATGGATTGGGTTGAGTATTTACCATACTCAGTAGGTAACCTGACACTACCCTTTTTGAAAACACAGCAATGCATCATACAAAGTTCAAAATGGTTGCATGAAAGACATCGGGAATGCTATATTTGTGATAGGTGTGCATTTGTATGAATAAAATGTAAGTTATGTCATCTATTGAAATTCTTTATCAAACTTCAGTATGCAACACTAATAGTATGTCTAGTTTTCAGAACATCGAAATCAATAGATTAACTATGTCAAATCAATACATCGTATAAAACGATCAAGAAATACTTAAAATAGTCTTCATGTGAGGCATATGTTAGCATCACAGAGGAACATGCATTGGATCTCAAGTCAACTGGTCATGAGTACTCGTTGACAACCATTTACATGCTATATGCATATCCATACTACTGAAATCATAGGGTCACTATGCTCCTCCGCGGGCTGCCTCTTTCGGCGATCTGCCCACTTGGAACTTAAGGTTTTATTCCTGACGCAGGTTGCCTCATTCGGCGATCTACCTGCTATCCCTATGTAGGCTGCCTCATTCGGCGATCTACCTACTTAACATAGTGCCCATCAGGCTCAATAGCCCAAAAACATACATAGTCCCAATCTCAAATCAATCATAAATCATGCAATTTATGGATTTATTTTCAACGTATGCAAGTATTGCGTAAAATGTCATGAATCCGTAACTCATATAAAAACATTACTTCTCAACAGCATTTTTCCTTCAATACAAGATTTTTCAAATATATATATATATATATATATAGATATATAAGTCATGAAATCAGGCCTCGCATACTTGTATGAGAACAACATGGTTTAAAACACATGCTCAATATAGTAATAAAAGCATATAACTATGAAAGTTTGAAATATATTTTGAAAACAGAGTAGGATCAGATGACCTACCTCGTGCGTTGTTACTTAGCTCATGCCCGTCTTCAGTTCGAGTTCGAGAATATCTTGGTAAGGTCCTGAATGATGTTTAAACATAATATCTAGGTGTTATTTTTAAGCTCACAGGGTAAAGGTCATATGATGTTGGTTTCTAGGGGCTATTCTATGATATTTTTAAGTTGCTCTTTATCTAAGAATGTCCTGCATTTTAATGTATAATTGGGTCCGTGTCAAAAATACGGACACAACGGTCCTTTTGGCTCATCAATCAGAGTTATATAGGCTCCGAAATTGGATTTTACAAGGTCGCGCCTTACAGACGTCCCAATTGTAGTGCCTAGGGTCCTGCGCGCCACGGTTCTGAATGCGCGTGCTATGGGTTCTAGGATACGTGTGCGCCCTAGTTGCACCGCAACCAGGCTCATGTGCGTACGTCTGAAATAGTGTGCCAGAGTGTGCGCTGTTGCGCAGACGTGTCTTAGGCGCGGCCACGGTGTGCCTTAGCTCCCAGGACGTCCCATGCGTCCTGGTTGAGCTAAGACAACTATCCGCACGCGACGCATGCGCGAGGACGGCCCCAGGGAGCTTGGCACGGGTGTGCGTCAAGCCAGGCGCCCCTGGACCACACCGTGCACCTGGGGACGTCCGCACCCCTGGGACGCTCATGCACAAGGACCTTGGATGGGTTTCCACCGGTGTTTTCCGGCCGTAACACTGCCCAGATCTGGCCAAAATTTGGGGGAAAACGGGAAAGAGGAGAGAGGGAAACAGAGGAGCCTTGCCTGGGTAGTTCGAGTCGTGCCCTTCTTCTATTGGAGCGGCTCCTTCGTCGTTTGCTGGAAAACCCAGAAAAACTCGTTAACTAGAAAAATCCGGTGAAATGGCAATGGCCAGGGGAGGAAAAATGAAGAGGAGAAGAGAGAAAGATGGCTGGCCCAATGGGAGAACCTGGGCTGTGCCAGATTTTCGCAGGGAACAAGGAGGGTGTTTCAGATTTGAAGCCCTAGCTTGGTCGGAGAGGAAAATCAGATGGGTAGGGGAGAGGGGAAGAGTAGGCTTTATAGCTGTGCTAAGGCGGTGCTCGCCCTATGGCAGTGCCGCCTTTTCCCCCTAGCACCACCTTGCAGAGGCGGTGCTGGAGGTTTTGGAAAAATTGGGAGAGGGGGGGGGGGTTTCTGGAGAACTCAAGATGCAAGGTTGAAGGAGGAAGATGACGGGGTGCCGTTATCAAAACGGCCCCTGCGGTTTTGACCTTTTTCGTTTTTTAGGTACATTTTACAAAAATGCCCTCAATCTTCTAACGCCTATAACTTCTTCATATGAGCTCTGTTTTCGGCGTTCTTTGAGGCGTTGGATTCCATTTTGCGTGTCGTATCTAGTGGCACTAATTTTATTCACAAATTCCTAAGTTTTCTATGTGAATTTAGATCAAACATTCAACCACCTAATAAGACCTTTAAACATATAATAAACATATATTCATTCCCAAAATAGACCAAGTTACAATATTGTTGGCAACGAGACAACATCATGGTTGGTTTTTATAAAAAATGCCTCCAAGATTTGGGTCATTACAAAAAAGTAGGACCTAAAATGAATATGGGTGATGTAGAAAATAACAAAAAGGAAAAACTTTGGGTTGCCTCCCAGTGAGCACTAAGTTTAATGTCTTCAGCCAGACATGACCGAAACTGATCTTGCACAATTGAATTGATCATGTTAACATTGTGCAAATCATCAGTGGTTTCACCAAGTTGCTTACAAATGTTAAAGATGTTTAGCTCTAATGTTATATTGCCAAAGGACAGTTTCATGACACCATTTCTACAGTTGATTAATGCATTAGACGTAGCGAAAAATGGTCGTCCCAAGATGACTGGTATTTCATTCTTCTCATTTACCACCGATTGTGTATTTAGAACTAGAAAATCTACAGGGAAGTAAAATTTTTCTATCTGGACTAAAACATCCTCTATTACCCCTCTTGGTATTTTTACAGAACGATCAGCTAACTAGAGCGTAGTAGACGTAGGTTTCAGTTTACCCAGACCTAACTATTCATATACCGAGTATGGTAATAGGTTTGCATTAGATCCTAAATCAAGAAGAGCTTGGTTAATTTTGTAATTGCCAATAATGCAAGTAAGAGTGGGGCAACCAGGATCTATGTACTTTGGTGGTGTATGGTGTTGAAGAATAGAACTAACCTGTTCAGTAAAAAAATGGCTTCTTTTGGACATTTAATTTTCTCTTTATGGTGCATAAGTCTTTTAAGAATTTGGCATATAATGGGATTTATTTTATAGCATCTAAGATCGGCATGTTGATCTTGACTTGCTTGAAAATCTCTAAAATCTCATCATTAGAGACAGACTTTGGGGCTTGACACAACCTTTGTGGAAATGGAGCAGGTATAGGACATGGATCAACAGGTGAAACGGGGTCCTTTTGTTTTGAGTTTTCTTTAAATTTTGTGGATTTTTCTACCTTTTCAATCTTTTGAGGCTCATCTTTCTCAATTCATTTACCACTCCTAAGACTGGTAACAACCTTAGTCTATTCCATGGTAGAGCTAGATGTTTCATCAGATGCATTAGTGTTAACAACATGCACTCCCTTAGGGTTTGCTTGTGGTTGAGCTGAGAACTTTCCTTTTTCCATACTTTGCATCATTTGACTCATCATATTTTTTAATTCATTCATGGATTGATTGGTTTGTTTTATTTGACTTTCTAATTGAGAAATTTTCCTTTCCTAGTTTTGAACGTTCTGATTGTCCTCAACATGCCTTTTAGGTGGGGGCAAGTAAGGTTGAGAAGAAGGTGGTTGATGAGTTTGATAAGGTAAATAAGAAGTCCTTGGTTTTGTTGATATTGTCCTGGTTGTAGAACATTAGCGGTAGGTCCATTTTTCCAACTAAAGTTGGATGGTTTCTCCAGTTGGGATTGTAAGTCTTTGAGTATGGGGAGAAAGGTCTTTTATGTGTGTTAAGTACATTAGCCTGATCTTGAAGTACCTCTTGAAATGCTGGAATGGTAAGACATTCCTGAGTAAGATGGGTTGTACTCTCACAAATGTTACACACTTGTTCTTCTTTATTTGAGTTTTTCTTTCCCATTTCTATGGCTTATACTTTTCTCGCTAGGGATGCTACTTTGGCATTGATATCATCTTTTTCAGACATAGCATACATGCCTCCCTTAGCATGGGTGTTATTGGGCTTACTTCTATCTACATGTTTTATTCTTTCCGAGTCAGCCCAGGTCTGTGCACTTTGAGCTAGCCATTCCAAATACTCCACCTCATTTGGTTGTTTGTTGAGAAAGTTACCATTACACATCATCTCTATAAACTAGCGTATGTCAAAATTTAGTCCTTCATCAAAGAAGCTGATGATGCGCTAGCCATGATGTGGGCAAGTGAGTTGTTGTTCTTTGAACCTTTCCCAGCATTGATAGAATGACTCTTTATCCTTCTGGGTAAAGTTCATTATCTTGCAGTGAAGCATATTTGTTTTATGGGTAGGGAAAAACTTCTTTAAGAATTCCCTAGTCATTTCATTCTAGGTTTTTATGGAACCTGATGGCAGTGCATTAAACCACATTTTTGCTTTTTGCTTTAAAGAGAAAGGACATAGCTTAAACTGACAATATCTAGATGTACATTTTGTGTTCTTTGGGTACTACATACCTCATTAAATTCTTTAAGGTGCAAGTAAGGACTTTCACTATCTAAACCATGGAATTTGGGAAGTAATTGGATTACTCCCGTTTTTAATTCTAATGTACCAACATTTTGAGGAAGAATTACACAGGATGGTGTGCTGGTGCGTGTAGGCTGAAGGTAGTCTTTTAAAGTTCTACCATGAAAGTTTTGATAACCCTCAATATTATCATCCCCATGTTTACTTTGTTGGTCCCACTCCCTATTATTTCTTCTCCAATCTCTATTTGATGGATGATTATTCCTCGTTGGTGGAGGTTGATATTCATCGTCTATCAGGGGTGGTGGGTCCTCATTCATGATGAGTGGAGGCCCTTGACTTCCATGGGGTAAATAACCCCTTGAGTGTTGATCAGTCATAGATGTGGCCTGATCTTGTTGTATGTCTTTTTTGTCGTACTTGACTAACCTTCTGGTTTTGTGGCGTCTCCAAAAGTGCATACAAGGGAATCTTTTTTTCCTTTTCCTTTTCATCTCTTTATATATATATATATATATATATATATATAACGAACCTAAATGATGCAACCTAACTTCTAGAATGATGTGCAAACAAAAGGGCACACTCAAATAATCCTAAGGCTAATCAGCAGCAATATATTTGACTCTCTTGGATTTGTGTGCGGACGACATTTTTTATTAGCCTAGACTAGTGCTCCTCCTCTTTTTAGGAGTTGACAACTGCTTACCAGTTAGGTTCTATCCAAAGTAGTTAATACAACCCTCTTGTAAGGAGGCGTTTAGACCTCAACAAACATCAATAGGAGGTGGGGGAAGAGCAAGGCTCTATTAGATAACCCTCAATAACCATAGTGATCAAAAGCCACTAGAGTGACAGTAAATTGTGTCCTATTAAGAGGGTCCTATGAGCATGTGATGACCCTATAGGTCTTTTTTGATTGATTTTAAATTAATATGAAAGGAAGGGTTGCGCACTTGAGGTGATTATCCTAAGTGAGCCATGAGGTGGTGATGAAATCCACCCTTGATCTTATGAGGGTAGGGTGCCTTTACTAATTAATTTTCACACACCATGACAATTCAATCAGCATATAAATCACCTTAAAGCATTAAACATGCCCTAAGAATGCAATTAAAAGCAGTAAACTAATGCAAAATTCTAAAATGCAACAATTATTAAAAGATGCTTTCTATATTAGTTACACTACCAAATAATGCAAATTATTCTAAATGCAAAGCCTAATCTAGGAAATAAAAGAGTGCGAAAACTTATAGTGGAGTTTATGATGAAGATCAAGTGTGGGCCACTTTATCCCACACTTGCCCTGTATTATTACAACCCTTTAAAAATTAAAATTAAAAGTGAAAATTACAAAGGGGCCTCACTACAAGATTCACTCAAAAGAAAAAAAAAAGTCCTATTCTAGGAAAGCAGGGAAATTTCCATTTTAGTGAAGATCGGCTTGCCAAATTCCTCAAAATTTCAATTTCCTAAAAAATAAAAATAGAAATTAGTACCAAATTCAGGAAACTTATACCCTAAAAATAATTGAAAACTGCACCTCAAATTTCCTAAAATGCTAAAAAAAAATAATAAATGAAATTCCTATTTTTTTTTTATTTTTTTGGATTTTTAATTAAATTTTATGAAAACTCTTTCCAAGTCCCCAACAATCGTGCCAAAAACTTGTGATGTTTAACCACAAGTACACGGGCTATTGTAGTGTAGCTTATGCAAGTACGGGTCGATCTCACAGAGACTTGACTTAAAAAGTAGGAATTTGAATAAAATTTAATTATCTAAAGTTAAAAATAAATCACTCAAAATTATTAAAATTATTGAAGTTATAATCAAGGTTCAGATCTAATCAACTTCTCAAAATTACAGAATTTTCAATTTCTAAATAGAACAAATAAAATCAAATAATAAGAAAAAACTACTTCCCTAGATTAATTACTATCAAAATCTTCAAATCTAATAGATGATTAGCCTTCATATATATCTCCATCACGTCATTGATTAGAGATCCACCAGTTGAATTTGTCTAAATTCATCAAAATCAAAGAAATCTAAGCTAAATTGTGATTTCAAGAATTGGACGGTTCAGATTAATTTATGAATTTTAGATCGAAGATCAGAAATGTCAATTTGTTCTTGGGATGTCCTAAGAACAAAAATGTAAAATTAATTTTGAATCCACTAAGAAATGAATAAGAAATTTAAGATTTTGGTTTGATTAAGGCTAACCTGTTGATTGGGTTAGACCTTAATTGATCGGGTCTTGGATTAATCTGTTCCTAGATAAACAAAATACGGATAAAACAGAATCGGAATAAATAGGGACACCAATGTAATTTTTGAAAAAGGACAGAAGTGTAATTGATTTTAAAATAAAAGGGCAAAATCAAAATTAAGTGAAAAATCTGGTTTTCAAGAAAAACCAGGAAAACCCAATGAAGAAGGGAGAGCCAAAAGAGGAAGAAGAGAGGGAAAGGGAGGAGGAGGAAGAAGAGGAAGAGAGGTGCGGGAGGAAAAACCAGTTCCGGGTGTCCGACTCCTAACTGTCAGGAGGCGAGAAAAACATCAGAGATGGATCCAACACAAGCAATGAGCTGGGCACCTAATCCGGTCGTTGAAGGAGGAGATGGGGATTGTCGGAGATGATGGGATAGAGGGATAGAGCCAGTGCTAGGCTGGTGAAGATTGATAGGAGATGGGGAAGAAGTTGACATCTATGCTACGGGCTTGGACATATGGTGCAGTGTTGGAATCCAGTGCGTTGAGATCAATGACTGGTTTTGAACGTGGAGATTAGATGAAGAAGAAATAGAGGGTATAGTGATAGGAGAAGAACAAGAGAGGGATGAGAGAATACGGTTGAAAAGGGGAGATAGAGAGGGAGAATGGGCGAGAAACAGAGGCAGAGGTAGAGGGAGGGAGAAATGGAGAGCAAGAGAAGAAGGAGAAGGAGAGAGATGGGAAGAGAGGTGAAGAAGTGGGTGAGAGGGAAGGGAGCCGTGGGAAAGAGAATAGAGAAGGAGAGGGGAGAAGAAGAGAAGAGAGAATGGAGAAGAAGAGGAAGGAGGGGGAGAAGAGAATAAGAGAACGTGAGAGTGGATGAGAAAGAGGAGAATATATGAGAAGAGTAAGTTAGAACGTGAGAGAGAGGGAAAGGAAAGAGAGAATAATAGGAAGGAGAAGTGAATAGGAAGTAGGGAGAGAGAGAGAAGAATAGGAAATAGAGAAGTAGGAAAAGAGGAAGTAAGGGACTACTAATTTGGGTCCCCTCCTTGTACTTTGGAAACTCCTCCACAAATGCAAGTTGCCTTCTTCATATTTTTCTTTTTGTACTTGAGCAGTTTCCAGGAGAGATGTAGCCTGATTTGACTTTTGAGGGCCGCTCTATACGTATCTTGGATAGTAAGATCTAAGAGTTGAGGACTAAGACCATTTCTTTGGTCAAGGTCCTTTGGCAACATCACATAGCGTAGGAGGCCATGTGGGAGACAGAGGACGAGATGAGGTGGACCCATCCAAAGCTATTTTTCTAGTGGTACGTATATATCAAAATTTTGAGGACAAAATTTTCTATAAGGAGGGGAGGGTGTAATACCCACTAATTTTTAAATTCTTAAAATGCATAATTGCATAGAATTTTGAAATTTTGTGAAAATTGAGAAAATTGGAAATTTGTAAATTTTAGAGATGAAATCATGAATTAAAACCTCAATATTTGGAATGTACATGAGAAATGAAATTCAATGCTATTAAGAATGCTAAAATCGGAGACCAAATGAAAAATGGCTAATTATTTTTATTTTCTTATTTAATAAAATAAACAAAAAGGGTAAAATTGTAGTTCCACGGGTGCGGCCCAAGAAATCAGGCACTAAAATTGACGATTTGATAGTCATGGATGAGGCAAGGCGATGATTACCAGCATTTATGGCTGGTAATCATTTTTAAAATAAATAAATTCAAATTTGAAATAAAAAAACAAAAATTTTAAAAATTGGTATTTATTAGGGCCTTTATATGCACCTCCCCTAATTAATACCCACGTCGTTTTCCCCCTACATTTACTCTCCCCTCTCCATTCCTTGTGCCACTAGTGACGATGCAGTGACCCCTTTTCGTGGGCGACGAAATTCCCCTCCCTGTTTCACTTGACTTGAGGTTGGCCCCCATTCTTTTTCCCCTTCCCATTCCTAGCATTATGTGAAGTTTCTTTTCATTTGTTGATGCCAGAAAATGATGTGCATTGTCGTTTTTCGGTGACTGTGTATGCCCTATTGTTTCTATGAAAATAAATGCATGAAACGGTGTTAGATTGATAATCTGAATTGTTTATCTTGTGCATGATGAACCCATGAACAAACCCATAAAAATCTCATGGAAATCCAACGGTTACGAACACCAAAACATGAAAAATAGTAAAAAGGGGAAATTTTGTAAACGTGGTGAAATCTAGTAAAAACCTCAGATTTAGGCAAAATTAGTTGATGGAAGTGCTATAAAATGAAAGTACACAAAAACCCAATCGAAATGAGATAAAAATAAATTTTTTTTGGATACTGTTGGCATCACCGGTGGCGATTGAAGTTTGGTTGTTATCTTCAACGACACCAACTAAGTCAGGATGCACATAGGGGTTGTGTCTTGGGCGTCCCGATTGACGGTGATGCACATGGTGATAGTGATACACACAAGACGTGTTTCGTACATGCTCGTGTCCCTGTGACATTGAATTCATTTATTCATTTAAAAAATTGATTTATTTGGATTGTTCATTCATTAAGAGCTCGATTATGGGAGCTATAGAGGTCCAAATCATGATCCGAAACATCCATTTTGTTCGTCTCGACAGCACAAACCTAGATTTGACATGAAAACTTTAATTTGATTACTTTTAAGTTAGTCAAATCACAAATTACTATTCAATAACCTAGATTAGGCTGATCAATGGATGATTAGCCTTAGAAATTGATTATATGTATCAAATATGGGATGATCTAGTGGATTACAAGAGTAGATCTCAAGTGATTGTCAAGAAAAGTGATCTTGACCATTGATCTAATCAGGTGCCTTAGGATTGGCTGATCAGAGAGCGATCTTACCATCAGATTGAGATGTGATCATGGAAATACATGTAAATTGCTAAACAAATATAGAAATTAGATGGATCATGATGAAAATGATTGAGATTGATGATCAGATGTTGCTTATAAGTGGTAAAGACCGATCCAACAGTTGGATCATCTCCAAACTTCATAAGATGAAAGAGATTGACCCTTTATTGATCAAGGAACATAAATTGAATAAATCATGATATGGACTGATTATCAAAGATGATCGAATGACTTAGTGTGACGTATGCTGTAACAGGTATGTCAAAGTGCATGATTTGATATTGCTTACGCACATGATTGGAGTACTGCATTTTCGAGATAGGTGATTAAATTTGGGATTTTTTCATGATTTCATAAATCATGACATTATCTGGGAACTTTGAGGCATTTATTCTACGTTTATCATGTTTTTATTAAAATGTATTTATTATTACACGTTTGATATCATGACATTTTGACTTATACAATTATCCATGTTTTGACATGTGATGGATGATATGTTATCATACCTTTCGATTAGAGATTATTGAGATTATTTCACATGGAATTTTTTTATGGTTTATATCATGTTTTATTGTTTTATGACGGGTGTTGTTGCTCGGTGGGTACTATGCTAGGAGGGTTGTAGGGTTGGCCACTCGTCTTCTGACTTTGTGATGATATGATTAGACACCAGCCTCAAAATAGGGCAAGGTACGTAGGTAGTGGTATCATGGGTAGTCTCTACCACGGGTCCATCCCCCATGTGAGACAGAGGAAGTCTCCTATTTCGGTATCGATGGTAAGTGGCAGTGGTTGAGACCTTAGAGTGGTTGCCATTGTAGCCTAGTAGCCAATGCACTTATTTTGCATGTTCATGCAGTGCATATGTGTATTATATCCATAGTGTGACTTTGTGTTTAGGGTGAAGCCTATGTGGGTGCCAGACGTGGGCAAGCCTATGGGCTGTCCGAGCTTCCTGGTGTGCGAGTTATAGGCGAGGGCCCTGGATTTTCGGGATGAGTACTCATTATCAGTAATTTGAGTGTAGTGGGACACTCCTAGGGCTTACTGTGTGCAGTGCCTTGTTCATCATGACATGCATTATATTATTTTATAGACGCAGATCTTTATCTGTTTTGACGGATGCTTATTCATGTATTGATCATGCTTCGCATGCCATGGTGATTACAGATGTCTGCTAATTTATCGTGCCTTATGAATGATTTACTCCATGAGACTCGACATGATGTTGACACTCTTTGTAAAGTATTTTATCGCATGTTCTAATTATTTGTAATCACTTACACAAGCAATAACTTGCTAAGGCATTGCTTTGTTTTTTGCAATGCCTCAGATTTGGAGTACGATAGAGCTGAGGGAAAGCAGGTGGAGCAGTGCTGATTTGCTGAGGACTTCGAGGACTATCTGCCATTTTGTACTCCAGAGACCGGCTTAGTGTATGTCTCTTAGACTTATGATTTGACTCCATTGGGGCTGAATAGAGATGATATTTTTGTGGATGGTATTAGACCCATACTTTTAATGTAGTCATACTTACACATGTGTGTATATGGTATGTGGTGATCATGGATGGAACTCTGGGGATTATGGACATTTGCTATTACTATACCTTTTATGACTGATGTTTTGATTAGTCATGGCTTTATATTGAGCATGCACAACATATTAACGATTTGATTTTATTTATGGTCGTGGGTTTGACTTGGTTGTCCCTCGAGGTTTTCTATTTGGGCATTTCCCTTGAAACATTTGTATTATTTATATTAAATGTGAGTTTTCTATTTTAGGAATCTTGCCTATTTTTATTAATCTTATTTTAGTAATACTATCATGCCTTTTTCTTTTCAAATTGAAACGAGATTCATTTTTTGTTCGCTGTCTAGGTGGTTAGAATGGAAGCCAGCCATTGCATGGGGAATAATCAAATCGTGTGGCCCATCTTCTCTTCAACTACAACCTTTGGCGGGCCTTCTGAGTACAACTAATTTCCCCTAGTTTAGTTGCCCGTTCAAATAAGGGTTGGGACCAGTTGAATCCATCAAAATGACATGATCCACGTAGTAACTTACATATTGGCATACTTAGCGAGTACCAACAAAAAGACATGCCACATATCTTAATTGCCCAATAAGGAAGGATCGGGACTATTTTGTGTCCAACAAAAAGACCTGCCACATAATTTTAAGTGAGTTTAACAATATTTGATATGACCAAGTGTAAGAGGCAAGATCATCTTTCCTTGTGAGGTCGGCAATGGAGAGGATGTCTTGGGCTGGAAAGGCCTTACATAACTAAAAAAAATAAGGGTAAAAATAAATAACTGAGATGAAGCTGCGCAGATGACAACTTTTTGAACCACCTAAGAAACGGCTGCATCTAGTTTTTCTTTTGGGACTTTTAGCACGTCTCAAAGGTTTGCAGAAAATTAACCACAGAAATGCCTGATCATCGTTGATATTCTTTGAGTGGTAGGGCTTTTATATGTTTGGCTTAAGTATGAGATTTTTAATAAATTTTTCAATAAATAATGATATGAAGATTGAGGCTGGTTTGCATGACAGATGGGAATAAGCTGACAAGGAAAAAAATCATAAAATAAGTTATTAGAGAATTTTTTTTATTTATTATTAATTAGTCTTCAAATTTGAGTTTAAGTTCACAACTTCATGTTTAGTTTGGTAAATCTTCCCACAATTAGAAATATTACAAACTTTTAAATTATTTGGGAAAAAATTGAGAGCTTAAAATGTTGGGGCATTTAAAAAAAATTATTAGTCAATTTTTCTTTTTACTATGAGTAAGATACGCCATCAAATGTCTAGTGAAGCTGGTCACGAATTTTTATTCATTCTCTCTCTCTCTCTCTCTCTCTCTCTCTCTCTCTCTCTCTCTCTCTCTCTCTCTCTCTCTCTCTCTCTCTCTCTCTCTCTCTCTCTCTCTCTCTCTCTCTCTCTCCTTTATGTGTGTTTGTGTGTATGTCTCCATCCATGTTAGCAAAGATCTCTCTAAACTGCCTACATGCATAGCTATACAAGTTTATACACACACACACACACACACACACACACACACACACACACACACACACACACACACACACACATAATCAATTATTTCAACAAGGATGTAACAACAAATAAAAAAAATAAAAACACTAAAACAAAGGGGGGGCCATAATTGGTACTGGCACCCCCCACGTAAGAGACCCATCGGGTTTGTCTTTTCCCAAAAACCCAACAAACTAGAAACCCGTCAAGAGGGGGAAACAGGGAGAGAAGAAGAGAAAGGGAAGAGGTAAAGAAGAGAAAGGGAAGAAGGAAAGGAGAGAGAGGGAAGAGAGGGAGGAGATAAAGAAGAAGAGGAAGGAGAGAAAGCTCGCTAGGAAAGTCTGCCACGCCGATGAGCAGGGAAACAGGTTTATGGTTTTTGGGTTCCGGAGTTCATAGACCTCGCCGGAGAAGACGATGGCTCCGATCATCAATTGAGCTGATCAATCTCCTTAGCACACTAGCAGGAACCAAAATCCTAGGTTTTGGAACGATCTGAGCATTGTGGAACGTCGGATCGAGAGGGAAAACGTCTCATGTGTATGTTGGAGGGGTTTTTGATGAATCGGAGCTCATCTAGCTCATTCTAGAGAAAAAAAAACATGAAAAAACACTGGGAAGGTAAGATCTACAAAACCCAACTTTTAATTTGTGGTGTTTTGCAGAATCCATGCTTTTTCACCCTGGATCTAGAATTTCAGATAATCCAACCGTCCAATCCCCAATCCAAGTATAGGGATAGGTAATTTAGTGCATGATGTAGCTCTGATTACACAAAAATGTTAGATCTAGTCTGAAATTTGATCGGACGATCTCAGCCGTCCGATTGCGTACTGTTCAGAAAGTAACCTTTTGATGCCTAATTGACGATCAGACACCACAAACGAGTTCTAGAGCTCTGAAATTGCTAGGATAATGCACAAATTAAAATTGATCTAAAAATGGAAATCGTTTGATTGGATAGTAGAAAAATAAGGACCTGATACTTTTGATTTGTGGTTAGACGCTACCATGGTGTACCCTAACCTTTAATAAGTTAAGATACTTGAAAAATTCAAGATGAGACCATTTAACGATGAATACAACTTACAATCACTTAAGAAAAGTGGTGAATAGCCAGTCTAGAGCCAATGGTGTGGATTGACAATCCAGTAACTATAGGTCATTCAACTAGCTATCAATCAATAGCTAATGAAACATCCTTAGCATGGAATTAAGCACTTTCACTTCGCCTTATGACCACTAGTGTTAGTGACTAACTTAGAGGGAGTTTTCATACTGAAAAATCTAGGAGAAGTCCCAAAGTTGTATATTTGAATAATTTTTCTTGCACTTTATAGAGGCGTGATTGATTTAGTAGCTCGTACGCGAATTGAGGAAGGTATTCACACCAGTGAACTAGAAGAGCACCATTTGAGGTAGGTGGAATTGAGATTGCTAAGATTTTTGCTATATTCGTATTTATATATGAAATTTGAGCATTGAAACAAGTCTTTTCAATTTATATGAAAGGCAAGATGAATGTGCATAATAAAATTTAACCATGACTAAATTGTTCATGCAAAAGCTATACATCATTGTGAATTATGTGAGAAAATATAAGACTAATGCCAAAAAATTGTGTGTTGGCTCGTAAGAGTGAAAGGGGTTGTTATGATGTGGGTGGGCCACGAAGTTGTTATGATGTGGGCAGTCCTTCGGGCTGGATGAGCTACTAGTCCCTGAGAAATAGCCCCATTGTTTGGGGAGTTTGACGCGTCCTGAGGGGTCGTTATGACGTGGGCAGGCCACGGAGTCGTTATGATGTGGGAGGGCCTTCGGGCTGGAAGAGCTATCGGGTCCTGGTTGGACAAGCTACTGGTCTCTCAGGAGTAAAGCCTTGAGGTGTGTCTTTGAGTTTGGAGTGTCTTTGGTTTTAACCTATTGCGCTGACTCACTAAGCTAAAGAGGATAATATCGTCTGCTGTGTACTTGATACACATGACAACGCGTTGGTGTTTGGTAATGTGAAATGGCTCGTATGAGCAAAAACTGGTATCAGGAAATGAAAATGTTTAGTGAGTTTGACATGTGACTGCATACTTGCATTTCAAGAATGTTTTAGTACTAATGCATTGATGTTTTTTTATCTTGGCATGAATTTATGATGTTGGTGAATGTCAAATTATTTTAAGCCAAATGATAATTGAATACTAGTTGCATGTTTCAGCATGGACAAATTAAATTATATAGAATATCATGATTTTGTATATATATAATTGCTTCTTATTCCAACTATACAAACACAAGTTTGTTGAGATATTTTATTTGTTTACAATATCTCAGAGCAGAGGACTCCCAAGAAGTAGGAGCTTGTTGATAGGAGTACATCAACGAAAAGCTCTTGACTTAGACAGGTAATGATTGGTTTATGTTTGAAGTCATTTTATCTGAGATGGGAAAGAGACTGCTATATATATGTAATTTTGGAGAGTTGGATAACTTATGTGATTTGGTTGTGGTGTGGAGTTCTTGCTTGTGATTTTATTGGATTTGATTTGTCTTTATTTGGGAAAATGTATGAAAAGGAGATATAGTCTCCATTTATATTTTAAACTTGTCAAAAATGTTTATCAGGTACTTCGCAATGACATGCGTTAAATGTCATATGTTCGAAAAACAGAGGAAACTTTGCCGGATTGTCGGTAGAAATGAGTGCTCATTTCATAGGGAATCCTTGTTTTTGATAAAAGAAAAATGACACTCGGGGGTTTTCAAAGCGAATTTAAAAGAAAAGATTCTTTTGGATTTGTTGACACTATAAAAATGATTTTATTAGAAATTGAGCTAACTAAGTCAATGTCTTTTGGAATTAAAAAGTGTTATGAAAAGTTGGGGCTTCACAAAGGAGTTGTAGGTGATGTTTGATTGGCCAGCAAAAAGTTTCTAATTGCCATTTTCTCTAACTTTTTTTTTCTACTTTTTATAGACATTTAAATGTCACTTGCACCTGCATAAAACAATTGAAATTAATACATCCCTATAAAGGGGAAGCCCTAGTGCAGAAAGCTCCCACGTATGCAAGGTTTGAGGAAGGGGCAGACTACAAGGGTCAATAATACGCAGCCTTACCTTGTATTTTGCAAGAGGCTGACCTTAAGGTCACACGACAACAACTCTACCATTGCCTTAAGGTTCCTTTCAACACACACCCGTCTCTCTCTCTCTCTCTCTCTCTCTCTCTCTCTCTCTCTCTCTCTCTCTCTCTCTCACACACACACACACACACACCAGGTTTGATCTGTCGAGCTTTTCTCCTTCATTCTTCCAGTTGGTTTTCAAGGAGATTGGGGTTTTGCTCAAGCAGCCACTAATGTTTATCAGACTCTTCCTAACTCTGAGTATTATCCCTGCTAGATTCTATCTAGTTTTTCTTTGGAGATTCACATTTTTTCCGTGGTGTATGTTCTGTTTCGACGGTTTTTGCGTCATCGTGTTTTTGCCATATGGCGTTTAGACCTTTTGGAAGATACTGGCTTGAGAGCAACAAGTCCAGTATACCATGGAATATTAAATCTAAACATGACTAGATCCTTTATACAAACATGGTGGGAAGGAATCAAATCGGAAGAAAACCAAGGTTATGCGGTAGGTGCAAAGTTAAGAACTACGCCTTTAGCGATTTATGTTATTGATGCAAAAGATCTAGTCCCCTTTTGGTCATGTTATTTCTTAATCAGACATTACCAACACCGGCGATGAGAAGATCGAGAGGCTCAAGACGTCTAAGGATCACATGTATACAAATTTTACTAACGATGAACAATGCATCAACCATAATCCACAAGTTTCTTTCAACAAAGAAAGGTCTTTCAAGAATGTTCTTATCAACAAGGAAAATCTAAAATGGGGAATTGAAATTGCATAATTGTGTAGAATTTTAAAATTTTGTGAAAATTGGGGAATTGAAAATTGTAGAGATAAAATCACAAATTAAAACCTCAATATTTAAAATGTACACAAGAAATAAAATTCAATGCCATTAAGAATGTTAAAATCAAAGACCGAATGAAAAATGGCTAATTATTTTAAGATTTCTATTTAATAAAATAAACAAAAAGGATAAAATTGTAATTGCACGGGTGGGGCCCAAGAAATCAAGCATTGAAATTGATGATTTGACAGGCATGGATGATGCAAGGCGATGATTACCAGCATTTATGGTTGGTAATCATTTTTGAAATAAATAAATTTAAATTTTAAATAATTTTTTTTAAAAAAAATCTATATTTATTGGGGGGCTTTAAATGCCCCTCCCCCCATTAATACCCATGTTGTTTCCCCCCTACATTTACTCTCCCCTCTCCGTTCCTCGTGCCACCAATGACGACGCCGCCAGCTACGACGCAGTGACCCCTTTTCGTGCGCAACGGAATTCCCCTCCCCGGCCCGCCTGACCTAAGGTAGGCCTCCGTTCTTTTCCCCCTTCCCATTCCCAGCATTATGTGAAGTTTCTCTTCGTTTGTTGATGTTGGAAAATAGTGTGGATTGTCGTTGTCCGGTGAATGTTTATGCCTTACTGTTTCTGTGAAAATAAACACATGAAATGATATTAGATTAATGATCTGAATCATTCATCTTGTGCATGACGAACATAGAAACAAACTTATAAAATCTCATGGAAATCTAATGACTAAGAACACCGAAACATGAAAAAAAGTAAATAGGGAATTTTTTTTTGTAAAAGTGATGAAATTGAGTAAAAACCTCAGATTTAGGCAACATCAGTTGATTGAAGTGCTACAAAATGAAAGTACACAAAAACCCAATCAAAATGACATAAAAATCGAAATTTTTTGGATACTGTGGGCGTCGCCGATGGTGATTGGAGTTCGATTGTCGTCTTCGGCGACTGTGACTCAGTTAGGACGCATGCGAGGGTTGTGTCTTGGGTGTCCTGATTGACAGTGACGCATGCTGTGATAGTGACATATGCATGACATGTTCTGTACATGCACGCATCTCTGTGACATCGAATTGATTTATTCATTTAAATTTTTTATTTATTTAGACTATTCATTCATTAAAAGCTCAATTATGGGAGCTATAGAGGTCCAAATCATGATATGAGACATCCATTTTATTCGTCTTAAGGACGCAAACCTAGATTTGACATCAAAATTTCAATTTGACCACTTTTAAATTAGTTAGATCACAAAATACTATTTAATAACTATTGATGTTTAACCACAAGTGCGCGAGCTATTGTAGTGTAGCTTATGTAAGTACGGGTCGATCCCACAGAGACTTGACTTAAAAAGTAGGAATTTTAATAAAATTTAATTATCTAAAATAAAAAATAAATCACTCAAAATTACTAAAATTATTGAAGTTATAATCAGAGTTCAGATCTAATCAACTTCTCAAAATTACAGAATTTTCAATTTCTAAATAAAACAAATAAAATCAAATAACAGGAAAAAACTATTTTCCTAGATTAATTACTATCAAAATCTTCAAATCTGATAGATAATCAACCTTCATATATATCTTCATCATGTCTTTGATTAGAGATCCACCAGTCAAATTTGTTAGATTCATCAAAATCAAAGAGATTTGGGCTAAATTGTAATTTCATGATTTGGATGGTTCATATTGATTTATGAATTTTAGATCGAAGATCAGAAACATCAATTAGACCTAGTGATGTCCTAAGAACAAAATTGTGAAATTAATTTTGAATCCACTAAGAAACGAATGAGAAATTGAAGATTTTGGTTTGATTAAGGTTAACCCGTTGATTGGGTTAGACCTTAATTGATCGGGTCTTGGATTAATCTGTTCCTGGATAAGCAGAATATGGATAAAATAGAACCAGAATAAACAAGGACACATATGTAATTTTTGAAAAAGGACAGAAGTGTAATTGATTTTAAAATAAAAGGGCAAAATCAAAATTAGGTGAAAATTTTGGTTTTTAAGAAAAACTAGGAAAACCCAATGAAGAAGGGGGAGCCGGAAGAGGAAGAAGAGAAGGAAAGCGAAGAGGAGGAAGAAGAGGAAGAGGGGCAAGGGAGGAAAAACCCATTCCAGGTGTCCGTCTCCTAACCTTCCGGAGGCGAGAAAAACATCGGAGATGGATCCAACATGAGCGGTGAGCTGGGCACCTGATCCAGTCGTTGAAGGAGGAGATGGGGATTGTTGGAGACGATGGGATAGAGGGATAGAGCCGGTGCTAGGCCAGTGAAGATTGATCGGAGATGGGGAAGAAGTTGACGTCTGTGCTACTGGCTTGGACAGATGGTGCGGTGTTGGAATTCAGTGTGTTGAGATCAATGACTAGTTTTGAACGTGGAGATTAGACGAAGAATAAATAGAGGGGACAGTGATAAGAGAAGAACAAGAGAGGGATGCGAGAATACTGTTGAAAAGGGGAGATAGAGAGGGAGAATGAGCGAGAAACAGAGGTAGAGGTAGAGGTAGAGGGAGGGAGAAATGGAGAGCAAGAGAAGAAGGAGAAGGACAGAGATGGGAAGAAAGGAGAAGAAGTGGGTGAGAGGGAAGGGAGCCATGGGAAAGAGAGTAGAGAAGGAGAGAGGAGAAGAAGAGAAGAGAGAATAGAGAAGAAGAGGAAGGAGGGGTGGAAGAGAATATGAGAACGTGAGAGTGGATGAGAAGGAGGAGAATATATTAGAAGAGTAAGTTAGAACGTGGGAGAGAGGGAAAGGAAAGAGAGAAGCAAGGAAAGAGAAGTGAATAGGAAGTAGGGAGAGAGAGGGAAGAATAGGAAAGAGAGAAGTAGAGAAAGAGGAAGTAAGGGATTACTAATTTGGGTCCCCTCCTTCTACTTTGGGAACTCCTCCACAAATGCAAGTTGCCCTCTCCATATTTTCCTTTTTGTCCGTGATTTCTAATTAAGCTCCATTGTCTTCTAGGAAACTATCCCATCTATCTTTATGAGTGATATAGTCCTTCCAATCCTCTTTAAAATGATCTGCATCGTTAATCCTTGATGGACGATCTGTAACATTGATCCTTGATCATAGCCATGCAAGCCTCTTTTGGTTGATCCGCAAAATAAAAGACTAAATTAGAATCATCTGAACTATACATTAGTCATCTAATGAGGTCTAATGATCATCTGACGGTTGATTTTGAAAAATTAAGGTTTGGATGGTCAATTGGAATTAAATTCAAAATCAAGATAAATTTTACAAATATGAATGGTTAGATGATCTTATTAAACGCTAAATTAGGGGTATTTTAATAAAAAATTGAACACTTAACACACCCCCAACCAGCATTTTGCTAGTCCCGAGCAAAACATGTGAAAAACTAAATTTCTAATTTTCAAAAATTATTTTAAAGTCAACTCCTCTTTTTCCTCAGAGAATTATCTTCAATAAATCACATCAACTTTAGCATACTAATAAAAATGACTGAAGAATTCAAAACCGTACCCATATACCAAAATCATTCCACTTAAGCTTAGACCTCAGAGTGAGTGTGTGCATGTAAAATCTACATATAGAATCATCTTGATCTCTAAGTAGACTTCTAACTTTTAAACTCCACCCAAAATATGTTGGACCTCAATTCTCATAGATGACATACGCTCAGAAACAAAATCTCTCAGATAGAGGGGTCAAATCATATCTCTCTTTTAATTATGTGAAAAAAGTTAATAAAAGCAAATGTATCTCACATATACTCATGAAAAACGAGAATTACTAAGGAATTTAATTGTTTTGATCCCTTTGAAATGGATGCCATTACCTTTGAATATTTAAAAATATCACTCTTTTAGATTTTATCCATTCATTTCTTCATCAAGACTATATTTCTCCTAGAATTAATAGGTTTTTAACTGGGATGAAACGCAGGCTTAGGACAAGGTACCAAAGAAAGGGTATAAGGGTATTCAAAGATACTTCAAAAATAAGTAGAGGTCTTCTAAAGTTGATAATTCTTTCTTTCTTTTGCTGAAGTAAATATTTCTTTTTCCCACTTTTCTTTGTATTCTTCAAACTTTTTTTTTTTTTAGACTCTTTTAGTACTCTTAAATCACTTTGAAGAATATTTCTTTTCTTAATATCCACTTTTTGCTTTCATTACAGCAAAAAGGTATTTCTTTATTCCTCTCAAACTTATTTTTCAAAGAAAATAGGTAATGGATAATTTATACTAGGTAAATATGGGTAAAGGGTAATTTGTGTGACAAAAGAAATTGCTTATTATAAAAGGCTCAAATCGGCTAACTAGTGGTGAAAATATTTTTGGGTGAGCTTTATGTCTCTAGGTTAACAACAAGGATGGCCTAAATCATTTTGTAGGTTTCCTATAATCTATCAAATTTAATGAACTTTCAGAATTTTAAAGGTAGTATTCTACTTATTCAAGTAATTTGCCAAATTTAAGAGTTTGGGATCAATTTTCTTTAAGCACGTTGAAGAAAATTAGGAATATTTATAACCTCTCAAAATGAATGAATGGCTCTAAAACTCACTTAGGCTATAGGTCTCCACTGAATATTTTTAGGATTTTTAAGTTATAGCCACTTATCAACCTAGACTATCTATATGCAACTGTGTATACAGATGTCATCTGAGACTTTGCTTTCATAGAATACTTTAGAAAATGAGTAAAAAGATGAATTAATCATATTCAATTTCATTAATAAGCTAAAGTTATCTAGATTATACTTCAGAAACTCCAATTCTTATCATAGTAAAGGAATTAACCTAAAAAAAATTTCAAAAATTTTCTCACCCCCCTCTTTTTTTTGAAAAAGCAGGAAAATCACCTAAAAACCTAAAAAAAAATTAGAATTTGCTAGAATTCTACACCCCCAACCTGACAGAAACATTGTCCTCAATGTTTAAAAAGTAGGACCTAAAATGAATATGGGTGATGTAGAAAATAACAAAAAGGAAAAACTTTGGGTTGCCTCCCAGTGAGCACTAAGTTTAACATCTTCAGCCAGACATGTCCTAATTTACCCTAATCTACACCCAATTGGTAATGAGTTTTCCTGATCTCAACAATGAAATAGCAAAATTTCTCTCGCAACTTAAAAATCTCACGATAGTCAATATTTTTCGTCCACCATGAAATTTTTGGTGATGGTACTATTATGACACAATAGACTACCACGAATGTAAATTGAGTGGAACCACTCTGATGATCTCCCATCTTCAAAATTTCATGGTAATCAATATAACTCCTCCACCTTGAAAATTTAGGTGGTGAATCTCTGCAACTATTAGAACAACTGCTAATTTGAATTCTGTTAAACCATATGGATGTAGATAGTCCTCATTTTCCCTTACATTTTCCTGAAATTGAGGTATAAGCTGACTATGCCCTTCCTTAAAAGATTGTTCTTGTATTAATAGAGGAGGGAGCATGGTTTTGCTTACATCTTGATTATCCTCTAGTGGATACCTTAGAGTTGGTTGATGTATGGACAGTATATCAATAAACTCTTTCTTTTCTTATTCTATTGGCACATGCAACAAATCAGGTGGGCCTAATTTCTTCTCTGATGGTTGTTCAAATGAAGGCTGTAGGTCCCAATCAGGTACATATTCTACATTAAAAGGCTTATTTGAAATTTTAGGCTTTATAAGGGGTTCTACTGATGATGGGAGGGGAGTGATCTCACTCAATGGAAGCTCCTCAAAATGAGGTTTCCATTTTTTGGTATCCATGATAGGAACAGAATCAAGGAGGGCATTAACTTCCTCTATTAATGCATCCTCATTAAATTCATTAAAATGGGCCAAACAGGCCTCCAGTGGGTCTAACAAGAAAGATGACTGAAATTGATCTTGCACAACTGAATTGATCACGTTGACACTGTGCAAATCATCAGTAGTTTCACCAAGTTGCTTACAAATGTTAAAGATATTTAGCTCTAATGTCATATTGCCAAAGGACAGTTTCATGACACCATTTCTACAGTTGATTAATGCATTGGACGTAGCCAAAAATGGTCGTCCCAGGATGACTGGTGTTTCATTCTTCTGATTTACCACCGGTTGTGTATTTAGAACTAGAAAATCTACAAGGAAGCAAAATTTTTCTACCTGGACTAAAACATCCTCTATCACCCCTCTCGGTATTTTTACAAAATGATCAGCTAACTAGAGCGTAGTAGATGTAGGTTTCAGTTCACCTAGACATAACTGTTCATATACCGAGTATGGTAATAGGTTCACATTAGATCCTAAATCAAGAAGAGCTTGGTTAATCTTGTAATTGCCAATAATGCAAGTAAGAGTGGGGCAACCAGGATCTATGTACTTTGGTGGTGTATGGTGTTGAAGAATAGAACTAACCTGTTCAGTAAAAAAATGCCTTCTTCTGGACATTTAATTTTCTCTTTATGGTGCATAAGTCTTTTAAGAATTTGACATATAATGGGATTTATTTTATAGCATCTAAGATCGGCATGTTGATCTTGACTTGCTTGAAAATCTCTAAAATCTCATCATTAGAGACAGACTTTGGGGCTTGACACAACCTTTGTGGAAATGGAGCAGGTATAGGACATGGATCAACAGGTGAAATGGGGTCCTTTTGTTTTGAGTTTTGTTTAAATTTTGTGGATTTTTCTACCTTTTCAATCTTTTGAGGCTCATCTTTCTCAATTGTTTTACCACTCCTAAGACTGGTAACAACCTTAGTCTGTTCCATGGTAGAGCTAGATGTTTCATCAGATGCATTAGTGTTAGCAACATGCACTCCCTTAGGGTTTGCTTGTGGTTGAGCTGAGAACTTTCCTTTTTCCATACTTTGCATCATTTGACTCATCATATTTTTTAATTCATTCATGGATTGGTTGGTTTGTTTTATTTGACTTTCTAATTGAGAAATTTTCCTTTCCTAGTTTTGAACGTTCTGATTATCCTCAACATGCCTTTTAGGTGGGGGCAAGTAAGGTTGAGAAGAAAGTGGTTGATGAGTTTGATAAGGTAAATAAGAAGTCCTTGGTTTTGTTGATATTGTCCTGGTTGTAGAACATTAGCGGTAGATCCATTTTTCCAACTAAAGTTGGATGGTTTCTCCAGTTGGGATTGTAAGTCTTTGAGTATGGGGAGAAAGGTCTTTTATGTGTGTTAAGTGCATTAGCCTGATCATGAAGTACCTCTTGAAATGCTGGAATGGTAGGACATTCCTGAGTAAGATGGGTGGTACTCTCACAAATGTTACACACTTGTTCTTCTTTATTTGAGTTTTTCTTTCCTATTTCTATGGCTTCTAATTTTCTCGCTAGGGATGCTACTTTGGCATTGATATCATCTTTTTCAGACATAGCATACATGCCTCCCTTAGCATGGGTGTTATTGGGCTTAGTTCTATCTACATGTTCTATTCTTTTTGAGTTAGCCCATGTCTGTGCACTTTGAGCTAGCCATTCCAAATACTCCACCTCATTTGGTTGTTTGTTGAGAAAGTTACCATTACACATCATCTCTATAAACTGGCGTATGTCAAAATTTAGTCCTTCATAAAAGAAGCTGATGATGCGCCAGCCATGATGTGGGCAAGTGAGTTGTAGTTCTTTGAGCCTTTCCCAGCATGGGTAGGGAAAAACTTCTTTAAGAATTCCCTAGTCATTTCATTCTACGTTCTTATGGAACCTGATGGTAGTGCATTAAACCACATTTTTGCTTTTTCCTTTAAAGAGAAAGGACATAGCTTAAGCCTGACAGTATCTAGACATACATTTTGTGTTCTTTGGGTACTACATACCTCATCAAATTCTTTAAGGTGCAAGTAAGGACTTTCACTATCTAAACCATGGAATTTGGGAAGTAATTGGATTACTCCCGTTTTTAATTCTAATGTACCAACATTTTGAGGAAGAATTACACAGGATGGTGTGCTGGTGCGTGTAGGCTGAAGGTAGTCTTTTAAAGTTCTACCATGAAAGTTTTGATAACCGTCAATATTATCATCTCCATGTTTACTTTGTTGGTCCCACTCCCTATTATTTCTTCTCCAATCTCTATTTGATGGATGATTATTCCTTGTTGGTGGAGGTTGATATTTATCGTCTATCAGGGGTGGTGGGTCCTCATTCATGATGAGTGAAGGCCCTTGACTTCCATGGGGTGAATAACCCCTTGAGTATTGATCAGTCATAGATTTGGCCTGATCTTGTTGTATGTCTTTTTTGTCGTACTTGACTAACCTTCTGGTTTTGTGGCATCTCCAAAAGTGCATACAAGGGAATATTTTTTTCCTTTTCCTTTTCTTCTCTTTATATATTTATATATATATATAGAAAACTAACCTAAATGATGCAACCTAACTTCTAGAATGATGCGCAAACAAAAGGGCACACTCAAATAATCCTAAGGCTAATCAGCAGCAATATATTTGACTCTCTTGGATTTGTGTGCGGACGACATTTTTTTATTAGCCTAGACTAGTGCTCTTCCTCTCTTTAGGAGTTGACAACTGCTTACCAGTTAGGTTCTGTGCAAAGTGGTTAATACAACCCTCTTGTAAGGAGGCGTTTAGACCTCAACAAACGTCAATAGGAGGTGGGGGAAGAGCGAGGCTCTATTAGATAACCCTCAATAACCATAGTGATCAAAAGCCACTGGAGTGACAGTAAATTGTGTCCTATTAAGAGGGTCCTACGAGCATGTGATGACCCTATAGGTCTTTTTTGATTGATTTTAAATTAATATTAAAGGAAGGGTTGCGCGCTTGAGGTGATTATCCTAAGTGAGCCAAGAGGTGGTGATTAAATCCACCCTTGATCTTATGAGGGTAGGGTGCCTTTACTAATTAATTTCCACACACCATGACAATTCAATCAGCATATAAATCACCTTAAAGCATTAAACGTGCCCTAAGAATGCAATTAAAAGCAGTAAACTAATGCAAAATTCTAAAATGCAACAATTATTAAAAGATGCTTTCTATATGAGTTACATTACCAAACAATGCAAATTATTTTAAATGCAAAGCCTAATCTAGGAAATAAAAGAGTGCGAAAACTTACAGTGGAGTTTATGATGAAGATCAAGTGTGGGCCACCTTATCACACACTTGCCCTGTATTATTACAACCCTTTAAAAATTAAAATTAAAAGTGAAAATTACAAAGGGGCCTCACTACAAGATTCACTCAAAAGAAAAAAAAAGTCCTATTCTAGGAAAGCAGGGAAATTTCCATTTTGGTGAAGATCCACTTGCCAAATTCCTCCAATTTTCAATTTCATAAAAAATAAAATTAGAAATTAGTACCAAATTCCGGAAACTTATACCCTAAAAATAATTGAAAACTGCACCTCAAATTTCCTAAAATGCTAAAAAAAAAAGAAAAGATTTTCCTATTTTTTTATTTTTCTAGTTTTTTTTTATTTTTTTTGGATTTTTAATTAAATTTTATGAAAACTCTTTCCAAGTCTCCAACAATGGTGCCAAAAACTTGTGATGTTTAACCACAAGTACACGGGCTATTGTAGTGTAGCTTATGCAAGTACGGGTCGATCTCACAGAGACTTAACTTAAAAAGTAGGAATTTGAATAAAATTTAATTATCTAAAATTAAAAATAAATCACTCAAAATTATTAAAATTATTGAAGTTATAATTAATGTTCAGATCTAATCAACTTCTCAAAATTACAGAATTTTCAGTTTCTAAATAAAACAAATAAAATCAAATAATAAGAAAAAACTACTTCCCTATATTAATTACTATCAAAATCTTCAAATCTGATATATGATTAGCCTTCATATATATCTCCATCACGTCCTTGATTAGAGATCCACCAGTTGAATTTGTCTAAATTCATCAAAATCAAAGAGATCTGAGCTAAATTGTGATTTCAAGAATTGGACGGTTCAGATTAATTTATGAATTTTAGATCGAAGATTAGAAATTTCAATTTGATCTAGGGATGTCCTAAGAACAAAAATGTAAAATTAATTTTGAATCCACTAAGAAATGAATGAGAAATTGAAGATTTTGGTTTGATTAAGGCTAACCTGTTGATTGGGTTAGACCTTAATTGATTGGGTCTTGGATTAATCTGTTCCTAGATAAACAAAATACGGATAAAACAGAATAGGAATAAATAGGGACACCAATGTAATTTTTGAAAAAGGACAGAAGTGTAATTGATTTTAAAATAAAAGGGCAAAATCGGAATTAAGTGAAAAATCTGGTTTTTAAGAAAAACCAGGAAAACCCGATGAAGAAGGGAGAGCCAAAATAGGAAGAAGAGAGGGAAAGGGAAGAGGAGGAAGAAGAGGAAGAGGGGCGCGGGAGGAAAAACTCGTTCCGGGTGTCCGTCTCTTAATCGTCAGGAGGCGAGAAAAAAGTTGGAGATGGATCCAACACGAGCGATGAGCTGGGCACCTAATCCGGTCGTTGAAGGAGGAGATGGGGATTGTCGGAGATGATGGGATAGAGGGATAGAGCCAGTGCTAGGATGGTGAAGATTGACAGGAGATGGGGAAGAAGTTGACGTCTATGCTACTGGCTTGGACAGATGGTGCGGTGTTGGAATCCAGTGCGTTGAGATCAATGACTGGTTTTGAACGTGGAGATTAGATGAAGAAGAAATAGAGGGTATAGTGATAGGAGAAGAGATAGAGAGGGATGAGAGAATACGGTTGAAAAGGGGAGATAGAGAGGGAGAATGGGCTAGAAACAGAGGCAGAGGTAGAGGGAGGGAGAAATGGAGAGCAAGAGAAGAAGGAGAAGGAGAGAGATGGGAAGAGAGGTGAAGAAGTGGGTGAGAGGGAAGGGAGCCGTGGGAAAGAGAGTAGAGAAGGAGAGGGGAGAAGAAGAGAATAAGAGAAGAGAGAAAGGAGAAGAAGAGAAGAGAGAATGGAGAAGAAGAGGAAGGAGGGGGAGAAGAGAATAAGAGAACATGAGAGTGGATGAGAAAGAGGAGAATATATGAGAAGAGTAAGTTAGAACGTGGGAGAGAGGGAAAGGAAAGAGAGAATAATAGGAAAGAAAAGTGAATAGGAAGTAGGGAGAGAGAGAGAGAAGAATAGGAAAAGAGGAAGTAAGGGACTACTAATTTGGGTCCGCTCCTTGTACTTTGGAAACTCCTCCACAAATGCAAGTTGCCTTCTCCATATTTTCATTTTTGTCCGTGATTTTCAATTAAGCTCCATTGTCTTCTAGGAAACTATCCCATCTATCTTTATGGGTGATATGGTCCATCGAATCCTCTTTAAGATGATCTGCATCGTTAATCCTTGATGGACGATCTGTAACATTGATCTTTGATCATAGCCATGCATGCCTCTTTTGGTTGATCTACAAAATAAAAGACTAAATTAGAATCATCTGAATTGTACATTAGTCATCTAATGAGCTCTAATGATCATCTGACTGTTGATTTTGAAAAATTAAGGTTTGGATGGTCAATTTGAGTTAAATTCAGAATCAAGCTAAATTTTACAAATATGAATGGTTAGATGATCTTATTGAACGCTAAATTAGGGGTATTTTAACCAAAATTGAACACTTAACAATAACCTATATTAGGTCGATCAATGGATGTTCAACCATAGAAATTGATTATATGTATCAAATATGGGATGATCTAGTGGATTGAAAGAGTAGATCTCAAGTAATTGGCAAGAAAAGTGATCTTGACCATTGATTTGATTAAGTGCCTTAGGATTGGCTGATCAGAGAGTGATATGACCAACAGATCGACGTTTGATCATGGAAATACATGTAAATCACTAAACAAACATAGAAATTAGATGGATCATGATGAAAATGATTGAGATTGCTGATCAGATATTGCTTATAAGTGGTAAAGAGTGATCCAACGGTTGGATCGTCTCCAAACTTCATAAGATGAAAGAGATTGACCCTTTATTGATCAATGAACATAAATTGAATGAATCATGATATAGATTGATGATCAAAGATGATTGAATGACTTAGTGCAACTTATGATATAACAGGTACGTCAGAGTACACGATTTGATATTTCTTACGCACATGATTGAAGTACTCCATTTTCGATGTAGGTGATTACATTTGAGATTTTTTCATGATTTCATAAATCATGACGTATTATTTGGGAACTTTGAGGCATTTATTCTAAGTTTATCATGTTTTATTAAAATGTATTCATTATTACATGTTTGATATCATGACATTTTGATTTATACAAGTATCCATGTTTTGACATGTGATGGATGATATGTTATCATGCCTTTTGATTTAAGATTATTGAGATTATTTCACATGAAAGTTTTCCATGGTTTATATCATGTTTTACTTTATGACAAGTGTTGTTGCTTGGCGGGTACTATGCTAGGAGGGTTGTAGGGTTGGCCACTCGCTCTCTGACTTTGTGATGATATGATTAGATACCAGCCCTAAAAGGTGGCAAGGTAAGTAGGTGGTGTTATCATGGGTAGTCCCCACTACGGGTCCATCCCCCCATGTGAGACGCAGGAAATCTCCTGTTTTGGTGTCGACGGTGAGTGGCAGTGGTTGAGACCTTAGAGTGGTTGCCATTACATCCTAGTAGCCCTTGCACTTATTTTGCATGTTCATGCAATGCATATGTGTATGTATACCCACAGTGTGACGATGTGTTTAGGGTGAAGCCTATGTGGGTGGCCAGATGTGGGCATGCTTATGGGCTGTGCGAGCTACAGGCGAGGACCTTGGGTTTTTGGGATGAGTACTCTTATTAATAATTTGAGTGTAGTGGGACACTCTTAGGGCTTATTGTGTGTAGTGCCCTATTCATCATGACATGCATTATACTATTTTGTGCACATCGATCTTTATCTGTTTTGATGATGCTTATTCATGTATTGATCATGCTTCGCATGCCATGGTGATTACCTTTGATATTGTGTTGCTTAAGCAAAAAGCATGTTTTGATTTTGATTGTTTCGTTTAGACAATGAGATTCCATGCTTATTCATTATGGATGCCTGATGATTTGTCGTGCCTTATAAATGATTTACTCCATAAGACTTGACATGATGTTGACACTCTTTGTAAAGTATTTTATCGCATGTTTTAATTATTTGTAATCACCTACACAAGCAATAGTTTGCTGAGGCATTGCTTTGTTCTGCAATACCTTAGATTTGGAACGCGATCGCTCTGAGGGAATTCAGGTGGAATAGCGCTGATTTACTGAGGACCTCGAGGACCATATGCCATTTTGTACTCCAGAGACTGGCATAGTGTATGTCTCTTAGACTTGTGATTTGACTCCGTTGGAGCTGTATAGAGATCATCTTTTTGTGGATGGTATTAGACCTACACTCTTGATGTAGTGATACTTACTTACACGTGTGCGTATGGTATGTGGTGATCATGGATGGAACCCTGGGGATTATGGACATTTGTTCTTACTAAATCTTTTATGACTGATGTTTTGATTAGTCATGGTTTTATATTGAGCATGCTCAGTGTATTAACGATTTGATTTGATTTATTGCCTTGGTTTTGACTTAATTGTCCCTCGAGGTTTTCTTTCTAGGCACTTCTTTGGAAACGGTTGTGTTATTTATATTAAATGCGAGTTTTCTATTTCAGGGATCTTGCCTATTTTTATTAAGCTTATTATTGTTATTATAAATAATGGAAAAAGATTTTAGAAAACCCAGGGTGTCACAAAACTTGTGGTAGGCTAAAGTGTAAATTATTGGTAATAATGCGTCAATCATGAATTGAAATCCCTTACTCAAGAGATCAGATGCAAGGTTGACTTGCTCCCATCTTCTTACTTAGGTGTCACTTTAGTGACGGCAGGCCCAATCAAAGCCAGTGGTTATGAGTTGTTGAGCGAATGGAATCTCTATTTTCATGCCCAAAAAGATAGCATTTATTGATAGGTGGCGTGGTAATGTTTATTAAGTTGTCACTTGGCAGCATGCCCATGTTGGAAGAGGATGGTATTTTACAAAGGTATGAAGAAGGATTTAGAAGTAGCACTTGTGTTCTTCCTGTTTAATTGTCCAACGTTGTTTGGTCTACAACGTTGGATTGAATAACCCTGCGTTGGTTAACTAGATAGGAACCAAAATATGGCTCCAAGTGTACTATTATAGGATTGAAAATACACTCGTACTTCTGATATCACTGCATGGATGGTTGACATAAATGGTACAACTATCTCTCAAGAGGAATGGGCTCAAGTAACACAGACATGATCTTATCTCTTGTGTTTGAATCTGGATTACCAAGCCCATCTCCATCTCAGTAGAGGCAAACCGATATCCTTGCAAGATTCATAGCAGCATCAATAAAAGATTGGGTGAATGGAGAAGGAACTGCACCAACTTTATTCATCTTCTTCCACAGTTCACTAATCAACTCCCTCCAAGGGGGTAACGGGAAAAGAGCTGCTAGACTGGCACAACCGGTTGGGCTGTGACGGTTGGAGGGGAGCAGAGGGAGAGATGGCAAGAGAGAGAGAGAGAGAGAGAGAGAGAGAGAGATGGGGGTTCCTAGTGTGCGGGTGGCTGGCTGCCCTGGTTTGGTCTTGGCCTAGGGCCAAACCAGAGAGAGACCCATGGGAAAAAAAGGGGTGTGCTGGGTTGCCAGAGAGGAAATCAGAGAGATGGAGGAGAGGAGGTTTCCACGCAGACGGCTGACCATGGCAGCCCTGTTGCTGGGTCGGTGGAATGCTCAAAGGAACAAGGGTTTGGTTGCAAACCTAGTCACCTGTTGCCACTGAGAGAGAGAGAGAGAGAGAGAGAGAGAGAGAGAGAGAGAGAGAGAGAGAGAGAGAGAGAGAGAGAGAGAGAGAGAGAGAGAGAGAGAGAGAGAGAGAGAGAGAGAGAGAGAGAGAGAGAGAGAGAGAGAGAAGTGCTCACCAGTGGGGGTTGAACGGAGGGAGTTCCACCGGTGGGGTTCGATTGGAGGGGGTGGATGCCAGGTCTCTCCCTTCATTCCGGCATTCTCCAGTTTTTCTCCATTTGCTGTTGCCCAACATAGAGAAGAGCAGTGACACATGGCAACCAGCTCACTGCGTGTTGAGCTCCATTCCATTCGTGTTGAGTCATCCGCTACTGCACGTAGCATCAAGGTCACGTCAAGGCGGAGGGTGTCGTTATAAATTTGGAACCCCCCATCCAATCTTACTTAATAAGACATGGTGATTATTGAACTTCACAAAATAGCAAATCTTAATCCACCTACCTCACGTGACTTTTATCCTCGGTTCTGGCATGCTACTCCTTTGGCTCAATCTATCACTTGAACAAGATGTACGCTTCGTCGTCGATCCATAGATAGGCAATCCCAATCGTCTCTTTCTCACTGATTAGTGTACAGGGGAAAACAAGATATGCGGATCCATAGCTCCAACCATGGAGCACTACAGATCAAAAAGAAGTGTAATGCCTAATCTTAGAGATCTGGCATTAGGTGGTCAATCCCACTATAAGATCTTAGGAGCAGACTAGGGGTTTGATGATTGATTTAGGGTTAGATCAGAAGGAAGATGCACGAGGGAAATAGGGAAGAGGAGATGCCAGGCTGACATGCTTATGGGGCTACGCCGACCTGAGGTGGGATGACCGGGGGAGAGAGAGACCAAGGGAGAAGAGAACTGGGGAAGGAGGAGTTGGACTGGTGCACCTATTGGGCTGCACCATGCAGAAGGGAGAGGGTACGAGGGCAGGGCTGGTGCACCGGTCGAGCAGTGCCAGCCAGAGGGGAAGTAAGAGGGAGAGAGGAGCAAGGAAAGGGGGTAATGGGAAAAGAGCTGCCGGACTGGCACGGCTGGTTCCTGGTGTGCAGGTGACTGGCAGCCCTGGTTTGGTCGTGGCCTAGGGCCAAACCAGAGAGAGACCCAGGGGAAAAAAAGGGGTGTGCTCGGTTGCCAGAGAGGAAATTAGAGAGATGGAGGAGAGGAGGGTTCCACGCAGACGGCTGACTGTGGCGGCCCTGTTGCTGGGTCGTTGGAATGCTCAAAGGAACAAGGGTTTGACTGCAAACCCAGGAGAGAGAGAGAGAGAGAGAGAGAGAGAGAGAGAGAGAGAGAGAGAGAGAGAGAGAGAGAGAGAGAGAGAGAGAGAGAGAGAGGTGCTCACCAATGGGGGTTGAATGGAGGGAGTTCCATCGGTGGGGGTCGATTGGAGGGGGTGGACGCTAGGTCTCTCCCTTCATTTCGGCGTTCCCCAGTTTTTCTCCATTAGCTGTTGCCCAACACAGAGAAGACCAGTGATACATGGCAACTGGCCCACTGCGTGTCGAGCTCCATTCCATGCGTGTCGGGTCGTCCGCTACCGCACGTACCATCAAGGTCATGTTAAGGTGGAGGGGTGTCGATATGAATTTGGAAACCACACCACCCCCCCCCCCCCCCACCATCAAGTAAAAACCTTGAGAAGCTTCCTCCCGATCTCCGTTTTGCGCAAAATTAGTGTCGTTTGAATCGTCTAGACTTGTAGTTTTCATTTTTGATGGTTTCAAATCCAAATTTTGAGTTTTCAAGGGGCTCACTTCCTTGAAATTCAAATTTTGAAGGAATTAAACTCTAATTTTATTCAAATTAAAGTATGCTATAATTACCTTAAAATTGCTAAAATTTGTGGTTGTTACATTTTCGTTTATCAATGTACTTTGGATCTGGATTCTTTTCTTGCATAAAAGTTGAGGTTTCAATTGCTTTCTTATGCTTGAATTGTTGATGTTGTTAAGGAGTTGAAATTTAGACTTTTTCACTCCTTAACTTTGTGCTTTGTTTTCAGGTATCAAAACACTTTATTTGCTTGAATCCTTAGGAAATCCTTTAGATTTTTAGATTATTTATTAAGTTCAAAGCTTAGGTTGCATATTTTCTTGCATTTAGATCGTCAAATCTGGTCACTTTTGCACTTATGAACCATGCGCACAATCCATGGATCATGCGCATGGTACATATGTTGATTCACCTTTGATTCTTACTTCATTCACTTGGTTAATCTTGTTTTAACAATAGTTAATTCATTATTTTCATTTTAGTTTAGGTTTGAAAAGTTTTTATTTTGATTTTTGAAAAGTTTCATCTTTAGAAAGTTTTAGGATTAGAAGGTGTTAAATTTAGAAAGCCTCTTTAATTGTAGTTTCTGTTCACTTGCATTTTTCTAATTTCCTGTTAAAGTTAGTTAAATATTATTAAGTAATTTTTTTGGCATGTAGGAAAAGGCAATGAAGGATATGATAGGATACATGGAGGGTATGTTATAGGAGAACAAAATGAGATGGGGGAAACTACCCTCAATTTTGCTTTGTCATATAACCTGGCCATTGTAAATATATTCTTTAAGAAGAGGGATAGACACTTAATAACTTTTAAAAGTGGACTTCATAAAAGCAAAATAGACTTTTTTCTACTTAGGAAAACTGAAAGATCAATGTGTAAGGATTGTAAGGTGATACCCGGTGAGAGTTTAACCTCACAACATAGGTTAATAGTTATAGATATCTATATTAAAAGATGGAAGAAAGGAAATGAACTTAATCAGTATCTAAAAATTAAGTGCAGAACTTAAAAGGAGAGAAAATAACCTCATTCACCGGCGGCGATCGGAGTCCGGTTGTTATCTTCGGCGACAACAACTTAGTCAGGACGCACACAGGGGTTGTGTCTTGGGAGTCCCGATTGACGGTGATGCACATGGTGATAGTGATACACACAAGATGTGTTCCGTACATGCTCATGTCCCTGTGACATTGAATTCATTTATTCATTTAAAAAATTGATTTATTTGGATTATTCATTCACTAAGAGCTCGATTATGGGAGCTATAGAGGTCCAAATCATGATCTGAAACATCCATTTTGTTCGTCTCGACGGCACAAACCTAGATTTGACATGAAAACTTTAATTTGACTACTTTTAAGTTAGTCAAATCACAAAATACTATTCAATAACCTAGATTAGGCTGATCAATGGATGATTAGCCTTAGAAATTGATTATATGTATCAAATATGGGATGATCTAGTGGATTACAAGAGTAGATCTCAAGTGATTGTCAAGAAAAGTGATCTTGACCATTGATCTAATCAGGTGCCTTAGGATTGGTTGATCAGAGAGCGATCTTACCATCAGATTGACATGTGATCATGGAAATACATGTAAATTGCTAAACAAATATAGAAATTAGATGGATCATGATGAAAATGATTGAGATTGATGATCAGATGTTGCTTATAAGTGGTAAAGACCGATCCAACAGTTGGATCGTCTCCAAACTTCATAAGATGAAAGAGATTGACCCTTTATTGATCAAGGAACATAAATTGAATAAATCATGATATGGATTGATTATCAAAGATGATCGAATGACTTAGTGTGACGTATGGTGTAATAGGTATGTCAAAGTGTGTGATTTGATATTGCTTATGCACATGATTGGAGTACTGCATTTTCGAGGTAGGTGATTAAATTTGGGATTTTTTCATGATTTCATAAATCATGACATATTATCTGGGAACTTTGAGGCATTTATTCTACATTTATCATGTTTTATTAAAATGTATTTATTATTACACGTTTGATATCATGACATTTTGATTTATACAATTACCCTTGTTTTGACATGTGATGGATGATATGTTATCATACCTTTCGATTAGAGATTATTGAGATTATTTCACATGGAATTTTTTCATGGTTTATATCATGTTTTACTGTTTTATGACGGGTGTTGTTGCTCGGTGGGTACTATGCTAGGAGGGTTGTAGGGTTGGCCACTCGTCTTCTGACTTTGTGATGATATGATTAGTCACCAGCCTCAAAATAGGGCAAGGTACGTAGGTGGTGGTATCATGGGTAGTCTCTACCACGGGTCCATCCCCCCATGTGAGATAGAGGAAGTCTCCTGTTTCGGTATCGATGATAAGTGGCAGTGGTTGAGACCTTAGAGTGGTTGCCATTGTAGCCTAGTAGCCAATGCACTTATTTTGCATGTTCATGCAGTGCATATGTGTATGTATATCCACTGTGTGACTTTGTGTTTAGGGTGAAGCCTATGTGGGTGCCAGATGTGGGCAAGCCTATGGGCTGTGCGAGCTTCCTGGTGTGCGAGTTACAGGCGAGGGCCCTGGATTTTCGGGATGAGTACTCATTATCAGTAATTTGAGTGTAGTGGGACACTCTTAGGGCTTACTGTGTGCAGTGCCTTATTCATCATGACATGCATTATATTATTTTATACACGCAGATCTTTATCTGTTTTGACGGATGCTTATTCATGTATTGATCATGCTTCGCATGCCATGGTGATTACATTTGATAGTGTTGCTTAGGCAAAAAGCATGTTTTGATTTTAATTGTTTCGTTTAAACTATGAGATTCCATGCTTATTCATTATGGATGTCTGATAATTTATCGTGCCTTATAAATGATTTACTCCACGAGACTCGACATGATGTTGACACTCTTTGTAAAGTATTTTATTGCATGTTTTTATTATTTGTAATCACCTACACAAGCAATAACTTACTAAGGCATTGCTTTGTTTTACAATGCCTCAAATTTGGAGCACGATAAAGCTGAGGGAAAGCAGGTGGAGCAGTGCTGATTTACTGAGGACTTCGGGGACCATCTGCCATTTTGTACTCCAGAGAACGGCTTAGTGTATGTCTCTTAGACTTGTGATTTGACTCCGTTGGGGCTGAATAGAGATGATATTTTTGTGGATGGTATTAGACCCATACTTTTAATGTAGTCATACTTACACATGTGTGTATATGGTATGTGGTGATCATGGATGGAACTCTGGGGATTATGGACATTTGTTATTACTAGACCTTTTATGACTGATGTTTTGATTAGTCATGGCTTTATATTGAGCATGCATAGCGTATTAACGATTTGATTTTATTTGTTGTCGTGGGTTTGACTTGGTTGTCCCTCGAGGTTTTCTATTTGGGCATTTCCCTTGAAACATTTGTATTATTTATATTAAATGTGAGTTTTCTATTTTAGGAATCTTGCCTATTATTATTATTATTATTATTATTATTATTATTATTATTATTATTATTATTATTATTATTATTATACATAATGGAAAAATATTTTAGAAAACCCAGGGTGTCACAAAACTTGTGGTGGGCTAAAGTGTAAATTATTGGTTATAATGCATCAATCATGAATTGAAATCCCTTGCTCAAGAGATTAGATGCAAGGTTGACTCGCTTCCATCTTCTTACTTAGGTGTCACTTTAGTGATAGGCAGGCCCAATCAAAGCCACTAGTTATGAGTTGTTGAGCGAATGGAATCTTGATTTTCATGCCTGAAAAGATAGCATTTATCGATCGGTGGCATGGTAACGTTTATTATGTTGGCACTTGGCAGCATGCCCATGTTGGAAGAGGATGGTATTTTACGAAGGCATGGGGAAGGCTTTAGACTTAGCCCGCATGCTCTTCTAGTTTAATTGTCCAACATTGTTTGATCTACAACGTTGAATTGAGTACCCCTGCGTTGGATAACTAGATAGGAACCTAAATATGGCTCCAAGTGTAGTATTATAGGATTGAAAATACACTCGTACTTCTGATATCACTGTATGGATGGTTGAAATCAATGGTACAACTATCCCTCAAGAGGAATGGGCTCAAGTAACACGGACATGATCTTATCTTTTGTGCTTGAATCTGGATTACCAAGCCCATCGCCATCTTGGTAGAGGCAAACCGAGGTCCTTGCAAGATTCATAGCAGCATCAATAAAAGATTGGGGGAATGGAGAAGGAACTGCACCAACTTTATTCATCTTCTTCCACAGTTCACTAATCAGCCCTCTCACGTGCTGACGGGCAACTGCCTCCGAAACACCGGTTTCATGCATGTAGCACTGTATTGAAGTGGGAACATCACCTCTCTCTAGCTCTGCCTGGTTTTTATGAAAAAGTACAGACAATTAACTGCATGCGAAATTTAAGATTGCTGCTGGAAGCAAATTTTGTAAGTTAAGTTGCTTGCTTACCGATGAAGTGGCCAAATCATTACAAAGACGTAAAATCATCGATGACCAACGAACAAGATCGGGATATTTCGTTAAGAACTGTGGTTCCACCACCCTATTGATTCTTATTAGTAAGAAGTAAAAGTGGACTAACAGAAGCGCTCCTGCTACTGAAACCCAGGCATTATTGAGATACTCGTCCAGTGTTGGTAGATACCCATTGTTGTACCATTTTGCTTCCAGCAGGAATGATTTACACAAATCAGCCCACTGAAATAATCAAAATATTAGCTATATAAATTACAAGAGGAAGAACTTCAAACAAAATGGAAAGTGAATTTACGATGCACTTAAACTGATAACCTTTTACAAAAAGATGGAATGAAATTAACCAAAATGAATTACCGCTTTCTTCAAGTATGTGATGACGTCTTCTCCTTGTTCGTTCAGGATATCATGAGCGATTTCGTTAGTAGTATTGATTAGGGTAAGAAAACACGACTGCATGTACTCTGGTAGTTTTTCTAACGAGCTAACATCCCATCTGTAAAGGTCCATCAAGTATGCATAGCTATGTAAGTACCGGAAAATTTAAACTAAACTAATTTGCATAATCTGAGTATATTTGAGGCTAAGCCACTGAAGTAGCTCCCAAAATGTCAAATAAATATTTCAATAAAATCATCTCCATTGAAGGAGGAAAATATAATATATGGATTAGTGCTCGTCTAGAAAGAAAAAGAAAAGAAAATGGGGTGTTTCTTGACCAACCTGTCAACTGCATCTGTAAAGAGGATTAGCTCATCCCAAGAGCCATAGATATCATAAATATCATCTATGGTTACTATTAGTTGGCTGACCTTGGTAAGATTTCTTCTGCAATGTCTGTATTGTGGATGTGATATCACCCCTTGAGCGCAAAAGAAGCACTCCACCAATCTATCTCTAGCAAATGGCAACTGCTCCTGGAGACGCAGATCTCTCCACCAACTACAAGACACAGAGCAAATTATTTGGGTGGAATGCTATCACGAGGACAATCACATGGTACATCAGTTGCCGCATGGCGCCCTTACTTTTACATCAGTTGGTTAATCTGACCTTTTCCTCTGATTTCTTCAACTTTGGATGTCTAAAAGTCCAATTGTAGATTGGATTAATCTAGCATGTGTCCTTTTTATCACAAGAAACGCATGGTTAAGAAGCCAATATAAGCATCAGTAGTGGAGATTCAATTATCAAATACAGGCTTGACCGACGCTAGAATCATCTAATCATGCATTGTAATTTTTGCTATACAAGATATCCAAAGTCGGAGAAATCAGAAGAACAGCTGATCGATGCATGCCCTTATGCAAACATGTCGGACCATTTGGCAGTTACCATGTGGTCACTCTTTGGTGGGCAACTTACCATCGGGTCACACGATCCATGTAGCATTTCCGTGCTATCATAGAGCGCAAGTACCACGCTAAGTTACGGTGTCGTGCACCCCTTCTGCATGGAAGGGCCCAGACCTTTGGTTGCTCCAACCCGTCCATCTGTATTCTCCTACCTTTACTTACAAACTTGTCTGAAGTACATACCTGGATACTTCCATAAGATCGTCCCGGTGAACTGTCTGGACAATGTTGAAATCTAGCCTCGCGAGTTCAAGTAAAGCAGGGTTCATACGTTCTTCTTTCTCATATGCATTTATGTACCACTTAGCGTCTAACCTTCGCATCGTCCAGTGCATAGGAAGCTCTAAAGCATGCTCCACTTGTTTGGCAATGATTGGGTCTATGTTCCCTTTGATGTTCTTGAGGTGCCTACTTGTAAAATCATGGGCTTCATCCAAGAGGCTTTCTCCTTCTAAAGCCAGGTAAGAAGCTTCATACAAGCTCAACATTCCCTTGATGTCTTGTACGAGGCATTCTCTAAAACCCCCTCTCTCGTCATTGAATCCACTCAAGACATCTGCCCCCACCAAAAAAAAAAAAAAACAGACATGAGAAGTAGCATCTGGATCAGCTCAGAAAAGATTTATAAGTTGGACAGATTTGATTGTACTAAAAGAAAATCAAGCATTCAGTTCAAAAGTTAAAAGAGAGACCTGATGATATCTCAAACCCATGTTGTCGAAGGAGTCTAAATCGGAGACTAGTAGCATAAAGATTTTCCTTTATTGCCGTGTAATATTTGATGGTAGAGATCCTCTCTAGGGCTCCTTTAATCTCCTTTTCAAAATGGTAGTCAATGCCTAGACGTTGGATAATGTCGACTAACTCAAGAAGATCCACTGGCTCGATTGCTTCTTTAAATAATTGTCTCACATTTGCCTTGTACTTCTCAACTGTAACTGCATACGGATCATGCTGCATAATAACGAGCACCAGTTAGTAAATTCATGTGTTAGGCAATCTGGAAATTTGCCTTGACTAAAATGTGAAGGGAGTTGAGTTGACCTTGGTGACGCGAAAAATCTGAGCAATATGTTTAATAATATCGCTTGCTTAAAGCTTTAGTTAACCAAAAGTACGCTTGTGGTGAAGTGACTCACTGCATTGGAAAAGACCTCTTTGAAAGGTCCGGTATTGAAATTTTATCAGCTGCTTATAGTGTTTTTCAATACTGCTAGTCACTTGTCGAATTGACTTGATTTGCTACTAAGTCTGTCCAGGACACTAAGGTTTTAGGTTTAAGACGTGAAAACAATCTCTTGCAAAATACAAAGCCTGTGTACTATTGATCCTTACGGTCCATCTTGTATACGAGCTTTGTTCATCGGAGGGGCCCATTTTCTGTCTGAGGACGTTTGAAATCGACACATGCATCGAATTTTAAAATAACAAACCTAACCAAGAGTTTGCAGTTCGGAAAATTCAAAATTGTAACTGCAAAGCTGCGGCATGCATGGTAAGAGTGGACAATCCTCCATGCACTGCCACCACAGAATCGAAAGTTACAACGAGTCTGAGTACGATGGCCACGGTAGCCTCTGTTCTACTAGCAATTCTCAAAGGATGTAGTGAAATTAAAGACCCTCCAGTTTGAGAGCGATGCTAGGGCCGCAAGTCAAGATGGACTTGGATTCCCACCATAGAGTTGTTACTAACTTCAGATTGTAAGCTCACCATAGAATTGTTTGTTGACGAGGAGAGAGATTCATAGTCCCAAATATTGGGCTTATAGTTCGCGGATCGCCTGCTGGATGTAAGAGCCACGGGAAGGGAATGAAGGGGAAAACCAGAGGCCATTGTTCTTGCTCAAATATGCAAGTAGCCGATAGCCCATGTATATATTTATAGTGCGAGGGGAGATTTTGTTTTCTGTTTTCCTTTTTTCTGATCGAGCTTCTGACTCGGGCCACATTTTTTTTTTCTTCTATTTTTGGAGTGTTTTTGCAGTTGAATGGTGGTTAACTGATCCACATCAAGAACCACGCAAAACACCTGAAGCGGAAGAGAATCCTAAACACATCGAAAGCCTAGTAACACCTTTAGGCCGACAATTTGCCGTCACTTGACCCACCAAACATACCTAAATTTGGTCGAGCTGGCTCCAAAGTGCCAAGAGTGTACTTGCTGTCTCTAAGCCGTTAGGGCGATGAGAACCGTTCGTTTTCGAGGTCTAGTTATAAGGGATCAATGCGCCAGAAATCTAAACAATTGGGTAGTTATAGAATGATCGATTTTTTTCAGTCTAATTACAATGGATTAGGAGATTTTACCATCCAAGTCTATAACTCGATGCATCGATCACACCGCAAAATCATCCAATGGTTGAGATGTTCCGTACCTGGTACATTTAATACGGCATAAAAGTAATGATTAAGATCACCCCAAATCTGTTACCATTTGTAGTTTCAGGTGCAAATTATGCTCACAGATTAATTACGAATCATCTGATCTTTTTGTTTCCATGAGGCTGGCAAATACCGCGAAGTTACTGTTCAAGATCTAGAGAGAACATGGGATGAAGCGATCTGAAATCAAAGTTATGTGCAGGAGATGCAGCCAAAGTGGATGACGTTAATCCTTATGTTTAGAAATTAATTTGATGGTTCTGCGATGGAGAATCCAAGACCTTGAGGAGTTGGCGTTAGCGTTAGATGTCAGGAATGAAAATTGTTAACGTCTTTTTTGAAAGCTAGTTAGTAGGAGATTAGAAGGGAGTCTTGGCGCAACAGTAGAGTTGTTGTTGTGTGACTTTGAGGTCACGGGTTCAAGGCGTGAAAACAGCCACTTACAAAATGCAAAATAAGTCTGTGTACTATTGACCCTTATAGTCTTCCCTTTCTTTGGACCCCGCATGTGCAGGAGCTTCGTCTACCAGAACTGCCTTTTTTAGCTAGTGGGAGATTTTACTCTTGTAATGCAAAAATATAAGTCTAGTTTTCTGTAATTAAGTTCCAGACATAAAACTGAGTTGCAACTCAGATCATTGACGGAGACTCGAAAAATGTCATGAAGAAGAATGTGGAGGAAGTTTCTAAGAGGTTTGAAGATCTTTTAATTAAAATTTAACAGATTTGTTATTCTATTTAGACACAACAAAAGATCTGCTAATGAGATTGGCGATATGAATTAGTTAAAAGGGCCGGTGACTGATTATTGTTTAATTGTTTAGATTTATTCAGAAGGGAGCTTGGCACAACAGTACAAGTTGTTTTCATGTGATCTTGAGTTTATGGGTTCAAGGCATAAAAATAGCTTCTTGTAAAAATACAAGGTAATGTTGTACTATAGGCCCTTGTGGTCTGCCCCTTTCCCGAACCCAGAATAGGCCGGAGCTTCATGCACCAGGTCTGCCTTTTTTTGTTTAGACTTATTCAACAGCTTTGTTATTCTATTTAGACACAAAAAAAGATCTGCCAATGAGATTGGCGATGCATCAGTTAAAAGGGATGGTGATTGGTTACTATTATATTGTTGAGATTTATTTCTGTGGTAGGAACTCTCACACCATGTTTTTCGTGAAGAGTTTCCTTTTTTCAAAGTGCCATCTACCTAAATAAATTATTAAACTATTCAAAAGAAAAGAAAAAATGTCTAGACCTTGCCGTTCACGATCAACGTAATACTGTCATGCCCTTTTCTTTTCAAATTGAAACGAGATTCATTTTTTGTTCGCTGTGTAGGTGGTTAGAATGGAAGCCAGCCATTGCATGGGGAATAATCAAATCGTGTGGCCCATCTTCTCTTCAGCTACAACCTTTGATGGGCCTTCCGAGTACAACTAATTTTCCCTAGTTTAGTTGCCCGTTCAGATAAGGGTTGGGACCAGTTGAATCCATCAAAATGACATGATCCACGTAGTAACTTACATATTGGCATACGTAGCCGAGTACCAACAAAAAGACATGCCACATATCTTAATTGCCCAATAAGGAAGGATCGGGACTATTTTGTGTCCAACAAAAAGACCTGCCACATAATTTAAGTGAATTTAACAATATTTGATGTGACCAAGTGTAAGAGGCAAGATCATCTATCCTTGTGAGGTCGGCAATGGAGAGGATGTCTTGGGCTGGAAAGGCCTTACATAACTAAAAAAAATGAGGGTAAAAATAAATAACTGAGATGAAGCTGCGCAGATGACAACTTTTTGAACCACCTAAGAAACGGCTGCATCTAGTTTTTCTTTTGGGACTTTTAGCGCGTCTCAAAGGTTTGCAGAAAATTAACCACAGAAATTCCTTATTGTCGTTGATATTCTTTGAGTGGTAGGGCTTTTATATGTTTGGCTTAAGTATGAGATTTTTAATAAATTTTTCAATAAATAATGATATGAAGATTGAGGCTGGTTTGCATGACAGATGGGAATAAGCTGATAAGGAAAAAAATCATAAAATAAGTTATTAGAGAAAAAGAAATTTTGATAAATTAGTCTTCAAATTTGAGTTGAAGTTCACAACTTCATGTTTAGTTTGGTAAATGTTCCCACAATTAGAAATATTACAAACTTTTAAATTATTTGGGAAAAAATTGAGAGCTTAAATGTCCCCATCCATGTTAGCAAAGATCTTTCTAAACTGCCTACATGCATAACTGTATAGGTTAACGCGCGCGCGCACACACACAATAATTTCAACAAGGAGTTGCAGGTGATATTTGATTTGCCAAGGAAAAGTTTCTAACTGCCATTTCCTCTAACTTTTTTCGTTTTCTACTTTTTTTTCAGATAATTAAATGTCACTTGCTCCCTATACCTGCATAAAACAACTGAAATTCATACATCCCTATAAAGGGGCAGCCCTGGTGCACAAAGCTCTTGTACACAAGGTCTGGAGAAGGGGCGGATTACAAGGGTCAATAATACATAGCCTTACCTTGCATTTTGCAAGAGGCTGACCTTAAGGTCACACGACAACAACTCTACTATTGCCTTAAATGTTCCTTTCAACACGGACCTCTCTCTCTCACACACATACCAGGTTGATCTGTCAGGCTTTTCTCCTTTATTCTTCCAGTTGGTTTTCAAGGAGATTGGGGTTTGCTCTAACTGCTACCAATGTCTATCAGACCTCTTCCTAGCTCTGAGTATTATCCCTGCTACATTCTATCTGGCTTTTCTTTGGAGATTCCCATTTTTTCCGTGGTATATGTTCTGTTTCGACAGTTTCTGCATCATCGTGTTTTTTCCATATGGCGTTTAGAGCTTTTGGAAGATACTGGCTTGAGAGCAACAAGTCCAGTATACCATGGAATATTAAATCTAAACATGACTAGACCCTTTATAGAGTCATGGTGGGAAGGAATCAAATGGGAAGAAAACCATGGTTATGCGATAGGTGCAGAGTCAAGAACTACGCCTTTAGCAATTTATTTTATCGATGCAAAAGATCTGGTCCCCGTCTGGTCATGTTATTTCTCAATCAGACATTACCAGCACCCGCGATGAGAAGACCCAGAGGTTCAAGACGTCGAGGTATCACATGTATACAAATTTTACGAAAGATGAACAATGCATCAACCAGAATCCACAAGTTTCTTTCAACAAAGAAAGGTCTTTCAAGAATGTTCTTATCAACAAGGAAAATCTAAAACGGAGTTTTTTCTCTTTCGTTTTATTTGATATGGTTGAAATTTCCAAAGAGAAAGTTGAGAATAAAATGAAAACTCACCAATCAATCCTTATTGGAAGAGTCTGTAACCAGATAGCACGAGTCTCCCTCTTGAAGAAATGGGCATAAAAAGAATGGAACAAAGATTGATATCAGATCCTTGAACAATGAAGAGGAGTATTCTCAAAGGTAAGTCATCTTGGATGGAAGGTTCTTTTATTGGCCTTAACCTTGGGAGGACTGTGGCAAGCATGGGGAGAAATTTATGTGGATTGCTTTCTCTGACTCAGTCATTATCTTTGTGGTGAATCCATATTCATATCTATTGCATCCAAGCTAGGAAAGGTTGTCATGCATGACAAATCTTATACTTTCTATAATTCTGATGTGGAAGCCGGTGTGATGATTAAAACCTGAAGAGTTTTGCCACAAATGTTCAAGATTCGGGTTAAATGTCGAGTGATCAATGAAGCTACCATCAACATCAGAATCTCATGGCCAGTGTTACCCATTAGAGGACAATCAAACGAGTTCTTCATTTGAAGAAACTCATGTCTTGCCTCAGAGTAGTGATGGCCGTCCAATGATGGCTGTTGGATTCCGTTCCTCAATCTCATTTTCCATCCGGCCATTATGATCTCGACTTAAATTCTATGAGGCACAATTCTAGTAATGACTCTCGGGACATAGTTATGGACTGCATGTGGAGCTTGGCAATTTTCAGCTAGAGTTTGACAAGGAACGAGAATGCTTCCACGGGCAACGACGATGAATGGAAAGTGATAACACAAACATCATTAATGATTTGATTAAAAAGGAAATTCAACCCATTAGAGTTGTCCAGTAAACAGGATGCTTCTATTCCAGTGGGCTTTCCATCTTCTCGCATAGCGCCCAATGAAGGAGCCAATCACATTCGCAAATAGTTACTCCCCTTGGGAGTCGTCCCCAATGAGCCAAGTTGGACTTTCTTCCAAGCAACAGGCAATCATTAATATAGATTAGCGGTCTCTTTGATGGACGGCCTCTTCCTCGTTCTTCTCCCCTTGTTCATATGGCATCAGGTGATAATTCTCATCTTGATAACTCTATTGGGACCTCAATTCTTAATGAAAGATTTTTTATTCCCCTTTCATCTTGGTATGGCAAGCATAACGAAGGAATTTTTCAATTCTCTTCTGTCCGAAGACCTGTTTTATGGAACGGTCAAACTGGAGTCATCCTCTTGCCATATATTCCTAGACAAGTGAATTTTTTTTTTTATTGATGTGGCGACTTCCCAGGATAGTACCCTTAAGATTAATTATACGGATGATTCCCACCTGGAGTCTTTGGACCCCAAGATCAGACCTCATTTTTTTTTTCTTTGCCTATTAGGGTTTGTGACTACCCACACTATCCAAAGGTTATTCAATCATGTCCTCCTAAGATTATGCAAATCTCCAAATTTGACATTGTTGGAGGGGTAATTTTTATAATTTACCCCTGCCTCCATTAATAAAAGAAAAGTCCCATAGAGCTTATATATATATAAGAGATCCGAATTATGAAGTACTTACAACAACCTAAAATGAAACCCACTTAATTCAAACAAGTGGGCCCCATTTAACAAACAAATTTTTCATGAAAGGGACTCACTTTAAGTTCTAAAAGGATTCTCTTAAGCAAGTTCTCTGTAAACTCTAATCCCCATGTTCCCAAATAATATTAAAATGGGACTCACTTTGTCTAGAACAAGTACAACCAATTTAAAGGAAATACATAAGAGAGAAAAACATCCCATGTGGGGCACTCTTTTGGTGTGAAAAAGGTTAGGATTATATTGAGATGAGTTTCGGTTTTAAAACCTTGTTCCTAGGACACTTCTAGGAGAAGTAAAAAAAATCTAAAATAGGGACCCACACAACTCGTGAAGTGGGGTTCCTTTATTGCAAAAGAGAAAATACCCCCTTTACTCTCTTAAAGAAAATATTGCCTTTAAACTCAAAATTTCTTGAAAATGGAGCCCCCTTGGTTTGAAAGTATGGAACCCATTTCCATTATTTTCACCACCACAAGAAAATGTCCCTTGTGGAAGTTTCCTTTAGTTGGAAATATTTAAGACTCTTTTGAATAAATTCTTATGTTAGAAAGTCATTTTGAAGTTCCCTTAAAATGGGATCCACTTTGTTCAAAGAAAGCATTTATAAGTATCCAAAATTGTATAAAAATTACCTAATTAGTTGCTAATGTGTTATAACTTATAGAGATACATTAGAGTTTTTGACCGAGAATTATAATACAGGCATTTCTTATCTAATAAACCAAATATTTGATACTTTACATGTTCAAAGGCTAATCTGAAGTAAGTATGTGAATAATCATATTTTTTGTGGATTTATTTAGAGTTTTTGACTTTTTGCATGAAGTGAAATAATGATCTGATTGATTGCCCAAAGTGATCGAGATGAAAATTGAAAATTAAGATCAAAAGATCAAATTAAGACATGAATGACATCAATAAAAGTGAGATCAAGAATCAAGATCATTTTAAGGCATGCAAAGGATGAAATTAGAGAAGTCAAATGTGATTAAAGTGGGCCCATGCACAAGCCATGCAATGTCCACCACTTTGTATGGGATTTACTCAAGCCACTTAGGCATATATAAGCCATGAAGAAGGTGACAAGTTAAGGAGCACAGCCAGCTATCAAAGCCAAGGGGTTAAGCTACCAAGCCAAGCCAAAAGAGCCTCTAAAATTAGTCATGAAGCCAAGCTAAATGAGCTCTCAAAAGCAAGCCATCAAGCCACATGAGCCAAGCCACGTGGAAGGCCATGATTGCTAAAGAAATATCCATAGGATTTGAAGGGTTATGTTGAAGATATTTGAAGGAAAATCTACTTGTATAAGGTAGCATATAGATCAATAGAAAGAACCTACTTCATTTCTTGTTTTTCCATGTTTTTCTCATTTTTTCTCACTTTTCACCTCACCATACAAAACCACTATGAATTTGGCAGTTTCCCATAAAGAGTTCCACCTTTCTACAACCCTCCCACTTTCTTAAACTCCTATTTCAACCAGTCAACCAATCATAGAGTGCCATCTAACCTACCCAACCAATCCTCACCTTCTTAGGAAACCACCTTACTCCACCCATCACCCATCACCCTATCCTCACCTCACCATCCACTTTTCATCCAAGGGTTGACATCATCTTCATCTCTCCATATCTCTCTCACCCTATAAGAATTCCACATGAAAACTAAAGTGGGAGACGCCTTTTTCCTAAAAGAAAATGGTGACTCCTACCATTGGTTGGACCAATCCCATATTCCCACATCTGTACTTCCATCTCATCCCTTAATTTCTTTCCTCTTCACCACCTAAATCTTTTCCAGGATTTTTCCCTTTGCCTTACCTTAATTCCACGTGAAACTCTTCAAGGGAAGGAGCTCCACACCTAGATCCTACAAGGTAGCAGTTCCCTTCCCACTCCATTCCTCTAAGATGGCCAACCTTTTGCATGCCACCTATACTGCTTTATCTGACTTTCCACTTGTACATTACGTCTCTTTTCCCACTTCTTTCTTTCTTTCCTAACCACCTAGATTTATGCGTATATTTTTCCTAACCACTTTGTGCTATCCTAGATTCAATCCCTAACTTAGATTCAATCCCCACCTCATTCCAACTTAGGATCATATTCTAGTAACAAATAGAAGACAACCAACTTATAAAAAGTTTAGGGTTCACAACGTATGGACATCTTTGGGTGGAAAGAAGAGACTCCTAAAAAAAGGGTGCCTCCTTCCTCCTTAAAAGAGTTCTACAATATTTTTTTTTGAGGGGACATCCATCTTTGTTGCAGCTCTCGTGTATCACTTTTGGAGTTCTATTCTTCCATGATTTTGGTTGTTTATCTTTATGTTACAGGCATTTTTCTTCAACAGAAGGTAGGCTTCTTTTCCTTGATCTTGTCACCTTGTTTGCTTAACCTTAATTCCATTAAATTCTCGCTTGAGTCCTTTAAGACTTGATTCCTTTAAGATTTACCTTGCATTCCATTGGATTTTTCCTTATCCTTCATGCTTGTTGGAGAAGGAGGGATTAGAGGAGTTTTAGTTTAGGTTTATATTGTGTAAAGCATGATACGGGCACATCAAGAATGGTGTGCACCATCCTTGAAATATCAACTTAAAATCAATGAAGCTTCTATTTCATATTTTCATCTCTTAATTGTTAAATGTTAATGTGGTGAATTTTATTTGTTACTTGTCACTTGTTGCTGGTTTCTTACTTTATTATCTAAGAATTATTTTATTTACATTCCATTACGCATTTCAATCAATGCAAAATCCCTTAGATCCATGTGCACCACTGTAGGTGATGTGCGCATGGTGTTGAGGAATTTTTGGGTGGAAGTTGGTGAGTGTTTTATTTCATTTCATAGTTTAGTATTCAAGCAATCTTAGTAGTGCATCTTAACCAAGTTTCCTACTCAACCAAATCCACCTTGATCCCATGCACACAACCCATGGGTTGGGTGCAAGGTTTTTGTTAAGTGTTTAAATTTGGCTAAAAGACCCTTAATTTAGCATTCAATTAGATCATCAAACTGTTCAAAAGTGAAAATTTTAGCTTGATTTTTTAATTGGGCTCAAATTGACCATCTAAACTTTAAATTTTCAAAATCAACGGTTAGATGATCATTAGAGAGTATTAAATGATTAATGTGTGATTTAGATGATTCTAATTTAGTCTTTTATTTTGCAGATCAACTAAAGGAAGGATGGATGGCACATATCTATGATCAATGGTGCAGAACAAAAAGGCAAGAGTCCTAATCAACAAGGATTCCTAAAAGGGATGGAGTTCTAAGTGGAAGAGGAGAAAGTTTCCCCATAGAACTCTAACTCTTCAAGGATAGAGTTTAAGGAAAGAGTTGGATGAAGATAAGGAAGGAGGTGGAGAAAAACAAGGAAGAGAAAGGCTATAAAGAGGAAACCGTATGAGGGGGAGAGGGGAAGTTTTGAAGTTTTGGTTATTTCCATTGCTTACAATATAAATTGGGATAGTTTTATGCTTTCCACGTTGTTTTGCTTTGTTGTTTTCTTCTTGCTTTCATAGCTCTTCTTTCCTTCTTTTTTTTCCATCTCCTCACATTCCCAATACCACCTTCCTCTTCACATCCCAGCCTACCCTTCTCCTTCATCGGTTGTTCTTCACCGCAACCTTCATTGCACATCCACTCCAGTTCCCAGATCCACCAACTATCTCCCTCTCTTATCCATCGCACCACACTTACCCCACTGCCTAGAATCCATACACGATCCACCTGTTGCCATCGCCCAGTCCCCACGCTCCTTGCATCTTCACTCCAGCACCGGCCTTTGTTCCCAGTCAACTTCCATGCAGCAGAGGCCAATTTACTTCCACCAGCCAAGCACCCCTCTATTCCCATCTGTTTCAAGCGTTAATACCTCTCTCTCCTCCATGCCTCCAACCAGAGCACCACCAACTACGACGCCCAGGAAAGGGCATTGTTTTTTTCAGTGGAAGAACATAACAAAGGCAAGGAGTTCGTCCATCTTCATCGGCCAGGAGCAAGCCCCAGTCCAGATCAAGTCCGGCTCTGCTCCCAACAGCCTAGACATCTACTCCGGCCGGCCATCCCATCAATTCCGGCAATTTCCTCTGGATCCATCTCCTTCTCCTCTGAGCTTCTCCTTCATTGGGGTTTTCCTGGTTTTTGTTAAAAACTAGAGTGTGAACAAAAAATCCATTTTCGCCCTTCCTGTTTAAAACAATGACAATTCTGTTCAATTCCATTAATTACATCTACGTCCCCTATTTAATTACATATGTATCCTCTGTTTATTTACATATGTGTCCCTGTTCCATTTAAGCTTTATTTTATCCATCTTTTGACAGTGTTATCCATGGAAAATGCTATCCAAGGACAGTGTAATTCAGAGATGTTTTGATTAGTTTTATTTTGTTTTATGGAATTGAAAGTTATTTAAAGTGCATCATTTGAATAAATCTGAATGGTTAGGCTAGTTTTGTTATTCTCTTCAAGTTTCAAATAATTAAATTTATTAAAAACTCTAACTAAAGAGAGTCCTGTGGGTTCGATCCGTATTTGTATAGCTATACTACAATAGTCCGTGCACTTGCGGAAAGCATCAATAGTTTTGAAGGGTTTTAATTGATGTTTGTGGAAGTTTGGTGAATGATTTTGAAGTGTTTAGATTGCTGCTTAATTCATGCAATCTTAGGTTTAGTTTATTTCAATTAGTTGATTGAATTTAGACGTAATTGTTTACATGTTTTTGCATGTTGTGATTTTGATTCCATTACATGTCATGCGCATGACTATAGATTTACTTTCCTTAGATTTGTCACTTAATCATGTTCTTGAATTCATTGCATAGTGAATGGCTAGTTTTGTATATTAGTTTCCATTAGTTTGTTTGCATTATTTAAAAAGTTTTCAATTTCCATGTTTAGAAAGTCTAATTTAGGGAAGTAATTGATTTGTTGCTTAGTTTCTTATATTAGTTCTCATTCATTAAAATTGCATGATTTAGAAAGTTGTTAAATTCCATCTTTAGGAAGTTTCAATTTAGAAAATTTCTAATTTTATGAAGTTTTAACTTAGAAAAGTTTTATTCTTAGGAAAGTTTCTAAGTTTAGCCTGTTTTACTTTTAGCATACTTCCATATTTCATGCTTACATTTATGTTAAGTTTCCATTCGTAGTTTAGGATAAAATCTCACTATATTTGGCTAGGTTAAGTAATTTAAGGAAAGACCCACTAATATCACAAATTTGTTTGATTTCTTCAGGGATCGACCTCTATTGCATGAATTACTAAAGCAGTTAATCTTAGCAAATTATGATTGGCCTCAGTAATTATGATCATAATTTGCTAAGACCCACTAATATCGCATGGTCAAAAGAACTAAGGCTAGTCCTAAAGTGTCCTAGTTTAACTAGGAAACCTAAGCAATCCAAAGCCTAAATGTCATCAATCAAAGGTGTGATGAAGGATCAAGATCACCCTAGGGCAAGTAAAGAAGCAACTGGCAAAGCAAAAGGTGATTAGAAATGGAACCAAGCCTAAGCGATGCATTTCCACAACCTTTGCATGGGAGCCATTAAAGCTATGAAAAAGGGTGACAAGCCATGCAAGCTACTCAAGCCTTGAAGTGAACCAGTAAAGCCACTTAAGCCACCAAGGAATAAGCTATCAAAGTGAGCCATCATGCCAAGGAGGAGTGCCACATGGAGCGATACTATTGGAGCATCAAATCAAGCAACTGTCCTATATTAAAAGTGTGATTATTAAGGGATTTTTAGAGAACTGTAAAAGGCAAGATGATCATGCATTAAGGGACCTATCAAGAGAGAAAAAATTCACTTTCCTAGGTTTCCATATTTTTAAGTCAATGAAGGAGTCACCATCCAAGAGGAGGATGCCCCCTTGCTTAGTTGGCAAAATCAAGTGGTTTCCTAATTAGGAAACCTTAGATCTAAGTCTGTGCAAATATGTAAAAACCTTAAGTTTTCTTCTAGATTTTTCTTTTTCTTTTTTTTCTCTTTTTCCCACTCTTCCCATCAACCAATCGCCATTCCATTAGGAGGGTGGAGAGCCCCTTTCCTTCCATGGAAAATGATGCCTCCCTCCCTTCCAAAATTAGTAACTAGCCAACCTATGCTTACTCATATATCTTATGTCATCTTTACAACATCATTCCTACCTAAATTTTCTCCTCCAAAACTCCTTCTAACCTTCCTTATCTAATACCCTAACATTAAAGCCACTTTCCTCATATATTTGCCCTTTTCTAAGTTAGGAACTCACTATATATATATATATATAGAGAGAGAGAGAGAGAGAGAGAGAGAGAGAGAGAGAGAGAGAGAGAGAGAGAGAGAGAGAGAGAGAGAGAGAGAGCTCCTGGTTTAAATAAATTTTCTAAGTAGAGGTAGGTGAGACAACTTGAAATCAAACTCTCCTTTAGTGCTTAGCTGTTGCTGGACTTGGGAACTTCTTTAGTGCTGTTATTCATTCAATATTTAAGTTAACTCTTCTCTGATAGTGATAGATAAGAGAAGAACTAGCTTAGAACCTTGAATTCCTCCCTTAAAATTTACATTTTTGACCTTATTCCTACCTTAGTTTTAGGTCAATTTCATAGGCTTTCTTCACCCATGTAGCCTTCTTTCCTCTTGAATTTCTTTCTTAGTTTTCTTTTCATGTCATCATATTTTAGTTTGTGAGAATTGGATTGCATTGTTGATATTGTTTAGATAGGATTTTATGCTTAGGAATTAATCACAATTTCTAACAATAGAACATGCTTTATACATTCAGTTTTGAGCATAATTTGGAGATGATTTAATAAAGTTATTTGAGGTTTCTTGTTTACAATGTTTCTTTCATCAATGTACTTTGGATCTAGATTCTTTTCATGCATAAAATTTGAGGTTTCAATTGCTTTCTTATGCTTGAATTGTTGATGTTTTTAAGTAGTTGAAATCTAAACTTTTTCACTCCTTAACTTTGTGCTTTGTTTTCAGGCAACAAAACACTTCATTTGCTTGAATCCTTAGGAAATCCTTTAGATTATTTATTAAGTTCATAGCTTAGGTTGCATATTTTTTTGCATTTAGATTGTCAAATCTTGTCACTTTTGCACTTATGAACCATGCGCACAATCCATGGATCATGCGCATGGTACATATGGTGATTCACCTTTGATTCTTGCTTCATTCACTTGGTTAATCTTGTTTTAACAATAGTTAATTCATTATTTTCATTTTAGTTTAGGTTTAAAAAGTTTTTATTTTGATTTTTGAAAAGTTTCATCTTTAGAAAGTTTTAGGATTAGAAAGTGTAAAATTTAGAAAGTCTCTTTAATTGTAGTTTCTGTTCACTTGCATTTTTCTAATTTCTTGTTAAAGTTAGTTAAATATTATTAAGTAATTGTTTTGGCATGTAGGAAAAGACAAGGAAGGATATGATATGATACATTGAGGGTATGGTATAGGAGAATAAAATGAGATGGAGGAAACTATACTCGATTTTGCTTTGTCATATAACTTGGCCATTACAAATATATTCTTTAAGAAGAGGGATGGACACTTAATAACTTTTAAAATTGGACTTCATAAAACCAAAATAGTCATTTTTCCAATAGAGGCATGAACATAGGATTAGAATACTTGAATTGAAAGAGGCCTTGAAAAAGATGAAATCAGGAAAGGCCATGGGGTCTGATGGTATACCGACAGAGGTTTGGAAGCATATGGGAGATACTGAAGTAGTTTGGTTAACCAAGTTGTTTAACAAGGTTATAAAATCAAAGAAATACTAGATGACTGGAAAAAAAGATTTATTCTACCAATTCATAAGGATAAAGGAGACATACAGAGCTGCACTAATTATTAAGGGATCAAACTTATGAGCCACACTATGAAACTTTTTGAAAGAGTAATTGAGAAGAGGCCATGACATGAGACAAGTGTATCGGAGAACCGATTTGGTTTCAAGCATGAGAGGTCTACTATGAAGGCTATTTTCTTACTAAGACAATTGATAAAGAAATATAGGGAGAGGAGGAAAGACTTCCACATGGTCTTTGTCGACTTAGAGAAAGCTTATAATAGAGCCACTAGAGAGTTAATATAGGGAGTGTTGGGCAAGAAAGGGGTTTCGTAGGGATATATAGACATAATTAAAGATATGTAAGAGGGAGTGGTAATAAATGTTAAGATCACTAAGGGCAAGATCAGTGATTTTCCTATCACTGTAGGATTGTACTAAGGATGAGGCCCATACCTTTTCATGTTGGTTATGGATGAGTTAACAATGGAATAGTTTTAGTTCTCAGTTCTTGCATCTTACGATCTAAAATTCGTACAACTCTTTCCTCAAAGGTTAGATCTGGTCATAGCACTATAGGCATTTGTTCTAATATGTGTGAAGGATCTGCAATATATTTCCTCAACATTGATATATGAAAAACATCAAGAACATTGGCTAGTTGCAGTGGTAAAGCTAGCTAGTAGGCTACAAGCCCAACCCTTTTCAAGATCTCAAATGGTTTGATGAATCAAGAACTCAACTTCCCCTTAACTCCAAACCTCATCACACCCTTCATTGGAGAAATTTTTAGAAAGACATGGTCTCCCATTGCAAACTCTACATGCTTATGGTCTTTGTCAGCATAACTCTTCTAGCGGTTGTGAGTAGTCAACAGTCACTTTTGGATTAACTAAACTTTCTCTACATACACTATTCAACTAGCTCATACTTCAACAATCACATCTCACCAATGCCACTCCAACATAGAGGTAATCGGCATGGTCTTCCATAGAGTGCCTCATAAGGAGCCATGCCGATACTCGCATGAAAGCTGTTGTTGTACTCAAACTCCACTAGTGGCAAGTGCTCTTCCCAACTACCCTTCCAATCAATGGCACATGACATCAGCATGTCTTCTATAGTCTGGATGGTCCTCTCTAACTGACCATCTGTATGTGGTGGAAGGCAATGCTAAATCTCAATGCCAATCCCAATGCCTCCTGAACACTCCTCCAATACTTTGAGGTAAATCTGCCATCCTTATGATAGATAAAAGTTAGAGGAATACAGTGCAGCAAACTCATGATTTCCTTAACATACAACCTTGGCAAGCTATCAACAAACTAAGTTTGTCAGATGGGAAGTAAATGAGTGGACTTCATCAATCTATCCATGATCACCCATATCATATCATGGCCACTTACTGTCCTAGGCAAACGCATAATGAAATTCATGGTGATGTGGTCCCACTTCCACTCAGGAAGCTCTAAGGTCTACAACATGCCTACTGACCTGTAATGTTTGGCCTTGACTTACTGATAGGTCAAACATCATGCTACACACTCACCTATGTCCCTCTTCATCCCATTCCACTGAAAATGCTACCTCAAGTCTTAGTACATCTTTGTACCTCCAGGTTGGATAGTGAATCGTGACTAGTGTGACTCCTAAAGTAGCTCTCACCTCAAGCCATCAAACTGGTACTACCAACCTACCCTGGAAATGTACACCTATATCCTGTCCTCTAGTAAAATCTGCCTTGCCACACAAGGCTTGAGTTTCTACATCCTCTATCTATGCTCGTATGACTTTGTCAATGAACATCGACTTAAATGATATATTTACAACCACTAATCTCGACTTCTTACTCAAGGCATCAGCCACCACATTGGCTTTCCTTGGATGATACAGTATCATGAAGTCATAATACTTAAGATACTCCATCCACCTCCTTTGTCTCATGTTCAAGTCATTTTGGGCGAAGAAGTATTTAAGGCTCTTATGATTAAAGAAAACCTCAATTTTTTCTCCATAAAGGTAGTGCCACCATATGTTCAATGTGAAGACCACTATGGCTAATTCCAAGTCATGTGTAGGGTAAGTTACCTCATGTGTCGTCAATTGTCGTGACACATAGGCAATCACCTTATCATGCTGCATTAGCACTGACCCAAGTCCCCTACTAGAAGCATCACAATATACTATGAAACCACCGGTTCCTGCTGGTAAGGTTAATACTGGCTCAAAGGTGAGTCTCCTCTTGAGTTCCTGAAAGCTCATGTCACATGCATTAGTCCACATAAACTTCGTATCTTTCTTGGTCAATGTTATTAGAGGCATGATGATTCTCGAGAACCCCTCAATAAACCTGCAATAGTAGCCTACGAGACCAAGAAAACTACGAATCTTAGTCATTTTTTTGGGTCAATGCCAGCCCATCACTGCGTCAACCTTTGTTGGGTCAACTGCCACTCCACTCTTTGAGATAACGTAGCTTAGGAAATTTACTTGCTCTAACCAAAACTCACACTTGTTGAACTTGGCAAACAATTGATGAGTTTGTAATGTGTCCAGAACAATGCGCAAGTGCTCCATGTGCTCCTTCTTGCTTGCAGAGTATACAAGAATGTTGTCTATGAAACAAAGTTACAAACTTATCTAAGTAGGCTCAAAAGACCCGGTTCATGAGATCCATGAAAACTGCAAGCTCATTTGTTAAACTAAATAGCATCACCAAAAACTCATAATGGCCATAACGCATCTTGAATCCTGTCTTAGAGACGTCTTCCTCCCTAAAGCTGATCAAAGAGGTCATCAATTATGCATAATGGGTAGCAGTTCTTCACCGTCACGCCATTCAAGATGATCCACTAGGTCTAATGAATCCTTTGTTGAGCAACTCCTGGAGCTGTGTTTTAAGCTCCTTTAGTTTGGCAAGTGCTATATGGAGCCTTAAAGATGGGAGACATGCCCGATAGTAACTCAATGGTGAAGTCAATCTCTCTCTACAGTGGTAGTCCTAGAAGCTCCTCAAAAAAGACATCATGAAACTCTTTGACCACATCTAGCTCTTCAATTTGAGGTCCCTTTACCTTTATTGCTACTACATTAGCCAGAAATGCCTGGCACCCCTTCCAAATGTGTCAATTTGCCTTTAAAGCTAAAAGGAAACGTGCTCTAGTCATATCTTATCTCTCCTGAAATGAGACCATTGAGTGACCTAGTGAGGAGAATGTAATCCTCTTCTTGCGACAATCCACCATTGCCCAATATCATAGGATTGACCTCCCTTGTGTGAATATACTACATTGATTTGTGCGTTTGTGAGTATTTTTAAAGCATAAAGTTTTTACTTGCTTTAATTTAATTTGTTTAGTTGCTTTGGTTTAGAATTATTCCTTTCTTTCCTTGTTGGCTAAGTTAGAGTAAAACAACTTAAATTCTAATTAACTCCATTTATTGAAGAATTTTCATGGGATCGATCCATATTTTCCTATTCGATATAGAGTCGTGCACTTGCGGTAATAATTAAGACACATCAATGGACACAATTCATTCACAATATTGACCTTGACTTCATTGGTCTCCAAAATTAGATTTCTTATAGATTAAAAAGCTTATGATTTGGATGATTTTAACATCCAAAAAGCATATAATAAATGATGCTTTAAAATGGATAGTTCGAAAACTTTATAAACAACATAAAGTTTCATTAGGGGTCAGCTACACAAATCTTGTTCCTCTATTCTCCTATATTAAATGTCATACCTTCATTTAGTCCAAAAGTTTTTAAATATTTTCTCACTATTTCTACCCACATTCTTTTGGGCCTTTCCCTTGCTCTTTTAGGGCATTCGACTTGGATCAACTCACTCCTTCTGACTAGTTTCATTTTTTATCTCCATTGAACATGTCCAAAGCATCTAAATCAACCCTCCCTTACCTTGTTAGTTATTGATGCTACTCCTACATTTTCTCTAATATTTTTATTTTTAATTATGCACTTTTTTGTCTTTCTCTCATCATCTCAACATCCTCATCTTGGCTATACTCATCTTATGTACATGTTGTTCCTTAGTAGCCATCCTATGGTTTTTCCTTTCAATTTGAGTGTCACTCATCAATCAAACAAAACTCCAAATGTACATCTCAATTTTTTCAAACCCACTTGTATTCTTTGGATAACATCCCTCTCAATCTCTTCATTCTCATGAATTATCAATCCCAAGTATCAAAAGTGGCCTTTTTAGGGGACTTCTTGGTCATAAATCTTTAATGGTGCTTTAGTCTCACTCCTCTCCTTACTAAAATTGCATTTCATATACCCTGTCTTAGTTTGGCTAATTTTAAATCCTTTAAACTCTATATAATCTCTCTAAAACTCAAACTTTGTGTTTACGCCCTCCCTTGTCTTATCAATCACAACTATATCATTTGCAAATAACATAAACCATGGAATCTCCTCATATAGATATTTTGTTAACTCATCCATAACTAATGTGTAAAGGTATGGGCCTAATGCTAATCCATGGTGTAATCCTTCAGTGCTAGGTAAATTCTCTCTACTAGTGGTCCTAACATCTGTTACCATTCCCTTTTACATATCTTAATTGTGCCTATCTACCCTCATGAAACCCCTTTCTCACCCATCACTAACCATATTAACTCTCTCGGGGCCCTATCATGAGCAGTTTCTAAGTCAACTTATTAGCAAATGATTTTATCTTCTCTCCTTTTAAGTTTCACAACTTAGTTTTTGGACATCTATTTCTTAATGTAAATATCCATCACCATTACCTATGTTGTGTGGTTAAACTCTCATCGGGTACACCTTACAATCCTTAAACATTGATCTTTAGGTATTCCTAAGTATAAAAAAATCTATTTGGCTTTTATATGATCCGCTTTTAAAGGTTAGTAAGTGTTCATTACTCTTCTTAAAATAATTTCCTTTTATTTTCATACATGACCATTTAAGTCTGGTCTTATAAATATCCTCTCTGTGTTAGGAATTTCTTATATTACTCCCTCCATATCTTCCTAGAAGTATTGCTTGATTCTGTCTTCTAACCCTACACGTGGGGCATTTGCACTTATAATATTTATGATCTTCTCTCCTAGAACAATTTTCATTAGCAGAATTCTATTGCTGGTCCTTTTAATGGCTACAACTTTATCCTTTAATTCTTTATCCACCACTCTCATTATGCCATCTTTATTTTTGTCCTTTCCTGTGTAATAGAGCTTATACCCATAGATTTCTCTAGTTTTAGCCCCTTTCCACAGTTTCTTAGATATAAGCTATGTTGACTCTCTTACATTTGATCATATCTACTAACTCCATACTTTTACCTGTAGATCTACTTATGTTCCATGTAGCAAAACAAATCTTATCTCTTAAGCTAGGCTCTTTACTCGAGCCTTTACGCTCACACATCTTGAGTAGTGTGGCAACCCATGCCTACTTTTCGTTACATGAGTTTTGATATAGCGTGTTGCTTCCAAGGGAATGCTCTAGTAGCCCTTGACCATTTGTCATAGTTCCCAGAATATGATACAACACATTGCTTATAGTGAAATGCCCTTATCCATTTCCCATTGCACCTAGGATCCAATATAATAGTGTTGCTTATAGGAAATGCCCTAGCCTGAAGGAATGTTAATTTCAAACTCATGTCATTGGACTTGCTAAAGGATTTTACACTAAGTGGCACTTGATGCAACCCTTCTCCTTTATCTAGGCTTGGGATCAGTGGCGAGGTCATAAAACCACTTTGGTGGAGTTTTCTCTCTCTACACACACACACACACACACACACACACATATATGGAAAAGCTATGTCATATTTGGTGTAAAAACTTGCCAAATCTAGTGGCTTTGAATTTATTCTGAACATGATGAATGGACTTTGTTACATATAGAAAGTCATTACTATGAATAAACATCTACTATATCACACTCTTGTGAGTTACTACTCCCTCATGTGAATCTTAATTGTTATTTTCTTTGCTATTGATAATAGGCTCATTTATCTATTCTATATATAAAGCATATACCCCTCATACATAGGTTCACGGATTTACCAAATTGGGTGTTTGTTTTATCATATCATAGAGTGCTTCATATAATATAAGTAGATATAAAAATTAATATATAATATATATAGATATAATAATTTATATATTCATATGTCTATATAGTTATATGTAAGAAGCTAATACACATAAGGGTATTATGGAAAAAAGAAAAAGAAAAGAAAGAGCGTGCATGAAGGAGAGATTTATACCAGTGGGACATAACTACTGCTAAAGTGAAAATGCTAATGGATTTTACTTGTTTGTCATCTTCGTCCTAAAAGTAAAAAGATATCGTTAAATTTATATTGTTTTTATCTCACATGTGGACGTGCATGTTTTGGCAACTAGTGTTAAATAATATATGGCCTATATTCTCGTAGACTTTGACATCACAAATATATATATATATATATATATATGAGCCTTACTACTAAAAGATATGTTATCAGTCTTTGTATATACATTAGTTGCCAGCCAATACTAAGACTCCAAGAAATAGGAAGTATCATTAGCTTCTACATGAATAATATGTTTTGTCATAACTACATTTCTGAGCCTACAAAGATAAAATCTACTTTCAACAAAAAGCTAAAATGTCCCACTACCAAGCAAGGTACTTTCTCAATCAATCAAGAAGAAGTATATTTTATGGTCTCATATAGAGAAATTTATGTGGAGATCCATACCAACAAACTTGCACACTATTAATAGCTAAACCACATAGCTTTGTTCCATGTCAAACTAATACTTGATAGGCACACTAGAATTCACAAAAACCCAATTGTTCACATTTTCCTAACAAAATCCTAATATGCTTTTTGCTTGAAGGATCTAAGGATGTCCAATGAAGGCAAACTTAGTATTGATGGAAGAACTTGCCATTACTTGCTGGACTTACAAATTGGATCATGCCCAGTATCACAAGTACTAGGTCAACATAATTGTGTTACATGGCAACGTGCTCAATGAGAAGAAACTAAAAGGGTATTGCTTCTTCCTTGAACAAGCTAGTGCACTTCTTAAAAGTATTTTCTTGAAAAAAAAAAACACTACCCATCTCTTTTTAGTTTCCTCTCATTGGGCTCAAAGGTGTTTAAAATGATTATGTTGACCTGGGTGCCTGGTACTTGTGAAAGGGGTTTGTGGGCTCCAAATGCACAAGGAAGATAGCTTGAGCTAGGTAACTTCATGTGGGTGTATTGTGTCTTTCTCCAGTGCTTCCATGACTTTTCTTCTCTCCCTCCTTCCCAATTGGCTTGAGAACATTGATGTGTACATTTTTGAACTACATTTCTATGTGTGTATTAGCTACCTTCAAAAACAAAACATGAAGTGAAAGATGAGATAAATGTCTTCCACTATTTCCTTGTTTTCATGAAATCTTAACTTGATTTGGTTACCCATGTTAAAGTGAAGAGAAAATACTACACCACATGGTAAAGGGTTGGAGGAGCATCCTGTGTATGAATATATGTTGGAGTGTTGAGTCCTCACAATTATAGAGCAAGCAAAATGACCCTTGGTCTTCCCCTTCTCTCTTCCCCCTCGACTGAAGCTAAACCTTGACAATGCCTTGCTTCCACTCAATTGATAAATGAGGTTGAATTTCCTAGGCAATCTGCAAATTGTAGGCCTAATATATGGGATTATGGTCTTCTCATGTTACTGGAAAGCAATTTTCTGGTGGGGTTTACTTACATAATTGAAGTCCAATAATACAGAGCTTGCTTATCTTATACCATGCACCTTGTTTCAAGAGAATGTCCCTTTATTTGTTTTTATGTGCTCCTATCCTACTAAAATGGATATCTCTCTAATCAATTATCTTTCTCGAATTAAAGGGTCTTGAGTTTTAAAATATGCTTTTCTGTTGTTTCTTTGTTGAATCATAGCAATGGTAGGAGGATCACCATGCTTACCTACTCCTAACATGGCAACTCACCAAGTGATTTTGAATTTGATTTCAAATGTACTAATCTATGACTTTTATTTATTTAGGATAAATTTCTTGTTCAAGCTTCTCAAGAAAGCTTTTTCCTATTCAGATTTTTGCAATTTCTTTTTTCTTTTTTATGTAGAGGGTTGGTGACCCAAGTCTACAACCGTAGACAAAATTTAGGTTGGAATTGCCATTACTACCTTAATTTTAGAACAAAATTATCCCTGGATATTGAATTATGCTACCCTTAGATATTCCATAGATAACTTAATGTTATTGTAGTTATTTGCTAATTTAATATCTGTTGATGTTTAACCACAAGTGCACGGGTTATTGCAGTATAGCTATGCAAATATGGGTTGATCTCATAAGGACTCACTTTAAAAATAAGGAGTTTAAATGAAATTTAATTATCTAAAAATAAAAAAATAACATAATTGAACTAACAATAAAATAAATATTCAGTTTTATTGAAATAATGTAATTTACAGAAATTCTAAGTTCAAAAAATATAAAATGAAACTAATTAAACATCCTTGAACTACACTGTCTGAGAAGAACAATGTCCTGGATAACATTGTCAAAATATGGGTAAGATAAAACTTTAATAGAACAGGGACACAAATGTAAATAAAGCAAGGACACGGATGTAAATAAAAGAAAAGGACATAAATGAGATTTTATTTAAAAGTAAAAGGGTAAAAAAGGAATTTGAATGAAAATCAAGTTTTTAATAAAAACCATGAAAAAAAAATCCCAGCAAAGAAGAACGCCCGGAAGAGGGAGCCCAAGGAGAAGGGGGAAAGGGAAGAGGAGGAAAGGTGCGTAGGAGCAAAGGAGGGGGGAAGAAAACCCATATCCTGGCCAGCCAGCGACGCAGAGACCGACAGAGGAGATGGGAAAGCCGGAGCAGAAAAGGACGCCTCCGGTGATGATCTGTGGACAGTGAAACAGTGGAAGGAGGAGTAGCGCGAGATGGAGACGATGTCTTTGGTTAGGGCATGCACCTGGACCGTCCGATCGGGGCTGAAGTGAAGATGCTGGAAGTAGGGGCTCGTGATGGGCTGGAGGCAAAGAGAGAGAGAGAGAGAGAGGAGAAGAGGACGTGAGAGTTAGACATGGGAAAGAGAAGAAGAGAGTTGGGGAGAAAAAGATAGATCAGGGGTCTGGGTTCCTGTCGGTAAGGAGAAGCCGGTGTTGCACAGTGAAAGAGAAGGGGAGTTTGGCAGGTTGATTGGAAGAGGAGACACGGAGATAAGAAGGAGAGGGAGACGTGATGCGTATCGAGCATAGGAGAATGGGCGAGAAAATAGAGGCAGAGGCAGAGGGAGAGGGAGAAGTAGAGAGCACGAGGAGAAAGAGAGAGATGGGAGGAGAGGGAGAAGAGGCTGGTGAGAGATAGGAGAAGAGGAGAGAATGGAGAGAGAGAGAGAGAAGAGAAGAAGAGAGAATGGGAAGTGGGAGAAGAGTTGAGAGAGGAGAAGCGAGAGAATGTGAGAGGAGAGTTGTGAGAGATAGGAGATGGGAAAGAGAAGAGGAAGAAGGGGGAGAAAGATGTGAGAGAGAATGAGAAAGAGGAGAAAAAGGAGAAAGGAGAAGAGGACGTGAGAGTAGAGCCGAGAAGAGGAAGGTGGTGTTTTGCATTTTTATGGGTTGGCTCCCCTCCTACGGTTTAAAGAAGGAGGTTAAAAATAGAAGGGAGAATAGAAGAGAATGGGAAAGTGGGAATGAGAAGAGAGAGGGTTATGCGTGAGATGGGAATGGGAAAGGAAAGAGAAAAACAAAGAGGGAAAGAGAGAAAGAGGGAAAGAGGGAGTAAAGGAATAGAGAGTCAGGGAAAGGGTTGTGCGTGATGGGTGGTTAAGAGAGAGAGAGAGAGAATGCTAATTTGGGTCCCCTCCTTTGACTTTGGAAACTCTTCCAGAATTGCAAGTTGCCTTCTCCATGTTATTTCCCTTCTGTTCATGATTCCCAATTAAACTCGATTGTCTTTTAGGAAACTATCCCATCTATCTTTACAAGTGATCTGGTCCATCCAATCCTCTTTAAGATGATCTGCACCATTAACTTTTAATCGTAGCCATCCATGCATCTTTTGGTTGATCTGCAAAACAAAAGACTAAATTAGAATTATCTAAACTATACATTAGTCATATAATGAGCTCTAATGATCATTTGACCGTTGATTTTGACAAATTAAGGTTTGGATGGTCAATTGGAGTTAAATTCAAAATCATGTTAAATTTTACAAATTTGAATGGTTAGATGATCTAATTGAATGCTAAATTAGGGGTATTTTGATCAAAATTAAACACTTAACAATATCTAAGTGGTGACGTCTAGACCTTGGAGATGTTCTTGTATTATTACAGTGAAGAATTATGAAGTAAACAACTTAGAACCTATCATTGTGATTATTAAATCTACTTGAGAACTCTCCAATAAGGGAGAAAGTGCCACCTCAAATCTCCAACCAAGCAAAACGAGGAGAGTTGCCTTGTTGTTTGCACCTATTGCATTGGACTGCATTGTTTTTTAGATTATTTCAAGGAAACATATTACATTTTAGTTGAAAGTGATTTCATTATGTAAAATTAGCATTATTGGCCCTAATTTTTGAATTGACCTACGCTTTTTGACTTATTATTGATTCATGGTACACATGTTTGACGTAGGAGGAAGAGAATTTAGGAATAGGTGGGGCCTAATCATAAATAACCAAATGGAGGTGGGGAGGATGTATAATTTCATCCTAATGATCATCTTGGTTTATTAACTATGCTTCAACCTTACATGGGGAAAAAAGCAGCAAATATATGGAATAGAAAAAAGCTTTCTTAAGAAGCCTGAATATGGAATTTGTCCATTAATTTGTTAACTTGGTGGGTGATTTGACTAAAACACTCCTTTATATATTTTATTAGGATTAAACACACCCACCCTTGAGCAGTCTTGAAACTTGATCACCTATGAGAGAGGCTCCTTCTTAGGATTGGGGAACAACTGCATTTGACTACTAGAATAAATGCAAGCTTTTGCCTACTTATTGTTCCTTACCATGTAGCAGGACACACACACACACACACACACACACACACACACACACACACACACACACACACACAGAGTTAAGATGGTAAAGGAAGACGTTAGACATGTTTAAAGAAACATTTGACTTGTTGGATAGATCAAATGAGCCCTTTGAAAAGGAGTAGCACTTTGAAAAGGAGATCACATGAGCCCTTCGATAGATCTCTAGCATTGGTTATTGACATGATAGCAAAGGTAAATCTCAGTAATATCACTCTCATCTTAGACTCCTCGGACAACATGGACTTAGGATCTCTTAAGTAATGTCATTATGTTTAATTAATACAAGTTTTTAGTAAATAAACACTTAATATGTTTGATTATATTATCTAGCTTGCAAATTCTTTATAAGAAGAAGATGTTTTTAAGAGATTCATGGATGAGAAAGGTGGTTTTAGCGAAAACCTTTTCCAAGATGTGGAGACAATGTTGACCCTTCACCGGTGAAAACAATGCAAATTGTATCCTAATAATAGATCTGTTATCCAATAATCTCTCTAACAGATATTATCTAACATGCCCCTACAAGCTACTAGCAGTTGGCAAAGATATTAACAGAAGGTTGGAAGATAAGGAGTTGAATTGGTCAATAGAATGAGATTTGTTGAGAAAAATAGCTAACTACAAATTGGTAGAGAGGTGAGACAAAAATATTATGCTAGTCTGAAAGTGACGAAGAATTATAGGACAATCAATCTCAAGATGTTTAGTATAATCACGAAAAACATCATCATAAGATATATAGATGGCACTTTTGTTGTCACAATAAATATTGGTTAGTGAGGTTTATAGAAGACCAAAGTTTGTTAGCAAATGACGAATCCACACAATCTCAACACTAGTATTAGCAAGAGCTCGATACTCAAACTTAGCACAAAAGTGAGAGACAACATCATGTTTCTTACTTTTCCAAGTCAAGAGAAAATCACTAAGAAAAATAAGAAAACCAGTGGTAGACTTGTGATTGGTAAAATCTTCCCCCAATCAGCATTAGAATAAGCATGGAAAATTGGAGTGATACTTGATGAAAGAAAGTATGATACCATGTTGGCAAGTGCCCCATATATAGCATATGATGGGAAGAGTAGTAGAATAATGATCTTCACCAGGAGCAGCTATAAACTAAGAAACAATATGAACATCATGGATAATGTCAGATTGAGTGATAGTCAAATAGGTGAGTGTACCAATGAGTCAACGATAAATAGTGGGATTCTATAAAAGAGTGCCATCAATAGGGCATAGTTTGACATTGATTACAAGGGGAATATTGACAATTTTACTATTAGACAAGTGATGTATAGAAAGAGTGTAAGAGGTCAGAGGCATACTTAACTTGGGAGATAACATAGCTCTGTTGAGTTCGACCAACCTCAATCCCTATAAAGTAGAATAAGTGACCAAGATCTTTCATTTCAAAAGTTTATGACAAAAAATGTTTAGCTGTCGAGGTTCTAGAAACATCACTGCCAGTCAGCATCATGCTATCCACATAAATAAGAAGGAACACGTCACTAGTGGAGCTATGATGAATGAAAAAGGCAGAATCATTAGCACTAATGAAAACCAAAATTCTGAATAGTGAAAAACAATTTGTTGAACTAAGCACAAGGAGCTTGTTTGAGACTATATAACGCTCGACATAATCTACGAAGTTGCCTAGGTGAATGAGATAAACCTGGAGGAGGATTCATGTAAACTTCCTCATGAAGATCATCATTAAGAAAAGCATTTTTGACTTCCAGTCGATGTAATATTTGATGTTGAAAAGAAACCACAGCAATGAGAGTATAGACAATGGTCATACAACAACTATAGTGAACATTTTTGCATAGTCAAGTCCATACTCTTGAATATAGCCTTTAGCAACAAGGCGAGCTTTGTACCATTCAATAGAGCCATCAGCATGGGTCTTAATTTTGTAGATCCACCTACAACAATAGTAGACTTTCTTGGTGGTACAATTGTTAGTTCCCATGTTCGAGTCTTCTTCAAAGCTTGCAACTTTGCTTGCATTGCTTTAGGCCATTTAGACTGCACACTGGCTTCTATATAGGTTGAGGCTCATGGAAATAAAAGATATGAGTAGCATAGTGATGTGCCTTAAAAATTATTATAAGTGAACGACTCTATTGAAGTATAGAATGGACAAATACGAGTCAATCCCACAAGGACTTTATGATTCAAGAGAAATAATTAAGACCTAAATTACTCTACTTTAACCAACTTTAATGAAAGGAACAAATTCTAAACTAAAGCAACTAACCTAATCAATTACACTAAATCAGAGCAAGTAAATAAAACAAAGTAAAGAAACTATCTAAGAAAACAAATAAGAAAATAAAGAATTAAAATAACTAAAGAAAGGATATTTTATTAGTCTAACTTTTGTTACACTGTAAAGTAAAGACATAAAACAAAAATAAAGTAAATAAGAATCTTCCTTCAAGTGGTCATTATATCAGTCCTTCATTGCGTCACGCAATAAGGATCTTCACACATCTTCTTCTTCTTTTTTGGGCTTGAATTCCACTTTTTATGACTTACTTTGTTGTGTCACTCAATAACTACCTCCACAGTTTTCTTTAACCTAATGTACACTAAGCTACAACTAAACTTTTCTCATCTCCTTAACCCAACATGCTATAACCCAAATTGTTTGTCAACCATGCTTTAGGAATTGGAATTAACCTTGGCTGCAAGAGAAGGGCACAAGGTGTTCTTTCTTTTCCTTTATTCTCAAATCTCAAAGAAGAAAAGAAAGATGAAAGATGGAAAGCTAGAATGGTGGAAAGGTAAGAATGAGAGAAGGAAGGAGAAAGGGGTGCGTGTGAGCGTGAGCGTGTATGAAGAGAAGTTTGCATGCAACTTAGGATGAAAGGAGGGTAGTGGAATGAAGTGTATGTAATTCAAGGTGATGGAAGGAAGAAGTGAAGTGAGGTAAGAGGTGCATGCATGAGAAAGGGGTGCATGTGAATCAAAGGTAAAAAGTGGAGGTGTGTGGAAGGGAATGCAATGTGGTGTCATTCATGCTAGGCTAGAATGGATGCATGCAAGATAGAAAGGATGAGAGAGGAAGAAGATGGAAGAAACAAGGAAAGAAGAAAGGATGTGAGGTGGTTGAGCTTCCTTACCTCTTCTCCAATGTTGTAGGCTTGTGATCTTAGGGAAGCTTTAGCAAGGGTGATTTTCCTCCTCTGTTTCTCTAGATTTGGCTATAGTGCTTAAGGAAAAGGTAGAAGACAACATTCTCCTTAAACTTTTATTGAAATTTTTTCAAAGAAGAAGCCCTAAGGATTTAAGGGTTATGATCTAAGGGATTGAAGAATGGTGGAGAGTAAGTGATAAGGAGGGAAGCTAGGGGAGGGAGAAGCATGAAATTCAATTTAGGAAAATGGATTTGAGGTGGAATAGAGTTTGGGTAATAGATGGAATAGGAAAGTGGGAAAGAAAAGGAATATAGGTGGTTAGTAAAGTTGATAGGAAAGATGATTACTTAGGAGGGAAGGAAGAAAGGAAGAGTAGGAGAGAATTTAGGAAGTTAGATAGGATGTGGTTAGATTTAGAAGGTGGGAAACATCTTTTCCATGTGGGGGAGTGGGAGGGGAAAATAGAAAGAAAAAGATGGAAAGAAAAAGAAATATCCTAAGGGAAGGGAAATAAATGGAAAGAAGTTGGAGGGAATCTATGAGAGTTCCCAAAATTAGAAAGTACAGGGGGGTGAAATTCATGTGGTTATGTGTGTGTTTTAGAAACTTCGAAATTAAGTGAACCATAAGATTAAGATGGGTGGTTGAGATCTTCTTTTTCTTAAGGTTTGGGTTGACTTTTTCACATGGAAAGGTGGCTAGGATTTGTATTTTCTTAATGCCCTATTTATGACTATTAGATCATACTGACCCTCTCTTGAATGAATGATATACAATTAGGAGATGTAGATTTTCCTTAATGCCTCATTTTCTCTCCACCATTAGAATGGAGTATTGTATATTGAATGCTCTTGATTCTTTAGATATTTCGCATGAGACCAAGTGTACTTGACCACCCTTGCATGGATAAGACATCCAATCATTGATTGGTTGTCTTATTTGGTTGAGTAGGAGGGAGAAAGTAAGCAAAAAGTCTTCATGCAGGTCCCAATCTTCTTTTATTTTTGAGAAGCTTTTGTTATATGTGAATTGCACTTTTCCCATAAGCTTTCTAAGTGGTGAAATGCATGCGTGCATATATGCATGGAGATTTTGCCACCTTTTCACCTTTATTTGAGTTAGAGTTGTGCATGGGGTTTCCAACTACTCTGACTTTGATAGTAATACCTAATGATCATTTTAAACCTCCAGGATTTAATTTTTGCAAGTCCAAGGTACAAATGAAAATTGCATAAAATTTACAATTATACCCATGAAAGAGAATCAACTATAATTAGTTATATTTAAGTGATTTTTAGCTAAAATATGCTAAATATAAATGTATGTATGTAAGTAGGTAGAGATGGTGAATGAGAATAAGGAGGAAGAGAGATTACCTCAAGAGGATCCTCAACCGGTGATTTAGGAGGAGAAGTAAGTAGGTAGAGATGGTGATGATGGAGCAGTTGTAGAAAGGGAGTTGCCCAAAGAGAAGGGATCAATGAGAGTAACCTGTGAAGCAAGATGACTAAGAGGAAGTTCCATAAAGGGATAGATTCCCAGAAGACTACATTGCAAGAAAGGTGAATGCATTTGGTATTTGGGTCATAGCAACTGTAACCTTTCTGTTCAATATCATAGCTTACAAAAATGCAAATAATGGATTTTGTAGAAAGTTTGGAGCATTCAACAGTATATAGTATGACAAAGCTAGTATGTCCAAAAGTACAGAGGTGAGAGTAGGAAGGAATATGACCAAAGAGAATTTCATATGAAGACTTTTTCTACAAAAGTGGTGTAGGGGTATGATTAATTAGATAAGTAGATGTGGAAGCAACCTTCCCACAAAAATGTTTAATAAGAGGGGAGGAAATGAGCACTATATGAATGGTCTCAGAGATGTGGCAATATTTTCATTCTACAACATCATTTTGCGAGAGTATATCGGGATAAGAGAGCTGGTAAAGAGTGCATGAGACTTAAGAAGGTCCAAAAAATGGATAATCATATATTTATCACCAAAATCAGACTAAAAACTTTGATACATTTGTTGAATTGTGTAAAAGTCATAGTAGTGAACTTCAAATATACTTGATATACATATGATTTATCTTGAATGTCATAAGTCCAAGTATATTAAGAGAAATCATTAATGAATAACACATAATAGTGAGCACCACTTAAAAGAAGGATTAGAGGAAGTCCAATAATCTCAATGAATTAAATCATGCATGAGTTTTTCGAGTGCTAATTGAAAAGGCGAGTACTGTCTATTTGCCAAGGACACAATGTGTACATAAAAGACATGTTTAACATCAAAATTAGTCAAATACCCAATAAAATGTAAAGTTTTAAGATTTTCAAATAAAACATGATCTAAATGATGATACCAAAGAGATGTAGTGACAGTGTTCACAATATGTTGTGGACTAGGAGAACAGAGTGAATTAAGACAATCCAGAGTGCCAACTTTACATCCTCTCCCACATGATTTCTCGGTCCGAGGATCCTGTGCAACAAACTTAGAATCAATAAATTAAACATGTACACCTTGATCATATAATTGGCTAATAGAGATAAGATTCATTGAAGGTCCTAAAACAAGCAATACATTTTAAAGAGTAAGAGAAGCAGTGCGGGTAGAACTAGTGTGAGTTACATATAATGATGTGTTGTTAGCAGTATAAATAAGAAAGGAAGAATGTATGGAATTTGAATGAGAAAAAATCGGAGTTCTGAAAGTCATATGATTTGATGCTCTAAAGTTCAGAAAACATATAGAATCGTGAGTCATACTTGAAGGTGTAGAAGCAGAAGTAGAAGCTTGAAGGTGAGGATTACCTAAAGAAGTGAGAGCCTAACAAATCATCTATTGAACGTCTCCACAAAAGTGAGAGGAGGAGACTAAGATGATGTAACATTTAAAGGCATTGCACGAAAAGAATTGTCCTTATAGTGTTGAAGTTTGAGATAGTCATGCTTCCAATGTCTAGACTTTTGCAATAATAGCAAAAAGGTTTTTTTGCTTGGTAGATTTAAAAGATGCAATAAGAGCGATATCAGTAGTAACAGGAGAAGAAAGGCCTTTTCTTGCTTGCTCAACAAGTAACTCAGGAAGAATATCATGAACAATGAAAAAGGCTTACAATGAAGAATTGAATTGCTGATATTTTCAAATTCTTTAGTCAAAGTAAGAAGAAATTGAACCAATTTAGTATGCTCACGAAGTTTTTGATAATCCTGATATTCTGGTTAAGTTAGAGCCAATTGATTCTATAAGGCTTTCATTTGTGAATAAAACTCTGATACTAACTGGATGAGTTGTTGATGTAATTTTTGAATTTCAATCTCAATTTAATAACTACGAGTAAAATCAATACAAAGATATGAAGTGTGTAAATAATACCAGACAACTCGAGCATAGTTAGATTTATCGATAGTGAGAGCAATAGAGTGCTTATAGGTAGCACAAATCCAAGAAATAATTTTATAACTATTCACGTCCCATTCTCTTGATTTCTTTGTATCTATGGATTTTATCTTGGAAATAATTGTCCCGTCAATATATTCCCATAAGCCATATCTTCGAAGATTTAACATTGTCATGCTTTGAAACTTCGTTGATGGAGTTTGCCATTATAATAAATCATAAAGTTCACTGAAATGCTCAAACAAGATGAATAGTAGGTTTATCGATATCAAGGCACCCAAAGAATCTAAGGAGTGGGTGTCGATAAAAAAAAAAAACGAGGGGAAGTACCACAAATAAGCCTCAAAAGGAGATGGTTTATATCTGGCCTGTTTCTTTGCCCGTTCTCTCTCTCCTGTCGTAGGGAACCAGACGACTAAGAGATGGTTTCTGCTAGAGAGCGAGGACGGTGAAGACGATTACCAGTGGCGATGCCGTAGATGATGATGTTGAAGATCGGAAACCCAGATCATGGACGGTTTATCTCGAGCTCGCAGTGTGCGAGACCTTCTCCAAAGCTGGAATCAGCTTCGTATTCGGTTACAGATCGACGGCAACAATTGAAGGAGAAAGCTGTAAGTGCGATTTCAACTTTCCCCTTAGTGATCGATGAGAGAGCCCGAGAGAGAGAACCACAAACCACTAATCCATTTTTCTGGTTGTAGATTGACGATCAGACAGAGATGAAGTTGGAAATTGTCGATATATTCTCCCGACAATATGTCGATGGGCAAAGAAAACTCACGGATCCACTTTGCTGAATGGAGTCGAAAACACACGGATCCACTCTGCTGGATGACGATCGGGGAGTATAAACCAAAAGGAAGAGTTGGGGTCTCGGATTCGTCCTCTAAAACGGTGATACTGCAGGAAGCTAATTCCTATTACAGGTCATTCAATCAGTCTCGAGACCAATACCGGCTCTCGAGATCAGTCACTTCTGACTCCTAATTCTCAAACAAGAACCAGATGATTGACAGAGAAGATATCAATGGTCTCTGTTTAAGTGATCAGGAGAGATGGGAGATTGAAAATCGGTCAACTCAAATATAATTAATCTTCACCAGAGCTGATAATGCAAATAATTATACACAAAGGTTACAGGTAGAGGAATGGAAATAAGGTATATCGTATCCCAACAATCTCTCCAACAGATGTTTTCCGATACACGTTTTCCGATAACATAATGCATTCTTGAGGAGGCCAATGCTTTCACAAGTAGACACCTCAAGGGGATTAAGTGGAAAATCTACTCCAAACTTGTGAAACAAGTAGAGCATGCTTCGGAGCTTCCTGTGCACTGGAGGATGCCGAAGTTTGAAGCGAAGTGATACATAATGCATACCAGGAAAGAGCACATAAGCACTATTTTCCTTGAATTGGCAACTCTAGATTTCAACATCGTGCAAACAATATGCCCAAGGGATCTTATGGAGGCAACAAGGTATCCAATGAATTTTATTTTACTAAATGTATATTACTTTTCATTTGAATGGCATCTTATTAATACTCCCATGCAAGCATGTTTCGCTGGGAGTTGTGATGTGCTGACAACATTCTAGTAGATCAGGTAGTTCAAAAGTTGCCAATAACTATTGAACAATCAGTTACACCACATATTTCTTAGGAAATTGATGGTATGACATTAAGACGATCTACTCGAACAAAGAGATCAATAATTCCTAGTGATTATATTGTGTATCTACAAGAATCTGACTACAATATTGGAGCAAAAAATGACCTCGAGTCCATTTCACAGGCTATGAGTTGCAGAGAATCAGAATTATGGTACAATACTATGAAGGAACAGATGAATTCTATGAAGAGTAACGATGTCTGGGATCTTGTTAAGTTGCCTGATAATGCAAAAGCCATTGGATGTAAATGCATCTTTAAGACAAAGAAAGACACATTTGGCAGCATTGAGAGATACAAGGCAAGACTTCTTGTTAAGGGATTCACTCAAAAGGAAAGAATCGATTACACGAAAACCTTCTCTCTTGTATCTAAGAAAGATTCTTTACTCATCATGTTAGCATTAGTTGCCCATTTTGACTTGGAGTTGCAACAAATGGATGTGAAAATGGCATTTCTCAATTTAGATCTAGAGGAGGAGGCTTACATGAAACAACCTGAAGGATTCCACTCTAATAATGGTGAGCAATTGGTTTGCAAGCTCAAGAAATCCATATACGGTTTAAAACAAGCGTCCCGTCAGTGGTATTTGAAATTCCACGATGTAATTTCTTCATTTGAATTTGTAAAAAACATCATGGATCAATGTATATACCAAAAGGTTAGTGAGAGTAAGATCAATTTTCTTGTTTTATATGTGGATGACAGCTTGCAACTAACAATAAGGATTTGCAGCATGTGGTGAAACAGATCCTCTCTAAAAACTTTGATATGAAAGATATGGGTGAGGCATCTTATGTCATTGGCATTAAGATCTATAGAGATAGATTACGAGGTATTTTGGGTCTATCTCAAAAAGCCTATATTAATAAAGTTTTAGAAAGATTTAGAATGAAAGATTGTTCACCAAGTGTAGCTCCCATCGTGAAGGGAGACAAGTTCGATCTGAACCAATGCCCTAAAAATGATTTTGAGCAGGAACAAATAAAGAATATTCCATATGCTTCTGCAGTTGGAAGCCTGATATATGCTCAGGTCTGCACAAAACTTGACATTGCATTTGCTATGGGAATGTTAAGACAATATCAGAGTGATCCAAGTATAGACCACTGGAGAACTGCAAAGAAAGTGATGAGGTACCTTCAAGGAACCAAAGACTACATGCTTATTTATAAACGAACACCAAATATGGAAGTAATTGGCTACTCCGATTCGGACTGTGCTGGCTATGTTGATTCACGCAAATCAACATCAGGATATATTTTTATGATGACTGGTGGAGCTATATCTTGTAGAAGTGCTAAACAGAACTTAATTGCTACTTCCACTATGGAAGCTGAGTTCGTTTCCTGTTTTGAGGCTACTTCACATGGTGTATGGTTAAAGAGTTTCATATCTGGGCTTATAATCATGGATTCTATTTCTAGACCATTGAGAATATATTGCGACAATTCAACTGCTGTCTTTATGGCTAAGAACAACAAATGTGGTAGTCGAAGCAAACACATCCACATCAAGTATTTAGCCATAAGAGAACGTATTAAGGAAAAGAAAGTGGTCATTGAGTATATCAATACTGAATTGATGATCGCTGATCCTTTGACTAAGGGCATGCCACCATTTAAGTTCAAGGATCATGTAGTTAGAAGGGGACTTGGTTCCACTATGTAATTTCATTATAAGAATAGATGTAATTTTCAATGAAACTCTATTTATGATGTTTCTCACATTTAAATTTTCTTGTGTACACATTGATTCATTTTGAGAAATATCACTAATGTCTGGACCTAGAATAAACATAGGGTTTATTCATAAAGGAATATGGGCACATGTTTAAGAAACATAATGCATTGTGATACATGGAAGATAATACTCGTTTTATAGAGTAACCTATCTCCATGATTCATGTAATTTATTTCTTAATACATTAAGATTTTGAATTTATAAAGTTACATATGTTTGGACCAAGTGGAGAATGTAAAAAAAAAACAGTTATGGTCCTGAACATTTGGATTTCAAAATTGACACATGAACATGTGTCATAACTGCCCATGGCAGTTATCCTTGATCGAAGGATAACTGTGACGACCCGGGTTTTCCCATGCATTTTTAAATGCAATACCTAATTTCCTAAGGAGGGATGCATCCCTATTTGAAAACCATTTTATAAAAACTATGCAATGCAGCGGAAAAACCTTTAGTTTTAAACTCATTTTTGAAAACCCCGAGTGTCATTTGCTTTCACAACAACTAAGGTAGTTTTTGAAAAACTTTAGAAATCATAAATGTTTTTCCCCAGGTCTTTCCAGTCACAATGCACAGCCCAACTGTAACTAAGTACAAACACATGTCCAAAGGGTTGAGAGTTTACTTACATGTGTATTTGTTTCCTTTTGGATTTACTTGCTCATAGCACTAACATAAATTTCCTCTTTGTGAGTGAAGCTGTCCTGAACCATGATATATACGGACGTATCTTGTCCTTGAGTGCTTACTGATGTCTGAAAAATGTTAAGGATTGGGTGAGTATATAATATACTCAGTAGGGCCTATCACTACTAGTTTTATAAATGCATGAGATGTTTCAAAATCATATGCTCATTCAAAACATGCGTATGTTTGAATACTCGAGTTCAATATTAGTATAAGAATCCATAATCAACTGAAATTCAAAATATGCGTATGTTTGAATACTCGAGTTCAACATCAGTATAAGAATCCATAATCAACTGAAATTCTTATAACTTAAAAGATCACATAATCCAAAAGTGAAAGTATCATATATATGATGACATCATGATATGCAATAGATGCCTCATGGAGTCCAACTCATGGATCTCTAGTATGGCATGGTCGACCAACCTCATATCATGTCATATGCAATGCACATAAATCCATGAAACCATAGGGTCTTACTATGCCTACGACCTCACCGCCGTGTGGTCCCCAGGTTCCTAGGGACACAGGATCATATACCTCCACGGGGCATATGACACTTCTTCGTCGTAAATCATGCAATTTATGAAATCGGTTGCAAAACATGCATGCAATGCTAGTCTTGCATTCAAAGTCATAACCTTGCCTAGAATCCTGACAACCTAGAAGCCAGCCAGCCTAGAAGCCTGTTAGCTCTCTTTGGCCCGCCCTCATCGGCCCTCCCTCATCGGCCCGCCCTCATTAGCCCGTCCTCATCGGCTAAGGCTACACTTATCATGCAGACAAGCAAAAACCTCTTTTCAAAACCAGTCCTCTTTGGGTCCCTCACAACTGCCTGGCCCTCCGCACTGCAGCGTCTTTTGGCAACCCTCAAGGACATGCAATCTTTGCAAGTATTTAAATCATGCCGTGTATGCAATTGTTTGCAAAACATGTATGTGCATAATATATATGCAATCATTTCAAAACATGGCTATGTACAAAGCATTTAACATGCATGCTGAATTAATTCATGCAAATCACATGCAAATCAAGTCATATATCTAAAACATATGTTCTCAAATAACAATAGTTCTTTTAAAAGAATCTAATAGTGATAGAGCACCTACCTGACTAAGTCGCGTTAACCCTCTTGTCCTCGTACGTTCCTGAACATGGTTTGGGGACTCAAGGTTAGTTTAGCCTATCTTTTATGGGTTTAGAGCAGTTGGGTCTTATTACTTAGGCATTAGGGGTCCATCCCTATGCCTATGGGTGTCCTAAGGTCCTAATTGGGCCTTGGTATCCTCAGTTTTCCAAAGTTCTAGTGGTCACGCGCCACCATCCTATTCTAAGGGTCATGCCCACCTTTTATTGGGCATTGATTAGAGATTTTATAGTTTGGATGTGTCCGCGTCGTCGATACGGACACAACACCTTTTACGGCACCTCAATCGGAGCTCTAGATCTCAAGTTATAAGCGTTTTAGTGTTGTATGTACATAGAGTACTTAAAGACAAAAGGTCGGAATGCTAGGGCGTTGCGCGTCAGCGTCATGCGCCCTGGCTTCCTTAACAACCAAAAAACGAAGCTCTGCTAGTGCGTTGAGCGTCTGCAGACGCGCAAGACTTCTCAGCCGTCTTCCTCTTTAGCAGGTGCGTCCGGGGACGCACCCGTTGGTTTTCTTCTCAAACGCGTTCGACACGTCTCGTCTGGATAGACCGTTTCCATCTTTGGGGGACCGGGGCGTCCTTGGGATGCCTTGGTTCGTCCTTGAGGAACAAGTGCGGCCCTGGGGACGTCCCAGGGTCCTTGGTGGCTCCCTAGAGGCCTATTCTCCATGGTTTTTCATGCAAAAACCTAGGGAAACTGAGCCTATGACTATGGGTGAGATGGGTTTGGGGAGTTTTTGAGCGTACCTACTTCGTGGCTGGTTTTCTCTCCACGTTTTTCCCTCTTGGTCACTGCTCTACAATGGGTTTTCTCCAAGGTTTTGGGCTGCCATTAGAGGCACCCAAGAGCTCTATTGATAGGGCTTTTAAAGAGGGTTCTGGAGGTGTTCTAACCGCCTTTGAATGGCGGTGGAGAAACCTCCAGAATGGCGGTGGTTTCTCCTTGAAACACAGCCGTTCCAGAAGCCTCTAGGAGCTTGAAGACGACGGGGTGCCCGTATCAAAACGGGCACCTGTGTTTTTCAGGTTAAGTCGTTTTTGTGAAATTTATAGTTTTGCCCCTGAACTTCAAAGGGTCATATCTTGCTCATTTTAACTCCGTTTTGGGTGATTTTGGTCTCGTTAGATTCCTTTTTCCGAGACACATCTAATGGAACCACTTTTAGGACCAAACTCCTGGTTTTAGTTAAGGAAACTAGTGAAATGACCAAAATGCCTTTATCTTTAAAACTGAACTTTTTATGGGCTTTTAATATTACAAAAATTGGGGTCATTACAATAACTACCATAAACATTTATCTTTTAAGGGTCCCTAATCCTTCCAATTCGTGATACAATTACTGCATTTTCTGGTTTTCCATCATTATGAATTGAAGAGGATTAGAAGATCTCTTAAACTGCCATGGATCTTCACTGCTATGGCTGGAGGTAAGTGCTTATCCATTCTTGTTTAATTTGTTTCCTTTAATATGCTTCTGATTTTCTGTAAACGTTAGAGAAAATGGTTTACAATTTATGCTATCTATGGTTTGTTGGCTGAGCTAGTCCTCTTTACAGATGCAGTTGCAAGGTAACCCAAAGATTACATTATTTGTCATCTTGAACTGAAAGTCTTCCGAGATTTATATTCGATGCTTAGCTTTCCTAGTCACAAATACTAGAATGGAATTTTTCAAATGGGATATTGACTCCATAGAAGAACTTTCGGAATACATGAAGCTGTCTTTCCTGGCCCTTTTCAGTACTACTAACGGAATAGCAAATGAAATCCTGGAAGAACAAGGGTGGGAAATCAGTCCATACTTGCAGAAAGCGGTATTACATCTAATTTTGTGGTTAATTTCACTCGACCTATTTCAATAGAACCGCTACATGTTCCTGACAAGCTTTATAACTTAGCAAAATTATGTCTTATGTAAATAATTCATATTGGAGGTAAAATGGCACCATAATGGTTATATGCCAACGGCTGAGTAGTATGTTAACAACGGGCGGATATCGGTATCAGGACCACTCATATTAGTCCATGTTAATTTACTTCTTACTAGGAGAGACTCCAGTTTGCTCGATACAGTGCCTATTTCAATAGAACCGCTTCATGTTCCTGACAAGCTTTATAACTTTGCAAAATTATGTTTGCATTATGGGGCAGATTTATGTAAATCATTCATAAAAAAAGACAGCCCCAGTACAAGAAGCTCCCAGGTATGTAAGGTTGGGGGAAGGGATAGATCACAAGGCTCTATAGTATGCAGTCTTACCTTACATTTTTACAAGAAGCTGTTTCTATGCCTTGAACCCATGACCTCAAGGTCACACGACGACAACTTTACCATTATGCCAAAGCTCCCCTTCTTATGTAAATAATTCATATTGGAGGTAAAATGGCACCATAATGGTTATATGCCAACGGCTGAGTAGTATGTTAACAACGGGTGGATATCGGTGGTATCAGGACCACTCATATTAGTCCATGTTAATTTACTTCTTACTAGGAGAGACTCCAGTTTGCTCGATACAGTGCCTAATGAACTACCTGAACTCATTCGTTGGCCATCGACAATTTTTCGACTTTGTAACGATTTGACTACTTCAACAACGATACATATTTAATCAAGCTACTTGTGCTGCAAAATCGTTTAACGCAGTAATCCTAAATTTCCTATACAGTTCAGGAAGAAACAAGCTCATTGACTTTTATTTCAGACTTATAGCTAAATTTCAAATTACGTATGGAAATTCGGTGAAGTTGTAGAATTCTGTTTTCTGGGGTAAATATGTTTCAACTTGGGATGCTGACGGAGCTGGAACGCGGCGATGCTCCATCTGCTATCAGTGCTACATGCTAGATAATAGGGTTCCTGAGGCAGTTGCTCGCAAACATATAAGACAATTAGTTACTGAAGCTTTGAAGAAAATGAACAGAAATCTTATGGCCTCTTCACCATTTCCTCCAGCTTTTACCCATGCTACTGCGGATCTTGCTCGGATCTCTCTTTTCATGTACCAGTATGGCGATGAGGTGGGGGACCCAGCTTCATAAGCAAAAGATCGAGTCATGCCATTGATCTTTTACTCCTTTCCTTATGGTCTATAATGATGATGGATTAGTTAGTGTGTGTCTAATGTTTTTAAACTAGATTGACCAAAAATGCATTGCTGATAAGTCGCTAGATTATGAGCTTCAACACTTAATTGAGTTAGTTAATTTAGTGTCTAGCCCCTATCACAACCAACAAGTAGCCACTCGACATTTAACGGGAAGCAAACTGCAGTTAGACTGTTTTTTTCCTTCTACATTAATTAGTAATTAGAAGTTGTTGTGCTTTGGCCATTTTATCAGTATAAGTTTGTGCATTGAAAGATCAACCATTTGTGTAGAAATGTATCTTGCGATTATCTTGTGAGTTAAGGTACTGCCTATCTAATTATATGTGGACCAAAAGATGAATTCTTTTGCACCATATATGCACATAGAATCTCCAACTTCTCTCATTGGTCGTAGGTCATGCAACGCAGACAAGACAGCTGAGGGAACAAGTGTACATGTTAGTATCAATTTCGTTTTCGATGGTCTCTCTTGTATGGGGTCTAAAGAAGTACATGAGTCTTGGTGAGTAGAGACGAACAAGGAAACTCCACGAGTCATTAGGTCTACATTTTTCTTTTTAATGTAAATATCGTATACTTTAATAATTCCGAGGGAGGTAGATTTAGTTTAGGGAGAAAGAGCAGGGCCGGCAAACCGGATGAAAAATCCCCGGAATTTAATTATTCATTTTGATCCATTTAGCAAACAATAGAACCAATTCGGTCCATTAAAAAAATAAAAATTTAAAAAGAGGATAAATTTATAATTTGGGTATTCGTCTAAAAGGGTATATTGAGAATTAAAATATAAGGACAATATTAGAGTCTGTTTCCGAAAGATGTAAGCCGCTCATCATGTTTAGAATGACTTAGATGTGCCATATATCAAATTTTATGTAAAACTTTATGTTTCTTTGAATTTAAAATAAGAACCATCAGTTTTTCAGAGACCCAAAACATATAATTCTAATCACCACAATGCATTGATTTTTCATTGGTAGCTAAATCTTTTGTATGCCGAACATGATAAACAGCTTAGATCTTTCAAATCTACATTATAGGAAGAGAGTCTATGCTATTTACATGCTAATGAGCATCTACTCTTACAAGGACTCTGTTTCTATAAGGTTAGTGGTCATCCCTTGTTATTTGAGGATTATCTAGAATCCGATTGCATATGGATTTCAATTTTTGATCCATTGTCCAGGTGGATATAATGTCTCTATTATGTTTAGATCTGGATGTATGTGGATCGGACGATTGAATCGGATTTGATCCATCGATCATTTTGATTGTTCTAAGAAAGAGCACATGATGCAAATCTACACTAATATAAAGAAGACAGGGTCGAAAGACGGATTTACCAAAAGACAAATGCTAGATACACATGCATCCTCTCCGCACGTAACCCTCACTTGTCGATATGTGGGCAAGTATATAGCTAGCATCCCTCTTGAATCGTGTTGTTTACTTTCTTGTAAGGGACTCTTATTTTCCTTTACATGATTGCACACACAAACCTAGAAATCTGGAGTGGACAGACATGGGTGGAACTAATTTATCAATGGATTTGTTTCACAATTCTCATATTGGTGACATCAAGAATCAAATCAACATTAAGAATTTCAACCCTGGCCCTTAGAATTATTGCAACCTCACTCCTATTCCACAACTAATGTTGAAAGCTCAACAGCTTGCCATTCAATTATCAGGAAATGAGATAACAGTATGAGAATCTTACATTGAAATGGACAGGAGAGATTAGCTATCACCATTTTCCTTTCAAAAGATGTTGACATTGGTTAATCATTATTCTTCTAGGCAGTGGCAATGTTGGTTCCGGGGGTTTCCTCATTGTTTTCTTACATCCATCATGAAGATCAACGCATGGAACATTAGAGGATCTAGTAAGAGGGAGTAGAGGTTGCGTATTTGCAAAACTCTGGTTCGTGATAAACCATGGGTGTTTACTATCAAAGAAACAAAGCAAATGACATGAATTTTCTAGTTCAGAGACGTTTGTGGCATGATATCTTATGAATGGCTGGGGCGCAAGGGGCTTGTCGAGTGGCATATTAGTTGCATGATATCCCTCAAAATTTCAGAAAATTGACCTTTGCTTTGGAATTTATTAAATTTTGGCTCTCTTTACGACAATCAAGGATACAACAAATTGGGTTTTTAAGGTGTCTACGGACCAAAACCGGATGAATTAAAATTTGTTGTATGGGAAGAGCTTGACCATATTAAGCAACGTTGGGTTCACCCTTGGTGTGTTACTGGTGGTTTCAATGTCACAATGATCTTTTGAGAAAAGTACCAATGAAGAAAGGATGCCGGCCATGGATGAATTATGTTGCTGTATTGAAGATATGATTTAACTGATCCTCTCATTATTGGCAGTCTTTTTACTTGGTTAAACCATCAAGCTCCAACTAATTTTATAAGCGTAGATCATTTTCCTTTTTGCTGTAAATTGCTCAACTTCTTTCCTACACTTCAACAATTCCGTTTTGAAAAGATCACATCCAATCATTGGACACTTTCTGGAATTTCTAGAGGTTTCTTGGGGATCCTAGACCCTTCCGTTTTTAGGAGGAATGGATGAAGGAAAAAACTTTGATGATCTTGTCAACCATGATGGAACGAAGCAGATGTTTAGGGTAATGCTATCCAAAAAATTTTAAGGCAAGTTGAAATTCCTCAGAGGGAAGTTGAAGAATTGGGACTTAAATAAATGAAGAGAAACATTTAAAAGATATTGTGGAGGCTAAATGAGATTGATTTGCCCAAATCTACCCAAGTTCTCGCAACAAATGATTTATGAAAGAACATAGCTCAAAGAAGAACTTAAAATAAAGGCAATACTTGATGAGATTAGATGGAAGTAGAGCTCAAGGATTTGCTGAATTCAAGGAGAGTAAAAAATTCGTTTTCATGATATGGCTTCAACAAGATCGAGGAATAGTACAATTTCTAACCTCAAAATTGATGGGTTGTGGGAGGACGACCGTAGGTGAATTGAGTACGAGGTGGTTCTGTACTGTTCATCTCTAAAAATTTGATGACGCTTTCTGCTCATTTCCAGATTATATACAATTTGACTCATTTCCATAGCACTGTAGAGTCCCTTGAGAACCTGTTCTCAATTGACAAACTTAACCATGTAATCAAGATTGTTAGAGCCGATGGCTCTTGAGCCCGGATGGTTTTATTGTGGAGTTCTACAAGTCCTTTTGGCCATTGATTTGAAGTGATTTTGCAGGAGGTGGTATTGATGTCCCAATTGATAGCAAGTTTGACCAAGGCTTTTGGATCATCTTTCAGTGTCTTGATTCCCAAATCTAAATGGCCTGAATTAGTTAATGAATATTGACCCATTTCACTCGTTAGCTCTATTTGTAAAATTAGGTAGAAAATGTTAGTAGAGAATTAAAAAACTACTGTATTCACTATTGATTCTACCTAATTCACCTTTGTTCACAAGAGACAACTTCTGAATTGCTTCTTGTTGGTAAATGAGGCAATTCTGGCAAATTTTAGGGTAAGAGGAATGGTATAAAATTTGCTTTTGAAAAGGCGTACAATAAGGTCGAGTGGCCTTTCCTTATATGATGTGAAGGTTGTGTTCTACGGAGAGATTCCTTCAATGGACCATGAATCTTGATGAAAATTCAATACTATTTATTCTTTAATGCACTTCAAAAGTTTTTTTCAAGTTTCCTGTGGTCTCAAGCAAGGCGTTTCGATGGTCCTGTTTCTATTTATCATTGTGGTGGGGTGTCTTATCAAAATGCCTCTTTGCGCATCCTCGTTGGGTTAGCTACAAGGAATCACCACTAATGCTCACTTCCTCATTAACCATCTTCAGTTTGCTGATCATCTTGTGGTGTTTGTAGGAAAGGATTCTTCACAAGTTACTAATGTTAAAGCTATGATAAGAGCCACGGGAGTTGAAAGAAGGTGAAAATGGTTTCCATTTCTAGGTTTCATGAGCTTTTGTAATGTAAGAGCCACAGGAGTGGAAAGAAGTTGAAAACAAAAGGCCATTGTGCTTGCTCAAATATGCAATAGTCAATATTCCAAGTACATATTTATAGTGCGAGGAGTTTGGAGAATATATCAATAAGGCAGATGTGAAAATGAGAATCTGTTGGGGTGGACCCACATGTGGTTCATGCCTCTATGAATATAATTAAGGCAATTTCTAGAATATTGGCATCGACAGAAATTGTCAAAGAAAAATATAGAGTGACATTCAAATCTATGTATCTCCTATAAATACAAGATATTTGTAAGTGAGCATGTGAGAGACGTAATCTGATTAGATGATAATATAATTTTCTCTCCTGTGGATGTAAGCTAGGTTCAGCCGAATCACGTAAATCTCCGTCTCTTTTATTATGTGTGTGCGTATTGTTACATATTCTAAGATTCTGATTGTCAGATCTGCACTAATTGGCAGATCTGACCCCAACACAGAGGATCACGAATTCAAATCTATCCCCATCGAAGACTGTGTAAGAGCGTGATTGTTGATGATCATGAACTAGTGATCTCTCGATTTGAAATCACCAACACAGAAGAAATGAGAGCCAAATAGCATTGCTTTTCCATTCGCTACAGCCATCAAAGAATGAAAAGCTGCTGGTATGCTGCAACATCATCAATTATCACTAGACAACTCAACCCAAAAAGGGCCATCGACATTATGATGACAACCCATTGATCATCGAAAATGGAAAGGGGAAAGAATGAAGCCGAGAACAGAGAGCTGTCTTCAAAAGAAGACTGCTAGGAATATGCCCAGATGCTAAAGGGCAAAGAAAACTGCCACATGAGAAATGGATTGAGTCAATGATTCATCGCTGCTCGAAGAGAAAAAGAAGCTGGCATATAAAAGGGGGGGCGCGTCGATGCTCGCCGAATGTGAGTTAGTGCCGTCGACTGAAAAAAAAAAAAAGAGGAAAAAAAGAGGAGGGTCCTGCGGGAGTTCTGTTGATGAGAGAATTTTTGTCCATTATGACATCACTACTGGGGGACAAAAAGACGTGAAAGAACTTTGTTGGTGGAAAGTATAGTCAACAAAGGAAGATAGTGAGATATACGCCCATCGTCAGTAAAAGGAGGTACAGGGGTCGATTACCGTAGAGAAACCCGAAGCTGTTGAGATTCATGTGATCGTTGGTGAGAAGAGGAGATGGCCACCGGCTAAATCCGAGTCCATCTGACAGTGCTTGTTCTGCTCTTGCAGCCATGAACGATAAATCATAGAACAATGAGAGAGTGCATGCTATCGAGACAACAAAAAAAGATAGCTGTAATTATTATGTCTACATAATCATTAAGAGGGAAAGGAAAAAGGAGTGGACAGAGAGAGAGAGATTTAATGATTATGTTTTTTATAATTATTAAAGAAAAAGAGAAAGCAAAGGGAAAAAGTGAGTCGTTAGTGCTACAGTAAATGTTACAGGAACTCAGAATTGAACTGAGTTGATACAGTAAGAGAGTTATTATAGTGACCTGAGTAATTATAGGAACGGGTTACTACAGAAACAATTTGGTACAGAATCGAGTCACAATAGGACTGAATCACAACAATATAGTTGTAACAAGAATGATTCACTACAATAGATGCCGCAGAAGGATCAAGTTGCAATAGGAACAATTTGTTACTAAAGATGTTGTAGATATGTACAGGCTATTGATAAAGCTTCTTGAAAGTGCAGATAACAATTTGAGGGGGAGTTAGATCTGCTAAAAATTGAGGGACCTGAATCAAATTGCAATGGTTAAGTGTATTCTCCTCCCATGGGCATGGAGGGGGAGAATGTTGGGGTAGACTCGCATGTTGTCTATGCCCATGTGAATTTAATTAAGCCAATTTCTAAAATATTGGCACGAAGAGAAATTGTCCAAGAAAAAATAGAGAAAGTCAAGATTTGCGGCACTGCAAATCTTGACATTCAGACATATATATCCCTTATAAATGCAAGATATTTGTGAGTGTATGAGAGATGTAATCTGATTAGATGATAATATAATCTATAAATGTAGGCCAAGTTTGGCTAAACCACGTAAATTTTTATCTCTCCGATTGTGCGTATGTTCGTATTGTCACATATTCTAAGATCCTAACTGTTAGATTTGTATTGATTGGCCGATTTGACCCCAACAGAATCTACATAGGACACTGTTTTTCATCGTTTATTATTTTCCTGTTTTCTTTTACCTGTTCAAACTTCTAACTTGGGCCTTTTTTTAAATTTTTTTTTTTTTTGGGGGGTGGGGGGGCTTGTGAGGGGGGTTCTATTGAATGTTGATTAATTGATCTACATGAAGAACCACATAAAACACCTGAAGCTCAAGAGAACGTTAGACGCATAGAAAGCGTATTAACACCTTTGCCCACACGATTTGCCACCACTTTGGCAGACGTGTAATCCTATGATTTCCAAACATACTAAATTTCGCCGAGCAGCTCCAAAATGCCAATATTGTACTTGCTCCCTCTAAGCCACGTGTGAGATACTAGGAATCTCCCTTCACAGTCAACGACTTCTAGATCTTAAGACTTTATTCAAGTGAGCCAGATTTTCGGGGATGGGAACCATTCATTTTCGAGGTCTAGTTATAGAGGATCAATGCGCCAGAAATCTAAAGAATTGGGCAGTTCTAGAACGATGGATTTGTTTATTTTTTTAATTCACTCTATTTAAACTGGATTAGGAGATTTTACCATCCCAGGCTTACAACTCCAAGCATCGACGTACCACACCATAAAATCATCCAATAGTTGAGATGTTCCATTCGTTGGCTGGTGACGTTTATTAAGTTGTCACTTGGTAACATGCCCATGTGCTCTCCCTGTTTAGTTGTCCAACCTTGTTTGATCTACAACGTTGAATTGATCACCCCAAAGTAGGATAACTAGCTAGTAACCAAAATATGAAGCCAATTGGACTATTACAGGATTGAGAAAAAAAACACACACTTTTGATCTCACTGGATGGACGGTTAACATAAATGGTACAACTATCTCACAAGAGGAATGGACTGAAGTAACACAGACATGATCTTATCTTTTGTGTTTGAGTCCGGATTGCCAATCCCATCGCCATCTTGGTATATGCAAAGAGAGATGCGTGCTAGATTCACAGCAGCATCAATAAAAGATTGGGTGAATGGAGAAGGAACTACACGAACTTTATTCATCTTCTTCCACAGTTCACTAATCAGCCCTCTCACATGCTGACGGGCAACTGCCTCTGAAACACCGGTTTCATGAATGTAGCACTGTATTGCAGTGAGAACATCACCTCTCTCAAGCTCTGCCTGTTTTTATGAAAAAAATACAGAGAATTAGCTCCATAGGAAATTTAGAAATGCTGCTTGAAGAAAATTTGTAGGTTAAGTTGATTACCGATGAAGTAGCCAAATCATTAGAAAGACGAAAAATCATGGAGGACCAACGAACAAGATCTGGGTAGCTCATTAGGAACTGTGGTTCCACCCTCCTATTGATTCCTCTTAGTGAGAAGTAAGAGTGGATTAGTATAAGCGGTCCCGAAACGGAAACCCAGCCATTATTCAGATACTCGTCCAGTGTTGGTTGATACCCATCGTTATACCATTTTGCTTCCAGCAGAAATGATTTGCACAAATCCTCCCACTGAAATAATCAAAATATTTGCTATATAATTTACAAGAGGAAGAACTTCAAACAAAATGGAAAGGTGAATTTACGATGTACTTAAATTGATAACCTTGTACAAAAAGCTGAACTGAAATTGACCACAAGGAACAAGTTGATTACCGCTTTCTTCAAGTATGAGATAACTTCTTCTCCCTGTTCGTTTGGGATACCACGCGCGATGTCGTTGGTAGCATTTACGAGGGCAAGAAAACACAACTGCATGTACTCTGGAAGCTGTTCTAACGACTTAACATCCCATCTGAAGAAGTCCATCAAGTAGACATAGCTTCGTAAGTACCGGAAAATTTAAACTCAATTTATGCGCGTAACCTGAGTATATTTGATGCTAAGCTGGTGAAGTGGCGCCCATAATTACAAATAAAATATTTTAATATCCTCTCCACTAAAGGGCAACCCCGGCCCACGTAGCTCCTGCCTATGTGGGGTCCAGGAAAGAGGCAGACCACAAAGGTCTATAGTAGTTAGCCTTACCTTGCATTTTGCAAGAGGCTGATTCCACACCTTGAACCCGTGACCTCAAGGTCACATGACGACAACTTTCTTTTACCGTTACGCCAAGACTCGCCTTCTAATATCCTCTCCACTGAAAAGGAAAATATGTTTTACGGATTAGTGATCATCTAGAAAGAAAAACAAAAGAAAATACGGGTATTTCTTGACCCACCTGGCAACTGCATCTGTAAAGAGGACTAGCTCATTCCAAGAGCCGTAGAGATCATAAATATCATCTATGTTTACTATTAATTGGTTGACCTTGGTAAGATTTCTTCTGCAATGGCTGTATTGTGGATGGGATATCACCCCTAGAGCGAAAAAAAAACAGTCCACCAACCTATCTCTAGCAAATGACAACTGTTCTTGGAGACCCAGATTCTTCCACCACCTACAAAACGCAAGAAGTAAAATTATTCGGGTGTAATGGCAGTCATAGAGAACAAGTACCACAGGGTAAGTTGCCCTGTCATGCGCACTTTTGAATGAAAGGCCCAGACCTATGGAATTGCTCCAACCAGTCCGGCTGGTTTCTCCAACTTTTACTTACGAACTTGTCTGAAGTCCATACCTGGATACATCCATAAGATCGCCTCTGTGAACTCTCTGGACAATGTTGAATTCTAGCCTCGCCAATTCAAGTAAAGTAGGGTTCACGCACTCTTCTTTCTCATATGCATTTGTGTACCACTTAGCGTCTAACCTTCGCATCCTCCAGTGCATAGGAAGCTCTAAAGCATGCTCCACTTGTTTGGCAATGATTGGGTCTATGTTCCCTTTGATGTTCTTGAGGTGCCAACTGGCTTCATCCAAGAGGCTTTCTCCTTCTAAAGCCAGGTAAGAAGCTTCATACAAGCTCAACATTCCCTTTATGTCTTGTACGAGGCATTCTCTAAAACCCCCTCTCGTCATTGAATCCACTCAAGACATCTGCCCCCGCCAAAAAAACAAAAACATCTGGATCAGCTCAGAAAAGTTTTGTAAGTTGGACAGATTTGATTGTACTAAAAGAAAATCAAGTATTCAGTTCAAAAGTTAAAAGAGATACCTTCTGATATCTCAAACCCATGTTGTCTAAGGAATCTAAAGCGGAGAGCAGTAGCATAAAGATCTTTCTTTACGGCGGTGTAATATTTGATGGTAGAGATCCTATCTAGGGCTCCTTTAATCTCCTTTTCAAAATGGTAGTCAATGCCTAGACGTTGGATAATGTCGACTAACTCAAGAAGATCCACTGGCTCGATTGCTTCTTTAAAGAATTGTCTCACATTTGCCTTGTACTTCTCAACTGTAACTGCATACGTATCATGCTGCATAATAACGAGCCCCAGTTAGTAAATCCATGTGTTAGGCAACCTGGAAAATTGACTTGACTAAAATGTGAAGGGAGGAGTTAACCTTGGTGATGCGAAAAATCTGAGCAATATTTTTAATAATATTGCTTGCTTAAAGCTTTGGTTAACCAAAAGTACGCTTGTCGTGAAGTGACTCACTGCATTGGAAAAGTCTTCTTTGAAAGGTCCAGTCTTCAAATTTTATCAGCGGCTTATAGTGTTTTTCAATGCTGCGAGTAACTCGTCGAATCGACTTGATTTGTTACAAAGTCTGTTAAAGATGTTGAGGTCTTGGTTTCAAGACCTGAAAATATAGCATCTTACAAAATACAAAGTAAAACTGCATACTATTAACCCTTGTGATCTGTTATACTTAGGAGTTTCGTTCCTCGGAGCTGCCCTTTTTCTGTCTGAAGACGTTTGAAATCGACACATGCATCGAATTTTAAAATAACGAACCTAGCCAAGAGTTTGCAGTTCAGAAAATTCAAAATTGTAACTGCAAAGCTGCGGCATGTATGGTAGGAGTGGACAATCCTCCATGCACTGCCACCACAGAATCGAAAGTTACAACGAGTTTGAGTACGATGGCCACGGTAACCTCTGTTCTACTAGCAATTCTCAAAGGATACAGTGAAATTACAGACCATCCAGTTTGAGACCGATGTTAGGGCCGCAAGTCAAGATGGACTTGGATTCCCACCATAGAGTTGTTATTAACTTCAGATTGTAAGCTCACAGTAGAATTGTTTGTTGACGAGGAGAGAGATTCATAGTCCCAAATATTGGGCTTATAGTTCGCGGATCGCCTGCTGGAAACTTCAACCTCATTGAACGATTGGCTGGTAGCGAGACCTCGCCAGCGGTTAGCCATGGTTGAGGAGAGATAATCATAGGCCCAAATATGCATTCCATTTCTAGGTGTCATGGGCCTATATGATGTAAGAGCCACGGAAAGGGAATGAAGGGGAAAACCAGAGGCCATTGTCCTTGCTCAAATATGCAAGTGGCCGATAGCCCATGTACATATTTATAGTGCGCGGAGCCTGGAGAAAATGTCAATCAGGCAGATTGTGGCGGAAATGAGGAATCTGCATAGGACACTGTTTTTCATCGTTCACTTGTTTTCTGTTTTCTTTTTCCTGGTCGAACATCTAACTTGGGCCACTTTTTTTTCCTCTTTTTTTTTTTTGCCCTGGTTGTTTTTCAATTGAATGGTGGTCAATTGATCTACATCAAGAACCACAGAAAGCACCTCAAGCTCAAGAGAATCTTAGACGCATAGAAAGCGTATTAACACCTTTGCCCACACAAGTTGCCTTCACTTTGGCAGCCGTGCAATCCTATGACATCCAAACACACCTAAATATCGTCTAGCTGGTCCAAACTGCCAAGATTGTACTTGCTCTCTCTAAGCCACTGCTGAGATACCAGGAACCCCCCTTCACAATCAGCGACTCCATATATACCAGATGCTTCTAGATCTGAAGATCTTTTCTTCTAGTGAGCCCAGATTTTTGGTGATGGGAGCCATTCATTTTCGAGTTCATTTTCAAGGACTAGTAATTGAGGGTCAATGCGCCAGAAATCTAAACAGTTGGGCAGTCCTACGATGATGGATTTATTCATTTTTTTAATTCACTCTATTTAAACTGGATTAGGAAATTTTACCATCCCAGGTTTATAACTCCAAGCATCGGTGTACCGCTCCATAAAATCATCCAATAGTTGAGATGTTTCGTCGTGACACATTTAACAGGACAAAAAAGTTGAAGGATTAAGAGCACCCCAAATCTGTGACCATTTGTTGTTTCAGGTGCAAGTTATGATCGTAGTTTAATTACGAATCATCTGATGATTTCTTTCCATGTGGCTTGCGAATACCGCCTAGTTACTGCTCAAGATCTGAAGAGAAATGAGATGAAGTGACTTGAACTCAAAGTTATGGGCACCAGGAGAAGCCAAAGTGGATGCCCCCGAAGTTAATTCATATGATTAGATGTTAATTTGATGGTTCTTCTATGGATAATCCAAGACCTTGAGGAGTTAGGTTTAGTGTTTGATGTCAGGAATGAAAATTATTAGTGACGTTTTCATAGGCTAGCTATTGGGAGATGAGATACTTGTAATGCAGAAAGAGAAGCATAGTTTTATGGATGAAGTTCCAGATGTAAGATTGAGCTGCACCGTTGATCATTGACGGAGAGTAAAAAAATGTCATTAAATGGATGACGAATGTGGAGGAAGTTTCATGGGGGTCTCTTTATTCAAATTCAACAATTTTGTTATTCTATTCAAACACACCAAAAGATATGCTAATGAGATTGGCGATGCATTAGTTAGTAGGCCCGGTGATTGGTAGAATGTTATTTGTTATGATGTGTAGATTTACTTCTGTGGTAGACTCTTTCGGGCCATGTTTGTCGTCAAAAGTTTTTTCTTGTAAGTGTCTACCCGAATAAATTATTCAACCATTCAAAAAAAAAAAAGGTCTAGTCCTTAACATTCACGATCAACATCGTATTGTTACGGACCATGAGAAGTCCTTTTCTATCGCTTTTTCTTTTGAAATTGAAACCAGATTGTTTGTTTTTTTTCTGTTCGCCGTCTCTGTGGTTAGAATGGAAGCCACCTATTGCTTGGGAAATAATCAAATCGTGTGGCCCATATTCTCTTCAACTACGGCCTATGATGGGCCTTCCCAGTACAAATAATTTTCCCTCATCGTACTAGATGCGTTAGAAGCCAGTTCGGTTGGGACCAATCGTATCCATCAAGGTGACATGACGCACAATTAATTAAGTGCTTGGCATGATTAACAAATTTAACATGCTGGCACAATTAGCGAGTACCAGAATATTTGATACTCGTACGTACTAAGAATTTTAATAGCCAATATGTATGGAAGGATCGGGACTATTTGTATCCATCAAATAGACATGGCACGGAATAGAGTTTAACAATATTTGATATGACCAAGTGTAAGAGGCAATATCATCTATTCTTGTTAGTATCAATTTCGTTTTTGGTAGTTTCTACATGGAGTCCAAAGAAGTATGTGTGTACGGGAAGAAAAAGGCTACCCCACGTGTCATAATGTCTACTTTTATTTTAATGTAAATAGAGTATACTTTAATAATTCAGATGGAGGTAGATTTGGATTAAAGAGAAATAGCAGAGACGGCAAAATGGATAAAGATCCTCGGTTACCTGTTTATCCATTTTTGATCCGTGGATTTGGATGGAAGAAATCAAAGACTGCATGGGTGTAACTAGGATTTTTACGCTCAATCAACACATTGTAGCTTATCAGGTTATGTGAAAGGGGACTTTTTGAGGTGTCTGCACATGTATAATTGCATTTAACCCGCTGTTTGGTGCTTACTGGGCATATCGTAAACAGGCCATGTACTACAAAACTTCTCCTTCTGATGACCCTAGTCACTATTGAACTGGAGTCAAGAATAGACGGTGTCTGTCTCAAAACAGTGTCAGGCACACCAAAAAGATGCTTGAGAGCTCATAAGTGCCTGTATCATCTTATAAATCAGATGAAGTGTGAGAAACCCTTTCCACAAGGGCACAACACATATCATTTCCCAAAGGGAGGGGAGAGATTCGAACCATTACCCTTTTTTTGACCTAACAGCATCAATGCCACTAGACATCTTAACTGAACCTGCCTTGTAAATTTACTTAATGTTTACGCACAAACTTGTCTTAGGGGGGTTTATTTAACATCATATGTTTGACGTTTTTGTTGGCACATCTCCTGTAATATCTTCTGTGATATCTAAGATGTGTCATATGTTCTGTGATATCTTGTGTGATATCTAAGATATGTGGCATTTGTTCTATGATATCTCTAGTGATATCTTTGGTGAGATCTGAAATATGTATGTGAATTGCATGTCAAAGTCTCTGCTAATGGACCTTACATGTATCATGTAAATACTCATATGACACACTCTTGCTCTTTAGAGGAAATCTAGAAGAATGTTTTAACATGAAAGACCACTCTTAGATGTTATGAAGATGTGACTAGGCAAAGAATTAACATACAAAAATTCTCATTGATGGGCGCTAAAGTTAAAAATGATTTCTTACATCAATGTGCACTGTGCATAACACGTGTCATCTTTTGATCCTGGTTTGGGTAGGTCATGTTCGACAAGTATCACAAAGATATTTTAAACTTTTTAAGCCATCCATTTGACATCCCAGAGCATGGTGAATAAATTTCATCCTTTGCGTGAATGATTTGGATCACTGGATACGATAGTCCCACATGTAAATGCATATTTATTTAATTTTACAAGCATTCAAAGTATACAAAAGGCACTCTTTCTTAGTTGATCTTTTTAATTTTATTTACTTAACAAATTGATACTACAAGAATTCTTGATTTGGAGAGGTTGAGTTGAAAATATATTAGCATAGGCCATTCTTTGATGATCTTTGTGGTTATCCCACCTATCTAATCAAATTTGTAATCTTCCAATACATTTGTACAAACATATGGTCCAATGAATACAATAAATTCTGGGGAGTGCAACGCATTTCTGCATTTGTAATCTTCCACACCAATCTGTTCATTTCGTTGCATTGAATTATTGGTATAATGGAGGATAGCATATATATTATTTGACTTGTAGAATGGAGTATCAACAAGAACATACTGCAAGAATGCAAGAATGCAAACACAATATTGGCATCAACGCAAACAGGGTGCACGGCTGTAATTGTATATGTCAGAGGTCTCCTATTCAATAGGAGGAGCACCTTGTAGCTCGACAAACACCCAGCCCAAATCTGTTAGACGAGTGACTTTCCAAAAGTTAGCTACTTCTAGTTGATTTGCACTGCCCTGCCATTCAGTCCAACTCGCCCACCAAACAAGGCCTGTTATTTGCAAAGTTGGGTAGCAGTGTCCTTTGTGACATCCGCATATTTGTAGAGCTGGGTAGCAGTGTCAGTTGAGAAGCATTTACCCTTGTTGTGGTTCCATTTGCTTTAGGTAGCTGCTATTTGTTAGGAAAAGGGGAATAGACATGGAAAATACTCACTCTACTGTTAGTTCCTCAAATCACCTTGTGTACAGTCAACAATTACCATAGGAACTTTTCTGGGCTCCGATGCACTATACAAGCCCTTCCATAGGAACTTGGCATCTTTCAGGCAGGCAGCAAACATTAGAACTATGATATAAGCATGGTTCTTCTTCTTCTTCTTCTTCTTCTTCTTCTCCTTTATCCTTGCTATTCTGTAATTCACCTTGGACCAGAGAGTTCCATAGCCTGGACAAGTAGTGAAGAGTCATCTATGAGATCAGAGTATCATTTGGAGGAGGAGAACTCGTGGCCTCTGTACTTTGGTCCTTTAGCTCTTTGCGAAGCTTCCCATCTTTCTACAAGGTCATCACCTTCTAGCATCTGGACCACTTCCGACATATTTGGTCTCTATGCAGGATGATACTGGGTGCATAAGAGTGCCACTAGAACCATTTCTTCAAGCTCAATTAGATCATAGTTGTTATTAATGTCCTTATCGACGAGCACATCGAGCTTCTTTTCCTGGTGGATTTTCTTCACCTGCATCAGAAACTGCTCTTAGATGAAGTTCTAAACAAAATGTCAAAAGAACCTTGGGAAGCTAGTGATTTAGAGAAACATACACAAGACATGGTTCAATATTGTTGTTGTACATAATGTATATAGAACCACCTTTTCAGCATATACAGTAGTTCCATCTAATTTATGGAGTTTCAGCCAACAAGAAAGCATGACAATGTTTACCCAATCAAGCATGACTCCTCTACAGTTTCTGACCTTTCCAAATTCTAGGATTGTCTAGCCAGTGATCAATTCAAGGAGGAGGATTCCAAAACCAAAGACATCTGTTTTCTCTGAGGACTGGCATGTGGACAGATACTCAGGAGCTATATGCCCCATAGTACCTCGCACTACAATTGTTATGTGAAAGTCTCTATGATCCAAAAGCTTTGCCAAACCAGAGTCTCCTACTATGGCTTCACAATAGTCATCAAGCAATATATTAGCAGCTACACCCAATGCAGTTATCTCTTGTGCTTGCATATTTCAGAAACATAGATCCTTATGGTTTGTTGCTTCATAAGCAGCAAATAAACTCTATTTGGCTATGGACACGTCTTGTGCATGATTCTCTATTTCTTGATGAAGCTAATAAAGTGTGGTGTATATATGGCAGACATCTTTTGCCATACAGAGAAAACTGATCTACTGATGTTAGGCTTCATGATGCAGTAGCCATTCCATCACAAAACTTTCCTTTAGCTTCCACTCTTGCAGTGGTTCTCAAATCCATTTATTTGCACTGTCCATAGGATATTCTTTCAATAAACATCTAAATAACTAACTATGGTTCAACACAACACTACACAGCTTTCTTATTTTACCTAGCATATTTTATTTATGAGCGCAGTCAAGCTCCACAAAAGGATACTCTCAAGTTTTAGAACATCAACTTCATGGGTATTTACTAGGATCTGAAACAAGCAACAAAACATTTTGATTCTGAAACAGAGTTCATTCCTAACAAGAGAACAACATATAAAACAAATACAATAGAACTCCATCTTGCAGATACACTAGAACAACCATGGAGCCTAGAACATGTTTAATGAGAACATGGCTGAAGCAATAAAAACATGAAAATAAATGAGCAACAGAACATTTGGATTAAGAACAGGACTTCATTCCTAACAAGAGAACAGCATATAAAATAGATACAATAGAACTCCCACTTGCACATACAACAGAACAATCATGGAGCTTAGAAGATGCTCAACGAGAACATAGCTAAAGTAATAAATACATGAAAATAAACAAGAAGCATAACATTTTGATTCTGGAATGGAGTTCATTCGTAACAAGAGAACAACATATACAATAGAACTCCCACTTGTAGATGCAACATAACAATCATGGAGCCTAACAAATGCTCAACGAGGACATGGCTGAAGCAATAAATACAAGAAAATAAACAAGCAACAGAACATTTTGATTCTGAAACGGAATTCATTCTTAACAAGAGAACAACATATAAAATAGATACAACAGAACTCCATCTTGCAGATACAACAAAACAATCATGGAGCCTAGAACATGTTTAATGAGAACATGGTTGAAGCAATAAAAACATGAAAATAAATGAGCAACAGAACATTTGGAAATAGGTTTTCCTTTCTAAGATCTGATCACATAGGCTAAAATATGCTCAGCACTAATCAACCACCCCAAGATCTATTGAAAAAAAACCCACATGCAGATACAACCAAACAATCATGAACCCTACAAATCAATACTAGAAATTAACGAGAACATGAGGCAATATAAACATGAAATTAAACGAGCATCAACTCTACACTACGGTCTGAGTCCACATTCTAGAATTGTCCACATGGTGGGTCATCCAAGCAGAAGACAGTTTAGATGGATGATTGGATTGGACTCATGCATGAAAAATTGCATTTTGAATTTGCTATAATATCATAATGATATGAAGTTGCAGATTTATTTGGAGATTAATCTAAAACGAAATTGAGAAATACAATTTAACTTACCAAAATAATATAAATATAGGAGAAAAAAAAGAGGAAATATACACGTATTACTTGTAAGGAAGGCTGGCCGGCCAAGCACAAGCACAAGAGGAAGCTTATTTGCAGGTTACCTGGTAACATTCAAGATATTAGAACAAGAAGAAAATCATAGCTCAAATCTGTCTAAACAAATCTCGTCAATGACAAGATTACAATCATAGATTCAATGGTTGTTTCCCTAATCTTTCGAGCAAACATCGTTAACTTGTTTCTTGAGGATCAAGTAGCAAATGGGTCTTAAGATGATTTTCCTTCAACGGATTTTCAGCCAGATAGATTTGATTAGAGAACGAAGTTTCCCATCCCACAGATCGGCTAACTAAATATCAAAGCATCGGAAGCTCAGAGCTCAAATCTCCTGACATATCTGCTGTCTCTGCTAAAAGACCCTAAGATGAAGAAGCAAATCCGTCTGGGAAACAAATCAAGAAGCAAATCTACACAAAGATGAAGAAGAAAATCCGTAGAACTTGAACAAAGAAACCATATCCAGGAAGCAAATCCGTCTGGGAAACAAATCAAGATTGGGAAACAAAGAAACCGCTTTAGAGTAAAAATCTATGATTGAATCCGTAGAACTTGAACAAAGAAAAATATGCACAAAGATGAAGAAGCAAATCATGCAGGAAACAGATCAAGATCGGGTTATTTCCTGGGACATTATTTACCTGTTCAGAAGAATGCTAGCAGATCATCGAGGTGGTGGTGGGAAATGGAAAATTCCTGGCTCTTCTCTTCGTGGAAGCAGAGATCTGGGGTTTCCTTCTTCTCTCCAGGGTTCTAGGGTTTCTTGCTAAGAATGTAAAATGCGTTACTGCTACAAGGTGTTGAACTCCCCCTTCTTCTCTTCTCTCACTAGAAAACATAGGTTCGAAATTGATTTTTCTCTCTCTAAAAATGGAGGCATTTTACATTGCATACACGCTTTGGCATATTTCAAAAACGTCAAACATATTAGCTCCTCCATATGTTAACTAAAGCTGATATCTTAAATATGCCAAACATATCGCAATTAAATAAAACCGATATCTCAGATGTGCCAAAGATATCGCAGTTAAATAAACTCGATATCTCAAATGTGCTGAAGATAACGCAATTAAATAAACTCGATATCTCAAATATGCCGAAGACATCGTAGTTAAATATCGTGCACATTTGAGATATGCTGGCATATCTCAAAAATGCCTAACATGTGCGATTAAATAAACTCCCCTTAGTCTTTGGAACATTTAAATAATCTTAACAATGGAAAACTTCCTCATGCCATCTACATCTCAATGTTTTCTTTGCCAATCGACTCAAAGAAATGTATTTCCAGTGCAATTTCATAGAACGCACCTAACAATGCCTTCACGATCTACCCACAAGAAAGACCACTTCGGGAATAAAATCCTTTCCGCCTATGCAGGAAATGAGCTCTTCAGGAACGCCCACAAAATGTTGGATGAGATGTCCAAGCCAAAGTTAACCAGCCATAATTCTATTATTTCTAGATTAATCCGTTGTGAGCATCATAGAGAGGCTATGCTTGTCTTGATTACAAAGCAAAAGTAGTTTCTTTTCTCATATCTTGATAAGTTCGCCTTTGTCAGCACACCGAGTGCTTTGGGGTGGCTCGATTGACCCATTGACCATCAACTAGCCGGCTCTCAAAGGGCCGTTAGCAAGACACAAATCGAGTTCAATTCAATCTTTATTGACCCCATTGAAAATCTATCCAGGAAGGCCAACAAGCTGTGATTTCAATTCCAGATAGAAACGATGAGCAGGGAGTCCAATATGCTGATTGCGTCCCTGTAAATTTAAGTCTGTAATCCAAGAAAGGGTGGGAAACATGAAATCCCCACTAGAATTCAAGTCCATCTTGACTTTACACCCCTTGGTATTGCAGCTGACACTTAGGTCAATTACACCATTCACATCCTCAAGCAAAATGCAGCCATGGTAAGGATTACTAGATCCTCTGATGAGCCATCTCACGTCCAAGTGTTTGCAAACTAAATCCATTATATCATCAAGATAAATCATAGAAACCACATGACAAAACTCATTAAGAAGGATGAGTGTACGTCTGGAAATTGATTGAACAATACTTGAGAATAAACTATCCATCGCATGAGCCCTGTATCATTCCAGTGTAGACGCATCCTATAAAGATTTCTTATTATAACAGCTCACGTGCCATAGGACATGGGTGCATTTAATTAAGACCTAGGTACTATATTTTCTCTTATCTACCTGGAGTAGTGTTTTCCCTTCTCCTTAAATAGCATTTTCTATTTTCTATTGTTTGGTACCTATACTTGGCAAGTCTGGGATTAAATTGAGAGAGTTGCTTTGCAGTAGGACATTGAATCTACAAGACAGTGTTATCTTTTTGGATCTAACACAACTAAAATTTTGGTTTTTAGAATAAATTGGATGTGAATTTCATTGGGATATAAAAAAATGGAGACTCTAGATAGAGTTTTAATTTTTAGTTAAAAAGAGTAGATAATATCATAAATCGAAAACATAACCATAGTAGCACATGAGTATTACGAACCGAGAGCCAATGAAGGATCTTAGAGCACACCACTAGACTTACATAAACTTCAAAATTTTATTATTCTACATTGTTTTATTCTGAAGAGAAGCCTTGGCTTGGCACAATGGTTGAGTTGTTGTCATGTAAACTGAAGGTCATGGGTTCAAGGAATGGAAATAGCCTCTTGCATGAATGTCAGGTAAGGTTACATACTATAGACTCTTTGTGGTCTGCCCCTTCCCTAGACATTGTATATGTTGGACCTTCACACACTAGGTTGCCTTTACATTGCTTTCTTACGCTGACAGCTTCCTATACGAGCTTCTTTAGAAAACCTCACTCATCATCTGCAGCCAATTTGCATGTATATAGCTTTATTTGCCAATTGATATGCACATTTATTTCCTTGTCTAAGTATGCATCATCATCATGATATTGAATAGAGTTTCATTTTGGATAGAGTTTCAGTTATTTGGAGAAGCTAGCTTATGAGGTAGGCTAGTCTCCATAGCTTGCACTAACAGCTAAATGAAGTATTATGTCCACACAAAGGTGATGCACACCATAGTTACAAATTAATAACTCAGAAAAAAATAAGTTTTTATAAAATTTCTTCACATTTTTATCTTCCTTTTTTTAAAAAATAATTTAGAAGCTTTTATAATTTCCAATTTAATACAAATCTACTAAACTAAACATTAATTTACAAAATTAAACACAATTTTGAAGAAATTTGATTAAATTCTCAGCTATTATGACTTAAAAGAATATCAAGTATTATCTATAAATTTAGTAGAAATACAAACTAAAAGATTAAATTCACATCCTTATAATGCTTTTTCTTTGACTTTTTTAGGATTTTCTTCCAAATGTCACAACCTATCCAAGCCAAGAGCATAAGAATTTTTGAATGATCAGTAGGCAAGACCCTTGTTTTACTAATTTTAGCAACCAACTAAAATATTGTATTCAACTAACGTGGTTTGGTTTACTAACACTAAGTGTGAAGATTTCATTTTGGAAATAAGTGAAAAAACTTAGACTGAAAGGATCTGATACATATCAGAAAGCAATAACATCAAACTAAAAAATTATTCCTTGTCACTCCATTTTTAGCAAGATCATTAGCTAAGGGTTGGCTAATCGCTTGACATATTGAAAGGAAACCTGATGGCTAATGATTATTGACTTTGCTTCATCAATGAGATCCAATGGAGCACTTTTAGAAGAAGTGAACTGAGGAATCACATTCAAAGAGGCCACAACATCCAAAATCTAGATTTTCATATCATTAAAAAAAAAAATTGTAGATTTTCAGCCAAAACGATGAGACCAAATTTCTACTATATTTGAATCCACAAGTCCAATAGGTTCAAATAAAGCTAGTTTTGAAAGAACAAGATCTTCTCTAAAAATGCCATCACGCCTAATGTGCCAGGATTCCAATATTTGAACCATCAAATTTGAACTTGAAATGGCCAAGAGGAGGTGGAGTCCACTTGGGCTTTGAAATATTTTGAAATATCTTTCCTTGAAGAGAAGTTTAAACGAGATGACCAATTTCTCTTAATTTCTTGGTTAGAAGTTCCTTAGAAATTTTCTTGATTGGAAGCCAAGTAAGTTTGTAGGTTCATGTATCAAATCCACTCATCGGCCAACAACATCTAGCACTACAACATGACATTTTCCCTATAATACACTTGGTCTCAAGTTTGGGATCTTGTATTCCCTTTGATAGGAGATTAGATTTAGGATAATGTATGAGTAACTTGCTTTGCAATTCCTTGCTTGTATCGAAAAAGAAAAATGCCCACTCATTAGAATGTTTAGAGTACTCAACTAGAAGTATGGAGCACTAGTTTTGTTAAGTCGAAGCCTTTGATCTTCTGCGCATACTTGGTCCTACATGGATCATGCACTGAGAATCTTTTTCACTTGACCATCCTAGCTAGCTCTTGTTCATCTATATATAGCGTTTAAATTATAAGGTGAAATAGTTTAAAAATGAATTATCAAAATCCTATTAAATTGAAGAGTTAGGTTTTATTTGATGTATGAGATTTCACACCATGATATTAAATTTGTAGCTTTTCTTTCTCTACATTGGTATGTTGACTTAAAATATTGTAATTGGACTTGAACCCGCATCCTCTTCAGTCATGTAAGGGGATACATCAACCAACTTGTCTTCATGCTCAAAAACCATACCTCTGATTTGGGGGTGGTGACGTTACATTTGTCCTCACTAATATTTTAGCAACTCCCCTCTCCGTTTCTACTCTTTCAATGGGGAGTATGATAGGAATTGAACTTCTCCATATGGATGTGTTGGTTATTTAATAGGTGAAAAGTATTTCTTAATATTATTATTATTATTTTCATGTGAACTACATCTGCCATTGTACTTGTATTTGAAGTAGTAAGTCAAGGATGCAAACATGGAGCTTGATGAAGGAGCAAGAGTGGCTTCTAATCAGCTCACACGAGCAAATATTCCAATTTGCTAGCCCAGTGGTAGAATACATCAAAAGCTTAGTCCTCTTCCTTCGAATTCTCATTGTGTTTGAATATGAGGTCTCAATCAATTCCACTTAAATTATAGCATTTACCAGGGATGCTTTACTATCCATGAACACAAGTTTCTCCTCTATTCTTGTTAGATATGAAAAAGGAGTCCAACAATATAAGAGAGTAGAAGGATGGAAGATCACATAAAATGTACTTGTTTTCCTACCAATTTATCATCAGAGACTTCAATAAAAAAAACTTACATGAGCATCTATCCCAAATAACTTCTGATAGTTTTTTCAAGTGTAGGCCTCTATGGGAAGTTCACATTATCATGTACGCAACAAGCAATGCTGTAGAAACTTTGCTATTCAAGTTGCACTACGCACTTAGAGACGGTTTCTCTCTCATGGGTGCTTTGTTTTCTTCTATAAAAAAGAACAAATGGTCCTTCCATTCCCCTCACTTTCCCTTCTTCATCAAAATCAATGCAGTCTCACAAAAAGAGACATTTTAAAGAAATTATCAATAGTTGCTTATGCATTTGGGGGACCAGTTATTACTTTAGATGGTTCATGCTAAAGAACATAGTGTTAGAAGATTAATTGATTGCAATCCAATCAGGACACCCACAAATAGAGTTTGGGCCATCTCATCGATCACCTTCTCTCTTGACCATATTGGCAAGTTAAGTCCAAGGTTGAAGGAGTAAGTCAGTGGAGCATTTTTTTATTATTGTCAATTATAATGCACCTTCGTTGTATTTTTTCCTTTTTATCTTTTTTTTTATGCTTCTTTAGGCCTTCGATACTTGTTACTTTACTACTATGTTTTTCTAAAAAGGCAATAAGAAACACATTATCAATGCTCATTGATGCAACAAGAGATTAAATCATAACTATAGTGAGATCTTATAGCTAAAAGAGAAGAAAACACAAGAACATAGAAAGGAGAAGCTAAAACGATGTGACATATGTCTTGTTTTTCAATAACATCAAAAAGTCCTCTCTTTACACTAGTATTTATAATAAAAATAAGCCCTATTTGATCCTATCCCTTGGCCTTATTTCTTATTCTTAACATCCAAATAATAAATAATCCCACACAAGGAATCTGAAGAGACTCACTCAAACAAGAAAGCTAAATAAGTGATAAAGAAAAAGAAACTACCAAAATCCTTCATCTTGGAACTATAAGGGAAAATCAAATATTCTCTTTCTTTTCCTTTTTGCAGCAAGTCTTGCTTCTCACTATACTCCCTTAGTTGAACATGTCCTGCCTCACGTCAATATTATTCCCACTTGAGTCATTGAAACAACAAGAAAAATGCTGCTATTTTTTTCCTTTTTTTGGTAAAAGCAAAGAATTACAAAGCAAATTGCTTAGATACTCTCATAAATCTAATCGCCACCAAAGAGGAAAGTGACACTCGAACCCACAACCAATCATATTCCAGAGAAGATGCATGCCAAGTTGTCTGCAACCAATTGTGCTAGACATTTGTTGGCCAAAAATACTGTGTTGTTTAAGATCTTATGGACAGTATCTCCTTATTCAGCATGTGAGTATGGACTAATGCGTGTACCATCAAATCCAATCCCTAATACTATTTAACCAACTTCAAATGATGTTCCATCAAATTCACGAGGATATACGTGGGTCGATCTGAACATCGATTTGATTCCAACAGATCGAATGATGTAGAGATTGGGATGCTATCATGTGAAATCCACTTGTACAAGAAAAGGATGTATTAGATATCTAAAGGTGCAAGAATGACATGGTTGAACACAAGGATGGTGAAAAGGTATCAAAGCTTCAAAAACATGCTAGAAACAAATACATGGGGCAACCATTTCACATTCATGCATATACAAATATGTACATGTGGGAATAGAGAGCACGAAAATCCATTTAAATATGTTTAGGAAGCTAAGAAAATGATAAGAAGCAAGAGAACTCCAGGGCTATGTATCTTAAAAATATACTGCTCAACATGTTGAGGAACATTGGAGGCCCGGAGGTAAAAAAACCTTACTCCTTTGTTATATTTTCATTTTTTTTTTCCAATGACGATCACTAAAAATATTGTATCTCTTAAACATCAAGTTGTACGTGTGTGATGGTTCAAGCAGTTTTGTTGGGTCCACACCCATGTGAGGTCAGTTATACATTTGGCTAACAAATTCGTGTGAACAGAAACACCTACAATAGGAAAAGAGCAACTACATTAAAAATGTCAATAGTTGATGCCAGAAAAGTTGAAATCAGCACTAACCAAACCGGACAGTCAAGATTGACAAGCAGAATCTATGGATTTATCAAGATCTGCTGCGCTGCAGATCTTGACAATTGGATCATCCAAACCCTAAATATAGGGGACGATCCGATCTCAGCTAGTATGAGTGTAAGAAATAGATCAGTTGATCTGAAGAGAGAAAGAGTGTGAGAGAGAGTAAAGTCGAGTGAGGGTCTAGTTGGGATCCTCCTCCTCCTCCATTGTATTCCTATTCAATCTAGTGAGTTTTTTTTTTTTTTTTCCTCGTGGACGTAGGTCAGATCAGGCCGAACCACGTAAAATCTCTTTATCTCTTTGGTGTATGTTTGTATTTCTCTCAGTCTCAAATTCCCATATCTGAATGACAAATCTGGATCGCTATAGTGGTATCAAAACTGCACTCCGCAACAGTGGTATCAGAGCCTTGGTTCCCACTAAGGATTGTAGGAATAGAGCCGGTGAACACAAAATGTGTGCTGGAGTAGAACACAGATTGTGTTTTGATTTAGGCCAGGTGCGGCCCAAGTCCAGTCTAGACCCGAGCCAACTGCAGCCCAAGTCCAGTCCAGACCTAGGCCAGGTGTGGCCTAGTTCAGAGTAGGCCCAGGCAAGTACAGCTTAGATTACATTTAGACCCAGTCAGGCCAATCCAGATCCAAACAGAGCAAAAGCCCAAATTGCACGGCCCAGATCATGCAATCCAGATCGAGTGACCCAGATTGGAACCTACCCAGATCAGAGAATCATTTCATAGGTGGGATTCTCACCAAAAAAACAACAGAGAAGGTAGAGAGAGAAAATCGGCGTTGACAGTTGACCTTCTTCTTAGAAGAAGACCGATGTAGCAGCTAGCCCTCCCGAGAAGGATATCACAGCCTGCGATCATCTTTGAGAATAGATCAAACCAGCAAACTCATTGTTGAGAAGAAGAAAAAAGGAAAGGGGTAGATGCTTATCTACAAATCTCACCTATTGGAGATTTCCACACCCGAGAAATGCTGCCAGAGGATACTACAGCCATGGAAGCAGTGCCGGAGATCGTCGCACCAAAGGCAGCCTGACGACCGCCTCAACCTCAGGAAGCAGCAAGACGCTACCACACCAAAGAAGCAGGGGGAAGAGAAGGAAAGAGGAGAAAACCTAATAAAGGTTAGGGTTTTCCTTCATATTCTTTTTATATAAAATCCAAAAATAGTAGCCTATAAAATTGATATTGCCACCCCTATGAATAGTATCGAGTCTCTACAATGAGGTACTATTTTGACTCATGAACAGTACCGAGTCAACAATAAATAGCAACTTGAAAACAGAGACTGAGTTGACTCATGAACAGTACCTTGAATAGTGCTAATAAATAGTACCTCAAATAGTATTTGAATATTTACAACTGTGCCCCTGAATAGTATGCCCTCTAAAATGACATTTATACCCCCCTGTACATAAAAAAATTTTGAGCATCCCTTAACCACTCCCAAGGTTTTTGACCGTTCTAGAATCAACCATTCATCGCTTTTTCTCATGGTTAGATTCAGAAAAGTTAGAAATAAACTTTAAATCTATGGAGGAATCTTGCTCAAGTAATGTTTAGTTGGGGCTATAATAAAACTCAATGCCACCAATTACACCTTATGGAGACCTAGAATGAAGGATCTTTTACATTGTAAAGATCTTCATAACCTATTAGATGATGAAGGAAAAAGACTTGAGAGGATTTCAGAAAAGGAGTGGACTAAAATGAACCTAAAAACTATAGGTCAGATCAGACAATGGATTGACCATAGTATCTTCCATCATGTAGCCTAAGAAGAAAACGCCTATGTTCTTTAGAAAAAGCTAGAGAACATGTATCAAGTAAAGACCGTATGCAACAAAGCCTCGTTGATGAAAAGGCTAATGAATTTAAAGTTGAAAAGTGGAATGTTAATAGCCGAGCACATTAGTGAATTTCAGAACCTAGGGAACCAGCTCGTATCAATAGAGTTTCCACACTAGGGGATGACGGGTAAACCTTAATTGCTGAGTTCCTTACCTGAAAGTTGGGAGACCCTCGTAATCTCCCTCAGCAACTCGGCTCTAGAAGGTAAACTGACCATGGTGATGCTCAAGGACGCCTTATTCAACAAGGAGGTTAGGAGAAAAGAATCTATAATAGACCAAGCACATGCCCTGGTTATAGAAAACAAAGAAAGCAATAGTAGCAGAGGTAGAGGTAGAGGAAGAAGCAAAAGCAAAAGCAAAAGCATGGGGAGATCTCAAGATCGTGGCAGATCCAAGAGCCGACACAAGGGTCAATGCAAGTGCTTTCACTATGACATTCCAGGACATATGAAGAAGGATTTTCGAAAACTAAAGAAATAGATGGGACAAAATAAGATAAAGGAAGGTAATGGTGAAACAAATGTCACCATTGAACAGGACATATCAGTACTGACAACTGAAGAAGAAGCGTTCCTGCATATGGCCAACAATGAAGCCAAGTGGGTGGTGGACACAACAGCCTCCTACCATGCCACACCACATAAGGAATTCTTCACCACTTACAGGAAAGGAGACTTTGGAACCATAAAGATGGGAAATAATAGCTCATCTCAAATAATTGGGATTGGAGATGTGCAGATCAAGACAAACCTTGGTTGCACAGTGATGCTAAAGGAAGTGCGACACATACAGGAACTCAGGCTTAACGTGATCTCAGTCCTAGCTCTGGATAGACAAGGCTACTCTAACTACTTCGCCAGTAGTACCTAAAAACTGACGAAAGGTGCGATGACTGTGGCAAGAGGGCATATCTGCAGCACCTTATAAAAGGCTCACACGAAGATATGCGGAGATAGCCTCAATGTAGTGGAGGATGGAGCATTGTCAAATCTTTGGCATAAAAGACTTGGACACATGAGAGAGAAATGACTATTCACACTCGCTAAGAAGCAGTTCATCAAAATAGCCAAAGGTATAACTCTCAACCCTCACAATTATTGTTTATTTGACAAGCAACATAGTGTTGTATTCTCTTCTCCCAATAATAAAAGGAAAGAAGTCTTGATTTTGGTGTACTATGATGTATGCGGTCCCATAGAAGAGGAGTCCTTAAGAGGAAACAGATATTTTATAACATTTATAGATGATGCGTCTAGAAAGGTGTGAGTATATTTTGTAAGAATGGAGGACCAGGTATTATAGCACTTTAAGAGATTCCACACAATGGTGGAGAGGTAAATAGGAAAGAAATTGAAGTGTCTGCAAACAGATAATGGAGGAGAATATACTTCCAGAGGATTCAAGGCATACTGTGCTGATCTTAATATTCGACATGAGAAGACGGTCTCACGTACCCCACAGCACAATGGCGTTGCTGAAAGAATAAATCGGACCATTGTGGAAGGATTCAAAAGCATGTTCAATATGGCTACACTACCTAAGCCATTTTGGGGAGAAGTTGTACGAACTGCTTGTTACCTTATCAACAGATCACCATCAGCACCGTTGAATTTTGAAGTTCTAGAGAAGGTATGGTCTAGTAAGAAAGTCTCCTACAAACACTTAAGGAGTTAAGACAAAAGCTCAACCTCAAGTCAACACAGTGTATCTTCATCGGTCATGGAGACGATGAATTTGGATATAGGTTATGGGATCCAGAGGCTAAGAAGGTCATTAGAAGTAAAGATGTTGTATTCCACGAGAACCAGTTCTACGTGGACTTTGAAAAACCCACAAAGTCCAATGAAAAAAGTACCAGTGCTCCAGATTTTGTTTCAGATTCTGCACCAGTACAGCCTCACACAGACAACATGTAAGATGACTTTCCAAAAGCAGAAGAAGAGGATGTAAAGGCTATTAAGTAGGGGAGCTGCAACCCCCTCTATCAAAAGCTGCAAGGTCATCACAACAACCAAATGATGAAGAAATTCCTCCATCAAAAGATAACGAGCCTCACCCAAAGACATCTTCGAGAGGCCGTGTATTGATTCCCTTAAAGAGATATCCAGAATTAGAGTATATCATGCTTATTGAAGAGGGGGAGCTAGAAAGTTTCCAGGAAACACAGAATCATGTAGACAAGAGTGAGTGGATGCAAGCTATGCAGGAGAAACTTGACTCATTGCAAAAGAACAAGACTTACGAGTTAGTGAAGCTTCCTAAGGGCAAGAGAGCACTGAAGAACAAATGGGTATTCAAGCTCAAGAAGGATGGCAGTAGAAAGATAGTAAAGCACAAGGCTCAATTAGTCGTCAAATGCTTCGAACAAATGAAAGGAATCAACTTTGATGAGATATTCTCATTGGTGGTAAAGATGACTTCAATCTGAACTATACTCGGATTGGTAGCTAGCTTAAATTTGGAGCTTGAACAAATGGACGTGAAAACTGCATTCCTACATGGAGATTTAGTGGAAGATATCTACATGGAGAAACCAAAAGGATTTGAAGTTCCAAGGAAGCAACACCTATCCTGCAAATTAAAGAAGAGCTTATATGGTCTCAAACAGGCACCGAGGAAATGGTACAAGAAGTTTGACTCATTCATTATGAGTCATGGGTACAAGAGAACAATAGCAAACCAGTGCATATGTGTGCAAAGATTCCCTGATGGGAAGTTTATTATACTCCTTCTCTATGTAGATAATATGTTGATTGTAGAACAATATACTACTATGATTAACAAGCCGAAGAAGGAGTTATTTAAGTCTTTTAACATGAAGAACTTAGGCCTAGCTCAGCAGATTTTGGGTATGCAGATCGCTCGCAACAAAAAGACAAGAAAGTTGTGGTTATCACAATAGAAGTATGTTGAACGAGTAATTAAGAGGTTCAGCATGGAGAATACCAAGCTAGTCAACACTCTGCTTGGTAACCATTTCAAGCTGAGCAAACAGATGTGTCCTTCTTCAGAATTGGAAAAAGAAAAGATGTCAGCAATACCATACTCTTCAACATTTGGGAGTTTGATATACGCAATGGTGTATACAAGACTAGACATTGCTCACGCAGTAGGAGTAGTAAGCAGATTCCTGTCCAGCCCAAGAAGAGATCACTGGGAAGCAATGAAGTAGATCTTGAGGTATCTCAAGGGTACATCAAAGTTATGCTTGTGTTTTGGAGAATTGAAACCTGTTCTAGAAGGATACACAGATGCTAACATGGCAGGGGATTTTGATGGCAAAAAATCAACATCAAGATTTCTATTCACTTTTGCAAGGGGAGTTATATCTTGGCAATCCAAGTTGTAGAAGTGTGTTGCTCTATCGACAATAGAAGCAGAGTATATTGTCGGAGCTAAAGCTGGCAAGAAGATGTTGTGGATAAAGCAGTTTCTCATTATACAGGAGGAATACAAGGTACATTGTGATACTTAGAGTGCTCTGGACTTGAGCTAGATTTCAATGTACCACTCACGGACAAAGCAAATCAATATTCACTATCATTGGATATGCGAGGTAATAGAACAATAACTACTGAAGATAGAGAAGATTCACACATATGAGAATCCAGTGGACATACTGACAAAAGTAGTGTCATTAGAGAAGCTGATGCTATGTAGAGACTAGCATGAATGGACTCAAACTAAAGAAGTGTAGAATATTCTCCTCCCATGGGTATGGAGGGGGAGAATTGTTGGGCCCACACCCATGTGAGGTCAGCTATACATTTGACTGACAAATTCATGTGAGAACGAAACACACAACAGAAAAGAGCAACTGCATCAGAAATGTCAACAGTCTGTGCCAGAAAAGTTGAAATCGGCACCGACTAAACTGGACAGTCAAGATTGGCAAGCAAAATTTATGGAATTGTCAAGATCTGGTGCGCTGCAAATCTTGACAATCAGATCATCCAAACCCTGTATATAGAGGATGATCTGATCTTTGCTGGTATGAGTGTAAGAAATAGATCAGTTGATCTAAAAAGAGAAAAAGTGTGAAAGAGAGTAGAGTCGAGTGAGGATCTGATTGTGATCCTCCTCCTCCATTGTATTCCTATTCAATCTAATAAGTGTTTTTTTTTTTTCCTCGTGGACGTAGGCCAGATCAAGCCGAACCACGTAAAATCTCTATGTTATCTCTTTGGTGTGTATTTGCGTTTTCTCTCAATAAACAGTAGCTTCAACAACAGTGTATCAAAGCTGTGCATCTCAAGAAGTTTCACGATATATCCATTCGAACATGAAGAATATAAGCGCATGGTTCTTGAATATGAATGGTCCAACAAACATGATGATTATAACAAACCATTCAATTATTAACTTCTACTTCACTATGTTAGGCGTTCTGCAAGTAAACTTGATACTTTGCACCGGAGCCTCTATTCAATTCTAATGCAGCAGTTCCTAATGAGTGGCCATTAGGGACATCTGAAGTGTCCCATCTATTGGACCCTACATTGAAAAGTCATGTTCTTTCAATGCCAACCATCCAATAACAACTTCAAAAGGTAGATGATTTAACTCAATTAAGGCACTAAGAGATCCCTCGTACTCTGCGTGTGCATGGGTTTAAACATATATATGCACACTTCTAGGCCTAACATATATAGATGTATATAACAAGAGTAGGACTATTAACCAAGGAAATTTTTTTTTTTATACAAGCGAAGAATTACAAAGCAAATCACACCCATACACTTCTTGCCTAAGGACAAAGTGGAGACTTGAACCTATTACCAATTGTATTTCAGGGAGATGCTGAGTTGTCTACTACCAACTATGCTAAACATATTAGTTGGGGTCTTTTCCCTACTAGCTTATAAGAGTTCAAACTGTCAATAGAATAAGTATCATCTCCATCAGTTTTCTTGGAAGTGACTGGAAAACAACATAAGTCCCAAGGAAAAGGCTCCAAGCAACCAGATGCTTTGCTTAGTATTCGCACTCTGGTTAGAAATAAGAGTTGATTTGCTGAATTTTACTAAAAGTTTCTTGTTGCTCATGTATGCAGAGTATGGCACTAACAATGTTGAGTTACGTAGAAAAGTTAACAGCGACCGTTGATTTATTACATTATTTACATGCCCCCTCAAGCTGATGGCGGACATAAGGTAACCATGAGCTTGCCCTTGAGCATTTCAAACGATTTGTCGAGGATAGCGAGTTGATCGCAAGCGGACGAGAAACAATTTTTGAGTAGTTTTTCATTGACCTAATTACGGATGAACTGATAATGTACTTCGATATGCTTGGTACAAGCATAAAACAAAGGGTTAGCAGCCAAGTATATTCTGATACTATCACATTATAAAATCAGAGATTTGGTGATGGAGACGTTGAGTTCATTCAAGAGAAATTTAAGCCAAGTGATTTCAATAGCTGCAATAGGAGGTGTTTTGTATTCTGATTCGATAGAAGATCTTAAAACAATGGCTGGTGCGAGCATAGTGGCTATTGTCCAGGACTAGGAACAAATTGAAATTAGGATCTGGACATGTTTCTGGGGTGCACTGCTTCTTAAATGACCAAGTGATCAAATTCGAGCAAACTAGAACGCCTATCATCTACACAGCTCGCCCATTAATCTGCATTGGAGAAGGCATGAATCTGCGAAGAGGACAACCTGGACATTAGTAAGCCATGAGAAAGAGTATGTTTCAAATACCTGAAGTTCCACCTGACGGCCTTCTAACGGTCTCTGGTTGGAGATCGCATATATTGATAGACCTTATTCGCAGAGAACGCAAGGTCAGGTCTAATAAGCTTAGGATATTATAGGCACCGACCGATTGGCAACAAAGATGAGGATCAGCCAGGGATGTCCCACCGAACCTGAAGAGAGATGCAGGTGGTGCCATGGGCATTTGATATGACTTGACTCCATCCATCTTAGTCTTTTATAACGAATTAGAAATATACTTCTACTATGATAGGAGAAGTCAATTTGTTGTATCGATACCTACAAGACAAATTAAGCAATCAGTGGTTCCATCAGAATTGCCGATGACTACAATGTCTTCAACATAAACAAAACAAAAAAAAGACCCTAATACTAGCTTGGTTACAGATATATAAGGACTTGCGAAGACCACAAACATGATTAAGCTTGGTCTGGTCGACGAAACCTTGAGGTTGCAACATTTATACTTTTTCATAAAGGTCTCCATGCAGACAGCCGGTTGTTTAATCGGCCAATAACGTGACACGGCTATAGGAGAATCAATCTGATTGTAGTGGGCTTAACAAAGCGGCTAAAAGTTTTCCCAAGTCAACACCCCTAACCTCATTATAGCCCTTAGTGACCAACCATGACTTGTAACAGTCTTTCACTTGAAAAACCCAGTTTTTTCTTTTACTACATTCATCTTGGGAGGGTTTGGGACCAGATTCCAGGTTTCATTATGCAATAGTGAATTGATCTCATACGACATTACATCACGCCATTCTTGGTGCTAACTGTCGCCCACATTGTATGAAGTTGTTTCAGAGAGATAGGAGGGAAGTTGGTGCTGAGATGGGCCCCCGATTTTTTCTAGTCACGCAACAAAGAATCATCTAATATGTGCATGTTGGAGCCATCAATGGTTGGTACCCGTCTCAACAACTTGGTTTGGAATTGCATTGGAGAAATGGAAGAATGGAAGTTGTTGGAGTTATTAGAGAAAGTTGACGGAGAAGGATTAGATAGGCAAGATTCTGGAGAAGTTTGGTAAATCCTAGAGAGAGGAAGATGGGAATGGATGGATGGGGATGATTGATAGACGCGATCTTAATTAGAGAATTAAGTCGGAAGAGAGACTTCAGTGGTAGTGTTTATTGGAGTAATCGGTGTTTAGAATGAGGAGGCGTGATATGGAAAAGATTTGAAGGTTGAGATAGAGAGATATGGTGAGAGTTGGAAAGCTGGTTGTCATAGGATTGATTAACAGGAGGAAGTGAATGAGCTAAAGACTGACTTGAATGCTTATTGCAAGCACTCGTATCATAAATTATGTTCACTACATAGAATGAAAACACATGGGATTGTTCTACAACTAAATGTGTTCTTATTGCGAGGTTGTAGGAGAGGGAATACTTGACAACTGAAGATCCAGAAAGAAGATTAATCTGAGCCCCCCTCAAAAAGTTTCTCTAATGGAGTGTCAAAATTGATGGCCACGTTGGGCACTCGGTTGATCAAATAAGAGGCAGTGGTAGAGGCATGATCTTGGTACCTATATGGTCCTGATGAGTGGGCCAATAAGGAGAGATCTGTCTGAATAACATGGCGAATCTCCTGCTTGACGGTCCCATTGCCGATGGTGGATTATGCCACATTTCTGAAAATAGGAGGTGAGTGAATAAAACTCACTTCCCCAAGGAATCTATCGCCTTGAATCCAACTACCTCCTAGTAATCTGATGGAATGCTAAGATTGGTTTAAACTACATCTTCCGTAAAGAATCGTTGGAGGATGTTAGTTTTATGCTGCAGAGGACAGCATACGTTTTGGATACTATCATTTTGTATCTATTCCAACGGATTCAAATAATAATTTGGATTTTTATATTCCAATTCTGTATCCATTCCATTCAGTTCGGTTTGGATAGCGGATCATTCATTCCGTTCGGTGTCACTATTTTATTTTTTTTTAAAGCAACATATTTTTTTAAATTTCTTTTCAATGTTATCCAACACAAGATAAAGTCGAAAAGGTTTAGATATATTCCACTCCATTGGTTATTTGAGTTTTGTTTCTTTAAGATCTTTCGGTTAAAAAAAGGGCAGTCTCGGTGCACGAAGTTCCCGCGTATTGAAAGAAATCTTGTCTCATCTCATAGAAGCCAGAACATGAAAATTCTATCCCATCTCAAAAAAGGTCTTTATCCTGTCTTGTCCTAGACACACTGGGTTTGGGACATATAGTGAGACAAGCAAAGTTTCAAATAATTTGTTATTTTCTTTAATAAAATAAAATTTTGATCCTAACATATAAGGGTACCTCAAACTCAAGGGAAAACACCATTTACCTAAAATTGAACTTCAAATATTAAAAAAATCATACAATTTCATATAAAACAATTTAACATAAAAAACTGTACAATAGTTTCGATAATAACATTAGGGAAATGATATACTTGCCCCTTGTAATAACTCTACTCTCCCTTACTTACACTTGTAAAAATGTTGGCTTTTATATTGTAAAGCCATAATAAAAATTAAAGAATGAGAAGAATGATAGAAGAAATGTTAGTAAGATAAGATTTCCTAAAATAAATAATTATATATATATATATTGAAATAGAATAAATAATTCTAGGGTGGGAACGAGTACCTGAATTATAAAAGAATCTATCCCATGTTCCATCCCATATTTGTCTAGACATGACTCCTTTTGTTCCATCTTCATCCCGACTTTTATTTAAGCCAAAACACCTTCGAGTTTTCCCAAAGTAGCAGAACATTTGCTCACTATTGACCCTTGTGGCCCACCTCTTTCCCGAACCCCGCATATGCGGGAGCTTTGTGCACCGGAGCTGCATTTATACTATGATAAAAACCTTCTTCGTAACTAAAATTAGATTGTTGTTTTGTGGTTAAAGGATACTATCTGTAGCTAAGTACAATACAAACATGTACTTTTTAACAACATGCCTCCAAAAGTTTGGTTTTCATAATAAACTAGCGGGTTAGGTGTTCTGAAATGGTGAGCAATATTTTACTGAAATGTGAATAGTAAATAGATTCAAATTTAAATTTAAATTTAAATTTTATGGGTTTTTCATTTTTTCTGATCACGGCAGACAAATTCTAATAACTATAGACATTTTATGAACCATATCCTCGTGGTTGTGAGGCGGACAACTTGACCAAATCCCCCAAGTGCTTCAAGCCAAATGCCTCTTGCTCTACTCCTACTCTCCTTTTGGTCTTGCTTTTGAAGGCAACCACAGTGAAGCATAACATTACGTACTTAAAAATGGTTGAACAAAACAAATATAAAGCCAACGCAATGAAAACAAAAATTTTAGTTCTTGTTTGTAGACTATTGGATCGTGTTAACATGTGATGCTGTGCTTGTTCTTACTTCTTGTTGATTGTAGACCATTCTTTAAACAATAGCTTCTACCATTAATGTGCATGTGACCAAAATTAAATCTTGTCTGATTCCAGGATCATCTAATCCTCACTATTTATGGACCAGTAATTATTCAAAGTCAGAGAAATCAAATGAACGGATCTGATAATGAATGAGGTGCCCATCGGGTAAAAGTGTGGCACTGCACACTACACTACCATCCCTCAAAATTAAATACTCATCTACTAGTCCTCACAGTTGGTTGGGATTGAATATCTAGCCTTCACAATCGGATAAGCGACGCCCCATAGATATCTTTAATTGGATTATCCCAACACCATTATTGTGTTATCTAAATAGATGAGCTAATAACTTAAAAGCTAGCAACACCAAATTCTTGATTAATTGGAGGCCTATGATTGCTTACTGTATAAGATTCTCTGCTCACATTTAGTGTAGATCAGAGCACATGAATGATTCGGATCACCAAATCTGGCGAGCCCCCAACTTCCATGTGGTTGGTACTTCTCCTTGAAAAAGTTCTCTTTTTCATGAGATTCCAAATACCTCCTCAAAGTTGATGACATAAGAAGCCAATTACTCAAAAGAGGAATTCAGAAAGAACAAATAGAAAACGACTAAGAGCCGCTTCATGGAATTGAATTCCACGGTGGATTTCACGGTTTCTACCTATTGCTGGAATATACAGCCTTGAATTCACCTGTAATCCTGCGCGGAGATAAAGCACTACAGAAGTTCGTTTGTATGGCTAAGAAAAGGTTAAGGACAGGGGAACGGTCGGGATATGAGAACTGCTTCATGTGTTCGACCCCACATTTACAAATCATGATAACTTGAAGGGGTGGACAGTTTTAAGCGTAGTTGTCAATTTCGTTTTCTATCAGCCGAAATATTTTTTTAGGTAAAATAAATGAGTCTCATTTATTTCACCCAAAAGAATGTGGATAGAAGTGGCAAGAAAAGATTTCAAAACTTTGAGACTAAATGAAGCCATGATACTTAATACAGAGGAATGGAAGAATAAGATTCATGTGGCCTACCAGTAATTGAGATAAGGTCTTCATGATGATGATGAAATGAGATGAAAAGTAGATAATTTCTTCAAATCGATTATATTGGCTGTTTTTTCTACGGATATCATATTTCAACCAAAATATCGACTGAAATTCTAGACTCTCAATGAAATTCTGGCAAAATTCTAACTTCAAATATAAATTTTTATATAAGATATTTTAAAATTAAATAATTACTATCAAAATTGCAGATTTTTGGTCCAGATGGGATCAATGATCGAAATCAAATTGACAACTATGCTTTAAATTAACGAAGGCAATGGGAGATCTGTTATACTTTGTGGCTGACTTGGTGTAAACACACACACGTACAGATATTTAGGAATGAGATGCGTCCAACAAACAGGAGAGCATGGGATGGGATAGGATGAGTATTGCAAAAATTTTGTCCCATTTAGGAAAAGCTGAGAGATAAAAATTGTCTCATCCCGTCCTAAAACAAGGTCTTGCACCGTCTCATCCCCAACACCCCAGTTTAGAACAAGTTTCAGGATAAACAGCGTCTCAAATAGTTTGCTATTTTCTTTAAAAATATAAATATATATATATATAAGGTACAATCTATGTAAAATTTAATTGATAATATCTGAAAATTCATACAATATTATACTAAAAATCTTTTAACAGATAAAAAATATGCAATGGTCCCAACATTTAGGGAAATGATATTCCTGCCCCTTAGTAATGAACCCAATCTGCCCCCTATTTACCCTAGTAAAAAAAAAATGTCGACTTTAATGTTACAAAGCCATAAAACCCTATAAAGGAGTGGGAGTAAAGTCACTACAAAGGGGCAGGTGTATCAATTTTCTAACATTTATTCATTTTCCTTCTCACTTTATGGTAGCTATACAAGCTTCTCAGCCCTACCTACGAATCGCTGGCATTTGTACAGAGCGCCACACCTTTGGTTTATCTGACTCATTCATCTAATTGCTCCAGCAATTTGGCATTTCTCGTATATATTTGGTTCTATGACACCAAGTAGTAACATTTTAAGAAGCAACGGCACTTCTATCCCTGACTTTTAAAACTTGAGACTTCGTTAGCTAGAAATATGAGTAGATTACTCAATTCAACTTACAGTTTGATGCTCTGTGCATGCAGAGTGGTATCAACATGAGTTATGGATACAAGTTCGCATGGCCGTGACTGCTGGAAAAGGATTTGTGAATTCGGAATGGGTCGCAACTTGCATGAAAGAAGCTTTTGAGAAGATTCAAGAAAAAGCTTGGGGAAGGGTAGCCTAACTTTCAACTGAAATCTTATGTCCATTTGCAATTACTCCGTGCGTGAAGTTGTTGCTGTTAGTGTCGTTTCTGGCTTAAGTGGTAGGCGAGTGTGCTGCTCCATTTTTGCCCGTTTGTTCTAAGTCTTGGTGGTTCTGTGTTCTTTTGTTTTGCTTATGTTCCAAAGTAAATTACTGTGATCTAGGATGATATCACTAACTTATATTATATATTTGATGATACAAGTGCATCAATCAATTTTAAGTTCATGTATTTCATGTCATCGTTTTACTCAACAAGATATAGTAAAACATTTTCTGTTTCCTTTCCAAGAATCACACTGAACCAGCAAAATATTTCCCTTTTTCTTTTTGTGGGTACTAGAACCATTAGTACATGATACAGTTAAAAATCATTAGGCCACATTATTGGCTGTTTCAAATGAGATTGGAAGGAAAAAGGAATTCTTATGCAAATTATAATGATTCTCACTTACTCATTATAAAGGTTACCTCCAGCAAGCTTGTGAAACATGTAGCAAGTGTGTACTAAGCAGAAGTACTGTCACCTCCAAAGCCATTCTTGAGAAATCCAGATTCACTTAGATGGCTCACATCCCCCCACTTCTTGATGATCCACTCACCTCCATCAGCCACGTGGAATATGTTCACAGATACATTCATTACCTTTCCCTGCGATGAGCCCCTTGGAGCAGCTCGCTTGTACAGTGATCTCAAGACACCACCGTGAGTAACTACAACCACACGCTCTCCTGTAAAGGCATGCTCAGTATAAGGAGAGAAAAAAGCTGAATCATAGAAACATATTTATAATCTTATTATGCATAATAACTCAAAAGTGGATCCTGCCATTTTTATAGTTCCTGTCATTTACTGATGTTGATTATCATCCATCCTCCAAGTCCTTCTGTGTTTAAGAGGACATACTGAAAACACTATCATATGGATAGTCAACCTCTATGCTTGCTGGCGATTCTTTCCAAAGAAGATGTGCATCGTTGATAAAGTTGATCAAGACTTTCTCCTCCACCCTAAATATCCAAAAGCAGCAACATAAGCATTTTTTTTATATATATGAGAAGATTATGCATTGATAAACTTTCTAAATCTTCAGTTTTACAAGCATCTGGCAACTTGTAATGCAAATTTGTGATAACATGGATTCCGATGGAAGTTTGGCAAGCTTAACTTCAAGATAAAGAAGAGAATAACCAGAAAATTTTCAGAAAGCAATAAAACATAAACAATATTCTGTTCAGAGTAAGCACATTAAAGGAAAAATGAAAACTAAATCGCATTAGTTACTTCCAAATGTTTTCTTGGGACATGCTAGAATTCTTTGTTCGACGGTAGAGGTAGGATCTTCTGGAATACTTCAGGAATAAGCTTTTTCTATTAGCTTCCAAGAGCATATACTGTCAACTTCGAATCCAAACAACTAAAATGAAACAAAGCTACTTGCATATGCATGTAGTGAGACCGGCACTAATGTTCATGACCTTATTTTGTCAGGAGACTTGAGTCCAGAACAAAAATGATGTGAACTCTACATGCTTATGCATATCATACTAATTTTCAAGATAACATAAGAGTTGAAAGTTGAAACTATCCATTACTAGAAGACCTTTAAAACCTATTAGCTAAGTAATTAATATTTCATAGGTATGAACATCCTCTTTAACGACTCCAATGTAACACTAAGACATGGATATATAGAAAAGGAACATATGATGATGGTCTTATTTATGTTTTTCATCCATCCAACAATATGTGAACTTTCCTTTTCTTACATGATTTAAATTGGAGAACTAGGACACAATATAATAGGAGAATCAATAGGGAGAGTATTTATGATCCATAATAGCAAAAGTGAAATGTTACTGATGTTGGGTAACTGGAAATTTAACCCCCATGTGCTCCTCTACACACTAGCATTCTTTACTAGGAAAGCATTATACAAATCAATAGCAGCTTGTGGTAATAATCTACAAATGGAAGAAAAAAACATTGAGAGAGTGAGAGAAGACAGGTGGATACAGGGATTTCTTGATCTGTTTTGGGGCATAAAAATGCTTGATATGCCTTGGTCTTGAGTGTTGGAGCTTCCCGAAATATGAGACCTTGGAGATCCCCTAAATGTCTTTCCCTTAGAGAAGAATCTTGTATTACCTGCACAAAATGGAAAAAATAAGAACAAGAAGAAGCGAAATGGAAGCATGGTAAATATGAATACAAAAAAAGGAAATGCTGTAAGAAGCATAGATTTAATAGCTTTGAAGAACCTCATAATTTGAAAGATGCAATGTACCTGCTCAAGTTCATTGTCACATGTCCAGGAAGTAGGGAAGGGAAACAAGCAGGAAACAGGAATGGTAAATCATGGGCCCATATAAGACCACAGACAGCAAATGAGAACCAAGATGGTATATGCACTGGAGAGACATTTTTTCATTTACTGGAAAGAAGTTTCTGTATGAAGGGCAAGATTTGAAGAAGGCTCGGAACCAACAATGGAATTTGTGATCCTTCCTTAAACATCTCCCTTTTAAGATTTAGACTGCTGATTATGCTTTGCACTTTGTTACATCACCAACAATTCAGACTTATTCTAGAAGGAGGAGGTAGCTAGAAGAGGAAGTGGTTGCAACAGAAAAAAACTGTATACAGGTCACTTAACAGAAGAAATGCCAGGAGGGTCAATTGGTTATAATCCGGCTGGGGAAGAGATATAGTACAGTGGTTGAGATACATTAGATATACAGTTAACATCCAATCTGTTGCAAACGGTTAGAAAGGAGTACAAATGAAGGGTACACGGATAAGGAGAGAAGAAGAGAAGACAAGAAAGAAGTGGGAGGAAGTGTAGAGGAGGGACTGCGGTTCCTTACTTCCTACTGGTTTTACATACATGCATCAGATCTTTTTAGCTTTGTTTACCATGAAACCCCCTTGTACTTCACATTTACCATGAATAAATGGTGTTCCATTTCCTGTTGAATGCTATTTCCTACAAAAGCTGAGCCCTAGACCTATCAATGGTATCAGAGCATAATCCAATTCTGGGGCATGGTAAGAACTAGATCAGAACGAGCAGAAAGCATGGAGAAGAAGGAGATGGAGAATGTGAGGGCAGAAGTGGGGAGCATGAAAGAAGATATCGGGAGGTTGCAAACGAATGTAACTGCCATTGGGGAGTTTTTAGTGGAAATCAGGGCTTGGATGAGACAAACGCAGGAAGGTGCTGAGACTATACCAAACCAGGCTGGAGATCGCGGCAGAACCAGGGTATCTGAGGTGGGAGAATCTTCAGGGGACAACCACCGCTCGCCAGCACTATCGAAGAACCCTAGCTGGGAGCCGCAACGGTTGGATCTCCCGATCTTCGATGGAAGGGATCCGCTAGGGTGGTTATGCAGGGTAGAACGCTATTTTCGGCTGAATCACCTGACGAAGGGAGAGAAGGTGACCGCTACATCTGTTTGCTTGGAGGGAGAAGCCCTCCACTGGTTTCTCTGGTCAGACATGCGATCACCCTTCCTCTCGTGGGCCACCTTCCGGTCGGCCATCCTCCAGCAGTTCCGGCCATCGAAGTCCGACGACGACTACAAGGCCTTGCTCTCCATCCAGCAGGCTTCGACCGTCGCCGACTACAGGCAGAGCTTCGAGCTCCTATCGGGCCCCTTGGTGGATCTGCCCCAAGAGGTGATAAAAGGGGCTTTTCTTAATGGGCTTAGGGAGGATTTGCGGGCTGAAGTGAAAATGTTTAAGCCCATGTCCTTCACTGGGCTTATGGACCTGGCCCAGAAAATCGAGGAAAAAAAGGAGGCCCTTAAGCGAGTGCGAGCTCAGGGACATTGAAGTGGGTCTGGACCCAAGACAGTATCAACCCACGAGCCTTCTATAAGGAGTCCTATGTTCAAATCTGGCCCACAAGGGCAAACCCGTCATTTCCACCCACAAACCCTAACCAGGCTGCCAGAGACGAAGATGGAGGTAGGGTTTCAGGGAGATCGGGTTTCTCGCACCGCAAAGTCAATCCCGGGACGGCACAACCCTTTCCGATGATTATCCGAGAAGGAGCTGCAGCAGAAGAGAGCTATGGGACTCTGCTTTCAGTGCGATGAGTACTCCCCTAGACACCGCTGCAAAAATAGTCAGCTCCAGGTGCTGATTTTGGGTGAGGAAGATGAGGACGGCGAGGTCCTTGCTAACTCGATCATTGAGGAGAGCGATCTGCTCGAAGACGAACTCAACCGACTGGAGCTTTCGATGCAAGCCCTAGTCGGGATGTCAGTAGCAGATGTCATGAAGATGAAGGGATTTCTGGAACATCGGGAGGTCGTGGTCCTAGTAGACACCGGAGCATCCCATAACTTCATCTCCCAGAAACTGGTGGACGAATTATGTATTCCGGTAACCCTCACTAAGCCCTTCGGGGTGCAGGTGGGAGACGGGTATTGCATACGGGGAAATGGGGTATGCCGGAATCTACTTCTGCATCTTCCTGGGCTCGACATTCAACATCACTTCCACCCTTTAGATCTGAGTAGAACCGATGTGGTACTGGGAGTGGCCTGGTTACAAACGTTGGGAGAGGTTTCTGCGAACTACAATAAACTGACCATGCAGTTTAGGGTGCAAGGCCAACTGATAACTCTACACAGCGACCCCACTTTGTCACACTCCACCATGTCCTTGAAAACCTTCCAGCGAGCCATGCCCTATTCTGGTGAAAGCTATGTAGTCGAATACCAAGGCTTGCAAGTCGAGAAGGACCTGCCATCTCCTATTCACCCCCAGGTGAAAAATCTATTGGACCAGCATTCCTATATTTTTGACCAGCCTCTACACTTGCCAGATAGCCGTCCACAAGACGATGCAATTCGGGTCCAGGACCATGCCCAACCCCCTAACATCCGGCCATATTGTTATCCACACTACCAAAAGAACGAAATTGAATGGATCATCAAAGAATTATGTAGGGCCGGCATTATCCGAGCTAGTACGAGTCCATACTTAAGCCCAGTCCTATTAGTTAAAAAGAAAGATGGAAGTTGGCGCTTTTGCGTCGATTACCGTGCTCTCAACAAAATCACCATTCCCGACAAGTTCCCTATTCCTACTATTGATAAACTATTGGACGAATTGGGAGGCGCTACCATCTTCTCTAAGTTGGATCTTCAATCTGGATATTACCAAATTCGCATCAAGGAGGACGACATTCCAAAGACAACATTCCGAACGCATGAGGGTCATTATGAATTCTTGGTCATGCCTTTCGGATTGACGAATGCTCCCTCCACCTTCCAAGCTCTTATGAATGATATCTTCCGCCAATACCTCTGTAAGTTCGTGCTGGTTTTTTTTTATGACACACTTGTCTATAGTGCTGATATTAATCTCCACTTAGAACATTTGTTAATCTCCACTTAGAACATTTGGCCACTGTATTGCAAATGCTAGGAACTCATAACATGGTAGTTAATAAAAAGAAATGATGCTTTGCCCAACCCAAGTTAGAGTATTTAGGCCATGTCATCTCAGTTGCAGGGGTAGCAGCTGATGGTTCTAAGATAGACTGCATGCTCAAATGGCCTACTCCCCATGATGTTAAAGCTTTGAGGGGGTTCTTGGGTCTCACCGGCTACTACCGCAAATTCGTTAAGAACTACGGAATTATTGCTGCTCCCCTTACCAGTCTACTCAAGAAGGATAATTTCCATTGGTCATGGGAGGCACAAGAAGCTTTTGACAAGTTGAAGAGAGCCATGACTTCTGTTCCAGTCTTGGCTATCCCCGATTTCACTAAGCCTTTCATTTTGGAAACTGAAGCGTCATGAAAGGGAAGTGGTGCAGTCCTCATGCATGAGGGCAGACCACTCGCCTTCTTCAGCCAATCACTTGCCCCCCATGCCCAATCGAAGTCGGTGTACGAGCAGGAGCTTATGGAAGTTGTCCTAGCCGTCCAAAAATGGCGGCATTATTTGCTGGGCAGACATTTCACCATCCTTACAGATCAAAGGAGCCTTCAATTCCTCATGAACCAACGCGTACTCAGTAGTGAGCAGCAGAAATGGCTTATCAAACTGCTTGCGTTTGACTTCAACATTCAATACAAACCAGGAAGGCAGAATCGGGTGGCTGATGCTCTCTCTAGAAGGGCTGACACTGCCTATTCTACTAACTGCCCCAACTCTAACCTGGGAAGTTCAGATAGACTGGAATGCATTTTCCAGTCATTATCCCTCTCTACAGTCCAGCACCAAGGATTTCATGGGCTTGAAGATGAAATTCGCCAAGATGACACTCTACGACCCATCTTCCACGACCTGTTGGTTGACCCCAACAGTCACAAGGGGTTTTCCGTGTGGCACGGCTGCCTGCTCTTCCATGGCAGATTGGTCATTCCTAGGTCTTCTCTGAGGATTCCCACCCTACTCATTTCACTCCACTCCAGCAGGTGGCCATTCAGGAGCCTTCAGAACATTTAAAAGGATGTCAAACGTGGTGTTCTGGACAGGGATGAGAAAGGATGTCCAGAATTTTGTTGGTTCTTGTGATATATGCCAAAGAAATAAGTACCTTGCTCTTAAACCAGGTGGCCTCATCCAACCTTTACCCATCCCTAACAAGGTTTGGGATGACATATCCATGGACTTCATTGGTGGCTTACCTAGAGCTCAAAAAATAGTTACCATACTTGTGGTGGTAGACCGTCTCATGAAGTACAGCCATTTCCTTCCTTTAGGACATCCATTTTCAGCTCAAGATGTTGCCACTCTTTTTGTTAAGGAAGTGGTGCGGCTCCACGGGTACCCCCGTTCCATAGTCCCCTACCGAGATCGCTTCTTTATCAGTCAATTCTGGACAGGACTATTCAAGATGACTGGAACTGAATTGAAGATGAGTACTGCTTACCATCCCCAAACAGATGGACAGACGGAAGTAGTCAACCAATGTCTGGAAACATACGCTGCTTCACTACGCACCATCCTAAACTATGGCTCCGGTGGATTCCTTGGGCCGAATTCTGGTACAATACCACATTCCAAGGAGCTGCTGGAATGACCCCATTTAAGGCATTGTATGGACTTGATGCTCCCACCTTATTAAGGTTGTCAGATGAGGGGTCTATAGTGGAGGCTGTGCACCAACAGATTCGAGACCAGAATGACATATTACAAGAGCTTAAATCCAACCTGCTAATGGCTCAAGCCAGAATGAAGTCCCAGGCAGACAAAGCTCATAGGAACGTCCAATTCCAAATAGGAGAACCTGTCTTTCTGAAGCTTCAACCCTTTAAGTTTAAAAAATTGGCTAAACAACCCAAAGAGAAGCTCAACACCCGGTTTTATGGCCCTTATCCAGTCCTAGAACGCGTTGGGGAAGTCGCCTAATGCCTGGATTTACCACCTACTACAAAAATCCATTCAGTTTTCCACGTTTCTCAGCTGAAGAAAGCCCTGTCCAGTCCTGCCCAAGCCCAACCACTACCTACTGGTTTAAACGAAGAATTGGAATTGGTGGTGCACCCCGAATCTGTCAAGCAATTCAGAACCCACCCAAATGGTCAGCGGGAAGTTTTAGTTTTGGTAAAATGGCAGCATCTTCTTGAGTGTGATAACACTTGGGAGCTCTATGAGATCCTGAACGACCAGTTTCCCTCCTTCCACCTTGAGGACAAGGTGAGACTACTAGGGGCGGGTATTGTTACATCACCAACAATCCAGACTTATTCTAGAAGGAGGAGGTAGCTAGAAGAGGAAGTGGTTACAACAGATAAAAACTGTATACAGGTCACTTAACAGAAGAAATGCTAGGAGGGTCAGTTGGTTATAATCCGACTGGGGAAGAGATATAGTACAGTGGTTGAGATACATCAGATATACAGTTAACATCCAATCTGTTGCAAACGGTTAGAAAGGAGTACAAATGAAGGGTACACGGATAAGGAGAGAAGAAGAGAAGACAAGAAAGGAGTGGGAGGAAGTGTAGAGGAGGGACTATGGTTCCTTACTTCCTACTGGTTTTACATACATCAGATCTTTTTAGCTTTGTTTACCATGAAACCCCCTTGTACACCCCCTTGTACTTCACATTTCCATTTCCTGTTGAATGCTATTTCCTACAAAAGCTGAGCCCTAGACCTATCACAGTTCAAAAGGCAGGTGTAAAGCAATGGTATCCTGAATATTATTGGATAAACCCATTCATTTGTTTGATTTATCTTATGCAACATATATCATTTCTCATCTCCTTTGCATTTCACAGGGTGTCCAACTCGAGAATCATTCCTTTGCACAAATGTTCATGTTCTCAGCATCAAGATCAAGCCCACTATCCAACATTTCCAATTCAGATTTTTAGCATGGAAGAATTTTGCAGTTAATGAATATTGTTTGTAATTATCCATGCTTGACTTGGATTAGAATGTGAATATTGTTTGGAATTATCCATGCTTGGATTGAATAGAATGGGAACATGTGATTAGGATGGTGGTTGAGAACTAATCATGTGGCTTATGTCACATGTGGTTTGCATGCCAAGCTTTGAACAGTCCCATTTGGCTGCTTGTGGACCACCCTGTGGTGGGTTGTGTGCAATATGTTATAGCCTTAAGGGTAATGACAACAAATCATACAATTCCCAAGCCTAGACAGATGCGCATAAAAAGATCACTCTATCCATTAAATAATTATTTCCAATATCTTGGCATTTGTAAGATTATAGCCCACTTACAGCTTTTTAGGACTTGAGTAGCAAAATTATTGCCACTCCAAACCAAAAATGAAAAAGAAAAGAACACCTAATAGAACTTCTGATGTTGTGAGCTACATTATCTATATACAAAGTCAACATATGAGAGTGGGAATATGACTTGAGATATTCAAATATAAGACATACACATACAGATACAGACACATTATACAAATGGAACTCAAAAACTCAAATAGATAGTTTCAGAAACTTTAATAGATGTAACTAAAAAGTGGAATTGTCATCAAGACAAATCTGATTTTCCGGATTTCTTAACCAAAAAACTACTGATATTTGCATAAGAAAAAACCTTTGCCACATTTTCAGTTTCTTCCTGTGCTTGTTATGGTTTTTACAATCTACTCTAATGAAATCTCTCCCTATTTTTGCAAGAAATTCAAAATGCATATTATCTTAATTAGCATCTAAAAAGAACATATAAATATGCATAACTGCTTGTGCAGTTGTCCAGGTCACATTTAGAGTGTATATCACTGCAAAAGGTAAGTAACAATATGCATTTATCTAACATTTCTCTATCTTGTACGGAAGCAATGTTAAGACTTCATGTAGATGTTGAAACCACAATACCAAAACCACTCTTTTCCAGAATGACTGCTTTGTGAAGTCACCAATGTAGAAGGATGAAGTTAGCAATGGAAGAGTGTGGATGTCATGGAACCTGAATGCATAGCTGCTGAAAAGAAGTATGAATTTGATAAATGTAAGAGCATGAATGACCAAGCTCCAGCTACTTCCAGACAGACAAGGCAGATAAAGCCCCAGATGGAAGAATCTGGCCTCTAAGAACTTGATCATTATGGTCAATTTCAGTTATATGCTTCAAAGCTCATTTTTCATTTTTTTTTCTTTCTTTATTTGTATCAATAAGAAAAGAATGAAATATTTTCTGAATAATGGGCTTTATACAAGCATCGAAGTTAGTGACAGTGGTAATTTGTTGGGAGTGTTCCCAAGTAAAGTTCATTCTGTCTGATCCCAACAAAAATGGATTGTTTCCAACTAGTATGTCAAATATAAACATTGATTTTGGAAGATCACCTCTATAAAAGGAGATCTAAAGGATGCTCCAGGTGCTAGACTTATGCATCAAATTAAGAACATACAACAAGAGGAAACTTAGCTCATGAACTAAAAGGATTAGAACAATAAATACAAGTGAGAAGCATTTGAATAGAAATAAAGCACAAGAAAAGCCCAGTGTAACTTATTCAGCTCTAACCCACAAATCCAGAGGAAATCAAGTAGAAGGAAGAAGTCCAATAAAACCACAATAGTTAACAAGACCCATAAGTAGAATTGGCTTGAAGAATTGCAGGAGTAATTTCAGGATTCATATGCCACTTCAATGTTGCAATGAGATTTGCATAGCAAGTATTCAGCTACTAAATGTTGCATTAGGATCACAGAATAGTTTCATCAATGATACCTGGTTTACATTACAACATTTTGCTATTGCCTCTGCAGTCTCAAGAGCTCGCTTCAGGTCAGAAGAGTATACAGCTGAAATTTTAGATTCCTTAGATAACCGATTAGCCACCTTTAAGAAAATCAAAAGCACATGTAAGCACTAAAATGCTGATGATTCCAAGGAAAAGCAATGAAGAAACTCTTCACTTACTGCAGTTGCTTGATGCTTCCCAACATCATTTAATTCTACGTCAAGGTGACCCTGTGGACAAAGAGAAAAGTCCGAGGATGGAGGCATAGATATGTAGTGTAACATAAAAAATGTAGTCGAAGAAAACAGACAAATTCGTTCTCTCAAATAAATTAGCAACTAGGAAATCAGGGCTGAGAAATCAGTGTTATGGATCAGATTTGGGTACTGTTAGAGCTCCATCCTACACAACAAGGTTGCAAACAGAACATATGAAATAGTAATGAAGAATTGGCTTAAAGATATCCTTCAAATATCCAATACAAAGCAGGTTGATGTTAAAGCTATAAGAACCTAACTGAAAATTTCTGCTAGTAGTAGAAGACCATACCATAATACCCCATTTGATTTTGAGTTCTGAGCTTCTAGACCCTTGTGCAGATTAAAATACTACATACAAGAATTGGATATGCATGTTGTGATCATAGTTTTCTCACGATGAAATAGGTGTAGCATTAAAGAGTTTTGAAACACAATCTTCAAGCATGCAACTTATATCTGTACACTAATTCTCTCTCTCATAACAACCTCCAGAACCAATGGCCCTCCTTCTAAACAGAAGAATAGGAATAGAAAGTGCATAGATAAAGGAAAAAGGTATATGAATCAATACATATATGGTAGTCAAATGAAGGTCTAGAATCCATGTGAACTACAGCTGTTGACCCAACTAGCTTCTTGAAGTATCACAGGAGACAGCCCAACTCCATGGTAGCTGCTAACTACTTGTGTAGACCGAATTGGAGGTGCAATTTGTAATATATATTCTGAGGATGCATATTTTGGTTCCAAGCTTCATGAAACTTCTTGTTTGTACAAATATTTCTAGAAAATTCTGAACCATTTTTTTGCCCACGCTACATGTTCTTATCCAAACCTATATCAGGAAGTAATCTTTAACGGTCGCCTAAATATTGGTCCAGCCTCATCTTTCTCATTTTGATAGACGATCAAGTGTGGTGTTAGCAGGTTCAGTGGATTGCGGCAATGATTTTTTCCTACTGAATGTCATGGACTCTTGGGTATTTATCCTTAACCCTGTCTTCTAAGTTATTAGATCTATCACATAAAAGTAACGTGTCATTTTGATCTGGGAATCAGATTAAAGAAAGCTGAGCCACCTCAACCAGGAAGAGAGATGAAGAACAAGGATCTAGGAATGCAAAGAGAAATGAGTTTAAAGGCAAGCGCACGAAAAGTTAAAATTTGAAATGCTCACACCATCATATAGTCTGATCAGCAAAGTAACAAAATTGATCGAGCTTTAATTTATGCAAGAATCCAGGGAGCTAAAAGCATACCCAGAAAAACCCAAAATTTAAAAGACTAAACTTCTAAACCACATTAGACATATAGAGCAACAGTTCACCGAAAAGGGCCTACTGGTGAAACCAACGAAGAGAAGGAAACGACATCCATGGTCATAACTCACTTAATGCGACATAAAGAAAAAGAGAAAAACAAGAAACCTGAATTCTTCCAGAGGCATTCCATGTAGTCTCCCCATGCCGCACCACAACAATTTCCGCAAAATCGGAGGGGACGGGATCAAATCTATCATCTCCACTGCAATTTGTTTCCAACAATCTCCTTATAAGCAAGAAATATATAGCAAATTGTAATCGACAAGCATGGGAACAAACATGCTTTTGAAATAAAAAACAAACATGCAGGATTCAGTTCAAGGCGTACAATTCTTCCAATTAGTAAAGACAGTGCTCTTGTCAATTGCGGCGACAGTAAACAACATTCTCAAAGAAATTACAAGATTTCTATTAGAAAACAACCTTCTTCCATGGTCAGTACCAAACAATCTCTGTTTGACAGAGGCATGTAGAATTCGTAAGAAAACCCAGAAAAAGTCGAGTTTTTCCAACGAAATCATCTTCGTCCAGGAAACAGCAATAGCACACTAACTTCTTTTCAGGAGAAATGTAGATCAAAATAAGAAGCCCAAGAGATTGTACCAGGAATCGGAGTTGGAGATCTTTGAATCGGCCATTCCAAGAAACGTGGATTGAGCTGCGAAGAATCGCCTGTCTCCTTCAGTAAGTTTCCCGGTTTGGGAATGGCGGAGATTTTTATGGAATGGGTACGGCGAGAATCGAATTCCCGCAGGAAGTAGTAGATGGAAGAAGAGCGTCTCCCTTGGGTTTAACCGCTGCCACTAAAGACGGCATTTGTGCTGCACTGCATCACCTTGCTCGACTCCATGTCGGATGATCGTCGCCCTTTATTACAGAAGATTGTAAAAAAAAAAATAGTTTTAAGATGCATCCAAGTACTCATCTAGTAATCCAAGGGCCACGATAGCAAGTTTTCTCTCTGGATGCACCTCTGGACACCATATTTAGATGAGAAGGGGGTCAGTGATATAAATGTTATGGGCCCATTTCCTATCAAAGCACTATTAATTAAGAGGTCATAGTTCGAATCTGAGACTCACACTTATCAAAGCTACTTACAAGAGTCCAAAACCTTACATTTATCAAACTCACTTGCAAAAGCCCAAAAATGGCCTGTCCCATAATGAGTAAAGGCGGTCCCGGTGCATAAAGCTCTCACATATGCCGGGTTTGAGAAAGTAGTGGACCACAAGGGTCTATAGTACGTAGTCTTACCTTATAAATTTTGTTATTTTGCAAGAGGCTGTTTCTACTCCTTGAATCCGTGACCTCAAAGTCACACCACAACAACTTAACTGTTGTGCCAAGGCTTTCCATAAGAGATGTGTTAGTGATACAAATATTGTTAGTCCAAAACAACAAGAACAATGGGATATTATTTGAGTGTCTAGTATCCCCAAACATCCATGATAGATTGCGAAGTGGTTAATTTGGGTGCTTACATCATCAACTCTACTATCCATTATTTATTTGCCCACGCAATGAACGTGGCCTAGCAAATGGTTGGTATGGCTCGTTGAAAAGAGTGCGTTCAAACAATACAAAGAAGCCAATGGTGAAGACTACTGAATGGAAGCTTCTAAGAACTCTAATCAATGGCCATGACTACTTTACTAGATCATATGAGCCGTTCTTCTTTCTTAATTGAGATCGTTAATTAATAAAAGCAAGCAATACATAGCAGACCATGATTATAAGAAATGCCATGGTTAAAACCGAAACACAAGAGGCCCACACGTACTCTAACCATCAATTTTATAAGTCGAAATAACAATTGTCTATGGCCATCCAATGGAGAGTTCATGGTCTTATCTAAGATAAATATAGTAAGATGGACGGTTTGGATCTCTGCAGGATGATGTGCACACTACCATGACATTGATCTGTAACACTTCAGTGCATTAATTTGTGATCTCTAACTCTTCAGTGCATTAATTGGACATTGACTATCAGAGGTAATGTGCAAGCGAGCAATATATACATGGTCTCCATGATCATTGGAGACGTCACAATTAAAACCAAAACGGGAAAGGCTCACTCAATGCTCTAACCATCAATTTTATAAGTCAATAATCCAACGAATAGTTCATGGCCAATCTAAGACATACGTAGCAAGATAGACTCTTGAAATTTCTCAAAGATAATTTGCACGCTACTGTGATCTCTAACCTTTCAATACATTAATTGGCCATGGAACATAGCAGCAAATTGTGCAAGCCCATAGTCCATGTCCACACTTGATTCGAACGGCCAAACTTATTAGCCAAATCTCGTAGTAGTGGAAGAGATTTGCTGCCTGGTGTCGGCCAAAATCGCATAGTAGTACAATGTAGTACGTCCACTTCTAAATTGCCCCATCTATCAATCATCTCCACCGTCCACTTCTAAATTGCTCCAATAATAGGAAATGGTTGCTATGGATCATTGAGAAGTGTCGAATCAAACAATAATAATAACCCAATGGTCTAGACTACTGAATGAGGCTTCTAAGCATTTGATTTCTTTCTCAAGAACTTCTCTAACCATCCACGCAGCCCATAGTTGTGATTGAAAAATGTAAATAAACTAGGCGTCTAGAAAAGGTACCAATTTGCTAAACAAAGATAGAAATTATAAATGAAGATACCAATTAGCTACAGAAAGATAGAAACATGCCTAATCGGCTTGAGAGAATTTTGGGAGGGAAATTTTTTATTCGTTTTCATGCATATTAACAGTGAGAAATGAAATCAATTGAGACCAAGAAAACTTACCAATGAATCAATACTAGACTGGATTAGTGCTCAAATGAAGAAGAATAATTTGAATAAGAAAATGAGAGCTATGAAAGGAGAAATGATAGGTGAATGAGATTAGACTTTTATTTTTTGGAACACCAATGAGTTATGAAGCAAACTACCTATAAGTATATACTAATTCCTAATTCTACTTGAAATCTCCTCGCAAGGGGAAAGTACAACCTCCAACCTCCAACCAAGGAGAGATGCTATGATATTTGCAAGCAATACCACTAGATGGCTTTTGGCATTTACTTTTAATTTGGAGGAAATTTACTAGCGCTGTAACTGATTTTAAATTGTATTTTTCTATCTATTCAAAGGTAAGATTAATTGGTGCAAGAAAGGGATTTGTAAATTTTAGGACAAGTCTCCACAATGTTTAGAGTTCTATATTTAACAGGACTCTTAACCAAACCTTTAAGAATGAAGTTGTACATGGTGTTAGTGGATCATTAGATGGCTCAACTTCTAGATTTCTTAAGCCATCTACTAATTGTAGTACTTGAGATAGCTCGAGTTTAAAATTTCTCATCTCAATTGCTTATTAGTGGTGCATGAGATAGCTAGAGTATTAAAAGTCTCATCTCATTTACTTGTCAGTGGTTATTTGAGGACTAAATATTAAGAAAGAAAATATCAACTTGTGTCATCTCATGCGGAGACATTCATAATATAAAACAAGTTGTTTGTTCTCTCTCATAAATTCAAGTAAAAAAATTTTCTAGTTACAACAGGAGGACATAGAAAAACAACCCCTCATTTCTTCTCCACCTTAATTCTCCATAGGTTCACTAGTGATGAGAAATGATCTCATATGATCTATTAGAGCAGACTATACATATTTCATGTTACAAGCTACAAAATGGGACCATACATAATGCATTAAAGTGGGCCTACATATACAAGTATTATATTATGTTATATTAGACTAGAACCATAAAAGTTTTATGAAAAATGAGTCCAAAATTAAGTTTCATGTCAAGTAGACCATACACAAATCTCGCTTACACAGGTTTATAGTTACAGTAGTACTAGAAATGGTCTTGTAAATAGGATTTTATGTTACATTATGTTACAATGGTCAACACATAGGTTTCACACAAAGTGGGGCCTGTAGGCATATCTCATGTTTAGTGAGACCAAATACACAAGTTTTTATTTGGATAGCATGCAAAATAGGCCCACATATAAGTTTATGCTACATTATATTAGAGTAGGCCAACACATGTTCCACAAAAAGGGCCACTTACTCAAATTGTGTGAAAATATTAGAGTAACCATAATAATGATAAATGATATTCTTACACCTGCATATAAATATCTTCACAATCTCATTTGAGGTTTTATGCTAAAAGTAAAGTAGGATTCATATTTTTTGAATAATTTGAATGTTCATCATAATTTTCATGTCATAGATGAGTCTTGTTCCAGAAATCAAATGACCTTAACATTGCTTTTCTGACCTATTTTAATTTATCAAATTGATGATAGCAAAATTAATGATAATCAAAATAGCTCAATAAAAATCCAAGCTGGATCACCCAAAGTATGTGATTGCTTCTTTGTAATCATCTATGGTTAGACCATTCATTTCAAAATTTAGATTATAAAAAATGGGCCCTTCAAGAAAAAAAACAACACAATGGAAAATAAGGCGTGCCATTAGTTCAAAAGGGACATGGAAATACCATTGCTCAAATAATTTAATATTATTTCTTTATTTTTAAATTATCATGCCATCTCAATCTATTTCATTCTATCTAATCCCATCTCACAACTCCATATCAAGAGTAACCCATGCATCATATCAAACATCTCATTATATAACATCCCATCTCAAGACATTAAGTCATCATCACCTCATGATAATTCACTCCATCTTACTCCATCCCAAGAGCTACTAACACCCTCTAGGTATTTCACTCCCAGCAATAGGATTGGAAATTCTCTTTATAAATAATATAAATTTTGTAATACAATGAGTTGAGAATTAAGGCTAGGGCATTCCCCATAAGCGACATGTTGCATTGGATCTCAGATGTAGTGTGAAACTGGACAAGAGATGCTAGTGTATTCCTCCATAAGTGAAGCACTGCTTCAGTTCCTGAGTGTAGTGAGAAGTGGGCAAGGGCTTCTTGAGCAATCCCATGGAAGCGACATACTACATTAGAACTAAGGTGTAGTAGAAAGTAGTCTAAAGTTCTCATGCAGTTTCTAGATGTGCATGGGTGAAGAGGCTAACTTAGGAGAATAAGATCATCAAAAGAAATATAGGCACATTGACAGATAAGAGTATAGAGTTTATATTCAAGGAGACATAGGAGAGTCAAGTTAGCTTATACCCAAGAAACCAAGTGGAAAAAGGCTAAAACTAGAGAATTTGGTAGGTGTAAGCTTTGATACGTCAAAAAGAACAATAATAGAAATGACGTTGGAATAGTCGTGGATAAAGAACTAAAAAATAAAGTTGTCAATGTAAGAAGACACAACAATAGAATTCTACTAATAATGCTTGTTGTAAGAGAGAAGATCATGGATATTATACCTGCATACGCGCACAAATAGGGTTAGAAAATAAAATTAAGAGATAGTTCTGGGAAGACAATGAGAGAGTAATGCAAGAAATTCCCAACATAGATTAAATGGTCATGTAGAAAAAGGAAAGAAAGGATGAGATAGAGTACATAAAGGATATGGGGTTGGAGAAACAAAAGAGATGGGAGAAGTAATCCTAGATTTTGCTTTTGGCATATAACCTAATTCTAGTAAACACATGGTTTAAGAAGAGGGTTGAACACTTAACAACCTTTAAAAGTAGACTATATAAAAGCTAAATAGACTATTTTATAATTAGAAATACCAAAAGATCAATGTGTAAGGATTGTAAGGTGATACATGGTGAGAGTCTAACCACATAACATAAGTTAATGGTTATGGATATGAATATTAAGAAATGGAAGAAAGGAAATGAACTTAATAAGCAACCAAAAACTTAGTAGAACTTAAATGGAGAGAAGACAACATCGTTTATAAACAAGTTGATGGTAGAACAAAAGTGGAACAATAAAATAGGAGTAAACATAATATAGACTAACATGACCAAGTCCATTAAGAAAGTGATAATAGATGTTCTAGGAGTATCTAAAAGTAAAAGATAACCAGTAAAGGAAACTTGGTAATAGAGTGAAAAGTGTAAATAATTATTAAAGAGAAACGAGTATGCTTTAAAGTATAGCAAATGATTGGAAATAATGAAAACTTAGAACAATATAAGAATACCAAAAAGGTTGCTAAGAACATAGTAAGTGAGGCTAAACCCAAGGCATATGATGATCTTTACAATAGACTAGGGTTAAGGAAAGGTGAGAAAGATATATTCAAACTTACAAAAATAAGAGAACATAAGATAAAAGACCTAAATCATGTTAAATGCATTAAAAGTGATAACTATAGAGTACGAGTCAAAGAGGACGAGATTAATCAAAGGTAGTAAAGTTACATTCAAAAATTACTAAATGACAATGGCGTTGAAAATATAGAGATTAAAATAACCATAAACATAGATAACATTGGACTATATAAATACGATTGTGAGATTAAAATACCTAAGGTGAAAGAGGCTTAGAAAAAAATGAAATCAGAAATGGCCCTGGGGCACAATGGTATGCCAATAGAAGTATGAAAATATATGGCAGATACTAGCATAGTTTGGTTGACAAAAGTTATTTAATAAAATTGTAAAGTTGAAGAAAATGCCAAAATGAATGGAGGAAAAGCTCCATTTTAATAGTCTATAAGAATAAAGAAGACATACAAAGTTGCACTAACTATCACAGGCTTAAACTTTATGAGCTATACCATGAAACTTTGAAAAAGAGTGATTGAGAAGAGGCTACAACATAAGACAAATGTATTGGAAAACCAATTTGGTTTCATGCCTAAGAGGTCTACCATGGAAGCTATTTTCTCTTAAGACAATTAATGGAGAAATATATAGAGATAAGGAGGGACCTCAACAAGGTCTACATTGACTTAAAAAAAGCTTAAGGTATGGTCCTTAGAGAGTTAATATGGTTGTTATTGGGTGAGAAAGGGCTTTCAAGGGTGTGTATATATATCTGTGTGTGTGTGTGTGTGTGTGTGTGTGTGTGTGTGTGTGTGTGTGTGTGTGTGTGTGTGTGTGTGTGTGTGTGTGTGTGTGTGTGTGTGTGTGTGTGTGTGTGTGTGTGTGTGTGTGTGGATACACACATAATTAAGGATTGATAAAAATTGTTAAGACAACTAGTAAAGAGACTTACCAATCTATCACCATATGATTGCACCAAGGATTGGCATTGAGCCCATACCTCTTTACATTGGTTATGGATGAGTTAAGGAAACATCTGCATGAGCAGATTTCCTATTGCATTATATTTGCAATTAACATAGTTTTGTGTAATAAGATAAGGGAGGACATAAATACAAAACTAAAGTTGTGGAGAGATGCTATAGAGTCTAAAAGATTCAAAATTAATCGAACTGAGAGTATGTAGAATGCAATTTTAACAAGGAGAGGAGTGGAAGGGAAGCACTAGTAAAGATTGATAACCAAGAAGTACTTCAAAAAGACTACTTTCGATATTTGGGATTGATAATTCATGAGAGTGAAGAGGTTGAGAGGGATATTACCTAAAGAATCTAAGCATGTTGGAATACATGAAGATGTACCTCTGGTGTTTTGTGTGATCAGTGAGTGCCACTCAAACTAAAAGGAAAAATCTTTAGGATGACTATAAGGTCAACTATGCTCTATATCAAGGCATTGGATAGTTAAGGAACAACATATACATATGATGAGCAAAACCAAAATGAGGATGTTAAGATGGATGAGTAGCAAGATAATAAAGGATTAAATTAGAAATGAAAACATTAGAGAAAACATAAAAGTAGCACAAATAGGTAACAAGATGAGAGCGGGTAGACTTGGATAGTTTAGACATGTCCAACAGAGATAGGAAATTATACCAATTAGAACGCGTGAGTTGATCCAAGTCAAAGGATCTAAAAGGGTTGGGGAAGGCCCAAAATGACGTGGTTAGAAGTAGCGAGAAAAGATTTAAGAACTCTTGGACTTAATGAAATAATTACTTGATAAAGATGAATGGAGGAACAAGAGTAGTGTAATCGGAATTAAGGTAAGGCTTAGATGATGATGTGTGTCTATGGTAGGGGTGAGGATCCCAACAATGTTCCCCCACTAACTTGGGCCAGGCATAAGTGAAAGTGAAGTGCAAAAATCAAAGTGAGCTATAGTAACACGCCTTCCCTCCTCTTAGGTTGATAAATATTTCGCTTACAAGTGAAGGTATAGAGATTGTTATATTAATATATAGTGCTGGTTGCTACTCACACTACAAAAATCAAACCACCCTTTCTTTCCTCCCTATTATGCAAGCAAGAATATCATTTCATACATGCTCAACAGTTGCTTGGGTAATAAGTAGGAGTATATTATATCAAGAATAGTCACCTAGGCAAATCAACCTACTCTTTGCCAAAACATCTCCAAAACATACACAAAGGAGCATGTTGCACTCACAAGGGACTGCCAATGATACACTGGAAGAAGGTACTAATGGCATCAAGTCCACATGCCCTGCATTTCTCAATAGAATATTACTATTATGGTACAACCAGCCTACTATTGATATTAAATACAAGGTGGGGGCTCAATTTTGGAATGAGGATAGATGGCTCTATTTTACACTAGAAATTGTCTTGACATTCTATAAAAATGCTTGTGATAATATTACTTAAGATGAAATGATATGCAAAACACTAATGTTGAGCTAGGTTGAGAGTGAGATTTTTCAGCTTATCTCAAGCCCCATCGCTGGCGAGCTAGAATGAGATAGTTTTCATCTCATCTCAAACACCGCAAATAGTAAATGGGGATTAAGTGATTACCATCTCAAGCACTACTAACAATGAAATGAGGAGATATCATTTCATCTAAACCCAACTCACACTAATACTGACATGGCTCATCTCAACTGAACTCACTCCATCTCAAAGCACCACTAAACCATCTTACTATGATGAATCAGATACAAAGGATTTCCAGGGTTGAGCCTTTTGTCCAAGAGCCTTCAAGACCAATTTTAAGGTCAAGGATCTAGGTCGCCTCTTAGCTATCCAAAGTAAAATGTGTGGTCGTCACACATCACTCAGAAGCCTAGTCCTTTCATGGCATTGTTTCAACTCTAGTACAACCCTTTCAGGAACTCTTTGAATGACTGTTTGATGTTAAAAGAGATAAGATTCCCAAACTCTTTTCAGCATCTTGGGTGGTGTGAGAATTCTTTCACTGTTTCAAACACAGACCATTAAAAAGGGCATTCAATAAGAGAACTAAGACATTCCAACATGCTATCTCTTATTTAAGGTGAAAAGACTGAGATGTCACTTTAGTACAACCCTTTTATGAAACATGGGAAACCCACTTCAAACGACACTTTGACGTACGAAAGGGGTAAAGGCACAAACAAGCAATAATTTGAGAAACACGGTTTTACAAATCATGAACAAGCCTGACGCATTTCAGGCAAATGTTGGGCTGGATGTGAGCCTAAGGTCTGGGCTAGGTCCAACCATGGCTTGTAAATCTTAAGGACTAGATTTGCCTGTCCATTACTTGACTGTATTTCATTGTACCAAGTGCCATTACCAGTTCAAAAAAATAAAAATCAAGAAATAAAATACAGAAGATCTAAAATGGCTAGGAATTTGATCACATGGGTTCCATGATCTGGCCCGTCTTTTGAACTTTGAGCGGTTGGTATCACTGTGGACTTCATAGAATCGCCATTTAGATTGTGTTAAGAGTTACACAAGTCACTGTGATGAAAATCAAGATCGGCTTTCTCCTGGATCCAACTCAAAATCATTAAAGAAGAGAGATTCTTGACAACTTAATTCTTGGCTATGAGTCGTCAACTCCACTCACACGACAGCCATGCCTAAATCTGGTTGTCATTGTCAACATCCATGGCCAAATTCGTGTCGAGAACCAGTAGTGACTCTCAACATCTATGGTGATGGACCATAGTGCCTGATGCATGCTACTATGAACAGGCCGGATGGCCTCTTGGGCAGATACAGTGGAGCTGGAATTGTGCCGATCGTTCGCCAAAGGTAAGTCACTTTCAATTTTTCAATTTTTAATATTATATTTCATAAATAAAGGGCAGCCTAGCCCACGTATGCAGGGAAGGGGCTAACTACAACAAGTCTAGAGTATGCAGCCTTACCTTGTAATAATTAATATTGTCAATATGCATAAAAAAAAATATCTAAAAGAACATAAAGAAAAGTCATTCAAAAAATGAATAAATAAGAATAAGTAAACGATGAGTGTCAATATATATTCTTGAGCAATGACATTGTTAGATTGATAAATGTTAAATACTTAGGTACACCCTTAAGCAGACTCAAACTTGCTTGTAACCTGCACGATCCAGACCCACTCTTGCACCAAGTTGCCACAATCACACACAGAAAGAAAATGATGATATATTATTGAAAAATGCCATTTTTTAGATTGATAAATATTAAATACTCACGTGCACCCTTGAGTAGACTCGAACTTGCTTGTAACCTACACATCACTGTGCCCAAAGAAAGCGATTATTGAACTCCCTTGTCCTAGTAATCAATCTCCTCACTTTGATTGACAATTGAGATGTTTAACAACTTGATTCGAAAGCGTAGAATAAAGATTGCAAGTATTAATCTACATTTTTCAAAACCATAGGTTTTGTACAGATATAATTGGTTCTTTGCTTATTAAATATGAATTGTATCATCCATTTCTAGTCTTGCAAGATATTCGATCAGACAATGAATCGTGAGAACAATGCGAATTTTGAGCTACCGCCCACTCATGATATCTACAAGGCCCACCAAGACAAGTAGTCCAAATGTCACAAGAGCAGGGACTCGGTTGTACAGTTTAGAATTTGGATTTTGAATTTATAATATGGAATTTAATTATATTTTGGGATTGTAAGTGAAATTTAGAGTTTTAAAGACCTTTGCCAGAATTTATCAAAGGAATGACAATATCATTTTGGACATCTCAATATTTGAGATATTCAGGGAAGGACTGCCTATATATGGGCCCCCGTTACATCATCAAATGCTTCGTAATAGGGCCTTTTTCTGTCCCGATACTCCATGGCATTAACTGACCGACAGACCTTTTTCTTCCTTGGCATCCTTTGCTGGACTAGTTTTTGGCAGTGCTGGCGTGTTGAGCAGGGGAGAAGAGGGGCGAAGGGAGAGAAGAACACACACACGCACAGAGGAGTGGGTGTTTGTACCTTTGCAGGGACCACCTCTTTCGGAGAAATAGGCTGCTCCGGAGCCGACGGGAAGGAGGAAGGACTGGTATGGGGAGGGTTCTAAGGGGCCTTGGTTAGAATTTGAAATTTTGGGTCGTAAACTGACGAATTTGGGTCGAAGGAAAAAAGGATGTATTATAATTAAAATTCTATAAAATCCAAAATTTGGAAAGTTTTAAAGGGTACCAAAGATTTCGGAATTTGACTCTTCAAATTCTAAACTCTACCGCTAGTTTTTGTCAAATTCAGAATTCTCCGAATTTTGAAGTTTAAATTCCAAACTCTAGGCCCCATAGATTCCTTGAAGAGGCTTGTTCTTTATTTCAAAGCAGGGAAAGAGTGTTTTACAAGAACATCCATTTCATTTTATTAATGCCCATTTTTTGGCAATTTTTATATGTCATTTTGTTTAACTGAGGAGACTACTTAGAAAATATCCTAACACTTATGCAACAATGTATAGTATACTAAAAGAGAAAAATGTAATAAATTTGCAAAGCAAAAAGCACGGTACAGACAATGTTCTGTTTTCCAATTGGTTCGATGAAATTTGGTCAGTGGCAATCCAAGGGGGCTGGGGAATCTCTGAGCAGATGGTGGGATAATATCAAAATGAGGCTGATGCAACAGCTACGATGACGTTTAGTAAAGAACCATGTTCTCGGGGAATTTCTAAGGGCTTGTTCCTGTTGATACGATGAAAAACAATACTGGTCTAAAGGCTGACAATGCATCATGCAATCCATCAGCACTATTGTGAGATAATGCTGGTGATTGAGGAATTTTTTATTTTTTATTTTCCTTTTTGCCTTTCCTCATTAACTGAACTATCCCTCTGTCACAGAGAGAGAGAGAGAGAGAGAGAGAGAGAGAGAGAGAGAGAGAGAGAGAGAGAGAGAGAGAGAGAGAGAGAGAGAGAGCTTTTCCTTCCTCAGCTCAGATGACCCAAGTGTGTATAGCATTGGGGGTGGGGTCCAATCTTCCCATACTTGTCAAAGGGAAGGAAGACAAAAAGGTGAAGGGAAGACTTTAAGATGAATCTCACATGGAAAGATCATAGGCATGTTCACTCAAAGTCTCCCAAATAATGCTAGTTGACAGTGATTTATCATGAAAGAACCTCAAGACAGTTACAAGCCAAAGTCACATTAGAGTTCAGCAGATCCAAGCCATCGGATCTGCCTTCGTGATTTTAGATGCCTAACTAAGATTATATGCAAAACTGATACCAAAATCAGCCGACACCAATCACATTTGATCTAAACAGGATGAAAAATGACACATGCCCTGCCGGCTTATCAGCGTGATTCTATTTTGTATCTGGAAACTTCCAGATCATTCTAGCCACAGTATCCAAAAGTAGCAGAAGTTTTATAATTCCACAAAAACTTTAACATTAGTTTAATCACAATATTAATCTAGGAGGGAGTTTCAGTCATTACACCAGCATGTATGTGTACTGAAACAAGGAAAAGAGTGTATTTAGTAGAGAGATGAAGTGCCCCTCAATAATTAGAGAGGGGTTTAGACGGGATGGAAAGCACAAAGTGCAGATGATAGAGATACTCAATGCAATGATCAGAAAGCACATGCCCAACAAACAAGCTATTTTTCCTCTCTCTCTCTCTCCCTCTCTTCCCACAACTGGTGGTCCAACCTACCTTATCTTATCACATTCACCTCCCATCTTTCCATCACTAAACTTGGTCACATCAAACTTCTCCTTTTTCTCCCATTAACCAACTTGGAGTTTTTTTCCTCCCACTTCAGAGATTCCAAACACTTGCACATAAACCTTCTCAAACTCCCCTATATATACTATCAATGCTCTTGCATACCTTTCATCACCCCTTAACTGACACCCAGGCCACAAGAAATTCATTCCCCTCTAGTCAAGTCTTCTTCACTTTGCTAGCCCCCAAAACACCAACATACGATGCCACCATTGGTCTCTCACCGATGCAAATCCGTGGAAAATCGGGCGATCATGTCCTTGATTGAGCAAACATCCGGTGATCGACAGTCTAAATCTGGCGGATTCTTTCGTATGTTCAAGCTATTCCCTCTGTTGAATTCAGGATGCAAAATGGTGGCACTATTGGGCCGGCCCCGGAAAGCACTTTTGTCTAACAACATAACCACAGGAACTTTGTTAGGCTACCGGAAGGGGAGAGTGAGCTTAGCCATACAAGAGGACCCAAGATTTGCACCCACTTTTGTTATAGAGCTGCCGATTCTCACCAACACATTGCACAAGGAGATGGCATCTGGGCTGGTGAGGATTGCACTAGAGAGCGAGACCCGGATCCATAAGAAGAAACTCTTAGAAGAAATGGTGTGGGCTGTCTATTGTAATGGTCGTAAGATGGGCTTCTCGATTCGAAGGAAGCAACCATCAGATGATGAAATTCATGTGATGCAGCTCTTACATGGTATCTCAATGGGTGCTGGAGTTCTTCCATGTCCGTCTGAGAAGGAATCAGTTGATGGAGAATTGACATACATGAGAGCCCGGTTCGAGAGGGTAGTCGGGTCGAAGGACACTGAAGCTTTTTACATGGTAAATCCTGATGGCACGGGTGGGCCGGAGCTAAGTATCTTCTTTGTAAGGAGCTAGTGAATAGGTTGCAGCATTCTTTTGTCTGTAAATTGTCTGTAGTTTTCCAGGCGGGAGTGCCATGAAAACTCATTCCCAACCTTCCCTCTGTGACCTACTCTCACCATTAGATTTGTACTGCAAATAACAGCAAGATACAGGATTCCTTTATGTAAGCTTCTAGGAAGATCACTGATCATTTAGAATAAACCTTAGTCTAATTTCCTCTTCATATTGATTGTACTCCTGTCTATTAAATACTTTCACAGTTTTACCGATTGACTTTAATTTACTAACACAGCCTTTTTCAGATTTTGATGATCTTCATCGGCCAACAAGAAGAAAGTGTAGAATAGTGTTAGCAGATCCATTATTGAAACTAGTGGGTACGGACGTCAGTTTCTTCTATCCAATGAACATTAGTCCATAATATTTGTATGAACTTTCAAGTGATCAATTGATCACCAATCCCAAACCTAGTCAATTGTTGATAAGTGAATCTGAGCTTCCGAAAATTGACATGATTTAGAATATTTTTATCGCACAGAAAGAACTTTTCATATACTTGAACAAAAAGCTAGAAAGTACAACTTTTTTCATTTTTTTCCCGAACGGAAAGGATCTGAAAATGCAACGTGGGTTTAACCAAATTGATTAGTTGTATCAATAGTAGCTTCTTAAGAGATTTTAATCTGAATCAAAGACAGTAATATATAAATGGTTCAGAACATTGCACTTGTTAATATCTTTGGACAGCATTGAAGATAGGGTTGCTTTGACAAACTGGTTTGTAAAAGTGTATATTGTTTTTCCACTAATTACTACTATCTCAGATACGCAGTTACAGAATCATTTGAACTACAAGATCAAGTCAGGTTATTTCAACAAACTGGAACACAATTTAGTCTTCATTGGAACTTTATTTCTGTAGTTCTCTTCGTTGCTTTATGGCTCGTCAGTAAAGAATACTTACAATTAGAAGAAGAAAAAAACTCAAACAAATAAAAAAAGTTCTTTTGGTGTTATTGTTACCAGATATCACATTTCTTTTCCTTTGTTAATTCAGTTTATGTATTAATAATATTAAATTAAATGAAAAAGATTTTAGGTGGATCCTTTAGCAATACCTTCCTTAATTTGTTCGGTATAGATTTCATATTTGAGTCAATCAAATATGTTAAATTAAGTTGTTGTCATATTAAATTGAATCGAGTTGATGAAGAGTGTCAATGGTTTAATATGTAATTTTTTTGTTATAAGGGAAAATTTCGGAAATTTTTCAAAATTACATGTTAACTATTTGTTACATATTCATGCGCTATATTGTAATTGAATCAGAATCACAGTAGACCAAAAATTAAATGCATTACTTATGAGGATATCTTGGTTGTGCTATGAAGACAAATAAAGTATACCCTACCATGTATACTTAGCTCTTTTGCATTACTCTACAGAATTAGAGTTATTCATGAATAAACAAGAATTCAGTGCTTGTCACCTAACTATTTTAGGAGTTGCTATTCTAAAATTATCTTTACTCTTATAATTTACGGCTAAGTGAAATTCCATTGGAAGGCCAGAATTTCACTTATTCATGTTGAAAATGAAAAGGAAAAGGCTTCACATTCTTGTTTCACAGAGTAAAAACAGGAGAACAATCTCTAGTTCTTCCATTAATATGGCAGGAGGTCAGCTTTAGCAGCCAACCTAAAGCTTCTACTTGGAACCATAACTAAAAATAAATAAAAATCTCTTCCACCAATGTAGGAGGTGCCATCTATTTAGATGAGCTAAGACATGTAAGAATGTTCCATCCTTTCAAGAGAAAGCAATTGGAAAAAAAAATAAAAAAATGCAGTCAATAGAATGATAAAAAAGAAAGAAAGAAAAGAAATAACTAATTTTAAATAAGACAATATTGAATATAAATAGTTTAGAATAATTAACGTGTAACCAAACACAACCTAAAGGTTTACATGGAATAAGGTTTTTCTTTTCCTTGTCATATAATTCTCAATCATCTTTCCTAGAATCCCTACTGTAATATCTTTCATTTTTAGTATAAATTTAAAATTTTCTAAATAAATTAAATTAAAAATCTATAGATGGAAATTTTTTCTGAAAACTTAAGAATTTGAAAGTCCTCGTCGATACAATTCCAACGCCACTAAGAACGCGGAAAACGGAGCTCAAACGAGGGAGTTAGAAGCCATTGAAGTAGTAAGGGCATTTTGGTCATTTGACAGAGACGTGTTACACAGGGCTCCAAATTTATAATGGCACCCCCGTCTTCCACACGTCTCTACCAGATCTGGTGAAATCGTCAGAGAGAAAATGGAAAGAGGTGTGAAAGGAAGAGTTTCCTTTCCCTTATGACTCTAAGCCCTATATCTAACCCTTCCCAGGTGCCAAAACGCTCCACCTTGAGTGTTTTCCTGCATTTCACTCAGTAACTCTAGCTTTGAAAACTTTAACTTTTTCGGCGAGTGGAACTTCGGCGACGACTCTCAACCCCAGCTAGACGAGGTAAGCCTTAAACCCTGATTTTTGTAATTATTAAATAGGTAAAAATAATTAGAATTACATTTAAAATCAGGAAAATTAGATTTTTCCCTGGAACTTTGTGCATGCTACTGTTGGAGCGTGATTTCACAGATGAAGCCACGTATATTTGAAAATCACACCGTCCAACTAGTGTATAAGAGACCCAAGATCAAACCCTTTAAATTTGGGAGAGATCCAACGCTGGGTTTCTCCAGAAAACGCAAAAACCAGTACCTAGGGATGTTTTTAGGAACTTAGAAAAAATCATTTAAAAAACATGGTTTTTGGCAAAAGCAATGCAAAAAGAGGGCATAAATGGATTTTAGAGGAAATTCTAAGAAAAACGACGCAAAAATTGCTCAAAACGGAACTCTGTAGCTCCTCTGGACCGGTCATCTCCTCTGGCGTCAGCACCACGCACACCGCAACGCACCAGCAGACGACGTTGAACGACATCAGCGTCACACGCGTGTGCGGTGTCACATAGCGTGGAAGCCTCCATAGGGGCTGTTTCAGTGGGGTCGGGACAAGGCAAGTCCTGGCGACCGTGACGCACGCGGCGGTGCGTCATGGTACCAAGGACGCACACGGCGCGTCCCCGTGACGCGTCTAGAAGTCGGGCGTCTTCGTGACGCCGTTTTGCGCTGGTTTAAACCGGCGAAAAATGGAACCGCCGGTATAAACCATCTTATGGTGGTTAGGCAGGCCCCATTTACGTATACTTGAACTTAAAACTTGATTTTTGGGAGCTAGAGGAGTCCAAATCACGATCCAAAAGAGGCGTTGTGACCGTATTGACGACGCGAACCTAGTTTTAACTTAAAAATGTATAAATGACTACTTTTTATTTAGAAAAAAATTAAAATAGTGATGTGATATGTATAGGTGCACTTAAATATACCAGTTAAAGGGGATTAGTAGCAAGCTAGTGGTCTCACATTGAGGTAGGTGACGACAATTAATGCTTTCCCTTGATTTTTAAACCATGTTTAAATATAGCATCATGTGTGATTGTGTTTTAAATTGCAATTATTAATTGCTGTAAATTTCATGCAACTTTGAGCACATTATGATTATTACAAATTGAAATCTTTTATTGAATAAACTCATGACTAATTTTTTATGAGCATGATGTTAATTAATTATGCTTAAATAGAGATTTATTTCTTATTATATATTAGAAATGCATGAATTTACATAGAAATAAGAATAGAGACTTATTAGCTGGTCCTTTTATAAGCTAACCCCAGGATGAGGGGCATGTCTTGGGGATTGTGAGCTATGAGTGCTCTTGAGTTTTAGCATACACATATGATTTCCATGTTTTATATTTGATGACGGGTGCTCTCAACCAATGGGCGTCATGCTAGGAGGGATAAGGCCGGCCACCCACCCTCCGAGATTATGATGTGATGATATTATGATATGATAGACACTTGCCCATAGATGGCATTCAGTAGGGGTTTAGTAACATGGATAGTTCACACTACTGGTCTGAGCCTTTCCATGAGGACAGACACTAAGTCTCCCGTTATGGTGTGGACAGAGAGCGGCGGTGGTTGATACCCATGGAGGGTTGCCATTGCAGCATGATGGCCCATATTCTTATTATATGTGCATGTGTGATGAGCATGGTTATGGATGGTATGCCTGGGTGTGACGACACTCAAAGGTTGACTATGAGTACTCATGATCCGTGATGTTAGTGCAAGGCTGTGGGACCCATTACCGTAGGGTGCCCTTATTCTTATTGTATGCTTATTTACTTTGATTCAAGTCATGTTTTAACTCCTTGAAATGCATGTTTTAGCATATAGAATATATTAGCATTTATTTGGACATGACTTATGATACTGCTATTTTCATAAATGATAGACTTTTCATCAATACTGTTAATTATTCATTTCAATTTTTACATTAATTGTCTATGTACCTACACAAGCGATAGCTTGCTGAGGCATTGCTTTGTTTTGCAATGCCTTAGATCTCGAGTACGATATCAGGAAAGGCAAAGCTGTTGAGAAACCGTGAGAACTGCTGAAGATTACTTTTCCTATAGTTTAGACAGTGATATGAGTCAATAAACAGGATTATCATTTGAACTTAATTTTGGACTGTACACTTTATATTTTGGATTTGATTGGGATGATTAGACATATGTTGGACATTTTTACGGGATGTTATTATGGATAGACCTTGGGTCATATTATTATTGTGTTTTAGACATTTATTTGATTTAAAATAAAGGCACCGATTTATTTGAAGTTGATTGATACGCGTATTGCTTTAAATCTAATTATGTTTTAAATTTTATGTATGCCATTTTGAGAAAGGAAAAATAACACCCGGAGTTTTTAAGATATGTTTTAGTAAAAGGTTAAATAAAATTTTTCTCATGGGATCCCAAATGCTCTTATTTAAAATGTCATTCTTATTATTATGAAATAAAAAATAAAAAATAAATAATGTCTTAAAAATCCGAGGTGTTACACCTACAATGTTATCTAAGGTTCTCATTGTCATTTCATGATTAGCTTGCCCAATCTTATCATCATCTGACTGACTTAAATAAGAATATAGTATAATTTATAATTGGCATAAGACAAGAGAAAAATGTATTGTTTTATTAATAAAGTGATAATAAAAATTACATCAAATGATAGATGATGGGTATTGAGGACTTATAACTCCAACATCATGCATGCTGAATGTGACAGTGGAATCATCTTGCATCTCATGTAGATGGCTCAAGAGATCCATCCCTTGGGAAAAGACCTGCCTAATGAGTGGGTTGTGACACTAGATGAGCTCTAGTTATTAGTGTAGCTATGGAGAAGGCAGAGAGAAATTAGGGCTGCTTTTCTCTATCCCCCCATCTTAAATATAAAACAAGTCTGACCTGAATTATTGGAAGAGAGTAAAGAACCTATTTTTATATTCTAGTTGTCTATACATGAGGTTACATGAGATGATGTTCATTGTCTTGATATTCAATCCTCAATAACTACCAACAAGCAAATGTGATAAGAGTTTTGAACTCAAGCCATCTTAATTATCACCACTAACAAGCAAATGAGATGAGAAATTTGAAACTCAAGCCATCTCAAGCACCACTAATGAGCAAATAAGATAATATATTTCAAACTCAAGTCATCTCACTCTAACTCAACCTATCTAACTCTATCAAACGATCCCCTAATGCCATGTTATAGAACTCTTTGTTTGGTTAATGCCTTTTTTGCTAGGTAAGAGAAGAAAAATTAGTGATGGATTGAAGAGATTAGAAAGGAAAATTTTAATCGACATCTGGTTATTCATATTGTGATGTTAATAGTAAATAGGAATGATCCAAAGATTAACCACAAGGAACTTCAAAGAAGGTTTTTTTTTTTCTTCCTAAAATAGATGAAGAATACATTATGAAAAAGAAGAAGAAGAAAAAGAAAAAGAAAAAGAAGAAACATTAGAGAGCACAAAAGCTCTCTAGATACCCGTTTAGCTAGACTATACATTTGCTAGAGAACTAAATGAATATACACATGCTCAAAAGACCAATTACAAAGACTTCATATCCCCGTCTCATAAATAAAATGTAATAAGGACCTTGAGAACTCCCTTTTACCCAAGCAATGACCAGCAATCACCCTCCAGTAAACATGAACCATTAGCCAAGAGGGAAGACAATCTAAGCCTCATATGAAGCACCTTAGCCTCCACTTCATTGGAATCACCAAATGCCAATTGGTCTGGAGAGAGCAAACATGGCCTTGTTATCGTGGTTCTTAATTAACAACACCATTATTTCTAGGATTTAGAAACTTGGCCCAAGAAGTGTCTACAAAATTCAATATGAAGGCTCTTAAAAGGATGTTCTAGAAAGAAAGTTCCCATTGCACCTTGAAAGTTGTAGTCAGCCATAGAAATATATGTAATAGATACGTTTCTATAAAGGAAAATCACTTTGCACCTAACTCTTTGGCATAGTTATCAAGTTTTTGCCTAAAAACTATATGTGAAAAGCATATGATATCTACAAGTGTCACTGAGAAAACCCAAGTCTAAAATGACTATAAAGCCAAAGTGTGGAACTTGATAAATTGAGAGTATGTTCTCAATGAATCAATTCTACAACTAATGACTCATAAGCAAATTGAGTTAGTTGATGAGTTAACTCGCTAAATAACAAAACCCTTTAAGTTTGAATTGGATTTGAGAAGAAAACCTCCTAAGCTACTACAACACATCTTAACCAACTCACTAGCAGTTCACATACTTTAGAAGTGAAATTTTATTATATATATATAATTAAAGTAATTATATTAGAAGCCCCCTTTCAAGTTTTTTAAGTCACTAATGAATTGATGTGAGAGGTAGCTTTACTTGTTGAGCTTTCAAGACTGTGGAGTTTTCACTTTATAAACTATGTGTGACAACTCGGGTTTTTAAAACACATTTTCATAAATATTTGCAAAGGTAGGGCCCTGATTTTGAAAATTTTTAAAATTCAAATAGCAAAAAAATATATTTTTTAAATTGATTTGTCAAAAATCAAAGTACCACCTCAAATTACTTATCATACATAGATTTTTATATAAAATAAAATTTTCATTAAATAACAATAGAAATACTTTTATTAAAGTTAGGATCAATCTGGTGGTTCACATACACAACCCTGGTAATCATTACATAACTTGTCCAAATATTACAATCTAAATTACAAAACAATTAATACAATTTTCCTCAAAATAAATAACTTGAGTAATAGTTCGATGATGATTATCCTCAAGTCTTGAGTTTTCAATCTTCCTTGACTATATTTGAGATATTGTAAATATTCAAACATTTACAATATTTTAGCAAGCTATGCTTGGTAGGGAATTTAAGAAGTATATTTAATATATCTCAAAATCAATAGTTCATTATATCCATGATATAAATCAATTTATACAATTAGATAACCATTTTATTCTTCACTCATCATATGAATTATATGTATATATTACATATAGATAAAACCACTGAAAATAGTCAATATAGTCAATATCATCAATAATATCTTATTTCCAAACTGATTTCAATATTAACACTAGGTGTTAATATATAATCATATCGTATTGGGAATCATCCTCCAATACAATATTGACAATAATTTTTTTCCTACATCTCATCATACCATAAATAAGGCATCACATTATACTATAACATAGGGCATCTCATCATGACATATCTCAATTGCATCATAATGCAAAATAATCAAAGGACTATCACACTTGCAATCTCAATCCATATAGCGTGCCCTGATAACTGTTTAATACTCCACTGATACCATGGTGAAAAATACAGATCCATGTTTGTATGAGGGGAACCATGGCTATCATAGTGGCGGCCTTTCCATAATTGTCCCACTTGACATTTTGCCTCTCTTTGGGTGCTGTATCATCATCATAATTAGTTTGGAAGAGCGAGTGGTCAAACCCTCACAACTCTTATAGCATTGGCATCCCCAAGTATAAGCCTGTCTTAAAACAAAATCACAAGACTCCATGCTTGTATGGAAAATAATATTTCATACTTACAGACTGTGCGTCTGGTTATAATAAAACATGCTTATAACTTCTTTCCTTAAGATTTAGGGATCCAACTTATATAGTTCAAAATTTCTTATTCTACCCATTAAGTAATTTCATAATTGCTTAATCAATCCCTTTGTATTCATTTCTACATCATTTGTTGCTTTAAGTAATTTCATAATTACTTAATCAATCACTTTGTATTCATTGCAACTTCATTTGTTGATTCATAAATAATTTTAAAGTAATTATAATCAATCTATCAGGATAAGATCATGTGTAAAATACATGTATCTTCTATATTGAATATATTTTTAAGATCCACCTACCTTTACTTTCAACAATCCATCATCCCATAGATCTTAATCATCATATATTTTATGTATTCGTCAAATCATATGCATACAATCATTCATCAACTCATATATACTTCCTAATTGTTCTTTTGATCATTCTTACATCAGATTATTTGGATCTTGTTCCTTGAATCATATTGATCAAGGATCTAATCTATTGATCTATTTGAATCTAATATTTATACTACTTTAAAACGTACATATAATATTATGATTCTTAATCATTCAAGATCTCCTTATGTTTCTTGTTTGATCATCTTTATTTTACTTACAACTTTTATTAGGATTAGATAGTTTACTATCCTTTTATGATCCTATTATTATTTAACCAGTTAATATTTTACTGATTGAAGATAATTTATGCACTCCTAATTCTAGATAATTCCTCCTTATTTCATAATTGACTAAGGCTTAAGTTAAAAGCTGCTCATAGAGTGGTTAATTCAATCCTCATGTAAGGAAGCGTTTAGATCTCACAAACGTTGCTAGAAGGTAGGGAAAGAGTGAGGCTCTATTAGAAAACTTCCTTAACTACCATGTTCAGCATTTACTGGGGTGACCTTAGCTCAACCTTCATGAGGTTCCTTTGAGCATTAAACCTTAAGTACTCTTGCTATTTGATTTTAATTAAATCTATGAACATTTAAAATGTCATTCATATGGTTTATTATTCTCCTAATTTGGGCCAAGGAAATGATATTCCTTATATTGTCCTACTAACTATAGCCCTTACTATCATTAAGTTCATGTCCATATTCATTGTAAATGTTCATCAATATCTATTTCCATTCGATTACATTTTCCATGTAATTTACATAACATGAACACTAAAGTGTAAATAAACAAATTTAACAATTACATCTACTAAGCAAATAAAAGAACATTTACAATATAATAATTCACATGCTCATTTGAATACATTATATTTATTCATTTTTTATCAAATTATCATATTTTGATTTCTATTCAGTTTAGATCTTGATATTCCATTTTTATCTAGACCTATCACATTATCTTAATGTAATATCATCACTAAATCATTGATTCATCTTATCAAATGACCTGATCTTTCTTGATCTAATCGATTAAGAAGATTTTAAGTCATTTTATCAAAATTAAGGGCATAGATCTTAATCTATCTCAAATTAACCACATTAGGCTCATCAATCTATATGATCTTAACTTTAGATCATCATTCAAACTAATTTTAATGGTCTGATCATGTTTGATTACTCAGATCAAGTAGATCCATGATCATTTTTTAAGATTTCTCTTTCATTAAGGTTAAATTTCTTAATTCATCCAGATTAGTCACATCTAACTCTTGATTCCATGTTCCCTCATCACTAGATCATTGATGGATAAGAAATCCAAAGTCTGATCATGTAAGATTTGACTAATCTTTGGTATTAGTACCACTTTTTGAAATTTACAAAATTTTACAGTGAACAAAACCTAAATTTTATATTTCCATTAGATTTTACTCTTTACCAGAAATCCATAGCTTCTTTTCGATCTTGATTTGGAGTTAAAATGAGCTTTGAATTAGAGTTTTAAGTTTTCAAATCAAAACAAGGGCCCATATTCAATCTGGTTTCACAGATTGATAGGCCGATTAGTCTCAACCTTGTCTCGTTCCACTAGTGATAGCCGGTGTACAGGGAGGGGTGACCTGGGATAGGCGGGACGATCCAATATAGACCGTCGGATCAACCTTTCCCCAAATCTGAACGATCCATCATCTCATATTTCATCCCTTAAGGTTTTGGGACCCTCTAAATCCATCTAACGGTTTAGAATTCCCAAAATATTACCTTTTATAGGTGTTTTCCATTTGATTCACCGATACTAGATTCATTGAAAAAGTCCAGTCGAAAAATCTAGTCTGGTGATCTCCATGCATGGAAAACTATCGAAAAAGATAGAGGGAAATAAGGGGTACCTACTTGAAGTGTCCAGAATCGAAAAATATGGCCAAAAAATCAAGATCCATGCCAAAAAATCCATGGTCGTTAGAGTTACTGTTTTTTAGCGATTTCACCAATGGATACTACTTTGATCATCGTAAAATTATAAGGCTTTTGAAGCTTATAAAATTTCGAACAAGATGAATGGTTAGATCATGTTTCAAAGACTAAAAATGGATTGCTAATTGAAAAATAGTACTAGGGTGAAACCTTAGGTCCATCGGGGACGATGCGTCCGTGGATGTGCCCAACTCTCTGTGAAGGAATATTCCCTCCAGTGCGTTTGCAAATGCTTTCTGCTACTGTAAAGGGAAGATGAGAGAGAAAAGAAAGAAAAATAAGGAGAAAGAGAAAGAGGAGGAAAGAGAGAGGGAGAGGGAGAGGGAGAGGGAAAGGGAAAGGGAGAGAGAGTGTGGGGAGAGAATTTTGGTACAATTTCGTGGGATTGTTAGGGGAGGTATTTATAGACTTATTTTTGCATTTTAATTATTTTTATTTTAAATAATTTTTTCACTTTTCTTATTAAATTCAAAAGAGATTCCTCATTATGTTTATTCTTTATCATTGATATTCCCTGAACTGGTTGTCCACCAGCTCACCTAACTTTTGTGGACCCTACATAAAAGTGAAATGGCCATTTTATCCTTATGGGTAAATATAAATTCACAAAAATTATGAAAAATAGAAAAATTTCACCTAAGTTCAGATTTCAGTGTGCTTACAGTAATTTTGACTGTTTCCCATGAATGATTCTAAATATCTATGTTTCAAGAGTTGATTTATTTATTTTTTAAAATTAATATTATATTAAATACAATATTTTACCTCAATTTTTGTAAAATTTTTAATTAATTTAAGAAAAATTAGGGTTTTCACAATATGCTTATTGTAATGGTAAGAAATGCAACATCTAAACATATCTATCATTTTTGTTCCCCAAGAAAGTGAAAACTAGGAGTGTAACCCTTGCCCCAACCATAGTTGTATGTATGAAGAGTTTCTATAGTTCATGGCTTAGAAAATATGGATAATGAATTCAAGAAATTGTAACAATATAAGTATTCTATAATTCAAAGCATCATAAGGGTTAGAATCATCCAAATTCATTGAATTGTCAAAGGTTACCTAATGTTTGCATGCTAAACATGATGAATGGCTTAGGTCTTCCAAGTCAAGGCTCTCTAGATGGCATCTATTCTTTCTCTTATCCAATAAAGGGCATTTATTATTCTACTTGCAATTTACTCATGTAAAAGATTAACTGTGCTTTTATAATCAAGCTCTAGATTATCAACAAAAGATTATCTTCAATAAATTATCGTTGAACTATGAGAGAAAATCCAGATTGCAAATATTATCCTAGATTTGGAGATTAAACTAGTTGATTCACCATTCGAGTTGCCTAACATTGGATGTCAATTCGATAAGGGTGCTAGCTTACAAACAAACTCCATTCAGAACTTGATCTATGATGGATACACAGGAAACTAAGTTCTATCTCTTGCTTGCAACTCTCTAGGGACTGTCTTAAGTATGCCACACTCATGTATTCTTGTGATTTGTACAATTCATTTGCCAAAAAATTTAAGAGGAATGCTAGGCAAAAGCGCTTACAGGGCACTTTGCTAGAAGTGCCATCATTTTGTTCCATAAAAGGGCTTACCTTTGAATAATTAGACTTGCTCATCTAATTGCTCTAGCTTTGGTTATATCACAAATAGTGGTCTAAAAATAGTGAGAACTGAATAAGTATGCGATCTAAAAAAGTATGCTTTTGATCAAAGCATATGGATAGTTGTTTAAAATCAATGCCTAAGATGCACAAGTTTATGGTTGTTAAGATTGCTCAACTATTTTCATATTAGGCATATAAGATATCCAACTCCTAAGAAATCAGATGGATGATTCTGATCAACTAAAAGGTGTTGCTCATTATGTCAAAGCAGGCCTCGCTACAGTAAGTTGTTGAAATTTCTATCAGTTCATTACTTGTGATAAAAAAGCTACAGCTTTTTAGAATGCTAGAGTATCCTATAGGGTTGTTGCTTGTAATACTAGATATTCAAGGATAGAGCATCCTATCATTCAAAGGTGGCCCTCTTTATGGAAAAATTGAAGGCACTTTTAGCCAAGTGCCCTGTGGGGCTTTGGGCTTAGCGATCCTCAATGTTCAATGGGTCCAAAAACACATTTAGCAGTAGGCGCTACCAATTGTAGACCATAACAGACGAATCAATTTCGGTCGATAACCAACCAAACCACCTGTAATGTCTATCGAAGGCTATTGAAAAGGAAAGAACGATGCCAAGAAATTTATCGCATTTAGAGATTCAGATCTGTAAACTGGCCTAGGCACAAGTGGAACCCACTTGTGCAATGATCCAAATCGTTTATCCTAGCGTTGCCTAAACCAATGATTTGGATCACAAAAGATCTTTCTCAACATGTGCTTGTAAAGACAGCGATCAGACAAGGAGAAAACAAGCGATCCAGATTTAATATTTATCATCGCAACGGTCACTTTGTAGGTCCCACGTAAATACGAGGTGATGTGCGATGCTGATTGGATGAGAGCTCATCAGACGTGGCACAATGGAAACCTCGATTAGAAGAGTCATCAGTCCACGTCACTATCATGTCGGCAGCAGAAAAAGGAGGTGGGTAGTGGGGGTCCAAACAACTAGGGACAAACTGCTTGCCAGCTGCAATACAAAGAAAACGACAAAACGGCCACTCCAACTGCCCAACTGCTTCCGTTTCTCCGGAAAGCCGTGTACAAAAAAGAGCGGGAAGCGAGCCCGAGGCCACGTGGGCGGCGCACAATGATTACTTCTCTCTGTCGTCTACGGCAGTCAAACAGTCACGTGAGATTCTTCCAGCCTGTTTTGCGTCCCACTTGCTGTACATGGCAGGTTTAAAAATCAACTCTCCCTTTTTCCGTTCTGCTGTCTTTCTTGCCGCAAGATCTTATCCTGTCCGTTAGATTGGAGGTTGTTTAGCGGCCATTCCAGCTGTATGCATACATTTTAAAGTCTAAGATTGGGGCCTGCTAATTGTTGCACAAAAATGTTTCGCCACAGCTCTTTATTAACTGTCATGCTACGTTTGTTCTTGGAAGGCGCGCCTTCGCAGTGTGAACAGTAGAAAAGCCATGCAAGTACGAGAATGACTTTTATTGTATTTTAACCGAGTTTGGCTCAATTACAGGAATGCAATTGAAGCCTCGAGCACAGTGCAAGGGTATCAATATCAAAGTTTTGCGAATTACAGGCTTCGCTACTCTCGCAACCACCTATTGCATTGGCTTGCTGGTGTCTTCATCAGAAGACTAGACGGAGCCCGCTAAGGTTGGTGTTGAATAATTGACCGTAGTCTTCCTAATCTAAGATTGATCTGATAGTCCAAACCCTAGGTCAACATGAGCTGTATTAAGGATACTTAAGTGGGAGACTATCACTTATCAAAGAGGATACCTACAATTAAACATCTTGGAAACCCTCCTCAATGGGTAATATCTTTAATTTAGAGTTTTAAAATTAATATTAGTAATTCAATTCGGAGAGCGAAGTACGATTTATCTGTTGGTTAGTAGGAGTAATCCTATTTAAAAAATAAATAAATAAGAAATCAGTTAAAAATGGGGAGAAATGATAAAATAAAGACATCTGTATCTTGAAGAAAAGAAACTATTAATCATTCATTTCATGCTTACCCTAACCCAGGCATCCAAAAAGAACTTGCCTAAAATAACTAGCATCCTAACTCAACGGTCAAGATGGACTCATCATCAACCATCATGAACACAAACGGTTATAATTGACCGCAACAGAGTTAACCCTGCCAGCCGTTATCACCCCTATAAATCCCCTGCGCAAGTTAGCCTGCTCCAAACTTTTAAGAACTGGCAGCACTTCCCCGAAAGAGCGACATAGAAAGCCACGAAAACGCGTTTGAGAAAGCACCAAATTGGAGAGGTTTCTTAGAAACCGACGAATCAAACTTTAAACGCATGTAACCTTTCTTTTCATATTTATCCACAATCTCCCTCTCATTTTGATATCTGCACCCCCTACTCTTCGTATAAAACTACTCGATTCCCTCATTATTCCTCCTCTTATGCGCCGCCCTAGCAATGGCAGCGGAAACTAACAGCAATTCCTCCTCTTCTTCTTCGTGTTACTCCTCCGATACAGTAAAAGAGAAAATCAAAGGCCCATGGAGCCCCGAAGAAGATGAAACCCTTGTCAGATTAGTGGAACTACATGGCCCCCGAAACTGGTCGTTGATCAGCCGTTACATCCCGGGCAGATCCGGTAAATCTTGCCGGCTTAGATGGTGTAACCAGCTGAGCCCAGAAGTCCAGCACCGGCCATTTTCCCCAGATGAAGATGCAGCGATCTTAGCCGCTCACGCCTGGCATGGAAATAGGTGGGCCACCATCGCCAAACTTCTTCCTGGTCGGACTGATAATGCCGTGAAGAATCACTGGAACTCAACCCTCAAGAGAAAAGTGAAGTCGTCTTCGTCGCCTGAGGCGGATCATTCCGACGGTGGAAATTTAAAGATGGCCAGGAACGAGACTCGGGCATCGGCGTTTCGAACTTTCGTTCCCCCGGAACCGGTTACCAAACTGAGTCTTGCTCCACCGGGCTCCGGCGAGTGTGCTGTGCCGGAGAGGGAAGTTCCGGCTGGGTTTTGGGAATCGATGAGAGAGATTATAGCGAGGGAGGTGAAGAACTGCGTGGCGTCTTCGTTCCCTAAGACGGTTGGGTGATGAAAGTTTTCTGTTTTGGGGGTGCGGATATCAAATGGCCCTCTGGGTTTTGGCCGACTGTCTATTATTTTATTTTAAACTTCTGGGAACTCCTTTAACTTCCTGCTCCTGGTTGGCTGTTGCCAGCTAAGTTGCTACCTTACAGCTAATGAGAGAAGTTTAAAATAAAGTTAGGGGTGACGATATAATATAACCGGGGGGTAATGTCAGTTTTTCAGTGTCCTTTGCCGTTTTGGTGTGGATTAATTATCATTAAATCATAACAAAAATGGAACATGATATTTGGCCATTAATCGCCCCATATAATTGAGAAAATGTTGTTGATTTTCTTTTCTTATTATTTTTTAAATGACATGCATGGAAGATTGGAATATGTAATGCATACGCTCTTTTTCATCACTACTCAAAAAACAATTTGCTTGAAAAATGAAAGATTGAAGCTGATGGATCCTAAGTATAAATTATATGGAATTTTTGTGGGGACTAATTTTTGGTGATTTAAAGACTCATTGTTGGAGGGTTCTGCTCTAATAATCCTGTATATCACAATAGCTTAGCCTTCAGATGTCTAAAGATCCATAACTTGTGGATTATTGCAATATGATCCCATTGCTAAGACCCAGTTGAGTTTTCCATGCTTCCTCTTCATTTCACCAAAATGCTGAATATGTTGTGGTAAACTATTGAGAAATGTGTACTTTTTTCTCGACTTGTTTCTCTTAATGGCATAATGGGGTTCTTTGGCGTGCGGACAACAATCTTTAGAATTGAGTTTTCCATGGATAGGGATCGAACTTATTACCTTATAACTATTTTTTCTTTTCTTTTTTCATAATTTGGACACACTAAAACATGGATAGAATTTTCGGTCATGGATAAATTTTCCTAATGCCTGGGAGGTCTTTTTCTTAATTAATTCTGTCCATGTTTTAGGCTTCCAAACAACAAGTGATGAGGCTCTATCCATGAGCAATTTAATCCAAGGATTGTTATGCCCAATGCCATATATTTTAAAACCCCAATAATGCTCTGCTACATTTTGGGCTTCTCCGATGACAACACAGCAAATTGTTTTTTCAATCAACCAAGAAGTTCGGGGGAAAATGTTTTTGTTACAAGTGAGTCCTTGATACATACTTGAGATTCTGGAGCTAAGTAGCAGTGGACTTGAGTGTCGACCTTGGCCCCTCTTTCAGCAAACATCATAACAAGAGAAACCCAAAAATAATTGTCGATTTTAGTAGCTCTATAAGTATTTTGTAAACTTGTTTTGTCCCAACAAACTCAGGGGTTCCTCTTACTCGAACTGAGAAAAGGGAAAATATACGAAGGAGCATTTTATGTATCTAGAATTCCCTAATTATATATATAAACTTCGTTTAAAAATGATATTTAAAATTTAATTATATAATGTTAATAATATGTACTACATTGTAAGAGAATTCCTCTCATACACCATTGAAAAAAAAAAAAAAAAAAACTTTCCCCTCGTACATTTTGAGGGGTCATTAAATTGAAAATCCAATAGTTCAATTGGAATGAACAACAATGGGTTACATCGCCATGGTGACAAACACATCTCTCTCAATCAGGAATTTCTTCTATACACATGTATGCATTGATATGTATTAAAGTAAAATACTGTTTGGATCTACTTTTTTGTAATTTTTTTATCAATCCAAGACGCTTGTATGATTTTGCTTCAATCATGTCTTCGGTACCAAAACTCATATCTAATAAGAATTTTTAAGGTCATCATTTATGGGCTTTTGTGATCATAAAATGGATAGTAAGAGGTCTTTTTCATTTTTCATTGTCCATTATATGACCATTTAGAAAACTAATAATATATGGACATTTTTTATATATACTGTATAGGTGAATAGTACGGGTTAGTAATGATAGGGACACCATGTTTTTCTCTTGCTCACACCCACCCTAAACCCACCTTGCGAAGCACCTTTGCCCCATTGTGAATTCTGGCCAGTGATTTTCTGCCCTACCTCACCTCAAGTAGGTACTGATAGGTCACAAGTTTAACCTATCCTATTGCTATCCCTTGTATTGAAATTGTCATCTAAAGGTGGAACCTCAAACCTTCTATTTTAGAAGTTTAGAAGTCATGAAATAAATAATCTAACACACAAAAAAAGAAGTGGAAATACAAAAAATATTGTCTATTGTACAACTACCAAACCTCAATTAAAAGGTATAGGATTGGGCTTGTTGTATTGGATGAGTGATGTAACTAATACGTGCATAATTTAAAACTCAATTTGACTCTAAAGTTGAGCAGAGGCAAGTTAATCAACTGGAAGTGACTCGTGGTTGACTAAAAATAGTACTCTAGTGAAATTTTTAGTAATATTTTATTAAAATTGGGTTATATAAAAATTTTACTTTATTTGCATAAGTTGTGGTTGGGTGAGTTTATTGAGTGGAGTCACAAATTTTAAAACTTTATAAATAAATGTAATTAGTTTAGAGATTGTACACAAAGAAAATACTAGAAATTACTTGTATTATTGTGAAATTAATTGATTTCCTAAAACTAATTACATGTATTGATTATATAATGGTTTAATATATTTTTAGATTATAATATAACTAATTTCTTACGCACAATCCCCTCTAAAGTTATCTAATGGATGAGACTTTTGATACTTAGGCTCTCTGTTATAGCGAAATCAGATAAACAAATTGGACAAATGGCCAAACCAAAAAATGTTGGCACAGCTCTCCTTTGCTCTCGTTTTACTCGAGAGAACCATATAATTCTTCTCTCTCTCTCTCTCTCTCTCTCTCTCTTAATTATCTCAAAGTTGTCCCACTTGCCTTTTGATATTGTCACGTGATTAAGTTATGGGTATGTTTGTCGTTCCTAAGAGTAAGTTTGTGTCTTTCTTGGCACCTTCCCTTTCTAACAAACTGTCATTTACCAATAAAAAAGTGCTTAAAAAAGCGGACAAGTGCTTCTGAAAACTACCAATTGCAGATCTCATTCCCTGAAAAGAACGAAAAAACTAATTAAGAATCACAATAACAGCTAATTTACATGTAAGATAGATTGCATATGGAGGAATAACTTGTTAAGTAAGACACGTGACCTGTCGCTTGTACAATGAGGCGTACTTGAATGGTGTAAGTAGGCCTTAAACATGATTTACACAGGTGATCTAACTAGTACATGTAACTAGTTTTAGGGGTTGTTTATAAAGAAAATACCAGAAATTACATACATTACCAGTGAAATTAATTACCAGAACTCATCATAATTTAATGGCAAAACCCCCTAATAGTCAAAAGAGCTACTCTAGAAGAGAACAATGATAACAACAAATACAAATAGGATTTTGTGATCCTTGGAGATCCCATTAAAAACAGCTTATCTGAGCTGATGGTCCAAATTGATCAAAGATATGGCCACTGTATAAAATTCATGGGTTGCCTCATTGAACAGCAAATAAAGGCTGTGCGAAGCGAAGAAAGTGCCATGTGCTGTAAAATGAGTCACAATGTAAATGTGAAATTTGGATGCCATGCTTCCAGAATGCTTTGTCACATACTATGAAGTGTTACATGTTAAATATTCACATCTCTCTCTCTCTCTCTGAGCTCGTACATGCCAGTGTTCTTGCACGCACATGCTACTGTTAGGGATGTTCACAACAAATTCTGTGTCTCGCCAATGTCGAACAATATACTAATGACTGCTATTTATGATAAGAATGATTTTGGCAAAATGATAAACTGCCCTACTCCTAGTCTGAGTTGTGTTGGAAAACTTAACTCGGTTAGCTATCGATGTGGATATCTTCCCGACTTACGCAAAGGAACATGAGACAGATGAAGCTTGATCAACCTCATGATTGGTTGGACTCCCAGTTATATCGGTTTAGAAGGAGTGCAGGTTAAGTTCCTTCGTATTTTGAGATGTTAAGCTAGCTGCATGGCTTGGATCGACCATGCAGTCAATGTTTGTTTTGGTTCATGGCCTAATCTGAAATCATGGTCCCACCAGATGAGCTACTCGGTTACTCTCTGTTTACAAACCCATGCTTCGGTATAGGGGCCCTTAAGACCAGTTTTTAGTTATCTATTTGCCTAAAGATAGGCCATCGAAGCTGGACAAAACTGGCATCTACACTAGATTATAGATTCTCTCTGCTCAAGGATAACAATCCGTGGATTGTTGCAATGAGTAGGGATCAATATTCAGTCTTGGAACACCAGTCCAATATAGAGTAGGACTGCTAGAAACTGTCATGTCGGATGTGGGGGTTCCAAATCCATGTAAAGATGGTGATCCACGTTCAACAACTAAAAGATACAAATTATTGGACCTCTTTTGGCGTATTTTTCAGAACTCCACAGAGATCTGTGTGGGCAACCAACCTCAAACCAAAAACACGTCCCACATACAACATCTCCTGTCCCCAGTGAGGACCTACCTTACTTGACCACTCCTCACGTTTTCAATGTGTGCAAGTTTCTTCTGGAAATTCAGATAAGAGAGTACGTGTATGGTGTCTGCGCTGGTGAATTGGTGCTGGGATCATCAGATGAACGGTGGATTCATCAAGAATCAAAGTCCCCAATGTGGTTTTAGACGCAACCTAAAGTAATGAATTTATGGGCGCTGCCATCACATGAAAGCTCCCTGGAACTGAATAGAAAGGGATTGGGTGCCAAATGACCAATGCTAACAAAGACCAGCCACAGTGTCGGCCAAAAGTCTTTCCCAGGTCCCATCTCAGTTGACCTTTTCCGTGCAATCCTTCTTTTCATAATAGCACTCCACTTTATTAGCTGTTGATACTTAGAACCTGCACTATAGACCCTTTCCTTTGTGGTCCACCCCTTCTCCGGACCTGCTTAAATGGGAAGCTTCGTTCACCGGGCTGCCCTTGGATGCAACCTGCACTAGCTAGTGCAAGTGGGTTCAGCTATTATATATATATATATATATATATATATATGGTAGGCCCTACTTTGAATAGCCACGCACCAAACCCAATCCTGTTGTTTTTGAAGGGACGCTTGGAAAATGGAAAACCAGCTCTCTTCCATTCATCATCATCAACATAGAGTACTGGTTTTGCACAAGATTGGGATTTGATTTAGATGAAATTGAACTTCCAGTTGGAATTAGATTTCCATGTCCTAACCTCAGGGCACATCAACTCTCCCATTGAAGATAAAAGACTATCCTTCAATTGAACGCTGTTACTTTTTTTTTATCTTTTGTGAACTAGCAACAAGAAAGAAACGTCTACCAACAAGAATTAAACCACAAGTCTCTGGCGACCCTGTCCACAAAAATATCCTCTCCATGCAAAAGACTAAAAGAAGGATAGAAATCCTTCAAGGACATAGAAGTGTTAAGAAACACTCTAATGTCACGGTCCTCAACTCCATGCTTGTTCTCCCCTTGCTCTTGCCCAACCTGCTGTTGATCAATTCTCTATGACTATCTTGGACTCGCAAAAGTCGAAATTTTAATCATTCTAAGACCAATCACCAAACTACTCCATTCAGCGATTTTGCCGGATTGATTGTGCAAATGAAAATTAAAGACAACTAGAAATCTCTCTGAAGAGTCTCTAAGAACGCCTAAAGTGCGACTTGACCCGGATTGCCATTGGAGACCAACATCAGGCTGTTCCCAATCCTTTGGGGTCCAACTAATCCCTGCGGATGCCGCACAATCACCCAGAGACCACGCACATCAAGTTAGCTTGGGTGGTGGAATTTGAACGCAGGTCTGCGGAGACCAAAACCACGAGTCCAATCAACAACTTGCCACAGCCCACCAACATCAAAATTGAATCAAAATTGAGTATGACAAACTCCTTTTGACGAGGATCCATTTCACAGTCAATATGGGACTTGCAGAATAATTTTTTACTTGCTTCAAGAATTGGAGAACAAAACACTGCACAGATTAAGGTAGAAAATTCAAAGAATTAACTCCAAAAATTTATTCCAAAGAAAGTAAAGGAAATTCAATTAGGCACTCCATTAATTCTACTCCTCCATATATTCTGAAAGGCTACAAGCCGCCACGTAAACTGTTCTAAGCGTGTGTTTGAGAACCCTGTTTCTGGTTTTCCTTCATTTTATTTTCAAAGAACCAGAAATGCATTTGGAAATTTTGCGTGTTCAATTTTTCTAGAGAATCAACTCTTTGTATCTCCCCAAAATGTAGAGAAATGAGGATTGCTTTTTCTGCTTCTAGGCTCTAGAATAGAAATATTAAGAAAAAATTGCCAAATGCATCCTAAGTCTCCCGTATTTGAGAACGATGTACATCAGCTAGGAATTATTATCTTGGGCAAGTTACCTTAGGACTTTTATTTATGAGATAAACTCTTTTATTAAAGAAAAGAAAAGAAAAGAACCCTTAAATAACAGGTAGTGATCAATGGAACGTTTTGATTTGAGTATCTCCAGCCTCTGGATCTAATATTATCGTCGGCATCTATGAGAGAAAGTGTAGCCTAGTTCGATGGATCAATATCTTGATCTTTAGTTGAACCGTCAACTTGAGTTGGGAATTTAATACGTGAGTTTCTTACTAATGTAGGATGCTTATGGTCAAGACAACTTTTATTTTATTATTTTGTATAGTTTTAGTGTCCTATTTTAGATTTTAGCAAATTATATTTTATTTAGTAAGGTTGCGTCTAACAACTATATATATATATATATATATATATATATATTAATTCTCATTCTAAGAGCAAGAGCAAATAATTACAGAATGGTTTTTTTTTTCCTCTTTCTGACAAAAAGCTATTGGATACATAGTTCCTAGAACTCATTCTCATTTTATTTATAATTAGAAACTTTTCTAGAGAACCTCAATTTTTTTGAGAATTATAGTTATATTAACTTTCTTTGAAATTATACTAAAGCTGACTGACTTGTTTTGAACTTATTCAAAGGACTTCTCAATTGCCATGGACAAAATATGGAAGATTTCAGCAATTTTAGTGAAGATGAAAATTTTGGAAATTTAAAATATGATCGGTGGAAAATACACATGGGTAAGCCACCAAACACTTCCATCTATGGCTCGGATTGATCATTTTCTTTTCCATGATCAGTGGTTTGCTATGTTTCCTAAAGTAAATTAGGCTAAAAAAAATCAGCTCTAATCATTGCCTAGTGGCACTACAGGTGGCAGTGAGGAATTGGGTGGAGAGAATCACCATGCTTTGAAAATGTTATTGCTTTGTTTCGATCAAAATTAGACTATACAAAAACAAACAAAAAAAGGATCAAATAATGGTAGGTTGAAAGGAAAGAGCAAGGCAGGAAAGAGAAGAACAAATTCTTAAAGGGCTAAGAGACCTGGATGCTAAAGAAGAACAATGTATGAAATATGTCTCCAATCATTCATTGAGACATCTCATGATCCATTGAGGCTTTAAACTATCCTTGAGTTGTATTCTACCTTCATTGATTTGACGCATGGAATCAATTTGTACAAACTCACTTGTCTTCTGAGTTTGAGGTAATTCCAAGTCTCCTAAAGTTTGATTCCTCATACTATAAAAGTTGATTGTGCTTAATCACAAGTTCCTTTCATGTGTAGACAAAATGTATGAAAGGACAAATGGTGCAAGTGACTAATCATATGCAGCACTACCTCTCCAAGGTTGGCTATGTGCGGTTAGAAGAATAAGAAGTAAGTATATGTGACAGTTCACTTTTTGTCTGAACATGCTAGACTTTTATTTCATTACCTTTGATTTAGTGTCTCTCTTGGGAAAATTGCTCATTCCTAAGTGCATAACTCCCAGACTGTCATTGACAAAAGTGTCGCCATAGTTGCTTCACGAATTATAAGTGGTCTTACATGTCTAGCTTTTATTGTTTCCATTGTACTATATATAATATGGAATTGATCATGATTTGATATTTACGTATGTAGGAAGAGTTGACCCAAGAAAGTACAACAACAGGGACTTTGAGCAACACTGCTACAAAGGAGGACATTCTTTATAGGGCTATGTGCAACAAGGATGAGAACTTAGTCGAGTAAGGGCCCAGGATCATGGTGTCGTTCCTTCCAAATTCTTCCCTAAAGCAAAGGGTACTACAATAGTAGACTTGGAAGAATTTAAGGAGAAAATGCTTAACAAGTTATATGAGAAGGTCAAGAATGACTTTTGTAAGAACTTTTAGAATTGGAGACTAGGTCATGAGAATGTTGCTCGTGACCTCCATCTCACAATAATTGCAATGCTCCATCCAAAGAACAAGTGGAGGAACAACTCTTCGAGGGAGATATCCTAATGAATGAGGTATGTATTTACATATTTGCTTTCTCAATGTTCAATTTCTTAATAAACTTCATTGTTATCGAGATTATGTGTGTGTGTGTGTGTGTGTGTGTGTGTGTCATTTCTGATTTGCAATTGGGTCATTGCACACTGCAGCTACATACAGTCCATAACTATTTCGCTGCGGCTATATTATAAGAGATACTATCGGTCATGCTACGTGATAGGTTGATGCATCTACACACTAAGCGTGTGTGTATCACTACACCCTCCAACCAGATGCCCTCCTATCATTTTCGATAGAAGTAGACAATGTTCATATGGTTGGGGATCCAATTGGATATCATGTAGCATGGCCAGAGAAGTATATTATAGCTATGTTATTTAAGGTATGTATGCAATAGCCTCATTTTCAATGACAAATTTAAGGTATTAGTTATATTTTTTTGACTTTATCTACATATAATTATTAACCATAAGCAGCATAAGGCACCATTGAGGCTGCCCACTTTCCCTATAGCAAATTCTAACATAGTGATAGTCCCATCCCAGGTATTTAAGTCTATTTTTGAATATCCTTGCCTCTTTTCTTATATATTATTAATTACTAATTTCTGAAACATTATAGGCACAGTGTAAAGATCAAGTAGATGTTCTACCTAATATGCCTCCATTCCTAAGGAGACTGTACAGACTAATCAATAAAGATAATGAAATCTGCCCCATAAGGATAGAGATCAGTGTGCTTGAGATGACATAGTTGAGGTTCCAGTCATGAAAGAGGACCTGTTAGCCATATCTAATATGGCTCAACTAAAATATACTCACATCATCATTTATATCAGGTATGTCATGAAACCAACTCTATCAAGAATCAAATTGACATTACTTGTTAATACAAAATGATAAGTATTTGATACTAAGTTTTTATAGGTCTTTGCGCTATAAATTGCAAAGATTAGAAGTTTAGGATGTTTATAGATTCCTTGACTCTGCTATCATCTCTTCACGAAAGGAGCAACTACCCATAGACAAACAAATAGAAGGTATGATACCTAGGTTCTTGCATTATGGGAAGGGGCAGCCCTTACTAATTCCCTATAATACCGGGTAATTTATCAAATATCTTATTAACTTATGTCATTTAATAAACATAATAATCTATATAAGCTTAGTTTTGTAAATTTCATTTGAGTGATTTTGTACACACACACACACACATGTGTGACTCATTGGATGCTACTAGCATTTGATGTGCATTGTGGGCATGCATTGTTTTTTTATTCTTGTGGAGCACATATCCAAGGATTGCTAATGAAATGATCAACAAGTAAGTATGTATTATTTTATTCATTATAATAGTTGGATAGCTAATAATTACTCTCTTATTGACATCTAATGCTTTTAAAAATATATATATGTGCATTGCATGGTATAAGTGTGTTGAGTTGGAAAATGTAAACTACCCAGCAAAAATCTCTTGAAAAAGGGTTAGGTAAGGTTTACTAGTTTTTTAGTATTTGATTTTAACTTAAACTTACAATCAGACATGAAATTTGTTACCTTTTCTGTTGTCTTTGTCATGTAGTGTCCTAAATAATAGTCTAATTGGAAGAGTAGGTATTATGTTCTAAGATTTATACGCAGCCTCATTCATGAAGGACTTACAATCTCATAGCTTAAAAAGGCAAGATAAATGACTGATCATCATTTTTATATTTTTCTATATTTCCTAAATGATTCAATTAAAGATATGCCACAACTAATTTAATACATTAGTTTATATCTTGTAGGCTGATTTGGGAAGCAATAGGTACTCCTTGCTAAATCTAGATGACATCAAAATAGAGTGGACTGTATACATCGTGACTTTTAATTTGTAGATCAACAAAGTTATTGAATGTAAATACAAAACAGAACTTCATTTATATATGGATGATTTTGTTTTTTACTTTTGATTGAAGTCGCATATGTGTGCCTTCTTTATTTGAATATATGGAAGTTACAATGTATAAAGAAGTTACAATGGGTAATGATATGGAAGTGAATGCATGTATTATTGTTAAAATGATTGTAGCCTATAGAAATGAGGATGTTTTTTTATGTCTATTGATAGTGGTCGGATGTATATTTTGACTACATAAAAAATATGTACAAACATAAACAAAAAAAAAATAGGAATTGCATTGCTATTTTATGTAATATATAGGACGGTTTCCTATAATCATACTATATATTTCATATAATATAGGACAATTTTTCTTTAACCATTTATTTTTACGTGATTATATAGGATAGCTGGTATTGCATGGTTGTGCGGTGAAGCAGAGATGTGGCCGGCAAAGAGAAAATAAAAATGAGAGGTAGAGAAGGAGACAAAGGAGCGGTGAACAAAGGAGGTGAAGGGGGAGCGAGATAGAAAGAGTTGGAGGTAGAGGGTAGTGACAGAGGAAGGAGCGGTGGAGGGTCTTCCAATAGACAGAGATGAAACAAACAGTGAGAGGGTGAAGGGTGATGTGCTATTGTAGATGAGAAGGGAGAGGAGTAGAGAGAAAGGGAAAGAGGTAGGGAGGAGAAGGAGAAAGAGAAAGAGAGTTTGAGTGAGAGAGATCAAGAAGGAGAGAGACATAGGGAGAAAAGAGATTCCAGTTTCTAGCTGGAAATCAAGAAGAAAAGGAATCAGTGAGAAGGGTGTGGTGCAATTGGTCTCCTATGGTGAGAGGTAAGGAGAAATAGAGTGGTGGGGGTGATATGAGAAACAGAGATACAAAGGTAGTAGAGAGAAACAGAGAGAGAAGTGTGATGGGGGAATCTGGGATAGGAGGAGAAGAGAGAGAGAAGAGAGGGAAAGGGGGGGTTGATAGTTTCTTTCCCCTCTCCTACGGTCTAGCCAAGGGAAGAGAAGTGGTGGTGGCTGGCTTCCTCTTTATAAAGCTTACCACTTTCTAATTTGGTTTTCATAATTCCACCTTTCCTTTCTTCTTTGATTTCTTTTTTTAAATCGAATTTCTCTTTCTTCTTTTGTTTTCACTTTAAAGATTGCAATACATTATCACCTCCATAATAGCATGCTTTCCTTTCTAATTTAGTTCCCAATTAGGAAATCATCCCATCTTGCCTTGTGAGCGATCTAATCCATTCAATGCCCTTTAGAATTATCTGCACATTTGAATCTCGATCTGAGTCATCCAAGCCTATTTTGGTTGATCTACAAAACAAAAGACCAAATTAGAGTCATCTAAACTATACATTACTCATCTAATTAGCTCTAATGATCATGTGACTGTTAAATTTTATAAATTAATGGTTAGATGATTAATTGGAACTAAAATTAAAATTAAGCTAAAAATTACAAATTTGATTGGTTAGACGATCTAATTGAATGCTAAATTAGGGATATTTTTTACCAAAATTGAACACTTAACACACTCCCAACTAGCACTTTGCTAGTCCCTAACAAAATATGAGAAAAACCAAATTCCAAAAATTTTTAAAAATATTTTCAAGTCAACTTAACCTTTTCCTCAGAGAATTATCTTCAATAAATTATCAACTTTAGCATACTAATAAAAATGAATGAAAAATTCAAAACCCTACCCATATGCTAAAAAACATTTTACCTAAGCTCATGTCTTAGAGTGAGTGTGTGTACAGTCTACATATAGAATAATCTTTATCTTTAAGTAGACTTCTAACTTTTGAACTCTATCTGAAATATGTTTTGACCTCAATCCTCATTAATGACATACTCTTGGAAATAAAATCTCTTGGATAGAGGGTTCAAATCATTTCTCTCTTTTAAATATGTGAGCCAAGTTAATAAAAACATATTAACGCACATATACTCATGAAGGAAAGAGATTTACTAAGGAATTTTATTTTTAATCCCTTTAGAATGGATAAGATGGCATTACCTTTGAACTTCTAAAAATATCTCTTTAAATCCTATCCATTTATATCCTCATCAAGACTGTATTTCTCCTAGAATCAATAGGTCTTTAATTGGGACGAAATATAGGCTTAGGACAGGGTACCAAAGAAAGAGTATAAAGGGTATTCAATGTTTCTTAAAAAATGAGTAGAGGTCTTCTACTAAAGTTGGCAATTCTTTTTTTACTTTCTTGTACTAAAGTGAATTTTTTTTTTCTACTGTTCTGCATTCTTCAAACTTTTTCCTTTTTTTTTTTAGTACTTTTTGAATCACTTTGAAGATCAATTTGTTTCTTGATATTCACTTTTCTACTTTCATTACAACTAAAAAGTATTTCTTCATTCATCTCTAACTTATCTTTTAAAGAAAATAGGTAATGGATAATTTATACTCAGTTAATATGGGTAAAGTTAATTTGGGTGAAAAAAGAAAAGGCTTATATAAAAGCCCCAAACTGGCTAACTAGTAGATAAATACTCTCGGATAGCCTTTATGTCTTTAAGTTAATAATAAGGATGACCTAAATTATTTTCTAAGTTTCCTATAGTTTATCAAATTTAATGAAATTTTACAATTTTAAAGGTAATACTCTAATAATTTAAGTAATTAGACAAATTTAAAAATTTTGGTAGGATCAAGTTTTCTTTAAGCACACTGAAGAAAAATTTGGAGCATTTATAACATCTCAAAAAGAATAAATGGCTCTAAAACTCACTTAGGTTATAGGCCTCTACTGAATTTCTTCAGGATCTCTAAGTTATAACTACTTATCAATCTAGATTGTGTATATGCAACTACGTATACATATGTGATCTAAAACTTTGCTTTCATAGAATAATTTATAAAATGAGTAAAATGATGAATTAATCATGTTCAATTCCATTAATAAGATAAAGTTATCTAGACTATACTTCAAAAAATCTAATTCTCATTAGTGTAGGAATTGACCTAAATTTTTTTAATTTTTTTTAAATTAAAGAAATCATCTAGAAACCTAAAAAAAAAACTATAATTTGTTAGAATTCTACATGGGCTGACATGTGGTGACCCATGTTCAATTCCTAGCAACGGTGCCAAAAACTTATTGATTGTTTTACCGCAAGTGCACAGGCTATTATAGTGTAGCTACTGTAAGTATGGGTCGATCCCACGAGGACTCGACTTAAAAAGTAGGAGTTTAAATAAAATTTAATTGAAAAAAATTAAAGAAATAAGAGAAATTAACTAATAAAGAAATAAAAATTCAAATCTATTCAACTAATAAAAATTCCAAAATTTTCAATTCAAAAAGAAAGAAAATTAAACTAAATAACAACAAAAATCTACTTCCCTGGCTTGATCACTGCCAATTTCTTCAAATATGATATTGTCAATGTCGATTGGCCTTCATCAATATCTCCAGAATGTCCTTGATTAAAGATCCAATAGTTGGATTCGCAAATTCCCCAAAATCTTAAAGATCTAGACTAAATATTGATTTTGGATTATTTAGATTGGTTTTTGAAGCTCACATTAAAGATCAAAGACATTGAATAAGCTAAGATATGTCCTAAGAACAAAATCTGAAAATTAATTGAAGATATGATGTCAAACAAGTGAGAAATTGAGAAATCTTATTTGTTAAGGCTAACTCGTTGATTAGGTTACGCCTTAATCAAACTAGCTTAGATTGTGCAATTCCTAGATAGATAGAACACATATAAAACAAAACTAGAATTAAAATAGGGACTCATGGGGAATTAAAATGCGGGACACAGATGAAATTACAATTATTGTCCTAAGGGTAAAAATGGAATTTGGACAAAAATCTATTTTAAAAAGAAAAGCAAAGGAGGAACCAGATGGTGGGGAAGAAAGCAGTCAACAGGGCGGAGAAGAGAAGAGATGGAGGGAAGAAGAGGAAAGGGTAAGGGAAAACAGAGAAAACCTCTTGAGCTGACAGAGGAAGAGATTGAGAAAGAGGAAAAAACTATGCTTGTGAGTGATGGGCAGACTGAGGAGGTGAGGAGCTGGGTTCCCACATTGCATAAGTTGTTAAGTATTTAATTTTGGCCAAAAGACCCCTAGTTTAGCATTTAATTAGACAATCTAACTCATCAATTTGATGCTTTTTAGATAAAATATGAAATTTAGCTCAAATTGACCATCCAATTGTAAATTGTTAAAATTAATGCTTAGATGATCATCAAAGTTAATTAGATGTATAATATATAGTTTAGATAACTCGAACTTAGTCTTTTATTTTGTAGATCAATCAAAAGAGGCATAGATGGCTCAGATCGAATTTCAACATTGCAAATGATCAAAAAGGGCATTGAATGGAGCAGATCACTCACTAAAGCAAGATGGGATAGTTTCTTAAAAGAAAATTTAGTTTTAAAGGAAAGAGAATTTTTTTTTAAGGGAATGGAAAAATGTGAAATAAAAGATGTTCCAAGTTAGAAAGCCTTAACCATAGTGGAATTGAAAAGAGGAGAGTTCATATAAGACAAAGCCATAGGTGGAGAGAAGCAGCCTCCTCCGCTTGGGCTGGACCATAGGTGGCAAGACCACCACCCCCTTTCCTTCTCTCTCCCTTTTTTCTTTTTCTCTTCTCCTTTTCCCTTTCGTTCAATTCCTCTCCATTGTTCTTTGTTTACATTATTTCAACTGCTTCCCATTACTATTTTCCTTTGCTTTCTAGTTATTTTGTTTTAGCTCGTCATTTTTTTTTTTCCCACCATCTACCCTCTTCATCCTCTCAGCTTCATCGCTCCCATCTCTATCAACTTCTCCACTGGAAGACATCAATCTCTTGCACCATCGTTTACCTTTCATCGCCACCAAATGGAACCTCCATCTTCCCTCTTTCCCAACTCCCAATTGTTCCCTCTATTTCTTTCCCTCCCCTCTGCTCTATCTTGCCTCTGTGTTGTTGTCTTAACGTTCCCTGCTCTTCCTCCATTACTTTTTCACCCTGTTAACCCCTAGTTCTCTGCCCAATCCAGTCAGCTGCAACACCTCCGTGTCCCTCACCTCTGGCCACCCTCCTTCTCATCGTTCTCCTCTAATGCTCTGCCATCTTCACCATCATCGACTCAGCAGCACGAACTCGAGCTCTTGATCTCCACTTGTTCACTGGTAACGCCCAGTTCCACCATCTCTCTCTATTCTGGCATGCACATCACATCAACCGTCGTCATCCTACTCCATTCAATTCACCACACCAGTCCAGCACCATCCAGATAGGCCTCTATTCCCCAGCTCTCCACCTCTACATCACCGGCTCCAATTGTCTCCTTCAGCATCGTTGTCTCCAACAGTACTAGCATCTTCAATGGAGAAAACCCGACACAAGTTTTCCCACTAGTTTCCTCTTTCCCTCTTCTTTTCTCCTATCTCCTCTCTATCCTTCACCTTCTCCTCCTCCTCTAACTTCCTCTTCTTCTGCATTGGGTTTCCTAGTTTCTTTTTTTTGTTTTAACCAAATTTTTGGTTGAATTCCAATTCTGCCTTATGGAATTTAAATTTAATTCCATTTTCATCCCTTTTTTAATTCCTTCTGTATTCTACTTCCATTTCAATTTTGTTTTATCTGTGTTCTACTTATATAGAAATTACCCAATCCAACCTGATCAATTAAGCCTTAACCTAATCAACGGGTTAGCCTTAACAAATAAGATTTCTCAATTTCTCCTCTATTTCACATCAGATCTTTATTTAATTTTCATATTACATTCTTATGAAATCCTTTGAATTGATTAGCGTCTCTGATCTTAAATATGAAATCCATAGAGTGATCTAAATCGTCCAAATCTCAAAAAAAATATCTAGCCTAGATCTCTCAGATTTTTTTAGAATCTGCTTAATCCATCTGGTGGATCATCAATTAGAAGCACCAGGAAGAGACTAATAAAGGGTGATCAAAGTTTATTAGCCTAGATCTATAAAAATTGAGGATAATCAATCTATGAAAGTAGATTTTTCTTGTTTTTATGGTTAAATTTTTGTTTGTTTTTGAATTAGATTTATGTAATTTTCATTGATTAAATACATCTAAAGTCTAATTGCACTTTTAGTAAATTTTTGTCATTTAATTTTAATTTTTTGAATAATTAAAATTTATTAAACTCCAATTTCTTAAAGCGAGTCCCTATGGGATCGACCCGTACTTGCACACACTACAATACAATAGCCCGTGTGCTTGTGGTTAAATACAACACAGGTGATTAGGGACACTGAGGGAGTAGGGTGTTTGGCTGGGAACGGTGTATAGAGAGGGGTACTGGCCAGTGTGGTGGAGTAAGGGAGGCGATGGTAGATGGAGAGAAAAGAGGGATGTCAGCTGGTATTGTTGGGTTGTGCAATGAAGCAAAGATGCCGACTGGCAGAGAGAAGAAAAAATGAGAGGGAGAGAAGGAGACAAATAGGGTGGTGGTGCTGGCTTAGTGCACAAGTGAAGAGAGGAGGTAAAGGGGGAGCAAGATAGAAAGAGTTGGAGGTAGAGGGTAGTGACAGAGGAAGGAGCAGTGGAGGGTCTTCCGACAGACAGAGATGAAACAGATGGGGAGATGGTGAAGGGTGATGTGATGTAGCAGATGAGAAGGGAGAGGGAGTAGAGAGAAAGGCAAAGAGGCCGAGAAGAGAAGGAGAAAGAGAAAGAGAGATTGAGAAGGAGAGAAAGATAGAGGGAGAAATGGGATTCCAGTTGAAAACTGAGAAGAAAAAGAACTAGAGAGAAGGGTGTGGTGCAACTGGTCTCTTGCAGTGAGAGGCATGGAGAGAGAAGTGGTGGTGGCTGGCTTCCTCTCTTTAAAGCTCACCACCTTCTAATTTGGTTTTCATAATTTCACCTTTTCATTCTTCTTTGATTTCCTTTTCTAAATCTGGTTTCTCCTTCTTATTTTGTTTTCACTTTAAAGATTGCATACTTTTTGTTAATTAAAGTACCTCGATCATGCTAATGCACATAGCTGATAATCTTGCATAATCTGGTGCAAAAGATTATTGTTTAAGAGTTAAGCTCACTGGTGAAGGAAACTTTCGCATGGCTGCAGAGATTAAATGGAGGTTGTTTTGAAGATAGGGGATGCCTGGTTATCTTTCTCAGTCTCTGGTCAATAGAAGAGAGACGTCATGGGCTCAAATCAGAGCATCTTCTACGATCTCAGGTTGCTCTTTCAATTTTGCTGCTTCCGTTTATTATTGGCGAGCTGAGACATTACTCATCTGGGTGTTTATTATATACTTTTCAGTTTTCCTTCGTGTCTTGTACAGTTTGACAAGAAGGCATGCCATTTTTATTTTTATTTTGCATTATTCTCTCCCTTAAGTCTTGGAATTCCATGTCTAGTTTTCCTCTAGCTGCCAGCTACGTCGATTCGACCTCTTGGTGGTACAAAGCTTTCTAACCATGCCTTCCCTTGAACTATAGTAGTTTTCTTTAAATTTCTTGCGATTTTCTCTATAGCTTTTTAAGAAACACATATCTCTTTCAAAAAAGAAAAATAGAACGAAAATGATGGATAACACGTAGTACAGACCACCAGGTAAGTTCACATAAATATCCATCCATAAGAAAACATATCAGATGTATTTATTGAAAGAAGAACATGCTGTTTCTCGATCCCACATAAAGCATAAATACATAAGCTTTATGAAGATCACTCAACTAAATGTCCAGACATGCTTAGTTTCTTTATTTAAGAGCATGTAGTAATCTAAACTGGGAGGATCAGGGAATGTGAACAAATGGGCCCACAGCACACCCGAGCAAGTTACCGACCAAGTCCTCGACCACCTTAACCACGGTGAGAGTTGCCGTCAGGATACCAGTTGTTTGAAGCTCGATACAAGACACAACCGGCAGGTTAACCTGTACGTAGCATGAAGTAAGGTCGAAAAGAAGGGCATCAATCAAGTTGAAGGCAAAGCTATATTTCCCAGAAGCATCAGTTTTTGTCGAATACAGGAGCTGGTTGTTACCACATCTCAGCTCAACAGGGCAACCAGAGACAACAGGAGGAACGACTTCAATTAGCTTGTTCCCGTCTTTGGCACAATAGAGAACACCAGATATACTGACAGAGGCAATCAGTTTGCCATCAACCTCAAGGCCGAGGGTGGAAGGCATGTTAGCCGCGACGAGGAGGAGGGAGACGAGGAGAAGTGCATAAGGGTAGGCCATGGCTAGAGAACTTAAAAACTGTTTGAGTTCTCAAGAAGGGTTTCTTAGAAGGGTGCATTTGAGAGGCAAGATGATCGGTGAATTTATAGCAAACGAAAAGGTACATATGGCTTAGATTATAAAAGAATAGGACCAACTTACCAGTTTAAAAATGAAAATTTGGGCATCTCTCCTTCCTCAACAGGCATTGGTTTGACAACAAAATTTCATCCACTTTTCACCCAGTTAGTTTGTCTTGTTTGATTTGCCCAACCCTTTTGCATACAAAGCAAGCTTATGTAGGTGTCTTGCCTAAATCTGAGATGCTTACCGTTGCAACCACGAGAAGCACACTAATATCAGACGTCGATATATACAATAATACTAGGCACTCCAAACCGTCAAAATTGTCAATTTGCAGACTCAGAATGCTAATGTTAGGATGAGGTAACGGTCATGAGTTAACTTCATAATTAATAGTAGATTGAGCTTGCACATGAGAGAGAGAGAAAAAGAAGAAGAAATAGGAAAAAAATTGGTCACAATGAACATTAATAGGAAATTTTGGAGAAACATAGGCATGATAATCGCCTTTCCTGTCATTTACTCTTAATAGAGGAAGAATGGTACAAGTACAAACTGTAGGTTTACTATTTTGAGATCCTATAAAATAGTTTTTTTTATTTTGGTAAACCACGAGAAAAGTAGGATTATGGTTCAAATGATAACAAGTGAAAATTTATGCATCAGTGTGGCACACAGGGGTAAGAATGAGCCTTAATAGTGCAGGTTTGGAGTTGGAGTCCACTCAAGGGTGTGTTCAAGTATTTAATAATGTCATGATTTAAAGAAAAAAAAAGAAAAGAAGAAAAGGCAAGTTGAAAATTTATATATTGAAACTATGCTTCTTCTAGACCGTGAGAATAGCTCTCTGCTACACCAAAGCGCTTCTAGCGCAGTAGTGCAAGCTGCACGTGATGCTTAAAGCCATTTCATATTAAGTCACACATGTGATCTAAACCATTGAAATATATATATATATATATATATATATATATATATATATATATATATCTTGCGGATGGATTATCCGTTTGGCACGTGATCAAAACCACATGCCTTGCATTTTGATAGTATGCAAGTTTAGCAGAAAGTCGTAGAGGTCAAGCTGCATTTGGATTTCCAGTGTGGGCTCTGAAGCTATGCCCCTTGCCACTTGCCAGATCGGAACAATAACTCGCTGCAGTAGTCAGTCACAACAAATTAGGTAAATTAAACACATGATCCAATGCTTCCTTTTCCGTCTCTCAAAACCCTTTGGAAAGGACGTTAACTTTAGCCGGAAATTAAAACTCCTAAACTCATTTCATATTAAGTCAAACACCTGATCTTAAGCTTGTCTTGTGTTGTCTTGTGCCCAACTTGTCCCACTTGGCCGGCCTACTTTATATTACATATCAAGATTGGAGGACAAGGACTCGACGAACAAGTGAACAGGAAGAAAGGTGATCGTTTGATGAAGATGCTAAAAACTGCCATTCTCTAACTCACGCAAGACCCTTGTATATTCTTTTTTGAGTGAGAAATGCTATCTAGACTAAGTTCTGGGATTGAGCCTGAAACCCTTCTCGCTAAACTTCACTTTTGTATGATCAAACCTAATTATCATATTTAGTGTCTCCTTTTAAGGTATCTACAAAAAAATCATGCCACTACATGCTTTTAGCTATTAGTTTTTCCTTGAAAAATCTAATGGTTATGGTTTAAACACCAAAAATGCAGAGCTAAAATCATACAACAAACATGACTTTTGGTATTTAGCCTATCCAAGGGATGCCAAACAAGATACACAGGTCAAATCATCCAAACATGGGATTTAGCTACACGTGATTTCCAACTCAGTCAGGATAGCATCTCTTTTTGAATGAACAATAAACTATCTTAGACAGCTCCTGGAATCTTAGAAAGATATTGAGCCTCAAAGGATTATTAGAAGCTTGTAAGTAAATTTGGTAGTGATCAATGTGTATGTTTTGATCCTAAGGTAGAGATTAAGTGGTGTCTACTTGTGCAAAATCCAAAAATTTACATATGTGCCAAGAAGTATATGCATGATCACATATTTGTACAGCCAGTTAATTAATTATAATTAGTTTTACATCAATTTTACAGCTGATAACAATATAGAGTTAGGATGATTATATGAATGATATTTTTGAGGCATGGCCTATCTAACACCTAACCATGGTTATGAATGATTTGAAAAGTGTCCAACCAGGCCTAACAAAGAGGTACCTTATTGTCTACGACCAAGAAATATAAGCTTATTATACTATTAACTCTATTCCGAAAAGACAAGAAACTATGCCTATGGGGACCTTGAAGGTGCATATTAGACCAAACTATACACCAGATTGAAAATACAATGGAGCTCACATTCGATCTTGTGATCCCAAATCATTTATTCTCTTGGGCCCTACTTCCAATAGGTAGAATGTAACAAAAAACTCCGCAATCATAGCGTTTGTTGTTTGAAGCATGGTTTCATTGAACGCATGACCTCTTTGACCGTACATCATATCATAGCCAACTTTTTCCAGGGGCATTTCAAATAGAGGTTTATCTGATTAATAGACTTTCTACTTTGATTTTTAAAGGAAAGTCACCCTTTGAAGTTCTCTTGAAAAAACATCAGATTATGAGTTCCAAATAACATTTGGTTATGCATGTTATCCTTTGCTTGTGTCTTACAATAAATCAAAATTGGATTAGAGGAAGAGAGTGTACATCTTTATTAATTATGCTTCAAATAAAAAAGGCTACCAGAGTTAGGATCTTGCAAATTGGCATATCTATATGTCGGCATCAATATTTTCACACTTTTTATAGGTAATCAATATGTGCAATTATGCAATAGAGTGTTCAAACGGTTCTTAAGACTATGCTCTCAAATTCTAATTGCTTTAAACTAATATTCTAAGGTGTCAAAAGGAAACAAGGCAATACATATTAGTAGTCAAATCTTTTTGAAAAATTATAAAAATATCACTAGGTGACAAAACATTTTTTAAGATTGGCTAAACGTGGAGATTTCTTTCCAAACTATTGGTTTTAGTAATAAACTATTATTTTAAAACTTTTGAGCCTTTAAAATTAATGTAATACCCTTCACATTTGAGTTTTACAAATTTGAACTATAGTCCAAATTCAAATTTTGTTTAGGACCCCAGGGGTAGACCTTTTTTCTCTTAGAATCAGGTCATAAGACTATTTTTATTGAACTCAAGTGGGGGTGTTCCTAACTAATTAACACACCATATATAAAATTTATAAAAAGAAACATCCATGAGGGCCCATAAACACCCTTAGATGTTGGCTTCACCATGAAACTTCTTTTCTAAGTTAATGTGTGATACAAGCATGAAAATTGGGAGCCACTTATGATTAGGAATCTCATATCTTAATTACTCTCTTTTTTTCTCTTTGTTTCCTAACACCTGGGGGGTGCCTAACCTAACGGAGGTGCGCCACTTTCTTAAACCTTTTTTTAAGAAGAAAAAAACACGGATATTGGGCACCAATGTTGGAGAGTTTCCCACACCCCAACTACTCCTGAAGTTTAGAAAGATCTTATTTTATGAATCCCTTAGGCCTCTTTCTAACTTTTCTTTTTCCAAACTCTTTTTTTCCAAAAATCTCATGCCCCTCTCTCTCTCTCTCTCTCTCTCTCTCTCTCTCTCTCTCTCTCTCTCTCATAGGGGGTGGGTCCCACAATTGTAACCTCACCCCTTCCACTTTTTTTTTCTTCCTATTTCTTTCTCTCAACTTCCCCCTATTTTCCCTCCCATTTTTCCCAAGCTTCTATCTCTTAATCTTTTTCTTTCCCTTCGAAGAGAGGGATGCCCACCATGGTATCCTCACTTTCATCCCACTTTTGTTTTTCTTTCTCTCCAACTCTCTTGCTTACATCTCTTTGTGACTCTCCCCTCATCTCTCTCTTGCCTTCATTTAGAGAGGAGTGAGACCCACTAAAAAAGCCTCTCAACTCTTCATTTCCTTCCTTCTTCTCTCTCCTATTCATCCTCCCAACACCCATGCCACCCACACCTTTTCTCCTACTTTTACTCTTTCTTTCCTTCTATTCCTTCATCTCTCCTATCCTCCCATCCACTCTCTACCTTCATCTCTCCACACGTGCGTGTACGCACTCACACACATGTTCTACCAGCTCACTTTCCTAAACATGTCACCCTCTCTCCCACTCTTATCACATGATCCCACCATCTAGCCCTTAGGAATCCTATAAAAAAAACCCTTTCTAGCTTTCTTTTGGATGATTCGAACTAGTTAGAAAAGTTGAAAAGATTAGAAGATTTTCTATAAGAAAAATCTAAGATTAAGAATTTTTCCAAGGCTTTTTGAGGAGGAGTTGCCAGAGTCCCTATGATATCAAAAGGTAGGGCTATGATTTCTCTCTGATTCCTTGCTCTATCCCACCTCTTATTCTCTTTGCATCTATCCATTCTTCATTCTAGGAGACATTTAATGTCTAGCTTTGTGCCTATCTATTCTCCAATCTAAGGGATGTTAGGTCCCTAGATTTTTGTACCCATCCATTCTCTATTCTAAGAAATGTTTGGTGACTAGGTTTGTTCTAGTATGTTCTCTACTCTATGGGACATTTATATTCTAGATTTGCACCTATTAATTCTCTATTCTAAGAGATGTTCAGTGTCTAGAGTCTATATGATTTGCTTCTTGACACACCATTATCGGATCCCTTCCAAAATAGATGAAAGATAGGGCCTAGAGTGAGACACCATAATTTTCCTTACATGGACTTTAAAATTATCATAACAAGAATACAAAAGAAAAGGAAGAAGAAAGAAAACAAGAAGGATACAAGTTAAGACTTAGACCCATTTAAAAATAAATTGGGTGCCCAACCTTCATTGACTTTAACTGACTAAGAGAAAAGATCAAAGGAAAATAAGTGGACACCTTACTTTACTGGTAGTGGGAGCTCCCTTCTAATCTCTTAAAAGATATACTAAACAAAAAATATCTTCTCAATAAGATTAATATTCTATTTCAAGGAAGTGATGTGATTTAGATCCATCTTTTGCTTAGCGGATGTTATATATAGGTAGAGATAAAGATCCAACGGCCTAGATCTATCACTACTTGATATGAAGATTAGATCTAGCCAAAAATCATAATCCAATCAGTTAAAACTAGCCCTCTTAAAGGATACTAAGATCCAGTTGAAGATGATGATCCAATAGTTAAGATCCAGCTTTAGCTTAGAGGATGCTAAGATCTAGCTTAAGATGATGATCTAGTTGCTTAGATATAGTCCTAGCATAAAGGAAGCTAAGATATATCCTTAAATGATGATCCAATGATTTAGATCCATCCTTAGCCTAGAGGATGCTCAAATCTAGCATAAGATAATGATCTAATAGCTTAAATCTGACCCTAACATAGTGGCCACAAAAACCTAGTTCAAGGGTTTTCTTCCAACCATCATAAATGGGAATCATAATCCAAATCATTCAAAGATTATGATTGATCTAATCTAGAATGACCAATCTAACCTAATGTTATATCCAAATACCAATATCAAACCAACCTAAGTTTACAGATCTAGCCTTATAAATTGAGATCCAAAACCTTGATCCATCTAGCCTAAGTTCAACAACGCTAATTGATTCATCCTAAGTAACAATGTCGTGATCCATAGAGGCACATTCAATGATAACAATTGATAAAAAAGTCATTTCTCATCCCACCTAAATCTAAAGGTTCTCATTGATTTGAACCAAGGATTCTAAAACTAAAAATGAGATAGTCATGTATGCATTAACCATAAAAAGAAGATATGATCCAATAGATAGTCCAAGTGAAAATGATAATTATTCTATTTAGGTTTTTATGTAAATTATGTAAGCAAGAGTAACAAGCTCCTACATGGATATTTCATGAATTATTCATGAAAAGTTGCTATGTCTCACATGAATAGTTCATGTAAAAATGATCATTTATCTATTCAAGTTTTACATATATTATCAATGTAAAAGTGGCAAATCCCTACGTGGATATTGGTTGTATTATCCATGTAAAGGAGATACGTCCCACATAAATAATTCTTGCAAAAAGAATGATTATTCTATTCAACTTTATTTTATTTATTCATTTACAGGTGGCAAGCCCCTACATGGATATTTCATTTATCATCCATACAAAGATGCTATGCCCTACATAGATACTAATTGTAAAAATGATAATTATTGTACCCTACATAAATAATTCACTTGAAGGTGGCTATGTAAAGGTTCTCTATCTTACATACACTTATTAATGCAAAGCTTATAATTTTATCCTAGTGGGCACTAGGTATGAAAAGTCCTAAGGTGAAGATAATTCTAATCTAGTGGGCCCCAACTATGTAAGAGTCTTGAGGTGATTATGATTTTAACTATGTAGGCCCTTCATGAAGAGTCCTAATATATAAGGCAAGGACTCTGGTTACAAACCTTATCACTATCCTTGTATTACACCATGCATATAAAATATATGCCAAAATTCTTTAAAACCTCAACCCTCTTCAAAGTCAACTGTAAATGGCTAGATGCAATTATTTTCTTCTAACATCGAAAAGCTAAAGGAAGGCAAAATCTATGATCTATGTTGCTACCCATATCCTAAAATTACATAGAAAAAGGATATTATCATGATTTTGAGGCTATAATAAATTTGTAAATGCCTAAATGATAAAAGAGAAAATGTGTTGACATGCTACATCTAACACTAAATATAGAGGCTTTAAAGGTTACACACTCTTTTGAGGTCATAGTAATAATTTGAAAAGACATTTTCATACATTGAAAATCAACTAGCTCTTG